>OY787672.1:8142145-10830895 GCA_963678985.1 Spisula subtruncata | reverse complement strand
TTCTTTCAGCCTCCACCGCTGGCTAGCTCAAGTGAGTGCGTAAGCGTTCTCTGCCAGTACATAGCCTCTCCTTAGGCAAGCTCCATGCAGTGCCTTCCCGTGGCAGCACATGTCAATTGAGCCCCTTGTGGCCTCAAGCTGAACTGCAGGAGACTCGGAGGTGGTCTGCCCCCAGACATGCGGTATGCTAGGCCCACCGGAGTGTGGACATGCCATGATGCCCATGAACAGACCTCCAGCTATGGGTAAATAGCTTCACTGCCTTGTGGATAACCAGGGATGGTTGAAGGCTGAGGGAAACAACCCTGACAGAAATATCAATTTAGATGTAAACAAATATCCATGGATAAAGTCATCTGCAGATGAAAACGGTCTATTCGATAAAATTTCAACTTAATTTACCTCATAAATTTATACCTCATTAATACCAAACTATGCATAAATCACTGGCTTAGAATGATAAGTATAAAATGGATATTTTGAGAAAACAAGAAAAACTGTCCAGAATCTACTCTTTACTTGAGTATGTTAAAACATGACAAGTTCCGATTTTCATGAAAATAGGTCTTTAAAAAGCCCCTTGTAATGCAGACTTCAAACATATTTCAGTCTTAGGACCTTCTCATTCTAAGCCATCGACATGTCATCCGTTAAAACAAATCTCACTCTGCTTGATAGCAGACAGTATGATGTTTTTAACAGTCCAATTTTAAACATCACAATTAACTAAATTACTGTATAGCGGGTATATTTCACAGGGTACTGTTTTTTGCGTTATATGTAACAATTAATCTTAGGAAGAGGTATTCCAATAAGTAAAATAACCTTTATAGAACATTTTTGCCAACCTTTGAAACTGGTAGGCGGGGCAACATCATTTTGCATAGTAAAAACGTAACGTTTGTTAATTTCGCAATCGCAGTCCATAGGCCCAACATCATTATAACTTCAGTATACTCTTTTTTAACATTTATACATCATAGCCAAGTGGATACTGAGTTGAAAATTCATTCATTATCGTCATATATTGATATTTCGAACATTCACCATTTTTGTACGGATTTCTGACGTCAACGTTATGCGCTGCTCGCGTTAAATCACAAGCGTTTTGCCATCCATGATAAATTTGTCATGATATAGCTTGACCACATTAAACTGAGAATCTTTGCATAATTCTTTAAAATCCGGAAAAATCTGAAGATTTTAAAACAGATACCTACAATTATAGCTGGCTTCGTACGGAGATAACGGTATACAGTAAATAAACATACCGGTAGGAATTGAATAGAGCAGAGTATAACCGGACGCGATTATGGACTTTGATGAGTTAGTTTAATCTGGTCAAGCTATACACATAAATTCTTGTTTTTGACATGTTATGATCACAAAATGAACGCTTAATCATACATGAACTTCATTATTGCTTGTTTTCTTCGAAATGAAGTATGTTATCAATTGTCTTTAGTCTTCCACGATTTTTGCTAAAGTGGAACAGACTCACGTGTGTGACGTAACACATAAACACAAAACCTCTATATGATGTCACCATCTCTATGGCAGTCTTAGATGAACGTAATTGTCAAATTTTTATCAAGGTTCTATTGCTAAAATGAAAACAGCAAGGGTGTGAATCTGAGTGAAAACTGTAAACAATCGGAACATTGCCCCTGCCTACGTGTATGAAGGGTAACGCTAACAACCATGGTTTTCAGCATGTTGTATCTATGATCACACCCAGCTTAAATTCAAGCAAAATCGGTTGGATAATAAAAAAGATATTAGCATTTTCCCGCTATATATTGATCATCCCTCGTACTTGATATAAATCTATAACAGTTATTGATATTAAGATATGTAATGATCCATAAGGAATCCTGCTGCAGTTATTTGAGAATCTTTGATTTTTTAAAAATTTAATAACTTATTTATTTTGCAGGTATTTTCATGAAACTTGGTCATGATATAGAGGTACGATGTGGAAACTGGTCAATGCAATGATTATAAGTAATTATGAATTTTCTTTATATTATATAGCATTATATAATAATACTGTATATTGTTTTTTGGAAAAATAAAAAAATCTACTCCCACTTTCAATTTTCATCTAAAAATGAAAGGTCATTTCCTGCAGAGGTTAGCTAGCCTCACTTAAAATGATGATGGAGTTTTTTTTCCAAAACATTTGCCGTTTCGCAGTTAAACGATACAATTGAACGAGATTTTCGGTAAGAATGAATATCTTATAGTTTATTTGAATGACTTGTGTTGTGATGTTTCTTCAGCGGCCGTATTTTATGCTGAAACAGCGAGATACGATGTTCCAAAATCTTTGGCATATTGACATCGCTTTATACCTTGATAATCGTTTGCGGACCAAACACTGATACTGCCACAAGGTCCTGTGCTATGGACGGGTAGCAAGAAACGTGAGTCCGTAAAGACCATAAATGCATGGTCGACCCCATTACGAAATATCAACACTGTTACGTGCTTAATGTACCGGGGTGCAACATTTGAGCCTGGAGCCGCCCGAGATCAACACCCTCCGGCAAAGATGTGTCGCCCGGGGTGTCTGTCTGGGTCACGGGGTGTATGCTAACTGTATCTTCATGCTTCATGAAATGTTAAGTTTTTTTACCACTGACCATGTATTTCATAAACTGGTGGGGGGGACATTGCGTTTTTGATAGCCGTTTGACGTTGGGCTAGTGCAATTTCTGTTCTGTTCAATTTTGTGTTCATTTTTAGTCAGACTATTCTATTTTTTCCTTGCACAGAATCATCATTCATATAATGTTTTGTGTGCATTATTTTCCCACTTTTAAGATATATGGCTGTAGATAGTTTTAAAGTCTTACTCAAACACTGATTTCAAAGTTCAATCCAAGGGAGATAATCAATCCAAAGATGTTTTACTAATCCAAGGGAGGTAATTATAGTTTCACTGACTGTAGGTATGATCACTAGATCTTGATTTGGTTGGGTCAAGCTGCCCCTTTCTGTAGTTTCACTTAGTCAAATGCGTCTTCTTGTATTTTAGATGTTCTTTGAGAGAAGTTTTTTTTTTTTTTTGTGTTTGCGATACCTTAGCTTTGAGAGAAGTTTATGCTTAACACTTTCGAGTCTTTGGGTATATGACTTATGATATTTGATATTCCTCCTCTTTTTCCATTTGTCGAAGCATATGAGATGCTTTAGGTGATAACTCTACTCCAATGTGCTCTAATTTCTGGTTAGCACTATCATTGTTGAGTTGATGAACAGTTGAAGCCACACGTACATGTACATTTCTCTATAAGTCCTTGTTTTTTGGTAGGGCAACACTGAGGGATCTGTTCAGGGCGTCACATTTCTGTGTGCCGAAACTGTATCTTTTGCTGTTTTCATTTGATGCTCGACCAAATGCATTCTATGTGCAATTTCAACGGATTGTAATAATTTGGTCGAGCGTCAGTAACTGTTAACAACAGTGTGTATGTGTATGATGCATATTATCGGTGTTTCGGATACTTTTTGTGTAATTAGCAAAGTACGCGATTTTCTGGGACAACCCTCGTATGATGTCCTATATATCTGTAGCAGTCAGTAAGTTTATTCATGCAAAATACATGACACATCAATATTTGTCTAATTATAGTCAGAATTTTTACATACTGCCAGTTTATCAGTCTAAGGGAGACAATTCCTTTTATAGGTTAATTACTAAAATTTATGTGACATTTTATAATTCTATCAAAATGAGTTTTTATGATCAGTCTATGTATGTAATCAGTGTTACGTTCATGTGCTGCTCAAGGTTGAATTATTGTGATTACTCACCGTCCGTCTGTATGTCCATCTGTCGTCCGTCCACACTTTCAAACGACATCTCCTCTTAAACCGTTTGGCCAATTTTGATTAATTTTTGTCAGAATGTATGTGGCATTGGGGGGTTTAGTAATTGCTCAAATTATGGCCCTGGGATGAAAATTTGCAAGCCCCTGGTCACCATTTTACATAGACTTATATAGGGAAAATATACAAAAATCTTCTTGTCTAAAACTACAATTCCTAGAGCTGTAGTTGGTATGTAGCATCATCTTGTGGTCCCCTACCAAGTTTGTCCAGATAATGCCCCTTGGGTCAAAATTGGCCCCGCTGCGGGGTCAACGTTTGCATAGACTTATATAAGGTTAAACATGTAAAAAAAATTCTCGTCTTTAACTTAGTCTAACAACGCCTAGGGCTTAGATATTTGGTATGTAGTATCATCTAGTGGTCCCCTACCAAGATTGCTCAAAATTATAGAGGCTCACAGGGAAGACTGGGCTTGCCCAACTGTGTTGCCTTTTTAAATAAAGTCGTTATTATTATTACATAGGCAAAACATATAAAAATCTTAATGTCTAAAACTGCAATGCCTAGAGCTTTGATCATTGGTATGTAGCATCAACTAGTGGTTCCCAGGGTTCCTACGGTCAGGAAAAACATTTTTCAAGGTCAGGGAATTTTGAAATTAGTCAGGGAAATTCGGAAATTGAGAAAAAGTCAGGGAATTTTTCATTAAAGATGTCAAAAAGTGTTGAAGGTGAACCACGAAATTTAATCCCCACGAAAATTAATGATTTTTCAAACAGGAAAGAAGCGCTCATCTGAAATAATCGAGTACAGAAAACAGAATTAACACAGACCATGATAACTCAGCAAAATGTCCATCACACAACTGAACAAGAAAATGAAACTTACTGCTGAAAGTCCCATGTCTCTGCTGTCAAAAGGCCGAAAATCCAAATTTCAGCTGTCAAAAAGTGAAACGTCCAAGTCTCAGCTGTTATACAGCTGAAAGTCAAAGTTACAACTGTTGAAAAGTCAAATAAACTTGTTTAAGCTGTCAAAAATCTAAAAACATCTGTCTTAAACAAGTTAAAGTTTGAGAAATCAATTCCAAGTTTTTTTTATTTCAGGGGAGTTTGCAAGACCTAAACAAGGACTATGATATCATAAAGTTGATTACACAGAGTCTGGTGAAATGTCATATACAAGCTGTCTAGGTGTATTTATTTTTCATAAACTATCCAAGCTCTTGCTACACTATGTCGACTATTGCTTTGAAACTTTCAACACTTGTTCACCATCAATACCTGACCATGTCAAGCAAGACTCATAACTTTGATCTGCATTTTACGTGAGTTATTGCCCTTTATTGGACTTAGAAAATTTCTTGGTTAAGTTTTGTATTTAGGTCCACTTTCTTATACACTATTTGGGCTATTGCACTTGTTCACCATCAACACCTGACCATGTCGAGCAAGACTCATAACTTTGATCTGCATTTTACAAGAGTGTTTTATTGTGTTTATGTCCACTTTTCTCATTCATATTTTGTGTTCCCCTTTAATACCAGAAGAACTGATGAAAAAGTTCGACTTATGTGATGTCTCCTTCTATCTTACATTGAGTAACATTGGTTTGGAATTTCAGTATTGAGTGTCAAGGACGGTTGTATTTATGGGCAGTCAGTGATGATAAGCAATGACGAAGGTATATATTGCTTCTCTTTACTTTTCCATGATTACCACAATGGTTTAGATGTAGATAATTACAATATCATGACAGACTACTTTTCAGTAATAAATTTATAAATCAGGTACTGAAACTGATATTTTATTGTCTTGTTTGAAAAATACATTATGTTGTCCCCGTAGTTGTGTAGATTATTGTGTGATGCAGAATCAAATTAAAATTGATACTCAAAATTACTTTCACAATCAGAATCTGTATGTATAAAGACTCAATCATGTACTGTAAAATCATTAATATTCATGGAGGATTTAATTTTGTGGATCATCTCAACCACAAAAATAAATTTCCAATAATATGAATGATTTATATAGTAAATGTATATGACTTTGTAGATAATGTAACCTTGATATTACATCCGCATGAAATGGGTAATTTTCACCAATACCACAAAAATTTGTCCCATCGAAATTGAACGATTTATCAGTATGAGTATGATATTTAGTATGCTGTAAAATCATTAATTTTCGTGGGGGATTAAATATCGTGGATTTCGTGGTTCACGTCCACCATGAACTTTAATCCCAACAAACATTAATTTTGACCCTTGCTTTATTACCTGAAATGCAAAATCCACGAATTCAAGTTCCAACGAAATTGTCTTTTTTACCAAAACCACGAAATTTCGCCTAACGAAATTAAATGATTTTACAGTAATATCCATCATTGAAACTAACTCTCTATTACTTGTTTTCAGGGTGACATTGCTATTTGAATTAGTCTGTGGAGTCTCATTACCTTTCTACATCTTAGTTGGTAATCTACATGCATGTAGAAGTACAGTCGAACTTCGATGCCTTGAACTACCTTCGGACCGGGTAAATAGTTCGAGTCATCTACTGGTTCGAGGCATCGGGGATACTAGTATATATGCACTGTAAATGTATAAGTTCGAACGCTTCTTGGTACGTGTGCCTGTCAATCGTGTGTAATTGTCGTATTTTGAGTGTGTGTTCGTATTTTATGCATATTTTATGCGTTTGTGTCAAATTGTAAAATAGTATGCATAATAATAATAAAACATGATATTGTTTGACAAAATTGGCTTGAAATCGTCAGCTAGCTTCAAATATTCACATTTGTAAACAAAGTTATCCCCCCGTTACCGGGTCCTTCGTCAAGTTGCTTTGTACAGCCTTAATTTGTAGTATATCGTTGTTACGTTTCATTTTGACGTTTCATTTTGACAATGATAAAAATAATAAATTCTGATCAGGTATTCTACGAATGATGACGAATAATGACCATTCAACATCGTTTTAAAGAATACAAACATTTAAATTAATCACAAATTTGTTGTTTCTAAATAAATCAGTAATGATTTTCTTCATTAAGTAATTAACGGACATAAAAGTGTTATTTTTTTTTACAAACATGTAACTTACTTACTTACTTACTGTTCGAGTCATCTATGTTTTTTCTATAGCAATAAATAAGGGATTTTGATGGGACCGGAGTACGAGTTCGAGGCATCTGGGGTGTTCGAGGCAAGTACTGTTTGAGGCATCGAAGTTCGACTGTAAGCTAGTCAGCACATTCGAAGTAAGCTAGTCAGCACATTCACCTAGTGCTGAGTAAGCACTGAAACCATTACAGAGCAAACGCTACAGAGGAATACAAGCATGTTTGTTTGTGGCATGGGACACATACAATATGGATTGGATCCTGTATCTTACTTCTTCTTCTTCTTCCATGCAATTTGCAGGGCCTACTCTGGGGCATTATTACAAATGTTAGAGACAGTGGTGAGATATAAGGAATCTGGGTGCGATACCTTAGCTTGTTTCGAATAGAATTCTTGGTTCTTTAAAGTGCCCGATGTAAAGCACCGATACACACGAGTCTACCCCTGGGTTACCAACCAGGATCATCTCTAGTTGGGTGGGAAACACTAAATAGTGTTCTGAAATGACCAAGTGTCCCGACCGTGAATCGAACCCGGACCTCTAGATCAGGAGTCAAGCGTCTTACCACTCGACCACCGTGCCACCCAAGGATACCACGAGAGACGGAACAACTGTCAGAAATTTCATATTATGGCAATACTAACGATTTTCATAATTTTGGAAATTAGTGTGAATACGTTACCATGCGTTTCTGTTTGAAGGCTTACATAGGATGTACTACTATGGTGTCAAATGAAACCTTGCACTAGACCCTGAACAACACATCGTTACTTATAACGCTACGAAAGTTCACAACTTGGCGAGGTGACTGAAACCGTGTTTCCATGAACTACGCTTCCGTGAACAATGTTACCTTAAACTTCATTACATTTCCTTAAATTACCTTATTTTCAGCCATAGGACCAAATTATCAAATAAATATGTATTGGCCCACCAAATGCTCTTCAATCTCTATATTTTCAACAACAATAGCGTGCTTTTGATTGTTTTAGAGCCAAAATGTATTGATGAAAAAGTAAGATTTTGACATCATGGAAACATTTTGAAATTATTTGAGCAAGCAGACTCGGAAACACAAATATTGTTATTTATTTTACGTACAAATGACCATGTTTGAAGTAAGTGCTACACTTAGTATTTCAAGATTGGTAAAGCTCTTGCTTAACCTAGTAACATATGTCACATTTTAGTAACGTAGTTCACTGCAATGGTAACATAGTTCGCTTCATTGGTAAATTGTTATCATTTTGGTAATTATTATTAAATTTACATTGCGGAAGAACCATTGCACCATTTTGTTGTGCTTTACATTCCACCGTTTACCTTTATGAATAAATACTAACAAGATGCGGTGGCTGCGGGGTTGCCTTCATATCACTTAGAAACGCAGATCCCTACTAGGCTGAGAACTAAAAACGTGTTGATCCAAAACTGCGCAGACCAAGGGGATCTATATTGTTTTTGACTACCACGTATAATGTGGAGGTTGAGAAAATTCCCATTCGAGTGTGGGGTTGTGGTGTTCTCAGGACAAGTGGCATATGCCATGAATGTGCAGTTTCCGTAACCTGTTTTGCTGACAAGATGTTTGCAAGTAGCATGTTTGCTGCGATCTATAGCTTGTCTATGCTGGTGTGGTACAACTAGTGTGTTTGGGGTACTCTCCAATTATGTAATTCTGGTGGCATCCGCCGATGGCCCTCAAATGGGGTAAATTCGGAATCATAGTGGCTGAGTGAAAGCCATCAGTGGCTTATGACTACCTGACCGGTTTCGTTCAACAGTTATAAACTCATCAGAGGATTTTCCTACTGCTTGAAATATTGCAGTATACAAAAAAAAGCCGTATCTGCTTATGCACAAAATACTGTTTTGTTTTACCTTATATACTCCCTTGTGCCGGTGCCGGTGATTGTGCCAGTTTTTGTGCTGGTAATCTTAGAGTGCCGGTGATGCTTTTTGTGCCGGTGTGTGTAAGAAACCCGTTCTGGTTGTGTGGTTTCTTAGACACACCGGCACCATAATACCGGCACAAAAAGCATCACCGGCACTCTAAGATTACCGGCACAATCACCGGCATAATAACCGGCACAGAAACCGGCACCGGCACAATTACCGGGGCAGAAACTGGCATAAGCCTTCATAAGTCATTAGCCTACATACTTGCCACAAAGCATTCGTTCAGTCAACATGTGACAATCACTGATGGCTTTCACTCAGCCACTATGATTTATGAATAAATAGTTCATAAGAAAAACATATTGGAAATCAGATATGAAGCTGATTTTGTTACAAGGAGTTTAAATATTGTTATGTTATACATTGTGTAACAGGTTATCATCCTGTGAATACATGTTGTTTCAAGAGTATATTAAGTAGAAAGTTTAGATATCTTTAGGTTATTATTGAGTTTTTAAATACTTGTCATTTAGTAATGAACCACTTGAATTGATGGAGATTATGTATGGTTTCTTTTTGGCGTATATTAATTTTACAAATCAGTATTGGCGATATTAACGTGAAAAATGTTACCTTAAGTATTGTGTAAATAAAACATCTAATTTGCTACATTCAAGATTTATTTAGGCAATTTTTTATTTTGTTTTTACCATATTGTGATATTTTTGTATGTTAAGTGGTAAATACTATGTAAATGATAGTTTTCAATTCATTTGTGTATTTTTTTATTATTAGAAACCAAAACATGCATAATTTTCTACATTGCTTATCCAAAATTATGACATTTATGGGCTTTTATTGATTTTTTTTTATCGATGGAGATTATACATGTATATTGTTATATATATATATTGTATATATATTTTGTTTCATTTCGAGGTATATTTATACAAAGCAGTATTAACTAAATAAAAGTGAACAATGTTACTTAAAGTATTGTGTAAATAGCACTTCTAATTTGCTTTATTCAAGATTTATTTGAGCATGTTATTTATTTGTTTTTACCATATTGTGATATTTCTTTATAAGTATTTAGTCCTTATGTGACATATAGTCTGTTAACAATAGTTTTCAAGTCATTTGTGTAAATTTTGATCATTAGAAACCAAAAACAAATATATATTTCTACTTTGCTAATCCCAAACTATGACATGAACACATATTTTTAATATTTAAAACTTGTGTAAATTTAATATGATAATTAAATGAAACTTGAGAACAGAAATTTCATTTTTTGGCGATCAGTAGAACTAAGTCCTACAATTTAACAAATAAATGCGCCATCAAAAGTTCATTATTGAAATCATTATTATAGGCAATTTATTTTATATTAGGTAAATAACCACTAAATGCCAACGCAGGCCAAATTCAGATACAGTCAAATAGTCTGGTAAAAAACTTTAAAGCGACTGGAAATGGGGGTTTGTCTTGACAAATCAGCATCAGAATCATGAAATTGATGTTAAATGCTTTGTATGCATGTATGTGATGTAGTGAAATGGTTTTATTCAGAAATATTTTTTATTCTGGCTTAAATATGAAAGTGAAAGTTAGGTTGGGGCTAACTGACATTGAGTAAATACGTACATGTGAAAAAATCTGTTCACCGCGTTTGACGAACCAAATTTTTCTTATATGATACACGACCCCCTACTTTCTTTTCATTTTCTTCAAGCAGGATGCTTTTTCTATTGATTAAAAGATTTTGAGAGGGCCCCATGGACAAAAAGTTGACATTTTTTTGGCTGACCTAGGTCACTTTACATTGAGTTAAAGAACAACTCTATTTGGCAGTTTATGACCTAATTATGATGGAACATAATATATCAAATATGTATATGTATCTTGGAGAGGGCCGATATCTAATGTTGAAATAACTTGTGGCCCGATCCTTTTGTAATGAATATAAAATTGTTAAAGTTTCTATGGTTTACATTTATGATATGATTCTATTTCTTGTAATTAATTGTATATATGCAAACCCTTTGTAAATGTTGTAAAAATTCATGCAATAAAATATGATTAAACTAAATATGTATTGTTTTAATGTGTATTACTTTTTAAATCAACCTTAATTTTGGCAGTTCCTAAAATTGTTGATATAAAGCAAAATGCTACTCGATTGTAATTTTATTAATGCTGTTTTCGAAAGATGATGTTAGTTCTGTCAGGTTTTTTTATTTTGTTTTTTTAGGTTGAATATAAAGTTTTTTAAAGTTTGAAAAATGATTTGGGTTTCTTTGCTTGTTTATATTGGTCGAGGTTGCACATAGATAAATAACGTAGTTCACATTGGCAATTTGTATAGGTACAATAGAGAAAAAATAATTTTATCTTGTACTCTTAACTTTTTTAGCGTTATTACCAAACTAAAGAAGGTCGAAACTGTAAAAAAACAAAGCAAAAAAAACTTTGTTTTATAAAAAAAATTGTGGACAAAATTCATGAAAAATTGTGCAGGTTTTTTTGATGCTATACTTTAAACTTCATATTGGTTTTGTATACTGCATATCAGTTATGTATCCTACTCATTAGTCATTACACTGATTAGCTGACCACCTGGTCAGTAGTTTCCACTAAAGCCTATATACTTTGACTCTAAATCTTACAAAGAATATTTCTTTGAACCTTCTGTTATGTGAAACATTTCACTAGTATACAGAAACTTTTGTCTGAGTGTCAATACATAAATATTTCATGTGAATTCCTGTACCTTTGAACCCAAGCGAATTTGTCTGATATAGAACCATTTAATTAATATTGGGTTTAACCTTAATATAATTGTACATATTTGCATAATAATGTTGTAAAATATAAGGATCCAATTAAATAATGTTTATGTAACTTGGTGTCATCATTTATGTAGGGTGAGTCATTGAATTTCTTACTGTAAAATCATTAATTTTCGAGGGGGATTAAATTTTGTGGTTCACTTCAACCACAAACTTTAATCCCAACGAACAGTAATTTTGACCCTTGTTTTATTACCTGAAATGCAAAATCCACGAATTCAAGTGCCAATGAAATTGTCCATTTACCAAAACCAGGAAATTTCGTCCCAACGAAAGTAAATGATTTTACAGTATATTATACTTGGTTGATACTTCCACATTGAGGACCAGCTCAACATAAAACACCACCATTATGCTGTTGCAGTATATGTAATTGCTCAAGTCCCACAGACTGAGTCCGAGTACAACACCAACGTATAACTTGGGCCAGAAAACAAGGATCTGAACATTATACATGATGGGAAACTTTGATTTACAATGTCCAGTTCTTTAAGTTTGTATCCTCGATACAAAATGTGGCGTAGTGGTAGAGTGTCTGCTTCCTTTGCGGGAAGTCATGGGTAAGAACCCAGAACACGTCATACCAAAGGCAAAAAAAGTGGTACCAGTGTGTGTACCTCTTGCTAGACACTCGGCATTATAATCTCCTGAATCATCTCAATCTACGCAAACTCATCTCGGGTATTGGTATGTGTATTTGAAGTTATTTCTAATGAGAGACTGGGCTAAAACTTGGAACCAATAGACATAAATATATCATTCCGAGTTTATTACAGTAACGTTCAAGAGCTTGAAAATCGAATCTACTAGTATCTTAAATGCTGACTCTAACTTTAGCAAGATCTCAATTTGAGTTGAAATTTTTATTTGAGATGCGTCAGGAGATCGGGGCCTGGCTTCTCTTGCCATACCCTGGTGACAATGCTTATCATCATGGTTGAGACGTCCACAATAATTGTCTCTCCATCTTTGATCAGAGGGTATATTGCTTTGCATATGTTGCGACCAAATGGTTTAACGTTCAATAACTAGAACACTTCGCTAGGATCTTATAACATAACATGGAGGTTAACCATCAACAGTAGAAGATTGACATAACATGGAGGTTAACCATCAACAGTAGAAGATTGACATAACATGGAGGTTAACCATCAACAGTAGATCATTGACATAACATGGAGGTTAACCTGCAACAGTAAATCATTGACATAACACGGAGGTTAACCAGCAACAGTAGATCATTGACATAACATGGAGGTTAACCAGCAACAGTAGATCATTGACATAACACGGAGGTTAACCAGCAACAGTAGATCATTGACATAACATGGAGGTTAACCAGCAACAGTAGATCATTGACATAACATGGAGGTTAACCAGCAACAGTAGATCATTGACATAACATGGAGGTTAACCATCAACAGTAGATCATTGACATAACATGGAGGTTAACCAGCAACAGTAGATCATTGACATAACATGGAGGTTAACCAGCAACAGTAGATCATTGACATAACATGGAGGTTAACCATCAACAGTAGAAGATTGACATAACATGGAGGTTAACCAGCAACAGTAGATCATTGACATAACATGGAGGTTAACCTGCAACAGTAGATGATTGACATAACACGGAGGTTAACCAGCAACAGTAGAAGATTGACATAACACGGAGGTTAACCTGCAACAGTAGAAGATTGACATAACATGGAGGTTCACCAGCAACAGTAGATGATTGACATAGCATGGAGGTTCACCACCAACAGTAGATGATTGACATAACATGGAGGTTAACCTGCAACAGTAGAAGATTGACATAACATGGAAGTTAACCTGCAACAGTAGAAGATTGACATAACATGGACGTTAACCTGCAACAGTGGATGATTGACATAACATGGAGGTTCACCAGCAACAGTGGATGATTGACATAACATGGAGACTAACATGCAACAGTAGATGATTGACATAGCATGGAGGTTCACCAGCAACATTAGAAAATTGACATAACATGGAGGTTAACCTGCAACAGTAGAAGATTGACATAACATGGAAGTTTACCTGCAACAGTAGAAGATTGACATAACATGGAAGTTAACCTGCAACAGTGGATGATTGACATAACACGGAGGTTAACCGGCAAGAGTAGATGATTGACATAACATGGAGGTTAACCTGCAGCAACAGTGGATGATTGTCATAACATGGAGGTTAACCTGCAGCAGCAGTAGGTGATTGACATAACATGGAGGTTAACCTGCAACAGTAGATGATTGACATAACACGGAGGTTAACCTGCAGCAACAGTAGATAATTGACATAACATGGAGGTTAACCTGCAGCAACAGTGGATGATTGACATAACATGGGAGTTAACATGCAACAGTAAATGATTGACATAACATGGAGGTTAACCTGCAACAGTAGAAGATTGACATAACATGGAGGTTAACCTGCAGCAACAGTAGATCATTGACATAACATGGAGGTTAACCTGCACCAAAGTAGATCATTGACATAACATGGAGGTTAACCTGCAACAGTAGATGATTGACATAGCATGGGGGTTAACATGCAACAGTAGATGATTGACATAACACGGAGGTTAACATGCAACAGTAGAAGATTGACATAGCATGGAGTTTAACCAGCAACAGTAGAAGATTGACATAACATGGAGGTTAACCAGCAACAGTAGAAGATTGACATAGCATGGAGTTTAACCAGCAACAGTAGAAGATTGACATAACATGGAGGTTTACCATCAACAGTAGAGGATTGACATAACATGGAGGTTAACCTTCAACCGTGGATGATTGACATAACATGGAGGTTAACCTGCAACAGTAGAAGATTGACATAACATGGAGGTTAACATGCAACAGTAGAAGATTGACATAACATGGAGGTTAATCTGTAACAGTAGAAGATTGACATAACATGGAGTATAACATGCAACAGTAGAAGATTGACATAACATGGAGGTTAACCTGCAACAGTAGAAGATTGACATTACATGGAATTTAACCTGCAACAGTAGATCATTGACATAACACGGAGGTTAACCTGCAGCAACAGTGAATGATTGACATAACATGGAGGTTAACCAGCAACAGTAGAAGATTGACATAACATGGAGTTTAACCTGCAACAGTAGATCATTGACATAACACGGAGGTTAACCTGCAGCAACAGTGGATGATTGACATAACATGGAGGTTAACCTGCAACAGTAGATCATTGACATAACACGGAGGTTAACCTGCAACAGTAAATGATTGACATAACATGGAGGTTAACCAGCAACAGTAGATCATTGACATAACACGGAGGTTAACCTGCAAAAGTAGATCATTGACATAAAATGGAGGTTAACCTGCAACAGTAGATGATTGACATAACATGGAGTTTAACCAGCAACAGTAGAAGATTGACATAACATGGAGGTTAACCAGCAACAGTAGAAGATTGACATAGCATGGAGTTTAACCAGCAACAGTAGAAGATTGACATAACATGGAGGTTAACCATCAACAGTAGAAGATTGACATAACATGGAGGTTCACCTTCAACCGTGGATGACTGACATAACATCGAGGTTAACCAGCAACAGTAGATGATTGACATAAAATGGATGTTAACCTGCAACAGTAGATGATTGACATAATATGGAGGTTAACCTACAACAGTAGATGATTGACATAATATGGAGGTTAACCTGCAACAGTAGATGATTGACATAACATGGAGGTTAACCTGCAGCAGTAGATGACTGACGTAACATGGAGGTTAACCTGCAACAGTAGATGATTGGCATAACACGGAGGTTAACCTGCAACAGTAGATGATTGACATAACACGGAGGTTAACCTGCAGCAACAGTGGATCATTGACATAACACGGAGGTTAACCTGCAGCAACAGTGGATCATTGACATAACACGGAGGTTAACCTGCAGCAACAGTGGATCATTGACATAACACCGAGGTTAACCTGCAGCAGTAGATGATTGACATAACATGGAGGTTATCCTGCAACAGTAGATCATTGACATAATATGGAGGTTAACCTGCAGCAGTAGATGATTGACATAACATGGAGGTTAACCTGCAACAGTAGATGATTGACATAACATGGAGGTTAACCTGCAACAGTAGATGATTGACATAACACGGAGGTTAACCCGCAACAGTAGATGATTGACATAACACGGAGGTTAATCTGTAACAGTAGATGATTGACATAACACTGAGGTTAACCTGCAGCAGTAGATGATTGACATAACATGGAGGTCAACCTGCACCAGTAGATGATTGACATAACACGGAGGTTAACCTGCAACAGTAGATGATTGACATAACATGGAGGTTAACCTGCAGCAGTAGATGATTGACATAACACGGAGGTTAACCTGCAGCAGTAGATCTATGATTGAAATAACACGGAGGTTAACCTGCAACAGTAGATGATTGACATAACATGGAGGTTAACCTGTAACAGTAGATGATTGACATAACACGGAGGTTAACCTGCAGCAGTAGATCTATGATTGACATAACACAGAGGTTAACTTGCAACAGTAAATGATTGACATAACACGGAGGTTAACCTGCAGCAGTAGATCTATGATTGACATAACATGGAGGTTAATCTGCAACAGTAGATGATTGACATAACACGGAGGTTAACCTGCAGCAGTAGATGATTGACATAACACGGAGGTTAACCTGCACCAGTAGATGATTGACATAACATGGAGGTTAATCTGCAACAGTAGATGATTGACATGACACGGAGGTTAATCTGCAACAGTTGATGTTTGCCATAACATGGAGGTTAATCTGCAACAGTAGATGATTGACATAACACGGAGGTTAACCTGCAACTGTAGATGATTGACATAACATGGAGGTTAACCTGCAGCAGTAGATGATTGACATAACACGGAGGTTAACCTGCAGCAGTAGATGATTGACATAACACGGAGGTTAACCTGCAGCAGTAGGTGATTGACATAACATGGAGGTTAACCTGCATCAGTAGATGATATAACACGGAGGTTAACCTGCAACAGTAGATGATTGACATAACACGGAGGTTAACCTGCAACAGTAGATGATTGACATAACACGGAGGTTAACCTGCAACAGTAGATGATTGACATAACATGGAGGTTAACCTACAGCAGTAGATCTATGATTGACATAACATCGAGGTTAACCAGCAACAGTAGATGATTGAAATTGATTTTTAGGTCCAAGGTCACAGCTGTAACCTTAACCGGATGGTTTCCTCTCAGTTACTCCAGAACACTTTTTACATTGAGGTTGCCAGCAACAGAAGATGACTCTAATTGTTATATTAGGTCAACGTTCACTATTCACAATTTACTATTTGGTGGACATGCATCATCTATGCTATACAAAACTAGAATTAATATGAGTTGAATTTTTTTTTACATAAACAAGTGGGGACTACAGTTTGTGATGTTTAATCAGACATGATATACATTTCTGGTTAATAAAGGCACCTCACCAGGTTCAACATGGAAGGAAATCCTATATCGAGGATATATCGCTGGCTTACAAGGAGGAGGTCGTATAAACTACAAGATCAATATTTTGAGAAAACATGGAAAAAACTGTCCGACAGTCACAATTACACTTTACTTCATTATGGTAAAACAAGCTTTTTCAACTTCAGTTTGGTCAACATGGCGAGTTCCGATTTTCATAATATGCAATCGCCATAACATGTCGCAAGTGGCACTTACGACCTTCTCATTCTAAGCCAGCGATATGTACAAATACATGTAAAACAATGACGAACTATCAAATCAAGAAATCTCTCGGACTAAAGGGTGTCGCAAAAACACAATAATCGAGAAATATAGCATGTTTACTTATACACTATATGAGCCAGTCACAAGGAAACCTGCTTTTTGTCGAGCCCAGCGGTGAGCTCGACATAGTCGCCACAATGGCGGTTGCGTGTCTGTACGTTAGTTATTTATTTCAACATGATGTAATAACTGAAAGCAATATTATAACGTTTTGAAAATGCTCAAAAATAAGAAAATGTGACCATTGATTCATGTTTGAATAAACAATAATAATAATATATATTAGCTTTCAATTTCTCCTGAATTATGTTAAAATAACTTACTTGGTTACCATGGTTACCAATTTCGAAAACGAACTTTGATGGAAATTTTTTTAGTTCGAACGATAGTTGCCTATATCACATGACTTTCTTTGTACTCAGGTTAGTCTAGCCAGTGCGTATAAAGTTATACGTACCACGTGTAGTATAAAGTCAATTGACTTTTTTGCGTTCTTAGTGTCATATATAGTGATATACTCGTTAACTTTTCAATCGATATATTTTTATTAAACTCGTTCCGGAAATAGCATTAAGCTCGCCAAAGGCTCGCCTAATACAATTTCAAAAACTCTTTTAATATAAATTTATATCAATTGGCAACTCGTAATAAATGATAGATCCTCTATATCTCGAAATGTGATTATTTACGATTATGATATTGATAGGATTTTGAAAAGTTTATGACATTAATTGATCAAATACTGCAAGTTTGTAGTTATATGGAACAACGTTTGGAACATGCTCTGAACATTATCAAAACAGCTGTAACTTGTAGACAGAATTGTAGGCTTCGTGGAGATTGGTTCATATATCTTTATTTTTGAATAAAAAATATCAGGTTCGAAACAAATGCATAGGGATTTTTCTTTCTTAATTTTTACCTTGACTACGAAGAAAAAAGTTGTGACGGTTTCAACTGCTTGTGACGTGTGCGTTTGTTAAGTTCATTGTCCGGATCATTTTCTCAAAGACTATCAAATGTATCCACTCGAAACTTAGCTAAGTTATTCACCATCATAAGGAGTCCAGACTGACAAGGCTGATAACCCATGTGATCTGTATTTGTGGAGTTGTCCGCCCATGCTTCGATTTGGCTCAAAAACCTCTTTGATTAAACTAAGCCTACCTACACTATTGAACAAATCAAATGTCAGACATATTCATAATACCAGGATCGATCCAACAACATCAAATTGTCTTTCCATGAACGCCTCACTGAGTCAGGGTATGAGACCACGCATGTATATTGTGTATGTATAATTATATAGATATACAGGGTGTCCCAAAAAACGGGGACCTAGGATAAACAATTGTAACTTTTTCTCAATAATAGATATCACACTATTAATATGTCAATTAATAAGGGAAGAACACTGTTCAGAATACTGGCATCACTGTTGTGATTATATAGTTCAATACCCAGAGTTGCCTCCCATGTTTACAATCGCATGTTTCAGTAAAATACCATAAACTGAAGCAGTGATTTCAGAATTCAATTTCCATGCTGACCTCAAATATCTTCGTATGTGCTCCAAATCATTGTTTATGGTTCGTGATACATTAGTTCATTATGTATAGCAAAGATGTTCACTATTGGGATCAAATTTGAGTAATTTAAGGTCATATGGCCTGTGATATGAGGTAAGATGTCAGTACTATTTCGCACACATATCCTGATTTTGCTGCTGATTTATTGCAAGAAGAGTTTTCTGCTAGCATATGGTACAATTGTATAATTTCTGACACACACAATTACTCTAAAATATATCTATGAACTGTTTGTTTGAATAAAACTTTACTTTTTGCCCTTCAGTAGTCTAAGCTTTTTTGGCAATAGTCCTTGACAACAATTATTTATTATGTATGTTTTTAAATTTTAATCATTGAATGATTGTAGATGCTATAGATGCTGGAAGTTTTACCACTTCCCCTTTGGTCCGTAAACTCGCCAAGTTTTCCTCTGTTTTGCTATTTCTTGTCATATTTGTTTTATTTTTACAAGATTTTGATCACCCCTTTGACTTTAAATGTTGTTTTCTAACAATAAATGCCCTCACACAAATGACCTTGTCTTATAATTCCCCTTTTCAGGTGATTAAGTAAAAATATCGTGAAATGTTGCCATAGTGAAAATGATGACGTCATTTCCTGTTTTAAAGCACTATATTTAAGCAAGAACCCTTTTTAGAAGTCAGGGTCCCTTATATACCTGTTCACAAATTATCAGCTTAATTCATTAAAATATAAATGAGTAATAAGGGTTTAAGGTAGGTCCCCGTTTTTTTGGGACACCCTGTACATGATGAGACTAAGGTTACCAAATACCACCTGGTTCCGAACAGAAGAAACGGAAGTAAGTAAATATGGGTGGGCACAAAAGTCAGTCATAGTATACAAATGACCATTATGTACAATGAAGAAATACAACGTCACTTTTGGCTATTGTACAAAGACAAAATTTGCTTCACTACGAAAACTATTATTTCATTGCTGTACTCTATGAAACATACACCACGCTAAGGGAAAATATTAGTCAATTCCTTAATTGATACCGATAGTGGTAGCTGGTAGGCTATACTTTCCAAGCGTCAGCAGTAATCATATTTAAAGGGAGATAAACGAGTACAAAACTGTACATGCAAGCAACATTATAACATTGAATTGCCTCCCATCAAACAGAATTTTTTATCGTGTGATTTCACCACAGCCAATCACTCTTGTGCGAACAAGGAGTGCCAACCAATCTAGACCAAAATGATTTTCAACCATATTTAATGTTAATGCTACAGTTATTTACTGTTTATATTTATGCTAATTGGTGCGATATGACGTTCTATCAGTTAAATGTATCACATATGTTCACTGAGTAGCCCTTACTTCGGTGCCTAAGCGATGGTCTCGTACATTATATGAAATTCGAATCCTACTGGGGGTGCAACCCATTTCATATCAATCTTATGACGATCGAGTTTTCATCCCCTAGTCAGAGTATAATAACAATGGAACTGTTATTGACCACATACTAACATTTTACAATAAAATACGAAACACATGTACTGGCTGCTTGATGCAGTCTGAGACTGAAGCAGTACTTGTATGCAAACGAATATTCAAGGATTTCTTTTTAACCCTGTGTTTTGAATAGTCCCTTTGTACATCTTGATCTCTAACAGAAGAGTCAAAGTTTTTTTTGAAGATCAGAATAGTTTCGTGAAAGTGTCAATATTACTGTTTAAAGGAACTTTACATACAAAACTATAACTGCATGATAAAAACCAAACCATCCGCTGATAAAATTAAAAGGAATATTTAGTTGTTGGTTCTAGTACATTGTCAGGGTTGCCATATTCTCAGAAAAAATCTAAAAGTATGGTTACTATTTTATTCCCCCCCCCTCCTATCTTTGATGAGCGTTTATAAATGCACTTCTTTGCTCACGTCTGACGGTCTGTCTGTCCGTAAATAGACCAAATGGTTTCCGTTCAAATACCCAAGACTGATTGACCTAGGATATTCGAACTTTCCATGGAGGCTGGCTAGCAACACTAGATGATCCCTATTTATTTTGAGGTCAGTAGGTCAAGGTCTATTAGACCTTTACCATATTTAGACGAATTGCTTTTGTTCAATAACTTAAGAACGCTTTGTTCTAGAATCATTGAACTTTGCATGTTTTTGGTCAGCAAGAGGATGATCCCTATGTATTTGGGGTCAATAGATCAAAGGTCAAGGTCATTGTGACATTTACCATTTTAGACTATTGGGATGCCATGGGGCATACCTGTATGAGTTTTATAAACATCTCTTCCATTGGAAAATCTGGTCAACAAATCCATTCAGGAAAACATTATGACGTCGCGCACGATGTTCCGTCTTTTTACGTTTTTAGGGTATGCGCACTGGAACAAAATTGGTAAAGAACTTAATTTGTATCGTATTTCTTTCAAATTTTAACTAGGGGTAGCTTTTAAAATGTACTTTTCGGCAATTATTTCAAAATAGATGAACGCCTTCCTGAAAATTTATAATAGGCATTTTTCTTGAGATTTTTGTTGAAAAACGTCGTGTAACTGCGTCACATTCGTCTTGATGCAGTGTGCGATATTTCACCTTAAAGAAGTCGATTTAAGATTAAATTTTACGGGAAGATATCATATGTGTTCACAAATGAATATCTAACAAGATGGCATATTACATTTGAACGTGAGACGTCAAACATAGCTGTTGGTAATTGTTAAATAGTTTGTAAAATTCTGTAACTTTGCTATTTTTTGCGTAAAATATATAAAACTTCTATATAAAAATTCCTCCAGTTATTTTCATTTTCCCTGCAAAATATTGATATTTTGTACACTTTAAGAGAAATAATATGACATCAAACTAGTAGTGAAAAAAAGGTTAAGAAAACGCAATTTTAGAAAATACAGCAATTTTATAAAAATACAAAAAAGTGTCACAATTTTTTTTGACGCGACAGTAAAATCCGAAAAAATATTTCATACACAAATATTTCTTTACGATCGTCACTTTTCTTTTACCCCGTATCCATATGTTATAATTATGATCATCATGCAAAGTGTACGATAACTAAAAAATAACTGAACTATAATTTTTATGATTTTATAAGCATTCTTCGTTTGCCACCCGGCGTGTCACAAAATAGAAAATGCCGTATTTTTCATAGTTAGCGTCCCAGTAGCTTATAATTATGTCAGTAATATTGGATGCTGCAACATAATTTCATAAAAAAAGAAAGGTACTGTTTCATTGATTGTTATACCTTTATCAAATTGTCAAAATTTCAAATAGCTAGGATTCTTAATTTTGTCCTTGAGAGGTTATATTCGGATGTAAGGCGTTTTGTAAACTTTTTCTAAAATGTTAAAATTCGAGTCATTACTCTCATTATTCATTATTATTTGAACTACGGCGTTAGTAGATTTTAATGAATACTGAAACAAAAATATGATATTCATATTCCGTTTTCATGACAGATTTATCATGTAAAATTTCGTAAGTTTCCCAGCATAAATGCTAAAATAATACAATATTTTACATTGGCTTTATAGCTTGTAAACTTTTATAAATTTACGCTCTAAACATGACGTCGGACATAATTGACGTCCGCATGTTCTGACACACAGATACATAATTTTAATACACACCATAATGAAAACACACGTGTACGATATACATATATTTTATTCATAATTTATGTTAAACATCACCTATGTTTTGTGAATGAAATCTTATCAGGCGGAGGGGGAAAATACGAACACATTGATTAAAATATAAGAAATATTGATTTATTAAAACAAACTTGTTATCAATTACAAAATTGCATGACATTCGCTAGCTTATAGAGTGAGAAGATTGAAACTACATTTGTATTACTTACGACCTATATAAGACTGCTTCACAAGGCGATTCTTATGAGCCTATTTTCGTGAAAATACGAATTTGTAATGCTGAACAAACTGATGTTGAAACAGCGTGATTTACCATAAGTAAAGAGTTTTTTTCTTGATTTCTCTAAATATCGATTTTGTAGTTACGACCTTCTCATTCTAAGCCAGCGCATTGTTTCCTATATAGAGTAATACAACCTATAGAGGTTATTTACGATTAATAAATTAAAGATGAAGATTACTACTAAATTAAAGAACTTATTGTTGAAGAAAGAACCGTAAAATATTATTAAACCAGTTCTTTTTGTAAATACAAAATACTTTTCCGACGTTCTTTATAAAAAAATATTTAATAAAATTACAAGTCATATTCGTATTCTTTTCAGCGTTATTATCGTTGATATATACTTGAACAATGTATTGGATTTAATACACATCACTTTAGTAGTTTTTTCAAGACAACGCGATGAAAATGACTGCTCGAATATTTTGACGTTAAATTTTACGCTTTCCGTGTGACGCTTCCACGACGCAACATCGTGCGCGACGTCTATACAATTTCAAAACTGGGCAAAAATCAGGGAATTGTCATGGAGTTGTATCAAAATTCAAAAAAGATGATTATGTTCTACCGGTAGCTTCTTCTCATGCTTTATAGAATAGATATTTCTCCAAAATACTGACAGTCTGTTAGCAACATGTCTGAATTTTAAGATACATCATACATACCAATAATGAGTTTTGCAATGAAGAAACGGCTGTAAGGCGAGGTCGAATGTCATATTTTCAGGTGTATCTATGTTGCAAACACTTTGAATACACTTAACCGCTTTAGAAACGCAACGTTTTTTAGGATTGTAATTTCTTGTATAGATTATTATTTTTATTTTGTTGGATGATAAATCAAAAAATGGAACGATGGTCTTATGCCTGGTATGATTTTTCATATATTTCATTTTAAACCATTACTCCATATTGACGTCATTTTGACGATTTTCATGTGACGCCAGAACGGATCCACTGGGTGTGACGTTTTTACCGACAATTTGACGGCAAATGATACCCCGACCGAAATGCAATTATATAAGGAGTGCAGTTCGCTGCATACGTTGCCACTCTTATAGGATACAGAACATCGTTGTGCTATTGACGTACTTTAAACTGATATGTGACGTTTGTTCGTGGCAAAATAGTTAAATTATCTCTTTTGACGATATTACGACTTGTGCAGTGGTTTTCCAGAAGCAGTTTACACCTACGAATTGTCTGTGTGAGATAAACTGACGATAAAAGCACGTAAACATGGTGGCACCATACCCATGTTTATTTGAAGACACCACTTCCGGTCAACAAAATGTTCTGTAATACATATACCTTGAAGTCAATGGAGAGTACAATTTAGAAGTTTTGCTAAAATACACATTCCGTAACATTTTAATTAAAGTTTATTGTGATCCATTTTGAAAATATCTTCATTGTTTTCTGTACCCTGACACATTTCTTTATCGACTTCCGGTTATGGATTTAAGATGCCATATACACGTACCTAGGAAAGGTTTAATCGTAACCATCGGACACAATGCAGCATATGCTAGATAGGCCAAATCTTGTTGACAGCCCATGATACGACTGTGGAGATCACTGCATTTTACTGATGAAGCTAAATTTGAAGGCAGACTGCGATGACCGCCAAGAAGGGCATCATCAACCAGAAGCTTCAGAGCGTTTAGGGAGTTTCATATTTTCCTTGTAATCGCTTATAATAACATTCAAATGTCCTATATTTTCCAACAGGCGCATGTTTTGTATACAGCAGATTGCAACTTGCATATCCAGTAAATCATGTTTCCATAAAGGAGAAAGAAATACTCATTCCCTACATGCTGCGCTTGAACTTTTTAGCTCACCTGAGCACAAAGTGCTCAATGTGAGTTATTGTGATCACTCACCGTCCGTCGTCCGTCCGTCCGTCCGTCCAAACGACATCTCCTCTGAAACCATTTGGCCAATTTTGATGAAATTTTGCCAGGATGTACGTGGCATTGGGGGATTTAGTAATTGTTCAAATTATGGCCCTGTGGTCAAAATTGACCCCGCCCCGGGGGTCACCATTTTACATAGACTTATATAGGGAAAACATATAAAAATGTTCTTCTCTAAAACTACAATGCCTAGAGCTATGATATTTGGTATGTAGCATCATCTAGTGGTCCCCTACCAAGATTGTTCAAATTATGCCCCTGGGGTCAAAATTGGCCCCGCCCCGGGGGTCACTGTTTTACATAGACTTATATAGGGAAAACATATAAAAATCTTCTTCTCTAAAACTACAATGCCTAGAGCTTTGATATTTGGTATGTAGCATCATCTAGTGGTCCCCTACCAAGATTGTTCAAATTATGCCCCTGGGATCAAAATTGGCCCCGCCCCGGGGGTCACCGTTTTACATAGACTTATATAGGGAAAACATATAAAAATGTTCTTCTCTAAAACTACAATGCCTAGAGCTATGATATTTGGTATGTAGCATCATCTAGTGGTCCCCTACCAAGATTGTTCAAATTATGCCCCTGGGGTCAAAATTGGCCCCGCCCCGGGGGTCACTGTTTTACATAGACTTATATAGGGAAAACATATAAAAATCTTCTTCTCTAAAACTACAATGCCTAGAGCTTTGATATTTGGTATGTAGCATCATCTAGTGGTCCCCTACCAAGATTGTTCAAATTATGCCCCTGGGGTCAAAATTGGCCCCGCCCCGGGGGTCACCGTTTTACATAGACTTATATAGGGAAAACATATAAAAATGTTCTTCTCTAAAACTACAGTGTCTAGAGCTTTGATATACGGTATGTAGTATCATCTAGTGGTCCCCTACCAAGATTGTTCAAATTATGCCCCTGGGGTCAAAATTGGCCCCGCCCCGGGGGTCACCAGTTTTACATAGACTTACATAGGGAAAACATATAAAAATCTACTTCTGTAAAACTACAATGCCTAGAGCTTTGATATATGGTATGTAGCATCATCTAGTGGTCCCCTACCACGATTGTTCAAATTATGCCCCTGGGGTCAAAATTGGCCCCGCCCCCGGGGGTCACCAGTTTTACATAGACTTAATATATAGGGAAGACATATAAAAATCTATAAAATGATATATGGTATGTAGCATCATCTATTGTAAAAATAGATAGTTCAAATTATGACCCTGGGGTCAAAATTGACCCCGCCCGGGGGTCACCAGTTTCTATATTTACGCTCTACCTTTGTTAGTCTAAATTGTGCAGGGTTTCATTTATAATCAGGTGAGCGATATAGGGCCATCATGGCCCTCTCGTTGTTATAAACACACTTATTTAAAAATAAAAGATCAGTATGTCTTCTGATTGCTACCTTTTGTGAGTTATTTATGAAAAAACACACTGGTAACTGTATCTAAGAAAAGGAATAAACGGAACTGTTTTCTGGAGTAAATTGTTTACAACTGATAGAAAAGTGTATTTCCTAAACTGAGCAGGCAAACACTGAGATGAAATCTGTTTTTCTTTCATAATTCACGACGAAATAGTGGATTATTACTGAACGAAAACACAATTTTACATTTAAAGCATGTCGGCAAGTAACCTCTATCATTGTTTGAACTTCAATTTTCACTGTTTGAATGTAACGGGTATCTAAATGTCCATATATCAAAATATCTACCTCTAAACAAGATGGTGTATTTCAGTTAACACTGTCCAGTATTACTATTTATCAACGTAAAGTTGTTCAACAATTATATTTTGATATTGACCACTTTGTCGTAACAAAGTATAACTAACGTTAGTAGGCCTATTACATTTTACTCATTTTGTCCATTGCTTGATCTGTATTAAATGCACCTTAGTCATTGATTATAAACCGATATTCATATTTTATCAAATAATTCCTAAACTCGCATAGCCACGGTGCATAATCACGTGGTCTGTGACGTCACATTTTGGTTTCGCGCACAGCAAATTTAGTAAGTAAACGCTCTATTGAAGCAAGAAAAATCGTCATAAGTGTTTATTTACGCATATTTGGAAATTATCTTTTGTATGTTGCAAGTCCTTATATCATTGCATACCGCTGACATCCACGAAATTGACCCTGTCTGCTCTAGTTTGACTGGAGTTACGGCCAATCCGATCCAAAATATCAAAATTGGTGTTGGTATTGCTGACAGCATAAACCCGATTTTCCTTGCAGGAATATACGAAAGGCATCATCTGTTGGTACTTTATGTCTCAAAACAGCTGGTGATGGATTGTTTTGTACATTAAAGCCGATATTTCCAACGTAAAATAGGAATTAAAATAATGCTATTGAGACACGTTATGAAAGTTAAATGCTATTGCAACAAGCGGAAAAGTAGATCTAAACTCCAAAATAAGCCAGTTGCTTTATTATCAGTTTTCATACGAAAGTCGAAAGTTAATTGATGTCTTACATGGAAACAATATTCTAGACCCAAACTCAGACTTAGGCTTTCAATTGACGACATTTATAATAACTGTCATTTCGCTGCAATTTGATTTAACCATGTGTAATGTTATCTGAATCACAGAACATGTATACATGTACTCAATTACATCAAAATCGGTACATTGATAACGACATGAGAGCAAAAAACAGTTGACAATGTAAAGTCTAAGTCTGAGTTTTAGACTTATAATGTTAGTGAATAAGGCCCCTGTTTTGTCGAAACATTTCAAATTGTCGACGAAGAGTGTGAATTCGTCATCAAGTCTTTCTGAACCAAGTCCTATTATAGCCAATTAGGCATCCATAATGTTGTCATTTCCATAAAAACAAACTAACGATGCCTTCACTATCAGTACATTATACTTAAACATGAATTTCGATTCTTACAGGACTACGAATTCCATCTCCTTTAGCAAACCCGGTTGCATTCAGGAAGAAGGTTGCTACCATGATCATTATTGACAGGAATGCGATTAAAAGGGTTCCGGATTCTCTTAGTGTTCGATAGGACAACGGTGCCCGGCGAAATGAAAGCAAAATCCTCCCCACGCTGAGAATGAGGCTTGACGATTGATGGTGCTACGATTGAAACACAACACATGTGCGTCTACATGAACACTACAACATTACAGCACAGTTTCTCAATACAGCCAATTCAAAATTGCATGCGGAACGACTATGAAACGCCCATGTTGGGTATTTCTTGTGTTAACAACGGGCATATCAATACCGACGTCGGATTAAACTTCCACCAATCTCGAAAGCGGTGAAACACCTTAAGCATTATAATTATTTTGTGATCAATGAGAGTAACAAATCCATGGCTATGGAACGCCTTAACTGTCTTATATTAGCAAACAGTTCGATAGTATATATATATATGTCAATATCAGTGGTAAAATGTACATCCTCGACTTATACACCAAAACGTACTGTGTGTACGCACCCTTACTCGCGTGTGTCATCTGGTTCACGATTTTACTAGAAAGCGTTCCTCGGCATTAAAGATTTTAACTATAATGGATAGTACCTCCGTAGCTCAGTGGTTAATGCGCTTCCCGTGTAAGCTGGCGACCCGGGTTCAATTCCGGGTGGAGGCACATATAGGCTAGTGGCCGAGGGGTGATTTTTGGTCGGAACCCCTCCCCATGGTAGAACATTTCACAACCTGTTTTTTATAGAAGCGGGAGATATTGTGCGTTGGAAAATGATGGTTGTGAATCTGGGATCAATGTAGGTCATTTTGAAAATCGACGTTTTATGTGTGTTTTTTAGTATTTTGAGAGGCAATTTTACGACGTATTTTGTCTATGTACAGAACAAGGCAGGTACGATTTAGCCAAGGAAAAGCAAACCACACTCGTTATTATTGTAGGATCATATTGCATTATGGATGGCTTATAACATCTAAAAAATTCAGCTCTTTAATAGTATGAGAAATCATACTTTTGGGGTAAAAACATAAAAAAATATAAACGAAAAGTGCGAATTTTAGGAATCGGTGCACCACAATTTCATATATCAATCTATTCGAAATAAAATTACTTGGGTGGGGAGGTAGTAATCTGCAGTTTAATATATCAAAAATCTATTGACCAGCTATTACTCAAATTGCGATAATTTTGGGTTAAATTGTCATAAAAACATAAACGAAATGTGCGAATTTTAGGAATCGGTGCACCCCAATTTCATGTATCAATCTATTCGAAATAAAATCACTTGAGTGTGGAGGTAGTAACCTGTAGTTTAATATATCAAAATTCTATTAACCAACTATTACTCAAAATGCGATAATTTTGGGTTAAAATTGTTAAATTTATAAACGAAAAGTGCGAATTTTTGGAATCGGTGCACGACAATTCCATATATCAATCTATTCGAAATATAATAACTTGAGTGTGGAGGTAGTAACCTGTAGTTTAATATATCAAAAATCTATTGAGCAGCTATTACCTAAAATGCGATAATTTTGGGGTGAAATTGTTAAAATTATAATCAAAAGTGCGAATTTTGGGCATCGATCGACTACAATGTCATCTTTCATTTCATTTGAAAGGTTATCACAGCGAATTATTGGTATGAAGGTCAGGGTGAATACGTCGAGGTCCTACTTGCCGAATTTATGTGCAAACTCGCTAAATTTGGGGCAAAAATAAGCAAAAATGCGATTTTTTGGAATCGGTGGATTGCAGAGTCATTTATGAAGTAATTTGAAACAAAATCACCCCAATGAGTACATAATAATATATAGTTTAGGCTGTTAGAATATCTTAAGCATGGGTACACGGAAAATGAGATTTTTTGAGGTAAAACATCACGAAAAATGAACAAAATCGTGAATTTTGAGAATTAGTAGACGACAATGTCAATTATGATTTTATTTGATATTGAACAATCGTGTCGTGTATGTATAAAGTCCAGTGTGAAACATAACATGTAGCGTCTGGATATTGTTGGAATTGAGATATTTTATCCCGAACCTCTAAACCGAAAAGCTGGATGTTTGGAATCAGCAGAATACAAAATTTAATTCATTCATAGTTTATTAATCTGATTGGAACAAAGTAACTTCAGTTAAAGATATCTTGAACTAAGTGAATTTGAAATTGTATACAATTCAATGTTTTTAGGTTAAGCCGTACAAAATATAAGATACATGTACTAGTATACGACAGAGGAAAGCCAATCAAATAAGCTCACCATGAACAATTGGTGCCCTGTTGAGCTGAAATATTACCCCAACATTTGAATTTTCCAGAAATGTTCCTATGTGTTTTCATTAGCAGATTAATCTTCCTAGCGATAAAGGATATCAAATCGCCTATTGTTACAACCATCATGAGTCCTATCGGATGCTCAACACTAAAAACGTACATGTACATGAAATTATGCATGTTCTTGTGAATTCAAATGCCGTTTAGGCCAATACATCTATAAATATCAAATGTCACTAAAGGTACGCACCAAGACTTTTTATAGACTGCAACACTTTAATCGAACCTTATTATTATCTACATTGTACGATATATTAATTAATGGATACGACTGGAGACTAGGTCCCACTGAAGAAATCCTCATCGGCGATGTGGAATGAAAAAATAATGCATTCATTGAAATTTCCCGGTGTAGGCATACTCGCGATGTAAATGCAAATGTAGATTTCTCATAACTCACAAGAAGCTTCCCCAAGTCCAGAGCATCCTGTTCCCGAAGCTCATTTAGTTTCGTCGAGAGTGCATCTTTTTGAATGATTGGAAATTGAGATTAACACTCGTTATTTCTTAACCACTGCGGGTTTAAATAACACGCATGGCTGCTCAGTAAGACAGACAGGTTGGAAATAGCCACTAGGTTTAATGCTCTTATAACCAGCGCTTTTTCTGGTGGTCCAAATCAGATCATGCGCATGTCTTATGTCTGTACAAATACCTACATATTCATGTACAACTCAACGTTTGTCAAGAGTAATGCTATTGAAACTAGTTGTTGGTCACAACACCATTACCCCGTAATTGTACCCTGCCATATTGCATACATGTATGGATATAAATTATATTTGTTGACAAGCTGTTTTAAAATAATATTTTGCAATCGAACGAGTGTCTCAATCTACACGATATGTTCTGTTTAATTTGATTCGGTTCGGCTTTGTTTCGTTCTGTCCTGTTTTGTTCCGTATATTATAGCTTGATATCATGTGTTATGATTCAGCTGGGGTTATGGTGTTAAATTGTTTTATGTTTTTATGTGTTACCCTTGAATGCGGCGCCAATAGAAAACATTGGTGTTTTAGTAGATTAAGAACAATCAATATTGATTAAAACTTACAATAGTATCGGGTATGCGACATGTTCCTCGCCAACATCTTCATATCATGATTCTAATGAACTATTTTAGTTTGTTAGACACTTCGTGGCTGAAATCGCTAGGTAAATTATGTATGCTGAACTTATATCAGCCGTGTTCATACGGTTAACAAGCATAATCGGGAGAGTGGGGTGGCCAATTGAGAGCTTCATAACTGTCCTTTTCTGTAAAGTCGATTACAAGAGCAGTGCAATGACGGACATCATACAAGATATAATTACAAACGTATATTCAAAGCCCCAGTGTCGGTGTTGCTCGGTGATCCTGACAGACCTGTATTATTGCTAGCAGTAAAGCTCTAAACCTTCTGTTCCAGTGACATCTAATGTTGTCATTATGACATCTGCATACCCATTCGTATGATGGTCAAGTACGCTTTCTCCTACCTTCCAAGTCATACTATATTTTTCCATATATAAACAATATTTACAAAAACCGCGTGACCAAGAATAATGTTACTATGGTTATAAAACATAAAGTAAGCTTACTATAATTATGTTCTTACTGTATAATTTAATTAACCAATCATACATCAATTTTCCTGCATCAATAGCGATACTCAGATTTGGTGATCCCTCGTTTTCGTTACACCATAGCATGACCTATCAGTGAAGTCAATGTATAATTGTTGACTCATCCATTGTAGAAAAGTACTCAAACTACCAAGGTCGTTTTTGAACGAGCATGGCCCATGTCATGGAGCGTATGCATGGTATTCTCGAACACAGAACTCCTTCATGTAACATTGACCAAATTATTATTTTTATAATTGTATGAATATGTAACCTGTATGCGTTGTTTGGGTTAATTCGAAGTAGGGATGGCGTGTCAAAGAGCTTGAACCATTATGAACCAGTCACAGCTTCAATGGTAGTCCGCTTTGTCAACACCATATAGTACACCTGATTTCAATGGACTGGTTTTCACTGTTTGGTGAATACCACAGACGACCCTCACCCGGCTGTAGGTAGTACCTCTCCCAAATATTCCACCAGATCGTCACATGTCTACTATGTAGGCATATTTCGTATGTCACTATAAATAAGGTTGAAGCTTACACCGAATGATGCTGTACCCTAATATTGAACGATAGAATGGGACAACAGTTTTGAAATCTTAAATAACATATTACTTAGCACATTTTGTAGTGGATTTTATCAAATCAGATCATCAATGACACTGTATTCAACTGATTCCGAATTTTCACATTCTTAGCTTATTTTTGTATTTTTTTATCCCAAATATCTCAATTAAAACAGTAGCCGAATACTACATTTCTGATCTCTTAAACTGCATGTAATTACAAACAAGTCACAGTTGTTCAACATCACATAAAATCATTAATGAGATTGAAATCTACCGATTCTCAAAATTCACAATTTTGGTTCTTATTTCGTAATATTTTACCTCAAAATACATAATTTTGCACAGTTCCTAGGCTTAAGATATTTTTAAACTACATATTATTATGTGCTCTTTGAAGTGATTTGGTTTCAAATTATATCATAAATGACACTGCTATCCACCGATTCCAAAAAAATGTATTTTTCGCTTATTTTTGTGAACTTTGACCCAAATTTAGCGAGTTTCAGCAAGTAGAACCTCGACGTATTAAACCTTACCTTCATACCTACATATCGCTGTCATTAACTATCAAATAAAATGAAAGATGACATTGTAGTCGACCGATTCCAAAAGTTCGCACTTTTTGTTTATAATTTTAACAATTTCACCCCAAAATTATCGCATTTTGAGTAATAGCTGGTCAATAGATTTTTGATATATTAAACTACAGGTTACTACCTCCCCATTAAAGTGATTGTATTTCGAATAGACTGATATATGGAATGGTCGTGCACCGATTCCAAAAATTTGCACTCTTCGTTTATGATTTTAATAATTTAAACCCAAAATTATCGCATTTTGAGTAATAGCTGGTCAATATATTTTTGATATATTAAACTACAGATTACTACCTCCCCACCCAAGTGATTTTATTTTGAATAGATTGATATATGAAATTGTGGTGCACCGATTCCTAAAATTCGCACTTTTCGTTTATTTTTTTTTATGTTTTTACCCCAAAAGTATGATTTCTCAAGCTATTAAAGAGTTGAATTTTTTAGATGTTATAAGGCATCCATAATGTAATATGATCCTACAAAAAAACGAGTGTGGTTTGCTTTTCCTTGACTAAATCGTACCTGCCTTGTTCTGTACATAGACAAAATACGTCGTAAAATTGCCTCTCAAAATACTAAAAAACACACATAAAACGTCGATTTTCAAAATGACCTACATTGATCCCAGATTCACAACCATCATTTTCCAACGCCCAAGGCCTCAGCCTTCAATAAAAAACAGGTTGTGAAATGTTCTACCATGGGGAGGGGTTACTCCCATTTCTAAGCACCTTTTTGAGGTTTGGCCACTAGCCTAATATATGCCTTTCATATTTCAGCTGAAGCGGCTGACTGGAAAATAAATATTATACTCGGCATTTTTAAACGATGTGAAGAAAAAAGGGATTCATCATAATATCTAATGACCACGATGTATGTAATACCAACATCCAGTGGGTAACGTGTACATAACAAAATATATAATTATGATATGTAAAATAAGTATAGCAACAATACTAAAACTTTACAAATCTCAAAGTCGTCAGATGATTTTAATGATAAGGGTGTTATATTTAATGGGCAGTCTTCTCTTAAAACAAAAACAGTTTTATCTCACCGAAAAAGTACACATGATATGCTCCAGCACACAATTAAGGCAAATGGCACCTTAATAGTGAGGCTGCGTATTGGTCTCTTAAATTGTTCCAAATGGATGTTGAACGTGTTAAGCGTTGGTTAGTTAAATAAAAACGGGTGAAAAAATAAAATAATTGAGAAACTGAATGCGAGGAGTAGTGACGTAGAATCAACGTCATTGTGCTGTCAGCATGCTGTATGACGAAGCCCCATTTTCGGGTGGTTTCGAATACTATGGTGTTATTTCAAGTACACAAATCAACACAACGGGGTCATAGCGAGGGTTGGCAACTGTCAACTGTCAGCGCCCCGGTGCGCTCAAAAATAACGTCCGGCATCGATTATCACTACCATAAATTGACGTCACGACGTAACTAATTATTGTCGTCACCAAGATTTGGGGGAAATTTTCTTAGCATATAAAGAGTATGTGTAACAATGTCTAATATTCGGATATGGTTTAACTTCGGTCATTTTTGGTACCGACGTTCTCGCGTTGATGTGACGTTGACGCGCGCAATCGAGATCAACGTCACGTCAGAGATTGGTTCAATTTGAATTACACACGACAATCATCACAAGTACTCATTACACATGTACAACTGATTGCCTGTCACGTAAACTGGTCGTATATCGTATTGAAGCAAATTGATAGTCTTGATGATGAAAACGTCAATTTAATGACGTTAGTAACCTGCATGTTCTGGAGCGGTAATCGCTAAATAAATGAACAATCATATTACAAGAACATGTTTACAACTTATTCCAAGCGTTCAACGAAGCGTATAGGCAGAAATCAAATCATCATGGGTATCACATGTGATGCTGGCATTTTCTGTGACTTTTGTGTTGCTACATTAAGTTATTTAACGTTAATGTACTAGCAGTTAGCACGTGATTATTTAAATTATTTTTGGTATTTATGTTTGTACCGTTGTATTAAACATCAAATAAACCCTGTGGAACTCAAGAAGTGGCTGTACTGATGGAGAAGTGTTTCCAGCACTGGCTGCGGATGACATATGCCTACTGATGTCAGCGAGATTGGGCGGTAGTTGGCTGGTTTAATAATACGGTCGACGAGAGACCAAAGCCGTCTTCCATTCGTTGGGCACCGCGCATTGTTGCAGAGATGCTTGGAAGACACAAGTGTGACAACTGATGGTGCTAACTCCTGCAGCAATCTGGTGAGAATGTTGCTTTGTTCCTGTGTCATATGTGGTTCAGTTTGCCCAACAGCTTCCGAATGCCATTCTCGTCGATATTGAAGGACTCCGTGGATGGAGATGGACCAGTGTCCGTGCTTGGAGTGTGATAAGTGTGTTCCTCAGTGAACACACTACTGAACTGGTTGTTCAGTATCTTCGCTTTGGCTTCTGGGTTAAGTACTGGGTCCATTCCTTTTCGCAGCTGAGACGTAATTATTTACTGGCCAATTTGGTAAAAAAATGTTATAGATAAAACAAACTTCTGCTTTGTAATGGTCAATGTTTTCTGTTTATTATTGGCATTCATTGAGTTATGCTGTACTGTTGCAAAATTGGTAACTTAAAAATCATGCACGCTCCAGGCACGGATCCAGGCAGTGGGCACGAGGGCCCGTGCCCCCCCAGTTGGCTGAGATTTTTTTTAAAAAACTTTGAATAAATAGTAAAACAGGTATTGAACAGACATCTCTAAATAATATGGGTATTTTTTCTTATGTTCTAGATGAAAAAGTATTTGTAAGATGGGCATTTTTCGTGCTCGCTTCGCTCGCAGAATATTTTTAATATACATGTACATGCAGTGCCGTACCCAGACACGAATTTTAGCCGAGGCAGTCTTGGGGCTGGACAGGACCGTAACTAGGAATTTTCCAAAGGGGTGCGAAATCGGGTCATGATTGGGTGACGGGGTATTTACAGGAGGAGACGTCCAAATTCGTTTTTTACATGCTATTTTGAATATTTACAATGTATTTTGCGAGCGAAGCGAGCCAGAAAAAGGGACTATTTGTGGAAGCTGACACAAATTTCTTCTCTACATGATATTAATAATGGCATAATTTATTGCAAATATGCACTGTTTGGCCGAGCCCACACAAATGTTTTTTCTACATGATATTATTAATTAATACTCGTAAATTATTTGGCGAGCGAAGCGAGCCACAAAAAATGCACTATTTGCATCAGCCCACATATTTCGTTATCTACATGATATTGAATGGTGATAAATTATTTGGCAAGCGAAGAGAGCCAGAAAAAAACTATTTGTACGAGCCCCCCCCCCCCCCCCCCCAACGAAATTCGTTGTCTACATGATATTATTAATAGGTATAAGGTATTTGTCAAGCGAAGCGAGGCAGTAAAATGCAATATTTTTCAGCACAAACTTACTCCTTAAAGATGCATGCTTTGCCCTAGCTCACACAAACTCGTTCTCTAAATGGTATGACCAATCCTCTTCAAGTTGCAAGTCATGCAAACTAGTTCTCTACATGATAGTTCAAATGAGTACTTATTTGGCAAGCGAAAAGATCCTGATTTATCTGAGGTTCAGGTAGCACAAACTACACTCTACATGACATTCTTAAATATGTGTACAATTCATTTGGCGAACGAAGCGAGCCGAATTTATATACAAATGTAAAACATTGCACTCCTAACAAGGACTACTTAAATTAGTGTAAAAGGGGTACGTTTGCGCCCGATGAAATCCTTAGTTATGACCATGTAGTGGTCCGGTGTATTTGTTAACCTAGAACGTTTCTGAAAGCACGCTATTAAACCACCGAATACACTTTCAACATTGACATATTCAGAAAAGTAGAATAGCGAAGCGAGCTAGACAAACATTATTTATATTATTTGAACACCATGCTAAAACATATTCTGTATTTAATAGTATTCACTTAAAGATGTATCTATGTAGCTTATAGAAACTATTTTTCTAATTGATAATAGTCACTGATACAGCTGTTGTGATGGCGAAGCCAGCTCACAAAAGCATTATTTTCTGAAGAGACAGGATCGTTTTTCTATTCGAGACACCTTTCATCAGCATTACGAACTCATAGGCTGCACATTTGTGTTAAGGGGAACCTTAAACGATTTGAATGCAAGTAAATTAAGGGATCAATGTCATGCTACACGGGACTTTAAAACAACAAATTCATCTGCTACATTCTTTGGTCCCTTGTTTTGGTATTAAAACGGAACATCAAGAAATTCATAGCAAACAAGAGCTCAAAGAAGAAAATACTTATATGCACATGCGTATACTCTTAAGTGTGTAGCCAACCTCATCATTAAATTAATTGTAAACAGTACCATATGAGCGTAGCGAGCGAAAATTGGCAAATTAGCAATTTTTACTCACCGAACATTGACCTGGATTTTGGCGACATTAAGGGAAGGGTGTGCCGGTGCCATTTTCTTTCTATATTTATTAAAGAGAAACTGTACGGTATACTACCATAAAGGTGCAAATCTAGTGCCTAAAGTTGCACTTTGTATACTACAATTAAGGTGCAAATCTAGTGCCTCAAGTTGCACTATGTATACTACCATTAAGGTGCACATCTAGTGCCTCAAGTCGCACTATATATACTACCATTAAGGTGCAAATCTAGAACCTCAAGTTGCACTAGGTATACAACCATTAAGGTGCAAATCTAGTGCCTCGAGTTGCACTAGGTATACAACCATTAAGGTGCAAATTTAGTGCCTCAAGTTGCACTAGGTATACAACCATTAAGGTGAAAATTTAGTGCCTCAAGTTGCACTATGTATACTACCATTAAGGTGCAAATCTAGTGCCTCAAGTTGCTCTAGGTATACTACCGTTAAGGTGCAAATCTAGTGCCTCAAGTTGCTCTAGGTATACTACCATGAAGGTGCAAATCTAGTGCCTCAGGTTGCTCTAGGTATACTACCATGAAGGTGCAAATCTAGTGCCTCATGTTGCACTATGTAAACTACCGTTAAGGTGCAAATCTAGTGCCTCAAGTTGCACTATGTATACTACCGTTAAGGTGCAAATCTAGTGCATCAAGTTGCTCTAGGTATACTACCATGAAGGTGCAAATCTAGTGCCTCAGGTTGCTCTAGGTATACAACCATTAAGGTGCAAATCTAGTGCCTCAGGTTGCTCTAGGTATACTACCATTAAGGTGAAAATCTAGTGCCTCAAGTTGCACTAGGTATACTACCATGAAGGTGCAAATCTAGTGCCTCAGGTTGCTCTAGGTATACTACCATTAAGGTGAAAATCTAGTGCCTCAGGTTGCTCTAGGTATACTACCATTAAGGTGAAAATCTAGTGCATCAAGTTGCACTATGTATACTACCATTAAGGTGCAAATCTAGTGCCTAAAGTTGCACTTTGTATACTACAATTAAGGTGCAAATCTAGTGCCTCAAGTTGCACTATGTATACTACCATTAAGGTGCACATCTAGTGCCTCAAGTCGCACTATATATACTACCATTAAGGTGCAAATCTAGAACCTCAAGTTGCACTAGGTATACAACCATTAAGGTGCAAATCTAGTGCCTCGAGTTGCACTAGGTATACAACCATTAAGGTGCAAATTTAGTGCCTCAAGTTGCACTAGGTATACAACCATTAAGGTGAAAATTTAGTGCCTCAAGTTGCACTATGTATACTACCATTAAGGTGCAAATCTAGTGTCTCAAGTTGCTCTAGGTATACTACCGTTAAGGTGCAAATCTAGTGCCTCAAGTTGCTCTAGGTATACTACCATGAAGGTGCAAATCTAGTGCCTCAGGTTGCTCTAGGTATACTACCATGAAGGTGCAAATCTAGTGCCTCATGTTGCACTATGTAAACTACCGTTAAGGTGCAAATCTAGTGCCTCAAGTTGCACTATGTATACTACCGTTAAGGTGCAAATCTAGTGCATCAAGTTGCTCTAGGTATACTACCATGAAGGTGCAAATCTAGTGCCTCAGGTTGCTCTAGGTATACAACCATTAAGGTGCAAATCTAGTGCCTCAGGTTGCTCTAGGTATACTACCATTAAGGTGAAAATCTAGTGCCTCAAGTTGCACTAGGTATACTACCATGAAGGTGCAAATCTAGTGCCTCAGGTTGCTCTAGGTATACTACCATTAAGGTGAAAATCTAGTGCCTCAGGTTGCTCTAGGTATACTACCATTAAGGTGAAAATCTAGTGCATCAAGTTGCACTAGGTATACTACCATTAAGGTGCAAATCTAGTGCCTCAGGTTGCTCTAGGTATACTACCATTAAGGTGAAAATCTAGTGCATCAAGTTGCACTAGGTATACTACCATGAAGGTGCAAATCTAGTGCCTCAGGTTGCTCTAGGTATACTACCATTAAGGTGAAAATCTAGTGCCTCAGGTTGCTCTAGGTATACTACCGTTAAGGTGAAAATCTAGTGCCTCAAGTTGCTCTAGGTATACTACCATGAAGGTGCAAATCTAGTGCATCAAGTTGCTCTAGGTATACTACTATGAAGGTGCAAATCTAGTGCATCAAGTTGCTGTAGGTATACTACCATGAAGGTGCAAATCTAGTGCCTCAGGTTGCTCTAGGTATACTACCATGAAGGTGCAAATCTAGTGCCTCAAGTTGCTCTAGGTATACTACCATGAAGGTGCAAATCTAGTGCCTCAAGTTGCTCTAGGTATACTACCATGAAGGTGCAAATCTAGTGCCTCAAGTTGCTCTAGGTATACTACCATGAAGGTGCAAATCTAGTGCATCAAGTTGCTCTAGGTATACTACCATGAAGGTGCAAATCTAGTGCCTCAGGTTGCTCTAGGTATACTACCATTAAGGTGAAAATCTAGTGCCTCAAGTTGCACTCTTTGTTTATAACTTGCGACAGCTTGTAATAGTTTTTGTTATTCAGACATTTTATTTTACATTTAAGTTGAACACAAATTTTCCACCAAAAGGTTATGTGTGCAAATTTTAGCCGAGGCAGCTGCAGTGTAGTTACGGCGCTGAATACTAGATAACCGTAGTGCCTCAGAATAAATTGCCTCATTGTTTATTACATGCGACAATTTGAGACATTTTATTTTAAATATATTCAGGGATATTTTATTACATGTATAACATTAATAGCAAAACAAAAAAAGTTTGTTCCGCAAATTTTAGGCGAGGCAACTGCCTCGCCTGGCCTCAGTGTAGTTACGGCGCTGACATGTATATATTTATACGTAGCTGTTGCATCACAGAAAGCAATTACAAGAGAACTTTTGCCCTAGCTCATTATATTTCCTTTTCACTGTTAAATAATCATAACTAAACCATTAAGGTTAACTCTCAAATTAAAGAAAAAAAAAGGTATATCGGGGCTCCCAGGTAGGCTTAGAATGCACTAGATTCATCCATTGCTTTGAAAATTTTCCCGGGGGAGTATGCCCCCGGACCCCCCTACTTATGTTATAATATTCCATTTGCCAAAAGGATGAAAGCTGCTGTACAAATACTGTATGTGAACACTTACTTACTAGGATATGCACGAACATACACAATGTACATGTTGACGCTTATAACATAAAAGTACTACGGATTCCCCCACATCTACAAATGTACCCCTTCCTGTGCATTTTCACACACAAATTAAGCAATTACCCCCCCCCCCCCGGAATCCCGTACATACCTCGTGCCCCCCCCACTCAGAAATTTCTGGATCCGGGCCTGCGCTCGATTTTCCATAGATCTATATGACCCTGACCGCGTGCCCGTGACTTTATTGTGTAATATGAAATTGTGAATGTAATGAGACCAGTCATACCAGTCTATTTATCCGAACTATGGATAAACTCGTGTTTGTATAATTTACTGTTACAAGTTCTCGTTACATGGTAATCCGTAGACATGTATTCACTAATATAAGTATTGTCTGGATTAACCGGTGTGTGTCAATATGTTCACGTGTAATCAGAGGGCGTTGTTTGTGTGTTAACCTGTGCGTACGTGACGTCACAGGTATTTTAAATGTGTTGACATTTTCCTAGCGTGTTGAAGGAATGATAAACGGCTGTAATGAAATGAATTATTTCCAAGGTTTATGGACAATGATGAACATACTACGGTACTATAGTTGAAAGGAACGACTTGCAAATGAAATGGTGTGTAAATTTCTACGTGTTTCTATTTTCTAGTCATACAGAAGGACATGAGAAGGACAAGGACAACAATTTTGAGATGTCTTGCCAATTATTTTGTTGTTATCATCATGCATGCTGCTTCATGTTCCGTCCTTATTTTACATCACTGAGAACATTATGTCATGTTTTTATGCCTCTGTATGGAACGCCAAAGCTGCCTTCTATTTTAAATATATTTGGTCAGTTGGTGATATAGTCAAGCAGAGCTACAGATAATTGGGTATTTTACCCCCCTTCCCAAGTTACAATTTTGAAATCGAAAAGATGTGAGGAAGTCAGACAGTATCAAGTTGAGAGCATGTTTGTGTGATAGGTTGAGCATTCTTTCAAAGCTGCCTCACTATTTACCTAACACTTACAGTTCGGGTGCATTATACCCATTAGGTAATGCACCAGTCAGTTGTATCCACGCCCATATCCTCGAGGATGGGTGGGAATTTTAGCTTGAGTATTACAACTGAACGGAATGGATTGGAACTTCACACACTGGTTCACTGTGAATATCTTTGCTCATATTTACTGTGATTTGTTTTTTGCAGAGTTAGTTTAAGCCCCTTTTTTACTTAGAATATTAATTGAATACAATAAATAAATATTACAGTTAGAATATTAATGTTAAGAGTTTGTATGTAACTAACCTGTAATGTAACCATGGTAAGTGCAGAGGTTAATCACGGTGCACAATCACGTGGTTTGTGACGTCACATTTTGGTATCGCGAACAGCAATTTTGGTAAATAAACGCTCGACTCAACCAAGAAAAATCGTCGTAAGTATTTATTTACGCATATTTGGAAATTATCATGTGTATGTTGCAAGTCCTTATATCAATGCATACCCCCGACAACCACGAATATGTCCCTGTCTGGTCTAGTTTGAACGGAGTTGCGGCCAAACTGATCAAAAATCTCAAAATTGGTGTTGGTATTGCTGACAGCAGATTCAAGAACATCATAAAACCCGGTTTTCCTTGCTGGGGTATTCGAAAGGCATCATCTGTTGGTACTTTATGTCTCCAAACAGCTAGTGATAGATTGTTTTGTACATTAAAGCCGATATTTGCAACGTAAAATGGGAATTAAAATAATGTTATTGCGGCGCGTTATGAAAGTTAAATGCTATTGCAACCAGCGGAAACGTATATAGTGTCTATATAATATATATTATCTCAAATAATTAGCCGAAGAACGCTCAGCATATACGGGAAACTGACTTCTCTTCTTTCATACCCTCGTGGTGACAGTGATGTAATACATTAATTAAAACAATAATTGTTGACTTGGATATATACCGTATACGAGTATAGTACATGTATTGTGGTTCAAAACGGTTAGAACTGCTTTACTGTACAAAAGAATTCGGTTTCGTTTCATATCCACAGAATGACACTATAAATGTATTGTTTTAATTCTTGCGTGACGTGGATGTAAAATTGACTTGTCATTTAATTTGGTATCATGTGTGGATAAAGAACGACACTATTAGAGGGACTGCATTATACCTAGTGTGGTGAATATATAAATTCTGAAATTGCTAAACGCATGTCCGACATGATCCCATATATGTGCATATTTATGATAATACTTTTTATAAACATCTGCATTAGTTCCTTTATCTTTCAGGTGCAATGAACATGCTGCAACTCAAATGCACGTCTGTCCGACCTGTGGTAAGCTGTTTCCGTTGACTCAGACTTAAAGGCCCATGAGACAAGAGAGAACAGTCAGCGGACATTCTGTTGTTGTATTTGTAACCACCACGCACTTACACGTCTTGAACTGAATGAACATATTCATAGTCATGAAGAAGATCGCAGTATGACCTGTCGACTTTGGTGCCAAGTGCAAGCGCAGTTCCACACCTAATAGGCACATTAGTCAACGGCACAGGCTTGATTGAAATAGTTGTTTACACATACTTTCATTATACTTAAGATATTGTTTATATAGGAAATGGTGACAGTGACGTCATCATTTATGTGTACCCAAAAGATTAAAACCATTGCTTAAATAGGTAGAGTTAAGTTTGGTATTGAACTGTTAGTATAATCCTTTATACTTGTTTTTACATTGTACTAGTGGATTGTTCCACTGCGTCCCTGGATTTTTATCCTAACTGAACTGTACACATTTGTGTTTTTTAAAAGGAATTGAAATATATTGTGGTACTTTTAAATTTCGAGTTGGGTGTTTATTTGAGGTACGTATAAGTGTTTTGTAAAATATCGGTCAGAAAATAAACGAGCTTTTATGATTTTAAGATAAAGGCCGTTAAGTAGAACAAATCTTTACATCTCCGGTTGTACCATCATAAAATCAACTAGGTATTAGTTAACGAACTATAAAATGTATGGGGGTTATTAAAGCACTTGCTAAAGCTGTGGTTGACGCAATACCAAAACGAGTCACACGATATGCACCATAATTAAGAGCACTGTTATATAGGCTTACATGCTTATGATATAACTAGTTAAATTAGCGGTGGACAAAATATTTATAATCTGTAATCATTATTTATATTTTGCCTGTGATTTAATGATTCAATTAATGCCAGAATTACATAATTTGATGTACCAGTTTAGTCGTTTCGAATGTACAGTCAAATCTTACACCATTATGTATTTGATGTTACAATTAAAATGTTGCTACACATGACATAATCTTCCAAAAACCGATCCTCGGTCCAATACACCTTCCACTTAAACTTCCTAAATCATATATGTAGCAAACCTTAAAACTATGAATTCGATAAATTCTAAAAACAAACAAATATAAATTATGCAAGAGGGTCATGATAGCCCTATATTGCTCACGTGATTATAAATAAAGTCCGGCACAATTTTCACCTAAAGGATTAATTTGAACAAGCTTGGTAGAAAACTACTTGATGATGCTACATACCAATTGTCAAAGCGCTAGGCATTGTAGTTTTAGACAAGAAGATTTTTATATGTTTTCTCGTAAGTCTATGTAAAACGGTGCCCCCCTGGGCGGGGCCAATTTTCACCACAGGGCCATACTTCGAGCAATTACTAAATCCCCCAATGTCACGTACATTCAGGCAAAATTTCATTAAAATTGGCCAAACGCTTTAAGAGAAGATATTTGAAAGTGTGGACGGACGGACATACAGACGGACGGACGGTAAGCGGTAACAATAACTCACTTTCAGCACTTTGTGCTCAGGTGAGCTAATTAGTAAGTACAGCATTATTAAAAAGTTTTGGTTAAACTTGAAACAATTTGCTGCATTAATCTCTTAATCGTTATTGGGGCGTACTAGTATTTACGAAAATCAAGATAAAACTATCAATTACACAATTCTGGCATTAATTGTTCTGTGTTATAGCAAATGAGTGTCTTGAACGTTATTTGTTTAAACTGAATAAAGTGGAATTATAGCACCACCAGTCAATAGAAAAAGTATTGCAGTACACAGTTTGTAATAAACACCTCCTTTGTTAGTACTATTCTGAATTTTCCGAGGAACGAATTTTCGGGACGTCATTTAATATATCACATTACAAAATTATTTATTATAAATGACTTTTATTTTGTTTACGTATGATTATGCATGAAGTTACATGTTTTAATAGAATATTAAAATCCAAGCTGAATGAAACCTCTGAATTGCGTTTGTTGAATCTTTATTTGACAGACAAGTCGAGTTCACATCAACATAATTTTAGCCTTAAAGTCATGAGCACAAGATGTGAGATGACTAAGTATTTCTTAAATCCGACGTCGGTATTGATAGGCCCGTTGTTAACACAAAAATCGTTCCGCAGGCAATTTTGAATTGGCTGTATTGAGAAACTGTGCTGTAATGTTGTAGTGTTCATGTAGACGCACATGTGTTGTGTATCAATCGTAGCACCATCAGTCGCCAAGTCCCATTATCAGCGTCGGGAGGATTTTGCTTTCATTTCGCCGGGCAATGTTGTCCTATCGAACACCAAGGGAACCCGGAACCCTTTTTATCGCATTCCTGTCAATGGTCATGGTAGCGACCTTCTTTCTGCATGCAACTGGGTTTGCTCATGGAAATCGAATTCGTGGTCCTGTAAGAATCGAAATTCAAGTTTAAGTATAATGTACTGATAGTAAAGGCATCGTTAAACTGTTTTTATGGAAATGACCACATTACGGATGCCTAATTGGCTATAACAGGACTTGATTCAAAAATACTTGATGACGAATTCACACTTTTCGTCGACGATTTGAAATGTTTCGACAAAACAGGGGCCTTATTCACAAACATTATAAGTCTAAAACTCAGACTTAGACTTCACATTGCCAACTGTTTTTCGCTCTATGTCGTTTTCAATGTACATGTACCGATTTTGATGTAATTGAGTATACATGTTCTGTGATTCAGATTACATTACACATGGTTAAATCAAATTGCAGCGAAATGATCGTTGATATAAATGTCGTCAATTTAAAGTCTAAGTCTGAGTTTGAGTCTAGAATATTGTTTCCATGTAAGACAGCAATTAACTTTCGATTTTCTTATGAAAACTGATGATAGAGCAACTGGCTTATATTGGAGCATACCTTTCCGCTGGTTGCAATAGCATTTATCTTTCATCACGAGCCGCAATAGCATTATTGTAATTCCTACTTTACGTTGTAAATATCGGCTTTAATGTACAAAACAATCTATCACTAGCTGTTTAGAGACATAAAGTACCAACAGATGATGCCTTTCGAATACTCCAGCAAGGAAAACCGGGTTTTATGATGTTCTTGAATCTGCTGTCAGCAATACCAACACCAATTTTGAGATTTTTGATCAGTTTGGCCGCAACTCCGTTCAAACTAGACCAGACAGGGACATATTCGTGGTTGTCGGGGGTATGCATTGATATAAGGACTTGCAACATACACATGATAATTTCCAAATATGCGTAAATAAATACTTACGACGATTTTTCTTGGTTGAGTCGAGCGTTTATTTACCAAAATTGCTGTTCGCGATACCAAAATGTGACGTCACAAACCACGTGATTGTGCACCGTGTTAATGTTACCCCTCCACTGTTTGGTTTCAAGAAATTAATAGTTGCCTTGCTTTACAGATGAACTGATGGATGCTTGCAAGATTGAATCTCAAATGCTGAAATGAACCACTAGATCTGTAATATGTAAGTATGCCATATATTATATAAGCCCCTTTTAGAATATTAAGAATATTAATTAATGTTAATACTTTGTGTGTAAGCTGGTATCTCTGTAATCACTGAAGGGAATTGTTTGAAACTTCACACACTTGTTCAATGTGAATATCAAAGATCATAGGGACAGCTCCCATAACTGTGATTAATGTTTTTTTGCAGAATTATGCCCTTTTTCGGACTTAGCATTTTAATGTTTAAGACTTCGTGTGTAAGCTGGTATCTCTGTAACCACTGAAGGGAATTGTTTGAAACTTCACACATTTGTTCAATGTGAATATCTAAGATCATACTGACAGCTCCTATAACTGTGATTAATGTTTTTGCAGAATTATGCCGCTTTTCGGACCTAGCATATTAATGTTAAGATTTTGCATGTAAGCTGTAATCTGTGTAACCCCTTGACAGAATGGTTTTAAACTTCATACACTTGTTCACTTTGAATATCTAAGCTGCTAGGGACAGGTCCCATAACTGTTATTTGACTTTTTGCAAAATTAAGCCCCTTTTGGACTCAGAATATTAATGTTAAGATTTTGAATGTTACTTGTAAGCTGGTATCTCTGTAACCACAGTAAGAACAGAGGTTAAAGGGACTCAAGTCCAGTTGGTAAATTCCAAAATTTATCAAACAGCTCTCTTAAAATCGCATTTGTTTGGCTTGACCTACCTGATACATTTGAGCCGTTCTCCAGGAAAACCGGGCTTAGTGACAAAATTACAAAAAAAAGTTGATAATATATGGTTAGAAAGAATAGACGCTTGTGAACAGTTTCTGAAAATTTGAACAAATCATTCCATAAACTAATAAAGTTATGGACTTTTTAAGCCAACCACCACCGCCTACTTTTTGAGTGACGTCGCGAATGTCATTCTCTACGTTTTTGACGTAACGTCAACTTGCATTTAAAAACTCAATATCTGATAAATTTTTCACGTAAACTTTTAAAATTGTGCCACATTTTTAAATCATGTTCTTATTTTGATAAAACATGTCCATTTTATGAGTATATGCTTGCAGGGAAAAATAGCAAGTGTTTTTAACCACCTAACCCTTGTTTTTCTTGATTTGAGTACTTTTTAGAAAACGATAACCATAGCAACGACAGAAGTTATTTTAACACAATTTTAAAGAAACTCTAAGCTAATGGATAGTACTATACTATCTAATTACTTAAATTTGAAATCAAAGTACACAATTTTTTTCTCATTTTATACATTTTCAAAGTCTTATTGCACAATCGCAATGCAATGTCATTAAGCTTCCTGGAGACAGCTAATTTATTTACGAATCTAGACTTATTCCTCTAGAAAAAAATAATCGCATAACATCGGTTTATTAAATTTAAAAACCAAAAAATCTATTGTGTGACTTATGCATTAAAATGTGTATTCAACGTTGTGTAGCATAGGGTGATATTTAAATGCCAATAAAAGCCGTTACCTTATTAATGGACTGTTAAACAAGGTAGTATTCATCAATAGGGCCTTTGATCGTAATGTAAATTGTAAGAATATTTTATGTTTTGTGATTAAAACGTCTTCAAAAATGTGTTTTTATCATTGAAATAGGTTCAGTCCCTTTAATGTATACCGTCAAATGTTTGGGTTTCAAGAAATTATTTGTTGTCTTGCTTTACAGATGAGCTGATAGATGTCTGGATGAACCACTAAACCAGTATGTCACATCCTTACATGGACAGATTCCTACAGCATGAAAAAGAGAAGTAACTTATTATCTTACTGTTTCCAATCAGTAGGATTGTGCATGGTGGTTTCATGTGTTGTTTCAAGTTTCATTAACAATTTGGTAAATGCTTGCATGTCATGAATTATAACATACCAATGTTTTGGTAATTTGCTAACAAAATAATCAGCTGCCCATTGGCAGCCTGTGTGGACTAGGTCTTCAAGTTGGAATTTGTTAAGATGTATATAGAGTCATCATGTGAATTTTTTTAACTGTGCATATGCAAATACACTCAACAACAGTTATAAGTACACACCTTCCTAGGTTTCGAAAACTTATTTGCTGAAACCGAGGTGTTTACTTATAACTTATGTTTGCTCACTTCTCACAAAGTGACAATGTGAGCTTTTAATGTGGTCACTCTTCGCCCGCAATCTGTCCGTCTTTGTCTGTTAACAACTTGCATGTTAAGATACTAGAGGTCATAATTTTCGAAAATGGTCTCAATGATTATCTAAACAAAATCTAGGCCACATTAAATATCGTGTCATCCTTGTTCTTGCCTTGTTCTACAACAGGTGAGCAACCTAGGGCCCATTGGCCCTCTTGTTGAGTGTACCATCACTCAATAGGTATAAACAACAGAATAACATTCTCTTGTTGTGGTTTTCCAGGCAAAGTTCAGGTTATCTGAACAGTTATTTTGAATTGCTATTGAACATCTCTTGTTGTCATTGATTTTACTGTATAAGTGGTTAAGTTTGGTTTGTGGCATATTAACATGAACATTTCTGCAAGCATAATCTACGACCTACCCGTCATCAATATTTACACTGACAGCAAACGATAGTAGAAAAAAACTATTAACATTAGATACAGTATGGTAATAAGTAAAATAGGAGTACTAATTTTTACCCAATCATATAGTGTAAACTTTCTATTACTGTAAATTATATTCAAATACATTGAACATTGAAATTGAATAGTCCAAATAACATTGCAAATTGTATGAGATGAATTTTAACCGTTTACATGTGTCATAAACAATGATTATAATAATGCATATAAACTACCTTTGACAGTCTGTGGGTACAGTTCGCCTAGGTAACAAAAAAGGCGGAAAAATTTAGTATAAGTCATATAGGTGGAAATATGAAATGAGAACACTTTATCAGTATTATATTTAATATAGCTTGACCAGATTAAACTGAGACTCATCAAAGTCTGTAAGCTAGTCAGCCTATACTCGGCTGTATTTGATTCTTATGTTTATATACTATAATATACCGTTATCTCCATATAAGGCCAGCTATAATTATAAGTGTATGTTTTAATAACTTCGGATTTTCCGAATTTTAACAAATTATGCAAAGAATCTCAGTTTAATGTGGTCAAGCTATAGCATGCAATTGACCATATGTGTTTATTCAAGTAACCAATTCTGCCACAGTAGACCAATCCAGTTAATATTTGTAAATATCAAGTTATCCTGGGCGCACTAGAAATTACACTATAGTATGTTTGAAGAATACATTTAATTATACGTGACAAGATAAGCAGTTTTTAGTCAAAGAATTGCGTGATTCATATAACCTTTGGACTAACTTTAATGTACGCGAAATGCCTGGAATTATGAAATCCCAAACTTGTTGACATGCAAAAATATCAACAGCCGAACATTACCCTGATTTTTGTGAGGTGCCATTCCAAAGTACCAATTTATCACTCTGCTTCAATGGGATAATTTAGGGGTTGAAAATAGGTATTAGCCATTCATGCATATCTAGCAATCAGGTTCAACTTTACGATCATTTGTATTAAGCCCACATGCAGTGAGCTCATCTTAGTCTTTACTTTTCGGGTTCCCACGATCAAAGAAGTCAGGTAAAAACATGTTTTTTTTAAGGTCAGGGAAAAGTCAGGGAATTTTTTAATTAGTCAGGGAAATTTAGAAATTGAGCAAAAGTCGGGGGAAAGTCAGGGAATTCTTCATTAAAGATGTTGACAAGTGTCATTTCCTATGAAGAAAATAAACTATAACTGAAAAACTCCTTGCTTGCTATATGCGTTCCGGATAATTCTGAATTATGATTATTTCATATGAATCAACGGCCTTAAAACAGCTATCTGGAACTTTTTGGTTCCATATAAAGCATTTTCACTGTTTCTATTGCGCTACTTTACTCTAATAAAAAGGCCTGATCAATTGAAAAAGTCAGGCTGTCAAGGAATATTTGTCTAAGAATATATTTGGGAACCCTGCTTTTTGTGTATTTGCATGCGTCTAATTTTGGGGTCATAGAATGATTAGATTTGTTTTGATCTCATTTTTTGTGTGTCATACTGCTCACATAAATACTGATTCTGCATCTAGTTTGATGGTTAGTACAATTAATGTTTGGATTTATAGTATCAAATAGAGAACAAGATAGGCTCTGCAGAGAAGACAGTGAATTACTTTATATTCGTGATTATCAGTTTTGATCTTATTTCACAAATTGATGAACTCGCGATCGAGGGTCCCAAAATCTTAGATTTGCGGGAGTATCAAAATATTAAAAACTCTATTCCGGAAGTAAGGTAAATATTAAAAGGGATCCCGAAATGTGACGTTACTTGAATGTGATATAAGTGCAAAATAATTACATGATATATGTACAATATGCATGTAGAAACATAACTGCGTTAAACATGCAACAAGTATTGATTCATTTATTTCTATTTCAATACCGCTAATTGACAAATATGTCGTTTTAAACAATCTTTTATATGTGACTATAAACCTACCGTATTACCTCGTATTATCGCCACGGGGGCTATGCATGTTATAAAAAAAAAATTCCATACACAGTCAGACCTCGTATAAACACCCCCATCGAAGGGTACCCTACAGTACGGCACTTACCGTTACCTTAGCCAGTACGAATTACTTCCCCTTCTTAAAAATACCAGACTTTGTTTTTTTTGCCCGTCATACTTGATTGAGACTAGCAAAAGTGGCTAATAAACATGTAGGCTACACTGTACATACCAGTATATAATTACTCGGCGGTAATTGTCCGTTTGAATGGATTATCATGACTGACTGTTATTCTGGATTTGTGTGGATACTTTATTGGATTACTGTAGGACCAATTATTGAAGGTGAGATTTTTTTTCAAAAATCAATGGGGGGAGGGGGCGTTAATTAGAAGGGGGACGCTAATTCAAGGAAATACGGTAGATACAAAAGTTGAAAGTTACTGTTAATTGTATTAATATGTATAGGGGCTCTGTGTAACTTATCGCAAGAAAGTTAAAATGTGTTTCCTACGCAACTTGAGATGAACTGGTTTGAAACCCAGGTGTCTCTTGTGTATCGGTGCTTTACACCGGGCACGTTAAAGAACCAAGGAATCTCTTCGTTAAGAGCTAGGGTATGACACACCTGGATTTCTTGTATCCCATGGCTTTTTCTTCCGCAAAATGCTGTCTCTTCAGCGAATACAACTGTACTATGTTTTGTTCAAGTATGCTTCTTACTAATGAGTTAATACAGTTACAACTGTTAGTGTAAATTGGTCAATACTTACTTACTTAATCATGAAGAATTTAAATTCGAGCTTAAATTTACAATTTTGTGCAATTACAAGTGCTTTGATAAAACTTAAACATGAACCATTGATTGGAGAATTGAGGTTAGAAAGTATAGTAATGCATACATTTTTCACTCACACTCACACTTGCTCTGCTCTTTTCAACCTTTGTAGTCAGTTCGTAGTCATCGAACATTGTGTCTAATCATAAACATAGACTTACTTATTTTGGGTTATACAGTGGTCAGTGCAGTTTGATAAATGTATCAAACCTTGTATCAGTTAATCATGTTTTCACAGATACATGTGGTTGTAAATAGGGCGTCTTGTAATATGTGTCCCCTATTGTTATCGACTCAGTAAACAAGCTGTTAATGATTCAGGGTTGTTGAGAAGATTATCGTCACGTATATTGAAAAAATGAATAATTTTATTTTACATACTACATCAACCACTGGACTTAATTGAATGTTGACATTAAATTGTAGAATCGCTTTGTCCCCATACCGTAAGTAATTTATATGTGTGATTAAATTAAACGTTTGAATTTGCCTGAATTTCAGAAAAAAATCAAATACATCTCATGTTGTTAAATGATATTAATGCAAAAGGATGAAATTCGCAATGAGGGCCAATCGCGAAAATTAGCGAAAATTAAACCACCGCGAATAATACCGGATTTACAGTACATTTTAAATATTCTGGATTCTTGCTTACTTTCGTTATACCTACATTTTTTAAGTTTGTGTAGTAATATTGTATAACTATGTTGAAATTCATTAGCTATTATATGTCACATGCGATGGTGTCCCAGTAAATTGTGTACTTTGCTAATAAGTTTCTTATTTGGCATTGCACGATTATGATTTTTGTAGTTATCTTTCTAAATTTATTGTTTATCGAAATCATGAGTGAAAAGTATATGGATATGTATATTTTGCATATTTTCTTTGATTAACCAATTTATGTACGCAAATGTGGCGCAACCCATAAAAACGCTGTGATTCATTCATTTGATTTTCATTAAACTTGTAATTTTCATCTTTTCAGTAAATTTCAAATGAAAAATATCATTTGTGCAAGAAATATGCATATCTGAATAGTCACACTAAAATATAAACATTCAAGAATTGCGACATCAGGAGAGGAGATACCCGCAAAATTGCCGCGCATGCTATAGTTCTGACTGGTATGTCGCCGCGCCTGCTATAGTTCTGACTGGTATGTCGTCGAAATAAAATTTAAGACTCCAAACTGCACATGTGGGCATAAAGTAATGTGTCTAAGAAAGGGTATTGACGAATGATGTTTGGGACATTAGTGGGTTTAGATCCTCCATATCTACTGTGCCATGAATTAAAGGGGTTTTATTCTTTTTGCAATATATAGCATATATACTCGGGCTAGTTTTTTCTTACCATATGGGTTAGTTGTTTATATCAGAAAGCTTTTCTATGGTTCATTGGACTGTGATGGATTCGCAATTGTGTATCAAAAATAAAATTAATGATATCATAACAATATTGAATATAATGAACAAACATTTAAGATCGAGAAAAATTAATCTATGGAATGACGATCTTACTTTGACGTCACTGTGAGCCTATTACCTGCATTCCATATGTATTAATGAAGTTAACCGAAACTTTACTTCTGAATACTTATTTTATTTTGGCTAAATAAAACAATTTAAGCGCTCGCAGTCTTTTTACATTTCTAAAATGTATATTTTCCTATTAGCTTTTTAACTTTATAATTGCTCTGCAAACATTTGTCACTGAAGGTTGTGCAGCGGCGTCGACTGTGGCGCTTTGTGTGAGGGGTAATACTCGCTTTGTGTGTTGACGTTGTATGCCAATCGCTGCTATCGCGTAACCTTGCGGTGTCGTCATGTACCACACGCCTCCTGTTGAACAGTGTTCTCCACAATGATACAATGATGTGCATAACATTAATTGTTATGATTGTGTCCAAAGTGTACATCAGTGATGGTTGATGTACTAAAGTTGTATAATCTCCAATGTTGTGTATCATAAGGTTCTCTAATGTATACTTTTTTATAGCATCTCCAGTGTATGCATCTATGTGCAGTTTGTCCAATGTCGCAATGTATATTGCATTTGATAGAAATAACTCCAAGGTTGATTTTTTGTCAACTACTGTAAAATCATATAATTTTGATGTGACGAAATTTTGTGGTTTTGGTAAAAAGTACCATTTCGATGGGACGTTAATTCGTAGATTTTGCATTTCAGGTAATATATACAAGGGTCAAAATTATTGTTCGATGGGATTAAATTTGGTGGTCGAAGATGAACCACGAAATCCACAAAATTTGATCCTACATAAATATTAATAATTTTACAGTATATCATAAACTACCATTCAAAGACAAATCTCATTTCATGTTTTCTTCATTTATTTCTTTGCATGTATAAACAGTTCCAATGATATTAAATTCAATTCAGTAAACTATAACTTTGGAACTTGTAGTTTTTAACTTGTAGCTTGTACCAGATGACTTAAGCTTACACCAATTTATTAACTTAGGTGTTTACAGTTTCATTCCTAATTTACGACTGATTTATCCATTGACTGAAAAATCTAAGTAAATTGATTCTAACAAAATGAGAGTGACAAATTATGCTTGCTGTCTCAACATTGACTGGTGTGAATAACAAAACAATAGAATGGTTTTACTTCAACAGATGTTTCAGGAAACTAATATTTAGTAGGCAAAGGCATCTCACATGCCGACTGTAAACAGTATATTAAATATGATTGGTAAATAATAAGGGTGTAAGGATATACCGTTGGACGGTATATCGAAATTGTTTGGTCACGGTTCGGTTCACGATACGACGCATAGACTGCTACGGTACAGACCGGTACCGCATTTATCCTTTCCTTAGTTAAAATGAAGAAAAATATGCATCATTCGCTTGACATTACTAATCGATTAAACGAACAGCCGTCAATACTTTTTTAAATTTAATTACGAGTGCGACATCTCAGAAGCAATATTGCATTTGTTATCAACGAGCGTGGAAAAGCGACAGGACGACCGCCGCCATATTGGTTATGCAGAATGGCCAAATACCATTTGGGACCGTACTATACGTATCCAGACCGAAAATACGTTCAAAATAGAAGTAAATTCGTAAAATTAATTTTCAGCTCATACAATGGAAAGGTTCATTATGTTTGAAAAAGAACTTAATAGAAAGAATGATAAATTACTAAGTGAAACTAAAGGTGACAGTTGTGGACTAACATGTATGGGGGACGCTGTGTAACTTATCGTAAGAAAGTTAAATATGTGTTTCCTACACAACTTGAGTTGAACTGGTTGGAAACCCAGGTGTCTCTCGTGTATCGGTGCTTTACACCGGGCACGTTAAAGAACCAAGGAATCTATTCGTTAAGAGCTAGGGTTTGACGAACCCGGATCCCTTGTATCACACGGCTGTCTCTTCTGCTTATTGCTGTCTCTTCAGCGAATACAACTGGACTATGTTTTGTTTAAGTATGCTTCTAACTTTTGAGTTAACACAGTTACTCACTGTAAGTGTAAATTGGTCAATACTTATGTAATCATTAAGAATTTAAATTTTAGCTTTAATTTACAATTTTGTGCAATTACAAGTGATTCAATAAATCAATACCATCTGAATAGTCCAATACTGGAGAGATGAGGTTAGAAAGTAAAGCTACTTGCATATATACATTAGAAACTGATTTTTCACTCACACTCACATTTGCTCTGCTCTTTTCCCCCTTCATTGTCATGGAATGACATGTCTAATTATAAACTTGTGCTTACTTATTTTGCATTAATGGCGCTTACAACTTATGAATGTGTACTCTAAACACCATTTCTCAGAAATTGGTCTAATGCGATGATAACGCACGAAATGTAAATTTGTCTGTCCCAGGCTAACTGATCACGTCTAAGTCAGATAGAAAACTTGTAGAGTCGACTATAGATACAGACACTTGCTGCCCTTGCATTACAGCATCTCTATCATATTATAATGTTTTTCATTATCACAAGCTATTGTATATGTAAAAAACTACATATTTAGATCTCTTTGTTAGACAATTTAGTTATGAAATTTTATGGGTTGATTTTAGCAGTACAGCCATTCAACCATCCTTTCAACTTTTAACTTCTCCAGCACAAAGTGGAGTCCTTTATACCGAGCAAATGTTTAAATTTTGTACTAATAATAAAATACAATGAAATAACGTCAGTATAGACATGTCTGATGGTTAACCAGAACTGATGTTATTTTGCTGTCTTTATTTTCAGTATTTTTTTATTATTGCCAGTTTAATAAAATTATGTTCTTGTACTGATAATAAAGTACAGTGAAATAACGTCAGTATAGACAAGTCCTATGGTTAACCAGAACTGACGTTATTTCACTGTCTTTTTTTTCAGTGCAAGAAATTTAGGTTATGTTTTCATTATTTCCAGCTTATGTTCTTGTACTGATAATAAACTACAGTGACATAACGTCAGTATAGACAAGTCTGATGGTTAACCAGAACTGACGTTATTTCGCTGTATTTATTTTCAGTGCAAGATCATAAGCTAATTATAATTAAAACATTACCTTATTTTCATTTTTGCTACATGTATACCCCCCACTTTGTGTCACCTGGTTAAGTTAAGTGAAGAAACTTTGTCACAATTTTTGTATCTATTAAAATTAGGTCATATTTGCAGCTTGGCGTTATTGGGTCATAAACAAGTTCAGAAGGCCATATCAGACAAACACCTTTTAACACTCTATTCTCTATCGTCACATTATGTATAAGATAGAATACGAGTGGAGTCGTCTATATCGAGCGCAGCGAGTGTCTATGTTGTGTAGGCGACTCCACGAGATTTCTATCTGACTTAGACCATGTGATCTATTATACTAAGCACAGTTAACAATTAAAAGTGCAACAAGTTAAGGAAACTTCAAACGCGTAGATTTTATATCTGTGTATGAGAGTTTGATACGTTCACGATGTGAAGCTAATAAGTATTTTGTGTTTGATAAAGATTCAGTGCGGAAAGACTGTAACTAACATTCAGTGATCTGCTCCGGGTATCATTCAAAAATAAAATTGATTAACATATCTTTGTCAGACGCCTGGCATTAAATAGCATAAAATGTCTCTCCAAACCACGCGACAATGCATCCCATCAGGAATGAGGTGTCGGGAGTGAATTATTTAAGTTGTAAAAACTTTTTCCCAATCAAACTAAACTACTGTAAACCTAGAAACTTTCGCGGCTACAAATTTTCGCGTTTTGCCGATCGTCGGCATATTCGCGGCTACAAACTTTTGCGTTTTTAAGTCTCCCGCGAACTCCGCGAACACTAAGTCGCATAGTGACAAAATTATTGATATTATAACCTGTCACATACATTGCTCGGTTCGTATATAATTGCTGTTTAATTATAGTTCTCACCTTCGTTAAACCCTTTCACACTCTTTTTGATGTAGATAGTTACCTATTGTGTTGTTTACACGAAATGCAAACTACGCTGGTAATGTTTTCGCAGTTTTATTGACACTACATGTATCAGTCATTTTGTATTCTTTTGTATACCCGGTAATAAACAGCGGTATTTACACGCATGTTCATATATTGAGTGTATTGTTAAACACGTTTTCAAGATTTTTTTCAAAGTGTTTTCATTATTGTACCGTGATCATAAAAGGCTGTATTTAGACAAAGTACATACACTTAATATTCAATATTTTGACAAAATAGCACTTATAATACGGTCTTATAAACGTCGTACCAAAATGATGAGTTTCCTTCAAAAACTAGAAACTTTCGCGTTTTTCTAGTCCTGGACATATTCGCGGCTATTTACTTTCGCGGATTTAAACTAACCGCGAACACCGCGAACTTAAATCGCGCGAAATAATTTCTAGGTTTACAGTATTCAAGTATACGCCTTAAGTTTGGTATCATGCTGCTGAACATTCATGATCGTGGACAAGACATAGCACGATTGGAGGTCTTGCAGTTACCAAATTGGGGGGATTCCAAATCCAATATATGTGTATATTGGTCCTTTATTGTATCAATCCACCGGTCCACATATTTGTCAGGGAACTTTTATAATGGCATTTACAGAAATCTTTATCTCACCAAAATTCTCCATGGTTCTACAAAAATTGCATCAAATAGGAACTGCTTTGGTTTGAGGGATTTCATTTACTGAATTATTATAAGTATACTTGATGATCAAAAATAACACTTAAATGAAAAAAAAAACTTAACATAATATAAATTTGAACGCAATTGTTCCTAGATGCTTTCATTTTTTTGCTGTTAGAATAAATCAAACTCTACCAGACTGTCTTCGTTAAGCTGTAACAAACTGAAAATCTTTATATTAATTTTGTGTATTTGTAAAATTCTGTTGACAAAAGTTAAATGTAGTGAATAACGTATAAACTAAGGATGGCAACGAATACCAAAATTGGTATCCGGATGTCCGGAACGGTATCCGAACGGATATCCGGATATCTGTATCAAATTGAATGTTGTTAAAATCGTGTTGGAATAAAGCTAATGCTATGCGACAATGTAACATAATTTCGCGACCACCATCGTCTTTGTGTACCAGACAGACTTACATTAGATGCCTCAATGCGGATATTCGGCTATTGTTACATCCATACCTACGAGTCCAAATATTTAATCTGACCTCTAAGCGTCAATCTTAAGTAACCTGTTAGTTTTTAACATTTTGTGTTTACATTTTGCATGAGTGAGTGTGACTGTTTGATATAAGGGTATGTAACTCCATCTGAATATTTACTACTTTCGTTTTGACAAGCTGCTACACAGTGATCTCCCTCGACGATATACACGTGGAACTTATTTGGTTCCTGATGCATTTTTTTATGTTCATGTTTACTTTCTGCATCAACATAAAATTGAATAAATAACTGATAACATAATTGTGCATTTTTAGTTTTTATTTCCAATCATAACCAATTGATAGTCTTGATACACACTTTGAGTAATATTTAATTAGAAATGGGCGTTGCAGGGTCAAAGCCAATGATAAACGTCGACACATATTAATTGTAAGTTATTTGCCGACAGTTACGTTCAGAATAACCAAAACTTCAAAGCTTAGCTTGATTTTAATTAGCTGCCGGTGAAAAAAAATGTTTGCTACATAAGACAAATACCAAATTCGTAACCCCTTAAATCACCATTAGCACCTTTCGTGGACCCGCGCAATTAATCGAAACTGGTCTTATTTAATTACTAATTGAGTAGACAATTTGTTAAAGTCGGGATAATTACTAACAAACACCTATAATCTGATAATTGTCCGGCAAAAACAGACTTTAAGATACACCGCAGTGATTATCACGCAAAAGCAAATCTAACGGAGACCCTGTGTCAAAGAAATAAACAGACCCCCAATAAACAATGTGTCACCGACATCAAATGTATTCTATTGTACAAGGTGTCAATCGATGTTTTCTTCGTGAAGTTATGAGAAAACATTTTTATTGAATTTTATAACAGATATTCGGATCCCAATTTACTATTCGGTTACTCGGAATGCGATACGAATATCCGGATATCCGGATATCCGTTGCCATCCTTAGTAAAAACTCAATAGTGCTTTGAAATGTATTGAGTTATACAAAACCAGCTGATTGAGGCACAGTTTTCTCAATTTCAATGGGCAATTTTATTGATTTTAGTAAACGAGGTTCTTGATTTTAATAGATGCTGTCTATAAGATATTTACTTCGGAAATACAATGCGTTGATTGGCCGAAAGCAACTAACCGTGGTCTAATGAAAGTGGGGCCACTCAGGATTCTTATTAAATTAAGGTCACTGAATTAAAAATAGATTAACATTTTTCCCATGTAAAAGTGTTTCTGCAAGTTTTTTGGTCCCCCTCGGGGCATATAGCATTGATGTTGTTTGCTATAAGTAATGACAACTTTGTTTGCTGAACTCTTCATAAATGGTTGGGTAGATTTTCTTCAAACTTTCACGGATTAACTACCTTAATGTATAGTGGCCTTAAAGGATGTATTTTTTGTTGGGTCAATTTTTACAACAATTACGGGCCTTTGAAATTTTTGCTTTATATTCATTCCAATAGGGGCACCAGTGTTCCATGGACACATTTCTAGTTTATAACAACAGTAGTTTTCACACAAACAAGTTTTCAGTTATTACATTAGGTTATTTTGATTGAAAATGAGCCGCGATCTGAGAAAAGGGCCCTTAATGACATGGGCATCAAATTGAGAAAATTGAGTTTAAAGTTACGACATCATTTTCTGCGAATTTCGGAACGAGGCAAAAATGCACCAAAATTGTGTTATGTTGTATCCTGCCACATACTTGTTGCCTTGTAACATACTTAATATGAAGTTCTGTAGTAACACATGAAGCCTATATTTTTTGGGTTAAAACATGACAAATTACAAACAAAAGTGAGGATTTTTGGAATCGGCAGACCACATGGTCATTCATAGTCGTATTTTATTAAAGACCAATGCAATATGAGTGTAGTATCTTCAACAGTAGTGTTATATAGCATATGAAATTATCAGTTATTGATCAAGATAAGATATTCTGGGGTAAAATCCTTCAAAATATAAACACAAATGGTGATTTTTGTAATCGGTTTACTGTAATGCCATTTATTATGTTACATGATTATAAATCAGTATGCTCGACACATGTTGTCTGCCTGCATAAGATATTGCTAATCTGATGTCTTAAATGTTGTCCATTTTAAGATATTTTTGGGCAAAAACATTGCAAAATTAAACAAAAGTGAGGATTTTTGGAATCGATTGACCACATTGACATTTATAATCGTATTATATCTAAAACAACTACAATTGGTTTGTAGTAAGTTAAAGTTTAATATATCAAATAATACATTATCCATTTGGATCACTCACTATATGATATTTTGGGATAAAATCATACAAATTATAAACTAAAATGGTGATTTTTGGAATCGGTTTACTACAATGCCATTAATCACACCATTTAGAAATAAACCACTAAGATAGGCACATGATGACTTTCCGCTTAAGATATTTATAATCTAGTTTCAAAGTAATACGCGTCTTGAGCTACTTTTGGGGTAAAACAGTCCAAAATATTAACAAAAGTGAGGATTTTAGAAATCAATTGACCACATTGACATCTGTAATCGTATTATATCTAAAACAGCTATAATTGATTTGTAGTAATTAAGCTAAAGTATAATATATCAAATAATTCATTATCCATTTGGATCACTATATGATATTTTGGGGTAAAATAATACAAATTATAAACTAAAATGGTGATTTTTGGAATCGGTTTACTACAATGCCATTAATCACATCATTTAGTAATAAACCACTAAGATAGGCACATGATGACTTTCCGCTTAAGATATTTATAATCCTGTTTCAAAGTGATACGCGTCTTGAGCTACTTTTGGGGTAAAACAGTCCAAAATATTAACAAAAGTGAGGATTTTGGGAATCAATTGATCACAATGTTATTCATAATCATATTTTATTAATAATTATATTTTGTAATAACCTGTAGTATAATATTTAAGAAATTGATAACTTAAAGCTTTTGTTGAAGATACCATGTTTTGGGATAAAATGTTACAAAATATGAACTTAATTGATGATTTCTGGAATCTGTTAAACCATAACACCACAAACTGTGCTATTTGAAAATTAAACAATACGAATAGACACATGTTGTCATTCCACACAAGCATTAATAATCTATTCTAAAAAGTTGTTCATTATGTGAAATATTTGGAGTAAAACATTGCAAAATATAAACATAAGTTAAGTAACTTTGAATCAGAAGACCACATCATTATTAATCATGACATTTAATAATAGCTTACTGTGTTAGGTTTGTGGTGACAATTTGCATAATACATCAAAACATTTCTGTATAAAGTGAGTAAAGTGTGTGAAATACGATATTTTGGGATAAAACACAAAAAATGTGAACGAAAAACCTGTTTATTGGAATCTGCTAACTACAAGGGTGTTAATAATTTAATTTCTATATCAAGCCTGTAATATGTACATGTTGATTGGCATTAACAGCATCCGAACTGTAGTGACAGACAATCAAGACAGTAAGACCTTTGGGTGTTACACGAAGTCAGCTTTAAACAAAAATTGAGGAATTTTGGAATCGACAGACCACAAAACCATTAATTATCATGGGTGATTAATAGCAATGTAATGGGTTAGCAGTCTCTTATAGTACATTTTTGAATAACATAAAATCATCAATTATCTTCATTTCGTAGAAATGTAGTATTCGAAAGTCAATATTTTTATGTAAATAAATATCAATAAATTCGGATTCAATTTGCCATCATATATCATCATATTCCGAAATTGGTTTATATAAGTAAAACTATTTGAGAAAACCAGACAATGAAGAACATGAAGTTGAACATAAACACGTCACTTAATATTGCAAGCAAGACAGAGGCCTACATGTTTGAATCCACAGCCCTATGTATTATATTTTATATCTATGTTGCCATGACAACCACTTAATTTGTCAGAATTAAACAATATTCAAGCGTAAATGTTATCATTATATGTATTTTTCCTCAAATTCCATATATAACATTCCATGCAGTAGATTGGAAATTCTTTGAGTTATGACAGGATTCCAGATTTCCAGTATTTTCACTATTGTGGTTTCCATAGCAACCACATTTGTTGTTAAAATGAAATTATAGTTGGATAATCATACTCTACTTATTGTCACCTACCTACATTTCAGGTTTCATAAACCTAGCATGGAAACTGTTTGGGTAATTTTAGGATCTAGTAATTATTTACATATTTTTCACTGTTTTGGTATCCATAGCAACCCAATTTTTTGTTAAAATGAAATTATATTTGGATATTCATACTCTTCTTATTGTCACCTACCTACATACCAGGTTTCATAAACCTAGCATGGAAACCGTATGAGTAATTTTAGGATCTAGTCTTTTTGTACATATTTTCACCATTTCGGTCTCCATAGCAACCACAATTGCAGACACAATAAAAATTAAATGTGCATAATTCCCTTTATTGCCCCTTATCCACAGATCAAATCTGCTAAACAAAACTTGAAAGATGTTTTAGTGATGTCAGGATCCAGCTTTTTGACGAACTAACTTACTAACGAACCGACTGACCGACGGAGGGAAAACCGATAGGCCCCGTTTGAAAACCTGTTGGGGATTTATTTTACATACATACCCTGAAATAAAGTAACTTCTGTATTCAGTATTACTGTTCTGCTATAAACGTAGAAAGCATTTATTTAATACAAAGCCCATATATTGCAGTTGTAATATTTTCCTGATCATTAGTAGTAAACCAGAGAATTTTGCATATTTTAGTAATTGAATAAATGGTTGCTATGGCAACAAAAAATTAAGATAAAGGCGTATTTTCACACACCAATGTTACTCCTCACAAATAAGTATCATCATTCAAATGATAAATTCAATCCGAGCAGATTAACCGCAGTGTGAAAATGCCACTTAAACAGCAAACAGTAACAAAATATGTCCATGTTGAGATACACGTTTTTTTGCCAAAAATGTCCATGTCATTGGTTCCTTTAAAAGGTAATAAAATTGTTAATATTTGAAAAATTGACAAAAATCTTTCTTCCTTGTACACAGGAAAGATAGATTCTTCGGAAAATGCAAAAAAATGAAAATCGAAAATTTTTCACTAAGGGCCCTTTTCTCAGATCGCGGCTCAAATGCTTAAAAGTTATATTTGTTAGCAATTTAATGATGAAGGTAGAAGTGGTTACAACTTGTTTTTTCGATGGTTTTGTTTTTTGTCTCGGGATAGCTAGATATGTTTTCGAACTAAGTAATGGATGCTAAACGAAGAAACAATTTGGTTTGGCCAGGCCATACCAAATCGTTTCTTCATTTAGTGTCCAAGGACGGATATTTCTAGCATCTTGGGAACTAAAAAACAACAAGTTTGTAACCTCTTATATCTTCAAAATCCATTGAAATATTGCTTTCATACTTGTTTACGTTCATGTCATGGTAGTTTTCACACAAACAAATGTTCAGTCATTTCATAAATTTTTTGCATTTTGATCTTTTCTAAAGAAAATCAGGTCGGTAAGGAAACTTTTTTTCCTTTTTGGCAAAAATTGGGTTGGGATTTTCGTAAAAAAATAAATAAAAAAGCTGTGACCTTAGCATCAGTAGTTTTCACACTAACAAGTTTTCAGTTATTTCATTCTATTCGGTTATTTTGATTGAAATTGCTTAAAAGTCATATTTGTAAGCAATAATTATAATGATGAAGATGGAAGTTGTTACAACTTGTTTTTTCGATGGTTTTGTTTTTTGTCTCAGGATAGCTAGATATGTTTTCGAGCTAAATGAAGAAACAATTTGGTTTGGCCAGGCCATACCAAATCGTTTCTTCATTCAGCGTCCGAGGACGGATATTTTAGCATCTTGGGAACTAAAAAACAACAAGTTTGTAACCTCTTATATCTTCAAAATCCATTGAAATATTGTTTTCATACTTGTTTACGTTCATGTCATGGTAGTTTTCACACAAACAAATGTTCAGTCATTTCATCAATTTTTTGCATTTTATTCTTTCCTAAAGAAAATCAGGTCGGTTTGGAAACTTTTTTTCCTATTTGGCAAAAATTGGGTAGGGATTTTCGTAAACCAATAAATAAAAAAGCTTAGGCCTTTAAGCATCAGTAGTTTTCACACAAACAAGTTTTCAGTTATTTCATTAGGTTATGATGATTGAAAATGCTTACCGGTAAAAGTCATATTTGTTGGCAATATATTGATAAAGATGGAACTCTAACCACATGGTTTAGTAATGGAATCTGAAAAGCAAACTGGACCTTGATGTTAATAATAGACAGAACTGGGATGACTTTGGGCTTTATTGCCTTGCAGAACTAGTAGTGCAATACCAAGAAAACCAAAGTATGTGATTATTTAAAACCACTTTGATAAATGTTTCAAGATAGTGGTTATTTTATATTATGTTACATAAGCAAAGTTGCCATCCTGTCAATGATAAATATTACACCAACTCTAGTGGTCAAGTTACTAGTGTAATGGTAATGAAATGCTAACGTCCGCCTCACAGGCAAACAACGTAACCATTTTTTTCCAATAAAACTTTTTCTCACACTCCACTTATCAAAATTTAAACTACCCGCGTCTTTTGCCGAAATACTGTATCTGTAAGTCAATAATGGAAATAGGAGTTTCGGTCATGTGAGAAAACATCGTAACATCATTTGATATTATTGGTGAATTTTAACTTTCCTACAAAGAAAAAGATGTACCTACATAAATCATGCTGTTTTCTCAAAACTGTAACTTTCTAGATAAATGACCAAACTAGAATATACTGTCCCGGACACCATGTTAGTAAATTAACAATTATAATATTATTGTTTAAGGTGAATTTCAAAGCAATTATTTGAATATTACGCTATTTTCGCAATTTTTGAGAAAATAAAATGAAAAAATTTCATATTTTGTGGTTCGTGATGTTTGAAGTACAGTAGAGATTGAAATTTATTTTCAAATACTGCAATAAATAGAGCAGTGATGCCAAAGACTTTGTGACTGGAAATATATTTGTCTAACCACAGGAGCCCAGTTCTTTCAGCGATATCAACACTTTGATTATGTTTTATCTTATCTTAGTACCATTTTTAATTTTCGGGTATGTACACAAGGTTGCTTGAACCTCATAAAAATGCTTATGCAAGTTTTTAATATATGAGTATCTGATTAACCTTTTGGGGTACACCAATGAAACTTTTCAAGAGGCTATGTAGGCCCTATACTGTGTAGTGTTCTTTAAATTAAACTATAATTATATATTATGAATAACCTCAAGGCATTTTCCTGACAAATGAAATAAAAATATAAGTTTGCCCCTAATTAATAAAAAGTATCACCAATATAGGTATGATAAAAAGTTTCTTCTTTTAATAATAATAATAATATTAATACTGTCGATTCAATAAGTAATACTTATGTGGGAACTCAATCCCTTTTAAAAGAATAGTGGGGACTACTGGAAATTTAGTTACACCCAGTAAACCTAGATAAACATACTTTATCTGATGGACAAGCTTATGTTTACAGCCACTCTCATTTAACTTTTAACTTACTGTAATACAAGCAATAATAGTCTCCACTATCCCTATCCCAGTTATGTGGTCATTGGGAACACTGAATACCCAGCCATGCCTTATATTGTCATTATCCCTATTGATGTTTGAAGTTGCTCCAAAATTTAAAGTGGATGAGGCTACTAGTCCAGATATGATCAAACCAATTGTTCTAAAAGAGCTGCGATATGAGATCCTTGATGAAGTATCACTTATTTTTAAAAGATCCCTTATCACTGGTCAACTCCCATCAGATTGGACAAAGGCAAATGTTGCCCCTTTATGTCCTCAAATACATAATTACTTCCAACCTGTCCACACATTTCACAGAACACAACATACTCTATGAACTACAGCATGGCTTCCGGGGAAAAACGATCTTGTGAGACTCAATTTATTCAGCTTGTTGATGAGCTATCTAAGAATTTGTCCACAGGTAAACAGACTGATCTTGTCCTCCTTGATTTCGGTAAAACCTTTGACGAAGTAAATCACACTAAGTTACTTTCAAAGCTCCAGGAACATGGTGTTTCCAATCAAATAGTGGCATGGATCCATTCCTTCTTAATTAGGATATCTCAGTTAGTAGTGGTCAATGGTTACATGTCCGACCAATGGGTGCCACAGCCTGCGGGGTCTGTTCTTGGACCCCTTCTCTTTCTTCTATATATAAATGACCTGTGCGACACTGTTACTTCTCAGTTTGCTGATGACACAGCTATCTACCTTACAGTTACTACCCTATAACCTGAATAAGCTTGAAATATGGGAAAAACTATGGGACTTGGAATTCAACCCCAAAAAATGTCAAATTCTTCATATTACACAAAGTAGAAAGCCAATTCAATTTCAATACATGCTGCGTGGTCAAATACTCTCCTCACTGAGGGTGCTAAATGCCTTGGTGTCGACATCAGTCATGATCTAAACTGGAACACACATATATGTAGAATCACTAGATGGGCACTCTTGTCTTCTATTCCTCTAAAAAGTAACTAAATGTGGCCAATACTGTGTCCGCCAGTGATTAACTAAAATGACGGGGGTGTTTTCTTCTATTCCTGTGTAAAAGTACCTAAACTGGCCAATACTTTATCCCCTAGTCATTGACTAAAATTACGGCCGCGTTTTCTTCTATTTCTTTTAAATAATTATAATGTATAACTGGCCAATCCTACGTCCGCCAATCATTAACTAAAATGACAGACACGTTTTCTTCTTTCTCTCTAAATTACATCTAAATGTTGCCAATACTATATCCGCCAGTCATTAACTAAAATGATGTGACACGTTTTCTTCTATTCCTCTAAAATTGAAGTAACTAATTGTGGCCAATATTATGTCCGCCAATCATTAACTAAAATGACAGACATGTTTTCTTCTTTCTCTCTAAATTACATCTAAATGTTGCCAATACTATATCCACCAGTCATTAACTAAAATGATGTGACACGTTTTCTTCTATTCCTCTAAAAAGTAACTAATTGTGGCCAATTCTATGTCCGCCAATCATTAACTAAAATGACAGGCGCTTTTTCTTCTTTTCTCTTGAAAAAGTACCTAAATGTGGTCAATACTATGTCCGCCAGTCATCAACTGAAATGACGGTCACATTTTTAACTCACCTGAGCACAAAGTGCACTGCTCCCCACAAACAATAACAATAATAATAACAATAATAATGATAATAACCACAACAACAAGAAATTATAAAATAATATTTATTTTCAACTTGTATGAAGATCAACATCTTTCTATGAAGACATCCTGTTGTCTTTCTTCTTTACACTTTTATGATAAAGCTGCAATTTGTCTGTGAAGACATCCTTAATTTTCAAAGCAATTAAAATCATTAATAATTAAGATATTATCCCATGCCTAGTAAGGTCAATATCTTTCTATGAAGGCATCCTGTTGTCTTTCTTCCTTAATTGCTTTTAAATAGGGCTGCAAGTTGCCTTAATATAGTCTTAATATATAAAAGTAATTAAAATACACATGATAAATGCATTATTCCCATGAACATGTTGGCCAGTCCTTGTCTATCTTAAAATTGGAGGTGCTTCCTGTGGACTTGTCATTTTGTCTTTTTCATTGCCTTTAATTGGACTGTGGGTCATATAAGAACATGGATATGTCTTTCTCTTAATAGTCTGGTCTCATTTCATCCATGTAATGAATATGTGCCATGTGAAAGTGTTTCACTTGCCTTATCAATCCTTATGTTAAATTAGATATAATAATATATACTTTTCTCCCGTATTAATTGGTGCCATGTTCCCTGCATGTATACAAGAAACCATAATAATCTTTTCTTTGGCCAAGTTAGTGGACATGACTTCCTAAAGATGTCAGATTGTCTTTTAAACCTAGAATGGTGTTGTGAACTAATCATTAAGTGTTTTCTCTCACACAAAATGATGCATTACTATTTGTCTCACCACACATTATTTTTGTCCCACCTGGAATTGTGCTGTTCCTTATACTTATTCCTCTTCGTCCCCAGTGGGACAAAAGCTTGCAATGATCTCTTTCCACTTGGTCCTATCTTTAATAATAATAATAATAATGATGATGATGATGATGATGATGATGATGATGATGATGATGATGATGATGATGATGATGATGATGATGATGATGATGATGATGATGATGATGATGATGATGATGATGATGATGATGATGATGATGATGATGATGATGATGATGATGATGATGATGATGATGATGATGATGATGATGATGATGATGATGATGATGATGATGATGATGATGATGATGATGATGATGATGATGATGATGATGATGATGATGATGATGATGATGATGATGATGATGATGATGATGATGATGATGATGATGATGATGATGATGATGATGATGATGATGATGATGATGATGATGATGATGATGATGATGATGATGATGATGATGATGATGATGATGATGATGATGATGATGATGATGATGATGATGATGATGATGATGATGATGATGATGATGATGATGATGATGATGATGATGATGATGATGATGATGATGATGATGATGATGATGATGATGATGATGATGATGATGATGATGATGATGATGATGATGATGATGATGATGATGATGATGATGATGATGATGATGATGATGATGATGATGATGATGATGATGATGATGATGATGATGATGATGATGATGATGATGATGATGATGATGATGATGATGATGATGATGATGATGATGATGATGATGATGATGATGATGATGATGATGATGATGATGATGATGATGATGATGATGATGATGATGATGATGATGATGATGATGATGATGATGATGATGATGATGATGATGATGATGATGATGATGATGATGATGATGATGATGATGATGATGATGATGATGATGATGATGATGATGATGATGATGATGATGATGATGATGATGATGATGATGATGATGATGATGATGATGATGATGATGATGATGATGATGATGATGATGATGATGATGATGATGATGATGATGATGATGATGATGATGATGATGATGATGATGATGATGATGATGATGATGATGATGATGATGATGATGATGATGATGATGATGATGATGATGATGATGATGATGATGATGATGATGATGATGATGATGATGATGATGATGATGATGATGATGATGATGATGATGATGATGATGATGATGATGATGATGATGATGATGATGATGATGATGATGATGATGATGATGATGATGATGATGATGATGATGATGATGATGATGATGATGATGATGATGATGATGATGATGATGATGATGATGATGATGATGATGATGATGATGATGATGATGATGATGATGATGATGATGATGATGATGATGATGATGATGATGATGATGATGATGATGATGATGATGATGATGATGATGATGATGATGATGATGATGATGATGATGATGATGATGATGATGATGATGATGATGATGATGATGATGATGATGATGATGATGATGATGATGATGATGATGATGATGATGATGATGATGATGATGATGATGATGATGATGATGATGATGATGATGATGATGATGATGATGATGATGATGATGATGATGATGATGATGATGATGATGATGATGATGATGATGATGATGATGATGATGATGATGATGATGATGATGATGATGATGATGATGATGATGATGATGATGATGATGATGATGATGATGATGATGATGATGATGATGATGATGATGATGATGATGATGATGATGATGATGATGATGATGATGATGATGATGATGATGATGATGATGATGATGATGATGATGATGATGATGATGATGATGATGATGATGATGATGATGATGATGATGATGATGATGATGATGATGATGATGATGATGATGATGATGATGATGATGATGATGATGATGATGATGATGATGATGATGATGATGATGATGATGATGATGATGATGATGATGATGATGATGATGATGATGATGATGATGATGATGATGATGATGATGATGATGATGATGATGATGATGATGATGATGATGATGATGATGATGATGATGATGATGATGATGATGATGATGATGATGATGATGATGATGATGATGATGATGATGAACTACGAGGGTCAGTCAAGAAAAACTGAGAGTTGCTAAATAATGCTTAGGAGAATTAGTGTTCCTATATTATCTATACATCATCGTGAAATATGGTATCTCATTGATATCATGGCGAATGGCGTTTTTAGCCATGATAATTTGATGCTTGTTGCCAGGCAACTGAAGAAGACAACTCGAGGGCATGCGTTCACGCTGTCAGAAGAACAAAAATGCGCGTTGCTATGGAAACATAATGATATATCGAACATTTACAAACCTATAATTTCTTTTGTAATACATTAATCTATAATTGGAACTTAATTCTATTAGATTTGTTCCTCCAATATAGAAAATATACTTGATAGAACTATTAATTGCCACTGTATTTGTTGGTATTGAAAACATCATTTTACCCCACCCAAAAGAACAAATGATGTTTTTCAAAAACAAAGTTATATATTTTATTCCTATTATGGTTACTGTATCCCTCAGATACATTCATAATCCTCTTGAACAGAAATTGTGAAAACGTTGATTAGATTTACAATACCATGGCAACGAAAAGAACACATATTGAGAAAATCGATAAAATATGGGTAAAACTGTTGCTAGGCAACTTAAAGTCACATCATTAGTGACTCTTCTGTAAAAACCGCTCATTATTATTTGATATATATGATTCTACAAGATGCAAATGTAAATTGTAATAAACAACTCTATATAATGTTGAAATAAACGTTCAAATTTTCATCAGATTCAATCTATATATCGCAGGCGCGAACGCATGTCCCTTAGTGATGTTCTTTGGTTGCTGGGCAACTTTATTTATAAGCAATATATCCGACCACGGATTTCATCAGAATATCTACAAAGGATAATATCCACAATGATTAATAGAAAATACAATTGTAAATACATTTTGAAGGCTTTATTTACCAACTCTCAGTTTTTCTTGACTGACCCTCGTATGTAACAGATAGAACATATTTTTTATAAAATAGTCTATAGACCACAAATTATAGTCTTTTATAGACCTTTCATTTAAAAATGCTTCATTAGTCTCTATTGAAAGCACTTCTTTTACCCATAATTATTTAATAATAAAACACACTATTTTTGAAACACATTATTTATAGCGTCTGATTAATAAAATCGGTAATTTATGTATTTAAATTAATTCCGAGATCCTGGACCAGGTCAAAACGACCAAGTTACTATTACTATAATCATTTTTGTACAAAAATCAATACCAACAGCCATTGAAACCATATATTTTTTATTCTTGGGGAGCGGTGGCCTAGAGGTAGGGTGCGGGCTTCGGGATCGAGAGGTCCCGGGTTCGATCCCCCTCTGAACCACTGGCTAAAATCTCTGAGCAAGACCCACAGCTCCACTTCACCATGGTGTAAAATGGTACCTGTGAGGGCAGTGTCTATTCCTGGGCGCCGCAGATCGATGTTGGCTGCCACACCACAGGAGAGAAATAGTCTCCACAGGGAGACACGAGTGTAGGTTTCCATAATTATGTAGCCCAATGACCAGGGGAGTTAAAATGTAAAAGGTGCTTCAGCGGCTTAACAGCTGAAAAGAGCCCTAGAAAATTGGTAACCTAACTTTTTTAACTTTTTTTTTTCTCAAATATAAACACTTATTGCTTAAAAATACTCTATATGAGTTACATTTTAAACAAACCTTGCATAAATAGGGTCTACATTTGTAAATCTTGATTTTCGTTGATTTAATATTATAATGAGTGCTATTTAACACTAGGTTTTTTATTGTTTTATACCATTATAGACCCACAGAGCAACTAGATTGAGTTGGGAAAGGGAGATAATCACTCTGGTCCAGATCCCTGGTGTCTTGTTGGAGTAATCTTTCTTGCATTGTAAAATGGCATCTGTGTGTCACCATATCTTGTAAAAGTACTTTATTTATCTCCTGTTAATGCATTTTGTTCCATTATTTTATTATTTTATTTTTATAAATCAAAACAAATAGTATTTAAAATACTATACAGATAATTATAACACATACATGATACTAGTGTAAACTTCATATCATTTAAAACCTCAAACAGGTTTATTCTTAAGAGACAACAAATACTTCTACGTGTCCTTTACACATATTCTTTCAAGTTCTTTATCATAATTCACAATAATTGAATCTAATAAATTCAAAAGGGAAATTAAATCATCCCAATTAACTAAAACATCCACTTTAAATAGTGTTTTAACTTAGAATACTGATTAACAGTAATTCTATTATAATTTATGTCCGCCTTTTGTTTTTGGCATAAAATAAAACGCTAAAAAATATACATAGCTTTTGTGTGCTTTGCAGTTTTCTTTGAATGACATTGTCTAAGTCTGATCTAATTCGCGTATATTGTATATGACTATCATTTTACATCTTTTGAGAATTAATTGCTTCTTGAAAGTTTTGATGTCATGGAAAGAATAAAGTTTGAAAATGCATGTCTTTATTAATGTACTTAGACGTTGTGCAGTGATTACAGCTAGTCACAATGTTTGTCTCAATACAATCTAGGTCATCTTATGTAAGGTCACAATGATGCCTCTATACAATCTAGGTCACCTTGTGTCAGGTCACAATGATGCGTCCATACAATCTAGGTCATCTTATGTCAGGTCACAATGATGTCTCCATACAATCTAGGTCACCTTGTGTCTGGTCACAATGATGCCTCCATACAATCTAGGTCACCTTATGTCAGGTCACAATGATGCCTTCATACAATCTAGGTCACCTTGTGTCAGGTCACAATGAGCATCTTCATACAATCTAGGTCACCTTGTGTCAGGTCACAATGAGCATCTTCATACAATCTAGGTCACCTTGTGTCAGGTCACAATGAGCATCTTCATACAATCTAGGTCACCTTGTGTCAGGTCAGGTCACCTTGCGTGGACACTCAGTAAGAACAGCTGAGAAAAGATGACCCTCTCATCAGCAATTACCTCTTAAGAGTGACCCTCTCTTCAGCAATAACCTTAACAGGGTGACCTTTCTTCAACAATTACCTCTCCAAAGTGATCCTCTTTTCAGAAATTATCTGTCCAGAGTGATCTTCTTTTCAACAATTACCTCTCCAGAGTGACTCTCTCTTCAGCAATAACCTCTCCAGAGTGACTCTCTTCAGCAATTACCTCTCCAGAGTGACCCTTTCTTCAGCAATTGCCTCTGCAGTATGACCCTCTCTTCAACAATTACCTCTCCAGGGTGATTCTCTTCAGCAATAACCTCTCCAGAGTGACTCTCTCTTCAGCAATAACCTCTCCTGAGTGACCCTTTCTTCAGCAATTACCTCTGCAGTAGGACCCTCTCTTCAGCAATTACCTCTGCAGAGTGATCTTCTCCTCAACAATTACCTTTGCAGAGTGATCTTCTCTTCAACAATTACCTCTGCATAGTGTTCAGAATCCATTGGGTTTTATATTATAGGAGTTACAGCTCTTTTTCTACATTAACAGATATTTTCTGCGCTAATTCTCTGATATGTTTGGTCATATTTCAAAGAAATCTCATCAGTATTTGAATATCATTTGCATTCTATAGTCAGAACAGTTTTTGAGAGTTATTGTTCTTTGATATGTTCAACTTGGATTGTTACAGTGATATTATTTTATAATTTAATATTGCCACTTGACTATGAATATATGAATATCAATAATTTAGACATCTATTACTACCACTCAGTGACAAGCAGTGTTTGGGGGGTGTTCATGTGATCTTTCTTGTTGTTTGATGTTCTTTGATGTCATAAGTCCAATGAGTCTTGTAGAATAATGTTGTCTCTATAGTGTAGTGGTACCATACTGGATCAGCCAATCCAGGGACCTGGGTTCGATTCCCAGTGGAGACAGCTAATTTTTCACTATATTTTTGGTACAGAAATGTCACTGTTTGAGATGAATACCACCAGGCACTGCTTTACACAGATTGGTTGCTTTAGATGTCTAAATTATTATCATATTTTTATCTGCATAGTCTAGTGGCAATATTTAATTATTAATCAATAGTACAGTCACAATCTTAAGTGAAAATATCAAAGGACACTAGCTCCCTTACATCTGATCTGCCTATTGAGTGCAAATGATGTTTAAATGCTAATGAGAATTCTTTGAAATCAATTGCAACGAATTGCAGAGAAATTGTGCAAAGAACATAATTTTTCATTTTTGTTGAACATTACTTTTACTGAAACAAACCTTGTCATACCCTCTTTAGAGTGACCTACTCTGCAGCAATAACCTCTATAGAGTGACCCTCTCTTCAGCAATAACCTTTGCATGGTGACCTGTCTTCAACAAGTACCTCTCCAGAGTGACTCTCTCTTCAGCAATAACCTCTCCAGAGTGACCCTCTCTTCAGCAATAACCTCTCCAGAGTGACTCTCTTCAGCAATAACTTCTCCAAAGTGACCCTCTCTTCAGCAATAACCTAATAATAATTGGTGCTTTTAACTTATTCTTATGTCTTTTCAGTCACACCTGCTAATTTTATCCCTCCTCAAATTGCACTGTAATAAAGAGTAATTGTCATAATATAGTTTATAGCTTCGTTACATGCAAGCTGCTTGGTTAACTTTGATTTAATGATTCATTATTACCCCTCTTTATGGCTAATTATGTATGAAATTCAAAGTAAGCAATGTTGCTCAACTGCAAAGGTTTGGGTTATTTTGCACTTCAGTATTTATCTATGTACCTTGTGTCAGGTCACAATGATCGTCTCCATACAATTTAGGTGACTTGTGTCAGGTCACAATGATCGTCTCCATACAATCTAGGTCACCTTGTGTCAGGTCACAATGATCGTCTCCATACAATCTAGGTCACCTTGTGTCAGGTCACAATGATCGTCTCCATTCAATCTAGGTCACCTTGTGTCAGGTCACATTGAACCTCTCCATACAATCTAGGTCACCTTGTGTCAGGTCACAATGATCATCTCCATTCAATCTAGGTCACCTTGTGTCAGGTCACATTGAACCTCTCCATACAATCTAGGTGACCTTGTATCAGGTCACAATGATCGCCTCCATTCAATCTAGGTCACCTTGTGTCAGGTCACAATGATCATCTCCATTCAATCTAGGTCACCTTGTGTCAGGTCACAATGATCATCTCCATACAATCTAGGTGACCTTGTATCAGGTCACAATGATCGCCTCCATTCAATCTAGGTCACCTTGTGTCAGGTCACAATGATCATCTCCATTCAATCTAGGTCACCTTGTGTCAGGTCACAATGATCATCTCCATACAATCTAGGTGACCTTGTATCAGGTCACAATGATCATCTCCATTCAATCTAAGTCACCTTGTGTCAGGTCACAATGATCGTCTCCATACAATCTAGGTCACCTTGTGTCAGGTCACATTGAACCTCTCCATACAATCTAGGTGACCTTGTATCAGGTCACAATGATCATCTCCATACAATCTAAGTCACCTTGTGTCAGGTCACAATGATCGTCTCCATACAATCTAGGTCACCTTGTGTCAGGTCACATTGAACCTCTCCATACAATCTAGGTCACCTTGTGTCAGGTCACAATGATCGTCTCTATACAATCTAAGTCACCTTGTGTCAGGTCACAATGATCGTCTCCATACAATCTAAGTCACCTTGTGTCTGGTCACAATGATCGCCTCCATACAACCTAGGTCACCTTGTGTCAGGTCACATTGAACCTCTCCATACAATCTAGGTCACCTTGTGTCAGGTGACAATGATCGTCTCCATAAACCTTGTGCCAGGTCAGGTCACCTTGCGTGGACACCTGATAAGAACAGCTGAGTAACATGTCCAAATGTAATCAATAGTTTTAATAAAGAATGAGAGCGAAACTGGAAAGGACTGATAACAAAGGATTTTCATGGTAATTATATAAGTGTTGTTTGATAATTTAATATTTGCTAAATTGCATCATCTTTTGTGTAATATTTCTTCTTCCATATTGGTATTATTGATTTTATTTACTTGGAGGACAGGGATATCCAATCATATTGCTTGTTACCGACCATCAGATCTGTTTGAAATTTATTAGCATGATATAAGCTTTTACAAAAAATAATTTGGTAATCAGCAATGCTTGTTGGTAAAGTGTCTTGTCTTTAAAAAGTTGAAATTAAATTATTAAACTCTATGTATTATTCCTAAGTTCAATATTAAGAACAATGATGTTCAGATAGGTTACAGTTTGTCCAATGCACTAGGCCAGTATTTAGGCCTGTTTCTGAAAATCTGAAACTCAGAAACTATTGATCCAACCAAGCATCAGGCCAGCATGTGTGCATTTAAGTATGTACACCACTGTGGTTTAAGTGCTTCACACGAGTTTCTGAAATTGCTTGTCCATGCCCAACACCAGGCCAGCATGTGTGCATTAAAAGACCAGTATGTACACCACTGTGGTTTAAGTGTAGGTTGAAGCTTTTTGAATGTTAGGTAACCAGACCAGCGTGTTTATATCCATTGCTACCCTTTTTTGCTGATTTGCTAATAATTTTGAATCATATCTCACTATATTAAACTAATGGTATGTTACAGGTGATAAGATTGGATATCCTTATTTGTCAATTAAATAAGATTAATAATATTATGTATAGTTACATCAAATACACCACTGTGATTTAAGTAATTCACATTTATAGTTCCTGAAAATCTGAAACTCTGAAACTATTGATCTAACCAAGCATCAGGCCAGCATGTGTGCATTTAAGTATGTACACCACTGTGGTTTAAGTGCTTCACATGAGTTTCTGAAATTGCTTGTCCATGCCCAACACCAGGCCAGCATGTGTGCATTAAAAGACCAGTATGTACACCACTGTGGTTTAAGTGTAGGTTGAAGCTTTTTGAATGTTAGGTAACCAGACCAGCGTGTTTATAATTATACATTGTTACCCTTTTTTGCTTTAAATATATTATTGAAAAAAATAAAGGTATAGTCCAGTTAGGATAAAATGACAGTGACGTCATCTTTTATGTGTACCCAAAAGATTAAAACTATTGCTTGAATAGGTAGAGTTTAGTTTGGTATTGAACTGTTAGTATAATCCTTTATACTTATTTTTACACCGTACTCATGAATTGTTCAACTGCGTCACTGGATTTTTATCCTAACTGGATTGTACACTTTAAAATGTCTGATTATGTGCATACAAAACAAATAGTTTTCTGTGGCGAGACAGTTAACTGACTAGTATTGCTAATTATTAGCTGATTTCCTAATAATTTTGAATCAAAGCTCACCATATTCGACTAATGGTACGTACACAGGTGATAAGATTGGATATCCTTATTCTTCAATTAAATAAGATTAATAACACAAATATGGAAGAAGTCATAATATATGAAAGACACTGGGTTTGAATAACCATGGAATGTGCTTACATTGTACATATCTGTTTAATTGCTTCAAAATCCTTTTTGCCATTTACCTTTCCATTCTTTTGTGTTGATTGCACAAATTAAATACAAAATGTACTGGCCAAGGCACTAAAGCATGAATATTTCCATTTCTACAAGGTGTGATGTTTCCATGGTCACATATCTATGTTACTTATAGTATCAAAATAAGAGCATATAGTTGAGAACTGCAGTTTATTGACATTTTCACTATTTCAACCCCAAACAAATTCAGTGCTTTCAGCACTTTGATTCTGTATGGTTTACTTGCATTACAGTAATAGGAGACGTTTAGGTCTTTAGAAATTAGAACCTCATGCTAAATACCGCACAACGTCTGAAGACAATACTGATGTAATATAGAGAGCATGTGCATACTCTGTTGAACTATTTATGTGTGTTAGATGTACATGTATTGGAATTTGTTAATCATAAAATTATGAAACTTCTGGAACTAATTTCAAAATTTCAAAAGATGATACTTATAGTACTGGAATGTGACAATAGAATGCAGCTGCCAACAGCAATGCACACAAAAGCATACCAAACTAAGACATGAAAATTAAATTTTAAATAATTTTAGGATATATCATGTCCTCAGCTTTGTGGCTTTATGTATCTAACTTTAGAGCAGTGGGGTGAATGATTGAACTCTGGCAGGGCCCGGCTAGGGTTCTTTCTGAGCCACTAGCTTGATACATTAATTAGGTACAATCTACGATGTATGCCTTAATTCCTACATCTTGTGACTGGCATTAAAGTTTAGAAGTCTGGTAAATGTGTTTAGAAAATATAGGTGTCTTAACTCGCATACCGGTATTACGTTAAATTGGCTGGACGTTTAAATGGAGGTGACACTTCTACATTAGTAAGGTTGACTTTGGAGCTTGTAGAAGGTTACTTATGCTTTGGTTTGATCATTATCACTTCAAATATACATAAATGTTGACCATAGCGAATATAATTCTTTTTTATTTTGTTGTTTGCGTATTCGCAGCAGCCTTTCTAGATGAAACATCCAGTACATTCTCACATTTCCTTTTGTTACACAAATTGGCCCGCTCCCTCTTCTTGCCGGTTCTTTTGCTCTATCATTGTGAGCAGGCGACATTTCCCAATCCGTTTGCTCCATCATTGTGAGCAGGCAACAGTGCCAATTCTTTCACTCTATCGTTGTGAGCAGGTGATCTAAGCAAATTCTTTCGCTCTATCATTGTGAGCAGGTGACATTTGCCAATTTTTTCGCTCTATCATGGTGAGCAGGTAACATAAGCTGGTAACATTTTCCAATTTTTTTGCTCTATCGTTGTGAGCAGGCAACATAAGCCAATTCTTTCCTTCTGACAACATAATCCAATTATTTTGCTCTATCGTTGTGAGCAGTTGACATAAGCCAATTATTTCGCTCTTTCATTGTGAGCAGGTGACATAAACCAATTCTTTCGCTCGATCATTGTGAGCAGATGACATGAGCCTATTCTTATGTTCTATCTTTGTGAGCAGATGACATATGCCAATTCTTTCGCTCTATTGTTGTGAGCATATGACATAAGCCAATTCTTTCACTATATTGTTGTGAGCAGATGACATATGCCAATTCTTTTGCTCTATTGTTGTGAGCCGATGACATAAGCCAATTCTTTCGCTCTGTCGTAGTGAGCCGGTGACATGAGCCAATTCTTTCACTATATCGTTGTGAGCAGGTGACATAAGCCAATTCTTTCGCTCTGTTGTTGTGAGCTGGTAACATAAGCCAATTCTTTCACTATATCGTTGTGAGCAGGTGACATAAGCCAATTCTTTCGCTCTGTTGTTGTGAGCAGGTGACATAAGCCAATTCTTTCACTCTATTGTTGTGAGCAGGTGACATATGCCAATTCTTTCGCTCTGTTGTTGTGAGCTGGTAACATAAGCCAATTCTTTCACTATATCGTTGTGAGCAGGTGACATAAGCCAATTCTTTCGCTCTGTTGTTGTGAGCAGGTGACATAAGCCAATTCTTTCACTCTATTGTTGTGAGCAGGTGACATATGCCAATTCTTTCGCTCTGTTGTTGTGAGCAGGTAACATAAGCCAATTATTTCACTGTATCGTTGTGAGCAGGTGACATAAGCCAATTCTTTCGCTCTATTGTTGTGAGCAGGTGACATAAGCCAATTCTTTCGCTCTATTGTTGTGAGCAGATGACATAAGCCAATTCTTTCGCTATATCGTTGTGAGCAGATGACATAAGCCAATTCCTTGCTCTATTGTTGTGAGCAGATGACACAAGCCAATTATTTCGCTATATCGTTGTGAGCAGTTGACATAAGCAAATTGTTTGGCTCTATTGTTGTGAGCCGGTGACATAAACCAATTCTGTCGCTATATTGTTGTGAGCAGATGACATAAGCCAATTCTTTTGCTCTATCAGTGTGAGCAGGTGACATTATAATAATAATAATAACCACTTTATTTATAGTGGATAACATATTTGGTACTCGACCAATTTTCAATGTGGTTCACATTAGACATATCATTGTGAGCAGGCGACATAAACCAATTCTTTCGCTCTATCCTTGTGAGCTGGTATGTTTTCTTCTTTATAGGAGGGTGTACTACTAGTACCTTCCTGTTTTTCATTTAATAATATGATGTGTTCTCTTTTTACCTTTTGTTACCAGACATCATTTGGCAGCAGCAGAAATTACATTCCTTCTTACATTGAATTAAATAAACTTGACAAAACTCTTTAAACTCTACACATAAAGTTGTTTTATCACTGAAAAACACCACAGTGTACTGATTCTATTTACAGTCTGTTCAAAATTAAATGATAATGGTTATAAACATTTGCTCATCCTTCAGGTAAAATTTGTTTATCTATGTTTAAGTGGGTGTGATTGATTTAACTGTAATCCCGGCTATTCTTACGAACAGGATAGTTCTCTCATTAGTATTATTTATTGAATCAACAGTAAAGCTAGCATGTTGTTTTATACATCTTTACTGATACTATTTTACTCATGATAAAGGAAGGCAACTGCTTCCCACTAACTGAACTTGAGATAACTGAATAAAGGCGCTTGGAAGCTCTTTACTTTTAATTAGGCTGCCAATCTTAATATTCAAGTTATAATATTTGTCAGGAAATAATGGTTGCTCATATATAAATATAAAATTGTAGTATTATTATAGTATGCCCCCACTGTATCAAGAAATAAGACCATGGAATTTTTTGCATCCACATCAAAAGTGTCACTCTCAGAATAATCAATACGATATTTGCACTACTACTAAAACAAAATGATCAATATTCAATTTAAATCATTTGATATTTTCATGCAGGCGCATAGCCAGGCATATGCCTCGCTTATTAATTTTAAAAAGTGAATATTATCGAGTAGAGAATGAGTTTGTGTGGTATGCTATCTTAATAAATCAAAGCGCCTATAGCGCTGGAAGAACAGGGTTTCTTCCCATGGTCAGACAGTTATATTTCCAGTTACAGAGTCTGTGGCATGCCCCCACAAATCTGAGAAGGCATTGGTTGCAGTATTTGAATAGTATTTTTAATCCCTACCTGTTCACAGTACTTGATCTTACAGGGACTCTAAATACTATAAATCTATAGACATTTAAGGTCCTGATCTTAACAAAAACATATCCCTTATTGAGTTGATGTGTTGAACAAATGTAACTGTATCATTGCAAAGACGTTCATACACGTGTATGAACGTCTTTGATCATTGATAAAGACTAATACGAAAAAAAAAATTGAAAGAAAATAAAAGAATATATAAATTTTACAAAAATTGTTCTACGTTATCATTGATACAGTTACCTGTTGGTGCTGAATACAAATAGCAGATAGATAGCTAGTCTGCCGAAGTTCTATATGTATGTTCCTACAGTCCGTTAATGTATATTACTATACTACCCATAGTATTTATAAGCAGACCATTCACATGATTAAATCTTTATTACTGACCGGATAGTAACAATGCTTGCGTAACATGTTACAAACCGCTATCTCAAAATATTTATCAAGCTGTTCTGAAAGCATTGGATACACTTCTGCTTCCTTCGGTAAATGTGCTACTAGTACTGCAAGAAGATAAAGCGGGAAGTTTTTTCCAGCGAATGATCGCTAAAATCTATTTTTAGCATCACAATCTTGACGGATAAATTTTGCACTTTGCTCTGAACAGGGAAACCCGGTCCAAAAATGCATTTTTCTAGTTTGCGCTTTACCTAATTTAGCTAATTACATCAAGTAGAGAACAAATTTGTGTGGCATGCTTGTGATGAAAATAAAAAAATAAACAATGCAGTTTTTAGCCCCGCTCGCTTTATACCTTATATTGTGAATAACACCAAATAGAGAAATTGTTTGTGTGACCTGCTGCCCAAATAAATGTTGCATTTTTTAAATAATTAAAACAAAGACTTTGTTGCACAATACTAGATAGTGCTCTTTCTCATCTTGAGCATCGAACATATCTCATGAAAATGGTCAAAGAATAAGACACTTATGGTGGTTTTCAACCTCTTTATTTATTGATTTATAGTCATGCAGACTTAGCCAAAAACTCATGTGGTATTTCTATCCTGTATTTTATCAATCATAGATGGTTTTTATAGCAGTGTTTTTTATTTGAAAATTAAAACCACAAATACCTTGTAGTATCTTTTAGGTTTGAACGAGACACATTGTTTTAATATTTGGTGTTAGCCTAATGAGTCGTCTGGTTAAATTAATTACAATCTGGTTACTAAAATAAACATCTGGTTATAAATTGATTATTATACTAATAATACAAACTGCAATAAAAGAAAGAAACTTTACAGTGACTCTTATAATTACATTGTGTTTAAATTTTCTAAAGAAGAACCTTGATGATATATATCTTACTGAGAAATATCAGTGGAGAACTTTACAATAGCTTGGAGATGCTTATAATATAACATAATACATCAAACAATTACTGATGTACATCTTGCGAACATTACTTCATCACACATACAATCTGAACAATACAGCAGATACTTGTCTAGTATAGGAAAACACTGTTGCCCAGGTAAAGGACTTGGGACTTCAAGTCAGGGCGCTTGGCTGAACTACATCAAGCGAGTATTTCGTAAAAAAAACCAACACTCGGCACCACCGTCCAAACCCTGATGACAGATATATGAAAAAACCCACATCATTTATAGTGGGCAATGTAGCCTAGTATGTAACCTGTTCTATTCACAGAAACATACTTTTTAAATGGGCTGTGGATTCGAGTATGCCGATATACTAAATTTTTCAATAATTCATTTTCAATATTTATCTTATTTCATGTATATGTTATTACTAAGTCTTTACGAATGATAAGTATACGTTTCATATTTGATAAAAACAGCTTTGTTTTCATACATTGTAATATCAAAGACAGTGATGTGAATCAGAGGGGACTACTTCACAACGTTGTGCGACGGTACAGACCTTGACTTTTTTTTGCGTGTAACGTCATGCAGCGTCATCACGTATAACATGACCTCCATTATGTAACCTCATCATTTATTTATTTTTTATTTCATTATTTTCATTTTACATAATTTTGGTATAAACTTTTATATCATGATATCCTATAAATATAAACATGATAGATGCCATCTTGGATTTTGTGCAATTTATGCCAGCAGTCTGAAAAACCTCATTACCTCAAGAACATTGAGATGTGTCATTTCGTGGTTGGGTTACTCGTTAACTAAGCCACTTTTGAGGACTTTGCTGCTCCATTAAAAGTATTCACTGGTAATATCACCATAATTTATGCAAATACAGAACTGGTCAGCAAAACCCCTGTCAAATCACTCTTTTTCTGTCTAATGTTAAACCTAATACTGTAAATCCAGTATAATTCGCGATGGTTTAATTTTCGCTTATCATCATTTCGGGTAAATGAACTTTCCAAACATAAGGCAGATATGGAAAAAATAAAATTAATGTACTTGTCTTAAGAGACAATAATCTTCTCAATACACTTGAAACTGTGAAAACCTATGTTTGAAAACAATGAAATCTATAGTGACAAGTTTCATACAACACCCTATTAATTAATACCTCTGGAAAACTATAAAAAATGCAAGCATAAAACGTGTGGTATATTGAGTAATTGGAAATAATTAGTGTTACATCACATTTGTTACTTAGTCGATGTAGTTATACTAGAATTTATTTATGTGTGGTAGTGAATTTTATCGCGAATTGAATATTTTGGTACCCTCGATGGTGAATTCATCAAATCGCGAATGAAGTTGAAAACTGAAAATCTTGAAATGAAGCTCATGCGAATATAAAGTGATTTACAGTATTTCATATTGAACATACAAATAGATTAAGAAGTATTAATTTTGTCCATACAGTCTAACTTAAGTATAAGTAGTCTTTATGTAACCAGGCTTACATATTTACAATACTGCAATCTGCCATAAGGGCCTTAACATAATTTTATATTCATAAATATACAAAAGGGTACAATACATGAAATACAAGTATACAAATATAATTAACAAAGTATAGTACCTGATTGCAACCTCTTTATCGCAACAATTGTGCAAAATCATTATAGAATCCTGATATATCAAATGACTCAGTTATAATCACGAAAAGCTAACCTATGACCATTAACCTCCCCAGCTGTGACCTTGACCGTCCAGATAAAACATGGGGGGGGGTGCAAGACAATCTCACTCATTGAGGTTCACATCTGGATTGTAATCAGGAAATTATTTGCTACATTATCGAGTGTGGTGAATCACATGATCAAACGATGCTCCACCAAATGCATTTTCAATGCAGTTTTCAACAAATAATATATCTTTGGTCGAGCATTATTTAAAAATAGCTAAAGAAAGGGCAAAATTGGTAATTGCAAAGTGTTCCTTCATGCGAGGGTTGTCCAAGAAAGTCGCGAACATTGGTTTTTACTATATTGCCAACTATATAAGCAATTTGCCTACACAGTCAATTCAAATAATGAGACATGTGTTACAAATGAGTTGATCGAAAATGTGTAAAAAGTTTTAAAGAAAAAAACACCTCGCACGATGGTGTTGGGCATTCAAAATCTAATTAATTGTACCAAGAGATGTTCAATAGTAATACTGTACATAAAACATGTCAAGGTTAACCCAAACTTAGCCGTCACTATGAGGAATGGAAAATCACAACAAGAGAAATTCATGTTATTCCATTGTTGACCTATTGAGTGATGATATTTGCATATGCCCAGTTGACACAATTTGTATGATGACTATTTTCTGCGTCTTAACAAATTCCACTTGAAGGCCAGGTCCACGCATGCTGCCATGGGTCAGAGAGGGGGGTGGAAGGGGAAGGGGGGGAAGGGGGGCATGGGATGGGGGTGGTGGTGGTGTGGTGGTGGTAGGTGGTGGTGTTGTTGTGGTGGTGGGATATTGGTGATGGTGATGTCGGTGGTGGTGTTGGTGGTGGTGTTGGTGGTGGTGTGGTGGTGGTGTGGTGGTGGTGTTGGTGGTGGTGTTGGTGGTGGTGTAGTGTAGTGTAGTGTAGTGTACACTTGGCCGAATTTCTAATTGGCCACCCTATAAAATATAATATCATCTAATATATTATAACAATAAACATTAAACTGTTTCTTTAGCTCACCTGTCACATAGTGACAAGGTGAGCTTTTGTGATCACTCTTTGTCCGTCCGTCGTCTTTGTCCGTCCGTCAACAATTTGTTTGTGTGCACTCTAGAGGCAACAGTTTTAATCTAATCTTCATGAAACTTGGCCAAAACTTTGTTTTCCTCAAATCTAGGCCAAGTTTGAAACCAGGTCTTGTGGGATCAAAAACAAGGTCACTAGGTCAAATGTTCGAAAAACCTTGTGTTCACTCCAGTGGTCACCGTTTTGATCCAATCTTCATGAAACTTGGTCAAAATGTTGCTCTCCATCAAATAATGGCTATGTTTGAAACTGGGTCATGTGGGGTCATAAACTAGGCCACTAGGTCAAATCTTAGAGAAACCTTGTGTTCACTCCCGAGGTTACCGTTTTAATACAATCTTCTTGAAACTTGGTCAGAATGCTGTTCTTCATAAAATCTAGGCCAAGTTCGAAACTTGGTTATGCGGGATCAAAAATTAGGTCACTACGTCAAATCTTAGAAAAACATTGTGTTCACTCCTGATGTCACCATTTTTATTCAAACTTCATGAAACTTAGTCAAAATGTTGTTCTACGTGACATCTAGGCCAAGTTTGAAAACTTGTAAATGTGGGGTCAAAAACTAGGTCACTAGGTCAAATCTTTAAAAAAAACCTTGTGTTCACTCCAGAGGTCAGTTTAGATCCAATCTTCATGAAACTTAGTCAGAATGTTGTTCTCCATGAAATATAGGCCATGTCCAATACTGGGTCATGTAGTGTCAAAAACCAGGTTAATAGGTCAACTCTTAGAAAAACCTTGTGTTCACTCTAGAGGTCACAGTTTTTATCCAATCTTAATAAAATATGGTCAAGATGTAAGTTGTACTGATACCTAGACCAATGTGCAACAGTTGAGCGACCTAGGACCCTTTGGGCCCTCTTGTTTGTTCATCTATCAATTTCTAGAAAGAAATCATGTATTCATGTACAAAATCATCCATGCGAAACAATTGGTACAAAATGGCTCTTGTACATGTGGTCCCCGAGCTCAGCTTTGAAAAGATTCGTACTTGGTGTGAATTTGTTCTCTTGTTCAGAAAAACTTTAAATTTTGCGAGAATGAGCCATGTGGAACGCGCCCAGGACGTCCGACGCATGCATGCATACATTCAACAAATTTTTGATTGGCCGCATGCTTTTATTAACTTTTGTGATCACTCTTCGTCCGCCGTCCATCCGTCAACAATATGTTTGTGTACACACTAGTGATAAAAGTTTTAATCCAATCTTCATGAAACTTGGTCAGAATGTTGATCTGCATAAAATCTAGGCTAAGTTCAAAACTAGGTAAAGTGAGGTCAAAAACTTGGTCACTTGGTCAAATCATAGAAAAACCTTGCGTTCTCTCCAGATGTCACCGTTTTGATCCAATCTTCATGAAACTTGGTCAGAATGGTGTTATCCATGAAATCTAGGTTAAGTTAAAAACTGGGTCATGTTGAGTAAAAAACTAGGTCACTAGGTCTATTCATAGAAAAATCCTTGTGTTCACTCCAGAGGTCACAGTTAAGAGTTTAGAGGTATCACTGGATGCGGTTTAACAAACAGAATGAACATACTATGGGGTCTCTAACATGAGATGTAACAAACCAGATGTGTCTTAAAGGTAGATCTCTTACAGAGGATGAGACTTACCTTGCTTACACATACTTTGTGCAACATTCCATGCTAAAGAAACTCATTGTAGGTTCTGTCTGTAGGTTACACCTCGTCCTCATAGAAAAAATTTGTGTTCACTCCAGAGGTCACAGTTATGATCCAATCTTCATGAAACTTAGTCAGAATGTTGTTTTCAATGAAATCTAAGTCAAGTTTAAAACTGGGTCACATTTGGTCAGAAACGAGGTTACTAGGTCAAATCTTAGAAAAACCTTGTGTTCACTTCAGAAGTCACCATTTTGATATAATTTTCATGAAACTTTGTCAGAATGTTGCCCTCTATGAAGTCTAGGCCAAGATCAAAACTGGGTCATTAGGGGTAAAAAACTAGGTTACTAGATGAAATCTTAAAAATAATCAAGAATCCGATGAAGTCCAACTATATTGATAGGAGCCACGTTTCTCGCAGTAATTTGAGCTAAAACCCGCGTTATTATTGATATCGTATTTTTCCAAAAGAGATATGACGTACTTGTCTGGATTTTGGTCCTGCTACTCGTTATTCTGACGGCTTCATCGCTATCAATGTAACTCATTTTGTATATGCATACGCGATTTGTTTCTTGAAATCGATAGATAAGTGCATGTTATGAAAATTACCTTAAGTTTAAGAAATATCAATTGAATATATCGCGTAATATTATATTCCATTGGGTGGCCAATTAGAAATTCAGGCAAGTGTAGTGTAGTGTAGTGTAGCGTAGTTAGTTATAGAGGAGGAATGCAGATGCTGAGTTGCTCATGTGGTTCCTGGGAAGTAAATAGGACCTCTAGTCTGTCTCCCTTGCATGTCATAAGAGTCAACTTAACAATAGAGCTAAGCTATATGGTAAATGCTCCCAGGGTGTCTGTTACAATGTGTATATGGACCAGGGAATGAAGCATGCATGATGTTTCAACATGGTATGTCTTTATCACATATGTTGTACAAAGGTGAGTCTTTTGGGAGTTTCTACAACAGGAAATGTATCATGCAAGCTACAAACAGAACGAACTCATGTGCACAAGCTTAATCCACAAGGCGTTTCAGGCTGAGGTGTAATATACAGACAGAACCTACAATGAGTGTCTTTAACATGAGTTGTAACAAACCGGATGTGTCTAAAAGTTAGATCTCTTACAGGGGATGAGACCTACCTTGCTAACACATTCCATATGCTACATTGCATGTTAAAGACACTCATTGTAGGTTTTGTCTGTATATTACACCTCATCCTGAGAAATGCCTTGTGGATTTAGGATGTGCACATGTGTTCATTCTGTTTGTAGCTTGCATGATACATTTCCTGTACAAGATACACCCAAAAGACTCACCTTTGTACAACATCTGTGATACAGACATACCATGTTGACACATCATGCATGCTTCATTCCCTGGTCCATATACACATTGTAACAGACACTCTGGGAGCATTTACCATATAGCTTAGCTCTATTGTTAAATTGACTCTTACGACATGCAAGGGAGACAGACAAGAGGTCCTATTCTACTTCCCAGGAACCACGTGGGAAACTCAGCATCTGTATTCCTTCAATTGGGCAGCTTGCTGTCGGTTCCCAGTTGCAAAATCGAAACTACAGTGAATATCGATTTTAATTGTGGGATCGAACAGGCTATTATGCCAGCTGACAATACAAGTTATACAATAGACTCAAATTGGCAACTGCGAACTGACAGCCAGCTAACATATCGATTTTCACTGTAGGATCAAATGTGATCCCACAGTAGAATTTAAATTGGCAGCTGTCTGTCTATTTGCAATTGCTTATTTAGTGTGACAGTGAATATCAAATTGGCCGCTGCAAAATGGCAGCGAGATAACAATTTTTAGTGGCTGCTGCAGCCAGTTCACAGAAGCCAATTTGACCCAACTGTGAAAATGGGATTGGCAGCCAATTGACATTTTGCACATGCTGATTCGATTTAATAGTTGAATGCATATTGGCAGCCTGCTGCCAGTTAGCAGTAGTGGATACTGTCCAACAGTTAAAATCCATTTGGCAGCTGGATGCCGGTTCGCAGATGCTAATTCGATCCTACAGTGAATATCAATTTTAACTGTGGAATTGAACCAGCTGTTTTGAACCGATAGCCAGCTGACAACTCAAGTTACACAATAGACTCAAATTGGCACCTGCAAACTGGTAGCCAGCAAATAATTCGATTTTCACTTTAGAATCAAGCAGTAGAATTCAAATTGGGAGCTAGCTGGCTGTCTATTCGCAATTGCTTATTCGATCCGATAGTAAAAATCAAATTGGCAGCTTAAAACTGGCACTGTAGAATCGGGTTTGCAGTTGCCAATTCGTATCAACAGTTAGAATCTATTTGGCAGCTGGCTGTCGGTTCACAGTTGCCAATTCGATCCTACAGTGAATATTGATTTTAACTGTGGGATCAAACTGGCTATTATGAACAGGCAGCCAGCTGACAATTGGAGTTATAAATAGACCCAAATTGGAAACTGCGAACTGGCAGCTAGCTAACAATTCAATTTTCACTGTAGGATCAAATTTAATCCAACAATAGAATTAAAATTGGCAGCTGGCTGTCTATTCGCAATTGCTTATTTGACGCTTATGACGCTGACAATCAAATTGGCTGCTGCAAACTGGCAGTGAGATAACAATTTGAAGTGGCTACTGGCTCACAGTTTGCATATGCCAATTCAACCCAACAGTGAAAATCAAACTGACAATTCGAGTTATACAATAAACTGCAAACTGGTAGCCAGCTAACAATTCAATTTTCGCTGTAGGATCAAAATTTATCCAACAGTAGAATTGAAATATGGCAGATGGCTGTCTATCCGCAATTGTTTATTCAATCTGAAAGTGAAAATCAAATTGGCAGCTGGAAACTGGCACTGTAGAATTAAATTGGCAGCTTGATGCCTGTTTGCAGTTGCTGATTTGTATCAATAGTTAGAATCGATTTAGCAGCTGGCTGTCCGTTCGCAGTTGCCAATTCAATCCTACTGTGACTATTGATTGAACTGACTATTATGAATTTGCAGCCAGCTGACAATTGGAGTTATACAATAGACACAAATTGGCAACTGCAAACTGGCAGCCAGCTATCAATTCAATTTTCACTGTAGAATCAAATTTTATCCAACAGTAGAATTGGAATTGGCAGCTGTCTGTCTATTCGCAATTGCTAATTCAATTGCTAGTTCAATCAAATTGGCAACTGTGATATGGCAGCCAGCTGCTAATTTGATTTTCACTGTCGGATCATATTAGCAACTGCGATATGGCAGCGAGATAACAATTTCATTTTCACTGTAGGATAGAATTGGCTACAGCAAACCGGCAGCCAGCAGCCATTTTTAATTTCACGGTTGGATCAAATCAGCAACTGCGAACAGGCAGACAGATGCCAATTCGATTTTACTGTAGGATCGAATTGGCAACTGCAAAATGTCAGCCATTTCATTGTTGAATCGCAACTGCGAACAAGCAGCCAGCTCCAAATTCAAATTTAACTGTTTGAATAAATTGGCAGCTGCAAATCAGCAGCCAGCTGACATTTTGATTTTTGGGAAAATCAAAGGAAGCAAGTTCATGCAAAATTAAATTTAGTTGTAACGGAGTTGCCTCCCTTTTGAAAACCAAGTGAGCTAACTACTGTTGACTTAAATTTAGTTGGTATTGAGTTGCTTCCCTTAGTAAAAACAAGGGAACGCACTCATGCTGACATAAATTTAGTCCGTATGGAGTTGCCTCCCTTCTGAAAACCAAGTGAGCGAACTCCTGTTGACATAAAATTTAGTCGGTATTGAGTTGCTTCCCTTTGTAAAAACAAGGGAACGCACTCATGCTGACATGAATTTAGTCGGTATGGAGTTGCCTCCCTTCTGAAAACCAAGTGAGCGAACTCCTGTTGACATAAAATTTAGTCGGTATAAAATTGCTTCCCTTTGTAAAGACAAGGCAACGAACTCATACTGACTAAAATTTAGTCGGTACGGAGTTGCCTCCCTTCTGAAAACCAAGTGAGCGAACTCCTGTTGACATAAAATTTAGTTGGTATTGAGTTGCTTCCCTTTGTAAAAACAAGGAAACGCGCTCATGCTTACATAAATTTAGTCGGTACAGAGTTGCCTCCCTTTGTGAAAATAGGAGAGCGTACTCCTGTTGACTTAAATTTAGTCGGTACGCAGTTTCTCCCTTTTTAAAAATAAATGGAGCAAACTCGTGCTGATTTAAATTTAGTCGGTATGGAGTTGCCTCCCTTCTGAAAACCAAGTGAGCAAACTCCTGTTGACATAAAATTTAGTTGGTATTGAGTTGCTTCCCTTTGTTAAAACAAGGACACACACTCATGCTGACATAAATTTAGTCGTTACAGAGTTGCCTCCCTTTGTAAAAATAGGAGAGCGTACTCCTGTTGACTTAAATTTAGTTGGTACGCAGTTTCTCCCTTTTTAAAAATAAATGGAGCAAACTCGTGCTGATTTAAATTTAGTTGGTACGGAGTTGCCTCTCTTCTGAAAACCAAGTGAGCAAACTCCTATTGGCATAAAATATAGTCGGCATTGAGTTGCTTCCCTTTGTTAAAACAAGGGAACACACTCATGCTGACTTAAATTTAGTCAGTACAGAGTTGCCACCCATTATATAAAACAAGGGAGCGTACTCCTATTGACTTAAATTTATTCGGTATGGATTTGCCTCCGTTTTAAAACCAAACGGAGCAAACTCATGCTGAGTTACAATTAGTCTGTACAGAGTTGCCTCCCTTCTAAAAAACCAAGTGAGCAAACTCCTGTTGACATAAAATTTTGTCGGTATTGAGTTGCTTCCCTTTGTAAAAACAAGGGAATGCACTTATGCTTACATAAATTTAGTCGGTACAGAGTTGCCTCCCTTTGTAAAAACAGGAGAGCGTACTCCTGTTGACTTAAATTTAGTCGGTACGCAGTTTCTCCCTTTTTAAAATCAAATGGAGCAATTTCTTGCTGATTTCAATTAAGTCGGTACAGAGTTGCCTCTCTTCTGGCAACCAAGTGAGCAAACTCCTGTTGACATAAAATTTTATTGGTATTGAGTTCCTTCCCTTTGTTAAAGCAAGGGAACACACTCATGCTGACTTAAATTTAGTCGGTACAGAGTTGCCACCAATTATAAAAACAAGGGAGGGTACTCCTATTGACATCAATTTAGTCTCTACAGAGTTGCCTCCCTTTGTAAAAACAAGAGAGCGTACTCCTGTTGACTTATTAGTCGGTACGCAGTTTCTCCCTTTTTAAAATCAAATGGAGCAAACTCGTGCTGATTTAAATTAGTCGGTACATAGTTGCCTCCCTTTGTAAAAACAAGGGGCATACTCCTGTTGACTTAAATTAAGTCGGTACGCAGTTTCTCGCATTTTAAAATCAAACAGAGCAAACCCATGCTGATTTAAATTTAGCCGGTACGGAGTTGCCTCCCTTCTGAAAACCAGGTGAGCAAACTCCTGTTGACATAAACTTAAATCGGTATTGAGTTGCTTCCCTTTGTAAAAACAAGGGAACGCACTCATGCTGACTCAAATTTAGTCAGTACAGAGTTGTTACCCATTATAAAAGAAGGGAGCGTTCTCCTATTGACTTAAATTCATTCGGTACGGGTTTGCCTCCGTTTTAAAACCACACGGAGCAAACTCGTGCTGATTTAAATTTAGTCGGTACAGAGTTGCCTCCCTTCTGAAAACCAAGTGAGCAAACTCTTGTTGACTTAAATTATTTCGGTACGGAGTTGCCTCCCTTCTGAAAACCATGTGAGCAAACTCTTGTTGACATAAAATTTAGTCGGTATTGAGTTGTTTCCCTTTGTAAAAACATGGGAACGCACTCATTCTTACATAAATTTAGTCGGTACAGAGTTGCCTCCCTTTGTAAAAATAGGAGAGCGTACTCCTGTTGACTTAAATTTAGTCGGTACGCAGTTTCTCCCTTTTTAAAAATAAATGGAGCAAACTCGTGCTGATTTAAATTTAGTCGGTACGGAGTTGCCTCTCTTCTAAAAAGAAGTGAGCAAACTCCTGTTGACATAAAATTTAGTCGGTATTGAGTTGCTTCCCTTTGTTTAAACAAGGGAACGCACTCATGCTGACTTAAATTTAGTCAGTACAGAGTTGCCACCCATTATTGAAAACAAGGGAGCGTACTCCTATTGACTTAAATTGATTCAGTACGGATTTGCCTCCGTTTTAAAACCAAACGGAGCAAACTCATGCTGAGTTAAATTTAGTCTGTACAGAGTTGCCTCCCTTCTGAAAACCAAGTGAGCGAACTCCTGTTGACATAAAATTTAGTCGGTATTGAGTTGCTTCCCTATGTAAAAACAAGGGAACGCACTCATGCTTATATAAATTTAGTCAGTACAGAGTTGCCTCCCTTTGTAAAAACAGGAGAGCGTACTCCTGTTGACTTAAATTAAGTCGGTACGCAGTTTCTCCCTTTTTAAGTCAAATGGAGGAAACTGGTGCTGATTTAAATTTAGTTGGTATGGAGTTGCCTCCCTTCTGAAAACCAAGTGAGCAAACTCCTGTTGACATAAAATTTAGTTGGTATTGAGTTGCTTCCCTTTGTAAAAACAAGGGAACGCGCTCATGCTTACATAAATTAAGTCGGTACAGAGTTGCCTCCCTTTGTAAAAACAGGAGAGCGTACTCCTATTGACTTAAATTTAGTCGGTACGCAGTTTCTCCCTTTTTAAAAATAAATGGAGCAAACTCATGCTGATTTAAATTGATTCGGTACGGAGTTGTCTTTCTTCTGAAAACCAAGTGAGCAAACTCCTGTTGACATAAAATTAAGTCGGCATTGAGTTGCTTCCCTTTGTTAAAGCAAGGGAACGCACTCATGCTGACTTAAATTTAGTCAGTACAGAGTTGCCACCCATTATATAAAACAAGGGAGCGTATTCCTATTGACTTAAATTTATTCGGTATGGATTTGCCTCCGTTTTAAAACCAAATGGAGCAAACTCATGCTGAGTTAAATTTAGTCTGTACAGAGTGGCCTCCCTTCTGAAAACCAAGTGAGCAAACTCCTGTTGACATAAAATTTAGTCGGTATTGAGTTGCTTCCCTATGTAAAAACAAGGGAACGCACTCATGCTTATATAAATTTAGTCAGTACAGAGTAGCCTCCCTTTGTAAAAACAGAAGAGCGTACTCCTGTTGACTTAAATTAAGTCGGTACGCAGTTTCTCCCTTTTTAGGTCAAATGGAGGAAACTGGTGCTGATTTAAATTTAGTTGGTATGGAGTTGCCTCCTTTCTGAAAACCAAGTAAGCAAACTCCTGTTGACATAAAATTTAGTTGGTATTGAGTTGCTTCCCTTTGTAAAAACAAGGGAACGCGCTCATGCTTACATAAATTAAGTCGGTACAGAGTTGCCTCCCTTTGTAAAAACAGGAGAGCGTACTCCTGTTGACTTAAATTTAGTCGGTACGCAGTTTCTCCCTTTTTAAAAATAAATGGAGCAAACTCGTGCTGATTTAAATTGATTCGGTACGGAGTTGTCTTTCTTCTGAAAACCAAGTGAGCAAACTCCTGTTGACATAAATTAAGTCGGCATTGAGTTGCTTCCCTTTGTAAAAACAAGGGAACGCACTCATGCTGACTTAAATTTAGTCAGTACAGAGTTGCCACCCATTATATAAAACAAGGGAGCGTATTCCTATTGACTTAAATTTATTCGGTATGGATTTGCCTCCGTTTTAAAACCAAACGGAGCAAACTCATGCTGATTTAAATTTAGTCGTTACAGAATTGCCTCTCTTCTGATAATCCAAGTGAGCAAACTCCTGTTGACATAAAATTTAGTCGGTATTGAGTTGCTTCCCTTTGTAAAAACAAGGGAACGCACTCATGCTGACATAAATTTAGTCGGTACAGAGTAGCCACCCTTCGTAAAAACAAGAGAGTGTACTCCTGTTGACTTATTAGTCGGTACGCAGTTTCTCCCTTGGAGCAAACTCGTGCTGATTTAAATTTAGTCGGTACGGAGTTGCCTCCCTTCTGAAAACCAAGTGAGCAAACTCCTGTTGACATAGAATTTAGTCAGTATTGAGTTGCTTCCCTTTGTAAAAACAAGGGAACGCACTCATGCTTACATAAATTTAGTCGGTACATAGTAGCCTCCCTTCGTAAAAACAAGAGAGTGTACTCCTGTTGACTTATTAGTCGGTACGCAGTTTCTCCCTTGGAGCAAACTCGTGCTGATTTAAATTTAGTCGGTACAGAGTTGCCTCCCTTTGTAAAAACAGGAGAGCATACTCCTGTTGACTTAAATTAAGTCGGATAAGCAGTTTCTCCCTTTTTAAAATCAAATGGAGCAAACCCATGCTGATTTAAATTAAGTCGGTACTGAGTTGCCTCTCTTCTGAAAACAAAGTGAGCAAACTCCTGTTGACATAAAATGTTGTCGGTATTGAGTTCCTTCCCTTTGTTAAAACAAGGGAACGCACTCATGCTGACTTAAATTTAGTCGGAACAGAGTTGCCACCCACTATAAAAACAAGGGTGGGTACTCCTATTGACATAAATTTAGTCTCTACAGATCGAGTTGCCTCCTTTTGTAAAAACAAGAGAGCGTACTCCTGTTGACTTATTAGTCGGTACGCAGTTTCTCCCTTTTTAAAATCAAATGGAGCAAACTCGTGCTGATTTAAATTTAGTCAGTATGGAGTTGCCTCCCTTTGTAAAAACAAGGGGCATACTCCTGTTGACTTAAATTAAGTCGGTACGCAGTTTCTCGCATGTTAAAATCAAACAGAGCAAACCCATGCTGATTTAAATTTAGCCAGTACGGAGTTGCCTCCCTTCTGAAAACCAGGTGAGCAAACTCCTGTTGACATAAACTTGAATCGGTATTGAGTTGCTTCCCTTTGTAAAAACAAGGGAACGCACTCATGCTGACTCAAATTTAGTCAGTACAGAGTTGTTACCCATTATAAAAGAAGGGAGCGTTCTCCTATTGACTTAAATTTATTCGGTACGGGTTTGCCTCCGTTTTAAAACCACACGGAGCAAACTCGTGCTGATTTAAATTAAGTCGGTATGGAGTTGCCTCCCTTCGGAAAACCAAGTGAGCAAACTCTTGTTGACTTAAATTTTGTCGGTACGGAGTTGCCTCCCTTCTGAGAACCATGTGAGCAAACTCCTGTTGACATAAAATTTAGTTGGTATTGAGTTATTTCCCTGTGTAAAAACATGGGAACGCACTCATGCTTACATAAATTTAGTCGGTACAGAGTTGCCTCCCTTTGTAAAAATAGGAGAGCGTACTCTTGTTAACTTAAATTAAGTCGGTACGCAGTTTCTCCCTTTTTAAAGTCAAATGGAGCAAACTGGTGCTGATTTAAATTTAATTGGTATGGAGTTGCCCTCCTTCTGAAAACCAAGTGAGCAAACTCCTGTTGACATAAAATTTAGTCGGTATTGAGTTGCTTCCCTTTGTAAAAACAAGGGAACGCGCTCATGCTTACATAAATTAAGTCGGTACAGAGTTGCCTCCCTTTGTAAAAACAGGAGAGCGTACTCCTGTTGACTTAAATTAAAACGGTACGCAGTTTATCCCTTTTTAAAAATAAATGGAGCAAACTCGTGCTGATTTAAATTGATTCGGTACGGAGTTGTCTTTCTTCTGAAAACCAAGTGAGCAAACTCCTGTTGACATGAAATTAAGTCGGCATTGAGTTGCTTCCCTTTGTTAAAACAAGGGAACGCACTCATGCTGACTTAAATTTAGTCAGTACAGAGTTGCCACCCACTATATACAACACGTGAGCAAACTCCTGTTGACATAAAATTTTGTCGGTATTGAGTTGCTTCCCTTTGTAAAAACAAGGGAACACACTCATGCTGACATAAATTTATTCGGTACAGAGTGGCCTCCCTTCGTAAAAACAAGAGAGTGTACTCCTGTTGACTTATTAGTTGGTACGCAGTTTCTCCCTTTTTAAAATCAAATGGAGCAAACTTGTGCTGATTTAAATTTAGTCAGTATGGAGTTGCCTCCCTTCTGAAAACCAAGTGAGCAAACTCCTGTTGACAGAAAATTACCCGGAATGTCAGTGAAACGGAGGGAGAGATGCGAATTTGGGTCATTTTGCATTAATTTCAATGGCAGAAAATTCACCGGTGTGACACCTATATCAGGATGTTTGAAGTTCAATATTTTTCAACAATTTGATATAAACCAATGAGATTTTGCAAGCAAGCACCCCTGGACCATAAAATCTAGTAGCCAAGAGGAAATTGTTCAGGTTTGTGAAATTTGGATGTTATTCAAAAAGATGAAAAATATGTCCAATTCCTCTTCAAATGGTATATCGGAGTTGTTGCCCTTGGCCTTGGAATTTTGTCAGGTTAATTTGGTGGACAAACTCTTAATTTCTTGTTTGTTGGTGTGTGTTTTTTTAATAATATAAATTGAACCTCCATGGTTACACCACTAATTGGACCCTGAAAACTGGTCTCATCGCTAAGTTGGTCTTTATATAGAGGTTCGATATAGCACAAAACCCCGGAAATTGGACCTTGAAATTGTGACCGGTCTAAACTTTGAAGTCGCCTAAGTAGTGAAGTGGTCACAATTGTTGGGTAGAATTGTAATGGAGGTGGTCTTTATGTTGAGGTTGTCATTTTATTGAGGTGGTCTTATTATTGAGGCGGATTTTTTTTGGTGCCGCGGAATTGATTTATTGCTTTCAAAACACTCTATTTATGATTAGTTTGATTTCGCCGCGTCTCATGATTCCGGTCCATGATTGAAAATATTTATTGTTGATTCATTTTATTATGGTCTTATTTTGCTGTGTCTGGACTGAATAATATATCTAGTTTATTGAGATCCATTCCATAATTGCCAAAATAATGCAATAATAGAACAAAAATAACCTTTCTTGGAATTTTTCAAGTCCGCCCCAAGTTCTCGGAGGGGGGGGACCATGTTTTAACCGGTCACACCAACTTGTAAGGGGCTCAATGTGAAAACCGGTTGAACAACATATGCCGCTATACTTAAAATAACCAGAATAAAAGTATTCGGGTTTGCAAATTTCAAACATTTGAGGTATATTGGTGTCACACCGGTGGAAAGTACTTCCGGGTCGTAGTATGCTAAAATAGTCCCTTTCAGAAATTTGATATATGTCTTTGGAAGCACTGTTTTAATGTGGAAAATGCTGATTGATGACCAAATTACATGAATGTAGATCAAATATGACCTGCATGCTAACTTTTAAGAGTGTTTAATTGATATTTTTCTGAATTATCTTTCCCTGGCTGAAGACTGACAATGTATGTGTGCTTTGGTCAAGTCAGCTTTTGAGGCATGGAAAATAGCGTTGTCCTTCCAGAATCCCTGCAGTAGCTCGAAACTATCGACATGCCATTTTCTCCAGCTTATTTTGGATAACAGGGATTGCTTTTTATGGAAACGGTCACAGAAAATCACCCGGAATGTCAGTGAAACGGAGGGAGAGATGCGAATTTGGGTCATTTTGCATTAATTTCAATGGCAGAAAATTCACCGGTGTGACACCAACTCATGCTGATTTAAATTAAGTCGGTACAGAGTTGCCTCTCTTCTGAAAACCAAGTGAGCAAACTCTTGTTGACATAAAATTTTGTCGGTATTGAGTTCCTTCCCTTTGTTAAAACAAGGGAATGCACTCATGCTGACTTAAATTTAGTCGGTACAGAGTTGCCACCCATTATAAAAACAAGGGAGGGTACTCCTATTGACATAAATTTAGTCTCTACAGAGTTGCCACCCTTTGTAAAAACAAGAGAGCGTACTCCTGTTGACTTATTAGTCGGTAAGCAGTTTCTCCCTTTTTAAAATCAAATGGAGCAAACTCGTGCTGATTTAAATTTAGTCAGTACATAGTTGCCTCCCTTTGTAAAAACAAGGGGCATACTCCTGTTGACTTAAATTAAGTTGGTACGCAGTTTCTCGCATGTTAAAATCAAACAGAGCAAACCCATGCTGATTTAAATTTAGCCGGTACGGAGTTGCCTCCCTTCTGAAAACCAGGTGAGCAAACTCCTGTTGACATAAACTTGAATCTGTATTGAGTTGCTTCCCTTTGTAAAAACAAGGGAACACACTCATGCTGACTTAAATTTAGTCAGTACAGAGTTGTTACCCATCATAAAAGAAGGGAGCGTTCTCCTATTGACTTAAATTTATTCGGTACGGATTTGCCTCCGTTTTAAAACCAAACGGAGCAAACTCGTGCTGATTTAAATTTAGTCGGTACGGAGTTGCCTCCCTTCGGAAAACCAAGTGAGCAAACTCTTGTTGACTTAAATTTTGTCGGTACGGAGTTGCCTCCCTTCTGAAAACCATGTGAGCAAACTCCTGTTGACATAAAATTTAGTCGGTATTGAGTTGTTTCCCTTTGTAAAAACATGGGAACGCACTCATGCTTACATAAATTCAGTCGGTACAGAGTTGCCTCCCTTTGTTAAAACAGGAGAGCGTACTCCTGTTGTCTTTAATTAAGTCGGTACGCAGTTTCTCCCTTTTTAAAAATAAATGGAGCAAACTAGTGCTGATTTAAATTTAGTCGGTACGGAGTTGCCTCTCTTCTAAAAAGAAGTGAAGAAATTTTGTCGGTATTGAGTTCCTTCCCTTTGTAAAAACAAGGGAACGCACTCATCTTGACTTAAATTTAGTCGGTACAGAGTTGCCACCCATTATAAAAACAAGGGAGGGTACTCCTATTAACATAAATTTAGTCTGTACAGAGTTGCCTCCCTTTGTAAAAACAAGGGAGCCTACTCCTGTTGACTTATTAGTCGGTACGCAGTTTCTCCCTTTTAAAAATCAAATGGAGCAAACTCGTTCCGATTTAAATTTAGTCGGTACATAGTTGCCTCCCTTTGTAAAAACAAGGGGCATACTCCTGTTGACTTAAATTAAGTCGGTACGCAGTTTCTTCTTTTTTAAAATCAAATGGAGCAAACTCGTGCTGATTAAAATCAAGTCGGTACGGAGATGCCTCCTTTCTGAAAACCAAGTGAGCAAACTCCTGTTGACTTAAATTTAGTCGGTGCGGATTTCTTCTGTTTGTTAAAAACAAGGGAATATACTCATGCTGACTTAAATTTTGTCGGTACGGAGTTCCTTCCGTTTTGATAAACAAACGGAGCAAACTCATGCTGATTTAAATTTAGTCGGTATGGAGTTGCCTCTCTTGTGAAAACCAAGGGAACGCGCTCAGACTGACATAAATTTTGTTGGTACAGGGTTGCCTCCCTTTGTAAAAACGAGGGAGCATACCCCTGTTGACTTACTAGTCGGTATGCAGTTTCTCCCTTTTTAGAATCAAATCGAGCAAACTCGTGCTGATTAAAACTAATTGCTACATAGTTGCCTCCCTTTGTGAAAACAAGGAGCATACTCCTGTTGAGTTGAATTAAGTTGGTACGCAGTTTCTCCCGTTTTAAAATCAAACGGAGCAAACTGATGCTGATTTAAATTTAGTCGGTAAGGAGTTGCCTCCCTTCTGAAAACCTAGTGAGCAAACTCCTGTTGACATAAAATGTGGTCGGTATTGAGTTGCTTCCCTTCATAAAAACAAGGGAATGCAATCATGCTGACTTAAATTTAGTCGGTACAGAGTTGCCACTCATTTTAAAAACAAGGGAGCGTTCTCCTATTGACTGAAACTTTGTCGAAACGGAGTTGCGTCCGTTTTCAAACCAAACAGAGCAAATTCATGCTGATTTAAATTTAGTCGTTTCGGAGTTGCCTCCCTTCTGAAAACCAAGTGATCGAACTCCTGTTGACATAAAATTTAGTCGGTATTGAGTTGCTTCCCTTTGTAAGAACAAGGGAACGCACTCACGTTGACATAAATTTAGTCGGTACAGAATTGCCTCCCTTTGTAAAAACAAGAGAGCGAACTCCGGTTGATTTATTAGTCTGTATGCAGTTTCTCCCTTTTTAAAATCAAATTTAGCAAATTCGAGCTGATTTAAACTTAGTCGGTATATAGTTGCCTCCCTTTGTAAAATCAAGGAGCACACTCCTGTTGACTTAAAATAAGTCGGTACGCAGTTTCTCCCATTTAAAAAACTGATGCTGATTTAAATTTTGTCGGTACGGAGTTGCCTCCCTTCTGAAAACCAATTGAGCGAACTCCTGTTGACATAAAATTAAGTCGGTATTGAGTTTCTTCCCTTTGAAAAAACAAGGAAACGCACTCATGCTTACATAAATTTAGTCGGTACATAGGTGCCTCCGCTTGTAAAAACAAGAGAGCTTACCTCTGTTGACTTAAATTTAGTCGATACGCAGTTTCTTCGTTTTTTAAAATCAAATGGAGCAAACTCGTGCTGATTTAAATTTAGTCGGTATTGAGTTGCTTCCCTTTGTAAAACAAGGGACTGCACTCAAGCTGACATAAATTTAGTCAGTACAGAGTTGCCTCCCTTCTGAAAACCAAGTGAGCAAACTCTTGTTAATTTAATTTGGTTGGTACAGATTTCTTCTGTTTGTTAAAAACAAGGGAATAAACTCATGCTGACTTAAATTTTGACGGTACGGAGTTCCTTCCCTTTTGAAAATCAAACGGAGCAAACTCATGCTGATTTAAATTTAGTCGGTACGGAGTTGCCTCCCTTCTAAAAACCAAGTGAGCAAACTCCTGTTGACTTAAAATTTAGTTGGTATTGAGTAACTTACCTTTGTAAAAACAAGGGAACACGTTCATGTTGACTTAAATTTAGTCAGTACAGAGTTGTCTCCCTTTAAAAAATCATAGGTAGCAAACTTATGCCAACTTTAATTTAGGTTGTATGGAATTGCCTCCCTTTTGAAAAACAAGGGAGCGAACTCATGCTGACTTTAATTTAGATGGTACAGCGTTGTCTCCCTTTTAAAAAATCACTGAATCAAACTCATGTTCACATCAAATTAAGGCCATACCAAATCGCATTTTTGTTTAGCGTCCGCCCTAAGCTCGAAAACCTATCTAGCTATCCTGAGACAAAAAACAAAACACTCAAAAAAAGCAAGTTGTATTACTTCTATCCTCATCATTATACATGTAACGGCTAACAAATATAGCTATCCAGGATCGTCAATCATAATAACTTACTGAAATAAGTGAAAACATGTTTCTTTAACAGATACTGCTGTGTAGGGGTTGGGGACATGATAGTGAATATATATGATAAGTATGAAAGCAATATCTCAAAGGATTTTGAAGATATAAGAGGTAAAAAAAAATTGTTTTTTCTTTCCCATGATGCCTAAACCTATCCGTCCTCGGACGCTTAACGAAGAAACGAAGAAATGAAGAAACGATTGGGTATGGCCTTATTTGGTATGGACTTGTATCCCTTTGCATAACAAGGGACAAACTCATGCTGACTTAAATTTAGTTGGTACGGAGTTGCCTCACTTTTGAACATCAAAAAGAACAAACTCATGCTGACTTCAATTAAGTGGGAATGGAGTTGCCTCCCTTTTGTAAATCAAAGGTAGCAAACTCGTGCCAACTTCAATTTAGTTGGTACGGAGTTGCCTCCCTTTAAAAAAGCAAACTGATGCTGATTTAAATTTGGTCAGTATAGAGTTGCTTCCCTTTGTGAAAACAAGGGAACGAACTCATGCGACTTTAATATAGTCTGTACAGAGTTGCCTTCCTTTTGAAAATCAAACGGAGCAAACTCATGCTGATTTAAATTTATCTCTATCTGTATCAATTTCAGGTTGATCGTCTGATGGAGAGCGAAAACTTGATGCTGAGAATACCCCTTGACATGGAATGGTCTCATAACATGCCCTTGATAACTGGAACCAGTGATGTCAAAGTCAAACCAAGATAACGCTATACAGTTAACACAGCAGTATGTGGGGTACAACATGAAGACAGCAAGCATGTCTAACTGGCCAACACCACCTGTCCGGGACTATTGTTGTTACTTTCTTTTTTCAGGCACCAAAGATATATCAGAATATCAGACTTATAAAGAAATAAACAAATATTTACCCTGGGACTGACTTAATTCATGTGTTAGATAAGATGTAGTTGCTCTTTATATTAAAACAAGAAGTTTAATATTAACTATTTATTAGATCTGCACAGGTCAGATTGCTCATCACATGACTTATGAATACCAGCAATAGACTAGTTCTGGCTTTGTTAGCACTCAAATGATGGATTTTAAGTGGTTATATATAGTCAATGTGCTAGTGAGCTATCAGTTATTGTTACCTTTAAAAATGTTTTTATAATTGCATCCTCTTTTTATTACGTACATTGAATGACATTCAGTTGATCTGATGGTACTCTAGACGCATATGATCTTGTTCTAAAGTCTGCTGCTGACCACTTCAAGGTTAAAGGATTTGGAATCAAATATATCTGGAATACACACCATCCTCTTATTAGTTATTACTCAGATGTATTGAATGTCCATGAAATTACTGCTCCATGAATGTGTACATATAAATGCCCAGTCCCACTTAGGAAATATATATACAACTTCTCCACATGTGGAGGAAAACCAGCATTGTCAACTTTTCCTGTGTGGGAATCAACCTGCTGCTAACAAAGTTAGACATGCTTTGGAGAGGGCCGATATCTAATGTTGAAATAACTTGTGGCCCGATCCTTTTGTAATGAATATAAAATTGTTAAAGTTTCTATGGTTTACATTTATGATATGATTCTATTTCTTGTAATTAATTGTATATATGCAAACCCTTTGTAATTGTTGTAAAAATTCAAGCAATAAAATATGATTAAACTAAATTAAACTAACCTGCTGCTATCATCAATCAAGCCTTGATTTCAATGTTACAAATCCAGTGCATTGAATACATCAGCTGCTCATAAATGACATATAATACTGTATTCATATACCAAAAACTACAATGAAACCTCAAAAATAAGACCACCTTTGATTTCTGGTACCATTTTTTTTATTTCTTCTTTAGTATGACGTGGCCTGGGATCGAACCAGGGACTTCCCGCAGTCGAAGCGAACGCTCAACCACTTGGCTATCGAAAAAACTGTTAAACCACCATATTGATAAGCTTAATATATTGCATAATCATTATAAAATAATGTTGTAGTTACATGCGGATGTCAATTCACATAACTCGACAGTAATGTTATTGTATACTTTTCATAGCGGATATGACCTATCACAACCAGGAATCGAATCCAGAGTGACAGGTTACGAACTCCGGATCACCGGTTAATTCAAACAATACCCTACACTGGACTCATCGTTATCACGGCGGATGTGTGTGTAATTCAAACACCCTATGTACGGCGTCTTTGCCTACCAAAGTGACGTACAAAAGTATATGAAACACCATAGCAACACTCCACAAAACTGTAGTGCAAATAACTACCGTCAAACCACCAGTTGGTCCACGTGGACCCATATCGTGATTAAGTATACGCCCTTGCACCTAGATGATGATGCCTATGTATCGATATTCATTGAATCGTTGCTTTTATCATTTTTATGTCATTCACCATCTATATGTTGTGTAAAGCCTACGTATATGGTAGGTGGATTCATACATAGAAATCCAAATCCGTTCTTATAGAAGTCGATTAAGATACCTACATGTATGACAAAATTAAATAAGATATTCCGAATGTCGCACATACTTTGTGTTTCCAGAATAGAACGTTGTATCCAAGTGAACAATTCCCACTAGTTATCATGGCGGTTTGTTCCCACGTTGTATTCGTTACTATTTTAGGGGCGTTTCAAATGTTTATCGTATGATTAAATTTCAAAATTTGTATTTAAATAAAACAATTCATAATACATATGGTACCAAAAATCGTACGCATGAGGGTGTGTCGTAATAAATGGCGGAGTAGAAAATATGGACACCGTAGCGTGTTTACTCTAAGAAGAAAACGCTGTCGCCTTTCTTATGAGAAACCACTGACCCAATCTCGAAATTGAATTTTTAGTCTGGCCAATTCGTGGAAAAGAAGCTTAAATTGCACAGGTCTATCTCCGCAAAATGTCTTAGAAAGGCAGAACTGTGTTAGAACGGATTCCTTTCATAGTTTACTGAAATGAGGCAGTAATTAGTTTTGCACCAAGATTAAATTGCAGCTGCATTGATTGTGTATGTGACTATATTTTGAGAACACCCTAAAATAGTCCGTACATTTATACAGAGTACTCAAAATAGTGATTGTTTTTATATTTGCATGTCCTTGTCTCCGCAGTTAATTTATGGCACGGAATGGCACGGAATACCAAACACAGTGGTGGAATTGACTAAATCTGGCATGTACATGTAACCCATGCTAGACGTTTTAATGCAATACAATGCATAAAACTGATCAAACAACCGTGCATAAAGACACTTCTATGCTTATATTGAAGCCTAAGCAGGATTTCGCAGTAAAATGGGCACCATCGAAACGTTTTACATGGGCTTATAAATCATCGCATAAATAATAATTTAAAAATGTACTGTGCTTTCATAGATTTTTCAAAAGCTTTCGATTATCTTGTTCATCAAAATATCTTGTATAAAATGATACAACGTAAAGATTTTAATATCATTAAATCAATGCATGAGATCGTTAAATCAAAGATCAAAGTAAGTTATGACGTTGGCGAATCATTTGATTGTTTTTTGGGGGTACGCCAGGGAGAATGTTTAAGTCCGTTCTTAATCTCACTATATCGATGGCTTAGAACCAGAAGGTCGTAACTCCTACTTACGACCTTATAAGACTCATATATATTTGAAATCTGCTTCACAAGGCGCTTCTTATGAGCCTATTTTCGTGAAAATCTGAAATGGTCTTGTTGACCAAAATGAAGTTTTAAAAACGTGTTTTCCCATGGGTAAAGAGTAAATTACAGACAGTTTTCTCTTGTTTTCTCAATATATCGTTTTGGTAGTTACGACCTTATAATTCTAAGCCAGCGATATACTAATGACCTTGAAGACGAGTTATTTAAAAAGGGATTTAAAGGTGCTGACCTTGACTTTGTAAAGTTATACTTGTAAATGTATGCAGACGACATAGTTATCATGGCTCAATCACCTATTGATCTCCAAAAGGGACTCGCTATTCTATACGAATACTGCAGTAAATGGAAACTAAAAGTTAACATTGCCAAAACTAAAATAATGGTATTTCGAAAAGCGGGTCAGTTAACCGGAAACTTAAAATTCTGTTATGATGGAATTGCACTTGATATTGTTAGTAAGTTCACTTACCTAGGCATTGTATTTACAAGTGGAGGAAGCTTTAACGATACACCAATCAATTCGGCTGGACAAGCAAACAAAGCAATATTTAAATTAAAACGTTACAGTTTAAATTTTACAACGTTTGGTATAAAACATTCTCTTGAATTATTTGATAAACGCATCACATCCATCTTAAATAACGGAAGCCCGGTTTGTGGTTTTCACGCAGCAAATCATGTCGAAAGAATACAATTACAATTTTGCAAATCTTTACTTGGAGTCAGGTCTAAAACTCAGAATGACTTTATATAAGGAGAATTTGGAAGAACGAACTTGCAAAACAAAAAATGCTTCATATTATAAAGTTTTGGTTTAAAATCTTAGAACCCATGAACGTAAACTAATCAAAGTCATATACAATGTCCTATTAAATGATATTTAAACACAGTTAACTGGATTTCGTTAGTGCGAAACTTACTCAATTCACTTGGTTTTCATGTCGTATGGCTATCACAGGCTGTAGTAATGTTAATCTATTTCTAAATTAGGCAAACAAAGACTTACAGGCAATATAATACAAAACTGGAACAGCAGAATATTGGATTCCACAAGGAGTAGATTTTATAGAAACTTTACCACATTTCGTTTAAAGGGTATCATCTACAATATGTTACACGCTAGAAGACGGGCAACATTTCCTTTTCGAATGTATTTTGTATAAAGATTTAAGAAAACAAATTGTATCGTATTTCCCAGAAATCCTTGTGTTTACAAAACCATACAACTATTTAACTCTGAACGTGTAAGTAACTAAGAAATCTTGCAATGTTTGTTTACCTCGCCTTTAAACTAAGAGACAGCTTGTTACACATCAACTAAGATAATTCTCAATATGGACCTTTATTTATTTATTGTTACTCACTAAAAGGGAACATAATTTATACGTTGTCTTTGAAGTATTTGTTGAACTGCTGTGAATTATAAAAAGGGAGGTATCTAGTACTACTACTCTGAACTTGCATATTTCCATACACTATCTCATTGACTTGTTCAAATTAGAAAACACATGCAACATACTTGTTTTATACACTTTTTTCGTGATTAATGAAGTGACCTTTATTATTTACCTTCATACTACACTTGTTAAATGTTATAAGTACACCAACATGTAAGGCGTATATCTTTTTTATCATGCATGATATCATGTTCATTTTTTGCATGTCTTCATGCGAGTAGTATAGCAGCAATATCCGATAATTCGATGATTATAATTCGCACGCTGCGAGCAGTGAACCGTGAATTTTCGAATTATGCAAAATGCACGTGCAAAGCAAATGATTTTTGCAAGAACTCTAAAAAGGTTGCATACACATTGTCCATCAATACCCACAACAGGAAAACACAAAACCAGAAGAATTACGATAACAGACCGTACAAGAGATGTTTGTGAAACATACACGTCTCATGACAGTAATTAGCCTAGTGTAGCTAAGGTCACCACGACCTTGACCTTTGACCTATCAAGCTCAAAATTAGTAGGAGCCTACATCTGATGATTAGCAACTTCTCTGTAAATTTTAACGATCTAAGGTCCTATATTTCTTACGGTGTGGACCAGTGATTGTTGTGTGTTCAAAGGTCATGGTGAGTTTGACCTTTGATCAAAATGACATTGAAATTGAGTCGGGCCGTCTTTTGAGGATGAATAATCTCCACTTAGAATTTTAGAATCATAGGTCCAATCGTTTTGGAGTTATTGTTGAAAAAACCATTCGGCATGTCGACCGACCGACTATTTGCACTGTAACGCTATGTACTTATAACATTTAATGAGTGTAGAACCATTCCTTATTTTTATATAGACATGGAAAATGCACTGTGAAATAGTTGAAAAATTACAAATTTATATGATTCTTTATTGTATACATTTTTAACAATTAATTGTACACATTGAACCATTGTATTGCTTAGTATTATGTTGTTTGTTCATGGGTCATTTTTTACCTAAACAATCTATAGTGACACATGTTAAACTTATTCTGAATAAACTTGTTATCTTTTAACCTTTACATAGCTATCCAATCACGTTTCAGACACTACATGTAACTAACGTCCACTCGCGGTTTGACGTAAACAAAAGCAACAAATGAAAAAAACTGTGGATACATTCATTTTCATCACGATTGTTTTCAAAACTCACCCAACTTGCAAACACAATGGCAAAGCAATTTGGTCACAATTACATTTTAGCCGTGTTTATTCACATTATTTTTTAAGCTGTACGTGTGTTGTTCAAATAAAAAACACATTAAATACAAGTGCGTTGATAATGGCAGTGATGACAACAGTGAATCAAACCATAACCTTAAGGATCAAAGTACGTATAATAGCCTACTCACAGACTGTTCTAATGGAGTTTAGTACAATAGACAAAGGCTACTGATCCAGTGGTATTACGTTCTCACCAGCTCTTCTCCAAGCGCCAGTTCAGTGCTGTATCAATTTTCTCGTAGTAACACCAAGAAGGACCATGATCGTCAGAGTTTATATTTCTTACTGATGTATTGCTAGAAAAAAAACAAGATGTGAAATAAGGTGCATTGAAATTTCATTTCGGTTGACATAGTTTTTAATGTAGCCGAATGGAAGTGATCTGTCACATAGTCCTAAATAATAAGGTAGTGTAAATCCTGTTTAGTTTGCTTTTGACATTGAAATTGGGGAACTCAGTCAGATCTTGTCTGTGTTTCATTCGGTCTATTCGGGATCATCGCTATTTTGTAATGTCTTTGTAAAATTGAGTCATCCTGTTTTTTTGCGGCGGGGCCTTAGACTTTTCATCATTGTGTTGTGGTATTGCTGATTTCTGTGCTCGTCTGATTTAATATCTACAACATGTATTGGCATTTCACAGTTCGACATTGACATTTGTATTAGTACTTCTAAGATTTAAGTGTGCTGTTATTTACAAACGATAAATGTGTTTGGCTTTAAGATATGTGAAGCAAAACATATAAAATGGAACAAAGATGAAACTAAATCAAACAGTGAAAACATTATTTAGCCCAACAAAAATCACCAAACATAGAACGTTTATCAATAAAGTTTGTGACCACAATGAATCTGATATTATTCAATCGGATCTCTTAACAATATTACAACCGCAAAAACAGTCTTGGCACCCAAAGGCAATGTACATGTTTTCTACTAATTGTATGGTGGATAGTCCGAAGCCAATATCAGTTGTAATATAAAAACAATGGACGAAGAATACATAAAAACTGCTGTGGTGACAAACAAAACTCTATCAGCACTTTGGCTTATGTCCATCCACTGTACATAACTTTCTTTTTCCTTTGATACGACTGGATTCAAGTCATCTTCTAAACCGTTGTCATCTCTGATCACCGTAACAGCGTTTGCTTCACGTTGCATTGTTTGCTGAAGTGATCCGCTGATCGCCACTTTGTTTTGGAAACGATTGCAACCTACGAGTCTGTAGAATATTTTCCACCATGAACCAACTGTAATTTTGTTGTTTCTATGGTACAATCGAATATTAAGTATGGTCAGCATTGTCACAATAACACTTGAACATGTCAACATCATCACATAACCACAAATCAATGCTACTGGATTAGTAGTGCTTGGTATAGTATCTGATATCACCGACATAAATACTGTCATGGACAACATCAAAGTTACGAGAAACCGATGCGTTCACCTGACTCGCTGGGTAGAAGGAACACAAAAGGAACTAATAGGCCAATCAGCGTGAGCGGTACAATCGTTGTCACATCACGAAAAGCAGCTTGATGTTTTAGGTTAAAATGGTAGCTAATGTAAGGAAATTCACCTTTATTGTTAATTTCAATCCACGTTTTGTCCAATTGCCACTCACTCATAGATACTGCAACGGTAGAGAGTCCACCAATATGGTACTCGTCCATAATTGTGAATAATATTTTTTTTAGCTGAAACTACGATCACTTATTGTAATATAACAACGTTGTTTATCGAATGGCCAATATTTCATGTTGAATGAGCATATGTTATTCACTACATGTGACGGATACCAATAGATAGTGCCGCTATGTACATAAATATTGTCAATGGTGTGGGCGCCCACCACAGTCTTGTCAAAGCTGGATACAATTAGAAAACTGGGGGTCCAAACCATATCACTTTTAAATGTCATTTGTATAATCCCACCATACGCAAAAGGGTTCCATACTAAATATTCATCATTCCAAGAAGCTAAAATTCCTACAGAGAAAGTGATAAGTCCGTTAATGATATCAATGTCCGGTATTGAGTAGACGTTTAAGAAAACACTCACGTTAAGTGCCGATGTTTGGTTCCTGACCGGTAATATGTACTTATTATATCCCACCAATAAATCGGTCATCAATTCATCAGTCTGTTCATATGTTTGGCAATACAAACAGTCAGTCGCTAGAAGGAGTATCCAAAATACCACACCGCGTTCACCCATATTCAGTTTTAGTCACGCACACTTTCATAAAGTTCATTCAGAAGATGCCTTTTAAATGTGTATGTCATCACTGCGATCTATATGTTGTATAAATGCCACGAAATATATCAAAATGTTGAATTTTATAGCAACATCAGATACAAAAGTGGGTGTTCGACTGACATCTATATACGACACGCTGCAACGAGAGAACATTGTACACACACCCGATACGCCAAAAGAATGTTGCATACCAAGGTTTTACTAACAAATGTTGACTCAATATTCAGTCATTCTCAATAAGCAAGTGCAATTCAGTGGTTTGAAAAAGTGAATTTTCGATGTGTTCATTAACATATATAAATCAAAGAATTTCCAACCTACATCGTACAACCTTTATCAGCAATAATATCAAACTGGTTTGATCGAGAGGACACCATGTAGCATGTATTCGGGTGTTGGAAAAAGCTACCATGAAACTGTTATTTTTCGATTTGCAATGTTCGTTATGTGACGCCTCTTGTGTCAAAACAGTTTACAGAGTATTTGGTGGTGATAATTACAAAAATAAATAATTATTTTAAGCTGGTAACAGCAAACATCTGTTAGACATAACATGAGTCTGTAAGACAGCATTATTTAACCAGAAAATAAAATAAAAACGCATCATGCTTATTACAACGGCATGCCTCAGTAAAATATCTTATAACTTTTAATGTTTCAATGGATATTGCACCGTTTTCGAATAATAGTTACCTTACTGTAATTGTTTAACACCAACAAGAACTATATAAAATTACTGTAAATGGCAAGTTATGATGAACCAGCTTGCTCAATGTTGACTTATTCAAGTTTCGTAAGATATTACACAGATTAACGATCATTTTGTAGCAGGTTGAGTAAAGTATGATACATTTTGAAAGCAACTTAAAAATATTAAATTAGCACAAAAAACATCAACTCTTCAACACATGAATGCACCTAGACATTAGTTTTATCTTGTTTGCTCAAAATAACGACCTTCTCATTCTAAGCCAGTGATAAACACTATCTGCTTGATAAACGGGCAATGTACTCACATCCTGGCAATCTGTAATGAAAATGAAACTAAAAATATCTTTCTTTGCCATATAAGTATTTGACAATATACCAATGTATTAGACTGCACTACTGTATATTTTACTAACACATCGTTTTGCCAGTTTCGACATGCACGGTAAAGAATAACCATTAAAAATGCAATCAGTTATTTCCAAAGGGGATCTATGCCTTTGTCGTACGAACACGAGAAGGACTCGAACCAACCATTTCATCTCTAGTTGAGTGTGAAACACTGCTAAGTTTGACAGAAATGACCTATTCAATTGTCCTTGCAGAGATATAATACAGAGAATTCAGTAGTCGAGAGTATAAACTTGGTAGTCAAACCAGCTTTACCTTATACAATTATGTTATAACTTCATAGCCGCCTCCTCGATAGCCTAGTGGTAGAGCGTCCGCTTTAAGTGCGGGACGAAATATCAAAGACGAAATTAAAACGGTACCAGTAATTCCCTTGCTTGTCGCTCAGTATATATCTGGCTTCTCTTTCCTCATACCCTTGTAGCGAGAGTGATTAATATAACTTGGAAAAACTTGTTTCACAATAGACCTTAAATAAATTTGTATAAACTATCTAACAGTATGTGCATTCACAGATACTGCATTGTTAAAGGTGTTAAAATAGGAATACAAAACTTGCTTTACACAACAAGTAACGTTTGCCCAGAGCACAAATCAGCATAGATATGAGATAGTTTAAATAATATAATCACTAATATCTTTTACAAATATTCATCTTTTAACACGGAGCATACTCATTAGGGTTAATAATATATACCACAGCTTTTATTAAAATCTCATTGTATTTAATGAATTGTTGGATTTATTAAAAAAGAAAGTACATTTTTCGTTTCAATCATATGCATTTTTCGAAAGTCTGTTTCAAGGTATTAAGAAGTTGTATATATGTGTACAATTGTGATTTTTTATTATTTACAAAGGGAAGTAACTCTTCCAATTGGGATTTATCGTCCTAGCTTTTTTCAAAACCAAGTACTCTCCCCTGATTTTCAGGGGAAGTCACTCGGTACAGACTAAAAATAAGTCGGACACAGTTGCTTACCTTTGTTCTCTTAAGGGAAGTAACTCTGCACTGACTAAAATTAAGTCGACACAATTGCCTCCCCTTGATGCTCGTCAAAGGAGAGGTAACTCTGTTTTGACTAAAATAAGTCGGACACAGTTGCCTCCCCTTGATGCTCTTCGAAGGGAAGTAATTCTGTAATGACTAAAAATAAGTCGGACACAGTTGCCTCCCCTTGATGCGCACTTTAAAGGGAAGCAACTCTGTTTTGACTAAAAATAAGTCGGACAAAGTTGCCTCCCCTTGATGCTCTTCAATGGAAAGTTACTCTGTTTTGACTAAATAAAGTCGGACACAATTGCCTCCCCTTGATGCTCTTCAATGGGAAGTTACTCTGTAATGACTAAAAATAAGTCGGACACAGTTGCCTCCCCTTGATGCTCTTCAAAGGGAAGTAACTCTGTTTTGACTGAATAAAGTCGGACACAATTGCCTCCCCTTGATGCTCTTCAATGGGAAGTTACTCTGTAATGACTAAAAATAAGTCGGACACAGTTGCCTCCCCTTGATGCTCTTCAAAGGGAAATAACTCTGTTTTGACTGAATAAAGTCGGACACAGTTGCCTCCCCTTGATGCTCTTCAATGGAAAGTTACTCTGTTTTGACTAAATAAAGTCGGACACAATTGCCTCCCCTTGATGCTCTTCAATGGGAAGTTACTCTGTAATGACTAAAAATAAGTCGGACACGGTTGCCTCCCCTTGATGCTCTTCGAAGGGAAATAATTCTGTAATGAATAAAAATAAGTCGGACAGAGTTGCCTCCCCTTGATGCTCTTCAAAGGGAAGTAACTCTGCACTGACTTAAATTAAGTCGGACACAGTTGCCTCCCCTTGATGCTCTTCAAAGGGAAGTAACTCTGCACTGACTTAAATTAAGTCGGACACAATTGCCTCCCCTTGATGCTCGTCAAAGGAGAGGTAACTCTGTTTTGACTAAAATAAGTCGGACAAAGTTGCCTTCCCTTGATGCTCTTCAATGGGAAGCAACTCTGTAATGACTAAAATAAGTCGGACACAGTTGCCTCCCCTTGATGCACTTCAAAGGGAAGCAACTCTGCAATAAACTAAAAATAAGTCGGACACGGTTGCCTCCCCTTGATGCTCTTCGAAGGGAAATAATTCTGTAATGAATAAAAATAAGTCGGACAGAGTTGCCTCCCCTTGATGCGCACTTTAAAGGGAAGCAACTCTGCAATGACTAAAAATAAGTCGGGAACAGTTGCCTCCCCATGATGCTCATCAAAGGAAAGTAACTCTGTACTGACTTAAAATAGGTCGGACACAATTGCCTCCCCTTGATGCTCTTCAAAGGGAAGCAACTCTATAATGACTAAAATAATTTGGACACAGTTGCCTCCCCTAGATGCTCTTCAAGGGAAAGTAACTATGTAATGACTAGAAATAAGTCGGACACAGTCGCCTCCCCTTGATGCTCTTCAAGGGGAAGTAACTATGTAATGACTAAAAATAAGTCGGACACAGTTGCCTCCCCTTGATGCTCTTCAAGGGGAAGTAACTATGTAATGACTAAAAATAAGTCGGACACAGTTGCCTCCCCTTGATGCTCTTTATAGGGAAGCAACTCTGCAATGACTAAAAATAAGTCGGACACAGTTGCCTCCCCTTGATGCTCGTCAAAGGGAAGTAACTCTGTTTTGACTAAAATAAGTCGGACACAGTTGCCTCCCCTTGATGCTATTCAAAGGGAAGTTACTCTGTTATGACTAAAATAAGTCGGACACAGTTGCCTCCCCTTGAAGAGCATCAAGGGGAAGTTACTCTGTAATGACTAAAAATAAGTCGGACACAGTTGCATCCCCTCGATGCTCATCAATGGGAAGTAACTCTGTTTTGACTTAAATAATTCGGACACAGTTGCCTCCCCTTGATGCTCTTCAATGGGAAGTAACTCTGTAATGACTAAAAATAAGTCAGATACAGTTGTCTCCCCTTGATGCTCATTAAAGGGAAGTAACGCTGTTTTGACTGAAATAAGTCGGACACAGTTGCCTCCCCTTGATGCTCTTCAAGGGAAGGTAACTGTGTAATGACTAAAAATAAGTCGGACACAGTTGCCTCCCCTTGATGCTCTTCAAAGGAAAGTAACTCTGTTTTGACTCAAATAAGTCGGACACAGTTGCCTCCCCTTAATGCTCTTCAATGGGAAGTTACTCTGTAATTACTAAAAATAAGTCGGACACAGTTGCATCCCCTTGATGCTCTTCAATGGGAAGTAACTCTGTTATGACTAAAAATAAGTCAGATACAGTTGTCTCCCCTTGATGCTCTTCATAGTACTAGTATTCTAACTATTGGATGTATATCTACGTTTATATGATACACGATATGACTCATTGAATGTCATGATCTGTCCTGTTAACCAGCTACGACAGAACTCTGACACAGCTTGTTGGTGCAGCCTTTATTTGATTGGTTATAATGGCACCAGTACGCCACGCATCAGTACTTTCAGTGCTTTGATTTAAACTGATGTCATGCAATTCACGAGAGACAATAGCTGTCTAAATAAGAGTTCTCTGGTTATAGTGTCGTATGTTTACCTAAACATTACGTAAAGTGCTGTTTAACCAATATAATACACTTTGGAGACTACATCTTTTGGCCACTATTTACATTTTGGCTCCAGTTAAAACTAGATACATCTTTGTTAATGATTGCTGTAAATGAGGTTATTTAATTCTGATATCGACGTCTGAGGTTTAGCAATGCGACCAGGGACATGGTCCTGAAAGGGATGTCGAAATATTCATAACACTTCGAAAATAGCTCACAAATCAATTATGCATATGTATTCACAACGTATAAACGACTGTATGTATATACCGGATGTTGTCGTTGGATTTCGATTGTTGAAGAAAAAAACGCTATATTGTTGGTAGAAAAAATCAAATTACTTAGCATATACACCAAGCAAAATTGTAACTTGTACATATTTATTATCACGATTAACTTTGCCTTCGTTCGCATATACTCGATTCCGTAATGCTTGCTCATATAATTTACAGTCATTGAAAATCGTTTGACTTTTTTGGAGAAAAGTGTACATCGGTCACTTTTAAACATTATTTACATCGTGATTCTAAACGCTTCAGTTCAGTAATTGTACATATTATAGTAGATATAACATTCATACATAAGTTGTGATAATTTGGTCGAGCATCAATTAAAAACAGTTAAAGATAGAGCGAACTCGGTACTTGTTGGGTATTCTTACATATACGGAATGTACTTTAGGCTATATGATACATGTATACCATATTAAATGCACGATCGTTATTGGATAACAAGAAATTCAGGACGGCTTTTAAGTCCCTTCTCTCTTGCAACTATTGCATTAACAAGATTGCTATCTCGAACAAACCTTCTTCATCTGTAGCATCCAATAATTGTGCAAGCATTAATGTTGTGGGACGGATTTGAAAACATCTAACTAAGCGATGGAAGTTCATAATTCTAGTCAACTGTAAATAGCATTTTTTAACAAGTAGGTCATACTTTCACACTCTTGTAATTCCCACGTAAGTAATAAATCCAACACTAAATAAATCACATTAAATCAAACAAAAGTATCTAGTGCTCTATACAATCACACCAAGGTGATGGTAAACATAATTTAAATTATATTATTTAGTCATATTATTATACAAGGTAAACTAAATAATGGAAGCATCATAAATGTTCTTTTGGAATTCCTCAAAAAACGAAAATGGGTAGTTTGTACCATCATAATACGAGAGATGATGCCTAATATATAATAGTACCAGTACAAAACTACCATTTATCATATGACTTTCCTTGTATCCAGGTTAGTATAGCCCGTACGTATAAAGTTATACGTCTCACGTGTAGTATAAGCTATTGAGTTTTTTCAATAAATCAATGCGTATTTTGCGTTTTTTTGTGTCATATGATAAAAAGAATCTATCACTCGTTGTCTATTGATATATTGATATTAAACTCGTTCAGGAAATATTATTAAGCTCGCCATAGGCTCGATTAATAAAATTTCCAAAACTCATTTAATAAAAATTTATATCAATTGGCAACTCGTGATAGATCCTCTATATCCGTATATTTTATAATAAAGATGTTTCCCCAGAACCCGGGCTAAAAGTTGCCTGGCGTGTTTCACACATTAACGATTTCTTCATACTTGATATCATATAATATGAATACTTTCTCGCCACTTATCACCAGGCTATGTATTCAATTGTACTATTGCTGTTTTGCAAAAAGTCCTTTTCATGAATATGCAAATACACTATATTCTATTCTACACGTAATCGGGATTCATATGCACTGTTGACGTTTCATGCGTTGACAATGTACATGTTCAATGTTTTAATACTGACAGATGTAGCTATACAGCTGTTAGAGCATATATTTTTTGCAATAATTATATTTGCGTGCGAGGGTGTTTCGATTGTTTCCTGTTATGTGGAAATATGCATATCATTAGCCGACTTTGCTAACAAAACTTGAAAACTCCTATTTTCTGTTGATGTTACAAATAACCTATACTAGTCGCACACAATATATGCATCAGGTTGATATTTCTAAAAAAAATGCTAGTAATGTGTTCGTAATGTTTTGAAGCTATACGTAATACCTAGCAACATAGGCATATGATAACCGTTATTCTCAGCAAATCAGTGTCAATTTTATTTGAAATCTTAAATCCCTTACGGTGATTACATTGACTAAGCATTCGGTGTAAAAATTGTTGTATTATGGATGAAACCAACAATTCTCTATGCATATCCAATCATTACGTGCCAAAAACTTAATATATACAGTATAATAAAACTAACTTCCTTCATTATATCACATGATTTTCCTTGTATCCAGGTTAGTGTAGCCAGTACGTATAAAGTTATACGTACCACGTGTAGTATAAACTATTGGATTTTACCAATAAATCAATGCGTATTTTGCGGTTAGTGTGATATGATATAAAGAATTTATCACTCGTTGTCAATTGATATATTTATATTAAACTCGTTCAGGAAATATTATTATGCTCGTCAGAGGCTCGCTTAATAAAATTTCCAAAACTCGTTTAATATCAAGTAGAAGAGACAATGATGTGATACATGGAATGGATGTGTTATACCTTTGCTAATTCCGATACTTCCTCTGCGTGACCAATCATTCCATCTCTAGTTGCATGGGAAACACTACAGACCGTGATAGATATGACCAAATGGCCCGACAGGGGTTCAAATCAGGGATCAGTCGATCAGTAGTCAAGAGTATAAATCGAAAACGACATTGGTAGTCAAAACACCTTTACGACAAGTTGTCAATTTTATAATATCATTATGTTATGTTATCTTTTGTGAACTGTTGGTTAGTTTGATAGTGTTTGTCTGTAACGTATTTGTGAGTGTTTATTGATGTCATGCAATTTCACCTGAGACAAGAACTGTCTAAACAAGAGTTCACTGGTTATAGTGTTACATATTTACATAACCATTGAGTAAATTGCTATTTAATCGATATAATGCACTTTGGAGACTACAACGTATTGGTAGCTATTTACAATTTGGCGCCAGTTAAACGAGATACATGCTTGTTGAAGAATGCTGTACATGTAAATTAGTTCTTCTTATTCTGTTTTTGACGTCGGTCAATTGTCAATGTGGCCAGGGACATTGTCATATTGTACTGTAAGTGATGTTTAAATATTTATAATACTTTAACAGTACCTAATAGACAGCTCATCTATTATTTATATGCATTGGTAAGTCACACTTAAGCAAGAGCCGTCAGGTTTGATTGGATGTATAATGGAGTCTCATTTTAATTTGGTCAAGCAATGCATTATAATTCGATTAAATTGTCTAAATATACAACATACGTTATTTAGCGATATTTGTGTATCAATAAGCAACGAATTTATAAACAGAATCTGCCATCTGAGCCGCGAACAATGCACTATAATAATATTGCTTAAAGTGCAGTTATAGCTCTAAAGTGTGATTCAATATCATAATGTGAATAAATGTCCAGGTTATGCATGTTTGTAAAATGTCCAGGTTATGCATGTTTGTAAAATGTCCAGGCTATGCATGTTTGTTAAATGTCCAGGTTATGCATGTTTGTTAAATGTCCAGGTTATGCATGTTTGTTAAATGTCCAGGTTATGCATGTTTGTTAAATGTCCAGGTTATGCATGTTTGTTAAATGTCCAGGTTAGGCATGTTTGTTAAATGTCCAGGTTATGCATGTTTGTAAAATGTCCAGGTTATGCATGTTTGGTAAATGTCCAGGTTATGCATGTTTGTGTAACTTTATCAATACAGTTTGCATAGTAAACCCTTCCGTTGATTTACACAAGTAAATATTAACATACAGCTACAAGTTTGAAGCCATGGATATACCAGTAGTAAACTAAGTATTTATATATAAACGGGTTTACCCAAATGGGTGCCAATTCAAAAGTTTTTGTTGATAATTATAATAATACACCCTACATAAACTATGTGATTGCACTATTGTTGAACACAAGTAAATCAATACAATAAAAACAATTGAAAATCTCAATCCATTATGTTGCTGTTTATATTCGAGACATATAGTCAGTTTGAGACAAAAATGAATAAATGCAATAAAACACTTTCATTGACAACACACCATAACGTGATGTACCCCTCATAGCGGTTTAATATGTGTTTAATGGTGTGTAAATATCACACAACATCTAGTATTGTGCAGTTAGATTTACTCATATGACTGTGTAGTATGTCGAGCAGTCCAATCATTGTTTCATAGTGCCATTGTTTCAAATGATTCAATATGAATATTAGACAGATAAGCGTAGCAATTTAATCTCTCTTGATTACTGTAGGATAGATTCGCATCTGGACAAGAGAGATCGCGGATTGCCGTATCAGTATTAATCACATTAGTATTACGGATAATGGATATATCAATTGTGATTTAGAAATGTAAACGTTTCAGAATCATTTAAACAAATGAATAGGGTGGATAAATCAGATGGGAAGTATAATGCGTTGTTTAATGTTAACCGCAAAGTTAACGTATGAGAGAATACACTGTGACAATGTTATGTATTTACAATATACTAGTATATGAAGACACATGTGACTTTGAAAGTGCTGATTATCGGATATATCACATAGCTTATGTTATGAAATGTTGTCAAACAGTAGGATAAACATGTATTGAATGCTGAAGCGAAATGAACACTCTCTGGATTTGGACCAGGTTGTGTTAACAGTTATTACTGTCGTCTAATGGAAATTCGTAGTGAGGAATAATATGCTGTCATGATGACGGACACGTCTAACACAACATTTTCACGTAGTGACAACTACACCATTGATTACGCTTGTTTATTAACTACCACGTTTAGAAACGTTCAATTAACAACGTCAGTTATGTTGTTTGTACTGACTACATTCGGCAATTCCTTGGTCTTAGCTAGCTTGATCAAGTTCCGAAAGCAATTCAGAGGAAGTTTGTTCATATTCATTGGAAATTTGGCAGTAGCTGACCTTATCATTGGACTATCGATGCTTCTTTTTATTGCAGAGGAAATAGAGCCGGCTTTATTCGACATCTGGTCTTTTTGCATTGCAAAAACTGTAATTTTCATTTTGCCTTTCATGGCATCATTGCTTTTCATGTTGTGTATATCCATAGACCGATACATGGCAGTGATGTTCCCTTTCAAGCACCATCTGAAAACTACAAAGAAGAAGATGTTCATGAAGTTTTGTGTAATAGTTTGGATTCTATCAGTAGTGTTGAGCTCCGGTCTCATATTTTCACCTAGAAATGACTTTGATGGTGAGATCGTAGTGTGCAGAATTGGAGCCATCATCCCAGCAACGCACTCCCTGATTGGTTCTAGTGCTATTATCTTATTAATTATCGTCAATATTGTTCTTTATGGAGTTGTAGTGCATAAGATTCAGACTAAAGAACTACCCGGAGCGAATGGTGCCACTGGTACAAATAGGAATGTCATCAAAACAAGACTGATGATCACTGTTTTTACTTTATTTATACTATTCTATCTTCCATTTCTGATATGTACTTTACTTATTCACACTACACCATCTATCCGACAAGACATGGTGTGTGCTAGAGAATACGTGGCCATGCTGGCAAGGGTGAATTCTACGCTTAACTGGATCGTGTACGGATTAGACAATAAGAAATTCAGGACTGCTTTTAAGTCTTTATTATCGTGCAATTATTGCATTGAAAAGAATGCTAACTCAAACATCCCGGCCTCATCTGGAGTATTCCATAATTGTGCAAGCGTTAATGTTGTGGGACAAATTTAGAAAACGTCTGAGACAGAGGTTTATAATTCTAGTAAACTGTAATCTTTAGTATTTTAAAAATTATTTTTAAATCTTACATGTTTCCGTTCTCATGTGAACCCAGAATGTTTTAGCATTCCATAATAAAGTGTAACATGGCACTTACGATGACACTTTGGTATTTTGAAACAAACTCGTGTACCATTCACAACGTTGAAATTGAACTAAACAAACTGTTGACACTGTTAATCACTTTCTTGAAACTTGTACATGTATAGATATTGTAACATTAGGCACCTCAGTTACTTATGTTTTAACTTTTAATCAAGTTTTACCATTCATGCATCAATATATATTTTGGAACGAAAATTGTTAGTCGGTAACAGCAACTTTTGTTTGGGTCGCGGAAATAGGAGACATTTACGAAAGTAGCTATTATTGCATGGTTTGACGCATTTTTTAGTCTTAAATCGATTAATTGAACTTATTATTAACCATAGATTACTTGTATTTCACGATTGATTGACATTTTAGCGTTAATCTGCATTCCGATTCAAGGTTATCATTCCCACCGAGTTCTGTTCAACAGGCGCCATAGTTTAATTCCGTTATACATCGTAACCTCTTGTGAGCTAATTTAAATATTGTTCAGAATACCGTATGGTATGTTGTATTTGATAAATTATTGTTTCGTAACTTAAAATGACGCAAATGAATATTTTCATGTTCCGTTTTGGATCTAGTTTTTCAGACGGAGTAGGAACACGGATACCTTGTAAATCGGAATTTTCCGTGTGAAAATTCATTGGCTTAGAATCTCAGATTTTGAGATTCTTGGAATATCATTGGATTATTGACATCATATTTTGGAAATTAGTTCCCCTTTGTGCATCGCGGTCATTTGAAGAACGGATCTCAGATGAGTCACTAAGAGATGTATATTGAACTGTAAACTTTAATAACTTTTAGGCTTTGAATTTTTGAGGAATTGGATAAGGACTTGCATGTATATGTAAATATATGATTTTATTGTACTTGTATTTGATTCATTTTCTGTCTTTGTAATAAATGATCTTTGTTTGAACTTACATCGTATTTCTACTTGTCGTCTGCTCCGGTCCACTTAGATTTTATATTGCATTTGTACCTGCTGTCTGCCCCGTCCACTGCTCGCCACGACATAGTGATCCTGACAGGTAACGCTGTCCAGAGCATTTAGCCAATTGATCCAGATCAGTTAATCCTGTGTGAAAATTAGGGCGAGGAAATGTTCCTGCAAATCCGTAATATGGTGTGTGATGGATATAACCATAGTCTATTCTCTTGTAGAATAATTCACTAATTATATATAATCTTAAAGATGCTAATAGAAAATTGATGTCATGTCCAGCTTTAGTTTTGCGAATTAAAAAAATGTTTCCAATGTGGATAAACGTGGAATTGAGTTCAAACATGTCCTGTATGCAAGTTATTAGGCTTGCTGTGCTTGGAGATTAAGGGGTCTTCTGGGGATTCAATCCAAGTTTAACAATGGAACATTTTTAACCATTCACGGGTTTACCCAAATGGGTCCCAATTCAAAAGTTTTTGTTGATAATAATAATAATAATAATAATAATAATACACCCTACATAAATTATATGATTGCGATATTGTTGAACTCAAGTAAATCAATACCATGAAAACAATTTAAAATCTCAATCAATTATGTAGCTGTTTATATTCGAGCAATATCGTATGTTTGAGATAAAAATGAATAAATGCAATAAAATACTTACATTGACAACACACCATAACGTGATGTACCCCTCATAGTGGTTTAATATGTGTTTAATGATGTGTAAATATCACACAACATCTAGTATTGTGAGGTTAGATTTACTCATATGACTGTGTAGTATTCTGGTTTATATGTCAGTGAATACTCGAACAGTCCTACATGGATCATCGTTTCATAGTGCCATTGTTTCAAATTATTCAATATCAATATTAGATAGATAAGCGAAGCAATTTAATCAGTGTTGATAACTGATGGATAGATTCGCAACTAGACAAGAGGGGGGTCGGATTGATGTATCAGCTTTAATCACTTTACTAATACGGATAATGGATGTATTAATTGCAATGTAGAAATGTAATGTTTCAGAAGCATTTATTAAAGTGAATAGGGAGGATAGACCGGTTTGGCAAGTAGTGTCATGTGCTGTTTACTGATATAACATAAGAGAGAATAAACGGTGATTGTATGATACATTTACAGTATGAAGTTAAATGTGACTTTTGAACATGTTGATTATTGAATGTATTACTCGGCTATTGCTTGTGAAATTTTGTTTAACGATTGAACAATAAATGTGTTGAATGCTGTTCAAAACGAGAGGTACATTATCTGGATTTAAAATTTTGACCGCAAAATTTGGACCTGGTAGCGTACACAAGAAAAACTTCCACGCATATTTAATATTAATTTCTACTACCATAGTTTTGTGTATGAAAATCAAACTTATAATTTATGTTAACATATATATAACAGTTGTTTGTGGCATCTAATGGGAAATATTGGTGAAATTAAGATGATGGGAACGTCAAACATAACATTTTCACAAAGTGACAACTACACCATTGATTACGCTTGTTTATTAACTGCCACCTTTAGAAACGTTCAATTAACAACGTCAGTTATATTGTTTGTACTGACTACATTCGGCAATTCCTTGGTCTTAGCGAGCTTGATCAAATTCCGAAAGCAATTCAGAGGAAGTTTGTTCATATTCATTGGAAATTTGGCAGTAGCTGACCTTATCATTGGACTATCGATGCTTCTTTTTATTGCAGAGGAAATAGAGCCGGCTTTATTCGACATCTGGTCTTTTTGCATTGCAAAAACTGTAATTTTCATTTTGCCTTTAATGGCATCATTGCTTTTCATGTTGTGTATATCCATAGACCGATACATGGCAGTGATGTTCCCGTTCAAACACCATCTGAAAACAACAAAGAAGAAGATGTTCATGAAGTTTTGTGTAATAGTTTGGATACTATCAGTAGTGTTGAGCTCCGGTCTAATATTTTCACCTAGAATTGACTTTGATGGTGGGATCGTAGTATGCAGAATTGGAGCCATCATCCCAGCAACGCACTCCCTGATTGGTTCAATTGCTGTTATCTTATTAATTATCGTCAATATCGTTCTTTATGGTGTTGTAGTGCATAAGATTCACACTAAAGAACTACCCGGAGTGAATAGTGCCACTGGTACAAATAGGAATGTCATCAAAACAAGACTGATGATTACTGTTTTTACTTTATTTATATTATTCTATCTTCCGTTTTTGATATGTACTTTACTTATTCACACTACACCATCTATCCAACAAGAAATGGTGTGTGCAAGGGTATACGTGGTCATGTTGGCAAGGGTGAATTCGACGCTTAACTGGATCGTGTACGGATTAGACAATAAGAAATTCAGGACGGCTTTTAAGTCTTTATTATCTTGTAATTATTGCATTGAAAAGAATGCTAACTCAAACATCCCGGCCTCATCTGGAGCATTCCATAATTGTGCAAGCGTTAATGTTGTGGGACAAATTTAGAAAACGTCTAAGACAGAGGTTTATAATTCTAGTAAACTGTAATCTTCAGTTTTTTAAAAACTATTTTTAAATCTTACATGTTTCCGTTCTCATGTGAACCCAGAATGTTTTAGCATTCCATAATAAAGTGTAACATGGTACTTACGATGATACTTTGGTATTTTGAAACAAACTCGTGTACCATTTCGCAACTAAACAAACTGTTGACACTGTTAATCACTTTCTTGAAACTTGTATAGCTATTGTAACATTAGGCACCTCAGTGACTTATGTTTTAACTTTTAATCAAGTTTTACCATTCATGCATCTATTTATATTTGGGTACGAAAATCGTTAGTCGGTAACAGCAACTTTTGTTTGGGTCGCGGAAATAGTAGACATTTACGAAAGTAGCTATCATTGCATGTTTTGACGCACTTTTTAGTCTTAAATCGATAAATTGAACTTATTATTAACTGTAAATTACTTGTATTTCACGATTGATTGACATTTAAGCGTTAATCTGCATTCCGATTCAAGGTTATCATTCCCACCGAATTCCGTTCAACAGGCGCCATAGTTTGATTTCGTTATACGAAAAATGTACATCGTAACCTCTTGTGAGCTAATTGAAATATTGTTCGGAGTACCGTATGATGTATTATTGTTTCGAAACTTAAAATGTTGTAAATGAATATTTTCCGTCTTGGATCTAGTTTTTCTGAGAACGGATCTCAGATGAGTCACTAAGAGATGTATATTGAACTGTAAACTTTATAACTTTTAGGCTTTGCATTTTTGAGGAATTGGATACGGACTTGAACGAATATGTAAATATATGTTTTATTGTATTTGTATTTGATGCATTTTCTGTCTTTGTAATAAATGATCGTTGTTTGAATTTACATCGTATTTCTACTTGTCGTCCGCTCCGGTCCACTTAGATTTTATATTGCATTTGTACTTGCTGTCTGTCCCGTCCACTGCTCGCCACGACATAGTGATTCTATGCCCTTTTTTGTTACGACATATTATTGTTATATTATTGTTACACTTTGCAAATACATCATAATCGCTCTGAATTTTATCACACTTTCAAAAGACCAGACAGGTCAGGTAGCGATTAGCGAATACAGCCGAGCACAGAAAACAGACCACATTTACGCACGATATTATGACAAACTACACAACTGAACGCGAAAATGAAGCTTTACCGCTATAAGCCTATGTTTCAGAAGTCAAAAACGCCACAAGTCACAGTTCGCGTTGTAAGTTCAATCATTTAAGTATTTTGAATGTCCGTTTGGTGCGGGTCAACTGGTTTTTTTCGTCTTAGCCATGACATACAACACACAATACGACTATTAACTTGTATCCAGAGCTTGGCAGCACACTGACTTCTCTTGACTCATTATGTAAGGGTGATGAAAGGTACAGTGACACAACATCTTATTGTTATTTCCTTACTTCTTTTAAATGATATACAACTCATAAAAATCGAGGACTGCCGATGTCCCCTGTTACCCTGGTAAATGTAAGCGATTATTCCGTGATAACTTGTAGTAAGTAGAGAAATGATCTGACAGTCGTACGAGTATATTTGCACATGGTAGACAAAAATACAATGTTTACAACTTCCCGTTAAAATAGAACTTAGCACTTGTTTACATGTACGAGTTTAAATGATAACGGATTAACCACGTGCACGGCGGATAACAAGGTAAGTACTATCACTCGTGTTAATGTTGCCTTGTTTTATGTTTTACAGGCAACACATGAGACAAACCTACTTGTAGTTTACCATGTTATCTAACAAGCTAATGCTAGAACAAGTAACTGAATCATAGATAACAACAAAAAAACGATGACACTTTTTTCAGTCTTTGTCAATGATACAGTTAATGATAAGAAATGACTTTTTATACATTTAATTCTTTCAATCTATATTAAAAACAAGCAACCTGTCGACCTGGTTGTGTTGTTTTTAGATATTTCATGTTTGTAATGCTATACACAAAGCTAGGGTTATCGTCGGCGATCTATATCTTCATTTTCTACAAAATGACATCTTTGACATGACTTTCGCACGGGAAAAATATAAGTGGGGTGTTCCACAACTAATAGGACTTTTTTCATAGCAATGCGGGAAATAAGAAATTTGGAAAACTAAATTAAATTTTGCTATCGATAATTACATTATGTTACATAATAAAAAAGTTATTGACCATTGAATATACCATGTACCATGGAGGCGGGTCGCGGTGGGACGTCAAGATGACGTCGCCTTTCAAACAGAGTATTTAATAAGAAATACTCACTCCATTTTTTATATATAGTCACATTGACATTCAAAAAAGAGCTGATGTCGATATTCGCATTTTTTTAAAAGCGTTATGTACCACTGTTCACAAAAAGTGGCAATAGTGATGTAAGAAATGGCTCTGACATTGAAGCGTATGCCAATGCACGAACAGTCTCTATAAACGTCAAACTACCTTTCTATTTCCTGACATGTGTTCATTTGTTAGCTCATATATCTGCGATATGTAACAATTTGAGTAATCGGCACACGAAAAGCTTCTGGATGCCCATACCTTCTGCTTATTTGACCATTTCAATGGTTTGCATTGTTGGTTTTCCAAATTGTTACCACTATTTAACAAATTGCGTAGATTTTATTTTTTGGCGTTGCCGTCATTTCACCCATGACGGATATTGGTACATATAATTGTATAATTGACCATATACATAGACTAATTGCTTCGTAAGTTTTTATGCATACGTCAGGGATATCCATTTAATACCACAAAGTTAGGTGTTATTATTTATCTAGAGGTTACTGAGATATTCACATTTTTAATAATGATTGTTATGTGAAATAGCACTGTGACCCGCCTTGGCGTAACATGGCTTCTATGGCAACGCTTTGTATGAGTATCACCAATAACAACAACAGCCTGTTGCTATCAGTATATAGAGTATGAATTGCTTAGTATATGAGACAAATTTCAGAAGTTATGAGAAACGTCCTATTATTTCTGGAACACCCCTCGTAATTATTTTTCACAAAAACAATATTGAAATATATTATACGTATATATGTTTGTCGGTGCAGAGTCAGTTTAATATTACCTAACACTCATATTGATGCTCACGAATACATACATTAATTACCATTAATTTACATAACATTATATGTATTCAATTTGTTAATTTCAGCTATATACATTTTATAATTATTTATATACTAGTATATCGTATGTCTGTGTACTAGTACTGCATCTATATAATAACATAAGAAGGACAATGTCTCCACGTATAGCTTGACCAGATTTAGTAGGCACTCCGGACATATTCCGTGCATATTTCGGACAAAGTCGGTGCAAAAATAAACAAATATTTCCGATAAGTACCGACTATGTCGGACAATAGCTACACATAGCTAATGTTATTTGTTGTAAATTTAAATCCGACTTAAAATAAAGATTGCATTGTATTGTATTGACTACGCTTACGGAAAATAATACATGCTTCCCAAGTTTAATGAGTGCCTATTAAATCTGGTCAAGCTATATAAGATAATGTTAATACGAATATGCAGCCTAGTGAATTACTTATTGATTTTCCTGCCTTATGTTCTAAACACAACAGTACCAACATATGCTTGGACGATATAATTTTTCACGTACATTGAGTGTATATTCGCTGGTCAAATGTAACTGAAACGCTGGAACTAGATCTAGTTCTCTTAAACGTCTGCGGAGTCTCACATTTATGTAGTTTATCAATACAACAGGAAGTCTTGTATAATTCATATAATGTAAAGTAAATCTACGATAAACCATTTTGTAAACGAGTCGCATTACAGCGATATAGAGTAGTATATAGGAAATACTTGCTACTTGTATGTTTTACTAGGTCAATGACATCCGCTCGACGTATAGTAGACATTGAAAGATAATCGTGTTAAGGGGATAACCTAGTTCATTTACACTTTAAAATGACAGATCAAGAATATACAAAACCTTATAATAAATGTAGTGATGTAACTAATGGATATGACAGCAGACTTTTAGCAGCAAATAAACATAATCACACCAAGGAAACAAATTCCTCGAAAGAAGGAAAAGATACAGGTGGGTTTTATTTTAAACTTTCGATTATGATATAAGTACGATATGCGCCGTGTTTGATTGTCAATTGCTGCACTAGTGTTTGGAAATATTATATTTCATTAACTAAAATATGCTATACTAGTGGTTTCCAAGGATAACATAGTACTTTATAGTTATTATTCTTTTTAATGCATACTGGCGTGCTAAACTCCAGTAGGTTGGTATACCACCAAAATGCTCGTTAAGTTCTTTAACTTACCCCGTTACAGTTTAGTCTTGTTGTTGATATCGATAATTAATATTAATAACGTCGCAACATTAAAAGTGATTGTTAAACCTTTTACGACCTTTTTGACACCTAATTTGGAGTTGTAGTTGTTTAGTTCCACGTGTTTGACATTGTTACGTACGGATGTGGCATGTCTTTTCTCCTTCCTGTATGCTCCTTCTTGTACTTCTGTTGGCTGTTGCATTCTCTATTTACCATTTGTCTGTGTCGTGTTCTTTTACGTGTTTTTCAATATCTGCTGCTTATGTTGGGTGTTGCCTTCCCTGTACGATTTGTTGATACATTATGTGATATTTCATCCTACCATATGTTTACTAAATGTTATAAGTACAACAACTTGTAATATGTATATCACCCGTTCTCGATTTATTGTGCGAAAATCATTCGGCATGTCGACCGAACGATCTGCAAGCATGCACAGTACATGCAAACATTTACCAGTTATAAAAATTTATATACTTACAAATTTTATAATGTTTGAACATAATACCTCATGAAAATGTAATATAACAGTACTATAGTTTGCCATTTTCAAGCTAGAAACAACTTTACATGCACTATTTGCACGTCTCTCTATGTACTATGTTGGTGTCCTTATAACATTTAATGAGTGTATGGTGACGTAAAGGTGACGCTTGCTATTAATACATCCAACTACAATGGCAATTCATACATGTATCATCTAAAGTTTTAAATAACAAATATAAGTCAAGAGAATGGAACTTACAAATAATCAGTTACAAAAACAACTTGAGAGAAAATGAGATGAACATAATGAGCTTGAAGGGAAGTGACTTTCAACGGACAAAACGGGTAAATATTTTAGTAAATCATTATGTCGTTATTAGTCCAGACGAGAGTCACCTAAACCTTGCTATATAGTATTAAGTTTTTTTTATTTTTGTTTTGAGTTGTCCAGATATTGAAGGTCTTAAAACCGTTTGATGACACTCTGTCATCATTGGGGAACTTTTTTTATTTGGGGTTAAAGATTGACTCTGAAATGGCGATTTTAACGATTAAATACGGACAATAATTTCATATAACATTTGTACTACAGTCAAAATATCAGCACATGCGTGTTTATACTGAAATGGTATAAACACGAATAATAAAGGAACTGTATAAATTAGCTGGGTTTCAATAAAATACACATTTCAGCTGTTTATGTGTAATTTACGTGACCAAAATGATAAAATACATGAACAATTTATACAAATAACTGTTTAATGTGATTTCAAACATGGACTTTACAATGAAGTAGAATTTTAAGTTATATTCAACCTAAAACAATGTCCAAGACATCATTGCATGTAGAACAGTACGTGTAATATACGTTACCATTAAATTATTTTTATGCAAAGTATGAACTATTATGTTTCCTGCTTGTTCTGGGTTATCAACATGATATATTTGATGTTTTCTCTTGGAAAACATCTTTTACATTGGGCAGGTCATTTAACTTCTTAATCAAACTGTGATTTACGTGACCATATGTTACCAAATAGAAAAATGCATACTATTATGTAATATATTATGCCGTTAAAGTATTTAAGCAATTTACGTCTGGAATTTTATACTTTTACTCATTCTGTGTTATAAGTTTTCTTTCGCTAAATCTGTTTTAAACTATCACAAAGCATTATGGTAAATTGATTTCTGATTGAAATAATGATTTACGTGACATAATACAAAACTTAACAGTTAACTGTATAATCAAGATGTATCCATCCAGTATGTCAATATTTCAAAATTTACAATGACATCATGATAATGACAAACAAGATGTATGCCTGAACTTATCATAACAGTAAGTAATATTTGTAATCAATTACCACATGTTTCTATTTCCCATACTGGTACATGTTTACATATAGACTTGACACAAATCACCACGGTTTGACGAGCTATAAAAATCAATATTTGCCAAGATTGATTAAAATTATAATTATGCTTTCAAGAAATAATTGCATAAACGTCTCCACAGTTTGAATAGATACTAGTAATTTACAAGCATGTAGCCGTTTACATACATCTTCGTATCATATATATCAGGATTATAATAAGCAATATAATACTAGTACATGCAAGCACAAACAAAGGTACACTAAATTCGAGTTAGACATTATTATCACAACCACATTTTGTGTAAAAAGTTTTCTTACTTACATCAATCATTCTCAACACCTAATTACTGGTATTATTTATCGCCACGAGGGTATGAGAGGTTAGAAGCCAGATGTCCTTTAATGCTCTGCGTCAAACAAGGGCATTACAGTAAGCACCATTTTTGTTTCGTCTTTGGTATATATGCGAACGCCCTTCGACATGGCTATCGAGGAGGCAGTTCAAGCGTTTTATATTGATGCCATAGTAACATTGTCAGCTATCATGACTAGACAGAAGGACATTGCTGATTCTGCCTTTACCCATTGCTAGATCCTTTGGGACTTGGTTCTAATTAGCTTTTCCACATAAATGTCTGTATGTGTGCCCGCTTTACATTCTATTGAAATACCTCATATGTGGGGTTATTTTGAAACTCTTGGCGTGATAGCAGAAGACTCCCCTACCTTTGGTCCCCAAACAGGCTGGTGGACGGTTGAAGTATCACCACCATTTCCATATCTCTTGTCATGGTATCAAAATCGACACACAGTACGGTTACCATGCGTGGTTTCAAAATGTAACGGAGCAGACCCGGACCGTAATACTTTTAGAGTAGTAGCTTTACATACCCATAAATAGGAAGAGGCGGTGTCTCAACTTAACAAAGCATGTGACGCTAGAATATCTGGAGTTTAAAATATGACTACATTTTGTAATGCTGTTTCTCTTATGTCGACTGAAGCACTATATCTGACTTGGAAGCGACGCGTGGTAATAGGGCGAAACAAATACATACTTTTTATAATAAGGTAAATTCATCTGTTGTCAATAACCATGCTACTACCAAACAAAAGGAACCATGACTGTAGATGGCAATAAGAAACAATTGTTGAACAGTAAGAAGTACAAACACTGTCAAATGAAGTACTACATCTTGATTTGGTGTAACTGCACAAAACCATAGACCCATTAAATTGGACAAGAACATCAGAATACCATACCACGATCTCAAAACATCTGACGACGAGGTACACGTTTTTAACAATATATGGTTTCTTACGCGCATGAGGGGAAAACTGACTAAATATGATAATACATATTACAATGCCTCTAAAGTATTATATACACAATTAACTAACTCCCTAGTCAGAAATCGCGCTTCAGTTGACATTAGAGAAACAGCATTACAGAATGCAATCATAAATAGAGATCTTCTAGCGCCGATTCAGAGATATGTAAATGTATGTAAGAATTACTGCTCTCAATGTATTACTGTCTAGTCAGGTCAACCCCATTAGGCTACCCTACAGTCAATGTTGATGCAATTATGAAGGAAAGCACTTATGATGACAACAGACAATGTGACTATGTTACTACCAGACTCGAGCTGATCAAGTGTACAGTCATGTCTAACTGGTCATTGTAGATGTTACCGTGCTCAAATATACTGCGCATTATTTTGTGCGTGTATGGATCTGTCACTTGTAATAATCCCGAACCTAAGGTGTTATTAAACAGCTAGATGCTTGAAAATTATCTTGTCAAGCTGTAGTGATGGTCCTGTGAGTTTCACTCGAAACTATTATTATAAAAAAACGTTTAGTTCGGATATATATTGATTCAAACTGTGGTGATTTGTGTCAAGTATATATAGTCAAACATGTATGTGGAAATAAAACATGTGGTTACGTTTTACAAATATTACTTACTATAGTTATAAGAAGTTCCGATATACATCAAGTTTGCTATTGATATGGTGTCGTTGACAATCTTGATTGATTCTTCTTGGTTATACAGTGAAGATTGGGGTTTTGCATAATGTCGCGTAAATCACTATATTTGTATTTCAAAAAGAAATCAAGTTACAGTATTGCTATGCGATAGTTTAAATGAATTTATCGTTATAAAGCATCGATCATCTCACTCAAATTCAGAATGAGTAAGAGTATAATATTCAAGACTTAAATTACTTAAACACTTTGATGGGAACATATATCACATTACTCTATGTATTTTCAATGTATTTCCTATGTGGTAACGTATGGTCACGTAAATCACATTTTGTGTAAGAAGTTCAATTACATGTCAAATATTTTTAAAAGATGTCTACCAAGAGAAAACATTGATCATATCAGTTTGATAACCCAGAATGAATAGAAAACATAGTCGAACATACTTTGCATATAAATATTTTAATAGTAACGTATATTACACATACTGTTCTACATGCAACGTTGTTGTGTACATTGTTTATCACTAACCATTCCTTTAAACCTCCTTTATTTCAATGTTCATGTTTGATATAACATTAAACAGCTATTAGTACCGATTATTCTTGTATGTTATCATTTTGGTCACGTAAATTACACATAAACTGTTGAAAATGTGTATTTTTTTGAAATCCAGCTAATGTATACAGTTTCTTGATTAATCATGTTTATTCCATTTCAACTAAAACATAGATGTGCTGATATTTTGACGGTAGTACAAATGTTATATGGAATTATAGTCCGGATTTAATTGTTAAAATCGCCATTTTGGAGGCCATCTTTAACCCCAAATAAAAAAAGTTCCCCAATGATGACAGAGTGTCATCAAACGGTTTTGAGACCTTCAATACTTTGACAACACAGAACAACAATAAAAAAAACTTAATACTATATAGCAAGGTTAAGCGAAAAATCACCAATCCTCGTCCGGACTATTATCTACGAATATGGAAAGGTCGAAATTCTTGCGAATATGTTAGACACCTAATTGTGTTTCTTTCAAGATCATATTCATGGTGCTTTCTACATTTATTAATCAGACAGACAAAGGGCCACGGACATTGCAACATGCATTGTAGGCATACGTCGCCAATGGTATGCAGAGAAAAGATTTTGTTAATTGACATGATGTACATGTAACCTAATCTGGGACGCATCTATTGCAAGAGAAGCACAATAGACAAATTTACCTTTCTCGAAATCCAGTTTTTTCCATACCGGTCATAATGGTATTACATGCTATGTCTGTGCCTTTGGCCTGCAAAGCCTAAATATGTTGTGGTTGACATTGTATCTGTTTCAGAGTTTCATGGCGATCGTCGACCAATATGTTGTTCCCAACGTTGGATAATTGCTTTCATGGGGGCATGGCTCGGTTTAATGTCATACTTACTGAGCATGAATATGAGTGTAACAGTCGTTTGCATGGTGAAACAAGATTATACCCACACTCAGGACACATTCGTCTCCCACGTAACCAACGATTCAAGCATTTACCATACTGAACTATTGCAAGATGCATCAGCATTTAATACGAGTCGTCAACTTTACAGTATACCTCCCGGTGCTCCAAATAACGTATCACCAAAAAGCGTTAACTCGGGAGGTACTAATGAGACTTCAACTGTGCATAAATATGAGGTTAGTAGAAAAATGTTATACATGTCGCTGGCTTAGAATGAGAAGGTCGTAACTACAAAATCAATATTGTGAGAAAACAAGAAAAACCGTCTGCCAATTACTCTTTACTTTAAGTAAAACAAGCTTGTCCAACTTCAGTTTGGTCAACATGACAAGTTCGGAATTTTCATGAAAATAGGCTCATAAGAAACGCCTTATGATGTAGATTTCAAATTTGCAATTAGTTTATAATATAGTAAGTGCCACTTACGACCTTCTCATTCTAAGACAGCGATGTATGTACTTATAAAATATTGCTAACAATCAACTGTTCCCTATGCTCACCTTAAAAGCTTACATTTATTCCAGTCATTATTTTATTTGTTGATTTACTCCATACATTGTGCTTATAGGCATTTGATTCCAACTGTGCGTAAATTATTTTTTTTCCTAGCTATCGTTAGTCCCGTACTTAAAGGAGAAGTCTTTAGAACAAATAGTTAATTTACGCACAGTTGGAATCGAATGCCTGTGACATTGTGTACTACAGACATCCGTTGAGTATAGAGTATTATATTAAACTGACTAACATTGATTGTATGTAGCTGTTAACTAAATGAAACGGCAGTACTTATTTTAGCTATTTCTGTTTCTATATGTTTACCTTGTTGCAGACAGGAGAGTTCACATGGACCAAGAAAGAACAATCGTACATTCTATCAGGATATTTCTATAGTTACGGATTAGCTCAGATACCCGGCGGATGGTTGGGGGCTAAGTATGGTGGTAGACGAGTTGTTGGTATATCTATGACGGTAGCATGTTTGATGACCTTGTTGACACCAATCATGGCAAGATCGAGTCTTTATCTCGTAGTGGCTATCAGGATTATTCTCGGAATGAGTTTAGTAAGACTTTTATATTGCAAGTTCATACGTGTTTAAGGAGTTTCTTCCTATGCAAGCTTGCAAGCTTTTTAGAATGTCATATTTATCACAGATTCCTTCTTCAATATTTACGGTGTCGATGTATCCATTAATGCCACCACCATGAACATGATTGCCCACTTCAATGCACTTACCTAAACCTCCAAAGATGAGTACAATCCGCAAGTATTCCGAGTTTCTCATGGAGACCTACTTGTATAAGCAGCTATATTTTTGTCAGTTGGTGTTTCGTGAAAATGTGTAAAGCCACAGTGTCCAACATATTGTATAATTATCCAAAGATGGACACTTACATTGTCTTCCTAAATCATAGAAGAAAGAGTCACTAAAAACCCATAGAATTTAATGTGTCCGAAATATGATTTATAATTTAATTTTGTGCTTTCTAAATTAGACAAAACGCTGAATGGTTAACTAATTACGCAATACCAGAACTCGTTCGCACATTGTAATTTAACATTTAATAAAACTATTTATGTAAAGTTTTAACAGTTGTACCGCTTTTCACAGAATTATATAAATAAAAATATAAAAAGGATGACCTAAACAGACTCCAGGAATGGGAAGCATTATGGGACATGGACTTCAACCCACAAAAGTGCACTGTTATACAGGTGACACGCTCAAAACATCCAGTCCCATCCACATACACCCTACATGGCCAAACCCTGGAGAATGTGACATGTGCCTCGGGGTTGATATCAGCAGCGACCTGACCTGGACACATCACATAGACCGGGCAACAACATCAGCCAACCGTACGCTGGGGTTTCTGAAGCGAAATATACGTACACAGAACCCCAGCGTACGGCAAATAGCATACAAAGCCCTAGTCCCCTGTCTGGAGCCCGTACACCAAGGACCTCACAGACAGGGTAGAGATGATCCAAAGGCGGGCTGCTAGGTGGGTATGTAGCGACTACTCATACTACTCCAGTGTAACTGGTATGCTAGAGAAGCTTCGTTGGAGATCCCTACAAGACAGGCGAAGTGATGCTCGCCTGTGCTTGTTCTACAAGATCGTCCACGGGCTTGTAGCCATACATATGCCACCATATATCACACACCCTGCCAGAACATCAAGGACCCATCACCCCCTCGCATTCAGACAAATACACTGCCGAGTAGATTACTATAAATATTCCTTCTTCCCGCTTGCAGTCATACAATGGAACAGGTTACCGTCCAACATAGTCATGCTGCCTACCTTAGAAAACTTCGAGGTGGCAGTGTGTACTATTCCCCACACTATGCCATAATTCACAGTACCTTATATTTTAATAACCATACTTTTACCTTTTACTAGCTATCACTGTTCCTTCGAACTTTTAACTTTGTATTTCACTCCTATTCTCTTTTACTTTTAACTTTTTTACTTTACTCACACCACTTGGCGTGCATTCAATTGCCTGCACATAATCTCCGCGAGGGGGTGATGCAGTATACATAGATAGATAGATAGATAGATAAATGACAGATATGCCTTTGCTAAGAAAAGTCATATTTATAAAGTTATACAATTCATATGTAATGTTGTAAGTGACGCGAATACATATTTTATTTGACACTTGTATTTTGATAGGGAATGGTAATACCTTCTTTCTGCGGACTGATTGGTGTTTGGGCATTGCCCACAGAGAGAACGACAATGTTAAGCTGTCTTCACATTGGTACGTATGGAAGATGTGTGTTCATACCTGCCAAGATAGTTAAATCCGCAATAGGAGTGGCGAAGCAAAACGTGTCACAAGATGCTCTTAAACGTGATTTATAAGAGATTTAGATGCATAAACTAGGAACGAAAGAATTATAATGGTTATAAATACGAGACAAAATATCATAAATTAATCAAATGAACTTGGAAATACCGGAAATAACAAACATATGAGTAACTCCACTTTAATAGACGTATTTGGCAGGTATGGGTGTGGCTCCCTCGCCATGAATCCCGAGGACATTTTAACTAAGCGTTTTCGTAACATGATTGGCGTTTAAAATGTTTTAAAACTTGCCTGGGTAAATCCTTCCCCAAAATATTTTTAGGAAATCTTACGAACTGAATACCAAAAGCTGTTTTTACGGCGTCATGTCACTGCCGTCTAAATTGTCCTTGGTTGTAGGTGCATTGTTGAAAAAACATATGGTAAAACATCAATTCCATGTCTGATGATCTTAGATATGTCTTTTAATCAAAGGTTGCTAGCAGGTTTAACACAATGTTTCGATAATGTGTTGATTGCAAATAACCTCCTGATAAAATGCAATAATTTAGCTTACTTTTAATATGCCTTGTAACACGATTTAGGATCTTCTGTCATTACTACTATTTTTGGTGGATTAGGAATAATCCGTCTTGTGGGGGAAAATTCGCTGTATATTAACCTACATGGAGCTGTATTTCATATGTTTTTCTTCAATAGTTTGTTAATGTTGAGTTGAGCATACCTACTCCTATTTGTACTGGAACTGCTGCAGTGCAGATGCACATTTGTAACTTAACTAGCACTGACAGAAAGACAGCAAATATAAACCACATCAATAACTTTATTTGAAGATTCGTTGTTAGCACAGTACCTAATGTGTTGAACATAATATAAATTCGAGTACATTTATTTACAGGTACTATGGTAGGAGCTATTCTCGCTTATTCAACCTCAGGATTACTTTGTGTTCATGGATTTGACAACGGATGGGCGTCAGTTTTCTACATCCATGGTATGTTCATTTTCTCGTTTAATTATGTGTGGAACTTTGGCATTTCATTTTCTCGTTCGGTTTTCTGCGGGCATTGTGTCGGGTATTTGTGTAAATTGATATTTTTATGTTTTCCGTGTTTGACTGTTTAAGTTGAGTGATGCTTTTGTCTGTCCGATTTCCTCTACAAGTCTTCTTTTGTTAATGTTCTGTCTTGCCATGTACTGTCATGAACAGTACGGGGTGATATTCAACTGTTGTTTGCATTTGATGTTGCTACAATTAAATATTGCTACAGGAATGTTCGGTGTAATATTTGTGACGTGTTGGTGGTACTTTGTGTATAATTCTCCAAGTGAACATCCACGAATCACCGAAGCTGAGATGACTGCAATTCTGAAACATATCAAGCATACGGATAATAATAAAAAGGTAATGCTAAACTTATTGCTAGGAAAGTGTATGAAACATGCCACATAGGGAAAGCCTAATAATAAAAAGGTCATGCTAAACATATTGCTTTGAAAGTGTATCAATTTCATGAATATTTTGCCTTTGTAAATTGTATATAGGGACAACTTTGAATTAAAGATGTTCTGATATTTTGCAATAAGTTTAGTGGTTTTGGATATTATAACATAGGTTAGATTATTATACCCCCACTACCATAGGTAGAGGGGGCTATATAGGAGTCACTTTGTCCGTCGGTCGGTCGGTCTGTCGGTCGGTCTGTCGGTCCGTCTTAAAAGTTTGTCCAGGCTGTAACTTACCCATACATTGAAGGGTTTTTAAATAACTTACCACAATTGTTCACCATCATGAGGCGGTGTGTCATGCGCAACAATCACATCAATATCTCAAAGGTCAAGGTCACACTTGGAGTTGAAAGGACAAAAATGGCCATAATTTAGCTTGTCCGGACGATAACTTTGTCATCTATTGTGGGATTTTAATATAACAGGGCACAATTGTTCACCATCATAAGGCGGTGTGTCATGCGCAAATGTCACATCAATATGTCAAAGGTCAAGGTCACACTTGGAGTTGTAAGGTCAGAAATGGCCATAATTAAGCTTGTCCGGACAATAACTTTGTCATCTATTGTGGGATTTTAAAATAACTTGCCACAATTGTTCACCATCATGAGGCGGTGTGTCATGCGCAAAAATCACATCAATATGTCAAAGGTCAAGGTCACACTTGGAGTTGTAAGGTCAGAAATGGCCATAATTTAGCTTGTCCGGACAATAACTTTTGTCATCTATAGTGGGATTTTAAAATAACTTGCCACAATTGTTCACCATCATGAGGCAGTGTGTCATGCGCAACAATCACATCAATATCTCAAAGGTCAAGGTCACACTTGGAGTTGAAAGGTCAAAAATGGCCATAATTTAGCTTGTCCGGACAATAACTTTGTCATCTATTGTGGGATTTTAATATAACTTGGCACAATTGTTCACCATCATGAGGCGGTGTGTCATGCGCAACAATCACATCAATATGTCAAAGGTCAAGGTCACACTTGGAGTTGTAAGGTCAGAAATGGCCATAATTAAGCTTGTCCGGACAATAACTTTGGCATCTATAGTGGGATTTTAAAATAACTTGCCACAATTGTTCACCATCATGAGGCGGTGTGTCATGCGCAACAATCACATCAATATCTCAAAGGTCAAGGTCACACTTGGAGTTGAAAGGTCAAAAATGGCCATAATTTAGCTTGTCCGGACAATAACTTTGTCATCTATTGTGGGATTTTAATATAACTTAGCACAATTGTTCACCATCATGAGGCGGTGTGTCATGCGCAAAAATCACATCAATATGTCAAAGGTCAAGGTCACACTTGGAGTTGTAAGGTCAGAAATGGCCATAATTTAGCTTGTCCGGACAATAACTTTGGCATCTATTGTGGGATTTTAAAATAACTTGCCACAATTGTTCACCATCATGAGGCGGTGTGTCATGCGCAAAAATCACATCAATATGTCAAAGGTCAAGGTCACACTTGGAGTTGAAAGGTCAGAAATGGCCATAATTTAGCTTGTCCGGACAATAACTTTGTCATCTATAGAGGGATTTTAAAATAACTTGCCACAATTGTTCACCATCATGAGGCGGTGTGTCATGCGCAAAAATCACATCAATATGTCAAAGGTCAAGGTCACACTTGGAGTTGTAAGGTCAGAAATGGCCATAATTTAGCTTGTCCGGACAATTACTTTTGTCATCTATAGTGGGATTTTAAAATAACTTGCCACAATTGTTCACCATCATGAGGCAGTGTGTCATGCGCAAAAATCACATCAATATCTCAAAGGTCAAGGTCACACTTGGAGTTGAAAGGTCAAAAATGGCCATAATTTAGCTTGTCCGGACAATAACTTTGTCATCTATTGTGGGATTTTAATATAACTTGGCACAATTGTTCACCATCATGAGGCGGTGTGTCATGCGCAAAAATCACATCAATATGTCAAAGGTCAAGGTCACACTTGGAGTTGTAAGGTCAGAAATGGCCATAATTTAGCTTGTCCGGACAATAACTTTGGCATCTATAGTGGGATTTTAAAATAACTTGCCACAATTGTTCACCATCATGAGACAGTGTGTCATGCGCAAAAACCACATCAATATGTCAAAGGTCAAGGTCACACTCGGAGTTGTAAGGTCAGAAATGGCCATAATTTAGCTTGTCCGGACAATAACTTTTGTCATCTATAGTGGGATTTTAAAATAACTTGCCACAATTGTTCACCATCATGAGGCGGTGTGTCATGCGCAACAATCACATCAATATCTCAAAGGTCAAGGTCACACTTGGAGTTGAAAGGTCAAAAATGGCCATAATTTAGCTTGTCCGGACAATAACTTTGTCATCTATTGTGGGATTTTAATATAACTTGCCACAATTGTTCACAATCATGAGGCAGTGTGTCATGCGCAAAAATCACATCAATATGTCAAAGGTCAAGGTCACACTTGGAGTTGTAAGGTCAGAAATGGCCATAATTTAGCTTGTCCGGACAATAACTTTGTCATCTATTGTGAGATTTTAATATAACTTGGCACAATTGTTCACCATCATGAGGCGGTGTGTCATGCGCAAAAATCACATCAATATGTCAAAGGTCAAGGTCACACTTGGAGTTGTAAGGTCAGAAATGGCCATAATTTAGCTTGTTTAGCTAGCCTGGAGTGTAACTATGTCATTTATTGTGGGATTTGAAAAAATTAGGCGCAAATGCTCAGTACTTCATAAGCAACCCCAGTTTCCTTTCTCAAAGGTCAAGTTCACAGTTGAAGATCAAAAGTCACATTGAAGTTTGTATGGATCATTCTTCTTTATGCATGATGGGATTTCATGTAACTTGACAGACATCGCGAATCATCGTCGGAACAAACGGTCCTTTTGGACATTTAGACAATGTTCTGATGGTTGCAATCGTTTCTCTCTGACCAATATCCAACAGTTGTTGAGGTGCTGACGATCGAAATTTACCCTGTATCGCGCAGTTGCGGCGCCCATGTTGTTTTCGGTACATTTGAAATACTCGTTCGTTAACAGGGTGTTTAATTCTGTACCATACTGGATTTTTACCGGGAATAAAGTTACACTCGAGATTGAAACATCATGTTCATACGTTGAAGGAACTTTGTTAACTTTAATGGTTTGGTCCTTTAACATACAGAAAAAAAGTTAAATTAAATTGATAATTGAGAAAATTTAAGATTGGAAAACTTTGTATTCCTGTATACATGTATTATCACACCAGAATAGTATTACCTTGATATTACCATAGACAGACAATTACAATTATCTAGAGCCCCCTCCCCCCCCCCCCACACACACAATGGGCTTATATATACAAATAAATGTGATTATCATTTCTTGAAATTTGAGTCCGTGTTAAATCTTTGCCCACCGTGTGACATTAATTTCATATAGACATGGTTTGCCCTAAGTCTGTGACAAAGCGGTATGTGGGGGTATTCTTAGTCACTCTGTGGCAGTTCTAGTTCGATCAGGTTGTGAGATACGAAATTGTGGTTTTATTATTTAGTGGATTTATAGATTTAAGTATGTATTGCGAAGTATTAAGGTTTGAGATTTCGGTTGTTTTTATATCTCTTTAGTACAATACTTTCAGAAACCACCGATTCCTTGGAAAAAGATATTTACTCATGTGCCATTATATATATCGTATGTGGCTCACATTTGTGATACATGGACGTTTTATCTATTACTGACATGTCTACCTCAATATTTGAAGGAAGTTCTACATTTTGACATTCAAAGTGTAAGTATAAATGATAACACTCTACGGTATAATTTTCATTTGCTTATTTTACAGCAATGTACAGTAAATGTTTTACGCCAGCCTCAAACGCTGACACATTTTATCAGTTGGTACCAAATATTTCTACAGCGTAAACATCATTGAGGTATTCGTTTCGATTTGTACTAGTATTTCACTTTCATCGAATGCCAGCACATTTTAGGCAAGTGAAGTAATACTAGTTTCAGTTGTAGAATTAGGTCAGTTTGGTAATAAGTATTCGAATTCCTATTAGAGATGCTCACACCTAGACATTTGTAAATTTTAAGCGTTAAAACTGAGGGATTGTCTCAAATGAATTTGGATATAATATAAAGCAGAGGAATTTAATCGTGTATTGATGGTAAATTAATCCATTATATACTAGTAGTAGTCATATATACCTTTGAGAAAACCCCTAGAACATTTACCGCTACAAGATATAGAACCTCGCACGCGTGTAGGTGTGCATATATCTATTGTTACACTATTATGAAGTGCATATACTCTGATAATTATATTAAATACGGTTTTGTGTTTCAGTTATTAAGTCCCCGATGTTTTGTTATCTATTAAAGAATGGTTTGTTATCGAGTTTACCAATGGTGGCTAATATGGTAGGACTAGTTATTGCCGGGGCAGGGTCGGATTGCGTAATCAGAAGGACAAAGTTTAACGTAACAACAATAAGAAAACTCTTTCTTATAATAGGTACCATAATGTTGTGTTATTTTCGTTTGATATCGAAAAGTATCATTTCTCATGTCAATTGTAATTCATTTTGATGATCCATTGTTATTATATGTTGAAAATTGCAAGTTGAAATACTACATTGGTTGAAAATATGATTACGTGATTTTTTCTTATGATGCATTTTCCTACCTACATGGATTAATATTATTCACTTCAATAATGTGTTGCAAAGATATTTAGCGGTTGATCGTATTAAAAGTATGTGCATGTTGATATGTTTATCCCTATCGCAGTACATGTATCAGAAGTGTCCTGAAACAAATTATGCTGAGCGCCTAGTAAAGGATACTTATCAGTATACAATTTTGGCACGTCTCAGTCTGGGTCAAACCAGAGACCTCTTGCATTCAGATGACCTCTCAACCACATGACTATCGAATTTGTCACTCACCAACCTGACTATCGAAGTGGATCTTGTTAATTTGAATAATATGTTTCAGGTTTTCTTGGTGTTGGATCTTTCATTCTGATCCCAGGTTTTCTAACGAAGGAACATCGTGACTTGGCTATTTTGTGTATTTGTTTGTGCTTGGTGTTCGAGGCATTGGAGTCAGTCGGTGGTTATTGTATCAATTCCGTGGATATCGCACCAAAGTAAGTTAGAGTGATGGTTTGCAAAATAGTAATTTCGTACAAATGCAATTCAAAATCAGCTTTTCTTATAAATCCTTGGTTTAGTGTAGCATTTTAATTTGAAATGCAAATAAAATATATGTATACATGTATACGTTATCTCGCATTTTCCGGTCCTTAGCCACATATCTATCATTAGGTGTCTACAATACATGCGTGATATTAATCTATCATACTATTTTAAACAGTTGTATAACCCGTATGTTTGAATTACAGATACGCTTCCATTATATTTGGTATATCCAACACACTAGCGTCGTTACCTGGTGCTGTAGTGCCATTGATAGTAGCTGTGATAACGAAAAATGTAAGTCTTATATGATATACGTGGTATATCCTAGGTTTGACATTATTATCAGTTACTCTTGGACATCACTTGAACGTGCATTTATGATAAATTTTCTTCTCCGATTTTTCCAATTGGTGTATAATTGTCTGGGTTTTTTCTATTTGTTAAAACCACCAAATACTTCATCCATTCTAGATGTCTGGATAAGCCTTTGAGGATAGTTTTACACCGTACTATTAGATTCGACTATTATACAAAATTTATTATTATCATGACAGGACAGTATAATGTTTTGTCTTGAATGATCTCTACAAACTTTACTACGAGGGCTACCCCATTAAATCGTGTACTTTGCTCATTGCACGAATAGTATTCAAAACATTCGTTTCCAACTTTCACTGATGGTTAAAAAACATGTTCTTGGCAGGTATCGGCTTTTCGTGAAAATGTATCAAGAAATTCAGTTCACATTTCTAATAGACATAGCATGTAAGTGCGGCATACAGTGACACCAAACTTATAATGCATATACGAGGGTTGTCCCAGTAAATCGTGTACTTTGCCCATAACACAAAAAGTTGCCAAAACATCTGATTCAAATTTTTACTGATGATTAATGAATATGTTCTTAAAAGGTATATGGAATTTCATGAAAATAAATCAAGAAATAATTTGTCAGTTTACAGTACCAATACACATGGTATGCAAGGTCGGCGCACAGTGACGTCAAAGTCAGAACGTCATGCCGCGAAACATGTTTCTCTGCGTCTTAAGTTATTGTTCCTTTTATTCAATATGCTTACGATGGCATTAAACTTTTTCTGATACGCATTTGCGAACCAATCGCAATCGAATGCACCATAGAAAAGCTGTCTGATCGATATAATCAACCCTCGTAGTTGCAGATGAACAGGTGACTGGATAGTATTAATTGGAAATTTCTTCTAAGTACACTGTGATACATTAACATTTCAGCAAACTGTGGAGGAATGGCGAATTGTGTTTTTCATCTCAGCTGGTGTTGCAGTATTTGCCTGTGTTGTGTATGGCTTGTTTGCTAATAATGAACCAGCAAAGTGGGGAGGTATACACGAAGATGCTGAATTCGATGTTGAGGTTCCAATAAATTCCGTTCAAGCTGCCGACATAAATTCAGACGTGGATACTTGAGTGCTCAACGGACGTTATCCGAAAGATTGCGTTTTTATCCATGCGCGTATGTTAGCCTCATAACATAAACGAAAACTTGTTTTCCTCTCACTTTCTATGAATTCAAAATCTAAAGCGAACTGTTCGAGTGAAAGTTTCAACCAATTACGTATATTTTAAACTGTAGTGTTCAAACAACCCAACTTATGGTGCCAGTAAAGTGTACTTTACGCCATTCATTTTATTCATTGATGTTTAGTAATGTTGCTACCAGATTATGATCTCAAATCGATGGCTTAGAATGAGAAGGTCGTAACTACTACTTACGACTATATAATACTGATACATATTTAAAAGCAGCACCACATGGCGATTCGTATGAGCCTATTGTCGAGAAAATCGTAACTTTGTATGTTGACTAATCCGAAGCTATAGAAACATCATGGTTTACCATTAGTAAAGATAAATGTTCGGTTTTTGTTTTCTCAAAATTTCTATTTTGGACTTAATAAGACCTTCTCATTCTCAGTCAACGAAATTTTATGAAAGTATACATCATCACCGTGCTACATGTGTGTGTTTGATATTTAACAATAAAATATTTTATACGTGTGCACTGATATTACATTCAGCGGCGTAGCTTGCCTAAAATGTAGGTGTAGGCCCAAACCTAGGGGGGTCCGGGGGCATGCTCCCCCGGAAATTTTTTGAAAAAAGGGGGCTTTCTGCTGCATTCTAGAGCATTTTAGGACGATTTGGGCTACAAAGAAAAGCAAAGTATTAGCAACAATTTCGATCAATATAAATTTTATTTTTTTGTTTTACAAATCGATTTTTTAGAAAGCACGAACAAGCTGTTTGAACATTACTCTGTATATGTTTGAACATTACTCTTTACATATAAACTGTTTACACATCAGTTTGGTCAACAATGACTCAACATGACAAGGTCCGATTTCCATGAAATTAGGCTCATAAGAAGCGCCTTATAATGCAGATTTCAAATACAATGTATATGTATCGGTCTTAAAGCATAAGGTGGTATGTAGTGGTTATGACCTTCATAATCTAAGTGCTCAGAAAAAGTCAAGTTTCCGACATTTTCTAGATGCAAAGGTATTGATCACATTATCAACATCTACATTGGTATCTTTATGAATGTGGAGAATGCCTAGACCAGACAACCTCTCCGACCCCATCGTTGTTCTTAAATAATTCATTATTCGCTTCATAGCACTAAACGACCTCTTGCATGAAGCCGATGTCGGAGGCATTGTCAGCAGTACGCTAAGCATTGTATATTTGCAAGGATACAAGTCTTTTGGTGTTAATTTTAATGTTTCCTCAAGCCTTGATGGTCTCGCATCAGTGATGGTCCATCTAACTCTCCACCTGGTAATCTCGTTGTGGAATGCATCGTACGATCCATCCGCTGGCATATCTTGGGCATATGTTGCATACATATCGGCCAATATGTTATCCTGAATAACATACAATGGTTATGGTTACCCTGTTGCAGATTGTATGATTGAATATCACATAAATTCGTCATACAATTTTCCCATTGACTAAAAAATATATTTCAAGTTCCTCGCACGGTGACATGAAAAATATTCATATGCGAAGACAACGAAAATTACACTCTCACACATGTTAGCAAGTATACTGAACGTGTAATCGGATAATGTTGTTTTGCACTGGAATCAACTCATGACTTGATGCAATCACTCAACAAAAGTTTTTAGTTTGAATAAGACTGTTTTCGATATGCTGTTACATTAGAATACAATTGGAACTTACCTGCAAATTAGGTAGCTTGGTCGGCACAAGAAGCCCCGCCAGATATCTATTCTCATTACCAAGGACACGGGTGGTCATTTCTTGTACAAGATGGTCTAGTAGTACCAAGTAGAGAGTGACCTTCCAATACTCCGAAACATCTTGTATGTCGGGGTTAGCCCTATGTTGTTGACGCCCTACTCGCCGTGGCCTACATGGTTCAATCTGAAATTCTCCGGCGATTGTTGTAGCCCTGTCATAAATACTGTTCCATACATCTGGATCTTGTCGTTCGGCATTCAAGACTGCGATTACAACTTGTACATGTACAATATAATCTTAGTAAGACAGGTGAATGAGAGTTGAAGTTAAGTTACCATTTTGTGAGGGCTGTTTTCAGCTCATCAGCCGCTCAACTACTCTTTGACATTTTAACTTTCCCTCGTCATTTGGCTACCTAATGAAACATACATGCGAGTCTCCCAGTTGGACTTTTGTCTCATGTGGGTGTGACAGCAAACATCGATATGGGCGCACGGGAATAGACACTACCTTTACAGGTACTAAATTACACCTTGGTGGAGCATGTGGCTTATTCTTGCTCAGATGAATTAACCAGTTGTCCCGACGATGGTTGAACCCGGAATCTCTCGAGCCCTAGCTCTAGACCCCCACCCCACATGTTGTACTTAAATTTACATTTTCTTATTACATTTTCAATTATTTATGGGGATTGTTTCGGTTTGAATACAGAATGACTGAAACGTTGTACAAAAACTGCAACTTAATTGAAACATCAAATAATACACCATGCTATTTTACTAGAATACGTGTGTATACAAAGTACTTCTTAAAATTCTATACAAGAACACTGATCAATAAGAATCTGATTTTTTATCTACATGTATATAAAATTAAATTAGTCACTTGAATACCTTTGTTTCATCGACTGCATGTAGAAGGTCATTATCAGTTTTCTGCAGCAGGATGGTCAACTTTTCTGTTGTCGTCAGGACATGTTCTGCAACAACCATGGCGATTATGAAATCGAACCGCAGAATGGCAGATAAGTATTGCCCCGATTTGTCATCTCCATCGTCATGTAGGTTCTCATGGGCGTGGACAGCAATCCTAAAAGATGCCCGCATGGTCTTAAGACTCTCAGTCCTACTGGTCCACCGTGTAATGCACAACTTGCGAAGTTTCTCCCGTCCTGCCATTTCGTCCTGTGTAATCGCATCCCGGGAAAGCTCATCTTTGAACTCATGAAGTCGCTTTGCAGAATAGTCGAAGTGAAACGTGATATCCTGCAAAGTGGCCATCATTGTCCTAACACAGGGAATATTACAGCTATGGACAAATGACAGGTTAAGGCAGTGTGACTTGCAATGAACGTAATTTGCATGAGGAGCACGTTCGCGAATCAACGCCTGTAAGCCTTTGTACTTCCCCGACATGTTCGAAGCTCCGTCATAGCATTGTGCACGTATTTTCAGAATGTCTTGATTATTGTTCTGAAGGAATGTGATAATCTCTCCACATAAGGCAACACCCTTAATGGATGAACATTTGATGAATCCAAGGAATTCTTCTCTGACTGACCCAGCATCATCTACGAATCTGACACACATAGATAATTGCTCCGTGGAAGATTTGTCTGTTGCTTCGTCCACCATAATAGCAAAGTGAGGACACATACGACATTCGTCTATAATACTGTTTTTCAGTTGATCTGAGCAAATATGGATAAGTTCATTTTGTATGTCGGGAGACGTGTATTTGGCATTATAATGACTAGTATCGAGATTTCCAGCCAAAATCGGGTCGCTTTTGGCAATAGTGTTTAGTATTGCAAAGAAATTGCTATATTTCTCCTCATGGCCTCGTAAAGGGATGTTTTGTCGTGTGCACAGAAGAATAACTTCGATTATTTGTTTCAAAATATGTCTGTTCTTTTCAACAGAGTCTCTTGACGTGTCACTTATTTTTTATTGATTGATGCAGATTTCCCGGTCATAATCATACAATACTGTTCTCCTTTCTCTAACGCATCCTTGTGGCAATCTGTGTCGCTTTCATGTCGTTTCACAAACGTAGACAGATTCTTCCAGTCACTCACACCTGTCGTAAATTGGTTAGCCTTGCTACCAAACAACACACAAAACATACAGAAGACAGCATCCTTGGAAGGTGAGTATCGCATCCATGAGTTTTCTTGTAACCACTTGGCCGTCAGTCGTCTTTCTTTGAATTTTCCATCTTTATCAGGTTTTCCAAATGTTCTGAAAGTTAAATATTAATAAATTTATTCATGAAATTGTCATAATTCCATGATTTAATAGATCTAGGTCTATATCAGTAAAATAAGTTTTCTGGAAATTTTATATTGCATAAAAAAACCGGTCGGGTCTGGGGATCGAACCCAGATCGCGCACATGAGGAGCATACGCGTTACCACTGCGCCATGACCACAACTAAAATTATTACAAATTATTTACCATAAATACACGTTTAGAAATAATAGTGTGGCACAACAGCAAAATAGATAATGTAATTGATTCTCTTCTACATTCAAAAGCTTTATTCTGCTGGAATATTTTGATTTCTGATCAGATTTGATCTTATCCGGGGTTTAAAAGGTCGTTTGGGCGTTGATCTTTTTTACAAAACAGATATGATAGATCTTAAAAACTATTAAAAACTTTGTAAGTGTGTACCGTATAGGAAACTGATATGATGTCACTGTAGTCCATGACTCTTCTAGCAGTCTCTGTTTAACGACTTCATCACACGCGTTAAAAGTCGAACTCGCAACTCTGGGTATGGTGGCGGCTCACCTAAATAAGTAGCCATTGTTGAACGTATACAGGTTTTCAAATTCAAGCGCCTTTGCAACTTGCTTTGAAAATCTTCGGGAGGCGTTTGATTAGACTATAGTCACGTTTTTAATAGTGTCGTGTAGTGTTATCGGTAAAATCAGTTAGATCTAGACCTTTAAGTTTTGAAAAGTTGAGTTTGATGAGGGATGGTATTCTCCCATGAAAAATAATTAAATCTTAAATTTATCATGATGCAGTTCTAGCTTTGTCAGGCAATATACGAGTCCGGTATCCCTCTACACCTCTTAGGCCTCGATTTTTATACCATTTTTCGCATTTTTAGCTTTTTTAATTTTTCACTTTTCTCAAAATTTAGTGTAGGCCTAGGCCTACACGGCCTATAGGAAGCTACGCCACTGACATTGTATGAATGTGGTGAAACACTGCCGATATAATCGCTGGCTTGTAATGAGAATGTCGTTATTGGAATCTCCACAACGAGGTGCTTCGTTTGAGCCTAGTTTCATGCAATTCGAAAATGGTCAAAGTTGAACAAAACTGAGTTACAAAACCCAGACCAAACTAAAGTTGAAAACGTTTTTGTATGCAAAACATATCATGCATGTTCAATTTAGGTAATGATAGTAAACACTCATAATATGGGTAATTTAACAGCGTATCGTTCAGATATATTATTCCTTTTCATAGATTCGAATGTAAGTGTGCGTGAGAATCCGTGCTTTTAATAGTTAATTGATGAAACAAAATTTGATTTAAACTAACAATATCGCTGGATTAGAATGAGAAGGTCGTAAGTACAAAGTCGATATTTTGATGAAACATGAAATCACTGTCTGAAATTGACTCTTTACTTATACATGTATACATGGAAAAAATGTACACCGTCATTTTGGTCAACATGACAAGTTCCGATTTTCACGAAGTTAAGAAGCGCCTTATGGTGCAAATTTCGATTATGTATCAGTCTTATAAGGTCATAAGGTCTTAGTTACGACCTTCTCATTCTAAGCCAGCAATATTATTCATGGTGAGACGTGTATTAAAGAGTCATACGTACTTCTCTTATTTGTTTTCAACCACGGTCTGTATTCAGTATGTAATCTAATACTAGAGATCACGTATGACGTAAACGTTTATACTTTAACTCTTGATAAAGGACATATAGAAGTGCAATGTATAGCGGTGTATTTTTTTGTCATACTCTGTACTATTAGTTCACTGACACAATTTAAAGATAAGCGTGTTAGCGGTGGGATAATACAATGTACATGTAATTCATACTGGCGATGTTGACGAATTAACATTTAAAACGGTACAGAATGTAACGTTGAATGATCCTGGCTGATATGTAGGACCTAAATTCCTCGAGAGTTGATATAAACAAGGACATGTCGGATATCGGTAAGTAATAGTTTCTAACCCTACTTTTTATTATGACTGTCACAGTGATGCTGGGTTGGTATTAAATATTGATCGTACTTGACTTAAGTACGTGGGTGAATCAAAAAGTTCGTAAAAAATATCATTACTCACAACCCACAGCTCCAAATGATTTGAAAATTTTATAAAATGTGATCATAAGTATAACAAAATAATTTCAATGAATTAGTAAAAGTTAAATCATTATACAACGAAACGCGCACATGCTGTATCAGCATACCGTATCACGCCAGCGTCATTTCATGGACGACGTCAAACTTACAATGTACGCCACGCGAGTCAATACTTACGTTAACGTTTTGACTCATTTTCGTTTTGAACAGGGGGCGTTAGCGAGTCGTTCAGTGCAGGCGATAAAAAATTCACGGTTAAGACTGCGAGCTAAAAATAGATGAATTTGCGTATTCTGCGGGGTGACTTCGGACTTTATAGCTCAATCTTTAGCCAAGACAGTGTTTATAATGTTGCGTGATGATAAATATTTCGAGACATCGATTGTATTATGTTATGTAAGCTAGGTTACCATCCGGTCAGTGATAAACCCTCAACGTTTAAATACTACGAGAAGTATAGGCAGTAGTGGTAATAATGTATTAACTAGATATTGGAGCATACATTGGGGTGGCATATGCCCTCATATGCTTTGTGACTGACAAATATTTTCCCTGACGACAGGAACAATCCCTGTTCTTTCAGTGTCATCGGCGCCTTGATTTGGATAATCATCGTGAACATAGTTTCCGCATTTTCAATTGTTAGTTTAAAACTTGTGCGCTGTACCATACGATTAATCATAAGTGCTTTGCCATATCCGCTATTATATAGCGCTGGTCCTCTTCGACGACGTTGCGAACCAACGTCCCCAATATCGGGTGTATTTTATTCGGTTGTCAACTGCTAGTATCCAACACGAAAGCACTAATTCCTATAATTAATCTATGTCTATTTATTTCACAATATATCCCTGCACGTTTCAAACCATGTATTATTTCTGATGCCGAACATAATTTCGGTTTCACGCATATTTTGATAGCAGCCTGTGGTTCCGTAAATTCCGGTAGACCCGTTTTACGCGGGTATTTCTATATAGTGCGATTATGTAACTGTCGATTAAAATATTATTTATCGAAGATGGCGTCTGAAATATTAACAGACTTTATAAATGATATCATGCAATCAGAATTTTTTACTGTTTTTGGAGGTCCTACAATTGAGATATTTTAGAAAATTTAATAAAATGTGTTTGAAATTATCCATGTGTTCCGGTATACGTATTCGCCCTTATTTAAGAGATATATATTTTAAACGGTTATCATCAGGTCGCTATAACTCGGTGTATGTAAATGTATTCATTCAGCATAAATGTGACGACTATAACTCTCAAAATAAAAAAAAAGTTATGGCAAAATTCTACGAACTTTTAGATTCACCTTCATATAAGGACAATCAATCAGATCAAACTATATTAAACTAATGTCCATTAACACGCTATATGATTGGCTATTCTTATAATATTCTGCAATTGAAGAAGATCGAGATCGAATTCCAACCCATGCTTTATGGAAACACAGTCTTATACTATGCACTAATCATTCTATTTGGCCACCAAACAAGTCATTTTCGATCCTAGACATCGTGTAATCTTTATCGTCGGAAACACCGACTTCGGGAGGTCCTTCCATTGTCTGTTCATATTGATCGTTGTCGCTCGTGACTGTTAATATATTTAATGTTGGTCTATACACTGAGCAAAATTTCTAATTGGTCACTTTTTAAACTCACATATTTTTATAATTTTATTAATGATTTGGGTGATGTACTAATATGTGAGCTCATCTTACTTTGGTTCTGTATTTATTCTAAGTATTAACTGCTTATATCATTATCAAACATATACATTATTGATAGTACATTGAGAGTTCAATGCAGACAGTATTATTTTGCTTGCAAGTCAATTGTAACATAAACAGACCTGTAACACTCTCCATCGGAGAGAAATAATTGCTGCGCAATCATACCCATTAAAGAGTTCGATAATGGAGCACATTTATGTTTCTGTAAAAACAAATGCTTAAAAAATGTATCTGTATACATAGATTTCTCGTCAACACCAGTGTTTCCAGAACATAGTATGAGTAGTTAACAAAACGTAACATAAAGGGTACAAGGTATGATACCGGAAATAAAGGATCTGTAACCACGCTTGATAGTCGTGTTTTGTATGTGTAATTGTGTACGCATGGACACATTGGCCAATGCATATATGGAATAAAAACTGTTATGATATTGCCCCATAACATAAATTTCTTATATTGTTGCACCTACGATAATTGGTAGAAATATAATTGTAAATACGTTTTGAAGGCTTAATTTAATAACTCATTTTTTTGGACTGACCCTCGTATAAAGTGTGTTTTTTTCGCGAAAAAACTCTGATAAGCATTAACTAAATAATATATATTTATTTCAGTGTTCGAAGATGATCGTACACCAAAATGTTGTTCCCAACGTTGGATCATCGCATACATGGGAGCATGGCTCGGTATAATGTCATACTTACTGAGCATGAACATGAGTGTAACAGTTGTTTGTATGGTGAAACAAGAAGCAGACAACATAGACACAATAGTCTCACATGTACACAACGGTTCAAGTTTTACTCATATAGCAAACATCCACGAAGTGTCTGAATTTAATCAAAGTGCTCAACTCCACAACGTTTCGAATGTAACAATGGTTGAACTCTCTCAGGATATGAGTGGAAATGTGTCGCCAATACCTAAACATCAGGTAAGCATACGTGCAAGAACAAAAATGCATTTTTAGTGTAGATTGGATCTTTACATAACGGTGACTTAGAATGAGAAGGTCGTAAGTACAAAATTGATATTTTGAGAAAACAAGAAAAAAATGTCTAAAAACTACTCAACACTTATGGATGAAACTTTTTAGACTTCAGTTTTGTCAACGTGGCAAGTTCGGATATTCATGAAAATATGCTCAGAAGCGCATTGTAGTGCAGGTTTAAAGTATTATTAAAGCGTAAGAAGTGCGTACGACCTTCTCATTCTAAGCCAGTGATATAAACATGTACAAATCTGCAGGTAACTTATAATTGAAAGTGCATCGTATCACATTAATACATTCATGCAAAATTACTCAACTTGTCTAGTCTATTATAATTTCTGAAAAGCCTTCCACTGTTTCTTACCATCTTAAAGTTGGTAACCCAGATTTTATCGGCACCATGCACTGAAACGTTAAGGAACTAAGGCTTGTAATTGGATAGAGCTAAGACTGCTCATCTGTAGTCTTTTTGTCACAAAAAGTCTGCCTCTATCAACCTTATGGTCTAAACCGGTCGGACACACACCACTTACGAGTGTCTCTGTCGATATAATGTAGTTAGAGGGAAATTAAGTACATTGTGTGATATAGTATTGCTCGTAAAGTAGCATGTTTCATATAATATACAATTGTAGTTATATTTATTTTCAGACAGGAGAATTCACATGGACCAAAAAGGAACAATCATTCATACTATCAGGATATTTCTATAGTTATGGATTAGCTCAGATACCCGGCGGATGGTTGGGGGCTAAGTATGGTGGTAGAAAAGTTATTGGTATCTCTATGACAGTAGCATGTCTTATGACATTGTTAACACCACTCATGGCAAGATCGAGTCTTTATCTCGTTGTGGCTATCAGAATTATTCTTGGAATGAGTTTAGTAAGTATTTTTATGTTCTACTTACATGCGCTACTTCAAGGTAATGTTTTACCATGATACAATGTACATTGCATGGCTGTTTTAAAATATGAGGAAATTGGACAGGAAATGCAGCAATCGGCTTAACCAGCCGAGCACAGAAAACATTGACAAGACAACAACACCGAGCAATGCCTACGCACAACCTAACGAAATAATTAAATTTCAAGTTCAACCCCCAAACTTGCAGGATGACACTACCACAAGGAAATAACAAGAAAACGATGCTCCTAAGTGATTTAAGTTGATCGAAAAAAATCAGGGCTTCCTCGACTGAACGTGTTTGCATGTCCGTCATCTATCTCATTTAAATCGAACCCATTTTTGGAATGTGAATTAAGCTTTCTTTATAGTATCATTTTGTTATTTTAATGTTTACAAATGATTAACTGATCTGGATCGATTATGATCCTGAGAATAAGTTCATATCATTTGAAAGTTTTAAGTAACTTTTTGCAATACAAATTATACGGTTTTTCGATTACTTGAGGATCGCTATTTTGTTTTGGTATTTCTGCTATTTTATTGCGGGGACTTTGGAAAAACTAGTGGGTCAAGTCGCCGCTACGCTTCATTTGGTCCTCTGGTGTGACCGTATTTTGGCATATCATGGTGGGGCTAGGTTGTCCAGCTCTTTTACAGCGGGACTTTTACATTTAATTTGTTTGGTTATGTTAATATGGACATTTTTTCATGTAATCGTGTTATGTGATGTCGTAAATGTTTCCTGTGCTCGGCTGGTTAAAATGAGAAATGCCTTTCCTGTCCGATTTCCTTATACGTTTAATAGCCCTGTAGGGAAAACATAATATACAGCAGATATATCTACTTCTGGCTAAAATGTTCAAAATAGTCAAAAAATAATGTTTCTGTTGCAAAAGTGAATTATTGTACTTGAGACTGAAACTTATCCTGAAAAATCAGAATCAATTTTTAAAACCAGGATCAGATCTAGTAATCCTAGTATTTTTATTACTCAGTATTAAAACATATTTTAATGCCTTTGAAATTAATGGAAATCTCATTATATAACTGCCTGTATAAACTTTGCGCTGAACCGTAACACAACTACTGGTTTTTAAAGGATAATAATAATAACTTGATCCTGAAAACAAATCCTATGTAAATACGGTATCTGGTATCAATCAATACCCTAATGTAAGAACCGCCTAAGTAGCTGGCACTATGTGATCATGTTGTTAAATGACTTAAAATTATTTATATTGAAAGGAAGTGGATTTAAGCTCGTATATAATTATGTTCATCATTAAAGAGGCATTCGCTTTAACTAGAATATTTTTTCTGCTATCACATTAAATGAGCTTAATGTTTAACGCTATCTATTATCATAATTTGTCAGAAGAAAGTGTGCGCAAATATGTCGCTATAGTGTCAAAATCATACTTAAATCACCAATAATAATTTATTACTTCCAGCGATTTATGATTATGTGGTCAAAGGGAAACAACTCGTGACTATTTGGGCTCGTTATGGAAATATGTTTTCATTTGTTTCTCGGTATTTTTTTGGTGGTAGCTTTTTGTTGAAGATTTGAGGAGAATAAGCAATAATTATTCTCATTTAATGTATAATATTCCTAAATGGATTTAATCGATCAAAATTTTAGGGAACGTCTTTTTAAGATGAATATAAATGTTTTCATTGTAGTGACTGTGTCATTTATATTGATAATCTTGCGGCTTAACTATGACAATTGCTCAATGTAGTTGTGTTGTGGTGTTACTGATTTCGGTGCTCGGCTGGCTAAGTTGAGTGCTGCCTTCCCTGTCCAATTTCCTCATATATTTTTGCAATATTCGAGGGAACTGTTGTGCCTGCATTCTTCGGACTGATTGGTGTATGGGCACTACCTACAGAGAGAAGCAGAATGCTAGGAATACTCTACCTCGGTACGTGCAGTTCTATATGGTATGGTTTTGTTATTCCCGTGGCGTTGATGACTGGTGCAGCTTTATTTTATACTAATTTATTTAAGGTCGATTGTCGAACAAGTTTTTCTAACTTATATTAATCACTCTAACCGCCTCATTCCTGGTGCTACCTATCGCCAGGAGGGAATGAAAGAAGAGAAGCCAGTTCCCCTATATAGTGAGCGTTTAACAAGGGAATTTCTGGTACCATTTTTATTTCGTCTTTGGTATGACACGACCAGGGATCGAACCCGGGACCTCCTGCACTCGAAGCGGACGTTCTATCACTAGGCTATCGAGGAGGCAGTTTAATGTATTGTGCCGGGCTCGATCTTATCTTACCAAAGTCGAAATTAATATTGCACCAGTAATACCCATTCAGGAAGCTCAGAATGAAATTGAAACTGGTTTCGTTTCTCTAATACCCTCGTGACGATGGATACCACCAGGTAAAGGCGTCGTCACTTCTTGTACGATCGACCTTATATATATTAGTTTGAACTCATTTATCCACTGTAACAGTAGAAACGGCTTATACACAGGATCAAGGTCCAGTAAACTGCATAATTGTATCAAAACGAGGGTTTGTTCCATAAGAACAGATCATAATACATTGGACAGGGAAGGTGACAGCCAATCAAAAACAACAGAGACTATCAAATCATCAATTGGAGTTATTGCATTCATGTTACATTGCAGGTCAAATGTTTGGTGCTGTCGTGGCTTATTCAACTTCAGGAATTTTGTGTGTTCACGGATTTGACAATGGATGGGCTTCAATATTCTACATACATGGTATGGTGTATATATCGCTGGCATAAAATGAAAAGGTCGTAAGTCGTAATAAATATTTTGAGAACACAATAAATTGTCCTAAAATTACTCTTTACCTATGGTGAAACAAATTGGTTCTACTTCAGTTTGGTCAACATGACAAGTTCTGATTTTCATGAAAATAGACTCATAAGAAGCGTCATGTGGTGCTGATATTTAAATATGTATCAGTCTTATAAGGTCTTATAAGATACGACCTTCTCATTCTTAGTCAGCGATATGTGTGATACCCTGTATGTATGGGCATTTTTGTTTAAAAATTGTTATTCAATGTCGGTTGTAATTGTTATTCAACTACGCGTGACCCATGCATTGATGTTATGTGTTGCTTATTTGCTTTCATTAACAATTTCTCTGCAAACAAACCAATAACTCCGCAGTTCAGAACTTTTTCATATGTTTCCCACACAGGGTACATGATTCTCCTTACCTGGCAAAGCAGCAATATGGACAAAACACATACTTAAAATTCGGTGTTCCGCTTCATTCTAATTGACTTGCTGCTATAGGTATTTTCGGACTTGTTGTTGGTTAATTTTGTGTATTTACAAGTACATGGTCATTTATGTAGCTCCTTGGTAATCATTACCATAAGGAGCTCTGTTTGATGATACAAGTAATAACAAACACATGGTTATGATTGAAATTTATCATTTAATATTTAAATGACGAATTTCACTTTAAACAATAATGTCAATATGCAATAACAAATGACATTAAACATTATATGAACATTCAATAACATAAGGAGCTCTGTTTGATGATACAAATAATAACAAACACATGGTTATGATTGAAATTTATCATTTAATATTTAAATGACGAATTTCACTTTGAACAATAATGCTATTATGTACTAACGAATGACATTAAACATTATGTGAACATTCAATAACATAATGAGCTCTGTTTGATGATACAAGTAATAACAAACATCTGGTTATGATTGAAATTTGTCATTTAATATTCAAATGACGAATTTCACATTAAAAAATAATGTTATTATGTAATATTAAACAAACAACATTATATAAACATTCAATAACATTTAAACTGTAACTGTGCTATTGCAGGTATTTTCGGGGTTGCGTTTGTGACGTGTTGGTGGTATTTTGTGTATAACTCACCCAGTGAACATCCACGAATCACAGAATCTGAGAAAATGCTAATTCAAAATGATACGAAGTGTAGTTACAATCACAAAAAGGTAATGTTTACGATAATTGTATAATAGTATTTTTCCTCCGTTATGATAACTTCAATTTAACAATCAAGCCTTAATTAGACCATACGAGCACCACCACTATGGTATATCAGGTCCTAATCTCTATAAGCATCTCAAGAAGAAATCTCATCTCAAATTGAGATTTAATTAGCTCAAATCAGAGTCTAACTTGAAGATCAATCCGAAGTTCAAACTCTTAAAAATTTACTGTTATCAGCTAAGAATATCTATCTCTGTTTCGTGATGCACATTTTGAGTTCCAACTCCTACAGAAATTCTCTTTGTGACAAATGGCAGTACTTGAGATGAGATTTGACTCAGGGTGAGATGGTGAGGGAGATCGGGTATTTGGTTTGCTTAACCTATATTTCCGGTTTTGTCAGTTCTGTTATCAATGTAACAACCGGGGTAGAATGACTTCATTTGTATTTGCGCAATCTTTTTAGGTATTGTCTTGCCGGGCGGGCTAAAGCACTCGATCTTGATACTGCAGTGCAGTTACGTCATACAGTATAGGTCCGAATCCCAAGTGCTATATGTATCAACTATTTATTTTCCTATCATAAGAGCTTATATCAGTACCGGTTAGGGTTATATAGCGATATCATCTATATAATAAAAACATGTTGATTGGTCTGTTTGGTTCAAAGAGTGAACGCCAATTTGGACGAAGAGTGAGGGTACCTCCATATACATGTATACTCCTATATATTTATGTTATTATTTCCGTGTCTATAAAAAATGGTTTCTGGGTTACCTTGTTATATAAAAAGATATAGCTGATATGCGTAGAGACATAAAAGTCGACATAACCTTGTATCTGTTTTTGTTCGTATATACACTGCTCAAACTAATTAAAGGAACATTTGCAATTTTGCTAATTTTGTTAAAATTTAAAGTCAGGAATTCCATAAAACATGTTTGAAACTTTGTCTACAGGATCATATCACGCATGAGAACGCCTGTGATAACATTTAATGGTCTGGCTTGAGTAATCATGTAGGAACAAGGAGTTAGTACTCCATGAAGCACAATACCATTGCTTGAGAACGTACACATATATTTAGACATTGCATTAACAATATAGAGGGACATACGCAATATAAGTTTTGTTCAATTTTCGTGTTTACGGGATAATCGCCAACAACCCAAAATAGTGCTACTTGCAAAAATGGGTTTTATCAATATTCGCTTTTGTTTTTAAATACAAAAAATGTAGGTACATTGATTGGAACATTCTAATATTTGTTCGAAAGACAACATTCACGTACTCATTTCATACATTAATTTTGCCACGAATTATTCATTCTTGTCAAAGATATGCCCAAAAAGTCCAGTGTTCCTTTAATTTTTAGAGCAGTGTATATCGTCACTTTGAAATGTAAAATTGAAGCTTCTGTTTATAAATATACAATTACATTTTTGTGTCACTTTCAGAAACCATACATTCCATGGAAAAAGATATTCACTCATTTTCCGTTGTATATATCGTATGTGGCTCACATTTGTGATACATGGACGTATTATCTATTACTGACATGTCTACCTCAATATTTGAAAGTGCTCCAGTTTGACATACAAAGTGTAAGTATGATATTTATTTCCTAATAGAGGTATGCATACCTAGACGGATGTGCGTTCTACATAAGATAAAGGTTGCATGTACCACAGGTAACTGTATCGTTGAAAACGAAACAAACAAAAAAACGAAAAAAAAAATTTGAAAATTATAAATTTTCAAAAAAATATTTTCGTTCTTTTTTTCATTTTCAACGATTACCCGTGGCATGTAATAGGGGTTTGATCAAATGTATGCACGACTACTACTAGCACAATTGACACATTTCAAGGTATATGTATACAACATGACAATTGTTTGTCCTCCTTACTAGAAATGCACCTTTACTGTTACAGGAACTGCACGGCTGAATTACATTGTGGAAAACAGATACATTTGTAGATCACTAGTCTGATATGTATCTGTGAACATTAAAACGGGCTCTACTGGTGTATCATAATATATTAAAGCTGCTCATATAAAAGGTATAATTTTGGTTTGATTACTTTCGACGTTTCGCCAAATCAAATCCAAAATAGCTCGGCATTTCACTGACCGAGCCAAATTCATCGTATAATGTTACAAAATTTATCAAATGTGAATGACACATTGTTTAATGTTATGATAAATTGTATGATTGTAAAAGATCTAAAGACAATACCGTTCTTATGACGCTGATGTGTTCCTGGTCCAAAGAACTGCTTAAGTCTTTATTTCGCTTTCGTTTAAGGCTTCTGCATAATACATGTGCTATGGATCGCAGTCACATTATATTACTGTCAGTCAATTATTATTAAACTGTGCTGTACAGGTACGTAAGTTACTGTGTGTATATATGCTTATTTGGATATACGTTTGTATCTGTATTGTAGAAATTCTGTATAAATGTGTTATTTTTTGTTGTAAATATTTGATGCTGATGCATTGTTGTACATTATGTTATACTCTTCATATACGAGGGCCCATCAATAATTTCGTGAACTAATTTTATGTAGCGAGTATAGGTATCCTAACACACTATTAGCCTCTATACCTTATTAAAGTAACACCCCTTGCACAGTTTGCATTTATTCCATTGCTCGACCCATAACCGGAGCACGTGTTACAGGCCGTCACGTGACATCTCCCGCAATGTTTTGTTTATGACGCACCCAACATCTCTCAGGGCTTGTATTTCTAACCATGCAGGCTATTTTTGAGTTTTGGAAATGGCCAGAAGTAGCCAATAGTCTATTCTGGGCTATAAGATGAGTGCTCTAACAGTTTTATATTCAAGTCCTAGATTGTGTCCGAAACAACGCTGCGGTTACGGATTGGCGAATTTTCATGGTATATCAGAATTTCATACATTTGAAGTTGTATGTGCTTTTATTTAATAGACGATAACAACTGAGATTTAATTATTGCTACAATAGTTTCTAATAACAGTAGCTTTCGGAGAAACACAGTAATTACAAGTTATTATTTGTATGTCGCAAAATATTATGGTCAATACACTTTACCGACCGCCAATTTTAACAACCAATAGTCGGCGAATATGCTTATCGTCTTTGTTTGCTCCTCTATTGTCCTTTAAGTACTTCTTCGACAATGAAATTGCACTATTCGATTACCAAGAGTCCATATAAACTGCATGCAAAATTTTCTGCATGTAGAAGACATATTGCCTGAGTAATGTATAAATCTTTAAAACAAAACGTTACTCGATCATACCACGCGACGCCATTTTTAATAACGAACGCCAATGACATGGCGTTAGAATATTGATATGACGTCATAAATAGTGACGTCATCAATCACTTTTTATGCTTAATTAATTGGGTTATAAATTATCTTTGACCATGCAAAATTTCAGTAAGCTATGTCAAAACGTTATGAAACAGTAGAATTAGTTCACGAAATTATTGATGGGCCCACGTATTTGGAGGAATAAAAGTATCTATCTATCTACCTTAAGTTCATACCCGTCTCTAATATGATAACATTGACAATTAATGTTGTTTACATGTAACAGTAAACAACTTTAAGTGATTGTTGTTGTCGCAACAGTAATGATAAGTAGAAAATACAAACATGAGGGCTAGATACGTTGAACAAATGTGACTTCTCGTTATTGGCAATGATGTTCCATACAGGCAATTTTAAGAAAGGATTCCGAAGAAACACGTGCAGTAGAGTTTTACATTTGACCTGAATTTGTAAAATACTAATAATAACATACAAATATTAATTAATCGTCATGCGTCGACACAGTTTAAATCATATATATATAACTAGACCGTTTGTCCGGAAGTATCTCCTGTCCGGTAATATATCGCTTGCAAGTAGATAAATACGCAGTCACACCTCTCGCTTAGCAGCTACAAGACATATCAGGTAACGATCCGAGTGTAAATCAAGTGTAGTACACACTTTGTATAAATCATTTATTGCTATTAAAAGCAGATGTAAATTCTGATCACTTTACTCATTATTGACGTACTGTGTAATTCAACGTGTACACATTATTGCAATTGCCGGAAATCGACTCGTTTATTCACAGTGGTACATGTACAGGTGCCATTTAGACCTCTTTCGAGTATAGAACCTGAGACATCTTGCTCTCGTAGAAGATCTACCACTATTTTATCAAGGCAGATAACTACATGTACTACCACTGATTATTAAGTTTTACTATATGATAAATGAATATTCGTTGACTTTCACTAATGTTTTAACACCCAATCTGAAGAACATATTGAATAAAGCACCGAGGTTAACAAAGAGTGTAAAAGTCATAATGCAATGATTTGTCAACTTTTGAATTCTTCACTAATGAAGCATATCTTTTCTGATTTAAGAATGGTTTGATATCGTGTCTACCTTTCATGACGAATATAATAGGACTTGGTATTGCCGGCACAGCAGCAGATTTCGTCCGAATAAAGACCACTTTAACTATAACGACAATTAGAAAAATGTTCCTCATATCAGGTTTGTATTCATTATTACAGCATAAAAACAATTATTTTGCTCATACAGCCCACTTAGGATAAAAATACAGCGACGCAGTGAAACAATCCACTAGTACGGTGTAAAAGCAAGTATAGACGCTTATACCAACAGTTCAATACCGAACTAAACTCTACCTGTTTAAGCAATGGTTTTAATCTTTTGGGTACATATTAACGATGGCGTCACTGTCAGAATACCTAGCTTGACTATACGAGACCCAAGTGTAAACATCAAGATTCACGCGCTGTTGGAGTCCGGTTTTACTTCAGGTTCTGATCAACGAATACTATAAGTGCAATGGATGCGACGATGGATAAGAATCATCAAATAAAAGCGATAAAAGCCGATATTTGACACTTTTATTTACGGATTGTTTGATGTAAGGCTATATTCCATATTGTTATTTCTCCTTTGACTGTGTCAATCATCTGATTTATCAACCAAGCTGCTTTTTGTAAGAAAAGTCAGTTCGAATTCAAAGGGGTACCCAATTGGGTATAATTAAGTGTTGCACTCCTTAGGGTATTTCTCTATAATTATATTGTGTGTGAATGATTTATTTTGAGTGATCCATTTTGAATTGCAAGGTCCTGTGATACAAGTAAGGTGAGTATCATGTTTTCATACATCATATTCTAAATTATGATAGGATGCTTGGTATTTATAACCAAATACTTCTTTGCATGACGGCGTTTTGCACAAGGGAACAGACCATCGATTGTCACATATATTAAATAATGCTTGGCAAGTAAGGTCTGTTTGTATTTGGTCCCAGTCCGATGGTATTTTGTTCAATAGTATTTGAAATAACAGACCAGCAAATTAAAAAAAAAATGTATCTGATAAAATATGCTAAAACATGCATTTTCAACACGATGTTTACTTTCTTTCAAATTAGTTTATTTCATTCGACAGTATACATTATATTTTCAGGATTTGTTGGTGTTGGTTCCTTTATGCTGGTACCAGGTTTTTTAACAAGTGAAACCCGAGAACTGGTTATCATGTGTATTTGTTTCTGTACGGTATTCGAATCAGTTGAGTCTGTCGGTGGTTATACTCCAAATTCAGTGGATATCGCGCCAAAGTAAGTAAGACCGGCTTGCAAAGCAAAGTTCAAACTGTAATAAAACACACCTTTAGATTCATGAGCAAAATTAATGTCTCTGTGTATGCTGCCTTACTTCAGCATTGCCCAAAAAGGTAAGTCCAATAAGCAGTTCAAATTATGTCTATTTGCAACAATATATATATATCTTGTGACGACATTTGTCTAGTTTAATGAATGTATAGTGTTTTGAATTGTTTATATCTGTTAATGAAGGTTTTTCAATTCAAACAGGACTATAATTTATTCTACAAATAAAATAATCTCAGCTGTAGAATAAAATCACCCGTTCGGTTCGCAGAATTACCCGACAGCAGTGTACGGTTATTAGTCGTGTAGAACATTTTGTTATATCGCTGGCTTAGAATGAGAAGGTCGTAACTACCAAATCTATATTTTGAGAAAATTGCAAAAACTGTCTGACAATCATCCTTTACTTATGGTAAAACAAAAGCTTTTACAATTATATTTTGGTCAACATCACAAGTTTCGATTTTCATGAAGATATGCTCATAAGAAGTGACGTATAATGCAGATTTCAAGTATGTATCAGTCTTATATGGTCGTAAGTAGTAATAACAACCAACCTTCTCGTTGTAAGCCAGCGATATATCGAGGTGAATCAAACATAATAATTGCAATGTTTGTTTCTTCTTACTTTTTCTTTGTCTCATCTAAGTATTTCTGTGATAAAGTTTTAACATACACAATGCAACATTTTATTCCAATATGGAGAGATAATATAAATAAAGAAGTTGGATGTTCAGGAAAGGGACGTAATAAACTTAGGACATATAAATTATTTAAGCAAGAGTTCTCACTTGAAAATTATATAGAATGTCAAATTCCTTTAAAACATAAATCTGCCTTAGCAAAATTTAGATGTGGTATAGCTCCTTTGAGATTAGAGACAGGAAGATACGAAAATATTCCAGAAAATCTGCGTGTATGTCCGGTCTGTAAAAATAATGTTGAAAATGAAATACATGTTTTGTTTCACTGCAATGCATATCAAAGTATTAGAGACACACTTACGTTAAAAGCTTGTGAGTTAAATGCCAATTACTTAAATCTTACAGATCAAGATAAGTTAATATTTGTATTGTCCAATATGAACATGATTAAAGTCAGTGCCAAAACCTGTTTTAATATTTTAAAAAGTAGAAATGATTTTTTATATAATTGATCATATTTCCTTTTTAATTTATCGTTTTCTTTATCAATTATGTAATGTTTTAAATGTCATATGCAAGTTATTGTGATACATAATGTATATTGTATGAAATCCATCTAATAAGTCCATAGTATTGAAAGCAAATGCTCTTTCTTCTAACTTTTTTCTAGTTAATGTACATTACAAGTACCACCACCTGTGTTTGGGTTTTGGTGTCTTTATACAGCTTTTTACTTACCTAAACCAAGTATCTAAAAATATTAAGCTATGGACTTGTTAGATAACTTTCATTTATTGTTGTAAAATAGATATTTTTATTGGTTTATGATGCTGGTCTCTTATAATTCTAGTCAGAATGACCACATATTTTAGTTGTTTTATATTATGTTGTTTGCATAATTGTAAATGTGGATGAGACAGAAATAAACAATTTATATACAGGTACTCGTCTATAATATTTGGTATATCAAATACTCTAGGTTCCATACCAGGAGCCATAGCACCACTTATGGTAGCGATTATTACAAAAAACGTATGTACAGTATTTATTCCTACACATGATTCAATTTATAACATTTACAAAGGGAATGGCCTACCGTATGCCACAAAACAGCATTTTGTGAGTCAGAAATACTTACAAAAATATATTGTCATCTCAAGATTCGTGCCATACAAGGATTTATAATTGCTATTTTAGTATAGAATTGACCGTCTGTGTTTATTTATGTGCTAACCAATTTTGCAACAGTAGGCCAATCCGTCAATATTTGAAATATCACATTATCCTTTCTCACTCTACAGTAGGTTTCTTGTATGTGACGTTGTTTCGACCATTTAATACTTAGTTGTAGTAAATTATGTACTTGTTTAAAAAGCTAATTGATATATTATATGACATCAGTAACCGATACATTTCCTTACAACATTTCAGCAAACTGTGGAGGAATGGCGAATTATTTTCTTCATAACAACAGGAGTGTCTGTGTTTGCTTGTGTTGTGTATGGTCTGTTTGCTAATAACGAACCTGCAAAATGGGGAGATATACTCGAAGATGTCGAACTGGAGGTTGATGTTCCAATAAATTCCGTTCAAGCTACTAACGCCAAAACAGATGTGGATATTTAAATCATTAATATTGGAAGGTTGACGTAGTGTATAAACCAAATCATTGTATGACTTACTGGGTTACTATAAAATTCAAATCGCCTTATTTATTGCTATTGAGAGCACATGTAAAATCTGATCACTGTGCTCCTTATTGCCGTTCTTTATTAGTCAACGTATACTCATTGTTGCAACTGCCGGATATCGGATCGTTAATACACAGGGGACTAGTATCTAACACGATACAAATACAAATAGTTGCATGCTCGTGTTTAAAAGGTCATGCCAAATGGCCAGTTTAAGACTGTCTCATACTTGATTTGAATTGCGAAATAAAATACGTGAATACATGTATATGTTTGTATTTATTTTACATACAGTTCGTATGGATTAGTCAAAATGCACACAAATAGTGGAAATTACTTAACATTCAGTGATGGTTTACTTTTAATACAATGAAATATGTATTGTTGTGTTTTCGTACTGAATGGATCTGCAGGTTCATAAAATTTTAACGTTTGTAACAACCGTTTGCGCTTTAATCGGGTCAAATTGGCGAATATATAATAAGCCGTTCCCAACTATTTTGACGAGAAAATAATTTTGAGATTTTTCATAGTTATAAAATATCAACCAACAAAGCAAAAATGCAAAAGAAATTCTGTTAATATCTTGAGTTTTGAGGAAGCCACTGTGGTTTTGATAGAGTTCATATTCAGAGTTATTTTGTATGTCGTCGCGACCGTCATTCAAACGTTATTTGACGTTACAGTTACAAGTATTTTATAATAACAACAGTTAATCAATTCTTGTCTTGTTCAAAATAGCATCACTTTTTAGAAATATCTTTTAATTTCCAAAATGTGAATCACAATCGAAAAAGATTACATTTGAAGACACATGCCATTACTGTTTAAAACAACTTATTTTTTCAGAATCACACCATGGCAACGAAGTATGTGATTGATTTCGACAAAAATATTTGGTAACTTACTTAAAATGCAATGAATTGATGTGTAGTTTTTTTTATTTAGGGGCTTTTTTAAAGCATTGTTTTATATTGTAGTTACATAATGTCAACATAGCAGGTTTTCCTGGGGAATGTCTGATATACACGCGTATATTCTGAAAGTTCTGTGTTGTGGTATACATGTATGTACAGTCCGTTCAAAGTTAAATGATAGTTGGTATAAACATTAGCTCGTCCGTTAGGTAAACTATGTTTATCAAGGTTAAACTGGGTGTATATGAGTTAATCATAATCCAACTATTCTTTCAAATGGGATTGTTCCCTCATTAGTACTACTTATTGAATCGACAGTTACTGTAAGTCTTATATATATTTAACTATATATACATACAGCATACGGTCATACAGGGTGATCATTAATATATGGTAACATAAATAACTTTAATAATTTTGTCAATTTTTAAGATAATATTTGTTGTTATATGCCATTGATTCACATTTACATGTAAGTTTCATTCTTGGCATAAATCATTTTCAAATGTTACTTATTTTTTGTCAGCAGATGTTTGAAGGGTTTTCCTTATTTCAGCATAACCGCCAAAATCAACACCAAATGACGTCGTAAATTACCAATAATGCCTTGCATTTTACACCTTGATGCTATCAATTTTACAGTGTATTGTAGTTTTCAAATCAATTAAATATACTGGTTTTATAGTATACACTCCCTCCTTCAGACATTCACATAATCAAAAATGCAAAGGAATTATGTTCTGTGTGTATAGGGGGCTAATTTAAATGTGGTCTTCAGCGAAATAATTCTATCGCAAAATTTCCTGGAATTACTGAAAACGTACGCCTTCATCTACGGCATTATTAACACCAAGTTCAAACAGCATGCCTTTATGAATCACAACTGATAAAAACTTGGGCATATTAGCTTTGAAATAAGGGTCAAACCAATTCTCTATCATTAAATCTGACAAAGTTATTCAAGTTATTTATGTTACCATATATTAATGATCACCCTGTATGTGCGTGATCAGATTATACGAGTATTAATTAGCCAAACAACAATTAAAGATCTGAACTTTTTATGCAATATTGAAATATGCCGAATATAGCCTTTATTTGCTATATTTCTACTGAAACGTGGCAGGCATATAAGAGTACCTCCACCCGGATTTGAACCCGGGTCACCAGATTAGAAGGCAAACGCATTAACCACTGAGGTACGGAGGCACATAGACAATAGACTTTTCTTCACTTTTGTGACGAGATTTAATTATACAACAATTAATGAAATCATAGACGGAACTCGTTCTCATTCTAAGCCAGCGATATGTTTACAATAAGTTGATTCATTCGGTGATTGGTGCAATTAGGACTAACTCGATAAGAATAAAATCCACAAGTTTTCACGATTCCTAAGGGTAGTGTAATTAGTATGGCTTTATTTTGGCTTTATTTTGCAATTTCATTATTCCAGAAAATGTCACATTCTAAAAATTATGTAAATCTGGTATGCGTGAAATCTGTAATATCATGTGAACAGGTTGATATTTACTTTGATACATAATGCTGCCATAACACTGCAGTTAAGTAAATTATTTAATGAGTACACTTTACTCATTAAATAATTTACTAAAACTGCTGTGTAATTAATGTAACTCGGAATGTGCGTTTACCAAAGCATGTCTCATTATAGAAATGTCACAAAGTTGTTCAGAGTGTTGAGTTAATTGGCTTAATGGAAGTCCAGTAAATATACATTTTATTGAACGATAATTGAAAATCGGACACAAACGGCAACACCAGGTCCGTGAAGATGTGAGGCGCCGAAATACGCGTTATGCATTTATGTACTTTTATTCAGAGTTGAGTTTTAGAATGACATTTGGACATAAAACATACGAGCAAATATAAAAGAATTCACAAGTAAGTTTTCTTTCCAGCATTTGATGAGGAACTGTGCGAAAACGTCCGTTTATCGTGCCGAAAATGACGATATTTCCTCATTAAATCTTTATGCGTGGATAATATAAATTGTTTTGGCTTGAAAACCAAGATACAGTACTTCCCTGTGCAAGACAATACAATGTTGTCTCCTCAACAGACGTATCATTACCTGTATAGACCGTTTTTTTCGAGAGCATTGGTCAGATTTTTGGCTACCGGCCACGATTGACCGTGCTACCGGATTCGTTAACTATGTACGCTAGATGGCTAACGTTTTCGTTATGAAAATGCGCTTAACGAAGCTTAACCCGTTCTAACCATATGATCTGGTAGCATGACACACTAAATCATAAATATGATTGAAGTCCTCTGTACATCTATGCCGGATTGAAAGCCAATATAACATGATCTAAATACGTGTGATATTTTAGTTCAAATAATTATTTTTGCACATACAAACTGTTTATGCTTTAAGAAGATCAAGCATTGGAATTCTATATTTGAGAGGACTTATTTCTCTGTCGGTGATTTTAACAAATTTGGTAACCGGACCTTAAACCACCTAATATGTGCTTTTTTGTGCCTTGAATTTTTATCAATACCTTTCATTAGCTGTAAACTTGAAACTATCTTCTCTCTTAAAAGATAGTAATTAGATAGAGCGTTACACTGCAGTTATACGAGGGTCAGTCAAGAAAAACTGAGAGTTGGTGAGTATAATGACCAGGAGAATAAGTGTTTGTATATTGTCTATACATTATCGTGGAATATGGTATCTCATCGATGTTATGGCGAATACCAATTTTGGGTATGAAAATTTGATTCTTGTTGCCAGACAACCGAAGAAGACAACTCGAAGGCATGCGTTCGCGTTGCCTGTAGAACACAATTGTGCGTCGCTATAGAAACACAAAGTTATATCGAACATTTTCAAATTTATTTTTTTATTTTGTAATGCATTAAACTATCAGATATATTTACTTATCGTTGATTTGTTCTTCAATATAGAAACTATACTTGGTGGAACTATTAATTATCACTTTATTTGTTGGTATTGAGACCACAATGTTACCCCACCAAAAAGAATGCGTGATGTTTTTCAAAAGCGAAGTTATATTTTGTTTTCTATTACGGTCACTGGACTGCATTAGATGCATTCATAATCATGCTGAGCAGAAATTGTGAATTAATTGATTAGTTTTAGAATGCCATGGCAACGCAAAGAACACATACCGAGAAAATGGATTAAATACGGGTAAATTTGTTGCTAGGCAACTAAACATTACAGCATTAGGGACCATTCTGTAACAAACACCTATAATGATTTGATATATACAATTCTACAAGATACACATGTTAGTTGTACTAGATTACGCTATATAAAGTTGAAATACCGTAAACGATCGAACTGACGACAAAATCAGTCTTCCAGTCACTGGTGCGAACGCATACCCTTTAGTGATGTTCTTTGGTTGCTTTGCAACTTTATTTATGAGCCTATATCTGATCACGGAATTCATCAGAATATCCGCAATGGATACTAGTTGACGATAATCGGAAGAATATATAATTGTTTATACATTTTGAAGGCTTAATTTAGCAACTCTCAATTTTTTCTTGACTGGCCCTCGTATATAGGTAATAAACCACTATATATCTACGTTAATCGTTATTAAGTTTAAATGCTTTATGCACATGTATGTAATGTGGTAAAACTGTTTTATTCATAAATGTTGACCATTCTGGCTTAGATATGAAAGTGAACATACGGTAGGGGCTAGCGGACAGGCAATCCGGCCGCGCGCGTGAAATCTTTGTTTACCGCGTTAGACGAACAAAAAATTTCTTTTATGATTTAGCGCAACCCCTGATTTATTTTTCATTTTTAAGGGAATAGAATAATGTTTGGATGTTTTGAAACTTGTGCTGTATAGTCCATGACACGGTCCATAAAAACGTTTAATCTTGATATGTGTGAGCAGTCTATAGTGGTGGTCTTGTAACCGACTGATTATTCACTAATTACAGAGGCTCATCAAACCCTCACCAAATTTGATGATAAGACAAATAATTGAATAAAATGATTTGTCATTTTGCGTCCAATATGAAAGTCTTGCAATATAATGTCATTGACATTTACCAAATTCCGTTTCCATTGTTAGCTTGATGTTATGCAGTGGTGTTCCCTTCCAATGATTTACGACAAAGATGCATATACATGATGAGCTATGTACACAATCCAATTTCATTCAATAACATCTGCCAATATGTTGAGATAGATGCTCCAAATAAGCCAGTGTACGAAAAAATTAAGTATTTTGCAGTCAACGGATAAGTGACATGCATGCTATTGTGAAAAGTGAAGCGTAAACTGTTATATAATTGAGCAAGTGCAGACCAAACCGTTCTTAATGTTTATAATATGGCTTATCCCTATACGGTAGCCATTGCCAAAGAGTCCGGTAGCCTCGTACAATATTATTGATCGTGGCCGGTAGCCAAAGATCTGACCAGTGCTCTCGAAAAACGCTCTATACAGGTAACGATTCGTCTGTTGAAGGGACAATATCGTATCGTCTTGCACAGGGAAGGACTTTTTACTGAAACTTTTATATTATCCACGCATAAACGTCAAATGAGGAAACGAAAGGTTGAGAAGCGAAATAGCGTCATTTTCGGCACCATATACGGCCGTTTTCGCAGTTCCTCATTAAATGTCGGAAAGAAAACTAACTTGTGCATTCTTTAATATATGCTTGTATGTTTTATGTACAAATGTCATTCTAAAACTCTCAATAAAAGTGCATAAATACCTTTTTCGGCGCATCACATCCTCACGCACCTTGCTTGCAGAGTTGACGAATCTTGTAGCTATCCCATTAGCAGGTTGTCGAATACACAGGATGAACACGTACTCAAGCTACCCAGCTGATTATAGTACACGTACAAAACATCACATATGACAATTCGGTGGCTTTGAATGAGAACCTTATATGACTAATAGATCTTTGAAATCTGCATCCTCGGGTTCTTCTTGTGCGCTTCTTTCGTGAAAATAGGAACGTGTCCTTAACAAAACTGAAATTAACAAATCGTGTTTTATCATCAGTAAAGAGTATTTGCCTGAGAGTTGCTTTTCTCAAACCATCTATTTGTTACGCACGATCATGTCATTCCAAGCCAGCGAATTACACGATACGATACCAAACAAACAACTAAAATGAACCGAGTCGCCAAAAGATCATGTGCCCGTTGCCTTTTTAAAAGTAAAACGATACGTATCGCTTTTTACAGGAGGTAATACATGCCTTCTACATTGATTGAACGGTGGTAACAGAATGAAGCCGCTCGGTAGCGCTTTGCTTAGGTAACGACCACTGTGTTACAGCTGTAAAAAGTCCTAACAAATGACAATTAATCCTTCCTGTATTCATGAACATGTGATCATCATACGCACTTGAGCAGAATTGCTTACTTTTGTAAATTATTCTGAAATGATGACCATGTACGATAATATCACTGGTTAGAATTAATACGACCTTATAAGAATGATACATATTTGACAGCTGCATCACAAGGCGCTTCTTATGAGCACATTGTCACGTTCATTTGAACTTGTCATGATGACCAAACTGAAGTTGAAAAAAATGTTTTACCAAAAGTTAAGAATGATTGTCTGGCAGTTTTTTTTGTTTTCTCAAATATTGATTTTGTAGTTACGACCTTCTCATTCTAAGCCAGCGATGTGGCTATCGTATGAAAAGTGCGAATGTGGGGCACCGGTAATAGTATCGTTGAAATAGAAATAAAAAAATGAAATTGAAAAAAAAATATTTTTTTTTCAATTTCAATTAGTTTAAACATATTTATTCACAATATTTACATCAATATACACATTTAACAACAAATAATTACAACAACATTTTAAATATCGGAAAGGATTGGAACGAAAGACTAAGTCTTATTTAAGTTCTTTTCCTTTATAGACTAACTATTAGTTTGTAATTTGCCTGTAATTATAAAGTTAACAAAGGGGTTGAAAGTAAATAAACAAATAATACTTGGAATAATAATAAGATTGCAAGAAGAGTAGATTGAGTTATTAGAGAATGTTGGAAGTACATGAATGAAATATGACATTACCGGGAGAAATAGAATATATTGTGTAAATAAAATAGACAGGCATTTAGGAAAGATAAAGAGAAGGAAGAGAGAGAATTTGAAAGAAGGTTGTACTATTTTCTCCAGAGTTAGTATCAGAATCTTTTGCTATTGGATATAAAGGTCTGCACATGGTTAAATATTGTCGAGTTGTCATTATCTGATAGGAGTGGGTTGCCAAATAGTAGGGTATCTATGTCCACTTGGAATACATGAAGGTTTTGTAAGAGAGAGTTACGAGGACCTTCATGAAGTCTACACTCAAAGAAGTAGTGGTGTGTACTTTCTACCATGCCACAATCACACAAAGGACTGTCGGAGATATTTTTTAGGAAGAGATGGTGATTTAGCGAGCTGCATTTGGTACGAATACGTGTATGTAAGATCTGTAGTTTTCTGGTTCCTTCATAGAAATATCTTGGAGTTTGTTTTTTATCTTTATTTAGATTGTGCTTGAAACTTGATAGAGTTACAGAGTTACGAAGAGTAGGGCTTAAGTCATTCCATTCTCTGATTACTAAGGGCAAGAATGAATTAAAGTACAGGGATGTTCTAGCAGGAATACCACGGATGTCCTCAGAATTTCGTAGGTTATACCTAGGTTCCGGTGCAATAGGGATTAGGGACGATAAATAGTTAGGACTAAGATTAGTTTTCATTTTAAAGAAGGTAATGAGCCTGTGTTTTTGTCGTCTTGTTGATAATGGTTCCCAATTTATTTCTTTCGTCAAATTTTCCAGTGATATCAGCTTAGTTGCTCCAGTAGCAATTCGAGCACACTCGTTTTGAAATTTGTCTAATTGGTTAAGATCAGATTTAGTACAATTGCACCAAACAGCATCCGCGTATTCGAGAATAGGTCTGATGAAAGAAATATAGATTGTTTCTAGAGCCTTACGATTGAGAGAGAATTTCAACTTTCGCATAATATTTACCCTTTTCCATGCTTTCTGTGTTATGTAGTCTATATGATTGTGCCAACAACAGTCATGTGAAAGTACAACTCCAAGATGTCTGTGTTCAGAAACTTCTAATATGGGTTGGTTGTTCATTTGTAGAGGTGGGTGATGTTGGACGTTCCGTTTACGAGAGACCAAAAGACTTTCGGACTTGGAGGGATTGAAAGTAACGAGCCATTTGTCAGCCCAAGCTGATATCGATTGAATGTCGGATTGGAGGTGATTTGCCGCAGTGAAAGGGTCATCAACAACGATAATAGGCTTGTATCATCAGCAAATAAGTTTATTTGCGATTTAATATCATTTACAATGTCATTTATGAAGATCCGGAATAATAGGGGTCCTAATATGGAACCTTGTGGTACTCCTCTCTAACGACAACCCAGTCTGATTTGGCTCCAGGAAGTACAACCCGTTGGCGTCTGTGAGAAAGGTAATTCTCAAACCATTGGTAAAGAGAACCAGTGATTCCAGCGTGTCTCAGCTTAGCAAGAAGACCTCTATGCCAGACTTTGTCGAACGCCTTGCTGATATCAAAGAAAACAACTCTAACCTCAAGTCCATTATCCAGGGCCTTACAGAGTGTGTCGTAAACGAGGATGAGTTGATTAGTCGGAGAGTCGCCGGGAATAAATCCTGATTGAACAGGAGAAAGATAATTGGTATCGCGTAAGTGGTTAAAAACATGTTTGAATATCAAACGTTCAAATACTTTTTCAATTGTATTCAACAGTGATATGGGACGGTAGTTATTCGGCTTAGAAACATCGTCTTTTTTGTGAACTGCACACACGTGTGCCTCTTTCCAAATGTCAGGAACTACAGCCGATTGCAGCGATGCATTGAAAAGATCGCGCAATGGCACTGATAGCTCATGGGCCGCCTCAATCAGAATTCTATTACTGATACCATCAGGACCTGTTGCTTTGTTTGAATGCAGAGTTTTAATTACTTCTTCAATTTCATTGGAATGGAGGTGGATATCGTTTAAGTTAATATCTGAGTGAGAAGGGCCAAGGTCAGGTACTTCTCTGTTTCGTTCGTCAATTGTTGTCTGCTCTTGGAAGAAATTGTTTAGAATGTTAGCCTGGATAGTGTGAATGCGCCAAGTGTAGGCTGCAACATTTTGTGCTCTGTCATTTTTGGATTAAATCAACAGAAATACTGCAGTGATTGCTGTGGATTTTGCTGTGAATGTTTATGGAAGTATTCTTTTTGTATATATGTAATTTTTGTGTTGTAATTTTGTTTGTAGATTTTGTGAAATTTTGAGTTTTGTGTAAATATTTGACAATTTTGTACAATATTTAACTGAAAATATAAAGGTGTATTTGCCTCAGGCAAAAATGACCCAATGTATACCAGGGATTATACAATACAATAGGTATAGCCTGTATGAGATTGGGAAATTATCACCTACAAAACCTGATACCCATACATTGGCAACATTTAAACAGTTAGGAATACTTAAGTTTAGGGGTACTAGAGGGGGTCAGAATAAACGAACATGGGACTTGAATGATGGTGTAAATTTAAAAAACATTCAGACACTTCCCACAGAAATACCTACTATAGTACCTATTTGTACTTTATCTCCTAACACCAATCCTGAAAATCCCAGAACTAATCATGAAAACGAAAATAGTTCCCAACATCATGATTTAACTAAGATCAAATGCGATTCAATCACTGTTTGCAAAGGCCAAACTTATATAAAGGTGTGTTGTATAAATCCAAGTTCAGTCAAAAACAAGAGTCTTGCCCTTTCAGATTACATATCATCTAATGATTATGATATTGTTGCTGTAACTGAAACATGGCTGGGGGGACCCTCCGATAAGTCTTGCATTGCTGAGCTTGTTCCTAGTGGTTACAAAATAAAACATGTTTCTCGTGGACGTGGTGGGGGAGTTGCAGTTGTGTACAAAACTTCTTTAGATATTCAAATACTAACTTCTACTAATGATAAGGTTTTTACTACTTTTGAACACATGGAATGCACTGTATCCATTAAGAACTATTCTCTGCGTCTAGCTATTGCGTATAGACCACCACCAACTAGTAAAAATGGCCTTAAAACTAGTACTTTCCTGGAAAATGAATGGCCATCCTTTCTGGCCAAACTTGTAACATAAGAAAGTAACATCATAGTTGTTGGGGATTTGAACATCCACCTTGACAACCTAATGAATTTAGACACTGTAAAGTTCACAAGTATTCTTGAATATTGTGGCATGCGACAGCACGTTACTGGGGCAACCCACGTGGCTGGCCACACATTGGATGTGGTAATCACAAGAGACAATGACACTTCTGTCTCACATGTAGAAATATCTGATCCTGGTCTACCCGACAGCAGTGGAAAAACCTCTCGTGATCATTTTGCAGTAGTTTTTAAAGCTTGCGCTGCTAAACATGCACCTATAAGAAAAACAGTGAATCTTAGAAAGTTAAAATCTATTGACATTAATGAATTCAAAAAAGACATCGAATCCTCAGATATTTTGGAAAGTGGACTGCATATATCAGACATTGATGAACTAGTTGAGGTATATACCCATGGGCTTTCATCACTAATTGACAAACATGCGCCCCTAAAATCCAAAACCATAGTATCAAGACCCTCAAGTCCGTGGTACACTGAAGATCTACATGACGCTAAACATCTGAGACGAAAATTTGAGCGAAAATGGCGAAAATCTAAATTGACAATAGATCATGAAATATATAGGAATCAATGTTCGGTAGTCAACAAAATGTTGAAACAATCCAAAGTATCCTATTACACAGATAAGGTAGAAGCCTGTGGTCGTGATCAGAAAGGGTTATTCAAGATAACTAAACATCTGATGGGTGAAGAAAAAGAAGTTGTGTTACCAACTGGTAAACCTGCTAAAATGCTTGCACAGGACTTCAGTGACTTCTTCATTAACAAAATTGAAGCAATACGTACCGAAATAGCCACCAGTATTCAGTCAAACCAACAAAACGACAGTGTTGAATTCGAAACTCCTTTCGAAGAAGAGCAACTGTCCGAATTTTCTCCAACATCAGAGGATGAAATCCGAAAACTGATAAATAAATCACCTAGTAAATCATGTGAACTTGATCCTATACCAACATGGCTGTTGAAGGATTGCTTGAATGAACTACTACCACTATTAACAAGAATATTCAATGCATCACTCAAAAGTGCTTATGTACCCAATGCTTTTAAAAGCTCCAGAATAAGACCACTGATAAAGAAGCCAGGCCTTGATCAAAATGTACTAAAAAATTATAGACCTGTGTCAAACTTACACTTCATTTTCAAAGTTCTTGAGAAGGTAGTCGATGCTCGACTGGAAGAGCATTTAGCACTACATGGTCTCCACGAAGAACGTCAGTCAGCATACAGAAAATTTCACTCTACTGAAACGGCTCTTCTTCGTGTGCAAAATGACATCCTTTGCTCTCTAGATCAGAATAAAGCTACGGTCCTTGTAATGCTGGATTTGTCTGCAGCATTTGACACCATTGATCACAACACTCTACTAGGCAGACTTAAAAATCATTTCGGTATAACAGGCAAGCCATTAGAGTGGATGAAATCCTATTTGTGTGACCGCTACCAGACTGTCTGTATAGATGGAGAGCTTTCAAAACCTGTACTTATGAACTACAGCGTACCACAGGGTTCTGTGCTTGGTCCAAAGAACTACATCATGTACACAAAACCAGTCGGTGCAATCTGTAGAAAACATCAATTGCAACATCATTTCTATGCTGATGACTCACAATTATATATGGCGTTCAAACCAAAAGATTGTGTCTCGCGGGATGAAACTCTGCAAAGAATTGAAGCTTGTCTGAAGGATATCTTGCACTGGATGAAAGATAATTTGCTGAAACTAAATGCTGACAAAACAGAGGTAATCCTGTTTGTACCAAAACGGAATGCCAGCACAGCTGAGAATCTCACAGTGGCAGTTGGCGACGCTGTAATCAAACCATCATCGATGGTGAGAAACCTTGGTGCAATGTTGGATTCACATTTGGACATGGATAAACATGTAAACTCTGTTTCAAGGTCGTGTTTCATGCAGATCCGACAAATAGGTCAAATCAGACAATATTTGACTGTTGATGCAACAAAATCCCTGATTAATTCTTTAGTAACATCGAGACTAGATTACTACAATTCATTATTATGTGGCACCCCGAAAATCATTCTGAATAAACTACAAATTATTCAAAATACAGCTGCCCGCCTCATCACACGGACACCGCGTTACAATCACATCACTCCTGTACTAAAGGATCTTCACTGGCTGCCTGTACAGTACAGAGTAGAGTACAAGGTTTTGACTCATGTTTTCAAAGCACTACATGGAAAATCGCCTGGCTACATCAGAAGTATGTTGGAAGTATATACTCCACAAAGACAGCTAAGGTCTCAAAATGATTCTGTTCTTCTAGTTGTGCCAAGGACGAGGACTGTGACCTACGGTGACCGATGTTTCACAGCTGCTGCACCGAAACTCTGGAATGCACTGCCAACAGCGCTCAGAGACAGTAAAACACTCCCGTCCTTCAAGAAAGCCCTGAAAACGCATTATTTTACTATAGCTTATTCATGCTGAAGTTCATGGTTAAGTAGACGCCCGTCTACTGGGTAAAGTAGAGCCCCGTTTCAAAGTGTGGTAAGGTCTAGAAGAAAGTATGTTATTTCTTCGACCTTTATGGTAAGGTCTAGAAGAAAGTATGCTATTTCTTCGACCTTTATGGTAAGGTCTTGAAGAAAGTATGTTATTTCTTTGACCTTTGTAACTCATATGATGATAGTAACTTTATGTCATCTGTGAGTCATCCCCCTTTTAAAGGAAGTATCACTATTCCTTTAAGGGTTAAGGACATGTGGTAATGGTACTTGACGTTATCCTTGTCCTAGTTGAGGTTTACATTCAGTTAATACCCCTACAGATAATCAAATCGTTGTACACCACTATCTTATTGTAGCAAAGTATTTCTATATACCATGTCTCCTAAAGTTTAATATTGCATTTCGTTTCGGCAATATGATACGATATGATGGGAGACTAAATAGCGTTGATAAAAATGTTTTTGTATATTTTATGTACATTGTATATTGTTTTAAACATGTATTAGTCGGGACTGTACAGCACTTTTGAACGTGTGTATACATGAAAAAAGGGCTATATAAATATGGTATAATAATAATAAAAAATAATTTTCGTGTTCATTAGATGTTACCTGTTGAGTGTTTTGATTTAAGAGAGGAGGAATTGTATTGTGTGTTGTAGGTTTGGTGATTTCAATTAAAAATCCACGTATGGAGGCATGATCCGCCGAAAAAATGCAGGATGACCCTATTTCAGAATAGTGGTAATGGCATGCGACCGAATGAAACGCAGTCAAGACTCGAACAAGTTCCCCCAAGGCTCCGCTGCCTGATGGCCCAACCGCACAAACCCGTGCCAAAACGGCGACCTAATGAGGCACAACCACCCCGTTTGCAAAAAAGGTTGGCAAATGTTATCACACTATAAAAAAAGTCTGCGACCCGTTTGTAATAAATTTTCAAAATGTAAAAATACAAACGAATTGGGATGCGTTATAATTACACTTTGAAATAAAATGGTTACCCATTTTGTAATCCATTACTAATTTTTTTTAATATAAGGTTTATGTAACCGATTCCTGCGAAGGACAATTTATTATATGCATGTATATAATAATTACAATTAATGATTATATATTGGTTCGGTTGGCAATGGCGTTTGAAAATTTTTTGCAGTCAATATTTAGCAATGAAATAGGTCTCCAATTATTAGGTCATTTTTGTTATTTGTCCACTTTCAGCAATGCGCATTATTTGTTTTTACCAGATTTTCAAAATAGTCCAGGAGCCAGGTTTCAAAAAGGCCTTAAAATGGATTTTTATTTACCCCATCTGGTAGAAAAAGTCCATTGATATTTTCAAATGAAAGATACATTCAGGCTTCAGAAAAAGGTGGATGCCAGATGTGAAAGTGGCGCAGTTTTTTTTAACAGGGGCAACAACTCTTGCTTCCGAGCTAATCTACTAATACACATGACATTCTTAATTCTGATGTGAATGTTTTGTTTATGTACATGTAGATTTGGAATTTCTTGTCACCAGCTCCTAGACTAAAAAGAATGATTTAGACTAAGTAACTAGATTTGCGATTTCGGTTGTCACGAGGCCGGATGATCGGACGAACAACCTACTAATACCTATAAAACCACCTGAGAAATGACCATGTTGCAGTTGAGGATTTTAAAATGTAAGGACGGACGTTTTCATGGTCAATCAACTAACTCGTGTTATATCCATTGTGTAGTATCAGTCAACGTGACCTAAATGGCATATCATAATGGAACATGCTGTCTAGGTATATTATGTGAATAGTAGGGGTCAATGTCATTGTTACAGAACAGAAAAAATATTTCCACTCAATAACTTTAGTTTTGAATAATGTATCATGATGACACTTGCTGTGTGGGCATCTTCCTATTGATCGATCCCGGGTATAAACTATGTATTCACAATTAATGGTTTGTATCCTCTTGTTATTATTCTACGTGTTCCTCATATTTGCATGTTTAGTACGCGTTGATAAAGAATAAAAGAGATGTCCTGTTCTGTTCTGAACAGCTAGGATATCTTGAACAAGAACAACGTGCTAAAACATGAAGCTATTCAACTAAACACTAACATTGGCATATCATGAATGCATCGTAAAGCGACAGATTAAGTCTCAAACGAGACATAAATGTCAATTAATTGTAATAAGTGGTTAAGCAATGATAGATTTAATTAGTATGACATATTCATGATAGCCTTTTCGCAAATTGCGCATAAGAAATATGATATAATAATGGTGTTGTTTCAGCATCGTGTTTGTTTTCCAAATTTATTCCAGTTTAATGTCACGATTCACATTTGTATAACTAATGTGTAGGATGTTTGACCAACCATCAGTATAGTTTGAGGAAAGAAATGGACAAGTTCTGAAATAGACATAGGAAACACGTCTGAATCCTGTGAATTAATTTTTGTTGATATTCTGTGTGTCTTTGTCAAAGGTTTGACTGGTGAAAAGAATTCTAAAACAAGTAAATATATTTACTGTACTTCGAATTTATTTGTTATTTATTAAGTGTGGGCTTCTGGAAAAGGGATGATGGGGTCTTCGTTCATGCTAGCAAACGTAACGATAGTTTAGAATCATTTATATGATATCTGTCGGATATTGAGAAACATAACAACCAAGAAACGATGTGCCATTGAACTTGGTCGTGATCACCTCGGAACTTTTGAACTCAGGCCTATGTGAGTTTATTATATATATGACAATTGGAATTAATGATTATATAATTGCGGAACGGCAAATTTGAACTTAAAGCTTGAATACTTTAGCTTGCTACTGCTGGGCTTGGTGTGCACGAAACAAATGACCATTGAGAATTATTTTCCTGTGAACCACAGGGCGCCTACATATGCACCAACAATTTGTCGTTTACATATTGTTTTATCTTCCGTGAGACAAAACGTGGTCCTTATTGCCAAACAGTCCTCTATTCTAGGTGACGGTGGGAACACCAATATCGATGTCATGAACATGCTACATGTATAGAGATACTTGGTGCATAGGAAGAGATCAATAACGGGACGAGGGGCTATTCATTGCCGAAATTGGTTGCGAGGTTTCTCATGCCATATGATAGTTTAGAACGGACTAATGGAATAGTTAAGCGATGCAAAAGTCAGTATGTTAAAAATTGATCTGACGTCTATACATTTACAGAATCTTGAACACGTCTTGTTTGGTGTATTGGTCGAATGATCATGTGAATAATTGACTAATAGGAAATGGATAATCTGCTTGTATCTTACATTAGATGTATACTATTTCCGGTACAGTTGCATTATGAATGAAAGTTACATCTCATCACTCGAACAGTACTTCTGGGCGAGACAGTTTTATAACTATTACATGTACTATAGTGTTGATAATCACAACGATTATACTGACAATAACTATAGTGTTGATATTGATTATCATAGTGTTGTATACGCAACAGTTGCAATCTATTGCTTACAAGTCTGTGTGGGTTTAACAGGGAATACTCTGGCATTTGTAGTCTGGACGAGGGGCAAAGAATGTAGCAACATTGCCTGCTCTACGTACTTCAAACTACTATCCTTCACTGATTTGTTTGCTATGATATACGTTGGTATAAATGCATGGCTTCTGGTGGATGATTTATCTATACACCGCGAGAGCAGCCTAGCACAATGCATGATGGGTGATTTCTTCCTGTATTTTGTTCCCCAGTTGTCTACTTGGGTAGTTGTATGTATATCCGTTGAACGAGTTCTCAGTCTTACCTTTTCGTTCTCCTTTAATACAGCTGGTGCAAATACTCGTGCAAAAGTTGCATATTTGATTCTGATTTTGGCACTCGCTGGTTTCAATAGCTATGCATTTCTGTATAATGAAGTAAAGGAATCCAGATGCATGCCCAATTTAGACTACGGGGAGCTGTATCTAATATTGTCCGAGTTATGCAGTGTCTGGATTCTTTGCGTGGTACCTTTTGCTCTCATCATCACGTGCAATATGTTGATACTGATAAGGTTATGTTTGATGAAACGTTCAAATGTTACGGCGAGACAGGGAACAAGGCGTATTGTATCATTCACAAAATTGGCAGTTACTAGTGGCTTGTTACAGGCAGCATCCCTGCTTCCAACGTCAATCTACAATCTCGACGAGGCTGGGTATTCTATTCTAGGGTTTCAAAAGGATAAGGCAATTCTGGGTATATGTGCGATGAATACACTGTTTCTGAATAACTGCCTTAATTGGCTGATAAATTGTCTCAGTGCACAATTTCGGTCAGATTTAAAAAGCATTTGTCGTAGATCATGAGTCTAGAAGTTATTGTGTATTGGATATGTATACGATAGGTGTCGCCAGTATGTTGTACAAGAGTATGGTACAATTGCAATGAATAAAAATTAAAAGATAATCAAACGCTTTTCAAATGTACGAAATTATTACGCAACTAATTTAAAAGTTAACATTTTGTACATTACAAGTATCAATAGATTTATGCTGTGCATGCAGAATTGTGTTTTTACTATGATATCGGTGAGTAGTCTAAAATATTGTCACAAGGCGAATGCACTGTACAGTGCACATGTAGTTACTGCACAGTAGCATATATTGAACAATATGTCAACTAAAAGTGTGTGTATAAGATGATTGTGTTCTTTTTCTTTCTCAATTCTCAGATTCATCAGTTAAACAATATTGCCAAAAGTTTTGGGGATTGTTTTTATGTTCATTATTTATCCAAGTGTAACGTGAGTCTCCTCGTAATTATGTAAGGGTGAACAAATGCAGCTTTTGATTCTTACTAAATCTGAGTTAATTTTACATGTTGAGTCTAGATTTCTATTTTAATGGTATAATCGCATCATTAAACATTTCTATTTTTGAGGTTAAATTCCGAAAATCACGTAGTAACTTGTACTTTAAATCTTAGTCACACAAAGGCTCGGACACGTAAACCCTATTAGCGATGATAATAGAAACATGCTGAACGTCGTGTGACGGCACAGAAATAAGTCTACAAAAGGCCAAATTCCTTAAACGCTGGATTAGAGGTAACAATCTAGATTTTATTATCAAGTTATAAAAAAGTGATAGTTTTGCTGCTTGGGCTGTTCCTGATCAGTTAGTATCGTTCGCTGCTCTCGTAGTTTACTTTTAGTTGGTTTGAAGGCGGTAGTCTTGGCTAGGTCTTGTGTGACACACTGCTATATACGGAATCGTCATTCTCGCAAGGGTGTTCTATAAGGAATAGGTGTGTGTGTTGCCGAGTTATAGTGTTCGATTAGGTATACTTTGCGTGGAACGAGCCATAGTCAAAGCTTGGAATTGACGGAGTAGTTAAGATGGTTGTTCAGTGTTTGACTCATGCTATGGAAGCTTGAATTGACCCCCTAAATGCCGTGGTCATAATGTCGTATGCTTATGCGACAAGACGCGTTGTGACACGTACTGACGAAATAAATTAGGTCGTCTTGCCAATATCAATGTCTACGTCTTGCCAACATTTGTGTATGTATGTCGACGTATATTAAAACGATAAGACGCATTGTGACACAGCATGATGGAATGAAATGCAGCGACTTGTCAACAAAATTTTTAACGTCTTGCCAACATCTGATGCGGCATCTCGTTTTTTTGTGTCGACATTCGTCTTTTATTCTATATTTATGGAAGCTTGAATTATATATGCCGGTACAACTACATTCGATACCGAAAAGGGAAGTACCTCTGCGTTGGAGTTTGGTTTGAATTCGTGTTACAACGCGTCTCGTCGAGTAAGCATATGACATTATGACCACGGCATTTAGGGGGTCAATTCAAGCTTCCATACTCATGATGTAGTAGGTCCGCGCATTGTTGGTGAGACAACGAAGGTTGGACTAGTAGAAAGTTGATGTAGCGTGTTTCTTGCAGTTTGGGCTACTGTGGATTTAGTCTGTCAGGTTAGGACGGACTGGTGTTGTTGGTAGTAAGTGGAAATGTTGCATGGTTTCACAAGGTGTCTCCGTGTTCACCTTGGTCGCATTGGAGCCGGTGTTAGGTTCGTGGTTTATGTTGAGCCACTGGGACATACGATTGTGACTGGTCAAACAGTATAATTAGTGAACTGATTACTTTCTGTTAGCTAAGTGAGAAGCTAGAGTTGAACGTTGTATGACTCTATCTGAACGATATTTCATATTCGTTAAACACCTCTCTCTGTTTGCTGGCCCCGTTATATTTACTTAGCTTCTCTGTACGCTACGTTTAAGCTGACTTGTCCAATCGCCCTTCCTTAAAGTATAATCCTATTATACGAACCCTTACGTTAGTCTATAGGACTTATATTGCACGCGACTATAGATCCTGCTTGTAAATAGGTGATTGCTAGTGAACATTGCATGAATTAAGTGTGTTGTTGTTTGTCAACCCACATCTCTTGTGAAGGCTAGTAGTTGAAACTAGTCAGTTGAAACTATATTCTCTGGTATCGGTGTTTATCATTTAGGGACCCTTCACGTTACACAAGCTATAAACTTAATGTTGTTTGCAAGCTTGCAATAAGATTATTTTTAGCTATCTTTATTCATTGTAACTATATATATATATTATGTAACATAAAGGAAATGGAAAAACATTGCATAATTTCTCACTTTTGAACTAATCACGCATTTGATTTTTCTTATTTTTGAAATATCATGAACATATTCTCTGCTTATTGTGAAAACTAAGGCATGCCGGCAACACATGTAAATTGAACGGTCAAATAGCTGACCGCTAACCTTTTGAGGCATGTAATGCCTATCCATGTACATGTACATTTTGTAATTATTATCATGTTTCAAATTGTATAACCACTTATTACTCTGTTACTTTGTACATATTTTGTTCAATATCCTCTTCACAGAGGGAAATAAAAAATTGAATTGAAAGAATTGAATTGAATTGCAAGCTTGCAGTGAGATATTTTTAGCTATCTTTATTCATTGTAACTATATATATTATGTAACATAAAGGAAATGGAAAAACATTGCATAATTTCTGACTTTTGAACTAATCACGCATTTGATTTTTCTTATTTTTGAACTATCATGAACTTCTCTGTAAATCTATATACATGTACTTTATCCATATCTTTGTTAATACTGTTAATATTGATTAAACATGTTATTATGTTAATGTATATATGTTGGCTATAAATACGCGAAATGCTATTTTATGCCCGAATAAACTTTGTATTGTATAGCATAATGTACATGTTCGTATATCATATGTTGTTAGTACTAGGCTATGCACTGGGTACACCGTCTATTTTTAGAAATGGAAAACCGTTACTTGGGACGGGTGATTTTCAAGTAAATAGTTGATTTTCTATCGACCAACTTGTGACCCATAAACCCCAGCTAGCGCAGCGTATGCCTTAAGGGTTAACACGTTCAGGTTAATAGCATTTTCTTTGAAAAGATTCCCGAATTATATAAAAAAAGCCAGTGCAATTTTTTAAGTTTTGAATAAAAAAATGGTACCGGCTATTTTGTTTAATTGGATAATCTTTTCAAAGTAAGTAATGACAACCTAAAGGTAGCAACCCTTAAGGAACCAGATTACAGTTCTTAAGCCTAATATGCGAATTGGTCATGAAAAAAATGACAATAGAGGCAGCGACCATAATATTACTTAATGGGGCATGTGAATTTGATATGTTTAAAAGTTTGATCTCTTAGAAGCTTGGATCTTGAAACCAAGCGTCTACTGACTGACAGAACTGCTTTTGGTGAAATTGGATGGTACAAAGGTATTTTGTGAAAAAAAACGGCAGCAATGGTAAGGACTTTTTATGTCTTGTTTGAAGATTTCTAGTTCAGGTTTATGAATCACAAGTTGTAAGATAGACCTCGTCCAAACTTAAGATCACCCATCCCAAGTAACGAGTTTTCCCGTTCTAGATAAAATAGACGGTGTACAAAGTGCTGATGGCGAGTACTATTTAGTTATGTTGAACAATAAAAAATGGGCAAAGGTGACATGATCGAGGTCAAATTTTGATTTCGACATTTATGTGCATGGTGCATTTGTGCAGAAGTCACAATGTCATATTTCTCATGTGAAAGTGACAATGTTCCTAATTGATTCCAACATTCCTTGCATGTAACAAACATTTAAAAGCAAATGCCAAATTTGATCATTAATACCAAAAGACATACACACATTATACAAATTGGACAACACATTAAAGGCAAATATCATTATAGGAATTTGTTAATTAACCATACACTTTTAGCACATTTCTACACAAATGAATTAAATGCCGATATAAATCATTCATATAACTCGATAATATGGACACAAACTCGACCAAGATGGACACCAACTCGGCCTCTATGAAACATATTCGTTCATTATAAGATACGGGTATTCTCATTGGCTGAAAAATAAACGGACATTATGAGATACGGGTATTCTCATTGGCCGAAAAATAAACGGACATTATGAGATACGGGTATTCTCATTGGCTGAAAAATAAACGGACATTATGAGATACGGGTATTCTCATTGGCTGAAAAATAAACGGACATTTTGAGATACGGGCATTCTGATTGGCTTCCTAGCTCGACCATTATAAAACCAGGGGTTATAAAAGTGCTGATGACTTTGTTTTATTAGCTGATAATGAAGAAACGCTTCAATTGATGCTGAATATTTCAAACGACTGGTGTAAGTCAAAGCCTGATTGTTAACCCATCGAAGAGTAAAAGTGTCCATTTAGACCATATTCTGTCAAAAGAGTTTCTAGTGTGGCGATCATAATAAAATTTTAATTATACAAACGGTTGACAAAATATATATAAGGCAGTCGGGCAGTTAGGAAAGGTAGGACTCAACTTAATCAACCGAGCACAGAAAACAGTAACAACAAAACACAGCCACACATATCAATGTCAATATACAATCCAAAGAAATTATTAAAATTACACATATCGTGGGTTATTGCTGGGTGGGCATGTGTCCATCAAAGTACCAGTAGAGCTTTAGGTCTACTTTATTCAAAGTGTTAAGTTACAACGTTAAAAATGTTAGAATACCGGCACTCATTATGTTACCATTTCTGCTCATCGTTCCGTTCATGCATGCTGCTCTCAAATAAAAAAAGGAAGTACCGAGCCACTTCAAGCTCTTTTATGCTAATCTTGTCCCTTTGGTATGGCAGTCTCTTAAGATGGGCAATGAAAACAAAACAAATATATACATTTACGTATGTTACATATAATATAAACTTTGTATGTTCACAGAAATTTCAAATACAATTACACTTTGTTTCAATGTGTAACTTGTGAAAAGATACTAAAACATCAACAACAGGAATGGTAAGACAATATTAACTACACATAACAAATAGATAAGTTGTGACTTGATGAACTACAATAAGACACAGGTAACTGTTTCAATGATAACGAATAAACACCACCAAACAATTTTGTTTTGTTTTAGTCTTTATCAGTGAAACAGTAACCTGTGCAATAAGACACCCATTGAGATTGCATATCAATTTATCATTTAGTGTTTTGCCTCTAAATGTAACATTCAGTGTTATTTAATGACAAGATCAAATGACGAAGTAAACACTGGTTGAAGAATCAATCATTTATCATCAATTACTAAATAGCTACATAAGATAAGATAAGTTTATTAACGTCTCACTCATGTACATGATTGTTACAAATATACATATAAATGGATAAAATTGTAAAAACATGCACACAACCACTCACTTTGAGTTATGAGAGACAATATGAATGACTTAAACTCACAAGTACACATACATTAGAACAGCAAAACTTGATAAATACATCCTTAAAATGCAAAGCCATTAATTTACAAACAAATAATATAAAGCATCATAAAATACACGTAAAACATTAACTGTACAATACATTTCTCCTAGTGACTAGAATTCATGACAAGCTTTGGCACTATATTTTACGATTTCATCATTTGATAGGATGTAATAAAACTTTTCGAGATCACTAAATAGCTACATATATGTAGTTACATCATTTTGACAGGTCCTGACTGACTAAGTAAAAATAGGAGTCAGTAAATGATTGTCATCTAAGAATCACATGCGAAAGAATTAAATTCAATTTTAAAATAGAAATTGGTCTACATTTGTACTTTGTAGGTCGTGTTCATGTTTTGTATGTACATGTATAGATACAAAATATTTTCCCTTCAGAAAGTTTTATATTTATTATAATAATGTGAACCAAATAAAATTATAATTTTTATTAAAACTGTTTAAATATCGATATTGTCCTAACTTATTCTCGTTATAATCATGAAATGGTAATCAAGGCTTTAGAACAAAATACATGCTTACGCATACAAGACAAGAAATCTAGATGATTTTTTACACTCACTTTTTGAGTTTTTTTCACTTTAAAAAATGGAAAAAAATATTGAACAGAAAAACGACTTTAAAAAAAGAAACAACGTTACATTGACACTGATCTGGTTGCCGCACTGACCAGCTTGAATGTGGACAATTTCACGCATGTTGTCTGTTAAGATGCTCGTAAGCTACTACTAGTACACCAACGTTAGCCGTTCCCTTTATTTTCCTCGCTGTGATACACCCGCCCGTACAACGCCCAGTTTTATATCCAACGTGATTTGAGCCCTTTGTTTATTGTTGAGACAACAATACAAGCGGGCTGATAATCACTCTTTACTTATGTTAAAACAAGATATTTCAACTTTAGTTTGGTCAACATGACAAGCTCCGATTTTCATTAAAATAGACTCATACGAAGCGCCGTATGATGTCATATATTTTGTATATTTCAAATATGTATTATTCTTTTAAGGCCGTAAATGGCACGTACGGCCTTCTTATTCTAAGCCAGCGACATGTGAAGTCGTCTGGGCTCATTACAAATAAATTCCAAAGTTTAATATACATAGCTTAGTCGTTCATTTCAGAATTACGAAGGTCATAGACCCATCAGCAGACAATATAGCTACATAATTAGAGGTGTACGATAATAATTAACATATGACCAGGTCATTAAGAAGTCAAGGACAATAATTGTAGATAAAGAATGACCCAGGATTGGCTCCAAAAGACGAGTTTCCGAAAATTCGTTTTTCAAAATATTATACCTGCATCATAGTTTTCGCTTAAAAGCAATAAAAAATCGAAAAATATGTGTTTGACTAGGCTTATAAGCAATAAACATCAATATATCGTGATTCTCTCAGTTTCAGTTCATTCAATACTCTCAGCACACAATACATGTGATATGATTCTCGTTCCCAGTCTGACCACCTCGCGATCGGATGCAGTGCGTTGTCTCTATATTTACTATTTATAGCATGGCCGGGGTGTCGTGCGCGCATCGTATGGTGTACAAATAAATACCTCCGATTATTACAGGCGCATTACTGGTAGTTTAAAATAGTCTGTCTAACATACCCTATGTTAAGAAAGACAACTCCTCAATCTACTCTTTTCTCATGAAATTATTTCCCTTTGCACCCTCACACCTAGATAATCAAGTCCAAAATAAAATCTAGCGAAAATCGAAAAATGTTGTGCTATTTGATTGATAAAATATATTACTCCTTAGTATCTAGTCGGGTGGCCAGACTACTGGTAGTTCTCTAGTGGGGGTTAAAATATAATTTCTCATGTTATATAAAATATCAGGGCAAATTAATGTCCTTGCCACAATTCTACCATCGGTAATTTCCAAATTGGTCTTATATACATCTTTATTTCCTCCAAATCATTGAAGAGTTTACACAACATATATGGGTTATATACAATATAAATTTCAATCAAACAAACAAGTATAATAATAAAGCAAATTAATTAGGAGAAACTAAACATAAGATAGTAACTTAGCATCAACGTATATAATGCAAAATATAGTCAAACGTTTTATATACATTCACTTATATATGCACTCTCACAGACACGTATCCAACCACGCACATAAATACACACATATACGCACACAAACACACACACACACATACGCACACAAACACACGCACGCACACGCGCGCTCACATACTTACTGGTTCGTTCGCTACATCATTTTTTCAAATATGCGGATTCAATTGCAGATACTTCTCAACAGCTTTGCGTTCAGACACATAAAGTCAGGATATAACTCGGGGTTTATCATTTGTACAAGGTTAACATCAGTATGACCTAACATATACATTAAAATGTTGATGTTTTGAGACTGTTGTAAATATTCGCATGCTAGCCCGCCAAGCAATGTGTTTATCTTTTTGTAGTACTCGCGCATTGCATTTTGGACTAAATTGCGATTATTTTCACAGTCGAACATCTTATGTTTTACAATGAATTCTACTTCAAGATGACAGGTATTACAAGTCACTTTTTCTGGCCATCTACGTTTGCACATCAATTGTGCTATAAATGTCATATGTGCTAGTGAGTTTGGTTTTTCGAGGGCTACTCTCCATATGTTCGAAACTGTCAATTCAGTATGTACCTTTCTGAATAACACAAAGTCATTGGATGCGCGCATGCGTTTAGACCATTCTAATTGTTCATGTTGAAACACAGCACGTTTACATAAAGAATTCCATGAAGTTTTGCTAGGAAATACAGTGTAAGTTACAAACTGTTGTAGGTAATCGTAAAGGTTATACTTGTTAAGAATCAGTACAACATCTGTTATGAATCCTTTGTTTGTATGTGTCGAGTTATTCAGGTACTGATAAAGTCTATGGATAAAAAGTTTGTAACACAAATCACGCGAGTTCATGCGGCACAACGTGCCGAAAAACAACAATTTTTGAATATCTATATACGCCTGTATACTAGTGAACCCAAGCATACCGATAGCTATATCAGATCTAGTTTGGAAAGGAATATTTTGTATCCTTTTTAGACAAAAGTGGTGCGTTGCTTCAAGGTGGCGCATATCGGAGTTCGTGATGGAGTTCCATAACTCACAGCCGTACAGTGCACGAGGCAAGACAATACTTGTTGTAGTTTAGCTGCTGTTATTGGATTTAATCCGTCATTATGTATACCACAAGGCGAGAGACTAAACAATGTTCCACGTGCCGACTGCCGTATGATATCAACGCTAGCTGGAGATCTACGATTGTCACACTACAGTGTTTATATTCTTTGACGTTTTCGAGCTTTGTATCACCGTAGCGCAAATGTATATCGCGTACAAGACGTCTGCCTGTTGTGTGTATCATAGTGGCGCATTTACTCGCATTGTAACGGTATCGCCACTTGTTAGCGTAGTTTCTACAAATGAGTAGAAGCTCGTTTAAACCATCCTTTGTCAGCGACAGCAAAACTACGTCGTCTGCTTGCGTAGGTGCGCTAATGTTCACATCATTAATGCGTAGACCATGCGGTGAGGAGCAGAGTTCTTTTATTAATCCGTCAATGAAAACCGTGTATAGAAACGGAGAACATATACTGCCTTGTCTAGTTCCTTGTGCGATATTGAAGGGTTTTGACAGAAAGCCAGAACAAACAACGCGACTAGTTGCTCCAGTCAACATATCGTTGAAAAGCCTAAGTAACGGCCCCGTGATACCGAGCTCGTACAGTTTGTGTATAAGACCGTTAACCCAGGTCATGTCGAACGCTTTAGAAGCATCGAGGAAACAGCTAAATAGAGTACTATCGCGCTCCAAACAGTAGTTCACTGATTCTTGGTAGATGTACGAAGTCATCTTACAAGATTTTCCCCGTTGAAACCCATGTTGTAATGGATGCAAGGATTGTAACAGACCACTACCTTCAATACGCGTCAGTAGCGTCTTCTCAAAAACTTTTGAGATAACTGGTAACAACGATATAGCTCTATAGTTATTCGGGTCGGATTTTGGTTTGCCGTGTCCCTTGTGTAGAGTCACAGTTATACTTTGTTTAAAGCGCGCTGGAACATGTTCGCGAACTAGCATTAATGAGAATAGTTTGGACAAGCACCTTAAGAGAGACTGACCCCCAAACTTAATATGTTCATATGTTATCTGGTCAAATGAGGCGCTTTTTCCATTAGGCAGCGATTTTACAATTAGAGAAAGTTCGTGAACACCTATAGGTTTAACGAGGCTCTCGCTAAGTGGAGTACTGCTGTCACCTAGAAGCTGTACTAAGTTAGACTCAATTTTCGTTTTGAACACGTTATCATATTCGCAGTTATTGGAAAAGCTGTAAAGGTTCTCAAAGTAAGTTTGCCATCCATGCAAAATGCTTTCAGGGTGTGATTCTAGCTTTCCGTCGAAGTTAATTTCAGAGTAAGATTGCTTTTGTTTTTTCTTACGTGAGTTAACAACCTTCCAAAACCCCGTTTGATCCATTTCTGCTAGAGTGTCGATGCGTTCTAATTCCCGCCTTTCAAAGTCACGTGATGCCTTTCTTAAAGACCGACGAAACACACATTTCTCATTTTTGTAGTCAATAAAAGTCTTGCCAAATCTGGGTCGACCTGCATTATCCCATTTACGCCTGGCATTTGTCATTTTGGCGTGAAAATCCTTTAGCACGGGTGACCAATAAGGCTTAAGTTTACTGTTATAAGTGCGACGGGGAATGCACTTATTTGCGGCGATTGTGATACATGACACGATAGCATTATACCAATTGTCAATATCGCTATAGTCTATAAAAACACTTTCGAGGTATTGAGCCAACTGCGTCGCGTACATACTATTGTGGGCTTCGGATGCCCATTTATAACGAGTTTTCGCGAATGTCTCTGCATTTATATTAGATGTGATCAGATCCTCAGAGCTAATTGACATATAAAGCGGCAGATGTCTAGATACATTAAGTGGTGAGTCACACCCTATACTACATGACACTATATTAGGTTTAAAAGTGGCATTCACTATTACATGGTCTATCAGTGTCGGTGCGCAGTTTATACCAGGTACAAATGTGAATGACCTTCCGGTACAGAGTCTCGAACCGGTCACTGTGTACATGTTATGGTTATTAATCAAGTTATTGAGATATCTTTCCCTGGTATTTATGTTTAAATTATCGCATATTTTACTATTTAAATCACCCATGATAACAATGTGCGAGTCCTTGCCCAATACACATAGCAAATCGTGTAGATTGTCAATTTCAGATTTGAAATTTTCTAACGTTTCCTTTGTGCACGGTAGATATACCTGTATAATGGAGATATTCATGGATTTCAACGATATCTTGATAGCAGCAATACGGTCGCTTTGTGTATTAATCACCTGTACCGCGTTGTTAATTGAGGCATGCCATAATAACGCTACGCCGCCGCGTCCGTATTGTCGACCATTAAACGTACGTGGGTTGCTGCAACATATTACATGAGCAGATTAACGGCTATCAAGAGATTCAAGAATATGTTTATTATGATCTAAGAGCCAGTGTTCTGCTATACCACATATTGTTATATGTTTTGATTCGAGTTCGTTTAATAGGAATGGTATTGAAGTCATCATGCCTGTCACGTTCCAACACATTAAATTTAGAATCATAATTGGAGTTATAATTAGTCTACTATGTTATCATCGTATCGACGTCTGTAGTCGGAGCGTTTTAGCCACGGACGGCACACTATACCAATAGGCCATGTGTCTGGATTTCGACTAGCGCTGTTTGATCCTCATTCACAACAATTTGGGCTGACTGACAATCATCTCTGCGCGTAAACAAGAATTTCGCGGAACGAGTTTGTATGCCGACGTCCTCTAGAAAGTCTTCTAAACCTTGCTCATCACTATTTAGGTCTATCCCAGTAATGAGATATGATTTGGCCTTTTTTCTGATAACACCCCTGAATCTATGGTGTCTTGTATTGGCTGGTTCGTGATAAGTGTCTGTATGGATGGATTGATCCCGTGTTACGTTGTCCTGAACAGTAACAGGTTCTTGTTGGTTTGATGTATTGTTATGTGTTGCAGTGGGACGTCTGTTAATGTAAGGTGTATGATTGGTTACCTGTATGTCCACCTCTACTGGTGGATGTTAGTGATCGTTCACCGATTGTGTTTTGCGGGCACTAGAATAGGCAGATGCGATATCGGTATGCTTGTTCACGTCATTTGAACGTGTCAAAGAGTTTGTCAACTGACTAAGCATATGAATCAAATTAGCATTCAGTGTGTCAAATCTCTCTGATAAAGTGGATGAAAATAAACCAAATTGTTTCTCTATTAATTCGTTATTATCTCTAGAAGGTAACTGTTTGTTGTCAATATGTTTGATTTTAGCTTCTAATGATTTTATAACACACTGGTTAACATAGTTTGTATTTGCCTTATCTTCTATAGCACTGATCTGAAGATCTACCTTCTCGTTTATCTCTTGAAGCTGAAACTTAGTTGCATTCTTACGTTGTGTCTCTATGTCTTGGACGTTAGCTACGCTTCTAGTATTTGAGTCCACTTTGTGAGACAATAGGTTTAAATCCTTGATAAGTGATGTTCTACTAGATTCTAGTCTTTGAATTCGGTGGCGAATAGCCTTCATAGAGCTAGAAAGCTTTGGAATCACAGCAGGAGTGTTACCGTTTTCACTGTTATCGTGATGTAAGATACTGGCGCATGTATCTAGTTCAGATTTGATGAGCTTACATTCTTCACGAATATCGCAAGAATCAGCTTCCACTTTGGTTCTCAATTCTCTCGCTTCTGTTTTCATTAGGTCTATGTCGGCCTGCAAGCTTGCTACATTGTTTTTTAACATTGTTATGTCATGAAGAACGTTATGATCGACAGTGTGTGTTTATAACAAACTGACGTCTGCACAGGTTTGGTTGGATATGTCGTTGTTGTTGAACAAGTGGCTGATGTCAGAAAGATTGCCATGAAGAAATTGACTAATTACAAAGCAGTCGTGTGCGTATTTCTCTGCAATAGAAGCAACGTTAGTGTTTTTCCTTCGCTTCAGTGTACCAGAAGGTCCATTAGCACGACGTTTTGCAATATCGGCCATATTAGACCTGCGTTTATTGATAGTTTCTTCGCAAGAATTTGTGATTTCAAGCAGTTTTGGCACTTATAAGTCTTTAGGCAGGCTATGTAGATCGTCTTCTACTCTAAAGGCAGAAAACACAGGTTCTTGTTGTGGAACTTGGCCACAGTGAATGTTGCCGTCTTGGTCTAAAGGTGGCCAAGGGAAACAACTTGTGACATCACTACGTTCATTATTACTTCCCCTAGGATAAGGCGAACCAATGTTAGGGGTGAGCGTTGTTAATTGAACGGTTTTTAGGAATGTCTGGTCTGTATCTGTGTAGTTGATGACGGGGTTCATTACTGATTGATCGACTTCATATTCAATATTACGTAATGCTTCTATGAATGACTCCGGTTCAGATGGTGTTAACTGGGATAAACAGTTATAATCTTCCATTGTATACAGTTATATAAACATGCGTCCATTTAAGTTACTAAAGTACATTGCCCGAAGGATTAGTCCCGTGCAAATATGTAGCCACTTGTGATTATAGCCTGGGGCAATATCCAGTATTTTTGAGCGTGCCCCTTGAACTGATCCACTTAATCACAGCTAAATCTTCTAATGGGACTTAGGTCGATGGTTAGCCGGGAGCTATGTTATGAATCGATGTTAAGTTGAGCGATGATCACAAATGTTTATAATGTTTATAATGTGAACAAAAGAATATTGAAAACAGTCATATAACTCACAAATTACAACATATATTCCATTTTTTAAATCACTGATCACATTCCACTGTTTTTCATGTCCAATTCCATATAAATTTTATTCCGAAATTCAACTTTTAACTTGCAAACTTTAACAATTTTAGCAGAGGTTCAACTTTCACGACTTGAACCGGAAGCTACGTCTCTAGTGGGGGTTAAAATATAATTTCTCATGTTATATAAAATATCAGGGCAAATTAATGTCCTTGCCACAATTCTACCATCGGTAATTTCCAAATTGGTCTGTTCACTTATTAGCTCATATCTCTGCTAACTGTAAACAATTTGAGTAAACGTAACACAAATAGCTTCTTAGCGTCACGACCTTCTGCTTATGTAATCATTTCAATGGTTTGCATTGTTGGTTTTCCAAATGTTAACCACTATTTAACAATTGCGTGGTTTCTATTTTTTGACGTCGTCGAAGATTACTGAGACATTTACATTTTTAATAAGGGTGGTAATGAGAAAAATAGCCCTGCGATCCACCTTGGCATAACATGGTTTCTATGACAACGCTTTGTTCGGGTATCACCAATAATAACGACAGCCTGATGCTACCATTATATAAAGCAAGAATTGCTTAGCATACGGGACAAATTTCATTAAAATGTAAGAGTTGAGTAAGAAGTTATGAGAAAAGTCCTATTATTTCTGGAACACCCCTCGTACATGACCATGCCTAATTAATGAAGTGGTCAATCAAGATAAGATATCTCAGACCTTGTTTTATGTTGTTGACCTCATTCTATGCCATAGTTGTCAAATTGTAACAATAATATACAATATGGCGACTTGGGTTTGTTGTATTATCGTTGTTGGTGCCATTGTGGTACCTAGTCATGGAGTTACAAATGACTTTACCGAGCTAAAACAGCGTCTGGAACTCTTAGAAGCAAAAGGTAAACATTATATCAATTTTGAATGTTTGGATTCGGACCGTTTCTTTTTGTTTGAATAAAAAAGCAATTATGATTGCAAGCAAAACTGAAGTCCCCTATCGGTTTAAAGCCTTGGCCTTTGGAAATTATTTTCAATTTTTCTGTCGCTATGGCTATCACGATTTGTTTCCCAATAAAAACCATAATCTCCTCATTGTCATCTATCCACAAACCAAGTTTCATAAACCTAGCTAGGACACTTTGAGACTTAATACAAGCCGAATCGAAGCATTTCCACCTTTTCCGTAACCATTGCACATAGATTTATTGACTGACAGACGCAAATACGGACGGAGGAAAAACCTATATTCCATATGTTAAAGCATTACACAGTGCATTACTTGTTCCGTGACCTGTGTACTAATTAACAATGCTTATCATTTATTTGCTAGTTATCGAGCAACAAGGAACCATAGACATACTGGCGGAAAGACTTGATCAGCCGTGTGACTCGCAACCTTGTACAGGTAATGAAAACATGGGGGCTGGTACTGTCTGAACATATGTAACATGACCCACGTATTCAGAAAACTTCTAACTTAAAGGTTACTTTAATTTTGTATAAGATAACAAAATTATTTATCTACGATAGTTGAATACTTTTTAGATTGTTTGCGAGTAATTAAATCTTATAGTTCAATATTCGTTGAGAAATCAGGTAAACTTAAACTGTCTAAAATAGAAATCAACATATTTTATTCCTAAGTAAAGTAAAATATTTTGATTGTAAGAATATTTATTTAGACAGTATGTTAATAGCTGTGAGAACACTGACCCATAATATACACTCATAATTTCAGGATATAAAGTTCCAATTTTGCCCATTTATGTCTTCGCGTAGAAGCACGAAGGACGTATCATGTATCATTGTTTCTTGCGACTGTGCCGAGTTTGTCCCTTAACATAATAAGTGTTTTAAAACGGTTTATACATAGTGGTATGTATCGTCTGTCGCTTCCTCAGTCACTGTATAGGAATACTTTATAAGTAAATGATGGAGTTGGGAGTCCATACAGACTCAAACGAGTACATGTATATCTATTACAGACTGTACGTATGCAGGTGTGTACAACACTGTAGGGTTTGATGTGTTTAGCGTTTCCTTTTCAGGACATGTAGCAAGGGGGAAAAGGCAAATCTCGGAAGGACCAGTGGCATTTACTGCAACCATTAGACCAACTACCGTCGACCACGTTCATACTGATCAGAAAATCATTTTTGAAACGGTTGTTACCAACATTGGTGGGGGCTATGACAACACAACAGGCTTCTTTGTTGCCCCTCTCACGGGTATATACATGTTCTCTTGCTCCCTGCTAGACGCGACCAAGAGCGGTCATGGCTCACAGAGATTGCATGCTCAAATTCTCAAGAATGGCAACCTCTTGGTTAAAGTATTTGCTCATTCTGAAAGTACCAACTATCGAGACCAAGGTTCAAATACTGTGTTCGTACAAGCCAACAAAGGGGATCGCTTCTGGGTCAATAACATCGATAATAATAATCTAAGTCTGGGTGGGGAGTACTTTTCCTCATTCTCTGGGTCAATGCTATGGCAACTATAAGTTTGGTAGATACAAGTTCATGGTCAATCAACCTAGAGGAAAGTTGATGAAATATTCAAATATGACGTTGACAATATTTACTTGTTTCAAAAGCTTAAAATAAAGTGTAATTAGAAAGTCTATGCTATTGTCGATCTACCAAATGTGTTTGCACACTTGCCATTGGGTGGTGCAATGCTAGATGCTATGTCAATGATGGGTTCCTTTGGCCAAAGACCTAAATTACACAGATTGGATACTCCACTGAAATTTGAGAGAAAACGCAAAATAACCACAGCAGATTCAGTTATTGTGCATAAAACTTTTTCTAGTCATCCAATTTTAATGGGCAATGTATAATGTTGAAGAGCTAAGTTTCTTTTTCTACATGAAGTAACTAATTTTTGTCTACCTTTCATAAAATACAGAAAATTAGCATTTGAATGAGGCAAATCAAGTATTTTCTGATAAACTTGGAATTTACATTAATTTGATGAAAATGAGAGTAGGTCTGGCTCTTCGGGGTCTATTGTTTTATTCCTTGACCTATTTCAATTAATGAGGTATCATTTGATAGCTGAATAATAAATCAATTGCATAGACGTATTATTTTTTTCATAAGTATATAAGAACTGAAAATATAAGGTATTAAATATGGACGAGATTTCGCGAGATTTTAGAGACCTGCCACGAGATATCGTGAGAGTTGGTACATGTTTCCAATCTGTGTAATTTAGGTCTTTGCTTTGGCACAGTCAGGTTGTTCATCACTATATAGTATACATGTATAGTAAGACAAACCTGCGTTCCGTTGCGCAAAAGGGAATGAATTGTTCTTCAATTCCATGAAAAGAATGAATGCAGGGCAATTGGAAATCCAAAAGATGCACAACAACTCACAAGCATGGAGAATGGTAGAAAGATGCATTAAAATGTGTATGTATGGAGTAAACGGGTTAAATGACACATGGCTCCCAATTCCAACACAACAACAACAACAACAACAAACAAACAGTTTCATCTTAAAACATCTTTATTGAGATTCATATCAAAAATACAAATGAAATCATAAACAAGAAATGTAAAAAAATATGATTAACAAAAATATCAATCCAAAAATAAAAAAATGACCTTGTCAATTACATTGACGGTAGTGATTTCGAACATTCTTGTCTAAATAGTAGGGCACAAACCAAAGTCACACAGCTACAGCGGCAGCGCCTAGCCACACACCCAAGAGTCAGACATAGTACAAGCCATCCAGTTGGAGGTAATTATAAAGGTATACAAAATCAAATTTATATCTTTGGCAAAATGCCGTAATGATTGACTTACATATTACAAAGTATAAATATTGGCTTAAATGCTCACTTACATTTCTGTACATTATATTTGTGAAATGCAAATTTTGTCAACTTCATCAACCCCACTGAATTATCCTCTTATACAACATTCAATCTGAAAACCAATAATTCCATTGCCATTCATTGGAGCAATATAATCTCCAGATGTAGAATGAGTTTAGCACAACAATCTGTAATATTCGTCCTAGCAACAAATCTTGGGGTATAATTAAGTTTAAGATATGATCACACCATTTTGGTAGAACGGACATGCCACTGCATCGATAGTAAAACCTGATAGTGAATTGCGTAATCATGAAAATCATGGAATATTTTATACTAAATGTGGATCTCCATGGAGACGATTCTGATGACAAGAATTCATCCATCGACGGTTCTTCTGGCTGAAAAATAGAGAACACAGTATATAGCAACTTCTACAGGCCACTAATTCAAGAAGCATCTCAAGTAGATATCTCGACTCAAATTGAGTTTTTGGTAAAACCAGAGTCAGAATTAGAGAAAGAGCTGAAGTTCTAGTTCTAGACATTCATTTTAACAAGAAGCAGTCATAAACAGCAATACCCCCGCAAGCGAGAAGATAATCCACCAAGGCTTATCAATAAAAAATCATCAAATCACAAAATCCTAACAATATGTGCTACAGGTCCTCATAGTGGATAAACTTAGAACATCCTGACTATTTAGTGATGCTTATTCTGAGTCAAGCCTAATATTCATAAAGACACATGCCAATATTTGAGATGAGATTTTGCTCAGATTGAGATGCTTCAGGAGATTGGAACCAGTGCGGTCCTCTGTACACTGTACAACAACAGCCTCACTGTAACAACAACTTTAAAATTTCCCTAAGCCAATATTTACTATAAATTTGACCTCTGTTGAGCAAACACCCCTAAACAATGACCAATATTTGCAGCTTCCAAAGGGTGTTGCTCTGTAGAGGTTGTTCTGTATTTGTTTACCAATTGTAGGATAAAATTCCCACTGATCAAAATCCAGGTGATTTTGTGTAGGTTGACGAAATCCCTATCGTTGATTTTGCACAGTGTTTGTGTGGGTAGTCACAGGGACTCTAGTTAGGCTTGATGAACATGTCCCTATTATTTTAAGTGTTTTAAGGGTTTTAAGTGTTTAAACATCATTTACAAAAAAAGAAACCCTTATGACTTTAACCTCAGGAAAAAGGATTTGAGACTGATTAATAAACTAGAATGAACACATGCAAATTGTTGACAGACGACGGATCAAGAGTGATCACAAAAGCTCACCTTGTCACTATGTGACAGGTGAGCTAACATTGAATAAAAACTTGTTTCATGATCCCTGTCATCAGTCAAACTGTTTGGTCCTATAATAGGGGACAGACAATAATAATTAAATACTAAATTTAACTTTTCTACTTACCTCAAGTCCAAAATATTTGATAAGTCTCTGTATGACATATAGGATACTATATAATCTTATACCCAATAACATTAGAAACAGTGGACTAAGAAATCTCAACAGGTAATTCATCGCATAGCGACCATTTTCTGAAATAAACAAATCAAATTAATAGTGTACAGCAACAGTATTCAATATTACGGAATGAATTTCTTAACATAGATTCTATATTCATAACTTTCAAATAAAAAATTATTTGTTCAAGCATTTTGGTAGTTTTTCTAGGTTTTATTAAGATTATATATAACAATGCTGTGACTGCTTTACTATAATTCTTCATATATGGTGATAATAGTAGTTGCCGTTATTTAATAACCCGTTTTTCAGAACTTAATCATCACCCAGTATTTTGTTCTTTGACCTTGACCTGTGACCTTGAATCAGCATGATTGGAATGTGGGTTATGCATGTCGTCTTCATTAGTTAAAGGATAAATGCAAATCAGCCAAGGCGTTAAAAAGTTATGTAGCAGACATTCTTTTTATTAGTTAAACTGTCCCTACTTATAATATTTTATTTAATGTTATTCTTTACTTGCATGTTTGTACCCATTACATACTGTTTCAATCGTCTAAATTGTGATTATACAGCATATAAGAGCATGCAATTTACATCAAATAAGGGCTATATAACTATGTTATAATGATAATAATATTTTACGTGCCTCCGTAGCTCAGTGGTTAGCACGCTTGCCGTCTAATCAGGTGCCCTGGATTCAAATCGGGGTGCAGGCACATATATATGCCTGCCATATTTCAGTAGAAATAAAGCAAATAAAGGCTATACTCTGCCATATTGTTAGGAACGGACTGACAAATGGAGACTATCCCGATAACCCCCTCCCACTTCGTGTTGAGGGATTAAAACGTGATAGAATAATATCTCACCAACTGATGTATGTATTATTGAGTATGCTTCATCTAACAATGAACCTTTTGTATGATATCTGAAAGAATAAACATTCAACATATCACAATGATTTACTTAAAATCAGGAACAGTCTATTAGAATTACATTGTTCCTGATCAAATAAAGGCATACACAAATTCACCTTGCTTCAACAATATAGTGAGTTTTAACAATTTTCAGAGAAAAAGTTAGTTTTTCATTGAAAGTCCTGTTTAACTAGATTTTGTATCAACACAAAGTTATTATAATTATGTGCAATCAATATATACACTATACGATTCAGACGGACAGATCGACAGACAGACTGACTGACAGGCTAAATCATATAAAACTGTTTTGGATATAATAAACAAATGCTACATACCTATACCATGCAGTTGGTTTAGTGAGTGGATGGTTATGGAATGATACTTCTTCTTTCATAGTGTATAATATCACCACAGATGCTAGTGTCACAAATGCTACATCACTAACAATACCTGACATATATGAAGAAAATCTTGTTAATGGAGTCTATGGAAGTTGAACTCATTTTTAAGGAACAAATACCCTCAATGCCAAATGTCAATTAACTGCCAATTAGGCAGGGAAAACTGGATGGTTCAGTTGAACAAAGAAAAAAGGGCATAAGAATTTATTGAAATTTGAAAGAATGAAAATTTGGTTAAATGTTCAAAAGATTTTTACTAAAACATCACTTAAAGTTCTTCAATTAATAAGACTACAAACAAGCCATTTCTCTCCCATTAGATTCACAATAAACAGAGATCCATCCTTATCTCTATAGGTATTTGCAAGAAGAGAAATTGAAATTGCGAAGTCATGAATAAACAATTGTGAAGTCAATGAAGTAAAAATTGTGAAGTGTTGAAAATGATATCTGAATTTTATTCATGGATCAGTATATTGTGAGAAAGTATGCATAATGGGTAGTAAGTATAATTAATGTTTATAGAATACCTTCTTGTGACATCCACATCATATTGTGAGCAGCAAGTAGAACACTAAAACACAGCACAAATAACACAACCCTGTAATAAACAAGACTGCATTTAATATGGGTAAGTATTTATGTCAAAGTGAAAGCTACTAGCCAAATCAATCAGGTGCCATAACTCTGTTGATGCATGCCTGTCTATTGCTGACAAAACTCCTAGTAGAGAGGCTTAGTTTCAATAGATCGCAGTGTGCTGGGCTTTCATTTGACTCTTGAAACTGCATTTTGACTCCTGAATTTGACAAAAGTGCCAATTTTGACTCTTGAAAATTTAAGCTGAAGAGTCAAATTTTCTATACTCATATTGGTAGTTTTCCTGCAATATTTTGTTGGCTCTTGAAAATTGAGTGTCAGGAGTCATTTTGACTCTTCATTTTTGGAGGCTAGTGAAAGCCCTGAGTGTGGTGGCTGTTCTAGTAAGTATGACACCCTGTCTAAGATTGATTTCATGTCGCTGCTGCTTTCATATGGGATGGAATGTTAGAAAACGTCATATTGTTTCAATAATGTGAAGTGTTCATGAGGATAAACAAGTATGCAACGTTTGAAAGCAATGCCTTGATGGACTTCAAATATTTAAATTTCAACAACTTGACAATCAATTTAATTATGCCTCCTGAATCAGTTGACACTGGGACATAAACTCAGCAACAAATGTAGCATCATACAAACATGATCGTTAAATTACTTATAACGATAGAGAAGAGTCACTCAAAGTCAAGGTCATTAGCCATGCATACAATTAAGGCTGTGTTAGTTGAAAACGAACAGACCTTCAGGAACAAATGGATATAGAAGATCCATTTCAATAACCAAGTGGTCTGCAATAGTGTGAGAGGAAGTCTTACAATAGAAGAAAATAACAACTTTTCAAATGCAATAAAACATTTTATCACATAAATTATGTGGTATTCCATGTGATGACAAATAATGGAACAATGTTCTCCAACACGTGTAATAACAAATCTGCGAAAATATAACGTCATCGGCTTAAATTTGTTATTTCTAACTCGGTACTATGGTAATAAACTTGTCACAAAAACAAATTATTAAGCCCTCCAAAAGGCTCACTAAATAACTTTAAGAAATGTTGATTTCCAACGACAATTCATGACCGATCCCGTATAGATTGTTGGATCATGGACATAGCAAATAATTACGGTAGTTATGGTACTGGAAACATTTTTTTATAGCTACATGTATAAACTTTATTTTCCAGGCAAAATGATTGAAGGCAGGTAACTATTAAAGTGTATATAGCTATATTTTAACAGTCATTTAATGTCAAAATAATTACTTGCATCGTTTTTAGTATGATACTAGACCTTAGATCTAGTACTAGATCTTAATTGCAAATTAAAACTTTGGATGGGTTCCGTGTACTTTGATTCAATCCTCGAAACATAGATTGTTATAATTTCATAGGGTGTTCTAGAACACTTTCGTATGAAAATGGACAGTTTGCATGTCGAATAAAACACAGAGAGAGTTTCTGTTAAAACTGAAGCGAAAAACGATCTAATGGATATGAAAGCATAATTGTTTTTCAGTTTTTGAAACTTTAAAAAAATATCCTCCGATATAGCTCTATAAACTGGTTGAAGTGAATAACATACCAGAATTGTAGATTGGATCCATCTCTGTACACAACTATGACTAGAACTGCCAAAATAGCATAACATGCAGCAGAAAACACTGTTATAATACCCTGAAAACAAAAAATAGTCTAAAGTCAATGGTGGAAAAATAAAATATTCAGGCGTTTCATTGGCTTTGGAATCTGATGAGTCCTTCTGACACTTTTCACAAAATGTGACTATCTTAAAGGCAAAATACTGGTACCCATGATTGTCACTGATTATGCACATTCAAACCAAAATCTTGAGGGTAAACATGTGACTTTCTGATAACTCTTTTTTGTACAAATGAATTAATTTACAGTACACTACACCAATTAACTTTTCGCGAATACATGCTTTCACCTTTTGCACATCATCAGCATATTCGTGACTACTTTACCAACTATCACGTTTTTAAGTCTCCCTTTAGTTGTTTTCAACAGTTTCATGGCTACTTAATTTCGCCAATTTCTAACTCTTGCGAAATTAAATTGCCCAAATAATATTTTATTATATATACAGTACCTTCCATTTCCAAGCATCCTCTTCACTTTCTTCTATATTTTCTGCACATCTACGGCTACAGTGCATTACATAGTTGAGTATCAGTACCACCTCAACCGTCAGTAATACAGGCTCCGAGAACCACAATATCTTATCATACAGCCAGACAACCGGCCATGGTACGATACCCAGAGGTACATAGATCACTAATAGTGTCAGTATGCATATATTCAGGTATGGAATAACATAGTACTGAAATAGACAAAAAGCATAAACACTAATTTATACTAAAGAACCAACTCACAAACATCACACGGCAAGCTTTAAGGTGGAACCCCCAAGTTCAACGGAAGAAAGAAGACCAAGAGCTACCTGGCGCAGAACACTAGTATGATTGTTGGCGGCCTATGCTCCACACCGGAGTGAACAGGCAAAAGTCTAGTAAGTAAGTCTAAAAAACACCTCTCTAGAGCAAACACCTTTAGGTACATGCTACTATTGGCCGTTGTTAAGAGGTTGTCACTCTACTGTACAGAGGTTACACTTAGAGTAAATGTATGTACAGGCTTAGAAACATAGGAAGGCATTGATATAAAGAGGTTTTTGCTCTTCAGAGGTCCATTCAGGAAAGGTTACGCTGTAATTAAGTTTAGGTCGATTGTGAAACAAGTATTGCCACATGTCATACTTCATTCCTCATGTTACATGTATTTATCGCCATGACAATGAGATATGACACTCTAAAATGTGATATGACACTCAACTCAACAATGTGATATGACACAGTGACAATGAGATACAACACTTGACAATGTGACATGACACTGTGATTACAAGATACAACACACCACAATGTGATATGACACTGTGACAACGATATACAACACACCACAATGTGACATGACACTATAACAACAAGATACAACACATCAAAATGTGATTTGACTCTGTGACAATGAGATACAACACTTGACAATGTGAAATGACACTGTGACATGATACTGTAACAACGAGATACAACAGGCCACAATGTGACATGACACTGTTACAATGAGATACAACACATGACAATGTGAAATGACACTGTGACATGACACTGTGACATGACACTGTGACAATGAGATGCAACACATGACACTGTTACAGCGAGATACAACACTACAACATGTGACATGACACTGTGACAATGAGATGCAACACATGACACTGTTACAGCGAGATACAACACTACAACATGTGACATGACACTGTGACAATGAGATGCAACACATGACACTGTTACAGCGAGATACAACACATAACAATGTGACATGACACTGTCACAATGAGATGCAACACATGACACTGTTACAACGAGATACAACACTACACCATGTGACATGACACTGTCACAATGAGATGCAACACATGACACTGTTACAGCGAGATACAACACATAACAATGTGACATGACACTGTCACAATGAGATGCAACACATGACACTGTTACAGCGAGATACAACACATAACAATGTGACATGACACTGTCACAACGAGATACAACACATGACACTGTTACAACGAGATACAACACTACACCATGTGACATGACACTGTGACAATGAGATGCAACACATGACACTGTTACAGCGAGATACAACACATAACAATGTGACATGATAGTGTGACAATGAGATACAACACATGACACTGTTACAACAAGATACAACACACCAAAATGTGATCAATAGGACACGGTGACAAAGAGATACAATACTCGACGATGTGGCACGACTCTGTTGCAATGAGATACAACAATCGCCAATGTGATATAACACTGTGACAATGAGATACAATACTTGACAATGTGACATGACACTGTGACAACGAGATACAACACTCAAAAAAGTGATACGACACTGCGGCAGCATGAAACAAAGTGATACGACACTGCGGCAGCGTGAGACCTCAATCAACAATGTGATACAACACTCTACAGAGTGAGACAACGTGATAAGACATTGCGGCAGCTTGAGACAACAATCGACACTGTGATACAACACTGCGGCAGTGTGAGGCAGTGTGAGACAATGTGATTGGACACTGCAGCAGCGTGAGATAACATTCGACAATGTGATACGACACTGTCACAATGAGATACAGCACACCACAATGTGATACAACACTGCGGCAGCGTGAAACAATGTGATACAACAATGCGACATCGCGAGACAATTTGATATGACACTGCGGCAGTGCGAGACAATGTGATACGACACTGCAGCAGCGTGAGATAACATTCGACAATGTGATACGACACTGTCACAATGAGATACGACACACCACAATGTGATATTACACTGTTACAACACGATACAACCTGCAACTCCAGGCATGTCAATTCAAAGCGACATAAATATGATAATAAACTTTTTGTATAAAAGTAAAAACTTACCAAACTTTTTGGTATCACCTCACTGACAGCTGTGTAAACATACAGCAATAGTGACAACCGCAGAGATAACTCGATTCCTCCAAACGAACCGAAAAATGGAATGGTCACGAGACAGAAATAAGGCAGAAAGTCAACAAAGCATCCTAAAAAAGGAAAGCACATTTTTCTTCTATTTGTTTACATTTTAAAAACACTCGCCGGTTCAACTTCCGCATTGAACGGTTTACAGATTTTAGGTCTGGGTTTTACACCGACCGAGAAAATAAGCGAACCAGTCCAAAATAAAATGGCTGCGCCCATGATTTGATGTAAACTTACGAAATTTGTGAAATTTTTATGTTTTGTTACACGTTTTATTGCTGATTTGTACTTTCGACAGAATAGAAGTTGAACATAATAGCGTTGAGTGCTGATTAACTTAAAATGACGGAGAAAACTCAGTGCGATGACAATATTTTGTCGACAGAAGAAATTCCAGCCTCAACCGGTGTCACCTTTTGCAGCTCCCTGACGATTTGGCTCAATAAGCCACACGTTGTCAACCGTCGACTTTGTGGATCTAGATTCAATTACATTAAAACTATACCAAAATCGGAATTGAATAATAACTTTATTTCAAATGCCATTCAAAAATCTGGGTTTGAGTTGAATGGCTGTGACTTCGGACAGTTGGAAACATTAGGTCTGAAACAAGTCAGTGAAAGTGGTAATGATAACCCGACACCGGATTACAGTTCCTGGGAGTCAGACACATTGACAAATTCAGTAGATGGTCTCCACGGCTTGTGCGAGGATGAAATTGCTATATTTGTACGACAGTTGTTGCCAAAGCAACCTGAACGTCATGACAATCTACCGGAACTGGTTATATTTGGTAAATATACTATGCACAGTTGCATCCCCTAGCCCCCACGCCTGGGGATTGGTGGTGGATAACAGGGCAACGGCCTTGTTTTTATGTTCCAGGGGATTTTTTCTTCAGGGACAATATTTAGTTGTCAGTGACCGAGTAAATTCTGGACATTTTACCATCAGCTGTCCCCCACAGAGCGGGCCAATGGTGGGGGTTTTGACAACAAAAAATAAAAATCCCTGCCCATCCTCGGGGTGTGGGGCCGTGGGTGCAACTGACTGGTGCATGATATTATCTTATTTAAGTTGGTTTATTTTTTATATTTGTATTCTCATCAACAACAACATACTTTTCCAAGCAGAGCTACAGATAAGGTTTTTTACCCCCCAGTTTCAATTTTGATAATTACCCCAATACGCAGCTTATCTGTAGCTCTGTTTTCAATTATCCATTAATCAATAGGACCCTCTGTGTCACTGTGGAATCATCTTATATATTACTCATTGGTCAAAGTTACTGGTTAGGTAGAAAGAAAATCAGACAGGGAAGGCATCGCTCAACCAAGGAGTGTGCTCTGATTCCTTTGCTCAACTCAGCCTGGCAACTGAAATAGCTGAGCACAACAAAAAGCTGAAATTCTCAAGTTTCAACCAGGACTTTCAGCTACAGGTCTAAATGCCTTAGGAGTATTTAAAGTTAATTAAATGTCGGCTGTCAAAAAGCAACAAGTCCGATTATCGGCTGTCAAAAAGCAACAAGTCCTATTATCGGCTGTCAAAAAGCAGAAGCTCAAGTTTCAGCTGCCAAAAAGTCTTAGCAAGTTTAGTAATTTTTAAGTGCTAATATCTGCTGCCCCTTAATGGTTTTTGATTGAAGTCAAAAAAGAAAAAAATTGTGCTATAGAATCATCAATGGTGATATGAAAAGTTAAACAACAGTGTAAGCAGTGGCAGGAGTAACCCGGGGTCAATATCCTACTGGGCTGCAAATGTAGCAGACTGTCGTGACATAATGTAATTGTATGACAGTATGCAGTTTGTAATGTGAATTTTGCTAACCATTTCAGATAAAAGTCAGATGAGTTGTTGGTTCATTCCTCTGAAACTTCCAAATGTTGCAACAAAGGAGAACACACAGGAAGAAATTATATACAAGTTCAAGTACGATGAAAACCCAAGGAAAAGGTACTTAAGTACTGTAAAATCATTATTTTTGATGGGACAAAATTTCATGGTTTTGGTAAAAAAGACCACTTCAATGCGATGTTATTTTGAGTTTGTATTTCACATAATAAATACAAGTGTCAAAACTAGTTTTCGATGGGATTGGATTTCATGCTTGAGGGGAACAATGAAATCCATGAAGTTTAACCCCCACTAAAAAAATGATTTTACAGTATATTACTGTAATAAATCAATGTTTTGTGTGGTATTAAATTCTTAATTCCATTGATTTTTAGTTGAACGCAACTATGACATCATATTAATAACTGTCACTGACTATAATGGTCTAATAAATCAGTAATTAAAGTCCATTACAATTTAAAAAGAAATTTTAATATGCAATCTGTGAAAGTCTACTTTTAATTTCAGGATCACCTTATCCACAAGTTTTTGTGATTTGTCCTTGGACTCAGTGAGGAGAATTTCAGGAACATGGTTGTCCAATTTCCTTCTGAAAAAACTTGCCAGATGGAGCGAACAACCATCTTTGAAAACAGATCTGACATCTCTATGCCTGGTATCACTGGAAGGCTATAGCAAGCTGTACAGTGAACTGAAGAATAAATACGGAATACCACTGGCAAAGGTTGGTAAATTTTGGGAAATTTAAAAAAAAAGTCCATAGAAAATTTATTTCAGTTCACAAAAAATTAATAAAGCCACAAACATTTTGCAAATTTTTTAAAATGGTACGGTAAATGATGTATTTCTTTGGCAAATTGGCAATCTCTCAGTCTGATAATATAAGAATAGTATAGGGATTTGTTAAAATTTAAAATGATGGTTAAACTGGGTTTTTTTGTGATAATAATTTGCCTATATACTTTGCACTCAGCGTTGACGGAATGTATGTGCCTTATACAATTGTTAGCCCTATTTGCTGGCTCTCATTTTTTGTAAGTTTTAACTCCAACTGTTCCTATTTTATTCAGTGCTTCAGAAACAAATTTAGTATGTCAGCAGGTTAAAGACTCAGTTACAAAGGGTTAATTTTTGTTCAACCAATTTCTAATTCTGCATTACTTTTAGCTTTTATATTTTTTTTGTATATTGACAGATATGGCCAGAGAAAACAGATGCACAGAAATATGTTTTTGAAGATGTTGCCATAGCAACTTATCTCCTTGTTAGTATAATTATTATGTTTATAATTTATAACTGAAATTAAAATGTCTTTATATTGGTGAAAGGTTAATCTGCATGTATCTATTGACCATCCTCAAGAGTCATAACTCAGTGGTTAGTCAAGTCTCCATACTTCATATTTCAGACAAATATGCTGGTTCAACGAGAATGCTTCTCATGTTTAGGTGCTAGACAATTTAAGCAGGTAGAGAACTCCCTGAATTTGGAGCTAGCTTTGATCAGTAACTCAAAATATAGTCATCAATATAGATTTTAAGGTTTTAAGTTCTCATTACATTTGAATCAAGGTATAATAAATTTATTATGAATATTGCTTTGCTCATGTCTGTCGGTCTAGATGTATGTCGGTAGACCAAATGGTTTCCGATCAATAACTCCAGAATGCTTTGCCTTAGGATCGTCAAACTTTATACATGTGTAGATTGGTCAGCAACAGTAGATGGCCCCTATTGATTTTGAGGTCAAATGTCAGGGTCATTATGACCTTTTCCATTTTCGACTATTGGGCTGCCATGGTGCATACATGTTTTACAATCATCTCTTGTTAACATAGTTTGGTCCTATTCTCACAGGCTGGTAGCTGTTGGGATACAAAGGTTGAGCTGTTAACTACTAGCTTTTCCCCTATATAAACCCACTGCTATGCCTCAGTTTACTGTAGACCATGAAATTATGTTAACTACTAGCTTTTCCCCTATATAAACCCACTGCTATGCCACAGTTTACTGTAGACCATGAAATTATGTTAACTACTAGCTTTTCCCCTATATAAACCCACTGCTATGCCACAGTTTACTGTAGACCATGAAATTATGTTAACTACTAGCTTTTCCCCTATATAAACCCACTGCTATGCCTCAGTTTACTGTAGACCATGAAATTATGTTAACTACTAGCTTTTCCCCTATATAAACCCACTGCTATGCCACAGTTTACTGTAGACCATGAAATTATGTTAACTACTAGCTTTTCCCCTATATAAACCCACTGCTATGCCACAGTTTACTGTAGACCATGAAATTATGTTAACTACTAGCTTTTCCCCTATATAAACCAACTGCTATGCCTCAGTTTACTGTAGACCATGAAATTATTTTGCACCATTTTATTTCGCAAAGTTTGCGAGTGGTAGAAATTGGCGAAATTAAGTAGCTGCCAAAGTGTTCAAAATATCAATATGGACATCATGAGAGACTTAAAACAAGAAAACTTTTGTTGTCTATATATGCTGACGATCAGCAAAACGCGAAATTTTGTATTTGTGAAAGTAAATTGGTATACATTATCCCCACATATAATTGGTGATCTATAGCAGGGGGTAGAAATGTTTTCATGTATCCAGTTAATCTGCATAAGTATGCAGTTGACTTGATATCTCACTTAAGGAATAAAGAAGAAAGTGACAAACAGTAGCCGTTAATCATGTTCAAATTGCCAGTGAATTTTTCTGCTTTCCGTCTCATTTCTACCCCCTGCACTGGCCTGCAGTGAGTATAGTAACATCTAAGTCTAGTTTAAATACATGTATCACTTTATTTCAAACAGCTTGTCTGGAAGGAAGATAGAGAGAAGAAAGGACTAATGAAGAAACAATCATTTGTTGACTTGGGGTGTGGTAATGGCTTGCTCGTACATATACTTGCATCAGAAGGAGTAAGTCATCTGATAAATTGTAAATACTGGTAGTCTGACCTCTTCCAAATACTTTATTTCTTCAAGACAATGCAAATTTCCTTATAATGACAATATTTGTTTCAAACTTACTTAACATGCCATCTTTAGCTCACCTGTCACATAGTGTCCGTCCGTCGTTAGTCGTCCGCCGTCCATCAACAATTTGTTTGTGTTCACTCTAGAGGCAGTAGTTTTGATCCCATCTTCATGAATCTCAATCAAAATGTTGTTCTACCTGAAATCTCGGCCAAGTTCTAAACCAGGTTATGTGGGGTTAAAAAGTAGGTCACTAGGTCAAATCTTAGAAAAACCTTGTGTTCACTTTAGATGTCACCATTTTGATCCAATCTTCATAAAACTTGATCAGAATGTTGTTCTCCATGTAATCTAGGCCAAGTTTGAAACTGGGTCATGTGGGGTCAAAAACAAGGTCACCAGGTCAAATCTTTGAAAAACCTAGTGTTTACTCCAATGGTCACCATTTTGATCCAATCTTCATGAATCTTGGTCAGAATGCTGTTCTACATGAAATCTCAGCCAAGTTTGAAACTGGGTCATATGGGGTCAAAAACTAGGTCACTAGTTCAAATATTAGATTCCAGTCTTAATGAAATATGGTCAGAATGTAAGTTGTGCCGATACCTAGACCTATTCGCAACAGGTGAGCGACATAGAGCCCTTTGGGCCCTCTTGTTTACTTTTACTATGTACCCTATAATGAAACACATCCCATCTTCTAATCCCCAATTCAATTCCTATGGACACTTTTCTAGTACTATATATATTTATTAAGCCAAAATACAAAAATAATGTGCATAATAATCTGTGTTGTAAAACCTCCCCCAATGTTCTGTCCAGTGCAACTTCATTGTTGAACTTACATATATGGAGAATTTCTATTTATAGCATCCTGGTTATGGTGTTGATGTAAGAAAGAGAAAGATATGGGACTTATACGGACCAGAAACGATTCTTAAGGTAAAGTAGTAATAATATGCACATTTTCCTATCTGAGAAAGTTTACCTTGATTTTACTAAAAAGTAACTGTAGACATTTAGGTCGTGTCCTCAGCAATCTGACTAAAGTATTATGATCTTCATACATTTTAGCAAAGCAGTGTAGGGAGCTGATTTTAATGAGATTGGGTTCAGGTAAAGTTGATTGAATGCTAGGCTATTACACAGACAATGTTGGTTTTTGTGTTGCCTAACCAGGTGGCATATAGGTGTTACTTTTGTTGACGGATGCGGCGTCCCATTACTTTGTCATTTTAACTTTGAAAAAAATTGGTAATTTGGTATGCATTTTATTTGCAGTGACACGGAGTGCTTTGCACAAGAACCATAACTTTACCTTTTTGATTTTTGGATTATTTCTTATTTGATTCTCATTATTCGGGAACGTTTTGTCCACCATATAAATTTGTCATTTTTAGTTCTCATTATGATGGGTAGGTAGTGTAAGGGTAAACATACAATTTTTAAAGACAACCTAATCATTATTTTCAGGAAATTGCAATAACACCTTCAGCTGAGAGTGTATTTCCGGAATCTGATTGGTTGATAGGTAACCATAGTGATGAACTAACTCCTTGGATACCTGTCATGGCAGCAAGGTAATAAATAAAGAATATTTCTTGGTCTTTCAGTTTAGACAATATTGTCAGATTCTTGCTGCAGAGTATTTCTTATTCTTCCTGTATGGAAAGTTATAGCTGGCTAGTTGTTGACATAATTTGCTAGAACATGGTTCTTTTTTAGTTGTTTAATTATTACGGCATTTGATCACTCTGCTACCCCCACCCCCTTAATTTGTGCTAATAACCAGTACTAATATCAACTGTAAATAATGTTGTTATTATTACTATATTGTTATTATTATAATGTGACTTCATAATACCATCTCAGTTATCAGGTTGGCTACAAGTACAGAGTGGCTTACATTGCATGTTTGCTGTTTTGATGGATGGTCTTTACTGATAGGTTTCATTATATACCAGCTTGTTTTTCTTCTTTTTCCAGGTCTTCATACACATGCTGTTACTTTGTACTACCGTGTTGTTTCTGGGATTTCAATACAAGGTTTGATTTTCATCGAAGTGTTGAGAATGGAAAGGAGGATGTTGGGAAATATCGTCATTATCTGGACTTTGTGAAAACAGTCGGTGAAACATGTGGATTCACTGTAGAAGAAGATATGCTCAGAATTCCATCAACTAAGCGGGTAAAGTGTTTTTGATTTCCGAGCATAGCCTTTATAATGCTAATCCGCTTTCTTATGAAACAAAGCAGGCATGTCAGCATTTCCGTCTGAATTTGAAGCATGGTGCCACGTTAAATGGTAAGAGCACTAACAACTGAGCTAGTTTATAGTTAAAATGATATTGATTGATTTAATGCCCTTTTCTACTATCTGAGGTTTGCAATATGTCCAATTTCTTGTTTTTAACAAGTTTTAGGTAGAAATCTCTAGACTTGTTTCGTGGTGATGATCCAAGGTGACCCTATGGTGATGTAGGCTCTTTTAGTAAAATATAGATGCATATTAGTTGATGAGGTCAGCCACAAAATTTAATTTGTATGAAAATTAATGCTTTACAGTACAGTATCCTCTAACACTTGTAATTTTAAATGTTATGCAATTGATTCCACAAGTTCATTTAACAGAATAACAAACTGACTGTCTTACTGAAACATTCTGTCTTACTAAAACATATGTATTTTTTTCCTTATTTAGGTGTGTTTTATCGGTAGAGAAAGAACTTATGATACATCTGAAGATTCAGTGATAGACGAATGTAGACAGTCGTATATATCATCTAGATGTGATAGTACTGTTTCCATGGCAACACAAAACGGTCATAGTTCTCATATCAACGGTAGTATTGGTAACCAGGGGGACGACAAATGGGTCGCCGAATTCACCCCAAGGAGTAAGACGGAGGCGACGAGAAATTGTGTGACTGTGAGAAGAGAAGTGAAGGAGCAAGTGATTAAGGACGTGTTTCAGTGTTTATTAAACTGTGCAGATTGTGAGACGAAGGCTCGTTACGATGGGACCCCGTGGAGAAAAGGTGGTAAAATCAAAGTTGCCGAGGCGGTTGTTCTTTTTGATGGTGAATTGTTGAAGGAATTGAAATCTGAGTGTGGTGGTCTCCAAACCTTACTCAGAAATAGCTGCCATATATTTCAAGGTACGACTATTTTAATCAAGGGAAAATATTTTGTGTTGTTTAGGAGTGTCACAGTCTGCACCTATTTACTAAAGGGGAGAAACTTGTGTAAGCAGCCGGCTAGCTCAGTTGGTAGATTATTGCCCTAAAGCGAGGGGTCCCTGGTTCGAGCCATGGTCTAGTTGCACATTTTTCTCCCCTTTAGAAAAAAGGTTCAGACTGTGACAGGTGTTCAATCACTGTTTATCAGCAGGACAAGCTCAGTTGGCAGTAGACTGGACATGTAGTGGTGAGACATATTTTGTACATGCTGAATGGTGACAAAATTTATCCTCACTTGCTCTCCTCAACCATTTGATGGCTTTCAATGTAACTTCACATGCATATTTGGTTTTTTGTATAAGTGTCAAAATAAGATTTCAGTACTTTCTAGCAAAATTTGAGCAAAATCTGAAGGTGGGATCCAAACCGCTCCAACATTCAGTTATTCACTGAAACTGAGACTTAAAATTGGCATATTTTATAATCACTGCCATTTCTTTGCAATTAGATCTGAACATGTGAAATTTTATCTGATCATTTGTTGTTAGCCACTGATTGACTCAACATGTATAACCATTTATATCAAAATCGGTACATCTATAACAACATAAGAGCGAATAAAACATATGGCAATATGAAGTATAAGACTGAGTTTTAGACTTATAACGTTGGTGAATAAGGCCACAGAATAACATGAAGTTTGTTAGAGTTAAGACTTTGTGGGAGGACATACATTTTGGTGACATGAACCCATTCTACTTTAAATTTGATTTCTATTACAGTTTCTGGTGGACTGGTTCAACTAAGGGACTTCTCTCTTGCTGATCCATTTGAGGGAAGAAGGAAGAAGACTAGTGAGAAAGATTTACAGGATTATGTTAAGACGACGTTATGTTGGTTTTATGGCAACCATCCAGATGGCTGTCCACGTGACTCGGCATTATGTCAGTATGCACATGGTCCTTCTGAACTTCGACCACGACCAGTAAAAGTGAAAACTTGATATTGATTATTTACTAGTACACAGAAATAACCTGAGGTGGATTTTTTTTTTTAAAAACATAAAATTCTTCACAATTTCGCTTGCTTAGAATGAGAGGGTCGTAAGTACCAAATTGATATGTTGAGAAAACAAGAAAAAAATACTCATCATGTATGGAAAAACAAGCTTTTCAACTTGATTTTGGTCAATATGACAAGTTCTCATTTTTAGCTCCACTATTCGAAGAATAAGAGGAGCTATTGCAGTCACCTGAGCGCCAGCATACACGTCGGCGTAATGGTAATGTTTAAGTTGACATACCACCTCAAATATTTTCAAAGTCCATTTACGTATTGGTTTGAAACTTAGCAGACTGGTTCACCATCATGACCCTAACCTTTACCAAGAGCAAGTAACTCTATCAAGCATTTTGACCAAATTGTGCCCCTTTTCGACTTAGAAAAAAATGTTAAAGTTTACATACCACCTCAAATATTTTCAAAGTTCATTGACACATTGGTTTGAAACTTGGCACAATTGTTCACCATCATGGCCCAACCTTTACCCAAGGGGAGGTAACTCTATCAAGTATTTTAACCAAATCATGCCTCTTTTCGACTGAGAAAATAGAAATAAATTTTGCACTATCATAGGATGTGACATTCTCGTTCAACCAGCGTATTATTTTCAATTGAGACTTGACTATACACTGATTCATGAGAATGAGGATGTGACTGAGAATAGTGAAGCGCGCTGTCAACTGACAGCTCTTATTATGAAATAGGCTCATAAGAAGTGCCTTGTATGGCAGATTTCAAATATTACGACCTTCTCATTCTAAGCCAGCTGAACAAACAAAATCATGTTATAGAGAACATTATTTTGTAAAATGCAGCAATGGCAAAAGTCTTACTTATGATAAAGATTATAATCATAAGAATATTTTTAATCATAGATCTACGTTAAAGACAGGATAGCTGCAATGTTAGTTACATTATATTATATCTTGTTAGAAATACTGTGATAATTATGACCATTAAATTATTTGATTGCAAACTCTGTTGTTGTTGATTTTACATTTAAAATCCATATTTTTTGGGGGGGCTTATTCACCAACATTGTAAGTCTAAAACTTATACTTTATATCTCACATGTTCTCTTGGCTCTCATGTTATAAATGTACCGATTTCTACATACATTGTAAATGGGTATACATGTTCAGTGGTTACCAACAAATAACCACACATAGAATTCCACATGATTAAATCTAATTGCAAAGAAATGGCAGTGATTATAAAGTTTGTCAATTTTAAGTCTGAGTTTCAGTCTTACAATGTTGGTGAATGAGGCCCAAGGACTTCATACCAATGACAATTCTCAACCGGGAGCTCATCTGAGAGTTTGACAGATCAATCAATTGAGCGTCCTGGAAAATACAGCATGAATGAGATTGTGACCCTATACTGGAGAATTAAGACGCATGACTAATCTACCACCCCTTGGGATCAGAAATCAATAGCTCTGACCACTGAACTGTTTGTTCACCTAAATGGACCAGGCCACATGAAGATTGTGTTAAATCTAACACCTCCATAGCTCAGTGGTTAGTGTGGTTGTCGTCTAATCTGGCGACCGGTCACCCTGGTTCAAAGCCGGGTGGAGGCACATATGTTCATACATACATATATGCCTGCCGTATTTCAACAGAAAGCTAATTGGCAAATAAAGGCTATAGCTTTGCATTTGGAGTGTTAGCTAGGTTAATTATACCCTCAGATACAAAGTATAAGGGGGCAATAGTTGATGCATGCTTGAGGTCGGTCGGTCTGGGTGTTGAAATTTTGTCCGTGCTATTTCTCAGTAATTGTTGGTCGGGTTTTAATGAGACTTGCTATGTTTGTCAATTATTTCCCGATTGTGAAAGTATTTTGGAGAATCACCCACTTGCTCGATTAGGCAATTGTGTAGTAATAAGTTTCCGATCGGGACGATAGTAAGGGGAATCACCCACTGGCCCAATCAGGCAATTGTTTGATAATAACTTCCCGATCGGTACGATAGTAAGGGGAATCACCCACTTGTCCGGTCAGACAATTTGGCCCCACTGATAATACTTAAAGATTCGAATCTCATGCACCAGCTGAGGGGTGAATTTATTTGGCACACGACGGCCATAGATACTTGGCAAAATTTTGAATATTGTGTATTTATAGATCTTTGTACGTTGATTTGAAACGTTAACTTATATGAGTGTAATTGATTATGACAACTTAAAACATAGACATAATTTTGCTTTCAAACTTCAAACAGCCACGAACCGAGACATCTAAATCCAACTCCATGAAACAGTGAAGAGTGACAATTGATATGATGTGTATGGTCACAGACACCTGCACATAATTTATTTTAACACAGAATGGATTTTTAATTAAAAGAACGTGGTATTTACATATGTTACATGTCCATGGAAAATGTAAATGCTATAAAATTTCTGCAATTAATGTTAAAATTTAAATTTTATATGTCCCGAATCTCATTAAAATGTACTCTAATAGTTGGCTGTTGGATGAATAGGGTGTAATAAAAACTTGACCTTCAAATTTTCTGAGATGGATATTAATTTCTTACTCTACGTTGCCTTATTTAACACCAAATGGATCTGAACAGTTTATACATGCCCATACATAAGTCATACCGATGTCATTCACCATGTTACTTCTACACAGACTTTACTTACTTACTAACTTTCTTAAGATATCAAACGTCATGAACGTGGCGAATTTAAATTCTGAGTACCACCTATATGAACTGCACAGGAAACTATCGTTAAAACTTTAACTCTTCGGTGATGTTAATGATACAGTTATTTGTGATATACTGTACAACCTCGCCAGAGCTGCTGTCCGTCTCTAACGCAACAACCTCTCTTAAACAACACTTTCAAAATGTCCCTCATAGCAGATAATTGATATTGATCTAACGCCTGTAGAGCATTAACCTCGAAATAACGACCAATATTTCGCTTGCTTAGAATGAGAAGGTCGTAAGTACTATTTACATTCTATAAGACGGATACATAAATATTATTTAAAATCAGCATCACAAGCCGCTTCTAATGAGCCTATATTCCCGAAAATGGGAACTTGTCAGGTTGTCCAAACTGAAATTGAAACAGTTTGTTTTACCATAATGTAAAGAGTAATTTTCGGACAGTCATTTCTTTGTTTTCTCATTTATAATTGATAACGATGTTCTCATTCTAAACCAGCGATTTGTCGCTCCCGAATGATGTTGATCTACAGGGGTTGTACTATAGAAGATATATTTGTATATATGTTGGCTTTGTGCTTACATGAATAGGTACATTCATTTGTAACTTTTAAAATCATTAAAAAGGTAAACCAACTCAATAATGAGTCCCTTTTAAAGGATCACGAGTGTGGACTGAATATTTGGGTTATCACTGACATGTATTTTACTATTTGTTTATACATTGAGTGACAGACTGACAGCTTCCGCGGTTAGACTGCAATTTAATACTAGATTAGCTTTTGTCACCTGTCTTCATTACATTAATAAGAAGTTAAGAACGGATATAACTTATCATGAATAATAACAATGAAACATTTATTGCGTAGCCAATGAGAATGGTTATTGCTGTGCAATTAATGCAGACCGCAATCATTAGATAGATTTCTTTAAAATTTAACAGGATGTTATTCTAACGACATATTTTGACGGAAATGTCATTAATATGTGGTTGCGGTAAATGTGACAAAATCATCCACTGTTTAGTACGGTATGTTTTGATTTAACATTGAACCCAACTGGTAAATTTATCATTGATGAAGGCTTTTCACAGAATATGTCGAGTCGACCATAGCCTTTATTTGCCGATCAGCTTCCTGCTGAACCATGGCAATTAGTAGATACCTGTAATTGAAAACAAAAAAAATGAGACGACAAGCCACTGACTTAGCTACGGAGGAAAACATTGATATACAATTTAACATTCAACAATAACATATAATAACGTTATTATTTTCTTAGGGACATTTTGAAAGTTATTTATTAGGCCGTTAGCGTAAAACAAATCTAAGGGAGGTGTCTGTTTTAGACGTTTCACAGTACTTGCTGTGTGTACAGCGAAACTGCCTCAGTAAATATTGCTTTACGGACGGTGGCATCATTAACATCATTGACGTGTTAAACGTTTTAACGGCACAGTAACCAATACAGTGCATAAAGGTAGTGTTTACATATTCGACACGTTCATGACGTTTGACATCTTAAAGTAACACGGTCTTGAAGTGACATGGTAAATGATATGACTAATGTGTGAGCATTTACAGGCCGTTAGCGTTAATTAAATCTAAATTAGACATTTCCTTTTAAACTTTCCCCTAGTACCTGCTGAGGCTGCAATAAATACAGGTAAAATGTCACCTACCAAGACAAATAAACTCTCAACAAACATTGACGAAATAATTGTAAATATATTGTTCATAAGTTACTGTCAATGCAGAGCATCAGATACAATGTACATGGTGTTCAAATGTCCCATTCTCAATGTTTAAAATCCAATAGTTTATTTTTTATATTAGAAAAGTGTAAATGTTCCGGTTAACTCGCAAAGAATTCTACTATTGTACAGATATATTAGGCATTTAATAAGCTAGCTTTAGTAAGAAATTAATATTGCATACTGCGTACATATCGCAGAAAAATCATACGAATTTTAATGACGAGGTTAAATTTCCGTAACACACTATGCATGCAACAGCTAACTATAACAACTTACATTTTGATGAGATTCCGGACATAATGACATTACATTTTAAATTAATTACAGAAAATTTATAACACATACATTTGTCACGGGTATGTAACACATGTTTACATCATGTTCTTTCAATTAAAAACCCATCAGTGTCTAAATAATTTATATGCAGGTGTTTGACGTTGACCATACGCATCATGTCATTTGACACTCTTTGCTGTTTGAAAGCAACGTTGCTATTATCAATTACACTCATACTTGTCAATATTTCAAATCAAATAAATACATTTTAAATAAGTATGCACTTAGTCATTTGTCGAGACGTTATGGAAGCAGGTCCTAATGAATAAACGCACCGCCGATTGCGTGAGATTCGAATACTACATACTATTATTTATGTATTATAAATCAGGGTAGAAAATTCCCGATCGGACAAGTGGGTAGTTCCCCTTACTACTTTCCCCATCGGAAATTTATTGTCAAACAAGTGTCACCCTTGCCAGTTCTTCTATAGTAAGTGTAAACTAACCACTTTATTGGCCGATCAGGGAATTGTTTGTCAATAAGTTCCCGACCGTGAGATTAGTGAAATACCGAATCAACGACTTGCTCGATCGGAGACTTATTGACAAACCCTGATCGGGCAATAAAGTGCTCAGTTTACACATACCTTAGAAGAACTGATAAGTGCATACTGTTATTAGATATTTGACCTTGAGCTTATCTGAAAACACGTTCCATGTCACATTTTAGGGTTTACCTAGTAAGATGATACCGCTCATATTTTGTTTGAAATGTCTAGATTATGATATATCTATATGGCTTTAAAACGTACCAAATAGCCTGTCTAAATTCATCCATTCACTTGCTCATTTTGACATTATTTTACTGTCAAAATAATTGACAATATAATTTTGTAATTGTCTGATCGGGAAAGTTTGTATGCCAAAACGAGAAAGTGAACCAAATGCACCCAGTATTAAAAAATGTAACAGTTTAAAATAATTCTGAACTGTACGATTTCTTATAAACCTTTTTATGATACGGACTGTGCACATTTAGATAATCTACATGTAAAATATCCTTATGCAAAGGTTAATTTATAAAAAGGGAGTTTCAATTGCCAGATCAGGCAAAATTTCCCGATCAGACCGAGTACTTCATGGTAACACCGACTTGCACGATCGGGCAATTTCCTCTAATGATCAAGATGCGTCTATTTAATCTCAGTAAATGCAGCGAGCCCGCGCCACAATTTCTTTTTTTTGTTTTGAAAAAAACAACAGAATAATAATTATCTGGGATGAGTTTTCTACGAAATTACATTACCGTGTATGTTTTCTCCTGAAGTCGTCTGATTTCGAATTAACGGAAAGTGTATTTCTGACGTCAAACGCTACAGAGGTAATGTGGTAAAATGTTGGTACAATCAATCAATTTAAAACAAGAAAATTGACATCTTACGGATGTACATCAAACAGCATCTCCCTGAAATTTGTATAAATAGGATAAGGACAATTTTCATTTGACATAACAAAGTTTCAAGTAGGACATATTAAGCTTCTTTTAAGGTATGTACAGCGTTTGTAAATAAAGAACATTTCAAATAATTTTGATTGATCAATCAAATACAATCTTGAAGTACGACCATTGACAAGTGTACAAATAACCGATTTTTAATTCATGCAATGTAGACCTAATGCTGTGTACTTCGAAGATGAATATGAACGTATGTAAGCTAATTCGCTGGCCTAGAATGAGAATGTCGTGAATACTAGTTTACTTATATTTGTTATCACTTATAAGACTAACACATGCATATGTTTGAAATATGCATCACTAGACACTCCTTATGAGCCCATTTTCGTGAAAATACCCTTTTCGATAAGAAATGGACACTTCTTTTCCTATAAGCAATAAACAGTTTGCAGACAAATAGCGTTTTTTGTACTTACTACCCTCATTCTAAGCGAGCGAATTATGACACGTATTTATGTATTGCTGGGCTGATATTCATAAAGGATCTCAGTAGAAATCTTAGAATTTTGTTAAAAACATATTTTTATAAATGTTAATCTTCAATGTTTTTTCAATAATATGTGCAAGACAAATTTAACCTTATAATATTTAAGTTTCCACTAAGATGCTGTGTGAGTACCAGCCCCGATCATTGCATGTGTATAGCTAGAAACTGGTAAAGTTTATAAAAATGTCATTTTTTAGGCCACCACGTGATCGAAACAATGGAATTTTCACTTTTCGTGGTACTCGTATTGGGGTGTATGGGTATTGTATCGACCCAACGTGCTAGCTGGAACAACTGTGCTCTCATACAATGTGGTATACCTAATTGTCCTGACTACTATACACCTCCTGGTGGATGCTGTCCAGTCTGTCCTACACGTAAGTAACTTCTGCTATATTTAACATAGTTATGAGGCCGGTTCTTAAAGAACTGGAGCTCCAGTTCTTTTACGTTATGCGTATGTCCAACTGAGATCCGAGGTTTGCCTCGGCGATGTACTCCAGGTTGAGATAAATGAGCTTCCAGAGGCATCGACAAATTTTGCCGATGCCTTCCGTCGCGCATTAAATAAATCGGGAGTATGTCGCATAGACAACAAGGCTCAGTAGGACATAGGGTTAAGATACCGCTTCCAAACGGCCTCTTTATGTTGCATATCGTTAGGTCACTGTCCTTGTGTTTTAAACTAGGTCACGCCCCGGGGTTGTTGTGCCTCATTTGGTCGCCGTTTTGGCATGAGTTTCTGTGGGCATTTCTCAGGGTAGTTGTGTCGTGGTGTTATTTATGTGTTCGGCTGGTTGGGTTGACTGCTACCTTCCCTGTCGGATTTTCTCATACCTGTTTTACAAAGAAATACTTTTGAAACAAAGAATCTATTTAATCTTTGTAAGCTTGTGTGTTGTTTGGTCCACAACACTTCTTGTTGAGTGATGACTAGATTCAAATATCTTTCCAATTATTTAGATAGGTCAGTGCCTAAATACGAGGGGCATCACGATTCTATTGCACATGATATTTCAATAAAATTTAATCATTTGATAAATAAAATGCATTACAAAATATCAACGTTCCCTAATCATACTAATGTAAACTGTATACTCTGAAACAAGAAAAGCCAATGCTTAATGGAAATATTAAACCTGTAGGTGGCGATAAGCCAGGAAGATGTCCATCACTTATGGGGATGGGAATATGTGTCGAGGGATGTCGATCAGATTTTGAGTGTCATGGAAACCAGAAATGCTGCAGTAACGGGTGTGGCCATACTTGCCGAAGACCCGTTGGCAGACCAGGTAAATAATAAGCATTTTGCTCTAAATTACTATCATTAATATCTGTACACGAAATAGCGACAAAGTCAGCATGGTACAGGCAAAACAATAATCAAAGCTTTCACTATCTGCAGCATGGCAGCTTTGCATAAACTACATTATTAATTTTGTAGTATGACTTTATTCAAAACGTTCCTTTTGTGTCATTTGTCTTGTCTAGAATAACCCCTTTGGACTAAAAAGCTTAAGGACACTACACTGTAGGTGCAGAGAGTTATCTGACAAGTTTTATTTGTTAATTACAAAATGGAGTAAGTTTGTGGACATCCGATTTCAATGGGAACTAAATGTTGTATTCAATAAAATTGTGAATTTTCGCACACGCACACAAGTTAGCTGAAGTCCTACCCAATATGTACGTCAATCTGCCGAGTATAAATTGTATTTTAAAGCGAAACGTTTCGTAACCATGTTTTGTTCCTTTCAGGGTTCCCGGTGCGAGATTGTTCAGAAATAATGTGTATACAACAATACTGTATTGGTCAATATACACCACCAGGGGCTTGCTGTCCAGTATGTCCACCACAAGGCGGATATAGGATTTGAACTTGTTAACAGTTATTACTTGTGCTTGTTCATAAAACATAATGTGTTCAACATTTAAAGTCGTAGTATAGACCTTGCACAATTATTGACGACTTAAAATATTTGATATGTTCTATGTAAATCCATTAAATTACGTGTTATTAAATGTTTAACATGTAAATTACATGTGTAACAATTAATGTCAAATCACGGATCTGGTTGTCATTGCCCGATCCATAGTTGAATAAATTATTAAATCATGATCTATCAATAAGCGTTTGTTTATTTATATGTTCCTACATGATCTTGTTGATAATGACACATGCAGTTGTTCATTATAGTTGAAATAAATATATTAATGTTTATGTGTATCATGATATGAAACCTTTAACTCTCAAGTAAGCATGCATTGTATGGTCGTCTGTACAATTATTTTTTAACGTCCAAGGATTGGTGTCATACAAATGTACATATGTGTGGCCCAATTGGAAGCAAAGACTAACACACGGAGGGTGCTAATAAAATACACATTAAAAACGATTTGACGAAAGGAAGGTATTTATCATTCTGTCGACCAGCCATTCAACCACGTGCACAACATAAAATGTCATTTAAACTCTTACAGAACACAAACATGACATTACACAACTTGCAGAACACGAACGGGATACTAATATAATAAACAATTTGCAGAACACGAACGGGATACTAATATAATAAACAATTTGCAGAACACGAACGGGATACTAATATAATAAACAATTTGCAGAACACGAACGGGATACTAATATAATGAACAATTTGCAGAACACGAATGGGATACTAATATAATGAACAATTTGCAGAACACAAATATGATACTAATATATAATAAATAATTTGTAGGACACAAACGTGACATTACACAACTTCCAGTGCGCAAATGTCACATAACATAAACCTGCAGTGCATAAACGTGCAGAGCGGTTGCCTAGAGGTAGGGCGCGCGCTTCGGGATCGAGAGCTCCCGGGTTCGACCCCCCTCTGGACCACTGGTTAATTTCTGCGAGCAAGACCCAGAGCTCCACTCCACCATGGTGTGAAATGGTACCTGTGAGGACAGTGTCTATTCCTCGGTACCGTAGATCGATGTTGGCTGCCACATCACAGGAGAGAAAAAGGCTCCCCAGGGAGACACGAGTGCAGGTTTCTATATGTAGCCCAATGACCAGGGGAAGTTGAAATGTCAAAGGGTTCTTGAGCGGCCTAACAGCTGAAAAGAGCCCTAGAAAATTGGTAACTTTTTTTAACTTATTACACAATATGTAAAGCACAAACGTGACACATTGTACTAGTATTACACAACTTGTAAAGCACAACCATGACATAGCACAACATTCAACCATTTGACACACGTGGTATTCCAAACTATATGTGTGGAATATAAAGCAGTGTCATGTTAGTTCATATATTGGGTAACTCAGTACTAAAACAGAAATGAGGAAATCTGACAGAGATGGCAGCACTCAACTTAAACAACCGAGCACAGAAAATAGAAACAACACATCTACACGGAGCATTGACCACACACATTTACACGGAGCGATGCCCACACATATCGCAACGAAATTTAAAAAAGCCTAATCCCGCCGCAAAAATACAGAATAGCCGGATTTCACAAAGGTAATTTTAATAACAAAATAACGGTGATCCCCAAATGACCGAATAAAAGACAGCTCAGATCAGGCTAAGTTCTTCAAGCGACCAAACGAGGTTTATCTGCGAATTGACCTAGTTGGGTGACCTAACTTTAATACCGTACAAGTCACGAATCTAGGGGCAGAAGCATCCATCAGAAAGAACATGTGGAAACAAAAATGAACCGACATATCCCAGCGTATTTAAAAAAGGAAGGGGATATAGAAAGTGCTAAACAGAAACAACTATTACAGAACACAACTTTGTGACAAAAAAGTATTTCAAGCTAATTAATGTAAATCCCTTTTCTACTGCTACCAAATAATACTAATCAAGCGGACTGAAACACATTAGATAGCCATTTGGTTTCAACTCGATTAGCCTTAAAGTTTTAGGTAACCAACATTCAACAAAAACAACAGAAAATATGTCCCACATCGATTAGTCGAAAATTTTGCTATAGTATATTATACATTTCTGTAGGTGGCTATATATGATCTAACGACAAGATGGAGGATATAAATTCTTAAGCAGGGATGGGGGCATTGATTAGGGAGTGCATGTTCTTTCTATATTCCTCAGTGTGTTCTGTTATTGGTTATTTAGATGCCTAAACATGTGATTCAAATGTCAAGATTTATGTACATAATAATCCGCTGAAGGACGGGAATGGTTTAATCTTGACATTAGAATTACAAGTTTGGAATTTAAATAACCGCTGATTTATTACTATACATCTAAGTTTTACCGTACATTCCATTCCTCAATTTCCTTCTATAAACATCAAAGTTCGTCTGAAACTAGAATCATAAGTTTACGAGCTTAAATAACCACTGATTTATTAGGATGCATCTTAGTTTTAACGTTTATTTTATTCCTTAATTTCCCATATAAACATCAAAGATGGAATAATTGACTTGCAAATGCAAATTCAAATTGCAATTATTTATGAGTTTATCCTTGCACACCCACATATCTGTCAATGTTTCTTATGTCAGTGTTCACATTGAATCTATAACCAGTGGCGTGTATGTCGCGCATCAATTTTATTAGCATTATAATATTTGTTTCAAAAATCTTTATTCCTTTTTGTGAATACATTGGCTGTACCGTATGTAAGTATAAAACATTGCATTGGACATGAACCACTGGCTTAAGTTATGACGAGAAGGTCGAACTTGTAAGTACCAAGTTCTTACGACCTTATAAGACTGATACATACCATTTTTATTTAAATCAGCATTACAAGGCACATCTTAGGAGCCTATTAAAAAAATTAAAATCGGAACGTGTCTTGTTGATTGATCAAACGGAAGTTGAAACAGTTAGTTTAGTACATTAGTAAAGAGTAAGTTTCGGACGTTTTTTTTCGTTTTCACAAAATCATTTTTGTTCTTATAAACTTCTCATTCTTACCCGGTGAATTAGTCGTATACTTAAGGGATTAAATTATTAAACTGTTCATTTTGTTTAAAGCAACTACATTTTTTGTTTTTCTATTTAAAGTGCAAGTATCACTTTTCCACACATACAATGGTTTCTTCAACCAATTTATTGTATGAAAATGCATAAATAAGCATAATAGTTATGTTATGTACTAGAAGGGTTGTCGCAGTAAATCGTGTACTTTCCTAACGGTTGTCTTATTCGGCGTCACATGATCAGGATTTCTTGAAGAAACGTTTATAACGTACCGTAATTTATTAAATTAATGTTCAATAAACTTATAATTTTCACATGTTTTATAAGTTATTGCGCATAATTTTCACGTCGGAATTTACGAATGTCTGTTTAATGTCTTATTATCATATATGCGTAGTTAACTGTCATTGGTGTTGAGTGAACGAACCATTGTGATCAATGGGTGTTACTTTAATATCCAAAAGTTCATTTTTAAAATTATTTGGGGGTCCTATTTATGATGTTAAGGATATCCGTGTCTAATAAAGAATCTCCTCTTGAAGAGTTCTCAAGTTCAGTAATTTTATGACAAATTGACTGATTTCCTATAGGTCGTGGGTTCAACCCCCACTAGAGCCAAAATATTTTTATTCTTTTTTATTTAATTTTTAGTTATAAGACAATGTTTTGGCTTCGTGACATCACATTATATTGTAATTTGGAGAAAAAAAAATTCTTTTTTTTTCTTTAATTATTTAGGAATTAATATGTGGTAAACAGATGAAAATCGGGTTACTATGGATTTCTGAAATGTATATTTTCAAAACCGCTCGGTAAAACCTTTTAAAATTTTGTTAAAACATTATACACACATTGAAGTTATTTTTGAAAAAAATTCAATGGTGCCAATTGTTTAGATCATATTTTATTTCCATTTATCTATAGGGTACTTATTGGCAATATGCAAAAAAAATGCCTTAATTTCAAGGAGGGTAGGGTTACGTTTTTATTTTTTTCTACTTCATTATTAGACCCGTCATCATTTTTACACTTTTGATTGAAGAAATAATCATTATCATTAGATTTAAACACACTTTTGTTTTTATTGTGTTATCTGATTGAGATTTGTTTTATTTATCATGCGGTTGCCTCCATTTGTTTATGCAGTACGTTCTTACGCTGGGTGTAGGGAAATTAATATAGCAATTACTCTCTGAAATGACAATAAAGGTGTTTTAAAATTCACATGCAGTTGTCTTAATGGGTAAACAATAGAATAAAAAAAAATTAAAATGCATTCCTCAACTTTTAAAAAAAAAGTTTTTACACCCGGACATCGTTAATAGCCTTATAAAAGACGTATATAAATGAGTTTATATTTATCACATGCAAAACTAATTACAAAAATACAGAATTTGACAATCCAAACTATTCGTCTGCACTAACGTTAGGAGTTTAATGTAAGCGAATAATAAGGGTTGGTTAAAAGTCTGTATTTGTGTAATATTAATTAACATGCCTGTGATTTTATGCTAGTAAGCATTACATGTTGCATACATATACTTTATGTCATGATGTGGTATCATATCATATAATATAATAAAAGCGACGGTTGAAGGTCAATATGATTCATTGAAAACGCCTTATGTAATAAAGGTTCTTTTGTTAATGATTATGTCAAATGTTCCGTTTGTCATTCTATGGAAAGGAAATGCACTAGGTTTTACCATAAAAGCGGACATATATTAATATTTAACGTGCTATGTTATTAATTTATTTTGACATATACTCAAGCTATGAACATTGTGTTTGTTCGAATGCATGTTATTTTTAGATCATTTACATACACTATCAAATACGGAACGTGTATTAATTATATACGGACATTAAATTAATGCAACACTGTCACTGATTGATATCATCAGACAAAAAAGAAGACATATTCAATATAATGTTTTAAACATTATATTTCGTTTATTTTATATTGCGAAACATGACTTTTTAAAACAGTTTTAGAAACATTGACGAATAGAATTACAATCCATACCTGTCAAGTACTCCTATAAAAGTGGAGTTACTCCTTTTTTCGTTGATAATATCAAATTCTAGTTTTCCAAGTTCATCTAACTTTGAAAAAAGGTACACTTGATTCAATGTATGATATTCTGTCCAATATTATAACCACTGCAATTAATACATTCCTTATTTATGCATATACATCATTTTTAATCACATTTAGGTGCCTCTCGTGGTATGTTTTGCTTGATCGCTCTTCTTTGGATTTAACTAGCTTGGCACTCCACAAACACTTACGAAGTAGCCTCTTTTATCTATCTAGGAAGTATCATGGACACTCGATGAGGAACTGATGCCGACGTAAAAACTAGAACTAACAAAGACAGAGTAACCTTCAATATTTGAAGAAACATATGGACATCCAACAACCCATGCAGAAAAAAAACAAAGATAAAGATATAATTCTCAAATGTAAAAGTATTCCTCTTATACAGATCAGAAACATGGAGAACAACTAAACTGCAAAGCTTCTACAACTTCTGCCTATGATGAATACTAAATATAAAATGGTCTGACAAAGTTCGTAATTAAAAACCTTTGGTACATCACCACTCAAAAACCAACCATCGAGATGGGAAGAAGTAAACGGTGATGGATAGGGCACAGACTTGCGAAGCCTAATACCAACATTACCCAACACCCCCTTAAATGGAACCCTCAAGGTAGAAGAAAAAGGGGACGACCATGTAACACCTGGCGAAAACATTTGGAGGCAGAAATTAAAAAAGAAGTAGTTATCACTACACGATGGAAGGAACTGCAGCAAACAGAGCCGGAAGCGGAGCAACGGGCCTAGATAAGTTAAGCAAGTTTCGTTTATTTTAATTGCATAACATTGTTGTATAAATGAATCATGTTTATAAGGTAAACAGGAGTGGCCTTGTCGGATTGTTGTGGTGGGTGGGTCAGTCGATCGAGTTGTTGATTTACAGACATATTTGACAACGTTCGTTCATTTCGCGCAGCGAGGTTGTAAGGCTCGGTCTTAGGTATGTTTCACTCGGTCACTTGGGATAACCGATTTTTGTTATTTCTTTGTGAAACTAGGTCATCCTGTTCGTTTACATCGGTGACTTTCAAGGGCTTTCAATTATTTTGTTGGGTTATGTGTGGGTGTGTGGGCATTGCTCCGTGTAGTTGGGTTATGTTGTGTTGTAACTGTTTTCTGTTCTCAGTTGGTTATGTGCCGCACAGGCTTACGAAAGTATATCACAAACTACGGTTTTTACCTTCCCAATGTTTTACACTTTTTGATACTATGTGCTATATTAAATTGGTGAACTATTGGGGAAGTGGAAACTTTAGTTTGTGATATAATTTCGTAATCCTGTGAGTTGAGTACTGCGTTCCCTGTCCGAATTCCTCATATTATTTTGCAGCGTATAAGATTATATATAGCGAGATACAACCTTGTTGCAATAAAGGGACGACCTGTAATATTACTAAAGATTAGGTGCGATAGTGTTGTCAATGCAAAACATCATACTTATTTCCCCTTTCCAACTGAAAATAGTTTTCCACATAATATCTAATGGTTTGATTATTTGCATTAACTTTCTGTTTTGAGCTTTTAATTAGTTCGTTTGGTTATAACTTGCAAGTGCGTAATTATGTTTAGTTGTGTTGTTATTGTTTTCTGTGTTCGGCTTATTAAGTGGAGGGATGAATTTCCTGACCGATTTCCTCCTTTATACTTTAAAGTTGAGTTTAAATACGCAGTACAGACACAATATATTACCAGATATATGACTACCTTATCATACACAATATTACCAGATACATGAATACCTTATCATACCTAATATTACCAGATACATGAATACCTTATCATACACAATATTACCAGATACATGAATACCTTATCATACACAATATTACCAGATACATGAATACCTTATCATACACAATATTACCAGATACATGACTACCTTATCATACACAATATTACCAGATACATGAATACCTTATCATACACAATATTACCAGATATATGACTACTAGTACCTTATCATACACAATATTACCAGATATATGACTATCTTTCAGACACAATATTACAAAATACATGAATACCTTATCATACACAATATTACCAGATACATGACTACCTTATCATACACAATATTACCAGATGTATGACTATCTTTCAGACACAATATTACCAGATACATGACTACCTTTCAGACACAATATAACCAGATACATGACTACCTTATCATACACAATATTACCAGATACATGACTATCTTTCAGACACAATATTACCAGATACATGACTACCTTATCATACACAATATTATCAGATACATGACTATCTTTCAGACACAATATTACCAGATACATGAATACTTTTCAGACACAATATTACCAGATGCATGACTATCTTTCAGACACAATATTACCAGATGCATGACCACCTTTTCAGACACAATATTTTCAGAAACATGAATACCTTTTCAGACACAATATAACAAGATACATGACTACCTTTTCAGACACAATATTACAAGATACATGACTACCTTTCAGACACAATATTACAAGATACATGACAATCTTTTCAGACACAATATTACCAGATACATGACTTCCTTTTCAGACACAATATTACCAGATACATGACTACCTTTTCAGACACAATATTACAAAATACATGACTACCTTTCATACATAATATTACCAGATACACGACTACCTTTCAGACACAATATTACAAAATACATGACTACCTTTCATACACAATGTTACCAGATACATGACTACCTTTCAGACACAATATTACAAAATACATGACTACCTTTCAGACACAATATTACAAAATACATGACTACCTTTCATACACAATATTACCAGATACATGACTACCTTTCATACACAATATTACCAGATACATGACTACCCTTCAGACACAATATAACCAGATACATGACTACCTTTCAGACACAATATTACCAGATACATGACTACCTTTCAAACATAATATTACCAGATACATGACTACCTTTCAGACACAATATTACCAGATACATGACTACCTTTCAGACACAATATTACCAGATACATGACTACCTTTCAGACACAATATTAGCAGATACATGACTACCTTTCAGACACAACATTACAAGATACATGACTACCTTTCAGACACAATATTACCAGATACATGACTACCTTTCAGACACAATATTACCAGATACATGACTACCTTTCATACACGATATAACCAGATACATGACTACCTTTCAGACACAATATTACCAGATACATGACTACCTTTCAGACACAATATTACAAGATACATGACTACCTTTCGGACACAATATTAAAAGATACATGACTATCTTATCACATTAATTAATTTCCTGCTTTTCTTGGGTCATGGCATTTTAGTTGAAGTGTGTCAGTACTTGTTCAATACCAAGTGTTTATGGCTTGGGTGACAGACCAGTCTCTTAATATACGCAGGATATTTTTTGAGAGATATACATGCCATACTCTAACGCAATGAATATAATAGGCATTTGATGTCAACTGTGCGTGTATTAATTATTTTTCTAGTCACCTTTACTCCAGATATGTACCCTGAATAGAGGAATTTAGGGTACATAACGGGACTATCCGTGACAAGGAAAACTAATTAATATACGCACAGTAGAAATAAAATGCCGATGGTTATGATTACATTTAGTGCAAACACGGATGTAAAGCATAGTTTATTTTACAGACGAAGTATTTCTTTTTAACAAACGCACTTGTAATTCCAATAGGCGCCTTACTTCTATCAAATGATGATATTGTGGGGTATTATTTGTCACCATTTGACAATTCTAGCTTAAATTTCTCAGAAGGAAACAGTGAAGCGCGTGTGGTTAAATCGTAAAACATGAAAGTTGACAACTTTTGCGCACATTGAGACACCTGCATACATGTATACATACGAGGGTTGTTCCAGGTTTTTTGTTTTAACAAACTTTGCGAAATCAGTGAATTTTAAAGAAATACAAATCCGTCATATTTGTTATCACGAGTACACATTTTAACAGAATACAATGATCAATGGCCTTTGATCATGCCAATTCCTATCTACCAAATCTCTGGCTTAGAATGAGAAGGTCGTAACTACAAAATCAATATTTTGAGAAAACAAGAAAAACAGTCTGGACAACCACTCTTTACTTATGATAAAACAAGCTTTTAAAATATCAGTTTGGTCAACGATTTTCATGAAAACAGGCTCATAAGAAGCGCCTTATGATGCAGATTTCAAATATGCATTAGTCTTAAAAGGTCGTAAGTAGTAGTTACGACCTTCTCATTCTAAGCCAGCGATTCTGATTAATAAACCATAACAGTTATTTTACATGCACTTGTTTCCCGTCTTTTTATGTACTTAGAAAAGTTTCCGTAAAACGCATGCCAAAAGTTGAAGACGAAATGTAAATGTTATTAGCAGCAGAGCTTACCGTTTAACTGGCTTTGATGATTTTGTCGAATGCACATGGTTGCAACATGTGGCGGTGGATCCTCTCACGAACAGTCTTAAAAAATACATGACACTATTTCGCGCGTTTTATGATACTTTATCAGTAGCAGAGGTCTTTCATTAGAAGAAGTAGACATCGGTACAATAGTTACAACAACAATACGTTACGGAAAATTTGCCATGACGTCCTGTTAATGTATCATACAGCATTAGCACTAGGCGTCAAATTTGGCCAATCGGTAATACAAACATCTAATATCATGTATCATGATTGTGTGAGGCTTTTAAAAACGGGTAGTGTATTTCAACTATACTTGTTAAAGGTTATGTTAAGCTTATTCAAAGAAATTAGTAAGAGCAGTTACGGTCGTCGAAATTTTGATGATATGTTGAATTAAAGCAAACTTCGTGCACTTTGGCGATATGCTAATTTAAAGACATTTTCCATAATTTATAGAACAACCCACGTATATAATTATGCAGTATGTGTATATATAGACCCCAACTTAATGTTCAGCACGAAGTTTGAATTTGGAGAAGCACATAGACTAAAGGTATGTAAAACTTTATTTTTATAATCATAAAACCCATTTTTAACTGACACTGATTAAATAAAACAAATGCAGCAAAGTCTGTTGGTGTATTTATTGCTTACACACCTTGCAAGGCGGAAACATCCATTCGGTACGTGCGAGTTAAATATTTAAGAAATGATAAGAAATGATTAATCGTCTATTTGTCTGAGCATTATCATATAATAAAGCATGGTCAAGAGATCGGATGCGTAGTCAGTTAATATAATCATCCGACGAAGTGACCGTATTTTATTATAGTTTTTGTAGTCAGTACTGCATTTAAATACTCTTAAGTAAGAAATTGATGCATTTCATTATCGTTTATTATTATTATTAACATTCTATCTACTTTCCAAAACAGGTACTCAAGTGAACTAAACTAATGGAGTTTTATAGCTGTTTATAATCTTTATTACTATATCTTTATTATCATAATAATAATTATTACATGTTTGTATTTAATTTCAAACCAGGTACACAAGTGACCAGGACTATGGACAAACCACTTGTGTTGGTACTACTTTTCGGATTCGCGAGTATCGCGGCTGATCAGGACCTTGGCGGTGGTGGTGGCGGCGGCGGACTTGCAGGCGGCCTAGGAGGATTATTATTTGGTTGTACTTTCACTGTTTGTGCTCCTATAGGATGTACTAATCCTGTGGTGCCCCCTGGTGGATGTTGTGGAGTATGTCCAATACGTGAGTATTATAAACACGTGTATTTTGTAATTTTAGAGGACAACGGGTCATATTATGGACGGACCTTGCTTGCTTACTAGAGGTCATAATTTTGTCATATCTTGATCTAACCTTTGGGTTTTCAGCTCTTCGAAAGCTAGGAAGTTGGTGTTTCATTTTCTCGTTCGGTTATAATTGTAAGGTCATTGTGCCAGAGTATTTTTGTTTGCTCTGCTTATTAAGTTGAATGCTGACTTCTTGTCCGATATTCTTATATATAATTTAATAAGAGTATTCATTTTACTGGATATACTCAAGTGTCTTTTCAACCGTCGTATGCTGTGACGATTTGACAACATAGTCATGCCCAAGTTCACACCAATTGATTGACGAAACACTAGCAAAGGTTGTAAAAATCATAGATTTTCTGACACAAGTGAAGAACATATTGCATAAACAAACATTTTAAAAAATCAACATTAATTTTGTATATTTGTCTATGCCTTTGTTGTTTTCCGTCGAAGCGGACTCTGTTTGACTTGCGCTAGAGACTTTGATTAAGAAACGGCCTGCTAACCACCGTTTATATAAGCACCTTACAGTTTCTTAAATTATACAAAATAGTGTTAATATCTATCTTAAGGATTACATTTGGTAAACATTCATTCATGGGTTTTTGAAACTTGCTTTGTTGAATATAGGATACCAACCATATGAACGTTTTTATTATTATTATGCAAGCAGTGGAAGTGGTTGCAATAGCGATTTGTCTTAAAAGTATCGTTTTGCACGGCCAGTACTTTTTAGTATATCGCTGGCTTAGAATGTGAAGGTACGACCTTATCAGTTATAAGATTAATGCATATTTGAAATCAACACCGTTTGGAGCTTCTTATGGGCCTTTTTCGGAACTTGTCAAGGTTACGAAACTGAAGTTGAAAACGCTAGTTTTACCGTAAGTAGAGAGTGATTGTCAGATAGTTGTTCGTGTTTTCTGTAAATATGAATTTTGTAGTCAAGACCTTCTCATTCTAAGCCAGCGATATAGTCTCTAAGGTGATGGGTTTTTGGACAGCGTATAACATATAAAATTGTAAATACACCGATCTATATATTTCAGCTCCTGTTAAACCAATCAAAGTAGCTCCAGTTGCAGGTAAATATTTAGAAGAATTGTTTGTTCTGTTTAAACCAGTATTCTAACCACAAATGTATGATTTTATCAATGGCACATTTCTCTAAGAATTTTTTCAATTTGAGATGAGATTTATACTTGTTTTTGGGAGATTGGAAAATCACCTAAATCTCATTTTGCATTTCGCAATGTAGTTTTTTATGTGCTTGTGTTTCTTGAAATACGGTATTTCACACAGACAATGCCATATACAGACAAGTCTATTTATTTTTCAGCTCCTATAAAACCAAGCCAAGTAGCCCTTGTTTCAATGCCAGGTAAACGTTTAGAACTATTGATTGCACCGCATATACAAGTATACTATATTTCATTTGCTAGAATTGCGATGTATGTTTTTCTCCAATTTGGAGTATACCATTTCACGAAGAATTGAAGGAAATAAAAAAAAACAGAAAATATCTTGAAATATCATATTGAATTTCACTCAAGAGTACAGAAAATCGAATTTTCACGAACAGATTGATCCCACGGTGAAATAAATTCTTAAACTTAAATCATCCCAATATACTTTTAGTACATGTATTTAAGGTCCTGCTAAGCCAAAGCCAGTATACCAGCCACCAACGGATAAATGCAGCTTCATAGTGTGTTATCCAGTAAACTGTAAGGATGCCGTAGTGCCACCGGGTGAATGCTGTGCTGTTTGTCCGGTAGTCCCCGAGAAGCCAGGCTATTGCCCAACAACTCAGCCGTGGAGTGGTCCTTGTGTACAGGAGTGTGCCAATGATCAGGAATGTGCTGGATCCAGGAAATGTTGTGGTGATGCATGTCATAGTTCTTGTTGTAATCCTGAACCAGGTAAATGCTTAGAATAACCTGTATTCGTATAACGTATAATGTTTTCAATTCTTGCACATTTCAAACACAAGATAGATCTACCACAGAATGTTCAGCTATTTACTAGTTAATTTACCGAACCAGAACATATCGAAGGGTATAGATAGATAATTCCCCATAAGCTAACATGCATTATAGAAATTTAACATTAAAAACTGTGAAAATTAAAATGGCCTATTTGGAGCACAAATGATCTAATAAAGTATGTACAAATTAGTCAAGTTATCTTGGAAATATCGTGAGGATTATACAAGTTTCGCGTTAATTTTCATAGCATGCCTTTGCTCCGAGATAACATTACGCCCGGGATGCTCGACGGTGCGTGCTCCACATTGGTTACAAAAAGTGACGTCATCAAGTAAATAGCGATGTTATCATAAAGTAAATAAGACGAAACGCGAGATAATTGATTGATCTACATCAGCGTGTACTAGTAATTTCCTTACTCTTGTTCCATTATTTCAAAAATTAGAAGGAAAGTCCTCGAATATAATAATCACCCCTCGTAATAACTCCCGATCTTACAGTGTCAGCAGAATGTGCAACTTTCCCCCTTTTTATTACAGCTCCCACTACGCCGGCAACCCCAGTAACCAAGCCTCAACCTGTAGACAAATGCCAGTATGTGAGATGTGATCCTGTCAATTGTAACGATGCTGTAGTGCCACCTGGCGAATGCTGTGCCGTATGCCCTTACAAACCACCACCAGTAGACAAATGCCAGTATGTGAGGTGTGATGCTGTCAATTGTAACGATGCTGTAGTACCACCTGGCGAATGTTGTGCTGTATGTCCAACAGTACCTGAGAAGCCAGGAAAATGTCCAGTATTTCTGCCAAGGCTTGGTGCTTGTGTTCACGGTTGTGCAAATGATTATGAGTGTCCTGGACCTAAGAAATGTTGTGGCGATGGGTGCCATAGTGAGTGCGAATATCCAGTTGGACTTCCAGGTACGTTGGTCTTCGTTGCTATTTCAATTTTATGTCTTGTAACGTGAAATAAAAAGGCGTTGACCTTCAAGTTCAGTAGTGTATTCCCAGAAATTATTGTTCAATTCATTCAATCTTTGCACCATTTCAAATATCAAATTGGAACATTTCCTTTTAACATTATGTAATGGCCTAAATATAAACCATAGAATAAGTAAGTTATTTATGGACAAATTTCGTGTGTGAGGTGATGAATGAATCTATGTAGCTTCATAAAATAAATTCGATTTTATATGAACCATTGACGTCATGGGGATTTTGCAAACCTTTTAGAGACACTGTTATAGATAAATAACTGTTCTTTATTTCAGGTCCCGATAAGCCAAGCAAATCGTATAAATGCCGCTCTGCCGTGTGTGCCGCTATCAATTGTAACGATCCTATTGTGCCATCCGGCGAATGCTGTGCTGTATGTCCTCCTAAGCCTAAACCAGTAGATAAATGTCAGTATGTGAGGTGTCCTCCTTGCAATTGTAACGATGCTGTAGTACCACCTGGCGAATGCTGTGCCGTATGTCCGCCTAAGCCACAGCCAGTAGATAAATGCCAGTATGTGAGGTGTGATGCTGTCAATTGTAACGATGCTGTAGTGCCACCTGGCGAATGCTGTGCTGTATGCCCTTACAAGCCACCACCGGTAGACAAATGCCAGTATGTGAGGTGTGATCCAGTCAATTGTAACGATGCTGTAGTGCCACCTGGCGAATGCTGTGCTGTATGCCCTTACAAGCCACCACCAGTAGACACATGCCAGTATGTGAGGTGTGATCCAGTCAATTGTAACGATGCTGTAGTGCCACCTGGCGAATGCTGTGCTGTATGCCCTTACAAGCCACCACCGGTAGACAAATGCCAGTATGTGAGGTGTGATCCAGTCAATTGTAACGATGCTGTAGTGCCACCTGGCGAATGCTGTGCCGTATGCCCTTACAAGCCTCCACCAGTAAATAAATGCCAGTATGTGAGGTGTCCTCCTTGCAATTGTAACGATGCTGTAGTACCACCTGGCGAATGCTGTGCCGTATGTCCTCCTAAGCCAAAACCAGTAGATAAATGCCAGTATGTGAGGTGTGATCCAGTCAATTGTAACGATGCTGTAGTGCCACCTGGCGAATGCTGTGCCGTATGTCCTCCTAAGCCAAAACCAGTAGATAAATGCCAGTATGTGAGGTGTGATGCTGTCAATTGTAACGATGCTGTAGTACCACCTGGCGAATGCTGTGCCGTATGTCCTCCTAAGCCAAAACCAGTAGATAAATGCCAGTATGTGAGGTGTGATCCAGTCAATTGTAACGATGCTGTAGTACCACCTGGCGAATGCTGTGCCGTATGTCCTCCTAAGCCAAAACCAGTAGATAAATGCCAGTATGTGAGGTGTGATGCTGTCAATTGTAACGATGCTGTAGTGCCACCTGGCGAATGCTGTGCCGTATGCCCTTACAAGCCTCCACCAGTAAATAAATGCCAGTATGTGAGGTGTCCTCCTTGCAATTGTAACGATGCTGTAGTACCACCTGGCGAATGCTGTGCCGTATGTCCTCCTAAGCCAAAACCAGTAGACAAATGCCAGTATGTGAGGTGTGATCCAGTCAATTGTAACGATGCTGTAGTGCCACCTGGCGAATGCTGTGCTGTATGCCCTTACAAGCCACCACCAGTAGACAAATGCCAGTATGTGAGGTGTGATCCAGTCAATTGTAACGATGCTGTTGTACCACCTGGCGAATGCTGTGCTGTATGCCCTTACAAGCCACCACCGGTAGACAAATGCCAGTATGTGAGGTGTGATCCAGTCAATTGTAACGATGCTGTAGTACCACCTGGCGAATGCTGCGCCGTATGCCCTTACAAGCCTCCGCCAGTAGATAAATGCCAGTATGTGAGGTGTCCTCCTTGCAATTGTAACGATGCTGTAGTACCACCTGGCGAATGCTGTGCCGTATGTCCTTACAAGCCACCTCCAGTAGATAAGTGCCAGTATGTGAGGTGTGATCCTGTTAATTGTAACGATGCTGTAGTACCACCTGGCGAATGTTGTGCTGTATGCCCTTACAAGCCACCACCAGTAGATAAATGCCAGTATGTGAGGTGTGATGCTGTAAATTGTAACGATGCTGTAGTGCCACCTGGCGAATGTTGTGCTGTATGCCCTTACAAGCCACCACCAGTAGATAAATGCCAGTATGTGAGGTGTGATGCTGTAAATTGTAACGATGCTGTAGTGCCACCTGGCGAATGTTGTGCTGTATGCCCTTACAAGCCACCACCAGTAGACAAATGCCAGTATGTGAGGTGTGATCCTGTTAATTGTAACGATGCTGTAGTGCCACCTGGCGAATGTTGTGCTGTATGCCCTTACAAGTCACCACCAGTAGACAAATGCCAGTATGTGAGGTGTGATCCTGTTAATTGTAACGATGCTGTAGTACCACCTGGCGAATGCTGTGCCGTATGTCCTCCTAAGCCAAAACCAGTAGATAAATGCCAGTATGTGAGGTGTGATGCTGTTAATTGTAACGATGCTGTAGTACCACCTGGCGAATGCTGTCCCGTATGCCCGTACAAGCCTCCACCAGTAGACAAATGCCAGTATGTGAGGTGTGATGCTGTCAATTGTAACGATGCTGTAGTACCACCTGGCGAATGCTGTCCTGTATGCCCTTTTAAACCACCACCGAGTGTTCCTAAGCCAGGCAATTGCCCAGCACCTAAGCCATGGAATGGTCCTTGTGTAAAGGAGTGTGGAGATGATCAGGAATGTGCTGGATCACAGAAATGTTGTGGTGATGCATGTCATAGCGTTTGCTGTAATCCTGAAGCTCCACCAGGTAAGTTTAGGACAAGTGTTTGTATTTACAACTAAGTGTCGCAATCAATGAGTTCGTCAACTGATTCCAATGTTCCAAAATTCGCTTTTGCGTAGTCCATTTTTACTTTGCAAGTTCAAATATGAATTAGTCTCGAAACAAATCAGCATGTAAGGTTATTTAATTACGTCACAATTAATGACGTCTTACAACGTTTTTTGACGAGCACTCGTTATAAAAATGGCGACACAAAGTGTAATTGAGCAACCTTTTGTGATAAAGTTTAATACATTACTCAATAGTTCAACAATAATTCAATCTGGGTTGTTGTCGGTTATTAAAAGGATGGCCACCTCCTTATATCATAAATAAACTGCGTGGAAAGACATACCAAAAGGATTTTTGCGCGTTATAAAGGGAAACGTAATGTGATTGCCTGTAGCACGTGTTCCGTTTATATATTGAGCGGTAAAATAAATGCAAACTGTTCACATGGCGGGCTAGATGCTAATGCTGTGTTAGACAATTTATACATGTGAAGTAACTAAAAATAATATATTATTTACTTTTGTAAGCTTTTGTATAAATTTATATGTATGATATGTTATACCACATTCGATGGTATCAATATACATGTATCTGTGACTATTTAATAAGGTCAACACATGAGAGTTTTCTAATTTTACAACAAACAAGATTTAAGTAACATAATGTATATATATTTTTGTACTCGTGTATTACAGTTCCCCAACAACCAGCAGCTCCAACAGTTCCTACAAAGCCAGGCACATGTCCAGTATTTCTACCAAGGCTTGGTGCTTGTGCTCTTGAGTGTACAAATGATTATGAATGTGCTGGATCTCAGAAATGTTGTGGAGATGGGTGTCATAGTGCTTGCGAAAATACCGACAATGGAGATTAGGCACTAAATATCATCAAATACCTTAGATCTTTATCTCCTGTTGTTACTCCATATTTTCGAATTGTGAAACCACTCATGGTGGCAGACAATAAACTCCTAAAACTCTGTCTCCTTTCTAAGTATGTATTTTCATCGACGGATTATGAAACTACTCATGGTGGCAGAAAATTCAATAAATTCTGTGGTTTCATATATAAATAAAACATAAAAAAAACAATGATGTTGTTTATGAAACACGATTTTCCATCCATTGTTCGATAAAATATGTCAGGGCATGGACTGGGCATGAACATACAGTGACATACTGTATCGTGTTATAATGAATTTTTAATTTGTATAATGCAATTAAACAGCCCATCATCCAAAGGTCGGCGGGACTTCTGTGTCACACTGCCTGTTAAACAAATGGTTAGTAAACTATACTTTGTTGGCTAACGCCCTCAAACACTTCATGTACACTACTTATATATGTGCATTGAAATAAATTGTTTAGTTAGTTGAAACGTTTTCATTGTTGTTTCTCTGCAACATTCACGTTACAAAATGCAATACTGAACAGTAAATGAAATGGCTGCATGCGCATCATATTACGTATCGGTCTCATTGCACTCCGTCTGAAAACATGCCAATGCTTTTTCCTAACAACTACATGAATATAAACATACTACATTGTATTATAAATTGGGAAAAAGCTGACATTTATTTGTTCGACGGAGTGACATATGAATTATGTATTCTGTTGGACGTTATTACAACATCCGACCCCAACAGCCTTCTAGTTGCTTTAAATAGCCATTTTAACAGAATAGAATACAGAATACAGAAAAGTTTATTCCGCTTAAGCATACTACATCTTATCACCATGAAACAACATACAATAAATATTTACATACATACATGCATACACACATCACTTTACAAATATCAAGTATACATGTTAAATCAATAAATTAATAAATTTGCCATTTTAACAAAGCTAGAAAAATAGGACTAAGCAGTCATGAGAGAAGCAAAGGGGCGAACGGACAGTCAACAAAATTAAAGCAACACTCGTCTGGTCCGTTTTTACGGAGAGTAAGTTTTCAGGATCAGGCTCAATCTCAATTTTATTTGATATTATATACACAAAATATTACAATAAAAGGCTTATTATTTTTTCGCAGTGTTAACATTATTGATCAATATCTACTTAGATTTAAAAGGCAAAATTTGGTACATTAATTTTATAAGTTATAATAATTCAGCAATAGTGCGCTATATAAAATGAAGCTGGATTCTCGAGCTTGACCCTGAATGCTTGAGATCAGTTTCAGTCTCAGGTACTATTCATCCCTTAATCATAAAAAATAGTTATTGAAGGTTCGTAAAAAAATTATATTGAAGATAAAGGTATTATGTAAATCCACAGGAAAATATAGTTCTTGTCTTCACAAACTGCTTTCAAAAAATAGTACATGCATAAACTATAAACATAATCTGGTCCTGGAAACTGAAATTTGTGAACACGAACCAGAAACACTATTATAATATTCGACGTATTTATGTACACATCTTATTATTAAGAAACAAAACTAGCCTTGATTAATACGGTTGAAATAGAAATCGAGCACATGTCAAATGAACAGTTTTACAAAATGACACAAATTTCAAAGTTCTGAGCGCTATCCTTTGCATAGAAGAAAAAGAACAAGAACAATGACAAGAAGAAGAAGAAGAAGAAGAAGAAGAAGAAGAAGAACAAGAAGAAAAAGAAGAAAACAGAAAAAGAAGTAGAAGTAACAATTTTTTGTAATTTTGTTATCCTTTTTGTCCATACTGTTATTTCACATGAAAACTATGCTAGTTGATGTCTCTTGATCACAAATAAAAAGTCTATAAAGATAGATAGAATGCTTCATATATTCGTAACTATCTAGGTAGATATAATTTTTCAAATTCGTAGGTTATAGAAATACATAATATTTCCGATTCGTAACCTTGTTTGAAATTTTCGGATCTGTGACTATGTAGACACTGAGAAACTTTTCGATGTGCCACTATATTGATAAAGAGAAGTATTGTCTCAATCAAAGACCTAGATTACATGTAATTTAGGTCTTTGTCTCTATCTTAAGGGCTACGCAATGGAAATTCCCCCTACTCAGTATATATTTCCAGGAATTATCTAAACCCGAAAATAGACTGTTCCTGATATATCTTGCTATCTACTTAGTTGTGCATCGGAAATTTAACCCACTTGTTGTTAAATCGATGATTTTGTAACCTACTTTTTATTTTATATCTTAAATATTATTATTATATATCAGCATGACACAGTAAAGCAGTTTAATAACAGTTTCAAAAGTATATGCGCATTAAACAACTGTCCCATCAGGCACAGCAACGTTTATACAACGTTGAAAAAACGTTGCGGTGCAACGTTGAAATAAGGTTGTATAAGCGTTTCATTTGCAACCACTATGTTGCAACGAAACTTCAATGTTAATACAACCTAAATGCAACGTTGCATCAACGTTGAAATAAGGTTGCGTCAACGTTGAAATAAGGTTGCATTAATATTGAAATAAGGTTGCATCAACGTTGAAATCAGGTTGCATTAACGTTGAAATAAGGTTGCATCAACGTTGAAATCAGGTTGCATTAACGTTGAAATAAGGTTGCATTAACGTTGAAATAAGGTTGCATAAACATTGTCCGCCAGAAATTCTGTTCTTGAAAAGCGGACAAAAAGTGATCACAAAACCTTGATGGCCTAGTGGTAACGAGCCTGCTTTGAGTGTGTAAGGAGGTCCTTGGTTCGATCCCATGTGTGGCCGTGTCATACCAAAGATGTAATTAAAATGATACTAGAAAATCCGTGTCTGAAAAAGGAACAAAAAGTGACCACAAAATCTCCATAGCCTAGTGGTAGAGAGTCTGCTTCGTGTGTGTGAGGTTCTTGGTTCGATCCTATGTGTGGCCGTGTCATAGCAAAGATGAACTTTAAATGGTACCAGAAATTCCCTATAAAAGGGAAACTTGCATCTCTTCTATCAGTATGTATACCTTTTTTGTGATGGATAACATCAGCAATGAGGTGTCGAAAGTAAGTGATATTAGTAAGAAAAACTGGTTTCCCAATCGACCTTAAATAAGTAAAAACGGAAAGCTCAATATGTACCACACTTCCTGGTCAAATGAACAAGTCAGCATGTTTTAGAATGCATCTGAGATTCATCAATACCAACTTTACATAAATATTTGAATTCAAACAAATATCAAATTCTAATTTTATTTGTTGTCTACGTAAGTTAACAAGCAATTGACATTATCAGCCCAAGTCTACCGCCTCCTTCCAAGCCTGTCTCTCCTTGGCAGCCTATTTCGCCTTCTTTAGTTCCTGTCTTCTTCTTCTTGATCCCTCATTTCTGTCCCTGGCGTAATAAAACCATTCTTTAAATAATCGTTATTTCCACAGAGTTTAGTGAAACTAAGTACAAAGATGACACTGACCAACAGCTTCTGAAAATACATTGATCAATAAAAGTTAAAACATTATGAAAAAGTGTGCCTATGTTAACAAGAAAGGTGTGAAAATTTGGTATAACCCACATCAGTTGATTCACCTGTGTGCACAATTTATCGATGTTATTTAAGTATGAAATTGAAGTGGGTGACACCTGTTTCTAAAATTTCCGGTACTTCCCTGGCCCCTGAGAACTAAATATTGTTACCGGGTATTGGTTCAGACAAGGACAGTATATACAGTATTTTTTTTTGTCTATCTATCTCCATGGTTCAGACAAAGATATATATTTTCTGTCTATGATGTAAATAAATTAGACCCAAAATGAAAGATATAATTCTGAAAATCATATTAAGCATGCCTCACAATCATTTCACAAAATAAAACTTACACAACATACATCTTTCAGTTGAAATAATTGTTAAACACGAAAAATCACATAAAATATACAATGTTACTTATTTATAATACGTCCTTCGTCTTTACTTGTCACATGATTGTCACATGATCAATAAAGTTTAGTAAGACATAAAATCCGGTCCGGTCCGGTCAAGTACGGATCATTTCACAACATCACTTTATGTTACCGTACTCTATTCTATTCTGTTCATTAGTACCCCAGTATCCAGCTATTGTTCCGACTTTCATGATCATCCTGGTATAACAATTCAAATTATGTGCGTTACAATAACTGGTGAACATCTAATACCTTTATTGAAATAAGTATCATTTAAGTTGATTAAATATACTTGAAGCACACACCATGCTTGTATACAGAGTCAGTCTGTACTATATATCGCTGGCTTAGAATGAGAAGGTCGCAAGTGCCACTTACGACCTTTTAAGACTATTGCAAATTTGAAATCTACATTATAAGGCGCATTTTTAGCCTATTTTCATGAAGATCAGAAGTTGTCACGTTGACCAAACTGAAGTTGAAAAAAAATTACCATAAATAACAGAGTGATTATCTGACAGTTGTTCTTGTTTTCTCAAAATATTGATTTTGTAGTTACGACCTTCTCATTCTAAGCCAGCGATATGCTTCAATGGATCATAAAAATATGATAAAAAATATAACATAATGAAGCGCATATAAAGTAATAAAATCAATATGTAATGCTTTACTTACATTTCTGTCGATTTTAACACTGAGGCTGTTTCATAGAACTGTATATAAAATCACTTGTTCTACAGTTGTGGTCAGTTGTAATATCCTAGTTTAAATGTTGATCCAGGAACTCTGCTGGTATTTAGTTAATTACCACCATAAAACTCCTGTCCATATACTATGTATGATATTGCAACACTCCCTGTACAAGCAGAGTCTTGGTTTTGTACAAAGTAACCACAACTTTCAAAAAGGCAAATTCCATAGTAACTGTTATTTATAATCAGGACTTTCTGATCTTTAGTTGAACATAATGTATAGCACTTGGTTAATAGTTTTGCTGGCTTCACCATTAAAGGAGGATGTTAAATGTCACCAAGATCTGCAATAATCAATTTAATCTTTTTGGCAAATTTATGGTGATGTTAAGTCCATGTATTAAGTGCACAATTTATCAATCTCCTATTGAGCTATTTACTTTATCTGATAAGAATCCAGTATGGTGATATAATCCTTTATAATCCTTGTTTTAAAGCTAAGAAGACACTTTCTGACGAATGCCAACGGTTATTCAACGTTTAATCAACGTTGAAGAAGAAACCATTTATTTTTTCGTTGATATAAGGTTGTACTTTCGTTGAAAATGGTTGCAACGATTGTCAACGTTTATTCAATGTTTAAACCACGTGGATTAAACGTTGTGTGCCTGCTGGGGTGATGTTTCATATTTCCCATCAGTAAAACAAAATTCCGATGCGCTCCGATCTGCGTAAAATTTCGATCCGTATATTAGTGGTACGGTGCGTCATAAAAATAATCCATCGTGAAAATTACACATGCCGAAAATTGCATCAGATAAATTCAGATTTCTTGCATGTGTCAGTAGTTACATGAACAGATTGGACGGAAACATTAAATTTTGGAGACAATACAATCTCTTATTGTGTTACTGCTGGGTGTAAGTAGTTATATTTTGGTCTATATTATTGTCAAGTGATGCATATTTCGGATAGATAATTCGGATACTCATGTTGTTTTATAACAAAACCTTACATTCACACCAGTATCACAGTGCTACGAGTATGACAAGGGCAACATTCTAACAACAATGGCTTGTGTTGTTACATAGTTGATAGTAAATTTGAAGCAAGCAATGGTTGTCACATGGGTGTTCAAACCCAATCTTTCTTTTTCTTCTTTCTTCCATATTCCAAAAACTGGGGATTCACGCGACATTGACAATAGTGAACTCAAAATTGAAGGCTTCATCTTGTTGAAGTGTATTACCAGAATGAGTAGCCGTGGTGTATGTATTTTTGTAAGACAGACCCTTGATGTTACTGAATGTGAACTGTTAAATAATCATGAGTTTGAAGAATCCTGCTGGTGTATCTTACAATTGAAATCAAAAAAGAAACTTCTACTGGGAGCTATATATAGAAGTCCTTCGAGCTCATTGTTGAACTCAAATAAACTGTTATCGCTCATAAATGCGATTGAAAATGTGAAAGTTGACTATAAGGTGTTGATTGGAGACTTTAACTTTCCTACCATATGTTGGGATGATTGGTCATCACCTCATGGAATTGAACACATTGTGTCAAAGTTTATTGAATGTCTTCGGAACAATTTCATGCATCAGCTGATTCTGCAACCTACTCGATACAGACCTGGTCAAACTGCAAACATTCTAGACTTGCTTCTTACGAATACGCCTGAGATTGTGAAATCTATTCAGTTCAGTAATAATCTGGGAGCCAGTGACCATATATCGCTATTTGTAACCCTTGAATGTAATGCAAACTTTGTGTCTCAAAATACAGGAAAGAGAAATTATCATAAAGGTGACTATACTGCCATTAGAGATGAATTATCAGTGGTGAATTGGGATATGTTGGATGAAATGTCAGCATCTGATGGGTATGAATTCTTTATGGAAAAAATTACAGAAAGTGTAGAAAAACATGTTCCCCTGATAAGATCAAAGTCGGCACGACAAACTAAGAAAAAGAGATGGATGGACCAAAGTTGTTTGAAAAGTGTTAAGAAAAAGTATAAATGTTGGCAAACTTACACTCACACTCTGAAAAGGAGAGATTATGACAGTTACTGCAAGGCTAGAAATGTATGCACGAAACTTGTTAGATGTGCTAAGAAGAGATTTGAAAAATCCATTGCGGATAAAGTGAATGTGGACTCTAAAGCGTTTTGGGGATATATTCGGGAAAAAACATCTAACAGAGATGGAATTTGTAACTTGAAGGACAGCAATGGTAAAACAATTGATAATGATAGTGGCAAGGCCAACTTATTAAACAACTTCTTCGCATCAGTGTTTGTAAATGAGCCTCCGGGTATTCTTCCAGTCTTTGATCTCAGATACAATGATACTCCGGTAACCAAATTAACAGTTGATCCATCTACCGTTTTGAAGCAACTTCAAAATGTGAAAGTGAACAAATCCATGGGTCCAGATAATTGTCACCCACGTGTGTTAAACGAAGCATCACATCAACTTTACGATCCATTGTCGAGAATTTTCAATAAATCATTTGAAACTAGTATTGTCCCTCCAATATGGAAGGAAGCGAATGTAACTGCATTGTATAAACAAAAGGGGCAGAAAACAGACCCATCCAATTACAGGCCTGTGTCATTGACCTGCATTACAAGTAAATTATGTGAAAAGGCAGTTCGAGACAGCATCATGAAACATATGTCGGAAAACAAACTGTTCTCGGAGTTTGGATTCAGGGATAAACGTAGCTGTGTGCTTCAACTCTTGGACGTTTTTGATGATTTGGTGAAAAATTTTGACGACAGTGTTCAAACAGACACAGTTTATCTCGACATCAAAAAAGCCTTTGATACTGTACCTCACCAGAGACTTATGTTAAAGTTACAGGCATATGGCTTTTCCGATGAAATAATTCAGTGGATCAAAAACTTTTTAAGTGATCGACGTCAGAGAGTTGTGATAAATGGGACACATTCTGAATGGAAACCTGTGACATCAGGCATTCCACAGGGCTCTGTACTGGGGCCTGTGTTGTTTATAATATACATGAACGACCTCCCGGATGGACTACAATCTATGTGTAAACTCTTTGCAGATGACAGTAAAATCTACCGCCCAATCAGTTCTCGCACTGATCAAGAGATAATTCAGAAAAGACTTGCTTAGTTTGTGTGACTGGAGTGACAAATGGCTGATGCAATTCTCAATCCCAAAGTGTAAATTCGTACAATATGGAAATGTTCAATTTGACAGCGCATATCATATGCGAGATAACCAGCGGCATAACATTGACCTCCCAAAGTGCACTGAAGAGAAAGATTTGGGCATAACTTTCGAGAAATCTTTGAAATTCAATAAACACGTAGCAAATGTCGTGAACCGCTGTAACAGACTTACTGGACTAATCAAGAGGACATTCCAGTACATGGATAAACGACTATTCTTGACTCTATACAAGAGTTTAATCAGATCCATCGTGGACTATGGATGTATTGTGTGGTACCCTAGTACTAAAAAGAACTGCCAGTTGATAGAAAATATACAAAGACGAGCGACACGAATTGTTCCTGAATTGAAAGGTCTTTCGTACTCGGAAAGATTAACCGCTTTGAACCTTCCAACATTACTTTACCATAGACAGCGGTATGACATGATAGAAATGTTTAAGTTGATAAATGGGTATGAAAACTTTGACTGTGAAAAGCTAGTGAATTTCAATGTAAACAACACTCGCGGGCATGTATATCGCCTGGACAAAGCGCATGTCAAGAAATCTCTCCGCCTGAACGCCTTTCCTACAAGAGCTATAAATAATTGGAACAATCTAGATGAAAAGATCGTTTGTAGCTCCAGTGTGAATTCGTTTAAAACCGGCCTAGATACTGCGTGGAGAATGAGTCGATTTGATTTACAAGAGATATACAGCGTGTAAGTTGCACGGTTTTCGCATTCGATTGGAAGCGAAAACTCCCTATGTATAGATGACTGAACGAGGGAGTCAACAAGCGTGAATACGCTTACACTACTCCAACAGAACAGTAAGAACAGTAAGAACATATAATTTGCAGGGCCCACTCTGGGGCATTATCGCAAATTTTAGAGACAGAGGTGAGATACAAGGAATCCGGGTGCGATACCCTAGCTCGTTTCGAATAGATTCCTTGGTTCTTTAACGTGCCCGGTGTAAAGCACCGATACAAGCGAGACTACCCCTGGGTTACCAACCAGGATCATCTCTAGTTGGGTGGGAAACACTAAATAGCGTTTCTGAAATGACCAAGTGTCCCGGCCGAGAATCGAACCCGGGACCTCTCGATCAGGAGTCTAGCGTCTTACCACTAGACCACCGTGCCACCCGAAGACACTCTTCGACTGGTACAAAAGATAAAATAATATTGGTTCCTTATATATTTTGGTACATCTTGACTGGTTAGATGCGAGAGAGAGATGCGCGCGCAACCTGAATAGTCGTGATTTTTCCCGAGCTCATTTTCCAAAAGGAAAATATTAAGTTTCTAAGTTATTAAAGTGTTTTCAAGCGGGTAAACTTATACACATGGTCTTTATCATATCTTTTATCGTTTCCACCACTGTCAGTATGGTTTTCTAAAGGCACAAGTAGCTGGTAACCACCCTCAGCCACCAACCTATTTTGGTAACAAGAGTTGTCCCCCCTGTCCAAGATGGCAGCCCCCAGCAGAAAAGAACCGGTATTTCTACTATTCCTACTAGTTTGTACGACACTTGGTTTCATCTACCTATCATACAGCCACGAGCGGAGTAATACCACGCTAACATCGATGTTGTTTAGATGTAACCATCCCAAAGGTTTCACGTTTGCCAATAAATTGAATATTACCTCGGACTCTGAACCAGGAATTTCAATGAAACCGAAAGCCAGGCCTTGCCTTGCCCTGCTGATTATATTACTATCAGGTGACATCCAAATGAACCCAGGCCCTAGAAATGCCTCCATCTTTCCCTGTGGTACATGTAACATACCAGTAACCTGGTCACAAGAGGGAGTGTGCTGCAACAACTGCAGTATCTGGTACCATAAGAGTTGTGAAGATATCTCAAGGAGTATGTCCTACCTAAACCGATCTAATGCAGTGTTGGGCGGTATTTACCGCCCCGGTATTTACCGGGCGGGAAATACCGGGAAATACCGTCCTGTCCAATACTCCCAAAGTGTCCAATACCGGGAAATACCGGGAAATACCGGGAAATACTGGTCAATTGAATGGTCAAGTGGGAATTTTTTGTGTACTGGTTATTTCAAATGCATTATGAAGCAACTGAACTCTCAGGTTTTCATTTGTTGTTCTTTATTCAGTTCTATATCATTCAATAGATCCTTAATTTATTTGAGAGTATGATCTACAAGTGGTCAAATGAACTGGTCAATTCATTTTCAAAGTGGTCAATTGGACTGGTCGATTCAATTTCCATGTGGGAAATACTGGTCAATTGAATGGTCAAGTGGGATTTTTTTGTGTACTGGTTATTTTAAATGCATTATGAAGCAATTGAACTCTCAGGTTTTCACATGTTGTTCTTTATTCTGTTCAATAACATTGAATAGATCCTCAATTTATTTGAGAGTATGATCTACAAGTGGTCAAATGAACTGGTGGTCAAAGTGGTCGATTGGATTGGTCGATTTCAATTTCAATGTGAAAAAAAATCTAAAACACAATTATTCTTTAATAACTAAATTTTGATTTAAACATATAGATCAAATACACTTCAGTCTTGTTACAAATCTAATTAAAATATTTAGTAATAATGAATATATTAATTTCAATTTAAAATGAAAGTTATAATGTTATAGTTATACTAGAAAGTGCATGAGAGAGACTGTTATAAATAATTAATATTGATAATCATTTAGGCTTGTAAAATTGGCTTGAACTAATTTAGCACATTGTTAAATCAGGTCAACTAAGTGTGAAGTGTGAAACTGACAACTAACAGATTATGCAATATTGTGTCATATTCTTGCAGTTAACAAAGGATTAGTCTAGGGGAGTGTTTACACAACTGGACATAACCCTAGTACCCTACAATACAAAATAAAGATGTTCTATGGACAATTTTCTACACGAAGTGCATGAGTTTCAAGCGTCCCATTGAAGAGAACTTGCATGAAAAAATAGAATTTAAAACAAATAATAAAAAATTAAGTTGATAACCTTTATACTAGTAGAGCTAGGTATATAGATAAAGATACATGTATGGAAGCATAATTTCACATGACCAATTCAATCGACCACTTGTATTGCCCAATTGACCAGTATTTCCCGGTATTTCCCAGTATTTCCCAGTATTTCCCAGTATTTCCCGGTATTTCCCAGTATTTTTGGTATTTCCCGCCGTCCTGTCCGTTACTCAATCGACCGTCCGTTATGCCAACACTGATCTAATGTGGTATGGCATTGCTGCATATGTGACAGCATCAACATAGACAGCTTTACATATAACAGTTATGAGCTAACAACCTCAAACCCCTTCATGCCGCTGTCCAACCTCGACTCGACATTAGAATCTGTCACTTCATCTTGCTTCAGCCCTATTCACACCAGTAGCCCCAGAAACTCAACAACAAATAATAGTCGACAAAGCAGACCAGCGAGCTATTCATCCCAACACACCCAAGACCCACCAGCGTATCCTGTGAAATCTGCCAACCTAAGGATCCTGACGGCAAACTGTTGTGGAATAAGAACCAACAGAGCAGAATTCCAATCGGCCGTGGAATACATTAAACCCGACATCATATGTGGTACAGAATCATGGCTGAAAGGTGTCAAACCTGGTAAAGACCCTGAAAAAAATGCAATCAAGTCGAGTGAGGTCTTCTCTGACACGTTGTCCATCAACAGGAACGACCGGTCAAATGGTGTGGGAGGAGGAGTCTTCATCGCCACACAGAACAACATAACATCAAACCCCCAACCTCAGCTATGCACAGACTGTGAGATCGTGTGGTCCAAAATCAAGATGGAAGGACATAGTAATCTATATATATGTTCTTTCTACATGCCAGATTGAAGTATGAACTGCATAACCAAACTCAGTGAATCTGTCCAACAGCTAACAGATTCCACCAAAGACAAGCACATCATCGTTGCCGGTGACTTCAACTGCCCAAACATCAACTGCGATACAATGACAGTGGACAATGGTGCCCAGGATCGGAATGTACAGCAAGCGTTGTTGGACTTCACTATCGAGCATGGACTCACACAGGTACACGATCAACCTACACGCGACAACAACCTACTAGACTTGGTCTTTACAAGCAACCCATCCCTTGTCAAGTCTTCAACGTCCGTTCCTGGAATCAGCGACCACGCCATGATAGTCACCGACATTGATATCATACCACATTATGTCAAACAGAAACCACACAAGATATACCAACATGACAAAGCAGACTGGGACAACATTAACGATGATATCTCCAAATTAGAAAAAGAAATTGCTGCCAATAAAGATAAGAACATTGAAGAACTTTGGAATCTATTCAAATCAGGCATCCACAGAACAGTTGACAAGAACATACCATCTAAAATCAGCAATAAAAGAAAGTCACTCCCATGGTTTAGCCATAAACTGAAACGCATGGTGAAACGGAAATCACGCCTATACAATCACGCCAAGAAAACAGGAAACTGGACCAACTTCAAAACCTGCCAAAAAGAATGCAAGCGTGAATTCAAAAAAGCAGAAGTAGACCATATAAACAAGACCATTAACAAGGGATTAGAAGAAAACAACTCAAAACCATTCTGGAGATATGTCAAGTCAAGAAGGAAGGACAATGTTGGGGTACAACCACTCAAACGTAAAGGCCAACTATTAAGCAGTAGCAAAGACAAAGCAGAAATCCTAGTCGACCAATTCAAATCGGTATTTACGAAATCAAAGAACAATAAACCAACAACACACAAGAGGGCAAAATCACCTATCCCACCACTGAAAATCACCACCAAAGGCATTGAAAAACTTCTTAGTAAGATCGACATCAGCAAAGCAATCGGACCAGACGGTATCCCCAACATTATACTGAAAACCTGTGCCAAGACGATAGCGCCAGCCCTTCAACAGATATTCCAGACATCCATTGACACCGGTAAACTACCATCTGACTGGAGAAGTGCCAACGTTTTGCCAGTTTTTAAGAAAGGAGACTCGCACCTTCCAGAAAACTACCGCCCAGTGTCCCTAACCAGTGTGACTTGTAAACTGCTAGAACACATTATCTGTAAACATATACTTGACCACCTTGAAAAGAATGATATACTTACATCTCTCAACCATGGCTTCAGATCTGGCTACTCCTGCGAAACCCAACTTCTAACTACAGTACACGACCTCTTACAACAAAATGACAACAAATCCCAGACCGACATGATTATACTAGATTTCTCTAAAGCGTTCGACACAGTACCACATGAAAGTCTTCTGCACAAGATGTCCCTGTATGGAATCGATGGTAACATCAATCTCTGGCTACGAGACTTCCTCACTAATAGGACCATGAAGGTAGTAGTTGATGGTGAATCATCCGAGCCTGTCACAGTCGACTCTGGAGTCCCCCAGGGAACAGTGCTCGGACCACTGGCCTTCCTTTGCCACATCAATGACCTACCGGATTGTGTAAAATCCTCAGTACGCCTCTTCGCAGATGACTGTCTACTGTACAGACAAGTAAAGACAAGACAAGACCATCTCCAACTACAAGCGGACCTCCAGGCCTTAGAGAAGTGGGCAATGACTTGGGGAATGAAATTCAACGCAAAGAAATGCTACGTCATGAGTATCAACAACAAATCCAGTAACTACTACCAACTAGACAACCATATTCTCCAACAAGTAGAAGATAACCCTTACCTAGGTGTCACATTTACAGACAACCTCAAATTCTCCAACCACATCACAAAGATTTCGAAAAAGGCTAGCTCAACCCTAGGATTCTTGAAGAGGAACCTCAAGCATTGCCCACAAACCTGTAGAAAAACAGCCTACATATCGCTAGTTAGATCTACACTGGAGTACAGTTCTGTCGTATGGGACCCACATCTTCAAAAGGACATCGAACAACTTGAACAGGTCCAACGACGAGCGGCCAGATTCATCTCTGGAGACTACAAATCAAGAGAGCAGGGCTGTGTCACTAACATGCTGAAGACAATGGATCATCCACCCCTACAGGATAGAAGAAAGATGGCACGCCTGGCATTCTTCTACAAGGTGGCTGAGGGACTGGTGCCAGCAATGCCAACTGACACCTATCTGACCCCAATTCGTGGTAAACGACTGATAAGACCAAAACAATTTGATAACCATATAAGTAAAAACATTGTACAAAATCAGGCAATAAACCACCATAAATGTTTTAAACCATTAATCTGTAAAAGTGAACAGTACAAACATTCCTTCTTTCCAAAGACAATTATTGATTGGAACAATCTGAACAGTGAAATTGTGCGCGCAGAGACAGTCCAGAGCTTCAAAAGAGCTCTCCAGCAGTGTGATTAACAAAGTGCTAATTACACATCTCTCTCCCGCTGCGTATATACCGAAAGGTCCTGCAGTGTATACATCCAGATCCAGATCCAGATGTGGGGCAATCTGCTAGGAGATTTTTTAATTTCTGACCTTTATCTCCATCGCAGATGTGCACTAAAGTGTCATATATGTGGAAGTAGCGCCGATCAAATTTTTGGCGCAACTTGAAAAGGTGAATGAAAAGTTGTAAATACCATGAAATATATAGCATGTCCACGAAGATCAACCCTTTTTCTCGTTATCTGCACCAAAAACATCCATAAAACACTCAGCGGTTCGTTTGTCCGACAATTTTAACACGACAATGTCGCACTTTTAAATTCCACTACACAGCTATTTGTTGTTGATACGCAAATCGCATTCCCCTATCGACCAATCAGAATACTCGATGGAATGAGTTTCTAGAACAATGGAGGATGCTGGGAGATCTTCGGCACTATTTGGTTTTCACAGTGATGTACACTGGTACGCGTGAAACAAATTACACTGAGCTCGCTCGGGTGAAATTAAAAACGAAAAATTAACGAAGATTTGTTGACAAATCGAGCTGATTTTTCTTGTAAACTGATAGTTAATGACTTATGAACAGAATACGATAAGTTAAATGAATTTTACTGCTCGCTTAGCGATTCGCACAACGTTAGCATATGAATTACACACGTGTTGCGCTCATCTGTACGGGCTGTTCGAGCGGTATACGCGTACCGGATACTCACAGTTATGTTTACATTTGGATTTTCGGAAATTACACGTGCTGATTTATTTATCGATTTATTGATTATAAGGACCAATATTAACAGGTATTCTGTACTATTCGTTTATTTTTATTATATTTTACATGTTCAATGCTGAAAATGGCTCTAATTTGGCATAAAAGACAGAATTCATGAAACTCAAAAACTGATCAGTAAAGCGCATAATGGGTCTTGACTTAGAAGTGGATACTCTAAGTCGAGATTGTTTGACTACTTGACTGGTATTCTCTAGATATATAGTGTATACTCAATCTGGTGCTGCTGCACGTGGCAGTTCTTTTAATGTGATTTTAACTGTTCAAAAACATGAGACTTTCTTTGAAAAAAACCACTAAAGTATTATTAAGGCAGTGGCTAGGATTACGGTACCGTAATCCTAGACCCACAGGCTAGGATTACGGAAGTTCCGTAATGCTAGCGAGTCCTAGCTAGGGCTGTCTAGAATTACGGAAGTTTTTATACAGAGTGCAATTAAGCGTTAAATTATACAAATATTGGTATATTTATTGACAAATAAATAGAAATATCAGAATATCATGCTTCGAATTTTACTTCGCTAATATTTTGTCTTTGCAGGGGAAGAAATTAGAGGCAGTCCGAATGTTTATAAATTAATTAATGTACGTGGTCGAATACACAAATGTAGTTCCATTGAAATTGATTGTCATGATCGAAACAAATTGTGTTACTAATTTTGGAAGTAGATCTGATATGTTTGTTCGTCATTTGGTCCAAATAAACATCAAGTAGCTTAATCGTTTGTTCATTCACAATTTACATAGCCTACTACTGGATCTACGTTGTGACAGCGCGTAGTGATACGAATTCCAAATATGGTCATATTTAGTTTCTGAATTATTTATTTTAATTTGTAACTGATTACGCTTTGCATGTCATTAGGAGTCTTATAAAATTAGAATTATGTAAAGAATCGATCCTGTATGCGTTAATAAAATATAATTCAAAGGACATACAAGGTTTTTTTGCCCTAGGAACGTATATACCTTCGTGTATATATATTCGTGTCTGCTCTGATCACACGAGCGGCATTCGTGGTAAATGTTGAAGTTTTCTTGTTCAACCCTGCTATTATCTGTTGTCTCAATATATTTTTCGTTTATTAACAACTTTATAAATTTATGCGTACTAGTAGATAAAAGTACATGCTTTATAATACAGTATCAAAAGTATTTGCATTTAGATATTTTCCGCCGTTTAATATCTTTACCATACTCTATATCTTTACCATAACCAAAACTGATTACTTGATGGCCAAAACTTGTATAAATTCATCGAATATAAATGAAAACATGCAATATAAGGCGACCTGCACGTTTAATTGCACTCGGTATAAAACTTCCGTAATTCTAGACAGCCCTAGCTAGGACTCGCTAGGATTACGGAACTTCCGTAATCCTAGCCTGTGGGTCTAGGATTACAGTACCGTAATCCTAGCCACTGCCTATTATTAAAGTATAATTAGCCTGTTGTCTCCTGTTTCCGGGCATCTAAGGATAAAACTGATTTTAAAAATGTTTTAAAACACTTTTTGAATAATTTTAATTGGAGTAAAGTATGACTTAACCTTTTATGCAAAACATACAATCAACAAAAACACAAAAATCTAACTTCCATGGTCTATTTTTAGCATCACATCACGTGACCTCCATGATCTGAATTTACATGCACTTTCTCTATTTCCGGTCATTTTCATACTTTTCATTGACTGGTATTTTTACAAACTTCACATGGGGCCCAATTTGTAGTATTATCCTTCCGTCACATGTTGAAATTCTGATTAATGGTTGCAAACCAGTCTAAGTAAGAGTTAGATGCTCTAAGTACGTCGATGCTCCAGAGTGAGCCCTGTACTTCAACGGGAAGAAGAAGAAGAAGAAGAGCAAGGAGAGGAGGAGTTGTTTCCCTTTTCTAAAAAATACGCTATTTTTTTTTGTTTTTCGAAAAATTTCTTTTTTTGCCCAAATCTGGTGCATTTTTTGGTGGAAATCATCTAATATTGATTAAATCCATCAAATTACTCCAAAACAATAACTCGTTAATGAAGCTCTGATGTGTGCCGGAAATATGAGAATGCCCGGAAATATGAGAAACAAGGATATATCAGGCATGCACACTAAATTTGTTTTTCCCCTGGCCATGCTGATGTCAAAATACCAACAGCAGACGATATTTTCAGTATATTAGTAATTTTTTGTTCTTCCAGATTCCCTATAAATACGTTTCTGAGTGACTTGATACCAATATTAATGAATTATTCAACTAAATAAACCGTCTATACCGATTGTCCGGAATTATCAACTGACAACTGTCCGGAATTATCTCCCTTCCCTGTATATGTATATTTTTTGGCGCTTTTGATTTTCACAGTTCTCTACCCTAGTATGCGTGAAACCATACACTCCGGTCGCTCGCATGAAACAAAATAACTGAATGTTAACAAACATTTCTTTAAGAACCGAGATGATTTTTGTGTGGCGATAGCCACACAATGTAATAACTATCTTTCATTTTTTTTTTATTTATATATACTATGAAGTTAACGCCTTTATGCCTACACCAATAAATAGGTCCATGATTTGAACAATATTACAAGCATGCTACACAGGTTACACGTATCATTGAACCCGATTTGTTTACATTACCAACATTTATTAATATTAAGACCAACAATTACATCAGACTTTTATTTTTTGAGGATATTTTAATTTTATAGCAAATCATTCCGCATGGACTATATTCCTACTATCAAAGGCCTGCGAACCGCCATGGACCGTCAAGAAGGTTGAGAAAGTAATCCCACGGTTTCATGTTTACATATCGGGGCATTCATTTGCAAATTGATATACAACGAGCTATTGGTCAGTGACTAGTTTGTATTGTTTATTCAGCCAATAGATTTCTGGTGGAACACGGGTGAACTGAAATGTGTCTATTAAAATCACTCCGCCGCTGAAAAATTTGTAGACGATGACCTAATTATGTTGTTTACAAACATTGATGCTATAAATAGAAACAACATGTTTTCACTGGTAATTAGTTCAAGGACAGTATATACAGTCTATCTAACCGCTAGCAGACGATCGATACACTAACTTGATTAGCTAGACAGGATCTACTATATTAATAGATCTCTGGTTTAGCAGTACTGTCACGCAATATTCAATTAACTGCAGTTCCGTCAATTACTATCGGATTTTGACAAAATAAATTTTGTCAATACCATGAGATATTTCAATTTATTAATATCAAATTAAATTTAAATTATAAAATAATATGAATTCACATTGGCGAGTTAAAAAGCGAGTCCCTAGATTTTCTATTCGCGAATTGCGCAAATTTTCGGAACTACCTGAGGTTTTAAATCGTCAGTAACAATTTTGTTTTCTAATTTACATAAACAAATAATACCTCACTGAAAAGAGGAAACTTTCAACTTCAAGAAAATGTGCAACATTTATATCGGTCTCAATTAATAAGCACATGACAGCGAGTTAAACGCGCATCGTGCGAACTAATTGTGCTATTCATAGCGGCTATTTTCAACACGTAACGCTATTTAGGATTTGAATTGAGAAAGAATAATTAAGCAATAAACGAGAATTCAGTAAAGTATTTTCGGATTAAAAGAAATTGTCAATACTATTACATATTAAAGATCACTTATACAAATTTAGTTTGCGGTTATAAAATAAATGAACTAATGCTGACGAGTTAAACAGCGAGCACTTACATTTTCTATTCATGAATTGCGCGATTTTTAGCAACAACCTGGTGTCGTAAACCACCAATTATATTTTTACTTTCCAAGTAACATTAACAAATAAAAGCTATTTTAAAGACGATACGTTCAGTTTCCGACTTTCATATAGATCTCATTTAATAAACACTCTACGGCGAGTTTAAACGCGCAACATGCGAACTAATATGCCTTTTAAAGCGGTAATATATTTTCACAAGGTTTCGAATTGAAAAGTTAACGGTAATTGGATTAAAAGGCCGTTAATTAGTATATACACGTTGGGCAAACCAAATTCTTAACCAAAGACCTAAATTACAGGTCTTTGGGCAAACATACTTCAATAATTATAAATAATTAATCAGCTCCTCCTACTTAATGTGCAGTTATAAAGCCCATTAATGCATATCTAATTAGCTCCTCCCACAAGCCACGTTGTGCAATATTATCTATGCATTTTTTAATTAGCCCCTCCTTATTATGTAACATTACATAATCCTAGCTAGATCTATATTTTGACAAGAAATTTGTAATCAATTATTGAAGCTGCATGAGGCAGAAAATTGATCATACAATCTGGTAAACTTCAAGGGGTTGTATATTGGTAGGTCGTTAGTAACTTGTTTTGGGACAGTTGGGGGTCATGTAACACAGGGATCTATGTTTTACAAGGGATTGAACACACCATGAGACTGGATATAGACCGTTAAAACTATGTTTAATTGAATGGGTTTTATATCGGGTTCTTGTTAGTTGATTTGGAGACAGCTGCAGAAGTTAGGAATTTAGGGTCATAAAATTTACTGGTATAAAAAAGGGTTTACAACTTTGATACTCAGAATTTAGAAGTTAAATACATTCTTCTTGATATGGATTTAATAAAAAATACTATATTTGACAACTATCAGCTATCCACTGCCCATCACCTGGGATGGGACCATGGTCGCACACTGACTGGTGCATAAAAATATGCTAAATACAACATAATAGCTATAATAAATATCACCCGCTGATTAGCGCGAGTTCATATTTCGGAACAAATTACGCAATATTTAAATAATAACCAATACATAAATAATCGTCAGATTTTCAAAAAATAACTTGTAGTATATTCCAAAATATATAATTGACCTGTTTTAAATACGATTTTATTAACATATCGGACAGAATGCTATAGAATTTACGCTGAGTATGGTCCGAAAGTCTGTTCGTAAGTTTAGTTATGTTACTCCGAAAAACATTTCTGCTCTTGATCCGGCGGGAGTACGGACAACCTTCATTATAATCATATCAGTAGTCAATAGCCCTTACCACTGGACCACTTGTCCACCTAAATTCAATTGATCGACTTTAAATATATATATATATGGCATCTAAGAGAAGTGATGTGACATGAAACCATAATTCTATCTGGTTCCGTTCTTGAATTATTTCATTCAACCAAAAAAAAGTCATGATATTACCATTGATATCATTTTCTTATATTTTCCTTCTACTGAAATCTGGTTCTATCTTATTAATTACCTCCCTTTATTTAATTTTCCCAACATATTTCTACCTAGTCCTGTTTCCATAGCGGGGGGGGGGCATCTCGTTTGTTGTGTTTTAATTCCCAGTTCATCAGTTGTATGGAGACTACCCAGTCACTCATCTTGACACTGACGCTTGGTGTCTTGAGAGCAGCACAAACATTCGAGTGAGTCTGGGCTTATCAGAACTCTGACACAGCATGTTGGTGCAGTCTTTATTTGTATGGTCAAAATGACATCAGTTCGCCACACATCAGTACATTCAGTGCTTTGATTCTAAAAACAGTTAAATATTGATAAACAAACCAAAACAAAAAGAGTTTTGACTTTTTATGCACTTTTACGATTCAAATAATGTTAACCAATGAATTCCGGGAAAGTAGGGAAAATGGTCTTTTAGTCTAGGCACAGTTGCGCTTATACCACTCAGTGATTGTTTATACATGAAGATTTTCAGCAACATGTGTGTGTGCTGATTTATTATCGATTTTTGGGTAATCACGAACCATACTAATTACCAGATATTTGACGGCATTCATCTTTTTAAATCATAGTTTGCATGTACGTTGTCGAAAATCGGGCTTAAAATGAAACTTGATCATGTGCGTGATTTCTACCTGTTTTTTTTGCACTTTGGGTCTTGACGCAAGTGACGATAGTCACTTACTGACTTAGTCAAGATTGTTTGACTAGCCCAAACAGTATACAAGTTTGTTGATTAATTAAGAGTTAAAAGTTATGAAGAAAGAACATGAAAAAAGTATGTTTTCCTAGAAAAAAGTAGATTGCAAGTTGTCAAAGCAAGCAATGAGAACATTAGATTACCATTGAAATAACTGATGTCATTCAATTTTTTTCCAATTTTAACCATGAATGCACGATAAATCCTAGGAAAGCAATTCAGATCTCCTTTTCTTTGGTCTGGAATTTGAAAAGATCTGGCTAGTACTTTATTTACAAATTGAAAACTTTTTTTCTTTGGGACCAGTGACCAAAAAATTGGTGTCAAGCCCTGATACTTGTACTTATTTTTATTTGGTATGATCATGACTATTGTGTTTTGAAACTTACAGGACTTTAAGATAGGCTGACCCAGTGTATAGAAGTACCTTACTCACATTGTGGAGAATATGAAGATTTCAGAAGTGCTGAATTGCAGTTTTTCTGCATGGTATTCAACGTTTAAAGAATACACTATCAAAAGGTTAGTTATCTGTTATGATACTATGGATATGTATACAAATAGTGTTTTAACACAATTATTCAATACTTTGCCCTATCTTAAACCCATTTATAAATATTTGTGTATGTATAGAATTATTTAAAAACTGTAGTGATTAAGCTAATGGGGCCGGCTAGATTAATACAGTATTCAATCTTTAATACATGGTGCTTTGAAGCTGTGTTTAAAAATGTTGTGTAATAAACTGATAATGAACATGTTAGACTTATAATAATGCAGTTCTGTGCGAGGAACTACTTAAAGTCTTAGTCTTTAGTTGATTTTATATTTCAGTCAAGTGATTCCCCTACCCCAAGAGTTCATTGATTATCTTCTAGCAGATCAAATAGTTCTTCCTGAACAGTAAGTTGTTTCTAGCTATACAGTAACCAATCAAGTATGGTGGCTGATTTTCACCATACATCTTTTGGTTTTTCGCCATAACAAAACAAAAAATTGCAATTGAAAAATCAAATAGGGCTGTGTTGTTGCATTGTGGTGTTTGCACATTTTCTCATTGATGTGGCTAAAAAATTTAATACACCATGACACAAATCACATAATAATGTATGTCTAATGTACTGATCAATACTCTATAAGGAATTAAATGGTGACTTAATTCTGACAGGTAAATTAATATTGTTACGATTTGTGATTTCTACTTTAAGTCAGGGCTTGACACTAATACTGGTCCCCTGGGCACTGTTTTACCAAAGGACTTACAAACATTTTAAACTTACGCTCAAATTTAAATTCCTTATAATGCGTTTACATCTGCAAATGAGGGAAATACATTGTTTTAAATCATTAACTGAATTAATTAACTGATGATTTTACCTATCGCTTTACCAGAATTTGAAGCAGTTACATAATTATAAAGGATTCAAATTTGAACGTAAGTTTACGATTACCGTAAATGCTTTGATAAAACAGTGCCCTGGTATGGGGCCAGTGAAAATCTTGAAGGATCAGTAACTGTTTTCTTTACAATTTTTATGCTTCTTTACTTTCAGTCCAGTGACAAAAATAGTTAGTGTCAACCCCTAATCTTCAGTCTTTATTGCATTGGGATCAGTTGTTACAATGTCCAGTTTATCTTTGTTCTTCAAATCTTGGGTTATGTATTTTGTATGTCTATTATTTTTTAGAACTGTTGCCCTGGCATCTGCTACATATTTTGTTTGGTTTGTCTGTTATTTTAGAACTGTTGCCCTGGCAACTGCTACATATTTTGTATGTCTATTATTTTAGAACTGTTGCCCTGGCAACTGCTACATATTTTGTTTGTCTATTATTTTAGAACTGTTGCCCTGGCAACTGCTGACGCTGACTCGGATGATGATGACAACAGAACGGCAGAGGTCAGTATTACTCTAAATGTCTTACATGAATATGTTAATGTTAACAATTGTAATGCATAGTTTTCTGACAATATTTTAATGTTTACCATATTAGCATCATCCCTCTTAAGTCGGCCCAATTATTTTGCAGGGATGAAATAAACAGGCATGCACTAGAAGTCAAAAAGTTCATAGCCAAACACACAAAAATAAATCTTAAGATTGCCTTTGAAACAAGTTAATTACCTATTTTCTAGGGCTCTTTTCAGCTGTTAATCCACTCAAGCCCCTTTTGACATTTTAATTTCCCCTGATCATTTGTTTGTGTCCCCCTGGGGATACTATTTCTCCTGTGGGTTTGGCAGTCAACATCGATCTGCGGTGCCCAATAATAGACACTGCCCTCACAGGTACCAATTTACACCTTTGATAAGTGGAGCATATTGGTTATTCTTGCTCAGAGAAATTAACCAGTGGTCCTGACGGGGGTTGAACCCAGGACCTTTCGATTCCAAAGGGCACTCCCTACCTCTTGGCCACCGCTCCCCATGATACTGAAGTATAATTACAACATTGTCATGTTCAGTAGAAATGCTGCTAACTGTGCAGTATATAACACAAGTTCAAATGCAAATAAACTGGGAAGAAGTAATTCCCCCTCCCCCTCAGGTCCCAACAATAAACACAAAATGATCATGAAAAAACAGCTACAACGTTATTCTTACATGTGTCTATAATAAAAAATAAATGATGATTCTATAAATTAAGTCCATTTGAGTTTTAAAAAAAATTCTGTAAGAAGTAAAGCCCTGTGCAGCTTCAGACATGGTATTTGAATAATGTCAACTAAAACTATAATGAGAACTGCATGATCATTGATTTGATATATTCAGGCTTTCCAATTTACCTGTCTGAATCGGAATTTTCACGTTATGAAAGACCAAACCCGTTCGTCCAGGTTAGGAGTCTCATTCTCCTTGTTTTGACATTTTAATGATATTGTAGGATGACATAGACTGGACGACAGAGGATTCACTCACACCTGTCGCTGAGGTAATTTGTTGCTTTCCTAAATTCATGGGAGTTTAAAATATTGAAAGAAAAATCTCTTTCTTAGTATTTTTCAGGTTAATTATTTACAAATATGAACAATTTTACGTATGTATAACATGGTTGAATCAAACAAATTCATTCGAAATATTTCTAAAGTGAAATCAGATCATCTTTAGTCTGACATCTGTGTAACTTAGCATTTCTTAGTTTTTATTACACTTTGTGCATGAAATATACACAATATGAACATGTAAATATGAGGAACTAAATCAATGCACATACGAGGCATAAATTACATAGTTTTTTACATACATATATGTAGATAGTTAAATTGTCATCTTGTATTTTTTGTAGCCTCCAAGTTTTCCAGAGTTTGAATCCATATTGAGATCTACAATAAAGAAACTAGGTGGACAGGTGTTCCCCAAGCTCAACTGGTCTTCACCAAAAGTATGTTCAACATAAAAACATGTTCAATAGCTATACCTCTTTATCATAATTCTGGAGAGTTAAGCAACACCAGTTTGAAATGTGTTGCTTCAAGAGTGCGACGTTTTTGTTGCGATTCCGTCGATGATAAGCAAAAGTAGTTAAATGGTGCTTGTATGTCTCCCATGTTTGACCTTCAGCCGAGTTAGTACCAGGTAACTGCTGGCTTACCTGGTGTCTTGATAGTGAACATGGACACTCTCTATATGACTGAAATGCTGGACTTGTACATGCATCAGTTATTCTGATTTCTTATTTACCAATGTATGTATTGTCTCAAATACAGAACAAATCTCGTTGTGAAATACAGCGCAAAGGATTACATTATCTGTATCATACATGTCTGATTTTTACGAATCCTTATCATGCATGTCTGATGTGTTATATGCCGAATATAAGCCAAAAATATGTCAATGTCAATGACATAACAACATAAACATTAACCTTTTTATGAATGGATGTTGTGTTATATGACGAAAATATGCAGACATTTATATTGTCAATGTTTAAACGTTAAACGCATTTTCGCGCGTAAAAGCGCTTATTTCCCTTTTACGGATATATAATAAAACGAATATCACTGTAGTAATGTTGATACGTCAGTCCCTATTACCTCTCCTGCTTGTGCTTTACCGTATCATGCTCGACGTAACAGTCTCGTGAGATTACAGCATTACACAAGCAAATCTAGGTAATACAGCCTGCTGTATGCACATACTGTAGTGATATTCTGTATTGCCCATGTAGTGTAGATACAATAAATTCATGAATTGACAAAGATCACGTGAAATCTGTTGGAATAAAAACATATAATCCAGTCCAAACTGCAGATTACACAAACAAAATATTAAAAACATAAAAGCAGCCTGCGGTCTGACTGACACAGGTTTTTCTCCTTTTCTTAGAAATTCATCATTATTTGTTAGAATCTAAGCTGTGACTGAAAGGCCATTCAAATAAACTTTAATTATTTCATTCATTTTCTGTTAGTGCTTATTACAAAATTTGTTTAAGATTTTCTGTGTATCTAATTATAATTTGTTTGATTCAGGATGCTGTGTGGATATCATTTGACAGGACATTGAAATGTACATGTTTGAATGATGTGTATTTGTTGTTGAAGAGTTCTGACTTTATCTCCCACGATCTCACACAACCGTAAGTATTGATGGAATTTATACTTAACTTGGGTCATAGGTAAAGTTTGTTTATTATAGTGTCACCCCTACTGAAAGGGCCAGTCAATTCTGACTTATGAGACACTTACGTATATTTCATGCTTACAGTACCTTCCCGAATCCCTTCTCGTAATGCCGGGCGCCTGGCAGAGATGGGCCTACGGTAACCATTAATTTAACTAGCTGGCAGCTGACCAACCGGTCTCATCAGTTCCAACCCGGCTTCCGCCGAGATTCGAACCTTCGACCTCCCGCTTCCTAGGCGGACGCCCTAACCACTCGGCCACGGTCGCGGTCATATGTGAAGTCTGTAAGCCCCAACTCTACTTTCACTTTCATATTAAATGCCAGAATGCCAAATATTTCTGCATAAAACAATTTCACAACATCACATACTTGCATATACAAAGTATTTAAACCCCATTTCATACTTAAGGCGGAGGTTTTTCAGGACTTACCACCATCTCCAGTAGATCCAATATTTTACCGGACTGTTTCAGTTTATCTGATTTTGGTCTGCATATACATTAAGTGGTTATTTACCTTCTATTAAAGATTGAGTTAAAAAGTATATACTAGGTGATCTATGAAACATAGGTCATTGATATTTGACATATTTTGATATTCCCAGAACATGCCATGAACAATGTCACATTTTAGGCCCCTACCAGTTTTCAACTGAAGGGGACTATAAGTTTGCCCTCTGTCCACCAGTCGGTCAATTAATCTGGATCCTACAATAACTCCCAACAGTTTTCAAGCAAGGTGTATGAAACTTGGTAATAAACTATGTGGGTAGGGACCAATAAAACGATCATGCATGTCTAATGTTTTTTGGAATCAGACAAATGCCATCGCAACAGACATATTGACAACCTGGAAACTAGGTAGGGGACTTCTGGTTTTGATTGCAATCACTAATTACTTGTTTACTGCTGGCACCTTCAAGTTCTCATGTTTGCAGGTTTAAGGACTGCTCTGATGATGAAAATCTTAAGAATGAGACGAAGGTACAATACGAACTTATCCTCCGGAAATGGTTACCAATGAATCCAGCTTATGAATTCAGATGTTTTGTCAAGCATGATAAATTAATAGGTAGGTACAGAGTTTTATATCATGTTGGTTGACAAGACCTGAACGTATAAACTTACACCTCCATGTAAAGTGATGCAATTTGCAGTCATGGGGTTGTCATGTCCTATCATCTACTAATGTTGGAGGCTTATAGTGATTGTCCTGTCCGTCCATCAGTTAATCTAAAAATGTTAACTAAAACTTTCAAGTTGAAAAAATAAAAATGTGGCCGCTGCTAAGATTCAATCTCTAGACCTTGTTTTCAATATTACAAACTTGATTGATGCACACGCTATATCATGCATGTGCACTAAATTTTGTTTTCCCAATGCAGCTGGTGTCAAAAACACAACAGTGGACGATATTTTCGGTATACATAAGTAAATTATCAATTCTTAGTTAATTTTGAACATTTTTTTCTTCCAGATTCCCTTTAAACACGCTTCTGAGTGATTTGATACCAAAATTGATAAATTATTCCAATAAATAAAGCATCTAGGCCGTTTGTCCGGAAGTCTCTCTTGTCCAATAATATTTCTCTTGCCAGTAATTGTCTTAATTACAACATTAAATTTTCTTGTTGTTTTGTAGGAATTACACAGAGACACATAGACATGTATTATGAGTTTATACCCGGAAATAAGAACGAAATTGTAGCTGATATTCAGGGTTTCTTCTATCATATTGTAAAAGATAATTTTCCAGATAAAAACTGTAAGTATTTTACATCAATTTCTTATTGTATGCTATTCAAATAATTATGTTCATAGCTAGAAGAGATTCTTGATTATTAACTATTTCTGGTATATTTTATCTTTTGTTCATGTGTATTATGTTTTTCTGTAAATTGAGGTGTACATATTTCATGTTGATGTGGACCGTATTGAAAATTGGTCTTCTACCAAATATGTCATCCATTTATAAATAAAGTCGTTATTATTATTATCCGAGGCCACATTTGAGCTATATCTGAGTTGTGAAGACTCAACATTGCCTTTTTGGGAAATTTGTTCTTCAATTTCTGTTTCCTCCCTGTCACATAGTCTGACCAACTATTTGTAACTTGGATGATCATTATTTGAAAAAAATGTATGAAATATTTACCTGTTATATTGAGAAAATAAAGAGTGAAATACTTTTGAATACACTCAAAAACCAACATGTCCGTGAAAAGTGTTCAATACCGCTTATTTATACCTATTTAAATATCTAAATATGTACGTACGTTTTTGTATATAGTTGACATTGGACACTTTTCACGGACCTTTGCAAAAACCTTAAGTTCAGACATAATAATTAAGCCTATAAAATTTATTTACCCATGCATGAGGATTTACATAATATTAATATTTCTTTTAAAATACTTCCAGATACCTTTGATGTGTACAGAAGATGCCAGGTATGATCTGTCAGCTATCACTTTCAATCATTTGATACTGTAAAAACACTATTTTTTGTGGGGGATTAAATGTCGTGTATTTCGTGGTTCACATTCAACTACAGAATCATATCCCATCAAACAATAATTTCAACTCTTGTATTTATTAGCTGAAATGCGAAAGTCCCCAAATTTAAGTCCCGTCAAAATAGTCTTTTTACCAATACCACGAAATTTTGTCCTATCAGAATTCTATTGTAATTTATTTTAATGAAATAAGTATGAGTAAATTACTATTGTTCAATGATTTTTTTCAACTTGGTACTTTTGTAAGAAATATCACTATTGCAGTGTTGTCATGATATATGATTGTTGTCCTTTTCTCATTATAGGGTAAGCTGCGTCTTCTTGACTTCAACCCATTTGGACGAGTGACAGACGGTCTACTATTTGATTGGGAAGAATTAGAAGAGGATGGTCTATTACCTAAAGATAACTCTGCATATCATGTATGTATATGTAATGGCGATTATCTGTATTACAGACTAAAAAACTAATTATATTTCAAGATTTTAACCAATGACTGTTTTGTGGAATTCTTATGGGGTCTAACACTGTTTCTTAAAAAAAATTTGTGCCCCTATACCTACTGAAGCACATAAAATTGTAGCTAAAACAGCTTAGGGAAATTTGAATTAAGTGTTTTTCAGATCTATATTAAATTTGTAGTAAATATCAACTTGTTCTTAGAAATTTTGAAGTGGGTGCTATTGAGAGGTTGTTTCTCTATAGAAAGCTGTCCTAGAGAAGTTGTAGAGTAATTGTTTATGTAAGTATGCCAGATTGAGACCTCATAACATATCCATTACAGATACCAGTATTGAGATGTATAGAGTCCCCATCTGGGGTACAACCCAGTCCCTATACAGCATATGGTTACCCTAAAGATCTTAAAGACATATCAAGTGGTCAAGATCCGGCTAAATTAATGGATCTCATTAGAATGGTAAGTAAATTAAAGTTCTCTAGTTTATTGTAGACTGGGGTCCTCTAAGGCATAATGCCTTCCATACCAATCTAGGATGAGTCACACTTTTTCTCATGCCAATCACCCGTAATTGTTATTTTCATAAAAATATTTAAACGAATTTGTGTACTACATGTACCAAAGTGTGAATGTGTAACCATTGTCTGACTGTTCTATGTACCATGGGTATCCGACGATGGGTACCAAGTTGTTTTGAATACTAGGTCAGGCGAGTATTTCTGGAGTTATGGCTCTTTTTGGGAGACATAAGTTTTTGAGACTAGTGTTTCTCAATTTATATTTTCAGAAAGTACAAGAAGAAAACGGACAAATATCATCATCAGAAGATGAAGATGAGAATCTACCTGCACAAAATACAATCACTTGATGTTAATGTTTCATATATAGATAAATAACAGCATTATGGACGCTGGTTGGACTGGCCGAGCTATGCATTGGAAAGAAATCAAACGGTTTCTCTTTGAGCTTGTGCTGGTGTTAAATAGGTGTGCAGTGCTTGGTGGGAGTGTGAAGGAACCAACATACTGTGCCAATCCAACTTTCTGTGTGAAGGAACCAACATACTGTGCCAATCCAACTTTCTGTGTGAAGGAACCAACATACTGTGCCAATCCAACTTTCTGTGTGAAGGAACCAACATACTGTGCCAATCCAACTTTCTGTGTGAAGGAACCAACATACTGTGCCAATCCAACTTTCTGTGTGAAGGAACCAACATACTGTGCCAATCCAACTTTCTGTGTGAAGGAACCAACATACTGTGCCAATCCAACTTTCTGTGTGAAGGAACCAACATACTGTGCCAATCCAACTTTCTGTGTGAAGGAACCAACATACTGTGCCAATCCAACTTTCTGTGTGAAGGAACCAACATACTGTGCCAATCCAACTTTCTGTGTGCAGGAACAAACATTCTGTGCCAAGGATCAATCTTTGGAAATGAAGGAGTGCGCTTGTAATCTTGCAGACAATGAGGACTTGAATATATGTTGTATCCAGGAGAAATGGGTCATCAAGGATGATATTCAATGTTGATTTTACTTGACTTAATTAAGGATAAGGAAAACTAATCAGATCACACCATATTGAACTTTTGGTCAGTAACTTGTGATTGGTTATCCTTATTCTCCAATTAAGTAAGATCAATATTGATTACTGCCCCTGATCAGACAGGGAGTCAGACTGTTGGAATCTTTTTTGTGTTGCTCATCTCTGGAAGATGGTAAACTATGGTCTCATCAGTTTACTGGAGTGTTCATCATCATGTCGCTGGCTTAGAATCAAAAGGTCGCAAGTAGTACTTATGAACCTATTTTCATGAAAATTGAAACTTGTCATTTTGACCAAAATAAAGTTGAAGCAGCTTGTTTTACCATAAGTAAAAATTACTTTTTTTCTTGTTTTCTCAAAATATTGATTTTGTACTTACAATCTTCTCATTCTAAGCCAGCGATGTGTAGTCGGGGACTTCGTGCTTTCTACTTGCTGGTACAAGATTTTAACAGGTTGTTTGAAAATCTGGTTTTCCGGGAGTCTGCCTATTTGTACTTTCTAATAAATAATTAAGATTTTGTTACAGATGAATTCTGAAATAAGTTACAATATGTAATTGTAATGCATCATCATTCTATATCAATAAATGCTAGGTTGTTTTTATGAAGAAAAAAAACATTTTGTCATTTTTATCTTGATTTTGGTGAAAACAAATTGTTACCTTCACTGCTAGGTCATAGGTAGTTCCAAGTGAATGTCATCAATTATGTACCATTATGAGTGAATAATCTTTGACCATTTCCTGATTCTGGGTGAGTGTGTCAACAAAAACGTCATCTCACATTATGGTTCTATACAATGATAAATGCACACATATTGGCCTTCATATATATTCAGTAAAGCCTAGGTCCTACTGAAAAATTTTTGCCTCGGAAATTTACTCCCAATGGAAATATGAGCTTCAGGAGGGGAAGCTTTGTGCAAGTCATAAGACATCAAGTACATTGGGAATGTTCAACGCATGTATAAAATTTAACTCCTCTGATCTGATGAGGATTTTCTCAGTGGGATAGGTCTATACAGCAACAAAGACATGAATAAGTTAGTTAATACCACTTTATTGTCATATTCATGTCAAACAATATACAAGTAAATACACTCACTAGCACTACAAGTGCGAACTCTGTGTCAACTCTCACGCCAAATGTACAATAAATCTTCCCTTTTTCAAGGATCTTAACTTTGCATTCATACAAACAAGATTGTGTTCAGTAAACACTTATAACCCGGTAGAAGCCTTGTCCATAAACAAAAGGCCTGGTAACTAGCAATCATTCTCAAGCCTGAAAATCCCTGTTTCAAAGCCTGAAATTTAACTTGAAAAATGCCAGGTTAGAAAAAATCTAAGTCAATCAGGGGCCATAATTCTGTTGAAATGTTTGATATTGTCACATGACTTTGACAATGTCAGCTGTCTATGATGGTTAACAAGTATGCCAAGTTTGCAATCAATGCTTTGATGGACTTTAAAAATATTTGAGTTTCAACAATTAGAAATCTTTTGTTAACATTTTCGAACGAAGGATGAATGGACGAACAGGGCAATCACTAAATGCCTCCTGCATTGATCAGTAGATGTCGGGGCATTAAAACAACAAGGAAGAAATAGCACTAAGAAAGGAAATCATGCACAAACAGTATAGCACAACAAACAATATATAATATAAGCGCAAGGATAACAAAATAAATTGCTGACAATACAAGCTGACGGCAGTTAAGCAAAGATGTGATGACTTTACAGATATGTTTGTGTGATGACAATGCGCTGAATGTTGGCAAAATGTGCAGAACTTGAACAAAATATACTTGCGGCATGACACAATTGTGACAAATCTTTCAAGCAAACTTAAGTTCAGACAATATGGAAACCTCTCTATTATCGGTATTCTTCTGTACAAGAAAATGTCGTAATGATCATTGAGACCATCACTTGTATATCAAATTGCCTGGAAAATTGACCATGCAAACATTGTGGTGTTTATCGCAGATGACTATCATAGTGGTGCTTTGGAATTCTCCAAATAAACCTGTTAGTGTTCGCTGAACATAAATTTACCATCCCACTTGTTCATTTATAAAACTTTGACAGTCCATGTAAGAAATATGTTAATGATTGTGAAAGCATCAAATGACAAGCAACAAAATAGTAAAACCGCAAAAAAATCCGAAATACAGTAAACAATGGGAGGGGAAATGAAAGGCAAGCACAAATCATATTCTTTTTCAGCACACTGACGGACATGCTTGCTTTTCACTCCATGAAATAAACAAAAGAAACACTTTGACAATCAGTTTCTATTAAATCAATAGTGTATGAATGCATTAGTAATTCATCTATATTTTATAATACATACCAATATATAAATCAATACATATCAAACATCTGGTATGACACAAAACTTGTGATGGTGAAATTCCTTGATGAATAAACTCACAAAACTACATTCAGCACTGGCATACAACTACTTCAACAAGTCAATCAGGACCAAACAATATAACTTTGACCGTCTGTAATAATTTGTGAACTTCCAGTCATATGATTAATTATTCTGGTCAAAATAATTAAACATGCAATGAACAAACCATTGCATGGTTGCAGTGCCATTTGTTCTATTCATATAATCTTCAGAACAATATTCCCACACCGATACATCCTAGTTTTATGCACTGGGACAATACAAGGTAACAAATCATTAAACATGGCCTAATAAAGAAGACACAACTTTGTGGTGATAAAGAATTTTTAAGCCCTAAAGGCTGGGCGTTTCCCTTTTTGTCTTGTAGTAGACTCAAGTGTAACGTTTCGGTACTCAAAATACATGTACTTTCTGATTTGCCATAGTGGAAACCCATATTACGCTCCACTACTAAACACTGATAAATAGCTATAACAGCATAAAGGAATGGAGCAAATGTTAGGATCTGATTTAATGAGATTGTCTGGGGAGCATCTGTATTTACACATGTCTATCAATTTGTCAGATACAGCACATAAATGAAGACTAACAAATATGACAACAACAATTATTGTGTTAGCACTTGTGTAAAGCAACTAAAATGACAAAACCAACCCCTTAATTCAGTAACAGAATAATACCAAAAGCCAAATTCATAAATCAAAGAGCTACTGCTAGTTGTTGACATACCTATGTACTACTAACAAGTATGTTACTGAAGTACAGTCCAGTTAGGATATCGTGTGAGTGGTACAGTCTTTTATGTGTGTGCAAATTATTACAACCACTCTCTGAACAGGTTGAGTATGAATGTTATTTAAGTTTAGCATTGAATTTAAAAATGTCTGTATAAGCTTTTATGATTGGTTTGCCACTGCAATAGTGGACTGGGCCACTGTGTCACTCTATTCTTACAACCTTGACCTTGATGCCTTAGATGTCTGTTTGACCTTGACATTGAAGGTAGTATGACTGTGACCTTGAGAGGTAAATACAGTACTTTGGTATACAGGAGAATAGCTGCAATTTAGGGGACATTTGTTAAAGCAATGTAAGTGTCTGGAGTATTCTAAGGTTAAGCCCTTTAATTGGTATACTTTTAGTATGGCAAAACATAATTATAATAACTTGTACATACAAATTACACAAGTTGCATGTATGTACAATTAGTGGAAACAAATATTGGCTTGAAATTAGAAATACAAAATGTACTATAACACCAAAACATAACCAAATAAAATGACATAAAGGTCAACAACATATTTCACATCCTTCACATACATAATACAATGTTAACATTGTGTCGTCATACACCACAAGTGAACATGAATAAAATTGTACAATACTTGCATATTATTAAGTTATTTTTTTCACCACAATAATAAGAAGCAACTTTTATAGCACTTGGGACAATAAATAAAACTGAAACTTAAATACAGACAAAAAATACAATAGTAATCATCCACCAGTTGTAGCATAGCTTGACTAGAAACTACCATATCTCCAGGTATTATTTCAGAGTATGCTAATTTAGTACCGCCTGAACAGAACAACTTCCCATCCCCATTTTAGCATTCTCGTTTAACTGGCATATTTTATGTTAATTTGGAGACTTGCCTAATCACTGATTTATAAGGACGCATTTTAAATTTATGGATCAAATATTGAATCTTGAAGTCATCCGTATTTAAACAGGACCAAGTGAAAGCAATTGGATTGTTTTCTTCATTTTTATTGTTTTTCTTTCTAAATGCGGAGCACAGCCTTAATTTGCCAGTCATCTTTATGCTGAAATATGGCAGGCAAATGAGTGCCTCCAACAGAGGCAGCTGTTGGAGGCAGTTACAGAGGAACATTTTTATTGTGGCGGTGAAACGAAATTAATCGAGGACAGTAAGAACATATTAATTTAAAAGTCTTATCATATTATTTCATTATCCTTTAAACTCAAGTTCAAATCACGTTAATTCAGTTATTATAAAACTTGATGGACTTTCCTGACAATACCTTAACTCTTACACAAAACAAATTCCTGATCTCAGACATCAACCTAGACAAGTCACATTCAATACATTTATAACCCTTTTATACACCGAAATCAATAATAAACATTCAGACAAATCAAAGCTACAAAATAACAGATGGAATTTTATGTATAGGAAACTGGTGTGAGAGACCATCTCTACATATTTATCTTGTCCATTACCTGTCCATAATAAATTCATCAGCCATTTTGCTAACTCAACTGTCCTCAAGTTGTCATGAACATTTTGTGAGGTTAGGTACAACTCTAGATTAAGTGAAGCATACATGTACAAAAATCATATTATCATTCATAACAAACTATTTTATGGTATATTTCTTTGTATGGTGTTGCAATCAGTAAGTTACTTCAATTAATCTAATTTGGAATATAATATGAATTATCTCCCTTTAAAATGAAATAAGTGCCCAAAAGACAGCATTAAATCTTGTGTTGTACCTAACATGTTCCTTTAATATACAGAGATGGAACTTTCACACAAATTTTACAGAGGGTATACTGAACTAAAGTGCATTAAACCAAAGAAACTAATCCCTGCATAAATAATTTAATTACCATGCCAACAAATTTGTCAACTATAAGGACGCGAACAAGCTGTAGATTAAGACTGTGTTTACATGGTACTACTAAATTGAACTTGTGATAGTCTTAAGAGTTTTGAACGGATTCATTTTAATTCATGTTAAAGATTTTTGTTTCATAAAATGGCACCATCGGTGTAGTCATGGTGCACAAGCACAGTCATGTTCTATGATGTCACATGTGGATATCCAACATAGAAAATTTCGAACAACAAAGCGTTCCTTTGACCAAGAGCTATCACACTTGGTCAAATTGACACTGCGTTGTTAGCATTTTTCTATATTCCTGACCCAATTGTGACCTCATAAACCATGTGATTGTACACCATGGTAGTTGTACACAAACATTCAAAATGGAGATGACATTCATGAGTTAATGCTATGAAAAATTGACAAAATGTTCCAGGTAAGTTTTAGTGTCGGTAAGCTATACAATGAAAAACTCTGCCTCCTGAGCCTTTGGTATTGGTTATCAATGTTTATGATTTCTGTCAGAAAACATCCATCCCAAATGCTGGAGGCTGCATCAATCATGATAACCATCAGTTTTCATTGTAGACGTTATTCAGATATCAAAATAGTAGTATTTCTCCATATATATCATAATTATGTTAATGTTAGTTTGTGGATAAAGGGGGGAGTACCATGTAGCATATATAACTGGATATATTGCATGTGTTTCCCTGATCATGTCTTCAACTCCCATATGAAAATGAGAAATTCTGAAATTAAACAAATTAACACATGGATGTACAGTTTCTATTATAATACTGTAAAATCATTTAATTTCGTTGGGATGAAATTTCGTGGTTTTGGTAAAAAAACCAATTTCGTTGGCACTTGAATTCGTGGATTTTGCATTTCAGGTAACAAAACAAGGGTCAAAATCAATGTTCGTTGGGATTAAAGTTTGTGGTTGAAGTGAACCATGAAATCCACGAAATTTATCCCCCACGAAAATTAATGATTTTACAGTACATGTTTAACACAGACAGACACAAATGTTTTCAACAATTTACTGGCAGACATGGAAGCAGATTCAACTAATAACTAGGTTACCTAGATAGTATTCTAGCAAATACTTACTAAACGTTCTATTAAATACCAGTCTGTGAATTTATAATTTGAAAATTCTTGCCCGAATCGGTTAAATTTAATTGTTTCCCTATACACTCTATACATAACAAGACTATTGCCAAGCAATGAAAGTCCCCTACCGGTAGCCAATTGTAACAGGGAGAGTAATGGTTTTTGTGCACTGCACTTCTCCTAATTAATATCTATCCACATGTTAAGTTTCAAAATAATATCTCTTTTTGGTAATGGAGTGAACAAAATTTAGGTATAAAGATAAACGCAGGGGGCAACCAAAAAATTAAGCAAGGGAGAGTTATGGTTCTTGTGCACTGCACTTCTCCTCATTGATATCTATCCACATGTAAAGTTTTAAAATCATATCTCTCTTGGAATTGGAGTTATGCTTCGGACAAAATTTAAGTAAGAAAATTAACAAAGGGGAATAACTCAAAAATTAAGTAAGGGAGAGTTATTGTTCTTGTGCACTGCACTTCTCCTCATTGATATCTATCCTCACTTAAAGTTTCAAAATCATATCTCTTTTGGTAATGGAGTTATGCTCCGGACAAAATTTAAGTATGAAAATTAACAAAGGGGAATAACTCAAAAATTAAGCAAGGGAGAGTTATGGTTCTTGTGCACTGCACTTCTCCTCATTAATATCTATCCACATGTAAAGTTTCAAAATCATAGCTTCCTTAGTTTTGAAGTTATGCTCTGGACAAAAAAGTGTGACAGACTGACTGACGGACTGACTGACAGAGGGTAAACCATAAGTCCCCTCCGGTTTCACCGGTAGGGGACTAATTACCATACTACAAATTGTCAAATGTTACTTGCCCAACTGCAGAAGTTACTTGCCCGAATCAACAATTACTTGTCTCGGCCAATGGGATAAATGCTAATATACTTGAATTATTTCGAAGACTGAAGAGCCAGAAATTTTTCTACAAAATCAGCAGTGACCAGGATTCAAAACCCTGATGTCTGTGTTATAATTACAGCCCAGTTAACCAATGCATGGATATTAATCAAACTGAGTACTGAATGAATTTGCTGTCAAAAGATATTAGAACTTCATTGTTTGATCAAAGCTGAAAGGTTATAGCTTAACAGGGTTGTCATAAGAAGGCGGAAAGAGGCCAATTCGACCGCCTCAAATGATATTTGGGTCGCCTCAAATTAACCACCAGCAGCCTTCCACCTTCAGTGCTCAGGCCCCATGGCCTCCTCAAATGTACAAAAAGCCTCCTACATGAAATCCTAGTAAAATACCTGGCTTAATGTTAAGAATTCCATACACTTGATCAAGTAAAGTATAGCAACTGTGACAGCTAATACAAACTGGCAAGAACCAGACCACCTTTCATAATATATTTCCACACCAGGGTTAATCAGAATTTTCAGTAGCCTTGAAATCTGACTATACTGAGGAATAAAAATCCCCACCCCATGTTTGGGTATAACCAGTCCAGTATTCACCAGAATGTTATCCGAGTGAGAAAACTACTCAAGTTTTTAGAATCATCTGTTTTTAACTTACTTTAAAAAATCTAATTCAGCCCGTATTAAGAACAGTCTTCTTGACTGTTTCTCACAGTTCTTGAAACAGCTCGCTTGAATTCATCGTATCTATCTCTCCACATTTTCTGAAACCAAAGCAAAAAGTTATGATTCATGTATCAGTTATAATTCAAGGCGTTTGGTATCGTGGTAATTCTCCATAAACAGCATAATTATACTTTCATAATATGAAAACCTATCTAATGCAAGGAACCATCAACAGCCAATTCATAAACATGCATTTTTTTAAATAAGTCTGAATAAAATTTGTGAAAGACAAATTTAAACTTAAATTTGCAATTAAAAAGTGGTTTGAAGTAATTATAATTGAAAGCAGTCAGTTAAATTTGTTTGCATTGCTACAGACCTGCACATGATGCATTCAAATCTGGAGTGTTTTAATTTGGGTCAATCTGGTGATTACTTATAATTATAAATAATAAAAAATTTGGATTTAAAGTAAATGATACAATCATACACAACATTTATAGACCTCCTTGATAGCGCAGTAGTGAGTGTCCATTTCACGTGCAGGAGGTCCCTGCTTAAATCCCAGGCCGCGTCATTCCAAAGTAAAAAAAAAATGGTGCCAGAAATTCCCTTTCTAGACGCTCAGCATATGAGGGAAACTGGCTCCTCTTCTCTTAAACCATTGTGGCGATGGATAACATCAGAAATGAGGTGTTGAGAATGTTAAACTTATTTCACAATTGATTATTATAGATTAGTATAAATAAGTAGACTTACTGCTGCATCAACATTGGCGGGGGATTCATCATTAGGCTCAGCAAGCATGGAAATAACACTAACAATAATAGTTTCTACAGTATGTATAGGCATCCATCTTTCTGCTGCAGATTCATACCCCCACTTATCATCACCAGGCTCATGTAGTATAGATATACACACTGTTCCATCTTGTTCAACTGAAAGTTTGAAAACAAAAGATACAGTAAAACTTTGTTATCTTGAGGAATGATCAGGACAGGTGAAATGCTCGAGATAAACCGAGTGCTCAGAATGCTAATAACAACAGAGCATTTATTGATGATATAAACATATATTGGTTTAAAATTGCTTGAGATAGACCGGGTGCTCGTGATATTGATGCTCGTCAGAACGAAGTTTTTCTGTACTTGTAAAATATAGCACTCAACAAAAATCATTGAATCAAAATTTCAGTCAGCAAAACTAACACTAAAGTTACACTTGTCCAGGACAAGTAATATTAATTCTGGCAAGTAACATTTAAAAGAAATGATTATGTATAAAAAGTATTTATAACAAAGAAAAGCTTTGTTTCAATTGCTAAATTCACAGACTAAAATATCACTCTTTAAAAGTAGTCTGATTTAGTTTGGAAAAACTAAGGTTTTGAATGACAGTTTTACTGAGTAAGGAACACGAAGTACATACTGTTTGGATGCCACATATCTGTTGTAAATTTCATTTTGGGAGGTTTCTGTGGATAATCCTTTGTGAATGTTAAGTCTGCTTTGAACATGCCCCCTTCACTGAAAACAGAATGATACAATATTTTTTTATTTATAATAAAATATATGCAAGAATGACTGCACTAAGGAAATTCACAATCTTCACCTTGTTTTTAATATTATTTTTAACTTATTTTTGTTATTGGCTGAGAATATTAAACATGTGTAATCACTACAAAGGAAAATTCCTGATGCAATGATCATTGGTTACTTATAAATTAATGTCTACGGCCGATATTTTCCGGACCTACTGAGGAGTAATGCAGCTTAAGCCATGAGCCAATAATGAAAATAAAGTGTAGATTTTGGCTTCCTTAAAAAGAATCCTTTAGGCTCAGCACCTATCCCTACATCCAACACAAAATATATTTCTACATAAAGACAATTGACCATCCAGATGCAGCGCCTGAAAAGCCTTAAATAGTTCCCCAACAAGTTTGATGGTAGGTAATTAAACTTACTACAATGTATCCTGAGGTCCAATAATCACCACCTCCCATTTGTACAGATCATCGTCATCCTTCAGACCAGCTGAAAAACCCTCTACAGGATTTTTGTTCAGGTCTGAAAAAAATATTCATTTATTTCAAATGTTAAGTCTTGTATTTCATGTCAAGGATAAGTCTTTAAGACAACTACCGTAGTAATTTTGTCCCAAAGTACTTGCCTAAAGAAACTTCCTTCTTGTTTCATAAAAACATAAAAAGTTTAACTTTCTGATGTCGCATCAAAGTGCTAAGTTTAGGGCGGGAGCAATTTGCAGGGATTTACAGTTACTGTTGACATGGCTTAGGCGTATTTTTGTATGCAACATCATGCTGTAGTGATTTGGGGTTCCTACATTTATAACAAATTAACAAACGACCCTAGTGTTGTTGTACTGTGACTGGTCGTACTCGGCGCTGATAGAACTGGCGCCAGATGGGTATCACTATGAAAAATTTCAATCGACACATGATGAACAACCTTGGAAGCGTCAAGTCGTGTCTCGGGCTATACACACTCATAAGATTATAGGTAATTAGACCCTTGAAGTAGCTACCCGCATTGAGTATAAAACTTAAAACTGAAATTTATTGCACATGCCCTACATGAGTAGGAATACTGCTGTGCCTGACGTTTTACGAGAAAACAGGAGATTGGGTAAAACAAAGCTGTCTTCAATGACATGTTTATATATCAACCAACACTTCCTCAGGTTCCTGTGAAATTATGTAAGATGGCACGGTGGTCGAGTGGTAAGACACTTGACTCCTGATCGAGAGGTCCCGGGTTCGATTCTCGGCCGGGACACATGATCATTTCAGAAACGCTATTTAGTGTTTCCCACCCAACTAGAGATGATCCTAGTTGCTGGTAACCCAGGGGTAGTCTTGCATGTATCGGTGCTTTACACCGGGCACATTAAAGAACCAAGGAATCTATTCGGAACGAGCTAGAATCATTCAGATGATTGTACCAGTATAGAAGAGAATACATAACGATAAATGCATTTTTAACCAAAAAATGATTTCAAATTGTCATTGACACCTAATAATGTACATGTTGATTGAGTGCTATAATTGAGCTCAATTTATAAAAGGGTCTCAGTAGCATAATTGAAGTGCAAATTGCAAGTTAATTATGGTATAATTATATCCCTGTATTTAACTGAAGATTAAAATTGATTTAGGTCTTTGATTTAACAGTGTGTACATCAAAATATGATACAATAAATTATTGAGAATCAAGCTTTGCATCAATGATCATTGTACATATCTGTATGGGAATTTATTTTAATTTACATTATTTCTAAAATAGATCTAATCTTAGCCTATTTGTAAGTTATTGTTGAATTGTGTGTACAGTCATGAAGGTCTGCGGTTGGGTCGTCGAAAAAAATGCCTAAGAATAAAGAAATGGGGTAGGGTTGTAAAAGGCATTGTTACTTGCGCAAACACAAGTGATATGAAATCCAAAATACTTCATTACAGAACAGAAAATTACTTTATCTGCTATCGCAACACAAGAGAACACAAGAGAATAAGTACATTTAAGAATGGGTACACCTTGACCAAAATATATGGGTACACCTTGACTGGTTCCCCCCCCCCCCATTTCAACTCGGCACAACTGTTGAACTGGGCACAACAGCTCCAGGCTAATAACTCTTTCAACAATATGGCAAAGTTTTGTATACTTGAATATCAATATTTAAATATAATGTAGCCGAGGACTAGCTCAACAACTTAGTCTAGAGGAACCGGTTAACCAAAAAATTAGAGAAAATAAAAAATGACGTTTGGGGACCATTTTTATCGACACGATTTGTGGGGTGTAGGGTGACACTTACCGCCTAACTGTTTTCTCAGCAGAAGAGCCGACTGCTCTTGCGCCATAGACAAGGTTTAGATAGAAACAAACACTCAAAAATAAAGAACCGGATAATATTTTGTGAACAAAAAAGTCCTCGACGCAGGCGCAGATGAGATTTCGGAAGAAAGCCGAGGTGAACCGAAGATAACGCACGATAGACGGGTTCACAAATTTAATTCGCTCTCGTACCAAAAATACTTCGAACTATTATTTCGCCCCCAGTATTTTTTTTCGGGCCCCAGAAGGGTAACCCCATTTATTTTCCCCCGTCCAATGGTTTTATGGGGGTCGGAGAATCATCCCCTCACAAACCTTACAACCTTGCATAGTATATATATGAGCCGTTCTCCAGGAAAACCGGGCGTATTGACAAAATTACGAAAATCATGATAATACATCGTTAGAAGGTCGAGACTCTTATGAACACTCTGAAAATTTGAACAAATTAGGAAATAAATAAACGAAGTTATAGACTTTTGAAACTAACCACTCCCGCCAAGTTTTTGAGTGACGTCGCAAACGTCATTCGAACGTTATTTGACGTAACGTTAACCATAATTTCATAAACCCAGTATTTGATGAATTATTGACGTACACTTTTCAAATTTTTGTCACATTTTAGAATAATATTCTGATTTTAATAAAACACGACAAAATTGTGAGCGTTTGCTTAAAGGAAAAAGTAGCTGCTATTTTTAACCACTAACCCCTTATTTTCTCAATTCGAATAGTTTTCGGAAATTGGTCACCATAGCAACGACGGAAGTAATTTTATCATAATTTACCAGAAAATTTTAGAGCAAAAAGAAATCATACTGTAAATTAATATACTTATCTACATAAATTTAATATTTTGGGGTGTAATAAAAGGGAGTGGGACCTTTTTCGTCAAAGAGTGACGAGTAGAGAGAAGAAAAAAAAATGTTGTCAGAGATGTTGATTGTTTTGTTATTATTTGTATGTCACAGAAGTCGTCAGGTGTTCATAAATTGTTCCCATGTTTTATTAAAATTGTCTAGGTTTCCTTGATCTAGGGAAACTAGGGAAATACTCGCCCCCAGTATAGATAATTTATGATAATAATTTTAAAATCATATTAAAGATAATCAAAGGTAGTTTATTTTCCGATTAAGTGCCATTAAAAATATAATATGTGAATCAAGATAATACATAATGACAAAACGTACAGAAACAAGTAACAATTAAAAGCTTTATTCTGATCATGGACCGTATATATATATATATACTGATATAGCTTCCTGTTCTGATAAACCAAAGACCTAAAATGTTAACATATAAGTAGTTCTTGATATTATAGAGAAATCTAGCTGAATTTAATGATATTTTTATTTATACTGACGATGGTCGACTTTTGAAATGAGCATCGTCAAAGAACTTGGACTCATTTAAATATGACCTATTTATAAGACATACGAGGGGTGATCAATATATTCGAGGACTTTTCATCTAGCAAGTTCATATTGGCAGCAAGGCTCAAAGCCATTTAACATCATTCGGAATAAGATGTCTCCGACCGAATGCACTTATAAAATTATTTGATTCATACAAGGGGTGTGTGACGTTGGACGTCACGCGACGTCATTCCAAGCGTCACCGTCGGAGCAGCACATAGCTCCTTTTTGGACTGATACCCGGTTCCATGTGTGAGACTAGTTGTCTTTTACTACTGCAATAAGTAGTTAATAGCCGATTCTTGAATGTGAAGTGGAATAAAAAGAGTGTCGACGCGTTATTGGAAACAAAACTCGGAAAAGGGCGGTTGGCTTTACAAAACTAGATTATTTCAATTAAGACTGAAACAGGACCTATCAGGTTTATGACACAATATCGAAATAACCCTTTTGATTTGGAGTCAACGATTTTATGTGTTCTAGCCTATACTAGTCTTCGTTTTGCATATTACATTTGATTGAGATCTGTACGTCTTATTTCGCAGAATTTAACGGAAAGTGTCCCCAACACGGTGTTATTTTTGCTGTTTATCCTAATTTTATTGACTCAACCGTTTGGCAGAGACTTTACAATCACATAAACAACGGAATCATATGAAAATGGCTAATTGGGCGCGCACAGAATCCATGCACAATTTAGTCAAGTCATTTTGGAGGTATTGCGAGGAATTTACAAGTTTTGCGCTAATTTTCATAGAGTGTCGTTTCTCAGAAATAACGTTACCCCCGAGATGCTCGACGGTGCGCGCTTCGCCATGGTTACAAAAAGTGACGTCATCAAGAAAATAGTGACGCTTTCATAAAGAACATTAGACAAATCGCGAGATAATTGATTGATCTACATCACCTGTAAATGTCATTACTCTAGTTCCAATATTTCAAAATTGAGAAGGAAAGTCCTCGAATATATTGATCACCCCTCGTATATCGTCGCCCTGTAGCAATTAAGACCTTATAAGACTGATATGTTTGAAATCAGCACCAGTGTCACATATATGTCCATGATCCAAGGTTTTTATCCAGGTATTTGGGGTTTGGTGCTTATGTAACCCTTGTAACATGTAAACTGATAACATTTGTCTTTATGGATTTTATTATTAATAGAGAAGAGACTTTTCAGCATACAGTATCCTACGCTCAAAAAGTGGCCATTTGGAACCTGTAACCAGGTTACAAACCACAACTACCGGGGGAACAACCGTGGAACCTGGACATATCTACACAATGCGAGTCTATTTTCATGAAAATCGGACCATGTTGACCAAACTGAAGTTAAAACAGCTTGTTTAACCATAAGTAAAGATATATTTTCGGACAGTGTTTTCTTGTTTTCTCAAAATATCGATTATGTACCTGGAAGTTAATTAGTTAAAATAGGTTGGGACAGTAGCAATATTTTCTGAACAAGGGATCAATCTGGTACATTCTAGTCGTTCTGGCCGCGGATACCTTATTTGGTATTAAACAGGACATGTTTTTCATTACTAAATACAGCAAATTTAAGTCCTTAGGTTAATCCTAATTAAGTGCTTGCTCAAGTGCCTGATCTTGAGATTTAAGCCTAATGTGAAAGAGCTATGATTGTACAAAAAATGATGTAATTGACGAATTATAAAAGTAATATAGGAGGTGAGAGACGTTAATATCACAATTTTTTATTTGACGAGCATATAATTGTTTTACAAACAATATGTGATGACATATTTTCATAGATTTAAGTTATTTTGCGAGCGAAGCGATCACAATTTACTTTATACGTTTTCAGCAAGAACTGAAGGCAAATTACCTATTACGAGATATATAAGACCGTAAATTATCATTTGAGTCTGAATTATTCGGGGTGGCTAAAGATATGTTGCCCCCCCCCCCCTGTCCTGACACTGGAGGCCTGTTCCCATGGCCACTGGCTCCTACGTCCATGAAGATAGCGAAATAGGCTATATATTACCTCCAGCCTGTTTCAAGAAACACTTCTATTTAATAAAGCCACGAAAGCGTACCTACCAGTAGGTTGATGTAGACAATATTATCCTACAAGTATTGTGGTACCCTGATAATGCCCAGATTTTTCACTTCAGGATTTTTTCAAGGTAGTTCTCCTGTTTTCCATAGTCCTTTGCAACCCGGATAATTCCACTTTTCGAACATAGCAACCAACTTTATGCTGCGCAATAGTACATTTACCTGAGATACGGCAAATGATTAATATTGCGCAATTCAATTGTACTGTGTTTAGTTGGTGAAAGATTGTTCACACCTTTTTTGGTCTGTTCCACTCCTGAATTTTTCCTGCGATATTGTACTGCGCACAAAAAGAAACATGTTGATTTCACGACGTTATAGGAAAATGCATTGGGGAATAAGACACAGTGCTGCTCAATGAATTCACGTATGTAAATCATGCGTGATACATTGGAATTCATTTCAAGTTGATAAATAGTGATAGGTTTCTAGACCTACCAAATTGTTATGTACATTGTATTTGAAATATTATAACACATACATTGTTGACTGGGCATGCTAAGTGTGGCTCAACCTTCAAGAAAGTCGATGTAATCCCATGTAATCTGGAATCCCCTGCAATCTTGAAGAGGCATGTTCTGGGACAGTATTCAATATTGATCTTATTAAATTTTAGAATAAGAATATCCAATCATAAATCACCTGTAACTGGCCAAATTTTAATATTGTATGATCTAATTGTTTGGCCATATGATGAAGTTAAGTAATCTCAATGTTGAATGCGTACTATATTTCAAGGGAAACAACTCATACAACTCTATATAATTACGATAACTTGATTGCTTCCCTTGCATTATACTTACTGTTTAGACATGGAGTAGAGGAAAATATTGCCACTTGAATCAAGAGCATTCTTGAGAAAAAATAATTATATTTTCACTCGGCTCGAAGTATTCACAGATCACTCTTGTTTCCAAATGCACGTGATAACGGCAAGAAATATTCCCCGTGCGCACGGGGCCGCGAGCTAAGACAGACTCTTTGACATTACTGATAGTTAAATGACGGTATAATTTCGTTCCGTATATGTCTCCAGGGATCAATTGAAGCCGTTTTCTGTCAAAATGAAATATTTTCATCAAGGTCTTAACCAAACATCGAGAACTGCCTAATGGTGTAATTTGTTATTTGAGAAAACATGAACGTATTACGAGACTCCCGTGTCCCTCGGGATTGACATAGACACCGCTTGTGTGCCACACAAGACCGTTTCATCACAAAAAATAAAACAGCAGACGTCCATCCTCGAAAATCTGTCACGAATAAGTTTAACAAATTCGTTTCTTGGTGAAATATATTGCCAGTGTTCAGGAATGAATTATCTTACGAAAACACGATATTTGCCCTCAAACGACAGTGATATATAGATCACTATGCACGAGGCATGCCCATAGCGAAATAAAATTGTTGTTCTTCAATTTGTTGCAACAGTTTAGTCATTACTTCTAAGTCTTGGCAGACGACATGTTTCGTATGTGTGCTTTGGCTGTAACAGGAAGGTTTCGCTCAAGGCTTTATCTTAATTCCAATTTTGACAAGTCAATATACAAACACATGTAATGTATACGGATTACATGTACGGCTATATATGATATACACATGCACTTTGTCTCAGACTCTGCAATGGTTTCAGAATTAACCATCAGTCGAATTATTACCAAAGTCGACATCATACGGAATACTCCTGGAATATATACAATCGTATCGAATCGTGATACGTCGCCGCTATTTCCCCTTTTCTCCGGTAAATTGCAATGCATCAGAATGTGGGTTTTCGGCCTTACCCATTCTCGTTCGACCAGCGTGTTTTTCATCCGTAAAACATAGTCTATAGTCTAGGGACTTGACTATGCATTGATTCATGAGAATGGCCTTACCCTGACCATGCTGAACTTCAATGTTTCAAAATTAGGAAACATTAATCTCAGTTACTTGACACTGCTGAAGGGATATAATATGATTTTCAAAATATTTAAATCAAATGGCTCGCATTTTTATTAACGGAAAACATAAATGTATAAAATGCATTATGTCCTAAAACGGATGGTCCATTTGTCTACCCGCACGCTCACGCCTTTACTTACGGTATTTCGCTTTCCCGCTAAAGCCTTGTCCAGCCGAATGTCACAATTTGAGCAACGATGAACGTATCATTAAAATATATAAACATATACCAGCCTTGATGAAGTTGATGTTTATTATAGTCCAACATTACTGTATAAAGTTCACCCTTGACTTTCCAAGTATTGTTTGACATGAAAATTGTTCACGTAAACGAATACACGGGGATGGCACACTTTTGTCATGTGACAATTATATCTGATTGAGGTCACGTGTAATGATATCGTTGATCTATCAAATACGATGATCGTCATAATTAGGAGCGATCGTTGGTACATCATTATTGTGAAATGTAATTTTCTAAAATTGAAATTGACTTGTCCATCCTACCGTTGAAATGTCCTAAAGTCCCTGTCAAAATTACGACATCAGAAATTACGGTTGTCGTAAATGTGTCATGTGACATTCGGCTGCTTTTCTACATCAAGATTATATAGTAGACTGGTGTTAGCTTTACCATTGAGAAAACCTTTCCTTCGGGCGATGTGACACCTTTGCATTGTGTACCAGTCCAATAGTTGTTTTTCAAATGCCCATTGACCGCTTTATATGGACGTGCGAAAAATTGCAGTATCGCTATCATTTCATTCATTATTCCGGTGAAGAAATTAACGCATTACGTCTGAAAAGATAACAAATCATGCTTCATTTACTCGCATAGAATCACAAGGATTGGTGTCAGTTTGGCAATGTACCGGGATTTAGATAACTTGGACCACTTTAAAGCGACACATTGTCAAGGATAACACCCACTGAACTATTCAGTTGCGTAACGTTCATTCTTTTGTGGACATATTTGCCCGATACCCATCTCCCTCCAGTGATGGCATCTTTGGAGTCATGACGGTCATGGTGTGGCTTCTATCAAATACAATGTAGTTTTATTCGTCATATAGCCCTTCAGATGCATCGAACCTCAACTGCCACATTTGCTCTTTACACCTTTGGTTGTATGATGAGAACGCTAGATCGGCTGGACCAACAACATATAATCAAACTGTTTGATTTTTGTGCGCTGTGTTCCCTTTTTTCTACCTCTTTTCTGTTAAATAAATAAGCATGATTGTAGAGTGGGGATAAAAAGTATTGAGAGATTACATAAATATATTGAGATTTTTCATAAAATGTATATATACGATAATTTATTTTCCATGATACATGCATGTAATCTCTTTGTACGAATGTTAGATTATATTGAACAAAAAGAAGGAAAAAAAACATAATCAAACCGATGTCATACAGACTCTACTCCCGCACCAGTCAAAACCAAACTGAATCCCTATGGTACGAAAATGTACTCAGTCGAAACTCTTTGCTCGTTGTGTTTTGTTGATTGAATATGAGGGTTTGTAATCGATTATTATATATTTTAATTTACTATTCTGAAATAGAAACGAAACTGAGCCGGTAAGGACCTGCGATCATTTGTTTTCTTTTTTGCTGATGGTAAATAAAATAATAATCACAAATGTATTTAAAGATGAAACACAATTGGAACACAAAAGTTCAGTCTGCTTCGTGAGCATATACTTATGTGTTACATATCACGGAATGGAGACACCGTTTCTTTGATTGTACCAATTCTTGTCATACGTCGGTTTATTGAAACTTTATTCAAATGAACATGAAATTCTATTAATGAAGTCATATAATTATAATTTTATGATTTTTACCTGTTTCTCGATAAGCTTTATCAAACCCAAGTTCGAAAAAAACCTCATTAAACTTGGCTGAAGAATCAGGGGTCAGTTTCATGTGCTACCGAGTGCCTCTATTCAGATAGCCCCGTACAATTAAACATAGAAGGCATGGCGTACCTCCCATGGACAGCGCTCGTCCATGTTTAGAGCATTTAGTTATGTCCAGTTCCCTGCTGTATAAGGGCATTATAAAAGTGCCGGGTTTGTGGTCACATCAAAAGCCAACGAACTGTCAGACTGAAGGAAACGATCGTATGGTTTGTGTTAAGTAGCAAAATAAACAGATAAACTTGTAAAAAGACACAAAGTATAAATGTTTCCAACGGGCGAAAAGATTTGTAAATATGTTCGGACAATATTTGCATAGTATACGTTACACAGGTTGGTTGGATGTATTGTCCAGCAAAGTTGGTTTAGACTTGCCGTTATGTTTTGATTTCTCACAAATTATCGGCTCTTTTCCTTTGTCGGCTTGTTTTAAGTTGTCTGAGTGGATCTTTTGCATTGTAACATTTGTTTTGGTCACCGCACCTTACTATTTACTTTAACTTCGGGACTTTCCGATGTAACTTCGGAAATGTTCTTCGTCGGTCAGTCGAGTATTTTTGACAAATTGAGCTATTTTGTAATGTATTTTCTTGTGAATCGAAAGCAGTCTTTGCATTTACGTCCATCATTCTGATCACCCCGGCTTTTGTGCATTGCAAATTTGCAATATAGTGCAGTATATTTACAGAAAAGCGGAAATGACCGAGTTTTCATGATTCACGGTTCCGTCCTTATGTAATGTTGGAGATTTTGGCCCATTTTCGAGCTTCAGTGTTCGTCTTTGAGCGGTAATAGACTATTCACCAATTGGAGACGTTGCACGCCCCGTTTGGGACGCGAACCAACTTCAATGTTTCCACAATTCTGATAACTAGTCACCATTGTGGTCAATGGGAATGATGTTTTATACGTTCAAGAGCCATGTACGAAAGGAGAACCGATGTCCTTATTAAAGTTAGCCATCGAATTATTTTATCGTCTATATCTATAAAATGGTTGAAAAGCACAATACACTCTACATCTAAAATTCGGGTAATTGTTAATAACTTATCGGAGTCGATGAAAATCAAATAAAAAACATTTTCTTACTTTCTTCCGATACGCATAGTATGCATAATGGACGCCGAGATTTTCATCTATTTGTTAAATCAGTCTAATGGAAATACAAATATTTTCAAAGAATAAAGGGATTATTTGAACAATCTGGGAGAAAACGGATTAAACCTTTTCAGCTACTACCGAAATATTTACATTGACACATGTGAAGAGAATTTTACGAATATCACAAATATTTTAGTGTTGATCAAATCATAGATCTGGGGAATAGACTGTCTTTGTGGTTGTGACACAGTCTGTCTTGCTCGGGAATCCCTCCAATAGATGTTTGAATATATATACCTTGGTCTAACCTTTGGTAATAGTATGCTCCTCCTTCGATTAACGCTAGTTGAATAAGATTTGTAATTACGAAAAATTGAAAGAAATAATGACTGAAAATGACTAATACAGAATTAACAACACGCGTTCGTAAAAAGCGTCTACGTGTACATATAATTCATAATTACATATGAACCATGTTCTTTGCTAAATGACTAAGAACTTCGAACAACAAGCAACGGTTTCAAATAACAGCATACGAGTCAAAATTTCCGGAACAGACAGTACGCTATCCAACTATATTATGGTATGGAGAACTAGAATATGATTGTTGTTTATGAAAATACCATGATAAATTATATGTACGTTTCATGTCCGTGTCTGTGACACCATACTTAAGACCCTAATTATATAAACAAAATTGCAAAATGTAATTGACAATGTGGATTGCAGTTCAATGATGTTTCATATGTGACACAGGAATCCTGACCGAGGAGGACCGAATATACGATTGGTGTGAGTCCGAGAAGTTGACATTTGTCTCGAAGGCTCGGAAGCAGATACATTCCAGGCAATAAAGACGAAAAAATATGTAAATCCTAAGAATGCAGCCATTAATGTATGTCAGTGGTGAATTTACGACCTGAATATATGTTTTGCTGGCATTTGTTGACAATGACATGTGTAAAGATAAGTGTTGATAGTTGAGATAAAACTAGTTTGTTGACTTCAAATATCCCTGGGGCGTTTATAAACATGATTTAGAATGGGCACGTAGAAACCAAAATCAGAAGTTATGCTCAGATAAGAATTGTTATTTAATAATAATTCTTTACATTAGAAAGCATATTGGTTGTATACCATGTTCGCATATGAGTATTATCTACACAAATCAACACACCCGATCGCATTAGCTAGGTCACCCATAACCATTCAATTATTATGACGTCAAAATTAGTTTTGATGTCATGATTATAATTATTAAACAAAAACCGTTTACTAATATTATGTCATGGCCTTAACTTGTGTTTTTAAAATTGTGCGTCCGAACGAATACATACAGGTACTAGTCATGACGTTGGTGTACGTTATATACGATTCTCATAGGAACATTGGTGATTAAGCCCCTCATCTCGTTATAAAGAAGATATCAAAATATAAATAATATTTGCCTAACACAATGCGGAGTTAAATGTCATGTCGTGCCAATAGAGCACATAATTTTATAATGAATCAAGTTTTCAAGAGTGCTTGTAGAAAAAAATGCGATGTTTGCACAAATTGAGATGTCCACGCCTTCTTGTTTTGTTACAAAGACGACAAGAACGTCGATGAACTTTGTATTTAATTATTCATATGTTTATTTTACGACCCCTTCGGGTACACTCAGAAAACAGCGTGTTGTCCGTACATGTAACATTTGTGTATAAGACGGTCACTTGCCGAATATTGACACTAAAGTATAATCCAACCCGTACAAGTCTCGCCGAATAGTACCGAATTTTGTATTACTGAGACGGTATCTATACAAAAACTACGTGACATGTGAAATCACACATGTTTTCTTTTAATGAGATGGGCACATTTTAAAACTTTATTTAAGAATTGCTGGGCATTCTTTTAAAATCTCATCCCCTCAAATTTGATGCGATATTTCTCCAAACTGGTACATAATTATGAATAACAGTTTCTGAATGATCACAACACAATTTCTGGTATACAGAACAGTGCCTATTTACCGTTAGAATGAGAAAATAGAGAACGGTGATGATGAATTATGAGTGTGAATTTGAGGGGTGTAAAACCAGTGAACTTAGTCTGTCTTACGACAACTCCTCATTCAAATTATTTCTCTTTTCGCCCTCAAACATAGATAAACAAGCCAAGAATAAAATGTATGCCATATCGTGGAATTATATAGACTACAGTGAACTATACTATCGTATTAACAAGTTAGACTTCTTTGACTATAGGGGTCGAGTCCTCCATCAAATTGTCCAAACCGTTTCACCAAAAAGTAGGCCTACCCCCTGATATTTAGTTTCACTTAATTACTCTGCCTCTACCTGACAACAGAAACACACGCCTCATCGCACAGTCAAAGTATGTACAGTTGATTTTTATGACTATAATTATTTGTTTTACACATAAGGGGTGGCGTTTACGTGTAGATCGGTCAAAGATACGAGCCCTGGATTTGTACCTGCGGCAACTTAACGGCATTGACACGGTTTAAGGGCATTTTTACACCTAGGCATTGACATCTCTATCTATTTCTTCGTTGCATAGTTATGTACTGATTTGCTGGTGAGATAATATCATGTTTTATTTGGCGTGAAATTTTTATTTCTATTATAATGGCATTTTATTGAATACTTTCTACAGTAGATATATATGATTTTGAACGAATATTTTAATAGAGCTCGCGTGGCGTACATTGTGTTGTTACCATTAAACTAGTCCATCTTTACCCATTAAAACTTGTTATGATATTCATGATAAATGTTGAATGATCGCTTGTCGATCGTTGTGCAGAAATTACATTGTTTTTCTTGACATACACATTACAAACTTACCATTTCTGTGCAGTATGCATTTACAGCTAAGTGATTAGCGTGCTTGCCGTCTAATCTGGCGATCCGGTTTCAAAAATCCTGGTGGGGGCAGAATGCTGATTGTCAAAAATGCTATGCTAGGCTCGACACCTTTCGTGAACCAAAACAAGCCGTTATTCTGATCACAGCAGTTTTGTCTTAGTAATGCTATCAAAAGCAACAAAAACTATACATTAATCGTCCAACATCAGGTATTTCCGTTTTCGTCCGGAAAATAACTGTCATATAAATTACCGAGAAACCATGTTCAGAAAACATATACCAAGGTGAACAACAGTGGACTTTGACTACATTTATCATTGCGTTTAGGACTTCTCAATTTGAGGTGGTCTTTTACTTCTGAGGCGGTCTTGTCATTGAGGTGGCACCTCATGCCGCCTTACGGATTTTTACGTGCATGTGTACATTTTGCATTATAACCAGCGAACCACTTGCTAATCACTGAATATCCCGCTGATACGATTAACGGATTTGTGTTATTGACATAATAATTTTATAATATTTGTATAATATCTTTAAGTCTTACGGAAATATAATATTTTATATCAATTTTGGTACTTTTTTCACATGTCTTGTAATCGATCCGTAACACGGAGATTCGTAAAATATGCAATTTTCATGCCTTGCTACAAAACAAAAATATGTAAATGTTAATGCAAACTTGCATTTATTGAAGATACTATTATTTATTGTTAGTTATGCTTTCGTATGCTGCATTAAGAATCAGACATCTTTCTGATATCTTTTTTTTCTGCATCATCCAGTTATTATATCTAAAAATAGTATTTTTGTTGAAACAAAACCAGCGTAACTAGTGCACGAGTATCTAGTGTGGTGTTTTATTCTATATAAAACAGTAGAGAGAATAATGAAGAAAAAATACAAGAAAATAGTTCTTGTCATGCATCTTAGAGGAAACCGAAATTTGAAAATTACTCATGGTCGTGCATTTTTGTATTATTTTTTTCGCGACTGTTTTAGTATACATTTGTATTTATTTAAACACACGTCAATTTAATAGTTGATATACTTGTGTTACAGTTTTACACAGTCGGAACATATGTAAGCAAGCTCTGGAATCTGACCAAGCCTTGTCATTGTTATAATAACATTAACCATACTATTTCACCACGTCTTCAACCATTTGCCTGTTTAACTCTTTCTACATCTGATTATAAACGATGCTTATTTAAAGTAAATTAATAGCCCTATAACATGATATTCTTCCTGTTTCAAAACCGATTTATCAAACGCTGAATTCATATATCTCTCATCGCACACTATTCTATTTAAACTACTTTTCTCGCGGACTTATCTCATTGGCCATCTTGTATCAATACGCCCCGCCCTCCGCTCGTAAAACTGACAGGCGGATAAGACTGGGCGGAGTGATTCGGGCAGAGAAATAACATAGCTGGGTATATTCCGAAATTCGCACAATTGTGATACATAGAGTAAATGGTGTATGTCGAATTTTTCTGATGTCTTTGAAGAAGTTGCACAAATCGTTTTGAAAAACATAACTGGACACACAGATTAAAAGGATTTTTAAAACCAATATTTAAAAATCGTGTGTATCAACGAAACGGATTATATTTTAACTGATCGTTGACGTTTATAAATAGTTTACGCTGTTTGACAAACTTCTGAGACATTCTGCGAGATCTGATACAATGCTAGTTGTGGCAGCAGAGTGACAGTTTCTTCAATATCTGGTTGATTCCAAGAAGCTCACACCAGAATTAAGCTAGAATTTAAAAAAAGTGGACTTAATTTCTTAATTTAAAGCGCATACGTTTGAATCAAAGGTGGCGATCGAAAACGTCATTTTGACGATGCAGCTTTGTGCTGGGTGCCAGGGTCCGATCATAGACCGGTACTTACTTAACGTCCTTGACCGAGCTTGGCACGTGAGATGTGTGCAGTGCTCAGACTGTGGCTGTGCTCTCAGTGACAAGTGCTTCTCACGTGAAAATAAATTGTACTGTCGCACCGATTTCTTCAGGTAATATATATTTTACTTACAATAATGTTACAATTAATGAATTTAATATGTACATACTAGTATAATAATATGTATTATACACACACGTGTATTTATTATTGAAATATCGGAATTAGATCAACATAAATCATAAGGATGTGTTGATAATTTAAATCGATTTAGACGAATAACCGAGCAGATATCATTTCACTTTGCTGTTACCTTCATTTTGAGATGATGGTGTTAAATCTTTATCAGTCTTTGAATGATCTAGTACAACTAAAGTTGATATGCATTTCTAGCAAACTATTAATCAAAGAACGGTAGAATATCTATAAAATGTATCCCTTATTAATTGTCAATGTTGTACTTATTAAAGTTAATACACATTGCATATCTTTATTTATTTCAGTCTCACCCATTTATACATGGCAGTATATATATATATAAAACATACAATTACAGATAAAACTTACATATATAGAATTGTAAGACACAACCACATAAATTCACATAAATAAAACAGCATGTCGTCATTTTGGTCACTTTTATAAACCAACCAATGAATTTTACAAACAAATTTGCTTTTCAGACCAGACCTTTGAAGTTCAAATATCTGCAAAATCACTATAATATAGTGTAACTACATGAAAACTTGTGTAAATCTTACTAACTTAATATTTAATTCATAAAAATAATTGTATTCACATTCTGCACAAATACACCACGTCATTAAACATTTAATCTGTACATCTTCTAATTAAAAACCTATTTAACAACTTATCTAGAATAATCTTGTCGGTGAACATAAAACATCCGACGGTATATGCATTACTTGGTTATTAAAACAACATTTGCAATAAAATTACCCATGTTTACATATTATGCATCATGTTTTATTAAACTAATGTTTTTCATCTTTTTTAATGAAAACTTTAAATATTTATCTCTCTATAGATTCTACATACAATGTTTAAAAATAATATTAGCAATATAATTATTAGTCGGTTGATTTCAATCGTGTGTATGACTTAGTTGTTATTGTTTTAATGTAAATATTACTTATTTTTTAGCTTTTTTGTTTGTATAATAATTAGTTATATTATTGCTTCGGGGTTAAATGTATTGATTATATTGTATAGATTGCAAAACAAAACAATAACACATCTGAGATTTATTGGGCATAGAATGTTTCAATTTATCATAAATACTAACAGCTATTTCGTCCTATGTTTGATAATTTATTATATCATCCAATGAGACCATTAGCCAAATATGGGTTTTTATCATGAACACTATGATGCCAACAAATAATTTTATGTTCTTTCATAGGACTTTAAAAAACTCTATATTTCTTAGGCTTTAACTTTTTGTTCGCTTGGCGTCATTGGCTTCGAACCATGTAACCATATACACTCGTATGTACAATATAGAAGACACTGTCATGTATCATTAATTGATTATGATAAATAACTTCTGGAAAGGACCCATATCCTGCTAAGAAACGCAGCGAAATGACGGTGTCGTCTGCAACTCTTATAATAAAATATTCTGTTCAAGCGACAGTTCTGTTTGCGCCGACAAGTTATATCAATTTACTGTTGAGGATTTTTTTGTTCATAGTTATTGACAACACAACAGCATTGACGCTTTTTTGTCTCCCTCTTTATTTTGTAACGTCGGCGCTCATTAAAATTTCATAATAATTATTGAAGATTTTTATTCTGCTGTGTGTTCAGTTCAACATTTTCAACATTTTCCCAGCTTTGATACTCACGAAATTTCCTGATGACATAATTCACGATCTTCTCGGTTTCGTCAAAGTTCTGTTTTGCGTCATGTTGAGCAAAACTGGGCGTAACCTGGCATTGTAAGGACGTCTGTGAACGTTCGGGCATATTGCTACACTGAATGGAGGTCTAGAAAGAGTTCGATAAAACCTTTCCCTTTCACATGTTACTGTATTATATCCGCATTTTGTTGGGGATTAACGAACACGATTACACGAAACGGCTTGATGACCATGCTGCATATTAATCAAAAGAACGGATTTTAAATCTGGGTGCAAATAAAAACTCATTCGTACTCATTCGTTCATAAACCTATATTTTGGATTGATTGAACGTATGATTCATTTAAGCTATGAAAAATGACAGCACACCCGAAATCTGTAATACGAGTGTGGGTTTTAAAGTACCCGCAGTTTGTGGCAAATTTGTACTTGAGGTTTTGTGAAACCATTTCTGGTGACCCCTAAGATATGATGAAGCGATTCATGATCAATGGTTTGGGCTACTAGAATTGTTAAGGGGGCATACCCTTGCACACATGCCCTCCCACGATGCACCGGCATATTATGATGCGCTGGTTCAACAGCCAGGCCAGTAGATGTGCACTTGTATTATGTTTGTAATACTATTTTTTGTACATTTTAATACTAATTTCATACTTATACTAACCAGGTCGATATTGATATTGGTAATTCTTCAATTTCAGGAGATTTGGTACTAAATGTGCAGGGTGTACACAGGGAATTTCACCGAACGATCTCGTCAGGAAAGCACAAAACAAAGTGTTCCATTTGAAGTGTTTTACATGTATGATCTGCCGGAAGCAGCTCTCCACCGGGGAGGAACTATATATCGTCGGTGAAAATAAATTCCTTTGTAAAGAAGATTATCTACAAAATAAATTAGAAGGTAAGTGATTCGTTATTTAACTTGAGTATAGTTATTTACAACAATAGTGTGGTGTCCATATTTTCTTTTTAGTTTATACCGTCACAAAGCTATTTGTGTTGTTATTTAAATATAGGGCTGACTATGGTAGCTAGAATTAACAATCCGACAATATTTGCGTATCCATTGATTTTTACCATTTTATTTAAAAAAAGACATTAAAGTTACAACAGCATTCGAGTTATGAGTTACATATTGAATTATAAACTCACTGTTGTAAGCATATAATGTTATTATAGTAATCAGACAGTTTTCCTCGTAGTGTGCACCTCAACAGCAACTGTGAATTATAAAACCTTAACTGATCCCCATTTTGATAATGTTGTTGAAATATTTTGTCATATTTTTTATCAACAGCGTAGTGGTATAAATAGACAACACAGCAGGACGAGTTACATTATGTCTACCACAAATCCTATATTTTAGTTGACACATTTTTACGAATAGGCCTACATATTTCTAAATAGCCCGTCTTTTTGCCCAAGTTGTAAGCCTTGAAGAATGTTGGTTGCTTGTTCATGAAGCAATGTGAACATTATTACGAATAAATCTTTTTAAATATTCCGTCTTTTTGCTCACAAGTTGTACGAAATATGAGTATGTTGGGTGTATGTTTGGTGTTTATTCATGAAGCCAATATGTTTCCCTTCACGGTTACTACTCACATGGATATGTGGAATGGTGTGCATGTCAAACACACCACGTGTGATGTCGGTCAGTAAAGATAAATATTTATACCTACATACAACTTCAGTTTATGATACACGTGCAGAAACTACCCCACATCTATCTCGTATTTCGTCAAATCACTCCTTTACAATTTCTTGCTTCATATTTGCTTCATACAAATGAATCTCGTACAATAACTTCCTTAGCTGCTTACAGACTATTTTGATCAAAACACGTATTATAATATAAATTTACATTATTCGTTCAAATATTGTCAATAAACAATTTAAAGTTTTTTGTTTTATTATTATTATTCTAAAGTTTCTGTTCTTCTATTAGTTCCTCAAATTTTGCCTCCCCTTCAAATTGGTCAATATACAAGTTAAAGCATTTCTTAGCTCTTCAAATTGTGTTTCTACATTATTTAATTAAAGTCCTAACTATCTTCTGATACCGTGTCCACACATCTTCTACATTTGAGCAAAACCTGTCATAAACATTAGGGAAATGCCCTTCTATATTTGATAAACCAGTTTGGTTTTAAATCAAATATTTTAAATAATGTATATATTTTATTTATTTCTATGTATTTTATTTCTGTTTTTTATAAATAAAACCACGAATCTTCTTTTATATATCTTATTATTTAATTAGTTTATTAATTTATCTTTCTAATTTGGGCAGTTAATTATTTTTGATCAAGTTCTTAATTTTTTTCACCGTTATTCTTTTTTTTCAACTTTTGTCAAGCGTTCACTCTTTTCATAAATTCACACGGTGGTTCGCATACCCTTTATAGACTATTTGTATTTCTATTACTTTCCATGAGAGAAAACACAAGAAAATAAAGAAAAAAATGTCTGCCATAGTTAACATGCATACTGGGTACATATTCCAAATTCTTGCTTCTGACACCATTCAATTGTTTCTGCCTGCAGGAAAGTCTGCTACTTTAATTCAACATAACAATAGTCATTATTATCACGTGTATAAACCTTTGCTCTTAACATATTTGTCAGTTAAAGTAACTGTTATATTAATTGATTAGAAGCTGCGGGCGAGTTTGACAAATTAATCTTTTATTTATAGTGCTGGAAGATTTATGTATTAATAAAGGCTACATAACTATGTGCGTGAAGTTAGCAGCCAGTTGCCAGTTGCCAGTTGCCAATTCAACTTTTTGAATCGGCAACTGGCAACTGTCAGCTAACTTCACAACCCAGCAGCCGATTCGTCGATTTCGAAAGTTGAATCGGCAACTGGCAACTGTCAGCCAGCTGACGATTCAAATTTCACTGTAGACTCGAATTGGCAACTGGCAACTGTCAGCCAGCTGACGATTCAAATCTCTCGGGAAAATCGAATTGGCAACTGGCAACTGTCAGCCAGCTGACGATTCAAATTTCACTGTAGACTCGAATTGGCAACTGGCAACTGTCAGCCAGCTGACGATTCAAATCTCTCGGGAAAATCGAATTGGCAACTGGCAACTGTCAGCCAGCTGACGATTCAAATTTCACTGTAGACTCGAATTGGCAACTGGCAACTGTCAGCCAGCTGACGATTCAAATCTCTCGGGAAAATCGAATTGGCAACTGGCAACTGTCAGCCAGCTGACGATTCAAATTGCACCGTAGACTCGAATTGGCAACTGGCAACTGTCAGCCAGCTGACGATTCAAATTTCAATGTAAAATCGAATTGGCAACTGGCAACTGTCAGCCAGCTGACGATTCAGATTTCACTGTAAAGTCGAATTGGCAACTGGCAACTGTCAGCCAGCTGACAATTCGAAAAAAAATATTTTTTTGTGAAAAATCGAATTGGCAACTGGCAACTGTCAGCTAGCTGACAATTCGAAAAAAAAATTTTTTTGTGAAAAATCGAATTGGCAACTGGCAACTGTCAGCCAGCTGACAATTCGAAAAAAATTTTTTTTTTTTAGAAAATCGAATCGGCAACTGGCAACTGTCAGCCAGCTGACAATTCGAAAAACATTTTTTTTGGTGAAAAATCGAATTGGCAACTGGCAACTGTCAGCCAGCTGACAATTCGAAAAAAAATATTTTTTTGTGAAAAATCGAATTGGCAACTGGCAACTGTCAGCCAGCTGACAATTCGAAAAAAAAAATATTTTTTGTGAAAAATCGAATTGGCAACTGGCAACTGTCAGCCAGCTGACAATTCGAAATTTTTTTTTTTTTTTAGAAAATCGAATTGGCAACTGGCAAATGTCAGCCAGCTGACAATTCGAAAAAAAATATTTTTTTGTGAAAAATGGAATTGGCAACTGGCAACTGTCAGCCAGCTGACAATTTGAAAAAAAATATTTTTTGTGAAAAATCGAATTGGCAACTGGCAACTGTCAGCCAGCTGACAATTCGAAAAAAAAATTTTTTTTGTGAAAAATCGAATTGGCAACTGGCAACTGTCAGCCAGCTGACAATTCGAAAAAAAAATTATTTTTTTTAGAAAATCGAATTGGCAACTGGCAAATGTCAGCCAGCTGACAATTCGAAAAAAAATATTTTTTTGTGAAAAATGGAATTGGCAACTGGCAACTGTCAGCCAGCTGACAATTCGAACAAAAATTTTTTTTTGTGAAAAATCGAATTGGCAACTGGCAACTGTCAGCTAGCTGACAATTCGAAAAAAAAATTTTTTTTGTGAAAAATCGAATTGGCAACTGGCAACTGTCAGCCAGCTGACAATTCGAAAAAAATTATTTTTTTTAGAGAATCGAATTGGCAACTGGCAACTGTCAGCCAGCTGACAATTCGAAAAAAAAATATTTTTTTGTGAAAAATGGAATTGGCAACTGGCAATTGTCAGCCAGCTGACAATTCGAAAAAAAATATTTTTTTGTGAAAAATCGAATTGGCAACTGGCAACTGTCAGCCAGCTGACAATTCGAAAAAAAAATCATTTGTGAAAAATCGAATTGGCAACTGGCAACTGTCAGCCAGCTGACAATTCGAAAAAAAATTATTTTTTTTTAGAAAATCGAATTGGCAACTGGCAACTGTCAGCCAGCTGACAATTCGAAAAAAAATATTTTTGTGAAAAATCGAATTGGCAACTGGCAACTGTCAGCTAGCTGACAATTCAAAAAAAAATATTTTTTGTGAAAAATCGAATTGGCAACTGGCAACTGTCAGCTAGCTGACAATTCGAAAAAAAATTTTTTTTAGAAAATCGAATTGGCAACTGGCAACTGTCAGCCAGCTGACAATTCGAAAAAAAATTTTTTTTTCAGAAAATCGAATTGGCAACTGGCAACTGTCAGCCAGCTGACAATTCGAAAAAAATTTTTTTGTGAAAAATCGAATTGGCAACTGGCAACTGTCAGCTAGCTGACAATTCGAAAAAAAAATATTTTTTGTGAAAAATCGAATTGGCAACTGGCAACTGTCAGCCAGCTGACAATTCGAAAAAAAATATTTTTTTTTAGAAAATCGAATTGGCAACTGGCAACTGTCAGCCAGCTGACAATTCGAAAAAAAAAATTTTTTGTGAAAAATCGAATTGGCAACTGGCAACTGTCAGCCAGCTGACAATTCGAAAAAAAAAATCCAGACAGTCGAATTGGCAACTGGCAACTGTCAGCCAGCTGACAATTCGAAAAAAAATTATTTTTTTGTGAAAATCGAATTGGCAACTGGCAACTGTCAGCCAGCTGACAATTCGAAAAAACATTTTTTTTTCAGAAAATCGAATTGGCAAATGGCAACTGTCAGCCAGCTGACAATTCGAAAAAAAAATTGTGAAAAATTAAATTGGCAACTGGCAACTGCCAGCCAGCTGACAATTCAAATGTTTCTGTAGAATCGAATTGGCAACTGGCTACTGGCGGCCAGCATCCGATTAAAATTTTACTCCAAACTCGAATTGGCAACTGGCAATTCGAATTTCACTGTTGATACTCCCAGCTACTTTGGTCTAGAAAAAGCTCCAGTGAAGCTACCTATGATCTCCCTGGTCTCAGCATAATAGGTCATTATAAGCAACACCATGTAATTCATACCAATAAACTGAGTGACTCATTAAAAGTGTGCAGGGGCGTAGCTGGGCATACGCAAATACGCAAGATACGTACGCAGTTGGAATAACTGACAAAATTAAAGTGATGTAAAAAGAAATAAATAGCAATGCCTAGCCCGGGTGAGGCATGTTTAACATGTGATGATATGTGATTTATATAGACAACTCTATCTGCCTGTGTTCGAACAATCGACTCCCTTTCAATGCAAACGCTCAAATCACCCGACCATAGGCGAGGTATAGATAATCAACAAGTGCGGTTTCAGTGCATGAGCCTGTCGGGTATGTACACTTTCTATCACATGGACTGATCACTAGGTACATGGGAATATTCATGATAGGCCTACATTTTCGCTATCTCCAGTACCGGGTAGCTTCAAGCATGTCATTTAAACATAAATCAGCGGGAATCATTTCTTTTATATGTATAGCAATGATACATGCCGGAGTCGGAGAAACACACATGAAAGCGCTCTCGTGTCTACAATGGGATTGCCTACAATATCATACATATAATTATATATTAGTACAAATTAAAATTCTATGACCATATAGAGCAAGGACATGTATTAAACAATTACCTAAAACCGATACAAACGCATCCATAGTTATACGCAGTGCAACCTATGCATATTTAGCAACTCTAGTATGAGCATTATCATATATTGCAGAAGTTGTCTCTCACTATAATATATCTCTTACCTACATACAGCAACAGTATCTGAATGACCAACAATATGTGTGTTTCCGATTAGTTGTCGTCCGAGAGGTGTTACTGTATATAATATAATGAGCTAGTACAAACTTCATCTTGTAATTATTTCTATAATGCAACAGCTACGTGATAACATACGAGGGTAATTCAATATATAATGCAAACTATCATATAAATTCTTTGATACAATATTTATCTTTTAAATAATGTCATAATCGTCCAAAGTAACTTTCCTTGAGTTCAATGACCAACGTTCATCCTTTCGGTCATTATTTTATTCCCGTTGCTAGGCAACTACGTACATACACTCATAACTGCACGGACACGGTCTAGTCAGCCTAATGTGAAGTGGCATGTCGAATTCCCAGGTAATCGTTGTATCATTTTCGACCGGTAATATGGTATCTACATAACACATATCACTACAAGTTTGCGTATAAAGTTTTTTCCTTCTATATTTAAGCCCTAAATTAAGCTTGCGATGAGTTCGGTGCGACGTTCGAACGGCTCTGACGTCAAAAATATACGACATTCAGTGAGCGGAACCCGGTAACATGTGTACTCTGTTCTGGAATTTCAAATTAAATTAGCCAAAACTACTGCCAAGTCCCTGGGCTATCTCTACGTATGTTGATATTTTGTCTAGTTTCAATTGTTTTCTCAATGTTTCGATAAGACATGGGGGCCATTGCACACATTTTCAGTTTCACACACTAGTAGCCCTTAACTCTATATTTGTCGTTTGTATTTTCATTCAACAGTAGCGCCATTTTAGGATAATTATTGTTGCTGACATTTTGAAACATGTCTCTTGTAAGGTAGTACAATATCAATTGAGTTTTTGTTGCATGATCACTTGATTAAATGTTTACTACTTTTTAGATGTGACGTTACCGCGTCCATGACGTTCCGAGTTATATCGAATGAGGTCGTGCGCTGGTGTCGCCATCGACGTCAGGTGTCCTTAAAATGTTCTATCAAATAGAAATTGTCCTATATTATAATCATGCAAAGTTTCATTTTATTATCTTGACTGGATTTAGAAATAATTGTTAGTTTGCATTATATATTGAATGACCCTCGTAGATAGATAGCTAGCTTTTATTCAGAAAAGGTCGTTAGCCTATCATTCTACAAACATATATACATATATAAACATGTCATAGAATCCATCATTGTGTATGCTATGGAATCTTGTTAGTGTCATATGAATTATCGTGCCTCGCATCAAGAGGGCGAGGGGCGAGAATTGCGCGACACGAGGCGACACGCGAAAATCGGCCGACACACGAAGCCAGGCGCGATATTCAAACACGAGATCTCGCTCTGTCGCAGTATCAAAACCACGCTATTTCGCGGTAAAATATCGTGTCTCGCTTGGTGTGTCGCGCGATTTTCGCACGTTGCTTCGTGTTTCGCACGATATCACATCGCGAGCACTGAGTCACATATTCAATCACAAGAATGGACAGGTCTGCATCCTATCAAGATTCGGTACTATTCATACACTTAGCGACCATCTGTGATGTGGTAACAAGGCAAAACGGACGAGCGCGTGCAAAAACGACAACAACACACAATCTACCAGGCTCCCATTTGGATGACTAAGGAATGCCCGGATAGACACTTCAGAGCAACGGAATAACTCGGACGAGAGACACGGATAATCTCTGATCAACACAGTATGTACCTGCGTATTCCGTGTAGCCACCATGAAGGGCTTGGTAGAAGGGAATTCCCGCCGATAAACAGCCTTCAGAGGCTCGCTCGTTAGACGCTCGATGACAGTTTTTGTTCAAAGGCAAGCTAGCCGGTTGAGTTTGGTGTTATATGAACGAGCACGGAAAGAGCTTTCCAACGCACCCAAACTTGTAGGGATCGGAAATCATATGAAAAAGTTTTCCCCGGTGTGAAAATTTGGACGGCTTGGTAGAAGGGAAATCACGCCGAAAAGCCGCCTGCAAAGCTCGGTCGGTAGACGCGCTGTGGCATTTTTTCATAAAGCAAGCTAGCCAGTTGAGTTTAGTGTTCAATGAACGAGCATGGAAAGAGCTTTCTAACGCACCCAAACTCGGCCGATTCGGAGATCATGGGAAAAAGTTTTCCCCGAGGTGAAATTTTGAAGGGCTTGGTAGAAGGGAAATCCCGCCAATAAACAGCCTTCAGAGGCTCGCTCGTTAGACGCTCGATGACAGTTTTTGTTCCAAGGCAAGCTAGCCGGTTGGGTTTGGTGTTATATGAACGAGCACGGAAAGAGCTTTCCAACGCACCCAAACTTGTAGGGATCGGAAATCATGTGAAAAAGTTTTCCCCGGTGTGAAAATTTGGACGGCTTGGTAGAAGGGAAATCACGCCGAAAAGCCGCCTGCAAAGCTCGGTCGGTAGACGCCCTGTGGCATTTTTTCATAAAGCAAGCTAGCCAGTTGAGTTTAGTGTTCAATGAACGAGCATGGAAAGAGCTTTCTAACGCATCCAAACTCGGCCGATTCGGAGCTCATGGGAAAAAGTTTTCCCCGAGGCGAAATTTTGAAGGGCTTGGTAGAAGGGAAATCCCGCCGATAAACAGCCTTCAGAGGCTCGCTCGTTAGACGCTCGATGACAGTTTTTGTTCAAAGGCAAGCTAGCCGGTTGGGTTTGGTGTTATATGAACGAGTACGGAAAGAGCTTTCCAACGCACCCAAACTTGTAGGGATCGGAAATCATGAGAAAAAGTTTTCGCCGGTGTGAAAATTTGGACGGCTTGGTAGAAGGGAAATCACGCCGAAAAGCCGCCTGCAAAGCTCGGTCGGTAGACGCGCTGTGGCATTTTTTCATAAAGCAAGCTAGCCAGTTGAGTTTAGTGTTCAATGAACGAGCATGGAAAGAGCTTTCTAACGCACCCAAACTCGGCCGATTCGGAGATCATGGGAAAAAGTTTTCCCCGAGGTGAAATTTTGAAGGGCTTGGTAGAAGGGAAATCCCGCCGATAAACAGCCTTCAGAGGCTCGCTCGTTAGACGCTCGATGACAGTTTTTGTTCAAAGGCAAGCTAGCCGGTTGGGTTTGGTGTTATATGAACGAGCACGGAAAGAGCTTTCCAACGCACCCAAACTTGTAGGGATCGGAAATCATGTGAAAAAGTTTTCCCCGGTGTGAAAATTTGGACGGCTTGGTAGAAGGGAAATCACGCCGAAAAGCCGCCTGCAAAGCTCGGTCGGTAGACGCCCTGTGGCATTTTTTCATAAAGCAAGCTAGCCAGTTGAGTTTAGTGTTCAATGAACGAGCATGGAAAGAGCTTTCTAACGCATCCAAACTCGGCCGATTCGGAGCTCATGGGAAAAAGTTTTCCCCGAGGCGAAATTTTGAAGGGCTTGGTAGAAGGGAAATCCCGCCGATAAACAGCCTTCAGAGGCTCGCTCGTTAGACGCTCGATGACAGTTTTTGTTCAAAGGCAAGCTAGCCGGTTGGGTTTGGTGTTATATGAACGAGTACGGAAAGAGCTTTCCAACGCACCCAAACTTGTAGGGATCGGAAATCATGAGAAAAAGTTTTCGCCGGTGTGAAAATTTGGACGGCTTGGTAGAAGGGAAATCACGCCGAAAAGCCGCCTGCAAAGCTCGGTCGGTAGACGCGCTGTGGCATTTTTTCATAAAGCAAGCTAGCCAGTTGAGTTAAGTGTTCAATGAACGAGCATGGAAAGAGCTTTCTAACGCATCCAAACTCGGCCGATTCGGAGCTCATGGGAAAAAGTTTTCCCCGAGGTGAAATTTTGAAGGGCTTGGTAGAAGGGAAATCCCGCCGATAAACAGCCTTCAGAGGCTCGCTCGTTAGACGCTCGATGACAGTTTTTGTTCAAAGGCAAGCTAGCCGGTTGGGTTTGGTGTTATATGAACGAGTACGGAAAGAGCTTTCCAACGCACCCAAACTTGTAGGGATCGGAAATCATGAGAAAAAGTTTTCCCCGGTATGAAAATTTGGACGGCTTGGTAGAAGGGAAATCACGCCGAAAAGCCGCCTGCAAAGCTCGGTCGGTAGACGCGCTGTGGCATTTTTTCATAAAGCAAGCTAGCCAGTTGAGTTTAGTGTTCAATGAACGAGCATGGAAAGAGCTTTCTAACGTACCCAAACTCGGCCGATTCGGAGCTCATCGGAAGAAGTTTTTCCCGATGTGAAATTTTGAAGGACTTGGTAGAAGGGAAATCCCGCCGATAAACAGCCTTCAGAGGCTCGCTCGTTAGACGCTCGATGACAGTTTTTGTTCAGAGGCAACCTAGCCGGTTGAGTTTGGTGTTATATGAACGAGCACGGAAAGAGCTTTCTAACGCACCCAAACTTGTAGGGATCGGAATGTATGTGAAAAAGTTTTCCCCGGTGTGAAAATTTGGACGGCTTGGCAGAAGGGAAATCACGCCGAAAAGCCGCCTGCAAAGCTCGGTCGATAGACGCGATGTGGCATTTTTTTCAAAAAGAAAGCTAGTCAGTTGCGTTTAGTGTTCAATAAATGAGCATGGAAAGAGCTTTCTAACGCACCCAAACTTGGCCGGTTCGGAGCTCATAGGAAGAAGTTTTCCCCGAGGTGAAAGTTTGAAGGGCTTGGTAGAAGGGAAATCCTGCCGATAAACAACCTTCAGAAGATCGGCCGTTAGACGCTGGATGACAGTTTTTGTTCAAAGGCAAGCTAGCCGGTTGAGTTTGGTGTTAAATGAACAAGCACGAAAAGAGCTCCCCAACGCACCAAAACTTGCTAGTATCGGAGCTCATGGGAAAAAGTTTTCCCCGGTGTGAAATTTTGAAGGGCTTGGTAGAAGGGAAATCCCGCCGATAAAGCCGCCTACTGAAAATCGACAGTTTCAAACTTCACACATCCTCTTTATGATGGTATAATTTCATTTTAATTCTTCGTTTTTATTATTAATGTCAATCACAAGGCTTTTAAAGGGTCTGTAAACTGGTCCGTGACGACATTTCCAAATGCCTCAGCCATATTCACTTCCTCTACTCGACCGTCCCTCCACTGTCACTCACTGAGATAATTTTAATATCATTTCGTCCGTGCGTTTGAGTGGGTATCCGACCTAACTAGAAAATGGTATTCGCAACGGTAAGTGTCGCTGGAGTTGACTCGACGGAGTGGGGTTTCTCGAGTGGGCGAAACGGTCACTTGACAGTGACTCCAGCTACTCTCAAGTAAGGTTATGTGAATACCGATTTAGCGCACGAACGTTGGACTATTAAAGTTATTGTATTTTCAAAATAAATAAACCAACGAACCCTTTTGAAGGAATGTTTTGAAACCATCAATGCAGATTTTGTAAAATACATTTTGTAATCCTAAAGTATATTTGTGAACAAATAAAGTTAAGTTGCAGTACAGCCTGAAATACGTGGAATTTAAATATAGTAGTTTCACTGCGATGTTAATAAATTGCATGCTGCATTGTATTCGTGTAAATAATACATGTATAAGGAACATGAATACGGAAATGCATGTATATTTATATATTGATTTTAATAATTGCTTTTTAATCCCGTGAATATAACTGAAATAGTTTTATTAAAATAAAAACGTGGTCATCTGTAACACAAACATGTATGTTATTTACTATGCTGCAATAACTAATGTGCAAGAATGTCGCCTGGATATCCTAGTGGTAGATTGCTCGCGTGTGTGGGTACGGGTTCGATCTCATGTCACGCCATACCAAAGATTAGATATAAATGGTAATAAATATTGCACATACAAGACGTTCAGTATAATAGGCAAAAACTTGGAATTCTTCTATTTTTTGTTAATCGATACAATTTTGACGATATCAGGAATTGTGTGTCGAGAATGATTGAAATGAATTGTAAAAAATTGCCTCGCAATCAACTTAAAATAAATTAGTACATGCACACTTGGTATGTATTTAATTATTTTATACACCATGGTCGCTCTCAAAATGATATTCTAGGAAGTATGGCGTTCAAGTGACCTGTCTTTCCTGCGTTGTATCTGTAGTAAGTTGCTCACAAAATGACACAGGACAGTGAGCTGCTGATAAAAAACAGTAACCGAGCTCATATGATTTCTAAATTATTAATCTGAAACTACCTGCCCAGCGGTCTGTGGAATTCATATTGATATGATACTATTGGGCCTGCTTCCACAACAATACTGGATTATGTCACGGTATCATTTAAAACTCGTGTGCATTGTCATACATTTAATTTAATGTTTATTTTATTATTGTCAAGATAATTAGCATGCGTTTAATTAACGCTACATATTATTACATCTAAGTTTAAACTTATTTTACTATCTTATGATCATTATTATTAGTGTGTATTCAAACTAAGGTCTTATTTTTTGGAGTTCAAATAATTAAAATCAAAATTAAAATTTGACTTTGTTAATATCATGCAAATGCACCGAATCCCCCAAAACCGATTTAATAATTAAACATGTATTGTTTACACTATCTTACTATCTTACCATATGTTATAACGGTCACCCACTCGAGAAAGTGGAGGTCGATCTACCAAATCTCCACTCGACCGTCACTACGGCTACACTTGAGGCTCCCTTAGGTTAGGGTGAGTCAAGTTGGAGTGGAGGAACGACATGTGATAACGGCCAAAAGAAAGCTGATGCCTTTAACTCGGATCATAACCAGACGTGAGTATTTTTCGGGAAGATGCGTACACACAGTAAGTTTTGATGTATACATCTTGACCTATAAGTCAAGATGTTATTTGTAGTAAGGTGAAGTACGCCTCTGTCGTGCATTTTCTCAAGATGTACGCCTTCGTTGTTACCTAGTGGCAAAGCGTACATCCTCGACTTATACATCAAAACTTACTGTGTGTATAGCTTGGCTATTTTGACATGAGCCTGACCTTTATGCAAGAATATATTACAAGGTTCTTGCTTTGAATATATCAATTTCCGCAAGCAAATCGTGCGATATCGGTATTTCAAATTTGTGTTTGTATTAAATCTCGAGCGTCTTCATGATACTCACCGATCATGAAAACATACAATCAGTGTCGACTGTTAAATTATGCTAATCAAAAGATCAGGCTTGTGTCAAATTGGCCAAGCTATAAGCACCTTAAGGTCACTACGAACTTTTGAAAACGTAGGTTTGAAATACGGAGGATATGAGTACGCCCTGATCGTGAGTGATTGAGTTCATTGTAGGTTGCGCACATTACAAGTGAGTTTTACGTGTTTATAAAGTTCTAACAGCCTACGATCTCCGTGCTATGGCCAGGTTATCTATTTGTACAAACTGCTCCCATGCGTTGTCCTTACGAATAAAGGTGGCAGAAAAAGGCTCGCAAATGCGGGAATGAATAGGTTGGCCGAACGCTGGCCAAATGCTACAAACGTTATGTCTGCGTAATCACAAATGCCTACTGACTCGGATTCACGTAGTTACACGTCCGTTGGGTTGTGACTGTCGCTTATATTTCCAAACAAAGAATTGATATTCCTCCAATTACAGTACTTTCAAAGTCAATTGAGAATCGTTGGTCAACATCGAGTCGTCTGTCAGGTAAACTTTGTTTATCTAGCTTTAGCTGGGTATACATCATGTATCTGAGTTAACGGTAATTCCCGCTATTCTTTCGAATGGGATAGTTCCCTCATTAGTATTATTTATTGAATCGACCACAAGTGGTAGAGGAACAAATGCCAGTTTAGGCCTCTATTTTTGGAGTTACCCTACCATTCAATACGGTACTTTTAGGAATTTGATTAATTTATTTTTAGTTTTTAGTGCCATTCTCAAGCCTTTTTTGCGAACTTGTAGAATTGGCAATCTTGCTAATGTTTGGGTTTATAATAATCACAACATTTATTAATCACGGGTGGTCAAATAGTAAGAATACATGTAATAATGGAAAATTCGCAATATATACAATCGGGTATAAACATATACTTTTTCTAGGGTCGAATCTGCATACACATCCGCACAATATTGAAAACAAGCTATTATTCGGACAAGAGAAATAAAGTTACAACAAGCCTCAAAATCATGTTAGTTGTTGAGTTTCCTATTTATCTGATATAACAGTGAACTTTTAATTGTCAGCTGAGGTCAGTTGCCAATTCGATTCTACGGAAAAATTTGAATTGTCAGCTGGCTGACTGACAGCTGCCAGTTGCCAATTCGATTTTTCACTCAATTTTTTTTTCGAATTGTCAGCTGGCTGATAGTTGCCAGTTGCCAATTCGATTTTTCACAAAAACTTTTTTTTTCGAATTGTCAGCTGGCTGACAGTTGCAAGTTGCCAATTCGATTTTTCACAAAAACTTTTTTTTTCGAATTGTCAGCTGGCTGACAGTTGCCAGTTGCCAATTCGATTTTTCACCAAATAATTTTTTTTTTCGAATTGTCAGCTGGCTGACAGTTGCCAGTTGCAAATTCGATTTTTCACAAAAAAATTTTTTTTTCGAATTGTCAGCTGGCTGACAGTTGCCAGTTGCCAATTCGATTTTTCACAAAAATTTTTTTTTTTTCGAAATTGTCAGCTGGCTGACAGTTGCCAGTTGCCAATTCGATTTTTCACAAAAAAATATTTTTTTTCGAATTGTCAGCTGGCTGACAGTTGCCAGTTGCCAATTCGATTTTTCACAAATTTTTTTTTTTTTTCGAATTGTCAGCTGGCTGACAGTTGCCAGTTGCCAATTCGATTTTTCACCAAAAAAATTTTTTTTTCGAATTGTCAGCTGGCTGACAGTTGCCAGTTGCCAATTCGATTTTTCACAAAAAAATTTTTTTTTCGAATTGTCAGCTGGCTGACAGTTGCCAGTTGCCAATTCGATTTTCTAAAAAATAAAATTTTTTTTTTCGAATTGTCAGCTGGCTGACAGTTGCCAGTTGCCAATTCGATTTTTCACAAAAAAAAAAATTTTTTTCGAATTGTCAGCTGGCTGACAGTTGCCAGTTGCCAATTCGATTTTTCACCAAAAAAATTTTTTTTTCGAATTGTCAGCTGGCTGACAGTTGCCAGTTGCCAATTCGATTTTTCACAAAAAAAAAAATTTTTTTCGAATTGTCAGCTGGCTGACAGTTGCCAGTTGCCAATTCGATTTTTCACCAAAAAAAATTTTTTTTCGAATTGTCAGCTGGCTGACAGTTGCCAGTTGCCAATTCGATTTTCTAAAAAATAAAAATTTTTTTTTCGAATTGTCAGCTGGCTGACAGTTGCCAGTTGCCAATTCGATTTTTCACAAATTTTTTTTTTTTTTTCGAATTGTCAGCTGGCTGACAGTTGCCAGTTGCCAATTCGATTTTTCACAATTTTTTATATTTTTTTCGAATTGTCAGCTGGCTGACAGTTGCCAGTTGCCAATGCGATTTTCTGAAAAAAAAATTTTTTTTCGAATTGTCAGCTGGCTGACAGTTGCCAGTTGCCAATTCGATTTTTCACAAAAAAATATTTTTTTTCGAATTGTCAGCTGGCTGACAGTTGCCAGTTGCCAATTCGATTTTTCACAAAAAAATTTTTTTTTTCGAATTGTCAGCTGGCTGACAGTTGCCAGTTGCCAATTCGATTTTCTGAAAAAAAAAATTTTTTTCGAATTGTCAGCTGGCTGACAGTTGCCAGTTGCCAATTCGATTTTCTGAAGAAATTTTTTTTTTTCGAATTGTCAGCTGGCTGACAGTTGCCAGTTGCCAATTCGATTTTTCACAAAAAATGTTTTTTTTTCGAATTGTCAGCTGGCTGACAGTTGCCAGTTGCCAATTCGATTTTTCACCAAAAAAAATTTTTTTTCGAATTGTCAGCTGGCTGACAGTTGCCAGTTGCCAATTCAATTTTTCACAAAAAAATTTTTTTTTTCGAATTGTCAGCTGGCTGACAGTTGCCAGTTGCCAATTCGATTTTCTAAAAAATAAAAAAAATTTTTTCGAATTGTCAGCTGGCTGACAGTTGCCAGTTGCCAATTCGATTTTTCACAAAAAAAAATTTTTTTTTCGAATTGTCAGCTGGCTGACAGTTGCCAGTTGCCAATTCGATTTTTCACAATTTTTTTTATTTTTTTCGAATTGTCAGCTGGCTGACAGTTGCCAGTTGCCAATTCGATTTTCTGAAAAAAAAAATTTTTTTCGAATTGTCAGCTGGCTGACAGTTGCCAGTTGCCAATTCGATTTTTCACAAAAAAATATTTTTTTTCGAATTGTCAGCTGGCTGACAGTTGCCAGTTGCCAATTCGATTTTTCACAAAAAAATTTTTTTTTTTCGAAATGTCAGCTGGCTGACAGTTGCCAGTTGCCAATTCGATTTTCTGAAAAAAAAATTTTTTTTCGAATTGTCAGCTGGCTGACAGTTGCCAGTTGCCAATTCGATTTTCTAAAAAATAAAAAATAAAATTTCGAATTGTCAGCTGGCTGACAGTTGCCAGTTGCCAATTCGATTTTTCACAAAAAAATATTTTTTTTTCCAATTGTCAGCTGGCTGACAGTTGCCAGTTGCCAATTCGACTTTACAGTGAAATCTGAATCGTCAGCTGGCTGACAGTTGCCAGTTGCCAATTCGAGTCTACAGTGAAATTTGAATCGTCAGCTGGCTGACAGTTGCCAGTTGCCAATTCGATTTTCCCGAAAGATTTGAATCGTCAGCTGGCTGACAGTTGCCAGTTGCCAATTCGAGTCTACAGTTAAATTTGAATCGTCAGCTGGCTGACAGTTGCCAGTTGCCAATTCGAGTCTACAGTGAAATCTGAATCGTCAGCTGGCTGACAGTTGCCAGTTGCCAATTCGATTTTCCCGAAAGATTTGAATCGTCAGCTGGCTGACAGTTGCCAGTTGCCAATTCGAGTCTACAGTGAAATTTGAATCGTCAGCTGGCTGACAGTTGCCAGTTGCCAATTCGATTTTCCCGAAAGATTTGAATCGTCAGCTGGCTGACAGTTGCCAGTTGCCAATTCGAGTCTACAGTGAAATTTGAATCGTCAGCTGGCTGACAGTTGCCAGTTGCCGATTCAACTTTCGAAATCGACGAATCGGCTGCTGGGTTGTGAAGTTAGCTGACAGTTGCCAGTTGCCGATTCAAAAAGTTGAATTGGCAACTGGCAACTGGCAACTGGCTGCTAACTTCACACACATTACATAACTGCTGATAATGCAAAAGTGATAACAAAACTCCAAAATGTGCTTTCTTCAAACCTTTGTCACTTGTCATTGTGTCAACTCAAGTCATTTTTCAACGACTTTAACTGAAAGTTGCTTACCGTCAATATGTAAATATCGACCTATTAAAAGGCAAACGATTTTGCGTTCTCAAAACATTTCAAAAACACCCGTTGAGAAACCGTGTTTCGTCTTCTAAAGTCACCATACCTTGGCTCAACTCTCATACTATTCAAATTGCTAAACATAGAAGCGAAGTGTAGCAGCTGTCCATGTCAGAGAAAACAAAGGTACTCCGCATGAAGCCTTGGTGTCGCGTACAGCAACGTACTACTCGATTAGAACAGTTCGGTTCTAGCAATTGTTCTCAGGCGTCGAGCAGAGACAATCAAGTGCACCCCATTGACCGACGCTCCATTGATTTTCGTGAAAAAATTGTAAACCGATCCTAGTTCTTGATATTCAAGATGAACTTAAAAAGGGCTCAAGAACCTTGTCAAATAAATTGACAGAAAACTATGAAAATTTCACAATACGTTGAATACAGCCTTTGGACACTCGCGAGCTTCAACACAATTATAGAAATAGGAATATTGAAGACGAAAAGGACGTGTTTGTACAATTCTAATATAAAACGATCACCTTTTATAGAGCACTTTAATATCAATTAAGTTTTTACACCATCGATGTAATGAATACACGACAAACACGCATGTTCAGAAAATGTATATAATTCTCATTTTGCAACAATGTTTCATGATTTGTACAAGCGCATGTCGGTTGTTGTCATTTATTTCACTGAAAACCAAAATAAAGTTTTATTGGTTGATTTAGTTTCTGAGCAGTTCTATTTATTTTTATTCTTCACTGAATGTAAAAACAATTTCTTTTCCTACATATCACTAATTACATTATAAACTAAACAAATTGATAAAAATATACATATATTTGCTATGCTTAAGTATCTGTAAATCATTAGATACGTACAGGGACCCAAGTAAAAAAGCAAGTCTCAAACGTAAATGGTAGACCTACAACAATCTGGTACGAGGCTGTCTTGTGTTTTGGGCCTCTCTAGACAGCCCTTATTTTAGGAATCACCCCTTTGATACCCGCCTGCTGTCACTGCCAGGATCTGCGCGTGTACTCAATGCCCTCTGTAATACCGTGCCGGACTGTATTGGATTGGCTAAACATATAAATGCACCATTCAATGTTTTATAACTGTTCACAGTTTCTGTAAAATAATGCTAAATCAATCAGGCACTTCGTTTGAAGTTAACCGGTTCAATTTACTGTTTCTACTGTAATACCTGAGTACAGATCCTGGCGACATTGTACAGTGTTATTGCAAATCGATTCATTAAATAGTACGGCCGTGGTAAAAGCAATTTTCTGTATGAAATAGAATCTAAGTAGCGGAAATAAAATCATTTTAGTAAATATTTTCAAACTGATCTTAAAGCATATGTTTTTGCAACTCATTGAAAAGGGGGCTGGCCATTTCGGGATGTTGGATGATCCGTGCATTATCTGTGAAAATTGAGTAATGCTAAATAGGAAGTGTAATCAGCTTGTACCTTTCACAGACCGGATTATCGGAGCACTGGACCTGAATTCACACCGTTAATTACATATCCAGGTGATAGGGTATTTCTATTCACCAACTTCAAAAACAAGGGAAGTGGGCAACTATATAATTTTTCCTCCGTTTTACAAGCGTATGATAACAAGACAATGGTTGAATAGAACATAAAATACATAGTACGTAGGCATCCACAGAAAAAGAGTTATGCTGGTATTTTATTATTGACACATTATGACCTATGGATGATATCATAAATTCTTCAAATCAATCCAGTAAATTATATAATATGGATCTAATGCAGGAGAAAATTTTGTTTCGTGAATTGTTTTTTTTTAATTCACAATTTCAAATTTTGCAGTAATTTTTACCAAACATGATAATGGTAGCCCACGTATTTTAGTGCATATGTCTTGGAGTTCTACCATGTTTTAAACAAAACCAACGCGTCATTTATTTTTGTTGCAATATTTTAATGAATTTCGCAGTATGTTTTGTTGAAATTTTGACAAAGATCTTGGGACGTGTAATAGCGATATGTGAACGTGTTTTCAGTGGTTTGAAACATCGGAGTAACTCGGTAGGGGTAATGTTGATTTTGACAAGGTTTGACAAGTAGTTTTGAAGAAGACTTCGCTGAATGGGTATCAAATTTTGAAATCTTGTGTAAACAAAATCTGTTGTTGGAGTTTCAGCCCGGTACAATACATGAGCCCCTGTAGGCATAAAGCGGTGTCGTGTTTCATTCATGCTCTGTTCTGTTCATAAAAGAGAGGCCGCTCCGTGACTCATAAACTGAATGTCATAAAGTTTGGCAAATTTCTCCTTTTCCGGTGCTCATTGTCATGCCGTGAAAGAGTCCGGTATGGAACCGACACTTTGCAAGTTCATTTGAAGAAATTCTTTTCAAATATTATTTGTTTTCGTTTGTGGCATACTAACATGTAAGTATTTGCAGAAGACTATTTTCGTTCAGTGCAAAGTGACAAACTTAAAAAGTGCCTCTTTACAAAAAGGCTCTGATTCGTTTAATTAACACTGCGCAAACATAACTCGTATTTAGATACCCGAAGATTTTGAATAAAATGTTAAGTTCAATTGATAGCTCTTCATGCCAAAATCTACTGTACCGAACTGCATAAGCATAAGGACAACTTGAATGTTATAATAGTATATGGACACATTCTAGGCCAAAAATGTAACTAATCAAGAATCGTTGAAAAGGAACAAGAAATACAGATTGTACACTTTTTTTATTTATTCTTTCTAGACCAAATAATACATCAGTGCATGTAAATAGTATTGAATGCATTTGCCCTTTGCTTTGGATCGTTAAATATAATATCAAATCTGATATTAAAAACCAACTGCATTGTTTCAACCTGGCTACAGAAATATTACTTTTGATATATAATTATTAAGTATTTTTATTATAAGTTAATATCAAAATACACGTTGGTGTATATATAAACAACGGTATAAAATATGTAAATGGTGATGGCATTTCCTCTGAATTAAGCACAATGGGAATTTATTTTGAAGTTTTGAAGAAGATTTACTCACATATATTTCTAATTGGCATGTACCTGTCAGTAAATACCAAATGTAAAATATACCATCACTATTAAAACGAATACAGACCTGCTCGATACAGCTTCACATAAAGCTGTTAAAATGTCCTCAAATCAACTGTTCTATTCGATTATTGAACAAACAAACGGAGAAGTAAAGTGCTATGTTCAAGTTAATATTGACATGTAGAAGTTTGGCCAAGATCTTCAACCCGCTGCTTGTCTCATTGTTACAATACAATGGTTAATATTAAGCAAACACGTCAAGACGCTTTATTAAGGGATTTTCTGAAATTCAAGAATGCTACAAGTTTTATCTTCGAGTGTGGATATTACAAATATACACCATCTTGCACTGTCGCCTTTTTTCTTATTTTATAATGAAGACGTTCGAATTGAGCAGTATTCAATGTGAAGTACATAGTCGTTTTTCTTTTATTATGCTTTCATTATGCGCGTCTTTCTGCTCCTTTATGCAACTCACCATGATCTCCTTGGTACTACGTATCCTCGGGATTTATTTAGATATATTTTACGTCGAGAAATTTGATAGATCGACTTACCACGATTTAGTGACAGTTACCTTTTAGGGTAGTGATTGTTTGTAATGTAAGTAAGCACCATGGTGTCCTAGATATTTTTTTAACTTTTTTTAAGGTTCCAAAGATTGAAATAAATTTTAAAAGAATATGTGTACTTACCTTTTTTCTCACACAAATCTATTTTCTGAGCTCTCGTAAATATTGACTAAATTTCTATTTATAATTAATTTTGTCAGTTTTCGGGATACGTCAGTGATTTAATAATGCTTGCCTAATGGTGTTGTTGAGAGCAACGCATATGTCTATAAACCATAACAACATTATCAAACTTGGTTGTATGAGGTTTTTGAATAAATAATTGTTTCGAGGAAAAGCATAGACACACATTTACAAATACGTTTGCATATTAAAAAATACAGGTATTGACATAATATTGTTTGGGTTACACCATTGAACACATTGAACACCCTATAGGCTGATCAACTTGTTTGTTTAACCACCCAGTGGTTTTATATGGTAATTTGACGTCATTGGATTAGTAAATATTCCAATTTAAATTGGATTCTGAACACTAATAACCTTTATGGGTATTTTACCCAATCATTCATTAACTTTGATACTATAATTAAAAGACAATGTCTGCCCATCATTAATTACTTTCAAGCTTGGCGTAACAACGTAAACCACACAAACGAGCTACAAAGAAAAACAACAAAGTTCTAGAGTAAACACTGAACATTTCGTTAGCATGGTGTTAAATGAACTCCAATTTCTCGCGCATGTCCATCATTATGATGCTCAGTCAATTTATGAGCCGGTAAATTGTCCAAAATTTCAACAACTTGACACTGAGTTGTTTTATTATGTTTTCATACTTAACGATGCATGAAATGTGCATCGGGTTCTCAAAACCTCATTGACCTTTCCTCGAAATAGCGGTAAATTTACCGCGCATGCGCAGTAAGGTCGCATCTATTTACTGGAAGGCTATAGAACAGAAATGGTCGTCAGAAAGTTAGTTTAGATTCTGACAGCAATTTGCTAAGTTATGATATTCAGATATTTCAGAGGGAATTGATGTTTCCGACCCATTTTTCGATTTTGTCCCTTCTTGCACCAGGCACAGCGCAACGTGTTACAGCAAAAAAACACACTTTTGTGTTTCGAATCTATTTACAAACTAACTAGCTGTTATTGAAATATCGACAGTGTGTTCAAATGTATATACTAGTAATCGAGCGCCAGCTTAACATCAAAGCGAAACCTTTACGTTTGTTAAAAAATAATTGAGGGTAATTGAAAGACAAAAAAATCTAACAGCAAACAAAATATCTGCAACTGGGCGTTTAAGGATGTTACGTTAGCAAAGAGGTCTGTCTCGCCCTCTTGCCATACTGTCTAGCCACCGGAGTCTCGGATTCAAAGAGTTCCATTACGTTCTAGTTTGAAACCCCGTTATTACGGTTAAATTATTAGGATATGCGTTATTGACACAGCCCGCCCATTTATTATTACGCGAAATATTTCAAAAAATATTCTACCCCTGCAGTAAGAAGTGATCTGAAGTACGAACAAGCGAGCGCAATTCAAACGAAGTTGGTGGTATTATTTAAATTGTAAGTAGTTAATTAATGTAATTGGAATGATCTTTCCGTAACAAGCATTTAAAACCATTTCTACATTAATTTCCGTGCGAAACCTCTTATCATCGCTTCTTATCGTGTATCTAAAATGAATGTAACAACATTTTCGTCTCCGGAGACCGAAGATTCCATGCAAGTGAAACTATTCTTGTTAACCACACTTCCGGTGCTATTTTACGACAATCGTTTTCACGTCAAAATTCTCTGCGGTACTATTCTGACAACCGGAAAACGGCGAAACCATTTTGAAATTCAAATTTCTGCAGCAACGGAATAATTATGGACTCGTTTATCAATAGCGTTGCGTGTTGGCTTGTCACAAATATTCAGTACGATGTTTTGGTGTCAAATACGAAAATTTCTTAGAATAAAAAAGAGTTTTCCTCATTTTAAGAACGTTATACATGTAACCAACGTGATAGCATGTAATATAGTAAGGGTTCAGAGCCCAGGGGCCATTCAATGCTTCCCCTTTTCTTTGAAGACACTCGCAACTCTGATCGGACCCTCATCGTCACCACAAAAGGGATCTCGAAAAGACAGAAATGTCCCAGGGGTGACTACGATTCGTCACGTGATTTGACAAGGAGTTTTTCTCGCCACCATATCCCGTCTAATTCGAGAACTTGCCTTTACAATTGCCCTCTTCAACAGAATATAACGATATTCTAGTGGATGAATAATGGCTCTAGTGGGGATAAGAACAGGTCAAAGATGAAAACGATGTGGCTTTAAGATAAATCCGGCCTTCTGTCATATGAATACCAAATCCAGCCGAACATCGGAATATCGCGCATGAATATGTAAATTAAGACTGCAAGATACATTCGCGGGATAAAGTAATCCTAGTGCATGGGCGAACGCTGATAGGACTCTGCGTACACGACACATTTGTTGATGTTCGTATGCAAATGAGCATTTCAGAAAATGCTTTGGAATAAGTCTGCAGGTTTAAGAGGATTTAGCAAACACTATCAACCGGTCGATAGAAAATTCTGTCGATTTTTAAGATTGGTGTCAGAGACAAGAGAAAAAGAGAAGTTTGCCATACGAAAACTATTCTCAATTCTCCGTATTTTCCAAGGCAGCAATATAAGTTTTTATTCAAAATATGTTTGAAAAGTCGTAAAATTATGCAACAGAAGTTCGCGAAATTATAAAACTGTTGTAAAAATTGTTTTAATTTCCTCGGCATGTTAGCTTCTCTAGTGGAGCACGGCTGTCCCATCCTGCCTCCCCGTTGTAACTACAAGTAAAATGAACGAGCCCTCCTGTACAACAATATTATTCTAATCGCTCGCAGGGTAAATATATTATAACTGAAATTGACATTAAGAAATGTGCTAAACACTAGATATATGACTGACTAGCTTCAGTTTTGAATTTCTCGTTTTGCCTCATCAACCGTCTGACGCTACACAAACAAACGGATGACATTGTTTGACTGTAGACGGCGCCACTTCTCCTAGCGCAAACCTTTCACAATTAGGGCTAGCTAGCTAGGATAAAAACCCAACCTCCGATGTGAAGATCTGATACAAAGTACTTTTTATTAATTATGAAAAAAAGTATAATTTTCTATAGAAAACATCATTTTGTATCTAAAGAGTTTGAGTAAAACTTCGAACAAAAGGTATTCACACGTTTTGAAAATTTAAGCAAAGTAGGCACACATAATGATGTGTTAGGTATGCAAGCATGTGTATATATCAATCATAAAACTATGTGAGTAATGTTGTGATTTATTGTGGGTTGACTTGCCTTACAAACATGCGAAACTGATTCTAAACAAGCTCACTAATGTTGCTCGCCTTTGAACCATGGGCACCGGATGGGTTCGAACAAGAGCCGTATAAATGAGGGATACTATGAGGGTGTGGGGCCTGTATGTGTTCTTGATGACTAAGGGGGATTCATGTGCATAAAAATGCCATTGGGGGAATGCAATATGCGTGCAAGGTTTCCAAAGGGATACCACATGCGTGCACGGGGACTTAATACGGGTTCCACAAATACGCATATCAACTAAGGAGGGTACACATGCTCGAAGGTGACCAAGGGATATACAGGACTGGCAAATCAGTTCATACTAGTTGAACATTAAATGCTAATATTAATTCATTTTTTTTATATAAATATAGACATATCTGGGATAAATGTATAACAATGTCTTGCAAAGCGAATTTTGACATTGAGTACCCCGTATTTCAATTATAACAAGTCTCTGGCCATGGGTGAACCATTACAAAAACATCCCCTTAGTAGTACCACAATAAAGTCAAATACAATCTGCTTATTTTTCTTTAGAACATTGTGGAGAAACATACGGTTGACCACAAGCATGCTTAATAACCAAATCATCTGATCAGACAGTTCACTGGTGCCAACAATTAATGAACCAAGGTTTTGGGAAAACATCTAACCCCAAAGATTGGTGCAGCATTCATAGCATGTACCAAATGTCTACCTTATAAAACTCAGTACCTCGTACACACAAAGAACGCCGAAATGGCAGACTAAGAATTTTCGTTTGCCTCACATGTTCGAAATCTGAGGCAGACGCCAGAAATTGTTTTTGTCGTTAAATATAGGAATCGCTCAATAAATAACGAAAGCCAAACATCGTAGCTAATAAATAAGTAATCAAATGAATGTTGCTAGCTGTAGAGAAACAATAATTCCCGCAAAGCATAATCGTGAAATGTACCTGCGCCGCCATTATTTTGCCAGTAAACGTTAAAGTTTATGCTCGCCCGGTGCCGAGGCGGGATGCCAACATACTTGCCGCATTAAGGCACATTTTTATCGCCAGCCTCGCCGTTTGTCCGTGACGTAGTTTTGGGAAATAAAGAATCGCAAAGCGTAGAAAATACATGCTCTCGCCCGTGGACTGGTTCAAAGCTGTGGTTTATGAGCGGAAAGAGACAAGAATGGAGCAAAAACGACAAATATGTGCCAAAAACACACGATGTATGTTTTTTGTAGACCCAGACCTAGTTTTGTTTGGAACTCTACCGCTCCTCTGATTGTGGTGATTAATTGACTACATGACAACTGTGCGCCATATTTATTATGATTTATAGGTTAAACCTTGTTTTGTTAACGCTACTAGAAAAACAAGAGAAACATTTTTATGAAGGTCTGTGTCTCTTACGTGTTACATGATCCCAAACTGTTACCATATATTTATGTAATGATATTACACGCATATGTCCTGTTCAATTGAAACATTTTCATATACTAGTATAATTTTTATGCGATTTGGACGAAATGCTTGAGAGTGCAGCTTATTAAGAGACCTTTGTCTCCATTAATATTTGTCGAGATCTCGAGATAGATGGTGTGGCTGTTGTTGAAGGAAAAATGTCAAAATTTGATTTAATTATTTTATCATCAAAATCATGCAGAAATACAAACAAAGATATAATGATAGGCCTAAATCTAACAGGGAAGGCAGCACTCAACTAAAACAACTGACCACAGAAAGCAGAAACAACACAGGCCACAATCACACGATAGGCTAATGACCAACACAAAACTGTGTTTACAGAAACTAAATTGAAAGTTTCAACATTACCATAAGCAAGAATGTAAACGTTTGCGTAAACGTATAACAAATTAATATCACGTCTTTTAATACGAACAGAGCAGATTATCCGTATCCGCTTTTGTTGTTTGTTCTCGGAAATATAAATCTACACTTTACTAGATTCTAGCCAAGTTTCGTGATAGAAAGGTAAACGGCCCTCTCTATGAACACATGTACTCACGTTTGTTTGGACATATTGTTATGCACAATGTCCTTCATGAATGTGCCTAGATGAATCAGAGTTATGTTTGGTACACATTTCCAAACGCCAGAACCTTTGAAACATGTATGAAACGACAAGAATCCAAAACTTCTGCGTCTTCCTTTCTGTAATATGGAGTTCGCCGCCTAAGAAAAGCGCTACCGAGCGCCTTCATTCAGTTACCATCCGTTCAAATAAATACAGAAGGTACGGAATAACTCCCATTGCATTACGAGTAGCACTTTGCTTAGGCAACAGAAACACGTGGATCCATACTAGCTTTTGTCCCGTGACTTATGACGTCATTCAATTTTCTGATATCATTTCAGGTTCTGACGGCGAAGAAGACTCGATGGATTTTGACAGTACCCTAGATAGTCAAGATGGCGTCAGTGAAAAAGACTTATATGGTGATGACAAATCTCATATTATTAAAAGCACAATTAACCAAAATGACGGATTGAAGTCTGAGGATTTGTTAATGAACGCGAACAATGCTTATAATACAAAATTCAATGGAAATTGTGCGTCTCCGATAAAAGTGGAAAACGGTTTACTCTCAGAGCACCAACTCTCAGTAAAACTTGAAAATGGAATAAACGGCCTATCAGAAAATACCCCACCATCACCTCATAGCCCGGATATTAATATGAATTGTGGGACAACTTCCGGTCCCGGAAGTGACGAAAGCGTTGACATCAATGACAATATCTCATGTGGAGATTTAAACGAGAATGATGGTGATAATAACGATTCGAACGGGAACCATTCCGGACCCGGAAGCAAACGCCGGGGACCAAGGACAACAATAAAAGCCAAACAGTTGGAAATATTGAAAGCCGCTTTTAATGCCACACCGAAGCCAACTCGTCACATTCGAGAACAGTTAGCATCAGAGACTGGATTAAACATGCGAGTTATACAGGTATTGTCAATTATTACTTCTCTGTCTAACTGTACATAAATGTCATGATGCCACTAGCTGCTCGGCAATGTTTAAGCCTAGGTAACACTGATGATGTACTGATCGGAGACATTGCATTAAAATAATTAAGCACATGTATTGTTGCCCGATGTATTCGCTATGTCAATAAATGTCTCATGACGTCCCAGAAACGTCTCCAAGACCAGAATATCCCAGAAGTCTCCCAAAGTCCCTTTATTTCAATCGAGGGTAGCAGATCTACATCGCTGAGGCAAACAACTAAAACGTTCAGTGGGACCTAAGCTTTACTTCACTCTATTGTCAGGACTATATTGCTAGTGTCAACATTTGCCACATGGTCCTACTAAGAATTGTTCGGGTAAGCCGTTGTAAGTTTACCACACTATAGCATGGATGAGGTCAATTTATTCTAATCAACGTGCAAGCAAATTATGAGTTTTCTCCACATGTGTTGAAATCCATCTTTTTTATTATTTGATTTCCTGTTGTACACGTATTGACATACCAAATATACAGTTGATTAATCAAAAGACCCTGACTATGAAGTCTTACCACAACCCACAACACAAATTCAATATTTTAACATTCAAATTTTATGTGAAAAAAACTAGGGGCAATTCATACAGTTTTATTTCTACACGACAAGATTTCTTCAATGCGAAACATTTTACATAACAAATTTCTTCAAGTAAAGGACACGGCGATGCTAATGCAATTAGCGAACGTAAATAGGTTTTTCTTTCGCTCAGACGGGCATGTTACTCGTGAAAACTCGGCGCGTATTGCAAACTAAATGAAGCAAACCGAAGCCACTTCTAAGAGGAAAATATTACTTTTATGAAAAAAAAAACGTTTCCGCAGAAAAAAGCTACGATGTTCTTACTTAAACATAAAAAGTTAAAAACATTTTCACGATTCTTCCAGGGTCTGTGTACAACTGCGTATGTTATTCGATTTTAGTACATGCATTTTATTTAATTAATTATTTAATTAATTGGTCTGTTAAATTCCATTTTCCTTTGAACTTTGCTGAAAAACTAGTTATTTTGACAGTATACGTTTTCATTTTTTTTTACTAAATTTTTGATTTGACAACAAGTGGTAAATTCATTACCAAATCATTTCCTGACGTATTTTTAATATTTATATAATAATGTATACATTTTAAGGGCCATTAAAACAACATCATTACAGGATCTAAACAGGTGTTTACTATTCACAATTTCACACAAAATGTAACACATAATTTATCAAATCGGGGGTGGTGAGAAAGAGAATGATCTAAAAATATTTAATTTCATGTGATTATTTCAGACATCATTAACTGCTTAAGAATTGTATTAAGAATACATGCGTATGTTTCACTTATATATTAAATTATAGTGGCATCGCACTAACTGTATGGTCTACTTTATATGATGGATTGCCATTTTGCAGTCGCATGTTTTTTGGCACTGCGGGATTTCATGCCGTGAATATCAGTTTTAATTCATTTTAAATGTACCATATTTAATCCGCATCAAACGATCGGCAACATAACTTTATCTATTTTTGACGTAACTACACGAATACGAGTATACACAATTTTAGGCAGGGTAGAAGAAAACTTTTTTTTGTACATTGTATTTTTTAATGTTTGGCCCGCATTTTTACCTATCTAGCAGATGACGGGCATTGCCTTGTACTTGCATCTACACTTATTTTTTGTACATTGTATTTTTTAATGTTTGGGTCCGCATTTTTACCTATCTAGCAGATGACGGGCACTGCCTTGTATTGGAATCTACACACGTCATATAAATTACCATGGAAGTGATAAGAATATTATTCAAAATTGTCATATTACTACAACTAACAAAAATAAAAATAATAAAAATGATAAGTACACTTATAGTAATAATAACACTGAAATATTGATATAATATTGATGCTGTCCTTATTGACGACACATTTTGGAATGTACATGTACATGTATCCAGGATGAAAGTTCTTCGTAGGATAAACATGAGCTCACCATGTCTGCCATTTTTGGGAGACAAAATAAAAATGATTCTGAATTTTAGAAAAAAGAAATAAATAAAAAAAAACACATCGCATTTCAGGGTCCTAGACACTATTGTAAACAAGGAATGCATTCTGTTTGATGTTGGTTAGGGGTCTGCAAAACATGTTGCTAGTATATAGAATGCCATTAATTAGCAATTATGATATACCCACGGCGTTTGCGTCATAATAGTTGGCGTACTTTTGATACTATTCGATGTTAGAATGGTCTTTTTTGTCGACGAAAAAATGAAAATATGAAGATTTCAGGTCTTAAAGCTCGGATAAAGGCGTATGCAGCTGTAGCATGTAGCGACTGTACTATGTGTATGTCATCATGCACGCACATTAATGTATATCCAACACACATCAAGGTTAATGATATTTTAATGAACTACAAAAAATAAACATTCGACATAATATTATATACTATCAGGCCAGTAAATAGCTCGCTTCATTTACTAAGGTAAATACGATGCTGCATTTAGCAATACTAAAGGAATGTGGTTTAACCAACAAAAAGGACTGCAGTCACTACACCTAAGGAATACAGAATACTAAGTCAATTGTGAAGCCGTATACATACAGCGTAAAAGGTTAATTTAACATTTTTAAAATTGATTCTTTTCACCGGTTTTTATTTTTGAAAAAAAATCCAGTTTGACAATCTAATAGTATGTGACGCGGGTAGTTGAATTGAACTGAAGCAAAACGAGATCTCTGTACACAGATCATCACATACCCTGTACATTGTGAGAATATATAACCAATTTTAATAACAAAATCCACGACGCATGGGTGGTATCCATTTTTGTGGAGAAAAGAAAAAAATCTCGAGTCACGTGATTGAAGTGTCTGTACCCTCGAAAATATGATTGATGAGCCGAGCATAGACCAACATGTGTTAAGTAATGCCTGTACTTGTTGTGAATATTTAGATGTTGAAGATAGGAGCAGTGGTATTCATTTATATCACACATTCATTATGATATGGGAAATATGATGGGTTTTTTCTTTCTTCTTTCAACGTAGATCCACCGTACTTGACGAATCTAATGAGCTGAGAGTTGGTTGCTGAAGTACGGTGTCGATTTTCTGTGACTTTTTATCTCTCGTTTATAACGATTTACTAAATACTATTTATTGTTTATTTACCATGTTTTTTTTGTTTTTTTTTATTTACAATATTTTTTATCATTTCTTCTGTAATACAATACTTTTTTTCTAATGTTATCAGAGAATTGGTTTGTTACATTTTTTATTCCAAAAGGAAAATGAATAGAAAGGGGCTATTATGGTTTCTTGGGTCTATATTATTCCACTGGCAATCCATCTGTCGCATGTAATAGGCACCGACGTTAGGCTTTAACTGAACCTAATATTCGAAATATATAGAAAGTAGATATATTAATGCAAAACTCAATAGTGTTGATTAATTCAGTCACGGTGTCATAAGGGGTATTTAGTAATAATACACTTATTCGTATTTGCTGATTTGAATGTGAAGAAAATACAAAATGTAAATATGAATTCTATGGACTTTAAATCAAATTCTTACACCAGTTTTGACAGTTTTCTGAATTCTTACATCACCAGTAGTAGACAAAGAACACAGAAGTAAATCAAAACTTGACGTAGCATTGCTCAGCTCGGATGTTACATGGTAACAATGATTTTTCCTACACAAAAACATGTCTGCTTTTCTCATCATCACAACGGCTCGGTCTCGGTCGAGTAGACGCTCTATGTAATCGAGCACCAAGCACCTATTCTGCACCGATCTCCCTCAGGGTAGGAAAAACGCTTGAATACTCTTTGGAGAGTCATGCATAGCGATAAAACAAACATGTAGGTAACTCAGATGCTTCGATTCACACGATCAAAGAACATTCGAAAAATGATACATCTTCTCCATTTGACATATCCAAACAGCGTTAATTACGAAACTTCGTAACCTTGCGTTACCTCTGAGATGGTTTGAATTCGTGTCGTAATTAAGTTTCTAACATGCTCGTCACATGGTTAATACGTTGTTGCATACATCCATTCGCTGTTAATGAGTATTTTTGAGCAAGTCCAATGAGTTTTGCAGGCGGTGTGTTCACTTGCGCAATTCGATTGCATTTTGTGAACAAAAATACCAAACATGCCGTAAACTTGAAATGCATTCTTTATATAATTAAGAAATGTTCTTTTATTCTGAACAAAGACATTGCTCATTGTTTCCAAAATGCCCGTCTGTCAGTACGCGTCACACCCCCGTATCAAAACGACCTTTAGTATTAACCGGTGTGTAAGCTATAATTGCCGTGGACAAATTGTACACCGCGCAGGTGTTAAAGTGTTCTTAAACACTTATTTCCATTGAAATGTCTGTCTTTACTTCAAATGATCCATAATTATCTCCCTTAGCCGTCCTCTTCAGTAATAAGGTAATAACAGGTTGTGCGATGATCCGACTTTAATGTGGTGTTATCTTTTGCATAGCTGTCCGTCGGTCACAGACCACCAAATTAACTACTCAGATCTAATGGACGTATACGTAGGAAGACAGAAATCCAGTTATCTGAGAAAAAATGTTGTTAGTTTTAACTTAATGACGTAAGTTGATGCTGGAGTATGTACACACATTGTGACTTCGATCATATACGCTTTAAGCACAATACACACAACTTGTTTTACCACAGTAGAGCAGCCCAAGTATCCAAGGGTAGTGCAAATACAAGAGCAACAATGTTTTCGTTGAATAACAAAAGCAGTCTCACAAACAGCAGCAACACCAACCAATACACTATGCCAACATCAGCCTCCAAATCACGATTAGTAACACCGTACCAAAACAGTCTCAAGATACAAGACACAAGATACAAGATACAAATTTTTATTTAAAGTCGGTTGACATATAACAGAAAACATTAGCTATATATAGCTATATACCTCACAAAAAGTGAATTATCTCATCCCAACAACACCACACCACCAACAATAAGAACACTATATATGTCAACAACACTATCTCAATCAACAGCAATACTAAAATACACCATACTAAATATATCTAGAAAACAACAACAAAAAAGAACGCAAAAGTAACAACAAACTCACTTTCAAAAGCAACAACAGCATCACACCATCTAAAATAAGATTACTTGTAGTCTCGCAAACAAACAAATACAACAACCAAAGAACACTATAGCAACAACAAAGTTTCACTCGCTCTCAAAAGCAGCACCACCAAACACAATACATCGTAAAAGTTCAAGATTGCAGAAGTGAGTTTCTTCTAAAATACCCCTCACGATGCCTGCAGACTGGTTCACTATACTACATAAATCATATATCTCTACCAAGCCATCTTATCTCTGCAACATTAAAACGCAACATTTTATTTGAAAAGCATTTTTTAAACACTCATAACATTTCAAAGAACCGTGTTTAACATTTATGATAGCGATCTGCTGTGATGTTCATAATCCCAGACAAGCTTTAAACATTTTCATGTTTTTTTCTGACTCACATTTTTATGTACGTTGCTTCTTCAGTCAATTTTTATTTTTAAACGTAGAATAATAAAAAAGAAACAAAAATGGGGGTTTTACCAAAATATTTACAACTATGCACCGTTTTATTACGGACGTAACGGAATGCTTAGGTAGAAAAACTTAAATAGTTGTAAAAACTGCACGCGGATGATTGGTGAGGCTGTGCTTGCGTTAATTCAAAACACCGTACACATATCTCACATAGCAAAATGGTTTATCGAACAGTTACCAAGACACTCTTGCTACATGTTATGATCACTATTCCCTGGGTCAACTTTGTGTAGTCGATATTCACGTGTGCACCAGGGTACTGTTTTATCAAAGTACTTACGACAATCTTAAACTTACGCCCAAATTTAAATTCTCTATAATACTTTTCCATGTACATACGGAGGAAATATCTTGTTTGAAATAATTAACTGAATTAATTAACTATTGATAATAGTTATCACTTTACCAAACTTTGTAGCAGTTATAGAATTATAAAGCATTCAAGTTTGACCGTAAATTTACGTTTACCGTAAATGCTTTGATAAAACAGTACCCAGGTGTTAAAGTTGCCTTCCCTGTCGTACAGTTGATCTGAATTCATCATGAAATTATTTCCAGATACCAAACGTCTACATGTACCGATTATCTCAACCCCCTTTTAAAAAGTATCACATCTGATAGTGTATTGTTTACCAGTCTCTAGAAAATGTTATTCTTTTTTATTGATAAAATATATTATCTAGTCGGATGGCCAGACTTAAGTTCTAGTATCACCATCCAAATATTGTTTCTCATATAACACATTAATAAAATAACATTTAGGCATATATATAAATGTACATATATTCTAAACTTACTCTGATACAGTCATGTATTATGTAGTTATGTTCCAATTGGAATAAATTTGATGACCATGCTCAATGGACAAATTGGAGTTTTCCTGTAATGTTTTCCTAATGGTTATAACAACGACGTTTGAAATAACTGTTAGCCGCCATTACGGCTGATGAGCTATTAGGGTCAATATGACCTCCCGGGTTTTATTGACAATTGGAGTCGATTGAACAGATGTACTGGTATTAATTTTCTTGTAAAACTGACAGTTAGAATTACACTACATTAATTCTACCCTGATTTATGTCCGTTAAATTGTCCATTGTTTAGGAGCATTTCTAACAAGTACTTAGTATATTTAGTCCATGATATGCGATTGTAACCGTTATTTGAGCAGATGTTGATAATATATCCTATGAAAAAAATGGAAACAACGTCAATTATCATTTATTCTTATCATTTTCAGGTATGGTTCCAAAACAGAAGATCTAAAGAACGCCGCATGAAACAACTCAGTGCTCTTGGTGCAAGACGACATTTCTTTAGAAGTCCACGGCGCATGCGCGCACTCAGGGGTGATATGGACGAGGCAGATATGATGGGACCCGGCTTTGGTTATTATAATGGTAAGTACGCATAGTATGCATGGTTCAAGAATCACCATTTAAAAATAATAATTACCCAAACTTCACATTTTGTTTTAGCGGTGTTTGCTAATAGTTAAAAACCTTTGGAAGACTTATGCATCATCCTAGTATGATTTAGTGAAGTGTTTGTGTTCGACCCTAAGGTCTCCGTGAAGTTATGGTTTTACACTCAGGCGCATTAAACATTGTATTTCGAAAACATTTCAATGTTATTTCGCTAGCATGTAGGACGTTGTGATTTAGCATTCGGACAAAATCATAGTGTACTCGTCCCAAAGGTTCCCCACTGCTTTTCGCCGGTACGGTACACATGTAAAAAGGGAATTTAAATGAACGCCTCAAAATGCAAATGTCCGCGAAATTATAGGTTTTGGTGTTTTCAGCTTTTGTGATTTCGTGAAAATATAGATGTTGGTCTTTTGATTCTCACTTTGAAATGGGAGGGGAATTGTCGCTATTCTGGTCCCCCGGTGTTTAATGTTTTGGTTCACACTGTGGGATACCGGCTTATAATACCGTAAATGGCAACTTTGAATGTCGTAAAATTGAAATGTTGTCTCGGTTATTTTACCAAAGTGTGAACGGATCTCCCTGATTGCTTCGATTTGGGGAAAGAAAGTCGTAAAATTTATGGAATCATTTTTCGTTTCTGATCGAACGTTGTCATTCCATGCTTTGTTCCTATGCTACGTCGGGCTCTAAACTATATTTTATGGGCATATTATTGGTGGTGTTTACAGAAAGTCGAAAAGAAGTTTGATAAATATTTGGCTGTTGGCATGTCTCAAATGTTTTATCGCCCAACCGTTATTGCCCCGACTGGCGACAAAAATTATGAAAAATAATAACCATAAACAATTGTGGGGCTTTGATCGCCCGAAATTATGGCAAAACTTGTCTGAGTCGTAACTAACACTTGACGGAATGTAGTTTTACTGTACTTGAGTGATAACTTCTAACATCAAGTGTAGAGCCGCTGTGGTTCTGGCATGATTAACCGGTGTGAGTTCAACACCTTGGACCTTTCTGTCAATTGATGTCAAATTTAGCCACATGCCTACCCGTCCACCAGATCGATTTAATGCGGCTTAATGTGTAATTATATAAGATATAATAGCTATAGATCGTTTCTTTATTCCTTGTAAAAGAACGACTCCTCTGTCGAACATAGATAGGAGTTAGATTCATAAGAACCATGATAAAGCGTTTGGGTGTTTATGATTTTGATTATGGTTATGCGTTCATTTTGTTAGTTTTTAATGGACAATAACATTCATGTGTAGGCACATAAACTGTGTGATAAATATATTGATGCTATTTAGTACCAACCCATTATATGTACGTAAGAAAAAAAGCGTGCAGTAAAAACTGGCGGTTCTGTGAGTAAAAATAAAGAACGAGGCTGCTGTTGTGATCCGAGTCAAATAAACGCTAATTAAAATACTAAGTTCTGTCGATGTTAGCAAACGATAAATATTTTTTCTTAGACAAATAAATAATAATGACGCGATATTGTTGTATTAAAGTTTATGTTTTTGAAATTTTAATATTATGCTCTTAAATTCGACACTTCAAATCACCAGAAGTCCCTGTATTAAAATAAATATATAACGCAAAATAACATAAATATTGTTTTTCGTATAAAGTTAATACTTGTGATTTATTTTACAGATGGCGAGCCAGACATGTATGGAAATTTCCCACCATATAATAACTTTTACCACGGACAGGGACCCGGACCGGATATGGCCCCTGGAAACATGAATTATATGATTCCAAACGCTAGAGGCACCCCACCACACATGGACCCAGGAATGATGGCATCTAGAGGTAGGTGTTACTTAAACAAACCTCACCAAGATTATAGCACATTGTACCATAGCAATCATGGCTTGATATGAACAACTATTAGAAATAAGTTGAATAACTATTATGATAAGTTTTGAAATATCCGAATATAGTTTCGTAAAATATATAGACAGAAATGAACACATATTATGTAAAACTCTTACACAGAGCAACGTACAACGAAAATAACAAAGCAACGAAACAATAGAGCATGGTAGAGACATAATGGAACACACACAAGATTACAAGTATCGCAATATCCGTAAGAAATTAGAAGTAGATATATCGCTTGATAAATAAAACATCAACATTTAAGCTTTATTGACACTTTATTTGAGAATTTAGGTTACTTATAATGTATTCTTACCGATCTGACATTCGGGGTTCATTCATACGTTCGGTAACAAGAGTGTTGTCAGGTGCAATCCTAATATAAAACACAAATGTTACACTTGGCCCTCATATCGTTTTTCAAAACGAGTATTGTATAATGCATAAAAATCTAAATCGCACATTTATATCAACTAAGGCGGACATAATCTTATTGTTAAATGGCTAAATAGTTCTACAAACGTCTGCACGTTACGATAATGGCTCTAGAATGTTTGTCTTTGAAGGCAGAGTTATATAGCAAATTAATGTACATTACTGGATATCTAAGAATTTTCAAATGTTTACTATCCGCAAAATGTTCGGTAATAGCCTCCTACGGCATTAGTGGTATACCAGGTTCCAACTTCTTACAGCTATTCGAGTTCTGTACAAATGATACATATGCGAATAGAAAATTTATGATTTATGTATGTGAATTTTTGTCAATTAATTACAAATAAACAATCGAGTGTTGAATGTATTTATAAGCATGTTGATACGAATGTGCTGGTTTGTTACTCAATTTATGGCCCCTTTGGTTATATAATAAAACCTAAAAGACGTTTGATAAGTTTATGCTGTATGCTACTAATGAGCTTTACTCTGACTAAGCATCTATTACCTTGATATTTTATGTTTTGTTTGTTTTACGATTGCAAATACTGTGTACTTCTCAAGTACTGCAGATTTATGTATTACGTAGGTTTTTATTCAACTTGTTTATTTTATATATGTATAAATATAAATATTTTGATACAAACGTTTTTTTCGTTACTAGTAGTGAACTTATTAGTTTTGTCCGAATCTTTGACCTATCCGAAATTTTGCAATAAAAAGAAACACGTTGCAATGTATATACATGGCAACGGATCGTTATCTTTTCATCAATATGTTCGTTACCATCAATATGTTGACCATTGCTCATGTTTCCATTCTTCCTTTCAGTTGGTATGGGTCCGGACGGTCAGTTTATGCCAGGAGACATCCTTCCCCCTTCATCATCACCAGAAACAATGCAGAATATCCATGCAGAGGAACAGTACTTAACTAATGGACCAGGGCGACCAATGGGTCCGCCATTCTCGGCACAATCTGCTTTACAAGGATTTCCGGGAAGACCGGAAATGGCACCGGAAGTATGGTGACGTCATAATGCTTGACTTACGGAACTGTCTGAAAGGCAGTGTGTCTACCAAAGATATGTAGTACGTGGGATCAGAAATCCAGGAGTCAAGAAATTCGGAGAAGTGCTAGAATTTTAAGCCTGACTTATTGACCGTTCGAAAGCGGCAATAAAACCCGTCGATTCCGGTTTGTTTCAAATCCGACGTGTAAATGGCTGGATAACACAAGTAACCAGATCGTTTGACACGTGACGTTATGCCAGGAAGGAAAACGAGACTTTTTTGTTTTCCAAACAGGAAGTGCGAGTTATTCACACGGCGTGTTGTTGTTATGGTCACCGGAAAGTCACGTGATCACAACAAATATTGTATCGTGTTGACTGGTTCAAATCAGACACTAGATTTTGTGATATATTGTTTTGTGGGTTATATTATTTGTGAAAACAATTATTGTGCTTCGTTTTGTATACATATTGTTCATATTTCATCAGTGTTTTAAGAATAAGAGTAAAAGTGAACGTTAGCTGGACCATGTTATTATGGCAGCCCTGGCTGGTATCACGATCCTGTGACTATATACAGGCCAAAGACACACATATGCAAACAAGTGCATGTATTGTGTTTTAATAACTATGTGGAATACAAAAAGTACAATGACAATAAGCAGATTTAATTTGTTAAGGAACCGATCAAGTCCTCATTTTTTATTTTCAAGTTTAAATTTGGAAGAGTAAATTGTAAAATGCATGACGCAATGAACATACATTGTGCCCTTTACTTAAATGTTTTGTAACTAAAATCAGTAATTGAGGCTTTTTAGGAAACCATGTATTAATACTATGGTACAAATGTGTGTAATAATTTGACGTCACTGTAACTGTTGTATATTGGCGTCACTGTATGCAGACACCAGCATTTTGTCACACTTATGTAAAAGTATGGGATGTTTTTATTTTTTGTATGAATGTGTTTTATTTTAAAGATATTTATTATTTATGACAATAAAATAATAAAACAACATGTCAATTGTTGTGTTATAGAATCATTTTATCACCCTTTGTATAAACGAAACCAAGACAGTCAGTGTCGATTGATAACTTTACTAACAAAGATAAGAGCTTTCAACAATCTGATGAAGGACTTACTGGAAAGGCAAACAAGGTATGAGAAAATCCGACAGGGAAGATAGCACTCAACCTTACCAGCCGAGCACAGAAATCAGACACACCACGACACAACTACCCTGAGCAATACACACACAAACCTATGCCAAAAACGGCGACCGAATGAGGCACAGCAACCCCGGGGCGTGACCTAGTTTAAAACACTATGGACAGTTCTGCGACCTAAAGAGTCAAAGCTACGACTTGACCTATTTAAAATAATGGGCAAGGTATGAATTGGGTGGGAAATAATATTACATATTCCTATCAACTACATTGAGCAATGCCCACACATAAGCCGAAGAAACAATTAAAAATCCAAGTCCCCGCCGATAAAATACAGGATGACCCACTTTCACTTAGAAGTTATTTAATGGCGGTTATTGCCGAATGAAACGCAGTCAATACTCGACCAAGTTCCCAACTGCCCCACTGCACGGCGAACCAACCGCACACACCCGTGCCAAAACGACGACCATATGAACCACCCCCTGACCTAGTTTAAAACACCCAGGGCAGTGACCTAACGTAACGTAACTTAACACTCAACAGCAATAACAGAGCACAAGGCGTAAAGGACGGACAAAGGGGAATATGTGGTCTAAATAATATTTTTTTACACGTAGGTGCAGGGCCCGTATTCATAAAGCTCCTAAGGGGAAATATTCCTTAGGTTGAAATCTTACCTAAGGGTTTAAAGGAATTCCCTTAGTTTTATATTATTTCACCTTAGATATCTGAAACCTTCTCCATGATTTTTCAGATATCTAAGGTGAAATGATATTATAAAACTAAGGGAATTCCTATAAAACCTTAGGTAAAATAACAACCTAAGGCATATATTCCCCTTAGGAGCTTTATGAATACGGACCCAGATCAGTAAGTTATCTTGGTCGTACGTCAGATCCAAAACATTACACTACGTTTTAAAAGTTATTCTATTTGTTTGAAGTACATTTCAATGCATAATATTAGGAACACCTCGGTAATTTCAGAAATACATGCTCTTAGAACATTACAAGGTACAAATGGGGGATCAAATGTTAATCTAATGTTCTAGAATTAGATCAAGTTAAAGACGCTATCAGTGAAATAATGTTGCCATTATAGTCGGAATATTCTCTAGTTGATGTTGATCAGATTGTAAGGTCACTGTAACCTGTGTACAACAACATTTCATCATCATATATCTGGGGTAAGTGTCTTAAATTAAAACTTAGAATTTTCTTAAAATCTTTAAATTTACTGAAGTTTATCTGCTAATTAGTTGTCTAACGTAAAATGAAACTTAGTAAATGTATTTAAATAAGCATCACTCACAATCTCATCATAGTTCTAGTCATATTGCTATCTTATACATTATAAACACACTGATTAAATACTTGACACACATACTGATAGCGAGTCCAAAACATAATGTCAAATTTAAATGAATGTAAATATTTACCCCACCTATTCTTGTACATTGTATACAAACATGATTCAGTTATGATGCGATGTAGTTTTGGTTGACGCCCTTTGATGGTATTTGTTGAGTTACGAAACATGTATTTACAATTTTACATAAATGCAATTATAATACTAGTACCTTAACATTTGTCGATCATAAGCGACAGTAGCAGAACGTCAACTTAAGCATCAAATACGGCTCCTCACAGCACCTCACATCAGTCATTCGTCCTACACTATCACTTCAGTGTTTTCAATGAACAGTGCTGTCTTCCTCCAGATCATCAGCATCTCGATAGAGCTTGTGTTGAAGGGTTGTATATGTGGGTCACGTTGAAGACCACTCCTGGTTGTGTACACATATTTGACTCCTAAATCAAGGTTTGAATTGAATTAAAATGTTGACAAGGAAATACAACTCATCAACAATCCCTATTCAACATCATGCTTATACTAAGTATCCTGACATAATAGTTCCATCGATGTATGCACTGAATTGTGCCAACCACTGAACAACAACCGGACGGTTTGATCTGGACAAGGTGAGTTTATTTGAAGGGGTTGTATTGCTTACACGTTAGTCAAATCTTTTTAGCATAGCACTAATTTCATTGTTTAAGTAAAATAGCAAGTTTCCCGCAAGAGTCCTGTGCCTATACAATAGTGAAGTGTAACATCAGCTTAACACTGTACTTACTATTCCTGGAACCACTGGTTTGGTTTACATTGTGCACCAAACAAGGGAGAGAACCAGTACTCTTCTAAAAAATTGAAATGTTGTGGCTTTTGATCGAACCCCTGGACTCGAGACGCACGATACTAAATTGACCTGTAAAATGAACATGCATAGATCTATATATTGTTGATTCAAAGATGTCTGTCAAAACCGCCAGCATGTTTGGTTTCTAAATAACTAAATGCAGTAATTATAACCACTACGCTTTAGGACCATTAGAGTTTTAATCATATAAGTGTATTTATGATGGTAGAATTTAATCCCGAGAAACCTGTAATAATCGACCGGGTTGAATGTTTGTTTACGCGGTTGTGACAGAGATCTTTGAATCAACTATACATGCACTATTATTTGTCTTGTTCTGAAACGAACTGTTAGTCATACTGGTCAGGGGAATTCGATAAGAGGAATACTTAATCAGATTATGCAGAGACTTTGACCTAGAAAATACAACCTACGACGAACGTCAACTGTGGGAGCAATATCATGATGATGATGACCATTTATGACGAATTTGGAATTTCGATGGTTTGGATCGAACCCGTAAACTTATGTTACACCCGGACACCCTCACTACTTGGCCATCGAGATCGGTATACGTTCTATTGGCCGACGGAAGAATATCAGAAGAAAATATGTCCTAAAAGGTTGAATTTGTAGCTGAAAATATTTTCTTGAGATGGACAGATTTAAAAAAGAAAATTCCTATATACATTTGTACCAGTTTTCAGCATTGCCTGTAAGGGCACAATGATTTCCGAATAAAATGTATTCAGTTGAGTTGATCGTTAGGATTAATGCATTGTAGACAAAGTAAGAAAATAACATAACAGATATTTAATTTAAATTTCTTGTACTTAGCACGTCGTCAATACGAAATAATATATTATTATGAAAATAGTATATTATACACTAATCATAACGACCTGAAGGTCCACGCATGAAAAAGAGATATTCCAATATCACAATATGACGTTGTACATCAAATTGGGATACACTCGTATTTCAACAATTGCAGTTCTGAAGATTGGCGGACGAACGTACGACCTCAGTACCCAGCAAAGATCATTACAATCTAAATTATACTCGTGTGCACAACATGCGCTACTGGGTCGGTTCATTCGAAACACCGCATATAATTCTCTTTTAGAATCATTCCAAGAAGTTTCGCATGTGTCCGTTTTTTCCAGATCTAAAACCCATCCATGACGTACCAAGCCGGTTTATACATCATTTCCATGTTACGTAAGGAGGCGGTTTCTGATATTGTACACACCATGCAATCATCCGTCGGTGTACATCTAACATCAAACGACATTAAAATAAATAAACATAGCAAAATACAAGCGGTTGAGAAGTAAGGCTCCCAGCCTGCTCTGCGAAAATCTAGTATCAAGAGAGTAAATATTTTCTTAAGATGGTCGGGTGATGGTTTTTCATGAGTATTTTTGTTATTCCAACGAAAGTTATAGTAAAATACCAGATACTGCTCATACGGTGTATACTTGTGTGTGCAGACTAAATATTGTTATAAGACAAATACAAACACGACGGTCATGTAAGTGTGGAACATAACTAGTGACAGTGACATTACATATGGTACAACTAGTCTTCTAAAATATGACTCTAAATTACGTAATCTATCAAAGCGTAAAAACTGGAATAAAACATTTGAAGTTATGGAAGTGTCACATGTAGCTGTTAGAATGATTAACAACTGATATGAATAATGTCATAAATAACTAATAAAGCATCTGAATCGATCCATTGCAGGGAAATATATCAGCATATTGAATAACTGTAGAATTGTGTGTTACCGATGCGACTGAAACATAGAATATCAAGTCAATTAGAGGAAGCATAATACTATCTTATTGTGCAAAAAAGTAACCATAAATCACACAGGGAAGGCAACTCCTAACAGAAACTAAAGAGCAAAGAAATGAACAGTTTGACAAAAAGAAACTATGACAAAAGTGAGCCAAGATAGTCGACAGTCTTGCGCAAACATAGCCAGTGTAAGAGTCAGCGTCCAGCAATCACAAATGACAAACAGCAATAACCACATGGTCGGCAGCAACCCATCTAAAGAAAACCCCTAAAACGAATGGCAGAGTACTTATATACACATTGTTATTACAAAACACCATGTAAATCAGTTACTGTCAGTTATTTAGTAGTACATGGACTGTGTTACTGGTTGCACATTTCTTTTATATGGTATAAGGGAACTTATTCACCATCATTTTAAGACTGAAACTCAGACTTAGACTTAAACTTGACAACATTTATAGTCACTTTGCAATTAACCAACTAAATCTTATCTGAATTTTAATTGTTACCACTGCACATGTATACATATGTCATTTGGGGCATATGCTGTATAAAGAATGTGATGTTTATCAAAAAGATTGATTTGTAACTACATGCAAAAAGTTTGTATATTTGGATTTTGTATCAAATACTAGATTGAGTATAAGAAAGGCAAAGCAGTAAGCCTACACCTACCATTTTAAAATTTAATATAAGTGCACACAGTGAATAAGAAATTGAGTCTATAACTGTTATAGACGTAATTATGTTTGCAGTGCAGTGTGATTTAGCCTTTGGGCAAATTCGAAATTACTTTTTGAGATCTTCATCATGACTAGAAATGTAATAACATTTAAATCATCGTACTGACAAAACGACTGCACATGTATTCCTAAACAAAACTTGAACGACGTATTTATATTTGCATTTAAGGTCCTGTGTCGTCCCCGTGTGCATCTTTTGTTTGGTATTGTCTTGGTGTATGCTCTCCGACTGTGCATTTTGAATTGCTTTGGATTGTCTAAGTCTACCACCCATGTATGCTCTTCCTGGTTTGTTTGGCTTATACTCTTTGCGTACCCTTCTTCTAGGTACGAACATCTTTGGCTTGTTTTACAACGCGTCGTTGCGTACCTTCTGGTCATCACATATTTTGTTCGACTGGTTTTGTGTCTTTGCGTACCCTTCATGTAGGCACATCTTTGGTTTGTTTGACCTTACGTCTGTGCATACCCTTCTTCTAGCCACTCCATTGGTTTGTTTGACATTGCGTCTTTAAGTACATTTCTTGTAAGCCGCTTATCATTTCCTTGGCACTGCTTATTTGCCCACCCTTCTCGTAGGCACATAATTTTATTACTTGTTTGGCATTGTGTCTTTGCGTGCCACTCTAACATCAACATGCATATGTACGTTTCTTTGTATACACATTCTGGATTATCAGATATTGTCGTGTGCCCCAGTCATGGCAAGTTGGTTTGCTCTATAAAAAGTTCGTTTGGTGTGTCGTTTCTCTGTGCACTCCATATCGTGTTCTTGTCAAAATGTACCGTCTGTATATGGTTTGCGTCGTTGGATTCTGTGATAGAGGTAAGTTTTGTCTTTGTCTACATCATCCTATATGGCGATCGTTATTTCATTTGTTATGGGTCTTTGTTTCTACCTCTGTCGCTTTATCTCCCGTTAGTTGCTAATAAGTCCTTATATAATATGTTAGATATAGTGTTCTGCTTGTATACATTTCTAAATCTGTAGGACCGTAACATGCGGTTGTGTAAACTTGTGTTGTATTGTTAACTTGTTACTGTTTTCTTTGCTCGACTGGTTAAGTTGAGTGCTGCCTTCCGTGTCAGATTGAAACATATTTTGTATGCCGTTATTATGTTTTCTATCCCAGTTTGATAACTATTAGCTACTACATGTATTAAGACTCTGGATGCTGATTCATGGTGGCCTTTTATGCTCACTGTCTGTTCGCTGAAGCACTTACCGCGGACCGCTCGACTCAATTCTTTGAACTACTCATTTTATACATAATACAGTGAATGTTATTATTAAAAACAAATTGAGTTGCAGAATGTAACGATGTTCTGTAGATAGGATACCACACATTGCAACTCATGTGTAACAATTAAACAACCTTCTTGACAGCTTCATTTAGTTTTTCCTGATTATTGGTTAGGTTAGAGTTACTGATGATGAGTGACTATTTGATCATAGATGACGTAACATCATCAGAAGATGCTGTAGAGAAACAAGAAATACAGGACAACTGCGGTAATTAAGGCGTTGTTCAGGGTATGTTGTATCGTTACATGGGGGTCTACGTATCAAATGTACACCATGATGGACGCGACAGTTGTGTCTAATGTTTTCTAAAATGTTCAGTAATTTTGTAAATTCTCTATAACTGTTGATAAGTGAGATGGCCCGATAACGTTAGATCGGAGACTGATAAGCGACGCTGTGGTAAAAAAGAGGACTCTAATGAGTTTCTAATGTGTGAGCAACCGCTGTTCGTTGAATGAACAACCGCATTTGTATGCCGTATTTCCGTGCTCGAAACTGTTTCATCCTCCACGGAACATGCATTTCAAATCATTCATATATTTTTTGTATCTTTTTTTCATTTGTTTTGTACATCACGCAATGGTTTGAAATTAATATAATATCTGTCATTAACTGGATATGCGCTTACAAAGTGTTACGCATCATTTTATACAGACGACCCGCCTGTTTCAACACCTTTTTATGAACGCTGTATTCAAACAACGTGTCTGTCCAAACAAGCGCATTTTACTTTAATGTAGGAAAATACCCATTACACTCTGTCTCAAGATATCACAATTCATAAACAATCATCATTTTCATCATCAAAACTTTTCTATTCAGCAAGCATGTTCTTTTTGCTTAGCCTAGTTCTTATAAAAGTTCTCATTTTCGTCATTATCACATTATATAACATTAATATTCCACAATGTATTGCTACCAATGTGTTTTCTTTGTGATGCTAGGTTGCTTGAATGTAAGTTTGGAGCTAGCTGGTCTGACATCCTTCTGTGATGTACAAAGGTCATCCCATACAACAAGTCGTTGTGAAGTATGCATTTAGTTTAATATATTATATTTCCAATGATATTGGATTGGGCAACATGCTTAGTCTATATTAGCCATCTCCTTAATGCGTTTGGAATAGGATAAACTTACAGGTTGTGAACAGATAACGGTGGCTGCCTGCTAAAACAACCCCCTTTAGGACGTTCGACGTTTTGAGATGATGCACTGTTCCCTTGCATGTATGCCGATTTGGTTTCACGGGCGAAATCCAATTTTAAATATGGGGCACAATAATGGTATTCATCCGTGCTACTAGTATATTGCACCTACCTAGTCGAAAACGTATTGTGAATCCTCTTCTGGACGAAAACCAGGGCGGCAAAGTGTCTATCGATTGATAAGAAAATGTGCGAAAATACATAACGAGCTCAGGCCCCTAAGTGCTCCTTCATAATTAACAACCATACCTATACATTTTATGAATATTTATTATTATATGTCTCGTAAGTGCGATAATATACACTTCATACATTAATATAAGTGTATTTACTGTGAAATATAATAATTCTTAAATGGGGATAAGTTTAGTTACGACAGTATATCGTTAGGATGGAATATACTTGAATGACTTTGCCGCCTCGAGGAGAAATATTTATGTCATAGTAAAGTCGGAGTTCTTAACAATGAGAAAAGTTCGAGCGATATTCGTGTACGGAACCGTGTTACTGCTACAGTCTATTGGACATCGATGGTCACATTTCCGTCTGGTATAGACTTATTAACAGCTGAAACTTTGACTTTCAGAGGTTTATTCTATTTTTCGTGTTTCATAGTGTGTTGGGTCACTGTTTTTTTGTTTGTTAATTCCTTGCGAAACTATAGGTCATCCTACTCTTTTACAACGGGGACTTGGGCTTTTAATTATTTCGTTGGGTTAGGTATGGGTATTATTCCATGTAGTTGTTTTAAGCTGTGATGTTAATTTTTCTGTGCTTGGCTGGTTAAGTTGATTGCTGCCTTCCCTGTCCAATTGTTTTAGTATCTTATTTGGGTTTTGTGTCCCGTGACTGTTTGTTCGCAGACTAGGTTGGTTGACGATTTTCAGAAAGCTTGAGTGTCAATTAAGTCGAAGGATTAATGGCAGGTACAGGAATGCATACATTTTGTAATAACTAAATAACTTGAAGTAATAATGAAACTATAACAATTAATCTTTAATTGTTATTGCGTTTAGAAAGGTTTGATGTTTAAGAAATATTGTGCATGGAAGCAATAATGTTTTATTGATTGTATTCAAAGGAACCTGGGTATTGTTAATTAATAAGTTTAAAAAAAAAAGAAAAAAAAGTTAAGTTACCAATTTTCTAGGGCTCTTTTCAGCTGTTAGGCCGCTCAAGCACCCTTTGACATTTCAACTTCCCCTGGTCATTGGGCTACATATGTAAACCTACACTCGTGTCTCCCTGGGGAGACTATTTCTCTCCTGTGGTGTGGCAGCCAACATCGATCTGCGGCGCCCAGGAATAGACACTGCCCTTACAGGTACCATTTTACACCATGGTGGAGTGGAACTGTGGGTCTTGCTCAGAGAAATTAACCAGTGGTCCAGAGGAGGATCGAACCCGGGACCTCTCGATCCCGAAGCGCGCACCCTACCTCTAGGCCACCGCTCCCCATAAAAGATAAGATAGTATTTTAAGAAATATAAGGTTAAAAGATACGTGCAGTTAATATGTGGGGATAAGAGTACACATAAAATATAACTTATACAGAACACAACTCGAAACTGTTTGAAGATGGGAATCACAATACACCATCAAACAATGTTTTGTTTTGCACCAAAATATGATAGCACGAGGTTGATGTACGTACCCGGTACACATATTATCAACACTAATCGAAACTCAGCTGCGAACTCAATTTTAACGAATTAAATGTACATGTCGCTGGCTTAATATGAGAACTTCGTCCAAATGGGAAAAATCAATATTTTGAGAAAACCAGATCAAAATGTCTGAAAAAAATACTCTTCAGTACTTATGGTAACAAACATGCTGTCTCAACTTCAGTTTTGGTCAACATGACAATTGCCGATTTTCATGTTAATAGTCCTGTTAAATATGTATCAGTCTTAAGTACTACTTACGACCTTCTCATTCTTAGACAGCGTTGTATGTATTTCGAAATGTGCATTGTCGTATGTAATGCATTAATCAGAGATTAGAAACATGCTTCATGTTAAAGTAAAATATTCCAAATAAAGCAATCGATAGTTAGACACATGGACTGGTGAACTGTAAAAATGTAACTTGATTATAAAACACTTGTGTTTTAGAAACATGGCCTGGTCAGAGTGCGGTAAAAAAAGGTAAAATATTCAAAATAAAACAATTGTGAGTTTGAAACTAAGACTGGTGTACCTGTTCCCGTCCGTCTCATTCGGTTGTATAGTACCCGTCTACAATTTGTAAAATTGGTAACAGAACAAAAATGCTGTAACATTTTATACCCAATATACTTAGTAATATGTGATTTAAATTGACGACGATCCCTAGAAACACTGGGGTAATGAAACATTAAATATAAATAAACGTTAATATCTGACTAGAAGGCGCATTACGCAAGTCGCTAATGTGCGGATTATTGTTTTTATGCGGCCCTTCTTAGAAAAAATAATCCATTTGTGTATGATATATCGTATTTTGAACACTTGTACAAACATTTAGTTAAGGGTAATAGTAACATATTTATGCCATGATAAGCAGCATGAACGTATTAATACTATTTTAATTGACCATTGCAATTCGATCCAACTATGTAGTGGGGAGATATAAGGGCAAGTCAGTCTTTGGTTATAAAATATTGGAATTTACTAACAGCGAGCGAGAACATTATTCTAAGCTTTAAGATAACATAATGCTTAGATAAATGTTATAATAACAAGGCATAAACTAACCTGTTTTCCCAGTGAGATATGTGTTGATACATTAACGAGAACCATAGAACGACGTACATAAAACTTGAAATAACTGAATGCTGTCTAGCAGCATACCATATCCATAAAGATTACATATTAACGGTAATTAACACCGTACGACAATTATTAATAGGTTCGATTAATTTCTGTAGTTCAAGTGATGACTTCATTGTTCCGTTACATTTTCCAATTTGATTCGTCATATGTCATGTTGTATTAATGAAAGTACCCGGATGGCTGCTGTTAACTGAATAAAACGATATTGCCAATCTGAAACCTACCCACGATAATTTTATTTTAGAGATATTTCTGACATTTTGACGATGGCATTAATCTCGACAGAGCATTCTATTTTAAATAGTTTGTCGAACATATTAGATCAACCATGTCTAAATACGTTTTCAGAATGTATGTTAGATGACAATCAATATTCAATTGTACAAAAATGGATTGGTAAGCAACGACTTTGCACCGAAACGTTTTAATAGTTTGTGACGAAATCTGAATATCAAACACAATGTGTTAAATCATATGTAATTAAACTATATAGATCTAGTATGTACTAGTATATAAAGCTTCTAACCATAACGAGGAAAATGTAGCGAACGTATCGTGACCATAAGAAAAGTCAAGTCAAGCTAATTCAAAAATATGTTTGGCCTTAATATAATTACGTCGTATGAGCCTATCGTCAAGTAAAGAATACAAAATAATTACATTTAACCATGAATAAGGCAAGACGGGCATTCAACGGAAGTAACAGAACACACCGATGCACATTCTCGAGTAAGTTGTTCCTCAATGACGTCACATGCCAAGGGAAGTAACTTAGTTAGTTTTTTTGCTCACAATACGATAATCGAGATAAGAAAATGTCGTTTATTGTAAGTTTTAATCACATTTGAAGTTTAGAAATTATTGTAATTTATATACCACAAATTAATCAAATAGCAACAATATAATCCTGCATATTTGACCATTAATAATACAAAATGATCGAGATAACAAGTCCGCTACCTAATTAGGAATACCGGTAATGTGTCGAGCGATAAAATGTAAACATTACCCTTCTTCTTCAACTGTTGTGCTTCAATACAATGCATTTTTCTAGTACAGTGAGTATTAGGTAAAAATTTACGCAAGTTAATAAGTAAACTATGTATCAAATGACTCATTTTTTCACTTGAATTAAGCATTCATAGTACATACATTATCATTGAATTTAGCATTGGTATTTGAATTGGTTTATTAGGACACGCATTGGTTTGTCAAGTTAAAGTCCTTAAATAGGTGTTAGATCTAGACTAATTTTATATGATTCATAAATACTTGCACCCGTACTGAATCGCGTTGCAATGTGTGTGAACATCAACTGAATTAGCTTTTTAAATGTCTTTTATACTTTTTGTTGGGACTAATCGAAATGAATTTAAATTTCCAAGTTCAGCGGCAGAATGAATTCCAGATTTTTTTCCACAATGAAAAAAGGTTAAATCAATTAAGTACCAATTAAACGCTTTAAATGAAAGAAGTGTTTGAATGTTCAAAATGATTCCCCCATGTGACAATAATTATAAATCTTGAAATGATATTTCAAATGCTACACAGTCACAGTTGTGAAATGCCATCGCATGGCTGGTTGCGTTAATTTCTCTTTCAAGTACGCCATGCCAATCATAATGTCTCGTTCAGTGTATAATACAGTCTATGGGAATATGCAAAATATGTTTTAATTCAACGTTCGGTGACTCCGAACTGTCGGGCTTGGTGTGTCTATTATAAGGCCCCAGAAAGCGAGGGGCGGACCGAATTCTAGTCTCTCAATAGTACACCGGCCAGGTACCCATGACCCTAGTGCCTGTTCAAACATCGCTATGAGCCGAGACGTCCCTTTTGGCTGGCGTAGTGTTTGCTTAGTGACGGACTTGAAGGCATTCGTCTGTGTAACCCATCATTAAAATCTAGCACACAATGATAATGTAAAGATACTTATATCACTCAAGGTTTCCGTCGGCGGCGCTGTGGTTAAAGCACACAGACGAAAAATATGAATAAAAGTCATGCAAAATTTCAAGATGATCTTTTTCACAAACGCGTGTCAATTTTTATGCAATTTGAAAGACTCAATCACAAAAGAATTTCCGCCAATGTTTGCAATTGTGAAGAATTCATAAGTTGTAATTTGATTCTGAAGTTTCGTGTTTTCGTACAAGCTATTAGAGACGGAGTCCTATTAAACACCAGACAAACGAACATACACGCCTTCACTTTTTTCCATTTACCAAACGTACTTCATAAAGTGTTTTATTCCATTCAACCATATTCAAGCCAGCCTGAAAAACAAATATTAATAACTAAAGAATATGAAATTTAGAAAACGGTTGATAATTCGTCCCTTCAATAACCATAATGAATATTTACCGGTTTTCTGTCCCTAATGTCGACTTTCTACTTGATCGATCTCTTACATGTAAAACTAACATAATATCAGTAAGCAGAATGTTGCGTTATTGTACTAAAATTGGATTAGAATATTAGTATTTCCATAGACAGGTACCCTCTTCAATATTACGTTTTTTGTGACGTCATTTAGTAATCAAATCGGACCGAGTAACCAGACTAATATTTTCAATGTAGGGTGTTGCATCTTTTGGAACCATTGTTGCTCGCCCTTATTGCAATGGGCGTGGTTTGTACATACTCCTGTGGGATTTTGAGACATTGTCAATGTTTGTATTGGTATTTGAGAGACCTTTGGTGAAGGTACCGGACTGACTACCTTAACATCTGAAATGAAATAAAATCAAACATTCTAACTGGATCAAGTACATATTTGTGTGAAAAATTGAATTATAACAATTAATACGTTACTAATCAGGCCGTCACTTGTGCTCAAATATTAGTCACAGTAATCGTGTACCAATTTACTTTGTATGCTAAATGGTACGACGTAACTTTCACACGATATATAGAAATGTTTTAAAATGTATGACATATTACAAAAAGTCAAAATGAACACTTTTAGAACTGGTTTATACAAGTGTACATCAATACGGGTTAAAACTTCACCTATATAATTATAAGTACCCATGTATGGAGCACATTTTCAGGGATATAAGCGGCATACACTTTAACCAAATCGCCGGCTAAGAATGAGAATGTCATAAGTAGCCTACTTCCTACGACCTTTTAAGATTGATACATACTTTGTGACATCTTAGTCCACACCAATACCAACTTGTCGATTTACAAGTGTGTCCGAAAGTGACGTCAATTAGACTAAAGTCATTAGGGACACCAGCAAAATGTTGTTGGTGTCAATATCCAATCACTGAATTTTGGATCCAGCATAATGAGCATATAGGTGAAAAACCACCAAATAGAATTGTTCTTTAACTCAATGTAAAGTGACCTAGGCCATTCAAAAGTGTTTGTCCATGGGGCCCTCTCAAAATCTTTTAATCAATAGAAATAGCATCCAGCTCCAAGAAAATGAAAAAAGTAGGGGGTCATGTATAATATAAGAAAACGTTGGTTCGTGAATCGCGGTGAACAGATTTTCTCACATGTACGGATTAACTCTATGTCCGTTAGCCCCAACCTTACTTTCAGCCAGAATACAAAATATTTCTGAATAAAACCATTTCACTACATCACATACATGCATACAAAGCATTTAAAACACCAATTTAATGATTCTGGTGCTGATTTGTCAAGACATACCCCCGTTTCCAGTCGCTTTAAAGTTTTCTACCGGACTGTTTGACTGTATCTGACTTTGGTCCGCGTAGGCATTTAGTGGTTGTTTACCTATACCACAGAGTGGGCACCGAACACATATTTGGGAACCAGCTTTTCTAAAGTTACAGTATGCATTATGAGGGCAGTATGTCTGGTACCAATCTGTAACATTGCATTGCGTCTAGCGACGGACATATTGACAGCTGATTTAGCAGCATAATTATTGTAAATTATTGATACAGTCGTGATGTAATTACATTAAACAAACAGTACCACAGTATCAGATGGGTTAAAACCAGTTGAGCACTTGGTGTTTATTTATAGGTATTTTCTCTCATGTCATAAATTGCTATTTGATATCCTTGATAACAGTTGAGTAAGAAAACGGGTCCTTTTTCATTGCCTATCAGTTTTCATTACAGTTTGGTCCAGATCGGCACGGATTTATCACAATTCGTTAATACTATCATAAAATTTGTATATTTACACGTGTTCCCGGGCTATTAACAAAGCGCACGTGCGCCGGGTAATATTTATTTTATCAACAATAAAGTATTCCGTTGATGTTGACGATATACGTCAATATAACGCCTTACATTTCTGTGAAGTATTTTTATTACGGCATACCATTATGTAAGTATGAGAAATATTTTTCGTGAAAAAAAATCTTAATCAATTTTACACTTTTATTCCAAAACCATGAAGAGTCAATTTTTGTTTCACAGTAAATACACCGGTCTTAAAACGCACAGCACCTCAATGGCGACGAGTAAAACTTTCTGTGTTTTTCTTTCTTCACTGTTTCCATTTAATTATTTGTTACCTAATCAATCTATAACATAGAAATCGAGCAAATTGTTACAACATGAACCGACATTTGAACATATGACTCAATAAATAGAAATTACACGACACATTTATCAAAATTCGCATTTACAGGCGATGATATCAGTGTTCCGTATCATACGCATCATAAATGAACAACCCTGTGTATGACCGGAGTACGCTTTTACCTTCAACACTCGGTGACACTACTGCTAAGTCGGTGATATGATGCGGGTCCGCTCAGAGTTTCAGCCCAACGAAGCTTGTAACTAAACAAAGACTTCAATCGGCATCATGTGTAAGGACCATTCTTCGGGCTTAGTGTACCGTGCGGCGACTCTGGCACCATGGTGGGACGCATATTAGACTCCGTTTCCGAAGGTAAAACGCTCTGTTGGTTTTCACCGTTTTTGCAGTGTTTTCTGAAATTTTCTCCAATATTCCTCTTTGTCTCCTATTCCCAGGCGGCTGTTCCTGATACCGTATCTTGTCATAGTACCCGGAGCATAAACATTGCCCTGTTCGATGGACATTTTTGCTTCATCAATGTCTGTCACATCGTTAGATTGATATTTTGTTTGTTAAATATTTTATAATTTCAGTGCGCATCCACCTAACGAATGAGGACATTATCGTAGTTAAATCATAGGCAATGTATTCATAATTATCAGGACCTGATCTCCCGAAGCATCTCAATCTGAGTAAAATCGCATCTCAAATATTGTCATGAGCCTTAATGTTGACTTTCATGTAAGGCTGAACACAAATCTAGCATTACTCAAAAGAAAGGGTATTGTGCGTTTATTACAGTAAAATATCAAGAGTTGTAACTCCGATTTGAGCAAAATCTCAATTTAGTTGAGATTTCGACTTGAGATGCTTTGAGGGATCTGAGACAGGATTACCACCACGTCACTTGGAATCAAAGACATCTCATATACTACAATACTACAAGCAACCGACTTGACTGCCATTTTTTAATTCAGTGCTTTATTCCAACATGGACGAGGGCCGTATACAAAACATTTTTAAGATTTAAACTCAGACTTTCTTATTTATTATATGCATGTATAATATATTATATGTCCATGGTCAATATTGCCTCAGTCTTAAAATGTTTGTTATTTTTTCTCCCACATTGTTTTAAATGTAACCATCTAAATAAAAATTGATGTACGTGTATCGCGGATAAAACATATATATATGTATATACAGACACAGTTTCATTCGATTAGATTCAATGTTGAAGAGAAATGCTAATGAATTATCGTCTGCAAGTTTTATTCAAATTGAAGTTTCTGTCTTTCGCAATATAATGCTGGCAGGAATACGTCTTTTTACGTGGCAGTCCGTATACTGTAAAACACAATTACGTGGACAACTTGACTTTAAGGCATATGTTTTATGAGTCTACATGCAATGTGATACTATTCAACACGAAGTATTGTTGCTTTAATTATAGTACTAGATTCGATTCGGCGCTTTCGGATTTAACGTAGATTGAAACATAAAAGAACCAGCATTGTGCAATAAAGTGTAGTTAATTTGTGACTGCATATCAAACGGACATTATAGAAAAATAAAAAGTGTCCCAATAAAGACGTGGACGAAAAGTTCTGAGTACGAATAATCTATTTATTATTCACACAGACGTAATTAGCAAATATCAAAGCCGATAGAATAGTTGTATACATATGTTTTCACCTGACTCAACTTTTCTTATTTTCTATACTGCCTTATTTTATTTCCATTTCGTCTACTGTAAGAACTATATTGTTGAGTAGCGTGTATTACTACGCGATATTACTACGCGCTTATTTCAGAGTGACTGCAAGAGTCTGAGGAGCCCACACAAGTAAAACTTCTCAACAATCCACTTAAAACAACATGTGTAGCATTGGACCTACTTGTAGTGATCGTAAATCACGATATTTCAGACAGTTTTATCAAGTATAAAATAATTCCTTCTGAAGTATGGCTGCTAGTATCAAATCGGGGCGTTTCATTTACGCGATAGCGTGCATTTTGTACTCTTTTATGTGATGTATGCCCCTGTTACGAGTTAATAAATATGAAATACTCCTAGGTTGGCCCGAAATTGCATTTTTCTTTATATATCTACTGTGTCTTAAGGTAGATATCATTCTCAGCATGGTGGCGATTTAATAATCCCACCATGTCTACCTCTTATTGCTCGAACAAGCGGGGCTTTCGCTATCTGGGTGTTCTGATGCTCCAAGTTCGCACAGCGATCAAACATGCAACGAAAACTTAACTATATAACTTCCAATCAAACCGCCGCATTGTAATCAATGTTGATATTATTGTATTATGAAAACAAGCCGAGCCAATCATATAAAATATGCTTATCTCGCTGCCTGCAGTCAATATCATTTGTATAGTATAGTTTACGTAATTTGGTTAACTGCATCTTGTGATGACTTGTGGCTTCGTGTTGGGTGTTTTACTACAAACTTGCAACATTTAATGCACCCAATCTGTGAATTAATTGCTCAATAAATGAACTATTCATTCCAGATAACAGATTCACATTCAAACTTATTTTATGCCGCAGTTGAAAAGCAATGGCATCGTTCATCCCGAGAGTGGAACGGCTCTGAATTAAAATGAAAAACTGAAAATCGTTTCATCTCTCATTGAAATCATGAAATAAATGTTTCAGCAAATTCTTATAAATCAAAAACTCTGAAAAATATTTGCGTTGCATTGCTGATAAACATTCCTATGTAGCACTCAAACAATCTTCACGTGTCATATCAAAGGGTAGCGCTGTAGAGGTTGAGGGGCTTATCAGCTGTCTTGTCATTTTACTTCAATTAGCGCTCAATTTTAGCAATTATCTGCCAATTAGGTACTAAAGCCACCTAGAATTGTACAAATTATCATCCTCTGACCGTCGGTAATGTATTGCACACAAACTTCCAAAAACCTGGGCGGTAAATGCTAGTCTTAAGTAGTTTTTAAATTGAAATTTGCTTCATGCTAATTTTATAACCCTTTTATTATGTCGAACTAGTTTAACTTCATTTTATATTTGTTCCCCCGGGGAATCACTCACAGGAAAGCACAATATTTTAGTACCTCCATATCGTAAAATAGTTTGTTCAGTGTCAAATGCGGACCCGTTTTTAGCTTTTACGTCAACAGAATAGGGCAATAAAGGCATCGTGAAATCACATAGTAGAATAACAAAGACTACTCTAATACTTACACAACATTTAGCCAACAGGCACACTAAAACACTACTATATCATTTTTTCTCCGAATGGAATGCTCTTTATCCAAACTATTGTATTTTAAGGAAGTAATATCTAATTCTAATTGATAGTAGACTAAACAGACTTTACGTTAAGCATACGGCATTCACTGAACTGTGACAGCTGCAAGGAAGCATTGGGAGGGGCCTGCAAATGCAAGAAATGTTTATGGAACCCATTTAAACTTATATGTACAAATGGGGCTGGGCCCTGAATTTGAACTTAACTGAATACGAGGCAGCCGTTGTATGTTTTGATGTACTTGTATGTGTGGTATTCATTACGTAAGTAACACGATGACATGCATTGAAAGCATACCGGCAACATGTTTGATTCATTCAAGTAAAATCAATGCATGTTTTATGCAATTATTGTAAATTATTGAAACAGATATAAGAGCTGCGCAAAGGCTAAAGGAAAATCAAAACAACACCCTGTTACGCCGTGTCGCAAAACATTTTCTGAAGGCAAACAAAAACATAGTCTTAACGCAGAACAAACATGTTCTAAACGCAGACCAAAAACAATTTTTTGTAAATTATTAAAATTCATATAATAGTTGATATCCGGAACTCTGTGCAAGGCGGTTTTTCCATGTAGGCACAAACAAAGCTGGCCTAGTTAGACTCATTTTATGCAAACAAAACTGACCCAAGCGCTATTGTCCAGATATGAATATTCATGCGTCACAAGGATTATAACGGTAAAACTTTATTTGTACCTACATATTATTGGAGATCCGGAGTAGGTCTATTGCTGAGCAAATATAATAATCAAAACAACACATTGTTACGCCGTGTCGTAAAACATATTCTGAACGCAAACAAAACACAATTCCATGCGCAAACAAAACATAACCATATAACCATAACGTTCAAAACACAGCCCAAAATCATATTCTGTGCGCATACAATCTGTTTAAACCAAAACATATTCTGAACACAAACAGAAACATTAATCTAAACGCAAACAAAAACATATCCTTAACGCAGACCAAATCATGTTCTAAACGAAGACAAAACAACCCATACTAGTATTCTGTACGGAGACAATCTGTTTAAACAAGTCACACGTGAAACTTGCGTCTGTGAAAGGTACGAATATATAGCACCTTCAAACGCGACAACGAAAGTGAGTCTTTGAAATTGACACCGGTTCATATCGGTTTTCATGACCCGGAGCATAGAATAACAAGCCCTTAAAGGACCATTAATAGTTTATTCATAAAAAATCAGACTGGTTTTATAATGAATGCACGATCATGCCCCATTCCAGTCACATGTAATTATAAGAAAACATGTTTATTTATCCGCCGTTATGGGACAACAAATCCACAATTCACTTGAAGCCGGTCATCGAACGGTTTGTGGTGTTATTCAATCTTCAAGATCACGTCTTTATTCTCGAAGTAATTGAGAACCCGATTGAATAATTGTTCTGCGTTTGTTTGAAACCTTTCTTTTCAGAGTTCGTTTGGTTTAAGTTATATACATAGGCAACCTTATTTTGATGTGGTCTGGCAAGTGCTGGTGACCCACAAACTACAATCATCATTGAAAAGTAACTAGTACATTACCAGAAAGGCTGCTGTTAAGAGAGTGTTTCACAATCCATATAAAGCAAAACACATCAAACCAAAACATGAGCACTCACACTGTTCAACAGATGGTCACATCATAGTTTTTTCAAGAAGCAATTGACATTTGTGAATTTGATATTACGTTTTTATTTGTATTTCATTTGTATACATGCTTGCTCTGTTAAATGTGTTTGTTTAGTTTCTCAGACTCGTCTTAGAATTATATAACTAAATAATATGATTGCAAAGAAGAACTTTTCTTTGATAAATATTGTACATCTAAAGTAGGGAATATACCAGATATGATCCATGACGATAACTTCTCAAAGAAGACGCCAAAGCAACAATTATGATTAATATAATAAACAGTCCAACAACGCATAAATACGCAAACTATCATTGAAATGGTACCCTTTTCTGATATAGTAAATAAGTTACGCCATATTTGGCCCTTCAGGGAGCGTCAGTCCATCAATTATGTGACTCAAATAGGACTGAGTGTACAATTTGAGCAATTTATCACGTTTTGACAAGATCACTGAAAATCTAATAAAAGGGGTCCGCACACGATATATTAACAGACCACAAAAATGACCGATAAATTACACTATAGAGAATGTTTCAACACAAGTAATAAATCATGTTTAAATCAAACCATTTGAACTCCAACTATTTCGGTGACATTTTATTACATAACACGTCTCTCACACAACCGTATCACTTTTCCCGCATCGACATTGTTACCCAAAAAGTCTGTAACGATTTGCAATGTATTGAGACGGTCTCTGTATAGTTCTTTCATACATACCGTTCAAATTGTTGAAATGTTGACAAAGTTTACAAAAGTTTACAAAAGTCACCAGTAATTCAATTTGATAAATAACCCAGAATAGCTGTACCAGTATACCGATTGTCCAGGACACCTGCCGTGGTAAGAGCCCTCGAAAACCACATTGTTAACTCTACCTAACCATAACTAGTCACCCGTATTTTATATACGTATATTGGTAAGAATATTTGCCCTCCAGTCAACCAACAGCTGTTACATTTAAACTAAAAACAGTAGAAGGTGGTAAAGGTAAAATCCATACATTGCACACGTGTTTGAAATTTCCAATCTTAATTTCACTTTCCAAAATCTATTCAGGCATAAAATGATTCATAAATGAAACCAAACAGAAATTATACTTGTATTAACTAATTGGGGTTAGGTGGGCTAGTTGGAATGGGCTCTGATGAATGGTTGGTGTCGTTAGGTGAAAGCAATGAACATTTTATTTTGTTTTAATCTGATGTTTACAAATGACACACGCATTCACATTCATAGACATTTTACTTAGTTAAGTAAAGGCATTTCAAACACGAGGACTCGGACCTTCTCTTACCTCACACATGTAGCACGTATCTTGTGTGTAGATGTTGACAAATCTATTCCTTCTCATGTAGACATTGCTAGACGCAAAGCGGTAACAATACATTGGCCAGGAAATGCAATATTCAGTTGAAACAGAGGAGCAAAAAGTAGAAGTCCTTGAAAGGCATACCAAACAAGAAAAACAAAAACAGGTCAGGTCAGGTCAGGTCATAAGGACACACCTTTCTATATACGTACTTGTACGGTCTGATCGGTAATTTAGTGGTCAAACATTATACATGTACAATGTACTTATATCCATGTTATATGGCCCTTCGTAAAATCCAGCAATATTCTGGTACAGAAAACCAACGAAAGCAGTTCAACTTTATGTACTAGTTTTTCAGAAATATTTAGTGATATTGTAACCAAGTTTGCCTTCAATAAACACCAACTCTGAGCGATTCATTGACCTTATACTACCCGACCAACACAACCAGTTCCATTGGCCAATACTCCGTATTGTGAAACATATTTGACAAATATTGACAAAGGTCAGAACGACTTTCAAAAGTTTGATATTGAAGTTTCAATTTTGACAGTTTTATTAGCGTTTCGAACCGCATAAATATTTTTAGCAAAGAAAATCTGGATACTAGTACTTCTAATGCTTTTGTATTATTGGTAATAAATTTCTATTGTCTAAATATACGACATACATGACACAGCAGGGACCATATTCACTGCGCATGCGTCAAGCATCCTCATGGTATCCATACCGTTTCTAAACAAAAGCTTTCTTCACACTTATTTTCATGCAACTACTGAACCCGACAGCTTACCCTGGGAGGCTGTATTTTCACATAACATTTGGTGACATTAAAACGTCTTCTCGGGTGAGGTACAATATTGCATCGATTAAAATGTCAAAATCGTATCAACTATGTAGCGAGCGCAGAATCCGTGTTCGCTACGTCATACAGCGCGCGCTTTGTGAGAAATGAACACGATATTGTGTTAGTTACACAAGTGATTGACAGCTTGCGCCACGTGAAAAGCAAAAAGAACACCGTTGTTATGGTCACACGGAGTGTACAGGTGTGCAAGTAATTCTAGATGGTTTCATGGTCCGTCGACGTTTGGAAATGTGGGCAAGTTTGACAAAAGCTCTACAATGACAAGAAAGAAGCTTCGTTTACCGTAAGTAGTTACAGTTTTTGTTGAGACTGAACGGTATGTCTTGAATTTTATATAGACGTAATTTAATTGTTTGTGTTCAACACGGCAAAGAAGTGGTAACCCATTTTGTCTATGATTGGAACTAATTTACAACTTTGCTGTCATTTCTATAAGATGTTTCATTGTACGTAGCGTGTAATGGTTTAGATGGATTGCCTAGATTCGAAATATGACTTTGGCCATGCCAAATACGGAATGAAACTGGTTGCACTAATTTCCTTGATTGGTATTCAGCAAATAGGGGGAAATGCCTCGGAGTCCTCTCTTATCCCCTCCTGGTGATGGATACAACCAGAAATTTCGACACAAATATGTTATATAAGTTGTGAAGATTGCTTCAAAAATTGAACGAACCTTTAAACATGATATTGTAGATAATAACCTACCTTTGGCTCTATTTTATGAAACCAGTGCCTGTGAAGACTTCTTGTATGTATTTTTTAACACCCAATGCTCTTTTGAAATAATAGTATGTGTTTCCATACCACATCGTCTGTATGGTACTATCAGAAGACCAATGTCAATGGCATGAATGTTCTTTGTTTCGTTTTAAATGCTTCTTACCTCTGCATGTGTAATTGACCTCGCGTATTTGAAACTTATTGTGAGAGTTAACTTGCACGTGCTCAACATGCAATGAATTCAAAATACCGTTTCCATTTATATGATTTACTTGTGAATAAACTATTATTAGTTCTTGCCTCTACTTATCAAAAACGTTTTGTACATATACCCACATTGATGTCAATGATACACAATTGATAACTGTAAACTTTGTGTTATATACCGAATATTGTATTATAATATATGTACTATATAAGGTTATGACAGTGTTTGAATTAAATAACATGTAAGTAACATATAATGACACCACTCAACAGAAGCAGCATAGCAAGAAAGAACAAGTGCATGTATGTCAAATACGGTATAAAAGGCACAGACCATAAGAAACAAGGCACAATGACAAAAATAAAAATGAACAAGACAGAATGAACTCGAAACAGCAGAAAATACTTACAAAGTTACAATCAAAAACTTACGTGCGTGTGTGGTGACAAACATAACGACTTATTTCTATTCGATCCCATCGTGGTACTTGTTGGAGAAAATTTGGTACTCGCGCTCTCACTTTGTTGTGTCTTTGCATATTGTACTTGTAGAGTTTAATTTAATTGAGTTACAAGACAGATTTGTGACCCATAGAAATAAAACCGCAGTTGTCACATGAACTCGGGTCACATTTATTTTGTCAAACTGTTTGATACAGTTCTTGTCATTGTCATATGATGATTAAATGATTAACTGGTTATGCAAGTGTAACTTAAAACATCCGACTTGAAAGCCTTGCCATCACAGTGGGCACGCCGTGATGTAACACAATGGGGGAACGTTAATGTTATTTTCACGTCTCAATTGATGCTGGAATTGTGAGCCGTTCCGAGTTACCGATGTTTTCAAAATTCATTATCTGCCTTTGTATGTATAATCCTCGATGGAATGGGAAATTAATGAAGTCACGCCTTGGTTTACTAGCGTTCATTATTCGCTTGATTCAAAGTTAACAAGTGGCACTAACAGGCTTAGGAAGTCATTTCAAGCTATTCTTCACAATTTTAAAAGTCACTACTTGACAATGTGATGCGCTTCGAGACTGCTCGGTCGTGGACGGATGATTGGTACAAGCATTGTTACCCAGCGGAGCAACACGGGATATCACTGCTGAGAAAGCGCTTAGATACCGCTTGGTTGTGGAGTCCATGTGAACGGATGGTTGGTACATGAATTGTTACCCAGCGGAGCAACACGGGGTACCACTGCTGGGAAAACGTATGTCCCTACAACACCAAATGGCTCAGGTTGAACTCTTTGCGCTTTTGCGAATGGTCATAAACAAAAGAGTGGTTATTGAGATTCAGACAATTCGGTTACTCTACACATATACATAAAATAGCATCATGCGATCATGTGACATAGTACTTGTTAAATAATATATGTTGAACAAAACAAATACAACACTTCAAAATATCACACATGTTTCCGCCTCTTTTGATGCAAAGGTACACGCACATCCTATGAATTTTTCTAAAAATATGACGCAAATGTGTTAGCTGGTCTATATATCGCTGGCTTAGAATGAGATGGTCGTAAGAACAAAATCAATATTTTTAGAAATCAAGAACAAAAGCTGTCCGAAATGTGCATTTTAACTCAATTGAACTTCAGTTTGGTCAATATGACAAAGATCCGATTTTCATGCTAATGTGCTTATAAGAAGCGCCTTATGGTGCCGATTGTAGATATGCATCAGCCTTATAATAACTACTTACGACCTTCTCATTATAAGCCAGCGATATATCCATAATCAAAAATTTCAACAGAAGTATGGTCTTTGAATGACTTAGCCAGTATTATGAACTTCCATTGGGGGCATACGTGTTAATTGGACGCAGTCTGGTTTTGTAATTTGTTTTAAGTAAACGCGAAATAATAGATGCGTTCAGTTGCAGTTTTTTAGTTTACTCCTACTTATGCATTTTTGTTTTTATCGAAAACTTGTACGTTTTGCATTATTGTCGGACGATATATTTGTTAATACTGATTGGTTTGCTAATAAGCCACTTGTGGTTATTGCTCATAACACGTGAACCATTCATCTTTGGGTGTATAATATATAGTATTGAAATATACCCCGAAAAGATACTTAGATTATTTATAGAAAACCACAGACTATTTTAAGACCATCAACATGAAGCTAGTCAGACGGTGCAGGAAATATAAAACAAACGCTAGATCCAACTTTTCTAAAAATGCCCTTATCTCTCAATCAGAAACATAACTTACATGTATGTTCCAATAAAAAGCAAATTAACTGGCCATAAACCTACAGAAATATTGTTAATATATAATTAGTCAGCCATGTCCATAGGTTTTGCTTCGATTGAAGCGGCGGTTCGGTCTAATAAATTTGGTATAGATGGCGCCACGCGCAATAGGAACAACTCTGCGGGACACTCGTCTGCACAGCACGAGATTTAGCGAGAATGTTTGAGATCTTCTTGAGAGGATGATGACTGTGAAATACGTGTTTAAACACCGTAATAATCAACTAAACGGGAACTGGGTTGGGACAATGTTTTTATTTTCTGGTAAATTCATTATGGCGTATTGAAAAAAATGGAACTCGTAAGCGTTTGAAATTTGATGAAACTACGGAGCTGGGCGGTAGTCATTATCTCCATCAAAGTAACATGTTTGTTAATATCATTTATGCATGATTTTTTTCTTGTTTTGCATTATTTATTGAACATAGTTTTACAACCTCTTCTTTTGAACCATAATTCGTCCTTCCTCACAAATTGTCATAAACATCAATTATGAGTATCGTCTAACGACCGAAAAATATACCGATTTTACATGATTAACATAAATGTGTATACCGGTTAATGATATTTACTCGTACTTAATGATTGTAGTTATTTATATATTAAATACATCTATTAAGCAGATGGCGTCTTGTAGCAATAACTTAAAAAAGTCTACATGCATTAAATAATTTTGTTATTCATTCGTATCAGTTAAGGATGAAAGGGGGTGTTAAGTGTGTACTAACTCAAAACAAATTCATGCTCCCCCTACCCCCTTTGAATATGGCTCGCTCTTTAGCCTACTTATTTACGAAGGTGACCGTTGGCGTGGCAGGCGTTTAATTTGGATATACGAAAAAAAGTGCTGATTAAAGCCTTTAATTGCAAATCTGCTTTCAGAGTCTGCTGACATAGGGCAGGTATTCGAGTGTCTCCACCCTGTTTTGAACCCGCTCGCCAGATTATATGGCAAGCGTGAAAACCACGGACTTATGGAAGCACAAACAGAATGGAGCCAAACCTGTATTGTTGATCACAGATGACTTGACAACTACGTAGAATGGCGCATCGTGGGGACGAAAGAGAGTCGCCATCCATGATGTTAACGACGACAAGCGGATCAAATAGTTGGTAAATTGGGACTTATCTCATTTGAATGTATTTTAGGCATTTATACTCTTTAACTTGATATAAGTTATTGCTAATTATGGAAGATATTACATTGACATGTACTCTCTATCAATTTTGTGTTTTGAAAGCGTATGGAAATTATATGCATGTTTTATTTCATTTTAATTTATACGTGATTTGCCTCCAATTAATTTATTAAAAACGAATGTTTTGCCTCCTACCTCATTATCGAATTGATGGATAATCGAGGTAAATATTTTTTCGCTACGGTAGAAACAACATTTCAACAATTACCTGTCTAAAATGTGTTATTAGCCTTCTTATTTCTAATGCTGATAGCTGCCTTTAGCTCTCAATGGAGCAGTTTTTGTTTGTTACAAACTACAGCTCACATTTATACATAATTCATATCTTTATGAAACAAAAATATACAAGTATATCATATACATCATCGTCTCAACAACTTCGCGTCTCCGTTATATAGAAAACTCACTACATCGCCGCGGCTTTCTCTTTGATCTAGGATCACGTGACCTGGAGTTGTTGACATGCGCACTGAGGTGTTGAGAAGTGTACTATGGTGGGCCACTTTAACTCCAGATGTTTCGAGTAAAAATAATTCTCACTTCTCATTCAGTGTGAAGATTATATTCTATAATTTTAGCAGATATCAGAAATAATGATTTACGTGTTACAACTATTGCTACCGACTCTTGTAATACTTACATATTATCATGGTAAAGCCGTGCACTTTGAGAAAGGTTTTATACCACACACTCACATTCTGATTCACGTTAAATCTCTAAAGTTCCAAACACTTAGATTGTACTAGACAACTGTACTGGTATCTTAGCAATAAACGAAACTATGAGAAATTCATGATTACTAAGGAGTGTTACACAATGCTGTAGAATGACCAAAACTGAAGTGTCTAGGTAATCAGAGGTTCCCAAGCACTGGTTAGATGTCAGTGCTAACTGGGTTCTCAGATGGCCTTGTAACACATTTCTGAAAATATTTGAGTGTGATAGTATCAGATACGTTTCTCTTAGGTCTCTGAGTGTAGGGTTAGTTATGATGTGTATCACGGTGCATGCATAGTTATGTAGATAATGATTGATTGTTTTACTTTTTATGCCCCGGCATCTACTGCTGCAGGAGGCATATAGCGATTGCCTTGTCCATTTGTTCGTCCGTTACAAAATGTGGAAATTCAAATATCGCTTGAATGGGTTGGCTATTTGTTATGGACAATGCTTCCACCGGTACAAAATCGTTTACTGGACGTAAAAAAGGTATGAGAAAATCAGACAGGGAAGGTAGCATTCAACCTCACCAGCCGAGCACAGAAATCACAAGCATAACAACACAACTTCCCTGAGCAATGCCCACACATAAGCTAAAGAAATCCAAGTCACCGCCGATAAAATGCTGGACCTAAGTCACAGTAATAACGGGGCCAATTGAAGACTTTGCTATTCCGATGCTAGATTTGAGGACTGTTTCAGGCGGTGCATTGACCATTGATTGACAGAGAGTGACAGTTTTCTCTCAACTGGTTGTTAGTTCCTGGAAAGCATGGGCAGTCCTAACTGTCTGACACGTGTTGACCGTTCACAGTTTGCGAACTATGTCACTTGTCCAGTGTACGTACATCTCGTGTTGCCTTTCACGACAGACCCCTTGCTTTTTGAGCCAAATTGTCACCAGACCAATGCTAACTGTACGGCGCAAATGACACTAAAATATGTCTTAAAATATGGAATAATGATAGTCATTAGGCTTTACTTTGTATAAAGCTACTTTCATAATAATTTGACTCCAAGTACTTTACTGCGGCTGTCGTAATGTGTGTACCCCAAATACTGTACCGCGTGTGTCGTAATATGTGGACTCCAAATGCTGTACCGCGAGTGTCGTTATATGTGGACTCCAAATGCTGTACCGCGAGTGTCGTAATATGTGGACTCCAAATGCTGTACCGCGAGTGTCGTAATATGTGGACTCCAAATGCTGTACCGCGAGTGTCGTAATATGTGGACTCCAAATACTGTACCGCGAGTGTCGTAATATGTGGACTCCAAATGCTGTACCGCGAGTGTCGTAATATGTGGACTCCAAATGCTGTACTGCGGCTGTCGTAATATGTGGACTCCAAATGCTGTACCGCGAGTGTCGTAATATGTGGACTCCAAATACTGTACCGCGAGTGTCGTAATATGTGGACTCCAAATGCTGTACCGCGAGTGTCGTTATTATTTGGCACCAAATGCTGTTCACCGAATGCTCGCTTGCTTGATTAGTGCAGATAATTTACTGGTTGCAATCCACAGAACGTAATACAAATATCCATTAGTTCAATCATATCTGTGTTACGTATTGCAGAAAAAGCAAATGTTATTCTATACAACCGTTTACGGGAAGTAGTTTCATTTAATTAATAGTAATGTTTAATTCATTGTGGCGTTGGTTTTTTCGCGTTTTCTAATGTCAAAACCTTGCTCGGCGCTTTGGCTGTTAATGTAGCGTGCATGATGATCACCGTCACTGAACGCTTGTAGATGCGTTTTAAATCCATTTCGCTCCATTGAAAACAAATTTATGTGTTAAATGTTACAGCTATGATGGTAGAAATCATGTTGTTTTTTAATTTATAAAACAAGCAATGATTTGAGGGAATGTGTATTTTCGAGTAACTTCATATAATACACGTGTAAGGCCAGCTTTGACCCAATCAAAATCATATAAGATTACGAAAGGAACATCGTTAAAAACGAATGACAATAAAAAGTGATGTTCAGTGTATTTGATGGGAATCGTCAATGTCTTTTAGCTCGTGTTTGTCTTTTTCTTAGTCGTGAGTTATAATTAACGCATTTCTGATGTCTCCCCTATATTCAGTTGACACGAATGGAACATATTGGCCCTTTTCTAATCGAAACATTGAGGACCGACCAGAAAGTTCTTAACACGCTTTTTTCTGCTTTTCTTTAATATTGATCGGTTGCAACTTTTGTGAGATTCGAACCACTTTGGTGTGAGCGTACATATATGAACGAGTGTGTCAGCCTTAACTCAAATCTACACTCAATCGTGAAAGCTCGGCCACTTCCAATGGTATCCGGTAAATATTTTATTTGCAGTTGCAAAAAAGGCTGAGGTGATCAGAATGACTTTATACATCCTCGTCGCCATGTTCCGGTTATTTGCAGATCCGGATGAGCTAGGTGTTATCATTGTCTCTTACGAAATCAAAGTACTGAGTACACGTACATTTACGTTCATTATGTTTATTGCAATAACATGTTTAATCCAATGATTGTTATATGAAAACATTTATAGAACGTATAACGTATTTCCTGCAGCTATTTTCCATGATCTCATTTTCGTAATTTTCACACATGTATAACTTCACTACTGAGTCATGCACTTATTAAAGTGTCATATGGCTTTATTTTGCTATTCAGAATCGTCTTACCAATGTACTTACTATACATTGTGTCTTATACTATTTCACAATTCAGTTTTACTTACCGCAGTGGCATGCATCTATGTCAGTCGTAAATATAAGTTTAGTTTAAATATAAGTTGAGCTCATGTTTCTATTTCTTTATGTGATCTCAAGATATAAAGTCCTAGGTTTACGAATTTAAAAAACGACAACATTGAAGATGTGGGAATAATATCATGAATCAGTTATGCATATACTCTTGAACGTGGTAAAACATTGTAGAGACAAACATTTAACGACGGCAACGAACGAACGAACAAACGAACGAACATGTGTTGATAAACATATACATAGACCTCAGTAGCTCAGTGGTTAGTGCTTTTGCCGTCTAATCTGACAATTCCGGGTGGAAGCACATACTTGTATATATGTGCCTGCCATATTGCAGCAGAACGCGGACTGGCATCTAAAGGCAATGCTCGGTATTTTAGAGCACAAACTGTACTTAGTACGAAACTCTTGCAACTGTACCATAGGCTGCTGGGTGCGAAAATAATAAGTGTGTGAATGTGTGATCAACATTACGTTGCTAATAAACATTAATAGCGTCAAATTATCATTGTGGATAAAACACATAAATGACGCAATTAACAGGCATTTAAAATGGTTTTAAGTTATACACTGCAATTATTTCTTGAAGGAAAAATACCATTTATTACTTTTGATTGGATAAACGTCATAAATAATAGTTTCACGATGTGCACGAGAAAAATGAAAGCATGAAGTCATCTAGTAAATCAAAATTATGTAAGTTAATTATACTAGTATACATCCAATCAGAAACTACCTAGGTTTTTTCAGAAGCAATCATAGTGAATATCTCAGAGTATGAAAATTAATGCGTTCTACAAAATCGTACATGCGATGTCGCAGTTAGTCAACGAATTTCGGATCTCGCGGTAAAACTATTTCATATCACACATTATACGAAACAATTTAAATTATTTAATCAAAGGAAACGAATTTCAATTAATATCAATTTGAGAATTTATCGGCACGTAACTTATGACATCATTAAATGTATATAATAGTATACCGGATACATTTCTTATATTTTCAAATTATCTTTCTGTCTTTAAATTTGGTTATGAAACACATTCTGCTAAGCTATCATTAAGTTTGATCATATCGCATAATTACTGATATAGGAAAGATATTAACCAGTTAAAAAACCGTGCAAACTGATGTTAAAAATGTTGGACTATGTAGTATGGTAGATGTCGTTGGCACACATTTTGAAAGACAAATTCCAAATAAACTCGTGGATGATAACATAATTTTACAAATTCACGAACTGTATGCAAAGGAAAATGAAAAATGAAAAATCTTATATTGGTGTCAATGCTTTACTACTAGTGCCAATATGCCGAAAACGGTCTTTATTTAGCTGTCGGATTTCTGCTGAAACACGACTGGTGTATGAGTGCCTTCACCCGAATGTGAACTATTATCATTGAATGCAATTATGGCGTATTTAGATTTAATCTTTATGAAACTTAATCTCAATTATCACCCCCAACAAAAAGCTAAGCCACATTTGATAATGGGTCATCTTGGACGTGACGAACTAGGTCACAATGTCAAATCATAAATAATCCTAACAAAGAGTTTTCGTTTTTGCATACTCTTTATGACACATGGTCACAATGATCATCACACGTTAATCTAGGTAGACTTACATTATCTATAAGGGACATATTTGGGCTAAAAGCTAAGTCACTAGGTCAAATCATATATAAGACGTGTGTATGGTATAGAGGCTGTTTGTAGCTGGATCTTCATGTGAGTTATTTTGGCCCTGTGAATATAAATATTGGAGAACATACCCCAAGCTCAAACGCATACCCCATACTTCAATTGGAGCATGTCCTTGGTTAAGAAAACTGTTGTGACTTCTTTACTGCTGAATGGAAACATACCGTATGGGTTCATTTTCTTAATTAGATCATTTGCTACAAGTTGGTGTTGGTTTTGAGGCACAATTCTAAAAACATTGCTATTTATAAAGTTTGAGCATGGAGTATGAAGCTCGAGTATAAGAATGTTTGCCAAATAGAATTTAGATCAAGTTTCAATATCGGGGTTATCTTGGTGTCAATGGCAAGCTTAGTCAAACATTTTTAAATTCTTACTTAGGTCATAATAGGGATATGCATGCAAACCTTTAACAGGAAAGCGCCATTGGCCTTTTTGGACCCAATAGTTTGTGTTAAAATACGAGGAGTTGAACGGTGAGAATTATGTGCATGTATGCATCAATGCCTACAAAACGACAAGAGGCAAAGTTCCATCCTAGGGATTTGACCTTTCACTGTCCTGCGTAAGTGTATACGCTTACTTTTGTTATGCCGAACAAATCCTTTATTAGCCAGTAAGCATTCTGCTTAAATATGGCAGGCATTTGAGTACCTCCAAAGGGATTTGAACCCGGGTCGCCCGATTAGACGGCATTCGCGCTTACCACCAAGCTACGGAGACATCTTACGCACATACAAGACTTGTCTGAAATCTAGAGCATGATACGTATCAGCGTATGTAACAACGATGTTAAATTTTAAAAGCAGAATTAATTAAACTAATACAGAAGAGAATTTAAGCAGCATATAAACATTGTTGTATTAACATCCGGGTATGTGTTTCCAAGTTAAGTAATTATTGTAATGCTATCGTGTGGTAACATCCGGTTTGCACAATAATAATGGTTAGACCGAACAATGGATTTCATTCATATTTTATGAAATAAATTATTTTCTTTGTGTTGCTATGATATAAAATATGAATTACAGTAAATGCATGCTGGTTGTTATGCGGAAAACGTGAAATAAACAGATTGAAAAATCAATCGACGCTAACATGAAGTTTCAGTCAGATAAGACAGTAACGTGGATTGTCGTCCAGAAAATTTTGAAAATTCCCGTGTGAGACTTTACCATCATTAATCTTATTTAAAATGCTTACATGCAAAAGTGCCTATTATATATTAGTTTCTTAAAGTTGGAAGATATTTAAGTGGATCGATAGGGTCTAACAGTTCTTCCACCACTCGAAGGTAGAGACGTGTGTCACGTGTCTGCCTTACATGATGTTTGATAATTCATTAAGTTTGAACACTTCCGAGCAAGTCTATTGGGACAGCACTTTTCTTATTGTTTTGTGAAATTGGGTCATCCTGCATTTTTACGGCGTTGACTTGGGCTTTTAATTATTCTTTTGGTTATGTGTTGGCATTGCTCCGTGTAGTTGTGTTATAATGTTACTGTTTTCTGTGCTCGGTTGGTTAAGTTGAGTGCTGCCTTCCCTGGTTGATTTCCTTATTTCTCTTTTGTTCATTGTTGTTGGGTGCTGCTGGGGGGTTCGGCTTGTTGGTATCTGAAACTTGGACCTTCAGTTTTTTGACAGTTGAAACATGGACTAGCAGTCGTTTACCACACGAAAGTAAGTAGGACTTTCGACCTTTTGACAGTTGTAACTTTCATTTTCTCGTGCGTTTGTGTGATGGACATTGTGCCGTGTGATTTTGGGTCGTATTAGCAATACCTGTCCAAAGGGGTAATTTTGACATTGAACAAGGCAGCAAAAGCATTATTAGCAACATTAATTTTGGTGTCTGTTTGAAAAATTCAAGTGAAATACAACTCGTCAGAGCATATTACCTCTAGAGAGCATGAAAACAAGAACATGCAATGTTTTTTTCAAATGTGTTTCTTTCGAAAATTGACTTCAAAACCTAGGCGCACGACGAGGCTAAAAAACCGTTTGGATTACCTAAATAGGCTGTACCGTATCCAAATGTGAACATTTAAGCCGACAACGTAAGCAAACATTCAATATAGGTTGTTCTTCGCAAATGTCCTTCTTTTTACTATATACATATATTGTTTCAGTTGAGACATTGTGCATTGCTTGGTTCTTGAACGCAAAAATGAAGATAACTTTATCATAAATCACAACCGAATTTCGTATAAAAACGACGTTAACAAGCAAAATTACATTTCTACTATTTACGAGACCTTTGGCAAAAACACCGCCATGGAATCATGGAACTAAAGCGACAAACGTTCACACAGTTAGCAATACAACTCGTTATAAAATGTTTTACAAAAATGCAAAAAAAGTTCTCATTCATTTTCTTGTAATTTTTAATTCTGGTTAATCCTGATAAATGAGGCAGCGTGTGATCTTTGACACTACTTGAAGACATATTGTTATGCTATCATGTTCCTGCCGGTGAGCAGTCTAAAGAGAACGTTGTCATCGAATTATAGAGATAACGGGGCGAGGTGAGGAAATGACGGGGTTCATCTATACAGTTTTTCAACACTAGACGTTGATCTAAAATATTAAGTGTTCACACACTCGGTGGAAAGCATGATGGGGATGTTATAGAAATAGCAACACGGAGACAAGAAGGATTGTTCCATAGCAAACAAGTATATTTCTTCTCAGTACAACCACTTGTAGTCATTTTTGAAATATGAAATCACAAGGGATTTTCCCATGCCTTCATTTTGATCTTGAAATACTAGTAAGCATATCTACATATCTACAACATTCACAAAGGTGTTACATCTTCTGGTGTTAAAAATAGTCTCAAATTAAAAAATTTAAATCATGATTGTGTCCATATATCATTTTAACCATTGCTTCGTATATTTACTATTACATGTATACTTGTAAATATGTATATGAAATGTTCTTCTGAAAAAGAGTTGCTTTTATTTTGAAACTCCCTCACAACAACAACAAAATATTATGTATTATTGTATTATGCTATTTTTGAAGTAAAGGGATTTTTTTGCAAATTAGTTCGTTGTGTCAGCTTAAAGGCTTAAAGTTGCAATAAATCCCTGGAATCGCCCTATATTCGTACATATTTGCATGCGTATGCACTGACACCAACCAGTCTATAACGACAAGCAACTCGGACAAGGAGCATTGCCCAACCAAACAGCAGAACATGGACGACACGAACCTACACCACAAAGACAATCACAGATCACACTGGCGAAAACAACGTGGACAACCAAAAATGACCATAAACTGTTTCTGTATCGAGAACAACATCCACATGGAAGGTCAAAGCAGAGAAAAGTATTGTTTTGTTTTAACAGTTGTGCAAATGTGCAATCAGAGGACATGAGGCCTCAATCAAGACGGATAATTACATTCGTGTTATGGCATATTCGAGACGCAAGTATGATTTGATCATTTAAGACAAATATCGCCGAGTCAGCAGTTATTATCATAGTCACTATGGTGAGAACGTTAGATAGGTCTTTGTTATTGAGACTAAAGTCATAGTCGACGCCATTTTCTACGCCAAAGTTTCTGGTAGATTGGTTAGGCTATTATGATGTTGTGCTGGCAAGAACATATCAAATTTACATCGCATTATATCCATATTGATATAACCATTTTATCTTCCAGATTTGGTAATGATATCAACCGATACTATACATAAATCACAAATATAATGTATTTAGTATATGCATTTATTAAACGAAAAACATGAATTTTTGATATGTCGTTATTGAGTATATCAGATACATTTTGCAATGCCATATTTTCTAAAGCCATTCCCGGAGCTAATTATCGCGGCTAATTGTTCGTTAAAACTCTTCTAAGACTTACAGAAATAATAATTTATAATCTAACATTTCATATATTCATTAAGAATTTCGATGCAAAAAATTTAACACCGTCACAAAAAACATATATATCAAAGAATTAGGGGAACTTTTGCCGGCAATCTACTGCATTGTTTCTTCATGTTCTTTGATTACCAGTAAAAGTGCCACCACTGTTAAACGTATCAAATTTCATCTTGCACTATTTACAGACAAAGTATGAATATTTAATGAGTGTAAAAACGAAGCAAATCAAAACGGATGAGGCCATGTGTTGACCTAAGATCCCAAACATTGGTAAAGATATGGGGTGTAGACTGATCTTAGAATGAAGTCCCTTCAATCACTGGAGATAGGTACAGCATGAATCTATTACAATACACCGAGCCTTTGATCAAATATTCTGGGTTGTTAATAAATTCATTAGTAGGAAAATTTGGTGCCAAGATGAATGAAAATTTTATTTTATCTTTTCTGTCTAAGCTAAATTGTGCTAGCAGATATACATTTATTTTATAAGTTATTACCTAAATAGGTTTCTATGGTAACAAGAACATTTTAACGGCGTCGTCACATTGTCATATTTACAATATAAAAAAATTGCTGACGTCAGCGTGTTGTGTTTGGCTAAGACGCTATATTGCTCATGTAAGCAAACAGTCAATTGAATCGTATCGCACTTCTGTACGGTTGTGATCATCTAAATAAAAGAGTAATAAAATTGATCGGTTTTAGAAGAAACATTTCACGTCACGTGTTGTTTTAAACTGTTGGTGTCCGTTGCCCAAACCATGCACTTAGCTATGTCGCGCATCTTCATTGATAGTGTTGGCATTTTTACTGTTTAGCTGTTGTAACCATATTGGGATGTTCAAGGGATGAAACAATGGTTAATATAATAGCATAGCAGTCGAATGGCCAATAGGGATTGCGAAATTAAAATGGGTGGGCCTTTTTTCACTGTTGAGTGAAATTACTAATGAATTCTATCAATGGTACGTAGTTTAATAAAAAATGAGCAAGATGAAGGCCACTCAACTTCCTGCGCTCGCTTGTTATGACGATGTAAGTAAGGCATTCACACACCAGTAGGTTCGTGATGAGTAAAAACTATGGAAATGTGATCGGTGTAACCAAGTGGAAACTGGAACGGTAGACTGGTTCTCGAATATTAAACACAATCTGCATTTTTGTGACGTCAGACAAAATCAGACTGGGACACAGTCTAGTGGAACGCTACATTCGGAGTTCCTCGACCAGCACTATCACGCTCGCGCTGGGGGAGTTTCCTTTGAACGTAGGTGCCAAAGGACCTCCGATTCCGCCGATAAACACAGGCGAAACTAAATACGTTTGTATGTATTAACATCAATTATATATAACATGTCAAAATATGACATATCCAACGCCTAAATATTAGTAATTTATCGATCAATCTAAACTGTGCAGATAACTTGAATTTTTTATACACGAACGTCTCACCGACTTTTTACGTATTCTTTGGAGATTTAGACCCGTCTAACCGTGGGTGGTATTTGACTTTATCAAACTTTTTTTAAAAAGTGAACATAATCAAGCCATCATCACGTCAAAGGGGATTCTATGGATCATTTGGTTGTATGTTTCTTCGTTAATACCAGGGTGATCAGCAAAATTAATACATGAAAATGCTGAGGAAATTAACAAAAATTCTTACTCAACCAAATAGTCACATTTATTGTGAATATTTAGTCAAAAATGATACATTGTCGTAATGCTACATATACGTAGCTACAAAAACACTCCATGTTAGGTAATATCTAATGGCACGATCGTGGAAGCCGTACAGCGTCACGACACCGAACTAGCTCATTTCGACGTCATGATCATTACATGCAAGATGCTCCATGTACGCCTAATGTAGATATTGTCATGTTTGAATTACACGAGGTTTTCGTTAACGGATGTCTTTTTATCATATTGATCTTAGTTTCTAGGCATAAACACTCAAACATACTAATCGTAGGACTATATTTTCACACTGATATTCATACGCGTTGAAATCTCTACATCGCAAACAGTCAACTATTGTGTTTAAATTTTTCCTTTAAAATCGTGCAGCCAATCTAAACGTGTCTAAAACGATACCCTGGAAACAATATCCCAACTTCATTATTACATAATTATTATTATATATACATTTGTACCCTAGTGACGTCACTCCGCAGTTGTTGACGCGCGTATATTACATTCCTACGCGAATATAGTACACCCCGCTTATTTATTGTGGCCAAAAGTCGTTCAAAAGGTAGATACTATGTAAGTATGCTTTCTATCGTTAACTGAGTGATAAGAGTGCATGTTTTTGGAATAATCATCGAGAAGAATAAAACCATTGCTGGAATGGAAACAATTTTATTTTATTTTTTTCTACCATGCTAAAGACATCACTGTCAAAATGCGAGCCTGGAACACACATATCGCGTAATTCCAGCTTTTCGACAACTATGACTGCCCGGAATGTTCTACACGACGTAATTGCGATTTTATACGTATCCAATGTCGCCCAAACTCTATTCACAGCCATTATACAACGTGCTACAACCGATCTTTTACCGTTTGTAATTTGTTTGGGCCCAAATACCGCAAAATTCCTTGGGTACCAATCCACAGATCGACAATACGAGGGTTAATACAGGCTGACACTACACACAAAACAACATTTCGTATTATCACTCATATGAAAATAATTCTCAATAATGCGTGAGGAAATTTTCGCTTTTTTGCCTCCGTTGGGAATGCGTGAATCTTTGTCGTTTATCCCGGCGGAGCGCGAAACTTGACAGATTTTTACGCATCAGTGACCGGACATAGAATTATTTATAGCTTGTCTAATGAAGTGTACAGAACCAGAGTACATTATAATGTTACATTCAACGGTGTCCTTACATATTATCAACCCTGGTATTCAATATAAATGCATTTACAGTAATTTTTTAGTAATTTTTACATACCGGATGAGTTCGAAAAAAATGTATGATAATACACGTCCGTTAATTATTCGTTAATATCCAATTAAGTAATCAAAGGAATCCGAAGTGTATCGTGTTTATATTGATCGATGGGAAGTATTAGAACTGATTAATGATTAATTGGCACCATAAAACACCACAACAATTTATGATACACCATCAATACATATCCGTAAACTACGATACATGGAATGGTGATTTTAATAAAAAAAAGTCATTGGTGATATTTAGTGGTGTTTAACCATACGTGTTATGGTTTAAACTGCTAAAATTTATGTTTCTGTGTGAAACTAGTTCATCGTATGTAGTTACAATTACGAAGATTCTGGATTGGTATTGCATGTACATGCATGTCTGTATGAAATGATCCTTAGCTGCGGCTGCCATCGGCACCGAGTATTTCAGCCGACTTACTCAGCGGCATTGCCTGGATCATGTCAGTGTTTATATTCTAGCAACGCCAAATAAATGTAAACTGAAATACCAAACCATACCGACACAGACTCTGGCATATACTAGAAGTCGGAAGATACGTTCGGTCAAATATTTGAAAAGATAAGGATTTGAAAGGAGTGAGATAGAAAGGTCGGAAAAATGACGTCGTAGTAAAATATCGATCCGCCATGAAATACATGCCTCGATTCATAATCAGTGTTCTTACTTTTATTATCAGCATTGTGTGTAAATAATTGATGAGATCCCGGTTTGAATTTCAGGGTTTTCTGAGATAACTTCTGAGAGTTCTTGACAAGTGTGCAGGTGGCGCTGACAGGAACCGGAAGCTGAAGAGTACAGCGCTTTGATCAAATTACAGCCGCAGGAAACACCGTCCGCCACTCATGACAACACTTTGAATCCACATTCCAAAGAAAACACACCAGTGACGTCTTGCAATTAAGTTAAGGGATGCCCCGAATGAAATGCAAAATGTACCGTTTTATAAAACTTAAGCTAAATGAAAGATGATCATAGAGAATTCGTCATTGTAGTTGACGTGAGTTCCTGTTCGAAAGACAGAAGAGACGATTTATATTATCAGGAATATTATTCAAGTCTGACATTTTTGTTTCATACCATAAATTGTTAGTTTGGGATAACCCTGCCCAAGTTTGCGGTTCATCCAAAAGCAATACCCATTTCTTACTCTTACGATTGCATACATATGGATACAGTGCAGTTTGTAATAATAATAAATATTTTATTTAACGAGGAAACTAATTTGACAATTAACTAAATCAATCTTCCATAAGATCGTTTTGTACCAACGTTTCTCTTCACTGCACAAGCATATTGCGCAAATTCTAACTTGTTTTTTACTTGGTATACTATCGAACGAAGGGTTTTACATACTTTTAATGCATTCTCGTTCACGTAGCATCGAAGTAAAATTGACACAGAATCAGAAAGACTCAAATTTATTAGCAAAATCCTGGTGGAAAACACCGGAAACCGCGACTACATGTATATACTTTTCAATACTCCAATACATATGTTTTACGACATGTCACAAAACGGAGCAACCCTATTGTCTTTTACGACATAAAAACACATAAAATGGTTTTGTTTTAGACAGTTTTGTAGCAGAAGACGAACGTCAGTTTTTGCATGTTCAATGGTCTTCCCACGACAAGCAAAAACTCTTAATTGCAAAACAAAAAATACCAGAGCCAAATTTACGAGAAATGAATTACGACCCTCGTGAATCAAATCAACACAAAACGTTAGCTTTCTGATACCACAGCCATAGCGTATCATCTAACACAAGCAAAGGTGGACAATGAAAAAAGTACAATTACAATTATGAAACCAAAATGTTAGTACAATTGATGCACACATTTCTGTAACAAGAACATGAGCACTGTTTCATTTTGCAATTTTTGATATAACACCTCGGGCGGAGTTTTACTTATTTAAAATCTGCATCAAAACGCGCTTTTTGTGAACCTATTTTTTGAAAACAGTTAAATAAGCCAAAGACGGGCTCCGCTAGAATTCGCTTTCCTGTCATGCCAGGAAGCATAACGGACATTAATAAGTAAATTGGAGGTAACGGAGTCAGAAAATAAGTATCAGCACTTCATTCAGAAACGTGCATGTTTTGCAGTGTTGCCATTGGTCAATATGTATGGCTTGCAAGCGTTCTGGTGCTGTGGGTGTGTGGTCGGTCTGGAAACTCAGTTTTCAGTTTTGTAACTCGGATAAAAACTTTATCAGTATCATTTCAGCAATTATACATACAGACCAGAAGCAAAATACATGTATGTATTTTAGGTCTTTGCCTGCAGTACGACCGTGTGAGAAGATAGGTTTCCTCCATTCCCTTACAAACCTGTTCTACACTCGATCAGTGCCCAAGGCGTAGTGTACAAGTCAACACCAGAGCCGAGAATTAATACCCCCCAACTCGATAAGCCAAACTTTCAGGCGTATACAAGCTAGATTTATGCGCCTGTATATCATTCATTATTCACACATTTCGCTGAATGAAATACTTTATTCTGTTTTACATAAGCAAGTTTTCCTACGCAGGTGTCTATCACGGCTTCGGGGGCAAAACGCTGGTCTTTCAACAGTGCGTTTATTTTAGATCAGCATTTTTAACCTTCCCGTAATAACAAATGGGTTTGAAATATCACATATGTCCGTATTGCCTTATTTTCTTGGATGTTCTATATATCGCTACCTTGTGGCTACATATTTCTAATAAATGTATTGGTAATTAATGTAGTATAATTGTGTTATTAGTATATAGATACAAATCTTTTGAGTGAAGTATATTTGAAAATAGTGTACACTTCCGTCAGAAAGTTTTTGAATCGTACAGATGTCTCAAAAAAGTAAATAAGTCATCTTCGCTAGTCGTTAGATCGATATACAATTAGGAAATGAGAATGATAACATATGTCTCCGTACTGATAATTGTACTTTCTATTATATTTATATACATTTGATGCATGTACATTGCACGATGCATATCAAACATCATCATGAGTGACAATCAGCGTCAACGATCAGTTAAGATGATGCAAATTGAAACTGACAGTGTGCATACATAGACTTTGCATATGCTTAGTAAGATTTTGCTTGAACATTAGGTCTTGCTTGTCGTGTAAGCTAGCATGTTGAGCAAGCAGGTTCTTCATTAATAAGCCATACGCTCTCCTATCTCTGACCTTTATACTCGTATATTGAAAATAAAATTATCTGTGTTATCAAATAAAATTAATATAATATCATAGTTTATTTATCATATTTAGTTTAAGTTATGATGTTTGCGCTGGGTTCCCTGGCAGGACGGACCAGCATTGGCTAGCGGACATATGGACGTGGTCTGGTTCAAGGAGGACGTAGGCGGTACGGGACATGTAATATGTATTTCTCCCCCTCCCAAAGTCACATGGTATACCTATATGTAAATATAAGCATGTGGTAGAATCGCCAGGGGTGAATAACTATCCGTACAGGTGGCCGCGGAATATGACGTACACCAGCTTGTCAGAATCATTCTTACAGTTTATTTTATACAAACAAACTCAGCTATTTTGTGGAAATTGTCAAGACGCACTGAAATACTGTAAGAGCTGCTACATTGGCTCGAAACAAACTTTGGTAACTTTGGTCGATGCTAACACTCTTGAAGTCACTTTCAGTCAATTGTGGTTTGTTTGGACATGCATGGAACATATAGACGTTCAATTTTATTTCCTAGCGCAAGGTTTATTGCTTTATGTGGCAATTTTCTGAAAAGTTTTACTCGCGAAAATAGATGATTTTTGTGTAATTAACAGGGAAAGCAGGTGTTAGTTTTGCTTATGTCAGCTGTGTTCTTTCAATAAGTTCCTCACAAAGCATGAACTTCACACATACACTGCATATCTAACTTTCAACTTTATTTATACAAAATCATATTGTTTTCCGGGCAGTAAGAATAGAGTCGATATTGATATGCCAAACACATGGATACAAAAAATGCTGAAATATTTTTGAATATTAAATTAATTTTAGAATTACAAAAAAAAGAAACATCTCGAAATAACTGTGTTAAGTAATAAATAATTCAAATATTACTCACAAAACAACATTGTTATATAGTGCGTCCAGAATAACGTGGAATGCGTGAAAGTTTGGTATAACCCACAGAAGGGTGTAATCAAATGTTATTTTAGTAAGAAACCTCTTAGTATGCAAATCCGGTCAATGTTTGTAAATCATACATTATCATACATTGGTCGCACAGTATAGCAGCTATTTAAAATCATACTTTTATCCGAAAATATAATAACTCACTCCATTCAAAACAGAACATTACAATACATGTAGAGGTCATTTTATTTCTTTGGGTCATTTGATATAATTGTTGTTAGTGGCGCAAATCAACACATTATTGTCCAATGGAACTTTTTAATAGCGATGCAATTGGTGTTATTTATCTAGTGCGATACGTCTGCTTTTTTCTATTCATGATCAAAAATGATTTTGTCTTAATACTGTTTTAATGTATAGTAACATCGTTATAAATTGATACAACTTGTAGGAAGGTTTACTATCACGTGGCTTATACATTCAAGATGTCGGTTTGGTGGTGATGTGAGGGGGGTAAATGTTTATTTAATGAGCTCTTTTGAAGTTGCCGACGTTTTTTACTTCATCGTTTTTTCGCTTAATTTTATGAAAAGTGAAAAGACACATATCTTTCACCAAAGCATTGCTTGAAAACAACAGTCTCGTCTGGTGTAAACACAGGTCCGAAACTGGGTATCCGGCGTTAGTCACTCCGCATACCTCGCACTTTGAGTCATACGGAATGCTTCGTATATTATGTCTAAATGTCTCTGTAGACATGAAATCAGAATGATAAAATTAGTCAAAAGTATACCAACGTCTAAATGTTCCTATTTTCCTGATTTACTAATCCGGAAGTAGGTAAATCTAGTTTACTTGTATAATCAAAACACATGCTTGAAATAGAATGATAGAATAAACGTCCTAAGGCGAGGAAAGAGGAAACGTAACTCATTCTGTCTCTGAGTCACATAACATGTGCACTCTTCAATTTGGAGGAAATTGGAAAACTCTTCATTTTGAAGGTGATGCGATATATGGCAATATCTTGTATTATCTCGTATAAATTTCGCGATTTAACGAAGTTTCAGTGTATATGTGTAGTAAATAAACATTACTGGCAATTAATTTTCGTTAATGCTGTGGTAGAACTCTTCAAATTGTGTTCTGTAAGTAATATACATATCTTCCTGGTAGATTAAACGTAAAATACGGTCAAATATAGAGATAAGAATATGTACGTAATGTGTTTAAATCGTATACGACAGATGTCACATGTCATTTAAACAGCTAAATATGTAGAGTTTCAGGCAGATACAATGGACTAACATCATAAAACAGAGAGGACACATGATCACAAGGCGTTATTCAAGTGAACACAATTTACGACATTTTCTGGTCAAACGGTTTATCCGAAAATTAGTTTATCGGCAAACAAGAGCCGTTATCGGATAATTTAAGACTGGATACTCGCTCGTACGGAGCCTTGGGCAAAACGAGTCTTTGAGGCCAAAGACGGCGCTGATTCCCACCACGATTGTTGGGAAATAAGATTACATGTTATTTTGAAGTAGTAATAGAACTTAGATTACCAGTCATGTAGAAAATGACAATTTTCCGCCAGTTGTGGCAATATTTCTCTCTGTCCTGGTAGAATGGACATTTGCCTTACTGGCAGTCGGTGAAGCTGCTTAACTCGATCAAAATCAATGACATTAAATTGTTATTGCATGTAGTAAGATTAATACAAAAGGGTCCTTGTAACCAGGGATAGTACATGCGCTTAAAGTGTTCTTGCTTACTGTACCATCGATTGTGTACCAAGTAATGTCACTTTACTTTAATGAACCAAGAAGGTCCGGCTACCAAACCAGGTGTTTCGTTAAGTGTAAGTTTATGGCATACATCGTCTGGCTTCTATGACAAAATTAATGCTAAAGTGCTTTGGTATTTTTCGTTTCGTCAAGATTGTTGGATTCGGTTTAAGACACTTTGCTGAACACCAACGCACTCAAACTTATTGCAATATTTTTTTAACAACGTCCATTTTGGTGCACTAACAAAAAGGTTGCCTCCCCCTAATAGTTAGGGTCTTTTCATTATTGAATCATTGTGAACACACCATCTTGCGCTTCCATAAATGTTAACTGCTTGGTGCTTATGAATAATTATCGTCTATTCTGGAAGGGTGTGGTCAAGTTCTTAAATAAAATATGAGATGGTAAATCGAGCATTCTGCACAAAGCACATTATAAAAGATAATATGTGTGGTATTTATTTGATAAAAGTTTCCATCTTTAGCATTTATATTTAACAAATTAAAGTTGTCATAATATTAAGTTATTATAATGGTCGGGCAGGCAGACGGGTGTTAAGTATATAACTATCAGGGACAGCATCTTTCCAATTAACTTCTGATTTTATATTATATGTGTACATGTTTATTATTTTCATTTTGTATTTTACCAATACACCTTACGCTAACCATTCTGTCACTATTGCTGCATTGCACTGTCCAAGACACTTCACATAATCATATATGACAGTATTATTTCGCCGGCGGCTGTAAAAAATCAAGACATAACAGCGGAACTGGTTCCCATTATCAGATTATAACAGCTTCGGGAGGGTTTATTAAATAAAATAAAACGAACAAAATCATAGCCGGTTATTTTATATTAGAGATAATATCCTATCAGAGAATATCTTACTGATTCGTGGTGACAAAATACATGGGGAAATGTAATGGAATCGTGTGCACGTCCGACCATCTCTCTCATAACTTGTCTTCTAATCGTGTTTGTTTTATGATTCCGTTCCGTTGCCATTTCGCGATAAGAATCGAATCCGTTTTTGTTTTCTCATTTCGCGTTTTAAGTGACGTTCATTAATCGAAGACTGACAATTTAGTAGACAACCTACACGATAAATCGTCCCGCAGATCATATCTGTGATGGAGAATTTGGTGTCAGTTTATTTTCCCGAGGAAGATGATATATTGTCGCCGGATAGATCTATACCGAACATTGACCAGTACTGATATTAATTAATAGAAATGAAACGGCGCTTCTTCTTTCTTCCAACAAAGTAAATGCTATTCGTCTATCGTCTCTGACCAATATAAGATTTTGGGTGCACATTAATGAAGTAAATATAAAGTTTGAAACAATACGAATAATTCATACCAGTCTTGTTCCATGTTACATCATTCATAGAGTGACTAGTCAATGATAAGCTAATCATGTAGGGACTAGCCAATGATAAACCAGTCAAAAAGTGACTAGTCAATGATCAACCAGTAATAAAGTGACTAGTCAATGATAAACCAGTCACGAAGGGACAAGTCAATGATATACCAGTCATGAAGGGACTATTCAATGATATACCAGAAATGGAGGGGGGGGGGTAGTCAATGATATACCAGAAATGGTGGGGCTAGTCAATGATAAACCAGAAATGGGGGACTAGTCAACGATAAGCCAGAAATGGAGGGACTAGTCAATGATATACCAGAAATACAGTGACTAGTCAATGATATACCAGAAATACAGTGACTAGTCAATGATATACCAGAAATACAGTGACTAGTCAATGATATACCAGAAATACAGTGACTAGTCAATGATAATCCAGTCATAAAGGGACTAGTCAATGATATACCAGAAATGGAGGGGGGGGTAGTCAATGATATACTAGAAATGGTGGGGCTAGTCAATGATAAACCAGAAATACAGTGACTAGTCAATGATAAGCCAGAAATGGAGGGACTAGTCAATGATATACCAGAAATACAGTGACTAGTCAATGATATACCAGAAATACAGTGACTAGTCAATGATAATCCAGTCATAAAGGGACTAGTCAATGATATACCAGAAATGGAGGGGGGGTAGTCAATGATATACTAGAAATGGTGGGGCTAGTCAATGATAAACCAGAAATGGTGGGACTAGTCAATGATATACCAGAAATGGAGGGACTAGTCAATGATATACCAGAAATGGAGGGGGGGGGTAGTCAATGATATACCAGAAATGGTGGGGCTAGTCAATGATAAACCAGAAATGGTGAAACTAGTCAATGATAAGCCAGAAATGGAGGGACTAGTCAATGATATACCAGAAATACAGTGACTAGTCAATGATATACCAGAAATACAGTGACTAGTCAATGATAATCCAGTCATAAAGGGACTAGTCAATGATATACCAGAAATAAAAGGACTAGTCAATGATAATCCAGTCATAAAGGGACATGTCAATGATAAACTAGTCATGGAGGGACCGGTCAATGATAAACCAGTCATGGAGGGACCAGTCAATGATAAACCAGTCATGGAGGGACTAGTCAATGATCAACCAGTCATAAAGGGCCTAGGCAATGATAAACCAGTCATGTAGGGACTACCTGATGAAAAACAAATTACACAGGATATCGAATGATAAACTGAACACTTGGAAGTTAGACATTGAGGTTTTATGTCCAGGCTACTTGAACCCAGGCTAAAGTACCTACGACTACCAGGGAGATTTGGGATGAGACGAATCCTGCTTTTACGGGAACGGTGTTTCTGAATGAAATCCATGTTTTCAACTTGCGGGTTCAGATTAATTATATCTAAGTTTATCACGATGTTTAACTTCAGTCTATAGACCTTAATGCCCGTTTTTTTGACGAAATGCTAATACATTTTTGTATAAAAATCTTAATTAAAACAACAATATATCAAACGAATTCTAATCCAATCCTTACTACTGTAGTTTAATACCGTAACTTTATTTATACGTTGTGGTTATACATAAAATACTGTACAGGAATTAAGTCCTAGGAATTATTTAACTGTGTCCGCTAACATATTAAAGAAACTTTGTTCCGACACTCTCGAGGGACGTGCTTTGAGCAGCCTAATCCCTCTATCATATTCCGCTTCGTGTTCGTTAAACAATGTAATGAAAATATCGGTTATTTCAAAGAGACTGATATTAAAACGAGCGCAGTTCGTTTTGCGAATTCTCTCCTGGGATTATCTTCTACCAGACTTTGACAGTAATCCCTATTTCATGTTCGATAAATGACAATATTAAGAGAGGTTCCATTCGAGATGACGTTCCAATGTAATTATCTGCGACTCGCAAACCTTAATCACAAAAATAGTGCCGCTTTTCAATGCTTGCCGATCTTTAGGTTCTTTATCGCATGAAGGGATCAGTTTTCAAATAGACTCGGGTTATAATCGTTCAGTGGATATCATTGATACGGCAAGGAACAGGTGCATTATGGAATCGTTAGCAGGTTAATTAAATCATTAACTAATTACAGACCCACAGCAGCTACAGATTTATTTACCGATAACACAAACCGACATTGCATAAAGCACGAATGGTCCCTGAAGTCAAAACTAAGCTGCACGAACGGACCTTAGTTATTTAAAAGTCAGGAGTGTCCTCTTATTAATTGTCCAAACGCTTGATACTCTTGCGCTGGTAATTTGTGAATTGACGTTAGTAAGTATGACTGTTTGTAAGCCGTCAATTGTAATACGTTCTTGTGGTTTAATCGCATCTAACGTTACTCTTGTTACATACACATACATATTCGATATTTTTATGACTATACAGTTGGTACTAGTGTATAGATTATCAATATGACGCCATGTCGTTTTACATACATAACCAATTTGACACCAAGTCGTTGGTTTATACTTTACCAATGTGACGCCATGTCTTGGTTCATACTTGACTAATATGACGCCGAATCGTTGGTTCATACTTTACCAATGTGACGCCATGTCGTTGGTTTATACTTTACCAATGTGACGCCATTTCTTGGTTCATACGTTACCAATATGACGCCGAGTCGTTGGTTCATACTTAACCAATATGAAGCCGAGTCGTTGGTTCATACTTTACCAATGTGACATCGAGTCGTTGGTTCATACTTTACCAATGTGACACTATGTCGTTGGTTTATACTTTACCAATGTGACGCCGAGTCGTTGGTTCATACGTTACCAATGTGACGTCATGTCGTTGGTTCATATTTAACCAATGTGACGCCGAGTCGTTGGTTCATATTTTACCAATGTGACACCATGTCGTTAAATGAGGCCGCGTCCGAACAAAAACAAAATATAAATGGTTTATTATATCAGTGTTTCCGTTGCTTGGCGTCTAGTATAAAAAGGAAAGATAGCTTAATATCCGGGCTATTCTCTTGACGATGGATAACATCATCACTTATTTGTCCAGAGTGATTAATTAAATTTGTAATAATGTGTTTCAAAATTGATCTATGTATATTATAAATTAATATTAATTACTCCCGACTTTAATACTGAGCTAATACTTGAGCCCGGTATGTAGGGTGCTGGGTGGCTATCAGATAGGCCCTATCAGTAAAGTCACACCCTCGTTTAATCACCATAAATACTATACACCCAAATTAATACCACATTTATATACCACAGTGTTAACATTTTATATACAAAATAATGTAACATTTTAAAGATAAAATATATAAAAAATGTTGATTTATACTTTAACGTTCAAATTTAACACTTCGGATTGCTCTCCTAGTAATACTGTATTATAATTATTATCGGTTAATAATAAAACAATAAAATTATATTACTGAGCATGAATATTGCAGTTTATGGCAGGTCCCGTAGTGTCCTATGATATTTACTATCTTGCACGTGTCTCTTAAACTCTCGCGCACAATGCACGAATAATATTGAATTAATTTTCTTTTATTAGCGGGTACACAGTATGACCGATTTTATGCGGCATTCAAAACAACATTACCAATTTCCCTGACATGGCGGTGATAACAAACTCAACTTTCGTACAAAATTATTTTGTATACATCGCTGGCTTAGAATGAGAAGGTCGTAACTACAAAATCAAACTTTTGAGAAAACAAGAAAAATCTGGCCTAAAATTACTCTTCACTGATGGTAAAATATGGTTTCTACTTCAGTTTGGTGAACATGACAAGTTCCCATTTTCATGACAATCGTCTCATAAGAAGCGCCATGTGATGCTGTATTTCAATATGTATCAGTCTTATAAGGTCGTAAGTGGCAGTTACGGCCTTCTAATTCGAAGCCAGCGATATATCTACGCGTATACATCAAGTTGGATGTACGTGTTTTCAATAAGAAGACAATACAGGGAACAATACACGGTACATGGTGCGCGACTTTATTGTCAACCAGAAATGCTGTGTAAAAGTACACCTCGTGTTATATGGCTTAACAAGACTATTGTCCGGTTTTACTGCATTTTAACGCCTACAAAAATTTATTCAACCCTCATCCTTCTTATTAAGTGAAATATTAGCCTGTGTCGAACAATGAGCGGTACGTCATTTTGCAATGTTTGTGACATCCGCCACTTTACAGTGATATTTTACGAGGCTGTGGCGAAAATTGTGGCAAAGGTATAGCAACATTGATATGACGGCCCGTAGATTATGCTCCATTGTTAAACAAATTTTATCGCCGGTAATGAGCGGGGCCACCCGTGTATTTGTCGCAAAGTAAAGCCTAATACGCGTGATATTCTTGGCGCGTTACGGGGGTTTGCAGTAAAATACGTGGATACTATATATGTGTCCATATCATGCTGTTACGGAATGGTCAAATTACCTGAAACATTGACAGTGTACTTGTGGTATTATTTAAAAAAATCTGTTTTGGATTTTCTACATTCTAGATTACAATATCAAAAATGAAGATTAGGTTTTTTCAAAATATCGCAAATAGTACTAAATAATATAATGGCATTTCTAGATCTATTTCAGAATATAAAAATAAAACGATTCTTTTAACAAAATATCAATTTCAATATAATGATAATCGCATTAATTAGCAATTTTGTAAAATCGTCGAACGGGTAAAATTATTGTAGAAACATTTATTGGTTGCTGTCGTAGGTATAGTTCTTTGGAATAGATAATACAAAACAGAAAAACTGCAGAGTTTTTTCTTAAGATCAAGAAAGAACATCTTTCAGCGTATTGTACGGAGAATATGTTATCATACATTCCTCCACTGACTGAAAAGCGACGAAACATCGGGAACGGAATCAGGCGCTCCTTCTGTCTCCGAAGATGTCCGTGATATTCCGCATGAAGCGTTCTAGGTGCCTGATCGTGACACCCAATCTAAAAGTTATTAAGAAAATATAATGAAGTGGGCGCTATTGGATCGATAGGAAGACTGAGTTGGGCAGATAACGAAATGAACTGCCAGTAACAGAAATGATATTTGACAGATTGGAACGGGTTTTGTGAGATTTTGGGAATCGAAATCGTTCTTGTAGAACGAACGCGTCGTTTCCTATGTTTGCAAAACTCCACAAACAACAGACAAAAATACAATGGTCGTGTGGTTAATTTATTTTTACGCATTGTGTGTCTCCTTTTGTTTCAATCCCGTATCTTAGTAGCGACTGGACAAAAATATAAATCTTCCGAATTTATGGTAGATTCTATATTTATACACGTCTGATTGCAGTAACCCAAGCTTTGACAAAATATATTTTATATTTTTGATAAGCCTCAGTGAAATAATATATCGTGTGTATTGTAACAGTTTTGTATTTTATTAGAATCTACATGTTATGACTTACTAGATGAAGGTCAAAGGTCATGATTAAAATCGCCATGAGATACATACATTATTTTGTATATTGATATATATCTTATCAATCATATTTAAAATTGACATGCCAATAAGATGGATTCATTTCCATATAAGTCTATACCGAATCAGTTTAGCTTCAATTTAAAGATATTAGCTTACATATGACAATCGTATCGGAACAGTTCAAAGACATACAACGGCATTAAACAATCTCTGTCTTAAAATAAGACTCATATATATATTTGAAATCTGCATTACAATGCACTTCTTGTGAGCCTATTTTCATGAAAATCTGAATTCGTCAATTCGACCAAACTGATGTCCTTAAGAGCTTTCCCATAAGTAAAGAGTAGTTTTCAGACAGTATTTCTTGCTGTCTCAAAATATTAATTTTGTACTTACGACCTTTTCATTCTAAGCCAGCGAAATGTCATAGCTCAAACATCAATAGCACAGTCATGATGTATTCTGGGTGCAAACCCCTGTCTTCGAAATGCAACCCCGTTTCCTTTAAAAGCGACCCGTGCAAAACCGGCCCCCATGTTGTCCAGTGCGACCTTTGCCCTCAAGATTCAAAACCCTGTATACTTGGTTGCGTGTCTGTAGAAATGGTACCATATATTCCGAAAAAGTTTATGTACATGAGTAATCAAATACAGATGTGTACTTTCTCCATGGTGACAAATCGTTGGCTTAGAATGAGAAGGTTGAACTACTACTTACTATCTTTAAAGACTCATGCATACTTGAAATATGCACCATAAGGCGCTCCTTGTGAGCCTATGTTCATGAAAATCAGAACTTGTCATATTGACAAAAATGAAGTTGTAAAAGCTTGTTTCACCATAACTTAGCAGTAAATTCCAGGCAGTTTTTTTTCTTGTTTCTCAAGCTATTGATTTTGTACTTACGACCCTTCTCATTCTAAGCCAGCGAATTATGTTTCGTTATGTTTAAACGTAAACATATTACAATCATATGTTAATGTAACAATGGTTTTAAAAAAAACAATGTATTGGTACTTGAAGCACAGTAAATATGTTATACTCCTTACACTGGTCACTGTGTCAGGAACCTTTCAATCAGCTCGGGGTATTTTCGTAGTGTTCCAGTATTCAAACAGACCTAAAACAATTGTTTCAGTACCCAAACTTGGTTTTCGACGGATGCGTTATAGTGCAAGCTCCTTGTAAATGGCCTTTTGTCAATGTGTTATAGTGCAAGCTCCTTGTACATGGCTTTGATCAATGTGTTTTAGTAGTGCAAGCTCCTTGTACATGGCTTTTGATCAATGTGTTATAGTGCAAGCTCCTTGTACATGGCTTTTGGTCAGTGTGTTATAGTGCAAGCTCCTCGTATATGGCTTTTGGTCAATGCGTTATAGTGCAAGCTCCTTGTACATGGCTTTTGTTCAATGTGTTATAGTGCAAGCTACTCGTATATGGCTTTTGATCAATGTGTTATAGTGCAAGCTCCTTGTACGCGGCTTTTGATCAATGTGTTTAAGTAGTGCAAGCTCCTTGTACATGGCTTTTGATCAATGTGTTATAGTGCAAGCTCCTTGTACATGGCTTTTGATCAATGTGTTCTAGTGCAAGCTCTTTGTACGCGGCTTTTGATCAATGTGTTATAGTAGTGCAAGCTCCTAGTACATGATTTTTTATCAATGTGTTATAGCGCATGCTCCTTGTACATGCTTTTTTATCAATGTGTTATAGCGCATGCTCCTTGTACATGATTTTTTACCAATGTGTTATAGTGCAAGCTCCTTGTACGCGGCTTTTGGTCAATGTGTTATAGCGCATGCTCCTTGTACATGATTTTTTATCAATGTGTTATAGTGCAAGCTCCTTGTACGCGGCTTTCGGTCAATGTGTTATAGTGCACGCTCCTTGTACATGGCTTTTGTTCAATGTGTTATAGTGCAAGCTCCTTGTACGCTGCTTTTGGTCAATGTGTTATAGTGCAAGCTCCTTGTACATGGCTTTTGTTCAATGTGTTATAGTGCAAGCTCCTCGTATATGGCTTATGTTCAATGTGTTATAGTGCACGCTCCTCGTATATGGCTTTTGGTCAATGTGTTATAGTGCAAGCTCCTCGTATATGGCTTATGTTCAATGTGTTATAGTGCAAGCTCCTTGTATATGGCTTTTGTTCAATGTGTTATAGTGCAAGCTCCTCGTATATGGCTTATGTTCAATGTGTTATTGTGCAAGCTCCTTGTACATGGCTTTTGTTCAATGTGTTATAGTGCAAGCTCCTCGTATATGGCTTATGGTCAATGTGTCATAGTGCAAGCTCCTTGTATATGGCTTTTGTTCAATGTGTTATAGTGCAAGCTCCTTGAACATGGCTTTTGGTCAATGTGTTATAGTGCAAGCTCCTCGTATATGGCTTATGTTCAATGTGTTATAGTGCAAGCTCCTTGTACATGGCTTATGGTCAATGTGTTATAGTGCAAGCTCCTTGTACGCTGCTTTTGGTCAATGTGTTATAGTGCAAGCTCCTTGTACATGGCTTTTGTTCAATGTGTTATAGTGCAAGCTCCTCGTATATGGCTTATGTTCAATGTGTTATAGTGCAAGCTCCTTGTACATGGCTTATGGTCAATGTGTTATAGTGCAAGCTCCTTGTACGCTGCTTTTGGTCAATGTGTTATAGTGCAAGCTCCTTGTACGCGGCTTTTGTTCAATGTGTTATAGTGCAAGCTCCTTGTACATGGCTTATTGTCAATGTGTTATAGTACAAGCTCCATGTATATGGCTTTTTTATCAATGTGTTATAGTGCAAGCTCCTTGTACGCGGCTTTTGGTCAATGTGTTATAGTGCAAGCTCCTTGTACATGGCTTTTGTTCAATGTGTTATAGTGCAAGCTCCTTGTACATGGCTTTTGTTCAATGTGTTATAGTGCAAGCTCCTTGTATATGGCTTTTGGTCAATGTGTTATAGTGCACGCTCTTTGTACATGGCTTTTGGTCAATGTGTTATAGTACAAGCTCCTTGTACGCGGCTTTTGGTCAATGTGGTATAGTGCAAGCTCCTTGTAAATGGCTTTTGGTCAATGTGTTATAGTAGTGCAAGCTCCTTGTACATGATTTTTTATCAATGTGTTATAGCGCATGCTCCAAGTACATGATTTTTTATCAATGTGTTATAGTGCAAGCTCCTTGTACGCGGCTTTTGGTCAATGTGTTATAGTGCACGCTCCTTGTACATGGCTTTTGTTCAATGTGTTATAGTGCAAGCTCCTTGTACGCTGCTTTTGGTCAATGTGTTATAGTGCAAGCTCCTAGTACATGGCTTTAAGTCAGTGTGTTATAGTGCAAGCTCCTCGTATATGGCTTTTGGTCAATGCGTTATAGTGCAAGCTCCTTGTACGCTGCTTTTGGTCAATGTGTTATAGTGCAAGCTCCTTGTACATGGCTTTTGGTCAATGTGTTATAGTGCAAGCTCCTCGTACATGGCTTTTGGTCAGTGTGTTATAGTGCAAGCTCCTCGTATATGGCTTTTGGTCAATGCGTTATAGTGCAAGCTCCTTGTACATGGCTTTTGTTCAATGTGTTATAGTGCAAGCTCCTTGTACATGGCTTTTGTTCAATGTGTTATAGTGCAAGCTCATTGTACGCGGCTTTTGGTCAATGTGTTATAGTGCAAGCTCCTTGTACATGGCTTTTGGTCAATGTGTTATAGTGCACGCTCTTTGTACATGGCTTTTGGTCAATGTGTTATAGTACAAGCTCCTTGTACGCGGCTTTTGGTCAATGTGGTATAGTGCAAGCTCCTTGTAAATGGCTTTTGTTCAATGTCTGATAGTGCAAGCTCCTTGTATATGGCTTTTGTTCAATGTGTTATAGTGCAAGCTCCTTGTACATGGCTTTTGTTCAATGTGTTATAGTGCAAGCTCCTTGTATATGGCTTTTGGTCAATGTGTTATAGTGCAAGCTCCTTGTACATGGCTTTTGTTAAATGTGTGATAGTGCAAGCTCCTTGTATATGGCTTTTGTTCAATGTGTTATAGTGCAAGCTCCTTGTACATGGCTTTTGTTCAATGTGTTATAGTGCAAGCTCCTTGTATATGGCTTTTGGTCAATGTGTTATCGTGCACGCTCCTTGTACATGGCTTATGGTCAATGTGTTATAGTGCAAGCTCCTTGTACGCGGCTTTTGGTCAATGTGTTATAGTGCAAGCTCCTTGTACATGGCTTTTGAGCAATGTGTTATAGTGCAAGCTCCTTGTACATGGCTTTTGAGCAATGTGTTATAGTGCAAGCTCCTTGTACATGGCTTTTGGTCAATGTGTTATAGTGTTAGCTCCTTGTACGCGGCTTTTGGTCAATGTGTTATAGTGCACGCTCCTTGTACATGGTTTTTGAGCAATGTGTTATAGTGCAAGCTCCTTGTACATGGCTTTTGGTGAATGTGTTATAGTGCAAGCTCCTTGTACATGGCTTTTGGTCAATTTGTTAAAGTGCAAGCTCCTTGTACATGGCTTTTGTTCAATGTGTCATAGTGCAAGCTCCTTGTACGCGGCTTTTGGTCAATGTGGTATAGAGCAAGCTCCTTGTAAATGGCTTTTGGTCAATGTGTTATAGTAGTGCAAGCTCCTTGTACATGATTTTTTATCAATGTGTTATAGCGCATGCTCCTTGTACATGATTTTTTATCAATGTGTTATAGCGCATGCTCCTTGTACATGATTTTTTACCAATGTGTTATAGTGCAAGCTCCTTGTACGCGGCTTTTGGTCAATGTGTTATAGCGCATGCTCCGTGTACATGATTTTTTATCAATGTGTTATAGTGCAAGCTCCTTGTACGCGGCTTTTGGTCAATGTGTTATAGTGCACGCTCCTTGTACATGGCTTTTGTTCAATGTGTTATAGTGCAAGCTCCTTGTACATGGCTTTTGTTCAATGTGTTATAATGCAAGCTCCTTGTACATGGCTTTTGTTCAATGTGTTATAGTGCAAGCTCCTTGTACGCGGCTTTTGGTCAATGTGTTATAGTGCAAGCTCCTTGTACATGGCTTATGGTCAATGTGTTATAGTGCATACTCCTTGTACGCGGCTTTTGGTCAATGTGTTATAGTGCACGCTCCTTGTACATGGCTTTTGAGCAATGTGTTATAGTGCAAGCTCCTTGTACATGGCTTTTGAGCAATGTGTTATAGTGCAAGCTCCTTGTACATGGCTTTTGGTCAATGTGTTATAGTGCAAGCTCCTTGTACGCGGCTTTTGGTCAATGTGTTATAGTGCACGCTCCTTGTACATGGCTTTTGTTCAATGTGTTATAGTGCAAGCTCCTTGTACGCGGCTTTTGGTCAATGTGTTATAGTGCAAGCTCATTGTACATGGCTTTTGTTCAATGTGTTATAGTGCTAGCTCCTTGTACGCGGCTTTTGGTCAATGTGGTATAGTGCAAGCTCCTTGTACATGGCTTTTGGTCAATGTGTTATAGTGCAAGCTCTTTGTACATGGATTTGGTCAATGTGTTATAGTACAAGCGCCTTGTACATGGCTTTTGGTCAATGTGTTATAGTGCAAGCTCCTTGTACATGGCTTTTGGTCAATGTGTTATAGTGCAAGCACCTTGTACATGGCTTTTTGTCAATGTGTTATAGTGCAAGCTCCTCGTACATGGCTTTTGGTCAGTGTGTTATAGTGCACGCTACTCGTACATGGCTTTTGGTCAGTGTGTTATAGTGCAAGCTCTTTGTACATGGCTTATGGTCAATGTGTTATAGTGCACGCTCCTCGTACATGGCTTTTGGTCAGTGTGTTATAGTGCACGCTCCTCGTACATGGCTTTTGGTCAGTGTGTTATAGTGCAAGCTCCTTGCACATGGCTTATGGTCAATGTGTTATAGTGCAAGCTCCTCGTATATGGCTTTTGGTCAATGTGTTATAGTGTAAGCTCCTTGTACATGGCTTTTGGTCAATGTGTTATAGTGCAAGCTCCTTGTACATGGCTTATGGTCAATGTGTTGTAGTGCACGCTCCTCGTACATGGCTTTTGGTCGATGTGTTATAGTGTAAGCTCCTTGTACATGGCTTTTGGTCAATGTGTTATAGTGTAAGCTCCTTGTACATGGCTTTTGGTCAATGTGTTATAGTGCAAGCTCCTCGTACATTGCTTTTGGTCAATGTGTTATAGTGCAAGCTCCTCGTACATGGCTTTTGGTCAATGTGTTATAGTGCAAGCTCCTCGTACATGGCTTATGGTCAATGTGTTATAGTGTATGCTCCTTGTACATGGCTTATGGTCAATGTGTTATAGTGCAAGCTCCTCGTACATGGCTTATGGTCAATGTGTTATAGTGCAAGCTCCTTGTACGTGGCTTATGGTCAATGTGTGATAGTGCAAGCTCCTTGTATATGGCTTTTGGTCAATGCGTTATAGTGCAAGCTCCTTGTACATGGCTTATGGTCAATTTGTTATAGTGCAAGCTCCTTGTACATGGCTTATGGTCAGTGTGTTATAGTGCAAGCTCCTTGTACATGGCTTATGGTCAATGTGTTATAGTGCAAGCTCCTCGTACGTGGCTTATGGTCAATGTGTGATAGTGCAAGCTCCTTGTATATGGCTTTTGGTCAATGCGTTATAGTGCAAGCTCCTTGTACATGGCTTATGGTCAATGTGTTATAGTGCAAGCTCCTCGTACATGGCTTATGGTCAATGTGTTATAGTGCAAGCTCCTTGTACGTGGCTTATGGTCAATGTGTGATAGTGCAAGCTCCTTGTATATGGCTTTTGGTCAATGCGTTATAGTGCAAGCTCCTTGTACATGGCTTATGGTCAATTTGTTATAGTGCAAGCTCCTTGTACATGGCTTATGGTCAGTGTGTTATAGTGCAAGCTCCTTGTACATGGCTTATGGTCAATGTGTTATAGTGCAAGCTCCTCGTACGTGGCTTATGGTCAATGTGTGATAGTGCAAGCTCCTTGTATATGGCTTTTGGTCAATGCGTTATAGTGCAAGCTCCTTGTACATGGCTTATGGTCAATGTGTTATAGTGCAAGCTCCTCGTACATGGCTTATGGTCAATGTGTTATAGTGCAAGCTCCTTGTACGTGGCTTTTGGTCAATGTGTTATAGTGTATGCTCCTTGTACATTGCTTTTGGTCAATGTGTCATAGTGCAAGCTCCTTGAATATGGCTTATGGTCAATGTGTTATAGTGCAAGCTCCATGTACATGGCTTTTGGTCAATGTGATATTATGGATACTTTCTTTATGTGGCATATGACCAATGTTTTGTAGAAACAATCAAGTCCATAGTTGTTAAGCATTGTGAAGCATTGTGAGGCTACGCGAGTATGCCTGAAATATACTTTTTGGGGGGAGGGGATATTGGTGGTTCGTTCTACGTCTGACTCTTGCCTTAGTGGCTAGGCACAGTTGCTGCATCCGTGTGCATTTGGATTGTCTGTGCACTACAGTTTATATAAATCTGTCGGATAAACGAAATTTCCTTTTGAATTCAACAACAATATTAGGGCAATATAAAGACAACATAGTGTATTTTCAAAATATTTTATTTCTTGGTTCTCCTCATCATATTGCAACAAAACATTTAATTTAAAAACACAAACAAACTTCACAAACAACATATTTAATAAATCATTTATTCATTCATTTATTTTTCATTTATTCTTCCTTCCTTCGTCCATTCATTTATTTCTTATTTTCCTTCAGTGCATTCGTTCTTTGTATCAATCAAAATACCATTCAAACACAACATGACTAATTCACTCAAATTCACGAAACAAACTATGGTACTGGGCTGGAATTCACAAAGCATTTTAAGGGAAAACGTAAATATTTTGACTTAAGTTAATAAGTTGAACTGCACATATTTTGCAATGAATTAAAATAGTCAATGTTTTCTGAGTGATCATTGTGGTGCTTCAAACAACGCTTCAAAATAATGTAAATTTTGATAATCCTGATTTATCCGTTAAGTTGATACAGTTGAGGAAATTGTAAAATTTTGAGACAATTCTATGTATTCCCTTAAGATGCCTTGTAAATAACATCCCTGGGTTGGTAGAAATCATTTTGTTATTTGTGTTCCATTTTAGGTAAGGTTCAATAAAGAAAGTTCGATACAAAAAATGATAAAACTGCCATTTACATTCTTAGAATACATGATTGATTTATGTTTACTCTCAAAACAGTATTGACCAAACGTTTTGTGTCATCATTTATTGACACACGTATGTGTTTTTTCTTTTACAAAATACAATTGATCTGTAATTATATTGTTTTAATACTCCAAATCATAAAGTTCTTGATGACGTCACGGGTCAGTCTTTTGACGTCATCGGATAGCACTAGTTATGTAAACAGATATAATTTAAAAAGTCCAAATATATCTACGTATATTTTAAGAAATTACAAAAATCAATCATCAAAAATAAATACAAAACAAAACATACACATAACAAGTATAATCCCTGAAATATTCTCAGTTGGTGGAATGGGTCAAACACAACATGTGAACTTGCTGAAGGTCAAAGTTCAAGGTCATTATCAAAGGTCAGACAAGCAGTAAATGTTAAAAAACTAATTTCTAAAAAGTTTCAAATTTCGAAAAACTGAATACCAAATTTCACAAGAAAGCAGCATTAAGCCATGTAATACCATGGTCACATTTGCCCTCGTATGTACGAGTTGGTAAGTCCGTACGAATATCGTACGGGCTTGTGGCCTGAGTATTAGCGACTTAAAGGCCAAAATTAGTGCAGCTAGGACAAATGCTTAACTAGATAAGCCGACCGTTGGGAAACAACAATCCGACAGTTACAAAATAAAATGCTTTTTTGTTATTTCAGACACCTTCAGGCAAAGTCATTAATACCTCTACATATAATTACACATATATTTAATACATTTTACGCATTACGTCAAAAACGTAATTCTGTCGCTATTTGACTCTATTTACAAATAAATAATAATATAATATGTACATATATCATACGATACAACTATCTTGATCATGTGTGATGTTTTCTTAAAATGTTAGTCGCATTTGTTTCATTTACTATTTTGCAAATAATTAATTATCACTTATAACAATTCCGCAAAAAAGTGAAGAAAATTTGACAAAATAAAGAATTTCAACTAAACTTCGCGTACTTTCTCTGGCAAACCTTAATAATGACGGTCACACCCCTAACACAACACGCCATTGTAATTGAACGTTTGAATGCAACTATAGGTGCAATTCAAATTACAATGCTTCTTGTAAAACCTAAATACATGAATTATCAGAATTGGTGTCATAAAATAAGCTTCTATCGTTGGTCATCTTTCTATGTTAGTACCTGAACATTGTCAGAACAATTAATACGAGCACCTTATGTATGGTATAATGATACTTTTTAGATCAACAATCGGGTTTGCTTATCAGCCGGTCTTATAATGGTTTGCTTTATATATAATATAAATAATCGGCCACATTTGCTTAACACTTGGCCGTGAATTGATAGGCAACACAAATCTTTAAAGGATTAGTCTAGAATGGTACGAGAATAACTGGGTATCTAATTCAATGGTTACCCTCAATAAGCTTCTGAAAAAAGCTTCCGATCAAATCTCATTTCTGTTTTAAAAATGTATATTGTTTGTATATAATATATTGTAAATTTAAACTAATGCGATACTAGTAGTTTACATGAATTGAACACGCTTTTATTGTCAAATGAATGTTCGTTACTTGTAGTTGAAAAACAAATTGCACAAATGCTATTAAGTAATTTCTTCTAGAAATACTGAGATCAAAATACACATGTTTTCGCGACATCTATGTTACTAATGAAATGACTACACAATGACATCAGCCCCAATTTTCTCCAACATGTTGGTATTGGTGAGCTAGGGATCTGGGCGGAAGTGACGTCATTAAATACTGTTCTTCTGGGTTCATGATAGGCTCCGGTGAGCCAGGTCCCATCATGTCTTGTGGGGATAAATACTGACCTTCATGTCCAAGTGGACCTGGAAATAAACAAAAGAAAAATTCTTACATATCGGTTGCTTAGAATGAGAAGGTTGTAAGTTAATAATCAGTATTTTGAGAAAAAGTGCATGAAAACTATTTACATAATTTTGGAAAAACAAGTTTTTTCAACTTCAGTTTGTTGAACATGACATGTTCCGAATTTCATGAAAAAAGGCTCATAAGAAGCGCCTTGTGATGCATTTTTCGAATATGTATCAGTCTTATAAGGTCGCAAGTAGTAGTTACGACCTAGTGATTTTGCATTATAATGAACTAACTATTATTCACAATTACATAAAACATGATCATCTCAATAACGAAACCACCCCGAAATTATGAACAGATCTCCGAATTTATTTTCAATTGTTTGCCCTTTATTCGACAGTAATAATGAAATAAAAGAAATAAGGAATGACAAAGTTAACAAGTATTCCAAGAGGTGGCTTATTATCTAAAAACAGGTAACTCTTGTTATCATGGAAACTCAATGAAAGTATAATTATGTTGCTATCATATTTACCTCCTGGGTGCATTTGGTGTTCCATACCCATGGGTGGGGTACCCCTACCCGGTGGCGGCATCATCGCCATACCTGGTGGCATATCAGGTCCCTGTCCAGGAAAGAAGTCACCAAAACCTGGACCAGGATATCCAGGGTAGAAATCTTGTCCATTTTCTGTAAATAAACAAAATGGTAAAACAACATTATTAAATATGCTGAACATACTATTTGAACTAACGAAATAAAATGATCGATGGCTCAATGCTTCACTTTGGTACGTGCGTCTGTATATATTAATTCAATTACATGTATTATAGTTTTGAACCAATCCCACGACATGCCCAAGAAGCTATTAGAAAATAAGACCAGTTCCGTGGCAATGTATTTTTTCGATTGAAAAAATACAACGACGTGAACAAGGAATAGTCTGATGTATAAACTTTCTGAGAAAAACCAATAGCCAATGTCCATTTCAAATATTATGATAATAACCAGACGTAGTGCTCGTCTGGAACCAGCCAGGATGAAATTCAGACTATAAGAAAAATAAAGCACTCTGATTGGATGAGGGATTCAGCGGTATTACGCGGCAGTAAAAGTCGCGTCTGCGGCACCAAGCCATATTACCGACGTGTTAAAAGCATGACGTCCATATTTATGTGTAACATTCCAGTCTGAATGGTTGGCTATTTCAGTATTTCTCTATAATCGTTTTACTGCCCATATGCCTATCAAGAACGCATAGAACACCGCCACGTCAGACAGTATTCCCCACATTATGGTTGGAGAGGTGCAAACATGTTTTAGCTTCTCTGTAAAATTTACTAAACATTTACCAAACTCTCATAGAAATACATAAATCTCAAGAAAAAAAACAGATTATAGAATTTATCCCAAACAAAAAAGAGATCTCTCAAATAAGTCACAGACGTATTTCGGTTACTTTATGACAGAAATGGGAATGGGGAAACGACACGCGAATTACTCGGAAACCTCTTATCGAGACGGGCCTCGATTTTCAATTATTTTCTGGAAATTGAAAATGCCAGTGTATTTCTCAGAAGTACGTGAGTTATTTCATGAGATAATTACAAGCTCGCCATTCCGGCCGTGGGCTAACGGCATCATCGCACGCTACACTCCCAGGAGTTAATATTATATCCTAGAAAAAGGAAGAAATCAGTCTAGAATTGTGCAGAAAATCGACTTTTACCATAAAATGTATTAAAACGTTGAATTTTGACATAATTGTCTTTGCTTGGATTACTTAGAAACGTACCTCAAGGTTTTTTTTGTAATCGAAAAAAAAGTGAAAAACAAATTTTCGAAAATTGTTACACTTTAATGCATTTATGTTGCAATTGTATTCCCATAGGTGAAATGAAATCTTCCCTTATATGGGATTTTCATTTTTGTCATTAAAATCAGTGAACATAAAAACCTGTGTTCTAAATTATAATTATTATACTGACAATGGTGTCAATGTTGGAGCGCAGCAATAGTACATTCCCAATCGACGGTGACAAAATATTTGAGTGTTTATTAAAAATAATTTAAGTTATTTCAAGTTTTCTAAAATTACATAAACATATCAAATATAATAAGATGTAAAGTATATTTTAAAGCATTTAACGCATAACATCATTTAAAACACATTTAAGTATGTATGTGTGATTTTTTTTATATAATTTTATACGAGAAGACCTAAATGACGCTAGTTAAATACCCCAGTTTCAGGGCGATGGGTGACGCACATTACGATATTACGCCGACTCATAAACCCACCCCAGACGGTCTTCTTTACAAGCTAAATGATTTGGACACAAATCAAGATGAAACTTATATAGAAATCAGAGATTCGTCATGATATGCCAAATTGTACAATACGTGTGTAGATGAACTTCTAATTAAAAAAGCGTCAATATAACAATGCAAAGCACGGAAAGGAGCGCAAAGCCCAGAAAATACCAAAACGAGACGCCTTTTACACAAAAGGAACAATCGACCTGGCAAAAACTCATTTTAACAGTTTAAAAAGTGATCATTTCTAAGATAAGACAATGAAGAAATAGCTTCAAACGAGATAGGTTGACAGTTCGTGAGTGTGATAGGCGATACTGTTTGATATAGAATTGATAACGACGTCCCAAAATCATCAAACCATCGTCGGTCCTTAATGTATTTTAAATGACATTTCTCACAATTGACTGGTTTACCAAAGGTCTATCATAATAATGTTGTTCAATGCAGTTTCTTTTTGAAGTGCGTAAAATCATTTTTGTGTGGTCTTTAAAAGGCATACGAACATTAGTAACGACAGACGGGTATACATATACCAAACAACACATCGACTATGTGGCTGCGGTTTGTTGGTTTGTCTCGCAGACATGTCTAATCATTACTTAGTTAATTGTTTATTTTGATATGTTTTGGATCTCAAAACAAGTACAAAAACGTTTATAGATAGTCGGTTTTTCAGAATACAGGTTAATTGCTTACTAAGTATGATCAGGTTGCTTGGTTTTGAATAGGACAGATAGAAACTGAATGATTACCGATTAATTTAAGCGGTATATTATGCAACAGGTCGCCATGTCTATGGAATGCGTTGTTTGGCTCATTAAGTTATATTTCTAATATTTCATCAAAGCGATACTGTTTCAAAGTAAAAACATTGACCTACTATCAATGACTGGGGTTTGCGTACAACCCAGTTTAAAATGACACCATAACACCAACTTCAAGAAGACTATAAGGATCCAACATGAGCTTCTATGTAGGATAAGGATATCTCACCCGAGGGGTCGGATTTTAACCAGGGACGAGGCTTGCCGAGTTCCCTGGTTAAAATTCCGATCCCGAGGGTGAGATTTCCTTATCCTACATAGACTGTCTCATGGTGGATCATTTTTCTTCGACGTAATTCGCGAAAATTTGAGTTTTTATCATTATTTAGCGTTCGTGGCGTCAACGTGACGTCATCATAACGTGGCATTTGCCGTACGTTCGCATTCAAAACAATGGATAACATTACGTCGTAATTAAAGCATATGCCTACACTGTTACGCTCTGCCTAAGAAAATGCCCCTTAAATAGTATAGAACCTATTTTTGTTCTTCTTGGTAGCTAAATACCAAGTTTATTTACTATGCAGACGTAGTAGAAGTAAAAGTAGACCCATAAAAGTCGGAATAAATTCACGTGCGGTTGCTCATGTAAGAAAGATGTTGCTAATGGAAGATAAGATTTTCTTCGGCGTTGCTAATGTATGATAAGCGCGTTGCTAATGGAAGAAATGCCCGTCTGTCCTATCTTTGTCTTTTGCCGAGCATAGCCTTTTTGTCAGTAATCGTTTTCTTCAAATATGGCAGACACGTGCATGCCTCCACTCGCATATGAACCGTTGTCGCCGGGTTAGGCGGCAAGCGTGCTTACTACTGAGTTACGTAGGCTCACACACAAGTGTTAAACATGTACAACTTACCATTGAAATAACCATAGCCTTGTCCGAGGAGATCGCCATCATCAAGGTCACCACGTAACCCGCGCATGCGTCGTGGACCTCTAAAGAAATGTCGTCTTGCACCTAGTGCACTTAGTTGCTTCATTCTGCGTTCCTTCGATCGTCTGTTTTGAAACCAAACCTGAAATATATAAGAATAAAAGATAATTGCTATTGTTTTTATTTTATTTCATTGGACAATTTTTTTTCAAACGCCATGTTTACATTCGGGCAGGTTGGTAACTCGTCGAACACTTTAGTTTTCCAATGGTTGTTGCTCTCGAGAAGTTTACATGTACATTGTATTATTTCCATTTTAGCGAAACAATTTTATTAGTATTTTTTACGAATGAAAATCTGGTTGCAATTCTCATAAAAGAATGAAGAAATGTAATGATACACACAAAACGACATTTATTGTTTGCATACGTGCTATAAGACGGAGAATGTGGCTGTACAAGACGCCAGTCTCGTCTACTGATAAGCTGACATTTGTGGTATATTAATGTATCTCCACATACGGGCTTTATTATAGGCAATTTGTCCAAGAGTACAGATAAAATTGTATTGATTTCAACTGAACAACAACATGCGTGTATAAGATTGCTGAGTATGTTTATGCTGTTGTTATTGTTATTTATATTGATGTTGTTGATTTTTGTGTTGGGGATATTTTCTGCAGTATGTTTCTGAGTGCTGTTTTGCAGTTCTCGCAAGCACTGAGTTTCTCAAAGACTCTTCGTGTCAATTGAACCAATCATCTTTCGCGGTTTAACTTTTTTACAAATCAAAACTTCAAAGGGTTGGATACTACTGTCGATAATAATTATGTTATAATTATACAGCCCCCACATAGGTCAGAGATTTCCCCAGAATTTTTTCTAAGCGCAATAGAAGTGGTAACTGAAGGGGTGTCCCGTCCCGTATTTTGAAAAAAAAATCAATTTGGGGGATGAAAATTATGAAATGGTGCAAATTAAGGAGTTTTTTTAAACTTTTTTAAGCGCAATTTCAAGCGCAAATCAAATTGTAAGCGCACTGGCAAACTGGATTTTGGAATCCAAGCGCACTGGGCCCAGACATTAAAACACCCTGGGGAAATCTCTGTAGGTGAACGTCTATTTCATACACACTCAGGTATTTCAATAATTGCATTTTTTATAACAAAATATTAACCAGACAAAATACAGCGACATTGATTATTACTATTAAATGACTTTACAACGCATTTTTAATAAACATCAAAACGTATTGATGATGTCACAGCGATGCCCAATAATTCAAACAAATCGTGTGATATTTTTCAATTAATCGTTTGGGGTTTTTTTTGCTAAAACGCAACAAATTACAGCCGCAATACGTACGAGGTTGAAAATTAATTTAGATCATATTTTAACATGCTGTTAAGTTTAATACGTTTTTCAGCGTTTAACCGTCAGATACGACAAATCACGAAAGTTTGACAATTTGTAACCGAACATGACGTTGATATGCCTGTTGCACGAGCTCTGCGTGATTTGCATGTTGTTTTCATTAACATCTGGCTATCAGAATCCTAGACAATTATATTCTCGGCCACGTTGACCGGGTTTGACACCCCGGAGTGTAGATACACGCATTCAGCGCACGCTTCGCGGATATTCAATCAAATCGTACCCCGAGCTTTCCTTATTGATCAGTAATGAGCGACTGCGTGAATGTCAGGTATGATTAGGCGCTCGCATATCAAGAATACGCTAAAAGAAATATGCTGGTACGGACAATACGGTCATGGACGGGGTTTTAGCCCTACGGTTATTGAAAGCACGTGCGAAGTAACTCGAGTCAGGTGACATTACCCGCAAAGAAAAACAGCGATCACCGTAACGAAGCGGAATGAAATACCGCAAAACTTCGCCAGCATCATCCAACATATACATTCACGTATGATAAACAGGAAAACTGATCTTATTGGCATACATGTGCATGTATTAATTAAGATAGTTACTTAATCTATTACCTATGGCTATTTCTGGAATATACCTGGCGGTGAAGCTTTATTTGACTAACTTTTGTACACGCGAATATCAAACAAATCATTTTAATTACACGTATATGTAGTTCTATTTCAATAAAATGTCATATTAAACAAGAACGAAAATACATGTTGTTATACATTGTACAGAACCAATTTTTGAAAAGTTTAGTCGCAAATGTGCATGTGGATGAAAATACTCAGCACTCAAATATCAAGTATACAAAGTATGAACTTATGTCTCAGATTGCAAATCTGGATAAGGAAAACGTTTGCAAATGTTGAAAAAATATGGTACGTTTTCTTTGTCATTATTGTTGGCAATATACATGTATACTGAATCCGAAACATATTTGTTTCAATGAGCAAATTTCTTATGTGTACTAATTTCGTTATTTCAAACAACATTGTTGACACTCAGTCATGACGTCGTGAGAACCAAGTACTTGATATTTTGCAAGTAACAAAAATACTTTGTAGTAAAAAATGTATATTAAGTTCCAACCAAGGTAAAAAAAGTTGGACAATTTAAATTTCGATTAAAATTAGAGAGAGAAAATACTAATAATGTCATCACTTTATGATATTATATTTAATGACATTGTTTGTACAGATTTATAATAAATACTAAAACAATAAATGTCTGAAACTCAGTAACTGTTTCTTTTGTTCTCTAAGCTATTAACAGAGCAATTTGTAAAAAAAGTTAACTTTTGGGATTTAAATAATAGCATAGACCTCCCCGAAACTGGACCAGCGTCATGCAAGCGTTTCCTTGTACTGATTTATGACGCTTTCAAAGCAGAATGACAATGTATGTTTTATTTTATAAGCGTCTGAATGACCAGGATCGTTGATGTACAGCTCTGGCACTTTAATATAAACGTCAGAGAGTTTGTAATTAGTCCACCATGGTGAAACCTGCAGCGACCATTGTATATTGTGTGGACGTCGTGTTAGAAGGTTCCTTAATAAATATGTCAACTTAAATTTTCGTCAGCTACAGTTCCTGTAACTGGAGCTGACGTAGGAACGCCTAGTGCGAATATAGCTGATCAAAGCTAGTCGTTTCCCTTTGACGATACAACATTGTAATTATTTACCGCCGAAACAATTAGTAGATAATTACAGTCAATGTATCTAGGAGTATTAGAGGACTTTGGTCATATGATCCTTTCCAAGAAAAAACACCACCATGTGACCACCACCACTAACAACAACAACAACAACATTTATTCAGCTTTTAAGCGAACATTTTTCTTCTAGCCTACAAATAGAACGATATACGTATATAATTCATAAACAACATAACACCATATAATAGAACTTCAGGCAAACGTTCAATGTATGTGTTTTAGGCAGTCATATATTAGTTACTCCCGGCACTTATTTGTTTATAAATTATATTATAATAATATAATTAAATTCCACAGAACTCATCGAAGGCCTAGATACGTATCTGTGTTATCGGTACCAAGAAAAATATAACATTTCACTCTCACGAAAGTTCTACAATTCCCCGTCGGGAGGGCAATATATCGTTCATATTACAAAATAGAAGCTTTTTTAAAAATTTGAACCAAAATGAATTAAGTAAAATTGTTCACACTTTTTAAGATTATTATATCAGTTTTCAATACGAGGCCTCGTTTATAACTGTCACGATAGAGCCTTGCTACCAAATACAGTATGCAGTAATTCAAGAATTTACGTTTTATTTTTTAATTATGTTTGACAAATATTTTCTTACAAATCTTTCTTTATTATAACTATGTTTTAGCAAAACCGAAACTTAACACTTGAGCTATCAAATAAATGAAATACGACAGGTGGAAAAAACGTAGGACAAAAAGTCACCCGTATATCGAGGTACGGCCTGGAACGTACTTTATACCTATCTTCCAGTTACAAATAAACACAACTTTGACCGAGACGACATAGTAAGGAATGTAGCCATACCCTAAGGGGGAAAAGTTAAATACTTTAATGTATAATAAAATATACCAATAAAGGAATAAACTTCTAACCATAAAGAAAATATTATCATCACAGTCAATACGCTAGAAAAATAAAATCGTGATTGTATACCCATTGTTACGTCAGCCCCGACGAAATCGTATTTCATCAAACGTTGCGAGCTGACCCAATGTGTTTATGTTCTGATATAAGCTTGTTTTTATTTCACACCACAAAAGTTCAGTCAGATGTTACGACAAACTTTGAAGTTTTAAGAAAACATTTAAAAACGATGTCCTAATTTTTAACTACATTGTATCCGAAAAGTTCGTTTAAAATTTGATTTTAAAGCAATAGTATGCAGATGTAATATAAACGCTTTTCCTTAATATTATTTGGTATACCATAGATTATGATACAATGTAACCACATTTTGAATACAGTGTAACATTATCTTTCCCATTGGTGTTATCAAAGACCTAAATTACATGTAATTTAGGTCTTTGGTGTTATTGTTGTTTTCCATATCTGGTGTATTCTCATGTTTTTTCATGTTGATATTTATGTTAGTGTTGCTGTTGTTTGTGTTTTTATTTTTATATTCAGATGCTCATGTTACCGTATACATGTTTTTGTTTGATGCATTTTATTGTTGCTTTCCCTTGCTTATAAACATTTCATTTTATATAGTTTTTTAGCAATTGACTCGGGTATCTTGCAACCACGAAATTCCCTTTGATTTTAGTGTCAACTAACTCGGAAATGACCGATCAAAATCAAATCCTTTCGATCTTTTAATTCTAGAATAATTATAATCACGTAAAGGTTAAACTTCACTCGATAATTCCTCAAATGTTTGGCTCCGTCGGCTCATTTTGATTTGATCAGTTTCTCCATGGATAAGTTTAAAACTACAAACTCTCGCGTTATGAGGATTAAACAAATTTTCAAATGTTTTTTCATTGCTTATCGTTCAACACAATCTCAGATCTTCGTCATGATAGACGATTCAGTTTTCCGTATGAGTAGTATAAAACATTCATATAAAACATACTTCTGTAAAATACACCAAAATCTCTACAATTATGAAAACATAAAATATTTTATGAAGGATCTCATTGAGATTATCATTACACCGACAACGTTGGCGGTCTCCTGCATCAAAGAAGAACTTGATTTAAGGTTGGCAGACACCCTACGGTGAAAAATATTTTCGTTTGTTTGAAATGCATTTATGTGATATTTGCAATTTCATTTTGCTTGTTGCGTATTATTTTTACCGGTATCAAGTCATAACCATCATCATAACCGGGGTAAGAATGCTGTAGCTGCTGGTGGTGTTATTTTTGTTGTTATTATTAATATGATGTCATGGAGACATTGTTATATCGTACTGTCGATTTATCGTACTGTAGATTCAATAAGTAATACTAATGAGGGAGCAATCCCATTCGAAAGAATAGCGGGGATTACAGTTAACGCAGGTATACACAGTTAAACCTAGATAAACAAAGTTTACCTGACGTACCAGCTAATGTTAACAACTGTTATCAATTGACTTTGAACGGACTGTATATATTGCCTTATTGTTACCAAACCTCTTGTGTATAGTATTCTCTCGTATTGTATCTATGGATGTGATAAGTCTGTGAAAATATTAACATCAACATGTGTGCATTTGTAGAACAAACAAAACTGGTTGCAACAGTGCTTTCCGTATAATTTGGCGACGTTGGTTCAAAAACTAGAGGAGCAACTCATATGCATGCCATATTTCCGTAAAATGTTTGGCATCAATTTCGGCTTATAAGACTGGATACTTATATTATAGTCTCGTTATTCAATATATTTAAAATAACAAATATTGCGCTGTGAGTCAGTACCCCGAAAAAGCACTTTTAACCACGAAACTAGATCCCCAATGAATAATTACAAGTATACTTTTGTCAATTTACACCAAAACCACGAAATGTTGTCCTATTGAAATTATTTTAAATGATTTTACAGTAACCAGACTTTTAAAGGTACCATGGTTTGCCATATTTTAATGATTAAATACGGCATGTCAAACCACATTAACAGTCTGTCGTGAAGTATTATGATAATGTACATTTTTGTACATGTACGATGATCTTCAAGATATTGTTAACACGTAGATCAGAAAATAGTTTGACGACATGTCACAGCCTGGTGCTATCTGCTTCCCCATCATATAAAAACAAAATGACTCGTTTAAATTCGTCTGTAAAACGATCGATTATTTAGAAAATAGTATTTTTAACAATAGTACTAAGTGTTATATATTTATAAAATATGCCTAGAAAGGGTAGTGGAAAGTCGTTACTCGTGAGCCAACACGTGTGTTGTAATGTTTTTTTCACATTTTACAAATATAGTTATACCGGTCGCCAATTGTCTATCAAGATCTAACTAGACCACTTTTGTGGTGAGTAATAGCACAAAGGGTCTTCGACAAACCATCAACAAAATAATATGAACGAGCGATAGTTCCTGACTTGTCCAAATAATTTAGATTTTAACTGGGATAATTGTTTATGTTCAACAGTCAGCGGACATTTCGAGAGTTGCCTGCAAGACTGTAGTAAGTCCTTCTTTAATTACATGTAGTTACTACAGTCTTGTGGGCTACCCTCGATTTGTAGTACCAAACATGAAAAAGAAAAATGAAATTTAAAACAATACAAATCATTAATAAAGTATGGATCAGCTGAAGACAAACACTTCATGAGAATGTTTTGAAACCCAACTTTTAAATAAATTATAAGTAAACCAAATGAATCTGAAACAGTTCAACACAGTTTAATGTTCACTTTCTATTGTAATATTTCCTAACAAAATCCGGAATTGCTGGAATAAAGAGGGGGGCTTTATCTGAGGAATATGCCGCTTAAATTCCCTCCTAACGACAATATGATGGCATTTTGCTTTAAAACCGGAATTTGTCGATATGATAACACTTATCTTTCTCCAAAACCTTCTTGGCAGATCACATAGTTCAATCAGATAGCAGAGATTTATTCCTGATTTGAAAACAAAAGTTTCTCCTATTTTGGAAACCACTAAAGGACTTCGGTTTCAAACTCATTTGCATATCTCGCCGCTACATGTCGGATAAACTTAACGTTAGTCTCGTTTTCAACGAGATTTCGAGACAACGTTACATGTCACCCGGAATAAATATATGCAAATCTTTCTGCATACAAAATCACTGTAGCAATTTGATTTTTTGTCTTAAGCTAGCTAAAACAAACAGTTTTTACACTAGGAGTGTAGGAAAGATTTTGGAATACGAAAACCGATATAAGCATTTATAGGAATAGGAGATGGTTCTTGAAATCTGTTGAAAATTATGGTTGCCAAGGGAAACATATAATTAAACATTGAATAATTGCTATTATCAAAACATCTTTAAATACAATACAAGTAAACCACAAACTTCGTTTAATGTCATTTTGTATATTAACAGCGTTGTCTTTATTTATGCTCCATTCCAACAAGGTGTAAATTAGTACGTGTGAGGGCAGTTGGTATTCCTCACGACAGCCTTCGAAAATTTGTAACTTTACTTTTGAACTTATGATACTATCGTTTTATACTATTTTTCTACTGGCTTTAAAGAACACAGTATCACAGGCGCCACGATTTTCTGTTTCTGTGAAGAACTAAAGATAGGCGATGTGACGTCATTGTTATGTCATCATACACGTGTTTGCCGTTCGGCAATATGTTCTTATTATCATTAGGTAAGCTCCACAGAACTAATATAGTTCAAGCAATACAAAACACGAGTTTGTTTTCTTGACTAGCGAACAGATTGGTGTAAGAATGTATGAATGTCCTTGCTGTAACGTTTTTACAACAAATAAACAATCTGTTACACCAAAATCATACAATAGTAGTGAATACCCTACACACGTCCAATGACTGTGTAAATAACGTATCGACAGAACGGCATTCTTGCACGACGGAAGATAAACAAAAGACGCATCGAGCCACATCCCTGTTTGATTAGCGAAGTTCATTGATAACCGCGCCACTTTTATTCTTGTGAGAGTACGAGTGTGAAAGGTGGTGAAGCAACAGCTTGCATGGCCGCCATATAATACTACACTAACACAACACCACGATATATAGATCTTAATAATTCTCATGTTCCAGGCTTGTTTAATTGGAATACGTTTAGTTTTGACATTGATTTAAGCATTATGGACACGTTGGTAACAAATTTATACGTTCAGTTTTTGTAGGAATCATAATGATATTGACAATATAGAACCAAGCTACGAGTGTTCAAACTACATGCCGTTTGGATATTGCTGCTAGGCGAGCCAATGATGGTTCAAAGCCCTTCTACTAACCATTTAGAATGTATGCTGTAACGTACATTACAAGCCAACTATACCATACATTTCTGAAACAAGAGTACTTTTATTTCATTGTATCAATGCATATCTTCTATTTGGGCCCTTTGACGATAACATCAATTTCAGCTATATAAATTACATTATTAAGTATTGACAGAACTAATACGAAAGTTCCGAATGTTATCGCCCTTAAATGTTGTGCATGTTTTGAGTTCGTCAGTGTTTCCGGAAATACGGTGAAGAGGCTAACATCCGGGCATGTTTGAGACCGTACTTAAAACGGAGATAAATGCCACCACTGGCCGTACCACAGCCGTGTTGACATTTTTGTAGGATGATTTATTAATATAATTAAGTGCGACCAGTGTTAGTTCTTATTAACCCTGGTTTCTTCAAAGACAGGGCTTAATGTCACACCGATTGACTTAACACCGTTGCTTTCCTTACCAATGAAACAAAAACGTAAATCAAAAGCCGGAGCTATTCCGCGACTCACTGAACACGTATGCGGTTCCATGCCACCCAAATAGCTCGCCTTGTTTTCTCGGAATCCGAATCATTTCATAAATAGCGGTTTAATCATAGCAGTTATTCATTGAGATAGTAAAGTACAAGACTTAATCTTTAAGTCCTCGGTTATTCCATGTAAAAGGAAGGACTAATTTTCACGACTGTTCCTGCGGCGAAACAGAGCTTTATCGCCGCTACCGTGTTCTCTGAATACAGCATGACGCTTTCAATAGACGTGGGATAGACAAATAAAATGCATTAAAGTCCCTGATATCGATTTGAATCTGGTGTAATAAATATTTAGTTTTTATACTCAAAATTGTTATGAGAAGTCTAATGAATACTTTAGCGGTCGTAATCTGTTGGAAGTGAAGTTCCATGAGAGGGCCTCCCAAGCTTGATCGTAACGAGATTGTGTTTCAACTATATTGCAAATTTATTGGTGTAAAGTAATTTTACCGCAATACACCTACCGCTTGTAGAATTAACGTTTAACATACAATTGGATAATTCATAAAACTATGTTATGGATATAGGATAGATAAAAACCGATTCTGTCTTTCTGGAATTTTTAGCCAATTTTCAAAGTACTCACAGCGTTTCTTGGTGCTTATTTTTCATGACTTTGTAATGCTCACGCCAAACACTCGAACAAAATGATGTAACCATGAGTATTTCTGGACAATGTGCTTGCAAAATAAGTATTCAGCCAACAATAAATAAATACTTATAATAATAACACGTCCAATTTCAGTCTAAATTGCCTATCAGCATAAAATTATGAAATGAAAAGGTCGTGTTATGTAGAACACAACTGGTTGTCCCTTGTCAATGGGACGCCACATATCATAAACATGTATAAGAGGTAAGTCTTTGAAAAGGCCCTAAAGATTGTTTGTATTTTGTTTTATGGGCTATTATGATATAAAATCCAAACTCAAAAACGTCTCGTTATGATATATGTTTAATGGATATTTATGTATGTCTATCTGTGCGAATTCATTTTGTTTATATAAAGTTACCCATCCATACATGCCGGCTCATATTTCAAACACGACAAGGCCACAATGACACAGTAGCGGTCCGGAGAAGTCATGTGACGACTTACAATAAACACCATAATGATTCATAACTATATTAGACCGTGCCCGTATAGTAGTCGGCTTCCTACACAATTTATGCGGCCCCTATGGAAAACGAATAAGAAGAAATCACAGCAACAACTGCCAAATTTCACCATTAGTATCATTTTTCAAAGCACCGGATTTAATTTCAAATAAATGGATCATATCAATTCTAGAAGTATTTGCTGGGTATTGCTATTAATCAAACACGATCGTTAGGCCCGTAGGATTCCGGTATGCTCGACCGCTATACGCACGTTTAAATATGATAAATTGAACATATCGAGTTTTAGATACAAACATATATGCAACAGTCGTTGTCTACAGGGGGTGGGGTAAATTTTGTACAGATACTCTTTACAGTATTTTAACAGCGTTTCACTTCTCAAATGCAATGGCGTGCGCAAAATATATCTGGCTGCATATGATTAGATAATATTCTTACATGTGATACCCCTGTTCTAAAACAAACTTCAGAGGTATCTAAGAGATTCCTATTGGTATGAATGCTGATTATGATTACTTAAGTATATATTAATGTACAGTGTACGAGTCACCATAGGCCGCAAATCACATTAACACAAACGGACACACACAAAAAGTGATATCTAAAGACGGGCGTGCATGTAATTATAAATATTTCAGCCGCTGAAAATTTTGGGCATTTTATGAAAGACAATGAATGATTAGGATGAAACGTTTGTGAAATTGTGAAAAACTGTCGGTAGAGGAAATATGTGTAACAGTATATATGAACAAAGAGGCGATGTTAAAAATCATAAATTGGAGTTTGCTTCGAAATCTGTACGTTATCCAAAAGAACAAAGGATGGCAAAAACAACGTAATTCCGGTTGGGTACCACTCACATATTATGAAATACATTTCCAATACATCGGTATGATGCAATTTACATAGTTGTAAGCTAAACCAAGGAACAATAGCGGATTTTAATTAATATATTGCTAAGGCTCGAGTGGAATGCCGCCATTTTGAAATGATGGAAGAAAACCGAGGATCACCAACTGAGACTCTCAGCATCCGGTTTCCATGTTGCTTAATTAAACGAACTGGAGAATATAATTAGGTTTGCAGAAATTTGAGCAAATATTTACTACACTATACTACACAAGATGCACCAAGCTAGGAAAGTCAGTGAATATTAGCCAGGTCCGCGGTAGTATGAAATACTCAGTTGAACACTTGCATGGAACTGGTTTAACAAACTATCAGTTAAATGAAATAATTGAACGAAATTTAAAATATCTTATCATAATATGTTATTATTATTATTATTATTATTATTATTATTATTATTATTATTATTATTATTATTATTATTATTATTATTATTATTATTATTATTATTATTATTATTATTATTATTATTATTATTATTATTATTATTATTATTATTATTATTATTATTATTATTATTATTATTATTATTATTATTATTATCTAGTTTAGTTCCTTCATTAATTTCAGTATTCGTGTTTGTGCTAAATTCCTGTTTGTAACGTTAGTATAATTGTATGTAATGCCACATGAGTCTATGGCCATCTGCTCTGAATCGACATGTTTAACTCTTACGATCGGATGCGAACAGTTTCAAACACGTCATAACTATACTTAATGCTAATAATATATAAGATTATTTAACATAACTGAACTGAATTGTATGTGTCAATCAAAGATGGATTTCAGCAACAACAATAACCACAGACGTTGCAATTATGGACATATTGCCAAATGATATTATAAATCTAATCAACTACACAAAGCATCTATTGAATAAAAAAAGTCACACAGTTATCAAATAACTGTATTTTCACACAATATAGTCTCAAATATCACAAATGAATAAATACATATTAATATACATATTTTGTGATCATTATAAACTGAACAAAGCTTATAAACATATACTGCAAAAAATGATTTCTAGGCAAGTACGAGCGTATCTTAATGATCTAGACCAACATTGCCATATCTACATGTACTTTTATGTAGCACCAACATGGTCCTGGTATGATCTTGGATAATAGCATCTACAAATTAATTACTCAAACTCGCTATACATTGTATAATTATATGAAGTAATGTTGTAAATGTTTTGCTCATTACAGTTACGTTGGACAAAATATAGCGCAATCTCTTCGGAGCTAGCCTCCATATACCCCTGTTGAACAATACGATCATCTTATTCCAGAAACAACCATTGACTGTAAAAAACTCTCCATAGCAACTACCTCTGTACAACAACAAAATTGTTTATTTCACAATGTGTGTTGCTCGTTGGGAGGGTTTACTGTATACCCAAACTGAGTCATGAGCTTAAAACACTTAGTTAACTGATTGAAACATGGAAACTATTGAGCACGTGACGTCACTAATCAATTAGGATTATCTTAAAACAGTCACATACTCATACTCATCATGTATGGAATCAATTAAGCTATACTTTAATATATGTACAACAAAACGTACGGTCCAGACAGTAAAAAGGTCGCTAAATTAATAATATAATAATTTTTCACTCAGTCACATAAATAAACGCACCGTCTCATTTCAATTTATAAAAGTTTCTCCTAGTTCGTTGGTGTTCCAGCGTAAATTATGTCTCTAGTAATAAATTTGTGTTTAATATCTTATCTAGCTTGTTTGGGTGTCAAGCCTTATATAATTTATTGTCATTTCTAAAAAGGTTGATATTTAATGCACATATTAACATTTTTAACACGTCACAAAATACTTATCACCACATTAATGGTGAAAATAAATCAAGTTTTAACTATATAAGGTTACTAGCGTGGTTTTACTTATTTGAGCTGAAACAGGGTGGGTGACTGTTTGATGATTTCGGGTGTCATGTATGCAGCTCCGAGTGCGGTCAGTTTACGGGTGTTAACAGTTTGCAAGAACAACTATCGTATTATGACAGGGATACATCAAATATCAGCCCCGAGTGCGGGTAGTATATGGGTGTTAAATTGTTTGCAAGAACAACTATCGTATGACAATAGTACATTTCGCATGAAGCTCATAGTATACGGGTGTTAGCCATTTGTCAGAGCAACTGTCTCATAACAGGGGTACATGACGTATGCAGCTCTGTGTGCGGGTAGTATATGGTTGTGAACGGTTTGCGTATGAAAGATGAGGCTCCGAGTGCTGATATGATACGGGTGTTAACTGTATGCTAGAGAAACGATCGTATGTATATAACTTGGGTACATGGATATATTTCACTGATGCCCTCAGATGGTTTAGGAGTGTATGACTATTGTAATATACTGTGGGTGTTCATCTCATGGTTATAAAACATCCTGTCATTGATGCTGACATATATGGTGACAATTATGTGTTTCTGTCACTTCTCGGGTTCCCACTGATTTAGAGGTGATCATAGCATTGGTGCGGATACTGCGGATGCTGATAACTTTGATAGAGTTCATTCAAATTGTTATCATGTGTCAGGCGCCCGTTTCATAGACATATCTTCAGCTAAAGGTCTACTTTTTTCATATGCAACTTTATTAAAGCAATCGGCAGCATCCATGGATATTCAAGCATAGGTATATGAAGTAGACTTGTCGTAATTAACAATTTGAAATTTTAGAAATTGAGTTTACACAGAATACGCTGAATAATCGACAGAAATGTTCGATCTGAGCGTAAGTCTATGAAACGGGTCATTGATTTATTAGCTGCATAACAGAATAGTTTCAACCAAATGCAGCAAAATGGTACTAGTGACGCTGCTGATGTTGTTGTTGCTGCTGATGCTACCAATAATGATAGTGCTGCAGTAGGCACAGTGACTTCTGATAGAGGTGAAATGGTGTTACAATGCTTACTTTGGTTTCTGACCTTGTAGCTATAGAATATGATAAAGTTTAATAAATATTAATTGAAGATAAAATATGTCGATGATAATTTATGTGGCCATGTGCTGAAAATAATGATGATAATGATGATAATTATTGTACATGTATAACTCGCTGGCTTAGAATGAGATGGTCGTAAGGACCTTATACGACTATTGCATCTATGAATTCTACAACATAAGGCGCTTCTTGTGAGCCTACTTTCACGAAAATCAGAAGTTGTCATGTTGATCAAGCTGACGATGGAAAAGCTTGTTTTACCAAAAGTAAAGAGTGATTGTCAGACAGTTTTTCTTGTTTTCTCAAAATATTGATTTTGTAGTTACGACCTTCTCATTCTAAGCCAGCGTTTTGTCTTATGATAGCGACGATGGCGACATGGGAGTTTGAATGACACAATGCGTACATGCAGTGGTAAGCCCATTACAAAAATTTCGCGAAGGTGCGTTCAGGAAATTCTGAAAATTTAAAATGCAAGGCGTCAACTGTGTTCGCGGGAAATTTAAACGACCGTATCATTTAGTCTATGATCCAGTAAATTAGGCGGAATGTAAATTTCTTTTTATCTCTGAATTTATGTATCGCGTATCTAATTAATGTTAAAATTCCGTAAAAATGAGAAGTGATAGCGACAGCCGGTGGGATGTTGATCTAAAAGGTGTTACACTGTATCAAATGTCCGAACGAATGTTAGACAAAAGTTCACATATTTTCGCGAGTTTTCATCTCTGAACAAAATATCACTGTGCTCAGTTCCTCTACATGCATTCGTCTCGTCGGTTGTGTTTATTGAACTCGGTTTAGTCTTTTTACCAAGAAGTTAGTGTAATTTGATTTATTAACAATGTTTTAGTATGGTTTTTTACTCGCTTATTTAAGTTGAGTACTCTCCGTCCTGTCCCTGTATCTATCATATCTTTGAAAAAATATTATAATGTTGTGAGTCTTAATTATCATTATTACTATTAGTCATTTAAGTGAAATTATCCTAGTAGGGATCACATGAGTTTTATCATAATTGGTTCCAGTTAGTTCCAACAATCTGGTCAATTAACAAGCAGCATTAAGACGGTCGTTATAAAGCGGATAGCTGCCAGCTTTCCCATAAACGCTTTACAAATCATAATCTTTTACATTTTTACATCGAAGCACGCAAATGTTCGAGCGATATATTTCCTACATAAATAAACTTCTATGTATACAAAATTTGATTACGTTTCGTCACTTACACGATATACGGCTTAGTGTTGATTTTAAACAGAACCATGATGTACGGACCGGTGTTGATTTTAAACAGACCCCAAACTTCCTGCGCTAGACTGGTACAGGATTCCGCTAAACTCTTGACTACATTTTATGTTTGATTTTTGATGTCTTAAAACTTAATGAAATGCCACTTAAGTTGGATTACCGGGCGATTAACCATGTGGTTGACAACTGAAAACGATGTTAAAACACAATTATAGATTGTTATGTTTACAGAGACAGAGAGTGAGGGGGAAACGATACAGTACAGTGGTATGTTGGCATTTTACCGGGATTATGTCGCTTGTTACGTTTAGAAACAAAATCGAAAACATGAATGGCGCGGCAATTATCTTAAAAGTTTCTCTGGTATTTATTTAATTTATTTACAAGCAAATTAATACAATGTTGAAACATTTTGTTGAAGTAACTAGAAATGTTTCAATCATTGGAAAACCTGTTGATGAATTGTAAGCCGAACTGCTCGGCACATTGTTACTTGTTGTTTAAGTCGCTATGCCGCATCAGTCGAATAATATTTTTGACGAATAATAATGAACAATGCTCAGTAAGATAAGTGAATAGAAAATTTCAAAAAAATAGTTATTTTCTAATAATGTTAGTGACCATATAATGTTGTTTTGTTTCTTTTAATTACCAAATATTTTTAATATATAATAAATAGATACATATAGATGCTTCATAATAGCTTGATATATTAGAGAATCATAACTTAACTGCATGTTCCAGTTTTTATAAAGAATCACACATTTTTCTAGGGGATTTGTAATCGTAACTGTTTATCAACATTAGTTTCAATAATAAATGGAAATAACTGAGCCGATTGTCGCAGTAATGGACTTCTGTGTAACGCTATATCAATAATAAAAACTCTAAAATGTCCTTTTTTGGTTATACATGTGTACGCACTGTGTAATTTTATTCCAATATAAATATTTCATTTCGCTAGATGTTAAGCCTAATGTAAACTAGACAGGTCCTATTAACGATAAAATCATAAAAATCAAAATGCGAAGATTATTATATTGAACGGAAAGTGCCATTAGTAACGGAATGGTCCAAAATCCCGAGTTTGCCATTTTAACGAAAAGGGTGCACCCTTACTGCATTCATATGAAAATGATTAGACGCATTGTTCTTTTAAGGCTTAGCATAGGAAAATGCCATACCAAATCAATATTTTATTATGTTGGTTGAATTTCAAACCGTTAAAGTACAGTACATTTTTTAAAAACCCTTCTTATTCAATTATCGTAAAGAATTGAAACAAATCGCCAACAACTCAACTCAGCCTAGTGTTCATTCACAATATACGTAAATTTACTCTGGTAAATAATTTATTATTCAAATCATTCGAATCGTTTCGGCTTTTGTCCTTGTGGCGCAGTTGGTGTATATTTACTTTCTTTACAGAATTAGCTACGCCATTTTGGCATGAAATCTGGCGAAATTTGAATACCTTTTCATTGGATGTTTCATACTTTTTTCGTATTGAATAGCAGCTAGTTGCGGGTGGTATCATGTTAAATATGGTGACATATACAGTGGAGGTACATATAGGGTTTGTCAGGTATTCACTATGTTACAACATCTTACAAATATAAATAATACATTTTGTATATATCTCTGGCATAGACATAGAATGAAAAGGTCGTATCTACAAAATCTATATATTGAGAAAACAGAAGAAAACTGTCTGTAATTTACTCTTTACTTATGGTAAAACAAGCTTTTAAAACTTCATTTAGGTCCACATGACAATTTCAGATTTTCATTAGAATAGGCTCATAAGAAGCGCCTTGTGAAGCAAATTGCAAACATGTATGAGGCTTATAAGTTCGTAAGTAGTAGTTACGACCTTCTTGTTCTAAGCCATCGATATATTCCTGGATTGACTGTCGACTGATGGAGGCAATGTATTCATTACATGCATCTTCAGCTATTGACTTCTGGTCGATGCAGCAAAGGTGGTATTCACATAGCATACTAGGGGAAAATAAGAATTTTCTTAAAATTGTCTTAAGTGTATCAGCGAAACAGGATAATCAAGATCATCAATGTTTTAGTTAGTTTAGAAGCATTATGTAAAGAGCTATAATAATCACAAAGAAAATATGGATTTTTATAGTTACATTTCGTGGGAAACGTGTGCCGCTCAAGTCAAAATATTGAAGTTTTTTCTTAAGGTGCTTTGTGAATTCCTGTCCAGGAGTTCAATCCGAAGTGTAAAACCGAAACATCCGTATCTGTATTCGTATCAAGTCTTCGGTACTGTACACATCGACTAAAGCAATAACTATTGAACATTGACGATTAATTATTAATTTAAATTGATATTTGAGTAAACGGCAATACCAGGAAAGAATTAGACCTATATCGATTTTTATATTGTTTTTCATTGTTTTAAAATTATCATTATCATATTTAGATGCCACACGAATTATGTTGTTTAATCATGGTTGATTTACATGCGCTATGATTATTGTCGTTTGTGATTGTTTAAATCAACAAAATAATAATTAATATTTACAAATCAGGGATCATAGTGAAAGTACTTTACTTAACGCATACAACCAACGATCAATGTATTCACAAAGCGGACCGATACTCAAAGTGTTCGTATGTCGAGCTATTTTCACTATAATCCCCCGTTTTTCGCCCATACAAACTCTATATGTTAGAATATAATAGACCGGCGGGTGGGCTCGCTATTTTCCTCGCTATGCAAATCTTTTCCTCAACAATTTTGACATGCTGTAAAGGGAATAATGTCAGCGAAAACAGCAATCTTGCATATAAATGAGCTGGGTCGACCGACCAAACTTGGCGTATCAAAGCAGAATAGGGATTTTGGTATGTTCGCGATCGAATTATTGTTTGAGCATTTGGGCGAAAGAAATCTATTCAAACTCGGTAGAGTATTTTTAAATTATGAACTGCTCAGGTTATTGAAAGGCGGCTGACGAGTTTATGAAACAGCGTTCATGCGGAGTGAGTTTTTGTGTAAAAGTGTAAAGGTCAACGAGTAAAAACTTGGAGGTGGACCGCCGCCATATTGACCGTGAAAATAACCAAAGGTTTCCGAAAGGCACGTGACGCCATCTCGTCTGCTACGAGATTATTAATATAGAAATATAATGACGGTCAAGTAGAAGGAGCCGTATCTAAGAACTCTGTAATGTACCATAAAATAGTTTAACGACTCGTTAATGCTTTATAGAACTTTATTTCCGAAACATGCCCACACTAAGACGTCACAAGTTATAGTAGATGTAAATCTTGACATGTGTTAGATATGCGACGATGTTAGGGGAAACAAGCACGCATGAACCTTCTGCCTGATACAGATACTGCTTAGCATTAAAACTTATTTCATATTCTCGGTTCCGACCGACACGCCATTTCTACTCTCGGTATACCATTGCGAACAATGGTCAGTAACCGACTCACTTCAGCCTGCTTCCATGTGTTAATGTACTTGAAAAGAACGTTGGAACTCATTGGCTTGGGATGTGCCATTCGGAACTCCTCGGAAATGTACAAAATATGATTTGAAATGCAAATTGGACGAGATGTTCCGAATGGGGTTGCACCAGGACTTGTAACCATGCAATACATAAAACGATACTTTCATACACTACAAGAAATAGACCTTACTACTGTTTCATAACAGCTTATTTTCAAACATTTTGTTGTCAGTTTTCCAGAAAATGGAAATTTCAAGTCAATTAAAAGTTTTTGCAGTTCTCGTATTACACAACCAACATTGCAGTTATTTAAAATCGATCTCAAAGATGCTAGTGCCAACTGTGTTCATGTGTGTTGGAGTTATAGCTCTCCGAAAGACGTCCGATTGCGAACGAGGCTGCTTCTATAGTGTAGGTCATAAAATTAAATGGATTACATGTACTGATTACATGATTTTAGATTTTTCTTAATCCTGTTTCCTATGGTAACTGACGCAAATATTCTTATCGCTATTTTTAACATTCATCTAGTATTTAGCACACGCAAGCCTTTTACAGAATGCATAGCAATTCATTTTGTAGAAAATCAGCACTACAAAGGTACGCGTAAACCCGTAATTCGTGCGATGACTCAATTTCAAGACAATACTATATACAACGTTACACTATATACAACGTAAGACAATTATTGATTGGAACAATCTGAACAGTGAAATTGTACGCGCAGAGTCAGTCCAGAGCTTCAAAAGAGCTCTCCAGCAGTGTGATTAACAAAGTGCTAATTACACATCTCTCTCCCGCTGCGTATATACCGAAAGGTCCTGCAGTGTATACATCCAGATCCAGATCCAGATACACTAGTAGTACGTATCATTGGCGACGTGGTGGAATAAGTACTAACTGTAATACCCATGTACTTCACGCCCGATGTCATTAATTATTAACGCCGATTTCAATAAAACGATTGCGAGTGAATGTCTCTGAACTCGAATATTGAGGTTTTTGTCTACGTGTATACTTGACATGTTATTGTGATCAATATAATCATGATTTTTATTTTGTTCTTATGGTCTATTAGTGCTCAATGTCTAGCCAACATGTTAAGAGCATGTACGTAGACCTGATTGACAAAAGATGGTGTGATGTAGCCACATTGATACTGGTTAAATACTTGTACAACCGATTTAGGGAGTTGTTGCGTTCGCCGAGCAGTATGGTGCGTTCGTACTCTGCATTGTTAGGCGATTGCCCCGTACAGTACCATGTATGCAAACCTATTGATTGCATAATTTGCAACAATAACCTTACTTAATACACGTGAATTCCGAAACATGAATAAAAAATTTAAATGTTCTTCAAACATTAATCTTATTAAATATAATTGTCTTACCTGGATGACTCGCATATTCAATCCAGTCTCCGCAGCTAATTGCTCCCTTATATGCCGAGTAGGTTTAGGAGTTGCGTTGAACGATGCTTTTAAAATTTCAAGCTGTTTGGCTTTTATGGTGGTTCTAGGTCCCCGTCGTTTGTTTCCTGACTTTGTTTCGCCTTCCTTGTTATTGTTACTATCATTGTTATCTAGACTAGAACAATTACTTCCTGGGTTATGTTCAGGAATTTGTGAATCAGGACCTGCTGGACTTAAACACGAGTCCGATAAAGGATCCCTGGTTTCCTCTTTAAAGCCCATGTTATCCGAATTAATGTGACTATCCGATAAGCTGTTTGAATCGGACTTCGAATCGGCCGATATTTTAGAAATCGACAGATTTAAACCCGCATTTGAACTAGGTATAAGGTTCGTTGAGTCTGTATTATGCACATTTAATGACGGGCTAATTACACTTATCCGTCTTTCTGAATTTGCCAGGAATAAATCTTGTTCACTCGTATGTGACTCGTCGTGAGCTCCAAAGTCTCCGTCATTTGCCGACTGGTCTAATACATTCTCAAAATCTCCTTCATCTTCTACATCCGAACCTGAAATATTAATGCAAACATTGAAATAATAAAATGATCGATACAATAGCTCAAGTTTACTGGTATATGCAGCACATACGAAATGGAATAAGAAATAAACCATACAAATGTACAATACAAAAAGTGGTGTGGGTCTTTCTGAATCTATCTTAATTAAATTAAACAAGTTTTGAGATGATGGTCACGTTTATTTGTTGTTTTTTTGTTGGTCCGATTGTTTCATCTGTCGTCTTAAAGTGTGTACATCTTTACTGTTTTGTTTTGTCACCAGTACTGTATCACTAAATTTTCCAACATGTACGCCTTCAAAGGTAACCCTAATATACGTATAGATCGACAATTGGTTAGGACAATGTTAATATGCAATACTTAAAATACTCTGTATCAATTAGGAATATGGTTCATCACTATCATGTAGATACGCGTGTAGGATGGGATGTGTACAATTGTATTGATTTATATACCAGTCGTTAACGAGGGATGATCCATTTAAATCCACCCACTTAATTAAACATTTACCAACTACATGTACGACATAAACGCTGCTTGTGTACTCTCAGTACAAATTGTTCGATTGTACAAAAATGTCATTAAACGTGCCACAACGCTGACTATGTCTTCTAAGCCTTTTGTTTTTAGATGCAGTTTAATACTACGAATGTGTTGTATGCAATGATTCGAGCCATGTGACAGGCGAGACAATACATGACAATACAACAAGAGGCTGGCAGAGTTCTTGTGTCAATATTTGTCCACATACAATTGCAGGGTTAGTTCCGTATTGACAACAAATTACCGCTAACGTTCAAACATGGAAACAAATAATTGCCAGCTTCGGCGACAGGTAAATCGTTCATACAGATATAAGTGGACGTTATTCAGTGTGAGTACAGGGTAATGTTGTGTGTTTCTGGTTCGTCCTATGTACATACATTTTGTACAACCTAACACTACTAGCCGGAAATAACCAAACACCTTCGGAAACCTTGATTATTACTTAACTTAAATGAACGTACAGCTAAAGAAGTTTGACCTAAAGCGGACAGGAGACGTCAGCGTCGTTGCACAGCAGGCTTTGTTGATTTAGTTGTTTCAAAATTGCGAAATACGACAAAAAATCAGAATCTAGTGTATTTACCAAACAAATAAATCGAACACCAGCTTGAGTTTGTTTGTAAAATAAACAATTTAGTAAAGAATCGATTTGAACACATGCAGTTTTTGTTGAATTAAAACCTCAATTACTTTGAGCTTTCTTAAAGACGCTAAACGAAGACGCTAGAACTAGCTGTGTTTTTTGTCTTGTAGCTTATGCCGCCAATGGTATTGTCTATCGTGGCTTTGCAATATTTCAAATCATGTGACGTATATATGTGTACGCAGTGCCATACCTTCTTTCTAAGATCATCGGTCAAACATTTTTTTTTCTTAGCAGGACTTAAAGAAAGGTAAATGAGCAAACGTGGTCCAAAACAAAGGCTGGTGTTTAGTAGTGTTTGATGCATATGCTGCTTGTAAACCCATAGTATGGTTATTGTTTGTTAAAATGGGGACATGTTTTTCTTTGTAGCGCCGTTGTAACTTAAGCAAACAGTGGGTGAATCACCATTTGTATGTTTTTAAATTGAAAACGATGTTTCATTGATTTGTATTGTTGTTGTTTTTCAGTCACTAGAAAAACAGCTAGTTAGCGACGAAATAATTAATATTTCTTTTGATTTTATCTCGACAACATGCTCCAGGCGACCTTTTAACTTTATCGATTTCAATAGTTCTTCATTCAACGTGTATGTTCTTACAAACATTGCCAATCAACGGGTATGTATTTGGCCGGTTTTATTTCAATCACAAATCCTGAAAAACATTCTTCATTAAAGACAGCGATTCTGATACGCCTTGCATGAAGCCTATTTAGGCGACCAATAATATTTGCAGCATTAAAATAAATGGTTGGCACCTTTTCACAGAAACTCAAAGTTAGATTACATGCCTATCATTAATAATAGATCAATGGTTATAAATACCAACTCCCTCTGTATTATTTGCTTGCATTTTTATGTTATTTTAACTTTATTTTATCGTCATTAAAGTTTCATTGAGTAAATGATTTACCCCAATAAAACCTGCATCACAAACTGAAACATTTAAAATAACACTAATCTGCGGCATGGTTTACTATTCTAAAATAAACACCACGCTGCCACTTGATCGTATTTCAGCGTAAAGCTATGATTAATTAGTTTCGTATTCAATGAAATTAGTTTCGAATTCAATGGCGGATGTTCATGTGAACACATTGTTTCCTGATGTTTCCTTTTCCACATTGGTCGACTAAGGTATGAAAATTATGATTAATGACTGGTAATGACTCTGCTTAGAACAATTAATTGACATATTTGCACATTTTCCCGATTCTCTAAACGTTTGTCGTTTATCATTGGTGATAAATACAGTGAACTGCGGTGACATTCCGGTACAAGGAGCAGAGAACAAGCACTATACAGGCTATAAAATACAATTGATCGGCAACATACTGTCTCTGATCGCTGCTGTATGAATAAATAAAATTTTAAAATTATGACATCACAGTAATGATGCATATTTTATACGTCGTATCGGTATAGTTTGTTCAGCCGTTTCCGAGTGCATTGAAGGCTTATTGACTCTGAAGATTTAGAAAATTGGTGAATATTTGATAAACTTGAACACATAATGAGCTACAAACAATGTTGTCATCGTCATTTAGCATTGATGCATTGCACATTAATCATACGAATAATGTATTTTCATGAACTATGGGAAATCGTTGTATTAAAACGTACTTTAAGACTTGGAACATTGATACAGTTTTATCAAAGCATTTACGACAATCGTAAACGTGCGCTCAAATTTGAATTCTTTATAATTATAACCCATTCATGCTACATATTCTGCTAAAGCGATACGTATTAATTGTAGATACAAATGCATTATCTGAAATTTAAAGTTGAAGGTGAGTATACGATTTCGGTGAGTCATTGATAAAAACAGTTCTCTTAAGTAAACGTCCGCTAATGGTAGACAATTGCATTGCAACAAACTAAAGCAGAAACAATGCAATCACGAGAGATAAGGGCCAATTTCTGTGATAGTCTATACATTATTTCCTCAACAGGAAACTGAGATGTAGAGTGCAATGAAGCATTTCCACATAAACCCTCCTGATTTCCCGCAGACGACAACACTGAGACTCTGAAATGGATCGGCAGACGAACTAATGGCGCCAAGACAGGTCAAGCGTTTAGTGAAACGGAACTACTACAACACATTCCGGGTGTTCAGAAGCTCATAAAAAGCGCAGAAGAAGTACATAAATTTACTGAATTCTTGTTAGTGACAGGAACTATTTTTTCTATGGCGTAAAGTGATGTATTATGACATTCGGTTTTGCGGGAACAGTTGCGAAACACGGTAAGTAACTGCAGCAAAATGGATCCGGGACGGTATGAAAAATTCTTACAACTTCATTGCTGGTGCCAACAGGCCTAAAGGTGTCGGTAATTGAATTCTTGCCAGTCAGATAGTATTTAATCATTTCAACAAGCACTACTTTCTAATGATTTATGATGTTTGTAACTGGCCATAGATCCGTAGCATATATTTCAAAGGTAAAAGAATAATACATAAGTGCCACTGGTAAGCTATTAGACTCGTTAGTAAGTCTGAAAATATTTATCTCTCTCCTCTCTTACAAATGGTTCCCCCATTCTGTGGCTGCCAAGGTCGCAGTTATAATATCAAGTGAAACCATGATTAGTATGAAGCATTGAAATGGAAAATGAGTTGGTGATGCAATAGAAAGTGCAAAGACTTACGAAAACAAACAAACAATAAACATGACTTCTGTCGATTCAATAAGTAATACTAATGAGGGAAGAATAGCGGGTTAAATACAGTTAAATCAGTTAAACATGGTTTACCTGACGGACGAGCTTATAATTACAAACGTTTTCATTTAAATTTGAACGGACTGTATGTATTATTAGAGGGTTTTCGTTTATGCAGCCAAATTTTCCTCTAGATATTCAATACCAAGTGGCAAATAGTTATAACTATAGGTCGTTAAATTCATTCTGTGACATATCACAAAAAGTAGCAATAATTCGGACAGAAGAAAAAAGGCAAGCTTCGACATAACCACAGAACCAAATGAAGTACATCACAGAGGTATCAAATAAAACTAGATTGGCATGTCCTTACTTAGTTGTAAGAACATGTAGAGTAAAAGTACAAATATATACCATGAGATTCCATGACGTACGACCACGTCGCCAGAAAGTACAATGTCATACGTATAGCTAGTAAAAGCTACCATGACGGAAAGTTATTAGTAATAATCATAATTATCACGTGTCCATATTTTAAATATTCTATACATATATGTACGAATACACGTTCACCAAACAAACCAGCTGCAAGTCTGCAACCAATTCAATATTTTGAAGGTTTTTACGAACTTTCAAGCTAATTGAGAAGCAAAAAAGGCGGCTACAGCTTCATGAACCTGCTTGGAATGATTTCTCAAATTGCTTGCAAGATGTTTATATTTTCCAATTCTCTTGATTTTAGATTTATTCAAACTTCAATGTGTTTGTTATTAAAATCCGTAACTTTATTGTCTGCACTAATGAAATATTTGGTAGCAAGTTTTGCCGATTTCCAGTGGCTATACTGCAATATCGTTCCTTTCCTAAACCAGTAAATTGTACGGTTTCCAGATCTGACACCAATTCGGAACATCGTAAATTGTGATCACCGGTGCAACTTACGTCCTAATTACGACCTCACATTGATTTGACGAATAATATGCAACCGAACTTCTACAAAATACGTTCAAGTTTTTTTTAATGTGTGGGCTTGTGGCCTCATCATGACAACTTGCAAGCAGCATGGCATCTGATTCATTTAGATTTTTTTTTATCAAATTTGTAACAATTTGTTCGCCTGATTCCGCACATTTTTGGTGATACTATTCCTTTCCATCTTTTCATTGTTCATTATTGGATTTCATTCCCACGATCGGGAAAGTGTTGGAGACAAATACGAGGCTCAAATCGTTAGATCTGCAGCGATATTTGTTCCCTAATCATATTAGGACGGCCACAAATCGTATGGAGTGTTGTATTATTAGATTATGACTATTTGAAACAGCGTTAATACGTTTAGCGCTTACAGCTTGTATTTAAAACGTTATATTTGCGACGCCACTAATTGGATAAAGGGCAAACCAAACGTAGTTAAGCCAACAGGCAATTTGAAAAACTAAAGCGATGGAAGAGCTCTATGTGAGTCGATCCTGCGCAAAGATACAAAGATACACGTATATTTACAAATGCATTAACCTCATCTCACTAAAAGCATGATATGCTATTAAAATTAAATGCGCTTCATCCTCAGTGTTGCTGCAAATTGCGCAAAATAATGCATTTTGTACCGTACGATAATTTTATAATCTACATAATAGTCAAATTGAAACGTAAATTGTATCAGAGAAACTTGTTGAATGTATTAGACCTAACACTATTGATTTGTTTGTTTTCATCTCCAAGTCGTTGGCGGAAGTTCAGCAGGATTTCTACGGGTGAATAATTTAGCATGGTGATAGTATTTTTGGACCAGTTCGGATTTACGTTCTTTGGAACAGATTTTCCTGACTCGTTCTTAATCTTCATGAATAGCAATTTCTAGGTTCCTGGGCATTTTGTTGGACTTTTCTGCAGATTTATAATGCCGCGAGATTATACGGGATTTGGGAGAGATTTAAAATATTTGCATAAAATCGATGTTACAGTATATTTTGTTGAAATCATGTTTGATAGAACTGTCTTCGGTTTTTGAGTGTTACATGCATTATGTTTGCCTTTTCACACATTTTTCTCAGAAATTAAGTCATAGCAACAAAATCGCAGTATATATTTAAATGCATACATATTCGATATGGTCTTCATATGTTGACAAACAAGATGTGGAACATAGTGTTTACTGCATGCCAGTAACTATATATTTATTACATAGTATATGCATTTTCTTGTAAAATACCCGTACATTGAATGAGATCAACAAATTACACACATTCTACATAATTTTATATTAAAAATTACTTAAATAGAAATCGGCTGCGCCTTAGACACACTTTAGCACTCAAATCTAACTTAATACATCATGCATTTTTCAGTTGAACCGTAAGTATGTAGACTACGGAAGGCAACCGTTCAAATGTGGGTCAAAAGACAAATGAAAACTTAGTGGAATTTACACTTTGCTGAAATAGGCGCCATTTCTTGTATTGCTATCGTATTGCACGGATTACTAGGTTGCAGAAACCTGTTCATCTACGGCTCGTTGGTGTAGGTGAAACAATAGACCTTCACTTTCCATGTTTTATCTCAGAAATTCTGATAAAAGCGATATCCAATAAATCAATTTACTTTATCTCGGACTTTCATTTGGCGTATCTCGGATTTCTTCGCTTATTTAATTTTCAAAATGGCGTGGCCAGATTTGAGTATTTCTCGAGACGATAAGGTGGTGTGAAAATACGTGTCGACACATATTTAATTTGGCACGAATTATGATAACTATCTGAGAGGGTTTTGAGTTTGTGTTGGTGAATGAATGAGTGTGGATGTCATCGCGTGTTGCATGTAATTCACCTCACATAAATCACCATAAGTTAGCAAGGAGCCGAACTATGTTGGTGGGAAAATCCTCACTGTTGTTGAACATTAATTGGTGGAATAATTGTTGAATGTTTATACGTCGACGGACAACTTCATTGACCAAATCGGGCACAAGCATTACTCGACGTGGTAAAAGGACGAATAACTAAATACATAAAAAATCACGACTATACTTGCACTTAGAACAGGCATTATTAGTAACATTGGCACAGTATGAACGTTACATCCGTCAGCAACATATCGCTGGCTTACAATAAGACTGATACATCTATTTTACAATCCGCATCACAGGGCGGTTCTTGTGATCCTATTTTCGTGACAATCAGGCCTGTATGCTGAAGTTGCGGTGCGTTGACCGAACTGAGGTTGAAACCAATTGTTTTACCAAAGTAAAGAGTAAGTTTCGAACAGATTTTCTTGTTTTTCTCAAAACGTCGATGTTGTACTACGACCTTCTCGTTCTTAGCCAGCGAATATCTAAGGACTTGATGCATACGTGTGTTTACGACGATTTGTTTTTAGTTCATCGACCCGGATCTAGGATGATGAGAGACCTTTAGTCATCAATTAACAATACATTTAACATACTTTGATTGACATAGAGGAGCACACAAGCTCATTTCCTTTTATGTAGAGTATTAATATATGCATTTAAAGCAAAAGAACATGAAATTTAAAAACGGCTATCTTCATTTACTTGTGGAAACCATTAATTTTACCTGACAATATAGCGAAAATTCTATGAAGATTTTTTTTCAAACGGTGTCATTATATAATAAACTAACTTGTATATTTTTTTTTATCAAGTAGGCCCTATTATGATGTATGCATATCAGGGTATAAAAGACTTTATTTTCGGCACAAACGCAGTGTCAAACTGCCAAATGCAAATCATCTTTCCGCTTTTTATCGGTTCTTTGGGGTTTTAAATTTCGATACGACCCTCCGTTAGCCAGTCGACACCTCTCTATCTAACGGTTATCAGGAAATTAGCATATACTCATTTATCAAACTGTAATTCTGTAATCTTCTCCGGCATTCTAGTGCTTGTTGTAAGGGATCCTGTATTTTTTTTGTATTTTTTTTCGCCGTGTGAATACCTTATCTTACAGCACAATGGTGGGTCCCCAGCGATGCAAGCCGGTGCGCTGTGAGAAATACGATACCGTGAAGATTACAAAGTGATATAATATTATAAGTATCAGAATAAAAGGACAGTGTTACATAATGCTATCCTAGTATCACAAGCTCTCGTAATTAATTACTCTGCACAGTTTTCATGCACTATTCAGACCTGTTTTATACGCAAGGAAAACATGATATCGTCCTTTTATCTTCATGGACTATCAACACGTTTTTTTTCTTCGAATGATTTATCGTACGAGCATTCATGGTTGGTAAGATTTTATTACATAGAATGGCCCCACAAACAACGTATTCTTTTTACACACAGACAATACTGTCAACCTGCATTGTAATCTCACATCAAACAAAAGATTCGGTGTTGTATTTAGACAACTGGTTTCGGTAGGTATGAAATATGGGTCTCTATCGAGTAAAGGGCGACAACTGCGATTATATTTAAATCAATGAATTTCGAAATATTTTTTTTTGCTGTCTCTTTTTTGTTTTGTTTGTCGATTTTGCTATTTTTAATTATGAACCATGACTCTAGTCTGGTGGAAGATGAACATGCAAATATGCACGTCAGACAATTATAAGAAACATATGAAAACAAATCAAATATAATACATTTAGGAACTAGTGATTGGCATACATGTATAGCAATACTATCTATATACGAGCAACGTATTTCATGTAAATGGAAAACACTGCCCAGCAGTCAATATAAACGTATGAAATAACAGCTGAAAGTGTATGTTATGTGGATCGAGGTCTAAGATTTGTCACAAAGTACATGTTAGTAGTGAGCATGTTTTAAATCACCCGTGTATACCTTTTTACCAAAGTATCAACTTGTCTGAATAATGTGCTGGTCGTTTTATGGTACAACATGTACGAATCTTTTAATGCAATTCTCGGACAAACTTTTGTTGCTCCTTTTCACCTTTGTAAGGAAACACTGTTGAAATTATGCTAGCAATGTATCGATTACAAAGATTCAATAATTAAATTAAAGTAACAGTGATAATGTATCTGATACTCACCGGCAAGCTTGCTGGCTAGATAATCGTCTTTACAAATGAATTTATTTTCATCTAGTATGTACAATTCTTCACCAGTAGATAGTTCCTTACTACACATCATGCACGTGAAACACTTGAGATGGAAAACTTTATTCCGTGCACGACGCACGAGATCACTAGGTGATATACCGTGCAAACAGCCCGCACATTTCGTTCCAAATCGCCTGAAATTATAGATGAATGTTAAATAAATAGTTTATCCTCCTTGTTCTGGTATAATATGAAAAAAAACTTTAACATTGGATTTACTATCACTCCAATAAAATGCAACTTTGCACACTTATTATAATACAAAACTGTTCTATAATTTGAGGTTTTTTAGTAATAATACTGTTGACGTAATTCATTTGGACAAACAAGTATAAAATCAGAAAAACTCAGTCGTGATGATAACTACTGAACTGGTCAATGTCAAATACCATTGAGCACTCAACTGGAGACCTCAAGTTAGTATTTAGAACCGGAACATGACAACATTAACACGTTTTAAGGCCATTACAAATCCAGAAAGAAGATTAACTATTAAGAACATATACATGCTGCTGAATATACAAATAATATGTACGTTGAACTAATATAATATAGAAAAGTCTTCGACTAATACTTCTATAAATCAAAGAAAGTGATAAAAATACTAGCTACTAGTATGTTAAATCAACGCCCCAATGCCTGGGTACTTAGTGGGAGGTTGGAGGCAATTGCATTAGTACAATTATAAGACAATGATTGACGAATTTGCAAAATATTGCACCAGATTTATTAGAACTTATTTCGTAATGTTCTCCAATGTTTCTGACTTAGTAACGTTATTTCGTAGCAGATTAGGTTCGATATAGCACGTTATTACGACGGGTGTTAAGAGGGTTGTCAATGGGTATGAACCTATTGCTATGCACGTGGCGCATACCGAGCCCAGGTGTAGGTGGGTGGTATTATTGTTTCGTACTGTGATATGATTTCATGCTGGGGGAAAGCAACATAATCTAACACAGTGTTTAATGCTGTAAATATACGTGAAATTCTTCCTGGCTTTAATTTGTAGTAATGTTCAACAGTTGCACCGAGTAGGCCTACATACCACATTCATGAGTCTTTTAGATCTGATTCAAGCACAACAATGATTTCCGGGATAAGCATACATATTATTGGCGCTTCAATATATAGGGTACCTTCACCGAATGTAGCAAAGGCTCAAATTGTGGATATTTCTAATTTTTATCCAATGGAAATATCCATGAATTTGGTGGCAACAAAACAAACCGTCCAGTAAAAAATAAAATTGGGGTAGAACAAATACTAATATAATGTTTCATTTTGCTTATTTTGAAAAACTGTTAATATTTATAAAACCAATCCAAAATGCTGACATATATTTAGTTCTAGATTTCATTAAGTTAGATTGTAAAAATAAAGACTGTCACTGTAACTGGTAACAAAGTGCATGTAGTGATGATATGATGCCGACGTTGTTGGCAATAATAAGGTGTGGCTGTAAGTCGATACTGCTGATGAGGATAATGGTGCAGATTTTTATAATGATTTTGATAATGATAAAAAATGATAATGCCAATGATGATAATGCAAATGATAATAATGCAAATGATGATAATAAAATTGATGATAATTTTGATATTATTGATAATAATAATGATGATGATAATAATAATGATTAGCTGATGATACAGGTGATGATAATGACATTGATGGTAACAATAATAAAAGTATCATGAAGATTTTGATAATTATGATAATAATTTATAATAATTATCATCAAGATGCCAATAGTGATTATATTGATCATGAAAGTCATGGTAATGATGATAACAATGGCGATAAATATAAGGGTGGAAATGGTGGGGATGATAATGCTTGTGTTGCTATGTCGGCATTGTTCCTGCCAATGATACAGAAAGTGTTGTTGCTAGTGCATTTGCTGTTACAATTATAAGAAAACATTAGAGAAAGCTATTGTTGCTGTTAATGGTGCTAATGTTGATGTTTGGAATGGTATCTCACATTGATATAATCTAAATAGTTGTTTGTTTTGTTGCCATATTTGTTACTCATTCGTGGCATCAATCTCTGCTTGAGTACGTCGTGTTTTGTTGTTGAATATTTAATGAATCCACAGTATCATTGAAATCTTTGGTAGGTTTTATTTCCACCGTAGTGGCATAACAAGTAAAGCATGGAAATATACCGTTATAAAACCTGTTTTAAGCATGTATGACCGTACAGCTATGAGTCATTACTAGGACATGGTCAATGACTACAGGAAGAATATTAAGAAAGAAAAAAAAAAGCAGAAAAAAATATAAACGACTCGTTGTTCAGAATGAAATGTGCCTGCATGAAAGAGAAATACAGATACTGTAGGGAAAAACGAAGAACGGCATATAAGACAGAAAAGAAAAAGAGAAAATGGGGAAAAGACCTAATAGAAATGGAAAACGAAATAGCTGCGTAAATAACGAAAGAAAGAAAGGCAGAAGACTCGAATCAAGCTAGGTGACTCAATGTCACGGATCAAGTGATTTGAGACAAGGGAGTAGATGCAGAATGAGGGTTAGGCAGTATAAATGAAGGACTCGCATTTTCTTAGAATTTTTACATCAACCGTTTACATAAAGTACTCAAAGAAATCAATGTAAGCCTTGATCATTTAATACATGTATATGTAAAATAAACTTTGGTTTGATAATGCAGGTTAATTAAACATGTTTAAAAATATATTAAGCTCGTGTGAGCTTTTGAAGTTCTGAACCGACTATAAAAATTAATATGTATAACATGCTAAAATTGAAGATACAGATGAAAGTGTCCATATGCATAATACATTATACACAGTAAATACATTTATTGTAATATTGCTATATTTACAGTGGCCAATTGCATGAAAATTGCATGTCAACTAATAACTTCAAAAGCAGACTTGGATAAATAAAAATTAACGATTTTCACGGAAACACTCCTTGAATAAGTAGAACAAGCACCAAAGTATCGTATGTTAAGAATTCTCTTAAATGTTTACCGTTTATGAAATTTACATAAGTCGTGGGAGTGGAAATGGTAAAAAATTACAAATGACGAGTGTTGAACCCATAATGTTCGTCTTTGTATAAACGTTTTGTTTGTATCACGTGACGATTGTTATCAGAATAGAAATCTTCATTGCCACTTTGTTTAAGAATGTCATTAATTATTTAAAATTAACTGAGCTCCAATGACTTGCCCGACGCCAACGAGTGAGCTATCGATTCATAGAGCGGACCTTTTGATAAATGTTTTATCAATTAATGGTCTAAAGCGGCAGTTTAATAGCTCCGTTTGTGCGAATTGGTTTCATTTGGGTTCATTCAACATTACTGACGAACATGATGACAAATTAACGCAAGGAAGAACCAACATCATACGTTCAATGAGAGTAGAGAATTGATCAAGTGATCGAGTGATCTTTTTAAAGCAAATGCATACATGTATAGTGGTGGTCACCATACTTATACAAGTAATATGAAATGTGTAGTAATTTGGACATAAACTTGATTTGAAATATATTGAACGAATAATAAAACATATATGAAAGGTGAAAAAGTATAGGACCTAAACTTGATACGACATTTATTAATCGAATAAGTTAACGTGTTGTAAAATTATAAAAACGAGCACAAAAGTTAGCTTCTCTTTTAATGGCATTTTATAGTTTATTAGGAAAATTAGGAAAATAAATATTTTGTGTAACCAATTTTGACTGCGACTTCAATCAATTTTGCTTCTGTTGTATTTGTGGGTTTTTTTATTATTCAGGTTTACTTTATGATTCCTGGCATTAAGTACAAAACGCTAATCAAATAAAAATAAGTATATGTATAGCAACAATAGATATAATTCTGAATTTCATAATAATTTGGGTTTAAGTACGTGATTGATATAGCAACAATTCGGATATACCCTATAAATTATTTGATGTACAGTTTTATGTAAAAAGCAAGGCGATATGTACATGTGTGTCTTGTTGTTGTTTTTAAATACGTTTTTCGTTAAAATGATTTAATGGCGTTTAATAATTCCAATCTTTGTGGGGTAGTGTGTACCGAAGATTACAGTAGTGTGTGCTACCTAATATATTATGCAATATATAATGCTACGAAGTTTGCTTTAAATGTTAATACCAAATATATCAATAATACATAGAAATCTAGTTAATATATATTTTGCATGTATATGATAAATAAACAGACAATATACTCACGTAAAGAAATCGTTTCTACAGTAGAGTTTTCCGTCACGTGAGAAGCATTTTTCAGTGAGTGTCATGTTGCAGTCTGAGCATTGCACGCATCGCACGTGCCAAGCCCGATCCAGCACGTTTAATAAGAAGCGATCAAAGATGGGCCGGTCACACCCGGCACAGACCTGCATGTCCGAGCTCTCGTCACCCACCGCCAGTTTGATACTGTAAAAGGTGCAAGCTTCTACCAAAAATAAGCCGTTATAGTTCCAAGAATACTATCACACCCGTCGTATCTTTCAGCACCGCATAGTTATTTTACTGTCCTTTTTCATTTAAGTTCAACCCTCAACTCTCCATTGACAGGCAGTCAGTCCCCTTTTATTCACTCACTCGTATATTCCCGTAGATATGTTTGCATTGAATTCCAAGTATTCGCTTGGTTTTGGATTAAGGTTTTTTATACATAAAACACGTACTAATCCTTGCACTTAAATATATTTCTACGGTTGATAAAAAGCGCATTGGTCTAACTTTAAAAAATACCGATATGTGTCCCCTTTTATTGAGCTAAAGGTACCACACTAACCAGTGTCCAGTTTTTATAACGTTCAGTGATGGTCACTTTCGTGCAATGACAAATATACCATCACATGGTCAGCTCCGCTGGTTCCGTAGAAACAAATATTCTCTTTACGATATATTGACAGAGGAGTAGCACAGTAAACTCGATTTCCATCGCCTATCTCGCTTGTGGATGTATTCTACTTGTGGGCGGGGCCTATGCGAATTAGTAGGCGTGGCATATACAAGTCCAAAAGCCAATAAGCTGATATCGCGAGTACTTGGATAGAAATCTGTATTTCTGATCTGCTTGAAACTTTCTCTTTCGGTCAACAAAATATCCTATTTCTTTCCACGGAGCAATTTTATTCTCTGAGACATTTGATCACTGCCTGAGAAATAGCAAAAAAGTAATCAAGTTCCATCGAAAACACGAACTAAACTAACATTATTTTTTGTTAAAATGTTCAAAATGAAGGGAGAAATAATGTCTTATGCATCGATATACTTCCATTCCCTGAACATGACAATTATTACTTTATTATGTTCGATAGCACGTGACTTAAATGTACGAACGAATGCAATAGTATTTATTGAGCCACTAAAGTGTTACGTTATTTTGTTAATTGGTTTTTGTGTTTATCACGAATCGGTTATAAAAACGGCACCGGTGGTCACAAGCCAGTCATAAAACTCTTACGAATGACCATGAAATAGTTCGCTGCGGGCTATTACAATCAAATTTTCATTAAAATCTGCATTTGAACTTCGTGTAGTGAACGGTATGCTTATATAAGAAAACACTTTCAATGACGGCTACTTAAATGTTATTTATTTTTAGATAGAAATTCATCAACGATTTTATTATTTTAATTGTAAATGGATCTTTGATGCCAGATGGTGTGTAAAGTTAAATAATGCATGTATAATTATGCGATATTATTTTATTTATATCAAATGATTATACCTTATCCAGAAATTCTTTGAAAATAGAACAGCGCATAGCATACCATGCTTATATTAGAAAAATATATTTTTTAAATAACTACAATTTATTTGTATAAATTCATTTTATTTTGTCTTCTCACTTAACGTGCTTGTCATATTTTTATGACTTGATTTAGTAATATATTACAACTCATATTTTGACATTTTATCAATATTTGTTTCATTTGCGAATTTCTAAGAAAATGGAAAATGTATTGATAAAAGTACGAACGTCATGAAATGTTCCTGACGTGTTACGTCATAAAATTCGAACTAACTGCCAGTTCATGTCGTTAGAATATGTATTTTCTATAATTTGCAGTATTTCTACAGAATTATTACACCGTTATTATCGGAAAAGAAATAGGCCTAATACTCACATGACTGTGCAAAATAATAAACATTCACAGTGTACCCTAATTAGTGTACTCTTTGGTGAAAGTTTCTTTAAAAATATAAAAATCATATTCCGAATATTTTTACAAAGAAACAGACATTATACCACAGAACATGCGAAGCAAAGAGTTTTTGTATATATTATGCAACTAGGCTACGTAATACAATAGCACAAAAAAATATCGAAAACATGGGCATTTCTTAACTATATCTTCAGATTTATTTTGGTTCAGTCTTGGAAATCTATGTTGCAATATTTTCGAATGATTTTCAATCGGACGCATTTTACGTACTGTACATTCATAATTATCGTAAATCAAAATCGTACGAAGTTCAACTTACTTGCTTATCTAATTCTTAGATACGATGACCAGTTAGATATGGAAAACAATCAAATAAAACATAATAAAGCTGAACCTTATCGAACATCGGAATACCCCGAAGCCAAATTGTAACTTGTGTTGTTTATTTATGTTTTGTTATCCGGTTATTTTATCGAAGAATATCACCACATTGTTACAGTACATTTGTATTTTTATTATTTTATTTATGTATTCAATACAAATAAAACAGCAACTGAACAGAATTAAGTCTAACCGTTGGTGTTAATGAAATATACTTCCTTATAAGTGATGAGGTGCTGAACTCACAAATCTAATAAACTCCTGATCTGTTCTTAATAAGACTTTCGGGCCTTAATGTGAATAATTCAAATTGAATTCATTTTAGTCTATCATTAATTTGGTCAGCAAAAGGCCGTACATGTATGTCTGTGACACAGCATCTCGTACCACATACGTTTGTGAAGTAATGTTACACCGTCCCAACTGTTCTCACTGTCTTTTTTCACAAAGAAGTGGAAATTGAAGGCTTATTTGTCTCCACAACTTAGTGGTTACTGATGAGTGCGCTTGCCGTCTAATCTGGCAATCCGGGTTCAAATCCGAATGGAGGCACTCATTTTTCATTATATTTTAGCAGAACGCTGACTGGCAAATATAGACAATGCTCGGCACTTTGTACCGGAAGAGCAAGACCGTAAACCATGACCACTTCCAGTAATTTAAAATACATACCACATTATACGACTGTCCCCACATCTGTCAAATCTTCTTGTCAAGCATGTCGGCCTCAGAAGGTATTAACTCCAAGTCGTAAAATGAGAGTCATTTTGGCAATTTAGGAAATTGCATATTTGCTTTTATGGTGCCATGATCCGTAAAATGTTATCACGATTTTATTAAAGATGGAGATAAGCGGAATCCCTGCAAAAGTTCATTTGCAGCGTTTCACGCCAGTCTAAGTTTTATGTTAAAGGTGTGCACTTTACCAAATATTTCCTGAAGCTGATTGTCAGCTAGATCTGCCTCTTCATGCTGTAAGTCCTTGACTATTTGTGTACTTGGATTGAATACTAAGTATGTCTTGGACAGCTGACTGCATCAAGGTAACAGACGGAAAATCATGAACCATGCGAAGCCCGAGGGACAGAACGTCATAGATAATATGCATCATGTACAGTTGAGTTTAGAAACTGATGCCGGACCTCAGGAATGGCATGGTCGATGTCCATGCACGACGATGTACTAGTAGTACTTTTATTGTTTCCGCATAGAAATTAGTACTGAGTAGAACGTGTGGACCTGTCTGAAGCTTGTTTTCATTCGTATTCTTGGTACTGGGTAGACCTATTCGTACTCCACGTCAAGATAAGAATGGTCGACGCCAGAAAGTTAAATGGTCTAAAAGTTCTAAACCAAGCTTTCAAAAAGATTAGCACTGTAATTGGGGTCGAATCTATCACAGACGTTACACGGTTACAGTTAACACGTAGTATCATGCAAAACGAGTTCCGTGTAATATATTGCAGAGAAAATTAAATGAAAATTACAATATTGAAATAATGTTAATAAATTAAATAAACATCACATTGAATTTATGCTACCATTCTTCAAAATGTCAAAACGATATATAGGTGAATATTATAACCTTTAGTTTTTAAGCGTAAGTTTTAGAAAATAAAAAATAAATAAGTCTATATCAAAATATCAAATATCATTGTTTTCTTGGCATAGTTATTTTTCTAGTTCAATGTTCATTGTTCATTGTTGAGGATCTTATGGAAGATTGATTGTTTCGTATATTGTCAAATAAGTTTCCTCGTAAAATAAAGTCTTTATTATTATTATTATTATCGCCAGTATGTGCCAAACGGTCAACCGTCTGCCAACTGTGTTGTTATCTTAATCAGATTTTAATGTGTTTTCGAATACATGAAATATAAATAACTGGCCATTAACAGGCACGCACATTCTTAGTGTAGAAAAACATTTGTCATCTTTTTATGTTCGATCCAGGATATCTATTCTCGGTCAATCTTAAATCGCAGATAAATGCTGACAAATTGAAGTTTACCGTTTAATCGGCATTGTTATAGACTATAATAGCATGGTCATGACTATGTCGTAAAAGTATTTTGGTATGTCGTAAAAGATTTAAGACTTTGGTTTTGTTCGGTGCGTCTATTGATACGGACAATACGTATATCTCTTTAAATATTAGCATTGTGGATTTGCTTGTCGCTGCTATTTTTTACATTAAACACCGATCATTTACAAAAGTTGGAAAATAAATAATGAAAAGAAAGATTTACACGGTGCGTCTTATACCGGGTGTCCCTATATCGCCACTTGTCATATACGTGAGAAGCTTCCTTCTAAAAACATATGTGCGTACTCGTGTACATGCGAACTTCTTTTACGACAATGGAAAGGTGTAAATCATATTCACAGTAAATTGTTTGGCTGTCAAACAAAACTTGGGTGCGAGTTAAGGTATTATCGTATCAACCTTTCAATTGATATTATTCCGGATAAAATAGGAATGTCTTTTTTATTTTTCTTCTTCTTTTTCTTCTGCTTCTATTCATTCTTTGTCTTCGGCTTCTTCTTCTTCTGTGGTTTCTTCTTCTTCACTCTGGGGCATTATCGCAAATAAAAAAAACACCGCTGTCTATAATTCCTTAGGATACGAACGCAGAGCTCTACGGTCATGTACGTATAATAAGTCCGAGTATATAATTTTTATAGCTAGTCGAATTCAATATTAATTTTTTTAATTCGTCATTTTGAATGCCAAAATGAATGTCGAATATAGTACAAACTTGACACAGCTAAACAATTAAAGGGAGACAATCAAACATGTATAATTTTCAATCGTAACTACTCGGGTCTTTCCGTAATGAATCCGGAAGATCCGTTATTAACGTCCGAGGGGTCGCTAGACGCAACTGATATCTTTTTGAATTAAATGGTAAATTAATATTTGTCTTGACTTTCGTACACTCGTTGCGAACTCCTTATGTCTCAATAGTTTTTATTTCGTACAAGCACACATTCATGTTTACAATAATGTTTATAAACTTACATACTTATATTGCATGTAGTTTAATGTTTTGTAGTAACATGTGAATATATACATGTTGATATGGGATAATTAATATAATCTTACTACTCCAATATTTCATTTGCATATTCAGTGCAGAAAAGTCAATTTCTATAAAACAAAAAGTGACACACATTTCGCCATGAATAGAATGGTGACATATGGTAAAAACGTACACCGTGTCAAACATGTTCTGCGTGCAAATAAGTAAGACGAATGTTGGTCCGCTTCCGTGAAAGACTGCAGGGATCACTGAAACTTTTGTAGATTTTTTTTTTTAATATAGACATGTAGATATTGAATTATATATCAATTTCAGAAAAAGACAAAGTAACGTTATTCGCCAATAATACTTTCATCTGATAGATTGAGAAAGACGTTTAGCTTTCCTGGGTGAATTTTATGTATGTAACTTTAAATTAATATATTTACAATTGGAAATACAAATTAAGTATTATAAAAGTTAATGGTATTCGAACGTGTTATTTGGTCTATTGGTGAAAACAAAAAGGACAGAGCCATAACTAACTTTTGGAACTTTAGGGACCACGCACGGAACAGCATGTACCAACTAACACCCACGGAACCTTACATGTATTTAACTTTTATTGCAATAAAAACGTTTTATTGCTATACGAATTACATTCATTTATGAGTGTATATTAATAAACAATAAAATCTATTTTAGCGACGATATGGCTATTTTCTTGACATTAAAGAAAAAAACCGTATCTGTTTCGTTTCTTTCTCACATTTCTGGGAAATATGTTATTGTCTCGCTTACCTTGCTATTAATAGTTTATTATGACTAAATAGAAATAAAACTACTCCTCAAATTACATATTAAACACTTAAGAAAACAGTTTCGTTCTGAACTTCTCTAAACACGTTTCAAATATAATAAAATCGTATTTGATAAATGTTCTTTTATTGCTCGCAAAAAAACCTTCTGTGCGCGGGTTCAAGATTGTCGCCGAAGATAGACACAAGCTGCTTCATCGAAATACATCCAACATGTTTTCTATCATTCCACCTGGTGCTCTCCTGTGATTACATTTTACTTAGATATGTCTCGCTGATGAGTTATTTTTATTTTTTCGGAAATACAAAACATCGATACGATCGTTTATCGACTTGATAGGCCAATAGGAGATCAAAGCATAGCGCGAGATCTCGGGGGAGCCTCGTTATGAAATTAATACAGGGAATATGAACATGATATCCTTGCGCGTTTCGGCTCAGGGGAACTATTTTTAACTCGGCTTATGTTAGACTCCGCGAGCCTGACAGCTGGTCGTAGCCAGAGGTGTTAACATAGCACCATAGCACCCCAACTTGCTCGACCCACACCAGTCGTTCGCAGTTTTAAAGTCGGTTTTATATCAGCCGGGTGGTATTACATTTTATTATAAGCAATAAATGATTTCACACGTGGTATAGACTGCGGTATTATAATTGATATAAACTCAAGTACAATCTTACTTATCACACGATGATTCCTTGAATAATTGCAATATACTAGTAAATTTATTTGTATTTTATTGCCGGAATTTTGACGAAACGGAATTCCAGAAACCTTACCAGTTTAATACGTGTATTATTATGTAATATCATTTTTATATAAGATGTGATAATATAAATGTGTTCTATTACAAAATGTATATTATAGAGGTTATATGTGAGTGTCACCTCTGCATGCTAACTGTGTGAGAAATTCTAAATATTTATTAAAAACATACTTATCATCAAATCTAACAATCAATATTATAATAAAAATAAATTTCATTTTCTTTCTTTTCTCTCATTTCAAATGTCAGCATTTATCTTTTTGTATTGTCTTTGATACTGATAGTCTCAACCGAACGTAAATGAACTAAACAACACGTACTATTTATTTAGTCCCCTGCCAGAGTACAAATTTTCAATTTCAATATATGTGCCTTTTAAAAGTCTTTGACGATTTTCGTACCCTTCCATAAAGCCGGGTGTCTGGCATCGGCCAATTGGGCAGTAATAAACCCGAATTGCCCTACACTACGAATGCTTCAGTTTAACGCAAAATATACAAATCGGCCGCTAATGCCTTGGTCCCATGAAGATGTTTTTTGCCTCGGTGAAGTACTCCCGATTTAATAAATCAGCAAATGAATGCAATGCACCTGAAAAAGCTTCGATGTAATCATTAGAAAATGTGTGATATCACTGTTCTCGACCCCCCCCCCCCCCCCCCCCCTCCGAAGATAACTTTATGTAAATCGGGAGTACATCGCCGAGGTCAAACATGCTCAGTGAGACCAAGGCATAAACTCCCACGAACGACAACTGCTGTATGTATTGGGACTATGACATGTGTCATATAACCTCTTGTTTGCAAGCACCAAATAAACGACTGTCCGTCACTGTAGATTACACATACTAAACGTGCTTTTAGTCCAATTTGAACAGATTAATTAAGTCTTTTAAAATATCTTTACAATGACCAATATGTGGCTGGTCACGTGTCATTTCTATTGTCCAGTTTGATTGAGTCAATATGAAAGGTTATCTTTCCTTGATAAGTTTTGAACATAAACAAACTGGAAGCCTACCTAGTAGTCGTACAATACGAAGTAACGACCTTATAAGACTGATACATAATCTTCTAAAAGCTTGTTTTTTCTTATGTATAGTAAATTTCAGACAGTTTTTTTCTTGTTTTCTCAAAATATCGATTTGTACTTAGACCTTTTCATACCAACCCGAGTACGTAGCCACTATACGGGAAGCAATTCATGGTCATCATAATGCACACTATTTTTCTTTAAACAATCGAACAGCGGCTCGTTGACTCGATTACAGAAACATTTGGGCGGAGCTGGGTTTAGTTAGAAACGTATATCTTCTAACCCAGAAGACTCCCTAACTATTTCTGCATGTAGGTAATAATTTGAAAAAATAACGGATCTAACATATCTGAATCCGAAATTCTTTGATACATGTACTCCAATATTCATATCAGACATGTTCTTTGCGTCCAAAGATGGTTTTGTATCGTACAAGAAGAGCGAACCGTCAACTCTGCACATTGGATCAAACATTGTATAGAGTAAATCTGTCCGCGGATCTTATCGTCTGTGATTCTGATAATGGCCGGGCGTCTTATCGGTCCAGGAGAAATTTCACAAGTACATGTGAATTGATACAGTAGAACAATGAGCGTAATCATGGAATTTCCAATTATTTATGACGTAATTCTATCGCTTAACACCAGTGCGAGGCTTGTGCCTCGATTTCGCTTCTACCAGGAACCCGTGATAAGTCCATGCATCTACTCAGTAGCTAGTCAGTTGTTTCTTGGGATACTTTTGTCGGGTATTTGAAAATGGATGAGATGAACAAATCCAGGTATAAATCTCCCGACAAATCTCAATCTGAGTAACATGTCGTTTCAAATATAGCGTTATATTTCATTTGTTTTCCTTTGGAGGATGGTTTTGATTTTGGCGTCACAAAAATAGACGAGAAACGAGAATCCCATTGGAGCCAAATCCCAATTTGAGCTGAGAAGCTTCTGGAGATCGGGGCCTGGTTAACAGACGGAAGATCGATGCGTTTATAACGTTTCTTTTGTATAATGTGACCTGTTCCCAACTAAAAGTCAAAACAATTTATTTTGAGTGAAAGTCAAGGAGTTTGAGACCAATCGAATGTAATTGAAACGTCAAAACACCAATGACTTTGAGTATCTGCCATATCCGGTTCCAAACCATACTGTTTACGAGTAACCGTGTATCATTGTCTCTAGAACAAATTGTTGGAGAATGGGTCACGTAATCAGCATATCTATAGACAGGCTCCGTAAAAACACTTTATAAAAACTAAAATTAAGTTTTGATTTACTAAAAGCACGTGCTATACAAATGTCCTTCACGTAAACGATTAGACCGGGGATCAAAAACTGTGACTGTTTCATGACCTATCACATTGCAGTGGCTCGTGCTTGGGTGTAGGTAATTAATCGTTTTAACAATAATGCAATTATATAAACACTTATTAGTCGTTTGTGTATTAGCAAGAATCATATTCTGACAATGGACACCGTCAGACAATCATAAACATGTGGTCACTTCACAACAAAGATTTGACAATGTTGTTGACAGGTTCATTGTCATGCTACCCCACACGATTTTCGTCACAATATTAGACAATTTTACAATCTCTTTACTCGGATTAGCACGTCCGATAATGTATCTTAACACATCCGTCGCGGTCGTTATGTCCGCCATTGCACATACGCAGCGCCATCTAGTATAAACATAACAGCTCTCTATTATGGAGATAACGATGTTGTTTACGCGGTATAAAATGGCGGGGTTTTATTTGTTGATTAGAATTTATTGATACAGAGGGTGACAGGTGTAACGGGGTGTATTTCCTTTACTCGTTTGGTCAATAGCATTGTCGTTAGCAAATGGAGACTTGCACAAAAGCAAAGCAATTGAAGACAAATATACTTTGAACGGTAACATTTATTTTTATCATGATGGCCCTTAAATGGGAATCCCTTACAATGTAACAGGAAGTAAGGTACATAGAACTGATTTCGACAAACGTATGTCCCCAGATTTTTGCGACTGAAACAAGCATGCACATACCTGAACCTCTTGACAAATAGAAATATGTCAATTTATGAGTACAGTACATGAATTATATCGAAACCATTTAGTTATATTTAGGGGAATTAACATGCTTAAATTAGTAGATTGCGGAGTCACTTGTTACATTATAATAAGATTGTTCATTTAATTTGTAATTATTGTTTGAAAATCCTCCCATGAAATATCATACGGTAAATACTAGAATATGAATTTCTTGCAATTTATATCTTCATTCGAACGCTTGTTTTAAAGTGGGTCCCCACATTTTGGCTACATTCGAATTTCTTTTTTGGTTTATAGTCCAAAGTCACGTGGCATTGCTACAGTGTTGTTTGTCGACTAGAAATCTTACAGTATTAATCTCACTGGTTTTCGATATTGTTCTCGAATAAATGGAAAAAAAGAAAGAAAAAAAGATAAGAATCAAGTTGTAACAAAGGTCGTCATTTAATCATAAAATTCAAAATAAAGTAATAGAATCATATTCTCCTATTCCGCATTTCCAAACGCCATTTTTTATCGAAGTAAGACTAAGATGCGGACTGCCTTTTATCTCAAATTTTATCAGATCAGAAAATTTAAATTTCTTTTAAAGGTCATATACGCAAGATTATTTTTTCGCTGTTTCAATAAGTATATGGTATAAATATAGGAAAACAACAATCTCTACACTTCAGATATGATTATAACACACAATAAACGACATCTCTAATTTCGATTATCTTATTTTGTGAATATACTAACCCGAGTTACTTCCCTTAGCTTGTGACGTATTTTTGGAACATCTACTTAACACAGAGGCTGTATACTATTAGTATATATTCGCACAAATCTTGATCTCTATTGAATATGTTAGGTTTAAATGCATTTAAGTTACATGAAATGCATGTGCTATCATGTAAAAGTGTGTCAAATATAAATCACAATCATAAAACATTCTCCACGGGGGTTATACATATACACACAGCGTCGATCTACAGAAGTGTCATACAGTTAATCTTGGTACATTATGCACATCACGGGGGTTGTAACATGCCATAAACGAGATTATAATCAGCTGCTGTCTAAAGTTATCTGACCCATTTGATGTTTAATTTAATTGTTTCTGTACGTATTATTGGGTATACAAATGTGAGAAAATTCCTAAATCGGTATGTAAACATAGATAAGTTTACGGTCAATGAAACTGGAGACGCGTGTACATAACGCGTGTTATAGAAAGGGTGTTATAACGGACCATGGCAAGTATTAATAATATATTTTTATCAATCAAAATGCAAAAAGAACAGTGCATTATATGTAACTCCTTGATTATACCAGATATAAATTGTTTATAACTCGGTAAACGTTTCATTGATTTATTAATTTAGTATGGAACGATAAATTGCATTTTTCTAAAACGATATAGATCATTGGCATTTGAATTCAACTGTGTGTAAACTAATGCTTCTTCCTAGCAAGAACCTAGATCCACATATCCATCTCCCGTTATGTACCCTAACAAGTAAGTACATAACGGAAACAAATAGTTACACACAGTTGAAATCATATGCCTATGATATAGATTTTAAAAATTCGTGTTTAAATTGTGTATCGTTTTGCTTTATGAGTAATTATTAAAAAATACTGTCCGGCTATCCGAAATAGAATATATAAACAAAATAAAGAGCGGTATTAAAGATTTATTCTTTGTGTGCGTTGTTCTGTCCACTTCAATTGTAGAATACTGTATGAAACAACGCATGGGCTCGTATACATGTACAGTATAGTTTAAAATATTTTTAAACAAAAAAAAAATATGTCAAAACTTGGCGTGTCCTTACCCAGTGCGATGTTTGGGGAATTCACAAAATACAAACAAGATGTATGTATGTAGCGAACTCTACTGTTGGTAATCTGCTTCCGTAATATAACTAAATTCTTGTTGCAAATAACAAAATAATACTTGTCTCAGAGTTCAAACACGTGCCTAATTTCCTAGAATATCAACGCACGGTCAGACATTTTAATCCTACAATTTAGACCGGTCTTACTAAACATCAGTAAAAGGCCGACACATATATGACAACTTGCACTATAGGCCGCCAAAAGCAGGCGGTCTATTTTATGTTTACATGTTTAAATAATATATAGATCACACGGTGTCCAGCTCTTGGGGTGATCGTTGGCCCTGCCTGGCCTGTCATAGACCATGCAGGTGCAAAGGGGGCGTGGCGAATTTATTACAAACCAATTTGTATTCGCCAATCAAAATAACGCCATGACTCGAAATGTAAGTATAAATTATGGTCAGTTGAGCAGTTGCGTAAAATGTCTTCAATGAATGTGCGTAATTAACCAAGTTTTTGTTTATCAATGTGAAACTTTTTGAAAATGACAAGCTTATGATTCGTTTAAACTCTAATATGTTTTCTGGTGTAATGGAAAGTTTAAAAAAGGTAAAGACGTCGCGCACGGTGTTCCGTCTTTTTACGTTTTTAAGGTATGCGCACTGGAAGAAAATTGGTAAAGAGCTTAATTTTTATCGGATGTCTTTCAAATTTTTACTAGGAGTAGCTTTTAAAATGTACTTCTTGGTCATAATTGCGAAATAGATGAACTCCTTCCCTGAAAATTTATAATAGGGATTTTTCTTGAAATTTTATTGAAAAACGTCCTGTAACTGCCTCACATTTGTCTACATGCAGTGTGTGATATTTCACATTACAGAGGTCAATTTAACGTCAATTGTTACGGGAAGATGTCATGTGCGTTCGCAAATGAATAACAAACAAGATGACATGTTACATTTGAACGTGAGACGTCAAGCATGGCTATTGGTAATTGTTATATAGTTTGTTAAATTCTGTAACTTTGCCGTTTTTTGCGTAAAATATATAAAAGTTCGTCATAAAAACTCCTACAGTTATTTTAATTTTTCATGCAAAATACTGATATTTTGTACACATTAAGAAAAATAATATGACCTCAAACTAGTAGTGAAAAACTGTTTGACAAAACGCAATTTTAGAAAATACGTCAATTTCATAAAAATACAAAAATGTGTCACAAATCCTTTTGACGCGACAGTAAAATCCGCAAAAAAGTTTCATTCATAAATATTTTTTTATGATCGTCACTTTTCTCTTTTTCGGTATCCACACGGTATACTTATGATCATCATGCAAAGCATACACTATTTAAAAATAACTGAACAATATTTTTTATGATTTTAAAAGCATTCTTGGTTTGCCACCCGGCGTGTCACAAAATAGAAAATGACGTATTTTTCGTATTTAGCGTCCGAGTGGTTTATCTTATTTCATTCATATTGGATTGTGCAACATAATTTCATAAAATAAAAATATACTGTTTCATTAATTGTTATACTTTCAACAAATCGTCAAAATTTCAAATACCTAGGGGCATTAATTTTGACCTGGAACGGTTGTATTCGGATGTAAGGCGTTTTGTAAACTTTTTCTAAAATGTTAAAATTCGAATCATTACTTTAACTATTCATTATTATTTGAACTACGGTGTCATTAGCATTTAATGAATACTGAAACAAAACTATGATATTCATATTGCGTTTTCATGACAGATTTATCATGTAAAATTTCATAACTTTCCCAACATAAATAATATAATAGTACTATATTTTACATCGACATTTTAGCTTGTAAACTTTTACAAATTTACGCTCTAAACATGACGTCGGGCATAATTGACACCCGCATGTTTGAACACAACGATACATAATTTTATTACACACCACACTGAAAACACACGTGTATGATTGCAATATAGTTTATGCATCTTTTATGTTAAACATTATGTTTTGTGAATGAAATCTTATCAAAGGGACAAAATTTTAATACTTACACGTCAATAACAAAGAAATAATGAATTATTAAAATAATCTAGTTATCAATTACATGTCGCTCAAGACTTTCGCTAGCTTAGAATGAGAAGGTCGTAACTATTACTTGCGGTCTTATAAGACTGAAACATATTTGAAATCTACTTTTCAAGGCGATTCTTATGAGCCTATTTCCCTGAAAATTGGAATTTGTCATGTTGATCGAACCGATGTTGAAACAGCTTGATTTACCATAAGTAAAAAGGTTTTTTTTCTTGATTTCTCTAAATATCGTTTTTGTAGTTAACGACTTTCTCATTCTAGGCCAGCACATTGTTTCTATAGACTAATAAAACATATAGAGGTTATTTACAAGTAATAAATTTAAGATAAAGATTACTACTAAATTAAAGATCTTACTGTTGAAGAAAGAACCGTAAAACATAATTAAAACCGTTCTTTTTGTAAATACACACTACTTTTCCGACGTTCTTTATAGAAATTATTTAATGAAATTATGTGTTATATTTGTATTCTTTTCAGTATTATTATCGTTGATATATACTTGAACAATGTATTGGATTTAAGACACATCACTTTAGTAGTTTTGTCAAGACAACGCGATGAAAATGACTGCTCGAATAGTTTGACGTTAAATTTTACGCTTTCCGTGTGACACTTCCACGACGCAACACCGTGCGCGACGTCACAACAATTATGTTCAAACTTCTGTGTAAGCATCGCACTATAATACTGTCACTTTTCAATGATACTGGATGTGCATTGCAATACCAACAATATTGAAAAGCTCATAACGCAAATTATTGTGTTGGAAATGCGTGAGTTTACATTTCCAAATTACTTAATTTTCGGCGCACTTGTTCTAACGTGTCATTGTTATGCACCTGTCAGTAGCATCCACGGTACCCCACTCCCGGGGATGGGCTTATGGGTTGTCACCCAGCCTTCCACGGCCTGCGGGTGACAGCTGATGGGACAATCTCCGGTATTTCCCCAGTCCCCGACAACTAAGTAGTGTCCCTAGGGTATTGGTTCGCTGAAAAAATCCCAACATTTCACCGGCCATGCGGTGGAAAGCTTGAAGGTAAAAACGCGACCGTCTATCACCGAGGGTTTGAGGCGATGATGGAACTGAATGGTGCAGTATGTCATGTTGAAAAAAGTACCAATCGATTTAGTTTATGCTAACTCTCATTTGAATTTGTATCCATAATTGAAAATGATAAAATGGGATAAACTCGGCATCCAAGAACTATGGACCATGTCTCTAACTTTACCGGTTATCTACAGACTTTTTTTCAAATTTTTACTTTTACAATTTTTCGTCAATAATTTCCTGTCTAGAATTATAATGTTCATTTTTCAATTTAGGAATTCAGTAACTTAATTATGGTAAATTTATAAATTCTTTACAATTAACGACATAAACTGCCAACTACGCGTTATTTCGTGTGAACTACAAATACACAGCTAAAGCCATTTCTTGCGAACATAATTGTTTTCCTCATATGGAATTCTCTACTTATGGTCTGTTACAAAACCTAACACATAAATATACAAAATAGTGACAGCTATATATATATTCCATTCTCGTTTAACCAGCGTGTTTTTCCTCTCCGTAATACTAGGTACTTGACTATACACTGATTCATGAGAATGATATATTCAAAATCAATCACCGATGTATACACACACGTGTCCAGTGTATAAACAGCATGATATTTATACCCCCTGTAGCGCGCAGTTTGCGCTGCTGCGTTTGTAATGTATAACACGCCCAGCAGTTAAAGTCAGTAATGTCCACATCGGTATGTGGTCGTTGTTTTGTTTCTTAAATATTGAAGGGAATTAAAACGTGATTGCAATGACAACACATACAATGCTTAGAACAAACCACATTATAGTAATTTCCGTCACTGATAATAAATTTAATACGATAAAAACTCGACAGGACCCAATCAAATTTAGTTAAACTGAAGAGGAACAGTTCCACTAATGTCCAAAATGACGTCACACGGTCTAAAAATCAAGGGAGACAACCAGGTTGGATTTACGTTGTAATTTTGTTATCGTCAACTTTATCGTTATAAACCAGCTTAAATATTGCAATTATGTGGATTACAAGTACGCCATGTCTTTTATATGATATATATCTATGTAAATGTGTTACTATATCTAAATTAAGAAATTCTTTCGTATTTGACCTTTAAGCCTTTTGAAAAAAAGCTATCAAAACAACAGAAAGCTGTCTTGGAGGACTACACGATTCTAGACAGTGAAAGCGATATGTTGACGCGTTCCGGGAGATAGTGTGCTGTTGTTTCGTGTCTTATAAATTATCAGCAACATCCTGTGAGAGACCAACAGACGTCAGATTTACACAGTTTTCTTGCAGTTTCGCTCTTCGTAGGAAATAGAAAGAAAAGGCCGCAGCACCATACACGCAAATAGGCCGCGCAAGGTCAAAGCTATGTTCACTAATTCAGGACGGCTTCCGACAATTGGAAAGACGGTTTATAATTATGGGCTAGAAACATTGAAAGAATCGGGTAATATCAGGGTGTTGTCGGGAGACAATAATTATTATTGTTACAGATCGATATAATATGAGAAGGCGATTATTCTGTATAAATCACGTGATAGTTGGAACACGTGACCAAATGCAAGCGTCAAGCCGACAAAGAACGGAAGTACTCAGCCTTTGTTTTGGGTAGACGCTTGTCGGTAACTTCTGCACCGGAAGTTGTGCAGTTTCTATTACGCAGCAGGAAATTTGATGGAATGTCGTCTGGTTTTGACAGGACATTGGTGCCTAAAAATATCTGGAAATCTGTTTCCGACAGGCAAGCGATTCAGAACGAAATTCTGTCACATGCATTTTCCTCCGTAAAATCTTGAAGTTTCACTTAGTGTTTCCGTCGTTATCAATGTTCTTACTTTTCTAAACAGCTATTGTCATGGCCAAAAACTTTAAAAGATTTTTTCTGTACAAAGTAGCACACCGAACACGATGCTACTCAGATCCGATCAATACTACCAAACCTAATGGAATAACAGCACGGGTACACATATTTGTGTGATATAAAGAGAGTGTTTGGGGAAGGAGAGGGCCAACAAGGACTACAACTGGAACACATTGTGGGGAGCGGTGGTCTAGCGAGAGGACGTGCTCTTCGGGATCGGGAGGTCCGGGCTAAACACTCGTCTGGACCATTGATAAATTTCTCTGAACAAGAATATACCTCATGCTTCACCTCACCAAGGTGTGAATTGATATCCGTGAGGGCAGTGTTAATGCCTGGTAGCCGCAGATCGATGATGGCTGCAAGACCCAAGAGAAAAAGAGAGAGAGAGAGAAATAGTCTCCCTAAGGAGACTCGAATGTAGATTTCATAAGGTACCACATGTCCAAAGTAAGTTAAAATGTCAAAGAATGGTTGAGCGGCTGAACAGCTGAAAACAGCCCTCGAAAATTATTAAAGTTAACATTTTAACAGCTAGCAAGGATCAAAGTGTGATGGAGATGATTTGTCTGTAGAACTGCTTATGTAAAGGGAGTAAGCCATTTGTCATAAATACATAATGTATTAATTTTGTAACTTTTTATCATAGGCAAAGCAACCAATAAAGTGTTTCAGAGTCAGAGCATTCATACGCTACGTGTTTGTGTTCGGACGGTGTAGCCAGCCAGATACATTCAAGTGGGTTGTGCTATTTTGTACCCGTACATCAGACAAGCAATACTTCATTACAAATAGGCTGGTTGTGTTTAATTCATGTTCACTTGTGATGTTTACAGATCAATTTCAGTGGCAAGTACTTTCTAGACAAACAACCCTTAATTCTCAGCGACTTGTTTTCAATAAGCTCCTTTAAATTCATAGCCACAATGTAAACACTTATTCGCAATCATTTAAACATTTGACTGACGTTGAAATTAATTGTAAAACAATTAAAAGAACATGTCTGGGCATAATCAAGTTGAGTGTTAATCTAACCTGCATTAAGACAAGAACTCTCACGGGGAGCATTGTTCAAGCGAACATTGAAAACACGATATTATGCATAATTAACTTTTGAAACTTTAAAAATGCGACCAACTATGCGATATTTTCTTGTAAATAGTAGATATTTAAACATTCGGAATGTTTTATGGAAATATTTCAAGGCCAAATGGTTAAATAGACCGAAAGGTTTTTTATGTAGCAAGTTCATTCACATACTAGTATGCAACGATGACAATCTTGCTCAGACACCGTTTTTTTTCGTCCAAAAATAGTCTGGGAGCTTGACTTATCACTGATGTATGAGGATGCCTTCTACACTGTACATTATGAATGTATCTGACTATTTCTATCTACCAATGCTATATGTACAAATATAACTAGATTGCATCAATGTTATTTAGAAGGACATGGTATTCTTGGGTGGTACTCAATATTGATCTTACTTCATTGAAAAATAAGGATAGCCAATTATATCGCTTGCTAATGAACCAGAGATAAATCTGGTGTGATCTGATTGGTTGTGCTTATCCGTAAGACAAGTAAGATCGGTCACGGTTGAATACCAGCCATGAACAGATCGCTGGCTCAGAATGAGAAGGTCGTAAGTACGAAATAATTATTTTGAGAAAACTAGAAATACGAATCAAAGTGCTCTTCACTTATGGTAAAAACAATCTTTTTCAACTTCAGTTTGGTCAACATGACAAATTCCGAAAATAGGTTCATAGAAACGTATTGTGGTGCTGATTTTAAATATCTATAAGAATCTTGTAAGGTTGTGAGTACGACTATCTCATTCTAAGCCAGCGATTTGAGCGGTCTGCGTACTAGAGCAACATAGAATGTATTTCATCCGAACAATGATGGCTACCACTATCTTACATTCAACCATCTCTAATCTCCTTATACAAGAAATAATTGCTTGTTAACATAAAACTGTTTACTTTCTTCTTCTACAAAGTAGTGACTAGGGAATTTTCTATTATAACTCGTGTCTGTAAAATCGATTGTTTTCAACGGAACCTGATGAGGAATTGCATTTTGGGATATTTAAATGGCGAACGCGCGTGCGATATCAGCATATCTTCACGCGAAATAAATTATGTTGACACCGGTTCGTGCGTCTCATGTGGCGAGTTCGAAACACAATTTTGTAAGAAGAGAAATATTAGACAATAGATAAATATCTGTAGTTATAACATGGTTTTTACTAGTAAATTATACCGGTACAGTTATTGTTGTTCTACATTATACAGAAGTATTGCCAAATACACAGGCACCGCCTTGATAGCCTTGTCGGTGGTAGGGTGTCCACTTCGAATGCGAGATATGCTTCGACCATAGGTTTTGATATGCCAAAGTCGTTCAAAATCATACTGGTATGCAGCCCTTGACACTCAGTCAAGCTAGGTAGCGCCCACTTATCAATGTGCAGAGAAACGGTATAAGTACATGTATGCTACCGACGAGCAGTGTTCGTCGGAAGTGTGTCGTTGCTTAGACGCAAAGCGCTTCTAAAACAGCGCCTTAGTGAGACAACGGGTTCATTGTCTGGTTGTAGTGGAACTAACTTCTAGATAATATGTAGAGTTATAGATATTACTACAATCCGTAACAGCGATAGCGTGCAAATTCATCAATCACTAGTTTCTAATAATCCATTCAGGTGTCGAATATAAAACCATGCTATTAATCTTTATGATCTATGCATGATCTGCGCAAGTCCTTGGAGACACCTTATCCTTATACTGGGTCACATAAAGTCATCTGATGTTCAAAGTATCAAACAAATCATAAAATATGTGTCACGTCTTAGAACTATTCCATGAATGGTCTGCCTATGTCCCTGTGTTTAATGGTCTGCATATTTGTTTCGTGCTTGTGTAAGCAATTTTATTTATTATTTTTATGGCGGGAGCAATGGGTGGGAGTGTTAACAGACAGAACAGAACGGAACATGACTTTATAAGCTCTCGTTGCTATAGCAACATACCTTCTGCATGGCACATGGGGACGGATTTTACCTGGGGTTTGAAAAAGCAAAAGTCAAAAGTTTTCAAGTAACTGTTGCATTAATGACCTTACACTTGCGTAAAACCATGTGTCCGAGTTTTATGACGTTGAATATCTTGAAACGCGGGTTGTTCAAGAACGTGTTACGTATGACGATTCACGATTTTGCAGTGGTGCCTAGTGAAAGAGCTTTGCAGCCAAGGACGGTAACCAGTTGACTAAATATGTCAAACGCTCTATTTGAAGTCTGTTTTTGAAGTCCCTTTTAATGTCACATTGTGATAATGATCATATGCATAAGGGAGACATCTTTCTAACAATATCACCCATTTAATAAATAATATAATATTGGAATAATTACAACATAAACGATGCATGGTTCATTTTATGTAAACTTAAGCGGTACCATCAGAAAATCTTACTTTAGCAAAGCAGTTTACAGCTAACCGACCCTATAAACCTAGTCATTTCGCCGCTATGTAATTCCAACAATTAATGTGTATTTATGTATTGAAAATAAGACCTCTTCTCTTAAACAGGCATTATGAAAATGCAATAAAAATGTTAAATATGTTATTACGCTGTCATTATATGTTTATTATAGTAAATGATCCCTTATTTTCACCATCAATATTTCTCGGAAAGGTCTCGTGTCACGGACGAGAACATCGTCTATTACGATATTAGCTTATAAACGTGGAATTAAATACGAAATGTACCGACAGTCACACGCGAATCGAATGCTTACTGCTGAATGAAAGTCGTACGGAGCATGGAATTATGGGGGAGAATTTGATAGCATTCCTTACACGCGATCTCGGTTCTTAAAGGTCTCGCGAGAATGACATGTTTGAACGAGAAAATGATTATAATTCGCGACATTACACTCGTCAACGACGCTGATAATAGTGAAGTGTCATGACAATCCGGAGTAGGTTAAACATAATGCTCTATAGAAATTTTCTCCAAATTACGACATTTAAGTACGTAAGGTCATGGTGACGAATGTCGTACCGGAGATCACCGAAATTATCGAGGTTACTCGATTGCTATTACGTCTTAAAGACACAGAAATATTCAAAGGACCGTGATATTTCAGCTAATACTTTATTTTGTTCTATCCTGCTTCCTGGGTTATAAAATACAAATCATTAGTTATCCCACCTAATATGTCCATTATGGGAAGCATAAGGTGTATTCGTAAAAGAGTCGCTACGCACGATTATGTCAACTGCCAGGTCGTCATTTCCGGTCACAGTCAAATGCTATAAGGCATAGTATGGTGAGTAAAGTTACTGTTACATCGAGTTTGAGTTGAGGTTTAGGGGCAAATCATTCTCATGAATCAGTGTATAGTCGAGTCTCTAGACTATAGATTATGTATTACGGATGAAAAACACACTGGTTGAACGAGAATGGGGGCAAATCTACAGACCGTGTTAATTACAAGAAGATGCTGACAAAGGCTGTACCAGAAGCCATTAGGAAATTCATTACAGCGTCAGTTCCAAAAAAGTAATGGTATGATACTAGTCACCATAGCATAATATTATTTAGGAGCATGCAAACTATATAACTTCTCGCTGTATACTTATTCTTGATTTCTTCAAAGTGCCTTTAATGAATATGTTCTTGATTTTCATGCATATCAACAGTGGATACCTACCGTCATATGGATTAATCGAGCGAATCTCTGTACTGAATATGACTGCATAGCACATGCGTACAGAAGTTTAGGTTCTCCGTATTTAGTAATGGTCGATTATTTTATGGCGATTTCTGTATTTTGTGATACAGAGCTTAAGAATTTTCACTTACTTGTTAAGCAATTAAGGAGGAATGAATCAGTCATAAACAGGTTATCAATCCTCCGGTATAACTGTACCCTGGACAGGTGTACATGTCAGCCACAAAGATTGGACCTCTATTGTGTTACAATTCACGACAAAACGTTGACAAGTTTGCCAATATTTTCAGGATTAGTTTTCTGTAGATAAGACGGATGAGACAGGACTCGTGTGTCATGTGACATATATAACACGTGACTAAGTTGATATATCACGTGATTAGTTTATTGCCTCGTTTTGGAATGCTAAGTAACTTTTTTGTCAAGTATCTTTGTTACATTGTATGTAAATCGTAATTCTGAATTAATACCATGAATTAGCTTTGTTTCGATGGCGGTCGAAGGGGACAGAAGAGGACAGGATGTTATCTGACGAAACCCTGTCAGTAATAGTGGCATGGGGTTTCATGCGCGCGCATAAATATGTCAGAAAACTCAAAATTCTAGTTAAAATATTAATTGAATGATATGGTAATGTGCTAACAAACGACACCAAAGCCAATATTCTCAATTTCGTCAAATGAATTTATTTTGAGAAGAGAATTGACGTGTTGTTTCCAGCGTGTACGTTTTGTTTACTTTAGTTGAAAAATAGTTGAAACAAAACGAATTCCACTTTTTATCCCACTGTTTCGCCTTTAATAAGTCTTCATCTCATTTGGCAAGGTGATATCAAACTAACCGAAAATCATTGTTGGACTTATATGTTCAACAATTTAGTAATGAAATTCGGTCTGTCACGTGGTCTATATCAGGAATATATTTTATTTGAAATTAATGTTATGACGTCATTACCATTAACTTTTCTTAATTAACTTTTAATATGCGCCAATGGTTATGACCATAATGAAACAGAAACCTTATTCACCAATATTGTAAAACTTACAACATTGCAATTCAGACTTAGACTTAAAACTGACAATACTTATTAACCCGGTCATTTCTTTGTCATTTGATTGAACAATATGCAATTTTGCCAGAGTATTGGTTGTTACCCACTGAACATGTATACCCATTTATATTAAAATTGGTAAATTTATAAGAACATCATGATAGCGAATAGAACATTCGGCAATATTAAGTCTAAGTCTGAGTTTTAGTCTTACAATAAAGGCCCACGGACACAATATCAATGTTGGAAATTCGTCACATCGCACGTCACCTTTCACCACTAAACTGGTGTACAATCACGATGCTATAGTACGATGTAGTTTTAATAATAATCATAAAAAATATACATTTAGCAAATAATGTGAACACTACACTAAGAAAAACTTTTATATATGACATTTTTGTATTATATGTACATGACGTTATTGGTGGTAGAAGAGAGATTGAAGTATTGTTTAAGAGGGTGTGACTGCAATGACGTCACACAGTTTTTGCATTGGTCAATTTATTGCACTAAATAGTGGTTGATTGTCTTCATAAACACATATTTGTTGCTGTAATTGAGGAGCAAGCTGTATCATTGTTCCTAAAAACCGACATTGAACTGTGAACAAGTTGCATGGTATGTCGATATAAAACGCAATTTTATGTCTCGAGACAGCGGCGTGGAAATTAACCCTAGACTAGTTCCTGCGTCGTATCCCTGATACCCAATTCACGTAAATCAACGCGAGACAGTAAAGTCGGACAGAAATTCATTCCAAGATATTGCGACTGAGAATAAACGAGATCTTAAAGACAGATAATGGCTGCAGCCTGGTACTGGGGAATATAGAGAAAAATCCCCCGAATGTAATAAATTACGAAAAATGTTCAACCCTTATGCCATAATAAAACTGGTCTGTAGTTAGTAGCTACTAATTATAGGCTCGCGCCGGAGTCATAGTCTCGCTGGAAATTACGAACATAATTTGACATTCTCTGCCCTACAACCATTGCTCATGAGTAATTGGAAATGAGAAATATTTTCTTTTGAAAAGTAATACTGGTTTGTGAGTATTTATTACCCCACAGTCACGTAAGGTCCACACGAAGGATCTGTTCCACGACAATCGGTAACCCCATACCCTAGCCGTATCATGTTCACTACAATTCCTTAAACTGAGTAACAATATTAGAGTGAATATCGTTTCTTGCACCAAACAGTCAAGAATGCAGAAAATACCAAAAAAGAGTCCAAGTTTACCCTATCTGCAAAGAGCACCAGTTAAACTTTCAATCATAAACTTTGCAAGGGTAGCTCTACGGAATAAAAAAGACATTCCGCTGTGCTTTTCCCTATCTGTGTTTTATTGCAGATTTCTAACTGGGCCGTGGTTTCAGTTGTGACAAAAGTGCACATATTGCAGTGCACTTTAATAATATGGAAATCTACACACTTATACGTAAGTACTTAAGGTAACTCCTATGAAACAGATTTAAACCGGAGCGAATTTCAGAATACTGGCTTGTCATAAATGGTAAATCCAAAAGCAACCACCAATTGGATAATCAAGATTTTAGACATATACCAAGTCCTATTGTAAGACTTACAAATTTATACAGGCCCGCAGCCACGCTGAGGTACACAGTATTAGACAAATAACCAAAATTGAGCATATAACTTTAAAGGAAAACCTTCAAAATATACCATAGAAGTCGTTTGCCTCAGTGATTTTGTATCTGGATACGTGTATATAGTATTGAAGAGTAATCACTCTAAAAAGTCTTTCTCGAAACCGTTTATTTATTTTTAATAGTAGTCCTCTTTAAACCGCCGTTCATAAATTGTACAGTAACTGTTGTAAGGCGACGAGTGTCGTCAGCAGCCTCGTTATGAAATCGAGACTAAATTCGGAAGCAATGAGATCAGGAAACCTAATTAGTAACAATTAGGAGAGTAGATGAAGCCTCTATGATCTCTTAACAGTTCTTAAATGTCTGATCATCAATTGAACGATTTGAGCTTCCCCATTAATTAGGGAACATAGCTAGAAGGGTTAACTGTTTTCAAGTCTGTCCTTGTCTATTTGATTAACACGAGAGTTCTCTCTGGTTCTCGCGAGGTTTGGAAGATCTCGAGTGGCTTGAAAACGTTGATTTTAGGTCTTTAACTCGTTATAAAAGAAGCTACAATAATGTGACACTACATATTGGCATCAGGATTGTCGTGTTTCATATTTTGAACGAGTGTTACAGCACGCCTGACGATGAATTTGCTGGTTTTCGTCCAATTTGCATTTTATTTCTATGTTTGCGCAAAGCTATGTTGTTCTTGTACAATTCTTCCGTGTTGCATTATGACATGTACAACTGCGACCGTATGCGTTTGAGTGTTACTCAATGTACAATCAAAGACTTAAACTACAGTCTTTGGTACACTGTACATGTATTGTTGTAAGAGTAAGAAGAACATCCGTATTGTCAATCGGCTGTACTGTGTTGGCTTGTTTTTCGTTTGTTTTGTTCTGCTCAGTGCTGTATATTATGGCACAGATTGTTAAGCACAGCTCTTGGTACAATACAATTGTTTGACCACATGATGTGCACGTCTATGCATACCAAAAACTTAAGTGAAGAATTACTGAAACTATTCTCTTTAGGTTTTGTTTAACACCGGGAGTACGGCTTTTCGTAATGACACTCGTATTCAAACTTGTCAATGGACAGAGAAATATTTTGAGGCAAGCTTTAGTTGACCTTTTTGACAATGTCTCTGATCAGATAAGCGAAGATCGATGATGCCGGTCGGGTAATCCTGTTTATCTACGTCACTGTCGCTTATATCATCGCCATGGATCGCTTCTAGCATTGATCACGCGGATTTGCATTTCAAGCGTCTGAACAACAAAGACTTTCGTTATCTCATGCTTCCGGTTGACAGAGAATTAACAATGGCGACTGTGGAACGATCAATTCCTGATAGTTGTGGAAACAGACGCTCTTATGCTTCCAAAAATGTCCCCTCTGTCATTGTGAGATGAAGTGACGTGTGCTACATGTATATCGTTATGATGCGATGGATTATATGGTCGTTTAGCATCTTCTATGACAGAATACGAAAGCAAAGAAAATCCGCTACAAGAATAATTTGAATAAGTCTGTGCATGACAAATACCAAATTTTGGCTATTGGAAAGTTTGCATTGTCCTCATTATCTTCGAAATAAAATTCGCATAGGGTGTTCATAGATCTACCCCAAGTATAGTATGTTCCAAACGGATCTATAACTATAGATATACAAAAGGATAGTTTGAACATGTTCTGTAATAATAAACACTATATTTTACGAGTATACTATATATTTAACTGTTTTTTTTACAGTTTTCGTCCATGGATCTACGTATTCTTTCATATACATGTACGACATACACATATAGTTACATAATTATTGGTAAGATGATTGACAAAGCAGCACCATGTTATATATGTTCTAGTGTGTCCAATGTTCCCATGGTGCTATTGTGTAAACTGATTGGTACTTTTTTCTATAAATATGGTGACCATATTGGTGATGCTACGAGGCAAGATAAACGGATTATTAACACATAAAATAACATCAACAACCTAGCATCTGTCAATCTTAAGACATAAAAAGAATGATATCTCCAAAATGGATAAAGGCATGTTAAAACTTCCATCGATAAAGCACTGATTGGCAGATTCCGCGGACACAAACTTAAGATGCCATGAGATGATAGCCTGTCGGTAATTTGAATATTGTGAATACGGCTCAATGTTTCGGGGCCACTTCGGGGCCAATATTGGGGCCAATATTAATGTGGTTCCAAGTGTTTCCAGTTGCTTTCTTGTGGTATGGTCTAAAACGTAGAATAAAGTCAGGGCTGTTGGTTGATTACCTCCATTGTCAAGTTATGGATTTAAGATTACATTAAATGGTTTCCTGATGGACGATTTGCTCATAACAGACGAAAGTGAATGCATGTGTCGACAGAAGCCACAAATAAACTGTCATTTACTTTTCACTTAAATTACATATTTGACACAATTGTATAATATTCACATGATTTGCATTCATATGCATAAATGAGTGCCATACTCTTAGTTTCAAGGAACAGAACCATGTACATTGCCCATGTCATTTTAACCGTGTTTAATTGCAAATATACTACATTGGGGTAGGTACGGTTATCAATATGAAAACTGCCAAACTGAATATGAATGCGGTACAGACGTGCCTGTTTGTGTTGGTCACCGAATAAGAAAAAACACGATCGCTCAGGACTTCAGTCGGCGTTCCAACCACATCGTTTTATCGCGTAATGACCCATAAATTTCATTTATTAATTTAAAAGAGAAATTGACGATAATGCGGCTACAGCGATTAACAACAAGTTTGCCGAAATCGTCACAGCCTTTGTTTTCGTCTTCAGACGGACGCCATATTGGCGCACATTTTACGACATTATTTGTTCCGCTTTTCGGTAGTTTTATTGTCGTAAATCATCCCGTTGATGGTAATGATAACGATGTGTGACTGATGATATGAGGAAGAGAAAGAGCAAAACGCAATCTTTGTATCCTATAATGGATATAATACATCAACTGTACTAATGCTGTTTTTCCTTTTTTCTACCAAAAGTTGAGATGGCTGCCAGATTAATACGGGTAGCTTTATTTATGTGGAAGTGAATAAGTTCAAAATCAAGATTTGAAAAGTTACGAATCAGATTTTAGATCATTTATTGATAACTTGAACAAGTGATTTGATAATAATGTAAGAACCCTTTACTGTCGCCAGCACCAAAGTAATGCATGGTGTTGAAATAGTCAACATAAAAGTGCGGTCGTTTGCTTAACACACTATGGTGTTCCACACTAGTCTTTATAGTATGTTCCATGTTTCCCCACTTGTCGGAAACAATTTGATACTGTTCCTGTACTTGTGTAACCATTAATTTGCCAGATATCGGGATATTTAAGTCACTTATAGCTTTGCTATTTTGACCTGAGCCTGACCTTTATGCAAGAATATATTACAAGGTACTTGCTTAGAATTGCAAGCAAATTGTGCGATATCGGTATGTCAAATTTGTGTTTGTATTACAGCTCGAGCGTCTCCGTGATACTCCATGATTACGAAAACGTGCAATCGATGTAGGTAATATATCGACTGTTAAATTATGCTAATCAAAAGGTCAGGCTCGTGTCAAACTGACCAAGCTATACATTGAGTACATTGCATTCCTTACAATCCTTTTCCATAAAAATGGTATAACTGAATTATGTATTTTATTACTTGGCCAATGGGTCACACAATAAACATAGCAAAGTTCATGTCAATGGTTGTGTCATTAACATACTAATTAAATCCAGCTGTTAGTGACGGTACTTTCATCACTTTGATTTGGACTAATATGCTGAATCATACTAACCATATATCGCTGGCTTGGAATAAGAAGGTCGCAACTACTCCTTACGACGACCTTATAAGACTGATACATATTTGAAATATGCATCATAAGCGTTTCTTATGGACCTATTCTCATGAAAATCGGAACTCGACATGTTGCCCTAAATGAAGTTGTAAAAACTTGTATCTTCATAAGTAAACAGTTATTTCCAGTCAGTTTTTTCTTGTTTTCTACAAATTTTCTGTTTGGACTTACCTTATTCTAAAAAAGGTATGGGAAAATCCGACAGGGAATGTAGCACTCAACCCAACCAGCCGAGCACAGAGATCAGTAACACCACTGGCGACACAACTACCCTGAGCAGTGCCCACAGAAACCCGTGCCAAAACGGCAAACTAAGCCGCGCCAAACAGCCTGTTCAAAAACGGACAATATTTTGAACTATAAAGGAACCACATTTACTAATTTAACTGAAAGAGACAATTTTATTATATTTAAAAAAAAAAATTTAAGAAAAAATATCAATCATGATAAATGTATTAATATTGAAAGGTTTAACATTTAAACACCGTGAACAATGTGTACACAAGCTGGGTACCTGAAAGCTTCATCATTAAGACATACCAGCCATTAGTTATTGCCCATTTGTACTGATAACATCACTACCCGTACAGTAAATTTGACGTTTGGCTGAAATCAACACAAAAGTGAAATAAGCTTAATCGGTTCGGTATCTGAATCATATAAAATATGGCCGTTTATTCTGGAGTGATTAATGTTTTCACAGTCCAGTAAAGCATGGGTTGAACATATCTATATAGACCGTTGGACTATGTTATGGGCGAACACACAGAGCCCAAGACAGTGTAATGCCTTTAGAATATTGCTGTGGACTTAGCCATACAGCTTGTGATCGCGTTATGGAAAGACCCAACGCCCCGAACTACCAGTACCATACTACGTTAAAGCGACACATAACCTCTGAATTGTATTCGTCGCATGCATCACATCAGCAAGAACTAGTTCACCAAGTATTGTTTCAGTCAACAAGTTCGTAAAATTACCAAAATGGACAGCCGATGATTGCAATTCTTTGGTAATACTTAACACGGCTTCAAACTCGGCTTCAATCTCGGCCACAACCCTTGTCACACAAAGCAGTTTCCCATATCGAAATCAAGAATGAAGAATACAGAGATAAGTATTTCTACACAGGATTTCGTTTTGGGTGTCTTTATAAAATCCAATCCCGATGGTCGGGTTCAGAATTCACATTATTAGGTTTGCCCTCCGTCTGTCTGTCAAGCAATCGGGATCCTGTCATAACTCAAAATGTTATAAAGCTAGGTTTATGACACTTGGTATGTGGATAGGGACCAATAAGGAGATTATGCATATCTAGTTTGTTTTTGATGTAGTTGTTATGGATATGCTGAATGCTGAAAATAGTGAAAATACTTAAAATTCAGCTTATAGGCAAAGACTTAAAAGAGTAACTGTCGGACAGCTTTTTTCTTGTTTTCTCAAATTATCGATTTCGTACTTACGACATTCTCATTCTAAGCCAGCGATATACGTGCCAACATAACATTATGACAACCGATCCGATAGTTACCACCACAAAACTGCTCCCTTATTTATGAAAATAGTTGAATAGAATGTGACAGCACCGTCTTTAAATTTTGAGAGCCCGGAAGTAGTATTGAAAAGTAGACGCACTCCTACGCATAAGTGTCAGAATTTCCTCAGTTCTGAGGAAGCCTGTACAGTTAGATCTAGAATTACCATGAAGTCGTTAATTCATTGAAGTGGTCAGTGGTCAGCAGGCAGCCTAATTTATAACCCATTACCATCTGATAAGCCAGTTAACACAAACAAAGAGTAATTCAGTATTATATCCTGAGAGAGAATAACCATTATAATGTTTCAGAAAGTTTATTTCAGCAGAAGTTTTTTTTATTTTATTTTTGTTCTGTGTATGCCATAATTGCCATTCACTATAAAGTGGCTATCAAAATATATCATATCGATTCAGTACATTAAAAGTGTTGTCTGTTCACAAAATAAGAACAGTTAATTAATCTTAAAAGAAATATTGAATAGGGTAATGTCAGAAATAATGAAGCCAAGAATGACATGAAGTGAAAATTTTCAAAATGAAATGAGTCAATAATTTTTTGTTCCAAGCAAATGGATAGTATTTGCAGTTTATGTACGATAATATGGTTTTGTGATTTAATTATTTATAATTTACTTTAAACTAATTCATAAAAAAATGCAAAATATCCGGAAACAATGTAATCAAGTTAAGTACTTGGTCAAAGCCAGTTATTATGTAGTTATGGTGTATTTCGACTAAAATAGTATTAGGGTTCCTACAAATGTCATTTTTACATCGATTTAAGTTATTGTTTGAGAAAAAATGGAGTTTTGAGTCTTTTATGACCCTGATATTTTGGTTATACTCACAAACTTTTTCTCTGAAGACACATTTTTCACACAAAATTAATAATAACTTGTAACAACCTTTATTGATGACAACTGAACAGGTATTGAACTTTTCTAAATACTGCTAGTTTTCAAAAGAAAATGACAGCGAGTCAAATTTAATCTTTAAAGATTAAAAAAAATGTTACACTCATGACACAATAAAGTTAAACTTAAGACTTTTCGTAAATGGATATGTAGTAAAAGCCACATTTACTAAGTGAATCTTGTGGACACATTTATAGGGAAATTTAAGAGTATATATTGATTGGGGAATGGTTGAAAGGTAAAGCTTCATTATTTCTGACATTACCCAATACACTCTTTAATTACTGTACATGAAGTTTTGATTATTGTGACCAGAAAATTGTGATGGATTCAGTATGTATCTAGTGATTATAGTGTTAGTATTCTTTTCATACACATTTGGTCGCATGGCTATTGAATATTTTATTTCATCAATCCATACTCATAGTTATCTACTTAGTGTTTGAATGCAGCTTTATTGGTAATTAATTGGATTATATCAAACTTAACTTTCCGTTAATTGTTAAATACTCCATTGTCTGAAGGCATATCCTTTTCAACAATTACATGTATGCCTATGCAAACCTTTTATTGTACAATAAATTTTCTCCTGCACAATTTGTATTGTTTATTAAATTTTTTAATCTCTATAAAATGAAATAAAAATAATGTAACTTTACAAATACTTATGTCATTTTCAAATGGTAAAAAAGTGATCAGGAGCCAGAATCACAATCAATATTTTAACTCGGCACTTTCATAGTTATTGAATATTTATATAATTAGTCTTTAATTTCTCTAGACTAAACTAAATTGAACTAGGAGTCAGCCAATATAATACTAATTTAACATTATTACAACTTCTTGCTCTCAAGAAAATATCGCTTTGAAATTCAAAAAGAGCGAATGTCAATATCTGAGTGTTGAGTGTAAGTACCGGCCCATGTTTATCAGTTCATGCAATACATGAAAACTGCTGAATTTACTTGCAAACACAGAGACCACTGCTGACCAACATCTGGTTTCAATTAGATAAGGATCAGATCAGTAACATACCATGAAGGATTTTAGGGTCTGACTAGGGTAATGATAATAAACCATGAGGTGTTACAAATTGATGTACAGTTACATTTTCTAGGGGATTTTGAAGAGAACAGGCACTTATGCGTAGGAGTGGACGGTCGTTGGAAACACAAAACAATGTCTTTCCTCCATTGTTTGTCAACGTTTGGCTTAACAATAACATTCAACGACACTGATACATACGAACGCGTGTAATGATGTTTTTGTTTTCCTGCTATCTTGCTTAAAATTCATAATTTCACCGCCAACAGTCGCTACCCTTCGTATTTCAAATGGTCTCATATTCATGAAACCACAAACTAATATTTGTAAATCAAAATTAATAGCCCCATCTTGACTGTTCTTGTCGATTACAGAATCTAACTTGACATTACAGCTTTTATTTACACTCATCAAAATTCCACGAATTCAAATGTGCTAAAATCGAACACCAACACTGTCACGTGATCGGTGTTTTTCCCAGCAGGGGGCGCCATTGGTCGGCTTGTTTACGACAAACACAAGTCAGCGACTTCCTTGGTGGTATGTAGCCGGAAGCCGACTATCTCAGCTAATTATATGTCCGCTATCGACAAATTGCTGAAACCGAGCATCAAGATTTAAACAAGAATATCTTAATAATGCGTTCCTATGTATTAGTGCTTCTAAATTGTTTCTAATGTTTGGATCAAAGAAAACATAATACTACAATGTTGTAAACAATATTAAACAACAAGGTTCCAAAAGAACTAAACTTTGCATTTGACACACGGTTCAAATCTCAAGTTTTTAATTAAGTTTTTGTCTATTATTCTGACAGCATTAAATTAATGAAATATCAAACACGTGATGTCCAGTGACGTCATCACATACACACACAATGACATACTTCATAAGCTTTTGATGGATCACCCTCCTTACAGTTACCCAGCTTCGGCTCATGTACGTATTGTGGTGTTAATACTGTAGTAATATAGCTTATGGATATGTGCCGGGATAGGAAAGTTGTAGAATCCTTACTACGCACTCACAAGTATAACAAAAAATCAACCTACAAAATCCGTTACTTAGGAGTCCCGAGAAGTCTACAGCAACAGTGGGGAGCGGTGGCCTAGAGGTGGGGTGCGCGCTTCGTGATCGAGAGGTCCCGGGTTCGATCCTCCTCTGGACCACTGGTTAATTTCTTGAGCAAGACCCACAGCTCCACTCCACCATGGTGTAAAATGGTACCTGTGAGGGCAGTGTCTATTCCTGGGCGCCGCAGATCGATGTTGGCTGCCACACCACAGGAGAGAAATAGTCTCCCCGGGAGACACGAGTGTAGGTTTCCATATGTAGCCAGGGGAAGTTGAAATGTCAAAGGGTGCTTGAGCGGCCTAACAGATGAAAAGAGCCCTAGAAAATTAGTAACTTAACTTCTTTTTTTTCAGTCACCTTTCGATAACCGTTCACTAGGCAAATTCTTGTTGACTGGTGGTACCAGAAAAAATCTGGTGCACTAGCCACAGTATGTGGCTGGAAACGCATACCGTATCACTAGTGGCAGTACTCGAACAGAGTCCGTCACCACTCACACAACTTCTTACAAAATCAACTCATTTACTGGGTTTGTTGAGTAAATTTTGAAGAAAAAAAAACACAAGAAAAACATTCTTAGCTTTTAAGTATGTAAGTTCGACTACCTGTATTTTTTTAGTAGAAAACAGTTGTACTATTGACTTTGAGTCTTGGATGAAAACATGGATATTTAATTTCTAAGTGAAATAGACTTTTCGTCTAAAAACCTGCATCTTCAGAAAAAAATCTAAGACGCTTTCATGAATACATGCCTAGTACTTCTCTACAGTGAAGTAGTAATTGCATATGTACTTGTTGAAAAATCAAAAAGCTTATAAGTTATTCTTTCGTAAATCCAGAAAGATGTAAAGGAGTCTGTCTATCATAGATACAATACTCCACTATACAGTAAGATCGTGTTGCACGTGCAGTAATAACCACGCCACCTAGCGGTAACAGCATGTGAGGTCTAACTGAGCAGCAATCCACTCTGGATTTATTTTAGAAATTACTGTATTATATTCTAGTTTTATGATCCCTTCAGAATGCATCCCGCATAGAATAATATATGATACAATATCTGAATTTATTACGCCTGAACCACACACGTTCATCAGATTTCCCGAACCAAGGGGAGCAACTCGTACATATAGGAAACGTTCGTGAATTGTAGAGATTAACTCCCTTGATTGAATGATTATTCAAATATTATCGCGTTAAAGTTAAAGTTAAAGTCCTCTACAGTTAGTCAGCTTCAGGACAAGATGGTTTGGGTGACGATTACACTGGTAAACAAATTTATTGCAAAATCGCTGACTTAGAATGAGAAGGAATCAATATTTTGAGAAAACGAGAAAACATGTTCGAAAATTAGTGTTTACCAATGGTAAAACAACCTGCTTCAACTTCTGTTTGGTCACCATGACAAGTTACGATTTACACAAAATAAACTCATACGAAGCGCCTTGTGACGCTGATCTTAAATATGTACATTTTTGTATCAGTCTTACGTAGTTCTACTTAAGACCTTTTCATTCTAAGCCAGCGAAATGATCAGTTAAATAGAGTTAGTGTATTTCTATTGAATTAAATTACAATTGCATTTACTTAACTAGCATAGGAAACATATTGGACCATGTGTCCCTTTTGAGTAGTTAATTTCGCTTTTTCGTCTATAATAGTCTGGCCTTATTTGTTGTTTTTATGTGTCCAGAGTACATGGTTGTTTTGCAAAATACTAGTACTTCGTGATTATGATAAATATTTAAATAGTTATCAGATTACTGAACGGGGTTGATCGTCTCAATTACTGATAACACCTAGAAATACCGAATATAACATGATTCATATACATGTATGATACGACTTTATTAATCAACTTTAGCGCAGTCGAGATTTACCGTAAAATCATTTGATTACGATGGTACCAAATGTCGTGGATTTTTGGTAAAAACGACCATTTCGATGGGAAGTTTATTCGTCGATTTCATGTAATAAACACGAGAGTCAAAATTATTGTTCAATGGGATTTGATTTCGGGGTTGAAGGTGAACCACGAAATCCACGAAATTTAATATGCCGCGAAAATTGATGGTTTTACGGAATATAATTTTATATACTCTTGTTGGTACACTGTACTAATATGGTTCGAGATAAATAAGTATCAAGGATAGTCTGACAAATAAAGTGTACATCAACATTTCGATATTCGAGATAAATTAAATCATATTAATTGGTGTATTAATTGTATAAATATATCAATATAAGTGCTTAGCATTGTTGGGACATATCATAAGCTTTCGAGCATTACCTAACAGTAACCATGAGATATTTGCTGATATTGACGGTGTTAGCTTGGTGTATGGTTAACTACACCATGGGTTCGAGTCTTCAATATTGTAAGTACAGACTTTTAAAACTACATTTTCATATACATGTACGTCCAATTACCCCGGTTGGGAAGCGTTGGTATAATGGTATGGCGCGCGCTTGAAGATAGAAGTAACTCGGTTCATCCGTTTCACTTTTATAATCATTTGGGTAGTCTTAATCAAGCTAATATATATATACAGTAAAACTTCGTTATGACGAGCATCAATATCACGAGCACCCGGCTTATCTCGAGCAAATTTTAAACCAATATCCGTTTGTATGATCAATATAATATCATTTTGTTATTACGAACACCCTGTTTATCTCGAGTATTTTACCTGTTCCGATCACTCCTCGAGATAATGAAGTTTTACTGTATACGACATTGTTTGGTACCGTGACTATTCGTTCCGGTTTCGTTTGGTCAGGACGGGAGCCTTTGTCTATGAAGCATTTGTTTCTGCAAGGCGATTTGAACCACGATCTTACTTTTGTATGGATTGTATATAGGTCTAATTATATACTAGTCAATTCACAGCTGAGGTGTAACTCAATGTTGGAACAGGTATGACATTCTCGTTCAACCGGGACAAGTATTTATGAAGCATCATAAGTGAAAATAGTTTGACTTATGTTAAAATATTGATCTGCCCATATTTCACAAGAAAAGAAAAATAGCCCACATTTTCTATTATGATTACTGTACCACTGAAGCATTAGGATGCAGAATGGGCGCATGTTGGAAATTATATAATGTATATACATGTATCGACCTTTAAGTTATACTTTTTTCTGTAATTGTGTATTTCTAGATTACATGGATGAACTGTGCAACAAAACCCTTGATCTGACGCAGTTAGATGCTATACGATTAAAACTGTCACATGGTGTCTTCTATAAAGCCAATCTGAACTGTGCTGTTCGTTTAACTTCCATGTTGTTCTCGTACCGATTTATGGTCTATTTCAAGGTATGTACTAGCACAGTCTGTTCAAAGTTAATTGAGAACGATTGTAAACATTAGCTCGTCCGCCAGGTAGACTATGTGTATCTATGCTTAACTGGGTACTGAGTAAATGGTATTCTCCGCTATTCTTTCGAATGGGATAGTTCCCTCATTACTATTACTAATTGAATCGACAGTATGTCTATCTCCGGTTCTTTCTACAGTAGATTACATCCCTTGTATCTGAGCTTTTTTTTACTGTGGCAACCATGAATGCTGGGACATTTCCGTTCAAGTTGTCTCCGGTAAAGTCTATTTGCATTACAAAAAGGCCGAGGGAATCAGAATGATTACTGCTGCTGTGGTTTGACGCTAAAATAAAATATAACTTGGTGAGCTGGTTCAACGTATCAGCGCATGACTGGGTTCTACAAACACAAACAACTTACATTTGTGTTTGCTTAGTTTCAAGACGGCGCAGACCAAACAAGTATAAAAGAGAATGAGCGTAGCAGTGCTGTTATTATAATCATTTACTGATGAGTGATTAACAACTTTACTAATGCTCACTTACATCCTGTAAATTATTTCCCTTGTAGCATTTTGACGTGGAGGCGAGCATCAGCTGTACCAGGGACTGGTTAGAAGTGAGAGATGGGGCCAGCACCTCTTCAAACTATGTATCGGGTATGAAAGAGCAATTTTATATATTTTGATTTTATTTAAACATAATTTATTTTAATTTGTAGAGTATGGGTTGTAACGAATTAACTATGCGCATAGAACAGAATAATATTATTATCATAATACATTATAGTAGTCAAAAATGCCTGTACAGCACCTAACGACAACATAGTTATCTCTCTTGCAATTTCACTTCGAACAATAATGTTGATTCAGTACTCTTGCTATAACCTGACGATGATTCGAAGAGTTCATATTTTCTAAGAAATATAGAAATATATGTACGTACTCATAGTACAACAACACAGACAAATGCCTTTGTTACTTTGTTACTTTTTAGAATCTCTCCCATTGTTTGCTAAACTGAATCCCGTTTATACACCGGTTAAGTATTATTCTGACTAAACTTTAATAGACCCAGTACATATTATGACTTTGAAACGAATATTTTAAGATGTTATTACAACAACTTTTAGTACTATAGTACTACACATATATCAATGTTTTGTTATCGTTATCATATAAATACATTCCCCATAAATCACCATAATGTATGATATTACCATCTTAATTCCACCATAACCGATACCATTGTAAAACTATTATTCACATGTCATTACTTTGTAATCTGTGAAATGCAAATAAAGTTATTGTTCTGTTCTGTTCTGTTCTGACAATCTTGGTAATTTGGATTGTTGTTAACACGAGCTCAAAATGTTAGCTGTGAATAGGAGTTTTCAATTACCAACTATCTTAACATGTATGACGATTAAGCAATCACTCATGAGATGCTATATGCTAGTGGGTTGCCGCAATCTGATCCGGAGATCGGTTTTGCGATCCGTCGTTCAGAGAGGTTGGTTAAAAGTCTTAAACAAACCAAACTAAGATCAGCAATAAAATATGCTGGTTCATTTCCTTATATTTATTGTTGTTGAATGAATCACCACATGTGCACGACGTAGACCGTGTTCTCGTTAATATGATGGTCGACATAATTGATAAATCATAAAACATAGAGCAAATTCGTCGGTACTTTTGGCATTTGCTCGACATAGGATGTGTGCTCGTTATATCGATGCTCGACATAATGGTGTGAATTAATATACAACATAAAGCAAATTCGCCGGGGCTTTGATATTTGCTCGACATAGGACGGGTGCTCGTAATATCGATGCTCGATTTAACGAAGTTTTGCTGTGTATTTTAAGCGTTCCAGGGACGTCAATGTGGTTCTTACATCACCAGTGCCGTGGGGACGACAACCGGAAGTGAACTTTTCCTAGGGTTCTTCAGTGACGAGTCGTATCAGCAGACGGGATTCGACATGGTTATCACACAATATCATAAAAGTATGCCATATGTACATTCCGAAATGTGTTTTGCTCCGTTCTCGTAAGTGCGCATACCCGGATGTTGCGCATACCCGGATATTGGGCATGAACCGGTTGTTAAGCACTGCTTACTCTTTGACACTCGTAATTCACACACTCATTAATGCAGTTCAAATCTATGTTCAAATAAGTTTCTTATATTTTTGAGGGATTTTATGTGCTGATTGGAAATCAAAACTTAAACCAAAATAGGCCAATTTCATAGAAGTGTTCTTATGTGTTTGCTTGGCGTTAGTGATTTAATTTCTGGTTGCGGATTAGACCACGAGTATCTGCATTGAAGTTGAAATATTTGCACCAATCATACAGTTTAACATGACACACGTACTGTTTATTACAGGTCCATGTTATAGCTACGAGTTTTCCTGTAGTAATGGACGTTGCATAGATGAGAGTCTTGTATGTAACTTACAGAACCCGTGTGGTGATTACTCAGACTGTGCTACAGTACTTGCTGCCGGGGTCATTGCTGCTATTGTGATCGCCTCGATAGTATTCGTCTGTGTTGTCGTAACTCTAGCAGTATGTTTCCGACGCCGACGAGTGAGTAACTCATCTCTTAGAACTAATTCTCAACCTACATTGTATCACAGATAACTGTATCATTAATAACGGGGGGGGGGGGGCGAGAAAAAAACCGGAACAAACGAACCTTTTTGTAAAATTTTTTTTAAAATTTATATTTTTCTTTCTTTAATATAGTGGAAATAAAATAAATATAAGATTGTTTTCGTTTCAGTCTTTATCAATGATACAGTTACCTGTATATTGTCTAACATGTATAAAACAATTACATCATACATGTATATATAAATAGCTTCTTTAAACCTATGCTCTTCGGAATCGGAGGAATAAAAGTTATATATTTATATTTTGTGGTTAGTTTTTATTAATTAAACATACTGTAGAGCTGGTTTTGATTAAAGATGGGATAGTTCCATCATTAGTATTATTTATTGAATAGACATGATTTGACTATTACTTATTACTCGTTATTCTTGTTATAATTACAGCGTGCTTACAGAAATCCCTATGGAAGCGTTGTCAGTACAACACCGGCAGCATATGGCACACAGGGGTACGGCTATAACCAATCTGTCACACAGCCATACCAAGGAAACGCCACCCAAAGTTATCCTGGGGCTAATCCATACCCAGGGAACACTACCCAAAGCTACCCTGGAACACAACCATATCCTGGGAATCAGTTAGTTTCAACCTAATGTTGCTTTTCACATAATTTACTCTTGCGTTCTCTTCCATCCTAGCTTCTTCTTTGATCTATATTATGATATTATGCTATTTGTGTAGTCCGTCAGTTCGGTTGACCAGCCTGGAGGTCCATGTCATTGATTCCTACGTCATCACTGGGACGCACTTCATGTACTGGTGGGAACCAGACTATTCAGTTGACAGGAAGCACTATTATGACAATATAATAAAAACATCGGAATTGGTGTACACCCTCCAAAAGCCTTATTCCTCATTAAAGTTTGAAAAAAGCTGATTTTCAAATGTTAGTTACAGAACCTAATTGACCCCAACGCTCTCTGTTGCAGTATTTGTGATAATATCTTCGATATTGACTACTTCATATCTTTTTGATTCACAATCGACCAATGCCAAACATTTTATCGCCCGACCCTGTCTATCTTCATATTTATATCCGAAAAAACAGCTTGTGTAAAATTAATCACTCGAACTTTGACAGCAGGGAACATTCAACGAAATAAACAGCTATAAAAATATAAGTTGCATATACGTAGTTAGAAGATTGAAAAATAGTGTTTCTAATTTTATATTTTTTACGTTATATTTACAAATACAGTTCACACGTGTAAATCTAGACTATTATTTGTATGTGTAGCCTAATGTCTAGGGCAACTCAGCAGTTTTGCCTCGGCGATGATATAATCGGCATCGCAATGCCCCGAAAAAAGGGTCCTCTGAGAGCAAGTCATAAGGAAAAGTGTGAACTCCCTGTTTCCGGTGCCTCACGAAGCTAATTTATTCAAATCAGGAGAAAATCACCGATGCAAAAATGCTCAATGCGACCTAGGCTTAATTAAGACAGTGTGATTCCGTTGTATTTCAGGGGACTGTGATTCTATAGGAGCGGGGATCGAAACAACTTGAAGATTATATACATGTATATGACGTATTATTGTCACACTATAACGTAAGGTGGAAACAGTCTGATAATCAACCAGTAATGCGATACATATGTGATGTAATATTGTGTGTAATCTTAGATAAAACAGAAACTCTGAACTTGGAATTTGTTGTGTGACATAAAAATCTTCTTCAACTATTTTGGAATACATGTATACGTTTGGAATTGTACAACAGTTCAAAAGGTTTAATCAAAGACGTCCAACGTGTTGGGCATCTTTGGTTTAATGAATGTCGATAGAAAACCAAATACATTTGTAAAATGCGTAACGAAAATATTTGTAAAGCATTTTACTTAAATTATTTGAATTTGATCACAGTTTGTATTGGAACTATATTTTATTTTGAGGATATCGAATAATTTTGAAAACCGAAAGAATCACACTATCTGAAAGATGTTCGGTTTTCTAAGATATTAATATAGACAGCCAAGTATTATTAATTGTTTACTTATGGTATGTGTGTAGATCTACATGTATTAGTTACGCGACTGTGTGTTTGCATGTGAATATAATTGTAATAATGAAGCATGTGTGTTTTAGTTGCATATGTAAACAGTTTAACTTTGTGGTTATATATTTTGATACGCATGTAATCTAGAAAAAACGGACATTGGTTTGACCGCATATACGAGTATACGTGGGTGAATCACAAAGTTCATAGAATTTTGCAATAACTTTTTTATTTTCAGAGTTATCGTCGTCATATTTATGCTGAATGAACACATTGTTATTTTCTTTTAATACATAGATTTATAGCGACCTGATGATAACCGTTTTAAAAATATTTATATCTTAAATAAGGAAGATTACGTATAGCAGTGCACACGGATAATTTGACACACATTTTATTAAATTTTCTAAAATATCTCAATTGTAGGACCTCCGAAAACCGTCAAAATGTTATGTCTGATTGCAGGACATCATTTATAAAGTATGTTAAAATTTCAGACGGCATCTCCGATAAATAATGTTTTAATCGACATTTACATAATCGCACTATATAGAAATACCCGCGTAAAACGGGTCTACCGGAATTAACGGAACCACGGGCTGCTATCAAAATCTGCATGAAACTGGTATATACGTACGGTATCAGAAACAATACATGGTTTGAAACGTGCATGTATATATCCTGATATAAATATACATCGATTTATAAGTTAAATTAGTGCTTTCATGTAGGATACCAGAAGTTGACAACCGAATAAGATACACCCGATATTGGAAACGTTGATTTGCAACGTCGTCGAAGAGGACGAGCGCTTTATTATAGCGGATATAGCAAAACACTCAGATTAATCTTATGGGACAGCGCACACGATATTAAACAAACAATTAAAAATGCAGAAACTATTATCACGACGGTTATCCAAAAATACCTACATATTAGTCAGTCGAGAAGCGAAAATGAGTCAAAACGTTAACGTAAGTATTGACAAATGTGGCGCAACTTTGACGTCGTTCATCAAATGACGCTGACGTGCTCCGGTATGCTCTTTCAGCATGTGTGCGTCTCAATGTAAAAATCATTTAGTTTTGAGTAATTCAATGGAATTTTACTTATTGTTTTGTTATACTTATGGCCACGTTATATTAAAATTTGAAAGCATTTGAAGCTGTGGTTTATGAGTTATGATATTTTTCTACGAACTTTTTGATTCACCCACGTATGTAGACGGTAAACACCGTATGGAAAACCACCTTGCAGTCCTTCGATAGCGTTCAAAATATCTGTCCTCGTTACAAATGAAAGACAACTCTCTTTTGATTTGCAAGGGAGTTCACTCCGTACACTGGTGGGAGTTCACTCCCATGATTTTTAAGAGAGGGAACTCTGTATTCCTGGCAGGAGTTTCGCTCAATTTGATTTCCAAAGGGAGGCAACTCCTTACCAACTTAATTAAAGCTTAGCTTAGTCGGTAGGAGTTCGCTCCCTTTACTTAACAAAAGGGAGGCAACTCCGTATCGACCAATTTTAAGTCGGCAGGAGTTCGCTCCCTTTAATTCACCAAGGCAGGCAACTCCGTACAAACTATATTTTAAGTCGACAGGAGTTCGCTCCCTTTAATGTACAAAAAGGGAGGCAACTCCGTACTGACTAATATTAAGTTGGCAGGCGTTTGCTCCCTTTAATGTAAAAAAGGGAGGCAACTCCGAATTGACTAATTTTAAGTCGCCAGGAGTTCGCTCCCTTGAATGTACAAAAGGGAGGCAACTCAGTAACGACTCATTTTAAGTCCGCAGGAGTTCGCTCCCTTTAATTGAGAAAGGGAGGCAACTCTGTACCGACTTATTTTAAGTCGACAGGAGTTCGCTCCCTTTAATTTACAAAGGGAGGCAACTCCGTACCTACTAATTTAAAGTCCGCAGGAGTTCGCTTCCTCTAATTTAGAAAGGAAGGCAACTCTGTACCGACTTATTTTAAGTCGGCAGGAGTTCGCTCCCTTTAATTTACAAAGGGAGGCAACTCCGTACCTACTAATTTTAAGTCGACAGGAGTTTGCTCCCTTTCAAGTACAAAAGGGAGGCAACTTCGTACCGACTAATTTTAAGTCGCCAGGAGTTTGCTCCCTTTAATGTACAAAAGGGGGGCAACTCCGTTCCGACTAATTTTAAGTCCGCAGGAGTTCGCTCCCTCTAATTTAGAAAGGAAGGCAACTCTGTACCGACTTATTTTAAGTCGACAGGAGTTCGCTCCCTTTAATTTACAAAGGGAGGCAACTCCGTACCTACTAATTTTAAGTCGACAGGAGTTTACTCCCTTTCAAGTACAAAAGGGAGGCAACTCCGTACCGACTAATTTTAAGTCGCCAGGAGTTCGCTCCCATTAAAGTACAAAAGGGAGGCAACTCCGTACCGACTGATTTAAAGTCCGCAGGAGTTCGCTCCCTCTAATTTAGAAAGGGAGGCAACTCTGAACCGACTTATTTTAAGTCGACAGGAGTTCGCTCCCTTTAATTTACAAAGGGAGGCAACTCCGTACCTACTAATTTTAAGTCGACAGGAGTTTGCTCCCTTTAAAGTACAAAAGGGAGGCAACTCCGTACCGACTAATTTTAAGTCGCCAGGAGTTCGCTCCCTTTAATTTACAAAGGAAGGCAACTCCGTACCTACTAATTTTAAGTCGACAGGAGTTTGCTCCCTTTAAAGTACAAAAGGGAGGCAACTCCGAACCGACTAATTTTAAGTCGCCAGGAGTTCGCTCCCTTTAAAATACAAAAGGGAGGCATCTCCGTACCGACTGATTTTAAGTCCGCAGGAGTTCGCTCCCTTTAATTTAGAAAGGGAGGCAACTCTGTACCGCCTTATTTTAAGTCGACAGGAGTTCGCTCCCTTTAATTTACAAAGGGAGGCAACTCCGTACCTACTAACTTTAAGTCGACAGGAGTTTGCTCCCTTTAAAGTACAAAAGGGAGGCAACTCCGTACCGACTAATTTTAAGTCGCCAGGAGTGTGCTCCCTTTAATGTACAAAAGGGAGGCAACTCCGTACCGACTCATTTTAAGTCCGCAGGAGTTCGCTCCCTTTAATTTAGAAAGGGAGGCAACTCTGTACCGACTTATTTTAAGTCGACAGGAGTTCGCTCCCTTTAATTTACAAAGGGAGGCAACTCCTTACCTACTAATTTTAAGTCGACAGGAGTTTGCTCCCTTTCAAGTACAAAAGGGAGGCAACTCCGTACCGACTAATTTTAAGTCGCCAGGAGTTCGCTCCCTTTAAAATACAAAAGGGAGTCAACTCCGTACCGACTGATTTTAAGTTCGCAGGGGTTCGCTCCCTTTAATTTAGAAAGGGAGGCAACTCTGTACCGCCTTATTTTAAGTTGACAGGAGTTCGCTCCCTTTAATTTACAAAGGGAGGCAACTCCGTACCTACTAATTTTAAGTCGACAGGAGTTTGCTCCCTTTAAAGTACAAAAGGGAGGCAACTCCGAACCGACTAATTTTAAGTCGCCAGGAGTTTGCTCCCTTTAATGTACAAAAGGGAGGCAACTCCGTACCGACTCATTTTAAGTCTGCAGGAGTTCGCTCCCTTTAATTTAGAAAGGGAAGCAACTCTGTACCGACTTATTTTAAGTCGAAAGGAGTTCGCTCCCTTTAATTTACAAAGGGAGGCAACTCTGTACCGCCTTATTTTAAGTCGACAGGAGTTCGCTCCCTTTAATTTACAAAGGGAGGCAACACCGTACCTACTAATTTTAAGTCGACAGGAGTTTGCTCCCTTGAATGTACAAAAGGGAGGCAACTCCGTACCGACTCATTTTAAGTCCGCAGGAGTTCGCTCCCTTTAATTTACAAAGGGAGGCAACTCTGTACCGACTTATTTTAAGTCGACAGGAGTTCGCTCCCTTTAATTTACAAAGGGAGGCAACTCCGTACCGACTATTTTTAAGTCGCCAGGAGTTCGCTCCCTTTAAAGTACAAAAGGGAGGCAACTCCGTACCGACTCATTTTAAGTCGCCAGGAATTCGCTCCCTTTAATGTACAAAAGGGAGGCAACTCCGTACCGACTCATTTTAAGTCCGCAGGAGTTCGCTCCCTTTAATTTAGAAAGGGAGGCAACTCTGTACCGACTTATTTTAAGTCAACAGGAGTTCGCTCCCTTTAATTTACAAAGGGAGGCAACTCCGTACCTACTAATTTTAAGTCGACAGGAGTTTGCTCCCTTTAAAGTACAAAAGGGAGGCAACTCCGTACCGACTAATTTTAAGTCGCCAGGAGTTCGCTCCCTTGAATGTACAAAAGGGTGGCAACTCCGTACCGACTCATTTTAAGTCCGCAGGAGTTCGCTCCCTTTAATTTACAAAGGGAGGCAACTCTGTACTGACTTATTTTAAGTCGACAGGAGTTCGCTCCCTTTAATTTACAAAGGGAGGCAACTCCGTACCTACTAATTTTAAGTCGACAGGAGTTTGCTCCCTTTCAAGTACAAAAGGGAGGCAACTCCGTACCGACTAATTTTAAGACGCCAGGAGTTCGCTCCCTTTAAAATACAAAAGGGAGGCAACTCCGTACTGACTAATTTTAAGTCGCCAGGAGTTTGCTCCCTTTAATGTACAAAAGGGAGGCAACTCCGTACCGACTCATTTTAAGTCGACAGGAGTTTGCTCCCTTTCAAGTACAAAAGGGAGGCAACTCCGTACCGACTAATTTTAAGTCGCCAGGAGTTCGCTCCCTTGAATGTACAAAAGGGAGGCAACTCCGTACTGACTCATTTTAAGTCCGCAGGAGTTCGCTCCCTTTAATTTACAAAGGGAGGCAACTCTGTACCGACTTATTTTAAGTCGACAGGAGTTCGCTCCCTTCAATTTACAAAGGGAGGCAACTCCGTACAGACTATTTTTAAGTCGGCAGGAGTTTGCTCCCTTTCAAGTACAAAAGGGAGGCAACTCCGTACCGACTAATTTTAAGTCACCAGGAGTTCGCTCCCTTTAAAATACAAAAGGGAGTCAACTCCGTACCGACTGATTTTAAGTTCGCAGGGGTTCGCTCCCTTTAATTTAGAAAGGGAGGCAACTCTGTACCGCCTTATTTTAAGTCGACAGGAGTTCGCTCCCTTTAATTTACAAAGGGAGGCAACTCCGTACCTACTAATTTTAAGTCGACAGGAGTTTGCTCCCTTTAAAGTACAAAAGGGAGGCAACTCCGAACCGACTAATTTTAAGTCGCCAGGAGTTTGCTCCCTTTAAAGTACAAAAGGGAGGCAACTCCATACCGACTAATTTTAAGTCGCCAGGAGTTTGCTCCCTTTAATGTACAAAAGGGAGGCAACTCCGTACCGACTCATTTTAAGTCCGCAGGAGTTCGCTCCCTTTAATTTAGAAAGGGAGGCAACTCTGTACCGACTTATTTTAAGTCGACAGGAGTTCGCTCCCTTTAATTTACAAAGGGAGGCAACTCCGTACCTACTAATTTTAAGTCGACAGGAGTTTGCTCCCTTTCAAGTACAAAAGGGAGGCAACTCCGTACCGACTAATTTTAAGTCGCCAGGAGTTCGCTCCCTTTAAAATACAAAAGGGAGGCAACTCCGTACCGACTGATTTTAAGTCCACAGGAGTTCGCTCCCTTTAATTAAGAAAGGGAGGCAACTCTGTACCGCCTTATTTTAAGATGACAGGAGTTCGCTCCCTTTAATTTACAAAGGGAGGCAACTCCGTACCTACTAATTGTAAGTCGACAGGAGTTTGCTCCCTTTAAAGTACAAAAGGGAGGCAACTCCGTACCGACTAATTTTAAGTCGCCAGGAGTTCGCTCCCTTGAATGTACAAAAGGGAGGCAACTCCGTACCGACTCATTTTAAGTCCGCAGGAGTTCGCTCCCTTTAATTTACAAAGGGAGGCAACTCTGTACCGACTTATTTAAAGTCGACAGGAGTTCGCTCCCTTTAATTTACAAAGGGAGGCAACTCCGTACCTACTAATTTTAAGTCAACAGGAGTTTGCTCCCTTTCAAGTACAAAAAGGAGGCAACTCCGTTCCGACTAATTTTAAGTCGCCAGGAGTTCGCTCCCTTTAAAATACAAAAGGGAGTCAACTCCGTACCGACTGATTTAAAGTTCGCAGGAGTTCGCTCCCTTTAATTTAGAAAGGGAGGCAACTCTGTACCGCCTTATTTTAAGTCGACAGGAGTTCGCTCCCTTTAATTTACAAAGGGAGGCAACTCCGTACCTACTAATTTTAAGTCGACAGGAGTTTGCTCCCTTTAAAGTACAAAAGGGAGGCAACTCCGTACCGACTTATTTTAAGTCGCCAGGAGTTTGCTCCCTTTAATGTACAAAAGGGAGGCAACTCCGTACCGACTCATTTTAAGTCTGCAGGAGTTTGCTCCCTTTAATTTAGAAAGGGAGGCAACTCTGTACCGACTTATTTTAAGTCGACAGGAGTTCGCTCCCTTTAATTTACAAAGGGAGGCAACTCTGTACCGCCTTATTTTAAGTCGACAGGAGTTCGCTCCCTTTAATTTACAAACGGAGGCAACTCCGTACCTACTTATTTTAAGTCGACAGGAGTTTGCTCCCTTGAATGTACAAAAGGGAGGCAACTCCATACCAACTAATTTTAAGTCGACAGGAGTTTGCTCCCTTTCAAGTACAAAAGGGAGGCAACTCCGTACCGACTAATTTTAAGTCGCCAGGAGTTCGCTCCCTTTAATGTACAAAAGGGGGGCAACTCCGTTCCGACTAATTTTAAGTCCGCAGGAGTTCGCTCCCTCTAATTTAGAAAGGAAGGCAACTCTGTACCTACTTATTTTAAGTCGACAGGAGTTCGCTCCCTTTAATGTACAAAAGGGAGGCAACTCCGTACCTACTAATTTTAAGTCGACAGGAGTTTGCTCCCTTTCAAGTACAAAAGGGAGGCAACTCCGTACCGACTAATTTTAAGTCGCCAGGAGTTCGCTCCCTTTAAACTACAAAAGGGAGGCAACTCCGTACCTACTAATTTTAAGTCGACAGGAGTTTGCTCCCTTTAAAGAACTAAAGGGAGGCAACTCCGTACCGACTATTTTTAAGTCGCCAGGAGTTCGCTCCCTTTAAAGTACAAAAGGGAGGCAACTCCGTACCGACTAACTTTAAGTCGCCAGGAATTCGCTCCCTTTAATGTACAAAAGGGAGGCAACTCCGCACCGACTCATTTTAAGTCCGCAGGAGTTCGCTCCCTTTAATTTACAAAGGGAGGCAACTCTGTACCGACTTATTTTAAGTCGACAGGAGTTCGCTCCCTTTAATTTACAAAGGGAGGCAACTCCGTACCTACTAATTTTAAGTCCGCAGAAGTTCGCTCCCTCTAATTAAGTAAGGAAGGCAACTCTGTACCGACTTATTTTAAGTCGACAGGAGTTCGCTCCCTTTAATTTACAAAGGGAGGCAACTCCGTACCTACTAATTTTAAGTCGACAGGAGTTTGCTCCCTTTCAAGTACAAAAGGGAGGCAACTCCGTACCGACTAATTTTAAGTCGCCAGGAGTTCGCTCCCTTTAAAATACAAAAGGGAGGCAACTCCGTACCGACTAATTTTAAGTCCGCAGGAGTTTGCTCCCTCTAATTTAGAAAGGAAGGCAACTCTGTACCGACTTATTTTAAGTCGACAGGAGTTCGCTCCCTTTAATTTACAAAGGGAGGCAACTCCGTACCTACTAATTTTAAGTCGACAGGAGTTTGCTCCCTTTAAAGTACAAAAGGGAGGCAACTCCGTACCGACTAATTTTAAGTCGCCAGGAGTTCGCTCCCTTTAATTTACAAAGGAAGGCAACTCCGTACCTACTAATTTTAAGTCGACAGGAGTTTGCTCCCTTTAAAGTACAAAAGGGAGGCAACTCCGAACCGACTAATTTTAAGTCGCCAGGAGTTCGCTCCCTTTAAAATACAAAAGGGAGGCATCTCCGTACCGACTGATTTTAAGTCCGCAGGAGTTCGCTCCCTTTAATTTAGAAAGGGAGGCAACTCTGTACCGCCTTATTTTAAGTCGACAGGAGTTCGCTCCCTTTAATTTACAAAGGGAGGCAACTCCGTACCTACTAACTTTAAGTCGACAGGAGTTTGCTCCCTTTAAAGTACAAAAGGGAGGCAACTCCGTACCGACTAATTTTAAGTCGCCAGGAGTGTGCTCCCTTTAATGTACAAAAGGGAGGCAACTCCGTACCGACTCATTTTAAGTCCGCAGGAGTTCGCTCCCTTTAATTTAGAAAGGGAGGCAACTCTGTACCGACTTATTTTAAGTCGACAGGAGTTCGCTCCCTTTAATTTACAAAGGGAGGCAACTCCTTACCTACTAATTTTAAGTCGACAGGAGTTTGCTCCCTTTCAAGTACAAAAGGGAGGCAACTCCGTACCGACTAATTTTAAGTCGCCAGGAGTTCGCTCCCTTTAAAATACAAAAGGGAGTCAACTCCGTACCGACTGATTTTAAGTTCGCAGGGGTTCGCTCCCTTTAATTTAGAAAGGGAGGCAACTCTGTACCGCCTTATTTTAAGTCGACAGGAGTTCGCTCCCTTTAATTTACAAAGGGAGGCAACTCCGTACCTACTAATTTTAAGTCGACAGGAGTTTGCTCCCTTTAAAGTACAAAAGGGAGGCAACTCCGAACCGACTAATTTTAAGTCGCCAGGAGTTTGCTCCCTTTAATGTACAAAGGGAGGCAACTCCGTACCGACTCATTTTAAGTCTGCAGGAGTTCGCTCCCTTTAATTTAGAAAGGGAAGCAACTCTGTACCGACTTATTTAAGTCGAAAGGAGTTCGCTCCCTTTAATTTACAAAGGGAGGCAACTCTGTACCGCCTTTTTTTAAGTCGACAGGAGTTCGCTCCCTTTAATTTACAAAGGGAGGCAACACCGTACCTACTAATATTAAGTCGACAGGAGTTTGCTCCCTTGAATGTACAAAAGGGAGGCAACTCCGTACCGACTCATTTTAAGCCCGCAGGAGTTCGCTCCCTTTAATTTACAAAGGGAGGCAACTCTGTACCGACTTATTTTAAGTCGACAGGAGTTCGCTCCCTTTAATTTACAAAGGGAGGCTACTCCGTACCTACTAATTTTAAGTCGACAGGAGTTTGCTCCCTTTAAAGTACAAATGGGAGGCAACTCCGTACCGACTTATTTTAAGTCGCCAGGAGTTCGCTCCCTTGAATGTACAAAAGGGAGGCAACTCCGTACCGACTCATTTTAAGTCCGCAGGAGTTCGCTCCCTTTAATTTACAAAGGGAGGCAACTCTGTACCGACTTATTTTAAGTCGATAGGAGTTCGCTCCCTTTAATTTACAAAGGGAGGCAACTCCGTACCTACTAATTTTAAGTCGACAGGAGTTTGCTCCCTTTAAAGTACAAAAGGGAGGCAACTCCGTACCGACTATTTTTAAGTCGCCAGGAGTTCGCTCCCTTTAAAGTACAAAAGGGAGGCAACTCCGTACCGACTCATTTTAAGTCGCCAGGAATTCGCTCCCTTTAATGTGCAAAAGGGAGGCAACTCCGTACCGACTCATTTTAAGTCCGCAGGAGTTCGCTCCCTTTAATTTAGAAAGGGAGGCAACTCTGTACCGACTTATTTTAAGTCAACAGGAGTTCGCTCCCTTTAATTTACAAAGGGAGGCAACTCCGTACCTACTAATTTTAAGTCGACAGGAGTTTGCTCCCTTTAAAGTACAAAAGGGAGGCAACTCCGTACCGACTAATTTTAAGTCGCCAGGAGTTCGCTCCCTTGAATGTACAAAAGGGTGGCAACTCCGTACCGACTCATTTTAAGTCCGCAGGAGTTCGCTCCCTTTAATTTACAAAGGGAGGCAACTCTGTACTGACTTATTTTAAGTCGACAGGAGTTCGCTCCCTTTAATTTACAAAGGGAGGCAACTCCGTACCTACTAATTTTAAGTCGACAGGAGTTTGCTCCCTTTCAAGTACAAAAGGGAGGCAACTCCGTACCGACTAATTTTAAGTCGCCAGGAGTTCGCTCCCTTTAAAATACAAAAGGGAGGCAACTCCGTACCGACTAATTTTAAGTCGCCAGGAGTTTGCTCCCTTTAATGTACAAAAGGGAGGCAACTCCGTACCGACTCATTTTAAGTCGACAGGAGTTTGCTCCCTTTCAAGTACAAAAGGGAGGCAACTCCGTACCGACTAATTTTAAGTCCGCAGGAGTTCGCTCCCTTTAATTTACAAAGGGAGGCAACTCTGTACCGACTTATTTTAAGTCGACAGGAGTTCGCTCCCTTCAATTTACAAAGGGAGGCAACTCCGTACAGACTATTTTTAAGTCGGCAGGAGTTCACTCCCTTTAATTCACCAAGGGAGGCAACTCCGTACCTACTAATTTTAAGTTGACAGGAGTTTGCTCCCTTTCAAGTACAAAAGGGAGGCAACTCCGTACCGACTAATTTTAAGTCGCCAGGAGTTCGCTCCCTTTAAAATACAAAAGGGAGTCAACTCTGTACCGACTGATTTTAAGTCCGCAGGGGTTCGCTCCCTTTAATTTAGAAAGGGAGGCAACTCTGTACCGCCTTATTTTAAGTCGACAGGAGTTCGCTCCCTTTAATTTACAAAGGGAGGCAACTCCGTACCTACTAATTTTAAGTCGACAGGAGTTTGCTCCCTTTAAAGTACAAAAGGGAGGCAACTCCGAACCGACTAATTTTAAGTCGCCAGGAGTTTGCTCCCTTTAATGTACAAAAGGGAGGCAACTCCGTACCGACTCATTTTAAGTCTGCAGGAGTTCGCTCCCTTTAATTTAGAAAGGGAAGCAACTCTGTACCGACTTATTTTAAGTCGAAAGGAGTTCGCTCCCTTTAATTTACAAAGGGAGGCAACTCTGTACCGCCTTATTTTAAGTCGACAGGAGTTCGCTCCCTTTAATTTACAAAGGGAGGCAACACCGTACCTACTAATTTTAAGTCGACAGGAGTTTGCTCCCTTGAATGTACAAAAGGGAGGCAACTCCGTACCGACTCATTTTAAGTCCGCAGGAGTTCGCTCCCTTTAATTTACAAAGGGAGGCAACTCTGTACCGACTTATTTTAAGTCGACAGGAGTTCGCTCCCTTTAATTTACAAAGGGAGGCTACTCCGTACCTACTAATTTTAAGTCGACAGGAGTTTGCTCCCTTTAAAGTACAAATGGGAGGCAACTCCGTACCGACTTATTTTAAGTCGCCAGGAGTTCGCTCCCTTGAATGTACAAAAGGGAGGCAACTCCGTACCGACTCATTTTAAGTCCGCAGGAGTTCGCTCCCTTTAATTTACAAAGGGAGGCAACTCTGTACCGACTTATTTTAAGTCGATAGGAGTTCGCTCCCTTTAATTTACAAAGGGAGGCAACTCCGTACCTACTAATTTTAAGTCGACAGGAGTTTGCTCCCTTTAAAGTACAAAAGGGAGGCAACTCCGTACCGACTATTTTTAAGTCGCCAGGAGTTCGCTCCCTTTAAAGTACAAAAGGGAGGCAACTCCGTACCGACTCATTTTAAGTCGCCAGGAATTCGCTCCCTTTAATGTACAAAAGGGAGGCAACTCCGTACCGACTCATTTTAAGTCCGCAGGAGTTCGCTCCCTTTAATTTAGAAAGGGAGGCAACTCTGTACCGACTTATTTTAAGTCAACAGGAGTTCGCTCCCTTTAATTTACAAAGGGAGGCAACTCCGTACCTACTAATTTTAAGTCGACAGGAGTTTGCTCCCTTTAAAGTACAAAAGGGAGGCAACTCCGTACCGACTAATTTTAAGTCGCCAGGAGTTCGCTCCCTTGAATGTACAAAAGGGTGGCAACTCCGTACCGACTCATTTTAAGTCCGCAGGAGTTCGCTCCCTTTAATTTACAAAGGGAGGCAACTCTGTACTGACTTATTTTAAGTCGACAGGAGTTCGCTCCCTTTAATTTACAAAGGGAGGCAACTCCGTACCTACTAATTTTAAGTCGACAGGAGTTTGCTCCCTTTCAAGTACAAAAGGGAGGCAACTCCGTACCGACTAATTTTAAGTCGCCAGGAGTTCGCTCCCTTTAAAATACAAAAGGGAGGCAACTCCGTACCGACTAATTTTAAGTCGCCAGGAGTTTGCTCCCTTTAATGTACAAAAGGGAGGCAACTCCGTACCGACTCATTTTAAGTCGACAGGAGTTTGCTCCCTTTCAAGTACAAAAGGGAGGCAACTCCGTACCGACTAATTTTAAGTCGCCAGGAGTTCGCTCCCTTGAATGTACAAAAGGGAGGCAACTCCGTACCGACTCATTTTAAGTCCGCAGGAGTTCGCTCCCTTTAATTTACAAAGGGAGGCAACTCTGTACCGACTTATTTTAAGTCGACAGGAGTTCGCTCCCTTCAATTTACAAAGGGAGGCAACTCCGTACAGACTATTTTTAAGTCGGCAGGAGTTCACTCCCTTTAATTCACCAAGGGAGGCAACTCCGTACCTACTAATTTTAAGTCGACAGGAGTTTGCTCCCTTTCAAGTACAAAAGGGAGGCAACTCCGTACCGACTAATTTTAAGGTCGCAGGGGTTCGCTCCCTTTAATTTAGAAAGGGAGGCAACTCTGTACCGCCTTATTTTAAGTCGACAGGAGTTCGCTCCCTTTAATTTACAAAGGGAGGCAACTCCGTACCTACTAATTTTAAGTCGACAGGAGTTTGCTCCCTTTAAAGTACAAAAGGGAGGCAACTCCGAACCGACTAATTTTAAGTCGCCAGGAGTTTGCTCCCTTTAATGTACAAAAGGGAGGCAACTCCGTACCGACTCATTTTAAGTCTGCAGGAGTTCGCTCCCTTTAATTTAGAAAGGGAAGCAACTCTGTACCGACTTATTTTAAGTCGAAAGGAGTTCGCTCCCTTTAATTTACAAAGAGAGGCAACTCTGTACCGCCTTATTTTAAGTCGACAGGAGTTCGCTCCCTTTAATTTACAAAGGGAGGCAACACCGTACCTACTAATTTTAAGTCGACAGGAGTTTGCTCCCTTGAATGTACAAAAGGGAGGCAACTCCGTACCGACTCATTTTAAGTCCGCAGGAGTTCGCTCCCTTTAATTTACAAAGGGAGGCAACTCTGTACCGACTTATTTTAAGTCGACAGGAGTTCGCTCCCTTTAATTTACAAAGGGAGGCTACTCCGTACCTACTAATTTTAAGTCGACAGGAGTTTGCTCCCTTTAAAGTACAAATGGGAGGCAACTCCGTACCGACTTATTTTTAGTCGCCAGGAGTTCGCTCCCTTGAATGTACAAAAGGGAGGCAACTCCGTACCGACTCATTTTAAGTCCGCAGGAGTTCGCTCCCTTTAATTTACAAAGGGAGGCAACTCTGTACCGACTTATTTTAAGTCGATAGGAGTTCGCTCCCTTTAATTTACAAAGGGAGGCAACTCCGTACCTACTAATTTTAAGTCGACAGGAGTTTGCTCCCTTTAAAGTACAAAAGGGAGGCAACTCCGTACCGACTATTTTTAAGTCGCCAGGAGTTCGCTCCCTTTAAAGTACAAAAGGGAGGCAACTCCGTACCGACTCATTTTAAGTCGCCAGGAATTCGCTCCCTTTAATGTACAAAAGGGAGGCAACTCCGTACCGACTCATTTTAAGTCCGCAGGAGTTCGCTCCCTTTAATTTAGAAAGGGAGGCAACTCTGTACCGACTTATTTTAAGTCAACAGGAGTTCGCTCCCTTTAATTTACAAAGGGAGGCAACTCCGTACCTACTAATTTTAAGTCGACAGGAGTTTGCTCCCTTTAAAGTACAAAAGGGAGGCAACTCCGTACCGACTAATTTTAAGTCGCCAGGAGTTCGCTCCCTTGAATGTACAAAAGGGTGGCAACTCCGTACCGACTCATTTTAAGTCCGCAGGAGTTCGCTCCCTTAAATTTACAAAGGGAGGCAACTCTGTACTGACTTATTTTAAGTCGACAGGAGTTCGCTCCCTTTAATTTACAAAGGGAGGCAACTCCGTACCTACTAATTTTAAGTCGACAGGAGTTTGCTCCCTTTCAAGTACAAAAGGGAGGCAACTCCGTACCGACTAATTTTAAGTCGCCAGGAGTTCGCTCCCTTTAAAATACAAAAGGGAGGCAACTCCGTACCGACTAATTTTAAGTCGCCAGGAGTTTGCTCCCTTTAATGTACAAAAGGGAGGCAACTCCGTACCGACTCATTTTAAGTCGACAGGAGTTTGCTCCCTTTCAAGTACAAAAGGGAGGCAACTCCGTACCGACTAATTTTAAGTCCGCAGGAGTTCGCTCCCTTTAATTTACAAAGGGAGGCAACTCTGTACCGACTTATTTTAAGTCGACAGGAGTTCGCTCCCTTCAATTTACAAAGGGAGGCAACTCCGTACAGACTATTTTTAAGTCGGCAGGAGTTCACTCCCTTTAATTCACCAAGGGAGGCAACTCCGTACCTACTAATTTTAAGTCGACAGGAGTTTGCTCCCTTTCAAGTACAAAAGGGAGGCAACTCCGTACCGACTAATTTTAAGTCGCCAGGAGTTCGCTCCCTTTAAAATACAAAAGGGAGTCAACTCTGTACCGACTGATTTTAAGTTCGCAGGGGTTCGCTCCCTTTAATTTAGAAAGGGAGGCAACTCTGTACCGCCTTATTTTAAGTCGACAGGAGTTCGCTCCCTTTAATTTACAAAGGGAGGCAACTCCGTACCTACTAATTTTAAGTCGACAGGAGTTTGCTCCCTTTAAAGTACAAAAGGGAGGCAACTCCGAACCGACTAATTTTAAGTCGCCAGGAGTTTGCTCCCTTTAATGTACAAAAGGGAGGCAACTCCGTACCGACTCATTTTAAGTCTGCAGGAGTTCGCTCCCTTTAATTTAGAAAGGGAAGCAACTCTGTACCGACTTATTTTAAGTCGAAAGGAGTTCGCTCCCTTTAATTTACAAAGGGAGGCAACTCTGTACCGCCTTATTTTAAGTCGACAGGAGTTCGCTCCCTTTAATTTACAAAGGGAGGCAACACCGTACCTACTAATTTTAAGTCGACAGGAGTTTGCTCCCTTGAATGTACAAAAGGGAGGCAACTCCGTACCGACTCATTTTAAGTCCGCAGGAGTTCGCTCCCTTTAATTTACAAAGGGAGGCAACTCTGTACCGACTTATTTTAAGTCGACAGGAGTTCGCTCCCTTTAATTTACAAAGGGAGGCTACTCCGTACCTACTAATTTTAAGTCGACAGGAGTTTGCTCCCTTTAAAGTACAAATGGAAGGCAACTCCGTACCGACTTATTTTAAGTCGCCAGGAGTTCGCTCCCTTGAATGTACAAAAGGGAGGCAACTCCGTACCGACTCATTTTAAGTCCGCAGGAGTTCGCTCCCTTTAATTTACAAAGGGAGGCAACTCTGTACCGACTTATTTTAAGTCGATAGGAGTTCGCTCCCTTTAATTTACAAAGGGAGGCAACTCCGTACCTACTAATTTTAAGTCGACAGGAGTTTGCTCCCTTTAGAGTACAAAAGGGAGGCAACTCCGTACCGACTATTTTTAAGTCGCCAGGAGTTCGCTCCCTTTAAAGTACAAAAGGGAGGCAACTCCGTACCGACTCATTTTAAGTCGCCAGGAATTCGCTCCCTTTAATGTACAAAAGGGAGGCAACTCCGTACCGACTCATTTTAAGTCCGCAGGAGTTCGCTCCCTTTAATTTAGAAAGGGAGGCAACTCTGTACCGACTTATTTTAAGTCAACAGGAGTTCGCTCCCTTTAATTTACAAAGGGAGGCAACTCCGTACCTACTAATTTTAAGTCGACAGGAGTTTGCTCCCTTTAAAGTACAAAAGGGAGGCAACTCCGTACCGACTAATTTTAAGTCGCCAGGAGTTCGCTCCCTTGAATGTACAAAAGGGTGGCAACTCCGTACCGACTCATTTTAAGTCCGCAGGAGTTCGCTCCCTTTAATTTACAAAGGGAGGCAACTCTGTACTGACTTATTTTAAGTCGACAGGAGTTCGCTCCCTTTAATTTACAAAGGGAGGCAACTCCGTACCTACTAATTTTAAGTCGACAGGAGTTTGCTCCCTTTCAAGTACAAAAGGGAGGCAACTCCGTACCGACTAATTTTAAGTCGCCAGGAGTTCGCTCCCTTTAAAATACAAAAGGGAGGCAACTCCGTACCGACTAATTTTAAGTCGCCAGGAGTTTGCTCCCTTTAATGTACAAAAGGGAGGCAACTCCGTACCGACTCATTTTAAGTCGACAGGAGTTTGCTCCCTTTCAAGTACAAAAGGGAGGCAACTCCGTACCGACTAATTTTAAGTCGCCAGGAGTTCGCTCCCTTGAATGTACAAAAGGGAGGCAACTCCGTACCGACTCATTTTAAGTCCGCAGGAGTTCGCTCCCTTTAATTTACAAAGGGAGGCAACTCTGTACCGACTTATTTTAAGTCGACAGGAGTTCGCTCCCTTCAATTTACAAAGGGAGGCAACTCCGTACAGACTATTTTTAAGTCGGCAGGAGTTCACTCCCTTTAATTCACCAAGGGAGGCAACTCCGTACCTACTAATTTTAAGTCGACAGGAGTTTGCTCCCTTTCAAGTACAAAAGGGAGGCAACTCCGTACCGACTAATTTTAAGTTCGCAGGGGTTCGCTCCCTTTAATTTAGAAAGGGAGGCAACTCTGTACCGCCTTATTTTAAGTCGACAGGAGTTCGCTCCCTTTAATTTACAAAGGGAGGCAACTCCGTACCTACTAATTTTAAGTCGACAGGAGTTTGCTCCCTTTAAAGTACAAAAGGGAGGCAACTCCGAACCGACTAATTTTAAGTCGCCAGGAGTTTGCTCCCTTTAATGTACAAAAGGGAGGCAACTCCGTACCGACTCATTTTAAGTCTGCAGGAGTTCGCTCCCTTTAATTTAGAAAGGGAAGCAACTCTGTACCGACTTATTTTAAGTCGAAAGGAGTTCGCTCCCTTTAATTTACAAAGAGAGGCAACTCTGTACCGCCTTATTTTAAGTCGACAGGAGTTCGCTCCCTTTAATTTACAAAGGGAGGCAACACCGTACCTACTAATTTTAAGTCGACAGGAGTTTGCTCCCTTGAATGTACAAATGGGAGGCAACTCCGTACCGACTCATTTTAAGTCCGCAGGAGTTCGCTCCCTTTAATTTACAAAGGGAGGCAACTCTGTACCGACTTATTTTAAGTCGACAGGAGTTCGCTCCCTTTAATTTACAAAGGGAGGCTACTCCGTACCTACTAATTTTAAGTCGACAGGAGTTTGCTCCCTTTAAAGTACAAATGGGAGGCAACTCCGTACCGACTTATTTTTAGTCGCCAGGAGTTCGCTCCCTTGAATGTACAAAAGGGAGGCAACTCCGTACCGACTCATTTTAAGTCCGCAGGAGTTCGCTCCCTTTAATTTACAAAGGGAGGCAACTCTGTACCGACTTATTTTAAGTCGATAGGAGTTCGCTCCCTTTAATTTACAAAGGGAGGCAACTCCGTACCTACTAATTTTAAGTCGACAGGAGTTTGCTCCCTTTAAAGTACAAAAGGGAGGCAACTCCGTACCGACTATTTTTAAGTCGCCAGGAGTTCGCTCCCTTTAAAGTACAAAAGGGAGGCAACTCCGTACCGACTCATTTTAAGTCGCCAGGAATTCGCTCCCTTTAATGTACAAAAGGGAGGCAACTCCGTACCGACTCATTTTAAGTCCGCAGGAGTTCGCTCCCTTTAATTTAGAAAGGGAGGCAACTCTGTACCGACTTATTTTAAGTCAACAGGAGTTCGCTCCCTTTAATTTACAAAGGGAGGCAACTCCGTACCTACTAATTTTAAGTCGACAGGAGTTTGCTCCCTTTAAAGTACAAAAGGGAGGCAACTCCGTACCGACTAATTTTAAGTCGCCAGGAGTTCGCTCCCTTGAATGTACAAAAGGGTGGCAACTCCGTACCGACTCATTTTAAGTCCGCAGGAGTTCGCTCCCTTAAATTTACAAAGGGAGGCAACTCTGTACTGACTTATTTTAAGTCGACAGGAGTTCGCTCCCTTTAATTTACAAAGGGAGGCAACTCCGTACCTACTAATTTTAAGTCGACAGGAGTTTGCTCCCTTTCAAGTACAAAAGGGAGGCAACTCCGTACCGACTAATTTTAAGTCGCCAGGAGTTCGCTCCCTTTAAAATACAAAAGGGAGGCAACTCCGTACCGACTAATTTTAAGTCGCCAGGAGTTTGCTCCCTTTAATGTACAAAAGGGAGGCAACTCCGTACCGACTCATTTTAAGTCGACAGGAGTTTGCTCCCTTTCAAGTACAAAAGGGAGGCAACTCCGTACCGACTAATTTTAAGTCGCCAGGAGTTCGCTCCCTTGAATGTACAAAAGGGAGGCAACTCCGTACCGACTCATTTTAAGTCCGCAGGAGTTCGCTCCCTTTAATTTACAAAGGGAGGCAACTCTGTACCGACTTATTTTAAGTCGACAGGAGTTCGCTCCCTTCAATTTACAAAGGGAGGCAACTCCGTACAGACTATTTTTAAGTCGGCATGAGTTCACTCCCTTTAATTCACCAAGGGAGGCAGCTCCGTCCCGACTAATTTTAAGTCGACAGGAGCTCCCTCTCTTTAATTTACGAAGGGAGGCAACTCCGTACTGACTCATTTTAGTCGGCAGGAGTACGCTCCCTTTTAGGAAATTACTCTATTTGACAAATTTTGTCAGCCAGAGTGTCTTCTCCTGTGAAACAGGGAAGTAAAAATTGGGGTTATTCACCCCATGTGGAAGAGTTTCTTCCCTTTTGAAAATCTACATTTGGTTAGTGATTATATATGCCAGGTCTAAATAACTAGAGAGGGTTTTCTAATCATGTGCATATCTCGGCTAGTAGATTATTTCCATGTGTAATAAATCCGACAAAGAATTCAATGCTACCAGATTTCATTGAAAACTGAACTATGAATTATTGCAGATAATGTTGTTTAATGATTTGTGTAAAATTACCATGATTTGAAAGAGATATCAATAAAACAGTTTATCTGTTGACAACCCCCCCCCCCCCCCCCCCAAATAATCAAAACATGTGCCCAAGGGCAAAACAACTATTTACCTGTATAAAAGTAAAATATTGTAAAATAAGTGTAGGTGTTAAATATCTGTCTTATTCATGATTTGGACAGTTATTTATTAACATTGAAATAATTATATTTTGTGTTAGTGTACATATACAATTCTTCGGCGTTGCTAATGTAAGATAAGCGCGTTGCTAATGGAAGAAAATCTTATCTTACATTAGCAACATCTTTCTTACATGAGCAACCGCACGTGAATTTATTCCGACCTTTAAGTGGGTCTACTTTTACTTCTACTACGTCTGCATAGTAAATAAACTTGGTACTCAGCTAACAAGAAGAACAAAAATAGGTTCTATACTATTTAAGGGGCATTTTCTTAGGCAGAGCATAACTGTGTAGGCACATTACGACGCTAAGTTATCGATTGTTTTGAATGCGAACGTACGGCAAATGCCACGTTATATGATGACGTCACGTTGACGCCACGAACGCTAAATAATGATAAAAACTCATATTTTCACGAATTGCGTCGAAGAAAAATGATCCACCATGAGACAGTCTATGTAGGATAAGGAAATCTCACCCTCGGGATCGGAATTTTAACCAGGGAACTCGGCAAGCCTCGTCCCTGGTTAAAATCCGACCCCTCGGGTGAGATATCCTTATCCTACATAGAAGCTCATGGTGGATCCTTATATACCACTGTGTATAGTCGATTTCTGGCAATTGCAATAAGGTATACACGTTGAATTACATAGTATGCCAATAAGTCATACAGTGATCAGCTTTTACATTGGCTTTCAATAGTGTTAAATGATACAAGATAAATTTGATAGTAATTCGACTAGTTTATGCCGAACATTATACATCTAATCGAACATTATACATCTAATCTGAATTCTTGAGGAAGCAAAACTATCTATGGCCTCTTGTTCTGACATCTGGGACCTGGCCCCTGGTCCCACGATTTCAACACCCATAAATTGTGACATTCAGCTAATTTTTATGTATATTTTAAGTGCGCATTCGCCTAGTCAAAATTACGGTGTTCCGTTTGGACAAACGTATTTTTTTGTGTCTACCTGAACCGCGATGCACGATGGTACGATGGTGAAAATACGATGATACGATGGTACGATGGTGAAAACACGATGATACGATGGTGAAAATACGATGGTACGATGATGAAAATACGATGATACGATGGCACGATGGTGAAAACACGATACATACATCGCGTTTTCGTCATCGTACCATCGTGTTTTCATCACCATCGTACCATCGTGTTTTCATCATCGTACCATTGTGTTTTCACCATCGTACCATCGTGTTTTCATCATCGTACCATCGTGTTTTCATCATCGTACCATCGTGTTTTCACCATCGTACCATCGTGTTTTCATCATCGTATTATCGTGTTTTCACCATCGTACCATCGTGTTTTCATCACCATCGTACCATCGTGTTTTCATCATCGTACCATCGTGTTTTCATCATCGTACCATCGTGTTTTCATCACCATCGTACCATCGTGTTTTCATCATCGAACCATCGCGTTTTCGTCATCGTACCATCGTGTTTTCACCATCGTACCATCGTGTTTTCATCATCGTACCATCGCCTTCCAGCGATCAAGCACAGTGAATCATATTGATGTACTGTTCATGCACATATCAACAATGGGCTAAACTCAAGTGAGCCGGCAATACCAGCCTGCAATAACTCCAGCCTGCAATAAGAGGTTAAGTACCACTAAATTTCCTAGCCTGCAATAAGATATATTTAGCCGTCAATAAGACAATTTTGGGGGTGTAGGGACCGTGTAGGTCAAAATATTGTAAACATTGAGCAGGAATACTTGGTATACAGACGGTGTATACTCGTACGATTCGAATGAGACCACCACCAAAGAGACTGGACGGGTTCGAGCCCGTATACCACACAAACCAGGCCCTGTGATCCCAGATAACCGGGTATGTAGATATGGAGCAGGTTGACGAGAGTCGAAAAATAACATGGCTATGCCCCTATCTAGGTGCTGAAAGAGGGGCAAAACCCCAAAAAAGCCCACCAAAAAGCGTTATGCCAAAAGCGACTTAGGATGGGTTCGAGTCCGTGAACCGCCCTAACAATGCTTTGTGACCCCGAAAGACCGGATATACAGACGTAGTGTATGATCATATGAGTTGAACGAGACCATCTGCAAGTTCCTATCTTTGGGCTGATAGGGTCTAGGGGCCGGATCCCGTAGAGTCTATAATAGCAGTGTATTGAACTTTGCATTTTGGGCCGGTTTCGGGCCCGAACATTGTTATGTGCATGTATAGTACATCAATATGATTCACTGCGCATGATCGCCGGAAGGCGATGGTACGATGATGAAAACACGATGATACGATGGTGAAAACACGATTGTACGATGGTGAAAACACGATGGTACGATGATGAAAACACGATGGTACAATAGTGAAAACACGATGATACGATGGTGAAAACACGATGGTACGATGATGAAAACACGATGGTACGATGGTGAAAACACGATGGTACGATGATGAAAACACGATGGTACAATAGTGAAAACACGATGATACGATGGTGAAAACACGATGGTACGATGATGAAAACACGATGGTACGATGATGAAAACACGATGATACGATGGTGAAAACACGATGGTACGATGGTGAAAACACGATGGTACGATGATGAAAACACGATGGTACAATAGTGAAAACACGATGATACGATGGTGAAAACACGATGGTACGATGATGAAAACACGATGGTACGATAGTGAAAACACGATAGTGAAAATACGATGGTACGATGATGAAAATACGATGGTACGATGATAAAAATACGATGGTACGATGGTGAAAATACGATGGTACAATAGTGAAAATACGATGGTACGATGATAAAAATACGATGGTACGATGATGAAAACACGATGGTACAATAGTGAAAACACGATGATACGATGGTGAAAACACGATGGTACGATGATGAAAACACGATGGTACGATGATGAAAACACGATGATACGATGGTGAAAACACGATGGTACGATGGTGAAAACACGATGGTACGATGATGAAAACACGATGGTACAATAGTGAAAACACGATGATACGATGGTGAAAACACGATGGTACGATGATGAAAACACGATGGTACGATAGTGAAAACACGATAGTGAAAATACGATGGTACGATGATGAAAATACGATGGTACGATGATAAAAATACGATGGTACGATGGTGAAAATACGATGGTACAATAGTGAAAATACGATGGTACGATGATAAAAATACGATGGTACCATCGTATCATCGTATTTTCACCATCGTACCATCGTGCATCGCGATTCAGGGAGACACAAAAAAATACGTTTGTCCAAACGGAACACCGTACAAAATAGTCAATAAGTTTATGGCTATTTCTCACTGGTGGACTCTTTTACAAGATCTGTATTTACGGTTTATAAGTATAAGTTTTGGAGACATACTGTCAGGATACCTTTATACATATTTTATTTTCCAGACAGAATTATATCAGTCAAGTTTTTAGAAATGTTGTTTTTATCGTCAGTGTCATCACATTCTTCAACGGGCATAGACTAAAAACACATTTTACAAACCATAGTAAATGATATTTGTTGCACACATATAAAGGCTGTGACAGATCTATTACTTCATTTTCTGTAGGCTAGTCAAACGAGTAAACATAATATTAATTTAAAGTTATTTTCTTTCATTTCATTCAGGAATGAAATAACGTGTGCCTGTTCAATAACTGTTTTATTCTTTATTCAAACGTTAATATCAGCCAACTGGGGGGCACGAGCCCTCGTGCCCAGTGCCTGGACCCGTGCCTGTGCCAAAAGACCGTAAAGCGAAACCGAAGTACCAAGAGCTGTTAAGAAGCACATAGAGAGAGCAGAAGAGAGTATTACTGAAGCACAAAGAGTCCATTTCGCTACGTCAATAGCGTAATAGAACTACAACAACAACAACAATAGAAAGACACATATTAATATAAGTGTTCATGTATTTAAAGCTCCTAAACCCCTGTCAATATAGGATCGGAAAATGATACATGTACAGCATGGTCCAGTTCCCAAGACGAATATGAAAATAAGGGAAGTAACTGCTACATTTTCAAAAACGGCTTTTAGCATCTAATGGAACGTAAAGTGTAGAATATAGTCCTAACTTGTCAACAAAGTTCAACAAAGGTAATTTCACGCCTAATTCGTGTTAATTTGAATATTGAATTGATGTTTTACACTGATAAAACTTATAATATATGAACTTGTCTTTGTCCGATGATAAATAAGCGATTATAACGAATTCTCAAGAATCTGTGATAATTGAATGAGTTTTCGCGACCTCTGAATTTTGCACTTTCATTTTCAAATTTCAGGTTATGAAAATTTATGTGTTGTATTGCACTGTATAGGCAATATGGGTCGCACAAAGGGTTCCAGTGGCGGGGGTAGTAAGAGTATGCCCACAGAAGGTCAAAGCCCAGCTTCATCTGAAGTGAGCACCTCGAGCTCAGTCGCCTCGGCTGAACTTCGGATCAAGGACAATCTGAAGGAACTGTTTGGTTTGATACATCAGGTTCAGGTATGTTGGCTACACTGTATTTATACAAATGTTAACTTTTTGCGTGATCAATGTTGCAGATCGATAAAGCGTACACTAACAAGTAAGATTAGTAAGAATTCATCATTACATGGATACCGCCCCCTCTGCAATGTTGTCCCTTGTTTTTTCCTTTCTGATGCAGGGTTTTCCCTAGGAATTTTTATACAAGGGTCCCAAGACCCTTAAGGTTAATATTTAGGGAGTCCCTGAGAAATTTTGAGGGTCCCTTCACTATAAGGTAATGCATTTCAAGCTCATTATTAGTGAGTATCAAATTTATAAATAAATAAAACAGCAAATTCAGATTGCTCAATGCACCACAAGACTTAGTGCAATAAATAGCAGAAAGAAAAATGTTTATTCAATGGATCCTATTGGGGGTCCCAAGGATGCACTGTAATTCAGAAATGAGGGTCCCAAGCCACAAAGTTGCGTCAGGGACGCAGAAAACCTGCATCAGGGAAATCCCTGCGATGTCTTGGCACTTTCTATCTATCTTGCTCTTTCTGTTGCCTCTCACTCCAGCGTACTCCAACAAGACTTAAACCGGCTCCAACAATGGGAAACAAAGTGGGACATGAAATTTAACCCATCAAAATGCCAAGTCATCCACATCACCAAAAGAAAAACAGTCATCCCAACAAAATATACACTACATAACACAATCTTAGAATCAGTAACATCAGCAAAATACCTAGGAATTACAATATCAAATGACCTCACTTGGAACACACACATTAACAACATCACGAAGAAAGCAAATCAACACTAGGATTTCTCAGAAGAAACAAAAGTACATTCAGAAAAACTAAAAGCAACAGCATACAAAACACTTGTTACGCCCCAACTTGAGTACAGCTCTACTGTCTGGTCCCCACATACAGCTACCCTCATTGAGCAACTTGAGGCCATACAGCGTAGAGCTGCTCGTTGGACCAAGCGAGACTATAGTCGTACGTCCAGTGTCACAGACATGATAACTACCCTAAACTGGAGACGCCTTGACCAACGACGTATCGACCAACGACTGACTATGCTACACAACATCTTACATGACCGGGTTGCTATCCCACGTCCAAACTGTCTCATCCCTAGCACCCGGTCCTAACGCACATCACACTCTCAGACATTCCAACAGATACATGCAAAAACAGACTACTATAAATTCTCCTTCCTCCCTAGAACAATAATACACTGGAACTCCCTACCCCCTGATATCATTGACCTTCCCACACCCGATTTCAGCACGGCTGCTAGCCGTATTGAACATGCCTCTCCCTAAATAATACCTGTCCTGTTTTTAACCTGTTTTTAACCTGTTTTTAACCTTTCTTCTTTCTCACATCTTTTTTTCTTATCCTTATTAACATTCTTTGTCAGTTTGACGTGTGACAAAGCCTAAGTCCCCAGCAGGGGTTTGGCTATCAGGAAGATAGATAGATAGACTGTGGGGTGAGTGCAAAGCTTTTGTTTGACTCCCAAGATGCGGTGGCTGCGGGGTTGCCTTCATATCACTTAGAAACGCAGATCCCTACAAGGCTGAGAATTAAAAACGTGTTGATCCAAAACTGCACAGACCAAGGGGATCTATATTGTTTTGACTACCACGTATAAACTATAATGTGGAGGTTGAGAAAATTCCAATTCGAGTGTGGGGTTGTGGTGTTCTCAGGACAAGTGGCACATGCAAGACAGATATACGGATCCCATGAGTATTCACCACACGACCAGAACGGGTTTCTTACACACACCGGCATCATAATACCGGCACAAAAAGCATCACTGGCACTTTAAGATTACCGGCACAAAAACCGGCACAATCACCGGCACAATTACCGGCACAGAAACCGGCACCGGCACAATTACCGGCACAAGGGAGTATATAAGGTAAAACAAAACAGTATTTTGTGAATAAGCAGATTCGGCTTTTCCTCGTGTACTGCAATATTTCAAGCAGTAGGAAAATCCTCTGATGAGTTCATAACTATTGAACGAAACCGGTCAGGTAGTCATAAGCCTACACACTTGCCACAAAGCAGTCGTCCAGTCAACATGTGACATCCACTGATGGCTTTCACTCAGCCACCTTGAAGTTTGTTATTAATTATAAGTTTTCTTTCTTTGCCTTTGATTACATTATGCCTTAAACATAAGTATAAACTATTTTTTACCTTATATTATAATGATGTGTGTGTAATGATTTTTATATCTGACTTCACAGGAAGAGCGAACCAGGGGAGAGAACAACTTGACCAATATTTCTAAAACTCATGAACGCATGCAGCAAGAACAAAAAAGTAATTATTCAATGTTAATACTTTATTTCTGATGTTTATTTATACAAATAAAAGATACTTGACGTTTAGTACTGAATAGTACTTGTCTGTACTAATAGATTCAGGTTTTAAGACCTTTGCGAATTTAGAGTAAAACATGTAATTTTATAAATTGGCTAGGTTTGTCAATTATTTGACATCAAACTTACAACCTGATTTGTAAAATTTTGTTACATGTGTTAAGGCATCTGAACAGTGCTTGCTAATGATGCTAGCCTTGTCAGTGCTTGCTTTAGATACTGATGTTAGGATTATGAAAACGTTGAAAGTGGTTTAGTCACTGCTTGATTGAACCAGTTTTTTATCTGTGCTCCAAAATCATTTAGATGTCACAATTTTTTTAGAATAGCTACATGTAATTATTGTAAGCAGTGTTGAGTAGTCAGACACCTTTTCACATATTGTGGTATAATTGTGGTAATTATTTGTGTTTTAAGTTACTCCATATTATAAGAACAAACTACGAGGTTTATACAACAATGCCATGCAGGATGCTGAAGGTGAAGCAGAGTAAGTATTGATGGTTGTTCCTAGCTAAGGAGAAAATCCTAATGAACATAATCGCAAGTACTCATTTTGATCTCACTGTATATGTCTGATATCACTGAGAAATAAATCCACTGTGGTGATGAAGTGTCAGCTTGTAAGAACTATGGCCACTTAACTCTATTTCTAAAAAAAGAAAACAAGTTAGGTTTACCAATTTTTGAGGGCTATGTTCAGCCGGTCAACCACCCTTTTTAACTTCACCTGGTCGTTGTAGCTGTTGTATATTTTTAAAACTTCTGCATCAGTATGTCACTCAAAATTCTAAATTAAATAGTTTACTAAGCTACCTGTTTAACAAAGTCTTAAGGAATATGTTAGCCGTTTTATTGGTGTACAAAACAGTGGTTAATACAAGTAATAGGTGTAGTTTCGATTTAATTTATCAGTAAATGCTTTGCCACTTGAACTATGATTATAATACAGGGTTAAAGGATGAGTATTACTATCAACCTTCTTCTCAAGAAATTGTGTGTTTGTATTGTAGATTGTTACGGAAAGCTTTGGATAAAATTACAGAAATAAAAAGTATTAGAGAAAATCGTAGATTTGGTAAGTAAACATACAGCAATAAATAAACCAGGTGTATTACAGCTGAAATTGTAGAACATTCAGATAGTTTAAATTGTCTTTATTTGGTCTGAAGACTTTTGTCAAATTGTTAATAAAAATAAGCTGTTAAAACATTGTGACACTGTCTTGAACGAGTGTAGAATGTTTTGACCTGTCACTGGACTGCATTAATAATTTAATTTGCTAGAGTTCATCTGGGTTTTCATAAGAATTGTAGCATGAAGATAAGGCACATTGGTCTTGCGAACACAAACTCAACACATTTGTAGTTTCTCGACACTTCATCAAAATTTTGTTCTTAGTGAAAAAGTATTTTCTCCATGCTTCAAGTTTGTGAAGAAAATCATGTGTGGGTTATTCTGTATACTAGCTATACAATTGTTTTAGTACTTGACATGAAAAGTGACTGCAACATTTCTGCTAGCGTAATGTGGGCGACAAAGAAACTTCAAAGGAATTAAAAGACATAGATAATATTTCCTCTTGCTAAATGTATTGAAAATCTTTTTGTCCTGCAGACATATCTACCAATACAGGACAACAGTTCAAAATTCTTTGTTAGAAGCTAGAACATTAATTTTTATTGTTACACCTCAGATTTCAGGGTTGACATACCATGTGAGTTTTGGCTAACACTGCAAGTGAAAATATGTATTACTGACACAAAGTTTAAAACGACCAAAGCTTATTATTTGGCCGACTTCAGTGAGACATATTTCTACTTATATTTTCTTAGCCAAAATTTGTGTTACTTTCATTTACCACATGATATGTTTTATTACACTATGTATATTTGTAGATTCTGATCGACCGAAGCCTATAATGAGACGTGGTGTGTTGATGAGTATGTTACAACAGAATGCAGTCACTCTACCATTGTGGGTCAGCAAACCAGGAGAGAAGTAATATCATACTCTATTTCTTTTCTTGCCCCCGCATCTACTGAAGCAGGAGGCATATAGTGATTGTCTGTTTGTCCGTTACAAAATGTTGAAACTCAAATTTTTTTCATATGAACAGTACTGTAATGGTATTTTAACTATTTGCAATTCAATTAAAACAAAAACTGAGATGAATGGAAACTGATTTCTACAAATATATCAACTTAAATGATCTTAATCTTATCGCTGGCTTAGACTGAGAAGGTTTCACTTAGAAGACTAATGCATATTTGATATCTAACTCATAAGGTGTTCTTATGAGCCTATTTTAACGGAAATCGTAACTTGTCATGTTGACCAAACTGAAGTTGAAAAAGCTTGTTTTAACAAAAGTAAAGAGTGATTGTCAGACATTTTTTCTTGTTTTCTCAAAATATTGATTTTGTACTTACGACCTTCTCATTCTAAACCAGTGATATGTACTATTACTGCAATGTTATACTTATTAATATTGTATTCTCTCTACAGACCACCCCCGCTATGTGGAGCTGTGTCAGCAGACAATAACTACGTAGCTAAACCTGGAGATAAGGTGGCAGCACGAGTACGATCCTCTGACGGGGAAGAAAACTGGATACTGGCCGAGGTGTCTACATATAACACAAGTACAAACAAATATGAGGTGGATGACATCGATGCTGAAGAAGGAAAAGAGTAAGTGGGAGAATGATTTTTACCCCCTGCACAATATACGTTATAAGGGGATATACTGTTCTCAGCTTGTCTGTCTGTCAGTCTGTCCATTGACAGATTCTTGAAGGCGCAACTCCTTCAGTTTTTGCAGGATTTCCTTCAAACTTTCGCACATGAACAACCTCAACATGTAGATGTGTGTGAAGGAAAGAATAAGCACTGCAATAATTTTTGCTAGTATTATGGCCCTTTTGCTGGCAGAACCATGTTTGACATAAATTTTAGTGATGGGATGTATGCTAATTGCATCTTTTTCAGGATTGGTCGTTATGCATAAGTAGCACCCCTTCATCTATACTGTATGGTTACTTTGTTGATTTACACACTGTTAGGTCATTATTAATGTACACTGAATTTATCTGACATCATTGATTATGTCCCTTAAATGTGGTGGAGACCTTTACAATTCCGCCTATTGGGTCTCCATGGGAGCATGCATATTTTACAAACATCTTGTTACCTTACATTCAATGCTTAATGAAAATCTTACATGTGAAATACTGGATATATTTTGTATTTCAGACGTCATTTGTTAAGTAAGCGGAAGATTGTACCATTACCAATATGGAAGGCATCACCAGAGACAGATCCTGAGGCTCTCTTTCCTAAACATACTGTAAGTTCAATAGTCCTTTATCCTTAAAGCCACATTATTGCTCCCAAACTATTTTCTAATCATCCATGATCCAACAATTACAAGGAATTATGGAACGATTATGCGTTTTTCACAAATGACCAAAACTGAACGACAGAATGTTAACTATATCTGTCGAAATTGTATGCCAACATCAAATTTAGTAAAATGTATGGATGAGTTGATTCCCTTAGACTTTAAATTTTGCATTTATTATTTACAATTGTTACGTTGCAACAAAATATCTTGATGCTTTATCATGTTTTCAGGACTGTTTTGTTATCAGTTTTTACTAAACCTTCCATAAATAATCAGCAACCTCTCTGTGTTGTTGAGGAAAGGCAACATTAATGTCGAAATTGTCATGGAAGAGTGTGACCTAAAATCTAACGTTGATTGCTGGGACTACGGTTATAAGCCAAATCATAACATCCTGAAGAGATAGAGATGCTGTTTGGACACATATGTATTGTTGTAATATTATATTAAGTTTTACCAGATGGTAACTGTCCCTATATAGTTACTTACTTACCTTATTTATATTTACAGCTTGTCCTAGCATTATATCCACAAACAACATGTTTCTACAGAGCTCTGATACATGAACCACCAAAAAAGGTACAGTAACTTATAAACTCTTGTATATAAGCTGTTCAAATGTTCAGTCAAATTGGAATATTGGCTGAGTGTTTAGCACACCCGACTACCAATTCTAAGGTCCGTAAAGCCATATGGACTAGAATGCTGGAAATTTCAGAAATGCTTTTCAGTCTTCCTGCCAAACAAGGGATGAACAAGTTGGGAAACCCAGAATTAGTCTTTTTGTATCAATGCTACAAACTGTGTACGCTAAAGAACCAAGGTGTCTATTTGGAAAGAGCTAGGGCAGTGTGCCCAGATTCCTTGTATCCTGCACACGTTCTGTCTCTTTCTTCTCAGTCATATTTTTTAGGTCATTGACCAATAAGGCAATGATAAAAGCATATAATATCCAGGTTGTTATCAACAGTCTCAGGAGAACACAATAATTGGATGAATTTTTTTAATTAACTTGATTTAAAGTAAATTTTTGTTGCCTGCATTCCTTTCCTTACACTGATGACTTGATTGAATGCCGTCAAGTTTAACAGTGGTGGGTCATCTTTGATTTGTCATATGATAAAATACGGATTGTGTTATTGTTGAAAATGTTTATTTATGAATGTAATATCCAGGTTTATTATTATTGCTTGGTAACCTATTATTTGTGTTATTTGTTACAGCCACAAGATGACTATTCTGTTCTATTCGAAGACACTTCTTATCCCAATGGATATTCACCACCATTAATGGTGGCGCAAAGATATGTCATTATGTGTAAAGAGGACAAGAAAAAGTAGTTCTGTTAATGTGACTGATGTTTGGAACTTCTTTAAGATGAATGCTGGTTTTATTCATTTGCTTGGATTGTTTGTGAAGAGCAGGCCCCGATCATCCTAAGCATCTAAACCTGAGCAAGGTTTCATAAAGATCTTGAATATAGTATTGTGTCTTTATGTCAATTTCCATGCGACGCTAAACTCAAAATTAGCTGCACTTAACAGAAATGTCTATCTGAGTTTATTGCAGTACAATTTCTGGAGCTGGAGCTTCAAATTTATCTCAAATTTAGATTTTGATTATAGAAAAATCTCAATTTGAGTTGAGATTTCTTTTTGTGATGCTTCAGGAGATCGGGCCAGGCCCGGTGTTAAGAAGTTTCAATGATGGTTGTGAGTACATACACAACATTTAAGCGTGCATTCCTGCTTTTGTTCAGCCAACCTGTTCATGACTTTGTAACACTACTGGCAAGCGTCTTTAAATCCGGACGGTCCTTCAAATCCAGACAGTCTCGAAAACGCTTTATTGTGGCCATTAATTTTAATCATCCGTTGTCAATCATTTAGACGCTTGGTTTTGACAATACCGCGAAGTTACAGCGATTTAACTTAAATATTTAACAAGAAAAGCTGAATTTATTTTCGTCTGCACTCGCAAAGCTTGTTTACATGCGAGGGGAAGTAAAAATATCTTCACTGCGCATGCGCAATATTACTGAACGGCCCTGAAATGTAATCTACGGCCCTTGTGCTAAATTTAGAGGCAAGCTGACGAGTTTGATTACAAAAGTATCACTTTAATAAATACTTGCCGAGATTTAAAACGTCATTCAACGTCAATTTGTATCCAAAATGCTCGCTACGGAAAGCGTTGGTTTTATATTTTGCTGTGACAAAATTGACATCGATTTGATTCAAGATTCAAGGGAGATAACCCCTACAAGTTATGTATTTTGAATGCAAGAGTTCTTCCCTTTAAAATTATCGTTTAACGATATGTAGAAGTAAAATGTGTATATTAAAACCGTAACATCACGCTGTCCGGATTATAGGACCTGTAAGGCTTAAAAAATAGTTGATAAAGTGGCCCCTTTATAGGCCCCATAAAACCCACTTGACTTCGTTTTAGAAATAAAAAAATTAGCTCTACAGTTGAGAGACGAACCTAGCTTGGTTCAGATGAAATTTCAAGAATGACATTTACATATTTTCCGAGTATTGTTTAAAAATATGCCAAAAGTGTCCGGAATTAGGACTCATGCCAGTACCAGTACTAGATATCCTCAAAATGTGCAGCATGAAAAAACTACCAAAATTGGTAACAGTGTAGTGCACACAGGTGAAAATTGAGAGAAAATTCAAAGCAAAAAGTCAGAGGCAACTTGGTTGATACATGTGCAAGCTATACTTGAAATTGTATTGTAGTGTTGGATTGTTGGTAGTAAGAATGAGCAGTCTGTAAGAATGCATGAGCTTGTTACATGCATTACTTCGTATTTTTCATGTAACTTCATGCATTTGCATTTACACATGTATATGTATATAGCTTGGAAAATTTGACCTCATCTTGACCTTAATGCATGAATATATTACAAGGTTCCGCAAGCAAATTGTGCAATACCGGTATTTCAAATTTGTGTTTGTATTACATCTTGAAGGTCATTTTGATACTCCCCGATTATGAAAACATACATCCAGTGTTATAAATATATCGTCAGTTAAGACATTATTTTAATTAAAAGGTCTGGATCGTGTCATATTCTCCAGGTTATAACTGAATTCATCTGTTGCTTACTGCGCCATCCTTATATCATGGTGCCAACAGTAGCTATGTTCTTGTGTTTTGCCTCATGTTTGAATTAATAAGATATCTAAACGTTTGTTAAAGCTTGCTTTGAGAACATAAAATATTGTTTAGATCAGGTTGTGTTCCATTAAGTATGCTGTAGTTTGACTTAAAAATCATGCAGTTGATTCATTTTGTATTACAGTAAAATAATTTTAGTTTGATGGGACAAAAATTTGTGGCTTTGTCAATTTTTTTTATTTCAATTGAACATTAATTCGAGGGTTTGCATTTCAGGTAATATAAATAAACACAAGTGTCAAAATTATTGTTCGATAGGATTGATTTTGTGGGTTGTAGGTGAACCACGAAATCCACCAAAATTAATCCCCCAAGATAATTAATGATTTTACAGTATATTTAATTATGGTCATTTTCATTTATATTTATACATTTTTTGTGTAATATCTTTATAATTTAAGTCATTACATTACGTGTTCGTACCTGGTCAGTATAAAACCCTGGCCAGAATGTTTGTGTTCATGTATAGCATGCTGGGCAAGTTAAAATCTTATTTGCATAAAGACATTATGGTCATCATGATCCTCATGTTTTAATTACAGGGATGTAAGTTTCCTGGATTAATCAGGAATGGTGGATTTACATATCCTGAAAGAGTATAAATAAAAGTTATTTTATGAAAATATCTTGAAAAATGGCAAAGTTATGGTCAATTTAATATGTTTTGTAGGAATTTCTTAATAGATGCTGATTCATATATGGAAACAATTCGGTTGTCACTTCTGATTTTCCTGGTTTTAAGTTTGGCTTTGTCACCCCTGTAATTCCTGAAGTGTTGTTTGCTGAAGTGTTACATTTTGTGCCATATTTTTAATCATTATATTACATTTATCAAAGTTCAGTCAATCCCGGTGCTAGTGTTTAGATTCAAGTAGTTATACCTGTATAAATACCTGTAATCACATTCTGTCACTTTAGTACTCGTCTCCATTAGGGTTCGGGGTTGGAACACAGGCCTAGAAGATAATGGTTCATACACAACTTTCAGTTATTGTATACAACTTTTATCTTGAACGGCAGTCTGCTTTAAGAACATACTTTTGATACAAACTTGTTCGGCTGCTCAAGATGTGTACTGGCATGTGTTCATATAACTAACTTGTAAATATGTACATCTTCTTGATGATTTGTTGTAGCAATAGTTTATATGTTTTTATTATTTTTATGACCTGATGTAGATACTGTACTAGTTAGTGTCCAAATCTTGGAATATTAAATTATTTGATAAGAGTAATAATATGAATTTGTTTATTTTATTTAGAAATGTGTTGCTATGTCCTGGCAGCTACTAATGCAGGAGACTTTGATGTTTATTTTTCCATTGTGAACTGTTGAATCTCAAATATTTTTGAAGTCCATAAAATTTGCAAGCTTAATAAATATCTACTGACTCGGCATATAATGATTGTCCTGTCTGTTACAAAGTGTCTAAACACAAATATTAAGTCCATCAAGGCATTGCTTTTAAACTTGACATACTTGTTTACCATCATAAACATATTTCATTATCAAAGCCATGTTTAACTTTCAAACATTTCATCAGAATTATGGCTCCTGAATAACTTAGCTATTTAATATGGACAAGGCTTCCACCCGGACATAAGCGTTTACTGAAAGCAGTCTTGTTACGGAATTGAATGTAGATAGGAGGAACGAAACCCTACTTTTCGTAAAGCCATAGCCAGTTTGCGGTACATATATTGGTAGGCTATTACATTAGATAGAGAGATTCAATTCTAGGAGTTATTTATGTAAAATACAAACTCATTTTGCATGTTTCAATTCTACAGAAATAATTCCTCTTATTTCATATGAATAGGGAACAAGCAAAGTAGTATTTTCATGTTTCATTAAATACTGCTGTACATTCTAGAGCCGTGGTTTCATCAATAAATTTATGTACACAACACTTTTATCAAGTCAAAGGTATTGAATCTGAATGGATGGCATACTGTAAAATCAGTAGTATTCATAGTATATTTATTTAGTATTTACTGCAGTAACCAAGGGAGCTTTTTAAAATAACCCAGTTAAATGTCCCAAACAACCTACAACCGTTGTATATTAAATAGTCTCAATGTAATGTATGTGTATATGAAAATGCAGGTTACCTCCCTTGGCTTGTTACTGACAGTGCTACATCAGGAAATGAGGAAAAGGCATACTTTATGTACATATCTACATCATTGACATTATTTAATCATTAAAACATGAGATCATATTGTAGTGGGAAAATGTAAGTCGTGGGGAGCAGTGGCCTAGAGGTAGGGCGCGTGCTTCAGGATCGAGAGGTCCCGGGTTCGACCCCCCTCTGGACCACTGGTTAATTTCTCTGAGCAAGACCCAAATGCTTCACTCCACCATGGTGTAAAATGGTACCTGCGAGGGCAATGTCTATTCCTGGGCGCCGAAGATCGATGTTGGCTGCCACTCCCACAGGAGAGAAATAATCTCCCAAGGGAGACGTGCGAGCGTAGGTTTCCATATTGTGCAATGACCAGGGGAGTTAAACTGTCAAAGGGTGCTTAAGCGGCCCAACAGCTGAAAAGAGCCCTAGAAAATTGGTAACATTTTTTTTAACTTTCAAGTCCTTTTTCACAATTTTTTTTACTTTGGTCATGAAATTGGATAGAAATATATTTTCAATTGGGAACATAGCCCATATTCGGCTATTTAAAATCACGCACAAAGTGTTTGATCCTTACCAGCTCATTCAGTTATTAAATGTATTTTGAAAAATATAGAGTTTAAATCATCCATGGGTGAAATTAAACCTGCATTGTTACAAAACATTTGAATGTATTGTCCCATGTAACAAAACTCAGATATCTAAAAAAAACTACAACATTTACTGGTAAGCATTTCTTGAGAATTTTATTTCTTTCCATTTTTGTCAGCATAAACACATGAAACAGTAATATTTACACAGCACACATATTATCATTGTCCAAACACATGAACAACTCCTGCAATCACATGATCAACCAATCACGTGACCGTTTCACGTGACATCGTACTTGGAAGGTAAGCATCAAACCATCATGGCTTTATTGCTGATTCTGAAATGTGTAAAAAGTACCATATCGTCTTACAATAATAACAAAAGGAATGTAGTCGATGATCGTCCTTTTTAAGTGACTCGAAATATAGAAATATAGTATAATATGATACTGAAACTGGTTTTTATCACTGAATCTGAAATATTTCCACAGTACAAGATGGAAGTCTATTACTAGTAAGTGATTTGGACAATTGTGCTACAGAAGCTGATTATTTTACGATTTCTCGGTTGAAGAAAACATTTCTGATACTGTGTGGACCAAACACAGAACAGTACAATCTTATTGAGTATTTGAAACATGTCAGTATGGTTAGAATTATTTCGATATAGGCATGCACTAAGTCCGTTAATGTACAATATAGTGTCCTAAAATTGAACAAAGCAACGTCCTTGTATACTAAAGATAAATATTTAACTCGGGTCGGTTAACAGGCGGATTTACTCTACATTTACTATATTAATAAAAGTATATGCATGCAGTCCAGCGAGGATATTTACGTGTACCCAAAATATCACACCATTGCCTGAACAGGTAGTTTAGGATTGAACTTATACTGCACATGTTTGTATAAGCCTTTATGATTGACATTACGCCAGAGAAGAAATCGCTCCTCCTGGTTGTTTGTCGAATGCTACTTGGTGGAGGTTTGGACCATGTGATTATAATTTACCGTTATTTTTTTTTAAGGGTATTGATTGACAACTGGCGTAATGTCAATTGGTTTTACATCTGTATAGTGGGGTCTACCGCTGTGTCTCTCTATAATATTCGTAGCATGACTTGACTATAACTTCGATCTTTAACTTCTACAGTATTGAATGAATAGAAGACTTACTACAGATATTGTGTTTCTCCGTCTAGCGATGCACCATCAGCTGCTGTCTCAAACGACACCGTGCTCCCCGCCTTACGTAACCTGTGTTCCATTACTGTGTCCGTTGATACTTCGGAGGAAATGTCATCATCTGTTTCGTTTGCTAGTAGTGCAGTTCTCGAATTTTCACGTGGTGGTAGAATGGGCGGGACTTCATATGACAGAGATTTCATGTTTTTGGTTTGTATTTGAGGTGTCTTTTCGTGTGTCTCTTCTTGTTTTTGGTCTTGTGGAACTACTTTCCTTCTACGAAAACTGGTTAGTTCTCGCGCGCTGTGACGTATATTAGCTGTGTACACAACGTCATTGAAACCTGCGAAGTCGATTTCCCATCGGCCATTACCGGAATCGAACTCTTCTATTCGGTCAAATCGATGACCCCAGATAAATTCTCGAGGGGTGTACGAAGTTCGTACTTGACAAAATTCTCCAGTCGTTTCAATTGTGCCCTCTATAAAGACGACTAATTCATACTTTTCGTTTGTTAAGTCTGCAGGCTTGATGTCGTAAAATGGACTATCTTCAGTAATTTTATGCGTCAAAATCATAGGCCACATTAGAACTATTGTGTCGTCCATATCGTCTGCTGTAAACGCTACTTTCTTCATATACAATGGGTAATTAACTCCCTCGTCAGTAATATGCCGCCGGATGAGAACTCCATGGACTTGGGCTGCTAGAAGATGGCTTTTTCTGATGTCACCAACACGTAGCTGAATGGCCAATTCGCCGTCATGGTGTGTAATACAGGCGTGTTTGCTGAACAGGATTGTCTTTTGGCGCTTTTTAGGTTGAGCAAATTTGACAAACATAAAACCTAAAAGAAGGTTGTCTAGCAGAATGCCTACTGTGATTTGTAAATATACCATGAACAATGTCCCATCGCAGTCTGTATTTGGGTATGCAACACCGTAACCAATTGTCGTCTGCGTCTCGATGGAGAAAAGCAAACAGCGCGGGAAACTGTACACGCTGCTTACACATGGCTCCCAATTTGGATCGTTGACATGATCAAAATCTCCATGGTTGTATGCAATAATCCACCACATTACTCCGAAGAAAAGGAAAACAAGTAGATATACGTTGAAGAATAGAGTAAAGGCATAACGCCATTTCAGGTCAATCATACTAATGTAAATGTCATGAAGATATTTCTGTCTGTAGCCATTTAGTCCGGAATATCTGTAAATAAAGCAAACATGATTTTTCGTTACAAGTAATATCAATCTTGAAATATATCGAATTCCAGTGTTAGCAGAAGGTTTATTATTACATGGGTGGGTGTAGAATTCAAAGAGAGGACCAAGTGGAAATATATCATTGTAGCTTTATTTCCCACCGGGGACAATTCGAAAATAAATAAGTAAGTACTATACGCTTCTTTTACAATCGGCAATATTTATCAGAACACTCACCTGTGCATTGTCCCTTTGTCAAGTATTCTGCCATTATTTTGATTTTTGCGACGGTTTTCTTCTACAAACCTATTTTAAACAGTAGAAGGGATGCTACCATACTAAAATGATATTTCCTTTATGATCACATTTGGGTTTGTCCTGATTTTAAGTGATTTAATGACACAGTACTGAATAATATCAGCTGAAAATAGCGCATTTAAAGAGATTGTGGTACATACCTGACTCTGTATTTTCCATTCTTCTTCATAATAGCTTGTCTTTTACCTTCTAATTCTTTCTCATCCATCTTTAACTTTCTCCTGAAATATACATATCATTCCTGGATGAATTAATTACGCATGTGCTGCCTGGTAATCTGACATTTCGAAAGCATCTTTCTACTGGAAGAAATTTCCATCAAACACTGTCAACATATGTCTCTAGATAGTGCGACAAATTGCAAGCAAAATGAAACAAAAAATGTGTTAGTTTTGGGTCCATTCTCCAATGGAAATTATACAAAACGACACGTGGCAATATTTGATTTGAGATCTAGCTTAGAGTAAGATTTTTCGGGAGATCGGGACTTGATAAGTCTTTGTACGGGATTGAGATCACGCTATGCTTGTCTCCCGAAAATTAATCGTATAAACTTGAAGTCAGTTTAATGATACTTCCCGATAGCTTGATTACACTTACGCTAATGAGCAATGTAATTATTAATATACTTAATATAGCTAATACATCTGACGCACACGTATCTTTTCTTGCCCCGACCTAACGAAGCATCTGAAGTAAAAGTCAACCAAGTTGAGAATTTTCTCAAATCAGGGTATTGGCGAGATATCAATTCCAAGTTCAAGCTCTTTAAAGTTTATTGTAAACAACTAAAAAGAGTGCTTCTGTGGTGTGATGCAAATGAACACAGTCTCCCAAGAAAATTATCTGAATAACATACGGTTATACTTTAAATCAGATTTTGATGTTTATGGATCGGGTGTGGTTCTGGATCTGGAAACAGGCCATTTTTATAGAAAACTACGCACCAATAGAACGATTTAAATTTCTTTGAGTATTGACACATAGGCGAGTCTGTATGTACAGGAATGAAAATAAAGTCACTTACATAGTTAAAATGAGACAAAATACAAATTCTTACCTGAAGAAACTTATAAATGGCACTTTGCTCCATCTTGATTTTTTCGGGGCATGCTGGTCCTCGTATAGATAGATGTTTCCCACTTGCGGTACTTCTTTGGTACTTGGCATTGCGATAGTGTAAGCACAAACACGGTTATCAACGTAGTTTCCTTTCTCTGTTTGCCTGGATTTCAATTAAATGAACACACACACTATCTCCTGTGTTTTTCAGTGTAAAATTTAAAACTCTACCCGTGCAGAGTATTTGATTATATTATTTAATTAATTATATAATACTTATCTAATTATATATTATTTTGTTAAATACACTAGTCTCTACTGCTTGCACACTTTTCAAAATGTTGCGTACGTCTTGTGTAATGGAGACTCACACTCTATATTAAAAATAAATGCAAATTAATCAAAAGGTCATTTATACTAGTCACGTGGTGCTATGACGTAGTTTTGACAATTCTAGCGTTCTTTGGTAGAAGAAAGGAGAAATAAAGTTTGCCTTGGGACGGTTTTCAATAATTTCAATGAAATCTATCACCTCATAAAAAAAGAAAAATCGTATTTTATTGTACAAATTAGTTATTGTGTATTGAGGTGTCATCATGCTCATTAATTATAACCCTACGTAGCTTATCTGTAGTCCTATCGTCAAATATTGACAGACGATATGTAAAATTGACAGACGACAAGTGGTCAAATCGATTTGACAAGCAACAATGGTTCCTTGAACGGGAGAACGATCGATTTCAATATATGGATAAATTATCGTACGTTATACGTGGAATTAATGTTGTTTTTATGGCTACTAATGTTTGTAATGTTGTCTGTCTGTCTATTAGTGACGATACTCGTTGGTCAAACTTAATGAAAACGTTTTAACGACTTGGATATTTAATTATAAGGAAATACAAGTACAGTGTACAATAGTAAAGAACAATGACACCAATTATTTGTGGATGCCAGTAGTTTAAGACATTAAATGTTTTTTATGGAAACCCAGACTAATTAAAACACCAGTACTAATGTATAACAAAATTAATAAACAAAATCGACACAATATTCAATTGTTGTTTTGTTAAACACACACATCATTTAATTGTGAACCATGTTTAAAATGGATACCGTTTGTTTTCCATTTTGGGCTGTATGAAATAGCATGTCACAGTGAAACTTTACTTAAAGACCACCTCAAAATTAAGACTAAGTTTTAAGGCTGCCGGTGCTTGATAAAGCCTAGTTCGCACTAAGCATTTTCGCTTCGGCGATATACTCCCGGTTTAATAAATGAGCATTTGAAGATATCGTGAAAAGGGTCCTTATTAATTGTGTAGGAGAAACTTAAGAAAAGTAACTAGAATATTTGTGAAATCCCTGTTCGCGATTACTCCCCCTCTCTCATTGATGTCAATCGGGAGTTTATCGCCGAGGCAAAAGCATTTTGTGCAGTGTGACATAGGCTTTAGAATACGAGATTACTAACACCATTTTAATGAAAAGAGTCTTGAGTGTGAGCTGTCTTATGGCCGATATTTGACTGTATATATTTTGTGGCGTATTAATGTATATACATATTCTTCCTTGATGGGGTCCGATCAATAAGTAAACATACTTATACAGTTTTTGTATCGATAACTCTGAAGTCTGAGCTGCGACGAGGGGCGATGCTCTGCCAAATATGGTTAACTTGTAAGAGATTGTGCACATGCCCTCCATAATACGTGTGCCATATTTGACATTCTGACTGGTGTAACAACGACAGAGAAAGAGGGCATCAAAACTATGACAACGAAAATCGAATCCGAGAACGCGGTTGAAACTGTTGTGTGTAATATATTATAGAAAATCGGACAAGTCAAGATGAGTTTGTGTGCCACTGACGTAGATTTCTTCGGTTATGTGTTTGCATCTTATATTCCATTTCTTGAGCGAGGCAATAGTATCTATACAATTTCGAAAAAGTCATAAAAGTACGAGGGGTGATCAATATATTCGAGAACTTTTCATCTAGCAAATTCATATTGGCAGGAAGGCTGAAAGCCATTTAACATCATTCGGAGTAAGATGTCTCCGCACGAATTCACTAATAAAATTATTTAATTCATACAAGGGGCGCGTGGCGTTGGACGTCACGCGACGTCATTCTAAGCGTCACCGTCGGAGCAGCACATAGCTCCTTTCTGGACTGATACCCGGCTCCATGTATGAGACTGGTTGTCTTTTGCTACCGAAATAAGTAGTTAATAGCCAATTCTTGAATGTGGGGTGGAATAAAAAGAGTATCGATGCGTTATTGGAAACAAAACTCGGAAAAGGGCGGTTGGCTTTACAAAATTAGATTATTCCAATTAAGACTGGAACAGGACCTATTAGGTTTAGGACGCAATATCGAAATAACCCTTTTGCTTTGGAGTCATCGATTGTATGTGTTGTAGCCTATACTAGTCTTCGTTTTTGCCAGTTACATTTGATTGAGATCTGTGCGTCTTATTTCGCAGAATTTAACGAAAAGTGTCTCTAACGCGGTGTTTTTTTTGCTGTTTATCCTTATTTTATCGACTCTATCGTTTGGCAGAGACCCTACAATCACATAAACAACGGAATCATATGAAAATGGCTAAATGGGAGCGCACAGAATCCATGCACAATTTAGTCAGGTCATTTTGGAGGTATCGCGAGGAATTTACAAGTTTCGCGTTAATTTTCATAGCGTGTCGTTTCGGAAAAATAACGTTACGCCCGAGATGCTCGACGGTGCGCGCTTCACCATGGTTACAAAAAGTGACGTCATCAAGTCAATAATGACGTTACCATAAAGAAAATTAGAAAAATCGCGAGATAATTGATTGATCTACATCAGCGTGTAATTTCATTACTTTAGTTCCAATATTTCAAAATTGAGAAGGAAAGTCCTCGAATATATTGATCACCACTCGTAGATCTATATATGAAATAATTTGTGACTATTAGAAGTAATTAACATATGCACTAGATTCTACTTTCAATATGTTTTTTTCCGAGGAACAGATACACCGTTTGTTAACTTAAAGACATTTCCACTGATACCATTTACCCCGAGTCCGATCATTCGGTGCGGGTAGATGATTCATAACGCATGGGTAGACGGGTTTTACCGTGAACAATGTGGGTAGATGGTTCATAACGCATGGGTAGACGGGTCTTACCGTGAAAAGGATGGACCGAGGAAAGAAATACGATTGTCATTTTGGTCATTTAGCCTCAAGGGATGTAGCCGAGGATGATCTATGACAATAATATTTGCATATTTTTACATTCCGTCTCATGTAGCCATACCCAGTTATACCCATGTTGGGATCGTATATGTCCTTGTGAAGCCAGGTCATTCAGCTCTTTTGCAACGTGGACTGGTGCTTTTAATTATTTCGTTGGGTTTTTGGTGGATATTGCTCCGTGTAGTTGTGTTATGTTTTGTTGGTAATGTTTTCTGTGCTCGGCTGTTTAGGATGAGTGCTGCCTTCCCTGTACAATGTCCTCATATTTTTTATGATAATGTATGCTTCCCTTAAGATGCATTAAGGTGCATTCACATATCGATACGTATTATCAATCCTTCCTACGAGCAGACAGAGGCACTTAAATCAGTAACCTCTCTGATCCTCTGAACAATGTTGGACAGCCAAATTCACGGGACTATCCATGTAAAGCAGAACCTCGCTTCATGTGTATTTATTCTCCACCGGCACCTCCAAATATTGTCTATCAAATGTAATACTCAAATCCACATATAGCTGTATCATTGCTCATTGATTATAAGAGTAAAGCGAAAAAATGTAAAATAAATACTTTCTGAAATACAATGTATAAGTTTTTTCGTTTTTTCATCAATGATACAGTTATTTGTGCTTCATTTATGTTTATCTCATGCATAGATAATTGAAACATCGACTTATTTTTTCACAGTTTATTTTCTCATAAATCAATGTACACAAAGCATTTTCTGAAACCAAATATAGTGAAACAACAGAGTGACGGAGGTATATTACATATTATTTACTGAAGAAACAAAAATAAAATCCCTAACCATAGAATGTAATCTAATTTGTATGTTGAGTGTCCCAAAGTATAAACAAATACCTGTTACCAATGTATGTTTTAAAGTCCCAATTTCAATCTACTCTACTAGTGTATGAACATGTATGTAACGTCCCTTGGTTTGTTACATGAGGAAAATAGAAGAAAAAAACTTTATTATGTACAACAAATTTCAATGAAGAATATGTTTAACAGAGTGACTGTACTTAAGCAGTCGAAACTAGTTCATATACATCGAGGTCACGATTTACAGGTCAAATTGTATCTATACATTATGCATGATACATGCATGATATCAATTTATGGGAAAATATGTTGTGAAAACAACAATACGAAGGTGGGCATATAATACATAATTTCTTGAAATATGGATATGTCGAGATATGTCCTCTGTAGCCGCAAATAGCAAACGTCATTGTGACATGCAGATAGAAGGAAAGGTTTCTAAACAAACAAACGAAAACTTTTGCTCTTTTGAATGTAAAGACACATGAACAAGCTATATTGTAGAAAAACTTTGTGTACTTTTATATTACCTGACTACATTTGATAGCAAATTAGTCAACAAAACATATGCGCTCGTTTAGTTAAACAAAATGGAACACTCGTGTTTATACAATAATGCGTTCTTGTGTGTGCTTACACATTTTTGGCAGCTATAGCGATAAAACATGAATAACAAAGTACTATTCTCTGACTTTGTAAAAAGCTACAAATTTTGACAATTTCATTTTTTTCACAGCTCCTTCCAATCACGTGACAACTCTACATACCACATGACCAATTAACCGCATGACGTGTGAGCTTGACTTCAAAGTGGGAGGCTGGGCATCAAATCACGACTTTATTGCAGATTCTGAAATATATCAAGAAAACAAAATAAATAACTCGTGACAAAGACAATATGTTTGCAGAAATAGTTGATCAAATTCAGACTATTTTGGTTGAGCATTACCAGCTCAGTTTTATGCAGTCATTGCTGGACAAACTAGGCATTTCATAAATTAAAATACTTATAAATATATGCGACTGAATACAAATGTCTTTGACAAACGTCAATCTGATTATACTCATCTCAAAAAGCCACAGCCTTAGGCATTTTGGACAACATTATTATTATATTAGCCAATTAGCTTCTTTAACTGTTTGACAAGTGCGTCTCAATATAATATCACTATTTTGTCCTTTGTTAAAACAAAATTCAATAACATAGATAACGAATTCAGGCATCGCTAACTTAGAATGAGAAGGTCGTAAGTGCAAAATCGATATTTTTAGAAAACAAGAAAAAAACTGTCTGAAATTTACTCAAACAAGCTCTTACAACTTCAGTTATGACAAAATGACAAGTTCAGATTCACGTGATAAGCGCCTTGTGATGCAGATATCAAATATGTATCAGTCTTATATGGTAGTAAGTATTACTTTACGACCTTCTCGTTATGTATACATGTATCAGACTTACCACAAATAGCGTGCTTCTCCATTCATGGACATACCATCAGCCGCTGTCTCAAAAGACATATTGCTCTCTGCCTTGCGTAACTTGTGTTCCCTTACAGTGTCGGTGGATACAACGGACGATCCGTCATCATCCGTCTCATTTCCCGGATGACCGCTGGTACGGTCTGGTGTGTCATTTTCACGTGCCGGAAGACTTGGTGGAACATCATACGACAGGGATTTCAAGTGTTTGGTTTTTATTATTGGTGTCGTTGGTATTTTTTCATAAGTTTCTCCATCTTTTTGATCTTGTGGGACTACTTTCTTCCTACGAAAACTGTCAAGTTCTCGTGCGCTATGACGTATGTTAGCTGAGTATACTACGTCATTGAAGCCTGCGAAGTCGATTTCCCATCGACCATTACCGGAATCGAATTCTTCTATTCGGTCAAATCGATGCCCCCAGATAAATTCTCGTGGTGTGTATGAAGTACGTACTTGACAAAATTCTCCTGTTGTTTCAATTGTTCCCTCTATGAATACGACCAATTCATATTTTTCGTTCGTCAAATCTGCGGGTTTGATGTCGTAAAATGGACTATCTTCTGTAATTTTATGCGTCAGAATCATTGGCCACATTAGAACTATTGTATCGTCCATATCATCTGCTGTAAACGCTACTTTCTTCATATACAATGGGTAATTAACTCCCTCGTCTGTCACATGGCGCCGAATGAGAACTCCATGGACTTGGGCTGCTAGAAGATGGCTTTTTCTGATGTCACCAACACGTAACTGAATGGCCAATTCGCCGTCATGATGTGTAATGCATGCATTTTTGCTGAACAGGATTGTCTTTTGGCGCTTCTTTGGTTGAGCGAATTTGACAAACATAAAACCTAGCAGCAGGTTGTCAAGAATAATCCCGATTGTTATTTGCATAAAGACCATAAACAATGTTCCGTCGCAGTCTGTATTCGGGTATGCAACACCGTAACCGATTGTCGTCTGTGTCTCGATGGAGAAAAGCAAACAGCGCGGGAAACTGTACACACCACTAACACATGGCTCCCACGCTGGGTCGTTCACGTGATCAAAATCTCCGTGGTTGTATGCAATAATCCACCACATGACTCCGAAGAAGAGGAAGCAAAGGAGGTAGACGTTGAAGAACAAAGCGAACGCATAACGCCATTTCAAGTCTATCATACTGATGTACAAATCGTGCAGGTATTTCTGTCTGTAGCCGTTCAAGCCAGAGTATCTGCAAATAAATCAATCGATGTATGAGTTATGAGGTACTTTTAAAATATGCCAAGGAAACAAGTACAGCATTTAAAAGAAAGCTTCTGGTTTATACTGCGAATAACGTTTGAGCCCAGATAATACAGGCATATCTCCAGCTTATGTACATTAATACGCATGACAAAATTTGAGATGGTGTTTAGCTCAGATTGAGATCCTTCGGGAGATCGGGTCTGGTTTTTATGTCCGGACTTTGCCAGTCCTATTGGCCTTAATATATCTAACGCATTATATGTACGTACCTGACTCTGTATTTTCCGTTCTTTTTCATAATAGCTTGTCTTTGGCCTTCCAGTTCTTTCTCGTCCATCTTTAACTTTCTCCTGAAATATGAACATATTTACTTCTGATTAGAAAATAATAATATATTACCAACTGAATGTTTTTATTTACTTGTTTCTTAAATATTTAGCTAGATATTATTTATTTTTGACACGAACAAGGGCAGATAATTTTGAGAAGGGTTGTAAAGTGATTAGGGAGATAAATGCTTCATTAATTGGTGATATTTGTTAGTTTTCAATGTTATTCATTTAGCATTTAGGCCGAAACAGAAAAAAATATTATCAGTAATTGAACGCGGGTTATTTACCCGAAATAATGACTTGTTTTCAACAGTGTCACTCATTATGCTTGAATGAACAGAAAATCATGATTTGCAAAAGATATTTTATTATAGAATATTTTAAAAACGTTACTTTCAATTACAAAATGGTATTCGTCATCTATATCGTTTGAATTACATTTTATCCAAAAGCATACATATTGTTCTACTCCATGTTGGCCATGCTAGTATCATAGTATCGACATTATTCGACTGACAACCCCGATATGGGTAATGTTAATCTAAACCTTTTGGCATTTAGTGTGTGAGTTCAAAATCAGTATGCAAAAATAGTATTTACTTGCATGTAGTTTCTAACATTAATAAATTGAATACACTAAATAAGTGTATGGATCTAACGTTAAAAATAATAAAGAAACTTAATCGAACGCTTACCTGAAGTAACTGATAATTGGAATCTTACTCCATCTTGATGGTTTCGGTGCATATTGTTCATCATATAGATAGAGGTTCCCTACTTGCGGTACTTCCTTAGTACTCGGCATTGCGGTGGTTAAACTGTATCTCACTAGTCAACTTCCTGTCCAATAAATGTTCAAACACGATGCTATACTCGTGTGTATTTCACTATATTTCACAATATAGTAAATTCATTTACAAAATTCAAACTATTTAATTCATCTATTTAAAATTATTTCGACAAATAACAGTATTTCATATTTCCAAAGATGGTGGGCACATCTACACTTCACGGACACTCGTTTGAAATTAAAATAAATGCAAATTAGTCTTGAGGTCATATATACTAGTCACATGACGCGAAGACGTATACAATATGTTTGACAATGTTGGCACTCTGTGGATAACAGAAAGATGTTCGCCTGGGGACGGTTTCTAAAATGTAACTGTCAAATTCATCACCTTCAAAAATATATTTTTCTAACAAATTAGTTATTGTGTATTAAGGTGTCAATTTGTTCATTAATTATAACACTGCATAGCTTATCGTATGTTCTTCTGTCGCACTTTGACAGACGACATGTAAAATTGACATGCTACATGTGGTCAAATCGAGTTGACAGTCGTAAACAGTTCCTTGAATTTTTTACCGTTAACGTGCATGCTCATTGCTGACATAATTAAAATTGCGATTAAGTCTGGTAGCATTAAGATTCTACAGGTTTATGTTCTGAAGCAAAAGTACAAAATACTCCCACACCAAATTAACGATCATTTATGTTACACCTAATTAAAAAATAGTAAAGCTTAAATATTTTTGGACTTCAAGTATTCGCGAGTGGTGTATAAAGCATTTAGAAAAAAGGATCCGTGCATAGATAATTAATGTTTCTGATTATTTTGTTGTTCAAACTTTTTACGTAAGTGTATTAACAAAACTTTCAAGTTCTTTTGTCTAGAATATTAGCTAAGTCGCAATCCCAAGGCATGAGCAAATACCTACACACACTGTTTGCAGCAGTTTGACTTTAATCGCTTAATATTCCATTCATTTACTATATGAAAAAGCATGTCCATTTGTCATCAGGCCCGATTAGACTAAAGGAAGATCTGAGTTATAATAATAATAATAATAATAATAATAATAATAATAAAGACTTTATTTTACGAGGAAACTTATTTGACAATATACTAAACAATCAATCTTCCATAAGATCCTCAACAATGAACAATGAACTAGAAAAATAACTATGCCAAGAAAACAATGATATTTGATATTTTGGCCCCTATGAGTTGAATGGAACCAAGGTATAACAGGGCGAAATCGTAGACTATTATCTTGATACAGAACTGTCATTCACGTTTAACTCATTCTATGCTTTTCACCAGAAATGGCTTGTCAAAATAATAAAAACGACTTTATTTAAAGAGACAGCACCGGTTTGGCATACACAGCCTTCCATGTGAGCCTCTATAATATGTTTAGTACAATGAATCCCCTTCTACCAAATATATATTATTATTATTGACCACATCGATCGTATTCACACTGACTCCAGTCCTTATTTAGGACATTTTGATGTCTTAAACATACACTGTGTATTATATTATTATATTGAGTGTGTAGTGTTAGGAAGTTTCGGGACAAGGTAAAGTGTGTGTTTATTATAGTGTTACCCCTATTGAAAGGGCCAGCCAATTTGACTTATGACACACAGAACCTCCCGAATCCCTTCTCATTTTGCCGGGCGCCTGACAGAGATGGGCCTACGGTAACCATTCTTTAACTAGCTGGCGATTCACCAACCGGTCGCATCAATTCTAACTCAGCTTCCGCCGGGATTCGAACCTTCGCCCTAACCACTAGGTCACGGTGGCGGTATAAGACAAGTGTAGTAAACGTTTTTATTTCATGATACGAACTACAACTGTAGCTACCTTTTTATTATATTCATAAGATATAGTCATACTTAAATCAGGGTAGACATAGTACCACTTGACTTTTCGGAGAAGACTACATGTAAATGTATGTAAACAAAAAAATAATAACAACCACAAGTGTCTTATTCTTTTACCAATATTCACTAGATATATTTGACGCTCAAGACGAAGATGAGTACTACCCACGCAACGTAATTAGTTTCTACCTAAAGTCACAACAAAAAAATCCAGTCATTTCAAATATTCTAGTACCCATATTTCTGCATAAACTGTTCGGCCCTGTGAATTGCTTTAGTTTCAATAATCCTACACCATGGATTATTCGAATTAACTGTTTTGTCCGGACGAATTCGAATACATGCCGTTTTATTTCAATACATGTCCAAATGTTGAAGTATGTGGATTTTGGACTGTGAACGTTTTTGTGTTTCCATTATTTGAGTGCTGCCGATTTTTTATAATATGTTTGTGTTTGGTGGTCAATAATTATTTTATTTAATAAGGTGCAGTATTTTTGCGATACAATATAAAGTATTCCTTCATTCCACACGGACCATACTTTACAAATAAAACATGAATTGAATCAGCAGCTTGTGTGTAAAGGAAACAATAATGTAGATGGACTTGACGATATATTCTTCACTACCGTTACGTGTGTAGAACCATACATCAAATTGTCACCTCAAACAATACGACAGTATCTCGTCATAATCACTCGATTTAGAAACATTAGTCTCCAATAGTTGCTGTCAGTCAAATATCGATTCCATCTGACAACAGGTTGTTGCTGACAGGTAGAGAATTCCTCAAGTCAAGTCCAACATTCTTGTAGGTGATGGCGACAATGTAACTGTTACATGACAATTGTCAGTGGTCACCTTGACTGTAGGTCGTCCTTGTTCGCCACGGACCCTGCGTCTCGTCTGTCAAACTGTCGCATGTCAATACGGAGGAGAATTCATGTTATATATTAATATTTTGATGAAATGTAACATGAATGAATTGAATATAGCAAGTTTATCTACAAAAAACCTGTTGATCATTTATAATTTAAGTTCCAACATAGAACATTGCATGATATGACAAAACAATTTACGACTACGGTACACTATGCGAAAAGGAAGTCGTTATCAAATATGAATAATAATAAGGTCAGTCCTGGAAAAGTTGAACTATATTATGTTCATGTTCGAATACATGCCACTTATATCAAATACAATAATGTACACTGCTACGGATAGTACAATTATTATCTATATACGAGTATGATTCATATTAATGTTTATTATATGAGCTCCAACTAAATATATTTGTCTCAATCCCAGCCTCTTATTTGAGTGCAATCTTGAATAGAGGCGAGAGGTGTTCTTGAGTTGCTATATGGGTCGGGTAGTAAGTAGTAAGCACTATATACAAATTAAGGGGTCATCTGCCCACCGTTCTTGAGCGATTGCTTAACATGAAAGTGTAAAACAATGCACACTGACATCCACGGTAACAATGCTTAAAAATGAAAATATGATACTTCATTATCAAAAAATTATGTTCTACATTTTGGTTTTGTCAGTAGTTCACTATAAAAACCAAACATTCCATTTGTATACGTAGTATTTTATAATACTATCAATTGCAGTATTTAAAGGCTTTTAATGTTGATTATGCCTGGATAACAAAGTTCGTACGTGAGTTGTTCAACTTATTTCATGAAGTATATATAATAATTGTAAATTGCCAATATGTTACGGTTAAATCATAATCAACATTAGGGTAGAGGGTGTTGTTATTTGCGTTTTGAAGGTCCGAAACTCGTAATAACTACGTTAACATATTCCTTCTTTAATCGTTGTTTTAGTATCAACCAGATGGAAAATTATATTTTTAAAGCATGAGAAGATTCGACATCCACTGTTTTGTTATAATATATATCAAAGTTTTATTCTTAAGTTTTTTTTTATTTGGCGTTGTATATGGGGACTTGAACCTGAATCTTGACGAAACACTATGTTCTTGGAACAGTTACTAGGAACGACACGTAACACTTTTTTATGAAAACCTGAATTGAAACGGTTCGTACATAGACCACAGCCTTCAAGTTCGTCAATTTGATATTGATTTTGATGTGCGTATTTACATAACAACAAACCCATCGCTTCCCATGAAAACGGCCGCGAACACACAATCCTGGACAAACATGAACTTCTCCCTACCCCTGTGACCTTTTTTAAAATAGCATACCATAATCTATCATAATAGTCTTAATGATTCAGCATTGCTTCCCCAAAATGAAACAATTTTTCCACATAATGCTGTTTATTTCGCATTTCTAGATTCCAATACTTTTGTCTGCGAGGCCTGTTTTTCTTGATTTTCAGCGTAGGAACTTCGCATTTTCCCGGAACAATGCATTAAACTGTTCCGAAATAATGTCACTGATAGTTTCTATGGACACTCCCACCTGTGGTACTATTCCACGTTTTGCTAATGGATTCATCATAGATATCATAAAACCAATTTAACTTTATAGTGTAGGTTTTGGCAATGTTGGGCAATTTTCAATTTTTGGTGCCATTTCACAATTACTGGAAAAAGAACTTTAATAACGCGTCTTACGACAAATATTACTGATGTTCTCATTAAAATGCACAATAAAAAATTACCAACACTTTCTTGATGCTTATAAAATGGCCATTTTGCCTTAAAAACAGGAAAAACAACATCATCTACTAAATTGTTGTTTAAAGCTTTAACCAAATGAAATATACAATGTATGATGATCATATGTTCAACTTAAAACATTTTATCGCATGGTTTAAAAAAGATATTTCAATTATTTTCATTCATTATTGCACAATCGGTGTTCATGTTTTGTTCATTAATAAGTTGAACACCTCTCGCTTATAATGTCGGAACGATTTTTGAAATCTTTTGGTTTCTATCATTTTGAACATCGCAGACAAGTCGTGTGGAGTGTGCAAGGAGCACGTGTGGTGCTCACACTAGCATATGTGAATGATATGACACTCATACGGTGTCCTTATAGTGACCACACTATACACTGCAAGTTTCCTGCGATAGTCGTACGAACATCGACAGCTACATCGACAAGTCTTATTGTTTTTTATTATCCATATACAGGGGGCTCGTTTTATGCCCATACGATTCCAGTAAGACTTCTTCCGGGCTCGATTGTGTGTACAAACAGTTCTCTGGCAACTATTACATCTATACTCGGTATCGAGTCCTCAGCGATATCTGCGAAAACCCATACAATGCAAGTACGAGTGTTCAGTATATCCGTACAGGCTGCGTTATAACACCGTGCAAGTTCGCCATTGAAATTAATTCGTACGAAGCGTTTAGGATAGGTCTAAATGTGACGGAGGTATGAATAGTGAAAAACTTAGTGTAGGACGTACATTACTAAAATTGTACAAATGAATTACTATTGAACATTATAAATGTAAGATCAAAGCAACACTTCAAACCGTAAAACAAAGAAGTGATAAAACATGTGTTAGATAGTAATTGTCACAGCGTGCCTTATTTGTGAGTCAGAATAGATTGTTTAACTACAAATGACTTCAGGTAATACTTTGTGGTAAATGGGTCCTGAATTTATGTACCAAAATCCTGACTGAGTGTCCTAGATCTAGAACGCGTAGTTCATAAAGCAAATCAAGTGTACATGTAATATTTGCTTAAAAACGTATATCTTTGTTAAGTATACTACTTAAAGATTTAAACAAATTGTCCTCGTAAATATTTTGCAAAATTGAAAAAGATGGACTGATGGAATTCTCAGAAACATAGTGTTTCATGAGCAACATTGTAAAAGAATACACATTGCTTCACAATTGAGCGCCTTTTAGAAGTGCTTAACAGCCCGCCTACCTAAATTGTCCGTGGCGCCTTCTAGCGTCTGATTACAGTATTCTGTATTGTTTGGCATATTTGGTCTTAAATGGAGTAGGAATCCAAGTAGATCTTGTATGTACGGTTTCTAAAAAGAAGGGCTGATCAGTTGCCTGGAAGAAAACGACCTTATGACAATGCATCTCAAATGCATTACATAAATTTTCGACGTTTAAAAGTTAACGAGGCCTTATTAAGAATCACCATTAACAAATTAAATGTACAAGCACACTACTAGTATATTATCCTTACAGTACGACAGTAACATATGTGTTCAGGAAAGTCTGGAGATTATCAAACTGCAAATTGTATCTCCAGGCCATTTGACAAGACATTGTGTTGGTTGTTTTTGACATTTGACCTTGGTTTTGACCTTAAATTTGACCATGAAAACGACCTTGGAATATTACGGAAACTACACAGTCCTTTTGTCGGGATTATGATTAATATGTGTGTGAACACTGATTACACAGCCTTGAACCAAATAAATATAGAACCATTACACTAGATATAATAGCATCTTATTGAATAGGATGGCGACCATCTTTCGATTCTAGGGCCCGCGCCAAAAAATTCAATAGATGCTGACAGTCTGAAACATCACAGATCCTGACCCCGAACATTTTGGTGTGTAGCAAGTACTGTGTCATTCTGTCGGTGGGTTCACTCATTAACCAAGCTACTTTTGAGAGCTTTGCTGCTACATTAGTTGCTACATTACGTCATTTTTCAGTATTAGACCTACACCGGATCTTAACCAATCTGTAGGTACTAAGAGATTTTACGGTCATAATCCTTTGTATGAATATCCATATCTGGACAATAGAGTTTGGGTCAGTTGTGTTTGCATATGAATACAAAACCAGCCTAACCATGTAAACTATACTTATTCACCGCCAGATAAGTGCAACCTTGTATATTTTACATATTCATGGTCAGATAAGTGCGACCATGTATATTCTACATATTCACTGCCAGATAAGTGCGACCATGTATATTCTACATATTCACTGCTAGATAGGTTCAACTAGGTTTATTCTACATAACCACTGCCAGATAAGTGCAACCATGTATAGTCTACATATTCACTGCCAGATAAGTGCAACCATGTATATTATACATATTCACTACAAAATAAATGCAACCATTTATATTCTACATATTCACTGACAGGTAAGAACAACCATGTAAATTATAAATATTCACTACAAAATAAATGCAACCATGTATATTCTACATACTCACTGTCAGATAAGTGCAACCATGTATATTCTACATATTCACTGTCAGATAAGTGCAACCATGTATATTTTACACACGTATTCACTGTCAGATAGGTGCAACCATGTATATTCTACATATTCAACGTCCGATAAGTGCAGCTATGTATATTCTTCACACGTATTTACTGTCAGATAAGTGCAATCATGTATATTCTACATATTCACTGTCAGATAAGTGCAACCGTGTATATTCTACACAGGTATTCACTGTCAGATAGGTGCAATCATGTTTATTCTACATATTCACCGTCAGATAAGTGCAACTATGTATATTTAACATACGTATTCACTGCCAGAAAAGTGTAATGATGTAAATTCTACATGTTCACCTTCAGATAAGTGTAACCATGTATATTCAACATATTCACCCTCAGATAAGTACAACCATGTATATTCTACATATTCGTCGTCAGATAAGTGCAATCATGTATATTATACATATTCACCATCAGTTAAGTACAACCTTGTATATTCTACATATTCACCAACTGATAAGTGCAATCATGTGTATTCTACATATTTACTGTCAGATAAGTGCAACCTTGTATTTCCTACATATACACTGCTTGATAGGTGCAACAAAGTATATTGTACATAGTCATTGCCAGATAGGTGCAACCATGTATATTCTACATATTCACCGACCGATAAGTGTAATCATGTATATTCTACATATTCACCGTCAGATAAGTGCCACCATGCACATTCACTTTCAGATAAGTGCAACCATGGATAGTCTACATATTCAAAACCGGATAAGCACAACCATGTATATTCCACAATTTCACCTTCAGATTAGTGTTACTATGAATATTCTATATATTTACCCGTTAGATAAGTACAACCATGTATATTCTACATATTTACCCGTCAGATAAGTGCAACCATGTGTATTCTACATATTCACTACCAGATAAGTGCAACCATGTATATTCTACATATTCACTGAGAGATGAGTGCAATCGTGTATATTCTACATATTCACTGCCAGAAAGGTGCAACCATGTGTATACACATATTCAACGTCAAATTAGTGCAACCATGTATATTCTACACACATATTCACCGCCAGATAGATCTAGCTATGTATATTCTACAATTCACTTCCAGATAAGTACAACTATGTATATTCTACATATTCACAGTCAGATAAGTGCAACCATGTTTATTCTACATATTCACCGTTAGGTAAGTTCAACCATGTATATTCTACATATTCACTGTTAGATAAGAGCAACCATGTTTATTCTACATATTCACTGTTAGATAAGAGCAACCACGTATATTCTACATATTCACTGGCAGATAAGTGCAACCATGTATACTAGTATTCTACATATTCACAGCCAGAAAAATGCAACCATGTATATTCTACATATTCACTGTCAGATAAGTGTAAACATGTATATTCTACATATTCACCACCTGCTAGGTGGAACCATGTATACTAGTATTCTACATATTCACCGCCAGAAAAATGCAACCATGTATATTCTACATATTCACTGTCAGATAAGTGCAAACATGTATATTCTACATAGTCACCGGCAGATAAGTGCAACAATGTTTACTCTGCATATTCAATGCCAGACACATGCAAACATTGATATTCTACATATTCTCTGTCAGAAAAGTGTAACCATGTATATTTTACGTACTCACCGTCAGATAAGTGCCACCATTATTATTCTACATATTCATCGTAAGGTAGAGGCAACCATTGATATTCTAAATATTCCCTGTCAGATAAGTGCAACCATGTATATTATGCATATTCACTGCCAAATAAGTACAACCATGTATATTCTACATTTTCACTGCCAGATAAATGCAACCATGTATATTCTTCATTTTCACTGCCAGATAAATGCCACCATTTATATTCAACATATTCACTGCAAGATAGATGCAACAATGTATATTCTACATATTCAATGCCAGATTAGTGCAACCATGTACATTTATATACTCACCGTTTGATAAGTTCAACCATGTATATTCTTCATATTTACCGTCAGATAAGTGTAACCATGTATATTAGTATATTATACATATTCACCGTCAGATAGGTGCCACAATGTATATTCTATATATTCACCGTCAGATAAGTTCAACCATGTATATACTACATATTCACCATCAGCAAAGTGCCACCATGGATATTCTACGTATTCACCGTCAGATTAGTGCTCATTCTACTCATTCTCTGTCAGATAAGTGCAACCATGTATATTATACATATTCACCGCTAGATATAGGTGCAACAATGTATATTCTACATATTCACCGTCAGATATATGAAGCCATTGATATTCTACATATTCAACGTCAGATACATGCAACCATTGATAGTCAACATATTCACCGTCAGATAGGTGTAACAATACATATTCAACACACGTAATCTCTGTCAGATAAGTGCAACCATGTATATTATAAATATTCACCGCTAGATATAGGTGCAACAATGTATATTCTACATATTCACCGTCAGATATATGAAGCCATTGATATTCTACATATTCACCGTCAGATAGGTGTAAACATATATATTCTACACACATATTAACCGACAGAAAAGTTTGTTCTACATATTCACCGTCAGATAAATGTAACTATGTATATTCTTCATATTCACTGCCAGATAACTTTAACCCTGTTTATTCTACATATTCAACGCCAGATGAGTGAAATCATGTATTTTCTACATATTCACCGTCAGATGAGTGCAATCATGTGTATTCTACATATTCACCGCCAGATAAGTGCAACCATCTATATTCTACATGTTCACCGTCAGATAGATGCAACCATCGATATTCTACATATTCTCTGTAAGATAAGTGCAACCATGTATATTCTAGGTACTCACCTTCAGATAAGTGCAAACATGTATATTCAACATATTCACAGCCAGATAAGTGCATTCAAAGTCTGATAAGTGCAACCATGGACATTCTTCATATCCAACGTCGGATAGATGCAACCATGTATTATATAAATATTCACTGTCAATTAAATGCTAACATGTTTATTCTACATATACACCCAAGATGAGTGCAACCATGTATATTAAATATATTCACTGCCATGTAAGTGCAACAATGTATATTCTACATATTCACTGCCAGATTTTTAAAAACCATTTGTATTCTACATATTCACCCTCAATTTAGAGCTACCATGTATATTCTAAATATTCACCGAAGATAAGTGCAACCATGTATATTCTAGATATTCACTGCCATATAAGTGCAACCATGTATATTCTAGATATTCACTGCCAGATTATTGAAAACCATGTATATTCTACATATTCACCCTCAGATAAGTGCTACCATATATATTCTACATATTCACAGCAAGATAAGTGCATATACACCGTCACATAGGTGCAACTATGTATATTCTACATATTCACTGCCAGATTATTGCAAACCATGTATATTCTACATATTCACCGTCAGATAAGTGCAATCATGTATATTATACATATTCAGCGTCACATAGGTACAACCATGTATATTCTACATATTCACCGTTAGATAAGTGCAACCATGTATATTCTACATATTATCTGTAAGATAAGTGCAACCATGTATATTCTACATACATGTATATTTTCTGTAAGATAAGTGCAACCATGTATATTCTACATATTCACTGTCAGATAACTACAACCATGTATATTCTACATATTCACTGTCAGGTAAGTGCAACCATGTATATTCTACATATTCACTGTCAGAAAAGTGCAACCATGTATATTCTACATAAAAATGCAACCATGTATATTCTACATATCCATCGTTGGATAGATGCAACCATGTGTTATATTAAAGTTCACTGTCAATTAAGTGCTACCATGTTTATTCTACATAAATACCGTCAGATAAGTGCAACCATGTATATTCTACCTATTCCCCGTCAGATATACCGCCACCGTGGCCTAGTGGTTAGGGCATGCGTCTCCAGAGCGGAAAGTCGAAGTTTCGAAGCTGGGTTAGAACTGATTCGACCGGTTGGGGAGCCGTCAGCTAGTTAAAGAATGGTTACCGTAGGCCCATCTCTGCCAAGCGCCCGGCAATATGAGAAGGGATTCGGGAGTTTCTGTGCGTAAGAAAAATAGGTGTCTCATAAGTCAAATTGGCTGGCCCTTTCAATAGGGGTGATACTATAATAAACAAACAATTTACCTTTACCTTTTTGCACCGTCAGATTAGTGCAAGCATGTACATTATTACTATCCACTTTCTGATAGGTGCAACCATGTATATTCTACACACATATTCGCCGTCAGATAAATACACCAATGTATAATAAACATATTCCCCAAAAGATAAGAGCAACCATCTACTCGTATAGTCTACATGTTCACCGCCAGATATGTGCAACCTTTGTATATCCTACACATGTGTTCACTGACAGATAAATGCAACCATGTATATTCTACATATTCACTGTCAGATAAGTGGAACCATGTATCTTTTACGCAGTGTTTGCTAGATAAGTGCAACCATGTATATTCTACATATTCACCGTTAGATAAGTGCAACCATGTATATTCTACATATTCACTGTCAGATTAGTGCAACAATGTATATTCTACATATTCACGGTCAGATAAGTGCAACCATGTATAGTCTACATAAAAATGCAACCATGTATATTCTTCATATTAATTGTCAGATTAGTGCAACTATGTATATTCTACATACAAGTATTCAACGTCAGATGAGTGAAATCAAGTATTTTCTACATATACATTCATGACTGCCAGATAAGTGCAACCATGTAAATTCTAAATATTCACTACCAGATAGGAGCAATAATGTATATTTTACATATTCATTACCAGATAGGAGCAATAATGTAAAATTATTCTACATATTTACCGTCAGATAAATACAACCTTGTATATTCTACATATTCACAGTCAAATAACTACAACCATTTATATTTTACATATCCACAGTCAGATAAGTGCAGCCATGTTTTTTTTACATATTCACTGCTAGATGGGTGCATTCGTGTAGCTATAATCTTCATATTCCCTGCCAGATGTGTGCATTCGTGTAGCCATATTCTACATACTCACTGCTAGATAAGTGCATTCATGTAGCTTTGTTTTATATTTTCACTGCTAGATGGGTGCAATCGTGTAGCTATATTCTACATATTCATTGCTAGATGGGTGCATTCATGTAGCTATATTCTACATATTCACTGTTAGATGGGTGCATTCGTGTAGCTATATTCTACATATTCACTGCTAGATGGGTGTATTCGTGTAGCTATATTCTACATATTCACAACTAGACGAGTGCATTCGTGTAGCCATATTCTACATATTCACTGCTAGATAAGTGCAATCACGTAGCTATAGCCAACATACTCCCTGGTGAATAGATACAATTGTAGCTGTGTTTTGCATATACGCTGTTATCATGTGCGGTACGGTGGTCGAGTACCTGACTATTGATCGAAAGGTCCCTGGTTCGATACTCGGGGCATTCGGTCATTTCTGAATTGCTTTTTAGTGTTTCCCAATCAACTAGAGATTAACTGGTTAACCACACTGAGGTAGTCTCATGCGACAACCTTTCGAGAACACTCTTGACGTACGCCAATTTAACTTTTAAATTGAATAAAGGAATTGTTTTGTCGCCTGGAAATGGTATAATATTCATGTATTGCAATATTGCTGCCTGGCAACATATGTTTCCGGGAACAGTACCTTAGTCATACTATACCTAGACTGGTTCAGGAACTAAAACTTGTCAGATGGTGCCTAGAATATACTTTATGATCAAGCGAGTGCATTCGGTTTGTGCTAAAAAACCTGCATTCTAGTAAGCGCTTAGTTTGAAGATCATTGCCATTTTGCATCGTTCCTGTAGGACAAATTGAACATGTTTTCTCTCCCATTTATACCGCTATGCTGAAAGCATGAAGACACGATGGTACGGACCGTATCGTGAAAAAACGCAGTGTTATATTTCAGTTTCATATACATACAATGGTTCTTTCACCATCGCACGATCGTTGTTTAATCACCGTTGTGGAACAGGACTACCGGTAGGCGATGGTTCGATGTTGAAACAACGATGGTGCGATACTGTAAACACGATGACGAAACGCGAAGGGATATGTCATATACTACACAACTTCTCCGGCCATTATCTCAGCAATGTATTGGAGCCTTATTCGCCCCTTTTTCATGTAAGATGAAATGAGAGAATAAAAAGTGTTTGACTTGAAAAAAACCAATAACATTGTACTAAGACTGTAATTCAGACTAAGACTTAAAATTGACGCCATTTGTAATCACTGCCATTTCTTTGCAATTAAATTCAACCATGTGAAACTTTATCTGAGTACGATGCATTTGTTTTTAATCACTGAACATGTTGACCTATTTATATAAAAATTGGTATATTAATTTATAACAATATTAGTGCGAATAACATTTGGCAATGTAACGTCTAAATTTGAGTTTTGGACTTACAACATTGGCGAATAAGACCCCTTATTCAACATAAAATACCACCTGTGAACCAAGTGCAGGTGTGTATCGGAGGGAGACCATGAGATAAATAATAAAAAATATTGCAGCTTCCGTAGATGCTTCACATTGTAATTCATGGGTGGCTGTAGATTTATTTTACAATTTGCAAATGATAAGATATGTAGGCCTACAATCACTTAAGGCTAATTGTGTAGGAAGAGAAAAATCTACTATAAAATAAACATAAACTTGACTCAATGCTATGCGATTAGTTTTTGTAAATTTTCTATCAATGTCGATCTTGTTAGTTATAAGGGTATTAGACGTATTATAATTACAAATTAATATGTTCATAAAACAGTTTAACTGTGCGTATAGTACATGATCAGATATAACTGTCAGATAACGATGTCGAAATGTTTGTCAACAATGAAATCATAGTAATTTGATCAATGATGACACATGTAAGTGTCACTCAACACATAAACAAAAGTCATTTTTTAAAAATCATCTTAAGGGCTTTTATATTCAAATTTATTGTTTACGGTTGTAATTTGTTCAAACTAATGCGTGTCGTTTATCGCCGCAAAACATGATCTCGCGACTTCTCGCGTGATTGATAACTTCAATGACTATGACATCTTCATCATTTTATCCATTTTACGAAAAGTGACAATTAGAAACTATGGCTGTGATTGATTCATGTATTGTTTAATTCACGTGAAACAATCGACAGGTCCCTGCAAACCTTCAGTACATCAAACTTGTCAATACATCACGTGCAAGATTAATTGCCTTTAAACACTGCCACTATTTATAACAGGCCTATTTTAACTCACAGACAATGAACATTTTGCTTATTTCAAATTGTAGTCAACACGAGTGAAGTTGAAAATAATTTAATAGAAAATCACATATTTTCGCGATGGTTAGAATTTAGTTGTTTATTTATTATAACTAATAGTACTCGTACCATGACACAAGTTATCTAAAGAAATAAAACAGGAGTACGTAAATTGCTTCATAACTACAAACTTTAAATAATATTTGAGACATTTAATTGTAATTCCGTAATATGAAGGATCAAGATTCATTCCAAATGGTTGAATTTCCAGAGATGACGGACCGCAGCAAACCACACAGAGGCTATCAGATGGGTCGACCGGCGCTGGTCAGGAAAGGTGGCCAATACAGAATTTCATACAAAGGTATTTATCATTATTTTAATATTTTGATTTTGACTCAATGAGTACGATATGTTTGTTTCATTGCCCGCATTACTCCAGTAATTATGTTTATTGTATACTGTTTTTAAAATGTATTCAATGCTAGCTCATTCTGCTATTAGTATTCACAGAATTGTATTCATGTACACAAATGTATATGTTACTGTTTTAAATTGACTCAATATTCGCGAAACTTTTGTTCCATATTTCGAGAGTTATCCGCTAGACTGTTGCAACTCCTTTTAAAAAATGACAATTTGGGTATTGTGTTCAACCCTCGAATATCTCGTACAAACACTGGTTGTCTTAACTCAACCGCTCCGTTTGTGTAGAGGTCTCTGTAGTTGTATTGGAAACTTCTGTAAATGTCTACTTCTGGAACAAAAAGAGTCAGACTAATTAAGTTAGACTATCTAGAACTTCGATTGTGTCCGGTACGCAATATTCAATGAATTATTTCCGCGTGTCATGACTTCGCTGTAACAGTGCGCGGTATGCGACTAACTGAATGCTTCACGTATTTAGTTGGTGTATATCAAGTTCGATTTAACATGCTTTTATTTCCAAACATTAATGTATCATTGATGAAGATGATTTTGACAGAAACTGATAATAAATAAGATACATGTATACAATTTTCAAAAATACTCGTTTTTTTTCATTATTTTTCAATGTTGCAGTAACCTATGGCAAAATGACATTTACAAAATATTAATACATTGTCTTCGTCGTGTTTCAGGTATGGGACAGAGGAGTAAGCGATTCTTCCAAGACATCTACCAGAGTTTGATTGACATGAAATGGAGATATGTAATATTTGTCTACTGTATCGTGTTTATGATCGTGTATCTACTATTTGCCATACTCTGGTACGTCATGGCTTACACACATGGGGACATCACAAACCACGGGGACCCTAAATGGGTACCTTGTATACATCACATGAGGAACTTCGCTGACGCCCTCTTGTTTTCCATCGAGACGCAAACTACTATTGGATTCGGTACCACGTGGCCGGATGCGAACTGCATGGCGACGATTCCACTAGTATACAGCCAGGTTACTGTAGGCTTCCTGTTAGAAACAATATTGGTAGGATTTATGTTGGTGAAAATTGCGCGCCCAAAGAACCGTAGAAAGACTTTGGTATACAGCAGCGTAGCAACCGTTGCCAAGGAAGGCGGAGATTTGGTTCTTCAAGTGAGACTGGGTGATTTAAGGAAGTCCCATCTTGTCGACACAAAATGTTACGGTATATTTATTAAAGACAAAGTGTCCGCTGAAGGGGTTCATTATCCCCTTTATCAACACCATATGGAATTCCAGGCAAATGGTATGGATGACAGAGTGTTCCTTATTTGGCCCCTTGTTTTGACCCACAGAATTAACGAGGACAGTCCATTGTATAATATGAAACCTGAAGATATTCTTCATGCGAACAATTTTGAAATTGTGGTAATTTTAGAAGGTACAATTGAAGCAACCGGAGAGATATGCCAGGCTAGAACGTCATACACGTCAGCTGATATTCTATGGGGTTATAGATTTGACAATATTGTAGAATTTGATCACGAGCATGGAAAATGGCGCGCTAATTTCAAACTGTTTGATGATGTAGTGCCATCTGCCACGCCCAAATGTAGCGCCAAACATCTGCAATACCTCACCAAAGATACAAACGAGTCTCCGGACTTAGATGCCAGTAAACTACAGAAAAGAAAGTCAACATTTCAAGAGCCTGGTGGCCCGGAACAAAGCAGTCTGGTTAAAAATCTGAAAGAGAGCCTGGCGGAAAACAGATTTTGAAAAGGTTGGTACACGTTTCATTTCAAATACTTATTTATTCTTCACTGAACATCAAAGTCTTACAAGAGTTTACATCGCGTGAAGGTTATTAAAATTAACTCGCACCGGTTGATTTTTCTTATTTTTTATGTTAAACTTTTTTCGTTTTTTTTTTTTTTGGATAAATTTGCTTAAAATCTTGTCGGAATTAATGAAAATTAAACTAACGCTAAGTTATTTAATTTAATATAAAAAATTTAATTTGAAATTTTGTTTCGTCTGAAATTGATCAAGACGATAGATATATTATATTATTTAGTGTATAATTTGGTTTTTAACAAAATACCAAAAAGAACAATGTATTACAACGCATAGTAGATGTACAAACTATTTATAATGATAGATATACTTGACATCAGACACAACGTGTCAAAATATATCATTGCTCAAATGATAGAAATACATGCAAGATTATACAAAAACACGTCACAATGATGAAGGTATGCGATTTTCACGCCACTGTTTAGGGGTTCAAAGCAAACGAAATATCATAAAAATGTTAGTAGTCTATCATTAAGTGGTCAGATTTATGACCCGACCTATCATACTTATTATGCAATTGACTGAGTATAAACCGTCCTACAATGACTAAACTACTCATTGTTTCACCCATTCTCGGACTATACAGATTATGTGCATTTTCAGATAATTGCTCATTAAAGGTGAGATTTTTGTTGTTGAATTATTGTAAACTGAATTCATGTTTTTTTATTTGTTTATGATTTTGACAATTAGTTTTATTCAATAGTAAAGTTACTTTGTGAAGATAAGACAAACGGTGTTTTTCATAGCGCGCCAGTTTAAATTACATTTATTTTCTAAGTTAGTATGCACTTTTAGTATTTTATTAAAATTTATGTAAGTATATTTATTATTTTTATATTTTGTTTTCATTAAATAGTTAATTGAAATTAAAATAAAGCTCCTTTAAGAAGACGAGTAAAATATGGTCTTAACAGCGAAGGGATCTATATAACGGAACATTTTTTTGTAAAACTACTGTGCACTGAATTAATGTTAGTAATTTTATGATTATTGTTTTCATTAAATAGTGAAGTAAAGTAGAAATACGGTTCCTTCTACAATTTTATTTATTTTTGTTTTGGAGCTTTTTTAGCCGTTGGTTGATGGTGGAACCTTTTTTGTAATATTTTTCCACACGTCGCACGATTTTGTCAACTCTTGTTCTATATATTTGCGAAATCAGTTTTCAACAGTATGCCGCGTGATTGTTTCAAATGTTTCAAATATGAAATGAATCTACTATCAATATAGACTTACCGTTCGGTTTATAACTTAATTTATTTCCTGAACACGAGTATACATGTATACACAGAGCATATGATAGGTGGACAGGCATAGTGTTATATATTTAAAACATCAAATGCAGATAAAATATTTATAAAAATAATACAGCATACTCAATTTGAAACTACAATTTTAATAGTTGGTTACTTCACTACACTTCTGAAACTGAAAGAATCAAAGTTGATTTTATGTGCCAAGGAAATTAGGGGGACACGGTTAATGTACAGGATCGCCAATGTCTTGTTGCTCGGTAGAAACATAAGGCCTTATCCATAAAATACTATAATGTTTAAAACGGACAACTCGGATGATGATACTTTGTTACAAGTGTTTTGGCAATATGACTATGGCACTTTGAATTGAACTTACAAGTAAGGTGGACCATGGAACAACACATGTACTCGATCTACTGTACTTGGACATGTGTGTCTACTTACTGGTGGATTGGCTTGGATAGTTTGGTAATAAACATGGATAGTTTGAATCTCTTGGATGATATATTCTTGGATAATTTGGATATATTGGAGGAGCTAAAACACACACTATGCTTGTTTGGAGCTGGATAGGTTTTGACATATACTTGGATAGGATGTTTTTGGATACCGGTATCAAATGAGTAAATCCCGCATTGTGTCCGTTTCTGCAATTGTAGAGAAAACAGAATTGTAGAAAACGACACAATATAGGTTTTTACTTACATCAGCAATGAAGGCATCGTTGGATACATTTTGGAAAGGAAGCATTGGCAAACGGGACTGGGATACACTTTGGATGGAACATTGACCAACGGGTATTGGATACATTTTGGAAAGGAAGGAAACATTGACAAACCGGAACTGGATGGACTTTTAACTACGTTAATAGTTAGGGATTTTCTCAAATTAAGCATAGTACAAAGTGACCTTAAACTAACAATACAAATCACGTTTGTTCAATGTAACGTTATCTTATTACCCATGCTAGACGCATACTTATATTCCTTTAATGTATTAGAAGTATTAAAATGACTATAAAAGGCTACTCATTTAGTTTGAGGTAAAACTTTGTCTGTTTCAATAAACATTAATATGAACGAGCCGCTCGACCTTACCGTATGCTGCTAAATGAAATAATAAGTCAATCAATAAATAGAGTTCCTTAAATATTTATTTATGTGCTTTTGAAATTTTACCGCCTAACAAAAAACTTACATTTGTAACAATGATGGGTGGCTCACATTTAGCAATTTTGTAAAAACATCTACAAGAAATAATAACAACAACAAATGTCTAATCGTAAACAATGATGACAATTATAACAATAAACATCGAACAACAATCATATTAAGGCGTGTATTGTATACATAAAAAGTCAACAATGGTAAACAAAGAAGAACAATAAAGTAAACGTGTACATGTATTAATAAGCGATTATAATTTTGCAATGTCGTAACATAGAATAAAACCTATAATAATACCAATAGAACAGCGTTTAAAAATGCTAGTCTATATAACCAACGACATTCCGTCATCTGGGCAGCGCCTTGTCAGAATTGAATATAGATAAATATCTAGGTAATGCCATTGGCATTTGATTGTGCGTAAATTTATTGTTTTTCCTAGTCACTGATAGTCCCCTTATGTACCCTAATGAGAAGAGGGTATATAACGGGACTATCAGTGACTAGGTAAAATAATAACTAGTATTTTTCCCACAGTTGAAATCGAATGACCATGGCATAATCTGGATATTTAACTATACATTTTGTATGTTCATGTACTTTTATCAAAATAGTTTGTATAATAACCCCATCCCCGAGTAGCTCCCTGCGTTAAATATTGAATATTTGATTTTAACAACCATTTCTATAATTTGTATTTTCAGATAGTTTTCAAGGCAGACAAGAGGCGTGTATGAAGATTCATCGATTGATCACACAAACAATAGACATTTTATTCCATTTCCATCATATACTTTGTTGCAATAATTTTATTTTGAAATCGAAATAAAAGATATCCAACTTTATCCACCTTGTCAAGTATTTTACACAATTGGAAAATAAATGAAACACCTTTCACGTACCAGTCTTATTAAAGGCACCAGGATTCAACTTAGCAGTGATTAATATAATTGCGAAAGGAATAAAATAACAAGGTAAGAAAACCAAGGAACTATATGTGTTTTTAACAGAAAGACTTAATTACACCATCGTTAAATCAAACACAAGATATCAAACATGAGTTCAAGTTTTGACAATGTCATAATGAACACTAAAAGAGTACAATAATAATAATTATTGTAATATTTTAGCATGAATTGTGTAATATTGCAGAATAGAAACAGGGGTGATAATAACAAAGCATCTAAAGTGAAAACAAACAATTCTCTAAAAATCTCAAAATTTCCTTAAAGAGTGTATCAGCTACCAACAGAAAAAACAAGATTAACAATTATTTACATTGTTTTGAAGCATTATAATTATTATAAAGATTAACAATAATCACGTAGAAAACATTGATTATTCTACGTTTCTTTGGAAATCATGCAGCTAAAATATTTATGTTTTCACTTAAGATGCTTAAGAATACCAGTCGTGGTACACTGTTGCTACATGAATCAATATGGACTTGGTGAACATAAAGACATTCTTTATTCAAATCTGTATCTGAATTTTCATTGAAATAAAAAAAATACAACAGTGTTGGACAAACTACACACAACAATCGGACTGACGATTCATGAAAACACACAGTAAATATTATACATATGAATACACGGTGTTATGTGCCTATCTGGAGTCCATTCTTACATTTCACGTACACTCAAAGTTAGCTTCTTCATCACCTCTGAGCTTTTGTTAGACAACACGTGTACAAGGTTGGTCTCCCCTGGTAACATCTGGCGGACGGACATACAGTTCATGATTTCCTTACTGGAGTCATACGTTCCGACCAATCTAAACAATGAATGGGGAAATTAAAGAAGTGAACATATTGGTTGGTAAATAACAAAATAGCTTAATCAAAATCATCACAGGCTTAGAAGAGAGTAAGGTCGTCAATGCTACCCTTACGATTTGATAAGACACATTCATGTTAAATAAGCTGCACCACAATACGCATGCATGCATGTTACTGACATATTTAAATCAGAAATCAAAAGAGGTCATATTAACAAAATTGAAGTACGCTCGTACAAACAACTTGCCATTCCATAGGTAAAGAGTAACGTCAGCTTTCATTTTGTTCTTGCATTCTTGTTCTTACGACCTTTTAATCCTTAGCTAGCCTCTTGTGTTGAAACAAAAGTTTGTGGTAGGGAGGACTAGGCGATATGAGTCACCAAATCGCCATTTAATTACTCAGAAAATCAAAAGAAGCCCGAAGATAAATTGAACGATTCTTAATCCATCAAATCTTGATAAATTACGTTGGAAAGAATTTACATTGTCTTGATTTTGTTGAACAAAGAAAGTATGAATGAACATACATATAAAGTAATTAGCTAAATACATCGTACTTGTAATAAATGTGCATTCTTTAAATACACTGTTTCAACTAATCCTTAAATACACTGTCAAAAAGATGCGCAAAACCAACAACAAGTATTCCGAATCTACGCACGAGGCTGGTTTACTAGAAATTGCTAGTTTCGAATGTACCAATACTGACTACAATTGAAGAATTGAACTACATTTGTATGCCGAAACTACTGCAAAGTTTAGAAACTAACAATGCAAAGGTAAAACGCATACGAACTAAAAAATCAAATTTATTTTGCTCGCACATATCGCTGGCTTAGAATGAGAAGGTCGTAACTACAAATTAATATTTTGAGAAAACAAGAAAAACTGTCTGACAACCACTCTTCACTTATGGTAAAACAAGTTTTTTTCAACTTCAGTTTTGTCAAAATGAAAAGTTTTCATGAAAATAGGCTCATAAGAAGCGCTTTAAGATGTAGATTTCAATTATGCATTATTCTTGTAAGGCACTTACGATCTTCTCATTCTAAGCCAGAGATTTTGTGTAATTCCAGTGTAAAGGGTAATTTCAATTAAACCAGCTGACTGGAGCATGCGTATTAGGTAAAACACTGACCTGCCATAAAATATTTCAACATACAAGTACATTTGCGATGAAATATGACATTTCTCCCTGTTTTGGGAATATGCCCACATGGCATAATTATAATAATCACACATGGCCTCATTATGTTTTAAGTACACTGGTATAGATTCAAGAAAAACTCTTTTCACGTGGTTGGTCAAGTACAGATTTTTATTTCGCAAGTAAATCTAAATTGTAATTCGTACGTATGCACACATGTATTCGTACAAGTTCGGTTCGCAACCATCTTGGAACTAACCACAAGGTCAAACTGACAAAGACAAACTCATGTGCTCCGAAATGCCAATAATTACCCACAGTCAATTGAAACTCCGCCCCAAATCAAGGGCAGTGGATACCGGAGGAATAGCCAGGTGTTTTACTTAAAAGTCATATGTTCCGCACTGTCGAGTGTGTGAGTTTTGTTTTGGTTCTGAATAGGGGTGGTGGGTACAATTTGCATGATTCTAATAGAGTTTAAGAAAAGAAAAATTCACCCCAGGATTTTGGCCGGGTTACAATTAGCTGGTGCATTAGCTCAACTCGATTGAAGTGTAATATACAACCATCAGCCAAAACACACACACATTCTACATAAAAAAGTTAACAGTATTCGCTCGTATAATTACATGCACAATAAATTTTCTTGAATGATTCACTTTGATCAAATGAATAACATTTCACACAAACAAAACTAAATAAAATTATTTACCTGTACCACTGTCCTCTGGTCAACTTGGGCATCTGGCGATCCTGAAAGTAAATGCTTTAATCAATACGCTTAATTAGCGTGTCTGCTAATGTTTGTGTTATTTTACAAGCATGGATACATAGCTACATGTGCATTTGTGTTTTATAATACACTGGTATAAGAGTTTAAGGCATACATTGTATGATAATGGTTCCAACATGTAACCAACAATTTGGCAAAAATACCAAGCATATAATTACACACAACCCACATGCACTTTCAAATAACAACATACCAATCACATTGTATTATATATTGAATGTACACCCTGTAATGCAAAAGTATGGGGTACATGTATTTATTATATACCAATGTATGTATTGTCTAAAATACAAAATAAATCACACAGTGGAATACAGCGCGACGGATCACATTTTCCGTTACGTCAATGTTTACACAGTGAACGCATTTCGCGCGTAAAAGCGTTTTTTCGCTTTTTAGGATATATAATAAAAGGAATATCACTGCAGTTGTGTTGAAATGACGGCCCGACGTATCAATCAACACAATGCAGTGATATTCCGGATTTATTCATGAAAACATGAAAGCGGTATTTCGTATTATACACGCCGTCTAGATGTATCTTATTCTATTTTCAAATACATGTCACATAGGTGTCGACGATGCGGTGCAATGCGTATCAGCTTTCATTGCCGTTTGCAAGCATTTTAGTCATCTAACATTCATGGAATTAAGAAGGCCTACTTGCTAACATGTCCTTCTGCAATTATTTTACAACCTCTCAATAAATGGAAGATAATTATGACTGCAGTCAATCTGACAAGAATAACATAATCTCTCCACCCCGGTATACATAGCACATGTGACTTCCTAGGTCACTTTCTACTAACCTCGCCGATTGCCACATCATCGTGAGACATCTGACGAACACGATATCGATGGCTTAGAACAAGAATGTCGCAAGTACTACTTACGACCTTATTAGACTGATACACATTCAAAATCAGCATCGCGAGACGCTTCTTATGAGCATATTTTCACGAAAATCGTAACTTGTCATGATGACCAAACTGAAGTTGTAACAGCTTGTTTTCTCAAAATATTGATTTTGCGATATTTTGAATTGTTACGATTTCAAACTACCAATCGTTGATTATTAAAGTAAACTGCTCAGGACCAGGATTATAAGTACTAGTATCATTGTGATTGTTTACTGTGATTTTATTGAAGCTTACAAGAGGTCAAGAAAAAAACGCAGACCAAAAAAGACCAGTGTTGCTATTTGCGTATTAGCCATACAAAATAATCATTTGTAATTGTCCAAATGCTAATAAAACACAAAATGCACAAACGCGACATCGATACCAGGTAACAAAGACATGCTTAAATACATAATTACAATTTTGTTGCTTTCTCGACATTTGAACCAGGGGTGATGGACATAAAAATGAACATTTATTGGATGAATGATAGATTAATCGTACAGATCAATATTCCGGCATGATCTTACAATAACAACGCTTGTTTACATGTATCAGTGAACATCAATATGTCAATCGACGTCGACAGCTCGGATCAATTACAATAAGTCAGGTAAAAATGTGAAGAGATCGATTTTCGATCAGATGAAACAATCGATATTCGATCAATCCAAAAACAGGAATGACAAATTTTGTACAAATGTTTTAACGCGTTAGGCGAGACAAGACAGCGATATTCATTAGTTTTGTGAGGTACATTATTGATATAAATGATTGTTAAGGTACAAAAACGTTCGTAAGAATTAGTAGGCCTATAAGATAATAAAAGTAACAGAGCTATACAGCATGAATATATTAACATATCAACATATAGCAACATGTATGTACTGTATCACAATATATTGACGCAAATGATTTAGTAATAAATATTCAAGTAATCGAGACAATAAATATGGATTCTCACAAAGGCATCGGTCTAGTTAGTCTTAATTAAAAGGATACGACATTACTAAAATTTAAAACCGGACACTGGAATGAAGTAAATGAGTGTTTTTTTCTACCAAGAAAGCAAAACCATTATAGTGCTATCATACACTACTGTTCAGTAAGAATAATAATGGAGTGTAACAAATGTCGCGTCCACTATTTCGGTGTAAAACCAGATATAAAGGCATGTCCAGATATTAATAACTTTAAAGTGCTAAATTAAAATATTATATTCACTTTGTCAGTTATCAAATTAAATTAAGACAATAGCTACAATGCTTTGTGTACAGGTAAAATACAACGCCACTTTCTTATTATCCTAACTTCATTGTAGTTACTATACTTTTTAAGATGTATATTTTATATAGCGCTGGCTTAGACTGAGAAGGCAAGTACAAAATCGATATTTTGAGAACAGAAAACATTGTCTGAAATTTACTCTTTACTTTTAAAAAAACCAAGCTTTTACAACTTCATTTTGGTCAACATTAGAAGTTCCGATGTTCATAAAAATAGGCTGATAAGAAGCGCCCATGCAGAATTCAAATATGCATCAGTCTTTTAATGTTGTAAGTGGTAGTAACGACCCTCTCATTCTAAGCCGGCGAACTGTAGTGTATACGAAAAGTATGCCAACAAAACCACCACATTAAATTGCATTATATTATTATATTATACCATATTTATATAGCCCTTTTTTCATGTATACACACGTTCAAAAGTGCTGTACAATCATGACTAATACATTTTATTATCACGAAGTTTCACCAAGATGGCCGCAAGTTCTTCGGGTGATGAACAAACAGAAATATACGTACGATTTCGTAGAAAACACACTTCATATTGTTGTTTTTCTCGTCTTTAACCAGGAATTCTCTACTGTTGGTATCCACCCTAGACACAGCAGACTGTAACTGACCTGTAATACAAACAGTAGGTTTGGCGGATCAATTCACAGTGAAATTCACAATAATACCACAGAGAGGGATATGTTCAGTAATGACAGAAGAAGATTTCGTAACAAAACGATCTATGAATTCCTTGGTAATGAGAAGAAATTACAATCCTTTTTTATAAACTTGTTTTAATGTACATTTCTAATAATACGATAGTTTAGTGCTTATGACAATAATGCACTTTTGAAAAGAAAACAGAATCAACTGTCAATGCTAAGAAACAAATCAGTCCTCAAAGAAAATGTTAGAAGTTTGCAAGAACATTTTTGAGTGTTTTTGTTTGATGAAGCGGTCACATGTAGACTTGTATGACTAGGAGTGAATGGCAAATACTCGCGACCAGAAACACGTGTTTTGAAATAAGTACATATAATGCTGAAAAAGTTGCGTCGCGCAACTGATGTATTTAATCAATCATAGTTTTTTTTATCAATTTGAGATTAAAGTTTTTGTTACTTAAATTAACAATTCTTGTGTTATGTCGTTTGTTATTAAATTTTCAGTTTCTTATGCTATGTCGTGTGTTATAAAATCATCATTTTTATTACAGTATCAGTTCTCATTTTAAGCCGTTTGTTATTAAATTATCAGTGTCTTTAATTGTTGTATGCCGTGTGCTATCACGTACATTATCAGTTTTAGTTAGCAGTTTCTTATCTTTTGTCGTTATTTAACTATTAGTCAATTCTTTATGTCGATTGTTATAAAGTTATCAGTGTCTAGTTTCATGTCGTTTATTATTAAATTACCAGTATATTTTTTATTTTGTTTGTTAATAAATAAGCAGTATCTTATTGTATTTTGTTTGCTATTAAGATAGCAGGATATAATAGTATTTTGTTTGCTATTGAATTAGCAGTATATAATTGTACTTTGTTCGTTATTAAATTAGCAGTATATCTTATTGTATTTTGTTTGTTAATAGGGGATTTAATTGCCTGCGCGTATCAATATCAGATTCGGGGTCATGTCTTTTTTATTTTATAAGTGTTTCGTGACAATGTTTGAGATATTTACAAAACGATTTTATGTTTTTTATTGTAAATATCGCTGGTTTAGAATGAGAAGCTTATTACCGCCTAAAGACACATACATAGTCCAAAATCTACATCACAAGGCGCCTCTTATGAGCTTATTTTCATAAAATAGGAACAGGTCATGTTGACCAACCTGAAGTTTAAAAAGCTTGTTTTGCAAACCTAAAGTGGAGTTTTCAGACAAACACAACATTTCCTCAAAATAGCGATTTGGTTCTTACGACCTTCTTATTCTAACCCAGCGATATGTTAATTGTTTACAGCATAAATATTGTACAAAATATAATTATGTACAACGTTTACTAGTATGTTATTAATTACTATAAACGTGATATTTACAGCAGCATTAGAGAGAAAATAAGTAATTAAAGGATACAAGTAAGAATCAACCCCATACCGAACACCTGGTACATGAGCTGTATAGAATCTTTGAACATGTTCCAATGTTTCAGCTGAGCAATATCTCCAGTCAGTAGATGCAGACTTTTTTGTAACTCGCCGATAGCTGTCTTCACAGGTACATTCCTCGTCTGAAAATAACATTCATCACAGAGACATTTGAGCACATGCGGCTAGTTATCAGGTAAGAATTTGATCACGATTACAAAGGGTAACATTATGATTACAAATGTAATTTGATTTGAAGTTTGTGCATAATTATTAAGAGTATCGATCATACGCTGTTGTTTTAGAAGTTGCTCTATATTCCTATACTACAAAACCATGTACAATATAAAGTACTGTAGCGTTACTCATATACATCATTTAGTATATCGCTGGCTTGGAAAGAGTGGGTCACTTAGGACATTGTAGAAAATTCTTATTAATTAAATGTAACATATTTTCATGAAAAACGGAACAGGTCATATTGACCTAACTGAAGTTGTTAAAGCTCGTTTTTCGACAAGTAAATAGTAATTTTCAGATATGTTTTTTTCTTTTGTACTCTTTTTCGAATATACGACCTTCTCATTCTAAGCCAGCGACACATCCTTGTATAGCTTCGTTCTCGGTGTTATACAGTAACATATAACTGTGACTGTTACCTTTTTCGGCTCTTCTTTTTTCTCTGTAGCACTTGGTACGGTTGTGTCCATTGAAGTATCTCCATTGAATCCGATAGTATTATACGATCCTGTGTTGGGATATTCACTTAACATGTTCCGGTACGATTGTTCATTCACCCAGCTATTTACTTGATTCATGTTCACATGGTCCTGGTAGACAGCATATATAGACGCTTGATTTATCCCGCTTCCACCATTATCATTATATCCAAATCCTACAGGCGCTTGATTTATTCCATCTCTACCGGTATTCTGGTATCCTGATCCTGCAGGCGCTTGGTTAAGCCTTCCTCTACCATTACTGTGGTTGCTAGCTCTAACAGGCGCTTGATTTAGTCCAGCTCTACCGTTTATCCCGCCTCTATCGCTCACTGGAAAAGAAGAAACAATGTTAGTTCGATTTTTCATAAGAGGGGATTGTAAACGTTAAAAACGCGACCTAAGGCGAATGGGCGCCTGAATAACAAGTTTGCAGTACAATGGCCCATGGTCACACATGTGAAATCCAACGCATAAAAAGTATGTTGCAAGTAAGACTTGATCGAGTTCAAGTCCAAAATTCCCACACCCTTAAATATAATTACCTGTCATAGTTTGAGGAGGGTAGCCATTGTTCCAGTTATTACCACTAATCGGTTGGTTAGGGTATTGTTGACCTCCAAAGTTATTGCTGTAAGTTGCTTGAGGATTGTTGTAAGGTGGCATCGCCATAGTCTTGTTCCCTCCCTGGTTCCATTGACCGTACTGATCCATGTCACCGTATGGTCCTGGTTGGTACCCATTGAACATATTACCAACAGTACCATAGTTTGCAGCATGACCATCGTCATAATTGACGTTATACTGCGGAGTGTTGCCATGTTCTATGGGAGGCTGTCTGAAATACAAACAATACATCGGTCAGATAAAGCATGAACCTTATACAGTGTAAAGGAGAATAGACAAAGTTATAAATTGTGCATTTCATAGCACATGCCATTGACCAGTGTTCATGATAGAAATAACCACATGACCAGCATAACAAATTTCTACCAATGAAGATAGTGTAAAGAACAATGAAAATGAATACGATTAAAAAAAGTAAATATATGATGCCATACTTGATACTTCATTGTCGATTGTGCATATAACTAGATAACAGAGGGTTAATTTTCTATCAGATTATAGTTGGTTATATCTCGAAATGTAAACCACACTTTAGATGTTGTTATAAAGAGTTTTGATATTCAAGACGAAATATACCCAGTTGTATTTACCTGATGTTCTGTGTCGGTCTGCCTTGTCCACGTTGGGTTGTTGCTTGGTTTATGGAGCTGTTGTAGTTATTGTTCCTTTGGTTCTGATGGTTTTGTGGAATACCAGCACCTGCATCAAATTAATCATAAGCAGTTGTATTGAGCTATGAATGCTATAAAGTATAAAATTATTTATGTGTGGCATAAACTATGGTCCGATTTCTTTATTCTTATTTACTTGGCTAATATTAATTGGTTGGGTTTGGTGCCAATTTCCAGTCCTGTTCGATCACCTGGGCATGACTTAACTGTTAGTCCATGCGACAATACCCACTTTTGGACTTTAGCAATTGCAAGATGGCACAGAATAAACAAGAATAAAAGCCAACTTGCGATGGTCCAACTAGAGGTTGACCTATTGTAACCAGGATTAGCTCCAAGATATAGCCATTGTTTAAACATGGTCGGGACCAGGTAAAACTAAGTAGATTTAAATACGTGATTTGTTTTGACTGACGCGTTGTTAGTTCTAATTAAAGACACGAGATAAATTAATATGAACATGTGTTGAAAACTACTGTTTTGGAAGTTTCCACGATTTCCCTGGAGTCCTCTGTTAGGCACAGCATTATTTCTTCCACGACCTACGTTGCCTTGGAAGCCCCCAACTGGCATCAGATCTGAAGAAAACATGTATAGTTCGATTGAATAAACAGCATTATTGTGAACGGTAAGTGATCAAGTAACAATAAAAGATGTACAACCGGTTTACGGTATGAAAGTATCTGAGCTCTGAGAAAAGCACAAGTGCTACTAGAAGTATGTATGTCAAAAGGTAAACTCTTAAGCCATTATAACTCGTATATAAATATTAATGAACAATCGTTAAATAAGTTTTGAATTTACAAAACATTTTAAGATAACACAAATGTTTCTAAAGACTTTGCGTATGCATGGTATGGTACGAACTATTTCAGTATGAAAACTTGAGAGCAAAATGTGACTAACCCCGGTTTGTGGCGGCACCTGCTGGGCCGTGATTGTTCAACGTTGGGCCTGTGGAATATGGTCCTGATTGATGTGTTCGTTGGTGGCCAAATGCACCTCTTGCAGTGTGATTCCCTCGCTTGAAAATAAGCACAAATAATAGAGAATAAAAGTAACATGGTTTTTATACATTGGTGTAAATTCAGATTTATTTTAAAGCGTGTGTTCATTATTTGGCTGAGAAACAGCAACTTTAGCAAAGGGGAAATTAACATTTTGGTGGGGAAATGGTAAGTAACGAATACGGAAAATATTATTTATACTCACTTTCTGTTGCATTTTCCTTTTCTATTTCAGGCGTTTGGAATCTTTACAAAAGCACCACCAAACCGATATCTGGAAACTTAAGTATACTGTTATATAGACGTTATACAGGTACAGTTATACTAGTATGGATTAACAAATACTATTGTAAAAACTTTAGAAAGCACCCAATGAACAGAACATAGCAATGAAGAAATAGCATCATTTACTCAAGCCTGAAACTGTGTATTTCATCTTTTTGCCAACTGATATTGGGACTTTCAGCCTTTTGAAGGAGGGAATTCGGACTTTACGCGATTTGTTTTCTAGTTCTCGTCTAATTCTATGTTGGGTATTGTGACTTTATAAACGATCAATTTCTGTGATTGGCTTTTTCAGTTGAGTGTTGCATTCTCTGTCCGAGTGTATACTAGTGTTATCTTTTTGTCAATATCTACACTAATGGCATTGGTAGGGGTAACCAACAGTCTAGTGTGGTCGTTCTTTGAATTTAGCACTGTAGAGTTTCAAAAATAATTTATTAGAAAATGGTTCCAGATCTTCTACCAAGTTAAAAAAATATATCAAAATAATAATGAATACTTTTAATAGTACATGTAGTTAATTAATCGAAAGTCATCCAAACTCAGTATTCGTCATTTTCTAAGGGTCCACTTTCACTCAAAGCGAGCTATGAAATTTTTCATCGTATATATGATTGCTCTTTTGTGTATCTTTCGTGATGTGTAATGTGCGGTCTAGCAGTGCAGGAAATATCGTTCGCCACTCCCAGAGAGTACAATAAATATTTAAACTAGCATGATGTTACGTTAGCCAATCCAGGCCATGATCGGCCCATTATCAATTATCATAACTTATAACAAAAATAAAGGTGTTCATATTCGTAAGCAATGTGGCAACAAACTAGCACCTATGTCGCTTGAATACTTGCAGTATAAAACTTAGATAAAGGTCGGTAAAATATGGTTAACAATAAACTCGTGTTCCAAGTCTTTGGTCAGTGTTTCAATTACATTGTACATGTATATACATGTAGTAAGTAACAAATAGTTTGGTTCACATTCCCAGTACGAACGTTGTGTACCTAACGCGCGTAAACCTTTGCAATCGTTTATCAGTGCTTCACAGCTTTTGACAGTTACTAGCGCGTGACAACATTTGCATGCGTGGTTATTTTTAATTAGCATACTACAAGTATGTGAGCTTTTGCGAACCCAGGTTATCGCATGTGGCACTATGTGCAGCAATCCCTAACTTAGTTGGACTTAGACGAACGAGTTTACTAATGTCATGATTTGGTGTACAATGTTAACCTCAATTACGAAATCATCGTGGAAAGTTTGTCTACGCTAACCACTATTCTTCCTATTTCGTAACGCTGTTAGCATCTTATAACAGTTAGTCTACATTGGACAAACACTCAATGGAATTGCGCTAGTGAAAGTTCGCTTACGTTAGTCAATAAAGAGTGGGCTAACGTCAGAATTCGTTGTACAAATTTAACCTTGGATACGGAAACGTTGTTGAAAGTTCGTATGAGCTATATAATCCCTGTCGTTAAGCGGTGTTCATACTACGGTGTTCGGAATGACGTTTACCGACGTGTGGGCAAACGTTCAATTCTGCTGGTTAAAGTTAATAAACATCAGATAGAATTATGTTCACTGGTGAACGCGCTGACGTTTGTCGGGTTCGTCGAACAATTTTAAAATGCAAACACTTTGTCGACGTTTCGAAATAAACGTTGGTGTTTACAAGTTGCACCATTCTCGTTCAATCAGCTTATTTTTTCGTGTGAAATATAGTCTGGGGACTTGACTAACCACTGATTCATGAGGTTGAAGCTGCACATGTATTACGTTTGTAAACGTCCCAGAGCGCTAAATTAAGTTATATAGAAAATATTTGTATTTTTTTCGTGTATGATCGGCTGATAATTCACCGAGTGAGCAGCTGATGTAATATTTTCACGAGTGGCGTAGCCACGAGTGAAAATATAAGTCAGTGGCTCACGAGGTGAATTATCAAACGATCATACACGGAAAAATACTAATATTCTATTTATTTCATGCTTCAAATAGCTTGAATGATGGAAAAACTCCACTATATACCTGAAATGTTTTGCGTGACGTCGTTTTCCCGCCATGCACGCGTCGAGTTGCAATCAAATAGTTCTTCTGCAATGGCTTCAATTTCGTCCATTTGTTTTACATTTATGTACATATAATGTTCTGTTATTTGTTAAAGATTAAGAGAGCAAGTGAAAATGCTTATGATTTTATTTTTGGCGGCGGGGAAATTTGTTTTAAACAAAATAGTCCGTTTGCGTGAAATTATGAACTGTGAAATTATCGGGGAATAATCCACCGATATTCCGCCGTAAACCACTGATAAGTGTGAAATAAACTAAGATTACTTCAGAAAACTCCGTTGGCAAACGTCTACTGAAACGCTGGTGATTTTGAGTCGTGTCGGTCATTTTAGCCAAACGTTGATCTAACGAAGACCAACGGGTATCCAACTCAAATAACACGATGGTAACGCAATGGACAGCATAAGTAACTTTCCCCAGCATAACTGAACATTTATCCAACGTAGGACAATGGATCTGAGGTGCAAGGAACGCAATAATAACGCAATGGGTTAGCACAGACGACATATAAACAATGTTCCAATAATTAAGAGTTACCTTGTACAGCGGATCATGGCGATAGTCGACTCATCAATCTAAGTCAGACTGATTTATGGACTGCTGCGCATATACTTACCTACCTTGGTAAAAATTAAAATCTGTAGTTTTACGTTAATACTCCTGTTGAATAGCATTGATATTATTACCATTTGAAGTGGACACAACAATATTTGTGTGCATAATTTGTGAATATATATACAAAGAAGTTTGGACTTCTTTGATATATATATGAAATGTATTTTGGGCCAGTGGCCTTTATATATTTACGAAATAAAGAAACTTGAATAGAACATAACAACGCTGGCCAATGCTGTCACAAGCGCGATTTCTTGATGCCAAACGCAGTCGAACGCTAGGAAACGTTCACAGAGGTTATCTCTGCCGAGATACACAACGCTCGTTAGTGTGAACCAAAATAATTATCCTCGCGAACGTAATTTCAATGACGTTTTTGTCGACGTTTGGAAACGCTTAAACACGCTGGCACAAACGCTCATAGCATTAACCCACTCTACTATTCCGTTCATAGCGTCTGTATGAATGTTCGCTCACGTTCTTGCGATACTGTCGTGTTCATTGCGTGGGATACCCGTTCGCCTTTGTTGGGAAAACGCTTGACTAAATAAACCGACATCAGCCGCGTTTCCTCAAAAGTTTGATCAACTCCGTTTAAAGCGTTCTGAAGCGGGGCACATATTCACGGTCTGCGCGTTTATTTTCAAACGCCGACGTAGTTTTTTGCATGTTAAAACACAGGCCTACGAAATTTATATTGCACGGTTTGAAACAACAGTACAGTTTTTACTTCCCCAATTTTTCATACATTCAATATAGTAAATATCTTTCTTCTAATGAATGAGTGAAACATTGGGGAAGTTAGACTCTGGACTTTTTGTGATATACTGAAGTATAGATCTAATTTGAAATTTTCTGAGGCCTGTGGTTAAAACTTCTTGTAGGCCTATCTGTTACCAGCAGGGCTGAACGTTTGTCCAATATCCCTTGTCTGCATGTAGCAACACTGAGGCACACAGAAGAATAAAATACCAAAATAAGTAGAATCCAGCGTGTTTGAAGGATAAACATACGTCGGTGTTTTCTTGTTTCTGGATACGGCCCTGCAGTGGCTGCACCACCCCTCCTCAATTATTGGGGGGGGGGGGGTCAGTCACCGTCACTCACTGGGACTTGTCCTTGGCTGGGGAAAAACTAGATCTCTATTTAGCCTGTACAGTCTGGCACTTAAGTTATAGGAAGTATTACTCAAGCAATAATCACGGATGTGTGATAATAACGCGATCACATCACGAGCTACTTAGATCTATGTGCCGAGGCGACAGAAAATCCTTTTAGTTTTACGAATTCGCGACACCAGCAATTTGATCCACGTGTAGAAAGGTATCCTATTTGTCTTATGTTATTAACTGATACTGTATTGTATATAAAGATAATAAACATGGCCTACAAGTAACAACAAGGGGGCTAGATTACCAGTGACTGTGACCGTCCGTGCATGATGCAGTGAGTTGAGTGCAGACGACTCGCGGTGCCAGATGATTCCTAGATTTATTATCATTTTTTATAGGTGCTTGTAGATCTAGATATCGTTCAAGAGTAACCATAAATGGTAGTTAATATCAAATTACACCTACTTACGCTAGAATTATTTGAAAATTCCCGCTCCAAGACTTCTTAATGCACAATTTAGTCTAAGGGAGACAAACACGATATTATTAACTCTTCAATCAGGAAGTTAAATTCAGTCCCATTATACCAAAAATGGCCGCTGAGTCAGATGTAGTGAGAGTAACTTTTAATGAGTTAGAAGAAATTGTACGTTTGAATGAAGAAAAAGAGGAAGAAGAAAGGAAGCGAAGGCTTAAAGAAGGTCTGATCTATGTGTCTGTAAATTAAATTAGTACAAAAACGTTGTCAAATGAGAAAATCCAAAGTACTTTCATTTTACTTTGAGCAGAATAATTCGAAATTTCATTGTTCATGTATTAGAAGTTAAGCACGAGTTCTTTTCTTTAAGTAATTCACCAGTTATTGAAACTTTGGCCCTCAACCTTGTGAAACAGCAGTGTATAGCTGTGGTTCAATCACATTATTTACCTTGCTGATGTGCCCTGACCTGCCATGTGAGAGCGGGGCTTTTGAGTTTTGTTTTCAAGCAAGAACTGAGAGAAGAAATTATCAATGATTATTTCACTAGTTAAGGACGGGGTCATTTGTGGGAAACTTAGACCTGTTTACTTCTACAGAATGTCCGTATATCCTACAGATTCGCGGCTTGAACTATGCATAATCATCATGGATCGATAGCCAAAATTTTACAGAAATCGGTCATCAGTCAAGTTTTTGTCATTTTGTGCTTCCTGAACTGCTATTTGAACTATAAATAAACATCTTAGATTAATTTCTAAAAGTAAAAGCAGAACATTGTCATACTGTTTGTTGATCAATGTAATTTTATATTACTCTGTCGCTAAAAAACTACTGACACTTGTATGTCAAAAACTACTGATAAACTTCTGTCCGACTACTGGCCATACTTGACAGGGTCATAGATTTGCCAGTCATTGGCTTTATCTGAGAACTGCCTTCCAGTTGGACATTCAGTCGGAGAATCCAGATAACTTCAACAGATTATGGATTGGTCCAAAAAATGAAATGAAATTGTATTTGGCTGGGACATCCCTAAGTATTTGATGATTTGATGTTTCCCTGCAAGTAAATGAGGTTGGTGTATGACCTTGTACCTCGATGGAATACAGTTGTGCTCTACAAATTATAAAGATTTAAAGCCCTACATTCTCCCTTCTTTGTTTCTGGTCCAGAACATTATAGAGGGATCAGCATGATGCCAGCATTGTGCCAGTATGAGATCACTATCAGTGATTATCTGGGGTCATAAAACACTGTAACTGGTCAGTGTAAGGGATCAGAGGCCCATATAGCTACTGATAATCAATAATGTGCTACTGTAATATGTTCCCTTGAAAATATGCGTTACATTGTGTGTTTGTTTAATTTGTATAATTAGATATATTTCTTTGATTTTTGTTTCCATCTGGTTTAAGTGTGTAAAAACTATTTGTCAAAATATTTACTATTTTAGTTATTAATATTCTCTAAGAGTTATTTAAATAAATACACACCCAAACCAGATACAAATAAAACTAAGCAACTATACCAAAGAGGTACACAATATCAATTCTGATTGTATGTCTGTGAATATACCTTTTTTTATAAATATAGGATAACATAATACTCATAGATCTAGTTAATAAATTAATTTTTTTTTAATTCAAAACATCAAAACTAAACCAACATCAAAAATAACATTTTTATATCTTATGAATAATATCAAATCACTCATTTCATTGAATACATTATTAAGAAATGTTAATCACGAGGCATACAGCTACCGATATATAAGTTATATATGTTCAGATTTTTAAACACTTTTATATTTGTGCATTAATTTGCATGCATTTGTGTCTAATCACATGACAGTCGTTTTCAAGCAACACAAACAAAATTATGTCAACCTTGATGGTTCAGGTTTTTTTTTCACAATAAAATATTACAAAAACTTATATATCAATTTAATTTTACTATAGGCCTACAGATATTTTATAACATCTTGTCATAAAGGGAACTCTTGTTGTCTCTTATCTAATACTAGGGCCTCTTGTAAACTAATTAACATGCTGTGCAATGTTGCATAATATTATGTAATAGGGTACAATATGGTCAGATATCTTAAAAATCAGTAACCACATGCTGAGAAAACTATGACCAAATTTGGTTGGCCCAGTGCCAAAATCCAGGTCTTTAATGACTCTAGTAACTCTGGAATAGCCCAGTATAAATGTACTAGAAAGTTTGGTTTGAGAAACATGCAACATGGTTAGGGTCTAACGAAAGTGACAACTATCCAAATTGGGTGTTTAGGACATTAAATAATAAATCTGTATTTAAAAAGTGCAGATCTATGTCAGAGGAAAGAAAATGCCTTTAATAGTTCTAAGTTCATCCTCAACCTAAAGAATTTCTCATTGAATATGTAACATATTTACTTTACATTTAATTGATCAATAACAAATTAACATCATTTTTTTTGCAGAAGCCAAAAAGAAAAGAGACGAAGAAAGAAAAAAGAAGCGACCATCAATCAATATATATCAGCCTCCACATCGAAGCAAACCAGGACAGAAAGGTATTTAAACATTGTTACATGACAGAAATAGTTGACACAGTTTTGCTAAATTCTTTTTAAATTAATTTAATATTGTACAAGGTTTCATTTTACCGTTAAGTTGTCCTGTGAACTAGATTTATTGTCACAAACTGACACTCAAGAAATACAAATGTAGTTTGCACTATATATTCATTAGACTTTGTATAAACTTAACAATAAGTATTTGGTTCAAATTGTGTGCAGTACTGTAGTATTTCCTTCTCAAATTCTGTTGTATAATACTGTACAGAGATCTTAACGTGCTCATTGACCATCTTCTAACATTTATAGCATAATTAATTAGCTGATAACTTGTCCATAATTACAACTCTGGTTGTATGTTATCAATCATATCATTTTCAGAATGTAGCCCTGACAAAAGTGTTACTAAGTCAGTTGAAACAGATCTTCATATATCAGAAGAAAATTGGGATGAAGATCTTTCATCAGGACCTTCTTCTAAAGAAAATAGTGTTGAGAAAGAGGTAAATTTTAAAAAACGTCAGGCCAAAAATAAAATATTCTTTGTTTCCCATTCCCTACCTACCTGAGCAAAAAGCCCTAGAGCTACCAAAAAAAATTATTTCAAAATTTCTAAAATTATTTATGTTATATATATATTATAAAAAACATGTTTTACCTACGTAACTCTAATTGGCTTGTATCAAGAAGTGGAAACAAACAATATTGTATTTATGGCCTCATTTCCCCCAGAAATAAGGTATTGTTTCATTTAGCAACCCCAGGTAAGCTTATGTTTACACTAGATTTATCAATGGCAGCCATAAGAATAGATAGGTACTTAAATTTTTCCCATCATTTAAACATCTTATTCTGATCTCATTATATTTGGTATGGAATTATGTAGGTCATTATGTTTGATAATTTCACATCCAAATGGTCCAATGATAATTGGAGTAAATATTCAATTTGTACAGGTAACATTTTCTGTGAAACGTCTAGTCTTTATTACTCTATAGTCTGAACGTAAAAGTACTCGGTATTTATGTGAACATTTGATTGTCCAATACATAGACAATATCCTCTTGTAACATAGTATATTTTGCCTCTTTTAGCTGGCAAGTGTGAACAGTGGTATCCAGGATCTTAAAATTACTGCTGGACAAAGGTCACGCAGAAGTGAAGAGTTCAAGAATCGCCGATCGAAGAAACCTGAAATACAGCGGTATATTCCTAAAGGACGTATACTGGAACAACAGCAGACTGATGCAAGCGGTGAGGGTTCAGGAGACGTAGATGATGATCTGTCAAGTCCGAGTCCTAAACAGGTGCACAGCCCGAGTCCTGGTCCAGCTACCTCTGCTCTCTTACATTCACCAATCTCGTCACCTTCACCGAGAAAAATAGACTTAAAAAATATGCAAGTGACTGTTGTCAATGATAAACCTGTGTCTGGTGCGGATGACAGAACTGCACCCGAGAAAACTGTTGAGCCTTCCACAAGGACGGGAAAGAACAATGAAAGGAGTGACTTTTCTTCAAGAGGTCGGGGTCAAGGTCAGTCATATTCTCGAGGTCGAGGTCAACGATACAACCAAAGGTCAAACAAGCCAAATGAACCTAGATCAAATGCCGGTAGAGGTCAGGTCGGCAATAAGGCTAATATGAGAGACACTGATAATAAGAATAAATCTGAACCGAAAGATAGTAAGTGTGATAATAAAATTGGTGGTCAGCATGATGGCCAAGGTGAAGGTCGTCAACAGTCGAACAAGGAGACAAATCAAGATCAGGAATTATATATTGTGCCGTCCAGACCTAGCACTATCGGCCAAGAAGCGGACCGTAAAGACACATTACCTGTAGGTATGGAGGAGCAGAATCAGAAGTTACAAGAAAATGCACCTAAGATGGATAAACAGGAGATTTTATCTAGATTTAAGAAACTACCCAATAAGACTAAGTCAAGGTCATACGATAAACTGAACCAGACAGAACGCTGGGAAGAGGACGATGGTTACTATGCCGACCCACAGAATCTTAGCACCATGGTGTTTGAGAGGAGTCATAGCTCGGAGCAGCTAAACCTTAGTGGTAGAAATGTTGGCAAGCCACCTGTACCAAAAAACTCTTCAGGAGGCGGTGGAGGAGGTCAGAAAAGTTCTCCTAAGAAATATGCCTACTCTGGTGGTATGAGAAAGAGAACAGACAGTTTCAGCAGTGATCTCAGTACAGGTTAGACTTTTGTTGGCAGTCTTTATTGTGGTACATTTCTAGGGAATTTTGAATGGCTCAATTCTTCAATTCTTAAAAAAAACAGTATTTATGCCCGGTGTATGTTGCTCTGCACAAGTTATAGTCAGTAGACAAAATGTTTCCTTATTAATAAGAAAAAATTGTTTCTTATGGTCGTGTAAAAACAGTCTTTATTGTTGAAGATAACAGAATGCTTTAAAGAATTATTGAAGACCTACTATATGCCTTAAAGGAAAATAACCAATGATGCTGGGATGTTTCTTGCTTGATTGCAACAGCCTAATTTATTGGTTGTTTACTTTGTTTTAACACTGTTTCTCAACAATTTTTCATGTATTTACCATATATTTATAACCAGATTTCCTGGACTGTAAGCAAACCAAAGCAAACTTACCTTAAAACTTCTCAATGTTGTCAAAATTCATGGATACAACTCAGAATTGAACAGGTATCGGCAGTTTACAAATCAAGTGCACTAACCACTACCAGTGCTGCCTAATCTATAGTGTTGATTTATACATACAGGTACAGGGAGTGATTGGAGTACAGAAGAACTAGACTTTGATAAAGAGTTGGACAGTACCAGTAAGATAGACTGGAATGAAGATGTCGAGAGAGAGTTAGCTCTACAGGTATGTGTATATGTTGTATTGTACCTGTCAATAGAAACCATGCCCCCCAGCCCGGGAGAAGGGTGGTGATAGCAGGGAAATGTCCAATGTTTTTGCTATTTCGATGTCCAACACTGTCGTGTGAGTGCGGGGGCTTCAGTTAGCTACATAATATTGATAGCAGGATCCGTGATGTAGCTGTGACTATTTCACAGGTCAGGGGAGGGGGGAATTAGCAGTGGTTTTACCATCTGTACCCTGGGGGCCAAGGATTTTATCAGGGATGTGAAAAAGCAAAAGTAAAATTTCTTGCCATTCCCCAGGGCTTGGGGGCCATGGTTTCCTAATGTCCTGTGCTAGCATCATGCTAAGTGTGCTGTTGCCAGCAATTAGTAGTTAAACTTTGTGAGTGTGCAACTAACCAACAATATAGAAACAAATTCATCACTTTCACCAATAATCTAATTTTAAGTGCAGATTAAAGAGACATTTTCATATGTCTGTTGAAAATATGACATATTATGTGAGCTCCTTGATGAGCGGGAGGTGGCGTCCAGTAATTTGTACTCTATGAGAGAATTTTCATTTTCAAACTCAGTCACAATGTTTATCGGCATTATATCCAGGCCAAGTTCAACTATGTTTTATTTTTATCTCATTCAATTATACTTATATATTTTTGCATGCACTCAGTGTACAAGTCAGGTAAGATTTGCATTCAAGCAAAACTATTGTCGTATGTTATAATGCTGTTAATTTTCTTGTTATTTCAATTTTATCATATTAAGCCTGTCAGCACAAATAGGGGTTGTTACATCAGTAATCTGTTATTGCATTTATTAAACAAAGTTCTGACTTCTTGAACATTATGTTATGACTTCACATGCATGTGCTTAGTTACGTCACTAGTCAGGGGTCTTACAATTCTTGAATAATTGGGAAATCTGAATTTGCTGCACAAAAAGGAAACTTGTAATATATTCATGCATAAAGGTCAGGGTTAGGTCAAATTTGTCAAGCTTTAAGCACTTTAAAGGACTAAGTCATGTTCTCAGTTAGTAGGACTCCTGACTAGTGAATTACTTAAATTAAAACATGGATAGCTCTATCATCATTTCCTGTCTGGTTGTTTGTTTGCTTGAGACCTCTTGCACTTCTCATCTAATTAGGGCCCTGCAATTTTTTTGCAGGTGCCCTATAGTAATCACCCTGTTCGTCTGTCCGTCCACATTTTTCATGTTTTTTTTAATAACTTGCAAACCGTTAAAGGTATTGACTTCAAACTTTAAACATAAGGTCACAATTACAATTTTCCTCATTTTTCATCTTTTTTTCTATATTACTTCAAAACCGTTACAGATATTCAAATGAAACTTGCTATACATATTGACAGTGACAATATACGCACATGTGTAGCAAAGGGCAACAACTCTAGCTTTAATAATTTTTGGCTTGTGCCCCTTTTTCGACTTCAAAACTTTAACATTGGCCATAGTTCAAAAACTTTTCAAGATATTCAAATGAAACTTGCAATACTTATTGACAATGATAACGGCAGTGATGGTTCTAGTTTAATTTCATAGCAGCAGTTATTGTCCCATTATTAGTGATATTATATCTAATTTTTTCATCGTAAATGAATATGACAAAACAGTCATTGAACTTATTACATAATAATTTTTTATTATTGAAAGAACCAATACAGACGCTAACACCATAATTTGTGGCAAGTTTTACTAAATATCTGTCTGTTGCTTTTGTTATTCCTTGCTATATAAAACTCACAAAATTTATTGTTGTACCATGGCATCTACTGTTGTGGAGGCATATAGTGATTGCCCTGTCCGTTCCTCTGTCCTTTACAAAACTTTCAAGTTGATTGACTTAGTTAGTTATTATGGATAAGGCTTCCACTGGGTCTTGTTTTGTTTTCATTGATTGCAGTATGCTCTTGTATATATAGCTTGGAGAATTTGACCTGATCCTGACCTTTATGCATGAATATATTACATGGTTCTTGTGCTGAATATTTAAATTCCCTAAAGCAAATTGTTAAACATTGCCATTTTTACAAATCATTTGATTTTCTAGTCTTCAATTAATGATTATTTAAATGTAAGTATGTACAGGTAGCTTCATTGGTCAGTTTAAATAATGTTACAGTACTTTGGTAGAAACAGATATAAATACCATGGGTTCAGACTATGTCTGCATGTGTGCATTTTTGAATCTGCAAAATTTGCCGATTGCAGCTTGTTATGGATTTAAGCACAATTTAAATACTTAAGTTATATATTCCTCATGTTAGTCATACTCTTTGTTAATAGAACAACAAATGAATATACAGTATACACTCAGAGGTATAGCTTCGAGAATTTGACCTGCTCTCAACCTTTATGCAATAATATGTAACAAGGTTCTTGCTTTGAATATATCAATTTCCGCAAGCAAATCATGCAAATTTCTAATTTGTAACTGTATTACATTCTGCGATCCTCCCCAATCATGTAAACATACCACCGGGGTTATAGATATAGACTTTCTAATTGTGCTAATTAAACAGTCAGGATCGGGTCAAATTCGCCAAGCTATATATTCAGTTCTTAAAAATTTGTACAGGCAAAATTTTTCTCCTTATCCACTTGTCGCATTGGGATGAAATATCACATTAACACTTCATACCAAGTTTAGTTGTGGATATTGTCAGGGATATATTGTGGCAAACAAAAATGTTTTTTTTGTGTCAAAACTAATAATTTAACCCAACATTTGAATCTGTCATATGAACAAAGGACATGAAAATATGTAAATACTTGTACTCACTTTATTTGTATACTACTTCAATACATGAACTATATTATCGTGTGTGCAAGTTTTCAGGTATATACATGTACCGGATTTCTGGTTTTTGAGTTTGCCAAAAAGTCTGTTCTCCTTGTTTTCACTATATAACTTGACATTTCTTCTGAATTTCAAGTTTTCATAATTTTAAACTTGAATCCATGTTTATGATAAGGGTGAATACAGTGTTATCTGATTGATTATATTTAGGTGCAAGATGAAACACAGAAGTTGAATGAATGGTTTGAACGTCAAGAACTTGGTCTGTCACAGAAGGATGCCTACAAAGATAGAACGAATAATGCACGAGATAATGTGATGACGTCTAGTACACCTGGATACCTTGCTGGTGGATTTCCAACCAAGTCTGACACATGGGCGGAGAAGTCAAGCACCCTACCACTACCTAGACGTAAACACGATGATGAATTAAGGGGCAGAACTGAACGTAGACGAGGTTCTCTTGGTACTTTACATTATACTTTGGCCAACATTTAATCGAAATGTTGTTTCTTTAACCGGCCAAAATTCTGCTATTTAAGACATAAAGTAGTACTTCTTTATTAATATCCTTATTTATCAGCGATTGGTCAAGTTCCCAGACAAAAGTATGAAAAATATACAGGTGAAAATGAATGGTATATTTATGTATAATTATGTTAAACCTTTCAATATCAATAGATATCTTAAAATTAGAAACAAGTGCCAAGATGATAAATAAACCTTCTTTTCTTCGGTCTTTGTTTCACACTGTAGCCCACAGTGCCTCAACACATGCAACACACTGACTTGTGCCACTTACAAATGTGTGTACATTTTTAGCTCACCTGTCACAAAGTGACAGAGTGAGCTTTTGTGATCACTCTTCGTCCGTCGTCCGTCCGTCCGTCCGTCCGTCTGTCCGTCAACAATTGGGTTGTGTCCTCTCTAGCGGTCACAATTTTGGCCTAATCTTTATGAAACTTGGTCACAATGATCATCTTAACAAAATCTAGGTCAAGTTCGATATTGGGTCATCTGAGGTCAAAAATTAGGCTACTAGGTCAAGTAATAGAAAAACCTTGTTTTTCATTTGATCAAAGGGAGTGTACTCTGTAATTATACTGGTTGTGATCATGTAAGAGTTGTCTCTCTTACTATATTTTATTTGTAGAACTACGAAATGTGTACTTGTTAGCAGCTTTGAGGCTTTAATTTAAATTAAATGCAGAATGTGGATATTAGGGTTATCATCGTTTACAGTGATTGTATGTTTACAAACTATTAAACAATTATTAAGCTGTAATTATAGTCTTATGCAACCTTACTAATCGTTTTACATAGACTTATATAGGGAAAACATATAAAAATCTTCTTCTCTAAAACTACAATGCCTAGAGCTTTGATATTTGGTATGTAGCATCATCTAGTGGTCCCCTACCAAGATTGTTCAAATTATGGCGCTGGGGTCAAAATTGGCCCCGCCCCGGGGGTCACCGTTTTACATAGACTTATATAGGGAAAACATATAAAAATCTTCTCCTCTAAAACTACAATGCCTACAGCTTTGATATTTGGTATGTAGCATCATCTAGTGGTCCCCTACCAAGATTGCTCAAATTATGGCCCTGGGGTCAAAATTGGCCCCGGCCCGGGGGTCACCGTTTTACATAGACTTATATAGGGAAAACATATAAAAATCTTCTTCTCTAAAACTACAATGCCTACAGCTTTGATATTTGGTATGTAGCATCATCTAGTGGTCCCCTACCAAGATTGTTCAAATTATGCCCCTGGGGTCACAATTGGCCCCGCCCCGGGGGTCACCGTTTTACATAGAATTATATAGGGAAAACATATAAAAATCTACTTCTCTAAAACTACAATGCCTAGAGCTTTGATATTTGATATGTAGCATCATCTAGTGGTCCCCTACCAAGATTGTTCATATTATGCCCCTGGGGTCAAAATTGGCCCCGCCCCGGGGGTCACCGTTTTACATAGACTTATATAGGGAAAACATATAAAAATCTTCTACTCTAAAACTACAATGCCTAGAGCTTTGATATTTGGTATGTAGCATCATCTAGTGGTCCCCTACCAAGATTGTTCATATTATGCCCCTGAGGTCAAAATTGGCCCCGCCCCGGGGGTCACCGTTTTACATAGACTTATATAGGGAAAACATATAAAAATCTTCTTCTCTATAACTACAATGCCTAGAGCTTTGATATATGGTATGTAGCATCATCTAGTGGTCCCCTACCAAAATTGTTCAAATTATGCCCCTGAGGTCAAAATTGACCCCGCCCCGGGGGTCACCAGTTTCTATATTTACGCTCTACCTTTGTTAGTCTAAATTGTGCAGGGCTTCATTTATAATCAGGTGAGCGATATAGGGCCATCATGGCCCTCTTGTTGTATTTACCGGTACTAACAAATTATGTTTTCCGATTTTTTTTATTACTTTTTTTGTCCATATCACAGTGAATAAATCTATATTTTCAGGATTTAGAAGTCGAGACTCAAGTGTATCAAGCGTCCAGAGCGTTCAAAGTGTTCACAGTGTGCAGAGTGCTTACAGTGGTGATGGTCGTCGTAGGAGACGTCGCCGACGTAAAAGTAGCGGAGGTTCACAGAAAATGCGGAGTGGCTCAATGGAGCATATGAATATATCAGTGACATGCGGGGGGCGTGGCAATAATCGTAGAGAGGTCAAGGTTGATAATTATAAAGGTCGAAGTTCAGAGAATTTGAGTAGACAGAATTCTTCAGAGGGACCTGGGAAAATGGGCTCTAGAGATGAGCACTGGAAAGGGGGCGGTAATGATGACAACTGGAGAGATAGGGGCTATAGGGGTGATGATTGGAACAGTAGGGGTCGAAGTGGAAAGGGACAGTACCGAGGCGGGAGAGGAAGAGGAGGGTGGGATAAAAGGGGCTCATACGAGCAGTTGGATGAACCTTATCAATCAAGGGACAGGTGGGGTCGAGATGAGGGTCACTTAAGGCCAAATGAAAGAAGTAGGAACTATAGCGGTGGTAGAGGATCTGACAGACATCATGACAATAGGGACATGCATGATGAAGGACGACATGGCTACAGGGGTCGAGGTAGGGGCCATCATGAAGGACAGCACAGAAAAGATAAAGACCATCATTATAAGGGCTCTAAGGATAGGGATAATAGAGATAATAGGGACAATAGGGGCAACCAAGGACATTCTGATAGAGGTAATCAAGGTGGCGATAGGGGGAATCAAGGCGGACACTCCAACAGGGGTAATCGTGAAAGACGTGACTCACACGGGCCGGGAGGTGGGAGTAAGCAGGATGAGCCTCACGGAGGTGGTATCATACATCTTCCCCCTCAACAATCACAATCCAGAGACTCTCATACACCTTCACAAACACAAAGTAGAAAAAATAGTATTGATACTACTCATGAACATCAAGGTTGGGGTAGGGGACATTCTCAAGATGGCGGAAGCTCTAGGGGTCGAGAACGGCAATATTCGGGGTCGGGGCAAAGACAGAAAACATTATTTGACCCAAACAATCCAAGTAAACCCATTGTCATAGAGCAAGCAAAACCTGAGATGGAATTTAAGGACACGGATTCTTACCCCTCATCGCCTCATTCACCGCAGTATATGGGACCAGGTCCTCAACCTCCGCCACCAAACATGTATCCAAACCGAGGCTACGGTCCAGGTCCAGGTCCTGGTCCGTACTTTCCACCAGGGTATGGATATGGCTATAATGCTATGATGCCACCACCACATGGTATGTTTGCACCAGGACCGTACGGCTTCCAACAACCACCAGATTCATACAGAGAAACATCACCTTATCGTGAAGATGGCTTCTATCAAAGGTAATTCTGGTTTACATACTATACCTTAGAGAAACAACATTTTAGAGCTGCAAATAGTAACTGTTGTCTAGACATTGCTTGAAATATACCAGTATATATTTACACATTTTGTATAGATTTTAATTAATAATCAATAATGAGTAAACAAGATTAAACTGAGACTCATCACAGTTGATGGGGCATTGGCTTGGAGCCTTTTTTTATCAGTTAAATGTGGTTAGACATAATCACATTGTATAATCGGTTTGTGAATTTAAGTTGTTTACCTACTTGCCCATATCGACATAACTGAATAGTTTTCCTATATACAAGATATGCTTTATTACTGCAAAAGTTACTTGCTGAAATCAACGAATACTTTTCCTGGACAAGCGCTAATTGTGCAGCCTGCTCTATTCTTATTTACTGTTAAATAAGTCATTAATGTTTGTGGGGGATTTAAATTTGTGGATTTCATGGATGAGCTTAAACATAAATTATTTCACATGGACATAAATGATTTATATAGTATAATTTATGACTTAGTGGATAATTAATCCTTGAAATTAAGTCCCCATCGAAAGTCATTTTCACCAAAACCACGAAATTTTCTCCCATTGAAATTAAATTACAGTAATGTGTTTGTTATAATGTAGTGGTATGGAGACAGAACAACAGATGATATCTGGACGTAGTAGATCTCAGTGTCGTATGATGGCAGAACAAATTCTCCGGGAGGCAATCCCTCTAGATCGACAGCTCAATCATCTCATCTCGTGTAGAATTGGTAGTGATGATACACTTCATATGATCAACCAGCTCAGGTTAGTAAGGCCCCGATCTCCCTAAACATCTCAATCTGAGAAAGATCTCATCTCAAATATTATCATGTTTCTCTCTGTTAATGTCCATGTGGGGCTTGACTCCAAATGGTATTCTATTTGTATTACAGTTTAAATTCAGAGCTGGAACTTCTGATTTATCTCAATTTGTGTCTCTGATTTAAGAAAATTCTCAATTTGAGTTGAGATTTGTGCCTGTGATGCTTCGGGAGATCGGGCCAGATCTCTCAAAGAATCTCAAGTAGAAATCTCAGCTCAAATCTTAAGTCTGAATTTGAAATGAATCTGATGTTCTTGCTGGTAAAACATGACTGAATTCACTGTAATCAACTCAGAATAATATTACTGTTTAGTGATGCCAATTTTGAGTCCAGTGTTGATGGAAATTGAGATATAAATTACAAAGACATGTGACATAAGTAGAGATGAGATTTATCTCTGATTGAGATGCTTAGGGAGACATTTCGTACTTCATGATTGCTGGGGTTTACAGTTTGTTACATTCTGAATTTCAGACATTAATTTTGACGTAAACTTAGGAAAAAATCGTTATTTTTATTCTTAGACCAATATTGATGAGTACAGTCACATATAATATTTGAATAGTGATGTCTTTCTTGAGGACAAATATTTAAAAATGCGCTTAACTGTAAAATTTGCTTTGTACCTGTAAGTTGGTTTGGTTTATGTGTCTATCTTTCAGTAGACCAAACAGTTTCCATTCATTAACTATACTTTTGAGTTGGTCAGAAACATTACATGACGCTATTAATTGTGAAGTCAGTAGGCCTATGGTCAAGGTTTTGTGACCTTCAACATGAATAAACTGTTGTGCTAAACATCATCAATATAATATTAGGGCTGTAACGGTACGCTCACCTCACGATATGATATGCACCGTCAATTTTTCTAACGGTTCGGTATATTTCGCTATGATACAATTTTCTCTAACAGCAGCTTAAAAACTACAATTTTTAAGTGACCATATTTTTGTTGATTCTATAACAGCAATTATAATGTTGCTATCAACTATTTTAAATGAATTTGGACAATATGAGGCATATCTTAATACAATCAAAACCAGTGATGCCTAGTAATTTTACATAATCAGAGGACTTTCAGACAATTTTGTTCTCTGAATACTATTTTGCTCATTAAAATGCTTATACCGAACCGTACCGAAATATGCAACTCGTGAACCGTGTGAGACTGAAGTCCGCGGTCTTTCGTGTACCGCGGTATACCGTTACAGCCCTATATAATATAGAGGTATGTGTTATAGTTTTGCACTCAGTCCTGGAAATGGTTTCGGATCCCTAAAAATAATTTTACATGTTATAACTTTGGTGTATTTCAGGAGAGAGTTGCTAATCAGGTTTGAGAAGTTAATACTGTTAGATCCTGATCTAGCTACTAAACAGAATGTAGAACAAATGTTGTGGAAGTCTGTATTCTATCACATGGTAGAACTCATCAGGAAACAACTAGCCGAGGATCACTCTGAGGAGAGCAAGGTCTCATTGAACAAAGTCCTAGATGAGGTGAGTGAAGGCAGGGGTCGTTCTATTCCACAATAACATGTTGTAGATGCACAGAAAAGTTGTAACTTTTCTGTGAAAAATGAAAGTTACTTGATGAAAAAGTACCAAATATTGACTGAGTAATGGTCATTTGAAATTGTATATGCTTCAAATTGTGTAAATCTGGATTTGAGCACTAAAATTGAAGTTTTGAGAAATTGAGAAAACAAATGTGATATGATTAAAAACTAACACTTATGGACTTTTTTAAATTTCTTATGTTGGTTACTAATATTAGATCAATGTTTGAAACTGAGTTTTGCATTCAAAACAGACTAATTATGTCATATTTTGTAGGGTTGAGCATTATAGATCAGTAGAATCCCAAAACTTGGTGTTTCACAAATAAAACAAACTTTATAGTATTACCAGAACAACATCTGAAATAAGTGTTGGACTCATTTAAGCACATAAAACAAATAAATGCACATTATTATGCCTGACTAAAATACTTTGCCTTTGAAGAAAAACACAGCTTGTGATTCATTTGCTGATTGTATGAGGTTTCTTGCTTTCCAATAGGAATTGTATATCTGAATCAGTTGTTTGGTGGAAAACTTGTAACACACTTTTTTGAAAATTTTAATTGCAATAGTTTTCTGCTAAGCCATCGGTTTGTAAATGAAATAATTTTTGTTCTTGTCCATTTTCAGGGTACATCTTTTTATGAAAACTTGCTAGTAAAGTTACAAAAAACATTCAACTTTGACCTAGACGTGTTCTTAGATCCAAATAAATTACCACCAGATAATCTCAGCCGTACAATAAAACTTGCTCTACTCAGTGCTCAAAGAACGACCATATGTCTGGGCGATATCGCCCGCTACAAGGAACAATCTCACGATGGAAAAGTTAACTATGCAAAAGCTAGAAGGTAAGTGGTCCAAAGTAAAGTGTTGTTTGTTTCCCCTTCCTCTACCTACTTGACAACAAGCAGCCTTACTCAAATATTTTTGCCCAAATTCAGATAATCGATATACAGTAATATGTTTTATGACGATAAAAATGTCATGATCTATGTACAGGCTTGTTTCTTACAAGTACATTTGGTATCTACTTTAAAATTCATACTGTTTGTTGTTTTACACCTCAGTATAATTACGTAATAAGCTTCTTAATTTCAAGTTTCATTTGGTCAATGTTTGAATTTAACAATTTTATAGGCAAAATACCAATGATTTAAGGAAATTTTTAGCCTTCAACTAAAATTCTAAGGGTCTACACCCCTACTCCTGGGTCAAATTGGACCCCTGTAAAATTAACAATTTTATTTTCAAACTACGAACATACTCATTTGGATAGGACTAATTCTACATATTATTAAAAGATATCTCAGTCAAGATGTAGACTGCTTGACTATGTAGCTGAGATACCTCAACGTAGCATAGATTTTTCAGGTTGAAACATTTAGAAGTGATTAAGGACTATTATTACCACCCCTTCATTATACCCCCGCAAACAAAGTTTGAAGGGGGTATACTGGAGTCACCATGTTGGTCTGTCGGTCTGTTGGTATGTTAGCATCTTGTCCGCTCTGTGACTTTGTCATTTCTTACTGGATTTTAAAATTGCTTGGTACAAATGTTCACCACATCAAGACGGTGTGTCATGCGCAAGACCCAGGTCCCTATTTCAAAGGTCAAGGTCACACTTAGAGGTCATTAGCCTTCAATCATGGTGTTTTTCAATCTGTATAGCAGCAGATCTCCATCAAATGTGTTGTTTAGACTATAATTTTAAATAACATTCCTGTGTCAAGGCGGTGCTGCGGGGGGTATGATTCATCACTCCTGTGATAGCTCTAATTTTATTTGGCATAGACTGTAAATGTTTGTATTTACACTCATTATTATATTATAAACTCATTAAATTTTGTGGTTCAACTTCTACCACAAATTTATATCCCATTGATATGGCCAATCCGCAGAATTTTGTTCCTCCGAAATTAAACGATTTACAGAAAGTCATCAATATTTGCAGCTGAAAAGTTAGTAAAGATGTAGGTCCATATCTGGGTTCATTTGTCCTAGACTGTTCATGCTGGTATGTACACTCATTATTCATCAATATTTGCAGCTGGTACACCAAGGCACAGCAGATTGCACCTAAGAATGGACGTCCATATAACCAGTTAGCTATTCTTGCACTCTATACAGTAAGGTTTAGTTTCATGTTTTCACAAATTTCGTTATTCTCTAAATAAGAAACAGATTAACAAGTTGTACACTTGGGACTGTTTCAGAATCCCCAACTGTGGGATATGACCCATATTCCAAAGTTGGGTAAAAAGTCTTGAATGTACAACAAAGTGTACATTAGTACATAACCTTGTAATTTTAGAATTGGTTACAGAATATAAACAGATAAGACCTGTGTGTGATACAACAGTTCCATTACCTGTAATACTGCTTTTGTGAAGGGAAGCCTAAAAACTGACCAGTTTCAGCATGTTAAGTTATCAATTTGTGTAAGCTGTTTTCAGCTGTTCAGCTGCTCAATCACCCTTTGACATTTTAAATTACCTTGGTCATTGGGTTACCTAATGAAACCTACATGTGTGTCTCTTGTGAGACTATTACTCTCCTGTGGGGGTGGCAGCCAACATCGTTCTGCGACGCCCTAGAATAGACACTGCCCTCACAGGTACCAATTTAGACCTTGGTGGAGTTGAGCATGTGGGTTATTCTTGCTTAGACAAATAAGGGTTGAACCCTGGACCTCTGATCCCTAAGGGAGTGCTCTATCTCTAGGCGACTGCTCCCCACATGTTACAATATTCACTTTACAAATGCACCAAATTATATTTAGGTTGTATATATTCTGTACAATATATAATTATATGTGTTACAGAAGCATAAACTGGATGCAGTATATTACTATATGAGAAGTTTAGCTGCCAGTAATCCGTTCCTCACTGCCAGAGAATGTCTCATGTCATTGTTTAATGAAGCTACAAAGAAGGTAATCTAATTATACCATTGATACTACCGAGTCTGTGTTTCACATTGTAGTCAGGGCTCTACACTAACACTGGTCCCCTCGCCCGAGGCCAATGAAAAACTTAAAGGACCATTGAAAATCATGAAGGTCCAGTAGCTGTTTTCTTAAAAAATTTAAGGCTATTTTACTGTCGTACCAGTGACCAAAAATAGTGACAACTTCTGGGAGTGAGTCCTGGCCCGGTGATTATAAACATTGGAGTACGTACTCCATGCTCCAACTCATAATCCGTACTCTAACTGGAGTGTTTCTTAGTTACAAAAACTGCTGTAACTTCTTTATTAATGAATGGAAACATGTAAAATGGGGGTTCATTTTCTTAGTTAGACCATTTGCTTCAAGTTGGTGTTGAGTTTTAAGCAAAATTCTTAAATAATCTGTTTTTCATGTTTGAGCTTGGAGTTTGGTGTTGGAGTATGAGAATGAGAAATGTTTATAATCACCGGGCCTGATATATTGCTTTGCACATATTGGTCAGTTGGTGGGTTGATTCAAAATAAATGGTTAGTATGTATGCGACTGCATAAAAAAAACATTATTAATAGCGGAGGAAGTCTAGCAAATGTAGTGATTGTGTTTTTCTCCAATAGATATAGCTTGATTCTGTATGTGTGCCTCTGTAGCTCAACTGTTGGCACACTTGTCGTCTAATCTGGCGATCTGATGGTTCAAATCCAGGTGGAGGCACACACATGCCTGCTATATTTCAGCAAAAAGCAGAGTGGCAAATATAGGCTATGCTCTGTATTTTTGTAGTACATTGTATGAAGTTAAATGTAACATAGCATCTATTGCTTTACTTTCAGCTAATTTTATTGGTCAGAAAAATGTTAATGTTTTCCGTGTTTTATTTTCAAACTTTTGTTTTAAAACAAGGTTTTTTCCAGTGGAAAGTTCTGGTTATTTTATTGTTGTATTCAGTGTCTCAGACCAATTCTGTTGTTCTATATACATGGTTCCCACGGTCCTTGAAATTCCTTGAATTTGAAAAATGTCCTCAATACCTTGAAAAGTCCCTTAATTTCACAAAAAAAGAAAAGATCCTGAAAAAGTCCTTAAATTTGGACTTCGCATGCTCACCAAGTTTGGAGTCATTCCAACGGCTGCAGAGGCGGCCGGCAATAGTAACCCTGTATGTCGTATTTTTCAAAGGCAACACAAAAGGATCCTTAAAAATGTGAAAAAGATTCTTGAAAGTCCTTGAATTTTAAAATGAAAAAGGTTTGGGAACCCTGTATGTTTTGTTGATGAATACCTGGTTGTTTTTAGAATTGCCAAGTTTGTTCTTGTTGTGTTTATTCACTGTTGATTTATAAATGTTATATTTTATCCTGTTGCTAGCTTAGTAACAGTACAGCCTGTAACAGTATGAACGTAGGATTAATTGACAAAATTGTTCATCTTCATTTGACCAAGTTTGTTAAATTTGATATTTAAAATATTGATTAGATATGTTGTATACAATGTACTTTGCCTGGGCAAAAATTTGCATTATAAAAAGTATTTTGCTGGCTTAGTATGTGAAGTTGCTATTTTGAGAAAACAGGAACAAAACGTAAAAAAACTACTTTTACTTATAAATAACAAAAGCTTTTTCAACTTCAGTTTGATCAACATGATCGGCTAGGATTTTCATGAAAATCGGCTCATAAGAAGTGCCTTGTGATGCAGCTTTTAAATGTGTAGGAGTCTAATAAGCTGTTGGTGTATGGTACTCAATTTGGTATGTATCTTAATTTTAGGCTGAAGCGAATGAGAAGCAGAGATTTGAAGAACGAAAGAAGAGAGAAGGGATGAAGAAGAAACATACAATAAGTGAACATCGTGTAGAGATCTGGGTACGGACTGATGGTTCCAGTAGCCAGTCCAAGGTCGATAATGGTTATGATGAAGACTTGTCTAAGATTGATACAGTACAGGTATGTAAATGTTTGTGTAATACTAGCTTACCTACCTGGCTATTCACCTCTCCAAGGGTACGGGCAGCCAACAGCAATCCTTCATAAAGCTCTATTCTGGGATGTTATTTCCATTCGTGGCCTGATGAATCCCATATGTAGTCCATGTCCCAGGTCTTGAAAATTGAAGATCCATTACCAAAGAGGTGAACAGATCCAACAATGATTTTCGGTTAGTTTGATATCTAAGCTGTCCAAAATCAGTTGATGGACTTGCGGGACATTTTGCCAAATGACCTTTTGGCGGCCATCTTTAAAGATGGCCGCCGTTATTTTAAGCAAGCAGAGGGTTTAGAAAAACATCGATTATTCCTCACTCACATGGGCTATCGGCTTGTGATATGTCTTAAAATGTTTGCAATTGAACCCCGCATGTGGTTACATATAAATATAGATATTATAATACGATTATTGATTAATAATTATTGATTTTTTAAGGAAATTATGATATTTTTCGATTTTTGTCGTTTATTTTTCTCTTTCAAATCGGATCTGAGGGTGTATTTGACCATTTGTTGATTGTTATATGCAGAGGTTGGTTCTAGTCGTCAATAATAAACAGTACATTGACAGATTTTCATTTGAAAATCCTTCATTAGCCAGGAATATTGGATGACTGAAAGTTGATTAATAGTCAAGTCTATAAATGGGATACTTAGGTTATACCCGGCATTCGATTGTATAGTAAATATGTTTTGGTTTCTGTTAGGGAATTTATTGTAATTAAAGAATATGAATAATGCCCAGCTGGCATCATTGAGCATTTTGTGAAAATCAAGATGGCGTCCAAGAAATCAGAGGTGCCAGAAATTAGGATCAAATGGTTTTTTTTGCAGATTGCTTGTAGTTTGAATGTTTAAAACATAATTATTTTTTTATATTCAGTATTATTGATTGAGTTAGTGAATGTAAAAAGGCATCCGTGATGGCTGGAATCAACATGGATGCTAAAAAATGACAAGCTGTTAGGAAAAGAATTTGTTTTATCACAATTTAAGTTGAAGTGGTGTAAAATAAATTGTTGAACTGTAATATGTAATAAATTCTCCAAGAAATCTTTGAGTTTTAAGCATTGAACCATTAGTTGATTAAAAATGGCGGACAAAATGGCGGACAAAATGGCGGACATAATCAATTGAATATTGTGTTAGTGGTCCAAGGAAGTTACAAATTGATACTTTTGTGATCGATAGCATTGTAAGTTTTGCAAACATTATTACAACTTAAATACACTGTATAAAATATACATTATATCTATTTGGTGATCGACTTATCCCATTTAAAATGGTATCAATGTAGGCTGAAATCATAATTGTGACAAAATGTCCGTCGCATACAGGTTTGTCAAACAGAAAAATTGCATTAAAACATGTATCGTGATGGAATGTGTTTATGTGAATACTGCTATAGGTTAAAAATATAGATCTACTGTAACATTAGAACACTTTATGTGCAGTATATTTGATGTGACTTCTAAGATGGTTACCAACCATGAATGTTCAAATGGGAGAAGTATTCAATACTAATCTTATCTAATCGGAGAATAAGGATAGCCACATAGTCACATCGCCTGTAACTGACCAAGTGTTTACTATGGTGTTATCTGGTTGGCTGTCATTATCCTTAAGTCAAGTACGATCAATATTGTGTACCACCGATACTGATTGTCCAATGTATATTGGGTTGGTAACGAGGTACGGTATATGTATAAGATATTCTTCATACATAGTTATACGTGTTTTATTTACACATTGCCGTCAAAGAATAGTAGTAGCTAATCTGCACATACATCAAACTCGCGGCATACACTGAATTCACAGCACCATCAATATGCCACAAAAGCGATCCACTCACCATTACACTAATCTACCGATCACACAGCAGTGACCCACCACCATCAGCAACCCAGCTTTTATGGAGTCAACCACCTCCGCCCTGCCTACCCTTCATCGACAAAATGGCTAACTGGCGACATAAACTTACCACATATCGACTTGGAAACTGGTATGATTACAGACAACACCTACCGTCGCCATACTTGCCCACTATTTATAGACACGGTCACAGAAACAAGCTCAGAACAATTTGTCAACTTCACGATAGGGGTAAACAACAAACGTTTTCTCTTTATAACCAGTACAATATTATCTTGGGTTAGCGACCGTAGCGCTGTATTCATAGTGGCGAGGACCACAGCGGCAAGACGGAATACCCCGGAAAGAACGACACCTTTGTGGAAGAAGACTGATATTACCATCATAAGCATGGTCAGGACGTCAGCATTGACCTTGCCTAGCACTTTTCTCATACCACTGATATTGACACATTATGAGTGTTATTTCAGAGACTATGCCAACGTACCATATAACATTATAAACTCATATACCATCCCAGGTATTTTCAACCATTGTTAGTAGTAATCAGAAAAGTCAAACGTCTATGATGAAGAAGTGGGCATTTTGCACAACTTCAGTATAGACAAACTGCATACAAACAGCCAAGCTCTCGACAAGGTCCAGAACTAAGCGTTGCGCATAATGACTGGTGCTTCGAAGTCTTCACCGATTGAATTCATGGAAAAATCCATTGGTATCCAGCCATTATACAAACGAAGGCAAGCTAAAGTCATGCTCCATGCGGAGAAGTTCAGATTAATACCGAACCAACCAATGGCAACAATTCCTGCCCACTGCCGAATGCCTGGAAATCCAACAGCAGACGAATTGGCAAAACTGGGAGCACAGTCAGTACAACCACCAGTACATGTGAGATATAAAGAGAAAGTTACCATTATCAAGAACTTCACAAGACCAAGACAAGATGCTGATCCCTACCAACAGGTCAGAACAAGTGATTATGGTATGACGACTACGCACAACAGGCTGAACCATCACATGTATCGGAAGTACAAATTGTTGCCGTCTCCGATCTGTCTTCTGGATGAAGAACAAACTGTCGAGCATGTTCTCCAAAGATGCAGAAGACACAACCAGGCTCAAACTGCAACGTGGCCCACAGACACAACTCTTCAAGAGAAGCTCTATGGAGACGCTGATGGTCTGCGAAAGACCAGAAAGTTCATCGCAGACACTGGGATGATAGTGTAGGATGAACGACTGAGGTGAGGTGAGGACAATCTGTATGTGAGAAAGAATATAACTGGTCACGGTCCGCATGAAGCAACGATTTCCAACAACATCCACACAAGTTTTTGGAATATTATACTCCCATCAGACTAGAGCGTCACACCTATCATCAAAACTACTGGTCCATCTCAATCAAGTCTGCGTGAAGTAAACTGGTCGAGCACACACCGTTACTTCAAAGCCAGATCATGGCCCTTCTTGACACGTTTTCGATACTAGCTGACTAAAAACATGGTTCAGAAAGATATTCACTGAGAGCCAGCTGCACTCCATAACCAACTACAACTGTTACCTAGATGGTGGAGATCAGATTGGCCCGTCATTCGGGACTTCAACAAAGCCTTTGGTCTAAGGAGAGGCAAGCCAGCAAACAAAATTATTACAATACCAGTGCAACCTGCTGGACAGGAATAGTACTAGCATAATTCTTGCAATCAGAACCCAACATGTACTGGTCGGAGAACAGTCCACCAACGCAGCACCAGCCACGCCAGGCGTATCTCAGGGATCAGCCATTGGACCACTTTTTTCTGTTGTATATCTACCACCTTCTAATTCATGTAACATCTACTCACCATCTGCTTGCTGACAACAACCTCTTGAACTGGGTAATTACTAAAGAAAATGCTTAAGCTTAACATGATGACATGGACAGACTACAGCAATGAATGGGAGGGTCCATGGTTGATGTCAATTAATCCTTACAAGTATATGGTCACCCGCATCACTAGGAAGAGAGCTCGTGTTAAGACTCCGTTTTTCATCCACAACAGCATGACACGTTACAAGTTGTGGCAGAGATAAGTACATTGGGGTATATATTAGATGAGGTATCCATGAGTACCAATGTTGCTACCATTGTGAGGAAAGCCTACAACTGCATCGCCTTCTTCTGGAAAAACTTAAAGAACTGTCGAAACAGAATAGGGTACGATGTTACCAGACACATGTCAAATAAATCCTTGAATACGCAAATTCGGCAAAGGATCAACCAGGGCAAATATTTATCATCCGGAGGCAGTTCAGCATATTGGACGCAATTCGTCAGTCAAACGGTACTTTAGCACAACAAGCAACATCAGGCTGATCATTGGTGACTTTGGTTGGAAGTTCTAGAACCAGATCCATGAGCATTGTCGACATCGATTATGCCTTCTCGAGGGGTCCTATTTATAGTGGATAATCATGATTATTTGTTTTTAACAAAATTAACTCGCCGCTCACACGATCTTGTAATTAAATATCAATGGTACGATAATGCCCAAGAGGACGACCATATATACTATACAGAAAGAAGAAATATCTACAATTTATTCCCCATTTATGTAATGTTAAGTGGCCATCTTTGCTGCCCCATAATGCATGTTTGATAAACTATTTTAACACACTACATATACGATTTTAATAAAATATGCTTATTCAGCAATTATGATGGCCATTACTGCCGGTAGTTGATTCCTTAGTATGCTATCTTAAATAATTGCAAACAATTAATAATACTATGATTTAATAGATACTATGTTTAACATCTACACAACTGCCAATTAGCAACAATAGTAATTTATGTAACTAATCCCTTGCACCACCAACATATTTCCTGATTTTGGCGGCCATCTTGGACACCATTTTGAATAAGGCAACGGGTCAATTGAGTCGAATCGAACTTTTATTTGTAAATTAGTTAACTATTTTAATTCCGATATCAACAAAAATCATTTGAATAAATGTTTCAACAGAATATATCAATATGTCAATTATTGCGGCCGTTGTAACCGCCATTTTGATTTCAGCCGACATGGATGCCATCCCACAATATTTTAATCGACGAATAACGATAGATTAAATATAAATGCATGTGTAAGAAACATTTTAACTACAACCAATTGGCAAAAAAAGAAATTTGTAACTAATTTCTGGCATCTCTGATTGTTTTTCTGAATTTTGGCGGCCATTTTGGACGCCATCATGATTTTCACAAAATGCTCAATGATGACAGGTGGTCATCATTCATATTCTTCAATTGCAACATATTCCCTAAAAGAAAACCAAAAAATATTTACAATACAATCCAATGTTTGGTCTAACCTAAATATCCCATTTCTAGACAGGACTATTATTACACTGTTAGGAATCCAATATTCCTGGCTCATGAAGGATTTTCAAATAAAAATCTGTCAATGTAATGTTTATTTTAGACGCCTAGAACCAACCTTTGCATATAACAATCAACAAATGGTCAAATACACACTCAGATCCGATTTGAAAGAGAAAAATAAACGACAAAAATCGAAAAATATCATAATTTCCTTAAAAAATCATTAATTATTAATTAATAATCATATTATAATATCTATATTTATATATAACCACATGCGGGGTTCAATTTCAAAACATTTTGAGATATATTACAAGCCGATAGCCCATGTGAGTGAGGAATATTCGAAGTTTTCCTAAACCCTCTGCTTGCTTAAAATAACGGCGGCCATCTTTAAAGATGGCCGCCAAAAGGTCATTTAGCAAAATGTCCCGCAAGTCCATCAACTGATTTCGGACAGCTTAGATATCAAGCTAACCGAAAATCATTGTTGGATCTGTTCACCAATTTGGTAATGGATTTCGGTCTGTCACATGGACTAATGTGCCATAATTCCATCAAAGTGTCGGCGCCAGGGTTTTCTCGGTCGGCATAGAACATTTTTATATGAACCCAACAGTAAATATAGAAGGGGAGAACAACAGGTCTTACGAGGGGATAGGTTTAGGCTAGATTTTATTTGTTATCTACTGGTTTCAATCACACTAAGACATTCTTCTGGGTAATGTGTATGAAGTTTGATTACACTGTCCCTTTGTGAAACTAGATCTTCAAAAATTATTACAAACTCAATGACACTCTTGTTGTTTCTTATGCTGCATTGTTTTTGTTTCAGTTAAACAAACGATTTGTACTGAGTTTCTTAAATGTGCATGGAAAATTGTTTACCAACATTGGGTATGTATAAATAGTATTACATTTTATAGAGGTTTTTCCGCATCTAATACACACTTTATCTACATCTTGGAATTTGAAGTTGAAATTGACTTGTGAAATAGCTGTTAAATCTATGTGTCACTTTTGTCAGTAAAGTCAAATGATTGAAATATTATTTCTTCATGAATGAATAGTGTTTGTATAAGTTATGGACAAGAACATGTGGAGTTTCTCATGCATATCTGTGCAATAGAAATCTTCCCCGATAGTTGTACATCATGTGATTGATTCAAATATTGAACATTGTGTTATATCAATAAATTGTGGTTTACTTTCTGGTGAAGTAATATGATAATGTTGTATATATGATATGTTTCTAGGATGGAGATGTTCCCAGATAGTTGTGGACAAATGCTGCAAGAATTTAAAGTATTACTCAGGGATAATGCTATCACACCTCAGAGACTCTTACAACTTATGGCCATCAACATGTTTGCTATAGAAAACACTGCTTTAAAAGGTAACACTTTAAAAACTTGTAAACTATAAAGTTTAGTATATATTTCGACCATAATAGATATTGCAATCATGTGCTGCATGCCTATATTGACTGCCACTTTGCACATCCAGTTCACTAGACCACTGTTTGTGATAAAGGTCTCATTCCGAGGTGTGCCTGCTAGACTGAAGTATGTGGGAATATCCAAAAGTAATGTCACTGATGCTATAAAATCGTATATAATGTCAGAAAAACCACAAAATTTTTCACACCGTAACTTCAGTCTAATTTGAATATGATGACCAAATTTCACAACAATGCACATAACAGTTCTGGAGATATGAACATTTTCATGAGACATACTTACGAACATCCGACGTCAACGATGTCACAATGACGTTACTTGCTGACACCTACTCATCCACCAGAAGTTCATCCCTGGTGATTTCTAACGACTCATAAACCATGCAGTCATTTCCAAGACCTTTTAAAATGTGTAACCCACCCGACACTTACTCTCTGCAAAATCAAATTATTTTTAAGTGTCCTCTAGATAGTCCCACAGCAAAATATTTACCTCACCACATAATGATTGCAGTTTTGAACGCCGAATTGAATTGACAGCGTTAAAAATACTTTATTGAAATTTTAGCAGCAGACACAAAACATTTGTTTCATCACGTCACGGAAGTCATTGTCTGCTTTCGAGAATTATTTTTTATAAAACGCATAAAAGAAAATTGTTATGAAAATGAAAACAATCATAATTTTCGTTTGCGGCGATATGACGTCATAGGTATATTTTAAATGTTCATATAATCCAGTTATGTAAATCGAATAATGCAGCACGTTGTATATTAATAAGAATTGAATTGCTGAACATTTTGATATCATATTTATGCATATCAGCGTATAAATAATTAAACCACGGGAGGAGTGACATTACTTTTGGATATAGCCTCGTAATTGCTCTAAAACAATAAGCAGTTATGACAGTTTTGTTGGCAATCAATTTAGTTTCAGCATTGAATCATACTTATAGTGGTAGCTTGAAAAAATGCCAAATTGAACTTGAATATAGGCAAACAGCCTTGGATATTATGCAAAGTATGTTAATGTATTGTGTGAGTGTGAGACATGGAGTGCTAAGTGGTAGACATGATGAAAATAAAGTTCATTCATTCAGCACAAGTTTTAAAAAAAAAAATTACTTTTTATCTTCGAAAAGGCCTTGAGAATGCAAATAATTTATTGAAAAAACCTTAAAGAGTCCTTGAATTTATGTGTTAAAATTGTGCACAAACCATGTTGTTAAACTTTCAGATGAGTCATTAGAATCAACGTGTAAATCTTTACTGCAACTACACTCGGTGCAGATGGGTCTGGACATGTTTGGTATACTAGTGGAACGTTGTTCACAGCTTCTAGGATTACATATCAAGTCATCAGACTACCCTGGACGTATGTTTAGTCGTGAACTAGAGGAGCTGATACCTGGTATCAAGGTATGGACAGATTGGATGATCTGCCATGCTAACCTCTGGAATCCACCGCCACAAGTACGAGATCCTAGCATGGGGTATGTTCACAATCTCTCGCTACACTATCTATTACTGTAAAATAAGTAATTTTGTGTGGGATTTAATGTTGTGGGTTTCGTGGTTCACCTTCAACCAAGAAATCAAATCCCATTGAACACTTTATTTATTACCAGAAATGCAAAATACACGACTTAAAGTCCCATCGAAAAGGTCCTTTTACCAAAACCACAAAATTTTGCCCCAGCAAAATTAAATGATTTAACAGTATTTATTTGACAATGTGTGATATTTCTCGCATTTTTGTAACAAGCAGATTTCGTGGGTTTATGAATTGAGGTTGAATTTCTATGATAGGTTTTCATGATAACAATGTGGATTTTATGTTTATCCATCACAAAGAGTCAAAATGTACACTTTTACCTTAGTAAATGTCTGGGAAAAGGCCATAAAAATATGAATTCTAGTTTGATAAACCTGATAAAAGTCCTTGACTTTAGGTGTGAGAATTATGTATGAACCTTGCTGTTGTATTTTTCAGACCTGATATAGATGTATGGAAATGTACAGCTACATTGTGTAATATACTGAAAGAAATGGACACTTCACATGTGGTGAAGTTTTATACAGAAAGAGATCAGGGTATGTTGTAGTTGTGTTAGTCCTCTTCATCCAGTGGTGGACTTATGGTCTTTACTTCTCAGTTGCTGGCAATCCTTTTCATTAAAATTTTCTGCCCCTGTTAGTTTCTAAGACTTTGAAGTAATTGACTTCAGTAAAACTGATTTATTTAAGTAATACAATAACAAGTTATATATAATTGTTGCTGGAATATATTTCAAACTAAGAACGTTGTTGGCCTTTAAATAATAAGGAGTTATCACATAACCTGTTGTTTGGGAGTGCATTAAAGCCGTGCCGGAAATATCGGAATGCACTTTCAGCCTGTTACAGAAATATGCAAATTAGCTTGACGGTGGTTGATTGGTCGGTTCAGGGTGACGTAAGGTAAGCCAATCTGTGCCTTGAATCGACTAGTTGGCCACCCAGGAAGTCTGCGCATCACGCTCCAAGTACCACTAAATTCTGTTTGAAACCTCATGAACATATGCAGCATACATCATCATTTTCTAAGATATTTAGCGTTTACTAAGGTTTTATGATAAACTGAATCTTACATTCGTGCTCATTCAAGATCCTCTATATAATGCACATCCAAATACCCCTATGTTTTAATTCTGACAAAAATTGTGGTTGCGACAGGGATGGAAATATAAACATGTTAATTGTTGGCATGGCTTCACACTGACTTCGGTATTCTTCAGTGACTTGTAACTGTTGAAGTATTCATTAGTTGTTACAGTATTATTTTGTATAATGTTTGTATTATATTGTTGTTATATAGGTTTGGAACCTGTGATATTATCTGAGGATACAATGATGTCAGGATTTGTACCGTTACTCAGTACACCACTCAACAGTACATATGTCAAAGAGGAAATAGATCGGGTATGTTGACCTATTGTAAAATCATTTCAGTGGGACTAAATTTCGTGGTTTTGGTAAAAAAGACCATTTTGTGGGGACGTAATTTCAAGGATCCCTTATCCTCTTAGTCCAAGACTATAGAAATTATTAATATGCTTTGGGATTTAATTTCATGGTTGAGATTATCCAAGAAATCTGCGTAATTATATCCCTCTCAAATATTGATGATTTTTTCAGTATCTACTTTATGTACACATATAGATCGGGCCTTGATGTAAATATTGAGAGACCGATTCTTTCATTTTGTCCCAATCTGTTGTACTATTTAATTATACCCCTGAACAATGTTACCTTGTCTGTCTACCGATAGACAGATTCTTGTGGACAGTTTTTGTAGGATTTTCATCAAATTTTCACATATGAACAACCTTAACATGTAGATGTGCATGTAGGAAAGAACTAGGGTTCAGGTTATTTTTGCCAGAATTATGGCCCTTTGCTGGCGGTGGGTATATTAGTCTATGGAATGGCGACAGTTCTAGTGATTTTTGTCTATGATGGTAACATACTGTAAAAGCATTTAATTTTGTGGTTTTGGTAATTTTGTTGGGACTTGGAATTCTTGGATTTTGCATTTCAGGTCATAAAACGAGGGAAAAATCAATGTTCGTTGTGGTTGAAGTGAACCAGGAAATCCACGAAATTTAATCCCCCACAAAATTAATGATTTTACAGTATATGAAATTTTACATTTAGTTTAGCTTGCAATTTGCTGATGCTTGTTATCAGACGATCTGTTGAGTTGATTTTAAGTAATTTATTCAATAATAATAAATTATTTTACAGGACAGTGCGCGGGATTGTTTGCGTGTTGAAAAGCTGCGTGTGTTTGGTGAATATCTATGTGGTGTAGAGCCTCCGATGTTAGCATACAGTGTGGAGACTAAGACATATTACAGTGTAGCACCATCTGATGGTTACGAGGAAGCTGATAAACTAGAGACTGGTAATAAACAGACAGAATCTGAGGTAAATAATTGATCAACAGACAAAATCTGAGGTAAATTATTGATTAACATACTGAATCTGAGGTAAATCTTTGATAAACAGACATAATCTGAGGTAAATCTTTGATAAACAGACAGAATCTGAGGTAAATCACTGATAAACATATGGAATCTGAGGTAAATCCTTGATAAACAGACAGAATCTGAGGTAAATCATTGATAAACAGACAGAATCTAAGGTAAATCATTGATAAACATACTGAATCTGAGGTAAATCATTGATAAACATACTGAATCTGAAGTAAATCATTGATAAACATACTGAATCTGAGGTAAATCATTGATAAGCATACTGAATCTGAGGTAAATCATTGATAAGCATACTGAATCTGAGGTAAATCATTGATAAGCATACTGAATCTGAGGTAAATCATTGATAAACAAACCGAATCTGAGGTAAATCATTGATAAACATACTAAATCTGAGGTAAATCATTGATAAACAAACCGAATCTGAGGTAAATCTTTGATTAACATACTGAATCTTAGGTTAATCATTCATTTGATAAACAGACTGGATCTGAGGTAAATCATTGATATACATACTGAATCTGGGGTAAATCATTGATAAACAAACTGAATCTGAGGTAAATCTTTGATAAACATAATGAATCTGAGGTAAATCTTTGATAAACATACAGAATCTTAAGTAAATCATTCATTTGATAAACAGATAGAATTTGAGGTAAATCATTGATAAACAGATATAATCTGAGGTAAATCATTGATAAACAGATATAATCTTGGGTAAATCATTGATAAACAGATAGAATCTGAGGTAAATCATTGATAAACAGACAGAATCTTAGGTAAATCATTGATAAACAAACTGAATCTGAGGTAAATTATTGATAAACAAACTGAATCTGAGGTGAATCATTGACAAACAGACTGAATCTGAGGTAAATCTTTGATAAACATACTGAATCTGAGGTAAATTATTGATAAACATACTGAAACTGAGGTAAATCATTGATAAACAGACAGAATCTGAGGTAAATTATTGATGAACAAACAGAATCTGAGGTAAATCATTGATAAACAGACAGAATCTGAGGGGAATCATTGATACTGAATCGGAGGTAAATTATTGATAAACATACTGAAACTGAGGTAAATCATTGATAAACAAACATAATCTGAGGTAAATCATTGATAAACATACTGAATCTGAGGTAAATCATTGATAAACATACTGAAACTGAGGTAAATCATTGATAAACAAACAAAATCTGAGGTAAATTATTGATAAACATACTGAATCTGAGGTTAATCATTGATAAACAGACTCTGAATCTGAGGTAAATCTTTGATAAACAAACTGAATCTGAGGTAAATCATTGATAAACTGACAAAATCTGAGATAAATTATTGATAAACAAACTGAATCTGAGGTAAATTATGCATTTGATAAACAGACTGTGGAGGGGTAAATCATTGATACATAGTGTAATGCGAAAGGTGTGGGAAATTTTGGTATACGCCACATACGTGGAAAAATCCAGGGTGCACAATTTATCAGTGTTATTTTAGTATACAATTGACCATTGTGTTTATTAAAGTACCTAATTTTGCCAAAAGAGACCCATCTGGTCAATTTTTATAAATATCACCTTATCCTGGGTGCACTATACACAGACATAGATTTAGGTCAATCATAGATAAACAGAGTGGTAGAGGTTAAATATTTGATAAACAGATAGTATCTGAGGTAAATCATTTATAAACAGACAGAATTTTATTGTTTTGATATAATATCACATCAGTTTTCTAATACACGTAACAATATAGAAAATATTCATGACAATTCCTTCATTATTTAACCATGCATTTCTCGCCTTTAAAGAAACTATTCACTTTATGTCAGTGACTTGTCTTTTACACTTGTCCTGTGACCACCATTGGTCGATACTAGCATATGTATTCCTATATTCGTCCACATTGTGAAGTCGTTTACACAGTTCACAGTATGCTTGCTGAAATTGTTCATGCATGTTCTCAGTTTCGTATCTATCTTTCTCATGTAAATAACTAATGTATTCATCTTTGTTTTGGCCGAGCTGTTTAAGGAATAGGCCTAGTTCCTTTATGGAGTCAAATTTATGGGCATCAACGTATGTGTGTGGCGGTAATAGCATGTCATAGTTCATAGCTCCTCGTACAACGCTGATAATATTCATTTGAAACCAAACAAACACCTTTTCCGTCATGTAATCCTTACACATGGAGTTCTCAAATGAAAGATAGAATTTATAGTCCTTGCCAATGGTTTGTAGACACTTAAAGCCCTCCTCCTTGGTGCAGTTTTTGAAATGACCACATTTCCCGTACACGTCAACGTTGATGTATTTCTGAAGATGTTGTACATATTGTTCCCTATGACTCTCAGTCATACAATCACTCACTAACCATGCTACATCTTTAGTTTTAGTGTCAAAAGCTTCAGATAGTTCCTTCATTGACAACTCACCCGTAGTTTTAGGTTTAAATGATCCGTATTTATATAATATATCCGAGTCTACTCTGTACGTCATGGTCCAATTCATTTCATCTTGCCAAGTTTTTCCCCCATTGTAATAAGATAAGTGTAGCGGTGACTCGATTGTGGTGAATACATACACTTGTTTAGGATGGGCTCTACGTGGTGGCGTTCTTGGTATTCGTCCACCCTGAAAGATGACAGCATCCGCTGTAGGGAAGTAGTCTTTATATTGTCGAGCATTATCTATGAAGTTGATTGTACATTTGTACTCACATTTCTTCATGTCAACAGCTCGTGCCTGCATCCGTAAACCTACAATAAACATAGTGGTGAACTGTTAAAGGTCTTAGTACTTAGGATGCAATTTACTGTAAAATTAAGGGTTCATAGCATCCACTAAAAGATTATTTTATAAATATATTATGAAAATAATTATGACTAAATTTCAAAGTAAATCACATCACCATTAGCCTTCTTTAAAGTGACCAATTGTGCAAGACCTTGATCATGTGATATCCTTTCATGTGGGAGGCAAGAGTGTTATCATCATTATGCATATTTAGGCTGTAAACTATGGTAGCCCGAAAATGCCATTCCACCAATTTATGTTTTAGTATGCTATAGCTGTACGAAGGATATCGCACTTCTTTAATTGGTCAGAAAAAAAAATTAAGTATCATACAAAATAAATTTCTTAGAGATTGTTTAATAAAAAGGGTTCTTGAGTTGGGATTTATTTTGTGATTCATTAGGTATCTAGTATATGAGCCATTCTCCAGGAAAACCGGGCTTAGTGACAAAATTACGAAGATCATTGAATATAAATCATTAGAAGAATGAGACTCTTATGAACACTTTCTGAAAATTTGAACGAATTATTACATAAATTAACGAAGTTATAAACTTTTGAAACTAACCACTCCCGCCAAGTTTTTGAGTGACTTCCCTAACGTCATTCCAACTTATTTGACGAAACTTTAATAATCATTTCATAAACCGTTCGATGAATTATTGACGTAAACTTTTCAAAATTCAAATTTTGTCACATTATAGAATAATATTCTGATTTTGATAAAAAAAAATGAAAAAATGTGAGTGTTTGCATTAAGTGAATAGTAGCTGCAATTTTTAATTGTCAATAAGCCCGGTTTTCCTGGAGTAAGGTTCATATAAATATTGTGTTTTCCTTCGTACATACCTCCATGCCAAAGTCCCTTCCAGACGATACTCTTCCAGCCTCTTCCTTTAGATTGTGATGCGTTTCCAACATTCTTATTTAAACCTTGAGTCTGGTAGTACATGGATTCTTGTTGTAGATTGACATATGTTGTATACACTGTATATATCGCTGTAATCACAATGACCGGATAAAACCGATTCATAATCTTAATAACCTTGCTCTGTCTTACCATGTTTTCATGGAACTTTGTGCACCTACGATTGATTTATATAACTTGCTTATAAACAAAAATCAGGACACCGGACAGGGAAGGCAGCACTCAACTGAACCTGCCAAGCACAGAAAACAATAACATCACAACACAACTACACAAGTCTCATTTACAAAGTATTCATCCAAAATTGTAAGACACATTACCCTATATTTTTAGACACATGACCCTAAATTTTTAGACACAAGATTTTAAATATTTAGACACCATACCCTAAATGTACACAATCTAGACCCTAAATGTCCTGACACAATATGTTGACATGTTAATTTTGCTAATCATTTTAATCATTTGTCACCATGTTGTCAAGAGCATTCTCTTTTCATTTTTGTTGATATATTTTCCAGTTTGGTTTAATATTCTCCTGAATATTGTACACTAAAAGTTTGTCATTTCTTCACTGATAAATCAGTATTTCAACAAGCTATTAATTTACAGATCCAATATAATTTTCTCTTCAATTTGGAAAATATAAATTAGTCATTTCTTCACTAATAAATCTGTATTTCACCAGGTTATTCCATGTCCGTACAAAATTCTCTTCAAAATGAATTTATTCGTAATGTTAGTCCATTGTTCACAGTTTTATGTGAAAAGTCACTAAATTAGTTTGTAATGTAGTCACTGGTAGTCACTGGGTAATTTTGAATTCCGGATGATAGGTGTATTGTCCTTACCTTGATAAGTGTGTTTCAATAATACCCCTCAATTTATACACATTTTTCAAACTTCAAATTTACACAAAATATCATGGGGAATTTTCCATGTTGGTTAGGAATCTTTTTTGAACTTTGGTATTATATGTTTTCTATAATTTGCCTTGGGACAAAAAATAAACAAATTAATTAAAATTTTATCATTTCTTGCCCCTGGGTACTAACTGATGTGTATCATTCCCAGGCTAGATAATAATCAATACAAATATAATACTGTTACAGTTAAAGTTAACATTTGTACGGCACATTATAATCAATATGTGGTTTTATTTGCTGTGGCATTTAATTTAATTACTGGTATTGAAATTATGCTGAGATCATTATTATCCCACAATTAAAATTAAAGCATTGATATTTTTCTGGTGGATTTAATTTCATTGATTACCTCAACCATGCAATTAAATACCCAATGAATAATCATGCCAATAAATATACCTGTACTGTTAAATCATTAATTTCAATTGAACCAAATTTGGTGGTTTTGGTGAATGGGGCCATTTAGTGGGGACTTAATTTCAAGTATATGTTATTGACTATGTCATATACTATAGGAATTATCAATATTTTTGGGGATTTAATTTGGTAGAGATCATCCACAAATTTAAAACCTCCTCGATTATCAATGATTTTGCAATTCAATTTACAGAGGCTTCTTTACTTGCTTTTAAAGTTCAGTCTGGTATGAGACTGGGTTTTTGGGAAGTTTTTGTGAAATTTACATGCTTATTATAAGGTTGTTGCTCTACAGAGGTTAAATTTAAGTAAATTTTGTCATAGGGAAATGTTGAAGGTTTTGTTATAGAGTGGTTGTTTCGTGTTTCGCTACCAATGGCTGCTCTGGAGAGGTTGTACTGAAGTTAGGAAATATCCACAGTATTCTTTGATTAAAGACACAATTAGTTTCTTCTGTGTCATAGGTTACTACTTTGCAATGAACTCCTCCATCATAACACTAATAGGTTATCTTTGTGTGTATGGGACTGTCATCTGAATTTGGCCTGATCCTGACCTTTATGCATGAAGTTATTTATTGTTAAGTTTCTTGTTTGAATATCAATTTCCTCAAGCAAATCGTGCAATATCAGTAATTTAAATTTATGTTGGTATTTCACCCTGGGCCTCTTCGTGATACTCAAAACATACAACAGGAGTTTATAAATATAACCAAGATATTAGCTTTTACTGGTAGATTATGCTTATAGAAGGTCAAGGTTAATTTAAAATTCTCTGGACTGTAGGAAATGATATTGGCTTATCTATTATAAGAGAAGAGGTATCCTTTATGCCATTGTAGATAATCAACATTTGTTAACTTACATTTATTACTCATACTCTTAAAATTACCACATTGACTGCATTTGCCTAGTTGTACATAGTGCCAGTAATTTTAGATGAGATGAATATTGCCAGAGTTATTGCCCTTTGTCTGAGACCTACATTTTTACGTTGAAAACCCTTTTGCTGGGGTAGTTTCCAATATTGATCTTATTTAATTGGACAACAAGGATAGCCAATCATATCGCTTGTTTCTAACCAAAAGTTTAATGCAGTACCATTCTATTTTGATCCTGTAAAATTGTCTTTGTAATGAAAATTGTATGTATTCATGTCCATATTTGGGAAAATAAATATGTTTAAACTAACATGGTGTGATCTGATTGGTTGGTTTATCCTCAAGTCAAGTAAGATCAATATTGAATACCATCCAGGCTTTTTTTCTTTTGTAGCAGGGGCCGTTTACAAGCCCCTTCCCATCAGGTTTTTTTTTTAATCATGCAGTTTTCCCCTAAAATCCAATTTACATCAAGTTTTTTCTTCCCTTTTGCTAATATATCTCATTTTCTGATATTTTTTCCCAAATTTTAAGAAAAGCCCCTTCCCCTACTGTTTAAAAAAGCCCTGCCATCACATGTCATGTTTTTAATGTTTGACTACAGGATGATGATGATGTGTTGATAGAAGATGAAGAAGTTATAGAACTAGAGGAGACAGGTGATGATGAACATGTACAACAATTACGTGCTAGAAAGGAAGAGCTGGAGAGAAAAATGGAGGAAAAGAAACGAAGACAAGAACACAGAAAGGTGCGTTGTGTATAATACTTGGTCATTCTTTTCGTTATTTTTAGGGCCGAGGCACTTTCTTCAAGTAAAATAACCTCCATTCTCGCTGGTATAAAAGCAACTGATTAGTATGGCTGGTTTTAAGTCTAAACAATAGATTTTAAACATAATTTTGTGATTTGTCGTATATTTTCCAACTTAAAAGGCATAAAAGTTTGTTTGTTTTTCAAGAAAAATCACTGTTGTTTTGGCATAGTAACCACATGTTCTTCTTCTACTATCAAATTCATACTTTAAGAGACAAGAAATGATTATCTTTTACATAATATTTGCAGAATGTGATCAAGATGAATCGACATAGTTGTATAGAGATAGAAATCCGTCCTATATTCCTTATACCTGATACCAACTGTTTCATCGATCATTTACCTAGTCTGAAGAAACTGATAGAAGACAGACATTATACCATTGTTATACCTCTAGTCGGTGAGTACACAGACATTATACCATTGTTATACCTCTAGTCGGTGAGTACACAGACATTATACCATTGTTATACCTCTAGTCGGTGAGTACACAGACATTATACCATTGTTATACCTCTAGTCAGTGAGTACACAGACATTATACCATTGTTATACCTCTAGTCAGTGAGTACACAGACATTATACCATTGTTATACCTCTAGTCGGTGAGTACACAGACATTATACCATTGTTATACCTCTAGTCGGTGAGTACACAGACATTATACCATTGTTATACCTCTAGTCGGTGAGTACACAGACATTATACCATTGTTATACCTCTAGTCGGTGAGTACACAGACATTATACCATTGTTATACCTCTTGTCGGTATGTACACATAATTCCAAGGTTTAAGGTCTAGGCAAAACTATTTCTGAAATTAGTTTCTGGTCTAAGGTCATTTATGCCTGGGTCCCACTGAGCCTTATTGGCCTCGGCAATGTTCTCCTGATTTAAATAAATTAGCTTCGGGAGACATCAGGAACAGGGATATCACAAATTTTCTAATGATTACCTTGAAGCTACGAGGACCATTTTCCCGATGCCCATTTACTAAATCAGGAGTACATTGCCGAGACAAAAACATCTCAGTGGGACCAGGGCTTAAACAACTGAAACAGAGTTCATTATATCAGTCTCGACTATAATTATTGTTTCAACTGGAAGAGTTATGCCCTTATTTTAGATGAGGGGTATATTTTTTAGCAGATACGGGTCTCTTGTCTGTAGTTTCTGATCAATACTTACAGAAAGTTTGCATTGCATGGTGAAACAGCTCACCCTAAGTAGCTTTTATTGCCCAATATAAAGACATACAGTGTGAATCATATTTATCCGGTTGTAAATTTAAGAGGTCAATGTGATCAACTTTAATGAAACTCCTTGATATGTATAAATGTAACATATTTCAGTAATCAATGAGCTGGATGGATTAGCTCAGGGTCAGAGGTCAGGTCAATATGAGAATGAAGACCATGCTGCCAAGGTGAAATCAAGGGCGGGTAATACTATAGAGTTCCTAGAGAGAGAGTTTGATAAGAAGAACTCACATCTGAAAGCTTTAACATCTAAAGGCAATGTGATGGAGACTATATCATTCCGTAGTGAGGAAACTGACTCCAGTGTAAGTACTCATATGTTCAATCTTAAAAAGCTGATTTTAGATTCATAGTAATAGATGATGTTAAAAGACTTCATTACACGAGGCAATACAGTTTGGTCACAGTTTGGTTAAACTTTCGGTCTGCCTGCTTGCCATCATTTTCTCTGCACTATTTCTCTATCACCATTGCCCAAACAGTAGTAAGTATCACAAGACTGTTAGTAGCAGTCCATTTGTGCATAATGTTGGCATATTATGTTCATTATCAATTTTCACAGTGACTGTATTATTTCTCTCTTTGATGTTGACAATGCCCTGCTATACCTGTAGGCTGTTATTTAGATAACATATTGTCGATTCAAAGATGCCTGTCAAAACCGCCATAATGCTCCATTTCTGAATAGCTAATTGTAGCAAGTATAATCACTACGCTATAAGAATATTAGCTTTTTAATCATTTAAGTGTATTATTGATGGTAAAATTTAGTCCTGAGACACATTTAATAATCGACCGGGGTGATTGTTTGTTTACGCGGTTGTGACAGAGATCTTTGAATCAACTATACATATTTGTAAAACTGCCCACTTGTGAAAACAACAATTATGGATAAACATGAACAAGAAGTTGATAATGATTAGACGACCAGTTTGATTTGTTCTGATTAATTATAATACAATGTATATGTATTTTGAAGGGTAACAATGATGATCTCATACTGTCATGCTGTACGTATTACTGTAAGGATAAGGCCAGGGACTTTATGCCACAAGATGAAGGTTTGTTCTATGAAAATATATCACATTTACATAAATCAAGCAATGTGTTCAATGATGTGGTTGTTGTTTTTGAGTGACGGCCAACCGGGTCCAACCAAGTACCACCTTGATACTTTATTTGCCAGTCAGCTTTCTGCTGAAATATGGCAGGCCTACATATATGTGCCTCCGCACAGTTTTGAACCCCAGTCGTTAGATTAGACGGCAAGCACACTGAGCTACAGAAGCGCTAAGTTGATAGCCTAGTTGTTGAGTGTCTGTGGCTGAGTGTACCTTTATTATAGCATAGCATTTGTAAAGTGTCCGCTCCTTTTAAATGTCTACTCTCAAGAGTACCTTGATTGTGTTTAAAAACACAGATCTCTTGCACTTATATATTAACGAAACCTCGTTAGAAAACGTTAACGTCCATAAAGTACTGGGTGTATACATCGACAATACATTGAGTTGGCATAGCCATATTGACTATGTCTGTAAAAATCTAAATAATAAAGTAGCTCTTCTAAAGAATATTATATATTTTCTCACCGATGAGGCGAAATTGTTGTTTTACAATGCTTACTTGTTGCCCATTTTTGATTACTGTTGTTCAATTTGGGGGAAAGACAATAAACGATATGTACATAAAATAAGTATAATCCAAAAACGAATAGCAAAAATAATACTCAACAAGCCTATTAGATCGCCAACAGCAGGATTATTTAAAGAGTTACATTGGCTTTCATTTAATGAAAGATGTAAATATCACACTGCAGTTTTGGTGTATAAAATATTAAATGATATGGCACCTGCATATATGTCAGACATACTTAGATTTTCGAATAACTCAAATCATAATCTTAGATCATCTGAACATAAAGATCTCGTTTTACAAAAGACACCTCGTACGAACTATCTTAAAGATTCTTTTGCATATTTCAGCTTAAAAACATGGAATGATATTCCTATAACTATAAGAACATCTTTAACATTGTATTCATTTAAAAACACGTATAAAAACTACCTATTAAATTGATTGGAATTTATTCGAAATAAGTTTAAACCTTGATATAAATATTATGCATGTGTGTGAGTTTTCATTTAACACATACTTTTAATGAGTATTTCTTCTTAGTGTCTGTCGACATATGTGTTTATTTATTGACGTGTTATATTGAGTTGTAGTTTTACTTTATTAAATCTAATTGTATTTTTAATGTAAATACTGGTTATGTCCATATGTGACAACATAGATTTCTTTTTGTTATTGCTTTATTATCATCATTACCAATTATACTGGTACCAGAAGGCCATATGAAAATAAGATGTATATTGTTTAAAACTCTGTATATTTTATATGTAACCTTCGTTAAATAAAGATGTTATTATTATTATTATTATTATTATTGCCTAGTGGTTGAGTAATTGCTTTCATGAGCGTACGGGCAGTCCAGTGTTTGCTTCATATCATACCAAAGATTAAATCAAAATTGTACTCATAGTTTCATTGTTTGATACTATGCAATAGAAATTAACATTGGCTGCTCTTGAATGCTATGCCATGGAATTTCTTCAAACTTTCACAGATTAACAACTTTGATGTATAGTTGACCGTAAAGGATGGAATTTTTGCTCCGGCAATATTAACCAGAGTTATAGCCCTTTGTTACTTTTACTATATACCTCAATGGGGGTACCCGTGTCAATGGACACATTTCTTGTTTCATAGATATTTTTGGGTACCTATTCGTAATATTACACTTTTCATTCTAGATACTCCAGTACGCCTGTATCGTGAAGTTGTCTTGTTGACAGATGATAGAAACCTACGATTGAAAGCTCACACCCATAACGTGCCAGTGAAAGATATACCGACCTTCATGAAGTGGTGTTGTGGGACGTGAGTTACCTCCCCCAGAGTATGACGGTGAAAAACGTATTACCCAGTCTCCCCTGTGAGCTGTAGCGGACCTGTTGATTGTGAGAGTTACACTTCTGTGTGTATAAATCTTCAAAACAAGGGAGAGAACTATCTCCTTGGTGATTCTGTTTAATCAAGGGAGTGAACTCTTTGAAAACATGGGGGTTAACTCTTCTTGTCGTGTTTAAATGTTAATCCAAGGGAGTTAACCCTTCACTCTTAGTTAATTTTCAACCAAGGGAGTTAATTCTTCACTCTAAGTTAATTTTCAACCAAGGGAGTTAATTCTTCACTCTGTTAATTTTCAACCAAGGGAGTTAACTCTTCTCTTGGTGATTATGATAAACCAAGGGAGTTAACATGTATAACTCTCCGTCATGGAGATGATACTCGGACTTTGACTCTGGATCTTTGGACAGATAAAGTTGATTAAGACATAACATACATGTAGTAACTGAACATCAGATAGCTTTCATATTGTTTCGGAAAGTACAGTCAATAAAAAAGTAAATAAATTTAATATATTTTATTTCCAAAGACATTTGATTGGGCAACAGACTTAGCCTGTATTAGCCCTCTCCTTAGAATAAAAAAATTATGGCTAGTTTAATTTTAGTGTTTAGAGAAAGTTTGTTCTTGTCTTTGGTAGATAAGACAGGGAAGGCAGCACTCAAAAGAAACAACAGTGTATAAAAGGTATAAAAACATACTTTTTTCAATGTCAGGGAAAAGTCAGGAAATTCCTCATTAAAGATCTCGATAAGTGTCATTTCCAATAAAGGAAATACCAAAAACTGAAAAAAATACTCCCTTGCTATGCTCTCTTGTGATATTTTTTTAATATGATAACAGTATGTCAATCAACAGTCCTAATACTGCTACCTGAAACTCTTTCCATAGTTCCATATAAAGCAACTCATTATTTGTTTCTCGTTATTTTGCTCTTACAAAAACACCTGATCGCTCTAAAAAGTCAGGGAAAATGCTGTGTGGTGAGGGAAAAGTCAGGAAATTTTGTCTTAGAATATTTGTGGGAACCCTGTATGAAAAGTACACAAAAGAAAATTTGCAGGTTGCTAGCTATGCAAAAAAAAGAATTGGTCAAATTATATGAATATTGTTTAACATTTGAGCTGTGAGTTTTTTAATTATTGGAGGTATGGATGCAAAAATATTTGTAGTGTGAGTGATTTGATTAATTTTATTTATTGTATTCAAAACCAATGCTAAAGACATATCACTTAGATATATGCAGTAAGACTGGCAGATATTGTGTCTATTGCCATATATGGCTGGCATAAAATCAGAAGTTTGAAAGTACAAAATCAATATTTTTAGAAAACAAGAAAACTGTCTGAAATGTCAGTTACGGAAAAACGAGCTTTTACAACTTCATTTTGGTCATGAAAATAGGATTATAAAAAGTAACTTATGATGCAGATTTCAAGTATGTATCAGTCTTAAAAGATCGTAAGTAGCAGTTGGGACCTTCTCATTCTAAGCCAGCGATATAGGCAGATGTGTTTCAAAAACATGGCTTCTGTTGGAATAGAACCAATGGTTCTGTTGAGATCTTTTAAAAACTGAAACAAACTTTCTTTACACCTTTTAGATAACATATGAAAGATTAAATATTGTTGGTTAGTCTTTTTATATTCTTAAGAAGAAATTTCTAACTTTTGGAGTGTGAAAATACATATGTCATGGTCAAGTCCTTTGTTGGCCAGATTTAGACTTTTGTGAATTTAGCCAATGTATCTATGTTGAACAAACTGATATTTTATTTGTTCTTGTAATTATATCTTTGTAGCCCAGTGTACACAGTATACGTGGCTGCAGATAAAATTAGTATGATTTAATTGTATTGAAGTAAAGTTTGTCATTGAGGATATTTTAAAATACATTGCGATATGTTGATAGCAATAAGTTACGAGTGCTATTTGGTTTGTTGTTGCATGTATTGAAATTGCCAGGAAATTGTTGACTGATTGTTTAAGTCGATCATTTTCATGTTTATATGTCTTCAGAATTGTAAATGATACTATAAGTTTGTATAAATTGTAAGGTTGCTGCCAATTGTAATAAATATGTTTTGTTTATAAATGTATACTCATAAACAAATATGGCCCCGATCTCCAGAAGCATTTCAAGTAGAAATCTCATCACAAATTGAGATATTGCCTAAATCAGTCTGAACATGAGATAAATATGAAGTTAGAACTCTATTAAATTTAAAACTGAGAAATCCAATAATATTTGCTGTTTTTTATGCTAATTTTGAATCCGGCCTCCCATGGAAATTATCCAAACGGCACATGGCAATATTTGAGATGAGATTTAGCTCAGATTGAGATGTTTTGGGAGATTGTGGCATGGTTTGCCCTAGTCAAGATATTATATCAGTTTAAATGTTAAGCATGACGTTTTATACTTGCCCTATTATAAATGCTTGTTGATTTGTTTCCATTTTCACCTGTTTTAGCTCGACTATTCAATTTTTTTCGTACTATTGCTCAATTTTGCAATATCTCATATAGCACCCATGTTTTAGCATTGAAACGTTCAACATTTACTAACATGAATCAATAATACTGGTCAAGTGCAATATCTCCATCATAATTTTATTTGGAGTTAGGCCCCTTTTAAACTCCCCAGTTTTATTGTTCAAATCAAATTTCTATACAGTATTAATTTTGAAATTATTTATGTCAATGTATTTATTAAAATGGTAACATTTTCACTCTCTAGAATATTAATTATTGAAACTTGTTGGATTTCTACTCTGAGTTTACGCCCAAATCTTTCAAAGTAGCTCAACTAAATCTAAGTTCAAATTGAGATTTTGCTTAAATTAGAGTCTGAATTATAGATAAATCTGAAGCTTGATATATTAAATTTCTACTACGGTCATTAGAAAATCGACTCGAGTGACAATATTTGAGATGAGATTTAGCTCACATTGAGATACCTCTGAATCAGGAGATTAGGCACTTGACTATAAAAATAATGTGTACCAAGTGTTTAAACTAAAATCCTACCTGAGTGAGTAATATTGGTGCAAGCATGCACTGTTGAAATAGAACAGTGCATCTCCAAATTTTACGAAAACATTATTTTATATTATTTATATTTTTGTATAGAGTCTATAGACAGACAATTCCCAGTCAGGTTGTAGTTTGTTTGTTGTTGTTGTTTGAACAGATGTTTTATATCCATCCCATGTTTTATTTCTCATGTGTTAACTTAATCTAATGTTCGAGTAGAATAGATTTGTCATTGATCTATTTGCCACCATCATTAGCTGTTAAAATATAAATTGAATTTTACCTGCCTAGAGATGGTCTTCAATATTGATTTTATGTAATTAATAATGATAGCCAATTATATCACCTGTTACTTAAACCAAGAGTTGAATATGGTGTGATCTGATTGGTTGTCTTTATTTTAAATCAAGTAAGATCAATATGGAACACCACCCCTGTGATTAGTCGGGTGTCAATGGCTAGTGTTACGACATTTTAATAGCCTAAATAAGGGTATGTGCACTGTGCCTAAAAGTTCAATTTTTGCCCTACTTGGTTGTACTAATAGTTTTCTAGCTATGGCCTACTAGGATATCTTGTGTATTTTGTGTTTGGATGATTGTTGCTGGAGTATGTTATGTCCCTTTGTGGGAGATATCCCTTGCTGTGTCAAAAACCCTTCTAGTTAACTTCTATGTGTCAAGTTATGTTGTCTACTACTTACCTCAAGGGGGTCCTACTTCTGCATATTTTTTATAACATACATGTGCTATGTTTAAATTATAGAATAATGGTGTTAACTTGAACATCTGTTCAGCTTGTGATGATATTTTGGGTCAGAGTTGTGGTACAAGTTTTTGGGAAGTGTCTCTACTCCCTTGACTTACTCACATCTAAACCCTTACAAAACAGTTTATTCTTCATTTCCTTGTTTTAAATGTCAATACCTCAAAGTCCTCAGTACATTTGAACAATTTACTTAGGAATTAAATTACTGCTGATGTTGCCAACACTTTCAGGTTTTGTTGCTATATAATGACCAGGAATTTTCATTGTTGTTTGAATTTTTCACAATTTTACAATGTTGCAAGTTGCCATTACCTCTAAGTATTTGTTTCATAGACGCATGGAGAAGGTCCATCTAGTATGTATATGCAAAGTGCAGACCAGCATTTCTTTGTTATTTCCCAAAGCATAAACATACGTCAACATAATCTGTCATTCTCCTGCATTCATATTTGACTCAATATTGCTGAGTATGCTTTGCCATTATTTCTGTGCCAATAAAATAGCAACTTGTTTAAATAAATGATCAATTATATATCACATTAGGAAACTGTCAGTTTGAGATCTGCCCACATTGTTCCTCCCGCTGGGTGTGTAATGTGTGTCTATGCAAGTCCCATAAAGAATTCATTGTGTGACTGCAGAAGACACTCAAATGGCATCATGCATGACAGAGATAAGGCCCTGTGAAATGTTGTGTAAGACATTTATATTTGCATCGTTCTTCGCTCATAATTTGCAGATCTTGATCATTGGATTTAGGTTTTCTACATTCTAGTTGAATGAATGCTGTGAGTGTTTTATTCCTTGCTCATAACGTGTTTCATTGTTAACATAATGTATGCCATGTTCATCGTTTGATGAATAATTTTTTTAATTTAATAGCGAAATTGTACATTTCATTGAAAACTTGTGTATTTAGTGACTGTGTATTGTATTGAGTTTTTTTGGTGCAATATGATTGAAATTTTAATGAATAGTAAAACTAGTTGATACAACTTTTTTGATCTTGTTACATTTTTTTGACCCATCATGCCTAAAATATTGTAAATCATTAATATTTGTTGGACTTGACAACCAAAACCACAAACATGTCCCGTTGAAATTAAATGATTTTCAGTATTCTGGTTATGTAGAATCGTAAATTTGTGGTAAAGTTTGTCGACAGTATGCAGAAAACTTATTGCAGTAAATATACAGAAGATACACTTCAAACACTGTGTGATGGTCAACAAATCAATTTTCCTGTGAAGTAAATGTGTTGACCCTTATTATCAAGGTTTTGAGTAGTGTAGCTTATAAACTGATTACAAGACCCAATTTACTGCCATATTTATTTCAATGATATATTATGCAGGAATATTACATGTACATTTGTACAACCATAATTGTTACAAAAAAACATCACAGTCGTGATTGCACTGGAATTACTCGAAAGTATTTCTTTAACATAAAACTATCATCACAACTTGACAAGCACAAACAATGCTAACAATATGCATATCTTGGTGCACAGAAGTAAAACTTCAAAAATAATCAAGTGGAAAAATAGACCTGTCTTAAAACAAATATTTTTAAAAAGAAAAAAAGTATCACAGTTAATTATAACAACAGAAAAAATACAAACAACACTCGATACCATACACATAAAACAACACAGTTATTTTCTGAGTCCCTATCTTCAAGGCAGTGTATATATTAGATAGGTTTGGTTGGAAATATATAAAGAAGATGATAACAAATTGGACTGGGGAGGCAGTACTCAACAGAAATAGAGGAGTTAAGGATCATAATATTATTTTCACAACTGGTCCCAACTGTTTAACAGAGAAATGTGCCATGTCTGGAACCAGTTGTGGTTACTGTATGCTGTATGAGTGTGACTATACAGCTTGTTAAACCAGTATGCAATTAGATTGTTCTTCAGCATATATGGACTTGATGTGCCAATGAAGAAGCATAGCTCAGAGAAATTGACTTGACTCAGACCTTTAATTATACATGAATATATTGTAATATTTTCATTTATGAAAACATAAAACAGGGAATAAATATAGACAAACTATTAGCTATCAAAATTATGTGAATTTAAGGTCAAGAATCGGGTCAACTTCTGTGGACTATATAACATGGTGAACAAAGAGATTAATAAAACAAGTCCTTCTGATGTCATACGTCTATACTAAGCTACAGACATTAATAATAATCTTCAAAAGGCATATTCCCGTGTCTGTTATGCTGATGTGATACTCCGTAGGTTGGTTCTCTCTGCATTGGACCCATGATAGAGTAGACCGGTCGACGATACGTTGATGTCATGTAGTTAGAGAATGGGTATAGGTTATCATTTCTTGGAATCGACAGTCGGTTCATACCCCTTGCTCTCTGTGTTTCAGTGGGTGGTCGCCCCTGGGTGGAATATTTAGGATGTATTGGCCAGTCCTTGTCCTTTTTATCCCACTGTCTTATTGCTGAGGTTCCAGCATTGTATTGCCAAGGTTGTGAGCATGGTTCATGTCTGTCAGCAACTTTAGGTAACTCTTCTCGTCTTAATGTTGGGTAACCAGAATCATACCATTTATCAGTCCAATGCTAGAATGAAAGTAAAAGAGGAAGCATATTAGAAATAATCTAGCATCAAGAATAAGTAAAGTCAAAATGGTTTTGAAAGGACCACCCATAGGAGCAAGAGGTCTCACAGGTTATCTTTATGGTTAATGCACATACAAATAATAGACCACACTTTATCTCCAGTAAGATCGAGTTCAATATTTAACCTGTTAATAGAAACCACCTGTCAACAAAGACCAGTGTTTCACAGGTTGGTTTGAGTATAAAAATGTAGTTATGTTTTTATATCCTTTCCATTCATTACAATGTGATCATTCTATTTTTTACGTTCCAATGATAAACTCCATTAGTATTTTGAACAAAACAAGCTTACTTGATGTGACTGTCGTCCTACTTTGGCAGTAAATTTCTCTGGTCTCTCAAATCTACAAAGAAAAGGACAAGTTTTATACAAATGGCATACATTGCAACAAATCTTAGTGAAATTGAATTCATAATTTTCATTTTATTGTATACTTTTGTGACTGCATAAAATCAAAAATCAACAAGAGCTTTCAAATCTAATTATAAATGCACCGATTAGTTGCAACCACGGCCCCCATCCCACACAGATGGGCGGTGGGTAGCGGGGGAATGGCCATGGTTTTACCTTAAGAGTTCCAGCTTCCCCCACACTGCAGTGGAAATATTGGTAGTTTGTAAGCGGCTAGGGAAATACAAGAGATTTTAACATCAGCTGTCCCTGCAGGGCTGGGCAATGGCGGGGTCTTTCACAACCGTAAAAGTCAAAATCCTCGCTCGGTGTGGGGGCGTGGATGAAAGTGATCGACTGATCCATTAGCACCTGACTAAACTTCACTCAGCCAATTAGTGAACAGGTGATTTACAGACCAAGAAAAGTATAAAGAAACCAGAAACTGTATGATGATAAAAAATATACCTGAACATTTCCTGTGAGCTTGGGTATTTTGGAACATTTGGTGGATAGTTGGTCCAATAGGGAGCCTGGGTTTGAGCCCCATTGAAAAATAAAGTGCTGCCCTGTGACATCTTTTTTGTTGTTAATTACGCTAGCCGCTTACAACATCGAAAGTAAACAATGGACGAGATGCAATTTGTGGTCAATTATTTGTAATATTTTAAATCAAACATGAATTATGCGAATGCACTTTATATCATCTAGCCGTAATGTTGTGTTTTAATGCGTCTGTAATTAAGTAAGCACTGTTTGATATAAGCGGCTTGTTGCTATGGTGGCTGGTGAAACGTAGTCGCTTACGACGTTCATAAAAAGAAGTTCCCTGCTGTCAAATGTAAATATGGTGTGTTTATCGTAATATAAACACCAAATAAGAGATAGTCACCATTTGTGGTTGAGTGCAAGGGGTGTGTTGGCCGGTTGGGAGAAGATAGAAGCGCAGAATTATGGCAGCATCGTATGGATTTCTCTCCACATCAGCAAAATTGGAGAAACAATGGTCAGTGAAAATTGATTTTCATAACAAACCTGATTTATTGAGAACAGCAATTATTCTGCGATTTCACCATGCTTAAGTCCCAGAACCCTATTCCCCTACCTATAGACTCATAGCCAAAGTCCCCTACCTATAGACTCAGAGCCCAATTCCCCTAACTAGACTCAGAGCCCAATTCCCATACCTAGACTCAGAGCCCAATTCCCATACCTAGACTCAGAGCCCAATTCCCCTAACTAGACTCAGAGCCCAATTCCCATACCTAGACTCAGAGCCCAATTACCATACCTAGACTTCAACGTTATACTCTTCATCGCCACAAGGACATATACTGAAGAGGAGACTTAGAACCCAATGCCCCTAACTAGACTAAGAGCCTTATTCCCCTACCTAGACTCAGAGCCCAATTTCCCTACATATAGACTCAGGCTGAGAGCCAAAATTTCCCTACGTAGACTCAGAGCCCAATGCCCCTACCTAGACTCAGAGCCCAATTCCCCTACCTTTACTCAAATACAATTCCCCTACCTATACACTCAGAGCCCACTTCCCCTGTCTATAATCTTAGAGCTCAATTCCCCTACCTAGACTCGGAGCCCAATTCCAATACCTAGACTTGGAGCCCAATTCCCCTACCTAGACCCAGAGCCCAATTCCCCTACCTAGACTCGGAGCCCAATACATAGACTCGGAGCCCAATTCCAATACCTAGACTTGGAGCCCAATTCCCCTATACCTAGACCTGGAGCCCAATTCCGCTACCTAGACCCAGAGCCCAATTCCCCTACCTAGACTCGGAGCCCAATTCCAATACCTAGACTTGGAGCCCAATTCCCCTACCTAGACATGGAGCCCAATTCCACTACCTAGACTCAGAGCCCAATTTCTCTACCTAGACTCGGAGCCAAATTCCCCTACCTAGACTAGGAGCCCAATTCCCCTACCTAGACCTGGAGCACAATTCCCCTTCCTAGACTCTGAGTCCAATTCCCCTGCCTAGACTCAGAGCCCAACCCCCTTACCTAGACTCAGCCTAATGCCCCTACAGCTACCTAGACTCAGAGCCCAAATACCCTACCTAGACTCCGAGCCCAATTACCCTACTCACATAAATATCAGTATAATGTATTGGTGTGGGTTTGAGGGAACTGGCTGTTACTGAGCATGTTGTAATATAATGTAATAGTATTTAGTCTGTATGGTAGTACTTGATATATAAAAGGCATGCATGAACATCTTGTTGAGATAAAAATTCTGATTGTTAAATTGTAATGCAATATTATGCTTTCAACTGTACTTTACAGGCAGCCAAAATTGCATGAGTGGAGTACGTATCATTCAAGTCATCCAGATGTAGCAAGGGTAGGTATCATTTATACAGTATTCATTATTATAAATGCTTATTGACTCGGCATAAATAAATGTCTAAACTCTAAAGCTTAGACTGAATTCGACACCAAATTTAAATAATATTTATACCCCCTGCACAACGGAAGTTATAAGGTGGTGTATACAGTTTTCAGCTTGTCTGTTTGTCCGTAGACAGATCCTTGTGAATGCAACTTCTCCTATAGATTTTCAGGATTTTCTTCAAACTTTCACACATAAACCACCTTAAATGAACACACGAATTAGCGCTGAGATTAATTTTGCCAGAATCAAGGCCCTTTGCCGATTGGGGATACATAAGTCTGCCGACAGCTCTAGTTTATATTAAATTTGACTGATGTGGGTACCCGGTATCGATGTCTGATTTTTCGGGTACCTGCGTGCATAATACAGAGATTGTTGATCTGAAGATGTAAAATATTTTTAACTTCTACTGGAACAAAATTATTGTTTCTTGAGAGACCTTACTGTTTTAGAAAGGGCTGCCCTGGAGAAGTTTTACTGCGTCTATAATGTGTCATTCAAACTTTTTGTATACATATTGTAGACTGGTTGGAGAAAGTGGAGTGGAGAACGACCAGACTGGTATGCATGGAAAGGTTCATCAATGAGACCAGACTGGTACAAACGTCAGGAAAACACAATTCGAAGAGGTATTCATATTTTTTTTTTCATATAATTTAAGATAATCATGTTCCTTGAAAAATGTGAGCAGTTTTTTGGGCCGGCTTTTGAAAAGCTTTTTGAAAAAAATTGTAATGGACCAGACCGTCCTTAGTCAAGGGTCTGTACATAAATCTAGATTCAGGTTAAAATTTAATCTGGAGTTTTAAAATTCTGATAATTGCATGCATTTTTTGTTTGGAGCTGTTGAAGAGAGAATGTGGATTCTACTTTTGAGCTAATCTGATATTTTGAAAAAATAAAAATGATTTATTGTCATCACTTGATCAGTATTATTTTGGACTCAGAAAGTGAGATTTTTTTATCAAAATTGGATTAGCTTTGGCACGCACTAGGCGCGGTGCTTGTAATAGCAGAGTTCTTGTTTGTCTAATTGAATCCATTTGTGACAGAGGTTCATACTTGCTTACTCATCAGTTTGTAATGTTGATTTTATAACAGTTATTGTAACTTTAATTGCTTAATCTGACACGTATTTTTTACCCTGCAATCAAATTGGAAAGTCCATACTAGTACTGTCTGTAAATTGTGAATTGATTTAGTAATACGTTGTTTTTATATTTCAGCTGATTACAAGAATATAAACTGGGTGTATGAGTATCCATCAAAACCAACAAGTCGTGTACATGATGACTTTATATCCGTAACTAACGAGGTTATGCAGAAAGATGTATTAAAACCAATGCCACCTAATCGTGCTTATATTGGTTGCAATACACACCCTAAGCCTGACCCTATACCAAAAGAAGTGCCAGTACCGAAATGGGGACTCTACAATCCACCAAACTACGAAGAGCCAATCAGATACAACCATTTTCCACCAATCAAATATAACGGCTATAAATAGACATTTAATCACGTATATTTCACTTGCTTGACGACATTTGTAGTGTATAGTCTACTTCACAGATGGGTTTTTATATCAAATTGATTCATTTATTTACATACTATGGTGACAAGATGTCCTGGAGTAAAATTAGTCGAAAATTCAAATATTGCTTATTCTAAAATGGCTTAACATCCTCACTGCCATTCCAGTGCTGCCAGTACAATACATAATCACATAGCAATTCCCGGGTCTTTCAACCGACCAGAGTCTATTCTCTGAGACTAGGAGTCCATAAGGTTGTCAAATTCCCGCCGGTCAGGAAGATACGTCTGTCTAATTCCCCCTGTATCCCCGCCGCCCCCTGGGCGGGCATAATATTAACTCAGGTGCATTACAGTCTTGTACTCGTTTCTATAATTAATATCTTTTTGCAATTTCCTTAAAATTATTACAATTGGTTTAAACCATGTATGGAAACCAATTTTATAATTTGTTTTTGACATAATATGATACAATCATAATGTTTATAGTGCAGTACGTTTTTTTGTTTGAGAATTGTTGATTTTCTTGTTGTTTCTCTATCTTACATTGTTTCTTTATAACATAGTTATATAGACCTTTACTCCCTTACCCTTTTAGCATAATTAAACAGAACAGAACTCTGTTCATAATTAAACTTAGACTTTCTTCACCAAATGTAACAAATATACAGATTAAGCATACAAATACAAAGTGTGTGAAAAACATGAATCTAAAAGACCGATAATGCACCAATTACTTGCTAGCTGACATTTATATATTTTGCATAAGATAATTATAATTTATTCATGTAATATTGCTAAAAGGCCTGATTTTCTGCTTGGCTATTTTAAACAAGTCATATTTTACGTGTGAAGTGTGTGTCCCATTCCTGGAAAAACAATTACATGTCTCAGAAAATTGATTGTTTTATTTATACATTGTAACATGTACATTGTATGTTCAGTACCCGGGTATATATTGAGAAAAAAATAGGCGTATTCCAGTTTATTGTGTTAGAAATATACTTCAATCATGTGCAAAAATAATTAATAGTCGTGAAAAAGGCGATTTAGCTGACATGTTGATAATCAACTGTATCAAGTGATTTTATTATTTCAATGTCTTTTTATTATTTTGTTACAAATTTCCTCAGCTGCTTTATATCTGTTAATTGTTTTATTACTGTAACAATCTTTATGTTTTATTACAATCTTTATGTGCTATTACTTATATTACAAGCCTTTTATTTTTTATAGAAATAAATAAAATCTCTTACTCTACTACAATTATTGTTTTATTCAATATTCTTCCATTTAGCCTTAGTTAGTGTAAAAACTATCCTAACTAGGAGCTACTTACACTTCCACAAGGATGTAACTAACAGCTTCTCCACAGGTGGAGGAAAAGATAGTCAACATCTCACTAACAAACAACGATCATCCTGCAGCTAGACTATAGCACAGCGGTATCAGGAGCTGATTTTATTGAGATAGCAACTCCTTTTAAAGTTTAATGGAAGGGCATGACGACTGGGTCACAAGAACAGTATACAAGAACACAGCCATGGCCACACCTTTTGAGAAACTTGTAACATGAAAGTATTAAATATAAAATAATAATATAGTACAACTCCTCCAGAGTAGCACTCTGTAGTGCAGCAATCTCTATAACTGTTACTGTAACAACATCTTCAGAAGTTCCCTAGGCAGAGTGCCAAGCATAGCCTCTTTTTGCAGTGCATAGCCTTTATTTGCCTGTCAACTTTCTGCGGAACTTTGGCAGGCATATTACATATGTGCATCATAGTCATGTTCCATGACTACTACCATAGACAAGTATGTTTCAGATGAAAAGATATGCTGGGTGAACGAGAATGTATTATACCAAAACATTAAAACACTAAACACTGTTAGGTTTATCAAATATATTTTACATCAGTATAAAAACACCATACACAGCCGGACCATATCAAACACCATACACAGCCGGACCATATCAAACACCAATAATAAATTAAATCCACAAGTATACAACACGTTTACGTATTATTAACAATCTAACTCTACTAATTACTGTAACAGTATTGGTACACAATATAACAACATATAACAAAGTTAAGTATTTGCCCCAACAACAAGTTAATATTCTCAGTTAAATTAAAATAATAATAGATAACAACCAGAAACAAAGGCCTGAAAAAAAATATTGGTTTGTTTCCCAAACTTTGTCATTTAGAATAACATTCTTACATACAGGTAGCAAAATTATGAAGGGTTATAAGGTTTTTTATACTAGTCTCATTTATATAATACAAGACAGAAACAAGGTCATTTAGGACTTGATTGGTAAAACATGTAGGAAATGTATTTATGTATACTAGTATAATAATATTTATACTGAAATAATATCGGACAATATTTGCAATTTTTGTCCAAAAAATATATTTCCAATTTCTCCAGTTTAAGTCTTCAAAGAAAGGAAAACAAACAATACTTCATATCAGGCCCAACATACTGATTATTTGATACAATAATACATATTGATGGCTTAGATTTAGAAGGTCGAAAGTGCCACTTACGACCTTTTAAGATCCATACATATTTAGAATAAGCATCACAAGGTGCTTCTTATGAGCCCATTCTCATAAAAATCTGAACTTGTCATGTTGACCAAAATGAAGTTGAAAAGTTTGTTTTACCATAAGTAAAGAGTAAATGTCAGACAGTTTTTCCGTGTTTTCTCAAAAGTTTGATTTGGTAGTTACGACCTTCTAATTCTAAGCCATCGATATATGGAGATGTTAGACTTAAAGGTTTATACAGTTTCAGGACAGGATAATGTTATACTGTAGGTCACTCGAGAAAACACGTTTCATACAAACGATATGATGGAATGTTGTACTTGGGCAAAAGCTACACAGGTGCATTCACCCCTGAAGATAATAGACATTATATATAATAATACATTCAACATGCATCTTTCAAGGACATCAAAGTTAAAACCATAACATTTGCCAGTGTCTTTACTGACTGATATTATGCATAACATTTTTGATACGCAGACTGGTGTCATTCTGCATACAGCTAATGTGTAGTCTGTGTCGAATGACCAAGCATAGCATTTTTTGCCAGTGAGCTTTCTGCTGAAATATGGCAGGCATATTGGTGCCTCCAACTGAATTTGAACCCTTGTCCCAAGGTCAGACAGATAACACGCTAAACACTAATATACAGACTCTGAGGTTCCCGACCAACATGTAGTCCATGTCAAAAACAATACATGTATATTCATTATTAGTAGCACAAAATTAAGCATAGTCATTACATTACATAGAATGTTAAAGTCCAATTATAAACAAATTCAACAGCTAAGCACTAGATCTATATAAATGCATATAATTATATCAATCAATAGAATAAACATCTTTAATAAATAACTAATGACCATGATGATGATCCACCCAAAACAATACGTCTGTTTGGTGCAACAAGGACGTATCTTACTACTGTAAAGTGTAAAGTAATTTCTTTTCATGAATACTAACTTTGCCAATCGTTGGTATATTCACGACAGTTACTACAAATCTTCGTGTCTCCCGTAATGCCCATATTATTGTTTTGAAAACTTTTGCAACTGCTTAATTTCGTGAATTTCTACCACTCGCTAACACCGTATACACTACATAGATAAAACCTTGTTGCGCCAAAGGAACCAATGGAATAATGATGGTAAACAATCTACTTTCTCCAAGTACAACTATCTACCGGTACTTATTACAAATACTGAGCATGAACAATTAACTGCAGCTCGCCAAAACCCACATATACTGGGGGACATACAGCAGTAATCGAGGGCTCAGTGCAAAACTGTGGTACATGCCTCTATAAATTGATGTAGTTACCATAGTTTTGCAATGAGCATTCAAACTGTTACAAAACAATACTTGAGATTTTGTTGAACTTTAAAGCCATATATTGCACTGTGGCATAGTGAGTATCAGTAAACTGGTACTGATCTGTGATCATCTGTCCCAGTAGTGGCCAGTATGGCTATAACAAACCACCCATTCTCTCCAGCACTTAGCCACATGTCCAACTGTTGAAATACCAGTAATTCAAACAAGATTTAAATTTTAAATCCTCATCGAAATTCTAGTTTTGATTTAACTATATTTAATCAGGTGACAAGATTGGAGCCATCTTCTTCCATAGCACAGTCAGCTTCAGATTCATTCCGTGTTTCCATGGCAACATTATCCGCAGAGAGAGGTAACAATGGGGATGGTAACAAGTCTAAACTCTCCGAATCATCGTCTAAATCAACTTTCATTTTTCTAGGTTTTATTGTAAGCGGGGTCCTCTCCAGCACATTTTGTACTTCTTGTTTGAAATTCTCTTTAAAATCCTTCATGTCCTGTTGTAGCTGTAAAGCTTCAGCCATTACTTTTTCTTGTCGTTGTCGGAGCTCCGCCAGCGTTTTAAGATTATCGTACATCAAACGTAAGCCCTCGCACATGTACTTGTTACCTGACTGTGGTGGTACAGCCTCACCAGACATGTAGCGATCAAACTCGTGTTGAGTTAACATGAGAGAGTCGGCCGAAATATTCTCTATAAACTGGACTGCACAGCACTGAAATAATAATAGACACTCACAATTATAGGTAAAGAACCACTAAATGCCTCCGCGAACCAAGTGGTGATACACTCAAGTAGTTCTTAAAAAAACTTTGGTTTGCCTGTAAATGGAGATATTTCTTGACAAATGTGGAGTTGAATGATGAAATTGAGTTTAAATGGTTGGTAAATATGCATGTGGTATAGTAAAACTGTAATATTAGTATTATTCCACTATTTTGTTCTTGATACCAAAGTGAAAGTAGACTAGGGTAAAACCCAGAACTCATAAATCCGGACATGCGTAAAAACGGATAGACCGTGTTTGAAGGACAAAAACTTTCTTAGAAGATACATGACCCCCCTTTTTTATTGCATTATTTTGAAGCTTAAATGCCCCTCTTTACAATGATGTATGTGGTCCAGGTGGCCATAGACTAAAAAAAGTTGAAAATTGGGGCCTAATATGGCCAATTTACATTGAGCTATAGAGCAAATCTATTCGGTGGTTTCTAACCTATAGCAAAATATGGTGGTTTGCCAAATATACATGACTGCATGGCAACAAATAACCATTAAACATACACCTTCAAATGTCACAGTGACCTGACATTTAACCTGCTGGCCTCAAATCAATACGGGTCATCTCAAGGGTTGCAGATAAATTGCTGGTTTGCCCAGTGTCAGTATGATACTACTAGAAAGTCTCAGTAGAATTGAAATACTGTTAGGGGTCAGAGTAGAAATAACGTGGAAGGCAGTTAAATGAACTGGCTTTTTGAACATGCTTGCCAGCTACATTTAGTTATTTTCTTAAAATAAATTGCCTACTTTTGAAGATTAACTCGCTACATGAAAACATTTCTCACTCCTGTTACCCCATGGAATTTTAAAAAAATCTTACATCCCTGTTAACCCATAGACTTTAAAGCAAGTATAAAAAATAAATATATGTACCAGATTTGTGAAGAAGTATCCAGCTTCACCTTTCATCAAACGTCCGGGACATGAGAATCTGTTAATAAACTGTATGTTAGACTGTAGCAACGGTGGATTAGCTTTCAGTACAATGTATATCAATGCTGGTAGAAAGTCGTCTGCACACGCTGGCCCTTCCTTCGATTGTCGAATCACTTCAAATATATGCTTGCTACATCGTACTACACAAGATAGCTTGTCCTGTGGAGCTTTGTTCGAATTCACCTCAATAATCTCTGCAAGAAATAAAATAACTTGACATAGAAACTCACACATGATTACTCTGATGCTCTATGTTCAGGTAATAACAAATCAAAGAACACTGTTTTCGAATACCCGTCCGAAATAATGAAGTCAACAATAGATGATTATATTATTATTAGTGGACCTTATTGAAAATTTATATTAACTGTCAAACATGTAATCCACAATAAATAAAGTCGTTATTATTATATGTACAAAGCTTGTCTGTAACTGCTTTTGTCTGTGAAAAAGAACTGACTGTGGGTAGAGAAACAAAACAAGAAATAATTTTAAACAAGTTGATTCAAAATAATCTCCCTTTTTACTAACAGTATTTCATGAGTAACCTCCCTTGGTTTATGCTGTCTGGACTTTGTTGATGGTATAAAAAAGTTGTTCTTTACCAGTCAAAATAAACGTAATTACATAATAGGTGACCACTATAGATAAGTCATCTCCACAAAGGTGAAGATAAGTAAGGGTTATAAAATGCTGGAATAGATTGCTTCCTCTTGTCTTTTTTTCTTCGGAAAGTCTTAACTAAAAACTCAGCAGTAGTTCAAATTATTAGAGCAAGTTAGTACCTGTTATAGCTTGATCCACCAGAGTTCTGATTTCAATATCTGGTTCATTAATGTTAACATCAAGTTGTTCAGCTGTAACCCAGTGTAGACTACGTATCTGTGTTTGTATCTGTAGATCCTTCTGTTCATCGTCGGTACTTGGTGGACAGAACAAGGATTGATACATCTTTACAGTAACATACTTCTCAGCAAAATCTAACATAGTGTCCACATCCTCTTGACTCACATCTATAATGTACAGGTACATCATACATATATATCTTTATTTAGTGCTATGCAGAAAGTTGTCAATTTCCTAGAAGCAAACACTTAACTTGTATCTCTCTTATTAGTTTAACTGAACCAATCCCTATTCAATGGCAGGATGTCACAATGCACTCCATGTCATCTTATTAATAAGACTATATCAAAGTAAAATAAGACTGCATTCAGTAAGCACTTATGCCCCGGTGGAAGCCTTGTCAATAACAAATAGCTAGTAAGTTCTTCAGAGGCCAACTTTCTGTTTAAATGTTTGGTGGCGTTACATAATGTAATGGGTTTATAATGGTAAACAAGTTTGAAAACAATGCATTGATTGAGTTCAAAAATAGTTGAGTTTCAACATTTTGCAACGGACAAATGGACAGACTGACACTAGTCATTATATGTGACAAATGCCAGTATATATAATAATGTATAGTTACCTACCTTTATATAGAGGATTGACGTCCATGCGTTTTCCCAGCTTGATATAGAATTCTTGTACAAGGTCTGTTAGATCATCTACCGGGGCATCAACGTTTACATAAAGTTTATCAACCAACTCTTGTACGACCTGTTACATTGTTCAATATATCAAATATACAGTTCAATTTATGTTTCTCAAATTCTACTTACTGTCTAAGTCAAGTCAAAATTTGTGTTCAAACAATGTTACATGCAGGTTTACGGAAATTTTAATGTTTTTTATTACAAGTAAAACGTCTAAATTTGTATGTTGACAAAGTAGATTTTCTGATTTAGCTTATAATTAGGTACAAAAGCTGTATACATGCTAAAACCTGCAAGTGGCCAAAGATTTGTGCCTCCGTAGCTCAGTGTTTAATGTGCTTGACGTCTAATCTGGCGACCCGGGTTCAAATCTGGATGAAGGCACTCATATATTTGCCTGCCAAATTTCAGCAAAAAGCTGACTGGCAAATAAAGGCTATGCTCGGCATTTAATTTAATTTTTATAAAAAAAAGAGACCAGATGATAGAAAATATTAATTCCCGAATATTGTATTACCTTTACAAAGTCTTGGGCGATCTGTCGTTTAAAGCGTTTCAAGAATTCCATCAACTCTCCCTTCACTTGCTGTGTTTCTTTGCTCACTTGTCTGTCTTTACGTGGCCGCACATCCGGAACACTCTCTGTAAATATACAACATGGTCATCACTTATTTATTCAAATATTTTAGGCAAACTTCATTTCATCCAAACTATAACTGCTGACGGGCGTTGGCAATAATTAAGTAAAAACCTAGCACAAATGAACCTTTTAAATACAAATTCTAAATACTGATATACAATTGACAATGGTATTAATCATAAATGGGAGACAATTAAACAAACAGAAGTACCAAGTAGAGAAGATAGTGTGGTAAAAGCAATGGAATATAATTCAATAAGAACATTTACCATCGCTGACAAGGCAGTAACATACACCAGGCGAGTCCTGAACTACTCTGGTACCCTTACCTTAACCAACAGGTTCCTGACTCCACAATACTAACTGCACAAATACAAACAAAATATCAAATATCTCAAAAATCTTTGTTTCTTACCATGAATCAACCTGTACATCTCAATCTCCATGGATTTCCTGCTTTGTTCCATCGTATACACAGTACCTTTATAACTGTCAATTAGCACAAACTCGTCAGATGGATCCATTTTTAGAAAATGTTCAAATGCGCTAATTTTCTTAAAGATCACTCAAAACTCTTCTTGCAATACGAACAGAAGTATACTAGTATACGGTTCTTACACTCAGCAGAAGTCCTTCCTTATCACAAACTCTGAATTTGTTAATTTGTCAATAATTATGGCGTAATCGTTATAATGTTCAGGTGCAATTTTTTCACATTTTTGTCTGTCACGAAAATTAGCATACTCCGCATAAGTGCTAACCACTGCAAGCCCATTCTGCTATAAGCGTATAGAAAATCTAGCAGGAGCCATTGTGAACATTACAGTCCTATAAAGTAAGTAATAAAATATAATAAATCTCTTGTTCAGATGAACCACAATTTTCTTACACTTCTTTAAGTACTGTAGTACTTTCTATCACCCAGGAATCCTTCAGTCCACTTTTCTAAGTAACTGTCACTGTCAATATCAATATGCTTAAAATTATATCAAAGAATTATTTTCAACCACTTTCATGTCTCAAATTCTTCACTTCCAAAATGCTGAAAATTATATCAAACAATTATTTTCAAACACCTGTATTTCTCAATTTCTCAAATCCTTTTAAGCGTTAATAAATAAGAAATATAATAAAAAAGATTATCAATTAGTTTTCAAGTAACAACAATGATTGAATGATTGGATTTATGATATCCTGGATTTACCCCGTATTTATTACACCCTATCACACTATGGTATTCGTTATAGATTATAGCCCTTACCCTGATATATTAGTATCATTACATAATCAGTCAACTTTAAGCTTTTAACATTCAATAAAACTTTTAACTTTTGACATTGACTTGAAAAATCAATATCTGACCGAGTTTTTGAAAGGTTAATCGCTAGTCCGAAATTTTCCACATTCTGTGCCAAATAAAAATTATGTGAACAATTAACCAACAGAAAGTGTTAAAGGCACAAATAAATATTAAATCTACCGGGTATTGCAATATTCATTAACCTATTATTATTTTGTATCCAAGTGTCCAAGTTGTCACATTACTATAGAAACTAATTTACTATTGCATATTCAGTAACCTATAAAATGCAGTATACTATGCATCTAATCAATTATACATGTAAGGTACCTTATGCATATTTTATTATGATTGAAACATTTAAAGTAGCAATGCATACACTATACACCATGTGCAGTTATTAATTTACTTATTTTGTTTCTAAGTGTCCAAATTGTCACGTTACACTAGAAGCTAATGTATATTCATTAACCTATAAAATGCAGTTAATATTAAGATATTTTAAATACAATGCATGTAATGAATTATACAAATACCACATGCACATATTTCTGTTATGATTGAAACATTTAAAGATGCAATGCAAACCCTGTTACAATGCAAACAATGTTATTCTGTTAGTTTGTATCCAAGTGTCCAAATTGTCACGTTATACTAGAAACTAATTGCATATTAATTAACTTTAAATTAATAAAATGCAGTAGCGTTACTTCAAATACAATGCATCTAATGAATTATACAAATACCTTGTTGATATATTTCTATTGCATTTAAAATACTTTAAGTTTCAATGCATACACTGTGCACCAATTTTGTGCAGTTTTTTAGTTATTATGTATCCAAGTGTCCGAATTGTCACGTTACATTAAAGACAACCTGATTCATTACATACTTATACAACAGAATTGCACTAATTAACCTATCATACTTATACCCAGATACCGTTTGAATAATTTACAACATTTACAACCAATGAAATGACAGCTACAGAGATCATGTGACTGGTCAGGAGATCGGTCAGCTGATGATGCAATAACATACACCGGTTTCATCATACCCCAAAAATGAAAATCCGAACGTTTAAGGTGTCATACACAACACTCTAGTGACTCTATCTATATCAATACAAGTGTACTTACATTGTACTATGACAAGTGTTATTGATGTGACTGAACAGGTTACCATGGTAACCTAACTAATTGGTCATTTTTCAAATAATAGACATTTTTATCATTACATCATCTACAACAACTGTGACAGACAGTTACAGAAGGATTTTAAAAAGTAATTGTTAACACAAGCCTGAGGCTAGAAAAATGAAACAGACCCATTAGGATGTACAATTACACCTTTAATAATAACATTATGCTGCATTATGTAAGAATAATTTGCTGATTATATAAATACATAATTATGTATTTCCCTTATATGGTCAATTTACATAATTAACTTCAGATGCACTTTAAGAACAAACTGTGATTAATTTTATTTGTCCAAAATCATGTTTGGGACTCTGACTTCTGGGGTAATTTATCATATTAATAAACTGTAACGGTATACTTTAAATAAACATTTTCAAATGTTATTGGCATTATATTGAATTTTTTAATGACATGTTCTAATGCTTATAAATAACTACTAAAAAATAACCATTTGAAAATAATTTTTAAAAACATAACCATTTGAAAATAATTTTTCAAAAAATAATCATTCGAAAATAATTTTTCAAAAAATAACCATTTGAAAATAATTTTTTTTAAAAAATAACCATTTGAAATCATTTTTAAAAAAATAATTCAAATTAGTGTAGGTCATACAATTTGAAAGTAAATACACCAGAACATGTTTCATATTGACCAAATATTCATCCAAAATAATAGTTCAGCCTGTACAAGTTATACATATTAATATATTTCCAAACAAACTCTCACAATACCACAAAATTATGCAATACTAGACATGCCTATAATAATTGTCCGTAATGAAACATCTAGTGTTCAATAAAATAAGTATAGAATCTAATACAGTGTAAAGTGTACGCATTCCATGTAGCGCAGAAAATAACATACAAAATTAAATAATCTCTTGATTAAAATCATATTCTAACATTAATGCTCGATTCCTTTACGCCTATATCAGCGTTATGTTGTGAAACGCAATAAGAGATCTGATTTAAATGAGATTGAAAATTAATCTGCATGTTAAAAAATTATGATAGTATAATAACAGTAGTAGAATATAATACACTAGCACTGCCCAGAAATTTACATGCCGAGAATTAAGTCTGTAATGAAACAGCAAGTATCCAATATTATATTTATTCCACAACTGTCACACTGAACTGCGTAGATATTTACATGCCTACAGCAATTAGGCTGGAATGGAACAACAAAGCATCCGATAACATTAGTAATACAAGTCTGAACTGCGAAGAAATTAAAATGTCCGTAACTAATGAAACACCATGGTGTCCAATAACATTAGTAATACGAAAAAGGCACTTGTACACAGAAATTTACAAATTCACAATTAAAATGTCCGTAATTAAATACCAATACCATTAGTAATACAACTCTGAACAGCGCAGAAATTTATAAACTTACATATTAAAATGTCCATAATGAAATAGAATGCATCCAATAACATTAGTACTACAACCCTGAACTGCACAGAAAATTATCAACTTACAAATAAAATGTTGGTAATGACACGGAATGTATCCAATAACATTACCGGTAGTAATACGCAAAAGGCACTTCGCAGAAATTCATAAACTCACAACAAAATGTCAGTAATGAAACACCATACTGTCAACATCATTAGTAATCCACATAAGAACTGCGCAGTAACACATCTGACATTCAACTAACAGATGTAGCAAACAACGAACAGAAAGTCGCAATAGAAAGTCGCAATTACATCAAATCTGTTACATTATGATAAGACCAGCTGTCAATCGGAATTCCTGATTTCAACTATCTTTTGTCAGTAAAAACATACCACAACCTCCAGGGACTAGGCCTAATCGTGAAATGCCATATGGCAAAACAACCTTTCTATTATGATTTATTAAGCAACATAATTTGTTATAAAAATAATGTGTTTTATATAAATATGAATGCAATAACACAATTATGTACTGCTAGTGCACAACTGCAACACTTGTTATTTACAGGCTTAAATTATTATCAATCCATGCTGAAGGCTATCATTTATTATTTTAAGTGTTTAGCACATTAAAAGTGTTATGTCTATTTATATAATAATATTAAATATAAATGATATAACGCCTTAACATCTCAGTTCCCTTCAGAGGACGAGCTCAATGTAAGGTATCAGCCGATCAGTATTATATGTGTACATGTTTTATTTGTTCATGGACGTATGAAGTGTATTGGTCGAATCAATCACACCGTGATAAACGTTATTGTTTGTTACATCAGCTGACCAAACATGCCACATGGCACATTGATCCGTATTCATCTAGTTTGTGCCCCCTGTTTTGTTGCCTCTACTAACTGTATAATTACAAAGGGAGTCTGTCAATAAATAGATTAAAGGTCCTAGTGTGAACATCTGCTGTACAGTCTGACACTTGACAAACGTCCATACTCCAATACAGACCGGCGGTGGCTCCATGTCGTTAGGAGATTTTATACACACTTTGTTATCATTATTATCCTTGAATTAGATGAAATATTTGTCTGATATTTGTGTAATTAGAGCAGGAATATTGATGCCTGTAAGGCTGGATTTATTTACCCTTGAAACCAGGAAATCTCATATGGATACTTCGCTTGCAACGACTTACCCGGTAACACTAGCTTATGAACTCACACTATGAAAACCAACAATAATCCTTTAACTAGCATTTAATGGATTAAGTTGAACAAGAATTCAAAATGCCCCTTTTAGCTTTTACGCACACTGTTTTCCCCTTCCTATGGGACCCCTTTCCTCCAAAAGTGAAAAGAAATACTGGCTTTTACCTACAGCTATCAGTACATTGTCAAGAAAAAAAAAATTCAAAAACCCTTAGCGTATCGGTATAACTTTTATGAACTATATAACCTCAACAGTTTAATATTGCATCATGTATGTTTACAAACATTGACCAGACAAGGATCATGTGATTTGTCACCATGACACAGTAAGATAATCACTTCAATCCCTAAAAAATAATACAATAAAATCTTCTTTGACACTTCAATGTCAGCTCTATTGAAATTCTATTGAAAGAAAATGCAACCAACAGCAAACAAATTGAACTTAAGCCGACATAATCTGGACAGTGTTATAATCCCAACACACTGGGTGCATTATAAATATATGTGGCCACTTGTATTGTATATATGTTTTGTTAATGGTCAAAGGCATTGCATAAATGCTGATTTGCTAATAAACTTAAACTTTATAAAAGATCAACATATTAAACAAGTCCGGTCCCTTCCCTGGCAAAATATTTTTATGGTACTGGGGAAATTCTAGGATATGTAAATAAGAAGTTCAACAAGAATATAGCAAAAATCTTTTAGAATCGAAAATGGCATCAAAATGCAAATTAAGTATAGGTTATAGATCATATATGAGATTTATAAACAAATTAGAGCAAGGGAGCGCTAGCGACCCGCAACTCTAATTTGTTTATAATTCTAATAGGCTTATAGTTTACCCGCCCACTTTTGGTGAGCTTTCCAATGCTTTTGTATGCAAACAATAGCATGTCCATTTATTGAGAATTGAGAGTGAAAAAGTGTTAAGGTGTTTCACCGCTTTTGGGTGGGAGTTTAAAAATCGCAGTCACTTGGGTGTATTGTGAGCGTCTGACAACGAGATCAAATAATACAAAATGCTTAAAATTGATTTTTCAGCATCTTCCCATGTTTTAAAATCCCGAGTGTACTGACTAGTTATTACGAATATATACTTTTAATGAAAATACAGAAACACCCTTAGCTCAATCCCTTCGGATGATTTAATCCAAATGATATTAAACATATAATCTTTGATCATAGCGAATTGGTTACGACGTATTTAAAACGTAGTTCTGTACTCCAATATCAAACTTATTTAATAGTTTTAAACAGTATCCCGAGCATTTTAGAAAATGGTTCTTTTGCATTTATTCCTGCATTTATTCCTGCAGAATATAAACTAATACATGCAGAAGTACCCAAATTAAACTGTAAGCACCTTGAAGTATGAACTAGTTTTTAAAAATAGAATGGTCGCGAAATCTGAATACAACGGATGCAAAACGTGATTATTTTTGTTACCTCCCCTGTTTTCAGCATTTCTGAAATCACTAAAAGTGTAATAAAAATAAACTAACCTAGCAATTGTCATGAAATCTTGCATGAAACTTCAATATTTGTCACTCTACTTGAGGACTTGTTGCAAGCATGGGAACAGTATGTCGTTCAACAATCTTTCACGTTAAACCATGGAGTTAGATAGACAAAAACTCAAAAACGAAAATTAACATATTTAAAATAGTATTTAAAAAATCAAATAACTTGCACAGTATAACATAGAAATTACTGTTTGGTTCCTTATATACAAAATGTTATGTATACCAAATTTTATGAGGATTAAAGCAAAAGTTTTTCGGTAAATTACAATTATCAGTTTTTAGGGGTTGTCCCCAAAATCCAAGAATATCTTAAAAACTAGCCGAGCAAAACTGTTGGGATTTTCCAGAGTGATTGTCGTAAATGTGTTCTTTATAAATATAACAGGTTTTATATACATTGTACAGAAAAATCCAACACCGGTGAATCACCTTAAGCAGATTATAAATTGCTGATAGAATAACAGTAAAATTATGGGAGTAGGCGGGTCTAGTTTTCCATATAAGGAAACAGCCAAATTGTCCTAATAAATGGATTTACTAAATAGTTATTATGTCCATTGCACAAATAAATGAATATGTGGTCCCAAAATTTGAAAGTCCCTGGCTTTTGATTGGACAAAGAAGTAGGGTAAACTATAAACTTAAAGACAGATTTTACGCACTTTTGTCTGCAGTATTTCAATAATTTATCATGCATTAGAAACATCTCACTTTTTTTGAACTTTTAAAAATATAAGATATACATATTGTTCTCTGCGTTACACCGTATAGCCGAGAACCACTGTCTCAACACGGGCGTGGCCAAAACTGGTTTTGGTCAAGTTTTGTGGGTATAAAAGGTGATGTAAATCACCGGAGCGGTTTCTTCTAGCGAGCTATTCGTTCGTGTTACATCTCCAATTTTCACGTGGCAATGGATGAAGCACCTGGTGCACCCAACATGGAGGCATATATCAACGATAGGGTACAGTCGTCACTGAGCGCGCATAAAGAAGATATGCTCAAAGAAATCGGCGTGATGTTTTCAAAGATAAGTGACTCTAATAATTCTAGTCAGTTGACAAAAATAAGCCACATGATGGCAGTAGATACTCATAAATTTAAACGCAAAAGTAATGAAGAACAACATAAGTTCAATCAAAAACTTCACATTAAATTAGAGGAAGCTGAACAACTAACGGGCGACACTACCAAGTGTCAGGCTAAGATAGAAGAAGGTATTTATGTTTGTCGTTTTTTCTAAACAGCAATTCGTTAAGTAATATGCCAAAATGAATTAAAAATGCTAAGCAAAAACATTACATGTATTTTATATTGTATATACATGTATATCATAACAGTATCGATACTTCATGAAAACATTTTATGTATATTTTAAAATGTAACGTGAAAGGTATGTATGCTTTCACGACTTATTTCATTGTTTGTATTTAACGGGTTTGAAACACGTGCGCCCTAATGAGCGGATTTCGTTGTTCAAACAAGTTTGACGATAGCGTTACGAAAGCACGTGCTCAAAATTTAGTGATAATACGGTTGTGTTGTAAAGGTGTAGGCAGTGTTTTTTTTGTGAAACACAGCTTACTAAACGACATTGAGCGAGTGCAAAAGTCGTTTTGTATAGGATAGAAAATGACTATAGCAGTAAATATGCACACATGCCTTATTTATACAAGGTTTTAGTTTTCAAGTATGTGCGAAGTTTAATGGTACTGTACTATAAACAACGATAAATGTACTTTATATTTACCGTTACAATATTTATATGACAACATTAGTAGAGCTAATGCATAAAGGTACATGCCTTGTGTATGCATGCTTTTTGTAATTTTGAACTATGGACCGGTGCAAATGATGCGTATGGTCGGTACACAATGTGTTTTACCAGTTGTAAGGAATGTTGAACGCTCTAACATATTAATTGGAAGTCCGGTTACTTATATTATGTTTTTTCAGCAATTGAATTAACAATTGTTATTTAAAATATTTTCAGCAAAAGAGATGGTCGTATATCGACAAAAACTCATAAAAATCGCAGATTCAAGTGAATTGGGGTGGCGAGTGGTCGGAGAATACGAGTCAAATCCGTTGGCGGACGACTCCGACGACGAAAGAAAGATCTACAAGGCCGAAGCTCGAGCAAGTAAAAAGGTGAAGACCGAAAAAGCCAAAAGAGGAAAATCGGCTAGACCTGTCCCATACAAGAGACCACATGGTAGAACTCAGAATCCCATAGCAGTACCGAGCACGTCACATACGCCAACTGTTAAACCAGGATCATGCTTTGCTTGTGGAAAATCGGGGCACTGGCGAAAAGAATGCCCAGAAGTAAAATCTTATAACAAGATAAGTATTGATACTTATATTTTAAGTAAGTCTCTTAGTTCAGAGATGGCTGCGGAAGAGCAGGACGGTAACACGTATAGACACGTGGTTTATAACATGTCTAAAGTAGCATGCACGAGTAAGTACGCTTCGCATAGCGATAAGGTACAGGGTAAAGCCAATGGTTGTTTGGAACCAGAACAATTAGTCTCGGAAAAGACACAAGGTAACACAATTGTTGTTTCTCCAGTAGGTAGGTTGAAGGAACATACCGAAAAATGGAATCAGGTAGCCGGAGATTTTATCTTAGATGTAATTAAAGGTGGATATAAAATTCCATTTAAAACATTTCCCAAAGAATCGATGATGAAAAACAATAAATCTTCACGGGATAGTCCAATTTTCGTTGAATCGGAAATTAAGGCATTGGTACAAAAAGGGATTGTTTCAGAAGTTACGAATAAACCTTTAGTAGTAAACCCATTGACCGTGGCATACAATAGGAAAGGCAAGCCCAGACTGGTCCTGGACTGTAGGCATATTAATTCACATATACATTTGTTTAAGGTAAAATTTGAGGACATTAAAGTTGCAGGAGAAATGTTTCTTCCCGGCTCATTTTGCTTTACATTCGATCTTAAAGGTGCTTATCATCACATTGATATTTGTAATGAGCATAAAACATTTTTAGGTTTTTGTTGGGTTATAGACGGAGTTCTTAAGTATTTCGTGTTTAACTCCCTACCGTTCGGTTTATCTTCAGCGGGACACATTTTTACTAAGGTTTTACGAGTCGTGGTTACATATATCAGATCATACGGTCATAAGGTTGTAATGTATTTAGACGATGGCATCGGAGGTCATAACTCATACGAGCAGGCTATAGTTAGCAGCGATTTTGTAAAAATGTCTTTGGTAGATTTTGGGTTTTTATTAGCAGACGACAAGTGTTCTTGGGAGCCAATCAAAAAAGTAACATGGTTGGGGAACATTCTAGATTTTTATGCAAATAGGCTGTTTATTACAAACGAAAGAATAGATAGGTTAGAATCTTCTATCATTTCTGCAATCCAGCATGTAATATTGGATAAATTCTGTATGGTGCCAGTAAGAGTTTTAGCATCAATTGTTGGGCAAATTATTTCATTGCAGTTTGTTCTTGGTAATGTTGTTAGAATGAGAACCAGAAACTTGTACAAATGTATACTTGCAAGAGCTAGTTGGAACGCTCCAGTCAAAATTACTGATAGCGCATTACAGGAACTTAAGTATTGGAAATGTAACGTTCGAAACATGAACAATGAAGGCAGACCGTTACGTCGTTCGGAAACATGCGAATATTCGCTGTATTGTGACGCCAGTGGTGACGGTTATGGTGGGTATTTAGTATACGAATTCATGCCAGATGTGGATGCAAACAACTTAAGTTCAAAGTATGTAGATGAAAGTCCCCCGGAAGTGGGCATGTTAGACATAGTGCTCCCGGAAGTGAGCCTCTCGTTTGACGAGAGAAAAGGTGGCAAAGATATGCTCCCGGAAGTGAGCTGTCATGATGCCAAGCGTTTGATGTACAATAGGGTGGATACAGAGTACGTGTATAGTACACTAGGCTCTGAGGTGATACCAATAATTAAAACAGGTAATAGAACATGTAGTTCTGGAGATGTTACAAATGAGGTAACTGGTACTTGGAGTACCGAAGAACGTTTACAAAGTTCTACTTGGAGAGAAACTGAGGCTGTAAGAAGGTTGATTAAGTCACATGCGAATGATTTGGTAGGAAAATCAATAAAGGTATACTCGGATAACAAAAACGTAAAATCCGTCATAACCAATGGTAGCAATAAACCAGTTTTACAATATTTGGCTACAGATATTAACGATTTGTGTAAACAACATGACATTGTTTTATGTCCAGAGTGGATCCCAAGAGCCGAAAACGAGCTCGCTGATCACTTGAGTAGATGTAAAGATAGTGATGATTGGTACATATCAAAACGTGTATTTATGTTTTTGAGTGAATTATGGGGTTGTCATACTATAGATCGTTTTGCATCAAATTATAACAATAATTGTAGCCGATTCAATTCAAAATGGTGGGTGCCCTACACGGAAGGTATAAATGCTTTCGACCACTGTTGGCAGGGTGAAAATAACTGGTTAGTACCGCCACCCAGGCTTGTTGTAGATTGTTTGAACAAAATAAAAAATGAACGCGCCACCTGTTCAATGGTGATACCTCAGTGGAAATCGGCACCTTTTTGGCCTCTTGTATGTAACGAATTCGGTCAATTTATGTCTTATATTGTTGACTACAGGGTTTTGCCGAAAACAGGTGCTGTATGTACGGGTAGAGGAAATAATGGAATTTTTGCATTTGATCCATTATCTTTTAATATGATAGCGTTACGGATTTGTTTTGCACGTACAAACAAAGTGCTTCATTTAGCTTAGCCATAATGTAGTTACTACAAACGTAACTATATCCAGATACATGTATGTATATTATATATGCTAGGCATGTTATATTCTTATTATAAATTTTCAACAGGTATTGACTTAAAAGATACCATTCACGCAAGTTTGGCGAGAGAAGGAATCGATATGAACAAACAAGATTCCTGCATTGACCATATGGCTAGTTACATTGTACAATCCAGAGCAGACACGACAGTAAAGAAGTACAGTGGGTATTTTAAAAGTTTCCAAAAGTTCTGTGAAAATAAATCATTATCAGCAAAACCGGCATCTCCAATGTGCGTGTCCCTGTATCTGACACATATTCTAGACGAAGGAAAATCCGTAAGCGTAGTGACGTCAGCGCTATATTCCATCAAATGGATGCATTCAATTCATGGTTTAGAAGATCCCACGGACAATTCAATCGTCAAACATCTTGTTGATGCTGCAAAAAGGTTGCGTTCTAAGCCCGTCATAAAGAAAGACGTTATTGACTCCAGTATGTTAAAATCATTGTGTTCACTGTTTGAGCGAGATATGACTTTGGTAAATCTCAGAGATTTATCTATGATTTTGTTATGTTATGCAGGTTTTCTTCGTTTCAGCGAGTTAAGTTCATTGAATTGTAATGATCTCACTTTCAACATAGATCATTTGATGATCAGGATTAAGAGTAGCAAAACAGATATATATAGGGAAGGGAAAGATGTTATTATAGCCAAAGGTTCTTCAAATGCTTGCCCATATATCATGGTGCAAAATTACATGCACTCCGCAGGTCTCTCCGTGGCATTAGAGCAGTACTTATTTCGACCTATTCAAACATTAGGGGGAAAACGTATCTTGATTAAAACTAATAAACAGTTAAGCTATACTCGAGCAAAAGAATGTATTGTTTCAAAGCTAAAAATGGTTGCTCCAAATTTAAAACTGGGAACGCATTCGTTGCGCGCAAGTGGAGCAACTTCTGCCGCAAACTGTGCGGGGGTTTCGGACAGATGTTTGAAACGGCACGGTCGTTGGAAAACCGACCAAGCCAAAGATGGTTACATAGTTGATTCAATGGCAAAGAAGCTTAATATAACCAAAAATTTAGGTTTATAATTAAAAAATGACAGTGAAAATTGAATTTGGGATGCTCTTCTTCTATACTTTGTAACATTCTATAAATGCGTACTCGCCAACGCTAACTTAAACTGAGTTTGTAGTTTTGTGTCATGTATGGTGTTGAGACATATTGTTCTCTGCGTTACACCGTATAGCCGAGAACCACTGTCTCAACACGGGCGTGGCCAAAACTGGTTTTGGTCAAGTTTTGTGGGTATAAAAGGTGATGTAAATCACCGGAGCGGTTACTTCTAGCGAGCTATTCGTTCGTGTTACATCTCCAATTTTCAAATTCAATTTTCAAAGACAAGTTGAAACATATAATTATATATATATTTTACTGCAAACTCCGCTTTATCAGAGGAGTTGATCTTAGAATCTAGATGTGTTCGACATCGAACAGAAATACATGAGCCAATGTATCGTGGTCTTATTTTTAAGATCGTTTTATTATAATGGTTGTTTTTTATTGAGGGTTATTAGTAACATGCCAAGTGAAATGTCCAGATGCATGTATGTTAAAATTATTGTCATTTGTATAATCATTATGATGTTATACTGTTAAAATCATATTACATTCGGCTGCGATAGAATGGAAACAGTTTCCAGAGTATTTTTCTTACAAAAGTTTATCTCTGGTTTTCACCTGATCCATTTTATCGCATGGTCATGCCGTATTGCATTTTATACTGAATATTATATGATAATGAACGTTTGAGTACTCATGTAAATTCATAGACCTTATGAATGTACTCTTGTTGTAAATACATATTTGAACTATGCATTGTCACACGTAGCACGAATAAATGCGTACTCGCCAACGCTAACTTAAACTGAGTTTGTAGTTTTGTGTCATGTATGGTGTTGAGACCTATATCTATCTTCAGTTTTTGCTGCAGTTATAATCCAGTCTAAAATATATTGTTTAGCTTATGTATTTTGGATTTAAAGACAATATGAATTTCCAAACTATATTAAATATTGAGTGCTATACTACACGTATATGTATTCTGTATAGCTATGATTTTTATGAGCAATACAGAAAGGGTATTTGAATTATATAATAATATAATTATATATAATGTATATAAGTACGTGATGTTGTAATGTGACATACGGTCTAAGTGTGACAAACACTAATTGCCAATTAACACTTTATAAGGAAGTGATTAAAATCATAAGATGATTTAATTGACTCTTGTCAACAACAACAGTCCATTTACAGGATACACAAGTATTGACACGTTCAATCATAATATAATTTACTAATCATAAGACCCAAACGTACTCCAATTATGACAATGATATGTGTCAATTGTTATTTCTTATCAGATTTAAGCCACCCCCCTTAGCTCAGTTGGTAGAGCACGAGACTAGTAGTCACTACTGATCTCGGAGTTGTGGGTTCGTATCCCGGGCTGGCCAACTAAAATTACTAATAGTCTTTTGGAAGAAACTTTAAACATAGGTCCCATGTATGGTGATATACACCTGGCATGTAAAAGAACCAGGGATGCCTCTGGAATTGGGGCATCATTTGTATTATCATGCACTATCCCCCAAAAACTAAAAGTACTAAATCTCTTCTTGGGGCCTCGCCCATATGAATTATCCGGTGGCGAGGATAAAGAAACACATTCAATAATAAATAAGTAAGTAAGTAAGTAAGTATATTGTTTATTAAAGTGACATGTGTAAATATGAGCAAAAAAAGTATAAAACATATAATGGATACACCCGGTGTAACGGTCAGTTTTATCCCCCGCCCAGTTTATCCCCCGGGGGATAAAACTGACTGGGGGAAGACGGGGCCTGTTAGATGTAACGGTCAGTTTTATCCCCCGCCCAGTTTATCCCCCGGGGGATAAAATGGGCCGGCCCGGTTTATCCCCCCCTAGTCCTTTTCTTCCCCCACCCCAGGCCTATTCTTCCCCCACCTAAGCAATGTATATTTTAAGGTACTACTGATTATAATGCTACTTTTGATTAAATTAATGTTGTTTCAACCTGAAAACGTGGTTAATTTGTTCTTGAAGTGGCTAATCTGTTAAAACAGTTTGATCAAGATTTGGTTCATTATTGCCATTATTTTGGTCTTATTTTATCCCCCGCCTAAGTAAAGTTAATATGATGAGGGGGAAGAAATGGCCTAGTCGATTTTATCCCCCACCTGAGTATAGTTAATACAATGATGGGGGAAGAAATGGCCTAGTCTATTTTATCCCCCACCTGACTATAGTTAATATGATGATGGGGGAAGAAATGGCCTAGTCTATTTTACCCCCCACCTTAGTATAATTAATACGAAGATGGGGGAAGAAATGGCCTAGTCTATTTTATCCCCCACCTGATTATATTTAATACAATGATTGGGGAAGAAATGACCTAGTTTATTTTATCCCCCACCTTAGAATAATAAATACGGAGATGGGGGAAGAAATGGCCTAGTCTATTTTATCCCCCACCTGATTATAGTTAATACAATGATTGGGGAAGATATGGCCTAGTCCATTTTATCCCCCACCATAGTATGCTTAATACGAAGCTGGGGAGGGAAATGGCCTAGTCTATTTTATCCCCCACCTTAGTATACATAATACGAAGATTGGGGAAGAAATGGCCTAGTCTATTTTATCCCCCACCTGATTATATTTAATACAATGATTGGGGAAGAAATGGCCAAGACTAATTTATCCCCCACCTTAGTATAATTAATATGAAGATGGGGGAAGAAATGGCCTAGTCTAGTTTATCCCCCGCCTTAGTATAATTAATATGAAGATAGGGGAAGAAATGGCCTAGTCTATTTTATCCCCCACCTGAGTATAGTTAATATGAAAATGCGGGAAGAAATGGCCTAGTCTATTTTATCCCCCACCTTAGTAATTAATATGAAGATGGGGGAAGAAATGGCCTAGTCTATTTTTTCCTCCACCTGAGTATAATTGATACAATGATGGGGGAAGAAATGGCCTAGTCTATTTTCTCCCCCACCTTAGTATAATTAATATGAAGATGGGGGACGAAATGGCTTAGTCTATTTTATCCCCCACCTTAGTATAGTTAATATGAAGATGGGGAAGAAATGGCCTAGTCTATTTTATCCCCAACTTAGTATAATTAATATGAAGATGGGGGAAGAAATGGCCTAGTCTATTTTATCCCCCACCTTAGTATAGTTAATATGAAGATGGGGGAAGAAATGGCCTGGTTTATTTTATCCCCCACCTGAGTATAGTTGATACAATGAAGGGGGAAGAAATGGCCTAGTCTATTTTATCCCCCATCTTAGTATAATTAATATGAAGATGGGGGAAGAAATGACCTAGTCTATTTTATCCCCCGCCCGAGTATACTTAATATGAAGATTGGGGAAGAAATGGCCTAGTCTATTTTATCCCCCGCCTGAGTATAGTTAATAAATTGATTGGGGAAGAAATGGCCTAGTCTATTTTATCCCCCACCTTAGTATAGTTAATATGAAGATAGGGGAAGAAATGGACTAGTCTATTTTATCTCCCGCCTTAGTATAATTAATATGAAGATGGGGGAAGAAATGGCCTAGTCTATTTTATCCCCCGTCTGAGTATAGTTAATATGAAGATGGGGGAAGAAATGGCCTAGTCTATTTTATCCCCCACCTTAGTATAATTAATATGAAGATGGGTGAAGAAATGGCCTAGTCTATTTTATCCCCCATCTTAGTATAATTAATATGAAGATGGGGGAAGAAATGGCCTAGTCTATTTTATCCCCCGCCTGAGTATAGGTAATAAATTGATTGGGGAAGAAATGGCCTAGTCTATTTTATTCCCCACCTTAGTATAGTTTATATGAAGATAGGGGAAGAAATGGCCTAGTATATTTTATCTCCCGCCTTAGTATAATTAATATGAAGATGGGGGAAGAAATGGCTTGTCTATTTTATCCCCGCCTTAAAATAATTAATATGAAGATGGGGGAAGAAATGGCCTAGTCTATTTTATCCCCCGCCTTAGTATAGTTAATATGAAGATGGGGGAAGAAATGGCCTAGTCTATTTGATCCCCCGCCTCCACCTGAGTATAATTAATATGATGTATTAAATATAATCAGGCGGGGGATAAAATAGACTAGGCCATTTCTTCCCCATCTTCATATTAATTTTACAAAGGTGGGATTTAAACTAGACTAGGCCATTTCTTCCCCCATCTTCATATTAATTTTACAAAGGTGGGGGATAAAATAGACTAAGCCATTTCTTCCCCCATCTTTATATTAATTATACTGAGGTGGGGGATAAAATAGACTAGGCCATTTCTTCCCCAATCATCATATTAACTCTACTCAGGCGGGGGATAAAATAGACTAGGCCATTTCTTCCCCATCTTCATATTAATTTCACAAAGGTGGGGGGATAAAAAAGACTAGGCCATTTCTTCCCCCATCTTTATATTAATTATACTCAGGTGGGGGATAAAATAGACTAGGCCATTTCTTCCTCCATCATCATATAAACTATACTCAGGTGGGGGATGAAATGGACTAGGCCATTTCTTCCCCCATCATCATATTAACTCTACTCAGGCGGGGATAAAATAGACTAGGCCATTTCTTCTCCAATCATTGTATTAAATATAATCAGGCGGGGATAAAATAGACTAGGCCATTTCTTCCTCATCTTCATATTAATTTTACAAAGGTGGGGGATAAAATAGACTAGGCCATTTCTTCCCCCATCTTTATATTAATTATACTCAGGTGGGGGATAAAATAGACTAGGCCATTTCTTCCCCCATCATCATATTAACTCTACTCATGCGCGGGATAAAATAGACTAGGCCATTTCTTCCCCCATCATCATATAAACTATACTCAGGTTGGGGATGAAATGGACTAGGCCATTTCTTCCCCCATCATCATATTAACTCTACTCAGGGGGGGATAAAATAGACTAGGCCATTTCTTCCCCAATCATTGTATTAAATATAATCAGGCGGGGATAAAATAGACTAGGCCATTTCTTCCCCACCTTCATATTAATTTTACAAAGGTGGGGGATAAAATAGACTAGGCCATTTCTTCCCCTATTTTCATATTAATTTTACAAAGGTGGGGGATAAAATAGACTAGGTCATTTCTTCCCCCATCTTCATATTAATTTTAAAAAGGTGGGGGATAAAAAAGACTAGGCCATTTCTTCCCCCATCTTTATATTAGTTTTACTCAGGTGGGGGATAAAATAGACTAAGCCATTTCTTCCCCCATCTTTACATTAGTTTTACAAAGGTGGGGAATAAAATAGACTAGGCCATTTCTTCCCCATATTCATATTAATTTAACAAAGGTGGGGGATAAAATAGACTAGGCCTTTTCTTCCCCCATCTTCATATTAATTTTACAAAGGTGGGGGATAAAATAGACTAGGCCATTTCTTCCCTTATCTTCATACTAATTATACTAAGGTGGGGGATAAAATAGACCAGGCCATTTCTTCCCCCATCATCGTATTAACTATAGTCAGGTGGGGGATAAAATAGGCTAGGTCATTTCTTCCCCCATCTTCGTATTAACTTTACACAGGCAGAGGATAAAATTTACCAGTCTATATCTTCCCCATCATAATTTTTTGGGTGGGGGAAGAAGAGGCCTGGGGTGGGGGAAGAATAGGACTGGCGGGGGATAAAACTGACTGGGGGAAGACGGGGCCTGTTACCTGTAACGGTCAGTTTTATCCCCCGCCCAGTTTATCCCCCGGGGGTTAAAACTGACTGGGGGAAGACGGGGCCTGTTACACCGGCCCAATGGACCTATAAGTCACTATCAAACTAAAATTTTAACATGCTATCGCATGATCAAAACATCATGGCAAATAAATATAAATACATTATAATACATAAAGAAAACAAATAATTATATATAGGTAGAATTTCTTCTCTGTACAAAGGCACTAACTAAATATTTGGCAACCTTTCTTGGATATTGATTAAGCAAGTGTCTTAATTTGTTTGCATCGGTCATTTGCTGAATCTGAACCATGTGTATCAAATTATTTTTCTCTGTCTACTGCTAAATTAATTAAACAAATACATTAAAGTGTATAGAGCTATATTTTAACAGTCATTCAATGCCAAAATAATTACTTGCATCGTTTTTAGTATGATACTAGACTACATTCATTGCAAATTAAAACTTTTGGTGGGTTCCGTGTACTTTGAATCAATCGTTGAAAATAGACGATTCTTATAGTTATATAGGGTGTTCTAGAACACTTTTGTGTGAAAATGGACAGTTTGCATGTCCAATAAATAACAGAGAGAGTTTCTGTTAAAACTGAAGTGAAAACTGATCTAATGGATATGAAAGCATAATTGTTTTTCATTTTTTGAAACTTTAAAAAAAAATATCTTCCAATATAGCTCTATACACTTTAATATTTTATATTGCATTTTGAAAAAAATATAAGTTACAGGCATTCCCTATTTTCGGTAGCCAAGCATAATTTGGCAATAGTGGTGTAATATTTTCTTTTTTTTAGTAATGGCGACCTTGAGGCTTGATCCCCACAGGCCCAACTGTCAATCCAAAGCAAGGTTTTCATATACCTGTCAAGAGTATGATAACTGCCCTATTGCACTGGAAAATAATGCACTAACTACAATACTGCACTGGAAAAGAGTGCAATAACTGCAATACTGCACTATGTGTGCCTTTTATACCACCACACACATCATGTCCTCAGTTGAGCTATGATATAAAACAGATAGAGAACAATCCCTTCAATATCTTATGATATATCGGTCACACACCTTTCACTTATCAAAATAACCTCATGTTCCAGTTCCCTATCTAGAACTTATTTACAAATTCAGTTCAAATTAGTCAATAGGTAAGATTCCTCGATAAATGGATACTATTTATAATTATTGTAAAATCATTAATTTTCATGAAGGGATTTAATTTCTTGGTTCATCACCAACCACGAAATCAAATCCTGTTGAACAATAATTTGACCCTTAATAATAATAATCAATGTCCCATCATAACGGTCTTATAAACCAAAACCACAAAATTTTGTTCCATCGAAATTAAATGATTTTACAGTAGATAAATCTGTATCATTCTTCATCAGTTCAAGGCTAAATTTTATGATAAACTTACATACTAACACATTATTTCGGTCAAATTTTCAAATATGAAGTGATAAAGACAATTTTAATCAGTATCGGACCAGTCAAAAATAACAACAACAACAACATAAACTTGTGACTGAAAAGTCAGTATGTTACAGACCTTAATTCCATGAAAAAACTTAAGTTATTGCCCATTTTTTTAATACATATATTATGGGTTGAATGAGTCAAATATTTACTAAAATTTATTATTTCATCTCAGTGAGATACCAATTTAATAGAACAATACATAACGGTAATAAATCTGATTGTAACGTAAGCAAAATGTTGATATAAACCAATGCTTGATCTCCTTAAATTGTCACTTATTCCTTAAATAAGCCACTTTTGGGCTTAATTTCACCCCAATAAGAATCTTACATCACAAGCAGGTACTTGAAACCAAGATTTTTTTAATAAGGAGTTAGTTCAATTATATATGAATTATACCAGTGAGACAGAAAACTTCTGTGTTCGTTCTTCGAGGTCAACATTTAAAGTCGGAATCCACTCCTGACCTAATTGCAGGAAAATATAGACGCAGAAAGTATATTTATACTTAAATCACATAATTACAGTTCAGGGAATTTGACCTGCACCTGATTGCTATTTTATAATAAATATAGACAATACATCAGCTGTTAAATTAGGCTAATCAAGGTCTAGGATCATGTGAAATTCTCAGTGCCATAATTATATTTACAATTCAAACCACAATGGAAGTACACACTTGAAGTATCAATCATATCTCTGATCAAACATAACTTAACAGGAAATTTATACATGTCCTGCCACACTGGTAGTGTACAAAACTACAGCTATGTTGTACAGTGTAAATACAAACATTTGATGTCAAATAAGAAATTCAAATATTATAGTCATTTCTGTTTAACATTAAGGTCAATGTGACCATGACTTTAGACACGCTGACCTCAAAATCAATTTAAGCAATAAAGTCAAACAATCTGTTAAAGGTCAGAGTAAAATTTAACTAAGACGAGCATACTCAAAAACAATAGGGGACATTTTCAGGTCACAAACAACAAGTATACATTACACGTTTGTCATGTGTAACCTTTTTATCATCTTGTTTCCAGCTATACCTCTTAATTGCTTAATAATTCATTATATTATTCCTTTTTATGTCCATTGTATTCAAGACATATTCTTAATAACTAGATTAAGACTAGCATTCTTTTATTATTTATAAGCAAGTGTAGTATTATTTTTCAACTCTTTTGTCGGTTTAAAGCTAGATTTTTATTTCGATATAATATGAATACGAGGGTATATCCAAAAGTAATGTCACTCCTTCCGTGGTTTATTTGTTTATCGGTCGATATGCATAAACTTGATATCAAAATGTTCAGCAATTCAATTCCGATTAATAACCAACGTGTTCCATTATTCTATTTTCATAATTGGATTATATGTTCATTTGAAATATACCTATGACGTCATATCGCCGCACACGAAAATTACGATATTTGTTTATTACCATAACGATTTTCTTTTATGCGTTTTTATATAAAAAAAATTCTCGAAAGCAGACGATAATTTCGCGACTTGATGAAACCAATGTGTTGTGCCTGTTGCTAAAAATTAATTGACGTCATTCTATTTTGAAACTCGCAATATATTTTCAACGTACTGATTACTTAGCGAAAACACTGCAGATTTGTGACAAAAAGACGCCGCGCGTAATAATGCACTTTGCCTAAAAAGTTGTGAAAGTCACCTACTGAATATTTAGTTACACAAGGCGGCAACATAGTCTCGTGTACCTGTTGTATAAGCTTTTAAGGGGACATGGATCAACAAATCATTATCGATAGAGAGTCATATGAACGGTTTGCAGTAGATCCTGAAAAGAACCCCAAGAGTATTTTTAACGTCGTACATACAATTCGACGTTCAAAACTGCCATCATTTATTGGTGAGTTTATTGTTTTGCTGTGGGACTATCTAGAGGACACTTAACAATAATTTGATTTCGCAGAGAGTAAGTGTCGGGTGGGTTACACATATTTTAAGGTCGCGCAAATGACTGCATTGTATATGAGTCGTTAGAAATTACCAGGGATAAACTTCTGCTGTATGAGTAGGTGTCGACAAGTAACGTCATTGTGACGTCGTTGACGTCGGACTTGTGGCGATGTTCGTAAGTATGTCTCATATAAAAATTCATATCTCAAGAACTGTTCTGTGCTTTTTTGTGAAATTTGGTCATCGTATTCAAATTAGATTGAAGTTACGGTGTGAAAAAATTCGTGGTTTTACTGGCATTATACACCATTTTATAGCATCAGTGACATTACTTTTGGATATACCCACGTACATGTATAGACAATAATAATATATATACAGTGTATAAATATATGTAGATTTGTTTCTGTACTTTTCTTGTAAATAATTTTACCAGACCAGTCTCTTATAATTCTCTGTTAGAATGGTCACATAATAATGACTCTGTGATATAATATAATGTGATTGTATTTGTATATATGTGAATGAGACTTAAATAAATAAAGAATATACAAGCTTTTGAGGAGTAGAGAGCTTGGTCAGGGGCGTTACAAATGTCAGCTTTTCATATATGACAAACGACACCTTCAGTTCTTCAGTAAGTTATCTTATGTTTTCATTTTACACAGTCTGTCAGATGAAGTGAAATGTCTTCCAATTGACAACGTCTTTTCTTTCATAAAATTCTCACAATCTTACATAGTCAGTTTGATTCTGGTTCATCAAAAGAAAAGTTCCAAGTCAAAAACTACCTTGCCTGGAACTCAGTTTTGGTAATTTTTTCCCATCTCGAGGTGGTACTTTTCTTACCTTGGAACACCAGACATCCACTCTACAACCGTCACAGCATCCCTGACTTACCTTACACATTCAGCATCCAGGGGTTTTATTCACATACGTTCACGTTGTAAGACTGAAACTCAGACTTAGACTTAAAATTGACAAAATTAATAATCACTGCCATTTCGTTGAAGTTAGATTTATCCATGTGAAATTTAATCTGATAATTTGGTGTTACCAACTCATCAAGTATACCCATTTATATCAAAATTTGTAGATTAATAACAACATGAGAGCGAATAGATCATTTGACAATGTTAAGTCTAAGTCTGTATTTTAGACTTACAATGTTTGTGAAAAGGCCAAGGGGTTCCATTAGCCTCTGAGTCAGAAGGGTTACTAGTAGTTTGAAACTTTTGCCTAAATGTGACCATTTCGAAGTACCATTGATTATAAGACAAAACTACCCCTTAAACTAAATTTTTAAGATGTGTAAACCCTGATGAAGGCTTAAATGTTAAGCCAAAACGTAGTTAATAATAAAATGATAAACTCCTTCATTGTTTAGTCGTGTGGTTCCACTTACTCCTTTAATTATTGTTCTAAATTTTTAAGAGTCAAATTGTAGCTTTTAGGAAATTTGGAGGGTCGAAACCCCTACTTCTCCTGAGTCAAATTGAACCCCAGAGCATCTAGGCTAATGACTACTCACAAAGCAATATTTTCTTACCTTTAGTTGGAGTTTTACGGAACACTGACTTTAATGTGTGGGCTCGTTTGTTTATATGTTGTGTCTTCTTCTCTGCAAACTTTGAGAACAGTGGAGTCTTGTCTGAACTTCCCGGAGATCTGTAGGTGAATAATTACAGGAACCAGGTAAATTATGGGTTACCGAAAATCACATAATATGTAAAAAATAATGGGGTACCAGATAACATAACTATTTCGAGAACAATGGTCGGTGTCTTGTCTGAACTAACTGTAGATCTGAAGGAAATATAAATCAACGGTGAATAATTACCTGAGTAAAAGGTAAATGACTGGGTACCAGACATCGTGACTTACATCACAAATAATGGGGTACTAGAGCTATATGATGGGGTACCAGAGAACATAACTATTGGAGGCGATTTCCTGAGGAAGAACTACTGAACCAGTCTGTCAGACACATCTGGTGCATTTTTGTTAAAATTTAGTTACCCCACCACAAGACTTAGTTATGATATCAATCATGAATGGATCAGATGCACAGAACTAATATGTAAGATGGGTGAAACTTGTATACCGTATTCGCCCGAATAAAAGCTCCCCCTTTTTGTTGAAAATTTATCTTTTGAAAAAACTTATTAATGTTTAATATAATGGTTATAAATATTTTGTTATTGCTTCATCAATAACATAAACATATATTATGATTTTTTCACCATTTTTTTTAAAATTAAGACCCCCAAATAAAGAACCCCTTTTGCAAGGGCGTTTGGCCCGGGGGCGTTTATTCAGGGGTATACGGTATGTACTTACAGTTTTTGTTTCTGTGATTCTTTCTCCAGTTGAGCATGTTTTACTTTCTGACATTCTTCACGGTAACATATAGAACAGTATCCCTGCCATAACTGGTTACCATAGAAACCACAGCCATTCTTACACAATAACTCTGACTCTCCGATATGGAGCTTGGTCGGTTTTTTGGCAGACATTGTTTCTACCTGAAAATACATAATTGAATTGAATTATGCTGTATTAAATTTAAATTATACAGGTAAGCTAATCTATCCATGGGTATAATCATATCTATAAAATATATTTGTCCACAACAGTTCCTGCATTGTTTCTTGAATTAAATTAAGAAGTAGAGCAATTTTGTCAATAATTATTCTCAGACGACATTCATTGCATTGTTTGAAATTTCCAAAAGCCTAACACAGTTACTGGGTACTGTATAAAATGTTAGTATTGAAATATTCAGCGATAGTTTTTCTTCTTGACCTTATGCACATAAGTATTGTGAGTGAGGTTGCATGTATGGAAAGGTGAAAGGCATTTACACATTAGTTGCAGGTTACACTACAAGATACTACATTATTTTTATGACATGTTTTCTAATGAAATACTGAGATTTATTTTGGTGAATTTAAGACTATAATATTTCACTTCTACAAATTAAAGGCACAGAAACTTATTGAGTTTGAGCGTTTGCTTTGAGTGCGGGAGGTCCCGGGTTTAATCCCAGGCCACATCATACCGAAGACGACATAAAAATGGTCCAAGAAATACCCTTGCTAGACGCTCAGCAAAGAAGGAAAACTGACTTCACTTAAAAATAAAATTAGGATTAAGGTGTCTAGAGTGATTAATATCAGTTGGAAAAACTTGTTTCACAATCAACCTTAAATAAATTGGTATAATAAACTACAGAAACATATACAGTTTACAAGTGTGGCAACACACTGTGGCAAGATGAGCATGACTCATACACATATTGATTCTATACAGTGAACTTATGCAGACAGATTTATAGCTTAAAGTATACAAATATGGTCCACACATACATACATGAGATGTATCATGACCTGATAAAACAATAATTGCTGAGTTTGAATATACAAACCATGATGTAAGTACTCAGTAGAAACTTCAAAAGATTTTTTATAAATATGTGCGACTGTACATTATTTGGTTATCACAGAGAATGAAGGAGCTTGGGGATGGGCCCAGGAGCATGGAGAAACAGGCCATAGACAGATTTGGGTGAAATGGGCAATATTAAAGACGTCTCAGTTACTTATGAAAAAGTCAATTTCAGTTTTACTGTAAACTAATACCTGAAAGTTTGATGTCACACAAGATATGCTGTAAAATGTCCTAAATCTGAAGTTGAACAGCGGTTACATCCAGTAAGGTGAATAATTTCACTAGTTGAGCTTTTTAATTAATATAGACTATTACTACGTCTATATTGATATTACTATTATGTTACACTTACAGTAACTGATGTAAGTTGTATTTATATACAGTAAGAGATAATTGTACACCAGTAAATACCAGTTAAGTTGATTATTTGAGATAACAGATTTTCTATCAGAGGTTATTTACATTGCACAAATCATACTGATATACAGGAAGATAAACCTAAATAGTTTGTTGATCAGTCAACAATCAGTGGACAACCAATTAATCACATAGCATCGGATGTTTGATATGAGCCAGGGTAGCTGAAAGCCATAGAAGGTCAGGAGTGGAGCACTAACCAATTCGATGGCTTAGAACCAGAAGGTCGTAATTACTACTTACGACCTTATAAGACTCATACATATTTGAAATCTGCTTCACAAGGCGCTTCTTATGAGTCTATTTTCATGAAAATCTGAAATTGTTTTAAAAACGTGTTTTCCCATAGGTAAAGAGTAAATTACAGACAGTTTTCTGTTGTTTTCGTAATATATCGATTTTGTAGTTAGGACCTTCTGGTTCTAAGCCAGTAAATTGTTAAAATACTAGATCATTGGTAACCCAAGTGCCACAAGTTTGCTTTTCCGCTCCAATGAACCATTATTCATCAATAATTAAATACAAAACCATTAATTTAAAAGTGGATTAAATTTTGTGCATTTCATGGTTCACCTTCAACCACGAAATTCAAATCCCATCAAACAATGATTTTGACCATTATATTTATTGTACCTGAAATGCAAATCCGCAAATTAAAGTCCCATTGAAATGGTACTTTTTACCAAAACCACGAAATTTTATCCCATCGAAATGATTTAACAGTAAATAGAAGGTTTAGAAGCAATGAACTAAGCAATGGGTGGCGCTATAAGTTTAAAGTATGTTAGTGAAGACTTTTGTCATAAAAAGGTCTGCCAGGCCTAATCATGAAGTGACAGGGCCTTTTTTCCAAAAATTGGGAAGGGGCCTTAGCCTGTCATTTTGGGAAATTCAAGCGCGATTTTCGGCCAAATTGGGAAATTCAAGTGCGATTTTCGGCCAAATTAAGAAAAGGAAGTCTGACTCTAGTTACATCAAAAAAGGATAATGCAGTCCACATACATGTTAAATCATCCACGGCTTTCATGTTTTCTTATAAAGTTTAGAAGTCCTCACTTTTCTTGAACAACAAGAGTCCATTATAGCCAACAACTGTCACCATTAGTTTCTCTCAGTATTTAATCATTCTTTCTTAAAGTTCTTTTTAAAACATAACATTTCCATTGTATGAGCTGTCAATTAATTTTGCGATTTTTGTCCTCGATATTTCAATTCTGGACATATTTTCGGCCCGGATACGAACGGTACGGTCCCATACTGGACTTTAGCCGTTCTGCATAACAATATGGCCGCTGTCAGCGAGTCTCTTTCCACGCTAATAGATAACAAATGCACCATTGCTTCCGAGACGTCGCACTCGTAATTAAATTAAAAAATATATAGGTGGCCGTTCATTTAATCGATAAGTAATGTCAAGCGAATGATACATACTTTTTCTTCATTTTAACTGAAGACTAAATAAACGCCGTACCGTGAGAATTCTACACATTGGGAATTTAGCATTGATTTTTTGGGGGAAATTCTCTTACAAAATTGGGAAAAAAGATGTTTTTTGCGATTGGGAAGTCACCGAAGATCAGCCTCTGTTTTAGAAGGAGAAAAGACCCTGAGTTATTATTTTAAACATAAATATTAGAATTCGCTCAAACTGGTTCATAGCCTTCACTTTATAACCAACGTTCAATTGATACATTATACATATATGATTGACCAGCACTATATTATGTAGCAAAACAGAAGCAAGTTCCATAATAATTGTACAGTCACCAGTCCACTCACCAGTCATGTCAGTGGTCATATGATTATGAATACAAAGATTAGACAAAAAGTCAGACGTTAATTTTGAAGTCAACGTCAAAAAACGAACACATTTAATAAATCTTCCTCACCAGAAATGTAATTGTAAAATAATATATAACAAACACTCACCTTAATCAGTAATGTAGAGGATTAAAGAGCCAAAAGTCGACACTGTTGACAGATCATACGATCGATACCAAATTTAGGTCAAAGCTGAATTTTAATATAAAGGGAAGTAACCGTAAACAGTAATGGTCGGTAATAAAAACCCAAAACCCGTACAGTACTTTAGTGTCGTCACGATATCACATTTTCCGAGGTTTACATTTTCATTATTTTAGGCCTGTATTTAATTATACTGTTACATTGTATTCTCATATTATTGATAATGCTGTAACTGAGTGAAAAGAAAAATAGAAGATCTTTATTCCGACAAACGAAACCAGCATTAATTATTTCATCACTTATTTTAATCATATATGATTGAACAGTATAGGGTTAGAGATGACTCTGATAGGTAACCCAGAGGTAGTCTCGCGTGTATCGGTGCTTTACACCGGGCACGTTAAAGAACCAAGGAATCTTTTGAAACGAGCTAGGGTATCGCACCCGGATTCCTTGTATCTCACCAATGCAAATTACACGGAAGAAAGAGAAAGAGCACGAGCCCGATGAGCAGGAAGTATAGGACCATTCATGTATATCATTAATGCTGAAAGAACCACTACTTGTACATGCAACTCAGTCTCTGCATGAGTAGCGTCTGGAATATCACCAGAGACATGCAATACCCACATCCCTGCCAGAGTGTGTGCTGTTGAGTGTTGTGGAGATGTGCGAGGTTCCTATGATGGCGTATCTTACTTATGGTAGCTCTCCTGGAAGAACCGTGAACACACCCCTATTGTACGCAGATTGCAATATACCAGAAGCTAGTTTGACTCGATGTCTACTTGTCCGCACAGGTTACAGTAGATCTTTCATTGAAAAAGAAATTTAACAAATGAAATTGAAAAAAAAATGTTTCACTCTCATATGAGAACCTGTTTAATTTTTGCGGACCACTGATACTGCCACCTGTGGTTCTGTGTAGTGTTCGACTTTGCTCCATCTAATACTATCTACTGGCCCCTGACTTGGACGAATGACTGGATCAAACAAGCGTCTTATTTCTGACATCACAGAACTTTATGTAATGAGCAAAAATGATGACGTTCACCATCAAGGTGATTTTGTGATAACGTGAAAGACAGAGAACAAAAAATATGAAAGATATTTTGCACATAGCAGTTTCAATCGTTATTTTACCGTTAGAAGTGTCAAGGAGCATTTTTTTCACCAAAAAGTGTTGGCTAGGATTGCCGTACACGTATTGTACAGGTATATACATCACTTTGATGGATATTTATCGAGTTATACCGTGTACATTTTGTCGAATGCTTTGACGAAATCCAGCAAAATGGCTTATCATTACTTTCCAGAGGCGATTTTACCGGGCGGTGGTGATAAAGGTTGATACACAACCCCATTTCCGTCGTGAAACCATGTTAGATATTAAGCCATTTTACTCGACTGTGACTACTTGAGTATACTGCTAAGGATGATGAATAGAATACATTTATATTCCAATCAATTGGTCATTTACAGGACATATGAATCACAGGTATTTATAAATGCATCAACTTGTAAATTAGGATATTAAGGAAAGCTATGCTTAATTCGTATTCGTAGAACACAAATAACAGAAGCATATTAATGAAATGCAATTTGAATTTCAACAGCTACTATAACAACCAATAGTTTGACAAATATTGATGTGAGTTATACAGGTTGATAGTTTGATGTTTGGTGATTATTTCTGTTCTTGAAAATGGGTACAACCACTGCTTCTCTCTAGACATTGGATAAGTCTCCAACGTTGAGAGACAGCTGAAGCAGCTTAGCTAGTGTTGGTGCTAATTAATTCACGCTCAGCTTAGCTAGTATTGGTGCTAATTAATTCACGCTCAGCTTAGCTAGTGTTGGTGCTAATTAATTCACGCTCAGCTTAGCTAGTGTTGGTGCTAATTAATTCACGCTCAGTTTAGCTAGTGTTGGTGCTAATTCAGTCTCAGCTTAGCTAGTGCTGGTGCTAATTCACGTTCAGTTTAGCTAGTGTTGGTGCTAATTCACGCTCAGTTTAGCTAGTGTTGGTGCTAGTTCAGTCTCAGCTTAGCTAGCGTTGGTGCTAATTCACGCTCAGTTTAGCTAGTGTTGGTGCTAATTCAGTCTCAGCTTAGCTAGTGTTGGTGCTAATTCACGCTCAGTTTAGCTAGTGTTGGTGCTAATTCACGCTCAGTTTAGCTAGCGTTGGTGCTAATTCACGCTCAGTTTAGCTAGTGTTGGTGCTAATTCATGCTCAGTTTAGCTAGTGTTGGTGCTAATTCACGCTCAGTTTAGCTAGTGTTGGTGCTAATTCACGCTCTGTTTAGCTACTGTTGGTGCTGATTCAGTCTCAGCTTAGCTAGTGTTGGTGCTAATTCACGCTCAGTTTAGCTAGTGTTGGTGCTAATTCAAGCTCAGTTTAGCTAGCGTTGGTGCTTATTCACGCTCAGTTTAGCTAGTGTTGGTGCTAATTCATGCTCAGTTTAGCTAGTGTTGGTGCTAATTCACGCTCAGTTTAGCTAGTGTTGGTGCTAATTCACGCTCTGTTTAGCTACTGTTGGTGCTAATTCACGCTCAGTTAAGCTAGTGTTGGTGCTAATTCACGCTCAGTTTAGCTAGTGTTGGTGCTAATTCACGCTCTGTTTAGCTACTGTTGGTGCTAATTCACGCTCAGCTTAGCTAGTGTTGGTGCTAATTCATGCTCAGTTTAGCTAGTGTTGGTGCTAAGTCACGCTCAGTTTAGCTAGTGTTGGTGCTAATTCACGCTCAGTTTAGCTAGTGTTGGTGCTAATTCATGCTCAGTTTAGATAGTGTTGGTGCTAATTCACGCTCATTTTAGCTAGTGTTGGTGCTAATTCACGCTCAGTTTAGCTAGTGTTGGTGCTAATTCACGCTCAGTTTAGCTAGTGTTGGTGCTAATTCACGCTCAGTTTAGCTAGTGTTGGTGCTAATGCAGTCTCAGCTTAGCTAGTGTTGGTGCTAATTCACGCTCAGTTTAGCTAGTCTTGGTGCTAAGTCACGCTCTGTTTAGCTACTGTTGGTGCTAATTCACGCTCAGTTTAGCTAGTGTTGGTGCTTATTCACACTCAGTTTAGCTACTGTTGGTGCTCATTCACGCTCAGTTAAGCTAGTGTTGGTGCTAATTCACGCTCATTGTAGCTAGTGTTGGTGCTAATTCACGCTCAGTTTAGCTAGTGTTGGTGCTAATTCACACTCAGTTTAGCTAGTGTTGGTGCTTATTCACGCTCAGTTTAGCTAGTGTTGGTGCTTATTCACACTCAGTTTAGCTAGTGTTGGTGCTAATTCACACTCAGTTTAGCTAGTGTTGGTGCTGATTCAGTCTCAGTTTAGCTAGTGTTGGTGCTAATTTACGCTCAGTTTAGCTAGTGTTGGTGCTAAGTCACGCTCAGTTTAGCTACTGTTGGTGCTGATTCAGTCTCAGTTTAGCTAGTGTTGGTGCTAATGCAGTCTCAGTTTAGCTAGTGTTGGTGCTTATTCACACTCAGTTTAGCTACTGTTGGTGCTAATTCACGCTCAGTTTAGCTAGTGTTGGTGCTTATTCACACTCAGTTTAGCTAGTGTTGGTGCTGATTCAGTCTCAGTTTAGCTAGTGTTGGTGCTAATTTACGCTCAGTTTAGCTAGTGTTGGTGCTTATTCACACTCAGTTTAGCTACTGTTGGTGCTGATTCAGTCTCAGTTTAGCTAGTGTTGGTGCTTATTCACACTCAGTTTAGCTACTGTTGGTGCTAATTCACGCTCAGTTTAGCTAGTGTTGGTGCTAATTCACGCTCAGTTTAGCTAGTGTTGGTGCTAATTCACGCTCAGTTTAGCTAGTGTTGGTGCTTATTCACACTCAGTTTAGCTAGTGTTGGTGCTAATTCACGCTCAGTTTAGCTAGTGTTGGTGCTAATTCACGCTCAGTTTAGCTAGTGTTGGTGCTAATTCACGCTCAGTTTAGCTAGTGTTGGTGCTAATTAAGTCTCAGCTTAGCTAGTATTGGTGCTAATTCAGTCTATACCCTGGAGTTATATTTTGAGGTACATAAGAAATGTCTATATATTTATGTTGAGCCTTTTTATAATTATATATAGAATGTAGTAACCATCCCAATGATGTGAGGAGCAGTCGGAAATAACGAAACTTCATTGTTGGTTACGCATTGAGTCAGCGAGACCTCGGAACTTATCACTTATCACTGTGATAGATATACGCTTACACCGGATATTGCTAGTAATTAACCACTGTAGCCATAATCGTGTGCAATACCCCGTACACAATAAGATACTTGGCAATAATTGTACTGTAAAAATCACTATACTAGGTATATTTTCTACTTACATCTGTTTTACTTAGTATCTTTTTGCATTTTTTTCTTGTTTTTTTCAAAACACTTAGTATCCATTTTGTACTTACGACCATTGATTCTAAACTAGCGATTTCTGAAATAGATTGTCACCATATTACACAATATTGTCATGTTATTACATTAAAAAATGTGATACCGCGACGGTGGTCGAGAGGTTAGGGTGTCCGTATTCGGGGTCGGGAAGCCGAATTCGAATACCGGCGGAAGCTGATTTAGAATTAATGCGGCCTGTAGGTGACCCACCAGCTAGTTAAACAATGGTTACTGTAGACCCATCTGCTAGGCATCCGGTAGTATGAAAAGGGATCCGGGAGGTACATTGCGCCAGAAAAATAGCTGTCTCATAAGTCAAATTGGCTGGCCCTTACAATAGGGGTGACACTACAATAAACAAACATTTTACATGTTATTACATACAAAACAAATTGTACAATGGTCTCATACAAATGCTATAACTCGCCGTGCGTCGAACAGTTTACATAAATGATATTATGTAGTCTAGTATGAACAATGTCATCAATGAAATACCATGTGATATGTCTGACAGTTTTCTATCCAGTTCGAATTTGACACTTTCGTAGCTCGTTGGTATGGGAGTCTCTCAATACGATTAAGGCTTCAATATAAAGGCTAAGCAGATTTTACGAATTGCCTTTCAGATGCTTGTTTATGTTACAACATATCAATATTCTAGCTGCGTTGATTTCCTTTTCAATCCTCAAAGATTTCTGGTAACATAAGAATGCTAGTTCTAGGTTTCCAATCTGTTCCATTGTTTGACCGTTCAGGTTCAATGTTGTCTCCCGATGAGGATGGTTTGCGTGGTGAAGTGTATCTACCATATTGAGAAATTCGTCTGCACTCTCTTCAAGTGCCCCAATGTGATGGTTAAGTTTGTATTGTAAGAAGTACGTATATGCCAGGGACGACACTGTGGCACTTATCATCCATTTTGTAAACACACCAACTTTGGCATGACGCCAAGTTTTGCTGAATGTTATTTTGTACATTTCGTACTGGAGTTCCTTTGGTATACAATATCGTTCGTCTGGTGTGAAATAAACACACAATGCCAGGTGCTTCTTTAACAAAACATCTATTGTTTTGTTCTGGAAAAACAAGATATCGCGAAGCGCTTCTTTGCCATCCCCTAATACAATCGGGTTGAATCGTTTGCAAAAACAACGCGATAGAACATGCGTTGACCTATAGCGCATCAGAACATCATTGAGAACAATCGTTGTACATTCAAAATCATGGGAACAATATAACACTGAAGCCAACTTTAGATGGGTAGACATCACATCTGAGGACTGTATACCAAGGAGCAACCACTGAAAGGCTTCAGTTGACACAGGCTTCCCATATTGAATACAGTTTGATGACATTATTGAACCTAAAATGGAGCTTTGTAGGCTTATTTGTATTCTAGCAGCATTTTTGTCCCTATCATTGGTACAGTCACGCAAGTATTTGCCACAGTCCGCTATCCAACGTTTCCATTGACTTTCATTAACACGGATGCCGCTTTGTTCTTCATAGCAAAGATCTTGCAAATAGTAACATAAAATATGAGACATTAATTCAGTTCCCAAGTTAACTTCAATTTGCAACTGATTGTTTAATGATATTTTATCATCCTTAGCTGGCGGATAACGCAACAAATATCCGAACTTATCCAGTTGTATACCATACAGGTATTGTCCATTATCTCTGATCAAAGTACGCAATGTCTCGAGCAATGTATTGTGTGTCTCTGAATCCAGTCGTTTAAGCAAAAGATTATTTGACGGAACAATGAAATGTGGACATTTGTTTCTGGATATAAAGTTATACAAAGCAACAAGACAAAGATTCAAGCACTGTAGCAAGTCATTTTCTTCCCATATTTGCTTTGGTGTGTTGGATATTGTGTGGAACAATGTCGTCTTACAAATATAGCTTGATATTACAGAGTCAGACTTCGTGATGACGTCAAGTGTTGTTTTCTTTATATATTTCAACAATATGTAGCATCGAATCTGCGATGTTTTGAGACTAAACATGAGCAATCTTTCTGCTGATGAAAAGGAAATTCTCCATTCGAACTCACTATCTGGATATTCTTTACTTGGAGTAGGTACAACAAAACATTCACTTTTTATCATTTGTTCCACCATCTCGTCCCCAGGCCAGTTTCTCACTTTTTGTACGTCTCTAAACGTCTGCTGTATGCATTTAGGCCACGACTTACATGGAAGAGCATTGACAACATCAACATGTTCATCATAAGCAGTTACGTAATGGGATGCTGGTCCTTGACGACCACTGACTGAATTATGCCAGTTACCAACAAACATAAAGCTAGCCGAGTTTGGAAGATATCTTACTGTTCCATAATCGTTTTGACAAAACAAGTTAAGGATATCACAACACTGTAGAAGACAATATCCAGGAGATGTCCTTTCATCTTGAATAAGAAGAAAGCAGAGTTTCTCTTTATTTAGCTCTTTAATGTCATCAATGACAAGGTAGTTGCGAATACACAATAACGTATCCATATCCGACTTTAGGTCTGGGGTTGTTGTACCTTCACTTTGGCTTCCAAAGAAATGTGCACTCTTTATATGTATGGGATCGCCTTTTGATCGAACAGCTGTTTCGTTACTTTCTATTTGTAACCAAATGTTTCTTCTTCTTTGAATCATCTTTTCATTCACCCCAATAGCGTCGAAAGCTAGTTCCAGACCCCGAGCTAATGGTCTTGGAAGGTGACATCTCTCGTTCATTCTATAAAGCAAAATCATATTTATTGATATCAAAGACCATAATTATGTTCTTGGTTTTAACAAATATCTGGAATAAGTTCAATTGCTGTACGTGAATGTGGCATTGTATAAGTCACATACTGGAAAACGAAAATTCTGAACGACACTTTTAAAATCAACACCATTTCATAAAAACATTAAAAGGACACAATATCAATGTTTTCCAGTTGATACGGACTGCGACAAATGTTATTGGCTGCTTAAATGGCCAAGTCAAAATAAGGTATAAGAGTTCAAAATTCCAAGTATGCAGCTATAAAATAACTACAATGTATTGTAACGCCCGTGCTCGTGTTGTACTCTATACAGCAGTGGTGCTACATCAGCAATTACTAAATGATATGCTCGAATATGACGAAAAACTAAAAAATACACTGGTAGCGTGTATCTCAGACTGAAGGAGGCTAACCTGAAAATGACCAGAATAGCGTCAACCAACTGTGCGACAAAAATAGCATATTTACAAGCGTCCTCCAGACTTGACACAAGTTTATTATCCCGTTGTATTTTGGTTGAACCCTAGACTGCTGAGTAGATTATCATTTCGTAAATAAATGAGTATTGTCTAAGGTTAATAATATGTTATACATGTAAATAGAATATCTTATTCGCGCTCATTATGTTCGAGTTTCATTAAACTCGTTGAACAATTAATATGTAACTCAGCAAGCCCTGTGTCATATTATTTTGTTCACGCATGATTAAAGCTCGCATGTAATGAACACTCATACAAGAGCCTATATAAACTAAATATACGTAATATACACTCTTTTTAAACTCACATATTTTTGTACATAACTATTGAGAAATACCTTTGGTGCACTTAACTTATTCGGCCTTATGTCCTTAATCAAATTCAGTTCGTGATTTACATAGCTTCATAACCACTGTCTGAGTTATGGCCAATTGTGTACGAAACAGTTTTTTATGTTTAATGTAAAACCTGTCAGTGGAAATGTGATAAACTGTAAAAATATAAACTTAAAATTATAATCTAAATCTTTGTGATCGCCTAAACAGAAAAACATGATAGATAAGTCAAATTTTGTACATTCTTTCTTTCATTAAATATTTTCTTTGTGCTTCAATTATGGCATGTTATCAGTGCGTTTCAACTTTAGGGGCGACATTGATTTCCTATGACGAATTACATTGTAACTGTTAGATAACCAGATAAATCTTGAAAGTTGATGTTTTCATTTCATTCCACCGCCTCAACCATACAACCTATTGGAGTATAACTTTGCCATATTAATTAATTACTGCCTACTAGTCCATATGAGGTGATGATTTATTATGTTTTATGTTTAAAAATAGGGTTATTTATATTTACATTTATCCATATTTTATGTGATTTCTGAGGGTTGTTGTTTAGTATCTCAAATAATTGAGTGTGAGAATAGCAGATTCTATTTTTTTCGATGATAGGCTACGTGCCTTTCATGTTCAAGTTTCTCATATCATTAGCACTGGTAGACACCGTACACTGGAAATACCCCCCCCCCCCTTCACTTTGAACGAAAACGAAAGTAAAAGTGGTAATCGGTATACCGTTACAACCCTAGTTTCAACAAAGGCAAAGAACATGTCAGGTAAAAGTTTGAATCATAACAGGGTCGGGGATTATGTATACTTTAACTTTGATAAAGGAAAATTGTACGTTTTCTGCACTGTCCGTCTAAAGAGATACTTTTCAGTGCTGTTTGTCATGAACTAACGAACTTACAGAGCAAATGACAACATTGCAGTTTTAAGATAAACACTACACTACCTAAATTGGTTCATTTCAAGTGTATCGCATAACTATTTACAGAATAATGGTTAAAAACTCAACGTCCTCCGAAATCGATTACCACTTTTACTTTCGTTTTCATTCAAAGTGGGGGGGGGGCTATTTCCAGTGTACGGTGTCTACCAGTGATTATGAAGTGATGCTGTTGTTGACAAAATAAGAACAGAACAGACCGTACCGTTTATTGTCCCATGTCGTAAATACGACACATGAGTAAACAAAATATATAATTGAGAATACAAATGTAATACAATCCAGTCAAAGCAATACCTAAACATGAAAAGGGTCCACTTACTCTTAATATCTTCTTTAAATTTATTCCGATTTTTGCATGCGATGACAAATTAACCTATTTGTTCTGGCTGTATAAATGACTAACTCAGGTAAGTGAATCGTTGATATTTAATTAGATTAAAACGAAAAATAAATTGTAAAATAAATAATATTTATATTTCTATCAAAAGAAAACTACAAAATTTACGATTTCTTGTTTTCGTTTTGTTTGTTATCAGTGATAAAGTACCTGTGGTTAAAGATTGAGAAAAAGCAGACACTAACCTTATGTGTTACAGCATGAGCATATCACTGGTCGAAAAGTACATACATTCACTTGTCACCAACCAGATAAAACCAAAAGATTGCACATGTTTTAAACATACGCACTCACCTAGATAGTGCATGCATATAAAAGAAGCAATTTCAAAAAATCTATTTTAACACTCTGGACTACTAAGGGGATTCCCGTCGATTTAAATAGCTTCAGTCAATAAATGCGCAGTACATAGCTGATACTCCCGTTTTATCTGTTTATCATCAGTTTGCGAACATGTTGAACAACCTTAAACCTTGTGTGGAGCGATGTTCTAGATATAGAGGGCGAGCGCTTCGGGATGGAGAGGTCCCGGGTTCGATCCCCCATCTGGACCATTAGTTAATTTCTCTTAAAGCAAGACCCACATGCTCCACTCCAACATGGTGTAAAATGGTACCTGTGAGGGCAGTGTCCATTCCTGGGCGCCGCAGATCGATGTTGGCTGCCACACCACAGGAGAGAAATAGTCTCCACATGGAGACACGAATGTAGGCTTCCATAGGTAGCCCAATGACCAGGGGAAGTTTAAATGTCAAAGGGTGCTTGAGCGGCCTAACAGCTGAAAACTTTTTTTAACCTTAAGGGCCTTGTTGAGGTGCAAAGCATTCTTAGATATTATTGATTCCATTCCGAAGTACTTCTAAAACACTGAAGGTAAAATCCCTGTACATGGTTGAAATATAAATTTTCAAAAAAAAAAATCTTTTTTTTCGTTTTCAACAAGGTACAGGGATTGTACCTTCAGTGTGGCCCTGGCGGGGACAGGGATTTTACCCTTGGTTTAGAAAATCCAAAGTCACTCCCTTCACCGGAGTTGGGGGCGTATTTCTATTGACTAGTGCATACTTTGGCTTTCCTGGAGAACGACTCAAATATATTGACTCACAACCGTAGGATTTTAATATACAACAAAACACGTAAACTCTTCAGAGATCATGTGCCACAACTTCAGGTTTCATTGAATACTCAGATGCACTATTTCTCTTAATATTTAAACAATAAAACTCCAGTAAATGACGAAAAGAAATTATTGGCCATTGATGTATGTGCTGGATAAGCTAGACGGACCCACACTGCATCGCCAGCTTGAAGTTCAGTGACTATAGTAGCCGAACCTTGATCCGTATATCCGGGCTCACTTTTCGCGTACGTGCTTGCCAGGACTGAACCGCCTTTAACCAACTCTGTGGCGATACCCGGATGTGCAGGGTCACCCGAGCTTGCGGCTGATACGGAAAACATGTACACGCCATGTGAAGGTGCTATGAAAAAGCCATTATCTCCATGATAGGCGAATCCGATATTAGTCAGGACATGATCAAACACAAGTGGTTGATGGGTTCGTAGATTACGTAATGTTTGACTATTGGTGGCATGAAATCCCACTTGTAGTCCGGTACGTACTGCTCTACCAGCGCGAATTCGTTCTGAAAGATATAAGGAATTGCATTGTTTCGGATGGACAAAAATGTAAAGGTTGATTCACTTGATTCTACAGTTTTTGTCTCTCATATCACGACATATTAGGAAGAGACTAGTTTGACTGTCAAAACGTTTTCAACCTTTCAACCTCTTTGACAAGCAAAACGTGACAGTCAGAACTCATAATATGCTACCGACATTTTGAATGTCGCAAAAGAGCAGCCAAGTAATTGTCCATTTTTAAAAAAGAATGTATATAGTTCTATACACAATATCTTTCATGCTAACTGAGGAGGTATGTAGTTTCCCAGTTAACAAAGTAACGCGTACATGTTGTTGAGTGATTAGTGTTGAGGTTTTGTTAAACTTAGAGTAGAAAGTAAGACTTGTTGTGGTGAGGGCAAACCAGTGAAGATATAGGATTATAGTTCATGGATATACGTAGGCATATACCTTTTTAAATGAAATATGAAAAAGAAAATGAACGAATCGAAAGCTCCTAAAAAAATTTTGTCCATTAAGCCGTGTGTGCATATTGTATACCTGAATTCAGGATTTGAGCGTCCAAAAAATGTGTTTTCTTTGCTTTCTGTATATCTGTAAATATTCCAACTCTCACCTATGTTAAGCTGATATACCTTTCGAAAACGTTTCCACTTTCCTTTGTGACTTTACAGTACGCTGCTGTAAATCGTTGTGGGCATCCGAAGGCTCCTTCATGTCAGTGTTATTCTGTAACTCTGAACTGTTTTGTACATCATTTGATGGTAAGGTAGGCTTGATGAAATTTTCAAGGAATTGTAGTCTTCTTTCCTTGTTCGCAAGATCTTGTTTTATGTCAAATAGTTCGGAGCGTAATGTCTGAATTAACTCGTCCTGCTTGACACATTCTAAAAATAGAAAATATATTACGACAATAACATTTATTCTAACACGATCTGCGGATTAATCGTTTAAATATAGAGCGGACCTAACAATGTATTATTACCCCCATAAAATGCCTATCAAATTGGCTGTTTCTAGTTACGCCCAGTATCACGTGACATATTTATGAATGAATGAATGAACGTAAACTTTATAGTAAAACTTACTACGAGTCACGATGACAAGAATCCAGTGTTACATCTATGACGCATCTATTTTTAGAAACTCCAATATACTCTAGAAACCAAGTTTTATTAAAGCTTCTGATAATCAATCCATTTATATTTTTCATTTTATGAAATAGATACCATATACTCGTGTTATGAAAATTGTTTCAATGTTTAAATTGTGGTTTTTCCTTCAGAAAATTACGAAGGTCGTTTTCAATAACGAGGGAGGTAATTGTACCAGCTAATAAGCCACTCAATTTCAGCGTGGAATTATGTTCAATGTCAAATGGGTGAAAATGGAATGCGCGCATTTAAATAGTGCGGGATATTATCGTATTTAGAATCGAAATAAAAACTCTGTTCTTGTATATTGTCGGTGAATAAAACACGGGCACTCGTTCGGATGCGGAAAATTAAATCACTCGTGCTACGCACAAGTTATTGCGTGTTTTGTCAATGACTATAATCCACGGGACGCCGTGATAAAATGCTCGATCTCAATCGATAAACAATGTAGTATGGTCGTTTTATATACTGAATAAAACTTAGCTTTACATTTGTAGACATTTTGTATCTGAAAATGTCAAATGAGATCAAACATTTTGTCATGTCATTCCGCGGATGTAATGGGGCATATATTATGGCACACCCTGTAAGTGTGTACAGTGTGTTTCATAATATCGGTCCTCATTTCAAACTAGTGCAATTTCAGAAAATGTTTTACTTCATCTATATTTTGACATTTGTTGAAAACAAAATGACATTTTGGAAATAACGTTTATCTTATTTACTGGGTTGCATCGATAGTAATAGTGTCGTGTTATACATTGATCTGAATAAAACGTTGAAATGTTGGCTTTTCATTGGGATATAAAGATATCGAATGAGATCATGCATGTACTCATTGTATTCGTTTGTAATGGCACAGATATATATTTACAGTCCAGTTAGGATAAAAATACAGTGACGCAGTGGAGCAATCCACCAGTACGGTGTAAAAACAAGTATATATGCCAACAGTTCAATACCAAACTAAACTATTTATGTCTATGGTAATGGGGACATATATAATTAAACACCCTGTACATGGATAGTAATAGAAACCAGCAGGCGCTGTGGGAAAGCGTAAAGTAGCTTAGAATTAGAAGGTCGTAAGTATAAAATAATCTCATTAGGACGTATGTAGTACTTACGACCTTCTCATTCTAAGCCAGCGAGAAGGGAATACAACATAGGAACGGTATATATTAGTAAAAGTACATACTGGATTGTTCTAACGCTTCTATTCTGGTCACTAAGTCTTTTATAAGGTTGTCATTGGCAACAGTAAGACCGATACAACTTGTAAATAACACTAAACTTATCTGTGTTAATACGTCCATTTTAAACAACGATTGTGAAATGTATGTATTATTGTACACGTTATATTCTGCTTATCTATTTGTTCTTATCTTAAAAATTCTACGTAAAACCACAGATAACTGTGTCATTGATAAAGCCAATTTAGTTAAACAATATTTATTTTCATAATTATGCATTTTTATGTGTTACATAGACAGATTTTTCAAGATAAGAGGTACATTAACAATAATTAGTAATTAGTACTTTTGGGTAGAAATTGGATTTGTAAACAAGTCTTATATAAGACTTATGTTAATACATTTCAAAGCCAATTTGAAAACGAAAACAATTTTTTTTGTAAAATTTATATTTTTTTACAAACAATTATTTCGTTTTTTTTTTCGGTTTAACCTGTAAGTAAAACTTGTCAAATGCTTGTAAATGTACAGCTCGTACTTGCTAAAATGTTCTGTTATTTCGCTTCATTATTACGGAACTTGAGTATTATCCGCTGTCTAAAAGTATCTTAATTATTTTCATAGATTCATTTGTGGACTTTTTGACGCATTTATCAAGTTTAAAATCTGATGTGACGTTTCTGGTCGAAAAAAAACATCTCCGTGTCCAGAAGGAACCACTGCATACATAATTGAGCCTTTCTCCAGGAAAACCGGGCTTAATGACATTTTATTGTATGTATGCAATAAGATTTAGAAAAATATCTAAAATGAGAAAAAAACTCGTGTCCTTTGATTTTATATTAAAGTAATTGGATAGTCTAGTAATATTCATTAGCTTTAAGTTTACTTTAAAATTGTGTTAAAATAACTAAGTAAGTACTGTCGTTGCTATGGTAATCGGTTTCTAAAAGGTACTCATATTAAGGAAAACAAGGGTTAGGTGGCTAAAAACACTTGCTATTTTTCCCTGTAAGCAAACACTCACAGATTGGACACGTTTTATTAAAATAAGAATATGATTCCAAATTGTGCAACAATTTTAAACGTTCAGTCAAAAAATGATCAGATACTGGATCTGTGAAATGCAAGTTTACGTTACGTCAAAAACGTAGAGGATCACGTTCGCGACGTCACACAAAAAGTTGGCCGTAGTGGTTGGTTTAACAAGTTTTTAACTTTGTAAGTGTATTGAATAATTTGTTCAAATTTTCAGAAACTGTTCTCAAGAGTTTCTTCTTTCTAACCATTTATTATCATCATTTTCACACTTTTGTCACTAAGCCCGGTTTTCCTGGAGAACGGCTCATATATGTTCATCGACTTACTGGTATAGATACGAAATAAATGAAACGACCTCTCCGACCGGTAGTCATGACAAGTAGATTCAGTTAATGTATCTGGTCTATTCTAAATGTTCGCATTTCTTTGTGCCACGTCATTATGTATGAAATGATGAACCCAGTCTACGAATTTATTGAATGACCCTCGTACAATGGCATTGAAATTACTTAACAGAATACACAGTGGGGATGTTGTCGCTCACAAAGTGTTTGTGTATAATATACTGTTAACTATTTTAATTTCATTGGGACGAAATTTCGTGGTTTTGGTAAAAAAATACCACTTCGGGGGGACGTTAATTCCCGGATTCTGCATTTCAGGTAATAAATACAAATACAAAGATCAAAAGGTCACCATTATTGTTCTATGTGATTTGATGTCGAGATAGAAGATAAACCACGAAATCCACACAATGAAATCCCAAGGAAAATGAATGATTTTACCATAGATAGATAATGATGCACACGGTCCGCTTTGTACCTTTGTACTCAATAATCTTACAAGCTGGGTATAGACGTGGGTAAAATAAACATGGTCACATACTACTCAAAGTTTGATAAGGGTCAAGAAATAAATACTGATGTCTGTCTATCTTTAATAAACTGGACACAATTGTGTATAAACGAATTGAAATCCGGTTACATTGCAATTTTAAGTCATACACATTGAATTTTATAGTATTCCAATAAACCATACAGTGATTGGAAGTTACTCATGCTTTCAAAAACATTAAATGCTATAAGTTGACTTTTATAGGATCCCAATTAGTCATACAGTTATTTGGTTTATACGTTGTGAAACTATTTAAGACAACGTTGTGAAAATGTTTCAATTGAATCAAATCTACTGATAAATTATGAAAACGTTTATGTGATTAATCTCCGTGTTGAGAAAGAACCACTGCACACATACAATAATCATGTTTATGAATTGTCCATCAGTTCATCATAGTATTTGTTAGTATTCGATTTTGAAAAATATTCTCTATGAAAATTAGTTGACCCTTATCGAATGTTGAGTAGTATAGTTGACAAGTATATTGATAAAGATAGAGAGTGTCAAATATTATTGAATTCATCTTTATCCTTCACTACTGGATTAAATTGCATTTATAGATGGATTTACATTTTTTATATAATTGTGTGCTAGATTCTATTTGACGATTTCATCCAAACAATATTGGTATCGAGTGGGCATAGGATTTTTGTGATAACTTTATTCAGGATTTTAGCACATGTATATCTAACATTATGAAACATATTTAACTATACTGAGTACATCTAGAAACGCAACACTGAGGTAATTGTCAACAATTTTCAAACTTTTTATGATTGACAAACAAACTGCATTAACTTGCTGATATTTTATTCCATAAACAGTACACATGTAAAATTTGTTCATATAGTGCTACCGATGCGATTTAACGGTGCATGTGTGTATAGTGCGGCTAATAAGTAACGAAACACAAAATTGTAAAATCCCATTTTTTTTATGCCCCCGTATCGATAGATCGGGAGGCATATAGTAATTCACCTGTCCGTCCGTCCGTCCGTCCGTCCGTCCGTCTGTCCGTCCGTCCGTCTGTCCGTCCGTCCGTCCGTCCTTCCGTCCGTTCGTCCGTCCGGCCAGGTTAACCCAAATTGACCGTTTCGTCTAGCATTAAAATGGCTTGCTACAAAGTTTTCAAACTTGCATGGATGTTGTATATGACCACTCTCCACGCGCCTGTATCACCTGACTCCATTTTGACCTTCACCTTGACCTAATTTTGGACTTAGACTTATTGAAAGGTAAAATTCTTGGTTAACCCAAATTGACCGTTTCTTCTAGCATTAAAATGGCTTGTTACAAAGCTTTCATACTTGCATGGATGTTGTATATGACCACTCTCCACACGCCTGTATCACCCGACTCCATTTTGACCTTCACCTTGACCTAATTTTGGACTTAGACTTATCTCCCCTTTAGTATTTTTACAATAAAATTTTGTCTGGAGCGTATCTTCAAAACTATTTAACGTATTGACTTGAAACTTGAAATATAAATAGATGGCAACTTGGAGAAGTGCATTGACAAAGAACCATAACTCTGTCTGTCTTAAATTTTGAATTATCTCCCCTTTAGTGTTTTTTTATAGTCAAATTTTGCTCTGAGTATATCTTCAAAACTATTAAACATATTTACTTGAAACTTGGAATGTAAATAGATGGCAACTTGGAGAAGTGCAATGACCAAGAACCATAACTCTGTCTGTCTTAAATTTTTAATTATCTCCCCTTAAGTATTTTCAGAATCAAATTTTGACAGGAGCGTATCTTCAAAACTATTTAACGTATTGACTTGAAACTTGAAATATAAATAGATGGCAACTTGGAGAAGTGCATTGACAAAGAACCATAACTCTGTCTGTCTTAAATTTTGAATTATCTCCCCTTTAGTGTTTTTTTATAGTCAAATTTTGCTCTGAGTATATCTTCAAAACTATTAAACATATTGACTTGAAACTTGGAATATAAATAGATGGCAACTTGGAGAAGTGCAATGACCAAGAACCATAACTCTGTCTGTCTTAAATTTTGAATTATCTCCCCTTAAGTATTTTCAGAATCAAATTTTGACAGGAGGGTATCTTCAAAACTATTTAACGTATTGACTTTAAACTTGAAATATAAATAGATGGCAACTTGGAGAAGTGCATTGACAAAGAACCATAACTCTGTCTGTCTTAAATTTTGAATTATCTCCCCTTTAGTGTTTTTTTATAGTCAAATTTTGCTCTGAGTATATCTTCAAAACTATTAAACATATTGACTTGAAACTTGGAATATAAATAGATGGCAACTTGGAGAAGTGCAATGACAAAGAACCATAACTCTGTCTGTCTTAAATTTTGAAATATCTCCCCTTTAGTATTTTAAGAATCAAATTTTGACAGGAGTGTATCTTCAAAAGTGTTTAAGATATTGACTTGAAACTTGGTATATGAATAGATGGCAACTTGGAGAAGTGCAGTGACAAAGAACCATAATCACCAGATCACACATAAAGTCGATCAAGGCACTGCTTTCAAATGTGGCATTATTCGTTTACCATCATAAGCCCCTTATAGTTCAAAGTCATGTAACACTATCAAACATTTTAACTGAATAATGGCCCCTGATTGACTTAGCTTTTTATGGACATGGCTTCCACGGGGGCATAAGCGTTTATTGAACGCAGTCTTGTTTCAAAATCGTTGTTCTAAGTGAATAGTTCAAATACTGATTAATTAATGATTGATTACATACGCACGACGTCCAACAAGTTGTTTAGCAGTGTATAAATCAGTTGTAAACTTTGCCTAGAAAGGGTACATGCAGAGTTACTGGTCCTGTCGGAGAGTTGTTTCGAATGGAGGACATGACCATGGGTGGTTATAAACAGTGTCAAAGTGCTGGTAGTGTGTCTCCAGATGAGACAGTGTCATTGCATATAACAATGTAATCGTAGTGTAACCTCCCATTTTACGTCACCGTAACAGGCGTCCGAATGGCCTGATTTCGCGAATGTTCGGACTATCCTGAGTTTTTATTTCTAATTCTAGAATTTTTCTTTTGTGATTTTCTTTCCATTTGCAAACTTTACAAATGATTCGGTGCAATTTACTCCAAACTTTATCATGCATGAATGGTGTACATGCAATTCGTGCGTTTTGTGATTTTCTCAACGCACGGGATTAACGTAACCCGATCGATAAAATTTGGCCAATAGCGAAGTTTCTAGCGAGTATACAATATTATTACACATTATTACAAAAGGTATCAACATTGGAAATAAGAAAAAATCAAGGAAGAAAACGTTGCGTTTCTAGATGTACTGAACATATTATGAAACATAGTTAGGCATAGAAGAAATTTTCAAGAAATGCAGTAATGCGCTCATAATACGTGTATATAGACCAACATGAAGCTGCTTTGAATGGAATACAAAAGGTTGATTTTGTTAGTTAAATACATTATGCAAAATAACGGTAACTTAGTAATCATCAATATTTCGTAGACCTGATCAGCTGATCATTTAATAATATTGCATGACACTCATATTTACCATTTACGGAGTGAGTTAGTGTAACCTATGTAGATCCGTCTGACGGTCAGTGGAATAATCTGATAATAAAGCAAGCTAGCAGACTTACGATGCCAACGTTAAGTTCCATCCTTCAGGCACCAATCCAGGCGATGGTTCGACCATCCATGTGGTTACCATGCCTACGACGTCTACACAGTTGTAAAGAAATGTAAGTAGATGTTAGTATGCGCCATGCCACGTTCATTTATAAACACTTTTCAATTAATGCATTAATTTTGTTCATACTCAGGTATTCGGCATGTTAGCTGCAAGCATTGGGAGCCAAAGTAGATAACACAATAGTAATTCTTGGACCTCGCCCTTTGGCATTTTACAAAACAATTTTAACAATGTTGTAACTCACTAAATCAGTGTGTAGAATCACGTGACCAAACGAATATCGTATACAAGCACAAAAATGGCGTCTTTGTCCACAAAAGGTGAGTTTTTTCTTGATTATAGCGATCATACATTCAATTGGGTTATATTATATCGCCTAAAGTACCTCTCATATGTGTAGGAACACTCGGTAATTACCGATTTTACTGAATCTATTGCTGTTTTTAATTGATGCTCGACCAAACGCATTTTTTATTCAATTTTCAACGAACAACGTTTGCATCAAATACACATTTTTTTTCTCGTATTCCTTAAACTAGTGGCAAATAAACGTAATTTCGTATTAAATTTATATGTAGATAAGTTAAGTTGATAATTACGCAGCATGTTTCAAAACCAAAATGCGGTTATTTATGATATTTAATCAAGAGTATGAAAATGATATCGTTTCCACTTATTATAAAATGAATAGCGTTCACATGTGTACATGTTATAATCATACAAATGAATACCAGCGTTAAAAGTGTTAGTATGCAGTTTTTTCTTGTAAATACTATTATGTAATTACGACAGATACAAACAGGAAGTCGTAACTTAGTCTAGTAAAAGGGTTATAAGGTCATTAAAACGGAAATATCTAGTCCAGGAAAAAAGCCACAAGTGCCTCTAACATACTTAGTCAGTTGATATTCAACACAGAAGATTGTGACAATGCTAATGGTATCTTGCATAGCTGTGGTGTGTTATATGAAGGTTCAAATACAGGCCATGTTCTTAAAGCAATACAAGCCCTCCTACCTCATGTTATCGAGAAACTAAGTAAAGAAGGTTATGATCAGAGCCTTCATGACTTTTGTCGTCAAGTTATCTCCGAAACATTTCCGTGAAAAACATAGCATTTTTTGTGGATGAAAGTAGTAAAATGGTATAGTGTTGGGCAAACATCAAGTTATTCGGACGAAACAATTTATTTTTTTGGAAACTAGGGTACGTACACCATTTTTGGAGGGAAGTTCATTATTTACATGTCAGGTTATTAAGCGACAGATTCTTCCAAATCAGACATGGACATACAAATTAAATGAACATATTCCTCAATTGAAAGTGAAATACAGTTAAGTTCCGCTAATAAGATCACTTTGATTATTTTGAAATCATGCAGTGTTTTGCGAGTTTAAGGTCCCAAAGTATTAAATTTAGAACAAAAAAGGTCCGCTTATTAGACCGATTCGCTATTAAGACCACCTTTTTGACTGGTCTTATTAGCGGAACTTCACTGTACATTTTGCAGTACCGCATGTCAGTGTATTAAGAAATTTCAAGCCTTAAGTTTCGAAACATGGCGATTATGAGCAAGCCAGAAAGCCTTAATGACCGATATGATCCACTCAATGTCAACTGCAATGTCAAACACATCCTGATGCTTAACATTTGACGGGAAGAAATAAAGCATTGTCACAATCAATCTTTTGTGTTGAATATCAACTGAAGCATTTGTGGCTTTTCCCCTGGACTAGATAATTCCGTTTTAATGAACTTTTTACCCTTTTACACAATGGAGATCTCGTTGGTGTTCCTTTCCAATCGCAATAAATTGGGTTTTTGAATGGTGATTGAACGATTCTTTTTAAGAAATCGTGACATTTACCTGGGATGTTTCAGGGGTAACTTCTATCGGCACAGGCTTCTTTACTTTAAGGAAAGTCGCGATGTGCTGTGGAACTGAATTTCTCCGTCTCTTCACTCAGTGCAGTGCCAGGCTCGGTTTGGATTTTTAATGCACGTCTCAGCCTAAAAAGCGACTGGATACTTTGCTCATTCAAAGCATAGCATGGGAATAATACGGAAGGCTCTGAAGATTTATTCCGAAAGTGTTGATGTTCATTAACCAGATAATCGGGTGCAGATGAGGACGGAAGTGTTACCATGTAAATATACATACAGTTTATGCATAGAAAAGGTAGACTAAGGGTCGAACCACAAGTTACTAGAATAATTTACGACTTCCTGTTGTAACTGTCGTAATTACATAATCGTATGAAAAAGATTTGTATCGTTATAACATGCACATTTACACACAGATTATAATCGCTGGATCAGTGTGAAGTAATAAGTGAAGGACAAGATGTAGATGACGAGTACCACAACTGTTCGAGTCGTTACTTAACGTATAAGGTACAATGAAAGAGAAATGAGCCGTGTCTTCACTTACCTCAAAATGAGTAGAACTGAACACAGTTAGAAATATATTCTTTTTATAATAACTGTTACCGAAAAAATGTTTTTCTTATGACGATAGTTTGTTTACGAACGTTACTAAATAGCCAAAACAATTTACGACTTTGAATAAGTCTGGTTACGAAGTGACACGTATTGCAACGGGTCGCTTAGGAGAGGTAGTACAAAAACTGTACTTAATAAATCGGATAACACATGATAAGGAATACATAGTAGACCTAATATTTTCCTATAGTCCAGCAATAATGTCTCCAAAAATCGACTAATCATTAATTTTTGGAGAAAGTTGCCAAACTTGGTATATACATTGGGCAAACATATTGAAACATTTTTTTCATGAGACCCATCTCGTATCTGCCATTATGGTTGCCATGGCAACCATTTTTAAAGATGGCCGCCAAAAACGAAAATTCGGTGTATATCTTATATAACGCATGACAACAACGTTATTATGAGTAATTGTAAAGTATTTTTATTAGAAATAACTTAACTAACATCTAACTTATACCTTTAACCGAAAAATTGTTTTCAAATATCCAAAATGGCCGACAAAATGGCCGACATAATGGCCGCCAAATTAGAAATATTCAATAAAATAGTCTTTAGGTATACTGATACTATATTTTTAACATTTATACTGATAGTTCTAGAAAAATCTGGTTAAATGTATTCCAGTTTAATTATTAATTAGTAGATACAGCAGATATTTTATTCTAGGGACGTAAATTTCAATATAGATAAGCCTCGATCTGAGAAAAGGGCCCTTAATGACATGACATGAAATTGAGAAAATTGAGTTTTTAAGTTACGTCACCATTTTCTGCGAATTTCAGAACAGGGCACAAAATGCACATAAATGTTTTATGTTATATCCTGCAACATAATTGTTGCCTTGTTACATACTTAATGTGGAGTTCTATACTAACACTTGAGACCTATATTTTTGGGGTAAAATATGAGAAACTACAAACAAAAGTGAGGATTTTTGGAATTGGCAGACCACAATGTCATTTATAGTAGTATATTATTGAAAACCCTTGCAATATAAGTGAAGTATCTTATAGAATTATATATCATACGAAATTATCGGCTATTGGTCAAGATACAATATTTTGGGGTAAAATACTACAAAATGAAAACAAAAATGATGATTTTTGGAATCAGTTAACAGTAATGTCATTTATTATGGTTTTTGATTATAAATCAATAGGACGGACACATATTGTCTTCTTGCTTATGATATTGCTAATCTTGTGCCTAAATGTTATGTATTTTAAGACATTTTTGGGGCAAAAACATTGGAAGTATAAACAAAAGTGAGGATTTGAGGAATCGATTGGCTACGGTGGCATTTAAAATCGTATTATTTATAAAACAACTGCAATTCGTTTGTAGTAACTTAAAGTTTAGTATATCAAATAATATATTAATATCATTTATGATTACTGAATGCTATTTTGGGATAAAATCGTACAAAATATAAACTAATATGGTGATTTTTGGAATAGGTTTACTACAATGGCACCAATCGCATTATTTAGTTATAAATCACTAAGATAGACATATGCAGTTTTTCCTATTAAGATATTGATAATCTAGTTTCAAAATGACTGGCGTCTTGGGATATATTTGGGGTGAAACAGTCAAAAATATAAGTTAATAAAAGTGAGGATTTTTGAAATCTAATGATCACAATGTCATAACGCCACAAACTGTGCTATTTTATAATTAATCACTACGATAGGCACATGTTGTCTTTTCGCATATTAAGAAATTAATAATCTGTTCTAAAAGTTGTTCATATGTTATGTTATCTCTTTTGGGTAAAACATTACTAACTATAAACAGTAATTAAGTATTATTGGAATCAGAAGACCACTCAATTATTAAGCATCTTATTCGTTAATAACTCACTGCATTTGGTTGGTAGTAACAATTTGCTTAATACATCATAACATTTATGTATGAAATAACTTGTGTGAAATGCAATTCTTTGGAATAAAACACAAAAAATGTAAATGAAACAACCTAATCCAAGCAATTATGCATCAGGCAATGATGTGTACCACAAAGAGCCGTTATCTACCAAAAGCATTGCTAAGACAGGAATAAAACACAACGTGTCGACCAAGAAAGGAATTTCTGACGAGGAATTGCTGTGCCCGACCAAACTAGGTATCTTTATTGTCAGGATAAAAATTTTCAGGTAGACCTATGCATAATGATGAATACCACACATGCATGGACTCTCTGCATATTTATTTGAGAAGATCATATTGTTTGAGATGGCTTTACCTGGTCATATTTCAAATACTAGTAACTGGTGTGGCCTGGACATTTTCAAAATTATACAGGGCTTCAAGTCTGCTAATCAAATGAGGTTAACACTACAAGTGGGCCCCATTTCCTTGATTTCTGTTACAAAATGTCTTAAGTGTTACACTCTTTGGTCACCATCTCATATATTTTTGTTAACGCTGCATTGTTTGAACTATTCGAAAAAATAAACAATGAAGTTCCACAACAAGAAACTATGAAATTCCATGAAAATTTGAAAATCATGTTTTCATGTCGGCCAAATAATCTGGCGCAAAATACGCTAGAAAAGCTACATTTACAGCAATTGCCATCATAATATCTCATTCAAAGTAATTTGATAGTAAGCTGATACTCTTTTAAAGTAACTATGACGTTGACCCCTAATGCTCCACTTATATATGAGCCATGATCCAGGAAAACCTGCTGACTTGACATAATGTATTTTTAATTACTGTATAAAACAAGGCTTTGAAAAGGCTCTAAAATAAGTGAAAAATGTATATATCTGTTGATTCTACTTTAAGTAATTTATCCATATAGTACTATATCTTAGCTTTAAATTTCCTCATAAATTATGTTGAAACTATATACTTTGTTGCCATGGTTACCAATTTCGGAAAAATACTTCAATTAAGAAAAACTGAGAGTAAGCTGTTTAAAACAACAGTAGCCTTTCTCTAAATGCAACATGTTTCTATTATGATATATATTTTAAGAAATCAGAACATAATTCTAAAATGTGACACTATTTGGAACATTTTATGTCAAGAATTAATCACATGGTGTAATTATGAAACACTTTTTACAGTCAAATGACGTTCGAATGACGTTCGCGACTTCAGGCAAAAAAAATCGGAATATTGACTTTACAAAAACAGCTGTAACTTCCTTAAAACTCAAGATAATTACACAATTTCTTTTGAATCATGCTTCATTGGCATTAGTCTTTATAACTATGAAACATCACAAAAAAAACGTTTCTTGTCAAAATAGCAGGTTTTCCTGGAGACTGGCTTATATATATAACATAGTAAACTCAAGGTTTTGTCCGTTTATAAACTCTGGATTCGGTCATAGCTTAATTAGTTTTGAAGCTAGATTAATGAAACTTGGTATGTAGATACAAATTAATAAGCAGATTATTCATGTCAATTTGTGTTTTATTCAGACAACAATTGTGGTTGCCATGGTAACAAAAACATAGAAAACCAAACAGGGTGCTTATATATTGCTTGTAATTCGTAATTTATTGTTATTATTAAGCAGAAACTGGCTTTTTATTTTATCAACGTCGACCTTGACCCCATTTACACCTATTTTGATGGAAAGTATCTTCACGGAAGCTATATATTGACCACGTTTCATTTATATAAGTCAATCCAGACTAAATATAGTCAGCAGAAACCGATTTTCTATTTTTAGTAACAGTGACCTTGACCCCAAATGTCCCATTTTTATCCCAACGTGTATCATCCTACAAGCAACGTATATAGCAAGTTTCATCCAAATATCTCATTCTAAACGGAAGTTATTCAGCAAAAACCAATTTTCTATTTTTAGTAACAGTGACCTAGATATTGACCCCACCCATCCAAATTTTTATTTTTAGTGGCGTATTGAGTCAAGCTACTTATACACCAAGTTTCATCACGACATGCAATTCTAAACTGAAGTTATTGGGCGAAAACCGCCATTTGATCATTTTGGCGGCCATTTTGAAAACCGTTGCTATGGCAACCAAAGAAAATATTTTAAGTGGGTCTCATGAAAAAAATGTTTCAAATGGACCAAGGAACAGTTGTACCAAGTTTGGTAACTTTCTCCCAAAATTAATGTTTATTGGACATTATTGCTGGACTATATGAAGAACCTTATATACAAGAAAAGGGTTTTATAAGATCCGTAAGCAAAGACGCAAGAAGACGTTTTTCCATTAAGTTGATTCGATTTGATTTTCGGTGCGAACGTTATTCATTTAATGAGTGGGAACGATATCATTTTCATACTTTTGATTAAATATCATAAATAACCGCATTTTGGTTTTGAAACATGCTGCGTAATTATCAACTTAACTTATCTACATATAAATTTAATACGAAATTACGTTTATTTGCCACTAGTTTATGGAATACGAGAAAAAAATGTTCATTTGATGCAAACGTTGTTCGTTGAAAATTGAATTAAAAATGCGTTTGGTCGAGCATCACTTAAAAATAGCAATAGATACAGAAAATCGGTAATTACCGAGTGTTCCTACATATATAAGGGGTACTTTAGGCGATATAATATAACCCGATTGAATGTATGATCGCTACAATCATGAAAAAACTCACCTTTTGTGGACAAAGACGCCATTTTTGTGCTTGCATACGATATCCGTTTGGTCACGTGATTCTACACACTGTAAATACTAAAATGTATAAGTATGTTGTATATAAGTTAAAAAAGTTAAGTTACCAATTTTCGAGCGCTCAAGCACCCTTTGACATTTAAACTTCCTCTGGTCATTTGGCTACCTATGTCGCCCAGGAATAGACACTGTCCTCACAGGTACCATTTTACACCATGGTGGAGTGGAGCATGTGGGTCAGGGGGGGGGGGTCGAAGTATCGAAAGTATCAAAGTATATATAACGTTATGGTTTGAACATGGGTTACGACGATAATACCAAGGGGACATATCGACAGTGCCGAACCAAAACCCCGTAACTCACTTCTGGCGCGAAAACTTTTTTTGCAGCATCCGAATCTGCTAGACGTCCCGCAAATTTCTTTCTTGTCGCCATTTAAATAGCCAATCGCGTTACTTAGATGGCGACAAGACAGAAATGCGCGGGACGTCTAGTAGATGCGGATGCAGCAAAAATGTTTTCGCGCCAAAGTTGAGTTACGGGGCTTTGGTTCGGCACCGTCGATATTGTCTTGTTGCAAAAAAAGCGAACTATGTAACACTTGTCTTAGAAGCAATAAGGGTGGGGTGGTGATACGCCCCTATCAAAGGTAACATTTTCTATTTCTTATTGCAAAGTTAATATCTATAATATATGTGGCCTCCGTAGATCAGTGGTTAGCGCGCTTGCAGCCTAAACCGGCGACTCGGGTTCAAATCCGGGTGCAGGCACACATATGCCGCCATATTCAGCTGACAGCCGGTTGGCAAATAAAGGTTATGCTCGCTATATAGCCAAACATATGAGCCGCTGCATTCTAGTCGTTCCCACAACTAGTTATAGAAATGATCAACATTTCCATTTTTCTATCGCCATAGCTGGAAGACAAACTGTAGCAACACGGAGTTCAGGAATGATTTGGTGGCAGCGGTGTACAAGATTATTGACGAAAAAGATGGCCGAGAATTCTGGGACTTTCACACGGTAAGAAGCCAATATCAAAATACTGTCCAGAGAAGTTGACACGATCCTTGATTGTTTAATTAGCATCATTTAAATAACTGAGATATTTTGTCTGTACGTTGAATGTTTTCTGTAATAGGGCGATTCGCAAATCTTTGATTTACCTGCATGATGGTATATCAAACATATAACTAGTATATTGTGAAGAACACATTTACCAGTTTATGCAAATCATTTCTGCTTGTGTAATGTGATGTTTTCTGTGCTCGGTTGGTTGAGCGTCGTTTCCCTGTCTGATTTGCTCATATATTTTTTGTTTGTTATTTAAGGTAGCAGATGACGGAACCTTCTTCAGAATATTTACTTTTACCCGAGCCGAGTGGTTGGATGTGATAGAAATCACGTACAGAGACGGACACTTTGAGGTATGATTTCAACTGCTTGGTTTTTTCTTTAATCCCTTTAAAATTAGATTCTAGACGTTAGTTTCATTCCTTTATGTTGTCATCAGCGTTAAACATGGAGTTAGAGTAATTATACCTCCGTGACGTAAAGTAATGAAGCTTTATAAAATCCTGATTTTACTGAGATTCCATTGAGATTGCATTGTTCTTTCATGAAATACGCGATGATCATCTACCATATAGCAGCCTAATTTAACCGCCGTTTTCTTATGTGTGTGAATCGGCTGCTGGCTGCCAGTTCGCAGTTACCAACTCGTCTTTCGAAATCGAAATGGCTGCTGGGTTGTGAAGATAGCTGCCATTTACCAGTTGCCGGTTCAATAAGTTCAATCGGCAACTTGCAACTGGCTTCTAACTTCATACTAATCGTTTTCTTGTCTATACATGTATTTATAACCTCAGTCATTTCATTCCATTTTATAAACAGTGAGTTACACGAATCTTAAAATATATGCATTCAAGGCAGGATTGTTTCAATGGAACATTAACCTTCATATTGAAATTATGTTACTGAGGTTTTCTCATAGTGTGATCATTGATGACTAACCCTGTCACCTGTTTTTAATAAACGATATTACTTAATATAGAAATATTATACAATGAGTCCTTAGACATGATTATACAAGTTGCGATATAAAATACAAATATGTACCTTTTATTCATTTGCTGCTTCCTTTCTGTTTTTCAGGCGAGCTCCTTTTCATCGGGAGTCCTGCCACTAGTGATCCCCTTTGCTTGTATTTGCAACATGGTAGGTATATTATTCATATTCTCAAGTCGTTATAGATACTAATAGATTCTAAACTGATATTCAAATGTTCAAATAGCTACAAGGCATACCTTGTGGCATTGCATGCTCTCGAACAATTCACAAATATACATACGCGCCAAAAACGCGTTGGTTTTACGCTACATGGAACTAGACTTTAGTCCAGTTCGCACGGCGTACAGTCAAGCTTCGTTAAGGCGAGCGAACAATAATTGATATTGTAATTATATAAATTATATTATTTTCTATCGTTAGCTCATCGGTACTAATGGAGAATTTAGAATGATTTTGACTTACACTGGTTGTACTAAGTGTGTTAGAACAATGCATTATGTAATTTGTTTCACTTACGTTTTACAGGTATTCTTCTTCGTGCCGTTTTTGGACATGAGTTTAAACAAGCAACGGCTCCAACGTTTGAAGGATGCCATGACTATACAAATAGTAGATACGTAAGATAAATATGTACTCATCCAAAAGTGAACCAAAAGGCTTTATACCAAGCCAGAACACTTTATACCAAGCCAGAACACACTGCACAGAAGAAATTCAAAGCAGGCTGGACGTGTTTCCTCTCAACGGGAAACCATTTTATAAAAGTGACACCTTTAAGACTTAGTGTTATAGCCACGTTAAATGCACCATATAAACATTTTATAGCATTGATGGGTTGTTTTCGGAATATATGATATTATATTGTTTGACATTTGTTCGTTGTTGTTTGTTTTTTTATTAAATATTGAATGTTGTAATCAATTTAAAACTAACGCCCATGATATCAGTATTTGTAATTCAAAGAAGGATAAAGTATTTTCTTATTTATTGTTTGATATATTTCCCCATATGGTTGATCGGTTGGAAGCATGTTGGCGTCTACAATAACTTGATGCTGTTGTTTTTTTCGTGAAAACTTCACGGTGTTATAGATCTATATAATTGCATGTAATGTTAACTAATTTTATACATGTTAATATGTACGATTGGTAAGGATAAAGGCTTTTGGAAACGTCTTGATAGCTAAGTTATAGAGTGTCCGCCTTTAGAGCCGGTGTATGGACTACATGTAAATCGTATATTACTAAACACAAGCAACAGAACAAAATTTACTGCACGTGAATGTAAAATAATTTATTACTTGTTATGTCTTTTTATCAAAATGTGCAACGTTGATGATTGCTCGTACATCACCCAAAATGTTTCAAAACATATTGTTACAAAATTATATTAAAAGCGTTAGTTGTTTAATCTTAGAAGTTGTTGTCAAGGGAATCGTCATCACCGGAAGTAGCACGTGACATAACGGAAGTTGCGCGTCTCAGCGAACTTGTGTATCGTCTTTCTCTCTCCATGCGGCATTGGTTTCTTTTTGCATGACCTTGTTTTGCCATAATGGTTAAAGCTGCCTTCTGTTTGAAGCCTCTTTCATTATCAGCCTTCCTTGCAGCATTTTCTTGCCTGTGAAAAAGAACGAATAGCACGTACAATACATGTCGGAAATTATATTAAAATCAATACACCATGAATGGTATTCAATATTGATAACCTTATAAAGTTATTTAATTGGAGAATAAGAATACGGATAGCCAATCATATTTTCTTTAATTGTCAAAGAGTTAGTTTAATAATTATGGTGTTAAAGAGGCGTTCCCTATAACTTTGATGGTTTTAAATGAGAATCATTTTTGCTTAAACTCCTCAAATCTTCAACAAAAAGCTCCCACCATGTACCGAGGAAAAATGAAATTTATTCCGTTACGAGTAAAAATAGTCACGAGTTGTTTCCCCCTTGACCACAGAATAATTAATCGCTGGAAGCGATAAATTATTATTGGTGATTTGAATACATTTTGACATTATAGAGACATATTTGCGCAAACTTTCTTCTGACATAGTATGATACTTTATAGTGCTTTGTACATTTAGCTCATTTAATGTAATAGGAGAAAAAATATGCTAGTTATAGGGAATGCCTCTTTAAGCCAAGTAAGATTAATATTGAATACCACACAATAACTTATAGAAAGTATTCGTCATTTTCAGAAAGTAGAATATTGAAGAACGGCTAACTATCTCCAAAGCAACAGAATGATAAAGGCATAAAGATTCTTTGACAAAACAGCACGTAGGAATACACGTTATTTTAAGAGGATGCAGTGGCATTTTTACAATCTCATTTGAGATTTATTGGTATATTTATTAGGGGTTTTAATGCTTACGAAAAATACAGAATAACCTGCATTGTCAATAGTTGGTAATAGTTTTGGGTGGTCTCTTAATATTACGCAAGTTTGCATGCCTAGTACACGTGTCTATTTTTCGTTAAATGCATTTTATCTTATTTTTTTTATTCAGACAATTTAACAAGATTCATCAGTACTAATTTTATAAATGAATTTCGTTTACAATAATAGAATATTGATACTAGAGTATTAACCATAAAGTTAAAAAATAATTTATCAATTCAAGAAAATATGCCGCTTTGTCCATTTGAAGCGAAAAGCAATGCGAAAAGGTTAATAATGTTTAATTTGTTTGGAACAAATACCTTTTCTCTTCCTGTGCACGCACACTCTCTCGTTTCCTCATCAAATGATCTTGACGTTTCTTTTCAGCTTTCTGCAATTTCTCTTCACTGCAAAGCTTTGCCTGTAAATAAGATTTATATGGTCATCGCAGCTTTTTCATCTCTTTTTAAAATTATTTCATTGTTACGACGTGCTCATTTATTTAAATTTTTGGGAACCGACTCGATAGCTCCGTGGTAGTTTCCTCTCAGAAAGCGGGATTACATGGTTCTCAACATGACCGAGTCATTGTGCAGGCGAATAAATGATGCCAGCCTTGCTTGACTCTCAACACAAACAGTAAAAATGGTTGCTCTTCTTATATCTTCATTGCAATACCTTTCGGAATAAGATGCCTATAGTTATAACTACAGGTCTAAGAAAATATATCACAAACTACAGTTTTATTTCCCCAATCTTTCATCCATTCAATGGAGTAAATATTGGATAGGTTTCATGTAGTGGCGGAACGAGGCGTTGCGAACCTGTCCTTTTATCTAATGAATGAGTGAAAATTTGGAAAATGTTAGACTCTGTTTTTGTGATACAATTGTGTTAGGCTTGTGTATAAGCTGTAGAATGTGGGGAGCAATGTCCTAGAGGTAGGGCGCGCGCTTCGGGATCGAGAGGTCCCAGGTTCGACCCCCCTCTGGACCACTGGTTAATTTCATTGAGCAAGACTCACATGCTCCACTCCACCATGATGCAAATGGTACCTGCGAGGGCAGTGTCTATTCCTGGGCGCCGCAGATCGATGTCGGCTGCCACACCACAGAAGAGAAATAATCTCCACAGGGTGACACGAGTGTAGGTTTCCATATGCAGTCCAGTGACCAGCGGCCTAACAGTTGAAAAGAGCCCTAGAAAATTGGTAAATTAACTTGTTTTATGTGTTTAGTCACCTATATGTTAAGATTGTGAAAGGCGTTCGCAGCAGTTTGTTGAAAGAGAGATTGGGCAAAATGCCATGGCTAGAATTATTGAAACTTCATATACTTGTCTAGAATGTCTTTCAATAATTTTCTGTGTATATGTTCAAAATTTCCCATTTAACTTTCAAAATTGAAGATATATACAATTTTTGATATCTTGGCGGCGGCTATCTTGGCGGCCATCTTGAATATTTCAAAATGCTCAATGATGACAAAGTTGCATCATTCAGTTTCTCTGTAGGTAAATGTCAAAGAACCATTTTATGCAAAAACATTTTGTGTGTATTATTTTGGGGGGTTTTGCCACTGGCATACCGACTTATATATGAATAATATTATATATCATAATTATTATAGCATAAAAAATGCAAAGTAGTCGTAAGTCATCGAACTATATTATGAGTTATCTGCCGTTGAAACTAGGGTGTTTCATTGTTCAAAATCTCGTAACGGTATTCAATGATGACTTTTTCCTATTATAAGCATGTGGATCTATGATCAACTTTGTGTTTCAGTTGGTTTTCAATATGATATGTACTGCCTATACAGTACACAGTCTTAACGAGTTATAATATTGTGAGTATTTCCCACAGGTAACTGCATCATTGATATGAAGTGCTTTTGTCAAACGTATATTTTTCTAAAATTTTACATTTTTTATCAATGACACAGTTACCTGTGATGTTTCACACAGTCGTCAATTCCTGACACTATGATACATGAAAGTGTAATAAATTCCATGTCGTCCGCATATAGTAATGTGCAGTATTATGCTACATACCGGTCCAGATTTGGTTTTTATGGGTGGCAGTAAGGGTTTTATCAGTGGACGGCTGTCTAGTTCCACGGTGAATGCCACACCTCCACGTGCTCTCTTATGTTCAAACTCCACTGTAAGTATCAAATAAAACAACATTGACGAGTTTATCGTAGTACAAGATGGTGATGAATCAGAATTTTGTACATTGACTACCATTTTTGAAAGTGTATCTGGGTCAATTTGAGTGTAATGGAAATGTACCAACATTTGTCAACTCAGTATTCATTGAGTAACATACATGTATGCTCTATTAAAATAATCCAACTGAGTTATAAAAAGACTGAGACAAAGAAGAAGAAAAATAAGAAGAAGAAAAAGACGAAGAAGGCCCCGGGATAAGTCTTTTTTCACATTGTTTTTCAAATATTTCTCCCATTGTTTAGATTTGAGTAATTTTATAAAAAAAAGATGTTAACAAAGCGAGCACCTAATTCTACATAAATATAGACTGTTGGAGACCAAACCTTGTAATAACGATGCTTTATACATTATGAAAAATGAAATACACAGAGTGCTATTAAACCGGATACTAGTAAGTACTACTCTTTTGATTAAGGTAGACAATTAATGCATTTGATGTGAGGTTCAGACAAGTGACCGAATAGAACGGAATACAGATAGGACAAAAATAACGACGCTCTATAAGGCTGGACGTGCGGTCTGCCGACTAGCCCCGCATTACTACACGATTGATAATCTTCAAGCATTCCTATACTGTAACTTGTATGTAAACCTTTCTATTTTTTGGAGAAAAATAAGTTTAAACTAAGAACAAGAACAAGGTATACTTACTAAGTTTAGTATTCATTGAGTGTGAGTATCTTGCCCGGATTGCTTGTCTCTTTTTCTCTCGTCGTTTCTCTTTTCGCTTAGCCAACCAGCTGGTGATAAAACCAAGACATCCACTATGCACTGGTACGGGTGCTGGGGTCGGTGTTTGGTTATCTTCCTTAGGTTCTGGCTTATGCAATGGTGCTAGCTTGACGTTGTTTCTTCTGGCATTTACTGTTTCATCATTTGGTTTCTCAGCCATGTTTGTCTATAAAAGTAAAGTAGTGATTTAGTATGATATATATTCGGTATTTATATAACAGATACCACGTTGGTAGGTACACGCTAATTTTCTATAAAAAATCATTATTCATTGTCACCTACTAGTATATCATGCATTTTAATTTGAATGTACATTTAAATTAGTAAACATGCCCGTATGCACTTTCTTGTGTGCACTAAAATTAACTTTGGAGGTTCTGCTAAAGCTGCTGTGGGTCTCGAACCTAGGAACACAGGTACTTAACTAGCCCGTATCTCGACCAACTGAGCTAATATTGAAATTCGAACATAAGTTAATTATTAATGTACTAAAATATGTATTCAAAGACCACATTAAACTATTTGTAAATCATTAACAAAATGAAGTACTTCTTACCTTTTTATTCTTCTTTTTCTTTCGTTTTTTCTTTTCTTTCTTCTTACTATTTTCAATAACTTTGTCACTAATTTTTGCTGCACCAACTAAATCTGGATCGGTATCGTCCACGTTTTCATCTGATTTATCAGATCCGTCTGTCTCACCTTTATCTGTACCTTCATTCTTGGTTGAAGTTAGTATTATACATTTGTCAGTGTTGATTGTAGTCTCTCTTGTTGCATGAACTTGCAGTTTCCGTGTTTTGTGACTGTCCATGTTTGACGCGTGTGTGAGGGCGGAAACTAAAACGACGTCACCAGGGAGATGACGTCGGAACACGACGTCATTGTTCTGTGACGTCACGAAAACGCCGTTGCAAAGGATCACGGGAAAATTAGCTGACGTTGCAAGATACTCTTATTTAGAAGTTTCTATATTATTGTCGGAATTGAATTAAAGGATATATAATTTTATAAGAAAATGTATGAGTTAAATTGATATTGCATCACAATGGCATCTTTTTTCTTTTCTTCGTGGAATTTTCCACTGTCAGGTAGTGGCACTCTCAGAAAGTCCATCCGAGATTTTAACACAATTATAACTGCATTTCTACAAAACAGATTTTTCCACGGAAAATCTATCATCTACCTTCTATATTTAATTGAACGGGAGGTAACTAAATAAATGGCGCTATGTAATGGTTAGCTTAGACAACGGAGGGATGTACTGCTGATTCACCATTTCCTTGTACGCTTTTCTGTTAAACCTCTTTAAATTCTTCAGTACTAGGGTCTTGTCGTTAACCAGTCTTATGGTGTAGTCGACCCTTTTCGCTTAAAATCGCCTATAACTCGGATCTTGGTGATATTTTGCGTACCTGGCTTTCTGATTTCGGTGGTTTTATGTAGAAACATCACGCATCGAACGGTAAATAGCACCACCTTGCGGGAAGTAGTAATTGCGTGGGTTTTTTTCGACGTTTTAATTCAATTGTATTTGTATTAGTTCGCTCACCGTCCTCCAATTCTGCATGACAAGGCATATAAATAACTACACAGGAGTTCGCTGTTCTACGCACATAAAGTTCAAGTGATATATTATACTACAATGTAGAAAACGTTTGGCGCCTCTAAAAAGGTGTCCTTTATCACAATTATACAAGACCATAGGCGGCATGCGGTCATGAACGATGTTAATAAGACAGTTTTGGTTTTGTAAGGGTATTCATGACACGTGACATAAATTCATTTTTCGTTTGTATTAAAAATGTAACAAAGACAGCGAAACAAACAACACAATGTTAAATGTAACAAAATAACAAATTAAATAAAAAATATGATTATAAAACAATTAGTATATGTAACAATGACTATTATGTTTAAGTCAAATTTACAATTACATGTATACATGTACATTTTGTCATGCTTATGTTATGTACGCTCTATTCAAATAACATTGGTAAAATGACGATGTGTTGTGGTACACAGCTGTAATAGATTACGATACCGCATTAGGAAATCAATCACCAAATGCATTATATAACAAAAAGGAACCAAAACACTTTTTCCATAATAACAAAAAACGTATAATAGCACTTCTCTGCACGTTGAGACAATAGGCGAAGTCATTTTGTTAGCCATTGGGTAGTCAGGTTTCCTGTCGTACTATAGTAATAGTAGCGTAGTGATCTAGAGGGGCTAATCCAGACTAGCTATTGAGTTGCCCGTACTCATTATAAACATTGACTTGATTTCAATTAAGCCGTTACAATGTACTGGATATGAAACAATGGATTATAATCAGTTGATGTGCTACATGCCTACATGCCGACTACAGAGACAAATTGTATGTTATTTCACTCGCTTAGAATGAGCAGGTCGTAGTTACCTTTTTGAAATCGGCTCTACAAAGAGCTTTATACAAGCATATTTTTATGGAATTCCCTACATGTCTGGAGGACCAAATTTAAGTTTAGACAATCACAGGAAAAGAGCTTTTTTAAAAAAGCGTTTTGTACTTACGGTAGTCGCCTTTGCGTATTGGCTATCGATATGTTTCTCGACAAAACCAATTTTATCATAGAAGCTACTAGTCTATAAATTTAGTAACATGATCATGTATTATATCATCATTTATATGTCATAGCACTTATTAACAGCCAGCTTTAATCACCACTCATGCATTCAACAGAAATTCATTCTTTAGAGAGGAGACGAATCGTCTAATAAAACAACAGAAATAAACAAGTCCAAAACACACAAATATCCAGTCTATCAAAACGACTGCGAAAGAAAATCGCAAAATGGTCAAATCGCAGACTAGACATGTTGAATTATAATGCTGATCATCGAAGCCATCTGAAGTTACGAAATGTGAAAGCTCGGTGACATTCACTCTGCTTTTCGTACGTTTTTCTTCATCCACACGGTGGGTAAAATTATGAACCACGTGACCTATGGCTGTAGCGTTTGAGATTGTTTCACTTCCGGTAGCGTTTATATTACTTCTGGTAGTGGTTATTTCACTACCAACAGCGTTCATTTTACTTCCGGTAGCGTTCACATTACTTCTGGATGCGTCCATTGCACTTCCGGTAACGTCTATTTCACTTCCGGTAGCGTTCATTGCACTGTATACAGAAGAATGATTGGATGCTGAAATGTTTGCATCACGTGTGACGTCATACTGTAGCATTTGGCCATTCCCTCTGTTTGTATTGTTTCTTGATGTGACGTCATGAGGAGGACACACATTTCCTGTTTGAAATGTTGTGACGACTAGATACGTACCTGAAACATACGATGACAAAACTAATGATATTGAAGTATAAATTTACTTGAAGAACGTAAGTAATGTTATACATATTTAAACATAATTGGAGTTCTAACCCATACCGTGGCCTTGCGACGTGAAATACTTAACGACGAAATCATTTTCTTTCACGATCACCAAAAGCAAAGCCAACGTATCCTTGACAAAAGCTTTCCTTTATTTTAGAATTTGAAATACATAATTTTACGAAAATAGTTTAGTTTTTTTATTATTTGTCAATGTTACAGTAACCAGTCCCCATACAAAAGGTAGGCTTGAGGCAAATGCATTCTCTTTCAACCATCGCAGTTTTCATCTTAGTCTTAAAACTTGGCTAACCACTGATTTATGAAGATGGAAACATGTAACTACATGTAGTATCAGTATAGCCAAATCTCAACAAACCGGCAATGAAGTGATATGTAAAGAACAACACTGACTCTCTGTTGTGAAATACACGAAAAGCTCGAACCAAAATATGGCACCATAGACTCTGACTATTGTAGAAAATAATACACATTGTATCTGTACATTTCTGTATGTATTGGGGAGAGATAATTCGTTTCTTACTCATTCCTCATATAGCGTGTTACTGATCTATCGTAGCGTGATATGTAATCGTTAACTGTCTCAGAGTCAATTATATATAAGAACGTATGGCAGCCTAGGTCAACGACCGCTGAACAAACAAATAACATACGACATCGATTGTTGTGGCGATCCAAGATTGTCAGTTTTAGGTTGGTGTCAACAGTTTACAGACAGACACGCAAACACAGACACACAAACACAGACAGACGAAGACAGACACAGACAAGTATGCAGTCGCAGACAGGCACATCGATAGTCGTACACACACAGACAGACATTCGTACGTACAAACTACATGCGCAAATATACAGACACATACTGAAACACACAGACACAAACACACACCTGCAGTCAGAGAACCGCAGACATACAGGGTGTCCAAAAAGAAAGTATACAGTTTCAGCGCATTTTAATAAAATCGTAACGTTTTGCTATCGCAAAGAAATTTAGGACATGGTTAGTCAAAAGTACTGGCTGAAAGGCGAATTTTGAAGTGCTAAAAAAGATGCGCGTATGTTACAGCTACATGTATTATGAAGAGGAATAATTGAATCAACACTGGACCGTGTCTGTGTATCACAAATCAAGATGCTGTACAGAATGTGGATTTATTTGATCTACATTTACAACTTGAAGGTCTTATAATTAATTAAGTATAATCATCTTGGACTTTATGCACTGCAATAGTTTCAAATATTTACCGGAGACAAACGGAAATGGCCAAGCTTTCACGATTGATAATTCATTATGTAGATCTGCTATAGACTTTTATTTATTTGACTGACAGATGTAAGCACGATATCAGACTATGGTGTTTATTGACTTTATTCACATTTCCATCAATATTAGAATACTAAATATGACGGAGTATTGCGTAAATGATGGATAGGTTACACACGGAATATGACGTGAACTTCAATTATCTGAGATTTTCCTTTTCCTAAATAGTGGTCAGTGGTCAAATAGAAGATAAGGAAATAATTGTGGAAGTACATTTGATGTAACCTAAGACTTTCGTATGTATACTCACTGTACTAGTATCATGTTGTTAAATATTTTATTTTTGCTTATTTTAGCTAAATGTTATTGAATACCAGACAAACAACATAATACACTCATTAAATGTTATAAGTACACCAACACAGTACGTAGCGTTACAGTGCAAATAGTCGGTCGGTCGACATGCCGAATGTTTTTTCAACGATAACTCCAAAACGATTCGACCTAGGATTCTAAAATTTTAAGCGGAAATTATTCATCCTCCACAGACGGCCCAACTCAATTTCAAGGTCAATTGGATCAAAGGTCAAACTCACCATGACCTTTGAACACACAACAATCACTGGTCCACATCAAAAGAAACATAGAACGTTAGATCGTAAAACTTGACAGAGAGGTTGCTAATCAACAGATGTAGGCTCCTACTAATTTTGAGGTCGATAGGTCAAATGTCAAGGTCGTGGTGACCTTAGCTACACTAGGCTAATTACTGCCATGAGACGTGTATGTTTCACAAACCACTCCTGTACGGACTGTTATCGTAGTACTACCGATATTGTGTTTTCCTAGTGTGGGTATTGATGGACAATGTGTATGTAACATTTTTAGAGTTCTTGCGAAAATCGTTTGTTTTGCACGTGCATTTTGCATAATTTGAAAATTCACGGTTCACTGCTCGCAGCGGGCGTATTATAATCATCGAATTATCGGATATTGCTGCTATACTACTCACATGAAGACATGCAAACAATGAACATGATATCATGCATATTAAAAAAGATATACGCATTACATATTGATTTAACAAGTGTATTGGTATAAAAAAGTGCAACTACAGGCAAATTGGATCCTATATATTGTGTACCGCGCCAAAACATGCTAACTACGAAGGAATGCTTAAATCCCACTCGCTTGCCGCAACAACCAAAAAACAAACAAACGGTGACTCAAATAACCAGTTTCAATGCTGCTACATCACACTACAGCCAGTAATCGACTGGTAACTGCTAGTTATTTTAACGGTGTGGTCTTTTTACACAAACAATGCATTTTTAAAAAAATACAATTTAAAGAGGCGTTCCCTATAACTTTGATGGTTTAAATCGATTCAGGAATATTATACATTAAATGAGAATCATTATTGCTCAAACTCCTCAAATTTTCAACAAAAAGCTCCCACCAATTACCGAGGAAAAATGAAAGTATATTTCCGTAACGAGTCAAAATAGTCACGAGTTGTTTCCCTTTGACCACAGAATAATAAACCGCTGGAAGCGATAAATTATTATTGGTGATTTGAATACATTTTGTCATTATAGAGACATATTTGCGCACACTTTCTTTTGACAAAGTATGATACTTTATAGTGCTTTGTACATTTAGCTCATTTAATGTAATAGGAGAGAAAAATATGCTAGTTATAGGGAATGCCTCTTTAAGAGAAACGTATTGCCGAACGACAAAATCAACATTACAGTATATTTAATGTTTTCGGGCATGAAATTCAGTAAAATTCCACGAAGAAATGCTATTATTTTGTAATACAGGTTATGTATAGAAAATAGTTGGAAAGTAGAAAAACATGTACGACTCGTGAATAAATACAAAGGTTTTTGTGTTGATTCTTTCACATTGTAATGTTCAGTGTTGTTCTACGGCATTCTCCACTAGAAATTCATGGGTATTAAGCATCGATTTTACAACTAGAATATTTATTCATATGATATCGAATCTTTTGTGTCACTATAACGGTAACTGTTTTATTTAATAGTTCAGTTTCTTACCACAACTCGGTAGCACAATACTATAAAGAACAACGCGTACAAGTTTATTCGGATGATACGTGGACAAAATGTACACATACATTTGTAAGTATTTTATACAATAATAATGTTTTTATGTTCTTTAAAGGTAGATCAGGTCGAAAGCGATATAAAGAAAGAAGATTGATGGCGGGGAGATGGGAATAAGTTTATGTATGGACTGAATGCATTTTGCAAAACGGATCGATGGGAAAAGAGGATCGCGTATGTTTCTCTGGATAAGATACTACATGTAGCTAAAACTGCCTTCTGGGACTGGCCATTTTTCAAAGAAAATATGCACACGGCCTGACACAGTAGTAGAATATACACTTACCTGCTACAAGCCATGCTAGATTGACAACCACACCAAACACGGCGGTAAGTAAGGCGAAACGTAATGTGAAGGATTGTTCTTTCTCTTGATTATGTCCCTTGGTGAAGGATTGGCGGAGAGAACTCAGCAGCACAGGAAGACAACCACTGATCACTATATACACTGGTATCAAGTCCTTCGATGGGCAGCTGTGTATATACTCCGAACCTAGAAATTACAAAACACGGAATAATTATGTACTCAATTAAGTCGATGACAAAGCCAACTATGAACTGTTTATAACAACTTATCAAACATTATTTGCGATCGACTCGGAGACAAGCGGAACTAGCCGAGCTTTCACGATTGGCGGGTTACATGGTAAGGTCATCTTAGTTTGTGACGATATTTTAAGAAGATGTCTAAGCTCAATAACATAATTAATATAAATTATAATTACGTTTTAAATAATAAATCAGTATTCATATTGACCGCATGTTATTCCTGTTCCACATGTACGCTCCCAAGCTCTGACAAACGAAATATAGGAAAAGAGAACTTTAGTTAAAGATAAAAGGGAGATAATTTATTGACGTATTGTCTTACCAACTACAACTTTTGTGATAGAAAATCCCACCCCAGCCACCGCAGTAAATATCAGACTGACACAACCCCGACCTGAAACATGATATACATTTGGTTAATTCACACACATATCACATATGTATCACATATATCACACATAAATGACACATACATCACAAATAAATCACACATAAATGGCACATGTATGTCGCCCATAGATCAGAGATCTAGATCTGTCCCCACAGAGACATAATATGTAAACGAAGACGAATAATCATGATAGGAATATTGACAATATAACGCTTCTTCTTCTTTTTTTCTTTTTTTCTTTCTTTCTTTCTTTCTTTCTTCACCTTTCACGTTTATTATGTTTATGTATTTATATTATGTATGATGATGTGCTGTATAACTCAAGTCTATAAATAAAATGTTCTGTTCTTAAAATATGGAGGGAAATAAAGACTCTAGCTTGGTATTTACGACCCTTATATCGACATAGTTTCATGTAACTGTTACGTAAAACAGTCCATGTACGAGGGCTGCATTTCATCATCATTCCAAAGATCATATCCTAGAGTTGCTCATAGGATTCGCTTAGGATCGTCTTATTGGGAACGCTTCAGTCAATTAATAAGTTACAGTAACATTAACATTATGAAACTACATACAACTGTAACACTTCCAGTTACATGGTGTAATTCTAAATAACAACCATCGTATAGTGGTTTCTAAACTTTATTTACACGTCTGCTCGCTACCTGGGCTAGACGCGGACTTCCAGATCTTAGGAGGGCAGCATGCAATTATCTACGTCACATACACGTGATTCCCCAGCCAATCATGGCTAACCATACTCGCTCACGTGTATATGCGTACCCAGTCTAACAGAATCCACACTGAAATAACCAAATACAGTACGTTTCAATAATTTTCATATTGAAGAAGTAAATGAAATAAAAAAGTTCATACCCACTGCTGCCTGAAAGCTGACAGCATCCCGTCGATTGAGTGGCATATTTCCCTTTTTGTATATCCCTATCCCACTCCAGTAATGTCCGCTGTTTTCCGGTTAACACTCTAAGCTGCGTTCGTCGTCAAAATGTAAATTGTCACACAAACGACACTGACGGCGTTCCATACTGTAAATCAGCTTACTTTGTCAAAATCCTACAAGAAAGTATATGCATCCTGAATAAATACTAAAACCAGAGTTATACTAAAAGTAAAAGTTAAAAAACATTCTGTTCCGCACACTATATAAAAGGTTAAGCAGCACTTGATCTCAAAGTTTCAAGATAAAATCATAAACAAATGTAACTCCATACGATGATACAAGCGCCCCGTAAGAGAAGCGTTTCAGTTATGACAATAAACTGTCAGTAATCAATAGGAAACTGGCAAATTGCCGTCGGTTACCAGTGACTTCAAAAATGATTTCATTTCACATTTTGTCTGAATTGAAATATTTTAGCACAAATATTTACGTTCAATAATTTTCATCAGTGCGCAATACTTCCGACAACGATCGCCGTACACACTGTCTGGTATATAGAGAACGGGAAATGTTCATATCCTATAGAGACTGATAGCCTCTCAATCTAATGATAAAATCCCATCGTATTTATCGGATTTACATGGAAGTATGATTATACTCTGTAAAATAACGTAAAATAGAAATTAGTTAAATTTCCATAAATGTTTAATGAAATAAATTGATTATGCCCGGCTTGAAACATGGAACAGCAGCTTAACTGAATGAGCCGCTTCAAAAGAATTTTAACTAGATTTCGCGATTTTTGTGTCAGTAGATAATGGCACATTTCTAGGAAGTTCATAAGCACACTACTTCGGACAGTTCAGAATTACACTTTATCTGACAGTTCAGAATTACACTATTTCTGACAGCTCAGAATTACACTATTTCTGTCAGTTCAGAATTACACTATTTCTGTCAGTTCAGAATTACACTATTTCTGTCAGTTCAGAATTACACTATTTCTGTCAGTTCAGAATTACACTATTTCTGACAGTTCAGAATTACACTATTTCTGTCAGTTCAGAATTACACTATTTCTGTCAGTTCAGAATTACACTATTTCTGTCAGTTCAGAATTACACTATTTCTGTCAGTTCAGAATTACACTATTTCTGTCAGTTCAGAATTACACTATTTCTGACAGTTCAGAATTACACTATTTCTGTCAGTTCAGAATTACACTATTTCTGACAGTTCAGAATTACACTATTTCTGTCAGTTCAGAATTACACTATTTCTGACAGTTCAGAATTACACTATTTCTGTCAGTTCGGATTAACACTATTTCTTTCCATTCAGAATTACACTATTTCTAACAGTCAAGAATTACACTATTTCTAACAGTCAAGAATTACACTATTTCTGACAGTTCATAATCACACTATTTCTGACTGTTCAGAATTACACTATTTCAGACAGTTCAGAATTACACTATTTTTGTCAGTTCAGAATTACACTATTTCTGACTGTTCAGAATTACACTATTTCTGACTGTTCAGAATTACACTATTTTTGTCAGTTCAGAATTACACTATTTTTGTCAGTTCAGAATTACACTATTTCGGACAGTTCAGAATTACACTATTTCTGTCTGTCGATAATTACACTATTTCTGTCAGTTCAGAATTACACTATTTCTGTCAGTTCAGAATTACACTATTTCTGACAGTTCAGAATTACACTATTTCTGTCAGTTCAGAATTACACTATTTTTGTCAGTTCAGAATTACACTATTTCTGTCAGTTCAGAATTACACTATTTCTGTCAGTTCCGGAGAACACTATTCAGTCTGACAGTTCAGATTTTCAATATTTCTGACAGTTCAAAATTGCAATTTTTTTTGCAGTACATAATTACATTATTGTAGCTGTCCAATCATGTATTTATTGTAGGAACGATTTTATTACCAGTTATTTTCTCGATTAAAATGATAAATTATTTTTCTTACATGAAGTTTACTCCTATTTTATAAATCATCATGATAATAAATGTCCATATCATTGATTGAGACAAATGCTCACAAATAGAAGCCCAGTATGTGTATCTTTGTTTAAATAATAAATAATTTATGATACGTGTACCTATTACAATCGTGTATGTTCATTTGATTGTGCATTTAAGACAACTTCTCTGTGTCGCCATATTTCAATACAATGTAAATGTTGACAACAATGGAATATAGCCCACAGAATTTGACACGATCCTGACCTTATATAATAATAAGCAAAATTTAACAGCTGATAAATTGTCCATAATTATAACCCCGGTTTGATATGCTTATAAATTTAATCGGGGAGTATCATGAAGACGCCTGAGATGTAAAGTTTGGCTATTTTGACCTGAGCCTGACCTTTATGCAAGAATATATTACAAGGATCTTGCTTTGAATATATCAATTTCCGCAAGCAAATCGTTTGTATTACATATCGAGCGTCTTCGTGATACTCCTCGATTATGAAAACATACAATCGGTGTTGTATCGTAGGCAATAAACTGTTAAATTATGCTAATCGAAAGGTCAGGCTCATGTCAAATTGGCCAAGCTATAATCCAAACACAAATCTGAAATACCGATATAGTCGAAAGATTCGCTTGCGGAAATTTATAACGTTATATTCAAAGTATAAACATAATGGTCAGGATCATGTCAAAGTATCCAAGCTATACCATAGTATACAGCTTATCTAATCTTTGTACGACAGCGGGGTGTATTTGTATACCTTGTATGCATACATTATTTGTCGACCATTAAGGACAACACTTATATCACAAATATTCACTTGCGTATTCTTAAAATCGGTTTTAATAGTACAGTACAACCTCTGTAGAGCAACATTTTTAAGGAACTGAACATATTGGCCAGTTTCATAGGTCCTTGTAATATATAAATATCGGCGTCGAGAATGTTAAGAGGTTGCTAAAGAGAGGTAGTTACTCTACACGTGGTCGCTCAGAAGGGAGAAAAACATGCGTGCTTTTAAACACCAATTTTGTGCTGGGTTTAGGATGAATACTTAAGTATTATGTTTGAAATAAAGTTGTTTTCCTCTGGTATCGGATGCCCTTATTCGGTTTTCTTTTGTGTGCCCTTCGTCTTCTGCAGTTGCTGGTTGAGTGTTGTCGATCATGTGAGTCTTGCAGTTATGTCATTTTGTGTTAAAATACCACCCTTGAACAAAGACCATTCTTAGTAACTAGTTAGTTCTCGTCATTCTCGTGGCCCGACCTTGATACAAGTATGCTCGATTTAGTTAAATAACCATTTAACATCAGATTCTATATTCCGTGAGCATATTTAGCCATTCTCTCAAAGGCTGCTTTACTCTCAAACGTTTGCAAGTACGAGCTGCGAAAATTTATTTTATGTTTTTCCATTGATGCCAGCTATGTCTTCAACATAAACAAACTATTGTCCCGTACAAGTAGCAAGTAGCAAGTACATTCTGCAGTCGTGCCAAACTTAGCAGACAATTTACTCACTATAAATGATATTCCTATGATGATGATGTTTACAATAAATAACCTACGAAATATTACTTTTTTATGGTTACATACAAATTGAAAGGATAGCTCGTATACCGTAGACAAAATTGTTCAAGTGCTCATGTCAGTATACATAGCGTTAAGCTCTTATAGACATAATGTCGATAATTGGTCTATACTCAGTGCATTTAAAAACGCACTCTGTGTCATTCTCAATGTCTGTAAAGTAGTGGTTATATTCATTGAATTCTGACAAATTGCTGGCTAATACCCTAGTCACATTTGTCCTACGAGCTCCGTACGAGTTGATTTTTCTGAAATCGTACGACGTCCGTACGGAGTCCGCACGGATATCGAGACTCGTACGAGCATCGTACGGATTTTCACAACTCGCAGAGGAATCGGTGATCTGGTGAAAACTATACATTCTGTACAACTCGTACGACATCCGTACGAGCTGTGACCAGATGCTAAGAACGTACAAATACCGTAAAGATAAAAAAATTTCCGTACGAGTTAATCCGTACGGACATCGTACGAGCATTGTGACCGTAGCAGTAGAATGAGAAGGTCGTATAAGTACACAATTAATATTTTGAGAAAACAAGAAAAACACAGTCTGAAATCTACTCTTTACTTACAGTATGGAAAAAACAAGAGTTTTCAACTTCATTTTGGTCAACATGACAAGTTCCGATTTCCACGAAAATGGGCTCATAAGAAGCGTCTTATGATACAGATTTCATATATTAGTCTCATTCTAAATCAACGATGTGTTTATGATAGTACATGAAGATTGCAATGGAATACAGGATACCGGCCACACAATTGTAAAAACGTTATGTGTTAAATCCATTTAAAGTATTTTTTGCGAGTAAAACAAAATGTAAGAAAATCAAAATGTGTGTTTTTAAATGTACTTAGTATACATGAGTCCTCAAACCACAGGACCTTGTAATTAAATAAATAAGTACGTAGATAAATCCCCCACCCTGACACATAGTATTGGACACATAGTAAATAGACACGAAGCGAATGAGACAAGGCTGCATTATGTATTGTTATTAACCCCTTACCTGCCCAGGCCATGGATTTTAGTTGTCATGTTGGAATAGAGAAGATATTTATGTAAGAATAGTTCGTGTTCACTTTCGTTTCGAAAAACACGTTGCAATCCTGTAGTTATAATATAACTTCTGTGCGAGTGTGGGAGCATTAATTACAAGGTCCTGTGCTCAAACTTTCTGCTGATATGTCGTAGCTAATTTAGGTTCGAGATATAGAGATTTAACTATTGATTTCATATAATTGTACATGGCAGTGCACTAAACAAAACTCTGGCAAATATCCAGTAAAATGGTTTATTTAATATTTGTATTAAGTTTAATAAATTATTATACCCAAGTTCACTTGTATGGTTCATTTTATTGGTAAACTTTAGTACGATCTCAGTTTATTCGGGTCACTTTTATTAATAATCAGCAGGAATTGATAAATCCGGTAATGAAATATTTACATTTCTATCTATAGACAGATCCATATAAAAATATTGACCGGACTACATTCAGATCATGCAATTCAATAAGCCAGTTGTTGCGTTCATAGACTAATTAAAAAGAACAAAGTGAACGGGTCCCATGTTCTATTTATATTGAGTACGGACGAATACGGAACCAGATTAAGAATAAAGAAGCAATTGAATGAAAACATGTATTTATTGAGCGGTAACATGTGCGGAACTGTGGGTTATACGTATTTGTTGGTGTGATACGGTATATAGAAAAGTCCCTCTTTATAGTATAAAATAGCAGATCTGTGGCTTGAAGTTTGTACATGACATATCATACACCGTTGTGCCTCTATATCGACCGACAGGTCGACCCGAACATTTATGCGCTGTAGCGGCTGTTAAAGGTGCCGCTTCATCACATACAAAAGCCCACCCTCATTGGTTCGATTCATGGTGCACTGTGCATCATGCATTGTTATATCTAGGCATAAGTAACATCATGATAAACATTACAGAGCTCTTTTCCTGGAATTTTTAAATGCCCCTCGTAATATCGTGTATCCACGTGCGACAGACGCTGAATATGCATACGATTACAAAATACATAAGTTGCACTTGGTCCATAATTTGTGAAGCATGGGCGAACTTTCTTATAATCATCAATATATTATATATAAAATATCCAACACATCACTAAAGACAACGTAAACTGATTTTGAATCAACAGACGCACAGTATAAAGTAATATAATTACCCCATGTCCATTATTCCGTGGAAATGTTGAATCCGTTAGCCAACTTACCGGAACAGTCCGTATATTTCCAATGAGCTCGTAGTCTATGTCCTGGTTGTACAAACTAATTCAAATACCCGAAGGCTTACGCTATCTCATTATAGCCACATTTATTATTTAATCAATTGATATTGTATAGACTTTTAAACTCTTATCTACATTCGAACGCACGTTCTAGATCTTAACATGCATTATATCACAAATTGGCAGAATTTAATTTGTTTAAAATTCCACTAACATAAGGTTGTAATACTTCACTCAAAAGTAGTCTTATACAATACTTTACAAAATAAACTCTACAGAAGTGTGGGCCGCCCCGGTCGTATTATAAAATATTTTTTTATTTACTAGTGTTCGATTCACAACATAATCAATATAATGAATACGAGTAGTCCAGTGAAATAATGAATAGTCAGCAATACGAAGATTTAACTTTACAAAAGAATATCCGATTTACTTTATGGATTGAAATAGGACTCATTTGTCTGGTGGATTTGGTTTATGTTAACACAAGTATCCATAGACATTTTATAGAGTTTGCTAATATTGGTATTTTATAAAAAGACAACAACAGCAACAGCTCCACTGCTATATGAATTTCAATAAAAATTGTAATATATTCAATTTGAATCTGCATCTGGGTCCGTTACCTCAGTCTAGGTCAGTTACCTCCCGTTCAATTAAATAACGAAGGCATGGATTACCTCCCATGAAAAGCGCTATTAAGCGCTATGATTACGCAACGGACGCCAGAATCTTCGAGTCATAATTATACATGACGCGTTCAATGAAGATAATTCTGAAAATTAAATAAATATATCACGTGTTGGATTGTAGATGCTGAAACAATTACCCGTACCATAAGACACAAGCATAAATATGAATTCAAATCGAAATTACAAGTAGGCCTGCATACATACATGTTTGCACCATAACCGTCTGGAATGTCCAAGTAGTCTAACCCCTAAAGTTTGCTATTTCTAGGCCGGATATAATAATAATCATCGAAATTGGTGTCGATTTGGTTGTGTAGTTCTGCATTTGAACAAAACAAACAATTTGAATTTCCGCTAGAATGCGTTTTAAAATAGGTGCTCAGCACTCTTAATTTCTCAAACCATCAAATCCCGTATTCAAACTCACACTGCTGTCTAACATACAAACTCATTTTTTTTTTTTTAAATATTTGCAATATTAAGTTATTTTTCATTTTCTCCAACATTAACCACAGGCTCATAGAAAAAATAACAGTATTACAATAGGCTGCCGAATACAAATATATGCGTTATACGTGGGTATATCCAAAAGTAATGTCACTGATGCTGTAAAATCGTGTATAATGTCAGTAAAACCACGAAGTTTTTCACACCGTAACTTCAGTCTAATTTGAATATGATGACCAAATTTCACAACAATGCACAGACTAGTTCTTGAGATATGAATATTTATATGAGACATACTTACGAGCATCACCGCAAGTCCGACGTCAACGACGTCACAATGACGTTACTTGTCGACACCTACTCATCCAGCAGAAGTTCATCCCTGGTAATTTCTACAACTCATATACCATACAGTCATTTCCACGACCTTAAACAATGTGCAACCCACCCGACACTTACTCTCTGCGAAGTCAAATTATCGTTAAGTATTCTCTAGATAGTCCCAAAGCAAAAAATAAACTCCCCACATAATGATCGCAGTTTTGAACGTCGAATTGAATGGACGGCGTTTAAAATTACTCTTGGTGTTCTTTTCGGAGCTACTACAAACCGTTCATATGACTCTCTATATATAATGATTTGTTGATCCATGCCCCCTTAAAAGCTTATACTACAGGTACACGAGACTATGTTGCCGCCGTGTGTAACTAAAGTTTCAGTAAGTTAGTTTCATTCGATGCCGCCAGGAGGCGGCATCGAGTATGAAAGGGTGCAAGCAGATGTCCCAGGAGGATACAAGATTTGATTGGTTATAACGCTGTTGGACTCGCCCGTCAGGGGTAAAATAGGATGATAAATGTTCGGTAGGTACTAAAGTCCAAGTCCCAGGAGGATACAAGATTTGATTGGTTATAACGCTGTTGGACTCGCCCGTCAGGGGTAAAATAGGATGATAAATGTTCGGTAGGTACTAAAGTCCAAATCAGTTCGGAACGGGTGTTTATATAACGGCTACATATGTTGCAATTTGCGGGTCTTAGCAGGGGCTATTAAAAAGTAAAAAAAAAACTATTTGCGCGGAGCGGCGATTTTCCTTTCGAACTTTTATGGAACATGTTAAATACTTTCATGTCTGTCAGATATTTTTTAGTTATGATTTTCGATTTTTTCCAGTTCTTAGGTTTTGTCTTAATCTAAATTTGATAAATGCAAGTGTTTTTTTAATCTCTATGTTTCTTTATTTATGTATGTCAGAATAGTTTGTTTTGCAAAAATTTAAACGGGTAAATATAGCTTGCCAACATTGAACTGACACTTCTTATTTACAAAATATTCATATGCGCTCCTATACTCCTGCCAAATGGAACTAGTTCTATGCATATTTTAAACTATGTTGAACGTATTAATTCGCAATAAATTTACTTATCAAGCTCACAAACCACGAAATAACAATGTCCTTTAGTGTCAGTTTCACGTTGTCAGGCTATACCACGTTATTGGAATACACTTTGTTATTTTATGAAACATGCTAAATGCCATCTGTGAAGCATTAATCAATATTATAATGGTGCTCATATTTCTAAAACATGTTATGTTCATTTGAATAAATATTTCAATAGAAAATAGAATGTTTTCATGTTTTCTATTCTTTCCTGGTGTTTCACTGCCTTCAAGTTTTTAACCAGGTTTTCCAAAGGAAAACTCTGGTTATTAGATTGCTGAATGTCGGCGGGCCTTAACAATTTCTTCTGTGCACAACTCCTCCTACATTTCTTCATAGATTTCAACCAAACTTTCAGAGAATGATTGTCATCATGTGACCTGGTGCATATTATCAGGGTTTTATGATTCAACCAATTTTGACGGAGTTATGGCCCTTGAAACAGAAAAAATTGGCCGCTTTCCTTATGTCGCACGGTACTCAAAGTACACGACATAGAGTCATGAAACCTTCACAGAAATGGTCAGGATGTTTTCTCTACACCTGGGGTTTCACTCCCCTTTCAGTTTAGTACATCCAGAGTTATTAGCCATTGCAATGGTGTAAAATAGCCATTTTTGACTTGTTTCACATGCTACTCAAAAAGTATTTGACCTAGGATCATGAAACCTTTATAGAAATGTTTGACAGCATGTACTCTAGTGCACCTGGGGTTTCACTCCCCTTTCAATTTAGTACAACCAGAGTTATTGCCCTTGAATTAGTGAAAAATACCCATTTTCAGCAATCTTAAGTTTTTGCAGCGTACACTCAACACATGAGAATTACTTCCCTTGTGCATCACACATCACGCCGGAATTTTAGTTTGTTTACAAGTTTCTACCAATACCTTTTACTAAATAAAAAGATTTACTTAAAAAGAACTAGCGGCATCTTTGATGCCCAGCATCAACATTTCACTTGTAACTTTTAGGAAAAGTGCATTATTTCGCGCAGCGTCTTTTTGTCACAAATCTGCCAGGTTTTCGCTAAGTATTCAGTGCGTTGAAAATATATTGCGAGTTTCAAAATAGAATGACGTCAATGAATTTTTAGCAGCAGGCACAACACATTGGTTTCATCGCGTCACGAAAGTATCGTTTGCTTTCAAGAATTATTTTTTTATAAAAACGCATAAAAGAAAATCGTTATGATAATGAAAAAATATCGTAATTTTCGTGTGCGGCGATATGACGTCATAGGTATGTTTCAAATGTACATATAATCCAATTATGAAAATGTAATAATGGAGCACGTTGTTTATTAATCAGAATTGAATTGCTGAACATTTTGATATCATATTTATGCATATCGGCGTATAAACAAATAAACCACGGGAGGAGTGACATTACTTTTGGATATACCCTCGTATATACAAATGTAGTTGCAATCACTCGAGAACAAAAAAGCGCATTTCTAACAGACACGAATTTATGTATCCAATTGTCTGTATGTTATTCTTCTTGTGTATTCTGTGGCTTGTATATCTTCTGAAATTGGAGGCAATTAAGATATACATGTACACTAGTTACGTTTATTAAAAGCAGGTAATTATACTAAATAGGTTGTAAAGCTTTGTGTGCTGCTATTTAAGCTATGTTCGGTTTATTTCTGTCATTTTGTTTTCTATCTTTGCTATAAAACACTTATGTTTTCAGACAATAAATTATTTGTATTGTATTGTCCTTGCATCATCCACGTTAGAATGGATTTCACAAATAACAACAACAACAACTATCTAAGACATCCTCGGGACCGCCACTCTATCCACGTGTTTAGAAACAGTACTACATGCCAACAAAGTCAATCTTGTGTAGCATGATTGCACCGTTAGGACTGAAGACTAACATTCTAGCATTCTGTGGCGGTGTGACATGTGGGTACTGTTCTAGAACAGCATCATCCAACAATATCTGAAATACATAATACATAATTTTATTTATGTATTAAAATACACGCCACTACTAGTAATAAAACTCATTATGTAAGGATACTAGTACATGTTAAATGGACTAAACTCCATTTTTATGAATACACGTTATGTAGATGTTTTAATCACAAAATCTTTTACGAATACATAAAGTATTCTTACATCACGATCAAAGGCGCCTAAGGTCGGTCAAGCCAATAAAAATTTTAAAAGATTTTAAAAGAGCTCTTTGAAATTATCATTTTAATTTACCAACTGGAGTTTAGTCCTTTTAATGTTTTAATATTTCACTACAGTTTTTATAAGAAATGGAGAACCAATGTTCTGAATGGATGGTGTATCATTCATGAAACACAACAATGAGAGTAATAATCATTGGTTAGTATTCATCACGGAAAGGCCCGATACCAGAGTAGTTACGATCGGGTGTTGACGTTAACTTTGCCGAAGCAAAGAGAAATGCCGGTCCATTTGTCCAAATGGATCAGACTTAAGCTGAGATATACCCTTGAAACATTCCTCTGTTCGGAATACCAGGGGGGAAATACGTGTACCTGAATAACGTCTTCTATAGCCTTGAATGTGAGTTTATGTATCTTGTTCGCCTGAAAAGGGTACGGTGTAATAACAGCACGACTTGTCCAACTCACATGGCTGTAGGTTTTGAAGCGAACTGTTTGGCCTGCAAAAAAAATAACATAAACGTTACCATCACTATATTGCGTTTCGTTGAGGTTAATTCCCGCTAAATTAAAAAATTGAACTAGAACATGTTTAGCGGAGACATTGTACAGTGTAGCCATATGAAAGTGCCAGGATGTGTTGCTCTAGAGGAAACCGTTCACGGACTCAATACTATCAATACTAACATAATGCATATACAATGCACCAGTCATTTGCACCCACGCCCCCACCTACGGGGATGGGCTGGAATTTTTTATTTACTTTCGGGTTGTCAAAACCACTGCTCTTCCATGGCCCTGAGGGGGACAGCTGATGGTAAATTCTCCGGTATTTCCCCGCCCCCGACAACTAAATAGTGTCCCCAGGTATTGGTTAGGGGATCACAACATTTTCCTGACAGTGCTGGGAAGCTGGATGGTAAAACATGTCCGTTTCCCCGACTATCCCCCGAGGATCATCCCCGGGGATGAGTGTAGCCGCGAATGAGACTGACTGATGCATAATCAAACCTAATGTGAAGGAGTAGAATATTGTCTTACTTGATGGTATGATGGTCATAGCAATCATATACTTCCGTCCGACAACAGAGAGGTCCAAAGTATCCGTCAACACTATGGAGCTAGTCCTGTGAAAAAAAAAATTGTAATAATACTTACAAAGTCATATGATAACGGTTGTAAATATGCTATCGCCCGGCAGGTAAAGTATGGTTATATAGGTTTAACTGGATATACCTGGGTTAACGATATTCAACGCCTTCCGTTCGAATGGGATAGTTCCCTCATGAGTATTACTTATTGAATCGACTATAATGTTTACTTCTGAAATAATCACGATAAACATTATATTCTGCCGAGGGTATAGGTGTTTCAAGTTTGGAAATTATTGCTAGTTACCACGCCTGAGAACCACAATTATAAACATTCCGAACACGGTTAATTACTTTTTAATCACGTATGACGTAAAGTAGATTTGGCACTTACAACATACGATCAGGTGTGATGTAAAAGTCGATGTACGACCCAGTAACGAGGGTAATTGGTAGAACCATTGGTTCCCTTTGAGGCATCTGTAAATATACAATACTCGAAACATAACGAATTAAAATTTAAAATAATTTTAACTAATTAGAGAATATCTTATTTCATTAGCACAAATAAAACTGTTTATGAGCTACCAGTACAGGGTGTCCAAAAAGGAAGTATACAGTTTCAGTGCATTCTAATGAAATATCAACGTTCTGCTATCGCAAAGAAATTAAGCACATAGTTAGTCAAAAGATAAATTTTTTATCTGGCATCAGTTTAAAGCTTGTAACTTGAATTTTTTTTAATGTAAATTACCGTATTCTGTCCGTGGCGTCATTTCGACGTTATTTACGACGTTTTCAGAATTTCTGTATTACTGGTGTTTCCCGTCTTGCATGCATTCTTGGAAAAAATTGCATTTCATTTCACAAATGTCTAAACTGATATTATATATATGTTGTATCTCACGAGCATGTGCATGTTTGTTGGCTTTTAGTAGGCTATACACTTGCAGTTTCGACAACAAAATAGAAAAAAAAGTAAAACCATTGTGTTACTTGCCTTTGTTGAGCAAGTTCTTCCTGAACTCCGCAGTGAATCCTTTGTTTTGAATGTTGTATGGTTCATGCAAGTGGAGCTAAATTCACACATGACAATGAACGGTGTTGGGTGAATTACATGATACATTTGGTGTCAAAATAATTTCTAGCAAATTCCGCTGCAGAGTGGAATGACCCGCCCACAGCCCGGGTCTTATTTCATGTGGATTTTTTTATTTTGGGCTATCCGATATCGCTATGTACAACCAAATACTAATCTACACAACTTTTCTTCTGATCAACATAAAAATGCAATTTAAGATGACCAGTTTGTAGCAAGCTGTGTAAATGTAATCAACACTTTTGAAGAATGTGTGCAAAACGGAAAACATGAGACAGACAGAAATTGTGAAAACGTCGTAAATTACGTCAACATGACGTCACGGTCAAAATTAGATATTTTTTGGAAATTGACAGTTTTAAAAAAATATTCGGGTTACAATTTCCAACCTGGCACCAGAAAAAACTTATAACTTTTGTCTATGTGTAAAATTTCTTTGCGACAGCAGAATATTGAGAGTTGAAAAAAATACCCCGACACTGTATACTTTCTTTTTGGACACCCTGTATATGGCTTAGAAAGTGGCATGATCATTTTGGAGGATATATTATCATACAAGGGGTCGGAATGTAGTCGGGGACGATGGGTATATTCCCTTACGTCATTTGAGACACTTAGGAATTAATCCTTTAATATAGCCCTTGTCTAAATGGAAACCCCCACAGCCAGTGTTAACAAAATAAATGACACAGGCGAAAATACCAGCGCATTCGATGTAAAACAACATAATGTATCTAACAAATCGACAACGTTTATACTCGCATTATCTCGTTAGTATTGCAAGCACGAGTAACTGTATCATAGATAAAGTCTAAAACGAAAAATGGTGGTAAAATTTATATGTTTCTAATTATAATTTATTGAAAAAAATAAGTTTTTGTTTACTTTTCGTTATCAATGATACAGTTAGTCAGTTACCCATGTGATTGCAAGTAAATCTTGAATAAAGAGAATTTGAGGATGGGAATATCATAAGTTATAAGACTGATGCTAATTTAAAATCAGCACCTCAGGGAGCTTCTAATGAGCCAATTTTCCTGAAAAGCGGAACTTGCCATGTTGACCAAACTGAAGCTGAAAATGCCTGTTTTACAATAAGTAAAGAATAATTTTCGGACAGTTTTTTTATTGTTTACTTGCAATGATAATTTTGTACTTGCGACTTTCTCATTCTAAGCCAGGGACATGTAACATGCGTTAAAATAAGACTTAAAATGGTACTTACCGGTGGTTCGTAGATTTCAACCACTTGCTTTTTCTTGTAATACGTTGCACCGGTCTCATAGGTAGGATTTGATGCCCAGCTCCAATCTAGACTCGCGCACGTGTTTGACGCTTCAATGATTGTCGCCAGGTATTCTTTGTCGGTCGCGTTTGCTGCACACTTTAAATCGTTATCCCCACCAACTCCTTCCAGTTTCTGAAACGTTGTCATCACTTTTACTCCATTCACTAACTTTACTACCAACAACAGTGCGAACAGTTCTCCGTTCTTGTTCAAATACATTGTTTAATTCCGATTCCTTTACTGTTTATTAGCTGAATTCTTATTTCCACTTTTAGCAACCCCTTCTCTAGCGTAGTTTAATTATTTTTTTTTTATTTCCAACTAATAAGAATGGGCAACATGCTTAGCTTATATAAGCCCTCGCCTTAAAAACGTAGTTTGGTGACTGCAACAAGAATGATCCTACCTAGAACGTTTTATCCAGCCCAAGAACATCAATTCTTCCCTTTGGCACAACAAGGTTGTATCTTACATTATAATACTAGTATATACTAGAGAGATACAATCTTGTGTCGCACAAGGGACGAATTATCTCGAGAGTTTCATGCCTCAGCTTCAGTACAAAACAAATGCAACAAATGTTCGTTAGAATATATAATGCAGGATCATATGAAACATTAAACAGGAGATGACTGTTGTGGATAGTTCAGATACGCACATGTTCTTTCATCTATGCGTAAAAATCAGATAATATTCCATGTACGAGGGGCGTACTTTTTTAAGTTACAGGAAAAGATTCATAGACCTTTCAACGTTTGATAAATTTCAATGATATTTTACAGCGAGACAAAGACACATATTTGAAATATTCATCTCAATTCTTCTTTCCATTTCATTGGAAGTTGTCGTTTGTTCTTTTTCTATCTATGGTGACGCCATGAAAAGCGGACTGGTACAAACCTACCCCTAAACCTGACCAACACACTACCCTCGACTAAGCAACTAGGACTTTTAAACTGACTTGATGGAACGTTCGTGTCGGGCAGCAATACACCAGTAGTCAAAACCTCCACCCTTCCACAACCCTGTAAGGGACAGCTGATAGTAAAAAAATCCCAACATATCCCCAGGCAGTGCGGGGTAAGCTGGAAAACACGACAATTTCCCTGCTATCCATGCCCATCAACGGGGTGGGGTGCATGTATGCAACTGACTGGTGAATAAGATATCATATGTATTAGCAAAGACATTGCTCGCCGTGAAGGTAAGGGTGGTGAGTGGGTCTAAAGCCATTATGGATGACGGTGCTTTCTAAGGGAGGATTTTGTAGGCTTAGTCATGCGCACCCGTGTACACTCCTTAAAGTATTTAATTATAACCCAAAGTGCATGATAACGATACATTACATGACGGCATTTTGGTTCCATGAATACAACATATCTAATTCATTCTAAGTTTTGCTATTTCCGGTCGGATAAAGGAATTTTGTGTCTGTAACTGTTCAATCAGGTTGAGGAACGAAGCATGCAATTTAAGTATCCGATAGTAGGCAATAAAAGGTGCTTTATTTCTCTTAACAACCCAATCCCCATTCAAACCCACACTGAGGTCTAAAATAGAAACTCATTTTTTAAATATTTGTAATAGAAGTTATTTTATTACGATTTTTCAGTTTCCCCTACATAAACCACATGCAGGCTGAGAGAAAAAATGAACGGTACTATAATAGTTTCCGGAATACAAATGCAACATACAACATCTATGTAATTGCAATTATTCGATAATACATATATCTACGCTACATAAAAAGGCGCATTTCTCACAGGCAAGAACCTATAATAGTACATCGAAGGTGCCGAACCAAAACCCCGTAACTCAATTTTTGCGCGAAATCTTTTTTTGCCGCATCCGCATCTACTTGACGGCCCACGCATTTCTGTCTTGTCGCCATCTAAGTAACGCAATTGGCTATTTAAATGGCGACAAGACAGAAATGCGCGGGACGTCTAGCAGATGCGGATGCTGCAAAAAAAGTTTTCGCGATAAAATTGAGAGATAAAATTCGGCACTGTCGATATCCAATTGTGTATCTAGTATTCTTCTTGTACATCGTGTGTATTGTATATCTTCTGAAACCGGAGGCAGTAAAGATATGATATATACTAGATCCATTTATAAAAAAGCGGCTAATTAAAAGTAAATACGTTGTAAAACTTCATTTGCTTTAATTCTGCAATTAAAGCTGTGTTCGATGTATTATCCTTGAATCATCCACGTTATAATGGATATCACCACCACCAACAATAACAACTTTCAAAGACATCCTAGACAACGACACTCTATCCACGTGTTTAGAAACAGTACTACATGCCAACAAAGTCAATTTTGTGTAGCATGATTGCACCGTTAGGGCTGAAGACCAACATTCTAGCATTCTGTGGCGGTGTGACATGCGGGTACTGTTCTAGAACAGCATCATCCAACAATATCTGAAATACATAATTGTATGTGAGAATTAAAACATACAGGTCACTACTAGTAATGAGACTCACTACGAATGGATACTAGAACATGTTAAATGGACTAAACTCAATTTATATGAATACACGTTTTGAAGATGTTTTAATCACAAAACTCTATTTTACGAATACATAAAGTATTCTTACATCACGATCAAAGGCGCTTGGTCGGTCAAGCCAATAAAATGCGATTTTAAAAGAGCTCTTTGATATTATTAGTTCAATTTACCAACTGGAGTTTAGTCCTTTTAATGTTTTTGTTAACATATTCATGCAGATATTTCTCTACAGTTTTTATAAGAAATGGAGAAACAATTAATGTTCTGAATGGATAGTGAATCATTCATGAAACACAACAATGAGAGTAATAATCATCGGTTAGTATTCATCACGGAAAGACCCGATACCAGAGTAGTTACGATCGGGTGTTGACGTTAACATTGCCGAAGCAAAGAGAAATGCCGGTCCATTTATCCAAATGGATCAGACTTAAGCTTAGATATACCCTTGAAACATTCCTCTGTTCGGAATACCAAGGGGGAAATACGTGTACCTGAATAACGTCTTCTATAGCCTTGAATGTGAGTTTATGTATCTTGTTCGCCTGAAAAGGGTACGGTGTAATAACAGCACGACTTGTCCAACTCACATGGCTGTAGGTTTTGAAGCGAACTGTTTGGCCTGCAAAAAGTAACATAAACGTTACCATCACTAAATTGCGTTTCGTTGAGGTTAATTCCCGCTGAATTAAAAAATTGAACTAGAACATGTTTAGCGGAGTTATTGTACAGTGTAGCCATATGAAAGTGCCAGGATGTGTTGCTCTAGAGGAAACCGTTCACGGACTCAATACTATCAATACTAACATAATGCACATAATACACCAGTCATTTGCACCCACGCCCCCACCTACGGGGATGGGCTGGAATTTTTATTTACTTTTGGGTTGTCAAAACCACTGCTCTTCCATGGCCCTGAGGGGGACAGCTGATGGTAAATTCTCCGGTATTTCCTCGCCCCTGACAACTAAATAGTGACCCCGGGTATTGGTAAAGGGGGAACCCAACATTTTCCCGACAGTGCTGGGAATCTGGATGGTAATACATGTCCGTTTCCCCGACTATCCCCCGAGGATCATCCCCGGGGATGAGTGTAGCCGCGAATATAACTGACTGATGCATAATCAAACCTAATGTTAAGGAGTAGACTATTGTCTTACTTGATGGTATGATGGTCATAGCAATCATATACTTCCGTCCGACAACAGAGAGGTCCAAAGTATCCGTCAACACTATGGAGCTAGTCCTGTGAAATAAAAATAATTGTAATAATGCTTAAAAAGTCATATGATAACGGTTGTACATATGCTATCGTCCGGCAGGTAAAGTATGGTTACATAGGTTTAACTGCATATACCTGGGTTAACAATATTCACCGCTTTTCGTTCGAATGGGATAGTTCCCTCATTAGTATTACTTATTGAATCGGCTATAATGCTTTCTTCTGAAATAATCACGATAAACATTATATTCTGCCGAGGGTATAGGTGTTTCAAGTTTGGAAATGATTGCTAATTACCACGCCTGAGAACCACAAACATAAACATTCCGAACACGGTTAATTACTTTTTAATCACGTATGACGTAAAGTAGATTTGGCACTTACAACATACGATCAGGTGTGATGTAAAAGTCGATGTACGACCCAGTAACGAAGGTAATTGGTAGAACCATTGGTTCCCTTTGAGGCATCTGTAAATATACAATACTCGAAACATAACGAATTAAAATTTAAAATGATTTTTAACTAATTAGAGAATATCTTATTTCATTAGCACAAATAAAACTGTTTATGGGCTACCAGTACAGGGTGTCCAAAAAATTTAAGATGACCAGTTTGTAGCAAGCTGTGTAAATGTAATCAACACTTTTGAAGAATGTGTGCAAAACGGGAAACATGAGACAGACAGAAATTGTGAAAACGACGTAAATTACGTCAAAATGGCGTCACGGTAAAAATTTGATATTTTTTGGAAATTGACAGTTTTAAAAAAATATTCGGGTTATAATTTCCAACCTGGCACCAGAAAAAACTTATAACTTTTGTCTATGTGTAAAATTTCTTTGCGATAGCAGAACATTTAGAGTTGATAAAAATACCCCGACACTGTATACTTTCTTTTTGGACACCCTGTATATGGCTTAGAATGTGGCATGATTATTTTGGAGGATATATCATCATACAAGTGATCGGAATGTAGTCGGGGACGATGGGTATATTCCCTAACGACATTTGAGACACTTAGGAATTAATCCTTTAATATAGCCCTTGTCTAAATGGAACCCCCCACAGCCAGTGTTAACAAAATAAATGACACAGGCGAAAATGCCAGCGCATTCGACGTAAAACAACAAAATGTATCTAACAAATCGACAACGTTAATACTCGCATTATCTCGTTAGTATTGCAAGCACGAGTAACTGTATCATTGATAAAGACTAAAACGAAAAATGTTGGTAAAATTGATATGTTTCTAAACATATTTTTTTGAAAAAAAGAAGTGTTTGTTTATTTTTCGTTATCAATGATACAGTTCGTCAGTTACCCATGTGATTGCAAGTACATCTTGAATAAAGAGAATTTGAGGATGGGAATATCATAAGTTATAAGACTGATGCATATTTAAACTCAGCACCTCAGGGAGCTTCTAATGAGTCTTTTTTATTGCTTACTTACAATGTTAATTTTGTACTTGCGTGTTTCTCATTCTAAGCCAGGGACATGTAACATGCGTTAAAATAAGACTTTAAATGGTACTTACCGGTGGTTCGTAGATTTCAACCACTTGCTTTTTCTTGTAATACGTTGCACCGGTCTCATAGGTAGGATTTGATGCCCAGCTCCAATCTAGACTCGCGCACGTGTTTGACGCTTCAATCATTGTCGCCAGGTATTCTTTGTCGGTCGCGTTTGCTGCGCATTTCAAATCGTTATCGCCACCAACTCCTTCCAGTTTCTGAAACGTTGTCATCACTTTTACTCCATTCACTAACTTTACTAACAACAACAATGCGAACAGTTCTCCGTTCTTGTTCAAATACATTGTGTAATTCCGTTTCGTTTACAGTTTATTAGCTGAATTCTTATTTCCACTTTTAGCAATCCCCTCTCTAGCGTAGTTTTAAAAAATTTTATTTCCAACTAATAAGATTGGGCAACATGCTTAGCCTTTTTAAGCCCTCGCCTTATAAACGTAGTTTGGTGACTGCGACAAGAATGATCCTACCTAGAACGTTTTATCCAGCCCAAGAACATCAATTCTTCCTTTTGACACTACAAGGTTGTATCTTACATTATAATATTAGTATATACTAGAGGGATACAATCTTGTGTCACACAAGGGACGAATTATTTCGCGAGTTTCATGCCTCAGCTCCAGTACAAAACAAATACAACAAATGTTCATTAAAATTTATAATTCAGGATCATATAAAACATTAAACAGGAGATGACTGGCGTGGCTTGTTCAGACGCGTATATGCTCTTTCATCTAATGCACGATCACGGTGTCGTCAAAATGAGATAATATTCCATGTACGAGGGGCGTACTTAATTTTCAGGAAAAGATGCATAGATCTTTCAACGTTTGATACAACTCAATGATATTCTACAGCGAGACGAAGACACATATTTGACATATTTCTCCATTCTTCTTTCGATTTCATTTGAAGTTGTCGTTTGTTATTTTTCTATGGTGACGCCATAAAAAGCGGACTGGTACAAACCTACTCGTAAACCTGACCAACACACTACCCTCGACTAAGCAACTACGACTTTTAAACTGACTTGATGGAACGTTCGTGCCGGGCAGCAATACACCAGTTGTCAAAACCCCCACCCTTCCACAACCCTGTAAGGGACAGCTGATGGTAAAATCTCCGGTATTTCACCGGCCCTTGAGAACTAAATATTGTCCCCGGGGTATTGGTTCGAAGCTGGAAAACACGACAATTTCCCTGCTATCCATGCCCATCAACGGGGTGGGGTGCATGTATGCAACTGACTGGTGCGTAAGATATCATATGTATTAGCAAAGACATTGCTCGCCGTGACGGTATGGCTAAAGCGATTATGGATAATGGTGCTTTCTGCGGGAGGAGTTTGTAGGCTAAATCTTGCGCACCCGTGTACGCCCCTTAAAGTAGTTATTTATAACCCAATGTTCATGATAACGATACATTATATGACGGCATTTTGGTTCTATGAATACAACATATCTAAAACATGAAACCCCAAAGTTTTGCTATTTCCGGTCGGATAGACGAATTTTGTGTCTGCAACTGTTCGATTAGGTTGATCAGTGCTACATAGGAACGAAGCAAGCAATTTAAGTATCCGCTAGTAGGCGATAAAAGGTGCTTTAGTACTCTTAAGTTTTCGAACAGTCCAATCCCCATTCAAACCCACACAGGTCTAAAATACAAACTCATTTTTTTAATATTTGCAATAGAAGTTATTTTATTACGATTTTTCAGTTTCCCTACATAAACCACACGCAGGCTCATAGAAAAAATGAACGGTACTATAATATTTTCCAGAATACAAATGCAACATACAACATCTATGTAATTGCAATTATTCGATAATACATAATATTATATCTACGCTACATAAAAAGGCGCATTTCTCACAGGCAAGAACCTATAATAGTATATCGACGGTGCCGAACCCGAACACCGTAACTCAATTTTTGCGCGAAATCTTTTTTTGCCGCATCCGCATCTACTAGACGTCCCACGCATTTCTGTCTTGTCGCCATCTAAGTAACGCAATCGTCTATTTAAATGGCGACAAGACAGAAATGCGCGGGACGTCTAGCAGATGCGGATGCTGCAAAAAAAGTTTTCGCGATAAAATTGAGTTACGGTGTTTTGGTTCGGCACCGTCGATATCCAATTGTGTATCTAGTATTCTTCTTGTACATCGTGTGTTTTGTATATCTTCTGAAACCGGAGGCAATAAAGATATGATATGTACTAGATCCATTTATAAAAAAGCGGCTAATTAAAAGTAAATACGTTGTAAAACTTCATTTGCTTTAATTCTGCAATTAAAGCTGTGTTCGATGCATTATCCTTGAATCATCCACGTTATAATGGATATCACCACCACCAACAATAACAACAATCTAAGACATCCTAGACAACGACACTCTATCCACGTGTTTAGAAACAGTACTACATGCCAACAAAGTCAATCTTGTGTAGCATGATTGCACCGTTAGTACTGAAGACCAACATTCTAGCATTCTGTGGCGGGGTGACATGCGGATACTGTTCTAGTATAGCATCATCCAACAATATCTGAAATACATATTACATAATTTTATATATGTATTAAAATACTTGCCACTACTAGTAATAAGACTCATTATGTAAGGATACTAGTACATGTTAAAGGGTCTAAACTCAATTTCTATGAATACACGTTTTGTATTGTAGATGTTTTAATCACAAAACTATAGTTTACGAATACATAAAGTAGTCTTACAACTTACATTACGATCAAAGGCGCTTGGTCGGTCAAGCCAATAAAAATGCGATTTTTAAAGAGCTCTTTGATATTATTATTTCAATTTACCAACTGCAGTTTAGTTCTTCAATGTTCTTGTTAACATATTAATGCGGGTAGTTCACGACAGTTTTTTTAAGAAATTGAGAACCAATCATGTGAATAGATATGGAATCATTCTTGAAACACAACAATGAGAGTAATAATCATTGGTCAGTATTCATCACGGAAAGACCCGAGACCGGAGAAGTTAAGATCGGGTTTTGACGTTTGCCAAAGTATCGAGAAATGCCGGTCCAAAAGTTGCAGATTAAGCTGAGATCACAAACCTAAGAAATAATATCACACAAAAAACATTTAACATTTATCAATTTTCATTCATTCAATAGATAAAAAATATAAACAACATATGTATATTGAATGGATGTAAAGTATAAAATTTAGTTTGTGATATAATTTCGTAGGTCTGTGCAAAGACATACCGCTGAGACCTTACTCTGTTCGGAATAGCAGGGGAATTAACGTGTACCTGAATAACGTCTTCCAGTGCTTTGAATGTGAGTTTATGTGTCTTATTTGCCTGGAAAGGGTACGGTGTAATAAAAGCACGGTTCGTCCATTTCGCATAGCTGTAGGTTTTGAATTGAACTGATAGTTCTGCAAAAAGAATAACAAACAAGTTACCATCGAAATATGGTGTTTGGCGATTGACTGGTTCCCGTACTTCAAAGCGGACCGCGGTACCAATCTAACCGAAGTCATCATGGCCTTGAGTTCCATGCCCTTGATTCCTAAGTCATCACTGTTGTTAATGTTGAGACGCACATTATGACTGGAACCAGACTAAAGTCATCCCCGAGAATAGCAACATGAATCTATTTTTAGCATATATAGCAAGATGTGTCCAACGTTTAGAACTGCATAACTAAGAAAACTAGACGGGTAACACTTGTTCCTGTCGACCTACGTTAACGTAGAGATAGAATATGTAACCCGGACTGTATTGTACGAAACACTTTTTCGGTAGTAGGTATTTTCAAAGCGTTAAAGTCCGAAGTCATCCTATAGGCGGATCCAAGGGGGCGGACCCGGCGTACGCTTTCCCCCCCCCCCTAAAATCGCCAAAGTAACGATTTTTATTTGACTGAAATAGTCTGTTTATATGTAATTGGCCTTTAATTCTTTGTGAAAAAGTATTAAAATGTGAAAATTTCATGCTAGCTACGCTCGCAAAATTAAATTTAATGTATGAACGAAGGGGCGCATCCACAAAAAATGATGCTATAAGTACGCCTATATACTGGAACTCTCTGCAACGAATGAAACACTGTAGACTTTAAAGACTTAAATTAGTCTGGTTTTGTAATAAAGCATGCCCTATTTACTAGCCAATAAGGTATCTCAGACCACCAGAATGCACCATATTGATCCCTCGTTTTGAAAAATATTCCCGTCAGAGCATGCCTCCCCGGACCCCCTACTTTTGCAATTAGATTCTAAATATCATTAATTTTGTAAAGCGAGTTTTTGTAAAACTATAATTCAGTGCAGATAACATACGTGAACATTTTTATAACACTTTTTTAACTAAATGTTTCTTTTTGCTCGCTTCGCTCGTTAAGTAACTTCAATCGATTTTAGAGGTTGTCAATTACATATAAAGTCCTTTTAAAAAAGTTAACATAAACGTCTTCACATTAAGCATAGATCTCAAAATCGGACACTTGTGCAAACAATTCATTACGATTAATCTAAGCACTGTTCTGTATTTAATAATGTCCTGTTTTACACTAAATAAGGTATCTCAGAACGCCCAGAATGCATCAGATTGGTCCATTCTTTAGAAAATTTTCCCGGGGGAGCATGCCCCCGCCCCGCCCCCCCCCCCTATTTCAAATGGTCAACTTCCAGTTACCACGTTATAACAAACTTGCCAGACAATCATAAACTCAGTTGTTGTTATCAGTATATAGATATAACCAAAATAGGCTTCCATGAATGAAGTGATGTAATGTAAGACGCTCCTACGCCAATGCAGGACTATGACCTGGACCCCAGCAAATTTCTTACGCCCCCCATAACCGGAAATCCTGGATCCGCCCATGTATCCCGCGGAATGCGCATTTCCATCTATTTTTAGCTCGCAATCTTAACCCTGTAATTTTTAACGCCTGTACTGAACAGGCTCGCTAACGCTCCCTTTTCAAAAATTAAACTAGAACATGTTTAGAGAAGACATTGTACATTTTAGCCATATGAAAATATCAGGAATTGTTTATCTAGACGAAACCGTTAACGGACCCAATACTATCAATACTAACATTACTGTTAAGCTAATGCACATAATGCACCAGTCAATCGCATTCTACGGTCCCACCTTCGGCGATGGGCTGTAATTGTTATTCACTTTTTTTCAAAAATACTGCTCTTCCATGGCCATGAGGGGGACATCGGATGGTAAAATACCCATATTGGGATCCCAACATTTCCCTGACAGTGCGGGGGAGGCTCGGTGGTAAAAACACGGTCGTTTCCCCGACTATCTCCCGAGAATCATCCCCCGGGGATGAGTGTAGCCGCGGATGCAACTGACTGATGCATAAGCAAACCTAATGTGAAGGAGTAGAATAATGTCTTACGTGATGGTATGATGATCATACTAATCAAATACTTCCGTCCGGCAGTAGAGAAGTCAGCCAAAGTATTCGTTAACACTATGGAGCTAGTCCTGTGAAATAAACAAAACAGTAGTTATGCTTATAGTCCTTTCAAAGTCAAATGAGAACGGTAGTAAATATACTATCGTCCGGTAGATAAACTATGTTTTTTTTAACAGAACAGAACAGGACAGAAAGGTTATTTGATACCTGATATAACGGATTTCACCGCTATTCGTTCGAATGGAATAGTTTCCTCATTAAATATTACTTATTGAATCGACTATAATGCTGCTTACTTCTGCAATAATCACGACAAACATATGTTTTGCCGAGGGCATACCCTGGATAAAACAATTTTAAGATTCGTCCTCAACATCTATGGCATTTAGATATACCAGTAAACATACCTGCCAAGCTAGTTAAATCAAAAATAGGAGTGATAAAGCAAAACATGTCTCAAGATGCACTTAAATTTGATTTAAAAGGGATTTGGATGCATGCAAGGATGTATTAATTCTAGAGGTTATACTTATATGGGACAGAAGAACATCAATTGAATCAAATGTACCTTTCAGTTTATTCAAAGTTGTGAACTTGGTAAATCAGAAATTAACAAGGAAAAAAGGAGTAACTCTACTTTAATAGGAGTACTTAAATAAACTGAATTCTTGTTGTTTACCTCCCCCTCCCACTTTTGTTCTCGAACCGTCCCCTTAACGTGTGGAGGTCCGAATTACAAATACACACATTATTCAACCGAACCAATCAAGAGTACATGTTTATAGTTACCTACCAATATAAACATGTTCTCTTTTCACTGGTACCAGTTTAAATCCTTCCAATTTGTCTGATTACAAAATACGGGTGATAGAGGAAAGTTTATATGTAAATAAGTCAAGTCCAGGCCTGGTTTTTTTCAGACTTGTGTCCGATTTCATTTTTTAATAATGAAATTTGCTTAAGGGTTTAATAATATTTTATTGTATTATGTATGTTTTTAGACACAAAGGGGTTGGGCACAAGTTAATAAAACATTATAAAAGTCATGAACACTGCAAGAAAATAAGTATAAATAAAGTATTGCTAAAAAAATATTGAAATTTTTCTTCTTTGTCTATTTAAAAAATTGGCTTTCATGCGGTGAAACCAGGATTTTCAGGCTTGTGATTGATTGCTAATTACTACAGACACATGAGAACCACTAACGTAATCACATGGTTTTCATGAGGCGTAAAGTAGATTAAGTACTTACAACATAAGATCCGGTGTGATGTACAAGTCGATGTACGACCCAGCAGCCATCGTAATTGGTAAAATCATGGATTCTTTTTTAGCCGTCTGTAAATATACAATACACATTGCATAACGAATTAAAACTTAAAATGCTCACGAGTTGGGCTTTGAAAAGATCTTTTACGCATTATAGGATTTTTTCATTACCACATATGAAACTTATGTATAAATAAAGTCTATGGATTTTTAAAAGACTATAATAATGTGTCGTGATCATTTTGGAGCATATAACGCAAAAGGGATTGAAAATAGGTTGGGAACGACGGGTATATTCTCGAACATAATTTGAGATAATAAAAATTAAAACTTCATTAATATTTATATCAACATTTCATAACACTCCCCTGGTATAAATGGGACCAACACGGCCAGTGTTAACAAAATAAATAACTCCGACGAAAGAACCAGCGCATTCGACATAGAGCAACTAAATGTATCTGATAAACACAGAACGTTAATACTCATGTTATATCGTTGATGGATTGGATCCACAGCATCTGCAATGTACTCCCGATTTACATGTAATAAATGGTCATCGAAAAACGGGTCTTCGTGGTCTTCGGGAAGCCTCTAGGTAGTCCCTGATATCCGTGTTCAGATATCGCCTGAAGCTTTTTTTTCGAATCGGAAGTACATCGCCGAGGCAAAAACACGTCCAGTGGGACCAACATGGGCGTAGGAGCGTTCTCAACACTGGGGGTGCAAACGTTTGGCAACGGGCGTAAAATAAATTTTGCTCGCTCCGCTCGCAAATTTATTTCATTTTGTCATCATATGTCAACAAACAGGCTTGCCACAGAACATACACTCTTACATAACTTGTACTGTTAGACGTCCACAACCCTCCCATATCTATATAATAACTTTGAGTTACTGTTTTACTGTTTTACTGTTCTGTGGTAATTTGTTTAGTAATTACGTGCTAACAGGAAGTTAATCAGTTCAATCATAAGGGGGTCCGGGAGAAATTCCCAGACAATTTCCTAAACAATTAACAAATCTGATGCATTCTAGGCGTTCTGAAATACCTTATTTGGTATTAAAAACGGCCGAAATACAGAGAATTTAAGTTCATTCATTTAGCCCAATTTTGAAGTGCTTGCACAAAATGTAAATTGCTCGATTTGGAGATTGTAGCTTAATGTGAAAACGTTTATTTCAAAGCCTTTATATATAATTGAAAACATCTCAAAGTCTTATAGGATGTTTGGGGGGATGTACAATGTATGTCTCGGGTGTATTTTTTGCAAACAATGGGTGTTGACATATTTTGAAGTAAATAAGTTATTTTGCGAGCGAAGCGAGCCAAAAATTATTTTATACGTTTTCACCAAAAACTGAAGGCAAATTGCATATAACGACATATATTAGGTCGGTCTAAAATCATACTTTTCGTCTTAATTATTGGGGGGCCAAAAGATATGTAGGCCCCTCCTGTCCAGACATTGGGGGTCTGCCCCCCTGCCCCCTGCTCCTACGCCCATGACCAAGGCATTTTGTTGCAAGTTCTTCTTAAATAAAGAGACATTCTGCGAAAGTGTTTTGCCAAGCACATCTCTGGCTTAGAATGAGAAGGTCGTAAGTAATAGTATCAGCATCACATTGCGCTTCGTATGAGCCTACTTTCATGAAAATCGGGACTTGTCATCTTGACCAAACCGAAGTTAAAACAGTTTGTTTTACTATAAGTAAGAGGTAATGTAATTTTCGGACAGTTTTTTGTTGTTTTCTTAAAATATTAATTGTGTACTTACTACCTTCTCATTCTAAGCCAGCGACATGCAACATGCGTTAAAATAAGACTTAAAATGGTACTTACCGGTGGTTCGTAGATTTCAACCACTTGCTTTTTCTTGTAATACGTTGCACCTGTCTCATAGGTAGGATTTGATGCCCAGCTCCAATCTAGATTCATGCACATTTTGTTGCCATCTATCATTGTCGAAAGGTATGATTTGTCGGTCGCAATTGCTGCGCACTTCACGTCGTTAACCCACTCATCTCCTTCCAGTTTCTGAAACGTCGTCATCACTTTTACTCCATTCACTAACTTTACTATCAACAATATCGTAAACAGTTCTCCGTTATTGTTCAAATACATTGTGTAATTCTGTTTGTTTTACTGTTGATTCTATTAAATGAAGTTTTTAGCCAAATTTTATTTCCACTTTAAGCTATCCCCATCTCCAGCGTATTTTAGTTAATACTTATTTTATTTCCTAACAAATAGGATTGGGCAACAGGCTTAGCCTATATTAGCCCTCTCCTTAAAAGCGTGCATGAAGTTTGTCAGACGAATTCTTATTTCCAACTTACAGTTATCCCCTCTTGTTTGGTTACTCCGATAAAGAATGACTCCATATTCCACTTGAGAACACCAATTCGTCCCTTTGGTACAACAAGGTTGTATTTTACGTTATATTATAAGAGAGATACAACCTTGTTGCTCACAAGGGACGAATTATCTCGCGAGTTTCATGCTTAGTATAGTAAAGCCACGAAGAACAGATCGATACAAATTGACTCGTCAAACGAACCAACACATTGCCCCCGACTAAACAGCTACCAATTAACTACGAATTTTCAAATGTTTTGATGGAACGTTCGTGTCGGGTGGCATGTCACCAGTTTTGTCAATATATGACTCATTGAGGCGGATTTTTTATGAAACTAAAACACGCCCTCACATAATAGGTTAATGCTATAATGATTGCAGATATACCCGTTTAAGTTTGATTCACAAAACAACAGGGATAGCGAAAACCATTTCAGTCGCATTTATATTTTCATCCTGGATTCTCAATTTGGAAATGATGACGGTATCGGACTAAACCGACTTTGCAGGGGGAGAAGCTATAAAATATAGGGCACTGTGCATGGTGTTTATTAACTAGGTCTTATGTCATATTCTGTAGTTTTGCCAAAACGTGAAACTAGGTCGTCCTGCAGCGGGGACTTGGGGAACTAGGTCTGGTCTTAGTTCCATTTCATTCGGTCACATGAGATCACCATTTTGTTATTTATTTGTGAAATTGGTTCATCCTGTTTTGTTGCGGCGGGGAATTAGGCTTTTAATCATTTCTTTTGGTGGTGTGTGGGTATTGCCTCGTGTAGTTGTGTTATGTTGTTAGTTTTTGCTATGCTCGGCTGGTTAAGCCCTGTCCGATTTCCTCATGTCTTTTTGACATCTGGAACATGATTTGTAATTTTCCAGGATGGCCAAGAATTTCACTGCATGTTAAAGGCATCCAATTCTAGCACAGGAATGAGGAATATCAGCTCAAATGGAGATTTTGTCTAAATCTGATTCCATTTTAAAGACACAAAATCTCAAGCTGTGAGCTGTTAAAAATTTGATTTGATCTTATTTTTATTGATTGATACAGGACGTGTTCAAAAAATATAAAATTCCTGATTAATATAAATTTTATTTAAAGTATTGCATCCGTCTACACAGCAACACCAAGCTAAATATTTGATCTCAACAGTTTTTACATAAATGTATAAAGTATGTACTACTTTATGCTCGTTAACACAGGAATCGATAGGTCTGTGAAGTTGGCTGTTATCTGTAAGTTATGTCAATTCGAGTTCTGGAAATCTCAAAAGTAAAGTAAAAAATCAGTTAAATTAACTCAAAGGTTATCTCAGAAGGTAAGTCAATCGATTATAAAATATTTTATGCACTACTCAAAATGATTAAAGGAACACTTGCAAATTTGTTATTTTAGTTAATATATATGTATATAAAACAACCTTGTTCCACAATGTCACTGTTTATCATATGTGTGTATGATTTTACGACTCTTTGTGGTTTCTGGTGTGTTTGTTGGACACACCTTTTCATTGGTTATCGGTATGTCATGTCACCACATGTTATCGCTATAAGTTATATTTTCTTTATTAACTGTGTAACAAATCAACAAGGCTAACATTGCACACAAATATTATGTGTTTTATTATTTCTCCATCGTCACATGTAACTGCATCACTGATAAAGACTAAAACGAATTATTTTTGAAAATTTATATTTTTCTATATAATTCTTTTCGTCATCGATGAAACAGTTAACAGCTATTTAAGACACCGGCACACCCTTGGACAAGCCCCCTGTCCCCAATCATGACGAAGACATCACTACATGCCGGTGAAGTGGACCTTGTGTAGTAGGATTCCACCATCACTATCAAAGGTCAACATTCTAGCATTTCTCGGCGATGTAATATGTTGATACCGCACAAGTAGTTCATCGTCCAGTAATACCTGAAATACACACATTCCTTGAGTATATTGCACCAGTCAATTGCATCGACGGCCCCTCAACCACCTCTGGGGACGAGACAGATTTTTTACTTTTCGGTTGTTAAAAATCCCGCCCTTCCATGGCCCTGCGAGGGACAGCTGATGATAAAATCTCCAGTATTTCACCGGCCCTTGAAAACTAAATATTGTCCCTGGGGTATTGGTTCGGTGAAAAATACCCCAACATTTACCCGGCAGTGCGAGGTAAGCCGGAAAACGCGGCACTTTCCCCCCTGTTATCCACACTCATTCACGGGGTGGGGTGCATGAATGCAACTGACTGGTGCATAAGATAAATATGTTTTAGCAAAGACATTGCTCTCCGTGACGGTTAGGGTGGTTGGTGGGTTTCTGAAGCCATTATGACCGATGGTGCTTTCTGTGTATGGATTTTGTGGGTTTAGTCATGCGCACCCGTGCACACTCCTTAAAGTATTTAATTATAACCCAAAGTGCATGATAACGATACATTATATGACGGCATTTTGGTTCTATGAATACAACATATCTAATACATGAAACATTGTTTGTACCACCAAGAGATCAGTCACGTTAATAAAGTGCGATTTAAAATATATTCGTTAACGTACGTATCCAAGTAATGTAATAAATACACTGCCTAAAACGGGAATTTCCCTTCAGGTATTTTTTATAATTCTGCAGGGAAAAACTGACTGTCAACTTATTGTGTTCGTATTTCAATTGGGTTCTGTTCTAAGTATTGACTGCATGACTAGATAACTATCATTTTCATATGGTTGCATTGATTCCAAAAAGGGAAAGTCTTCGAGTTCATCACTAACATGTCACGTGAGACAGTATCATATAGATTTAAGGACGCCAATTTGCATAAATAATAATTGGGGCGCTCCACGGAAATTTTACGAATAGTCCGTTAGAGTGAATGTACGGCTTTGTAATTATTCACAAACAATTATCACAGTTTTTTTTATCAAATTAAGTATTCTCTATAATCTGTTTAACACTTTTAAAGAATCCCGTGGTTGAAACCCATACCTTCCAAGCTAGTTACATCTAAAATATGAGTGATAAAACAAAACATGTCACAATATACACTTACAGGTACTTTAAAAGTGATTTATATGCATAAACAAGGAATGTATTAATTATATTGGTACTAAATAAGGGACAGAAGATCATAAACTTAATCAAATGTACCTTTGTTCAAAGTAAGGTGAACTTGGAAAACCAGAAATTAACAAAAAATAGGAGTAACTCCACTTTAATAGGACTACTTGGCAGGTATGTTCAAACCGCTGATACAATGTACCTGCATATATTCTGGCAGTGCCTGGAATGTGATTTTATGCGTCACATTTGCACGAAATGGGTACGGAGTAATAGTAGCACGAAATTTCCAACCACCAGAAAAGGTTTTGAAGACAACTTTCCCTTCTGAAAAATGAAATAATATCCATGTAAGAACTAAATTATTCGTTTTGTAAAATTATATTGGTTTTGTATGTAAATTAGACATGTAACGCAGCTAGGAAACGCATATTAAAATATATATTCACATACATAATTCACAATGACCATCTGAACAAAATCGAGGTCAAGTTTGATATTGAGTCATCCGGAGTAAAAAACCTAATATTTATGAAATTTGGTCACAATGGTTATCGCAACGAAATTCAATTGAGGCCAGGTGTGTTATCGCTTCATTTGAGGTAAAAAACCTAGGTAACTAGGACAAGTCATAGACAAACCTAGTGTATTCACTAAATATGTCACAATTTGGACCTGGCCTTTATGAAACTTGACCACTGTGATCATCTCAACACAATCTAGATCCGATAATAAGACACGTACGATCATGATAAAACTTGCAATAGAGGCTACATTTTTACCATTCTTAGAAGTTGCAAATGATACCTTAGGTCATTGTATGTGCCTATTATGACATGTAAACGACATAGTAGTGTCCTTCGGGCCCACTTGTTACTGCATGTACTTGTACCATGGAGGAGAAAACAAGACATTCAATAAAGCTTTTGCAAATTAAAGCTGGAAGAATTGTCCTATCAACTAGCTGAGTTAATCAGGGCACACGGTATAACCGGATGCGTGGTCGGCCGAGTGATGCGTTACGGCCGAGGTAAAAACCGATGACGGGTAAGTAGTGGGGTTATATTTCTTACCAGAACTTATCCATTTCGGCCTTTCTTTTGAATCTAGCGATTCGTGAATGACCACGAATGTTTAAATGTTCTATTCATTCAGCCTCGCATGCTATATTTGCAGAATAAATCTGATAGAGCCTGTGTATACACGACAAGCAGAAAATAATGCTCAATTCTCACATACATTGTCCGAAATTAAACAGTTTGCGCTAGTATTAAACTATATAACCTCACAGATCTAACGAAAATTCATCTATGAACAATTCTGTAAAGTTACTACTCTGTCCGTGCCCTGAAACCAACGATTGACCCTTTCAAAGAGACCCTAGTTTGCGCAAAAATGATGACGTTAACAGCCGAGGAGATTTTGTGATGATGACGTTTACGGCCGAGGACGAAAAATATGGATGACGTTTACGGCCGAGGAAATATTTACTAAAAACTGTCATTTTTCGCAGTTTCAATGGTTTTCTCCCCAGTTAAGTACGGACTATTCGCCAGTGTACATTCCAATGAACATTTCTTTACCAGAAAATGTTGGATATGATTGCCTGACACTTATTTTAATCTTATATCTTCAATATAAAACGTCATTTTGGAGATCTATGTTATTTACAAGACGTATTTTTGTTTATTTGAAAGTAAATACTAAGAGTGTGAAATATGGCTATATGGAACTAAGACTAGCTCTATGGAACGCCACAGCTGTCTTAAGATAATCAGAACTGTTGTATTATGTTATTATACCGTGATATAAAAAAACACCATGTCCATTTGTCATAATATGACAACGTTTTGTCATTTTATGATGTCCGTTTGCCATAATATGATTATCATTTGGTGTGAATTTGTCATTATATGATGACATGTATCATTATTATGATGCCCGTTTGTCATAAGATGTAATTTGTTCTTATGTGATGAATATTTGTGATCATAGCGTAATTTGGGTGAAAATATTTTTTTTGAAAAACTATCTTTTAGATTATTGGAATTTACACGTGAGAAATCGAGAATAACTTTAGCCCCGTTCTCACTGTCCCGGTGCACGTCCCGGTACCGCCGGCGAGAGTACAGGGAGAATTAGACCGACATATATATATAACACATCTTCACAATGTGCGGCAATAAATCGACTCCTGGTTCCAGTGAATATGCTTTGGTTCGGTTCCGACACCCGCGATATACTTAGTGATTACCTGTACCGACCCCGGAGATTTAGACTGTCAGCTCTGGCTGAAGGGCGGAGATTTATACATCAAACAATCGTGCGTTAACAGTAAAAACGGTCATAGACCTACGACATGGCCACTGTTAACAGCAGAAGCAGTCCTAGATCTACGACAGAAGAAGTCCTAGCCCGTGCTAGGAAGAGTCGATGACGGTACTTCAAACATTTCCTTCTGTACACCCATTCAGATATATACGGGGTAAAAAAACGTTTACCATCAGTTCAGAACGAACATTTTTCTTTCCCTACTCCAAGCATAAAAACATACCGCTAAAAAAAATAAAGGAAAATACGAGCATTAAAATAATGCATCAGTCAGTTGCATCCACGGTCTCGACCCTTGGGTATGGGTGTGGAATTTTACTTCCGGGTTTTCAAAACCACCGCAATTCCCCCACCCTGCAGGGGATAGCTGATGGTTAAATCTCCAGTATTCCCCGACCTCTGACAGCTAAACATTGTCCCCGGGATATTGGGTCGGACATTTAATCTTCCAGATTTCTCCGGCGAGGAAAGATGGAAGGCAAGACATGACTTTTCCGCCTATCCACTGCCCATCCCCGGGGATATGGGCCGTGGTTGCAACTGACTGGTGCACAACTCTGTAAAATATGATAAACACAAGAATGTGTGCAAGACACGTCCGGTGAAGACAGGGAGCACAACGGTATTGACCGGTTCAGTAGAGTGTCATTTTCTGTATGCTGACTGACGTTCTTCGTTGAGATCATGTAGACTGTCAAATGCTTTTTCAAACAAACAAATACCTGTCTTGTAAAGCCATGGATATCTCAAATGACGTTTTATATCATATATATACGAATAAAATAAGTGTAAGGCAATCATATCCAACATTTTCTGGTAAAGAAATGTTCATTGGAATGTACACTGGCGAATAGTCCGTACTTAACTGGTGAGAAAACCATTGAAACTGCAAAAATGACAGTTTTTAGTAAATATTTCCTCGGCCGTAAACGTCATCCATATTTTTCGTCCTCGGCCGTAAACGTCATCATCACAAAATCTCCTCGGCCGTTAACGTCATCATTTTTGCGCATACTAGGGTCTCATTGAAAGGGTCAATCGTTGGTTTCAGGGCACGGACAGAGTAAGAACTTCACAGAATTGTTCATAGATGAATTTTCGTTAGATCTGTGAGGTTAAATAGTTTAATACTAGCGCAAACTGTTTAATTTCGGGCTATGTATGTGACATTTGAGCATTATTTTCTGCTTGTCGTGTATAAAGAGGCTCTATCAGATTTATTCCGCAAAAATAGCATGCGAGGCTGAATGAATAGTAAATTTAAACATTCGTGGTCATTCACGAATCGCTAGATTCAAAAGAAAGGCCGAAATGGATAAGTTCTGGTAAGAAATATAAAACCACCAATTACCCGTCATCGGTTTTTACCTCGGCCGTAACGCATCACTCGGCCGACCACGCATCCGGTTATACCGTGTGCAGGGGCTACAATTATATCAAAATGTAGGATTGTGCTTCATGGCTTGACAATTTAATTTGTTGATGGTAAACAAGTATGTCAAGTTTGAAAGCAACACATTGGACTTCAAAACTAGTCGATACTTTTCGGGCAGGCATAATGAACGGACCGACAGGACACTCGCTAGACATACGCCTTTAAACTGCATCAGTAGCTACCGTGGCGTAGAAAAGTATAGATGCGAGAACATGTGAGTAACTCTTCATAATAGCTATAACAAACATTCCTATAAAACTGAAACCCCAAGAGGACTCAGTCGACATTCGAACGCGATACACGTGTATACATCGTCATCATGAAAGTTGGCACATATTCGGCATAATATATCATGCTGCAACGTCCTTTACTAATATGGCACTATATCACAAATGTTTTCGTCATGTTGCCATTGACGTTGGCATATTTTCGGCATATAGCACATCGTACACACATGATACGAACTACGAAAGCAAACATGTGTGAAATGGAAATTATATTCCATCGCGCTGTATTTCACTGTTCAATTTGGCCTTAAAGTGTATAGAGCTATATTATAACAGCCATTTAATGTCAAAATAATTACTTTCATCCTTTTAAGTATGATACTAGACTACCTTTATTGCAAATTAAAACTTTGAATGGGTTCCGGGTACTTCAATTCAGTCGTCGAAAAATAGACGATTCTTATAGTTTCATATGGTGTTCTAGAACACTTTCGTATGAATATGGAAAGTTCGCATGTCCAATAAATCACAGAGAGAGTTTCTCTTAAAACTGAAGCGAAAATGATCTAATGGATATGAAAGCACAATTGTTTTTCAGTTTTTGAAACTTTAAAAAAAAATATCGTCCGATATAGCTTTATACACTTTAAGTTCATGTAATTGTGAAAGTACTGGTAAAATATATTAAGACACATCTACCTATATGTTTGATAGCCATGCTTATCAAATACTTCACTCCGGTTGATATGTCCAAAGAATTCGTCATCCGTATGGCACAGTATCTGTAAAATTAAACCTAACTTAGTCCCTTAGTCATAGTCACATAATTGCTCCCACAACTTTTTTTCCGATCATGATCCATTACGTTCAATGATTTATGAAACCATTTGGCTGTTTCTTGACAAATGACCAATACGAGTACTCGACGATAGAATGTTAACTATATCCGTCGAAATAGTTGACTAAATCGTATTTAGGAAATTGTATGGTGAACAAAATACTCATTTTCTCCCCTTAGACTTTAAATCATGCATTTATTGTTTACAAATTGTCATTTTGTCAACAAACCACCTGGATGTTTTATCAGTGACATTTTCGTCCATCTTTTGGTGTGTTCCGCTTTAGGAATCCACTACAGTGCTCAAATTGCATCATTCTGCAGAGAGGATACTAAGTTATAGCTTATTAAAATAGCAGTTTAATATGTAAAGTGACTTGAAAGCCACATTATCGCTCCCACAACTATTTTCCGATCATCCCATTAAATAAAATGAATTATAGAACCATTAGGCTGTTATTACCAAATGGCCAATACTCGACGACAGAATGTTAAATGTATCTGTCGAAATGGTAGGCCAAGCATCGTATTTAGTAAAATGTATCGTTAACAAAATACTCATTTTGCATTAGTTGCTCCATTTAGACTTTAAATCATGCATTAAGTGTTTACAAATTGTCATTTTGTCAACAAACCATCTGCATGCTTTATTACATTTTCTTCCATTTTATGGTGTCTTCCATATTTGGTAATCAACTAAAGTGCTCATTTTGCATTATTTTGCAGAGAGATTATCAAGACCTAACTTATTGAAATAGCAGTTTGTGCGACTTTCAGTGTTTTGATATTTCTATTGCATTGTGTAGAATCACGTGATCAAATGAATGCGGTTTTACGCTCAAAACTATTACGATTTCGTCTGCTAACGGTGAGTTTTTGCATGATTATAACGATCGTGCATTTAATATGGTTATATTATATAGCCTACAGTACATTCCGTATATGTAAGAATACCCGACAAGTACCGAGTTCGCTCTATCTTTAGCTGTTTTTCATTGATGCTCGACCAAATTATTACACTCGGTTGGAAACTGCATTTGGTCGAGCATCAATTAAAATAAAAACAGCTAAAGATAGAGCGAACTCGGGTTGGTCGAGCATCAATTAAAAACAGCTAAAGATAGAGCGAACTCGGTACTGGTCGGTTATTCTTATATAACCGGAATGTACTTTAGGCTATATAATATTACCATATTAAATGCACGATCGTTATAATCAAGAAAAAGCTCACCGTTAGCAGACGAAATCGCAATTGTTTTGAGCGTAAAACCGCATTCATTTCAATCGATTTGATCACGTGATTCTATACACTGTATTGATATGCTATTATATTTAACCAGATGTTTCAATGAAAAAAAACTGGTTATTAGATTGTCGATGTTGGTGTCGGAGAATGGGCATCCACAATTTGGTTTTCCCATTGATAACTTGAGTTTGAAGTGAGATTTCATGATGAAACTTGTTGTGTATGTACCTATATGAAACCCTTGCTTGTGATTGAAAGCGGGGCGGTGGGGTCAATTTTACCCTAACTAAAAAAACGTATATTATGTTTGGCTGCCATTAAAATCTGGCTTTCGTGGAATTTCTTCGTATTGTTTAAAGTTGTACTTACACAAATGGAAACGGCGTGATGTACATGTCGATATACGATCCAGTCACGAACGTTATTGGTAGAACCATGGATTCTGTTTGCACTCTCTGTGAATATACATGACGAATTCAAACTTTTAATACAACTGAAGAATCGCGCATATTATTGGATCTCGTGATATCTTATCAGACATTTATTAATTAGTCAAACTTTGTAAATGAAACTTCATATACAGCCGAAGTGCAATTCGGTAAGGATATATACATGTACTTGTAAATACATTTAGAAAAATCATTATTATACGTCTTCTCAAGAGAATTGTCCGACCACTTATTACGTTTTTAATTGATACTTTTGACTAACGTGACAAACTGTTAAATTGTGTTTACCAAGCGCAGTTGTATGCATAAGAATAAAGAGACTGTCATCCAAAACATATAAGTGTTCTTACCGGAGGTTCATAGACTTCAACCATTTGCTTTTTCTTAAAATATGTTGCTCCAATTTCAAAGGTAGGATTGGATGCCCAGCTCCAATCTAGTTTTGTGCACGTGTTTGACGCTTCAATCATTGTCGCAAGGTATTCTTTGTCGTTCGCGTTTGCTGCGCACTTCAAATCGTTATGAACACCATCCCCTGAAAGTTTCTGAAACTTTGTCAGCACTTTTACTCCATACACTAACTTTACCATCAACAATACCGTAAACAATTCTATATTCTTGTTCAAATGCATTGTGTAAATCAGAAATTGAGAGAGTGTTTGTCACACAACTAATTATTTAGATGAATTATCATTACAACGTTTAAAAATGCCTTGCTATATGTTTACTATATAGGCTATAGTATAGTTAGGACACTATGGCCTAACTCTCCGCACATGAATATACTGCTCAAGCAAAATTCTGTCAATTGTTTATTAAAATATATAATTCAGGATCATATTAAACTTTCAACAGAAGATGACATGTTTTGATGTCTCGTTCAGAAGTGAAAGATATGTTCTTTCATCTAGGTAAGATCACCATGTTGTTAAAATCAGATAATTAAGCTCGGAACATAAACGTATTAGTTGGCACAAGTAGATGTAATAGCAAGATACTTAATTAGCACAGTACCATGCACAATCTCATATAAATCAGACCCATATGAGCTCCACTACTTTACACTGATATATACTAACAGCGCAAAGAAATGGAGCAAATGTTAGGATCTGACTTTAATGAGATTGTACCATGTATTAAAGTGGTTTCTATCGTGTATTGAAATCTCTCTGAAGTCGCATCTAAGTTTGTCTTCCTAATTCCTAATTGATGATACCATATACATATCAGATCAAACTGTCGTGGAACTATCATGTTGTATCGCATTCCTGGCTTATCAAGAATTCCACTGCATTATTAAAAGTATGACAGTTGCTATCGGCTGACAGACTTCCACACACGTTTCGACTCACATACGACTCACATACGTTTGCCCATGTACTTGTACTCAATCTTTCAAATAAGCATTGCCAAAGAGATATGAGGAAATTGTACAGGAAAGGCAACACTCAATTCAACCAACCGAGCATACAGAATACAGTAACAGCACAACACAACTACACGGAGCTACGCCCACGCATAAATAAAACGAACTAATTAAAAGCCCAAAGCCCCGCTGCAAAGGAGCAGGGCGACCCAGTTTCACAATGAAATAACAAAAAAAATGGTATTATGTATCGTATTCCTGCCATATCAAGAATCCCACTGCATTATTAAAAGCATGACCGATGTTAACGGTTGACAGCCTTCCACACAAGACTTTGCCGAATCTCATTTCATTTTTGTAGACGAGTTTAATTCACATTAGTACTATATGTAATGAGCACGAATGTACATATAAGAGTCTATCAAACACAAATTAAACCCTAGTGAACGCTCATTATCTATCCATAAGATGGCATATGCTGCATAGAATTCAACCAAAATAAAGCGGTACTTGGAGCACGACGCACTGAAATCATGGGTCTATCTAGGCATGGTTTGGCTAATATATCTAATATATCTATTGGACTGCCTAGGAATGCCGAGCGATATTCAGGACAAGGTTTTACGGTACTACTGCCTTACGTTTATTAACGAAAACGTTCGCCGCGAGAATTAGTTCGTCACGCGAACTACTTATTGAGCGATTATAATCGTTCGCCGCAAACAATTTCAAGATGGCGGAGATAGACGATTTAATGGCCTAACTTGTTCTATTAGATTTTTAGCCGTAGATTGAAAATTAGGAACTCAGTGATACTTCTTTCGTGTTCTATTTATTCAGCTTTGGTATCACACTGTATCACAAATGCAAAACACATTCGATCTACAATTAATGTTTAAATCGCTAAGATTATAATAAATTAAATCAACTATTTATCTATCCGCCATCTTTGTTTGCTTGGCGACGCTTGGCGAGCTATGTGTAAAGGTCGTTTGCGATTGGCTAACATGTTCGTGGCGAACTTATCGTTCATTAACGCGAACTAACGTATTGTTGGCGAACGTCGGCGAGCGTTTTCGTTAATGAACGCACTGCTGGACTGCAGGTTATGTGATTAACTTAATGACATACATGTACGTGATTGTATTCTATAAGACGTTTGTCTACCAAAGATAAGAGATAACGCCAGTCCATGTACCACATCTTGCCATTAAACTACCTGGTATGGTAGTTTAAAAATTTAAGTTGAATTATTTTCTTGCGCGATTTTTCTTCAAATTGTGAAATTCAATCAGTTTTGCTTTTGAATTGTGAAAGAAAAATCATGATATTGACATTAGAAATAAATTTGTGAAAAGCAATTTACAACTAATGTTTCCCTTTATTTTGTAAATAAAATTACTAAAGGCTTGATATATTTCATTATTGAATGTTTAAGCTACTCTTGGTTATCAATTTCAAATTGTAGAAAACTTTGAGCCTGGGCAAGTGGTTTCATTTTTTAAAGTGGAATTTATTTGGTTTGTGAAACTGGCATTTTGGAATTGTGAAGTAGCCTTATTTCGGCCTCTGTTATATTGTGAAAAAAAGCCCTGAGAATCTGAATGTATGCCATCTTGTCTATTGATTTGATTTACTTAGATTTACTTAGTTGTTATTTTGTTGACAAAATACTCAGTCCTAAACCAAATCTGTGTTCAAAGCGGACCGCGGCACCAGTCTATACATACACATATATCATCAATCGTAACTACTCAGGCATTTCTGTAAATGAGAAAGCACTTTCATTAGATAAACGCCGAGGAGTTCCAATGGATATATCACCTATAGGTCTTTGAACCGACATGTATAATGCAAGCTCCCTTGACAAACCACTATATCACACGATTAAATTACTCTAGATCGGTGATCACACCACCCCAAGATTTGATCGACAAAACATGTGGCTAGCTGTACTATAAATCAAACTGCAGCTATATGAAATAGTGTCAATACCGGGTGAAAATAATACCCTTGTGGTGGTACCACTATGCTTACGTAGGTCCAGGACCCAACAAGACCAAACACCAAGTTCTGATTTTAAATGAGCGCATAAAACATACGTGGTCCATGGGAAGTAATCAAACCAAAATTAGACACAAATTAGACAGAGTTGTCTTTCTTCCCAATTTTAAAATACAACATTATGAAAGTACACCCTATTACACATCGAGTGTAGTGTATCCAGGATAATGTGATGTTAATAAACATTGACCGATTTAGCTTACCGTTGTAAAATCACGAAATTCTGTACTGATCGAAATAACGCTGCTATATCGTGCAAACCTGAGTAATCAACCTTTCTGGCTCATACCATATTTTCCCCGTCTTTCACAATATCTAGGCGCACTATATTTTGTACTTGAATAGCTGATAAATAAAACATATTGGAGCGTAAAAGCATACTATGTTCTTCTACTTACTACGGATGGAAAAATAAGTTAATTAAGTTACCAATTTTCTAGGGCTCTTTTCAACTGTTAAGCCGCTCAAGCACCCTTTGACATTTTAACTTCCCCTGGTCATTGGGCTACCAATGGAAACCTACGTTCGTGCCTCCCTGGGGAGACTTTTTCTCTCCTGTGGATGTGGCAGTCAACATCGATCTGCGGTTCCCAGGAAGAGACACTGCCCTCACAGGTACCAATTTACACCTTGGTGGAGTGGAGCATGTGGGTCTTGCTCAGAAAAATTGACCAATGGTCCAGAAGTGGTTTGAACCCAGGACCTATCAATCCTGAAGCCCCCACCCTACCTCAATCTAGGCCTCTGCTCCCCTTGTTCAAAATCTATTGTGTACAGACGGATTTGATGGTAAGTAATGGCATTGAATTGTCTAGAAATGTTTTAGAATCGTGCACCGATTGAAATAACGTGCGTGTGAAAACGGGAAATACCTAGATTGTTTACTTAGTGATATAATTAATTCAATAAGGATATACTCTGCAGAGTATTTCTTAAATGTTTTCTTAAGGTTGAAAAATTCTATCCTCAGTTGAGGAAAATCATTTAAGGATGAGGCAAGCCTTAACCTTATACTTAATATAGAATCTATAGATCTATATAGAATTGGAATCCGTAAGAATTCATGTGCAATGTGTGTCTTGTCAAAGTTTGTTTTTAATGAGGACATTCTGAATTATGTAATTATTTTGCAGTTATGCCCCCGCCTTTTGTGACACCTTGTAACTTATAGATTCAAAATAGCAGACTCAACTGAGCAATAACTGACGAAATTGGGGCCTGATATTGTATGCAGCTGTCATAAAGTATCAATTTCATGTTCTTGCTAGTTTTATTCCTCTTGTTCTCTGTTTTAAAAGGATTCCATGGTCTCGATTTCCTTCTTTGGCTTTGATATTTTAGTATCTAGTCACCATAGCTGACATGGTAAGCTGGCATTGTATCATGTATGTGTCATTGTGTGCCTCTAGGCTCATTGAACATTGTCTGGTTAGAATGTAACATGGATCTGCATGTCAATCTGCTTCATACTAGACTTTTTGCACAAGTCTCATGTAGGCTTATTTGGTCCGACCTTAAACAATTACCAGGGTTGACAAATAATGTGATTTCTCGGCCAACTTCCTAGGGTAGTGTTCATTCCCTGCTTGAGTGCTGAATATGCCTAGTTAAAATCAGCCAATTTTACTTCAGTTGTTTTAAAGTTTTTGTTGACTCACTTTCACTTGTGAGCTTGACCAAAATGTCACACGGTATATCCACCTTGGTTATAAGGAACATTAAGGGAGAGAACTCAATATAAGCAATATAAGGGTATCTTCCCTAGAAATCATGTAATGTTTTCACAATCGCATGGTTTAGTTGATTTTAACAAATTGTAATTTTTTTACTACAATTTAATTAATTCATAAAAAAAAGTTTAATTCAACAAAACCATGCGCATGTCTTCACAATAACAACACACGAGAACAAGACATGAGTATGTACATGACTTTATTTTAAATAGATTTCTAGAAAAACGACAGCATGTAATGTAATGTATCCCAACAAGTAATAACTTATTATTCCACAAGGAATAAAAACAATCTGAAAATCAACAGCCTCCTTGATAGCCTAGTGGTAGAGTGTTCTCTCTGAGTGCGAGAGAACTCAGGTTCAGACCCTGGTTGCATATATAAAAATGGTACAGGTAATTCCCTTGCTTGACACTTAGCATAAAGGGGAATCTGGCTACTCGACTCTCATGCCATCTTGGCGATATCAACAACAGTAATATAAATCAATATGAACATATTAATTTTAAAGCAATAATGACACATCTCAACAACAACATATAACAACAACAACAATATACAATCATTATAAAGATCTTATCTCCCAACAGGAACAATGTAATTATAATCCCCGGATTTAGATAGTTCCTGCTCCAAAGCAACAATGTAACATAAACAATATAGAATCGTTATCAACATCTTTAAAACAACGATGAAACATCACAACAACAATTTAAAATCACAAACAACATCTTATCTTTAATGCAATAATGTAATAACAAAACAATTTAAAATCACTAACAACATCTTCTCTTCAAAGCAACAATGAAACAAAAACAATTTAAAATCACAAACAATAAGAAAAAAACAAATTATATTTATATATAACATCTTTAAAGCAACAATACAAAATGGTGAAGCACAGAATGTAACTTCAATATACACATCTTGAAGTATAAATTGTCCTAATAGAGGTACCTGTAAAATAAAATCAACAATATATAATATACACTTGACAAATGTTCTAGAATAAATCAGGAAGAACTCATCTAAACCTAATAGTTGTACTTAGATATAAATGCCGATTTGCTAATAAACTTGATATCATATTTGGGCGATTGCCTTGAACAGGGAAGATGAATTAGATTTACACAGAAACCTAGTTGCATGATGTAAATGACAAAATCCTATTTTTCTCGTGCAAACTACTCAAATATGTGATTTTTTGTTTGAATTATTTCATACACGATTAACATTTAACCCCGAAACATAAAGCCATAAAAATATAATACAGCGGGAATTTTAATTGAAGACCGCGCACTTGAGATAAGAATGCTCGAAACTGGCATGTCAATAAAACGGCTAAGTTTTTATTCATTAATTGAATATTTTGAGTTTTTTTAGCCATGCAAGATTATTTATTATGCCATTTGCATTGAATTCACGAAAAAAATCAATGTTTCTATTGACATGTTTCAAACTTCATCTGACGTCACTTACAGGTAGTCATTAAATGCGTCAAAACAAGTTTGTTACAATGTCCGACTGATGGTTTTTTTACTAAGGGATCCCGAAATAATGTGGAATCGTTGAATTAAACAGGACATGTCCACTTCTTTGTGTGGAGCATTTTAAAGTTGAGCTTGAAAGTGATGTCAAATTGGCATTTAACATCAAAATTACAACTTTAAATTAGCAAAGTAGACTGTTGAATGAAACGAACACGCTGTTATCACATGGAATTTGATTTGTACTGGAATGGCACCCCGGCAACAATTCCTGAACAACTGTATCAATTTGATGCATCGGAACTGTCAGGACGTCATTAGGGCATTTGGTGGTCATGTCAGATATATTGATGTGCGACTTTGTTTTTTTTAGCAATGGTCATGGTCATTTTTTAATAAATAATTTTATTATTATTATTTTAGAGTGGAAGTTTACTGCATATGATAGACAAAAGTTTCCTGATTTCAATGGTATATTCGGTTCACTTATCGGTGTTATGCTTTTTTCATAAAAATGTGTGTACTTAGAACATTCGCCTAGTGCATACAGTCTAACCAGATAACAAAATATCGACATGGTTTAATGAGGCAGAGAAGCTATTTACCCATAGCTGGAGGCCTGTTCATGGGCAGCAGGGCATGTCCACACGCTGGTGGGCCTAGCATACCGCATGTCTGGGGGCAGACCACCTCCGAGTCTCCTGCAGTTCAGCTTGAGGCCGCAAGGGGCTCAATTGACATGTGCTGCCACGGGAAGGCACTGCATGGAGCTTGCCTATGGAGAGGCTATGTACTGGCAGAGAAGGCTTACATACTTGGCTTCCTTTTCACTTTAGCTAGCCAGTGGTAGAGGCTGATAGTAGAAGCTGACAAGCATATAACACACAACATACCACACTTAGTCGCATCCATAGACCATTAAGCACACAAAAAAAGAGAGTCTGAAGCTAAGTCAATGAAACACTATGGTATGCATAGCTGACTTACATACCCAATCTAAATGACCGTTCGCGACAATTGAGGGCCAGTGCCTTGCCAATTAGACGACACTCCACCTTCCTAACTTAAAGCTCCTAGGCTGGGTACCTGGAGCTGTAGACTCTGCCATAGAGTCTACGCACCAACCGGCTCAGACTAAGCACCGGTCGGTGGGTCTACAGAACACAGTCAGGTTGCATAGTCTGCAGACCAAGACACCAAAATAAATGGATCGGGACAATCCACATGAAATGCAGGATCACCGGTTGACCTGCAGGCAATGCTGGATTCTGGTAAATCACATACATTGCTGCATCCGGGGATCCACAGACTCCATCTTCTGGTGGTCTTCTCATCATAATCCTGAAACTATAGTACTAAAAAACCGTCATATCCGTCAAAATAGAGGGTATAATTGTAACAGGGTACCAAGCATGATGTGTCAATGATTTTACTTTATTTTGAATAACAGAGTTTGCAACTGTTATTTACCTGTCCGGGCCAACCTATCAGTGTGAAAATTATAGTGGCATTCTGGTTATTCACTTAATTGAACCTTATTAGATTTATCTAGAGTGAGCACTGTGAGTGAGAACTTTTTAAAGACTTTTGATATTGAGATAATCCATGGTTCGTATGTTATGGTCAATCCGTCATGGTTCGTCTCCAACTATGTCCTGGTTCTCCCACTGGTGTTCAATCAAAAGCTATACTAACACTTCATTATAAGTAATATCCATAATCCACAGGAAGTTGATCTCCCTGCATTTTATGTAAAGTTTGTTTTTTCCTAAATTGAAAGTACAGGTAATGGGTTCATGAAAAAAGTAAAAAGACCCAAAAAAATTAAAAAGTTCCACAAATTGTATCAGTGACCATGCGACTCTTTTACATTTTACAGGGGTGTGTTTGCATAGTATAATACCTCCCCTTACTTTGCCAAAGTTTTTCTACTTTCCTACAAAAAAATGCCCTTGTCAAACTTTTCCCTGACTTTTGCCACAGACGAACAACCAGACCAGCCATAGGGACCAGCAGTTCAATGAAGGATAAACTCATAAATAACTGAAGCAAGCTAATGATCTGTCATCGTCCGTCTACATAATCGTAACATCGTCTCCAAAACAATCACACCATCGTCTCAAAAACCTGCGATTACAAGCAAGCTAATGATCTGTCATTGTCCGTCTGGATTATCAAATACCTGTCCTTATCTCCCGATTTACAGTAATTAATATACTAGCCCCAGACTTTGAGGGCTCGACATATCTCCATGCTAGACAGCAAGGCACACCTTTACTATCTTTGATGAAACTGTATAATGTAAGGTATATCAATATTTAATGTAATACGGAAAATTAAAGTAGACACCCGCCTATCCGCCTATCTGCCAGTCGAAATCGCCAATCTAATAACCAGAATTTCAAAACCTGCAGTCCGAAGAGACGCCACCCTCTTCTGTAGACTTAATTAACATTTAACTGCCTCAACCCATATAGGGGAGAGTATGTAACTATTTTAAAACAAACTTATCTTAACAAAATTGTCACGCCTGCAAGCGGATGTCCGTCTCCAAAACCATCACAAACTGAACATCTGCGCTCCTCGTCTATCTGAAAATAGAGAAATAAAAAAGAATTGATTTTACCATCGTATGCTGATTACATGTAGTCATGCTGAATTTCATTGAAATCCAACCAATGGTTACGGAGAAATACTGCAGTAACAAGACTGCGTTCAATAAACGCTTATGCCCCCGTGGAAGCCATGTCCATAAAAAGCTAAGTCAATCAGGGGCCATTATTCAGTTAAAATGTTTGATAGTGTTACATGACTTTGAACTATAAGGGGCTTATGATGGTAAACGAATAATGCCACATTTGAAAGCAGTGCCTTGATCGACTTTATATATCACGTTTTAAAGATACACTCCTGTCAAAATTTGATTCTGAAAATACTAAAGGGGAGATATTTCAAAATTTAAGACAGACAGAGTTATGGTTCTTGGTCATTGCACTTCTCCAAGTTGCCATCTATTTATATTCCAAGTTTCAAGTCAATATGTTTAATAGTTTTGAAGATATACTCAGAGCAAAATTTGACTATAAAAAAACACTAAAGGGGAGATAATTCAAAATTTAAGACAGACAGAGTTATGGTTCTTTGTCAATGCACTTCTCCAAGTTGCCATCTATTTATATTTCAAGTTTCAAGTCAATACGTTAAATAGTTTTGAAGATACGCTCCAGACAAAATTTTATTGTAAAAATACTAAAGGGGAGTCTAAGACCAAAATTAGGTCAAGGTGAAGGTCAAAATGGAGTCGGGTGATACAGGCGTGTGGAGAGTGGTCATATACAACATCCATGCAAGTATGAAAGCTTTGTAACAAGCCATTTTAATGCTAGAAGAAACGGTCAATTTGGGTTAACCAAGAATTTTACCTTTCAATAAGTCTAAGTCCAAAATTAGGTCAAGGTGAAGGTCAAAATGGAGTCAGGTGATACAGGCGCGTGGAGAGTGGTCATATGCAACATCCATGCAAGTTTGAAAACTTTGTAGCAAGCCATTTTAATGCTAGACGAAACGGTCGATTTGGGTTAACCTGGCCGGACGGACGAACGGACGGACGGACGGACGGACGGACAGGTGAATTACTATATGCCTCCCGATCTATCGATACGGGGGCATAAAAATGCACTGATCTACACACAAAGGCTAATATATATCTAACATAAGTATTATAAAATTTACTGGTAATTAATAATGGCAACAGAAGAAATGTCACACAGCACTACATCATAAATACCAACTACTGCAAAATCATTTCATTTCAATAGGACAATTTTTTCTTGATTTTTGGGTGAAAATAACCATTTTGTTTTGACTTAATTTCAAGGCCTACTTAACCATTAATGACATTCGTACCTTTTAAATTTTTCTGTACAAGGTATAGAAAACTTGTTATTTTTATGAAGATCAGATTAATGCCAACTATTTAGAAAATTCCCAATAGTTTTGCTCAGCTAGTTTTTAAGATATTAGATTAAGGGGACATTTAACCACTAAAAACTGAAAAATATATTTTACCGAAAAAGTTTTGGTTTAAATAGCATACAACTTGGCATACATGAAATTACGCATGTGATGCGCAACACGAAAAAAGGGCAACAGGATCGTGTCAAATTAAGCGTAATAGTGTCTCAACAGTTGTAATTTGCATCAAATCAGTGCTTTTTCTCCCAACGGTGTAAAGTTTTATTTGTATATGTTATGGAGCTGTTAGAACATAAATACTACGTCAGAGAGATGTATTTTCATAAAAATAATCTTAAGTAAGCCGCATATTCTGACTGTGAATGGATGTTTATTTTGGGTGTTCGGCTACGCTCACTTCTGCATTCGCCGATTCGGTGCACAGAACATTTCAAACAGAATTTTGTATTTTCCTACTAGATTTTAACTAGAAACAATTAAAACTAACGGGATGACTAAGTGTTTAATTAATTAAACCCTCTAAGTTCCTTTTTAAAAAAGAAATAGTTGTTTACATGTAACTACAGGTTTAAGTATACACGAGTGTATTTATTGATGCGGTTTCAATGGCAGCTTAATTATTTTAGATCTACGGAAAAAATTGTTTTAGATCTATGGAAAAAAAAAGTTTTTGTCAGAATAGAGAATCTAGTTCTGAAATCATTGTGATTTACCTTTGACCTGTTGAAACTTATTAACTTGACCAAAACACACATGCAATTATAATTAAATAAAAAACATCAGAAATAAGTATACGTGGGTGAATAAAAAAGCTCGTAGAATTTTGCCATAACTTTTTTATTTTCAGAGTTATTGTCGTCATATTTATGCTGAATGAATGCATTGGTATTTTCTTTACATACACATATTTATAGCGACCTATTGATAACCGTTTAAAAAATATTTATATCTTAAGTAATAGATACAGTACTAGTTTTTCATCAAAAGTGTCCTCTTACAACCGTTATAGGATAGTTTTGTAAGGACTAACAAGAAATTGTCCGAGGCGAAGCCGAGGATAATTTGTTGTTCGTCCTTACAAAACTATCCTATAACGGTTGTAAGAGGACACTTTTGATAAAAAAATTGTACTTTATCTTACTTATACTCCGGCGAAAAGTAAATGATCTCCAGAGAGACAATGATTAGCACAATCAATTCTGGCACAATGCATGAGCAGAAACACATATTGAATTTTAGAAAATATGACTCTATGTAACATAATAACCTTGGCCTAACACATCTGAGGGATTAACTGTCATATAGATTGAGTAAAAATCAAGAAACTATTAATACAACATATAAAAGCTAAGATTACACAAGCAATTATTTTCCACATTCATGGATTAAGGCTTGATGCACAAAGGTATATAGCATATTATTTGTCTTCATTCAAAAAAAATTGACGATTGTCATGGAAATATTTATAAAATTAATGTTTATTTTCAAACAGGATCATGTTAGCCGATTCTTATATATATCTAAAACTGCTCAGTTGATGTTAAGACAGTGTGTTTTATTTTATAGATATTAAAAAAATGTTTGTATTATAATAGCGCCGTAATGAATTGACTCATGTTCTAATTTAAACATTCATTTTCATAGGGCTACATATTTTGATGATTACTAACTACAATATAATGTTGTATTTGAGTGATTCTAAGTGGCATCACTTGTGCTCATGAAAACAAGTAGAAAGTTATAACCTCTTTCGATCATTGTATAATAATAATTCAGGATTCTTGTCGGTTGCACAATGTATATTATTTTTTTATACATTGTTTCTAGGTTTGCTGTATTCCTCCTGATAACCAATAACGTAAAATCATTCAATTTTGATGGATTTTGCTCTTAACTTAGTGGACAGCAATATTAAAGGATTAGCCATTGCCCTATTATTGTTGGGGTGTAGATAAATTGTGATTATTTTGTTTTAGTATTTAGTTCAGCCAAGACTAAAAAATATAATATACAAAATTTAACGCTTCATTTCTTTGTTTTATTATTAAGTTTCACATGAGACACTAATTAAAATGTAATGCTGCAAATATGATTAGTTTACAGTAGCACAGTCATGTTAATCCCTCATTGTGTGTTTTTACAATTTTTAGTCTTCAGGCAATCAGCAGAGACATTTATTTAACTGTGTATGTGGTTATGCAAATCTGAAATAGTTTGAAGCTTAAATTGACCAATCATTTTCTGAGAAGAAGTCTCACAAAAGTGTACATTAACAGAAATAATGTACACTTTATGAATAGAGTCAGTGGGCATGACGGAGTATAAATAAGGGCGATTACGTATACCGAAGCACACCGATAATTTAAAACACATTTTATTAAATTTTCTAAAATATCTCAATTGTAGGACCTCCAAAAACCGTCAAAATGTTATGTCTGATTGCATAATATCATTTATAAAGTATGTGAACATTCCAGACGTCATCTCCGATAAATAATGTTTTAATCGACATTTACATAATCGCACTATACAGAAATACCCGCGTAAAACGGGTCTACCGGAATTTATGGAACCACGGGCTGCTATCAAAATCTGTGAGAAACTGGAATATACGTACGGCATCAGAAACAATGCATGATTTGAAACATGTAGGTATATATCCTATAATAAATAATATACATCGATTTATAAGTGGAATAAGTGCTTTCGAGTAGGATACCAGAAGTTGACAATCAAATACAATACACCTGATATTGGTGACGTTGGTTTGCAACGTTGTCGAAGAGGACCAGCGCTATACAATAGCGGATATAGCAAAACACTTAGATTGATTCACCCACGTAGATCTCTCCTGGGTTGTAAAAAAAAGATCTGCCTTATTTCAGCACATTCATTTAACTGATTCACCATAAATTGAATGTCCTCAACAATATGCATTCTCATAGTGGTAATTTTTTAAACCTTTCGGTCAAGGATAACCCATAAAAGCGCAAACACTTATTTCCAATGGGGTCCTGTGTTTTTGCTGTAGGGACAGCGAGTAGAGGAGACAGTCGGGTGATACAAGGTATCCGGGCATGATGCCCTAGTTCATTCCTTAGAGACACCTTGGTTCTTTAACGTGTTCAGTGTATAGCACCGATACACGTGAGACTACCTCTGGGTTGCCAACCAGTTCATCTCTAGTTAGGTGGGAAACACTGAAAAGTGTTTCAGAAATGATCAAGTGTCTCAGCCGAGGATCAAACCCAGGACCTCTCGATCAGCAGTCAAGCAGGCTATCCGCTCAACCAACTTGCCACCGTTATAAATAATTATCTTATGCCAAAGTAACCAACTAATGAGATGCTGTTATATATAAAAAAATAATGTTTCCATTTGATGTTGATCAAAAATATCTCCTTGGAAATAATTAGATAAGTTTGCTATGGTACCGCATACATGTTTTCGCTGGTCAAAACAATACATCTTAAAGGACGTGCAGTTTTTTCTCTATATGGCTTTGTTTAAATAATGGTCTCCAATAACAATGGCAACACTTATTTTAAAACAATTTATCAATGAAGACACTGAAGCGTAAATGTAGCTACACGATAAACGCAGGTTAAGGTTATCATTATTTAAATAAGACCGACGTTTCCGCTTTTACAAAGCCTTCATCAGGGTAAAATAATGTGAGAAAATCGAATCCTAAGAAATTGAACTACAATATCTAAGTAGAAAAACAAATCAAAGAGAGTCATGTTTTCTCATTTAAGAGCCTTTTTAAACAGTATTACGTAGTTAGCCTACGGTATCACTAAGCCAGAATTCCATGGCAACCAGCTACGGTACATTATAATGATAATTATAAAAGTTTAAAAAAAAGTTACCAATTTTCTAGGGCTCTTTTCAGCTGTTAGGCCGCTCAAGCACCCTTTGACATTATCAATTGTTTTGAACGTTTCCTTGACAGTCATATTTTGAATAAAACTCTTACATTTATTATTATATATGCTGTCCGACCATGATATGATTTGCTTTTGAAATGTCATGTTATCTGTATGTCATGTACAGACTGTCATCGAAATTAGCTTTTCAATTTTACTAGCCAGTCGGGCGGGTTACTTGCAGAAAAACACTGCCCAAATTAAAAAGTACCCGCCCGACAAATTTTTGACATAATGTAGCAATGGTTTCATTTACCAATAAACAATAAAAAACTGTTTAATATTTTATTTTTATTTCATCATCTGATCATAGAGATCACATGTCATGACATTCATAGTAGCAGCCTGTACACTAGTCAAACAATCTTGACCAAGTGACTACTCATCACTAAGAAAACCTACGGAGACAGAAATCGTGTCTACCTGGACACTGGAATTTTAAAAAGTGTGTATCTGTACCCGCAAGTTTTGAAAAAAGTGGGTACAGCCATAAGAATGTGGGAACAGTAGGCCTAGCTACATTGGTTGCTTGTCAAATATTTATTTTCCAACACAAGAAAATACATCTATGTAGTTAAAATGGGAAACTGAAAGAGTAATTGTGTGCTTTAGTGTATTTTTCTGACCAATTTTATGATTTATAACAAAACATAACCTATCTTGGGTTTTAAAATCCTATCTGAATTATGAACGGATTTTCAGTCCAGAGCGGTCTTTAACCATTATAAAAAAACATGGCTGCTGATTTTCGGGAACTTTTTTAAAGATTGGGCTAAAAAGATGTGTTTTTTAAATGTTTAGGCAATGTCCATTGGTAAATTTAAACTCGCCAGATTGTGCAACATGGATGGAAAATGTAACAAGCCCGAATCGAAATTTACCCGCCGATTGGCTGTCGGGCGAGTCCTAATTTCAAAGACTGTACAGAGATGATTTTCAGGTTCAGTCTTGTTGCTTTGGTAACACAAAAATACAAATATGTGACCATTTCAATTATAGAGCTGGTCTAACTGTTTATTTAAGAAATAAAAATCTGTTCGCGTTTATTGTCGGTGAATAAAACACGGGCAGGAGTTCGGTTGCGGAAAAATTAAATCACGAGTGCGTAGCACGAGTGATTTAATTTTCCGCATCCGAACGAGTGCCCGTGTTTTATTCACCGACAATATACAAGAACAGAGCTTTTATTTCGATTCTAAATACGATAATATCCCGCACTATTTAACTGCGCGCATTCCATTTTCACCCATTTGACATTGAACATAATTCCACGATGAAATTGAGTGGCTTATTAGCTGGTACAATTACCTCCCTCGTTAATGAAAACGACCATCGTAATTTTCTGAAGGAAATACCACAATTTAAACATTGAAACAATTTTAATAACACGAGTACATGGTATCTATTTCATAAAATGAAAAATATAAATGGATTGTTTATCAGCAGCTTTAATAAAACTTGGTTTTTAGAGTACATTGGAGTTTCTAAAAATAGATACGTCATAGATGTAACACTGGATTCTCGTGCAACTCGCCTTGTCATCGTGACTCGTAGTAAATTTTACTATAAAGTTTACGTTCATTCATTCATAAATATGTCAAGTGATACTGGGCGTAAATAGAAGCAGCCAATTTGATAGGTATGTTTTATGGGGGCAATAAAACAAGGTTCGGTTCGTTGTTTGTGTATTGGATTAATCCGCGAATCGTGTTAGAATGTCAACTATACGATAAAAGCGATTATGTAATGTCAACCAAACTAAAAATAACCATGTATGTACAATGCATGTAATGCGAATTATGTCCTGAATTTTTGTGTAAATTTCCTGAAAAGGATCATTTTAAAATCTCCATAGCAACCAAACTAAACGTGTTACAGTTATAAATGATAAACGAGGAAAGATCCAATATTTATTTTTAGTGAAAAAACAAAATTCAAAATTTTGACCTTAAGGACCCTTTTCTCGTGTTGCACATCATGTAAGGAATGTAATAGTAAAAGTGTATTATATACATTTTTAAGTTATTTCTATTTCTAAATAATATTTTAAAATAAATATGTATTTTTTTTAAATATGTTTATTATGTAAAATGAAAAATCGTTGAACAACATACAGTTATTGTATATGCAACAAGTACAGTAACAATTATAGAAGTTTCATATCAAATTTCATGACGATTGCTCGGCTAGATTCTTTTAATTGAACCTATAGTGATTTTAGGAATGCTGAAATCAGGGGAGGTTACAAAACAAATCAACGCTTTGCGTCCGTTGTCTATAGTTTTCGCAAAAATATGTGTTTAATAAATGTTTATAATCAAATATGTTTAGGGTTGTTTTTCCTGCATTTGCTAGTCAATACCCTTAAGAAAAAAACGCAAAAGAACCTTCTTCTTTACATGTTTTTATTTATCCATGTAATATGTACTTCTATACTGAATAAATCTATCTATCTATTTCTAGATAGTTCGGGATGCGGTTTTAAAATATTAACTAGTTCTGATAGGACCGAGTGCATAGTACTATGCTTTACAAACATTGTAACAAATTCGTGAGATTTGGTGTTTAAAACCATTTGGAGTAAATCATTCGTAAGGCCTCAGCAGTTGCTGTTTCTTCGATATATTTTTTTCAATGATGTAAATTAGAGGAGTTAAGAGTGGTTTTGCTACAAACGCTGTAAATTAGTATTTAATATTCAGAATTATCTCGATTTTAAGACATGAAAATGTACTACCACATCAATTTTAAACTTTTGCATATATATTTTTTTTAATTTTATTTATGTTTTTATCATGGTATTTAGATGCTTGAGATAGATACGTCTAAGGGACTGCGATTTTTAAACTTCTGCTCAACTATAAATCACTAATACTCTTTAAAGATTTAATTTCAGGGTTGAGATCATACACATATCCACAAAAACTAGATCCCCACAAATCTTAATGATTTTACAGTTAATGAAATTTCATAGATATCAATCATAGCAAAAAATTTAATAATTCAAGGATGGTTGCTAGTCAATTTTCTGGAATTTTAGGTACAAACATTTCCAAAACACTAAAAGGCATCATAATCCAGACAATTGTATAAAGTGTAATGAAACAAGACAATTGTGCAACATTACCTCGTCATCCATCCAGACGGTCAGGGTACGACATCACAGGGATAAGGTTCTTCGGGCTGACCCATTCTAGCAAAGCTGGGTCACATTTCTCACCTGAAAACATTTCAATTTCACTTTATAATAAGCTTATAATATACAACATTTTGCGAATTCATTTGGATTGTTGCTTAAAAACATTAACATGATATTTGCACAGCATGAAAAATACATAATTCACTCAATAATCGTTACTTTGAAATAGGCGAGAGAAAGATTACAAATTGATGTATTCTTTATAGATTTATTTTCAGTGTACACACACGATAAATACACTTACGGACTTTGAAAACGCACCACTTATTCAAACCACGAAATTTAATAGTAAACATTGTTTAATTGTATTAAAATTTTGTCTATAGATAGCTCAGTTATGTTTTAACATCTAGCAAAATTTCAAAAAGACATATGTAACTATGTTACAAAGTCACGTGACATCCACGTACTTAAGTCTCAAACCCAAATACACAGTAGATGGAGAGTGCGTGTAAAGTTATGTTTTTGGTGCGTTCACAACAACGGGTACTCTTTACAATTTCAATCCGCTTCTGGGGAATGTTCCTCTATTCATCAACAAAGCTTCGGACAACCTTGTGGGCAGATTGCGTCATGGAACTCATCCGTGGACTCAGGTTTGATAGAACATGTCATATGATTTCGGCGGGATCAAAATCTGGGACATTCCATCACGCAGATATTGTTTTCTTCAAGAAAAGTGATTGTTATTCGCTATTTATGCCCATGGTTATATTCACACTGATCAAGGTTAACACCCCTGTCTTCCGGAAATAGTGATACAATAAGGAAGTGACTGCATGTTGAAGCACGTGTTCAATGTTAGATGAAACACAAATTGGCAGGGTACTAAATGAAAATGTCGTATTTCATTAATAAACGTGTTTGATATTCTTAATTGGTGATTTAGCATATCTATCGACACCAAGTATTCTTTTGACAGGCACGGTTGTTGACCGGAAGTCGTTTTTTATGGCGGAACATGCGCATTAATTTTTCCGAATTAGGTGGCTTTTAAGGCCTTTAATCCCTATATGGAGATCAATGGTGGTGTCAGATGGCATAAAACGCTATTTGAGACGCATATTTATTGTATCATGACAATGTAATCGCGAAAAAAACGCGTGGTGGCTACTTCCGGTATGTAACATGTCTTTACCTCCAGAAACATCAGTTTCAGACTGATATTAAATGTAATATTTGGTTTGGAAAACTTAAAACGTGTTGTTTTTTTGGTATGCTAATGAATCGTTTACACATCGTCATTTACACATTTCGGATATTTTCATCCGCACGAGACTCACGCGCAAAAAATGAGATTTGGCCACGTGGTCACTACTAGCGATTCGGTTAGTAAAAATGGATTCAAATATACTTTACCGATAACGTTTTAACCCAGGAACATTATTCCATTGGTATAAAATAATCCTAAATAGTTCATACAAAAAATATCGACCCCTGAAAAGTGGTGCGTTTTCAAAGTCCGTAAGTGTACAGCATACACGATAAGTACAGAGTTGCTAGTTAGTTTTTGTGGCATATGCTCCCCCGGAAGTTTTTCTTTTACCAAGCCATATGTGTATTCTGGAGTAGTTTTATACCATATTATTGCATTTTGAGATCACTTTAATTTTGCCAGTTTTACAAACAGCGTATGCACATGCGTATGCACATGCGTATGCCCAGCTACGCCCTGTTCGCTGAATCGATTGCCAAACCAAATGAAAGGAGTCAACACTGGTGCCCCCATTGGTGTATATAGTAAAAGTAACAAAGGGCCAAAACCCAGGTAAAATTGCCGCAGCAAAAAATCCTTCCTCTACGATCAACTTCACATCAAGGTTGTTGGTCTGTAAAAGAAATTCCGCTCATCGGTTTGTGAGGAGTTCAACAGACAAGATTTGTGTTACATATAGACAGACAGACAGTACCAATGCTATATGTCCCCCAATTATAGTGAGAGGGGCACAAAAACTAAATACATCATGAATCTAGCAAAGGGAGATTATCGGTATATCTAAAGAGTTGTATCCCTTTGTTTAAGTCTGCTGATAATTTATACTAGGGATGGCAACGTTTAAAGGTTCAATTTTCGAATAGTACAATCAGTATTTGAGTAGTCAAAAAAAAAAAATTAAAAATCACTATCACTGCTGTCTAATACAGAATGTGTCAAAGTGTTATCTGGTCAACTAAAATTACAATTAACAACGTGTCATCATTCATTAATCGACGCCACGAGGTCGCTAATTGCAAGCACAATCAAAACACAGACCTGTCAATCATTGTCTGTTAATTTGTTTACGACACATAGCTTGGGGTTCTTTCGTTGACATCAACCCAAGTAATTCAAGTGTCATCAGTTTTTAATTGGCAGTTATTGTTCATTGAGTGTGACAATCGATTAAGAAATAAAAAATAGTATGTTAAATTTTAATCGTTCTCGCGTGTATATGAATGAACAATAACTCATGTATTGGTCACGTTGTGTAAATATTATGTCACCGGTTGGTAAGAGTACTCCCCCTTTGTTGTTTCTTATTATTTGATTTCCTAGCATTATTGATTAAAAGTTCTATTGATTTTACACTATTGGTTTTTTTGTTACAAGTTTTTAATCTTAATCTACCGATCTAGATTTGATCAACAACTGAACAGAACGGAAGGCAAACACGCTGTTCTATTTGAAGTTGAACTTGCACGTTTGCAGTACAATATTTCTATTTCCCATCAGGCACATTTATTGTTTTTCCAAGTATCCAACAGAAGGTAACAGTGTTTTTTTTAAATCCTAGTACTTAGATACTGGTTTAACTACCAGTTTTCATATACACATGTAACGATCTTTGAAACAGTACTCCAATACTGGGGAATTGTTGCCATCCCTTGTATTTACCATCAAGCAGATGTGCTTTATATTTTCATGATCATCAAGTGTTCAGCATCTTAGAAGATGAACAACAAAGTATATGTATATTACCTGGCGAACCTTCTTCTTAAGGCTATCCACGAAAACCAGGTAAACAATCAGGACAGAATGAACAGTAGTCGTCCATCAAATCCATCTGACAGTGTGGTCCAAGTACGAGTACCACGGGGATAAGGTTCTTTGGGCGGACTGACCCATTCAAGCGTAGCTGGGTCAAATGTGTCACCTGAAAACATAAAGTCCACTTGATAAGGATAAGCTCACATGAACATATGATATATACTACTCCGAATTCAATAAGGTTCCAGACATCAATATTCCTGATGTGTAACATGCACTACTGTATCGTGGGTATTATTCGTGGGTGCTTAATTTTAGCTATATTTGCGATCACCATCGAATGCGCGAAATCTAAACCCGTGAAATAATCACCTAAAATATACAATTTTTACGAAGGGAGACAATTTATTATTAAAGTCAATGAGCTATAAAGAAAGAACCAAAAGTACAAAAAAACGCATTGTGTTGGTCCAGTAAAATAATAAATAGATTTGAACATGTATAAAATATTATTCAAAATCATACACAGTAAAACCTCTTTATCTCGAGGACTCATCGGGACAAGCCAAATGCTCGACATATCCAAATCTTTTTTTTTTATTCTGACTAAGTGTAAGAGTGTTTACAATGCACACATGTATTTTGTTGTTTTAAGACGAGCATCGTCATCGTTTATCATGTGTTCACACATGTTAAGTTGTGAAGACTTTCGTTATGTTCGTTGATTGATACCTTTGTTGTTGTTAACATCAATACTTCTATTAGTTTTGTATCATGACCATTAAATGATGAAAAAAAGTCTAGCATTGATTTCAGTGAATTGGAATATAAGCCATTTATATATCAGTAGAAGTGCAAAGATAGTTATAATATGAAAGCTTACTTCGTAACTTGCAAATTGTTTATAAATCACCCAATTTGGATGGACCGTAACATGCACATGTGTACTGATGGCAAGAATAAATAATTCTAACATTGCACAGGGTGTTTTATATAGTCATAAACACGACTTACTTCTTATAATTAGACTCTTTTTACCATAACATATGATTGTGTGTCTCAAGACGATCAAATGTATAACACAGACGCTGCGCGTGTACACAAATACATGCATAGATCTTATATGTTTCAGCATATTCATAAGCGTTCAAATAATTTTGCAAAAATAATTGAGTTCTTAATTGTCGGACTTGCTTAATTACTGATTATGGATAGCAATATTTGACTTCTGAAAGTGTACATATCTTCGCAATTTTAAAATCATATCTAAATGAACAATTTTGTCTTTGCGACCAGATTTCATGCAGTATTGCATTTACGGTTAAACTTAATTTCCATGGTTTTTTTTAGTACTTACACTGTGAAACTTACGTTAGAGGGACCTCCAGATTTCATTTATTCAAACAAGGTTTTATGTTTGCGGTCAAGGCTGTTTGAGCAAAATCAAGACACCATGAATTCAAAAGGATCCAATTAATGCAAAAATTGGACACCGTGAAATATACCCGCTATACAGTATAAACAAACTACTAAAATTCAAACATCCTACTAAAAGATACATTAAAGTAGCTCAAACTTGGGCATCAAGGGTTCAGCATCTTATAAGATAAACGTAATATAATTTTATGTTACCTGGCGAACCTTCTTTGTCAGGCTATCCACAAAAACCAGGTAAACATTTAGGACAGAATAGACGTCTATGAAATCCATTTATCCAATTGGGTGACAGTGTGGATACACTATCCATCCAGTGACAGTGTGGATACACCATCCATCCAGCGACAGTGTGGTTACACCATCAATCCAGTGACAGTGTGGATACACCATCCATCCAGTGACAGTGTGGATACACTATCCATCCAGTGACAGTGTGGATACACTATCCATCCAGTGACAGTGTGGATACACTATCCATCCAGCGACAGTACGGATACACCATCCATCCAGTGACAGTGTGGTTATACCATCCATCCAGTGACAGTACAGAAAGACCATCCATCTGTTCACAGTATGGTTACACCATCCATCCATTGACAGAGTTGTACTTTCCAATCAAGCAAGATCGGGTGTACCTGTAATATAGCACAGTAACATACAATCATTATTTGCTAAAATGTGACAAAAAATGGGAAATTTGGAGTAGATAAAACTTTTGCAGCCTAGACCAAAAGACAATCGCTTCCGATAAGTTTCAGTAGCTGTCTTTCATAACTTTTAGGAAAAGTGTATTACTACGCGCAGCGTCTTTTTGTCACAAAGCTGCCGTATTTTCACTTACTAGTAGTTATCAGTTCGTTGAGAGTATATTGCGAGTTTCAAAACAGATTGAAGTCAATGAAGTTTTAGCAGCAAACACAAAACATTTGTTTCATCACGTCACAAAAGTATCGCCTGCTTTCAAGAATTATTTTTTATAAAAACGCATAAAAGAAATTTGTTAAGATTATGAAAAAAATCGTAATTTTCGTGTCCGGCGATACAAAGACCTAAATTACACAGATTGGACACTCCACTGAAAATTTAGAGCAAACGCAAAATAACAGGCAGCAGAGTCAGTTATTGTGCATCAAACTATTTTTAGTCATCCAATTTTAATTGACAATGGGCCATATTCACATCCTCTACTCGACCGTCCCTCCACTCTCACTCACTAAGATAATCCGATTTTCATGATCGTTTCGTCCGTGCGCTTGAGTGGGCATTTGACCTAACTAGAAATTGGTATTCACAACGGTTAGTGTCGCTGGAGTGCACTCGACTGAGTGGGGAATTCTCGAGTGGCCGAAACGGTCACTTGACAGTGACTCCAGCTACACTCAAGTAGGGTTATGTGAATACCGATTTAGCACACGAATGTTTGACTAATAAAGTTATTGTATTTTCAAGATAAATAAACCAACGAACCTTAAATACATATTTGTAATATAAAATTTGTAATATTTTGTGATCCTTAAGTATATTTTTGAACCATATAAAGTTCAGTTGCAGTACATGTCTGAAATATATGTGGAATTTAAATTTAGTACTTTTAGTGCGATGTTAATAAATAACATGGTGTATTGTACTCATGTGTATAACATAAGGAACATGAGTACAAAAATGCATACATGTACATGTATATATGGATTGATATATTTAATCATTGCCTTTGATTGCTTTTAATCCCGTGAAGATAACTAAAATATTTTCATTAAAATAAAAACGTGGTCACTTGTAACACAAGTAGGTGGTTTCCGTTGCAATCACTAATGTGCAAGAATTTTGCCTGGATATTCTTGTGTAGAGTGCCCGCGTCGAGTGTTGGGATACGGGTTCGATCCCATGTCAAGAAGATTAAACATACATATTGCCGGACAGAACATTTCTTTTAGTCTTTCTTAATGCACACAAACATGCCAATATGAGAAATATGCCCTCACAAGACGTTCAGTATAATAGTTAAAAACTTGGAGCTCTTCTCTTTTTGTTCATTGATACAATTTAGACGATGAATATAATTAAAAATTGTGTGTCGAGAATGATCGAAATGAATTGTAAAAAATGTTTCGCATTCAACTTTAAATAAATTAGTATATACATAATCTAGATGTACACTTGATATGTATTTAATTATTTATATACATCATTGCCGCTCTTAAAAATGACATTCTATTAAGAATTGGCGTTCAAGTGACCTGGCTTTCCTGCGTTGTATCTGTAGTAAGTTGCCCAACAAATGGCACAGGAGAGTGAGCTATTGATAAAAAGTGTAACCGATTTTATGTCATATGATTTCTAAATTAATCTGAAACTTCCTGCCAAACGATTTGTGGAATTCATATTGATAAGATAGTACTGGGCCTGCTTCCACAACAATGCTGGATTATGGCACGGTATCATTTAAAACATTTAATTTGATGTTTATTATTATTATTGGCAACATTTTAGTAGGTATGCGTTTAATTAACGCTATATGTTATAACATCTAAGTCTTATGTAAATGGGTCCAACTTTTTTATAATTTTATTATCATTATTATTATTGTGTATTCAAACTAAGGTCTTATTTTTGTGAGTTCAAATAAGTATTCATCTCATATAACATAAACGTCATCAACATTAGAATTCGGCTTTGTTTATATCAGGAAAATGCACCGAAACTAAAAAAAACCTATTCAATAATTTATCATGGATTGTTTACACAGTTTACTATCCTACCATGTATTATAACGGTCACCCACTCGAGAAAGTGGAGGTCGATAAATGTATGTGAATACCAAATCTCCACTCGAGCTTCACTAACTCGACCGTCACTCCAGCTACACTTGAGGCTCCCTTAGGTTAGGGTGAGTCGAGTTGGAGTGGAGGAACGACATGTGAATACGGGCCAATGTGTCATTTTTCGAGAGATAATTTTCTTTTTCTACCTAAAGTAGCTCATTTTTGTCTTCCTCTTATAAAATACAGAAAATTAGGATTTGAATGAGGCAAATCAGATAGTTTCTGATAAACTTGGAATTTACATTACTTTGATGAAAATAAGAGTAGGTCTGGCTCTTCGGGGTCTACAGTTTTATTAATTGAATTATTTCAATGAATGAGGTATCATTTTAAAGCTGAATAATAAATCTATTGCATAGAATGATTAGTTTTTTCATAAGTATATTAGAACATGAGATATAAGGTATTAAAAACAGACGAGATTTCGCGAGATTTCAGAAGACCTGCCACAAGATATCGTGAGACTTGGCACAGGTTTCCAATCTGTGTAATTTAGGTCTTTGGGCGATATGACGTCATAGATGTATTTTAAATTTACATATAATCCAATTATGATAATCGAATAATGCAGCATGTTGTGTGTTAATCAGAATTGAATGACTGCACATTTTGATATCGTTTTATTGCATATCGGCCTATAAACAAATAAACCACGGGAAGAGTGACATTACTTTTGGATATACCCACGTACAAACACAAATTTGAAATACCGATATTGCAAAATTTACATGCGGAAACTGTTATATTCAAAGCAAGAACCTTGTAGTATATTCATGCATAAAGGTCAGGTTCGTGTCAAATTTGCTAAGCTATACCTGGTGATAATCAAACATTCAGCTATGAGATCAGTCTACGGTCACATTAACAAAACAGGCATGATGTAACATAAGTATAACCAACACAATAACTCACCATTTTCTCTCTGTCTCCTCTCATTACGAAGAAACTCATCCAGAAACTTTCCCAGAAACTTCATCACCTAGATAACCTGTGAAACATAGAAAATCATTTGAAATGAACTGAATTCAATAGGTAATATACTTTATTTACTGACTGGTAAACACAACCTTAAAAAACCCTGCCATCAGCAACAAGTAACTTCTCCATATTCATGATTTGAGAAAAAAACCTGAATTGATTTCAATCAAAGAAATTTTCCCAAGGTCAAAATTTTGTGAACTTGAAAGCCAGATGAAGTTGTGTAGTTAAAGGTTCGACTCACAACCATTGATTAATTTCAACCACATCAATAAGTAAAAGTTCCTCATGATTCTTTTTTATTTAATACGTCACAACCGTCACTGTATGTAGTCACTGTATCGTATTTTAATAAGATAGTGTGGTTTACAATGGAATAACAGCAAATTATTCCCAGGTAATTTCACTGTTGATAATTTCACTCAAAGGGACTATTTTTTTGCAATTTTCCCCAATGTCAAAAATAAAATAATGAAGCATTTTCACTTGTTCTCTTAATCTTTAACAAATAACAGAACACTACATTTACATAAATGTCACAAAGTAGACGAAATTGAAGCAATTGCAGAAGAAATACTTTATGGAAATTCGGCACGCAAATAATTTTAGGCATATAGTGGGGTATTTCAATTAAATTTGGGGCATAAAATTAATTAAAGGTATTTGTAAGTATGAATTAATTAGATATTAGTATTTTACGTGTATAATCGGTTGGTATTTCACCTCATGAAAATATTGCTCCAGCAAGCTTCAGTTGCACAAAATGATGTGGTTGTATAATATATATAGCTTACCATGATTCAAGCAGTCCTGTAGCTTCCTTGTTCTTGTCTTTCAGCGAAAGTGGTACTTTCCAAACTAATGTAGGTACTTGTCTTTCAGCATCAATAGTACATTCCAAACCAATGCAGGTACTCGTCTTTCAACGACAGTGGTACGTTCCAATCAAATGCAGTGTTCATCATAATTCAATGGACTTGCCATATTCTGACAGTAGGGTGACTTCATAACTGTAAACTGTCCAAGACATCTAAAATACAAGAAATTAAACTGCTGTAATCTCATGATTCTAAAATGTGTGACTAAACAAGATTCCACACTGGTAAGTTTCAAGTGTAATTGATCAAGCAAGACAAAACCTGCAAAATGGAGCATACTCTAACTAGAAGATTCCATCAAACCTAACATGCCAACTGCGCAGATTAGGTCCGGTTCGTTTTATGATAAAACTCAATGTCATGTTTTCAGAAAAATAACCATAAACATTCTATTTATTGGTCCATACACCAAAAGAATTTTTTTTATACCATTTAGTCACATGATTGTTTCAAGCCACTATGTTTCGCTTCTTTCCTTTACAATCACCATTTTAATTAGTTTTACAAGAAGTACAGGTACTTACCAGTATGTGAACAGTGTTATTCAATGGACTTGCCATATTCTGACTATAGTGTGACTTCAGTCATTACAGTTAACTGTCCAAGACATCTAAAATACAAAAAATTTGAACTGCTGTAATCACATGATTCTACAATGTGACTAAACAAGATTCGACCCTGGAAATTTTCAAGTGTAATTGGTCAAGCAAGGCAAAACAACTAAAGTGGAGCATACTCCTTAACTAGATCATTCCATCACACCTAACATTTCAACTGCATAGATTAGGTCCGGTTCGTTTTATGATCAAACTCAATGTCATGTTTTCAGAAAAATAACTATAGACATCCAATTTATTCGACCATACACCAAAAGAAATTTTTTTATACCATTAATTCACATGATTGTTTCAAACCACTATGTTTCGCTTCGTTCCTTTGCAATCACCATCTTAATTAGTTTTACAAGAAGTACACGTACTTACCAGTATGTGAACAGTGTTATTCAATGGACTTGCCATATTCTGACCATAGCGTGACTTCGGTCATTACGGTACTATAAACTGTCCAAGACATCTAAAATACAAGAAATTTGAACTGCTGTAATCTCATGATTCTAAAATGTGACTAAACAAGATTCGACCCTAGAAATTTTCAAGTGTAATTGGTCAAGCAAGGCAAAACAACTAAAGTGGAGCATACTCCTTAACTAGATCATTCCATCAAACCTAACATTTCAACTGCATAGATTAGTTTAACAAGAAGTACAAGTACTTACCATTATGAGAACAGTGTTATTCATTGGATTTGCCATATTCTGACCATAGCGTGACTTTCGGTCATTACAGTAAACTGTCCATGACATCTAAAATACAAGAAATTTGAACTGCTGTAATCTCATGATTCTAAAATGTGACTAAACAAGATTCCGCACTGGTAAATTTCAAGTGTAATTGATCAAGCAAGACAAAACATGCAAAGTGGAGCATACTCTTTAACTAGAAGATTCCATCACACCTAAAATGTCAACTGCATAGATTAGGTCCGGTTCGTTTTATGATCAAACTCAATGTCATGTTTTCAGAAAAATAACTATAGACATCCAATTTATTCGACCATACACCAAAAGAAATTTTTTTATACCATTAATTCACATGATTGTTTCAAACCACTATATTTCGCTTCTTTCCTTTGCAATCACCATCTTAATTAGTTTTACAAGAAGTACACGTACTTACCAGTATGTGAACAGTGTTATTCAATGGACTTGCCATATTCTGACCATAGCGTGACTTCGGTCGTTACGGTACTGTAAACTGTCCAAGACATCTAAAATACAAGAAATTTGAACTGCTGTAATCTCATGATTCTAAAATGTGACTAAAGAAGATTCCACACTGGTAAATTTCAAGTGTAATTGATCAAGCAAGGCTAATCAACTAAAGTGGAGCATACTCCTTCCACCAAACCTTACATGTCAACTGCATAGATTAGTTTTACAAGAAGTACAAATACTCACCATTATGTGAACAGTGTTATTCAATGGACTTGCATCCGTTCACAGTATGGTTACACCATCCATCCAGTGACAGAGCTGTACTTTCCAATCCAGCAAGATTGGGTGTACCTGTAATATAGCACAATAACATACAATCATAATTTGCTAAAATTTGACCACTCAATGGAACTACTTTTTTAGCAAACATCCCCACCATCAAAAATAAATAATGAAGCATTTTAACTTGTCCAGTTAACCTTTAACAAATAACAGAACACTACATTTACATAAATATCACACAATGGACGAAATTGAAGCAATTGCAAAAGAATTATCTGTCTATATTAACCTGTTATTTTTGTAGATTTCAATGATCGATTCCAATGCATGTAAAATTTAGCTAGCAAGCTTCAGTTGCACAATATGATATGGTTGTATAATATATATAGCTTACCATGATTCAAGCAGTCCTGTAGCTTCATTGGTCTTGTCTTTTAGTGAAAGTGGTACTTTCCAAACTTTCCAAACTTTCCAACAATGGTACGTCCAATCCAAAGAAGTACTTGTCTTACAGTGAAAGTGGTTTCTTCCAATCCAATGTACTGGTAGGTACTCGTCTTTCAGCAACAAAGGTACGTTCCAAACCAATGTAGGTACTTCCAGCATAAACTATAACTTTCATATGCTTGAATTGTAGCATAGATCATCCCCATCCACCAATCACGAGCTCAAATAGCACTTGGTCCTAACTCGAAGTACTAGGTACTCGGCCCAAAAAACCAAAGGAAGCAAAGTGTGCCTCGGGGCACAAAAAAGTTTAGAAAATTGTATCAGTGACTATGCGACTCTTTTAACATTTTACAGGGGTGTGTATGCATAGTATAATACCAAAAACTGATTTTACTTTGCCAAACATTTTTCGAAGTAAAATAAAAAAAATGCTTTTCCCTGTACTTTTGCCTCAGACACAATGGCGAACCAAATGCAAGCTACTTGATCGGATTCCGGAAAATTCACATCTGCTGTCAATTATGACCTGAAAATATAAAGATACAAATAACCCTAGAAAATAGAAGAATCCAGCAATTCAACCATGACCACTGTACATGTATTTAGAATAATTATTTGAATATCTACAGTAAATGTCTTATGACTGATTAATAGTAATTAAATCATATAGCAATAAGATAACTTAATTTAGACGGTAGTCATCAGTAGGCAATTGCTACGAAATAAAATTTTGAAAATTTAAAGTGCAATCTTGCTGATCGTTATTTAGAACTGGTCATCACTAGGTTTTTTGGGATCATAAATCAACAAATTATCTCAATGAATATAACATATTTTGTCTAAAATAGAGCAGCTTTATGATAGAGCAATAGCCGTCAGTACAGACATAGTTATGCCCCAAAACAGTAAAGACATTAGGGAACTGCCTAAAAGATGCAGACAGCCATCTGATATTTGTCACGTAATCATCGCATACAATACCAACAAATCAATCATCATTGGTTGAAGCGACAACACCACCAAACTAACTTGCGGCAGATGGTTATCCATAAGCAATACAACATTTTACTTTCCTTTGTGTGTATAATAAAACTTACTTTGAAAGTCCTACAAAGGTGCAGCTCAAGCCATCTGAATAACCCCAACATCTTGGACACTGGAATGTGGAACTTTACTTCCTGCAAATCAAGGATATTTTGTATGATTAATTGATTGAACAAAAAAAACATAAGATGTCTTGGTGTTTTTATAAAACTATACTGCTACAGTAACTGAAACTAAAACAGTCTATGCATACCTTCATTTATATCAATACCACTACATTTGTATTTTATTATGTTTCGATGATTGGTTACATCTGGAAGCTGCATACCGATAGTTGATGCACAAGCTTAATACATATACAATCAATGTTCAGGTAATTTTATACCTGCATAGGTATAAACAATTAATAATGTAGGGCTTTCAATGGTATTGTCAAATTGAACAAGGTTATGTTCTCTGATTGAAGTTCTGACTTTCATGGATTGGAAAAATGGTCTACATATCAATTCACTATTCATATAAAACCATGTTTTCCTACTATGATAAGATAAGATAACTTTAGCTATGTTGTAAGCATTTTCTCATTATCTATTGATCACACCTCATATAATTGGGAGGCAGGGGTAAGGAAAACATTGCTAGATTTACAAAAAGTACAGGTACTTACCAGTATGTGAACAGTGTTATTCAATGGACTTGCCATATTCTGACCATAGCGTGACTTCGGTCTTTACTGTAAACTGTCCAAGAAATCTAAAATATAAGAAATTTAAACTGCTGTAATCTTATGATTTTTAAATGTGACTGAACAAGATTACACACTGGTAGCTGTAAATTTCAAGTATAATTGATCATGCAAGGCAAAACATGTAATCAATACTTTCTTTGCAATTACGTCTCTTGTATATAATGTGTTCAGGATGAAAAAAAAACGGAAAATTGACAAATGCATACATTGCCTCTATTATCGTTATTGTTGATATTATTACAGCTTTATTATAAATATAACTATGTGCCTGAGTCTACTTTTATACATCATTCTAACTATAATCTAAGTGTCATATTTATATTTTAAAAATGGAGCTGTATTTGAATAACTTCCCGTAATTATAAGGGCCTCGTATATGATCTACCTTTCAAAAAGTATTGAAAGACGGTCCATTTAAATCACTCAACCTGCACCAATTTTTTACACCGTTAAGAGACCTTAAATGATTTTAATATATCATTTGCTTATGTGTAAAGGTCTATCAAAAGGTATAATAATGTTTTTTAATAAACTTCATACAGTTGTTGCCATGGAAACAACAAACTGTATATACCACTTATCAGCATACTGTCTAACAGGCTGTAAAACATTCAAATCAGCAATTATGAAAATATGAGTGAAACTTACAGGGAGTTCAACTTGATATACATCATCAGGAACACTGACAACTCCAGTGGCCCCTTCTGTAGCAAAGCCTGTAGTTCCTCCAATAGCACCATCTACCGGAATGTTAGCCCCATCAGGACAATGTCCGCCTCTAATCATTGCCCCTTCAGCAGTCATTCCAGATATGGAAAACACCAAGTAAACAGCTATGAGTATATCCAGTCCAGCCTCATCTCTGTATAAAGTTAAGGCAAAATGTATTAACAAGAAGACATGGAAAACAGACGTATTTGAGCCCTTTCTAAGATTTTAAGAGAACTAATCGATAGAGCAAAACACTATTAGCAGTTGAAAACTTTAAAATTATAAATCAATGTAGGAATTGCACAGTCAATTACTACGCCTTTAGTCAAAGAACTTTTCATGAGCAGATTTAAGCAGGAAAATTTGAGTCAATATATTTTCCAACATTTCCTTGTGGTAGACCAAGTCAGGCCCCAATCTCCCGAAACATCTCACTTTTGAGATAAATCTCATCTCAAATATCGCCATGTGTCGCTTGGATAATTTCCAAGGGAGGATTGACTCAAAGTGAGCATTAAAGACAGCAAATGATATCATTTGTTTATTTTTGTAATTTTTAATGCGTTCTAACTTCAGATTTATTAGAAATTCAGACTCTGATTTTGGCAAAATCTCAATTTGAGATGAGATTTCTACTTGAGATGCTTCTGGAGATTGGGGCCAGAACTGGTTAAGTTTGTAATGTTACAAAAAAGAATTGAATGACAGTAAACTGAACCAACAATTTTTTTAACATGTTTAGTGCGAGATTCAGACACGATGATAAAAGTACAAAGAAGACACAAATCAAAAATAGATAAAAGAATGTGTATAGTGTACCAATATTTTATGAACACAGTGTTGTACTTTGTTATTTGTAAACAGAGAAATGAACAACTATTATGACTGTCTAACAGTTATCATCCATGAAGATGACCTACAATGGTGGAAATACCTAAGGTACATAATAATAAATATTCACCTCATTACAACAAGACTGTCGTGAAAATACTGGCAGGTGGTGCTGGGAGGAACCTCCAGGAATGCATATATAGCATCATCGCTACACTCCACCAATTCCATGGCCAAGGGTAGTTGGTTGGTACCAAAATCAAACTGTTCATCACTCTGAACAAGGCTTCCATCCGACACCTGAAATATATTTATATATAATATTTCAATATCAGCTGCATTTAACCCTTTACCTAATGATGATGCAAAAAGACTTATAGTTTAACTTCCAATCATCATAAGGAGAGAGTGAACAGAATAAATACTTCAGATACAATGTCAGCTGGTAATTAATGATCAAATTGATTGTGCAATTGAATTGTCACTAGACGATTTATACATATATACGTGGGTATATCCATAAGTAATGTCACTGATGCTATAAAATCAGCAAAATGCCTGTAAAACAACAATTGTTTTTCTTATCGTTACTCCACTCTAATTTAAACATAATGACCAAATTTCACAAAAATGCACAGAACAGTTATTGAGATATGAACACGAGACATATTAACGAACATCGCTGCAAGTCGGACGTCAACGACGTCATAATGACGTTACTTGCAGACATTTACTTATACATAAAAATGTCAACCCTGGTGATTTTTACTAACTCATTAAATCAAGCAGTTATTTAAACGTCCTTTACAAATGTGCAACCTACCCAACACATACTTTCATTGTGACCAGCAACAGGTATCCTGAGAAATTAGTCTAGATAAAGAACAAAACGTTTTGTTGAACTGGACAATCGTCCAATAGACACACAGAATACTAGCAATTCCCCAAAAAGGTGCCCGCAAAAGTGTTGGTAGATGAGTGCACCACTGTAGCAATACAGGATTTAGCTTGTGTACCTCAAGTTAAGGTGTCTTCATATATTTAGCTTACCTCAGACAAAGTGATGATATCCTTTACCAGATCATCCATATATGTAGGTTGGGTCAACATACTGTCGATCATCTTGGCTAACAATATACCATTACCCTGACCATCTAACACACATAAATACATCAGTGTGGGAATGTCAACAGTGAAGTTCTCATACAAGGAAATTCCAATATGACTATCCTGAAATGTTAAATACATTATTATATACCACATTCAACAATAAGACCATTGGTTATGTTTGGCAGATAGATTTCTGATTTGTAAAAAAAGGAAAAGTCAATATACCCACAAACTATCAGGAATTATTTAAACAACAAACATATTATAATTCTTTTATAACATAACATAAGATTTGATCTGCAAGTAAACTGTTCGAATCATGTCTTCTACCTGACTATACATTGTATATGAAAGCAAGTATGGTAGCCATTATAAATTTGACATATCTATTTGTATTACTGTAAAATCATTCATTTTTGTGGGGGATTAAATTTCATGAAATCAACTCCAATCAAACAAATAAATAATAAATTATTTGTTCAAAAGCGCAGACGTTCCCGCCAAGTTTACAAAGAGTTGGACAAATCTGAAACATATATTCACTGAATAAATTGCAAACAGCATTCTAAGGTATCTCGATGAGTTTGACTGAATCTTCAGTTAACACACACTAAGGGAATTCCCTACCATGGACCTTAAAAGTGATCAAGGATCAGTGCATGCCTGCATGTTGCAAGGATACTGTGATATTAGTTATATATATAGTGAGCCTACTTCAAACAAAGCCGACCTCATATATTAAGTAAGCTTACCTCAGACAAAGTGGTGACAGTCATAACCAGATCATCCATATATGTAGGTTGATTCCACATACTGTCGATCATCTTGGCTACCAATGCACCACTACCCTGAACATCTAACACACATAGATACATCAGTGTGGGAATGTCAACAGCGAAGTTCTCATACAAGGCAACTCCATACACACTAGGTGTGATATGACTATCCTGAAATGTTAAAAACATTATTATATACCACATTCAACAATAAGACCATTTGTTATATTTCGCAGATAGATTTCCGATTTGTAACGAAAGGCAAAGTCAATATACCCACTATCAGGAATTTTTTAAACAACAAACGTACTATAATTCTTTTATAACAGAACATAAGATTTGAACAGCAAGTAAACGGTTTGAAGCATGTCTTCTACCTGACTATACATTGTATATGAAAGCAAGTATGGTAACCAGTGTAAATTTGACATATCTATTTGTATAACTGTAAAATCATTCATTTTTGTGGGGGATTAAATTTCATGAAATCAACTCAAATCAAACAATAATTAATAAAAAGTATTTGTCCAAAAGCGCAGTCGTTACCTCCAAGTTTACAAAGAGTTGGACAAATCTGAAACATATATTCACTGAATAAATTGCAAACAGCATTCTAAGGTATCTCGATGAGCTTGACAAACACAGCCGACCTCATATATTAAGTAAACTTACCTCAGACAAAGTGGTGACAGTCATAACCAGATCATCCATATATGTAGGTTGATTCCACATACTGTCGATCATCTTGGCTACCAATGTACCACTACCCTGAACATCTAACACACATAGATACATCAGCGTGGGAATGTCAACGGTGAAGCTCTCATACAAGACAACTCCATACACACTAGGTGTGATACGACTATCCTGAAATGTAAAGTATATTATAAAAGACATTTATCAATAAGACCAACATATCTGTATGGTTGAACATGTTCTTATTTAGTTGGTAGCCCACTGAACTAGGGAGACTGTTTAACACCAAGAGTCCTTCATTTTATCATGCTTTATATCAGGATAATCTACAATAACACAAATTTATATTCATTGGATTATAACTATTGAAAGTTTCAATGTTTGGTATGGTGTATAATTTCCTTATTTTCATTAATTCTCAATTTTCGAGAAAAAGTTGTGGATTTTTGGTCATCTTAAGATTTTCATTTTATTTATTACTAGAATGTGTAATATTAACACATCTTATTTTTGAAATCAGACAAACTGGATTAAAAAACCCTACAAGCAGTTGTTGAATTATGCAAATACCCTGCACTAGTAATTGCGCAGGTAAGAGGGTCGTGTTATAAAATATCTCTGCACAATAAATAAAAGGTAATCAGAAAACAATTTTATGAGATTTAATTAAAGGTTACTATACCTCAGATTCCTCGTATGAAGACATACATATACAGGACATAAACACCAGTCTGTGTTCCTCCTGTTGATCTCTGGCTACGATTGGAAATCCCTGGAGCAGGTGACTAGATCTAGAAGTATGACGGAAGTACAAGTCCAAAACTGGGGTATCAACAGCCTAAAAATAAAAGGTTTATCATAAAATACAGAGACCTATAGAAGAATAGTTCTTGAATACATTACTTGTGACTAATATTTTCTAAATTGTCAAGGAGTTGCGAGCGCCCAGATCAACTACCAAGCACAAGGATTCTGACTGAGGCTTATAATTCCCAATCCTGAAAAGGATAGTTTCCGGTTAGCACACACCCCACATAAAATCTCATTCCAATTGTAATTCTATTGCTTCAATGGCATGACACTATTGGTTCAACGCAGTAAGCTGCAAGTAATTTAAATAAAATTTGGAAAACATTTTGGTTATGTTTAGCAGCCAAGTATCCTCTTATGACACTGATACCCAATCACTATATCACAATACAAAATCTTCTTACAGAGCAAGTTTTAAGGGTCATTGAAGAATCAAAAGATATTGCTAACTCAATCTTAGTTATGGATAACATAACTAAATGATCTCTGATACTGAATCATCGTCAAAGAAGCTTGGACTAACTCGATCTACTTGAAATATCAGGGATATGACCAATAAACAAAACTGTAAGTGTTGAATTATCCATGGCAATAAATAAGTTGTTTTACCTGACACACCAACTTGTCATGTGGAAGTCGTAGCAACTCGTAAACTGGCAAGTCTACTACTAAGTCATCTTCTATCCGCTCCTGTCTTTCCATCGATGCCTCAGAATGACCTGCATCAGCCAGCCATGCTTGAAGAAGTCGAACCTGTAAGGAATCAAGAAACGTCCGTGTGTAATAATAGAGACAATGCATCCACTAGTAAGACGTAGTTCATTTATGCAATTAATAACACGAGAGAAAATGGTAATTCTGGTTGATACAGATGGCGGGAAAAGACAAAGGGAAACAACTCGGTTGGTCTAATTACCAGACACAATTTTAATGCCGTCCGTTCCGGACACAAACAATGCACAGTATGGCGAAACATCTTTAAAAATGTGTTGACAAACACCGAAAAAATAATTGGAATGTATTTTTTTCATTTAAATCCTTTTTAAAAATGTTTGTCTCATATTGACTTTCAGCGTATTTTTGCTGCAAAAAGGATAACTAAAACCCAAGATATTAACATAATCAGGAAGTTGGCAACTATCGTAGATTGATTGCCCTGGTAATTATGTTCCTGGCATGATGAAATGAGGAAATCCGAAAGGGACGGCGCAGCACAAAAGCCGAGCACAGAATACAACAAACTACACAAGCCAACTACATGGTGCAGTGCTCACGCACGACCCAAGTCTAGGTTACAGACTTTAGCAGTTTAGTATATTGAATAGGTTAAACTTTGAATAGAAATTTAGCATCTAGTCTACAAAATCACGGAGGTATATAAATAAATGGAGGTGAATGTTGATGAACTTCCCGATTATCCTCGCCTCGGGAGATCGAATCGTCGCCATTTTGTAATTTCTTAACGAAGCGGCCTGAAACATCGTTTTTACAAGTTAACACGTATTTACTAATTATATTTTGAGTTTTATTTTTAACAGAACATATTTGAGTAATTATTAAAGTTAAACCCGCACGAATTAGTCATGGTTAACGCGTCAAAACCAAAATAAAGTGCATTTTAAATTTCTTGATAAATCGGCCCGCCGCGAACAGAATTAAATGGCGGCAATTAGAATTTGTCATAATGTTGCAGTGCAAACTGTGAAGTGCTGGATGCAGTATTTAAATCAATTACCTTGTACATTTGTTCCTAATACATGTATCTTGGTCAGGGATGTGTTAATTTGTTTATTTTCGCTTGTTACTGTTCACAATTAATTGTAAAAAAATAGAGTCGATGAAAATCGTTAATGGTGGCCGAAACCCTCAAAGTGAAGAGGTGATAAAATTTAAACGCATCTAGTGATGTTGAATGTGCATAATTTAGATTAATTACCCGCTGTATGTGTACTTAATAGATATATATTTGCAATGGATATGTTTTCTGTTCATTTTCTCAAGGTATCGTTCATTTTTAATGGTGAAATAAACAGTGTCCAAATTGACTCAAATAAGAGCATAATGGCATCCAATAAGGACAAATTGGTGTCAAATATTCCTTGATATAGAAATCTAGCTGGGATCAACCTCCATAAAGCAACAACCTGCTTCAAGCAATATTATTTAATATATAGACGAGAGTGTACAAAAAACGAAAGTTTTATCATGCAAAACAGGTATTGCTCTAGAAATGTTGCAATGTAACTTTACATATTGATGGTTTACAATCCAAAATGAATGAACCAGCACTTGGCAATAAAATGGTTTTTATTCATAAACAATACTTACACACACTATCACCATGAGAGAGAACTTCAGAGGATAGCAGTTTCATATATTTTAGTAGTCACGTGACCCCTGGGTTTCAAATACAGATATTACACACCTTCCTATTTTCGATAATTATATTATTTCATAAACCCTGTATGTACATAATACACTTGCACGCAACGAGTTAGTTATGTAACATTATTGTGTTTGTAATTCACAATATTGCATCTTTTCATCTCATGTGCATTCGCCATAGCAATTATAAATGCATGATCTTCTATATCTGATCTAATAAGTTTTCATAGTGTTTAATTGGCACAGCATGTGTTTATTGATTAATATCAAACAAATATTACAATAAGCTACTGATCACAATCATAGCTACTGTATAAATGTGACAGATGGTGAGAGCATATACTGATTGGTTGTATATTGGTCCTTACTGGAACCCCACTGTGTAAACTGTTTGGGTTTAAACACCTATCAAATTCAATGTCAAGAATTAAGTACATGTAAACTCTTAATTAAATTCGTTCATATTGTTTTTTTTACTAATGTACCACGTGAAAAGATCGGCATTTTTTAAAAAGAACGCGTGGAGTTATTATCGCATAATTAAAATTATGGACGATTAAATTTAAATTAAATTGTTAATTGCCTTAACAATTTGTACTGATCAATAGCTAATTATCATACAACACAGGGCTATCAATTAACGATTAACGTTCCAGAGGTGCCAAACACAAGACAGTACTTAACACCTTTGCCAAATACCCCGGCACCTATAGGCGGGCCTATTAATGAATCTATTAAGCGCGGATACAGCCCTGGTAGATAATTTAATTGCTTAGAAGTAAACAAAAAAAATGAAACAACAGAGAGAGGCTAGGCAGAATTAAACATTATTTATGACGAGCATATCATCGTATATATCTTAGATCTATCTGCAAAAATATGTTGGAAAAGAAAAAAACGTAACTAGATCTATATTTATTTCGGCCAAAATTTCGGAAAGGTTTCATAAAAAGAATCATTTCAATAATCTATTATTAATCACCGCGCAATAAATAAACGCACGTAATAAAACACGTAGATCTACACATAAAATTAGCGATCGCATAAAAAGCTGTATAATGCCGTGAAAATCCTTTTCGCTCTTTTTATCTTTCCGCTTATTAGTGATTACGCTCATTAAATTCCTTGCGCCCCGTTGAGCATACTCTTATCAGTTTATAAGCAGACGATATTTTCTACGGCGAGGATAATCTAGTCTCGTCAGTGTACTGTATAGGGAGTTTCAAATCCTTATATGTAAATCCTTGACAAAATGAACAAATAAATGATAAATTCAAGATCTGTATGGACAACATCGTGACAAGAACAACTTGCAACTGGACTCAATTCAGCTTTAAATAGATACTAAAAACACAACATACGCTACTGTATAGCTTGGTTAATTTGACACGAGCCTGAGCTTTTGATAAGCATACTTTAACAGTCGATATATTGCCTACGTTTACAAAACCGATTGGATGTTTTCATAATCGGGTAGTATTACGACTTCAGACGCTCGAGATGTAATACAAACACAAATCTGAAATACCGATATTGCACGATTTGCTTGCGGAAATAGACATATTCAAGCAGGAACTATCTAAATTATAATTACATTGTTCCTGATTCAAGGCAAGAACCTTGTAATATGTTCTTGCATAAAAGACAGGCTCATGTCGAAATAGCCAAGCTATAACAGCTTAATATTCATCGGTCAGTAGCGTGGTTTACAAATGAAGTGACATGTCTTCAAAATCAAAACATATTTTACCGCTAGTCAAACAATCTCGACTAAGAGGCTCCTGCACCGGAGATCAAGGTCAGAAATTAAAAAATCTCCTAGCAGATTGCCCCACATCTAATTTTACCGCCGGATATATATGAATACATGGATAATCTTGAAAGTCCCGATTTTACATCAAATTGAACATGCATCCTAAAAGCACAACAATATTGAATAAATATATCATACTTACATCAACGACCACCAGCAGAACGTGAACCAGACACAACAAACTGTAGAAGACCACGTGGAAAAGCATGATTGCAAATTGTATACTGTAGTTAGCAAAATGTAACAACGATATAGTAGCTCTTATTCCGTTCAAAACGAGAATTAGAATGACAGATATCGTGTAAATTTTCTCAGTGCGCGATTTGTGTATAATTACTCCCCCGAGGCAATATTGCCCACGTGATCATATGTATTGTGCTTTCGCCATAAAAGGGCATTTTTACCAACACAGAAGCCCTGATTGCATGATATTCACGAGATTATTGTATTACGATACGCTCTCTCCAAGACAACACGTGACATTGAACACATCGTTCGAAACAGGTCAAGCAATTTGAATAGCCTATTGTGTGACTGTGTTTACACATACCTACACCTAGTATATTTAGATTATTGGTGTTAATAAAAATCTCAAATGTGCGAATTTTGGTATCGCACGAAAGGCACATTAACTAATCAAGTGTTCATAAATATTTTATTATAATTATGATAATTGACCACGTTTTGTTTCTTTACCAGGACTCCTTCGGTCCCAGCTCAAGCCAATTGTGCAACTGGTGTGTCCAACCCATATTTGTAAGCATCACTATACAGGCACGGGGCCAAGCACTTTGCGAGAAGACCCGAGTCCCCATGCTCGCTGGGAGGATTATTTGTGAAAGCATAGACCATGTAGACTATAGCCTGTATTTTTTATTTATAAAATGAACGTAAGTAACATAACTACCGGTACACACAAGTTTTATTAATTTAACTGACATATATATACAGAAGCAATGTGTTTTGCGGAGCGGTGGCCTAGAGGTAGGTCTGCTTCGTGATTGAGAGGTCCCGGATTCAGCCCCATCTGGACCACTGGTTGATTTATCTGAGCAAGAATAACCACATACTCCATCTCACCAAGGTGTAAATTGGTACCTGTGAGGACACTTGTCTATTCATGGGCAGTGCAGATCGATGTTTGCTGCCACTACCACAGGAGAGAAATATTCTCCACGGGAAGACTCGAACGTAGGATTCCTAGATTGTAATAGAACAAACACATTTCAATCATTCATTATGTATACTGCACACATTTGTGCAGACTTTGGAAGTTACTTTAAACATTAACAAAATAGTTTCATATTTGGACTCAGTGAGTGTTATGGCCACCAGTCGCGGGTTGCGATGTTATTATCATAAGACACCACCTGAATGTTGCTTAAAATAAACACAATGGGTCCGTCGTAATAAGCTCGGTGCTGCAACGATTACGATGGAGATACGATAGGTTACTTAATTTTGTATACATATTTGTTGTTTGAAAAAAACGGAAACCAAAATCCTAACATTCGGACAAGCAGTCAGCTCAGTGAACAAAGCAGTCAACTTCCGGTTATCGCAATAAGTCATACATGTACACGTTGTATTCAATATACACACAAGACTGTCAGTGGAACGATTTGAAAAAGTCTGATATATTATGCCTACTTACAAAACTTTGCCAAGACAATAGATTTTGTATCTACAACGCTTTATCCGATATAGATGTAATGTTAACTGTTATATCTAGAAATAAATTGGATACATAAGTTTGTAGGTATAGATCTACAACGACCTTCGAAATATGACCCCTGGACCAGTCCATATACCAAGGTTGAAACGATATTTACCGTTATTTTATGAAAAAATACGGATAGATATGAGAAAATCTCACTTTCCTTGTACTTGGCAACGTGGCTTAGTGGATAAACTGTTCTCTTGTCAGAAACATACTTTTATATAGACTGTGGGTTCGAGGCCTCTGCTATACTCATTTACAATAATAAAATTTCTATATCAATATTTTTTTTATCGTTTTACGTTTATATTTTAATTCTTAATATTTAATTAATTTTACAACTAATTTTATAACTAATAAAACACGCTTTGTTTCCTTTACATTAATTTAGTCTGGATATTGTATTTATTGCGTCATTGGCTTCGCTGCAATCACCATTTAAAGAATTTTCTGTAGAAATGTCAGAATCAGCTAAGGGTGTATGTTGTCAGTTGTCTGTGTGGTGCAGCGGTCATAGCACATCGCTACCAATCGTCTATTTTGTTCTTTCCAGTGTGAGTTCAGACCCACTAACGAACAGTTTTTTTTCATTAAATAAACTTATGCTTACATTAATGCTATATGCATCCATTGTATTACCTGATTATGATAACATATCAAATTATATTTTTCTATTCATAGTTTGCGTTATTCTTTTTTTCAAATATTCATTATATCAATTATACAATATGTCAGAATCAGTGTAAGTATCAATTGAATTACAAGTTACCACTTATATGCAGTCTATATGTTAGCTCTTGTCAGTCTGACAACCCCCTCTCACACACTGACAAGCGAAAACGTCAGTCCTATTTTCTTCTTGATGAGCATCCATACAAATCCTATGTATGTTCTCGATGAGATCTTTCGCGTCTTCGCTATATCTATGTACCAGCTATGACATATTTTATGTGCTTTTATGCACTGAAACTTTTATAATTATGCATCTCTTTGTAAATAGACAAGCACGAAAAATGCTTGCCGAGCAAAATTTAAAAAATACATAGTGGAATGGGATTCGAACTCATTCGTTCAGTTTGGAAGTTCACGTATTCACAGTAGCTTAGCCGACTGCGCTATGCGCTCTACTAGATATGTGAATACTTAATGCATGATTTATAAGTAAATACACCCCTAAAACCTGGATTACTTGAAAGTTAAAAGTACATTTACGCCCGAGTGCTTGTTGTAGATCTATATATATGATAGCTTTAATATGGTACCCGATTTTGTCCGTCACATTTCCTATTATAATTGTAGTTCCGGACTTTTATACACCGTCTCATGTAGTTATGTCGCTTTAAATTGTTATAAAATGCCGTACTTGCATAATTTTTGCAGCTCCGGTCTTTAATAAGTTTGAAATACTGACCAATGAAGATCCGTTATTTTATAAAAGCGCCAAAAAGACCGTTTCTGATTGGCTTACAGGCCTGGTCATTATATGGAACGACGCGGAAAAGTATGAAGATACGAAAAATGAAATAAAAAAATGTTTTCATAAAAATGTAGGTCCGGGATATTATAGTGGAAGCGACGATATTTCCCCCTGAAATTTCTAAATTCTTCTCTTTGAATCTTGCTCAATATTTTCCCATTTGATTTGAAAAATGGATTCAGAATGGATTGGAATAAGTTTATTTGACCTCACATGCTTAATTAAGATACCACCAATAATCAATTAAACCAAACATTTAAGGGGAATATAGCAATAATTTAAAATTCCCTTTTAGCTTTTCAACGTGCTAATATTTCCCCAAAAGTGAAAAGAAACGCTGCAAGATAACAATACATGTATTTTCAAATGATGAACATCGCGGTAAATGGAAAAGGTCACAAAAATGCTTCATGAAAACTATATAATAAATCATTATCTGGGAGATTTCTTTTCATAAAAAGGTTCATCACAGTAAAATGATCTAAATAAATAATGATATTCCAGTTAACGTTGTTTTTTTAGTATCCTGTATGTCTTTCCATGGCGTTTTAAGATATGTTTATACATCTGCAACATCGAGAACTTATATTTCCTAATCAATATTAGAGAATCATTCCAATTTTCCTATTTTTGTGGGGCTGACAGTCGCCTCATCGGTCGCATACACAGCTTTTTTAAACTATCAACATCAACCTATAACTCCCAACATTCTATACAGAGTATTACTGGGAGGACAAGGTCCTGACTTATACAAAGTTATATGTAATTTCGAAGACTTTAATGATAGAGACATCTTCTGCATATGCTGGTATGCATATCTTAAAATCGCATCTTTTGGCTTGACCTACCTAATACATTTATATACGATTCTAGACTTATTCATCTAAAAGAAAAAGAATCGCATAACGTCTTAATTTAAACCACCAAAAATCTATTGTGTGACTAACGCATTAAAATATATATTAATCGTTGTGTAGCGTAGAGAGGTGTTTAAGTGCCGAAAAGACGTTACCTAATTAACGGACAGTAAAACATGTTTGGTAGTTTTCATTAATAGCGCCTTTGATCGTGAGGTAAATTGTAAGAATACTTTATATATTTGTTAAACATGGTTTTGTGATTAAAGCGACTAAATACGTGTTTTAATCATCAAAGTAGAGTTTTTTAAAATCCCTTATATAAATCAAATAATTATGCTGATAGGAGTTAAAGAAGTCAGGTTATTATTTTCGGAATAAATAGAAGATTAAATATATGTCCATCACATCGTCGAAAGTTGCTTGGAGGTTAAAGTAGATTTTTATTAGACAATATTCCTCATTAACAGGAGACTAAAAGATAAACACACTACGAGTATCCTTGTAGACACTTGAACAGATATTACTGAAATAGAGGAGTAAACGTTGCATGGTTATCCCTGACATCTGTTCTGCACTGTACATGTATATATGCACGAAAATGGTTTCGTTCCGCAATTGGCAGCACAATATGCTACCACAGACCAGACAACAGAGTCATACAGCTCCGAATACACACGGAATTGTTTACCACCAATCGACTTATATTTTGCAATGAGTAGGCCCAAGCCTGTGCCATGAACTAAGCAATCGCTTTGTGATCTATAAATTCATTCAAAATAAGTCCATGGTAAGTATATTTATCAGTTTATTCTAGTATTTTATCGTTGGATTTAAATACAAACTGAGACCTTGGAATGGACATAAATCTAAAGTGTATTACTTCGATCTTTGACAAAATTAATAAGTTTAAAAAGGTTAAGTCACCAATTTAATGGTCGTGTATTTATCATCACACGCTTCGAGGGAAGAGGCAGAAACGTTTGTAACATATCCTTGTTCTTTCTGAATAGACTCATTGGTTCTTTAACGTGGTTGGGTGGTGTACGTCATGCTGACATGGGCCGCTGTCAAAAATTGTGTAAAAAACTTAATTAGAGCTGATTATATAAGGCACAGAATTACAACTAATACTTACCCTAAGCACTCGACCAACACTCTCACGTATACTGGAAGTACACCTTGTGCGTTTCATAGCGACATTTTTATGCCAATGATATATGTGTTAACTTATTTCAAAGTGTTCACTGTTTTGAGTTGTTGGGTGCATTGTTTTGGTGCTGGGTTTCGCAGTTTAGAAGTGTTATTTTGGGGCCTTCCCGGATCGGTCACTGGGTCAGATCATAGTAATGCCTCGTTCTTCTCCGGCAAATAAATTTACAATAATAAGCAGCATCGTGTCAGTAATGTCTCAGTAGTGAAATGTCGATACCGGTAGTTAGCCGATAGTACGATCATATGCCAGTACTGTGTGAGTACCGTCGTGCTGACTGGGTGAGACCCACATGGGGAGTGCAACCGGTTTTTCAATAAGGGTCCAATCTAGGCAGACATGTACTATATATATTTGGGACCGTTATGGACATTCCCGTTTATAGGTGTGTCTAAATTGGTCCCATATGGGTTCAACATGGGCAAATTCACCCACATGGGCTTGCCTAGAAACAGTCCATATGTGTCCCATATATATGCATCACGGTTATGTATATGGGGAGTGTTGCATGCGTATATGGCACATAGATTCAATAATTATATATCAGCATACCTACAATGACAAAAAGTACACAATAGCGAATTACACTGCCTATATAAAATATCATTTTGCGCACTGTAGGCCTATACAGTTACTCGTATTATGCCTAATGATAAAATGATCACATTTCCAAACAGTATTGTGCTTGCAAGCACTAGTTGTTATTCGGACCCAGGTAATCTTAATAACGATAAATTTATAAACTATCAATAAAAAAACACATCCAAAATGAAAACGGTAATTACTTTGAATTTAATTTATTGATCGGTCATAGAATAGAATAGAATATTTTTATTTCACCAATCATGGGTCATATAAAATGACATATATAATCAATATGTAAAACATAATGCAATGAACATAATATACATAAACCATCAATAAAGCACGGTAGAAATGAGGATATGAATTTAGATAAATAAGGCTTAATTCGTATTAGTGATAACACAAATAATATAGGAGTACTAATGTCAAAAGGAAAAAGAAAATAATAATAAAAGAAACAACTAAAGTTAACGTGTACAGAACAATATTAAACACTATACGATTTTACAAATTGAACATTCATTTTCAACATTGATTATTCAACGGTCTGACAAATTTGTGTTAGCCAAAAGAGCAGTTCTTTTCTCATAAATATCAAGTAAAAACTTAGAAAATACATTCAAGACTCTGTTAACCAAACAAACTTTTGGTCTTTAATTATTCAATGAAACAAAATTTTTATTTAGTATCTCAATTTCTTTAAACAATGATTCTCTACTACTCTCAAAACTTTTACAACACATAGAGAAATGGATTTCGTCTTCTATTGGACTAACAGAGCAACAATTACAAAACCTTTTATCTGCAGGAATATTTTTATATCTACCAGTTTCTATATTAAGTTTGTGTGCACTTATCCTGAACTTTGTAAAAAAGGTTCTTGTCTCTTTGTCTTTTATATGTCTTAAGTAGGGTTCTCTACAAAATCTATGCTTAAATAATGAGTAAGTTCTAAGTTTCCCCTCATTGCCTGAGATATGCAGACACCATTTGAGTTTATACATGTTTACTAACTTAAGTTTCACAATATTCACTAAGTTCTTATTAGACAAGTCAGCATCAGAAATATCTAAATGTTTGAAACAATGGTGTACTGAGGAGACCCAGCTAGCCTTATTATTAACAAATAATGTATTGCTTTCAGCAAAAGCAGCAGACAATAAATTACTAACATCACCACACCGCAGTCTTTGGTAGAATTTTACAAAATTACATATAACATCAATGTACAGTGGGAACCTGCCTAGTTCACCACATACTGCTTCATTTGATGCTTTCTTGTGAACACCTAGAACATATTTCAAAAATTTTACATGCATTTTATCACAATTCATATTTTTAAAAGATTTCAATAAAGTATAGTCTGTTTAGAACTATTTATATTCGGGGTTCCCCAAATCTCACTACCATACAATAGAATAGGTTTTACAGTATGATCAAAAAGATGTATTATACTATCAGCATTTTGATGTAACTGGCCAAAAACTTTACTAATTTTAAAACTTGCTTTCAAGGCTCTTTTATAAAGATCATCCTGGCAGTAGCTAAATGTTCCAGACGATGCGAGAATAATTCCAAGATATTTATATCTATTTACATGTTGAACCAGAACTCCATTAAAAAAGTATTGCTCATTTGACAGCTTTCCACTTTTGCAAAAGGTCATGATATTTGTTTTTTTAAGATTTACAATAAGGCCATTATTTTCACAGAACAATGATAGCTTATTCAAACACTTCTGCAAACCATTCGAGGTTGTTGACAGCAATAGCAAGTCATCAGCATACAATAGACAGCTAAATTTCATATCATTTAGACACACTTGGTCATCATCACTATCAAAAAGAGAAGGCAAGTCATTAACAAACAACTTGAATAGATTCGGACTTAGGTTGTCCCCTTGGCGGACCCCCATCTGAGGAGAAAATAATTTTGTTAATTTATCACCAACTTTGATGTGCATCGTGTTTGACTGGTACATACTTTTAATAACATTGTAAAAGGGACCAGATATACCAATAGTACAGAGTTTATATCAAAGAAGGGAGTGAATAACATTATCGAACGCTTTAGCAAAGTCTACAAAACATGTATACTGTTTAGCTCCCTTGCTGAAAAATTTGTCAATCAAGGTCATATGTAGTCTGGTTCCCTGTCCTAAATCTTACAGTGGTTTAGGTCAGGCAGCAACCAATAATCGATAACTCCAGTGATCAAATCAAAATGGCGGGTGTACGTTAGTTTATATAGGCAATTTTAGAATATCACCCTGAAGTGTATGTTATGTATGTGTCATTTTGATGTGACTTTGCATAGTAATGCAAAAAATAATGGTCTTTGCAATGATAGAAGTTTATTCGCTACAATAGCACTAATATCTACAAAATAACGTTTATAAAATGATTAAAATATTTTTGTAGCAGGGTTTTTATAGTCCATCAATTTGTAACTTTCAAGTGTCCAAGTTAGCGCAGTCGGTAGAGCCACTGACTTGTAATCAATGGATCCCTGGTTCGATCCCTGTATAGGCCAGTTATTGATTTCCTTTTTTTAATATTTTGCTTAATTTGTGTAATACAAAAACTTTATTTTCTCATCATGTTCCTTATTCAATCATAAAATAATAGAGAATTACTTTACATATAAAAATAATAAATAATGACAATACTGGTATCGAACCTCCAACATCCAAGTTACTGATTTGACGCTTTACCAACTGAGCTAACCGGGCATTTGATATCAGGGGCGATTTATATGCACTATATACACGATGGTACAGAAATTTTCTTAATTTATTTTGCGTTTTTTGTACGTATCAGTTGTGTCATTTTAATGAAACATGTTTAATTGAAAAGAACATACTTTTGCCCATTAATATACAAAATCTCATCGAAATGACACATACAAAACACACACTTTTTTGGGATATTCTAAAATTCTCCATAGAAGCTAATGTTAAACCGCCATCTTGTTTTACACATGTAAGCGACCATATTTGTTAGATTGTGCCGGACCTATACTGTAATGTAATGAAAGATTTAGGTACGGGAACCAGACTAGGTCATATGCTTTGTACTCTTTGTGTTCAAAAAATTTCTTTCCGCTAGTTTTTTGTAGTTGGGTCAAAATTTGGTTCAAAATGGCGGCGCCCATGACCAAGCCACCTGACGGTTTGACAAAAGATGCTTTATCCGTGCCACAAAGGAACGATCTTGAACATTTTAACTTTATTATCAACCATGTGATAGGAGAGGAAAAGCTGAAGTCAAATGTCTTCTTACCCTCGAGTTTTGGGGCTGGTATGAGAAGCAAACAAGAGCAAATGATCACAAGGGTATTTGAAAGTTGTGCTTTCAAAGCAACAGCCAGTGGTGTTGTGGGTAAGTGTTTGCTCTGGTGGTCTGTTTATGAAGTTTTGATTATGTAGGAGTCGAATAGGCCTACATGATATTCAATGGCAGATCTTATAATATTGCATCACTCAGTCATCACCCCCCCCCCCCCGCATGACACTGTTGTCAAAACCTCCGCCATTCCCGGCATGATGATAAAAATCTCCAGTATTTCCCTGGTCCCTTACGACAAACTTTTGTCCCATGGTATTGGCTTGGAGACAAAATCATCACAGGGTTTTCCCTAGGATTTTTCAAATGCGGGTCCCAGGACCCTTAAGGTTTATACTTAGGGAGTCCCTGAGAAATTTTGGGGGTCCCCTCACTATATGGTAATGCAATTCAAGCTCATTATTAGTGAGTATCAAATTTATAAATAAATAAAACAGCAAATTCAGATTGCTCAATGCACCACAAGACTTAGTGCAATAAATAGCAGAAAGAAAAATATTCTAGCTGAAATGAAAATGTCTATTCGAGGGCTCCTATTGGGGGTCCCAAGGATGCACAGGAATGCAGAAATGAGGGTCCCAAGCCCCAAAGTTGCGTCAGGGACGCAGAAGACGCAGAAAACCTGCATCAGGGAAATCCCTGCTATATAGATGGTATAAATATGCAGCATGTTAGGGAATTTGGTATATTACATAAAAAATTACATGAAATTTGTAGGGAAATACACTGATGTAAGCCAGCAGGTACACAACCGTTAATCCATGTGGATTAAACGTGAAAAATTGCATGTCAAATTAGTGTTTTAGAGCCTTAAAATAATCACAATTTAACTTGCTTAATGAGCTCGACTCTGTCAGAAGGTAGGTTTGCGATAATACATTTTTGTACACTTTCATTTAATTTATTTGAACATGCTTGTACTTTTTCTTCGATGATTAAATGAACTTGATGTTGTACTGTATATTTATATTTTCAGGTCTTGCTCTTGGTGCAGCTATAGGTATATTTACTGTGGGCATGGATCCTATGTCCACCTACACAACAACCACTCCAGATCAGACCCCATCTACACGGGCTGTGCTTAAAGAAATGAAAGTCAGATGTGCATCATATGGAAAGAACTTTGGAACTATTGGTTTTCTTTTTGCTGGAACTGAATGTTGTCTGGAGTCTGTAAGTCTGTTTGATAGAATGATAGTTGTTTGCAATCTTCCCAAAAAACTTTTCAAAGTACTAGCCAGTCAGATTACCAACATGACATAACTTACTTGCCCAAAAAGAATTTTAGTAGTCAGAAAATTAAATTACATGAAAAGTGCATCAAATTCATTTATTTCAAATTGTATAGATTTGAATTCTATGTGCTGTAGCGTGTAAATATATGAACATATAAACAAATAAGGGTCATTTCCTTTTTGTTTCTGGTAATTTGATAGATCTATGTTCTCCAAAGTATTTTACTAGCCTTTCAGACTAGTTAGTAAGTAAGTAAGTAACCCCTGTATTTAACAAGGCTGACACATTCAGTTTCCCGATCTTCTATGTGGGACTAGTCACATAGACAATTACTAGTCTGATCTAAGTTTTTACTTGCCTCAGACTTGTTTTTTGGTTTCTCACTGGCATTACTTTAATCTCAAATTTTTTCAGTTATATGCCACACCCGAATCAAACATATCCTTCTACATGCGTACAGCAATTTATCCACTTGTAGAGTAAAATTACATTATTGTCAAATTTGTATTGAAGGGTAATCCGCCAAATCCTGTATAACCATCGGCGTCCCGAAATGCATCTCAGATCGCCACAGGATTTCACTTGCACATTATCTTTTATTTCAATATTAACAATGAGGTCCAATAGCTGTGATATTAAAAAATGATCCAATCAAGTGATTTGTTTGAAACATGGTTGAAACTGTCTCTCTTGGTGATACTTAACGATGAAATACTTATTGACTGGTTTTTTTTATTTCAGTATAGAGGTAAAAGTCCATTATCTAATGGTACAATAGCTGGAGGTATTGTTGGTGGCATGCTTGGTCTTAGAGGTTTGTATGAAATAATTGTTTTAATTTTTATATTGTAAAATCATTTAATTTCAATCATGAATGGGACAAAATTTCATGTTTTTAGCTCACCTGAGCACGAAGTGCTCAAGGTGAGCTATTGTGATCGCCCAATGTCCATCGTACGTCGTACGTCGTCAACATTTTGACTTGTAAGCACTGTAGAGGTCACAGTTTTCATTAAATCTTCATGAAACTTGATCACAGTGTTTGTCTCTATAAAATCTAGGCCAAGTTCGAAACTGGGTCATGTGGGGTCAAAAACTAGGTCACTAGGTCAAATCTTAGAAAAATCTTGTGTACACTCCAGATGTCACAAATTTGTTCCAATCTTCATGAAACTAGATCAAAATGTTGTTCTCTATAAAATCTAAGCCAAGTTCGAAACTGGGCCATATGGGATCAAAAACTAGGTCACTAGGTCAAATCTTAGAAAAATCTTGTGTACACTCCAGATGTCACCAATTTGTTCCAATCTTCATGAAACTTGGTCAGAATGTTGTTCTCTATGAAATCTAGGCTAAGTTTGAAACTGGGTCATGCGGGGTCAAAAACTAGGTCACTAGGTCAAATCTTATAAAAACCTTGTATACACCCTAGAGGTCACTGTTTTGATCCACTCTTCCTGAAACTTGGTAAGAGTGTTGTTCTTTATGAAATCTAGACCAAGTTTGAAACTGGGTCATGTGGGGTCAAAAACTAGGTCACTAGGTCAAATCTTAGAAAAACCTTATGTACACTCTAGATGTCATCAATTTTATCAAATCTTCATGACACTTGGTCAGAATGTTGTTCTCCATGAAATTTAGGCCAAGTTTGAAACTGGGTCATGTGGGGTCAAAAACAAGGTCACTAGGTCAAATCTTAGAAAAACCTTGTGTACACTCTAGATGTCATCAATTTGATCCAATCTTCATGAAACTTGGTCAGAATGTTGTTCATTGTGAAATCTAGGCCAAGTAAAAAACTGGGTTATGTGGGGTCAAAAACTAGCTCACTAGGTCAAATCTTAGAAAAACCTTGTGTACACTCTAGATGTCATCAATTTGTTCCAATCTTCATGAAACTTGGTCAGAATGTTGTTCATTGTGAAATCTAGGCCAAGTTTGAAACTGGGTCATACGGGGTCAAAAACTAGGCCACTAGGTCAAATCTTAGAAAAACCTTGTGTTCACTCCAGAGGTCGTGGTTTTGATCCAATCATCATGAAACTGGATCTGAATGTTGTTCTCTATGAAATCGTTTGAAACTGTGTCATGTGGGGTCAAAAACTAGGTCATTAGGTCAAATCTTAGAAAATTATTGTGTTCACTCCAGGGGTCACCGTTTTGATCCAATCTTCATGAAATATATATGGTCAGAATGTAGGTTGTACTGATACCTAGACCAAGGTGCAACAGGTGAGCGCCCTAGGGCCTTTCAGGCCCTCTTGTTTGGTAAAAAACAACAAATTGTGGAGACTTAATTTCCAGAAGATCTTATCCATTTTGTCATACACTACAGAAATTATAAATATTTGTAGGGATTTCATTTCGATTTAATTGAGATCATCCACAAAATCAATTGAATTAAATCCCTCTTGAATATTTTAATAGTTTTATAGTTACTGTACTGAACTATACTGGTAACACTTTCTTCGCCTGATGCGCAGAGTTAATTTTGGTTCTACACCCTTTCAGTTGTGTACAAAGAGGCCTCTTCACCTTTAATAACCGATTTCTAAATAAACATAGATTGGAGGAAACCAAAAATATCACACAGCAGATTCAGTTATTGCTATACATGCATTTTGGTTTCGGACATAAACTATGACCTGTTTTACAAACTTTTTGTGGACAGTGCTCATCATTCTCTCATGGTTCCCACAGACCATGAAAAGAACTTGAATTTTATGCCTAGTCCTTGAAAAGTCCTTGAATTGCTAACTGACAAAAAGTCCTTGAAAAGTCCTGGAATTTTGGTAAAAACAAATGAATTCTTATAATGAATTTATGTCCATTGATTGGAAAATGAGAATTTCTCCTAGAAAACTTGATAAATTTACCAAAAAAGTCATCACCCAAGTTTAATGATGAGTACAAGTGTCCCGAGATGCAGTACCGGCTGCCTGGGGATGAAAACCATTGGGTACAAAATAAACGATATTCGTCATATCATGACACTGTGGCCAATGTAATTTTTTTGAAGGGGGAAATTGACAATTTTTATGATGTTTCAGTGCTGTTTGACATGACAAGTAGCAAAGATAAGTGCTTGAAAATGAGGAAAGTCATTGAAAAGTCCTTGAATTTTGTTTTGAAAGATCTGTACGAACCATGTGTCTGCTTGAGAGTCCAACATATCTCACGGAAATCGGAAAAGATACTTTAACTTATGGTTATTTATAATTTTTCGTTTACATATTTTTACTTGAAGACTTAGCCAAAAAGTCATGTGGTATGTGCACCCTGACAAGGCTGATTGCCTTCTGTTCACATATTCTACCATCTGTTCCTTGTATGTTTACAGCTGGATTGAAGGCAGCTGCATTTGGTGCTGCTGGATTTGCTGTGTTTTCTACGGCTATAGATTACTACTTCCGACATTGACCAACTCTACTACTTAGTACTTGTATCTGAAAGTGTGATATGGACTACAGTCTACTTTACTCCATGCAGCTATGATATGTTGATAAATCGCTGGCTTAGAATGAGAAGGTCGTAACTACTACTTACGACCTTATAAGAATTTATACATATTTTAAATCAACATCACATGGTGCTTCGTATGAGCCTATTTTCAGAAAAATCTGAACTTGTCATGTTGACCAAACTGATGCTGAAACAGCAGATAGTTTTACCAAAAGTAAAGAGAAATATTTGAACAGTTTTTTCTTGATTTCTCAAATTATTGATTTAGTACTTACGACCTTCTCATTTTAAGCCAGCGATATATTTATATGTATGGGTTAATTGTGTCAGGATTTTCAGGAACTTCAGAATGTTTGGTGTCCAAAAATGGGCTCTTTTCATACATGTCTTACTGTTTTATGCTGTTTTATAGTCGTTGACAATAAGAAAGGAAGCATGGCATGTTGATAAGAGTTATTGTAGTATTGTTGTGGATAAACTATTACATTACTGAGACGGTGAGACCCATAGAAACAATTCATACCCCGACTTGATTCCCTGGAGCATCGCACATAGAAATCTTGGCTTAATTAGAGATTAAGCTCAATGTCAGAATTTCTATTAAAATGGTATTTTATTTGTTTAAAAGCGCATATAACTGTATCATTGGTTAAGACTATTTGAAAAGAAAAGAATATATAAAATTTGTTTATTTCTAATTTTGTGTATTTCTATAAAAGTATAAAGGTATATTTGTTCGAAAGGATCCAGAATTTCAAGGTATCAAAAACAAGAATTGAATCTCAATATCTTTATAAACTAAATACATTTTTATCGAAATTGATCCAATGGTTAAGAAGTTATACTATGAAATAAAAGCTGTTTTTTTTTATGAAAAACAAAGAGCACCACAGTGACCGGCTTGTTGATTTCTGTACAATTGAACCTTGTATACATTTTACAAAAAAGAAATTTGTTATCAATGATACAGTTATCGTGTTTTTGAACCATGATTGTATAGACATCAGAAACAATTAACATATAAACCAAAATACTGTAATACTATTAAAAATCGATAATGATCTGTCTGGTAATTCTATCATATCATACTTTAACAAATTTGGATTCGTTATTTAATTTCTGAATTATTTGTAGACATTATTCTTTGTTGTTATTTTGTACATGTTTGTGTGAAAGAGACATATGTGTATCATTAAATAGAGATTTATGTTTTGGAATTGTGTTTAATGATAAAAAATTTTCAAATATTAACATGTACTCATGGTTTGTTGTTGTATGGTAGGCTACCAATATGCCTGTCCAGGCCCTGTAATTAAAAACATTGGAGAACATAACTCTATACTCCATGCTCAGTCTCATACTCGGTGCTCCAGTTGGAGCATGTTCTTAGTTACAAAAACTGCTGTAACTTCTTTATTACTGAAACAGTACTATATACGTACATTAAAATTCATTTTCTTAGTAAGATCTTTTGCTAAAAGTTGGTGTTGGTTTTGATTCAAAATTCTAAAAAAGGCTGTTTTTCAAGTTTTAAGCATGGAGTTTGAGGAAGAGAACACAATTATTATTACCGGGGCAAGGATCTACAGAAGTATCTCAATCGGAGATGAATCTCACCTCACCTCGCATTACTTAGGGTTAATTTCCATAGCCACTGGACTCAGAATTGGCATCAAAAACAAACATTATTACGTGCAACGTGCGGGTCTTCTACTGCCAACTTACAACGCAAGGAGAAGGTAAAACCTACCATACGGTATGGTAATAAAGTACCGATGGAGAATACAATTGTTGTACTGTCTGGTGGAAGTATTTACTCAATGGCAGTATATGATTATCCAGTCTTTTCTAAAGATTTGATCACATACCGGGTAAAACCTACTGTTGTTACCATAATTACCCGCTCGGCTTAACACTCAATGCTCTGTGGCTGTTGTCTCGTACAATTGGCTGCGTGTTTTAATGCATGACTGTGTGTTAATAGCTCCTGTAACAGACTTCAGATATGTAATTATTTAAACCTTTGAGTCAAGGATAGCCCATATAAGTTCAAGTACTTCTGTCCAATGTGATCCTGTTTTGCTGAAGTGACAGCTACTAGGAGAGACAGTGGTGTGATACAAGGAATCCGGATGTGCTGCCCTAGCGCTTTCCCAACAGACTAATTGGTTCTTTAACATGATAGGTGTACATCCTAATACAAACAAGACTAGTTCATTTGAGGTGATTGGGAAACACTGAAAGCGTTTCAGAAAATGATCAAGTGCCCCGGCAGAGAATTGAACCATGGACCTCTTGATCAGTAGTCGAGCGATCAAGTTATTTGCTCAGCTCAACCTGGTGATACCTGTATCCCATGGATACATTTCTAGTTAACATAAGTTATGCAACACTACTTTAATTCAAATTAATTCAGTGAAGGGTGTAGAAATAGATGGAATATTGTATAGAAAGGGAGAGAACCCTTGTCTGTGAGGGTGTCACTTAAAATTATTTAATCTCAGAATATTATTCTCGTTCAACAAGCAAACTTTTCATCTGAAATATCTGGTGACTTGACTAACCACTGATTAACGAGAATATGCGTTATACATAAAAAATTTGATAAATAAAATACTTGATACTATAAAAATGAGATTTTTACTTTACATGTATATTGAAAATATACTATTATCGCCCATTTGATGTTACAAGGTTGTTTCGACATGGTTCCAAATAAACTGTAAGTGCTCCATAAGTGCTCCATCATTAAATCATGTATACAACACAGGTAAATACAACCTTGCAAAGTGTGCCCAGGATAATGGGAAATTTACAAACATTGGCCGGATGTGTCTACTGTGGCAACATTAGTTTCTTAAATAACCACAACTGGCCAATCATATGCTAAATAAAACAGATAAATTTTTTATCAAATTTTCCCGCCTTTCTCATTTTCCTGGGCACAGTTTATGCGAAATTGACATGTTGTTTGAAGCAAATGATTTGTCCCCTGCTAGGATATTGATTCATTGCTTATTGACATTTGTTTACACGTGTCTGATTAACAAGTTGATGTGTATGCCTTATCTGAATATCAGAATTATTTTGATTGTAAGGGGTAATTCAGACAAATGCGTTGTGGTATGAAGCAGGCAAGACAGGCCTAAATGGATTGCAATCTTAAATTTCAATCTCGGGAGTTTAATTGATATACGTTTTTAGCTCACCTGTCACAAAGTGACAGAGTGAGCTTTTGTGATCACTCGTCGTCCGTCCGTCCGTCTGTCCGTCAACAATTGGGTTGTGTCCTCTCTAGCGGTCACAATTTTGGCCTAATATTTATGAAACTTGGTCACAATGATCATCTTAACAAAATCTAGGTCAAGTTCGATATTGGGTCATCTGAGGTCAAAAATTAGGCTACTAGGTCAAGTAATAGAAAAACCTTGTTTTTCATTCTATCAAAGGGAGTGTACTCTGTAATTATACTGGTTGTGATCATGTAAGAGTTGTCTCTCTTACTATATTTTAGTTGTAGAACTACAAATGTGTACTTGTTAGCAGCTTTGAGGCTTTAATTTAAATTAAATGCAGAATGTGGATATTAGGGTTATCATCGTTTACAGTGATTGTATGTTTACAAACTATTAAACAATTATTAAGCTGTAATTATAGTCTTATGCAACCTTACTAATCGTTTTACATAGACTTATATAGGGAAAACATATAAAAATCTTCTTCTCTAAAACTACAATGCCTAGAGCTTTGATATTTGGTATGTAGCATCATCTAGTGGTCCCCTACCAAGATTGTTCAAATTATGGCTCTGGGGTCAAAATTGGCCCCGCCCCGGGGGTCACCGTTTTACATAGACTTATATAGGGAAAACATATAAAAATCTTCTCCTCTAAAACTACGATGCCTACAGCTTTGATATTTGGTATGTAGCATCATCTAGTGGTCCCCTACCAAGATTGCTCAAATTATGGCCCTGGGGTCAAAATTGGCCCCGGCCCGGGGGTCACCGTTTTACATAGACTTATATTGGGAAAACATATAAAAATCTTCTTCTCTAAAACTACAATGCCTACAGCTTTGATATTTGGTATGTAGCATCATCTAGTGGTCCCCTACCAAGATTGTTCATATTATGCCCCTGGGGTCAAAATTGGCCCCGCCCCGGGGGTCACCGTTTTACATAGACTTATAAAGGGAAAACATATAAAAATCTTCTACTCTAAAACTACAATGCCTAGAGCTTTGATATTTGGTATGTAGCATCATCTAGTGGTTCCCTACCAAGATTGTTCATATTATGCCCCTGAGGTCAAAATTGGTCCCGCCCCGGGGGTTACCGTTTTACATAGACTTATATAGGGAAAACATATAAAAATCTTCTTCTCTAAAACTACAATGCCTAGAGCTTTGATATTTGGTATGTAGCATCATCTAGTGGTCCCCTACAAAGATTGTTCATATTATGCCCCTGAGGTCAAAATGGCCCCGCCCCGGGGGTCACCGTTTTACATAGACTTATATAGGGAAAACATATAAAAATCTTCTTCTCTATAACTACAATGCCTAGAGCTTTGATATATGGTATGTAGCACCATCTAGTGGTCCCCTACCAAGATTGTTAAAATTATGCCCCTGAGGTCAAAATTGACCCCGCCCCGGGGGTCACCAGTTTCTATATTTACGCTCTACCTTTGTTAGTCTAAATTGTGCAGGGCTTCATTTATAATCAGGTGAGCGATATAGGGCCATCATGGCCCTCTTGTTTTAAATTTCAGATCTCCTGTCAAATCATTAATATTTGTGTGGGATTTAATTTTGTGGGTGACATCAACCATGAAATTAATTTCCCCGAAATTAATAAGTGTACTGTATTTATACTTAGTGGATACTGTATGTTTGAAATTAAGTCCCAACGAAATGGACTTTCACCAAAATCACGAAATTTCGTCCCAATGAAATTAAATGATTTTACGGTACATGTATTAGCTTATTGCATTTGCATTATTGTAGATTGTATGACTATTGAAAATAAATAAAGTTTACACTCAATTTCAATCAATGCATTTTAGGTAATGAGACTTGGCATTGTGTAGGCTTACCTTTCAAATTTATTTGTCATTAAGATCCTATCAATCTGAAAGACGAGTAGAAGGATTTCAATAAGCATGTAATATGTAAAAATAATATTCAATGAACGACATGCATATGGTTGGAACACGTACTGAATATAGGGTTAATGTTTGTTGAAGCTTTGAGAAGGGTTTCTTTCAAATTGCTCCAAACTTACAATTTAATAAAGCTTCGCATAATGACTCCTTCAAAAATAAACTACATATACAGTACATGTATGTGTTTGTCAAATGTCAAAACCCCATGTTTTCAAGAACTATAAATTCTGCCTATACCCCGAATGTTTTCGAGTATGTTGCACTTTCATGGGAAGGAAGCATAAATGCTTAGAAATTATGACTTTGTGGCTTGTGCAACATATAATTCATGTCGAAAATGAAAATTCAGTAAATGTTCCACTGCGCTGAACAACGACCAATGAACACAACTTCTTGTCAAAACTCAGGTCTACAATTTCTTGATCATTCTTGGTAGATAATAAAATGTTGGAAATCATTCCGTTTGCTTTTATCTGCTGAACTGTGGTCCCATCAGCAACGTATATGTTGTCATTTGTATCAACCGTAATTCCACGAGGATTACGTAGTGCTAAGTCGGTATATTCAAACAACACCGCTCCCCATATATTGAAGGCAATTATTGCACGCTTGCCAATGTCAGACACGTACAAGATATCACCAGACTGACTGGATGCCAGGTAATTTGGTTCTTTGAACAGTAAAGTGTCATGGTAACGGTCAAGTAATCGTCTTTTCATTTTCCCATTGTAACGAACAAACATTATCATCCATTTGTTTGTGAGTTGAAAATCAGATTCAAAACGAACAGAAATTGCCAAACCTTTGTTAAAGCATGTAATTCCAAAGCATTCACCTGGTGTTTTGAATGCTTCGTAAATGTCTGATCCTCTGGAAAATGTGTACACAGCTTGTCTCCTTGGTAACGTGAAGAATGTTTTTTCAACCGATTCCGATGACGTCATATCACCACAATCTGTGAAATGTATGAAGTCAGAAAACGACAGGTCTTCGTCGTCCGGAAATGACAAAACAATAAAGCTCCGGTCAGTACAACATTCGCAAAGGCGTTCTTCGAAGTAGTAAGAACTTAAAATAACTAATTTACCATCGTGTGTATGGGTGGCACATTCTGCCATTTTCAGACTCGCTGGAGCACGTGGATGCTCGTGCAAAACACCTGCTCCGGACGGAATAATGGTGTTGCCGTAGAGGTTAGTATCTTCTTCTTCATGCTTTTGGCTTCTACCGATAAAGCGAGGCACAATGAAGTTAAATAGCTTACTGTCCTTTTTATTTTGCCGCCTTTTGGGCTCCATTGATTGATACCCGAATTTTCTCTCGTGTGTGGTCCGATCGTTTGCTTCTGATCGAAAACTGTTCGGTCTTGTTGACCTACTGCTATCTCTAGAGCCTGTCTCGTGAACGAAACTTCGTGGTCTGTTTGTGACTCGAGACAACGAGCTGGGTGAATCTAACTCAAGAACATCAGATCTCAAACTGTCGCGTGTGCGCATGCTCCGGGATTCAAATCCGATGTCCGTGATGACCGAAGCATTACGTGTTCGTCCACAATTCCTGTCGTAAAACATCCTCGAATAACTGGTTTGTAAACCATTCAATGTTCGATTCTTTCCTTCAAAATCTGATTCCGAATGTGTTCCAAAATCACCAAATGGTCGTGTTCGGGTATCCAGTCTTTGAAAACGGGGTCGCTCCGGTAAATTTGGCGCCGTTGCATTCCTTGTGGAATCCATAGAATTTGAATAGAAAGTGCTACTAACGTGGTCAGGAACTGATAACGTATTCCTGGAAAGTATTTCACTCCGTCGACCATGGCCTTGCCGCCCGTTACCGATCCTGTTTTGGTTTGAACTTAGACTGTTTCGATTAAAAGCGGACATTGCACCCGTAAAACGATAATGATGTGGACAACACTTATGACACAATAATCCTCTGCATTCTTTACAGTGCCCAGTCAAATCCGTTTTCGAACGACATCTTCTACAAAACTGTTTACCACGATGATTCACAGAAGCTGCTGTTCCCATAGTAACGTTATTCGATACTTCAATTAAGGCTTAGTAACTATATCCGAAATTGTTGACCGATGCTTCTGAACACGAAACTACTTATGTGCGCATAAAACTTTAAATGTTTACCGCGATTATTCACATAAGCTGTTGTTCTCATAGTAGCATTATTCAGTGACTTAGGATTTAGGCCTATATAGTAACTACGTATATCCGAAATTGCTGGCCAATTCTTCTGAACACGCAAAACATAAGTGCGCATAAAACTTAATTTAATGATCAGGTGAAGTAATAGCTATTATTGCCCAAAGTGTATTAAATACGCACGCCTGATTTTATCTTTGTATTATGGTATCCGTTTACTTTATGTACGAACCACATGGGACCATCGTGACTTTATTCATTTCCTGAATAATATAAACATTTGTCAAATCGAATTTTGTTTAAAATACCGAGGTTCAATTTATTTGCCTATTGTACTTGGGCAAATTAAATATGACTGTATGCAACTTTTGATGGATGGCATTTAAATAAAATAAATATTTTATAGTACATGTAGTCATAATTGAAGCACCGAATTCAATAGAGGTACAAAATGTTCGTACATTAAAGTGTATAGAGCTATATCGGAAGATATTCTTTAAAAAAGTTTCAAAAACTGAAGAAAAAAAACAATTATGCTTTCATATCCATTAGATCATTTTTTCGCTCCAGTTTTAACACAAACTCTCTCTGTAATTTATTGGACATGCTACCTGTCCATTTTCATACGAAAGTGTTCTAGAACACCCTATGAAACTATAAGCATCGTCTATTTTTCGACGATTTAATCAAAATACACGGAACCCATCCAAAGTTTTAATTTGCAATTAAGGGTAGTCGAGTATCATACAATTGGCACTTGTCTTGTACAAAATAAGAGATAATTATCGGCAACAATATAAGAATAATTATCTCTTATTTTGTAAAAGACATGTGTCAATTGTTTGGACAAGGGCGACATGGTAATACAACTTTTTTTCATATATGCCGATCTATATAGCACAAATAAACCAGGTTCAAGAGTATACGATTTAATCACGTGCAAAAAGGTCCAACAACAGCTCAAACGTATCCAGATGTTTGCATAGTATAATTTCGTCATTTTTTGTAGCAAACGTGATTTTAAATGTTTAAAACGTATTAATCAAGAAAAATGGTTAACTCAATTTGCTTTAAAAAGGGAATTTCATAAAGTGGAGCGTTTTAAAAGTCTCTCCGTGTATATATAATACATATCTACTTCCATTGCTAACATGGTCAGATTTATTTTAAAAGAAAGTTTTTGTTTTACATTTCGTGGTCATTTGTTTCAGAGCTGTCTGCCCTGTCTTCTTCTTATATTTTTGCAGCGATACAGTATTTTTAAACATTGTGTTGTACAGCGCCGTAACTACACTGAGGCCAGCCGAGGCAGCTGCCCCGGCTAAAATTTGCACACCTAACCTTTTTGTGAATTTTTTTTTCTTTAACTTATATCTTATACGATGCCTGAATAACAAAAAACGTTACAAGCTGTCGCATAATATGAACAATGATCGCAACTTGAGGCAGTATACCGGACAGTTTACCTTTATTTTGTAAAAAGAAAATGGTACTGGACACACCCTTCCATAAATATCGCCGAAACCCATGTCATGTTCTGGGAGCAAAAAAAAGGTACTGTAATGTGCAAATTTTCGCTCGTTACGCTAGTATAAGCATGTGCACTTAGAGATAATTTCTTTGAGTCTTTTTTATGAATTTGCTTGATGTTACATTTCAATACCAAAACAAGGGACCAAAGAATGTAGCAGACGAATTCGTAGTTTTAAAATTTCTCGTTGAGCATGGCATTGATCCCTTAATTCCTTGTTTTCAAATCGTTCCCGCCTCCCCTTAACACAAATGTGCAGCCGTCGAGTACGTAGGATGTGCTGATGAAAGGTGCCTTAAATAGAAAAAGATCCTGTGATGCTCATCAGATAAATAATGCTTTTTCTAGCTTGCTCCGCCTTCATAAGAACCGTATCAGTGACTAGTATCAAATAGAAAAAATAGTTTCTAGACTACGTAGATAAATCTATCAGTGAATACTATCAAATACAGAATATGATGTCAGCATGTTGCTTAGATAAACAGTTTACGGAATCGAATATTTCTAGCTCGCTTCGCTCGTTTACTTTCTGTTATCACATTACTTTTCATGTATCGAGGTTAGTATATCCAGTACGTATACAGTTATACGTACCACGTGTAGTATAAGGTATTGAGTTTTTCCAATAAATCAATGCGTATTTAGCGTTTTTGGAGTCATATGATAAAAAAGAATCTATCACTCGTTGTCAATAGATATATCTAAAGGCTCGCTTAATAAAATTTCCAAAACTCGTTTAATATAAATTTATATCAATTGACACCTCGTGATAGCTCCTCTATATATGCCATTGTTTAAAGTGTATTCGGTGGATTAATAACGTGATTTCAGAAACGTTCTAGGTTAACAAATCACCATTGCCGTAACAAAGGGGTGTGTCGGGAGCAAACATACTCCTTTTTACACCAATTTAATTAGTCTTTGTAAAGAGTGCAATTCATTAACGTTTTAAAAACAGCTATTGAAGAATGTCTTGTAGAGAGCAGCTTGTGTTACCTGAACCTCAGATATATCATGATTTTTGCTCGCTCGCTACGCTAGCTAAATACATTCTCGTTTGTAATATCATTAGGGTTAATAGTTTGTGTGTCGTGCAACTTGGAGAAACAGTGCAGTTTTTTAGGCTCGCTCCGCTTGCCACATGATTTTAATGCTCCGTAAGTTCGTGTAGAGAACGGGTTTATTTGGCATGCAGCATGGGTAAAGAATGCGAGGATAAAGAATACCATGTAGAGAACGAGTTTGTGTGAGCTTGGGCCAACCATACATCTTTAAGGATTTTAAAATCATAACACACGAGTTTATGCTGACAAATAATGCATTTTTTCTTAAGACCATTAATAATATCATGTAGAGCACGAATTTGTGTGGGCTCGGACAAATAGTGCATTTTTCAGGCTCGCTTCATCTCGCTCAATATTAAACTATCAATAATATCATGTATAGACGAATTCCTGTGAGCTCCCACAGATGCTGTATTTTTCTTGTTCGCTTCGGTCGCCTAATAATTTAGGACCATTAATGATACCATGTAGAGAAAACTTTGTGTAAGTTCCCACAAATAGCTCGCCTAATAATTTAGGACCATTTATGATATCATGAATGCAATGATTTTGTGTGGGCTCGGCCCGACGGATAGTGCATTTTTCTGGCTCGCTTCGCTCGCTAAATAACCATTCATATTATCATGTAGAGAAATTGGTGTGAGCTCCCACAAATATTGCATTTTTCTGGTTCGCTTCAGTCTCGCCAAATAATTATGTAAGAAACGAGTTTGTTTAAGGCTCCGACAAATATAACTTTTTCTGGCTCGCTTCGCTCGCCAAATAATTAAGGACAATTAATGATATCTTGTAGAAAACCATTTTATGTGGGCTGGGACAAATAGTGCAATTTTCTGGATCGCTTTGCTCGCTAAATAACCATTAATATTATCATGTAGAGAACAAAGTTGTGTGAGCTCCCACAAATATTGCATTTTTCTGACTCGCTTCCCTCGTCTAATAAAGCTCTATGTACGAAACGAGATTGTGAGGGCTCAGGCAAATAGTGCATTTTTTTCTGACTCGCTTCGCTCGCCAAATACCTTATGAGCATTAATTTATAATGTTGAGAGAGAATTTGCACGTCCCCTCTAAACATCCCGCCATCCCATTGCATATACCCGATTTCACACACCCTGATGTGATCCTAGCTACGATAATGCACAAGACTGCCTCGGCTAAAATTCGTGTCTGAATACGGCACTGTTGTAAGTGGCCATTCGTTGATTCTAAAATAGCTTGGTCGGCATAACAAAATTACGCCCCGAAAGTGAGCGGCACGGGTTTTAGTATCGACCCAATTTTGATTGGTTCGTGAACCGGAAAGAGGGAATTTCAAAACAAAGCTCTTCAATTTTTTAATTATTTAATGTATTTTCACTTTCAAGTTACTGTTTTAGTATTATTTTTATCAACACAAGAACGTAATTTATATTCATAACATTGTTCTGACTATATAACTCATCAATGCATAGGTCGGGTGTCTTATAAGTTTGTAATCCATTTTCGCGACCCCCAGTCTGAGTGAGACGGAGAGCAAAACTTTTGAGTTTGATGTAAGTTCTATGTAATCGGTTGTGTATTTATATAAGATACTAGATCAATGGCATTCTGTATTGGTACTTCATTAATATATGAATATAATATTGCACATCAGTAAGTTATTCAGTATCCCCATCTGGTCCCATTAAACATAGACTAAAGAATATTGTCATTATTGGGCCCGGGTCAGCTGCAAGTATATCATCGATGACTCCCAGGGCTGTGTCGGCCGTGACTTCCATAACCAGAGAGGTCTGGGATGAGGAAGACAAAAAAAACACAGCTGCCCAACACTACCATAGCCTATACACTTACTCTTATCTAAGTATCTTTTAGTCAAACAATCTCGACTTAGAGTTGCCACATCTAAGTCAAGACCCATTATGCGCTTAACTGATCAGTTTTTGAGTTTCATAAATTTTGCTGTTTACGCCAAATTTGGGCAGTTTTCGGCTATTAACATGTAAAATGTAATAAAACTAGACGAATGACACAGAATACCTGGTAAAATTGGTCGTTATTATCGTTTAATCGATAATTATATCAGCACGTGTAATTTCCGAAAATCCAAATGTAAACATAACTGTGAGTATCCGGTACGCGCATAACGCCCGTACAGCCCGTACAGATGAGCGCAACACGTGTGTGATTCATATGCTAACGTTGTGCGAATCGCTAAGCGAGCAGTAAAATTCATTTAACTTATCGTATTCTGTTCATAAGTCATTAACTATCAGTTTACAAGAAAAATCAGCTCGATTTGTCAACAATTCTTCGTTAATTTTTCGTTTTTAGTTTCACCCGAGCGAGCTCAGTGAAATTGGTTTCACGCGTACCAGTGTACATCACTGTGAAAACCAAATAGTGCCGAAGATCTCCCAGCATCCTCCATTGTTCTAGAAACTCATTCCATCGAGTATTCTGATTGGTCGATATGGGAATGCGATCTGCATATCAACAACAAATAGCTGTGTAGTGGAATTTAAAAGTGCGACCTCGTCGTGTTAAAATTGTCGGACAAACGAACCACTGAGTGTTTTATGGATGTTTTTGGTGCAGATAACGAGAAAAAGGGTTGATCTTCGTGGACATGCTATATATTTCATGGTATTTACAACTTTTCATTCACCTTTTCAAGTTGCGCCAAAAATTTGATCGCAAAGCCCCCCATAAATATGACACTTTCATCCACATCTGCGGTGGAGATAGAGGTCAGAAATTAAAAAATCTCCTAGCAGATTGCCCCACATCTAAGTATCTTTGATCTATCCCACTTTTCTTCTTACTTATCTATTTCACAACTTTTTCTTTATTCTGAAACCACCCCTCGCTAAATGGTCAAGTGTGACATCGTCGACGTACCATGTAGATATTGGGCAATCACCAACACAAAACCACAGCTAAAATCCACGTTAATGCCCCAGCCCTAAATATGTGAAATGTCACCACCCCCCCTCAGTCAAACAATCTTGACTAAGAGACTATCGTCCCTTGAATTTGAAGAAAACATCCGGAGACAGAAATCGTGTCTGCCCCCCTCCATTTTGTTCCTATTTTTTCCAAGTTGGACAGAAAAATTCACTTGCCCTAGTCTCAAAAATAATCATAAAAAGCAAAAAAAAAATCAGTTTCAATAATCTTGCCAAGCTTGATACATGTAGTATTGTGTACCTGACATTTAATTTGAAATCATTTTCAGTCAAAATTAAGGGATTCTCTTTTAGTGCATCTATAGGCAAAAAAGGACACTTATTACTATTATTTTCTCATGATTGTTTTGCATTTGCCCATGGGCAAGCTGGATCGAAAAATCCACTTTCCTGCAGGTCAAAAAGCCCAAGTCGGACACAGGAATTCAACACCCCTGACTCTTCCTTAAGAGTTAAATATGGAAAAGCCCTGACATGTATGATATATTATAGACTTTTTCTTACACAGACAATGGATAAGAAACAGTGTAAGGTTAAAGTTGTCATTCGTGTACGTCCACCACTGCGAACTGAAGACAAAATATGTGTCAACGCTACAAACAATGATGTGCAGATATTCAACCACAGAAATGTGAAGGAAAATATACAATATGAGTAAGTCGGTGAAATTTTATAATTGCTCATAAATTTGGTCTATCAGTAACTTAAATCACAGGCACCCGTCATGTTATGCCCCCCTCCCCTGTAGACCCCAATACTACCCAGATACCACCACCATCCCAAAATATACAACCCTAGCACATATTTGATACATATCAGACCAAATAAAATTGTTTTCAACAAAATATATAAAATATATTACACAACATGTGGTATAGTATATATGTAATACAAACACAAATCTTAAATGCCGATATTGCATGAATTGCTTGAAAATTGAATTTGATATTCTTGAATAAAGGTCAGGCTCAGGTCAAAGAGCCAAGCTTGTATTAACTTTGAAATGAAAAGAACTGTAAAATCACTTAGTTTTATAAAAAAAATTCATGGGTATTTATTAAATGTTGTAGGTAAAGTTTCTGCACTTTCACGGAGTCATATAATAAATTATGAAAAGGAAAACCCTTAGTAAATTGTATTGTACTTGTTGTAGTTGGGAGGACTGACACTCAGCTTGATAGATCATTAGGATTATATCTTCAATTTGTGGTCAAATTCAACCACAAAATCATGAAACTTTAACTACCACAAAAAATGATATAAGTATTATTCTTCCTCTTCCAAGCTAGGTTTCATACTAAGACCATATCTTTGGTAAACAGTAAACTACAGTAAAGTTCCCCTAACAAGACCACTTTGATTATTGCCAAATCATGCAGATTTTTGCCAGTTTCAGGTCCCAAAGTATTAGATTTAGAACGCAAAAGGTCCGCTAATAAGACCGATTCGCTATTAAGACAACCTTTTCGACTGGTCTTATTAGCAGAACTTCACTGTACTTTAATGGTACTAAAATAAATTCTTTCAATTCAGTGTACTTGTGAGAAATTCAGTTTAATTTTTTTTTCAAGTAAAATATTAATGTTATTTATTCAGTGATTTTTTCTGCTTTAGAACTGAAGTCTTGTCGGTTTATTAAATTTGGAAAATGTTGTTCAGTTTTTCAGCAGTATATGGCATGGATAGTACACAGCTCCAGGTCTACTCAGATAGTGTTAAACCATTGTTACCCAAGGCATTGAATGGACAGAATGTTTCTATATTCGCATATGGTCCAACTGGTGCTGGTAAGATAGAACATTTTATAAAAATTTATAAACTTTGATATTATTATTGGCCATTTGGTTTATACTTTTATCCCTGTCTAATTTGCCAATGACCTACTCCTTTGAAGGAAACTTAACATATAAAATAAAACCTCTGTAGAACCAAGACCTAACTAACACTTAGCGTGGGAGTGCATTAAAGCTGTGCCGGAAATATCGTAATGTACTCCCACTCCCAGCACATTCATTAAACATTTAAATTAGCTTGATCTTGATTGGTCTGTTGGTTCAGGGTGACGTAACGTAAGCCAAGTCAATCCGTGCCTTTAATCCACCAGTGACCTCAACATAATACAAACATCATCATGACGTCGCACGTATTGTAACGCTAAATTTTGAATGGAATATATGTAGCGTACATCAGAGATTAACGAGCGTTCTCTTAGGTTAAGTGATAAATAGAATCTTACATTCATGCTAATTAAATACGAGTTTTATTGAACTCGTCGACAAAAACAATATGACTCTCGGCAAAGCCTTGTATCATATCATTTTGTCCACTCGTTTAATAAAACTTGTATGTAATGCATGGGTGAAAGTTTTCAGGCATATGCATGAACTTCAGGTTTTTTAGTGAATCAAGATGTCTGTTTTTCTTTATTTTCCCAATAAAAATTGTCAAGTTTTGAGAATTTTAGGTTTTTAAAAATTTCTTACTTTCTCCCATGTGTAATGAGCGCTCATGCAAGATCCTCTATTTATTGTGTTCGATCAGTTATACCTGTGATATTTGTAGGTAAGACTCACACGATGTTGGGTACATCGTCGAACCCAGGAATCATCCCTCGTGTTATCAATGGAATATTTCAACAGATCGAGGAGAACAAGAAGACCGACGGTGATGAGTGGAAGTATAATGTTACATTCTCATTTCTAGAAATCTATAATGAAAAGGTAAATTATATACTCTAAAATCATTTAGTTATTTATCAATTTATAATTATAATTTTATCTGGATTCCGGTGAATCAGGTGACCCTAATTCAATGTTTTCTGGGGGAGGAATCATAATAAATAGAAGGAAAACAAACTGTAGAACTAATCTATTTAAAGTCACATTATTGTTCCCACAACCTTTTCCCGATCATCCATTACATACAATGAATTATGGAACCATTAGGCTGTTCCTTAACTAATGACCAATACTCGGTGGTAGAATGTTTAACTATATCTGTCAAAATAGTAGACCAAATATCGTATTTAGTAAATTGTATGGCGAACAAAATACTCATTTTGCAAGAGTTGCTCCCCTTAGACTTTAAATCATGCATTTATTGTTTACAAATTGTCATTTTGTCAACAAACACCCTTGATGTTTTAGTACATTTTCTTCCATCTTATGGTGTTTTTCACATTTGGGTATCAACTAAAGTGCTCAAATTGCATCATTCTGCGGAGAGGTTACCCAGTTATAGCTTATTAAAATAGCAGTTTAAGACTTAATGTGACTTTAAAACAGGGGTACTACAATTTCGGAAGTAGTGGGAAATCTGGATCGGTTGCATTAAGAAGGATTATCTTTTCTGCACAAACTAAAAGTTATTTGATGAAAATATTCAAAGAATTGACGAAGTTATTGTCATTTGAAATTCCTTTGACTATTAAACAATGTTTGCAACTTAGTCAAGGTGTAAGAATGTTTGCTAATGACATCCGAAACAGACTTGCGACTCAGATTGGGCATTATGCCTTAGTAGGAGCCCTGTTAAACAATAATACACGCAGACTGTCTTTCTAAATGTCTTGAGTGTGATTTCAGTTTCAGTAGAACCCCTCCTAAGTATTTAAGATTTGTGATTTCAGGTTCAGGATTTGTTAGAACCGTCTGGTTCAGATCTACCAATCAGAGAAAATGCTGATAAGAACATATTGATACCTGGCCTTGCAAAGAAAGAGATTCACAACTTTGAAGAATTTAAACAAGTATTTGGACCAGCATCAAATAACAGGTATTTGCTCTGAAGACTGAACTTATCTGTCGAAAATGCAAGTTATTTGTTGAAAAAATTAAAACAATTGATAAAGTTATAAGTTATGGTTATTTGGAAATCAATCAGCTGAATGATAGCAATAGAATGATGTTTGAGCTACCGGTAAGTTATGGTTTGGGGGGGGGGGTGCTAATGACGCTGCAATAGACTTGTGTCTCATTTTCAGGATTGGGCATTATGCCATCGGTAGAACCCCAGATTAAACGTGTTATTTTAATAATAAATATTCACCCGATATGGCCCTCGGCCCAGGCACAACTATTGACGAGGATAGTAAACTTAATCACCACCTATCCTCAAAAATATATATTCACCAGTATATAATCTCTTGTTTTCAGGACAGTTGCTGCGACAAAGTTAAACGAGCATTCAAGTCGAAGTCATAGTATTGTTCAACTTACTATTACCAAATCAAAGGCTTGTCGAGTAATGCATGGTAAAATGTACCTTATTGATCTGGCTGGTTCAGAAGATAATAGACGTACAGGAAATCAGGGTATCAGGTAAGCTCAACATTTCTAATAACTAATATTATGAAGTCACAGATATGTCCATTTAACAAAGTATATCCGGATCACTAATTCGCATTGGGCTTTTGACCCTCAACTGGGCGTTACTGAGGTGTCAATTTTCCTGATTTAGTGTACATGTATCATTCCTCAAAGAGCAATGACTTCTTAACACAATAAATTTCAATTTCTTTGATTAAAATATCTCAAGAAATGGTTAAATTTAATGTGCTCTGGAGGGATTTCGTTGATACATTACAAACAGTTGAAACTGTTAAATATGTGAAAATTTAATATGGAAATAATTTCATTAAAGCCTATTGTTGGGTAAAAATGTTGGGTCGTATACTATTTCCTGATTTTTAATTTGACCCTGTTGACACCCCTAACCTTGATAGCCTTGTGGTACATGTAGAGCATCAGCTTCAAATGTAAGAGGTTGTGTGTTTGATCCCAGGTCCCATCACACCAAAGTTGTAATAATGATACTGGTAAATCTCCCTAGCTTGACGCAGCTTACAGGGTTGGCATAAAACCCACTTTTTTGTTTAAAACCCTACCCAAATGGATTTTAAAGGGCAATAAGGAGTTTTAAAGGGTTTTATAACATAAAGTTGGGTTTAATTTTTTTTCATTAATAATTTCATAAAATATCATAAAGAAGTGCCTTGAATAGCACATTTGAAGGTGTCAGACAGTGTTAAACACTGTATATCACACCTAACAAGAATTTCAAAGGATATTATCTACTTTAAAATGGTCTAAAGGTAAACCTACATGCTAACTTTCAAAATCAGTTAACCCAATAATAGGGTAATATAGTCTAACATATGATTTTTTTCAGAAATTATTTCTTGAAACCCCCAAAATATAGAAAAACATGCTTAAAACCCTTTGAAACCCTTATTGGGTTTGAAATCCAAATTGGGTTTTAAAGAATAAAACCCTACCCTTTAAAACCCTGGTTTTAAGGGCGGGTTTTATGTGCCAACCCTGGCAGCTTAGTTACAGGTAATTGCTTTTTTTTCACCCATTGAATTTAAGAAGGACGTGTCCAGGTAGTCTCATATACTGTAAAATCATTAATTTTTGTGTGGGATTAAATTTTGTTGAAATCAAATCCCATCAAACACTGATTTTGGCCCTTGTATTTATTACCTCAAATGCTATATTCGAAAATTAATATCCCATCGAAATGGTCTTTCCAAAACCACGAAATTTCGTCCTTTCGAAATAAAATTAAAGTATATGGATATGACTCAAACACTGTTGGCTAGTGGCAAAAGTACATCATGTAAAAAAAGGCTTTAATATTTTTCAGATTAAAGGAAAGTGGTGCTATCAACAAATCTTTGTTTTCCCTGGGAGAAGTGGTCGATGCTATCAACTGTGGCCTAGTAAGATACTTATGTTTTTGTTGTGCTATATTGCAATTGGCTGGCTTAGAATGAGAAGGTCGTAATAAGTACAAAACAATTAATTTGCAAAAACACAAAAAAAACGGTCTAAAATTTTAATTTATATTGACAAAAAAGCCTATACAATTTCATTTTGGTCAACATGAAATTTCGTTCTTTGCCTATATTGAAAAGTATAATTTCAGACTTTGAAACTGGGATTTTTAGGCTTGGGTTTGGTTGCTTATACCAGACCTGTAAATGTATATGATATTCATCACTGTATACGGTATTACAAACAATGATATTGACTTGTGGTATTTTGTCATTCTAGCCAAGAATTCCGTATAGGAACAGCAAACTGACCAGATTGTTACAGGTAAGAGTTTTACAAGTCTAGTTTCTCTATTGCTAAAAATATTAACTATGTGTAGAAACCTATTACAAGTCCAAATCAGTGACCTAACCAGGGCTCGACAAATCCACTCGTCCCCTCGTAATTATGAGTAGAAATTCACATCGGACGAGTCAACATCCAGCAACGCTCGTCCTGCAATTTCTGGCAGAAAACAATAAAGTTTCAATAATTAATCGGGCATTAAACAACATAATTCGATAAAAACCCATCTCGTATTCGATACAAACGCCAGATCATCTGGTAGTCAAAACGAAAGTTGGAAGTATCAAAACATGAGTGCGCTGTGACGTCACGGGAATTCCCCGCTTATGCTCAATTAATGAATGACACTGTTCTTAGTTTAATCGATTGAAACATAATTTTAGCGTTAAAGCAACGTTTTCGGTTCGTCACAGTGCGCAAAATGAATACATTTGTATTATGTATGAATGTATGGACTAACAAACAAACTCCTTCCATCGGTTTGCGTAATTAAGGACAAAATTTGATGCCAACATAGTGGTCATCACGTGAAGAATAAAGTTCGTAGAGACACAGTGTATTTACCAATCAAGTTGATCAAAAGTTGTCTGCTTCAGAATGGAGAAAGGAGCGGAAATGCGGAACACCTTTATATTTTCACAATTTTATTGACAGTTTGAGATGAGAATCACATCGTTCAAAAACAGATTTCCAGATTTTTCGTTGACTGAAAAATACGGGCGAGTTGATTTTGCTGCTGGACGAGTGGTTTTTTGGCACCGCTCGTCCAGTAGGACGAGTGGCTTTTGAAAAATTTGTCGAGGCCTGGACCTAACTTTAATATAAATTTATACCATAGTATATGATTTTGATCCCATATTTCATAATAATGTTGTGATTATTGATACCATCAGGAATGAAGTGTAAAGAGTAATTAATCTAAGTTGTAAGAATTTGTTTCATAATAAACATGAAACAAATTTGTATATAAAAAAGTATTTGTTATTAGTCCCCTAATAGTAAAACAGAGGGGACTATAGGTTTGCCGTCTGTCCCGAAAATGTCCGTCAAGAAATCTGGATCCTGCCGTAAGATTTTAAGTTTTTAAGCTAAGTTTATGAAGCTTGACATGTGGATAGAACCAATGAGAAGATAATGCACTTCTTTTTTTTTTATTCGGAAAAACGTGAAAACAGGTAGGGGACTTCTGTTTTGTTTGCAATTCCTTATTTCTTGTTATTTACCTCCATTTAGGATTCCATTGGTGGAACATGTCATTCTCTCATGGTAACCAACATTGCACCGGAAGAAAGACATTACTATGATACTTATTGTACACTCAACTTTGCTACCAAGAGTAAAAAGATAGTAAATAATACAGTGGTTAGAGAAACTGTCAGGGAAACAGTCGGTATAGGTATGTACCTTATAATACTGATAATTACGAAATACTGTAAAATCTTTTAATTTTTGTAAGGTATTAAATTTTGAGGGTTTCATGGTTTACCTTCAACCACAAAAATTAATCCCATCTAATATTAAATTTGACCCTTGTACTTATTACCTGAAATGCAAAATCCATGTATTTAGGTCCCATTGAAATTGTCTTTTTTTCCAAAACTACAAAATTTCATCCAATCAAAATTAAATGATTTTACAGTAAGAATGAAAGAGGGTAATTTACAGACTGTGAGCAGTCACCACACATCGATCTATTGAGATTTAGCCTGTCTACAAGGAGACTACAACAGTTTTTAATTAATTAATTAAAATCTTGCTTGGACTAGTTAATGTCTCTTGGTGACTATTCTGAAAAGCTAGTAAAACGTTCTGGAGCACATGTATCAAATTTAATACCAGAAATAAAAGGAACCTTGATTTGCATTTATTCTCATATATTTACTAAAAATTGCAATTAGCAATATCACACACCATATCACACAGACTTTAAAATCTTAATGAGCATGATAAACTTTGATTAATTTAATGTTCAGACTGCCAAATTTCTTCTCTGCTAGTAAGTTCTTTTCTCTTGGTAGTCTGCCTGGCTTATACTTTAAAACTATTTTTGTGAAGACTGTTGTAGTCTGCTTGACTGTAATAGGGGCAAAGCTGGCTTCTGTAAATACCCATACCAATAATGTCCACGTGCGTATCTTTGTCGAGTCTCTGCCGGTACTAATGCTTTCAGAAAAAGTTATTTCTGGTCAAAAATTTCAGGCAGTTTTCCGAGGTGAATGGTCCTTGGAAAATAAAAAAATAGTGATCTGTAAACGGTTGCCCCCTATCATTTTCATTAGAATTATAACCATCTTTAAAAATATTCAATAAATAAATCCAACTATTTACACGTCACAAATAACAGGAAATGACTTCATACCAAAAGTATGCCAAATAGACTCATGACGTTACGTTGCAATGTATAACAAATCAGTATAATATCGGTTATGGATGCCTACACTTATTCCAAACATAAACCACAGATACATAGCCAATCTAAAATTTTGAATAATTATTATTTCTGGTCTTAAATTTAAGAGGATTTAAAAGTGATCAGTTGCTGATCAATAACTATCTTTTCTATATTTTATAACATCTAAATTCAACTCATATTTAGTCAGTTTCTATCTGAAACATAACTTAGCAGATATCCAATGTGTATTTAATCCCTCATTTAGGCGGTGCCTTAGTTCATATTATTCTGTAGTTTAGTCATAGTTTAATTTATTTTCTAGTGAAACCCATACCACAAGTAAGAAAAGTGGCGCCTATAGTGAAGGAGTGTGAAACGAAAGCTAAGAAGCCCAAACTTGACTGTAGCACAGATTCTATCTCAAGTGATGTTGGCCAATCTCTCAGGTAGGTCAATATATCATTGGTCCTACAATTTCGGATTATCTGGAAATCTGTATTGGATGCATCATGTAGGACTATCTTTTCTGCACAAAATAAAAGTTATTTCATGAAAAAATTCAAAGAATTGACAAAGCTATGGGCATTTGAAGTTCCATAATCTGTATCTTAACAATAAAACATTGTTTGAGTCATAGTTTAAGTGTAGGGATGTGTGCTTATGGCACCCAAAACAGACTACATGGTTCTCAATTAGTTTTAACCTCGCAGACCGAAATGCTTCAATAACAGGCCTGATAAGGTCCATAATGCATTTATTTTCTTCAAATTGTGTATAAATTCGACATTTTCAGCCGGCCAAAAATGGTTTTTAAGCAGTCAGTTTAGCCTGGGGCCTGCTGTTGTTGAGATCCCTGAGACTTGTGACTAGTTTTCAGAATTGGACATTTTGCCTCGTAAGAACCCCTGCTCATTTTGCTATGTCCTGATTGAAGGAAACCTTATTTGTTTTCCAGCCCTTTGATGAAACGACAGGAACAATGGGAAGAGACAGTGAATAAACGACTACAGGAATTAGAGAGTAACCTCATCAAACAAATGAAGACAATCAATCCATCTACGGACCAAAATGGTGGTATGTAGCCCCTTCCTCTCAATTATTTGAATTCCTATTTCTTTATAAATAAGGTTGATAAAATTTTCTTTCCATTTATTGTTATAAGTTGTCTCAAGGCCCCAGGTCATTGGCCAAAACATTGTATTTATTCAACTCTTAACATATTCGGATTTTCGTATGAATTTGAAAAGACTCATGAAATCTTAAACTTATGAAGTATAATTTTATTAAGATTGTAAGACTTATATTTAGTGCAACTTCTTCGTCCATTTGGAACTATTTCCTTGATGTTAGTGTTTGACTATAGTTTTCAGTAACACCCCATGGTTTCGACTATAGGTATCATTGTCCTTCAATTTATTTTATTTGGATATTGTTCATTGTTTATTAATTCCATTAGTAGCTCAAACACCAAAGACAAAGGCTATACATGAGATGCAGCGACAATTAGCTGAGAGCCACGCCCAGTTGAGAGAACTGGCTAGTAAACACTTGAAATCACCTCCAAAAGTTCCGCCTCCAGTCGCACAGAAACAAATACTCAAAGGTAAGCTTGGGTGAACAAATACATTATTTTATTATCACCCCCATCTTTGATTTGGAGGTTCATAGCTTTTTATGTCAGTCGACTAAAAGGTTTCAGGACTATAACTGAATAGTGTTTTCTCTTCTTTAAGCTTTGGCCTACAAAGAAATTTACCCAGAAAGTAATAAAAAGCAATGGTATTTTTTCTGCGCACCAATGTCTAAAATTCTGAAAGTGCAATCATTTTGACCCGTAGTTATATTCACTAACATCATACTTACAAATATTAATTATATCACAGATAGCACCAATAAGGAAGCTATCGCTGTTGTCAAACCTGTAGAAGAGAAGAAACCAAATCGGATAGAAGAGAAAAAACCTGAGCGGCCGATCAGTGGAATCAAACGGAAGAAGATGGAAGAGTTCTCGTGTAGTCCTCTGTTTGCTCCGCCTCCTGGACGAAATAAGAGAAAGTTTGTGTCATCAGCCAGCTCATCACATATCAAAGGTTAGTAATGTTTGATTATCCAGAGTGGCTGCCCCTGAATTAGCCGAAAGTCCACACAAGAACAGAAAAGCTTTTTGCTGAAAATAAATGTTCTGTAAAAGTACAGTAGAACCCCACCATATGAAACTTGCATGGTGTACGCTACGAGTAAATTGATTGGCTAGAAAGTTGTTGTTGTCTTACATCTGAACCAATCAGAAAACTCGTTACTAAATAGTCAACGATATGAAAGTCTGTTGGCTCACACGTGTGTGAACAAAGTGGCATTTTGCGAACGTTTATTGCTCCATATTGGCATCAGTATACACAGAATTTGACTAAAGTTGTGTTGTTTCATGTAGATTTATGATAATATATTGTCATGAAGTGCGCAGTACCCATTGATTGATACTTTTGATAGCATTTGGTTTGTTTAAGATATTGGACATAATATTGAGTTGGGTATTTCAGGCAAAACCCTGTCTATATGAAGTGTAAGAAGATTGATTTTTTCGTCATGTCCAGCTCCTTTGTGTAAATCAATGTAAATTTTTGAATAGATGAGCCTCAATATTATTATCATATTTCATTTCCTGGTATTTTCTTATATTATGAATAATTGTTTTCAGAATTGTCAGGGATCAAGGAGAATGTCTTGAAGGAAGAGAAAATGAACACAGAGAATACCCTTATCAATTCTGAGTCTCAAACAAAGCGAAGTAAGTAAATTTAAAATTCTTTGGCCAAAGAGTTCTAAGTTTTTTGTAACCTAACCGCACTGCACAGAATTGACTAATATACAGTATAGTCAGATTTTCAAATCTGTAAAAGATTCCCGGTCATTGCATGTCAATAAGTCAGTAATGTCAAGAAGTAACAAGTGGCTGGTTCCTTGTGGAATGGTAGCTGTATGCTAGTAGGCCCTACTGTCTGGTTATGATAAAATGAAGGAAAGCTGGTAGTGTGAATCAGTCACTGTATAACTAAAACATTGTTGAGAAATAACGTTTAACAAGAATGAACATAAATAAAACTTTTGTCCATTTCAGATGAAGAATTTTTACATATGCTCAACTCATCGTCTGTAAAAGATCTCCAATCTCTACAAACTGTTGGAGCAAAACGTGCCAAACTTATCTTTGAATGGAGGGAAACATATGGCAGCTTTTCTTCTGTAAGTCCAGGGATTTCCCTGATGCAGGTTTTCTGCATCCCTGACACAACTTTGTGGCTTGGGACCCTCATTTCTGCATTACTGTGCATCCTTGGGACCCCCATTAGGATCCCTTGAAAAGGCATTTTGATTTCAGCTAGAACATTTTTCTTTCTGCTTTTTATTGCACTAAGTCTTGTGGTGCATTGAGCAATCTGAATTTGCTGTTTTATATATTTATAAATTTGATACTCACTAACTTGAATTGCATTACCGTATAATCATAATGAAGGGACCCCCAACATTTCTCAGGGACTCCCTAAATATAAATCTTAAGGGTCCTGGGACCCTCGTGTGAAAAATCCTAGGGAAAACCCTGAAGTCACTGTTGCAGGGGTCCTATAATTTCAGATTAATCTGAAAATCTGTATTTGCTGTGTTAGATAAAAAAATAATTGTTTGTGCACAAAATAGTTATTTGATAAAAAAAATTTAAAAATGACAAAGTTACTCTAATTTTAACAATATGACATTGTTTGTTGAAATCGAGTTAGGGTTTAAGATTGTGTGGTTACGGCGTCCAAAACAAACTTGCAGCTTGTTTTCAGGATTGGGCATTATGCTTCAGTTTGACACAGGTCTGTGTTGACTACCTGCAGATAGTTTTGCAACCCTAGTGGGATTAAAAACCATACTCGCGATGCATTTGACAACTCGGTTTTCATAACGGCGTTACGCTGTTATTAATTCCAAGTGAATTTTAAGACTCAGACTGTCATTTAAAACGCATAGACTTGCTTTATAAAGCACTATATAAATATTTTCAATTTGGGTTGTAAAAATATCCGATACATAGTTTGTTTCACATACATAGTTGTGAATACTTGCTATTTGTGTTCCAAACATCCGTCTGTCTGTCTAGATTGGGTCACAAAGTTCATCAGTACTTTCTGTGAGGTTGTCCTTAACTATTGGATGGATTTCATTGAAACTTCATATATATATATATGTGTGTATTTGAAAAGAGAATTGGCTGTGGCAAAATAAAATATTTCTTATGTTTTAAACTTGTAGTCCCTGGAATGTTTCATGTTTGTGTACCATCGTTTTTTAGGCTGAAGATGTCAAGAAAATACCTGGATTTACAGACAAATATTTCCAAAAGCTATTACATGTAAGTGAGGTTACTGCATTTCCAATAAAATTGTTACCTGACAGTGTCTTTTCCTGGATGCCGCATATCGATGTTGGCTACCACACTCACAAGAGAGAAAAAGTCTGCCTCAAGTCAACCCTGATTAAAATGTGACCCCTTGTGCGAGACACCCCTATCCTACAAATAACTTATAGTGGATTGATATGGCCTCTCACTCATATAAGGGGAGAGAATGTTGATTTTGTCTGTCTAGATGGATGTTATTGCACACATGTTTACTTTTTCATTGATTCGTCAAATAAATACTTGACACGAATTCCAGTTGTATATATTGTCAAGCATGTTTGTTGGGGTGTTTTTCTGAGGTTACGACTCTGCCATTTACATGATGAAATTTTCTATATTAAACGGTTAGAGAACATGAGTCAGCATCTTTAAGGGTCAGGTTTTGTGAATTTTAAATTTGATTTTTTTTTCAGAGTAACTTGGTGACGGCATCGTGATGTGCGCACCTGTGGTAACCCGTGAAATTGACTGGTAGACTCGGTTAACATCTTGTGGACTCAGTTAACATGTTGACATGCACCCTATGTCTTGGAATTGGGACCAGATCTGTTATCATGTGACACACTCATGATTTTATGTGATGAAAATGTCATTATGGTTCATCTTAAGAGGATGGACTGGAGTACAAAAAAGGCAACTGGTTCTTGATTGGAATTGATGTATAGCTTGACAAATTTGACATGTTCCTGACGTTTTTATTAGCACATTAATTTAACGGTTGATATCTTAACTGATATCTTGACTATATTTATAAACCTGATTGTATGTTTTCATAATCTGAGGGTATGAAGAAGACGCTCGAGATGTAATACAAACACAAATTAGATATATTCATCCAAAACAAGACCCCTGTAATGTATTCATGCATAAAGGTCAAGATCAGGTCAAATTCTCAAAGCTATACGAAAGAAACTGTATCGTACTATTGTTGGTTGCAAAGTTCATAGGGCAGCTTAGACTGTTGTATATTTATTTTGTTAAATTCTACAGTCATTAATATTATGTTACAAATGTGCCATAAATGGCCCGGATGCAAGCATAATCTTAGAGGTAACGCAATCATCATGAATGGAAGTTATTTGAACTGACAAAGCTTAGCTATGGTCATTTAAAATTTCACTACAATAGCTGAATAACTCGCCTATGTTTGAAAACTGAGCTTAAGTTTGCTAATGTAGGTCTATAATTCGACTTCTGGCTCATTTTCCGGACAAGGCATTATATATCATCTAAAGTAGGAACACTGACATATGTATACTTTTGTAAAACTTATGTTGTTATGTATAAACTTAATATTTCCTTGTAAAAAGTTGTTTTATGGATTACATTTTTTATAGTTATGAGTTACTATACTACTTTATGTATGTATAATAATTGAAACAAATATATATTTTTGCCAGAATAAGGTAGCTTATAACTGTAATTCAGTTCAGCTCAAAACAGATCTCAGCAAATTAATTTATATCATGATTATGAAATATTTGCAATTTTTAATTATTTTATTTTAATCTTTTTAAAAATACTGGTGTATTTTAGTAGTTGTTGAATATTGGCATTTGAAATGAATGGGTTTTATTTTTTTATTTTCTATCAATGGATTATCAAGTTTTATCAGTGAAAATAACATTCTGCAATTTCACGGCTTCTGTAGCTGGCTCTAATACTTCACAGGTTCTGGCGGGCGGTCATAATACCATTCTAGCTCACACTGCTCAGTCTTTAAACTTCCATATCGAGGGCTTGATGCAAAACTATGGTAACTCTTCCATTCATAGAGGCATGAATGATAGTTTTGCCATGGACCCTCAATATGGGCCTTAAAGAGATGTTTCATCAGGGGTCCTATTCTGGAATAATCAGGAAATCGGGATTTGCTGCTTTATTAAGAATGATATTATGCACAAAATTAAGTTATTTGGTGAGCATATTCAAAGAATTGACTAAGTTATGGTCATTCGAAGTTCCATGAACTCAACTTTAACAATAAAACAACATGAAATTGGTATGTGCTCTTATGACACCCCAAACTAGTTTTCAGGATTGGGAATTATGCCATAGTGGAACCCCTGTTTTTTATGTTAACTGTAGATTGCTAGCTCTTGTCATGAAATAACTTGTCTGTTCATTTATGTAATGTTAAGGATGCCATTTGGTATGGTGTCTTAAAGGCTTTGTATATATTCTTCCATTGTATTTTCTGTCTGTCATTCATCATAAAGTCTGCATTCTGTTTCTCTCTGCTGTCTTCACATTTCCCATATGATGTCAATTTATGCATATTCATTTTTACCATTTTTTTACAAAAATAAATCATGTCAATGTATTATTTCTTGTGTTTTCTATTATACAAATCTACATATAATATGCATGGGCAAAGGGTCGAGCCACAAGTTCCAAAACTTAAGTTACGGCTCTAGCCTTTCTAGTGCTGAAGAAGAGTTACCGAGGCCTTATTCAGCAATGTTGTAAGTCTATAACATAGACTTAGACTTTACCTTGTCAAATGTTCTATTCCCTCTCATGTTCTTATAAATGTACAGATTTTGATATAAATTGGCATACATGTTGAGTGGGTAACAACAAATAGTCGGATAAAATTTCACACGGTTAACCTTATTTCAAAGAAATGTCAGTGATTATGAATAATGGCATTTTTAAGTCCAAGTCTGATTTTTAGACTTACAACGTTGGTGAATAAGGCCCCTGGTCTTGTATGAACAACTACCAATGTTGGCGTCACACCGTATCCCCAATTCCATGAAATAACTGACATACTCGGCTTAGTCTGCTATTTTGATTTTTTTTGGACATTATGATAGCATTGTAACTAAGATTGCTTCCAGAACCTTTGTATAGTTCAGAGAATTTGACACGATCCTGATCATTTAATTTGCATACATTGAACAGCTGATACCTTGCTGGTTGTTTGTTTTCCATAGTGGGGAGTATCACAAAGACTCTCAAAGTGTAATAGAAACACAATTGTTAATTATTTAAAACCAGTATTGCATGATTTGCTTAGGAAATTTATATACTGTAAAATCATTAATTTTCGTGGGGGATTAATTTTCGTGGTTCAACTTAACCACAAACTTTAATCCCAACGAACATTGATTTTGACCCTTGATTTATTACCTGAAATGCAAAATCCACGAATTCAAGTCCCAACGAAATTGTCTTTTTTACCAAAACCATGAATTTTGTCCCAACGAAATTAAATGATTTTACAGTATTCAAAGCAATGTAATATATTCATGCATAGATCTGGATCATTTGTATACCAGCATACAGTGAAATCATTCAACCCACAAAAAACATGTTTAAAACAATAAATAGCAGACTTTGCTACGGCAATCACTTGGTTTTTTTCTTGTGAAATGGGGTGTATGCTAGATAGACAGCTTGAAGTCAACAGCAGTATCTGTCACTATTTGATTATGATCAGGTTATAAATAAAGATAGATCTAGATTTCAAATACTGTAAAATAATTAATATTCAAAGTGGGTTAATTTTGTTGATGATCTCAACCAGGAACTTGAATCCCCACAAATGCTAATAATTTCTAAAGCATATGACATAGTGGATTATAAGATATCCTTGAAATGGTATCCAGCCATTTCGTAACCAGGCTTATTTTTAACTGTCCATTTTCAGCTATCAGTTACCTTTCATAACCATATATTGACTGATTCGTAACTTACCTCAAAATAGCTAGAAATACAAATTGCTTATCATTCTGTAAATATTAACGAAATTATTAATACATTATTAATACGTAACTATTTTAACACCGTTAAATCACATTTGTACGATAATATAAGCCATATATATGATAAACTTATAATAAATTGGTGGTTACGAGTTCGCCGATACCTTTTTGGTTACGATTAGGCCTGGTTACTAAACCCACGGAAATAAATAATTTTACAGTAAATGAAACCCTCTTTGAAAGACTTTCCCATATTTGTGTTACAAGTGCTAATATACAAGAAACAAAACAGAGGTAGACACTATCTTTATTTCTTCTATTTACAATAAAATCCACAAGATTTTATATATTAAGAATGAAAATGTTTCCACTGTGGTCTAATAATAGTATTTAATTCCCCCATTTAAAAACATTCACTAACACATGCAAAATAATACAAAACTTAGAACTAGATTGGTTAAATGTCTCCAATTATAGGTTCAAAAAGTTTGAAAGTGTTTTGTAACAAAAGAAGTTTAATGCAATAACAAGCTGGAATTAATAATCATAAACATCTTCTTCCATTCACCTCAGGGTTGGCCTGAAATCAAGAAATTGCATAACAAGTTATATAAATGATTAACTTTGGAACTCCTCCAAGAAATTACATGACTATATAATCATGTTTATTTTTGTAACAAAAGCTTATTATAATGTTTAATTATTATTATTTATTTATAAACATAACCTAATGACTAGACTAAGTGTACATTAGGGTTTTTTACTATTACCTTACTGACATGTTACATTAAGCCCCTGTTCTACTTCTCTCAAATCAGGTTCATAATTATTCAAATACCTGGGTAGTTAGACATTGGTTTCAGCTCACTGTCTACTAGTCAGTATGAGTATTTTGTAATACAGCATTTAATTACATCATTCTGGAGATAGTTCCAGTTAGAATTTTGACAAGTCAAAACTAAACTTTTCTGTTTTTTTTCCACACTTGGAACATATTAGCGAGTTTCAATTGGACAAAATCAAGACATGAGCAACAGATTTTTCAGTGGCTATCCAACATGTCATTGTCTGAAGACTGACTGACATCCTGGCACAATCATTGACTGTTCTCCACCTGACACACTTTGTCCAGGATTCAATGCCGACATAGGCTGGTGTCTGCCTTATTGTCTGGAATGCACAAGATGATTAGATATTCAGTGATGGGAGTCAATGTTTTGCCGTCCGGGGGAGTGGCGGGCAAACCAGGGGGAAATTCAGACATTTTTTAATGTCTAATCCCCCTTATAAAATTGACAAGTGCATAGCATCATGATATGTGACCCAGATAGTACTTACCAAATCTAGTTCTGCACTCTTTAAGTGCTTCATTAAATCCATAACAAAGAGACAGATCAGATTGATTTTTAGAGCATGTAAGGAATTGATCCATCTCATATTGGCAAGGATTATGATACTCTTGTTGTTGTTGTTGTGCTGGTGGTTGATATTGATCTACTTGAGCAGGTTGCTGTTGTCCTCCGCCACCACCACCAGTCATAGCATGTCCAATTGTATGTCCCTAAACGAGAAAAAAGGTTTTCATGATTCTAAACTCAAATATGCTACAAAACTTAAAGGTCAATTTAATCTCTTTTGAAGGAATTTCTAAATAAAAAATAAGATATAGAAACAAACTTGTTTGTCAAAAATGGTTGACTTCATATATATGATTTTCCTGATTTAAAATTTGACTCCTTTGTAAAATTAAACACTGGACTTACAACAGCTGATCCTACAGCTACTCCAGCAGCTGTTGTTGCCATCTGGGCCATCATACCAGGTTGTTTAGGCTGCTGCTGCATCATGGCAGGCTGGCTTGGTGGAGGACGGGCAGGCAAATTTGGCCTGGCGGGTGCTGGAGCAGGCCGACTGAAATTCAGAAAGAAACACTAACTTACTGATTACCCAAAAGTACAACAAAGTTATTTATAGTATGATCATGCAGTTAAACAACAGCTTCATTACTAAACTATTTTTGAAAACAAATATGAACAAACACATTCAACATGTGTGGTAAACAGTTACACTATATAATATATGTATGAGTATGACAGAAGTCTTTACCTTCATGGACTGGCAGTATATTACAAATAGCAGCATTATTCTATTCTATTCATATAAACAATCTTTGAGAGTCAAACTATTTTAGAGGTGAATTTAATATTTTATTAATTTAAACAAAAAAAAACATCAGTTCCAGCATATCTAGATACTTCCAAAATGTAAACAGTCAGTTGAAATTTCTGACAAAATCCACCGAAACAGTATGATTATTATGTAAGTCCTTAGTAAGTGAGTTACATAATTTTGCATCCGAATTTACAATATCCGAATGAGAGACAGTCAACACATTTTCGAACTTAAAGAAAATTGCATTTAAGTACCAGAAAAATATTATTAAAGCTGATTTTTAAAGACATTGGTTAGGATGACATGCCAGTTTTGAAGTCCATTGAATGGATGTTACAAGCGCATTAAAACGACGCAATAATGATGTCCTTGAAAAGTCATCTTCACCGGTTTTACGCAACATCACAAATCTGTAAATATTAGCGTAAAAATATTTACCTCATGCCACCGGATCTACCACGTCTTGGCATTTTGTTCTTGTTTTAAATTCTGTTGATCAAAAGTTTATATAATTGCGTAGATCGCAATATTCTCGAAATAAACACAGTTCACGATGTAGCAATTCACGAGCGGAAATAGAATTCTATAATGATCTTTCTCACTGAACGCTTGGATTATATCACTGATTGCAAGCGTCTACTCTATCCGAAGTTAATCGAGCAGAACGCCTTTTTATCAATAATTAATCCGGATTTGCCGTTAGAAGCGTGACCGATTGACTGGAGAAAGTTCTTTCGAAGTTAGCAACCGCCTTTATTCAAGTAGTAGCAGTTCCAACACATTTCCTGTCTGCGTTTCTGCACAAAAATGATTTCTACTCGTTTTAATTACCCTAGCAACATGACGCTTTAGCTGTCAAAATTCGGATAATAGATTAGCATGCCCTTTTGTTTATTGTAGAACATAAAACAGAAGCTTTACTCCATTTAAATTTAAGAATAGATATAGTAGAGTCAAAGACCTAAATTTATATAATAGAGTCTACAATATTCATGTTAATTCAACCACTAAGTCCGTAAAGTATACTATTTAGCTAGATCTCTATTGTGGGTAAAATAACCCACTGACTATAACTCGTCTAGTTAGGTTCATCGGTTCAATTATTATCACAAATTTTACTATACAGTACTACTGTATTGGATTTCACTGACAACTAGGATATTGTGCAAACACCTTTGTAGTGCTTCAATTTAACATCCAATGCTGTAGTGCCTACTATTCATATTGTGTGTGGATAAAATATGCTCCTAGTTTTTGATGGATTTATTGGCAATGAAAAAGAATGTGCTATGATTGTACTGTGTAGAGTTGGGATAATTTGATGGAATAGAAATAAATAGATTAAGTTATTCTGAATGACAGAAATATAATTAAGACCATTATATATCCTTTATTATATACTTCCTCAACATTCCATAATAATTATTATTTTAATATAAATTCATAAAGTTCAGAAGAGTAGGGCATTCTTGATTCTGGAAACAGGTTGTTAGTGATATTTATATGGATTTTTAAATATCAGAAACATAAATGAAAACCGAAATGGAGACAAAGAGTAAACTGAAAGGGACTAAGAGAGCCTGCAGACATAATCATGGCAGAAAAGCACAAGTGAAAGAAGAGGTGGTGATATTGGCGCCACCTAGTCCTATTCATGAAGAAAATAGTACGGAAGACATTGTGGTGGAGACAAACAATGTAGATATATTAAAAATTGAGGACAGGCCCAATACAAGTTCTAGTGAGAAAAGATTCACTGGCACCAGTACACCATGTAGACCAGAGAGTAGAAGACTGGCTAGACCCAGCAGTACAAGATCAGTGTTTGAACAAATACCTGGAACTAGACCTGCTAGTAGAAGGGTAAGTACCTAAACTGAATAGTTTGAATGATTATCTTTTTTATTCTAACCAATGAATACATAAATTTACATATATATTGCATAGACCTGTGTGTTGCACTATTTTGGCACAATATGCCTTGTCCGAATTATTAGAAAAAAGGTCACATGAAAACCAGCATACTAGGGTTGATAACTGCAATTCTCAGCATTTTGTTTCCTAGAAAACATTAACACTTAAACCTCAATAGTTAAACCATCTGCCATCTGGGGTCTTTGAAAACTTGTCTTTTGTGAGTTGGTTTTAATATTGAGGTAAAATAAATGGTAAGACAATGAAAATGGACCCTGACATTCAATTGCGGTATACTTCTTGAAATGGTCTAGCTACTCTTATTATTTAGGTAGGGTTTTACTGTATAAAATTATTAATATATAAAGTATCAAAAACGGATATATAAGTGTGCCAAGTTACTATTAACATTCTCAGTAATGCATTATTTTATGCATTAGACTTCGTCACATATCGATTCCATTGAATGACAGGCAATCATTATGCTCTTTTATATAAAATGACAAACTGTCAAGTGTGTGTATACATGGAAATCCCAATTAAAAGCTTTTAGTGTAAGAACATCTTGACGGATTTGTTTGCTTAGATTTCTACAAATTTTAAATTTAAATGTAATCAAATATTGTTTTAAACTACATAATGGTACTGTACTTCTTGTATATTCATTGATTAAGGTTAAACAAATATATGCTGTAGTTTTCTAGCGAGTTATAATATCATACAACTTTATAGCAGCTGCCATAAATTGGCAGGGTTTAAACTTTATACGCTACCTTTTTGAAAAAAAATATAGGAAATTCACTTTTGGACTGTCCATGTTAAAATATAAATTATACAATTATTATATTAAAGTGACTTCGTTGATATATTATTAGTTCCAAAAGTCTAACAATGAAGTTCCAAAAATACTTTAAGGGCCTTTTAAAAATAATTATTGTTTTTCCCCTCTTGTTTGACCTATGCCTAACTTAAGTATTTTACAAACATATATTGTACACTGGTATTTCTTTATTCATTACCTGGTGGCATAATAATGGTAAAAAAAGAATAATAATGAACACATGTAACTTGATATGTTAAAGAACTTGCTTTATGATTATGTTCTACAATGCTTTGTTACTTATTATCTTTAACAATACATGTCTTTGGGGGAAATAAGTGTATTAAGTTCATGTACACATGTATGTTTTACTCAATATTTCACATTTCAAAGTTTTGACTGTTATAAACACTCCTATACCCGATCAACAGGCTTAATATAATGCTATAATAAAAATTTGTATAAAATTTATGTGATAAAGAACACAGTGTCTGCATCTTAATGTTATTATACATAATGGTATTTCTAAAACCTTGGGACAGTATGGTATATCTTCACTTACTGATTATGAATAGTCTGTTCAAAGTTAAATGAGAACGGTTATAAACGGTAGGGCTCGCCTAGCAAAGTGTTAGGAAACAGTAAAGCACTACCAAAAAGTGCTTGATAGCGCCTTAGCTATGCTACAGGCTCCTGGTTCAATTGCCATTGTATCTTTATAACGTAATTTGGTAATTATATGTGAATTGTTGATTCATATGACTTTAATACTTTGAACATGTGGGACTTGAAACAATTTTCAACATTTGTACTTTGAGTAATACGTTTTGTCAATCATCGCTGTTTTGTTATCTTCATTTAGTTACCAAATCAACTGGACTTGAGCACCTTGAATTTAAATTTCATTTTATAACTTGTTAGTTTTGTCTGGTATAAATGAAGACACATGTTTTATAAAGGCTTTATCTAACTCTATTCTGTATAGAAAGGAAAGAATGGAGGGTAATCCTTCTTAAAGGTGTTAAAATTTATTTTCAATGGCTTTTCTTTGGAAAGGCTGAAGAGGTCTATAAATGTAAAATAGAATTTACCTCAATTCATTAATATTTGTCTGTTTACTTATTGACATGTCTTTATGATGTACGGTATTAAGACCTTGTCTTATATTTCATTTACTATAAAATCATTTAATTTCAATGCAACATAATTTCGTAATTTTGGTAAAAAGACCATGCACTATGATCACGATGGGACGTTAAGTCATGGATTTTGCATTTCATGTTATTTTGTATATAATGGTCAGAATTATTGTTTGATGGGACTTCATTTCGTCATTGTAGATGAACTACATAATCCATGACATTTAATCCCCCACAAAAATTAATTATTTTACAGTATTTAAGAAACTATTGTACAGGCTTGAATAAATTTGATATTTAATTAATAAATGGAAGGTTGTATTATTAAAGTACTTGTACTCTTAATAATCTTAAATTTTATATTTACTCCACATTAGTTTAAAGATGCTAGAGAGTTTAATGCGCATGCGTCATTTGCTATTATAAAGTATATTATGATGTGTCTTATATAAAATGTAAAAATTCCCAGTCTTGTCAGGCTAACATTTCAAGTTTGTATCAATTGTGAAACTTTAGGCATTTCTATCTTTTATTGCAATAAATGTATCCCATGGTGACCAACAAATTCCTCTACCTTGATCATTGTGGAATGTTTAAAGTAAGCCTCCTTTATGATTTCTGGGTTACTGCATTGTACTGTGTCATACCTTTTCTTCCGCTTCCAAGAAGATTTCCTCAAGTAGATTTTTTCAGCGTTACCTAATTAAACATTGATTTCTCAATACTGTTTTTCGGACCATTCTGATTTCTCGATACTGGTACTCGATCCATTCTGATTTCTCGATACTGGTACTCGATCCATTCTGATTTTTCGATACTGGTTCTCGAACCATTCTCATTTTTCGATACTGGTACTTGATCCATTCTGATGTCTTTGATATACTGATTCTTCAATATGATTTCAATGATCTATCATTGGTAATTGATTATTGATCTGTCATTTATCAGATTTTTTGATGTACGTTCTTAGATATAGACTGAATTACATATTATTTACAACATTCTTCTGTCGCTATCATTATCATTATTGAGTTCCGTGAAATATCATAAAATTTAAAATCCACAAAAAACTTTTCATACTGTAAAATCATTAATTTTCAAGGGAGATTAAATTTCTTGGATTTACGTGGTTGACAAGTTCAACCAGACAACCATCAAAGCAAATCCTATCAAACGATAATTTTGAGCCTTGAATTCATTACCTGAAATGCAAAATCCACGAATTAACGTCTCATCGAAATGGTCATTTTTACCCAAAACATGAAATTTCATCCCATTGAAATTAAATAATTTTGCAGTAACATGTACTGGTATTTGACTTTTGTAATTAATCATTTTCTCTCTTATATATAGATTAAAGTTGTTTATCAGAATTACTAGTAGTTCTGATAATAGTATTATTGGTTTATATTGCTTGGTTTAATAGTATTGATTTATTAGAGTATCATTGTTTGCGAAGCATTGTTTTGCTTTTTAAGCCACTACCAATAATATTATTCCTTTGATAAAATTTTCCCATTCATAACCTCTCTGAAAGGTTTATGACAATATATTCAATGGAGGCTCCATACTGGTCATTGACTGTATTGTATTTTAGCTCATCTGATCACCAACTAGCCCCAATCTCCCAAAGCATCTCAAAATGAGAATAATCTCAGCTCAAATACTAGTTGTGTCAAATGTCTTCTAATTAATTTCCTAACTTGTATGACTGGGCTCAAAATTGGTTTGACTAAACAGTGACATTATTTTGAGTTTATTATATAAAGTAACATTACACTCCCGGATCCAGAAATTTCTGAGTGGGGGGGGGGGGGGGGGGCACAAGGTATGTACGAGATTTCGGGGCGGGGGGTGGGGGGGCAATTGCACACAATGTGTGTGAAATGCACAGGAAGGGGTAAATTTGCAGATGTGGGGGAATCCATAGTTACCTTTTGATGTTATCAGCGTCAACATGTACATTGTGTATGTTCGTGCATATTAGTCAGTGTTCAGATACAGTATTTGTATATACATGTACCAGCTTTCATCCTTTTGGCCATTGGAATATTATAACCTAAGTAGGGGGGTCCGGGGGCATACTCCCCCGGGAAAACTTTCAAAGCAATGGATGAATCTAGTGCATTCTAAGCCTATCTGGGAGCCCTGAAATATCTTCTTTTTTTTCTTAATTCTGAGAGCTACTAGTAACCTTAATGGTGTAGTAATGATTATTTAATAGTCAAAAGGTAATATAATGCGCTAGGGAAAATTTGTCTTGTAAGTGATTTCTGTGATGCAACAGCTATGTATTAACATATAAGACATATTCTGCGAGTGAAGCGAGCACGAAAATGCCCATTTTACAAATACTTTTTCATCTAGAACATAAGAAAAAGTACCTATATTATTTAGAGATATCTAAGACTAGTTTAGGCCGATCATTTATTCAAAGTTTAAAAAAAAATCTCAGCCAACTGGGGGGGCACGGGCCCTTGTGCCCACTGCCTGGATCCGTGCCTGCATTTTGAGAACTCTATCTTCAAATTTGTCGGTAACCCAGACTCAAACTTGAGCAAAATCTCAATCTGAGATGAGATTTATACTTAAGATGCTTCTGGAGATCGGGGCCTGGACTTGCTCAATATGAGCCCCCGCTTGTAACCCCCCATAATGTCTTTGAACATTTTGCTTAAAGATAAGAACAAATTGGACTGTGAAGGCTGCAGCACTAAACAGAAGCACAGTCAAGATGAATATCATGGTCATATTCACATTGAGAAATCTTGTTAGCACTGTAATATGTAGTCCCCTCTACCAGTTTTCAACCGGAGAGGTCTACTATAGGTTTGCCTTCCGTCAGTCAGTCTGTCTGTACGTCTAGAAATCTGGATCCTGCCATATTATACAGTTAGATGAAAATTTGTTCAGTCCAATTTATATCAACCAAATTATTTTCATATTGACCCTGCATATTACAATTATTAATTATTCATTGTGATATGTCTCGATCTGCATCCCAATAAAAACACACAATTTATGATTGAATTATATACATGTATTAATGTATAGTTTTCTGTATTACATATAATTATCATTCTGTATATTTTCCCACAATTCAGAGTGTTGGAGAACCGAGCTGGAGAAACAAATCTATTGCCGAAGTAAGGAATTTGTCCAGTTGAAACTTTTATTAACATTGTTCAAATTTAACCCTTCTAATGTCTTGTGTTCATTAATTATATGTTCATTGTAAAGCCCAAAGGTGTATGAAACATATCTGCCAAGTACTCCGAATAGAGCAGAGCCGCTGAGCTTTTATTTGAAATTATTAAAATAAAATATTTAATTTTATGATTTAACCAACTTGTACTCTGGATTTTTATCTGATTTTTTTTCTGAATGTAGTTTGATTATGTTACAGATCCATAATGCATGAATTACATAAGTTCACTCATAAATCATTCTGGTAGTAAATTCTCCACTATTTTTAGAAAGAAAAAACACTGAGTGCACGATATCAAGAGTGGTTTTTAGTTGATTGTTTGCAATATTGTTTCATAAAGCAACGTGCAGCCAGCAACATAAATATAAATACTTGGTTAGGTAGGAAAATTTTGCCATGATACCAAAATTTTGGCCCCATCTGTGAGGCAGCACCTTTGAGTCCCAGCATATGTTTGCGAAGTTTTTGACGCCTTTGGCTATTGTTGATTAATTTAATGCTTTGAGTTTGTTTGAATTAACAATTAATGTTCTTATTCTTAATTTTACTAATTTGTTTTCAATAATGACATTCAGTGATTTACCTTATGCATTTATTCATGATATATATTATAAAATTTTGTTTGGAAACAATGTTGTTCTAGTTGTATACTATTGGTAAGAAGAGTGGCCATCTAGATATTATTACAATTTATCAAAGAATACAATGCTTACGGTTGTTTTCATTTTGCTGTATTAGCACAAACTTATATGACTTATAACTTGGCGAATTTGACACGAACCTGACAGTTTTGATTAGCATAATTTAACATATTTAGTATCTTGCATTTATAACCTTGGTTGTATGTTATCATAGTCGGGGAGTATCACAAAGAAGCTCAAGATGTGATACAAACACAAACTCTAAATTTTAGATACCGATATTGCACGATTTGCATGCGGAAATTGATATATTTAAAGCACGAACCTTGTAATATATTCATGCCAAGGTCAGGACCAGGTCAAATTCTCCAAGCTATACCACATGGTAAGTGGTCTATGAGTATATGAGAAATTCTGTTTACCGTCACTAGTTGTCTCCCTTGGTAAATTACTATTTTCATATTGACCAGGTGCCGAACCAAAACCCAGTAACTCAATTTTGGCGCGACTTTTTTTGCAGCATCCGCATCTGCTAGACGTCCCGCACATTTTTGTCATGTCACCATTTAAATAGCCAATTGCGTTACGTATATCACGACAAGACAGAAATGCTCGGGACGTCTAGCAGATGCGGATGCTGCAAAAAAAGTTTTCGCGCCAAAATTGTGTTACAGGGTTTTGGTTCGGCACCATCGATATACTATACAAATGGTTAAGATTCATGAGGATAAAATTTTCGTGGTTGATCTCAACCAACATTACCCCCCCACCGTCTCAAACATGAAAGATTTTACAGTAATCACTATAACAAGTTGGGTTAATGGTTGAGTTATAGCTGTCATTCCTTCGATGAATTAGACAATCACTTAATTTTCTTATCTGAATAATTTATGTACATTTACAACACTTGCTCCAACACCCAATAATTAAGTCTTGTGAAGGCGTGTTTCAAAATTAGGCCAAAATAACGAAATGTGAAGGATGTCGTCCCACCTGCCCCACTTCATGCAGCCACTATTGAATTAAAGCCAGCTGATCTTTTTATTTTTTTAAGCATCATAGACATTTAAATGTTTCGATCAAGACAAAAAAGAAAGTTTACATATTTTTAAACTAAATGTAAGTACAGTCAAAACTGTCCAAAAATATTTTACCACAAACAGCAAATATATATTTTTTAAATATTGTACGGTTGTCTTTATGAAACTGTTAAATATAATTGACAAGTAATGAAAAACTGAAGCAAAAATCTCTCCACAACAACACCTTCAAAATTTCCCTCAGCCTATATTTTCATAAATTTAAGATAACCTCCGTAGAGCAACAACCTCTAAGCAACAACCAACATTTGCAGCTCCTAAAAGTTGTTGCTCTACAGAGGTTGCACTGTGGTCGTAAAAGATTTTTTTAAGCCATAGTATACAGTTGTATACAGTTTTATTAGCTCACCTGACCACAATGTGGTCATGGTGAGGTTTTGTCATACCGAGATGTCCGTCGTGCGGCGTGCGGCATGCGGCGTGCGTCCGTCAACAATTTCTTCAAACGACTTCTCCTCCTAAACCGCTTGGCCAAATTTGATAAAACTTAACAGGAATGTTCCTTGGGTGGACCTCTACCAGAGTTGTTAAAAAAATTCCAGTCCGTCGCATAACTAGGTCACAGAGGCTAAAAATAGATTTTCAAAAAGGAAACTTCAAAAATCTTCTTCTCTGAAACCGTAAGGCCTAGAGCTTTCATATTTAGTATGTAGCATCACCTTGGGGTCCTCTACAAAGTTTGTTAAAATTATGTCCCTGGGGTCAAAATTGGTCCCGCCCCGGGGGCCCTTAGTTTTACATAGAGTTATATAGGGGAAACCTTAAAAAATCTTCTTCTCCGAAACCGCTTGGCCCAGGGCTTTCATATTTGTTATGTAGACTCAGCTAGAGGTCCTCTACAAAGATTGTTCAAATTATGTCCCTGGGGTCAAAATTGGCCCTGCCCTGGGGGCCCTTAGTTTTACATAGAGTTATATAGGGGAAACCTTTAAAAATCTTCTTCTCCGAAATTGCTTGGTCCAGGGCTTTCATATTTGGTATGTAGACTCAGCTAGAGGTCCTCTACAAATATTGTTCAAATTATACCCCTGGGGTCAAAATTGGCCCCACCCCGGGGGCCCTTAGTTTTACATAGAGTTATATAGAGAAAACTTTAAAAAATCTTCTTCTTCGAAATTGATTGGCCCAGGGCTTTCATATTTGGTATGTAGACTCAGCTAGAGGTCCTCTACAGAGATTGTTCAAATTATGCCCCTGGGGTCAAAATTGGCCCTGCCCTGGGGGCCCTTAGTTTAACATAGAGTTATATAGGGGAAACCTTTAAAAATCTTCTTCTCCGAAACCGCTTGGTCCAGGGCTTTCATATTTGGTATGTAGACTCAGCTAGAGGTCCTCTACAGAGATTGTTCAAATTATGCCCCTTGGGTCAAAATTGGCCCCGCCCCGGGGCCCTTAGTTTTACATAGAGTTATATAGGGGAAACCTTTAAAAATCTTCTTCTCCGAAAACCGCTTGGCCCAGGGCTTTCATATTTGGTATGTAGACTCAGCTAGAGGTCCTCTACAAAGATTGTTCAAATTATGCCCCTGGGGTCAAAATTGGCCCCGCCCCGGGGGCCCTTAGTTTTACATAGAGTTATATATTGGGGAAACCTTTAAAAATCTTCTTCTCCGAAACCGCTTGGCCCAGGGCTTTCATATTTGGTATGTAGACTCAGCTAGAGGTCCTCTACAAAGATTGTTCAAATTATGCCCCTGGGGTCAAAATTGGCCCCGCCCCGGGGGCCCTTAGTTTTACATAGAGTTATATAGAGAAAACCTTAAAAAATCTTCTTCTCCGAAATTGCATGGCCCAGGGCTTTCATATTTGGTATGTAGACTCAGCTAGAGGTCTTCTACAAAGATTGTTCAAATTATGTCCCTGGAGTCAAAATTGGCCCCGCCCCGGGGGCCCTTAGTTTTACATAGAGTTATATAGGGGAAACCTTTAAAAGTCTTCTTCTCCGAAACCGCTTGGCCCAGGGCTTTCATATTTGGTATGTAGACTCAGCTAGAGGTCCTCTTCAAAGATTGTTCAAATTATGCTACTGGGGTCAAAATTGGCCCCGCCCCGGGGGCCCTTAGTTTTATATAGAGTTATATATATAGAGAAAACTTTTAAAAATCTTCTTCTCTGAAATTGCTTGGCCCAGGGCTTTCATATTTGGTATGTAGACTCAGCTAGAGCTCCTCTTCAAAGATTGTTCAAATTATTCCCCTCGGGTCAAAATTGGCCCCACCCTGGGGGTCACCATTTTACTTAGACTTATATAGGGAAAACATATAAAAATCTTCTTGTCTAAAACTACAATGCCTAAGAGCTTTGATATTTGGTATGTAGCATCATCTAGTGGTCCCCTACCAAGATTGTGCAAATTATGCCCCTGGGGTCAAAATTGGCCCAGCCCCGGGGGTCACCGTCTTACATAGACTTATATAGGGAAACATATAAAAATCTTCTTGTCTAAAACTACACTGCATAGAGCTTTGATATTTGGTATGTAGCATCATCTAGTGGTCCTCTACCATGATTTTTCAAATTATGCCCCTGGGGTCAAAATTGGCCCCACTCGGGGGGGGGGGGGGGGGGGGGGGGGGGTTGGGCAGGGGGGGGGTCCCCGTATTACATAGACTTATATAGGGAAAACATATTAATATCTTCTTGCCTAAAACTAGACTGCCTAGAGTTTTGATAATTGGTATGTAGCATCATCTTGTGGTTTTCTACCAAGATGTTCAAATTATTCCTTTGGGTGAAAATTGTGCAGGGTTTATAATCAGGTGAGCGATATTGGGCCATCATGGCCCTCTTGTTGGTATAATGGGCATATGAAATTGTGGTTGGATTGAGGAATTTTACAAGATTAGATCAGACGCTTTAATTTTGTTAATATTTGTTAACCTTAATCAGTTGGAACTTAACCACTTTAAATCTTTGTTTACATTTGTTATTCAATTGTGTAAATATATTTAATCAATATTTACTGATCATATTTTGATAAATTGTTAAATATTTACACATAAATAGGTTTGAAACTGTTACAATGTTAGGTCACGGGTTAGACGGGAAATAATTAATTTTTAAAAATGATAAACTTTTTACAGTAATACTCCACCTTGTCAAAGAACTAGGCCACAATCTCCCTAAGCACTGTAAGTGAGATTTTTACTCAAATCCTCCAGAAGCACTCGAGTGAAAAAGAGATTTTTCTCTTATCCCTCCTAATATATAAGTACTCTGATGACTTTTGCTCAAATCCTCCCAAAATCTTGGCTTAAATTGGATTTTGCTCAATTTTTCCTCCCAAAGCACTTTGCTAAAATTGAGATTTTGCTCAAATCCTCCCAAAGCACTAAGTCTTGGCTAAAATTGGGATTTTGCTCAAATCCTCCCAAAGCGCTTGGCTAAAATTGAGATATTGCTCAAATCCTCCCAAAGCACTTGACTAAAATTGAGATTTTGCTCAAATCCTCCCAAAGCGCTTGGCTAAAATTGAGATATTGCTCAAATCCTCCCAAAGCACTTGGCTAAAATTGAGATTTTGCTCAAATCCTCCCAAAGCACTTTGCTAAAATTGAGATTTTGCTCAATTCCTCCCAAAGCACTTGGCTAAAATTGAGATTTTGCTCAAATCCTCCCAAAGCACTTGGCTAAAATTGAGATTTTGCTCAAATCCTCCCAAAGCACTTTGCTAAAATTGAGATTTTGCTCAAATCCTCCCAAAGCACTTGGCTAAAATTGGGGTTTTGCTCCTATCCTCCCAAAGCACTTGGCTAAAATTGGGGTTTTGCTCCTATCCTCCCCATGCATTTGAGTGAAATCAAGACTTTTGTTCCTTTCTTTCCAATGCACCTTTCAAACCACTAGGATGAAAATGAGGTCTGACTCAAATTCTTTTAACTTACGATCTTGGGAGCAGCTGACTTATATTTTCACTTGTGGCTACGCCTATCATGAAAATATTACTTCAGCTGCTCACTTGGTGAATTACCAGCTGATCATACACTGTAAAATACAAATATCCTCTATATAATTTCACTTGTTGACATACTATTAGAGAATAAATCATGATTTTACTACACAGGTGTCTCTAGTTAGTCTTTCTGAATTGATGTTAAACTACTAAAATACATTAATATAAAGTTTTTCCACTAGTTTCTTTTTTAGGGAATTTCTCAAATAGTCTATACTAGTAACTAATACTTCATACCATTTAAAAGCTACCCATGTTTTAAAATTACAATTGCGATTTTATATTAAATTAAATACTTTGGGTTTTTTTCATACTGTTGAAAATTCTCATAACTACTTCCTAACAATTTTATATAAAAAACAACATTTACATAGTTCAACAAATTATTGATTTGTTTCGACAGATTTTTCACAGATTTTACATTGTCATACTGTTGAAAATTCTGGTAACTTCTTACCATTTTATATAAAAAAAACCATGTTCATAGTTTAACAAAAAACTGATTTGTTTCGACAGATTTTTCACAGATTTTACATTTAATTTTATTTAATTATAAAGGCATGGTTCAATTTCCATCAGTTTCATATTTGCACAGGTGCCATAAATATAATAATACAATGCCTGTTCTGAATAATTGATTATTCAATATCCGTATAATAATAAAAAAATACCTGTATGACACAATTAATGGATTAAATAATCATTAGTCAACAAAAGTTCTGTGAAAAGTATAGTGTACCAGTTGATTATAGGTCTGAAACATAAAGTGGGCGAGAAATATTGAATGTGTACTGGTGTCCATTGCCTAAGCAAAGCGCTAGCGAGCACCTACATTTAGTTACCTCCATTTCAATTAAACAAAAAAGGCATGGTTTACCTCCCATGGACAGCACTACTGTAGTCGGGTGTATAAGATTTAATTACTAATAGGGGAGAAACTTGTGTAGGCAGCCGGCTAGCTCAGTCGGTAGAGCATTCGCCCTGTAAGCGAAGGGTCCCGGGTTCGAGCCCCGGTCTGGTTGCACATTTTTCTTTCCCTGTTACATTTGGCGCCCAACGTAAATAACCCACTATACACCCTCAGAACGTCCCACAGAGGTTCTGGTACTCCTGGAATTCGAGGATGAATTCTTCGAAGGAGGGGGTGTGTGTAGCCGGGTGTATAGGATTTAATAACTAATAGGGGAGAAACTTGTAAAGGCAGCCGGCTAGCTCAGTCGGTAGAGCATTCGCCCTGTAAGCGTAGGTCCTGGGTTCGAGCCCCGGTCTGGTTGCACATTTTTCTTTCCCTGTTACACTACATAACACTTTGCTTATGCAACAGACACCTTGATTCAGACTGTCTGGATGTCAGAAAGTTTTCAGCGCTAGTTCTCCTTTACATTGTACCATCACCATGTGCAACATGACACTTTAAAGCTGATGCATATAATAATTTATTGTAAAAGCAAAGTATTGACTGATACCTGAAATTAAGTTATACTGGTAATAGAATGTATGGTTATTGGAATTTCCAGTTAATTATTCTATTTTTTTTCAGTAATTCACAGGACATTTTATGAATATAGTAATAATTGGGTTTTTTATTCTACACTAACCCTGTCGATACTTAGTGAATAGAGATTGAATTTTTTAGTCGTGTCGTACCCCATTGGTACCTCCGTAGCTTCGTGGGATATGCCTGGCATCTAACCTGGTGACCCGGGTTCAAATCGGGGTGGAGACATGTATATGCCTGCCATACTTCAGCTGAAAGCTGACTGGCAATTAAAGGCTATGCTCGGCATTTAAGTACTTTTTAAAAAATCTAAGGTAACAGTCATGTGCACATGTCGTATTGTACATGTGTCAAAGAGGGAAATGTACGCTTAGACAAATAAATGTTGGATTTTCCCATAGTTAGATGACGAAGCAGGCATAAATCACCAGAAAAATTATGTTCAACTTTCCCACATATGATATCAAACTACTTGTGCTTCTATTTGTCTCACAAAGATCTGTATATTTAGATCTCTCATGGTCGAAATAAATATTTAATAAAACTCAGACCCTTGTCATGTTTTAAAGCTCTAATTTTCACCTGAAAGGTAAATATCACTGTATACAAGTGAAAATTTAGCAGATAATTTACCTTCTGGATGGCCCTGGGGCAGGGATTTGGCCCGGGTTCCAAAAGGCAATTATCAAAATTTGATCACTTAGTTGGGGGCCCCACCTAGTTTCAATAATTGGCCGGAGCATTATTAAAGCTGACTAGACTTCATGTCTAACACTCATGTATATTGTAAGTGGTTTTTTATTGGTTGTGTATTTTATCCTAGAAGCATTGTCTTCATGGTTCTTGACAAACAGAATTTCTCAAAGATAATGTTCTCACAATTGAAGAGCTTTATTTGACTAAAATCTATCTTCACAATTGAAGAGCTTTATTTGACTTAAGATTATCTTCACAATTGAAGAGCTCTTGTGAGTTCACTAGCTACTGAGTTTATCATGCATTATCTTAAAATATCAAACCCAAGCTTTTGTGTCTTGACTCGTTCAATGGGATTGCCATATTTGTTCAAAGAATTTAAATGAGAGATGTTATTAAGTCACATAATACTCCAACATTAATTTTGGAGCTAGAACTTTTTCGGTAATTTCTCTCAGAGATGAACTGGCTTGAAACCCAGATGTGCTTTATGTAGCAGTCAATACAAAATAACTTGTAGATATATAGTATCTGGCCTCTGAGCTGTGGCCTTTAACAATTCACTATATGACTTTTTTCATGGAAAAAATAGACAATTTAAAAGCTGTTGCAGCATTTCATATAATTTGAAATAAATAAGTGTAAAATGTCAGACTTCTTATTGAAATTTTATTTTCATGTGATTGCCTCCCTTGGATTGTTGAATTATAATGGACTTAAGTCACTGTAAATATTTTGTTAAAGTTCTTTGTTGTTATAGACATTAAATAATGTGTATTTATTGCTTTTTCAATCAAGTGGTTTTCAAGTTCGTTAAAAAAGTTTTTGGGTATGTAAATGTTTGATTACTGATCATTTAAGGATATTTAAATATATAACAAACAAGCACAGCCATTTGTCTTCTACTTGAAGTGTTTGATGACACATCAGTCGTACAATCTGTTTTATGACCCTGAATCTTTTAATTATTTCAATAAATGTTCTTTATTAAATACTCACTTTATTTGTATTAGAGAAGTACATTTAACTGCCTTCAGGGAGGGGAGATTGTGAAGTGGTTGAGTGCTTCTACACTTGAACAGAAGGTTACAGGTTCAAGCCACTGATAGTTCAGATTTGATCACTACCATATTATTCCAAGTACTGCCCACCGTTTTATTATGCCCCCCCCCATCTTTGATTAGGGGGTAGATTGCTTTGCCCATGTCGGTAGGTCAGTCGGTCTGTTGGTAAACCAAAAGGGTTTCTGTTCAGTAACTCGAGAATGCTTGACAGAGGTTCTTCAAACTTTACATTGAGTTCGGCCAGTAACAGTAGGTAACCCTTTATGAATTTAAAGTCAATAGCTCAAAGGTCACTGTGACCTTTATCATTTTTGAAAATTATGCTGCCATAGAGGCATATGTGTTTTACAAGCATCACTACCAAAAATGGATGTGTTCTTAAATTACACTTTTTTTAAATCTTTTATATTTCACTTGCCCCATTCATTATTCTAAGCCTCTTGTCAGACTAGAGTTATAAGGGGTGTATTGAGTAAAGGGTTATAATTATAGTTGATAACTTGGAAACTACCTACCTAATCCACTTCAGACTGGTTTGCCCCTACGGCCATCGCCAAAGAACGTCAGTGACTCGGGAACAGTTGGTCTAAATGACAAAATGAAAGACTGCATAATACTATGGCCAATCCTCTGAACAAAACTATGACATTCTAAACTATTTCATAATATTTTTATCACATTGTTATTGTTATTATTTTTCAAACCATTTTAAACTTAAGTTAAGTAGAGTTTCAAATCTTAATGTTTGTGAAAATATTGATCTTGTATTTGTTCTCAACATTTCTTTAAAGTTTAATGACTTGATTGCAGTACTTCAAGAACTTATAAGTATAGCCCTGTTTGGTAAATATTTGTGATTTAAGTTTACATTAACGCCATGTTTTTCTTGAATTATCTTGAATTATCTTGAATTAATCAGACATTGAAACGGAATTCTATTAAATTGTGTACAAGTAGCTTATATGGTTTCAAGTGTTGCTTAACCGGTATACTTCTGTGAGGTCTATTCAAGAAAATGTTTGTTCACATTACCTTTACTGCAGAGACCAATTAAGCCAATTAATTGTCAGTAGGTCTCAAGGTAACAATTTGCATGAATATTTTATTATTGCAGTTATACTACCTCTAAGATGCAAACAAAAAATTGTTAGTTTCCAGTATCTAGAACTATCCGTGCCTAAATTTTTATGGCAAAGGCACATTTTTTTTTAATCAGATTTTTAATGGAAAAACTTAGTATTAGATCTGCAATTAAGGCGGCTGGACAGAAGAGTGGGCAGGCATCTGCGATTGGTTTCAGATTGACTTCAGTTTGGAATGAGATATTATTATGAAACTTGATATTCTCAGGTAGCCTATTTCAGTGCAAAGACTGCTTGGGATTAGAAGTGATGCTGGATGCTGGCTTTGGGCATAAATTATGACATGTTTCACATAACTTTCGTTTAGTGGAAAGTGCTTATTCTCGACTTGAGCGTCAAATATATCTCGTGAAAATAGGTCAAAGAATAAGATACATATGATTGATTTTAATTTTGTGTGTACTTATTTTTACTTGTAGACTTATCCATAAATAACCAATTTTTTCCCCGAAAATTCCATGAGTATGTTACAGGAAATCAAGAATTGTTTTCTTGGCCTAATGATACCACTATGAAGCATTATGAAGTGAGATCAAGTATGCTAAAATTACCTGGGAAGATATTGGTAGGATAATTCCTTCATTAACTTTTAATTGATACTATTTCATCCATCAGTATATCATTTATTTATTAGTCTGTAACTGTTATATTGTGATATATAGGTGATAGTGGTGTTGTTTGAAATTGTGATATTATACAACACACACCAAAAGTGTATCCTTAGACAATATAACTACAGTCTGTTAAAAGTTAAATGATAACGGTTATACACATTGACTCATCCATCGGGTAAACTTTGTTTATCTCGGTTTAACTGGGTGTAACTGAGGTAACTGTAGTCCCCCGCTATTCCAATGGGACTGTCCCCTCATTAGCATTACATATGATATTGAATGGACAGTAGGTGATAGTGATGTTTGAAATCGTAATATACAACACGCACCAAAAGCGTATAACTATGTAGACAATATATCTGAACCAAACGGGCATTTATTAATACCAACCAATAAACTTACCAATTTGCATCAAAAAAATTGTGGATACTTTTTGAAGAATCAATTCATAGCCATCAGATATTATCATCAAATCAAATCTGATGAGGTACTGTCTGTTCAAAGTCAAATAGTAGCGGTTATAAACATTGACTCGTTCATCAGGTAAACTATGTTTATCTATGATTAACTGGGAGTTCCCCGCTATTCTTTTGAATGTGATTGTTCCCTCATTCGTATAACTTATTGATAGAAGATTAAAAGATAAACATAGTTTACCTCACAGACAAGCTTGCGTTTACAACCGGTATGAGTTAACTTTGAATGGACTGTATTTGATTATTCTAAATATATCTGTAACAAACAAGCTCCAATGCTTTAAATGAGGCCAGCATACTTGGTACTTCCTATTGACTGGATACTGGCCTATTTGATACCAACCCCAAGTTGTTGTATAAACTGTTTTGAATGCAGATGATAAAATTCAGAAGCAAATACAGTGTAGCAGTGCAACATGCTTTTTGGCTACAGTGCCAAGAAAAAATTTGCTTTACTTGGAATAGTCGAAATGTGCACTGTTTAGTGACAGCCCTTGTTATTTTTGTCTTTCACTTATATACAGCTTTCGAATTTGGCCACTAGCCCGAAGCCCAGGGCTAGTAAAATCTCGGTCGGGCTAGTAATTGTCTCTAGGTGACTAGTCCGAAAGGCTAGTGAAAATATCCTGAGAATGCAAATCAAAAGACAAGAAAAATCCAAACTGCAACTTCTTTACTAACTATTATGAGTCAGGACAATGATAATTCTACATTGTAGTAAACAGTATTAAAATCCACTTTTGATCATTTAATGTTTGAACTAGTAAATTTATTCTCGGGCTAGTAAGTTCTGCCTTGTTGTTAGCCCGACTGGCTAGTACTTCAAAATATTTTTCGTGAAGACTGCTTATAGTGATTAAAACTGTCATTTTTTACACATAGCATATTATTTTAAGGAATACCATCAAACATTCAAACCGTAGGATACAGATCGTCAACATCAAGTCGTGTGTCAGGTAAATTATGTTTGTTTAGGTTTAACTGTGTATACTCGAGTTAACGATACTTTACATTGAATCATAGTATACTTTAACCTAGTCCCTGCTATTCTTTCCAATGGGATAGTTCCTTCATTAGTATTACTTATTGAATTGACTATATATTAAAATGTTTACGGTCATCGACTGACATAAACAATGGTGCTATCTATACAGAGTAAATATGGTACTTGTGAACAACGTATGATAGGGGAAACACTTGAAACCATTCCTGCCTGTTATAAACATAAATTCTTGTCCATAATTTATTACAAGTTTGGTTACTATGAGCTACCTGCTACTGTTTCGGTGATATCAACCTTGCATACAATTGTATTTAAATGTCAAATATGTGCATTCTATGCTTGTATCTTAGCTTGTGTTTTGAAAGTGGATGGCAAAAATGACAATTTCGATGTGACAATTTTCAAATTGATATTTATTTTGATAAATGTGGTGCAAACATTGTGACTGAAGGTTTATTAATTTTTCATGTATGAAAAACTTTAAATGAGATTTTGATGTTTAAGAATTTTTATATTTTATGGCAGCTCAAATAAATACGGATTTTAAAACAAATTTGCAATAGAGTTAGATATACTTTCGTTTCAGGAGTTCATTTTGACATATCTGGATTTAGGACTATTTTTAAGTGACAAAGTATCTAATTGTATTGTCTGAGTATCTTTTTTTAATTTTCTAACATTATAAATATATAATTCACTTGTCTGCCAGCTTAGAAGAGTTTTAAGTACTACTATTTTCATTTATAATACAAAATTTTCTATATTTTTGCTTAGAACTTTCTTTAATTATTTCGCTGTAGTGAGCATTCTATTGTATATTAATCGTTTTTCACGATGCTTTGGTATATATATTATAATTAATATATACTTCAGTAACAAAAACTGTAAAAAAATGGATTTACAATAAAAAACAAATTTGCTCATTCAGTTTGTATACCTTTGTAATACTTTGTGCCAACAATTTACGATTCAAACTTCAAATCCACCATATGATAAATTATATGAGTTGTGGGGAATTTACACATTAAGTACTGAATCTTTTGTTTTAAGCTTATACTAAAAGGTACATGGAGTTTGAGTTAATACTTAAAACAAGATGACCAAATATTTGAATAAAGGATTGTATTATTTGTGATGTATAAAAGTTCATTCTGACTTCATTGATAGATTTGATGCAAAAATATTGTAACTGTTTCATGACAAGCAAATGACTTCAGATGGTTTTGGCTAACCACCTTGATTTGTATATATAATGTAATATTTGAGTAATATTGATATTGTCCTAACCTCTTTATAATTTATATACAAGTATAATACTTTTTATATAGAACTTCATTTGAATTACTTACGATGGTTTTGCTTTAAACACTTGAATTGTTATATCATTTCATTTGAGTTAATCATGATGGTTGTGCTGTAAGCACTTAAAGTCTTGAATTGTAATTATATATCATTTCATTTAATCTATCAGAAAGGTACACATAATCTACTAATGTAAACACATCATCAATTGTCTCACAAATCAAGAGACGAAACAATAAAAACATGGCAACTGCCGAGAGCATTGCCGAAATGCTTGAGAGACGGAAAAGTTATATTCTAGAAAACAGGATAGTGCTTAATACACGGAGAATATCTTTAGGACAAACCCAGACGAAAAAGGTGAGCTCATATAATTATGATGTAATTCTTTTAAGTATTAACTTGCTTCCGTTTTGAGTTGTTTTCTGCAGGTGTTCTGCAATTCGATATTAATCTTGAAATCCGTTGCATTGCTGCATCTGCACAGACTGTATTTTCAGCACAAAATAAAAGTTATTTGATGAGAATATTTAAAGAATTGACAAAGTTATGATCATTTGAAGTCCCCTGCTCTCAATTTTACGACATAACAATGTTTGAAACCTAGTAGTAGGGACACAAGTAACAAACTTGATCCCCTCTGGACCACTGGTTAATTTCTCTGAGCAAGACCCACATGCTCCACTCCACCATGGTGTAATATGGCCCCTGTGAGGGCAGTGTCTATTCCTGGGCGCCGCAGATCGATGTTGGCTGCCACACCACAGGAGAGAAATAGCATGAAAGATATCAGTGTCGCATAAGACTTAGTCAGAATTGACTGGCCCTTTCAATAGGGGTGGCACTAGTCATGAAATGGCAAGTTATTTTTGGCCGATTTTCTTTTTGAGCAAGTAACTCTTTCCATAGAAATAGTTACTTTAAGTAGGATTATTCGCCCGAATGGCAGGTAATATTTAAAAGCTAATTTCGATGACTGTAATAAATAGTGAAAGAATATTCGGATTTCAACACATTCAATGACAAGTAGAACTTAGCTATGTATTGATACAACCACAGTTACCTCCCTTGCTAATTTGTACTCCATTTATTGAACAAATCAACAGACTTAATATTCTTAACTCAACCTGCATTTTAACCTATTTGAAACAGGAGAATTTAAACTAACGTAGGGTATTTTATTTTATATATCAATTTCCAATGGAGGTGTTACAAGTAGTATTTAAGCTTGCTAACTAAGAAATACAGTTGACATATTGTTCTGTCTTTTATGGCATCTTCATTTTGTTAATATGCTTTCATAATTATGACTTGTTTAAATATGACATTATATGATAAAAAAGAACAGCTCGATTATGTTCTGGGTACCTGTAAACAAACCACAAACAAATGAAACATATCATTTTACAAATTATATACAAATATTGGATACTGTAAAATCATTTAATTTCAATGGAACAAAAAAATGTGGGTTTTTTTTATGTGAAAAAGACCATCTCATAGGGACGTAATTTCAAGAATTTTTTTAAATTATCCAATAATAAATAAATCCAGTAACTAACCCTGTTTATCGTAATTTCTTCGTTTAAACGACGTTTTGACAGTCACGTATGGTCTTAATAACAAATAACAAAACAAACATGAAGTGACATCATCAACGTCATGTGACGTCGTTGACGTCAAAAAGAAACAGAAAGTCATATACTATCAAAATTATTAATATTCCTGGGGATTTAATTTTGTGGTTCAAGTCATCCAAGATATCTACGAAATTAAATCCACTCAATTATTAATGAATTTACAGTACGGTATGTACCTGTCAATATATTTAAATTGATCTCATTAACGGGCATGTTAAATACATTGGAACCTACAGAACCGTCACTTCAAGTAATCAAAGAAATATAATTAAAAATTCTAGTGAGTGCTAATGAACTACTGACATGAATCATAATCATTGTCAACAAATTTTAATTACTTGTCAATTAATAGTGATTGTGTACATGTATTAAACCATTGATTGTGTCTCGTTCAATTAAAATTCCAATTAACAAGATTGTATTTGAATTTTAAATTACATATTTGTATTGAATTGGTATCAGTGAGGTTTGGTACAGGGCAACATGTCGGCGTTATGTGTTTATTTGGTAGGTGCACACCTTAGTCTATATAATAATGTAGCATTATGTCTGGCTGGGCATTGATTTAGCAAACATTGGGCGTAAAATTTACATACTTTGAATCACAGGATGGGCTCTAGGGTGTTTACTATTGAAACAAAAGTGTTAAGGAGTCCTGTTTTTTAGTTCTTTAAAAGGCGGCATGGAGTTTTTGTATGTTGATACTATTGCTACTTGTATTGACGGGATTATTAAATAAGACCTAGTAACATTTTAGCATTGATGTTTCATGGATTTTTATTTGTAGTTCAATTCCAGAAATATTGGTGATAAGAAAGTATAAAATTATTTATCATGTTTGCCATTTTTAGCTCACCTGTCACAAAGTGACAGAGTGAGCTTTTGTGATCACTCTTCGTCCGTCGTCCGTCCGTCCGTCCGTCCGTCCGTCTGTCAACAATTGGGTTGTGTCCTCTCTAGCGGTCACAATTTTGGCCTAATCTTTATGAAACTTGGTCACAATGATCATCTTAACAAAATCTAGGTCAAGTTCGATATTGGGTCATCTGAGGTCAAAAATTAGGCTACTAGGTCAAGTAATAGAAAAACCTTGTTTTTCATTGTATCAAAGGGAGTGTACTCTGTAATTATACTGGTTGTGATCATGTAAGAGTTGTCTCTCTTACTATATTTTAGTTGTAGAACTACGAAATGTGTACTTGTTAGCAGCTTTGAGGCTTTAATTTAAATTAAATGCAGAATGTTGATATTAGGGTTATCATCGTTTACAGTGATTGTATGTTTACAAACTATTAAGCTGTAATTATAGTCTTATGCAACCTTACTAATCGTTTTACATAGACTTATATAGGGAAAACATATAAAAATCTTCTTCTCTAAAACTACAATGCCTAGAGCTTTGATATTTGGTATGTAGCATCATCTAGTGGTCCCCTACCAAGATTGTTCAAATTATGGCTCTGGGGTCAAAATTGGCCCCGCCCCGGGGGTCACCATTTTACATAGACTTATATAGGGAAAACATATAAAAATCTTCTCCTCTAAAACTACAATGCCTACAGCTTTGATATTTGGTATGTAGCATCATCTAGTGGTCCCCTACCAAGATTGCTCAAATTATGGCCCTGGGGTCAAAATTGGCCCCGGCCCGGGGGTCACCGTTTTACATAGACTTATATAGGGAAAACATATAAAAATCTTCTTCTCTAAAACTACAATGCCTACAACTTTGATATTTGGTATGTAGCATCATCTAGTGGTCCCCTACCAAGATTGTTCAAATTATGCCCCTGGGGTCACAATTGGCCCCGCCCCGGGGGTCACCGTTTTACATAGACTTATATAGGGAAAACATATAAAAATCTTCTACTCTAAAACTACAATGCCTAGAGCTTTGATATTTGGTATGTAGCATCATCTAGTGGTCCCCTACCAAGATTGTTCCTATTATGCCCCTGAGGTCAAAATTGGCCCCGCCCCGGGGGTTACCGTTTTACATAGACTTATATAGGGAAAACATATAAAAATCTTCTTCTCTAAAACTACAATGCCTAGAGCTTTGATATTTGGTATGTAGCATCATCTAGTGGTCCCCTACAAAGATTGTTCATATTATGCCCCTGAGGTCAAAATTGGCCCCGCCCCGGGGGTCACCGTTTTACATAGACTTATATAGGGAAAACATATAAAAATCTTCTTCTCTATAACTACAATGCCTAGAGCTTTGATATATGGTATGTAGCATCATCTAGTGGTCCCCTACCAAGATTGTTCAAATTATGCCCCTGAGGTCAAAATTGACCCCGCCCCGGGGGTCACCAGTTTCTATATTTACGCTCTACCTTTGTTAGTCTAAATTGTGCAGGGCTTCATTTATAATCAGGTGAGCGATATAGGGCCATCATGGCCCTCTTGTATGAATCATCTTGGTAAATCTTAAGTATTGTTAAGGACTCGATGTAGTATACAATATCATCCGTTCCAAAGTTTGTTTTAATACAATTGTAGTGGCAAATTATAAAAAAATAGCATTAAATTGGATACAATGTTTAGTAATTACTAGATATGCCATAATTGTATCCTTATTCCAGTGCAATTATCATACATGAAAGGACCTTAACTATGATATTCTATATTAAATTCAAGGATATTCTTAAGTACCGGGGTACAGTATTTGTTTGTAACTCTTAATAAATTTGAACCAAAATGATTGATTGATAATCGTTCAAGACGATATCTTCAAAATTTGAAGGTTACAGTTGATTATTCCATACTTGAAATTTCACTAATTGGTCGAAAAGTAAACATTGAGACCTAATTCTGGATTATCTCCTTGATAAAGAGTCAATGGAATCCAAAGTTTTGAAATGAGGTCAAAGTATGGATAATCAACCCAAAGTGTTTGAATTTTGCTCTGTTTTGAAATGAGTATTTGTTCACCGGCAGTTGAACTTGATTGGGTGTTTTATGATTCTATTTGTTTAAATACAAGAGCAAAAGAATATGTTCAGCTATTTAAATATTATTCAAAAGGAACGATAGATATATTTATATATACAGTAGATTCTACTGGTCTGAGCAACATTTTGAATATTAAGTGAACTTGATCATGACTTGGGTACAAACGATGGTTAAATAATAATTATTTGTTGGTGGCCGAGCTTGTTAATTGAAATTAACTGGTGTGATTTAAGTTTGCCATTTTCATTTTGAAGAGAAAATTAAATCTGGCGCATTGACTTAAATGTACAGTGATATACTTGTCTAGATGACTAGTTTTGTTATTTGTGAGTATTTTGTGGACATAGATCTAGTGAGATAAATTGTGATATTTCTATTGTGGATAGAAAATTGTTATAATGTTCAAAAAATCTAAAACATCCTTAAGTGACCCAGGAGGACAGTTGCGTGTGTACAAATTTCACCATGTTGGGAATAAAAAATATTTACCGGTAAGTTCAGTTAGATAAATATTGCGATTACTGCTTGTTGTACAGAGGTGATTGCTGTACAGAGGTTAGATGTGTAGTAAATATAAGCTTTGAATTGTGTACTTTGTTCATTTAATACACAAAAAGTGTTCTAACATTTGTTTAATATTTTCACAGATGATTAATAAATAATTATGTTCTTAGTTTATCCAGAAATAAAATTTCAGTTTACATTACTCATACACATAGTATGCATATGTGGGGTTATCCAAAAGTTCGTGGACTTTTGCTCTTATTCCAAAACCATTTAACTTAAAGCTACAAATCAATGGTCCCTGTAAAATTGATTTATATTGAACACGTATACCAAATATCATACGGATATAATTAAAAATAACATAAATATAGCATTTGTAAGCATGCGTAGTAGGCATACCCGGCACACGCTCAGAAATGACGTACGACGTCGCCCTTTCGACTTAATCATTTTATGAAGCTCTTAAACGCTGTAAATAAGTTGTTCTTTGTTTCCCGTAATCATCTTTATACTTATGAAATGCAAACACACTCGTTCTGTCGATGTGTACTGAATAGTGTCGTTACTATCTCTACAAGTGGATATTTTTTCTCTAATATCTAGGATGGTCGATTCTAACCAACCTAACGCTCATTCGTTGAACGTCAGTTTTGTACCTATTAACATGCATCGTCTGTCACACCACCCTGTCTGTCTGTTAACTATTTATGCTATTTAAAGACAATTGAATACAATGCAGAAGGGTTCAAACTTAATTTGCCAAACAATTCTTGTCTTCCTTGCGGGTTCCCCTAGCTGTATATATAATTGAATTATTTTGCGACTGTAAATGATATGATGTGACGTCATATTTTACGTTTAATTTTATAAGCCAAGATGAACCCTCGTGCTCATAAAAAGACAAATATATACGATACAACATTTAAATTATACCAAAATATTGGTATGACATTACTCAGCATGAGGACGCATTTTTGTATTTTTAAATGAAGAAACACTGTAACAATCAACAATAACGTAACGCATGTTACCGGAAAAAATCAGCAGTGCGCCGCTAGCGCATTTTTTTGTTACAATGACAACGTGTTACTCTTCATAGAAATGGTACTTTGTAAAAATGTTTCGAGGCAATTGTTTGTAATAGATTAATGTCACTGTATGGTAATTTTCATACTGATCTGACTTAAAATAAAAGTTTTAAAGCAAAAGTCCATAAACTTTTGGATAACCCCACGTATGTGCGGCGCTCAGTGATGTCAAATTTAGTCTAGTATCGTTTCTTTAAATTTATTACACATCAAGACTAGTGTTTTTGTAGTACTGGGGAATAAATATATAGACAATACATCAACTAGCTCTTAAATTATGCTAATTATTTAAAAGGCTGAGAAGCGTGTCAAATTCTCTTAACTTCTCTATCAATGTGTAGCTACTTGCCAATGTACAAAGGGAGCTAACTTATTTTATAAAATGTTGCAGATTAAATTTTATTGAGTTATCCCACCTTGGTTATTTTCAATACCTAAGGCAAATTAAGTTTTTTCAGTCAAACTTGCCGCTGTGTAAAATTTTATATGTAAGGTGTGAATTTAACTAAAGCAGTGACACAGTCTATCAATGAACTATTTGACATCAAACAACATATTGATTATAACATTGTTTAGATGTAACTGGATTCAGAAATGGATGCCATTTCAATGTTTCGCACCTAAACTCTAACATTACTAACTGTCTTTCTGATGAGACTTTAAAAACCTAGGTCCTGTGTATGATGCTTTACATCCTGTGTGTAAAGGAACCAAGGATACTTCTAGAACCAGGAAATCTTTTGTATCATGCACTATCCCTCAAAATCTAAAATGACTTATCTCTTCTGGGGATAGGTCTATATCAACGGTGCGGAACCAAAACCCTGTAACTCAATTTTGGCGCGAAAATCTTTTTTGCTGCATCCGCATCTACTAGACGTCCAACGTATTTCTGTCTAGTGGCCATCTTAGTAAGGCAATTGGCTATTTAAATGCGACTAGACAGAAATGCGCAGGACGGCTAGCAGATGCGGATGCTGCAAAAAAAGTTTTCGGGCCAAAATTGAGTTACGGGGTTTTGGTTAGGCACCGTCGATATGGATTGCATGGTGGCGAGGAAAAATAAAAGCATACTAACAAAAAATAACACCAAAAAACTAGCTATTGTGCTGTACAAAATGATGATAATAATTAAGGGAGTAAGTGGACAATGGAGGTGTTTATCATTTTATTAATTATTATCTACGTTTTGGATTAATGTGAGCCTTAATCAGGGTTTATTCTTGATAAATACAACAAAATGCTGCCCTAAGTACTCAATTGGAGGTCTGGAGTTTTTTGTCAACTCTCATATTTTCATCAGTAAATTATTTGTTTGATTGAAATTTTCATTTTTTAAACTATAGCAGCATTTATCATCAGATTCAATAGAGTCATGATCTATTTCATGAATAATTCTTTGATGATCACAGTGGACTGTGTCTGTCAATCTAGTCATTGATAATGTAGATAATATACCAATACCCGGTATTTAATGTTCAGATCTATAAATTTACTGTGAATAATAGAAAAATAGGAAATTTTCCTGTTTTTTTATTTGCATGATCAATCAATATCGTCTTGTACTCAATGGGTAATACTGGTATTTAACACGCAAACAGAAAGCTAGGCTGTAAGGATATCAATAGAGTATTAAATAGGGTTAACAATAATTGAATGGTAATATTATTATAAAGTCTAATAAATCCAATTGAAAAGGAATTAACGGATAAATACCAGTTGGGTGAAGTGATTTCTATGTCAGAGGCCCGACTATCACTGTAATGATATGCGCTGAAGTTTTAATTACATTCACTGGCTATTGCTAGGTATGTGAATTGTCTGGTAGGTGCCAGTCCGATTCGGTCCACGAGTCTGGGTTAGCAATTCAAAGATCGACCCATGAATCAGAAGTTACACTTTTCATTAAGACAAAATTGAGTGAATATTTGACAATTTTATTTTATTTTTGCAAAACTCCTAAACGTGACGCAGTCCCTAACAAGGTCAATACTAATATAAATATTAAGGGTAACCTCAATAATAATTATATAGGTACCTATTCCCAATTCCAAAGCTATGGACTAATATGTTCCCAAAATAAGGAGAAAAAACCTTGAGTACAGGATGTTTCATAATATCTGTCCCCATTACAAATGAATGCTATCTAGTATACGTGCATGCTATCATCTGATATTGATATCTTCATGTACTAATAGAAGGCCAACATTTCAACCTTTTATTTTGACTTAGTTGAATATTAGAAGTATGCACGTCCCATAATTAACGGCAGGGCCTCTTAATAATGTGCTATAACTTTATGAATGGTTTTAAAATTCCTTATAATATAGTGAGGTACTGTATTATTGTAAAACTAATTCATTCTATTAGCATTTAGTGATTGATTGATCTGAATTCATGTGAATTATACGAAATAATAAACTGTCATTACAGGAGTCACATAAAATATAGAGAAAGGTTTTGTCGGGTTTTGTGGCTTTTAAGTTGGATTTTTTCTTGCATATTTTTGTGGTTTCACGATCCTTGTGACTTCGTAAAGGTTCTTTTTAGTACGGGTTCTTGTAGTCTGTGATTTTTTAATACTTTGTGGCTTTTTTGTGGCTTTTTTGTGCCTTTTTCTGTTGAGTGCTAAATTCACTGTGGATTTATAATTATATATTTTCGTCTTATTTTAGTGAACTTTGATGGATTAGTTGTGATCTTATGTTTGCTGGAATTTTCAAGATTTTGTATAACTGGCTGCATGGTTTGCAGGGGCGTAGCTAGGACCTTAGCAATTTGTAGGCCCGTAAGTAAAGATGAAAGAAGTAGGGGGTCCGGGGGCATGCTCCTCCGGATTGTTTTATTCCTTGAAAGGTACTGGTGCGTTTTTGACGTATATTTGCGAGATCAAATTTCAAGTTAAAATTAAAAATAATATATGTTATTTTTTCTCGAAATGATGTGTAGGCCCAGGCCTAATGGCCTAGCGGCAGCTACGCTACTGGTTTGTTGAACCAGTTCAAGGATTGAAGAGTGTGATAGCTTATGATATATAGTTCTTAGTTCAGTAAGTTGCTTGGCTGCTTTAAAAGGATAAATGTTGTGTCAGCTGCTTAGTTTTATATCAGGGCTCGGCACGTAGCACACAGTCAGCTGGTCCAGGACCAGTGGTTTTCATAGAGGACCACTGACTGACTCTTGAAATGCTGGTAGTCCAATTGACAATGAACATTTCCAAGAAAATATTTTTCTTACAGGATCAAATTGTTTCTTTAAAAGAGAGCATGAATAAAATCTCATTTTAAACTTTTTAAAAAACAAAATAGTTTGGGTCACCTCAAATTTTGTCGGACCCGTATTTTACATAAGCTGCTGGGCACCGTTTTATCAACGTACTTACAGAAATTGTAAACTTACGATCAAATTTAAATTTTGTATAATTATTATAACAGCTTTACATTGGGTACAGCTGTTGTTTGTATAAAGACTTCATTAACTGAATCGTGATTAGTATAACAGCTCAAATTTCCACATTTTACAGTTGTAACAGTATTATAAAGAATTTAAATTTGACTGTAGTTTAAAGATTTCCGTAAATGCTTTGTTAAAACAGTACCCAGGTCCTTAAATGGGCCCTTTTTATAAACAAATAAGTAAGTGTCAAACCCTGTAAGTGTTGCTGTTTTGAATATAGGAATTTAAAAATTGTCCCTTTCAAGTATTATAAATTCAATGTGTGTCCGAAGACCGGCAGTTTACACATCAGTATACTTCAACAAATGGTTGTTTAATCCTTATAATTCCAAATTGACTTTTGAAACTATGCTTCGTCAATATAATATCAAGGAGAATGTTAAATTCGACTCTCGCACTATCTACAAAATGAGCTTACATTATGCATTCATACGCACAAGCCAACAATAAATGGTCACACACAATTGTAACGTATAGTTAATAACTAATTATAAGTTAATTATAAATAATTTCCTATAGGATCACCACAATATTTGTAAGTTGACATCGAGTGTGTATTTTTTGTGTATGACGAGGCCTTTAAGAATGAATGGTTGGGCCTTGAAGATCTGCTTTGCAAAGAGATTTGACATAATTATTGATTTTGTGGTCAAAGGTCAAGGTCACCATGACTTTTAACATAAACATCATCAGATTCGATCCTTGTCCTCAATTTACCATGACCTTTTAGAACTTTGATTGCTTGTGAACCAAAATTGTACTTTAATTTGACCAAATACCACTTTCAGTAAAAAATATGCCTAAATACTATAATCCCCATTGTCTCAGAACGGTTTTAATAATTTTTACTCATTATTATTGAATTGACTCCTTCAATGTTTGTGCTTAGTGTAAACTGATTATATAGATTAATATAAGTCTTTCACAGGACTTAGTAAATGGAATTAATGTTTGCATGAAAATTCCTTTTAATTTTGTATAAATTATGTAAATGTTTGTAATTCTAATCCTAATGTTGTTTTCTGTAATCTATTTGTACTATACAAATGTATCCTTATTCTGGTCAAATCAGTGCATTGACTGGAGACAATTCACATGCTCATTTCAGATTTTCCAGGGGTGTCATTACCTTCCTGATGAATCTTGAAATCCAGATTTTCATATCCTAAAAGAGCTAAGATGTCTGAACAAAATAAAAGTTATTTGATGAAAATATATTGAGAAATGGCAAAGTTACGGTCAATTGAATATGTTTTGAAGTAATTTCTTAATATACAAACTGATTCAAATATGGAAACAATCTTGTTTGTCAAAAATTGTTGACCTCATCTGATTTCCTAATTTTAAATTTGGCGCAGTTGACACCTTTGAGTTCCTCCACATGTGGAGAAGCTAGCTGTTGGTGGAAGAGCAAATTAGTAATTGGGTTAGATAAAAGTCTACAAAACTGAATCTGCAGTTGCAGTATAATGGAAAAAACCGAATAAAAAAAACTGACACATACACTGTAAAATCATTAATTTTTATGGGGGGGTTAAATTTTTTGGATTTAGTGGTTCACAAAATTTTGACCCTTGTATTTACTACTTGAAATGAAAAATCCATGAATAAGGGTCCCACCGCAATGGTCTTTTTTAAGCCTGTCTCACACAGAACACATCGCTTATACGGTTGGCCACCCGTGTAAACTGTACATACAACCGAACCAACCGTGGCCTTATCGGAGTTACACTCAGGCCATTCGAGTGTATCCGTGAAAGCTGTGTATGATTTATAAAACTTCAAAAAAACTGGCACAGGTGCCATGTCCGTGAATGATCGTATTAGCAATCGTACAAGACGGTGTGATACCGTATATATACAAACGCACTAGGGGTGTAACGGTACGCTCACCTCACGATATGATACGAACCGTCAATTTTTCTAACGGTTCGGTATATTTCGGTATGATACACTATTCTCTAACAAATGCTTAAATACTTTAATTTTTAAGTAATAATGATTGTGTTGCTTCTATAACAGCAAGTATTAGGCGCCTACCAACTATTTTAAGTGAATTAAGACAATATGAAGTATATCTCAATACGATTAAAACGAGTGATACATGGTAATTATATATAATCAGTAGACTGTCTGGATATTATTTTGTTCATAAAAAAGCATATACCGAACCGTACCAAAATTTAGAAGTCTTATATCGTGAACCGTGTGGGACTGAAGTCCGCGGTATTTCGTATATACCGCGGTATACCGTTACAGCCCTAAAACGCACATGAAGTCCACTCCATGAGTAAGCTCAACCATGTCAATATTGTATATAAATTGTATGGAACAAAAGTCAGTGGGACCGTACGTAAACCCTGTAAATGTCAAGTTAAATGAGTAAAAGTCGTGTTTGATCATTCTAGGCCGAAACAGACCGTACTTATAACCGTTCAACAATCTTATGAAAACCGTTTTGCAAATTGTGTTCAAACTGTGACAAACCTTGTTTCTTAGAAGTAGAATGTTGTAACTACCAAATCGATATTTTGAGAAAACACGGAAAATCTGTCTGACATTTACGCTTTACTTATGGTAAAACAAACATTTACAACTTCATTTTGGTCAACATGACAAGTTCAGATTTTTATGGAAATGAGCTCATAAATTAAGAAGCGCCTTGTGATGCTTATTCTAAATATGTATGAATCTTAAAAGGTCGTAAGTGGCACTTACGACCTTCTAATTCTAAGCCATCGAAGTATATCTGTGCTTTGTTTGTACATAATCAAGTCTAAATCAGACCAGTCAACCCGTGTATAACCGAGTGTTCTGTGTGAGACAGGCTTTACCAAAACCTTAAATTTTCATCCCATCAAAATTAAATGATTTTAAAATAAATCGGCAGCTGCAGTATAATGGAATTTTTTTTGTTGCTTGAAACCCTTTAAATGACAGCGGACAACTTTCACATATATTTTATATTTAATATTATTCAACGAAGCTTAAGTGACAGTTCTCTTTTTTACGATCAATTACTGTTAACGTATGTACCACTTCAAGGAGATAATGTTCCTGTCTGGCCATTTAAAATAAATGAGCAATAGCCACTGTGATCGAGGGTTGTGAGAGTATTTACTTTTGTAGCAATTTCAATATATGTTATTGATCAACTAATTGTAGAGCGGCTTCAGTTTGTTTCACCGAGACTGTGCAATTATAGGTATAGGATAGAACATGAGTAGCAGTTTTATATTGTATGCTTAGACGTCACATAGTGTATGCTAACTATGCTTAGACGACAATTAAGCCGATAAAAAAGCAATTGATGTAAGGAATTGTAAGCGGTGCTAGTGCTTGGTGATCGTTTTGTGTACTGTTGTTTCCAGCGTGCCGATAAAACCGCTGATCGGAATTAAAAGTGCAATTGGATTGTTATTTGATTAGATAATGTTTAGCACATGTTCGGCAATGGAGAGCGCATTAATGTCTTAAGTTTGATGAGTACATTGGAATATTGTTAGTTGTCATGGTTTTGTTATTCCTGTCAGCTGTTTCAAATGCTAATCTGAATTTAAGGTGCGACTGAATTGTAGTTTAAAGCAATTATTGCTAAAAGAGCTATTGAAATATTTTTGTTTGCAACTGTACAGTTCAATACGATTGGTGGGAAATAGTTGTCAGTATCATTTGTTTGGTAATTCCTGTTGCTATGGAAACTCTTGGAATGTTATTTGGTGGGTAGTTCCTGTTGCTATGGTAACTCTCAGAACATTATTTGGTTGGTAATTCCTGTTGCTATGGTAACTCTCAGAACGCTATTTGGTGGATAAAACCCGCAATTTGGTGAGAAATTCCTGTTGCTATGGTAGCTCTTAGAATGTTATTCGGTGGGTAGTCTCAGAATGTTTGTTTTGCATTGACTTCCTGTTGTTATGGTAATATCATTTATGGAGGTTTAATCATAATGTGAGTTTGTACTTTAGTTCTCAATAAAACAGTTTGTGTACATTTAGTATCATGTGACAGTGCATTCAAAGAACTTGCCAAGGATTAATAAATGCGGACATGCTGAAACGACAAAACATAAAATATCAACATTTGAAAAAAAGATCAATAAACATGTAACAATGGAAACAGATAACCTGTGTTTAAATGTTGGAACAAACTTTGCATGTGAAAAATAAAGTGTAAATTTAAAGATTTGTAACTCAACTTATTCGAATCATCAAGTAGTTTTAACCCTTATGGACTGAACATAATTCCTGCAGTAGTTTCGTGTTTGAATCAATAATTACTTGTCCATGCATCATGAGAATCGGACATTTATAATACCCGGTAGTGCTGATTTTGCAGATTGAACAAAGCAAAGTGTTTTATAGACATGATACTGTGAAATCAAAGGGAAGTAATAACTCATGATACTGTAAAATCAAAGGGAGGTAATAACTCATGATACTGTGAAATCAAAGGGAGGTAATAACTCATGATACTGTGAAATCAAAGGGAGGTAATAACTATGATGACTAGCACTTGTAAACTAACCACATCAACTCCGATAGATCCTCGACGTACACAGTCAGCTGTAGATTCACGCGTGTTCATAACTGACCTTGACCTACATGATCACGGTGATGACGAGGCCGAGCCGGATGAAGATATTCTGGACACGAGCTCGGTCGAGCACCATTTTATTCCAGTAAGTTTTATTTGAGTCTCCAGGGAAGACTTGACCTCGAAATTGAATGTATCTGAGTAGTCTTCACAGTCCTAGTTTTATGTTCCTCTTAATCTTTACACTTTATCTAGTGAGAAGCAGTGGTCTGGAGGTGGTCTTAAGGATAGAGAGGTCCTGGGTTCAACCCACGTCTTGACCACTGCACTGTTTAACTCTTCTCAGTAAGAATAACCCACAATAATATTAATAAAATAATGTTCCACTGCACCAAGGTGTATGTGACTTGGAACATTTGAGGATAGTGTGTATTCCTTTGCGCCACATTTTGATGTTGGCTGCCACACACACACAGGCGAGAACTAGTCTCCCCAGGAAGACTAGAACGCAGGTTTTCTTAGGTTACTATAGCCCGATGACCGAGGAGAAATTAAATATGAAAGGGTGGTTGAGCGGCTAAACAGCTGAAAACAGCCCTACAAAATTGGTAACTTTTTTGTACAAACCTTTTGCAAGGTGTACATATACTATAATTCCAAACTGCGAAACTATCACCCCTAACGCTTCATGTAGTCATGACACTTTTCTTGTTTCTATTATCATTGTACAATCATGTAATATACTTCACTAACATTTATGTAAAAGTATGATATTTTTATTATAATTCATGACGTGATATAAATTACTGTAATATTGATCTGGTGAATCAATTTTTAAAAAAGGATTGTGTGTTTGCATTATTGAGAATGGAATTCAATCACAATAAACTATTATGTGGAATCAAATGATAAATTCAATATTTAAAACTTTTGAGGAAATGAAAATAGAATTGATTTATTAAATTTGATGGATGTTATGTAAATTTAATACAGGTTATTATTATTTTGTATTTTAATTGGCATCATTTGACATTTGATTATCAATTTGAGGGTTCAGTGCAAAACTATGGCAACAACATCAATTGATATAGCCACATACCATAGTATTGCACTGAGTCCTCAAATTGTTCATGCTAAAAATGTTGTAAACCGGCTTCCATTGTTAACAAGAAAATTGATTATTCTTTGGAACATATCCGCAGCATTTTAGATCTTTGTTTATATGTCAACTCTAAGGAAAGGGAGGTCACTGTGTAATATTAATGATGCATTCCGGTACCTAGTGATCTCCCTTGGCTATGAAATTATTATGAACCTCATTGAAACCTATGTTGATTAGTCTCCGCTGATAGACCTTACTGACTATGAGCCTGAGTGTTCTATAGAACCTGAGCAGATCCTGGCTTCAACTCCACAGTATACATCACTGGCTTAGAATGAGAAATTCAAAATCTATATTTTGAGAAAAAAAGGAAACTACTCTTTACTTATAGAACAATCAACTTTTTAAACTTCCGTTTCGTCAACATGACAAGTTCCCATTTTCATGAAAATAGACTCATAAGAAACACCTTGTGATGCAGATTTCAAATATTTGCGTGAGTCTTATAAGGTGGTAATATTAGTACTGAAGAACTTCTCAATCTAAGCCAGTTACATATTAATATGGTATGTTCTTCCTTTTCTTTGAATTAGAGTAATGGTCTTTTGTGTTCTCATATGAAAAAAATTGAACCGGCGGATATCGGCATTGAGAAGTCGCAAATTGTCACCCCGTGCGAATGAATCAATTAATTAAGGGATCCAAAACAGGAAGGGATGTACCCTTCGGAGATAGGCCCACAAAGGAGACGAAAAAATGCAACAATTCCTTTCATGGGAACAGATAGTCATGACAACCCTAACTCTTGTACTGTAAAATCATTAATATTAGGGGGATTAAATTTTGTGAAATCAAATCCCATCGAATAGTTATTTTGCTCTTTGTATTTATTACCTGAAATGCAAAATCCATGAATTAACATCCCATCGAAATGGTCTTTTTGCCAAACACCTCGAAATTTTGTCCCATTGAAATGAAATGATTTTACAATACATTGATGAATGATTATAGATATGACAAGCTAAAGTCGACATATCAAAGTCAATAGCCTTGTCTTGTCCTACTTTGTCCAGTATCTAGACCAAAGCATAGAAAACAGACCACTAAATAGCATTAACAAGTCTGTTTATCATAGGTAATACCATTGATCAAAATCTCCCAATGGGGGCTTGTATTGAAGTGCTGAAGTAGTCTTTCATGTTAAACTTGGTTGGTTTTTATGTTTTTTTGAAGTATTTAATTTTTTACTTACATTATGATAAAATGATCAAATTTTGTTTTCAAAGATAAACATGGACCACTTGCTTGGTATGTCCAATTTTGCAAGTCTATTAGGAACATGTTGGAGAGTCTATAGTTCAACATGACTCAGTTTGATACCTGAGACAGCAATATAACAAAGTCTTTAAATGAGGTACTTACAGTACATTACTTGTTGCTAGGATTTAATTTTGTTGAATTAATAAAACATTGAAACAATTTGAATTTAGTCGTCCAATATTCAATAGTCTCAAACTAGTGTTCAACAAATATTAGCCATTGAAACTAAATAGTACCCCGAATGGTCCACTTTATTTAATTACAACTCACCGATACTCAATATTTATTATTTAAGCTTGGTTTAAGGCCTGAAATAAAATTGTTTGATTTCTCTTCCTGCTGTGTGATATACGAGGGGTGTTCCAAAAATAATGTACTTGCATCGGTGCTCATATAGCGGAAGTGCTTTTGTTCATTTAAATTTTAATCAGGACACACCTTTTTAGCCGGTCAATCCATTTTTGGAAGCATTTTTCATACTCTTCAATGGGGACACCCATCAGACACTGATAAACAGCAGATCCAAGGGCATTTCTCAAATTGTATCTGGGCCTTTCAGATAAATGACATTCAAGTTTTGGAAAGAGAAAATAGTCGCAAGGGGCCAAGTCTGGCGAATACCGAGGGTCAGAAGGACGGTAAAATTCTCTGACTATAAAATGTCAGTCACAATACGTGCCTTGTGAGCAGGTGCATTATCATGCAAAAGTCGGACATACTTAAGTCTTGTTTTGGTGCGGCAACTTTTGTAGTAGTTCTTCAATTTTCTCAGAACAACGTTTTTATAGAACCTGCCTGTGACCATTCCGCCTTTTGGCACCAGGATTTGATTAGCTGGACCCTTAATAAATTGCATGATTTCCACGAAATAAAGCACAGCTGACATTATTTATGGAGCACCCTTCGTATTATAGTCCGCTAAAGTTGCGCTTGACATAACCCCAAAAATCTATTGAAAAATCAGAAGAAGTTTTTTCGAGAAAAAAATAGCGACATCCTCTCAATATCACTATGCCCCAGCACAAACTGATGCAGGAGGCATATAGTGATTGTCCTGTTTGTTTGTTGTTTGTTTGTTTGTTTGTTTATTCATTCGTCTGTCTGTCTGTCTGTTTATTCGTTCGTTCGTCTGTCTGTCTGTTTATTCGTTCGTTCGTCTGTCTGTCTGTCTGTCTGTTTGACTGTACGTCCGTGTGTCTTTTAAAAAATGTGGGCATTCAAATAGTTCATCAATGCATTGCTTTCAAACTTGGCATGCTTGATACTTGTTTACCATCATAACACAATATAACAAGAAGGTCATAACTACCAAATCGATATTTTGAGAAAACACAGAAAAACTGTCTGACATTTACTCTTTACTTATGTGAAACAAACTTTTACAACTTCAATTTGGTCAACATGACAAGTTCAGATTTTTATGGAAATGGGCTCATAAGAAGCGCCTTGTGATGCTTATTCTAAATATGTATGAATCTTAAAAGGTCGTAAGTGGCACCTATGACCTTCTAATTCTAAGCAATCGATATATTGTCACTTTTAAAGCCATATTACACTATCAAACATTTCAACAGAATTATGGCCCTTGAATGACTTTAAGTAAGCATTTTTTGGACTCGGATTTGGTTAAAAAAAAAATTCCTACCTTAGGTATACCCAACACTAAATGACACTGGACACAGAAAAGTAAACAAACATTTAGTTATGTTAGGCCTTACAGCAATTAATCAATTTGTATTTTACGTAGGAAACACCTATTGATCTGAGATAGTTTATATACTTAGCAACTTTGTTATGGGTCAAGTTTAGAACTAAAAATGAAGTTATATTGACAAAGTGCTGAGCAAATAACCCTTGGACATCAAAAGGAAAAATTGAAAGTAATTTTTTTTAATGATTTTTAAAAATAATTATCAAGTATAATTATGAACTTATGAACCAAAGACAAATATCTTCATATTCCATTTCTTTTATTATTTACAATTAAATTTTAAGTTTGGTTCAATTTTGATTTACTCGGGATGGTATTAACCAAGTATGTTAGTCAGTAATGATCTGAGAGATGATCTTAAAATCTTAAAATTTCCTGAAGTGTGTGTGCCAAACAGGGAAATCAAGATTTTTAATTAGGCCGCAGCATGGCTTAATTAAGTGAGCTCAAAAATCGCTGAGTTCCATCGTAGATTTTTTATTAAGTCCTTAATCATTGACATTCGGCCAATCAATCTATATAATAATATAATATCCTCAAAAACTTTCAATTATTTATATTGATCATATTGTTGTTCAGCGTCCATTGAACTTAATTTCCATTGTTTTGAATATTTTTCTCCAAATAACTATATGAATAAAGCCTCTTGCCTAGCATATTGACAGTAAGGCCATACAAATCGGTTTTTATGTTTAGCGTCGTCATGGGCCTAGGTTTTGAAGTCAGTTTTCGAAATAAAAAAACATTAAAAAACTATGAATTTTCTTGATTTTCAAGGTATTTACTCTGGTAAATTTGTGTTTCGATAAATTTTCATACTAAGGCCAACATTAATTTTACTTAGAATTCATTTGCTGAACACCCTTTTGTTCAGGTATTGCCACTCAGATGTGTAAATGCAACTATACTGGTCCCAGGGCCACCATTTTACAAAGACTTATATAGGGAAAAAATATTAAAATATTCTTGCCTAAAACTACACTGCCTAGAGTTTTGATAATTGGTATGTAGAATCATCTTGTGGTTTTCTATAGTTCGATTTCGAGCATTGAGCCGTGACTGCACTTTTAAAGTTTAATAAATTCGGCGATAAAGCTTGTTGCGGCATTGACTAACTGCGCTAAATTGCCAATTGATAAATTACACATATTAGTAAGTATCATATCTTTAAACCATGACTATTGAAATCAATAAATCACGGGTTACTCGCCCAAATAGACTCGTCTTTAGAAAAGGTCATGGCTCAGGGTTCAAAATTGAACTATACCAAGATGTTCAAATTATTCCCTTGGGTGAAAACTATGCAGGGCATGTTTCATGTATAATCAGGTGAGCAATATTTGGCCATCATGGCCCTCTTGTTTTGGAAATGCTTTAAATTGTTTGTTTTCTTGTATAGGTAGCTATGTTTGAGAAAGACAGACTGTTTTCTTGTAAAGGTAGCTATGTTTGAGAAAGACAAACTGTTTTCTTGTAAAGGTAGCTAAGTTTGAGAAAGACAAACCTGACGCTAAACATAAAACTATTTGAGAACAATAATTAAGCGAGTAGGTGGAACCACACCATTAAAACTATTTGGTATGGCCTAATCATGTTGAGTGGGCTACATAATCAGATTGACATTGATTGCATGGCTACATCAAATGGATGTAATATGAGTCTCACTTGATTACCTCCCTTTTACATCGATGTAAGACTCCAGTGGCAGCCTTGTTTCTATTGTTGTGTCAATCAAGAGGTCTATTAATCACAATATAGATTTGGCCTTTTAATGACTGAAATATGGTTCACTGTTGAAGTTAATTAATTATTAATGACTTAAGGCTAAGTGTTAAGTGGCAAGTTACTAAGAAGTTTACTAATTACATGAAAAAGTTATATTTGTTAATAATATTTGCTCTTTTCATTAATAATCAATACATCTTCATACAAACGGAAATATATACCAGTTTATATATTGCAATTTGAGGGCTCAGTGCAAAACTATGGTACATGCCTCTATAAATTGATGCATTTACCGTAGGTTTGCACTGAGCCCGCGAATGGCTGTTCAAATGAGATATTTTCTACACTTTTGCATCAAGAATCGAGAAATTTCTTGTACAAATATAAACTTCTAGTGGTATAGGTTCAGCTGAGTGAAGGAAAAGTTCTTTGTAGTTTAATTAAAACTTTAAAAGTAATCATGAATTGTATTGAAAAAAATAGTGAGCTGACTTGAGTTTTTGTTGGCGTTTAAATTTATCGGCATTTTAGGAAAATTTATGTTTGCAGACATTTTCAATTAAGTGGCAGGATAATTAAAGTTGTATTTTATCTTCTCCTTTGTGAAGAGCTTACCGAAGACTAATGACATAACATGACCTCATGAAAAAAAAACATGAAAAAAAAGTTCAGATCACAATATTAGAAACTGTTCAAACACATTTTTTTAAAACATAACTGAAGTATCGGTGAAAGTTTAATTTAGTTTTTGAAATGTTAGAATGTTTGAACACGGAAAAGTCATTTGTTTACCAGAGTTAATCTTCACGGATATTACGAGCCCAGTGTGATGTCAGTCTAATGTCAGATGATAGCGACTACGAGATACATGTACATGCAAACTTATCAATATTGTCAAAGTTATCTCTAAAAATGCACTCGATCTGTGTCGGGAGGATTCGATTGTCGGGGAATTTAAAACTCACTTTGTGAAAGTTTTATGACTTTTTTGTGTGTTTGAAATTGTCCTATATTTATTTTTACTGAATGAGTTGTGGATTTCATTTGCTGGATGAATAAAACAAATATTTATATCGTAGACTATTTTATGTCCAAAATAAAGATGTTTATTTATTTCTATATGGAATAATTGTGGATTTGATAAACTGCATATCAAGCAAATATTTATTTATAAGTTATTTATGCTCAATTAATGTCGAAAATAAAAGAAATATTTACACATTTGAGTGACCAATTTTATGGAGAAAATGAAGACGTATTGACACATTTATAGCAATAGGTCTGTCATGTTAGGAGAATAGAAGTGTTCTATTGGATTCAGTGCTTATAGATGTGTTAGCTCATTCTATCACTACATATTGACGTGCCTACCTAATTTGTAGTTTATTCAGTTGTAGCAAAAATCGAATACATTTGTTTCCGATAATTTTTCAATATTTGATAGATTTTAAGAATTTATTTGAGCAGAAAGGATTATAGAAAAACTTGTGTACTTTTTAGGATAATTAATAAGCGTTCACTGTGTTACCTCACTGTCAACAATAATGATAAAAAATTGTTGTTCAAAATTAAAATTGCAAAAAGAAATTGACAAAAACAAGTTCACATGACATTGTACACTGTAAAAGAATTATTACATACAGTGAAATAAGATTCATACGTTGCGGAGGAAGTACAGCTAAAACAAGTATGAAAATGGATATTTCAAGGAAATTTTATAAATAGTGATAATTAATTTTAATTGGTTGCCATGGAAACCTATCTAGGGCAGGCGGCTTTTAGGGCCTCATTACGCCCTGCACGAATACTAAATGTAGACAAAAGAAAGGTAGGAATTATATTATAGACTTTGAAGTGATTAATAAGCATAATAAGCCTTTTTACGCCTTTCATGTGATTCCTCATCTACTAAATTGTAAAAAAATAATTTTCTGCTTAAAAAGCCTCATCAAGACTTTTTATGCAAAAAATGTAGAAATTTTTTATGTGTATTTGTCTTTTGTAATGTGACCCTTGTTTGACAGCGGGTCTCTCTTAATTAACAAATAAAATATTAAAAGTGGTCTTGATTGGATATTAATTCACAGCTCTTAATTAATTTGTTGACTGGTTTTGTAATTAATTGATATTTGTTCACAAAACTGGTGGTTGTATATCAGGGATTTTACAATTCCGGAATATGTCCTGATTCATTGCATCAGGAAGAATGAAAAATGCACAAAATAAAAGTTTCTTGATGAGACAATTCAAACAATTGACAAAGTTAATATGGTTATTTTAAGTTGGTTAATCTGAATATAAACAGTAAACCTGCTTAAAGTGTAAGGATGTGTCCTTATGACATCTGAAACAGACTTGCAGCTCGTTTTCAGGATTGTGCATAATTACGCCTCAGAACAAGGACCTGTGTATAAATGCAAAACAGCAGCTGCTGCTTAATTATTGAAACAGTGTACAGTTTTGTAAAAGCATTTTGTATGTTTTTTACATGAAGTAATGTCGTGAAATGCAATGTTGTCATGGAATGTTAAAAGGATTTGTCTCAAACACAGAACTAATCAATTTCACTTTCCCATTGTATTGATTCCTCTCACTTTATATTGAACTTAGGAAATGTGGTTACCCTATAAGACATTTTATCTTGTACAAATATTTATTTTGAAAAAGTTCTTAAATATATTAAAATTTTACCAATGTTATGAAGTAGTGTGAAAACAAATACTTTAATGTTGCGGGCTTATCGATATACGGTACTAACATATTACCCAGCACTCAATGAGTGCTTACAGCTTCCTTGATTTAATCGACACTCCTCAACGATTCATAATCTAGTGACTCCTCAATACTTAAAATGGGTCAGGCAAGATCAAACTAGGGTTACATATATCGCTGTACTTCTTACGTCCTCATAGGACTGATACATGTTTAAAATTAGCGCCATTATGCGCTTCTTATGAGCCTCTTTGCATGAAAATTGGAACTTGTCATGTTGACCAAACTGAAGTTGAAAAACTCGCTGCTTGTTTAACTATATGTTAAAAGACTAATTTTTGGACTGTTTTGTGTATTGTTTTCTCAAAATACTGATTTGAGACAAAGACATTTTATTCCTCTGAAAATTACATTATATTCCTTTTTCTATGATTGAACATTTTTAAGGATCTGTGATGATTAGATATTCAAATTCATACTGTAAATATCACTGCTCGAATGAACAAGTACTTGTTCTGGACATCTGAACAAGTGCTAATTTCCCAGACTGCACTTAGAACATGTCAAGAAATTGGTGCAATTTGACATTTCCAATTAGTTTTTCAATTCATGAATTTTTCGTAAAAAATAACATTTTGATGGATTTTTGCATTTCGTAAAAAATAACATTTTGATGGATTTTTGCATTTCAGGTAATAGGGTAAAAAATATTGTTGTGAGATCTGATTTCGTGGTTGAAGGTGAACCACGAAATCCGACATGATAATTAATGATTTTAGTTATTTTTAGTTATGATGGTCTAAATTATACCTGGAATATTGACTGTTTGTAATCAATTTCTGTTCAGGTGTCCATTGATTTTCTTTTAATCATACTTACTGTATTTGCTTATGTTTCAATTTTGACACACTTTGATATTGATTGTTCAATTTTAGGCGTTAAGAAGACTTACTGTCAATTCAATAAGTGATACTACGTAACGTTAAGGAAGTATGCCATTCAAAAGTATAGCGGGACTGCAGTTAATTTAGTTACACACCAAGCTAAACCTAGAGATTAACATTAAACATAGTTTACCTGATGAACAAGCTTATGTTTATAACCGTTCTCATGTTACTTTTGAACAGACTTAACTTGAGTATAGCATACTATTACAGGCTGATTTATGACATTTACTTTGAAATAGGGCTTATATTATAAACTGTAAAATCATTTAATTTCGATTTGTCCCAAAATTTCGTGGTTCATCAGTCCTTTAACTATGAAAATGCAAAATTCACAAGGTCCCATTGAAATGGTATTTTCAATCAAACCCACAAAATTTTGTCCCATCAAAATTAAATGATTTTATAGTAAAGAGAGCGAGCACGGAGGTGAGGAGAGATAGAGGGGTGGGGGGAGGGGTTTTTACAGAGTTTGTGGGAGAGGGGTCCCCAGAGTAAGTGTCAAAGGATGTATTAAGGTTGTGAACTTAAACTTTTAAAATATGGAATTTGCAATTGGACATGAACAGTAAAACCTCCCTCCCAAAAAGACCTTGGATATGATCTCAACTCCTTGAAAATCTTTCAATTAAAATTGAAGTCTATCTTTATTTTGTATGTTTAAAGTCGCCGGAATGTAAGTTTTTATGCAACGGAAACTACTGATGTGGAGGCATACAGCGCTGTTCCAGCCACCTATCAGTCCGTCCGTTGATTCGTTACAAAATGTTGAGACTCAATTTTTTTTATGTCCATCAACACAGTTTTGTTTGCTAGTTTTATAGAGCATCCTGGTAACCAATTTGATAAAATGCGTGAAATTCCAGCATTATTTTGATGTCACAGACTTTCAACAGATACAGCAGATTGGAGTGACATGTAAATTAATGGACAAGATCTCAAAACATGAAAAAATTGTTGAACTTAAAAATTTAAATCAAGATTTTATTTGTTTACTTTCAGACAATAAGTCGGAACAGTACAAGATCAAGAAGGTCACATGCGGAGAATTCCGGGTCAAATGCTTTCAATAGAGGTCAAAGTTCGGACAGTGACAGTGATCATGAAGATGGAAAGATTGAGATAGATTTCCACACAGTGGACATTCATGATGAGAAAGCCTTTGATACAGATCTGGAAGTCGAAGGTAATACAACAAGTGCATGAGTGGGTCCAGGGGGATGGGGGAGTGAATAGAAGAGGTGTCAAATTTTCAGATTTATCCAGAATTCTGGATTTGTCATTCCTTCAAGAGCAATGACTTTTGACTTAAGTTAAAGTTATTTGATAAAAATGTTTCAAGAAATGGCAAAATAATGGTAAATTAATCTCCTTAATACAACCTGAAATAATGTCATTGAAAACCTCTAATGTATGGCAAAAATGTTTTGCCGAATATGGTTTTAATGGCCCTGTTGACATCCCTGGAATATGTAGTCAGACTCCTTCCTGAAAAAAACCCATTCTGAGAATATTGTTTTCAAATGTCGAGCAATTAACCTTTATTTGCCAGTCAGTTTTTGGATTTGAATCTGGTGGTCGCCAGATTAGATGACAAGCCATGGCAGTACATATAAGAGCTATTGTACTCACACAGGGCATCAAGCTCATAATGTCCATAGTAATGCCTGCAATTTGGTGTGCATGTACATGAACTCCATAAGATTTTTGGCTAGTTTCTATTTGAGTATATTCATGCTCATATATCATTCAAGATGCATAAATGAAACTTGGTATATAAATAAATACACTCGTTTGTATCCATATAGATTTGAACATGTTAACTTTAATATCACGAATGTTGACACAATGTCATAGTATTTTCTTCACTGCATGATGTTCATGTGCACCTCTGAATAAATCTTTTAAATAAATTGCTCCAGCATCTGCTGATGCAAAGGCACTACTAACACTGTGATTGTCCTGTTGGTACTTCCTTTCCTCCGTCCGTTCAAAATGTTAAGCAAAACATTCAAGTTGTTGAAACTTGGTATACTTATTTACTATCATAAACACAATTACATTATCAGGGCCTCATATAAAACTATCAAGCATTTCAACAGAATAATGTCCCCAAAATGAGTGTTTTGACTTTACTGACCACCATGGGGTCTTGGGTTCGAATCCCAGCCAGCCGGGTGAGGGTTATTATATGATTTTCATCCTATTAAAGTAGAATAATTGATTAAAACATAATTGCATTCTCCATTGTTGCATGCTCACCTACACCGTGTACACAGCTAGTCGTAAGATGAATCCTCACATAGTGGACGGTATCTTGGATTTCCAGAGTGTACGGCTAGCATATTGTGAACAAGCTGCTTTACTGAAGGGAGCTGGCCCACCTGATACTACCAGTATGCTAATCTGTTGTTGTTGTAGACTATACTATATAAATAAACCTTGTGTGGTAGTTACCTCCCCTTGATTTTGTTTTTATGAGCTTTATCATGCTCTTGTAGTGTTGTATGCTGTAATGCACCAATCAATTGAAACCATGCTCCCTGTGAGGCCTCTAAACTGTGGAAGGGATGTTTTGTAATTCTCTCCCTTAGTCTGTATTTTGAGTTTCATCCTGGGATGGTATTCAATACTGATCTTACTTGACTTAAGAATAGGGGCAACCAATCACATCACACCATATTAAACTCTCAGCTAGTGACAGGCGATATATATTATTTAATTGAAGAACAAGGATATCCAATCATATAAGCGCCTTTTACTGACCAAGAGTTTAACATGGTATGTTCTGATTGGTTGTCCTTATCCTTTAAGTCAAGTAAGATCAATATGAAATACCACCCCAGCTCTAGTAGTGTTGTACATTATAGTTTCATTATGTGTAGCAGTTTGCCTGTTACGTGATTAAACTTTTATGGAGTCATCATTATAATTTCTCCATTTATTTGGATGTTGTTTATTTTTGTATGTTGGACTGTAATTGTGTGTAAGTATCTAAATAATGAATCTCTGATAGTCTGCAATTATTTATTATCTCTTCTTATTATAATTCTTTTTTTCACAACAGAAACCCTGTCACCTGGTCTTTACACGAGTCTTGCCCTATATAAGGCTGACCTTGAAAAATTCTCTGCTTGGCATTGTCATCTTATATTATGCCTACTCATAAAATCTCAGCAATTCAGCCATTTGGCCTTCAGGAGTATTCCTCTCACAATAGGATTGAATGGACCCTACCACGGAGGAACTCTTAATGTACGTCCGTGACCCACCAAAAGGTTGGGCAGCAGTTCCAAACAAAGAATTTTTAAGGCCAGCTGAAATATGAAGTTGAAATTGTGGAATAGTGAAATCATGAATTTAGCATGAATATAATTGTACCATTTTGTTGTCACTGTATTCATATTAGATTTTAGTTATACAATTTCAGTTATTTGAATTTTCAGATAATCCGCAAGGTGAAAAAGAAAATGTATTATATTAACTAATGTGTGAACTGGTGTAACACAGCATGCCAAATAATTGTAAATGAAACATATACTTATAATAATAATGATAATAATGATAATAATAATAATAATAATAATAATAATGATTAAAGTAATGGATTTGGTGCTTGAAATTGTTCCATCACCATTTAATATGTAACAGTTGTTTATAGTACTTAACCCTTTAACACCGAAATCATAATTTAGGTCAAGTTTGAAACTAGGTTGATGTCTGTAATATCTAGGTCATCTTATGTCAAGGACGTATGCTCAATTTGATCCTCAGGAAACTTGATCAGATTGTTTGTGCAAGGTTTGAAACTGATCATTTTCTCTACAGTTTATCAATACTTCTGGCTAGGTTACCTGAGGTCAAAATCGTTTCATGTAACTTTAGTTTCATTAATTATTATTTTGTATGAGGTAAAGCTTGTAATATATGTCAAGCAATTGTGTGCACTTGTAATACTATATGACATTGCGTAAGTATGATTATCTTTTACAAAGAAAAAAATTCTAAATTTCATGGAGCATTGGTGTTATTATTATTTATAAGTTTCCAAATGTTGTATTGATATTTTTAGATTGGAAGGCACCCCCTACACCAAAACCGAGTAAGATTCTATATAAATGTAGCAGGGTCATTGTCTTATCACACAGTGTCTATCTGGTGCTTATAACTTGCTTCTGTACATACATAGCTGTTGTCTTCTATATGATAGTCCTGGTATTTTCCAGGCATGTGTCTGATGTCAGGTTTTCGAAAACCTGAAATTTCCTTCTTTGTCTCTATTGAACGTGTAATTGCATGTGCTTTAAAACCGGGATTTTTAACCTCGGGAATGATTGCTATTTACCAGGCCTGTATGATATAATAATTATAATAATGTTGTCATCACAAGATGCTGTTTATTTGTTTTCCTCAGCTTCTGAGGATTCAATTCAACACGGTGGACATACCACATGATGTTTTGGCTAAGACCACAAGTAAATATTTGTCAACAAAAAGTCAAAACAACCGTGGGTGCTTTCATGAGTACCGGTAGTACTTATTCTCAGCTTGAACATCAAACTTGTTTTGTTGAAATCGGCCAAAAAATATAAAACTTTCTGTTTATTTTTAACCTTTTGTTGACAGACTTTTACTTGTAGTCTTAGCAAAAAAGTAAAAAAAAAAAAAAAAGTTACCAATTTTCTAGGGCTCTTTTCAGCTGTTAGGCCGCTCAAGCACCCTTTGACATTTTTAACTCCCCTGGTCATTGGGCTACATATGGAAACCTACACTCGTGTCTCCCTGGGGAGACTATTTCTATCCTGTGGTGTGGCAGCCAACATCGATCTGCAATGCCCAGGAATAGACACTGCCCTCACAGGTACCATTTTACACCATGGTGGAGTGGAGCTGTGGGTCTTGCTCAGAGATTTTGACCAGTGGTCCAGAGGGGGATCGAACCCGGGACCTCTAGATTCCGAAGCGCGCGCCCTACCTCTAGGCCACCGCTCCCCACAAAAAGTCACATTGTATGTCCACTGTGTTCAATAGCTGCCACCACTAATGTGGTGTATAAGTTGGTGAGAAAAGCATGAAATGTTAGACAGAATTATTGCAAAGTTAAAATCTTGATTCACAGAGACAAATATTTCTTTCTTAATGCTATTTCAGTAATTTTTTGTAATTTTGACAGGACCACTTTTGTGCCTTCACATGGCTATATATGCCAGTGTTGGATATAAGATGTCTGTTTGCTTCACTGACGCCATACAGCCACTGGGAGTCATGTTATTAATTCCCTTTTTTACAAAACAAATGAGTTTAATGTGTGCTTATAATTTATGACAAGTTTATGTTGAAACTACGTGCTTCTAGATGTTAATCCTAGGAATAATGTCAATCACATTTTATTTTGGTAATTTTATTTCTTTAGATTTAGCTGGTCACTTTCTAGATGGTTCATATGGTAAGACTTTGCACCATATTTGATTTTTGGGAATTTTAGGGTTTTTTTTGGGAACAAAGGTCTTTCAATCATATAATGTACAGATCCTACAAATAATCAATCTGGGAGCAGATTAGGGGTCAGAGGCAGATCCTTTTTATTCAGGCCCAGTCACATATACACTAAATGATAGGTATATGAGGGTATTGATCCACAACTAACTACTGATCCATCTTTCCATGGGAGAAGATTTTTTTTACCAAATTAACGTTCTTACCGTTCCTGTATAATTACCCCCCTTCCCCATTTATAATATATTACATTCAAGTTTTATTTATGATTTTAACAATTTATTCCAATAATGCTATAATATTATTTGAATTCCTTAATTTATGATTTTAACAATTTATTCCAATATTTATTGCTATAATATGATTTGAATTTCTTTATTTATGATTTTAACAATTTATTCCAATATTGCTATATTTAAATTCCTTTATTTATGATTTTAACAATTTATTCCAATGTTGCTATATTTGAATTCCTTTATTTATGATTTTAACAATTTATTCCAATTTCAATATTGTTATTTGAATTCCTTTATTTATAGCTTCATCCCATTATAATATTGCATTTTTATTCCCCTCCCTGTTACTTACAGTTATGGTGGCTGATTTGAGCCGTGTAATGAAAGTCGCTTTTGTCACAACAACGCAACGATACAAAAAGGGAAAATATAATCAATTTAGCATTGTCCTACCAATATCTTCATAATATTCGTAATTTTTCAATTGTTGTGACGAAGTTTAATTTGTTGTATTTTTTTGCCTGTTGGTGTTGTTGCTTTGTGGTGGCAAAAAAGCCAAAATGAGACATGACATTTTCAGAAGGGTTGTGGGACCCATGGTTTTATACACGTTAATGAGACCCAAAAAAGCATTCCATATGGAAGATCTAGATCGCCACTCTCCATAAACTCTAGAAATGTAAAATTATTTAATTGCCCTTGTGAAAAATTATACTAAGTAAGAAATCTTAATTGTAAGGAATAGTATACTAAGTATTATACTAAGTAACAATTAATTATACTAAGTAATCACTTTATTACCAACAGATGCACGTCAGAAAATTGCTCATTTATTGACTACAGGTATAATTGTCAGCACTGGGTGCATTAATACTGGTTATTGGTTAAAATCTTTCATCATTTCGAGTTATTATAATCACAGGTAATTAACTGTATCGTTGAAAAAAAAAACGAAAATTTTTTTTTCGTTTTCAAATTGTCTTTATCAATGATACAGTTACCTGTGGTTATAATACTATGTGATCAAAGGACAAACATTATGGTGCTTAAATTGTGTAGACTGCTAGTTGGCAAATTGTGGAAATGGATGCACCGGGATTCAAGTAGTTTTGTTGTGAATTTGCACTGTTATCATGTCGCTGGCTTAGATTTAGAAGCGCATAAGTACGAAATAGATGTTTTGAAAAACAAGCAAAAACTGTCCGAGACTTACTCTTACTTATGGTTAAACTATCTGTTTCAAAATAAGAAGTAACAAATTTCATGAAAATAGGCTCATAAGAATTAAGCGGCTTGTGATGCTGATTGTAAATATGTATAAGGTCGTAATTTGTACTTACGATTTTCTTATCATAAGCCAGCAAAATAGTTATAATAGTGATGCACCTGGGTTTTAGGCCGGCAGTGGCAGACAAGTTTATGTTGCTGAACATAATTATGTATAACATATGTATACATATAATTTTCTGATAGAAGTAAAAATATTAATTGTAATGTCTTTAAAATTGACTTTATTTTTTTATACTTTACTGCTCTTACTAGTAATTTTGCTACATTTACATGAAAACGGAAAACTGTCATTTAGAATTATAATAATTATGTGAATATTATGTTACAAGAGGTTGTTTTTCAGCTACTGTTATTCTGTATGATTTGGTACACATTGTACTAATACTATCAATATGGATATTACGTGCATATACCCCCTAGTTGTCAACTTTCCGTTATTAAATAGAAAAATAAATTTTATAATAAATTGTATATAGAGGATCTATCACAAGTTGTCATTTAATATAAATTTATAATTAAGGAGTTCTGAAAATTTTATTACTAAGCCTTTGGCAAACTTAATAATATTTCTTGAACAAGATTAGCCTGCTTTCCTGTGATTTCGTGAACCTAAGACTTGTTTTTGGAGAATGATCACTTGTTTGTTGATATATAAACATTTTTCTACGATGAAACTTAATGCCTGAACCCCTCTCACCAAGTTAAATACAAATCATGATGAAAATTCATCGTATTTTTCAAGTAGAAGCCATCTTTCAGAGTGGACTCCAACTCTTCAATCAGAAGGCAAGTTTCCTAAAGATTCGTGAATTCTGATTGGCTGGTCAGTAAAAATTATTCTGGAATTCTGTTTTTATTGGTTCACAGCGGAATTCCATTTTGGATTCTTCTAGCATTTGTATTCACAAAATGGTGGCTGTGTGATGATTCTGACGCACATAAATGATGAATTTATAGACATGGGGTCAGCTGCTTCTCTGTCTAACTGAATTTTAGGGGTATTTTATATTTTTTCCGTTAAAATTTGTTTTAAAGTGACGGATGCTCAAAATATTTATGGAAAATCATTTTTTGAACTTCTTCAATCATTTGTCAATAATTTTGGACCTGCACGTTTAGCAGAAATGTGTCAAACAGGGTTCACGAAACCATAGGAATTCACGAAATTAAAGGAAAGTAGGATAGTATAAATATATCAATTGACAACAAGTGATAAATTTTTTATATTATATGACACTAAAAATGCAAAATATGCATCGTTTTATTGGAAAAACACGCCCATGTAGTATAACGTTATACTGCACATGTGTAGCATAAGAATATACATTCTCCACATACTAACCCAGATACAATAAAATCGTATTACATACAATGTATTGTATAATTAAATCACCTTCTATTACAGATCAGTCTACGTCCTATGATCATTCCGGGAAGACTGCGTATATAGACACATGTAAACGTATGAACGTTGTACCAGCCTCATACTATCTCCGTCATATGCAGGATAGAAACCTTAGTATGAGACACCATGGATTAGGGGCCGCAGGAATGAGGGCCCTTGCTGAATCATTATCAGTAAGTGATTAGATATTTACTGGGGTCTGATTCTTTCTGCTGTAATTTAAGTTGATTTCCTTCATAATTTGTCCGAATCATTGAAACAAAATGGAGAGCTTGGTGCATAACTATGGTAATTACATCAATTTATAGACACATGTACCATAGTTTTGCACTCAGAGCACTAAAAAAGGTCTAGATTAATTAAGCCTGACTAGTTACACATGATGTTTTTTACAAGGGTGGTGGGGTGGCCAAGGGTATGTCATCTGTCCATTACAGGCCTGTAATTATGAAAATGTATTTGATTTCCTGTACCAGTTAACCTTAATGACATTTTGTTTAATATACCATAAAATAATCATACTGGTCACGTGCAACCATGTGTCTGTTGCATAAGCAAAGCCCTACCAAATGCGCCATCATTCAGTTACCTCCTGTTTAATTAAATATAGAAGGCATGGATTGCCTCCGGTAGAAAGCTCTTTGTAGCACTTTGCTTAGGCAATGGACACCAGGCTTTTATCAATACTTGATTTGGCTCTGAGAAGCTTTATTCAAAATCGAAAAAATCTAATTGCTGCAAATGCAACTTCATCATTTTAAATACAAATTCCTTCAAGGTATACAAAAAATATTGATAGCAATGCTGTGCAATTATTTCTATGTTTATGCTACTGCTTACCAGCCTCATCCATCAGCGGTTTAAAGTCAAGATTCCAGACAAACAAAATATACTCTTGGTGTTATTTCATCTTCTTCTTCTGCAATTACTGAACATATCCCTCTCTGGGGTATTTTTGCTGATTTGTAAATATCAAAGTACTGAAAGTACCGACAGGCTGGCGAACTGCTAAGGAACAATAGCTTTTCAAGTAATATAACAGCAAGTGATTTTCTAAGTCGAAAGAGAGGTACGTGCTGGACTTAACAAAAAATAAAAAATAAAAAAAATAAAAATATAAAAAAAATTGGAGCCGCCTTGATTCGATCGCTGGACCTTAGCATCAGAAAATTACTAAGCGAGTTGCTTAACCACTCGGCCACAATCTCGTTGGAGAGTTGACCTAAATAATTTAACATAATAAAATCATTGATGCGCACTATATCGCGTTCGTATCGCGTAGTAATAATTATTAACGCCTTTAAACACCTTTTCTTTTAATTTCATACAATTTCCTTCCATTTCAAGAAGAAACTAATATATTACAATCGAACAAGGAAAGTTGAATGTTATTATCTTGCAAAACTGATTAATGAGGAGGAACTATTTGCATCGAGTGTATAGATTCTGTGTTGTCCGTTTCGGGAGTAAATTCATCTTAGTGGATTTCATTTTTTAGGATTGTAATAGTCTGGCGCGAAATCGCCAGCCTAATAAAACTGTTTCTGATCTGTTTGTCATTTCTTAGCTCATCTGTCACATTATAGTGACAAGGTGAAATTTTTTTATCAGTCTTGCTGATGTCTTTCATTTGTATTCATCCACAAATGCTTGTTCAAACACTAGCGTTTACAACTTTGGCCTAATCCTTATTATAATACCCCCTGCACGACAGAAGGTCTAAAGGCAATACTGTTTTCAGCTTGTCCGTCCGTCCGCTTGTCTCGCCGCCCGCTTGTCAGTCCGTCGATGGATTCTTGTGAATGCAACTCTTACAGTTTTTGCAGGATTTTCTTCAAACTTGCACACGTGAGCAACCTTAACATATAGATGTGCACAAAGGAAATCATTTGCACTGCGATCATTTTTGCAAGAATTATGATGTATGATAATCTTTCATTACAGTCCAATACGAGTGTGTTAGAACTAGATCTCAGTGATAATTGGTTAGGTCCTAAAGGTGGATTAGCCGTCTGTGAAATGTTGAAAGAAAACTGCTTCATCACAGATTTGGTGAGTAAGAGTTATAATTCTGTGATATTCCATATGTATCTCTTTACTCCATTGACCCTTTTCGTTGGACACAATTTCCCTTCTGGTTATGTAACATGAAATGGTGATTTATTGATAGCAATAACATGTCTGCACATACTTTTTAAAAGCATGATATTTTTGGTGTTTTGTCTCCTACATAATAGTAGAGGCAATTAATATGTTGATTTTGGACGTATCTTTTATGTCTAGATGTCACAAAGTTGGTCCCTGCTTGTTATCCTTCACCATTTGTGAGATTTTAATGATTCTTTGTGAGAGACATATGTTTTCTGTCAAAAACCCTTTCAAGTTTTTCAAAAATCTGAAACCTTTGAATATTGAATAATTCAGTATGATAAATTTGTGATGTGTAATAATTGTTGTTTTGATTTATTGTAGAATCTAGCAGACAACAGACTAGGTAACGCATGTGCTCCATACCTCGCTCAGATCATGCAACAAAACGTCACCATCACACATTTCACACTCTCAGGTACGTCTTTATACTTCATGCTGCATTTTATGTCTCCCATTTGTGGACTTGTGGAAACATATTGATTCAGTATTTTGAATATGTCCCCCCTCCCTTCCTTCCCAACTAGGTGTGGCAGACATAAATTTTTGTCTGCCATACTTAGTTGGAGCGAGACGTATTGACTTTGTGTTGGACAGATGTGGCAAAGTTTGTTTGCATAAAATTTCTTCTCCTTAACCACTGGGCAGATTTCAGTGCAACTTCATATGAATACACAAACATAAACTTGTACAATGGCTATTGTTCATATTGTTAGAATTATAGATCTGATTTGTAATGGAGTTATGACCCTTTAAGAGAGACATACATGTTTTTGTCAACAGCCCTTTTCACATTCTTTCCCTCTCTTCATAAACTTACATACATGTGAATCATTTGATGGAAATAAAATTTTGTTAATGAATATAACTTCAGTCTGAAATGTTATTGTGTCTGACTTTTCCAGGAAATGAATTTGATGATCATTCAGCCCCACATTTTGCAGAGGCCATTTTGGTAAGTGATACAAAGTAAAGGCCTGGTCAAAACCTGATGTCCATGTTTAAAGCACATGTTTTTTCCTCAAACATCATTACCTATATTTTTGCCCATAGACATCACATACTTGCATGCATGTTCTTGTGTGTTTGCCGCTTTAAGGTGAAGGTTACAAATGGTTATCTGGAATAAAACATACAGTGATTTTTGGAAGCAATTACAGATGTGTAAAAGTTGCTTGTTCCTTGTGGAAAGGTTATTTAGTTAGTACTTGTTAGGATACTGTCTAGGAAAACTGGTTGGGTGAATTGGCCATTATAAATATGTAACTGAAAAATTGCAGTGAAATGGCATTCATCCTGAATAGGAAACATTTATACCTTGGTCCAACTGAGACTTATTTGCATCAGCAATGTGTTCCCAATTAAATAGATGGGCATTGAAAGGCAACGGGTAAAGGGTCCTTGGAGTCATTAGAAAATTTGTCATATCCTGGGTTCAAATGACTCCTGAAGCTAATTTATTTAAATCGGGAGTACATCGCCGAGACAAAAATGCTCAGTTGGACCAAGACATTAGCAAACAAACTACTGCATTCTTGCCTTACATATATTGTTAGACCTATTGTGACTCTGGTTGTTACATTTCAGAACACAACAAAAGTGCAGTATTTAAATCTAAGTCACAATAACTTCGGAGATGAGTCTGGTACTATACTGGGGCCAGCTATTGCTGATAACACATGTATTAAGGAACTCGATATGTCATGGAACTGTATACGCAGAAAAGGTGCTGTAGCCATCACACAGGGGGTTAAGGTAAGTTTTATATTTAAAACTGTATGCTTTTATCTCACCTGTCACAAAGTTACGAGGTGAGCTTTGTGATCACTCTTCAACTGTATGTCAACAATTTGTTTGTGTGCACTCTAGATACATCAGTTTTGATCCAATCTTCAAAAAAGTTGGTGAGAATGATGTTCTGTATTAACTCCAGGCCAAGTTCAAATCTGACCATGTCGGGTCAAAGACTATAGATCACTAGGTCAAATATTAGAAAAACATTGTGTTAACTCTTTGTCACTAGTAAAGTTTATTTTCATGTTTTGATCTAAGCCTTTCTCAAAATAACTTTAAGATCTTACATTTTCACTTTTTGTGTTAAAAATATTTCCAGTGAAATTGGTTAACTATCGTTTCATATCTATGTTATTTATACATGTATGTATGTATGTATGTATGTGCCAATTGTTTTACAGAATAATGTATATATGAAGAAGATCAACTTATCATGGAATGGTTTTGGTGTGGAAGGTGCTCTAGGATTACAAGATGCTTTGAAAGGCAATTCAGTGCTAGAGGAAGTCGATATATCGTAAGTTATCATTCTTCAAGATAAACTTCCCAGAGTACTAATCAGTCGTGCTACCTATCTAGCTAGTCCTCCTTGCGCCCGGAGTCACATAGGACAAGGACTAGAGCTTTACACTCTTCTCTATCTTTTGCTTTCTTGTCTAATTCTGGCAGAACCTACTTGCCCGAGAAGAATTTTGGTAGTCCAGTAATAAAATTTATAATAAAAGTGTAGTTTGTTCATTTCTGTTGTAAATATTTTAAAGTCTGTTTGTGTGATTGTGTTTCATATGACTTAATAAACATTATAGGTTCTTTTGAAGTAAAAGGTTAAAACACCTTCGAGCAAACATGTAGTATCTAATTGGTACTCACGCCTTGGCCACACACTGACTGATCATGTTTATTGTACTTCCTATTTCCAGTAACAATAGAATAACAGCAGAGGGAGCAGTTATTATTGGTAAAGGAATATCAGTTAATGAAACTCTCCTTATATTGAAGGTAATATTATATATTTCCTTTTTAGCTCACCTGTCACATAGTGACAAGGTGAGCTTTTGTGATCACTCTTCGTCCGTCGTCCGTCCGTCGTCGTCCGTCAACAATTGGCTTGTGTACACTCTAGAGGCAACAGTTTTGATCCAATCTTCATGAAACTTGATCAGAATGTTGTTCTTCATTAAGTCTAGGCCAAGTTCGAAACTGGGTCATGTGGGGTCAAAAACTAGGTCATTAGGTCAAATCTTAGAAAAATATTGTGTACACCCTAGAGGTCACCAATTTGTTCCAATCTTCATTAAACCTGGTCATAATGTTGTTCTCCATGAAATCTAGGACGAGTTCAAAACTGGGTCATGTGGGGTTAAAAACTAGGTCACTAGGTCAAATCTTATAAAAACCTTGTGTACACCCTAGAGGTCACCAATTTGATTCAATCTTCATGAAACTTAATCAGAATGTTGTTCTCTATGAAATATAGGCCAAGTTCGAAACTGGGTCATGCCGGGTCAAAAACTAGGTCACTAGCTCAAATCTTAGAAAAACCTTGTGTTCACTCCGGAGGTCACCGTTTTGATCCATTCATCATGACACTTGATCAGAATGTTGTTCTCTATGAAATCTAGGACAAGTTCGAAACTGGGTCATGTGGGGTCAAAAACTAGGTCACTAGGTCAAATCTTATAATAACCTTGTGTACACCCTAGAGGTCACCAATTTGATTCAATCTTCATGAAACTTAGTCAGCATGTTGTTCTCTATGCAATCTAGGCCAAGTTCAAAACTGGGTCATGTGAGGTCAAAAACTAGGTCACTTGGCCAAATCTTAGAAAAACCTAAGTGTTCACACCAGAGGTCACAATTTTGATCGTATCTTCATGAAACTTGGTCAGAATGTTGTTCTCTATGGAATCTAGACCAAGATTGAAATTGGGTCATGTGGGTACAAAAACTAGGTCACTAGATCAAATCTTAGAAAAACCTTGTGTTCATTCCAGAGGTCGTGGTTTTGACCCAATCATCTTGACACTTAATCAGAATGTTGTTCTTAATGAAATCTAGGCCATGTTTGAAACTGGGTCATGTGGGGTCAAAAACTAGGTCACTAGGTCAAATCTTAGAAAAATATTGTGTTCACTATAGGGGTCATTGTTTTGATCCAATCTTCATGAAATTTATATGGTCAGAATGTAGGTTGTACTGATACCTAGACCAATGTGCAACAGGTGAGCGCCCTAGGGCCTTTCAGGCCCTCTTGTTTATTTATCAGTTATTATTTGCTATTATACCTTACAGGTGCATTTAGAGAATAGGTCCTTGCCCAAATGTCCCGAAATATCACAAATTGAGCTAGATCTCATCTCAAATTTTCTCATGTGATGGTTGGATAATTTTCATGGGAGGATGGGGTAAAATTGGCATCAAGAACAGTAAATGCTGTTCCTTGTTTATTACAGTAAATTTTAAAGGGTTCTGACTTCAGATTAATCTCAAATTCCGACTCTAGGCAAAATCTCTATTTCAGATGCGATTTCTTCTTTTGATGCTTCCAGAGATCGGGTCCTTTATGACAGAAATAGTGTTGATCATTTGGACTCAAAAGAACTTTAAAAAATGAGCACAAAGAACATTAAATTTTGTACTTAAGTAACTTTTTCACAACATGGCGGCACATGGCTAAGTGGGTCTGTTCGCTCATGACTACATGTCAAGAGATCCTTAGGGAGCACTTGGTCATTTTGACAACGTTTTTTCAGTACTTAATGTTTGAAGAAATTCTGTTTGGGAACTATTTGCTGTTGGTATCTAGTTCAAGAAGTTAGCAGATTTCACATGTCTTTGATATGGTACATATTATTGCTTTCAGATGGGAAAGAATCCGATGCAAAGTGCTGGCTGCTATGGAATTTGTGCGGCAATATTACGCAATCCAAACTGTGTTATTCAAGTAATAGACTTTAGTGTAAGTAGATTGTTGCAGGTATCTTAGATTCTTATATTATACGTAAAACACATTCAAACTTTGTGTCTGAAACTTGTTTGATGTATTAAGTCAGATTTAAAATTAGAAGGTTCAACTACGAAATATGTCAGAAATTTGGACTAAATAAAAACAGACATACCAATAAGGGAAACAATTCAATTCATCGTTGCTCCAATTCTTTCTTACTTAATTCTTGTCACATTGAAACCACAAAATTAATGAGAATGCACATGTGCAACTGAAGGAAATAATTACTTGGTACATATTAGGCCCTTTGTAAATTAAAACTTTTGTAAGAGAGCAACAAAATATATGAAAATCACCATGAATACAAGAATTTTAGCATTCTTCAATTCTGAAGTCTTACGGATTAATAGCCCCTGCGCAACTTGTATTGTAAGGGGTATACTGTTTTCAGCTTGTCTGTCTGCCGTCTGTCGGTAGATGATTTCTTGTGGACGCAGCTCCTTCAGTTTTTGCCGGAATTCCTTCAAACTTTCACACATGAACAACCTCAACAATTACATGCAGATGTGCATGCAGGAAATAATTTGCGCTGTGATGATTTTTGCCAGAATTATGGCCCTTTTGCCGGTAGGGGGTATATTATTCTGTCGAATGGCCACAGTTTTAGTTATCATAATGCTTGTTTTATCATTTATACAGGATATTCTAGTGAACAAAGATTTTGAAGATGTATTTAAACAAGTTCAAGAACAGATACCTAACATAAAGCTTACACATGGTGGAATGGAGCCGCCACCAAAACCTAAAGCATTAGTACATCCCATGATGAAACTGGCAAGCTATATAGAGAAACATGACCTGAGAATGATAGACTTCTTCAACAAGTTTGACAAGGATGGGAGTATGAGTGTGACGCACGAGGAATTCGTGGAAGGGATTGAGGTATGGTGTTATATACTTTGGATTTTCTATATACTGCGCATGGACTGTCTGGGTGTAGATTGATTGATTTAGCAAGGCCAGTGGTGTTTCAATGCAATTTTTGTTTTAAAAAGTTGTAACATTTTTGTTTCCCAAATATGATAAGGATAGTTAATACTAATAGGGATTTAATTTATAGAGGAAACAAAGTTTTAATAATAATAATAGAATACAGTATAACCTCTCCAGAGCGGCCCTCTGAAGAAGAAGTACGCAACACCTTCAAAATTTCCCTCAGCTTATATTTTGCTATTAATGTGACCTCTGTAGATTAACTACCTTTAAACAATGACTCGTTCAATTAACAAATTGCGAGAGTTATTCCTTTAAATTAATGGTCCAATTTCAGTGAAACTTTAAAACATAGATATTTTTTACCATGTCTAGTTGAGCATGCATGATTGTTTTGGGGTGAAATGAACCGGCTGGTTTTTTCCACAGGGAAATAATGGACTGGGGGGAATTTGGCCTGTTACATCGGGACCTCCAGCAATCTTAGCCTACGTTCTACCACTAGGCTATCGAGGAGACGTCTAGGATACTATTTCTTTCGGGACTTCAAATGTCAAAGCCTTGCTAGCTCAATCATTCTAAACCAGACAAGATTTATCCTTGTACCGAGTATGAACACAGAAATATGTAGTACATTTACTCTCTGTTTGATTGGTGTTGCCACCCTTAATAATAAATGGTTTCCCCAAACAAGCTTTTACTACTTCATTTTGGTCAAGGCGACAAGTTCCGATTTTCATGATGATAGTCCTATGATACAGATTTCAAATATAGATCAGTCTTATATGGTTGTAAGAAGAAGTTACGACCTTCTCATTCTAAGCCAGCAAAATCCACCAGATCACCTATAGCACAAAGCGGAACACATGCAAAAAAGAAAACCCAAAGGACTGTTAGTTCGTTGGTTGTATTTATTATTAAGGGTGGCAAAAGTTGTTGTTGTTTTTGTTGTTGTTATATTTTTATGTTATCCATTTTCTTAGTACAGAAATCCCTGTAGTTGATTTTTGTTGTATTTTTTATTGTAATTGTTGTATTTTACCCAAAATCTAGAATTCTTTATTATTTTAAATTTGTTTTTTTTTTACCCAAATATTAGAGATTTTGTTTCTATTAGAATTAAAATCCTGCATGATGTTCTTGCTATAACCAGATTTTACATCCCCTGTTTGATACTGTAATTTACATGATTATTTTCAATTACAGGTAAAAAAGTTCTCATAAATATAAATGTGATATTTACCTCCCTTGACTTGAATTGTCAGCCATTTTGAATGGCAACTTTCTAAGGCATACTTTTCAATTCTCCTCAGTCCTGGTTGAATCGGGATTATCACAATTTGAAAGAGTAATCCCGTTTAGAAAAAGTAACAAGTTGATAGAGAAAATACAAACACAAAATTATTTAGCAACTTCATATATGTCAAGAGAACCTACTGTAAAAGATTTTCTTTCGATAGTCTTTCAACTGACTACCATGTTTTGCCAATCGTCTGCATAATTGCGAAGTCCTACAAATTTTTGTGTTTTTATGTCTCCTGCGATGTCCATATTAATGTTTTGAACTCCTTTGCAGCCACTTAGTTTAATAAATTTCTACCACTTTAATACAAACTCTGCAAAATTAAATTGCACTAAATAATTTCAAAACAGGGGAGGTAACTATATATTTTAGATTTCACAGATTATTGCATGTATTTGATTGTTGTGTTTGGATATTGTATTTGCTTTGTACATATTACACAGACTGCGAGACAAGCTGTTAGAAAGTATGCTCAGGTAAAGTTATCATCATGGCAGGGTTCTCCCCAGGTTTTCAGGAATGCCAGGTGCATGATCTGAAATTATTGCTGACACAGACATTTTGTGAGCGCATGTTTGAATGTGAATTTTATTCTTCATACTAAATCCCCTAACACGCTGCATTTAACCATACTAGTGAACACACAATGTTGATCGCATAGATATTTTAGTATGACAATTTATTGTTAGTGATAAATAGGACTAATTCCATGTAAGAAGGTCAGAATTGCATGTATTTTTTTCTGTCAGTATTTATTGCCGGGTGCTTGTGTCAGCAAAAAGGGCCTGCAGAGAACCCATGATGCTCAAACATAAAGCTATGCAGTTGCTATGGAAACTGAGTGCTTTGTGTTGTTATGGCTACCAGAGCTTTTTGAGCAACAAAAGTTATTAACTAGGATTAACATAACATAATATCACAATAACCTATAACCCAGTCTTTGTGTGTGCGTGTGTTAGTTAGTTAATATTGAACAATAAGTGTTTAGTTTAGTTTTTTTTTTAAAAAGTGATGTCTTTGAATCTTAAATTAAATAACACATATTACATTAAATTTAACAATGGATCACTTTATAAAGCCTTTCCTTTTGAGTGACAATTGTCTCATTGTCTCGCTTTTAGATGAACATTCACAAATATTTAAATAAGTTAAATTTCAAATACTTTTAATATACTTAAAATACACTACTGTATTAAACTAAACACTATTTTGTACAAATATTCCCTTTAAGCAAATAACATTGTTTTTCAGGGTAACGGAACTAATCCTGTTTTTAGTTCACGTGTCACAAAGTGACAAGGTGAGCTTTTGTGGTCACTCTTTGTCCGTCTGTCAACAATTTGTTTGTGTGCACTCTAGAGGCAAGAGTTTCGATCCAACCTTCATTGAACATGGTCAGAATGTTGTTCTCAATGAAATCTAGACAAAGCTCAAAACTGGGTCATGTGGGGTAAAAAAACTAAGTCACTAGGTCAAATCTTACAAAAATCTTGTGTTCACTCAAGAGGTCACAGTTTTGATCCAATATTCATAAAACTTGGTCAGAATGTTGTTTTCAATGAACTCTAGGCCTAGTTCAAAACTTGGTCATGTGAGGACAAACACTAGGTCACTAGGTCAAATCTTTAAAAAAAACTTGTGTTCACTCCAGAGGTCACAGTTTTGATCCAATGTTCATGAAACTTGGTCAGAATGCCATTCTCCATAAATCTAGGCCAAGTTTGAATCTGGATCATGTCTGGTCAAAAACTAGGTCACAAGGTCAAATCTTAGAAAAACCTTTTGTTCACTCCAGAGATTTTGATGACAGTTTTGATTCAATTGTCATTAAACTTTGTCAGCCTATTACTTTCCATGAAATATAGGCCAAATTTGAAACTGGGTCATGCTGGATTGAACAACAGGTCACTAGGTCATATGCTTTTTACAGGTCAGAATTTTGATCCAATATTCATGGAATTGAGTCAGAATGTTAGAATTCATGAAATGTGAGCCAGATTTGAATCTAGGTCATGTCGGGTCAAAACCTAGGTCATCAATAGGTCAAATCTTTGAAAAAACCTTGTGTTCACTCTAAAGACACCATTTTTTATCCAATCTTCATGAATTTAGTCAAAATGTTAGTCTTACTGATATCTGGACCAATGTTCAAACTTGGTCATGTTAGGTTAATAACTTGGTCAATGGGTCGAAACTTGTATGCACTCTATGTAGGTTTGATCCAATTTCTAAGACAATTGTCTCTTAGAAGTTGTAAATGATTTCTTAGGTCACCCTATGTGCTTTCTAAACCAGGAGAGCGACCAAGGGGCCTTTGGTCTCTCTTCTATCATAATGATTTTATTTTAACACTTGTGGTGGTTGGTGTTTATATTTGAAATACTAACATTTAGCAGCTTGTACTATTTGATTCTCTTTACATGTGACATTGGCTGTTCTTACTTTTAATTTAACAGCTTAACTTACTTATAGTCCAACTTAATTTCTTTGAATGCCAATCAATGTGTTCAGCATATTTCTGCATTTATAATTGGTTTCCGGCCTAAACTGTGACCTGTTTCACAGAACTATTGAATTGTTTGGGTAGTGCTTATTCATGGCTTCAGCGTTGAACATATCTCATGAAAATCGGTCAAAGAATAAGATACTTTAGGTTGTTTTTAATTTTTTGTCTAACATGTTTTTACTTGTTGGCTTAGCTGAAAAGTCTCTTGGTATTTCCGCCCTGATACAGGGTTTGTGCTTCCTGACATAGGATTGAATATTTCGGTCTAGGTCTATACATTCTATTCATTTTCATTTTGTCTGGAGATAAGTATAGTTAGGTCTATTTGCTCTATTTATGATAAGCTGTTCCACTCTCGTTCCAGTTATTAATTTTTCAATCACAACTAACTTAAAGAATGCACAATGCTTTAGCTTGATGTCGCAGCATGCTTTCACAAACAAAAATTCTCAAGTTTCAATACTGTTATGATTCGACATCTACTGATGTTGAGGCATATGGTGATTGTCCTGTTTGTTTGTTCATTCTTATGTTCATTCATTTGTTACAAACTTTCAAGTTGATTGACTTAGGGTAGTTTTTATGGACAAGGCTAGCAGTGACTGGGGCATAAGCATTTACTGGACACAAGCTTGTTTTCAAAATGTTTTAGTCCATTTTGTCTGGCACTTTCATTATATAGATTATACAATTATATAGATATTGATCCATTTATATATTGCACTCCACAGGTTTGCAGTGAGAAACATGTATGCTTTTGTTGCTTGTGTAAAATACCTTTGCACTATGATAAACTACAGGCTTCTTGTACCTCCACACCAATATCCAAATCCTGCTTCAATTACGCCTGTGTGCCTGTTGTGCCTTGGTATCCTGATATGATATTACTCATGCCTGCCAAGTATTCCTTTTAAAGTGGAGTTACTCCTCTTTTCGTTGTTACCTTCTGGTTTTCCAAGTTCTCCTAACTTTGAACAAAGATGCATTTGATTCATTTTATGATCTTCTGTCCCATATTTATAACCACTAGTAAGAATTGATACATTCCTTGTCTATGCATCTAAATCCCTTTAAAATCACATTTAAGTGCATATTGTGACTTGTTTTGCTTGATCTCTCCTATTTTGGATTTGACAAGCTTGGCAGGTATGTATTACTGTTTGCCAAAAAGATAGGAGGAAGGCAGCAATCAGTTTAACCAGCCGACAGCCGAGCTCAGATTGGTTGATTGTTGTCGAGAAAGTTCTATGGCCCTTTCTTGGGAAACATACATTTTTGTGTCAAACTACTTCTTGTAACCAGTTGTATTTGAAATTTTGAAGCAATTAAATTAAATAATGTTTAGTGTTATTTATAGCTACTGCTATGGTTATCATATTGTTTAGAATTATATAGCTGCTTATACTGTATTAACACGGACATACTATCATCAATTAATTATCATATATATAATAATTACAGAAAAATGTAGTTTAGAATGTAACAAATAACATATTAGGTCTACCACTAAATAACAGTAGGTCTTATCAGTAATTGCTAATGATATACATTACCAGTATACATGTATATATAGTGTAGAATCTGACAGACATTAATGAACTTTTTTCTTTGTATTAAGAAAGTTAAAACTAGCAGTACAAAACAAATGCTATTTAAATAATTTATAGTCATTTCTTGTATTTTTGTATGAATGGTACAATTAATGTCTTTAGAGCTCCAATGTATATTTTATTTTGATTTAATGGAAACAATAAATAGTGAAATATTTTCATAACCATTGCAAACTATGTTGTTACTTGCTGTATTTTAGGAAATGGGTATTTAATTAAATGCAAACTAAGTTCTTATTTGCTATATTTCAGGAAACTGGTATCAAATTAAACGAGGAAGAAATTGAGGTATTGTTAAATGAGCTGGACCGAGATGGGGACGGAGAAATCAACTATAAGTAAGTGCTTAACTTCAGATTCTAATTGTTATATTTGTTTTCCTATGTAGCTCAGTGGTTAGGGTTAATTTTTCAGGGTGGAGGCACTCAATACCTTTCATATTTCAACAGAAAGTGGACTGGCAAATAATGGCTATGCTCCGCATTTGATAAAATAGGTATAAGTTTTTGTTATGATTTGAAGTGTTGCAGATTAGTTGTACATACTATTTTCAATTAGTAGACACTCACAGTCTGAACCACCAAAGTAAATATGAGAAAACTTACCTCAAATTAAGGGGTTCTTGGCTCAGAAAGAAACCATATGACCACACACTTTGACTGTCTCATTCACAGTAGAATACAGCAAATAAACAAAAAAGAAAGAAAGAAGCCTCTAAATTTTAAAAGTGTTGACCACTGCATGCCTATACATATATACCTATGTGTGTCATAGTTCAGTAGAAATCAAGCAAATAAAGGAATTGTAAAGCATTTTTTACATGTATATAAGTGACAACTATTGTATATTATTATGTGTTATTGTATTATTTCAGTGAACTAGCTGTAAGCCATATGGAATTCCAAGAAAAACGGGAGCAGATTAATACTGTACTCACTGTGATGCAACCTCGACCTATGACAACATGAGTTTGAACTTCACATCAGTTCAAGGATGACCTTGAACTTAACATCAGTTATAGGATGACCTTGAACTTCACATCAGTTCAAGGATGACCTTGAACTTAACATCAGTTCTAGGATGACCTTGAACTTAACATCATTTCTAGGATGACCTTGAACTTAACATCATTTCTAGGATGACCTTGAACTTAACATCAATTCAAGGACGACCTTGAACTTCATGTCGGTTCTAGGTTGACCTTGAACTTCATAACAGTTCTAGGATGACCTTGAACTTTCTGTATTTTAAATTGATAGTACAACGAAGAGTCTGTGACCTGTGATACATCGTGACATACATGTACATTATACTTCATCATCAGTTTTAGTATTTATTTCGTAGTTATTGATTTAATTTATTAACCAGGGTTTTACAAGGTTAAGTAAATAAATGCTTGACTGGATTGGTGTAATCTCCGATCTTAAGTCTATCACTAGATGCAAACTGGGCTGGAAGAGTGTCAGTGTTTTACTGTGATTGAATAATCATCAGGATTTTGTTTTGTCAAAGCACTTACAGAAATATTAAACTTACATTCAAATTTAAGTTCTTTTTATATAGTTCAAAGAATTTGACAAGATCCTGACTTTCGATCCTGATCTTTAAATTAGCATAATTTAACGCCTGAAATATGTTTTATATCTATTACCCCGTTGTATATTTTCATAAGTGGGAGTATCCCGAAGACGCTCAAGGTGTTATACAAACAAGAATCAAACATACTGATATTGCACGATTTGCATGCGGAAATTACTACATTCAAAGCAGAAACCTCGTTCAAACCTTGATATGCACAAAGGTCAGGATCAGGTCGAATTCTCCCAGCTATAACTCTTTTACACAATATCAAATTGTGGTTAAGGTTTATTGAATAAATAATAAATGTGTAGCAGCTTTTTATCATAGAACAAAGCTCAGTTATGAGTTTGGGTGCATATTCATAACTTATTAAATCCTAAGTACTTAGTATGAGTGATGTACCCATCCAAACAAGTGACATAGATAACGTGATATTCCAGGTGATAACAAATGACGGAACAATGTTCTCCATCATGTGTGATAACAAATCCGCGAAAGAGTAACGTCACAGGCTTATATTTGTTATTTCTGATGTTTTTTTTATTCTGTAACTGTAGTAATGTGGTCAAAAGAAGCAGTCATTTGTTGTCTTTGAGATCAACATGTCTTAAACTTGTCATGAAAACACATTATTTAGCTCGCCAAAGGATCGCTAAATAACTTGTTATTTCTAGACTGGTTTAAGAAATGTTGATATCCAAAGACAACTCATGACGGATCATATATTCATTTTATAGATAAAACACAAGGGCTTAAAGCAGCTTTGTTATACTGTAAAATCATTCATTTCATGGGGAATCAAATTTCGTGGTTCACCTGAACCACAAAATTTAATCCCATCTAATATTAAACTTGACTCTTGTATTCATTATCTGAAATAAAAAATCAACAAATTAATGTCCCACTGAAATGATCTTTTTTGCCAAAACCACAAAATATCTTTATTTGTAGAAGCTTATTTATCAAAGCAATATATCATACATTCATTTTCGTAGTATCACTAAAACATAATTTTAATTCATTTTCACATAATATGAGTTTGTTCCATTCATTGTTTGTCTGTTACAATGATGTATGAAGGAATTATTATGCCCCATCTTTGATTAAGGGGTGTATTGTTCTGCTCATGTCTGTCAGTAGGTCGGTCAGTCAGTAGACCAAATGGTTTTCGTTCAATAACTCACACATGCTTTGCCCTCGGATCTTCAAGCTATACATTGAGGTTGGTCTTCAACAGCAAATGACCCCTATTGATTATGAGGTCAGTAGGTCAAGGTCACTGTGACCTTTACCATTTTCGACTATTGGGCTGCCATAGGGGCATACGTGTTGAACAACCATCTCTTGTTATCTCATGTCTTAGGTTTAGTTAAAACAAAATAATTATACCGGTATTGTGGTTCTTGTAACCATACCTACACTATTTTATTTCCCTACCCTAAACATTTTAATTGGCATTTTGCTGAAAATGTAAATGAATTGCAGGTTTTCCTTTGCTTTGAATCAATAAATATACTTGTTTTAACAAAGATGAGTGTGCCCCCTTACTTGTTCAACACAAGATTTGCGTTACGTACAGATGCATAGATATACAGATGGAGAGCACCATTGCTATATGTCCCCTATATATAAATGAATTTCTTTAATCTTTCGCAGATTAACAACTTTAATGTGTGTTTGATTATAAGGGATGTAATATTTGCTGGATCAATTATCAGAGATACGTCCTTTTTATTATATACCCCAATTTGGGGTACATGTGTCCAATCACATATTTTAAGAAAATACATGGTCCCATGGACACATGTCTTGTTTACTTACCTCTCTTCAACATATTACCAGAACCACAATATAATCAATTTCACATCGCCGTGACCTAATTAAAAACAAAACAAAAGAAATTTGTTTTTGAATGTTAAAAATTAGTGACAGAATTTTTATCTGCATGTGTATATCATACCTGCCAAGTACTCCTATTAAAGTGGAGTTACTCCTATTTTCGTCGTTAATTTCTGGTTTTTCAAATTCACATTACTTTGAACAAAGGTATATTTGATTCATTTTATGATCTGATGTCCCAAATTTATAACCACTAGAATTAATACATTCCTTGTTTATGCATCTAAATCCCTTTTAAATCACATGTATGTGCATCTTGTAACCTGTTTTGCTCTATCACTCCTATTTTAGATTTAACTAGCTTGGCAGGTATGGTGTATGGTGAATCTATTGAATGTATTTGTCTGTTAGTGTCCCATGATTGTGAATTCAGCAAATATTAGTCATTTTTTAGAGGTTGTTGCTCTAAGAGTAAATATTGGCTTACGGAAACCATGAAGGTGTTATATAGAGGTTTTTGCTCAACAGAGGACCGCTTAATTAATTAGTTTCACTGTACTTTTATAGTTCTACATTTCTTCATTCCCTAACTAAATCCTATACAATAATGGAACACCTCTATAGGGTAAAGCACTGGTGTGATATTTTCTTATAAAGAAGTATGTATACTATACAGTATTGTTTATTGACATATTGTTCATGTGATAATTGTTATGAGTCAGGAGAAAATAAACATTGTGATCCTAATTTTGTGTTGTGTTTGCTTTGAATTTGGTTCAGCCAGCATATAGTCAGTCCCGTTACATACAATAAACATAGCAACCTCTGTAGAGCAACACCATTTAGGAGCCTCCATAGCTCATTTGTTCTAAGTGCGCTTGTCGTCTAATCTGGTGACCCAGGTTCAAATCCGGGTGGAGGCACTGATACATATATGCCTGCCATATTTCAGCTGAAAGCTAACTGGCAAATAAAGGCTAAAGGCTCAGCATTAGAGAAAAAAACAACACCAAATTGGAGCTTCAAATAAACATGGTTATATAGCTTGATTAGTATTGTGTTGTATTTGTTTTGATGTTTCACTAAGTATGATTCATTCAGCACACCATTTACCACATTATACATATATATATATCTATATTGTCTATAGAGTAACACCCTTGATTTGGAAGCTGCAAATATATCATTATATAGAGGTTGTTTGCTTTGCATGCAATCATTGTTAAATTTAGAGTAAATATGAGCATAGCAAAATTTGAAGGTGTTACTATTATATAGCGGTTGTTGCTGAACAGAGAGCAATGTGTAAGAGGTTATAATGTATATTAGTACTATACTAACTGAGACCACTGTCAGTGTTGCTATCCTGCACAAAGTGAGGTATAGGACATACTCCTGATCTCCCTTAACACCTCAATCTGAGCTTAAACTCATCTCAAGTTATGCCATGAGTCATTTACATTGTTTGCTTGGGAGTCGCGACTCAAAATATACGTCAAAAAACATATAGCAATATTTTTGGTTTATTACAGTAAAGTTTCTAGAGTTTGAACTTCATATTGATCTCAAATTCAGACTTTGATTTGTGCACATTATAAGATAGGATTGCTACTTGAGACGTTTTGAGAGATTGGGGTCGGTCTAGCTTGAGCAGTTTGTAAGGAATAAGAGCTAGACTATCAACCATTGGAACCATTGACCGCTAGCTCCTTGTTCCATCTCTTGGTGTTCGGCATGTCATTAGTTATATGGCATTGGCTTGCATGTGCTTCATATGTTGAGAAGTTGTCAGTTGCTTTTGTAATGCAGATATTTAGTACTGGTTGAAACTTAAGCCCATTCTTCATCCCTATCATAGAGCAAGAATTCTACAGGACTGTAAGATAAGATAAGATATTGTTTATTTTCCAATTTTGGGCCCACATATGGGTTTACAATTTTGAAATATACATGGCCTAAAGTTTGAAATATTTATTAACAAATAACTAATTCTTACACTACTAAACAACATTAACAACTACAACTAAGAACATATAGAACAATAAACAAATAAATAAATGTATAAAGCGCACTCAACGAACTATGTACACATGCGTAAATCTCTGGTTCACTCCTACAAAACTTAAAACAATTCACAGTATGTTGCCTTATATCTCGAGCTCTAAGTACCTTCTAGAAACTTCTAGAGTATCTACTACTGTCATCTTTATTGGAAGCTGGTTCCAACCTATGATGATTAATGGGATGGATGAGGTTTCTAACAAGAAGAAAGAACTGGAATTGTGGATAAAAATACAGAGATACCACGCAGACGATGGAGATGGTTAGGACATGCCATGAGAATAGACAATAGGCTACAAGACACACGAAAACAGCTATCAGATGGACCCCACAAAGACAACGAAAAAGAGGGAGACTAAAAGGAACATGGAGACGAACAGTTGAGACAGAAATGAAGATGATGGGTACTACCTGGATGACAACAGAGAGGAAGGCCCAAAACAGATGTAGGTGGAGAGCAGCTGTGGAAGCCTTATGCACTGAAGAGTGCGAAGAGGACTAAGTTAGTAAAGTAACCTCCTCTCGTGTTAGAGTCTCCAGGTTTCAGAAGCTGCATTGTGTGAATGTCGACTAGCCATTAGTGGATGTTGAACATCATCTTTAACATGGCATGTCTCCGACGGTTTTCCAAAGATGTCCACTGGATGTCCTTTAACAAATTCGTAACCCATCCGCGGGATTTCGTTGAATAGTCGTTGGTGACAAACTTCGCGATATTTGCTATTCTGGGTTGTGTGATCCTATACTGGGGAATGGATAAGTGTCGTAACGTTCTATTCTTTGATATTTGTAGGTTCCAAGTTTCAACTTGTGATAGACGTGAACGTGTCTGGAGACGACTGGAGAACGTTGTGCTGAGTGTAACATTGTTTAATACGACATCTTTTGAGGGGGTCGGTTAAGTTTTGGGGAGGTGTTTGTTTGATGGATGTACGGACCTTTATCGGGTAAGGGGTCGAAGTATGACCGCTGTGCGCTATATATATTTGCTGGTGCACATGGTGACAATTTCCTGTTCATGCAAGATGATGCGCGTGCACACACTGCCAGAGTAGTAATATACTTTTTTACCAAGAGGGAATTAATTGGCCCGCGCATGCAGCGTGTTCATCGGATCTAAATTCTATAGAAAATGTTTGAGACATCATATACAGACGTATCACACGAATAAGGAAACCACTAGAAACGGTAAATGATCTTGCTGATATTATTGGTGACGAGCGGAGGGCTCTGCTCCAACAACACATTAGGGCATTAATTCAGAACATGCCAAATAGTTGTATAGATTTCGAGTACATGAACATAAATTATGTAGAGGATGCCATACCCATTATTAGGTTTTTTCAAAGTTTGTGGAACAATTAACACGCAACAGATACATGCTTGGTGTCAAGAAAATGGATTTTATGTGTTTTTCATTATTTTTACAATAAGTTCAGGTTTGTTGACATAATTTTCCTGCTTCATAATGGGAATAAATCGCTGGCTTAGAATGAGAAGGTCGTAACTACCACTTACGACCTCATAAGACTGTTACATACATTTGTATTTGTAACGTTATTTGAATTCTGTATCCTAAGGCGCATTTTATTAGCCTACTTTCGTGAAAATCAGAACTTGTCAAATTCACCAAAATGATGTGTAAACAGTTTGTTTTATCGTATTAAGAAAATAATTTTCAGACAGTTTTCTTGTGTTTTCTCAAAATATCGATTTTGTACTTGCGACCTTCTCATTCTAAGACAGCGATATTCATGTGTGCATTTTGGTCGTTTTTGTCCAGTTGTATTCTTCCCTATCAACGTTATCAACAAAAACATGGGTGTCCCTTTAATTTTTTGAGCAGTGTATATTGTGTCCAAATAATGTAGCAGTCAATAAATTTCCCAGTCCCGAAAAGATATGATAATATTGGAAACGGAAGTCAGTATTCGACAACTGAACCAGCTTAGCAAAAACAAACATCACATAATGCACCAGTCAGTTAAAACATGACGTTATGCACCAGTCAGTTAATAATGACATTATGCACCAGTCAGTTAATAATGACATTATGCACCGGTCAGTTGCATCCACGGCCCCAACCCCGGGAAAACGGCCGGGATTTTACCTACACTGTCGGGGGTGGGGGCATTTTTTCTCCGATCCAATATCCCGGGAAAATTTTAATTGTCAGGGGGCGGGGAAATACCGAAGATTTAAACATCAGTTGTCACTGAAAGGACCGAGGAGTGGGGTGGGGGCGTGGATGCAACAGACTGATGCATATTATAACTAAACGACACAATGTTCACACACCACCCAACGAGAAAATGATGGCCAGGTCCCAGGTATCAAAGAGGTGAATAACCTAAAAGATTCATAAAGAGACGCGCGCATCAAGCTGGCGTTTCTGGTCGGAAAAAATAAACATGCATGTCAAGGAAAACCCACTGCATACAGGCACAATAATCGATTTACTGGTAGACAGACACGGAATAATTGAAACAGACACATAATACATCCAATGATTGACCGGCAATAACATGTATCTTAAAATTAAGTTCAGTTACCAATTTTCTTGGGCTGTTTTCAGCTGTTAAGCCGCTCAAACACCCTTTGACATTATAACATCCCCTGGTCATTGGGCATCCTATGGATCTACGTTCGTGTCTTCCTGAGGAGACTATTTCTCTCCATTTCACCCCTTCGGTGTAGTGGACCATGTAAGTTAGTCTTGATCAGAGAAATTAACTAGTGGTCAAGACGGGGATTGAACCTGGGACCTCTCGATCCCGAAACGCGCCCCCTCCACCTAGGCTACCGCTGCCCTAAACAATTCCTTCTGTATACATGTCAGTTAAAGGAATACAACGTTTGTTTATCGGCAGTTAATGTAACTTACGTTCATTATAAATAATAAAAATACTAGGGGAACAAAGGGACACGGGTCTTGTCGCATAGTACCTGGAACCGCGCCTGTACTGGATAGTGATGCTTACAAATATGGATTGGACACAAGTGTTTCACTATTGGCTAGAGCTGGGGCCGCGGGAATCCTGGTTTACAAACAATACGTGGGCATTTATCATAAAATATTTATGAGCACTTGATTAATTCGTGTGCCTTTTCGTGTGATACCAAAGTTCCCACCTTTGATATTCTCATAAAAACCAAGAATCTAAATATACTGTAGGTATGTGTAAACACGGTCGAACAATAGGCTATTCAAATTGCTTGACCTGTTTCGGTGTGTTCAATGTTCACGTGTTGTCTTGGTGAGCACAATAATCTCGTGAATATCATGACATCAGGGCTTCTGTGTTGGTGAAATATGCCCTTATATGTCGAAAGCACAATACATATGATCACGTGGGCAATATTGCCTAGGGAGAGTACAAATCGCGCACTGAGAAAATTTACACTATATCTGTCATTCTAATTCTCGTTTTGAACGGAATAAGAGCTACTATATCGTTGTTACAATTTTGCTATACCTACAGTATACAATCGCAATCATGCTTTTCCACGTGATCTTCTACACTTTGTTGTGCTTGGTACACGTTATGTTGGTGGTCGTCGATGTAAGTATAATATATTTATTCAATATTGCTGTGATTTCAGGTTGGATGTTCAATTTGATGTAAAATCTGGACTTTCAAGATTATCCACTTATTTGTACCGGGTTGTAGATCTAAAATGTTTTGATTTTGAAGACTACATTGTGTATTTAAGCTGAATTCAGTTCAGTGCATGTTGTTCCTGTCACGATGTTGTTCATACAGATCTTGAATTTATCATTTATTTGTTCATTTTGTAGGTGCTACTTCTGTACAAAGTTTAATCTTTTTAATATACTTAAGTCTCTAGCTTAGACTAGGGTTGTGCGTGGGCATTGCTCCATGTAGACCCTACGTACGTATGTTTCACGGTATGATACACTATGTTTCACTCAAATACTGCGACGGATCTGAGTTTTAGGCTTGAACAGTTGAACTAGTGAGTTTGCTGTTTTCTGTGCTCGGTTTGAGTGCTGCCTTCCCTGTAGGATTTCCTCATTTCATTATGTTCATGATGTTGATATCTTAGCTTTTAGTTATACTTTTTGCTACAAAGGCCATATGAAACAAACATTTTTATTTTTTTTAATGTTTTAAATGAAAAAAAGATAACATTTATTTGCAAAATGTCGACATTTCTTTAATGCATTGACACATTTTAAACTTTAAAAGATGTTTCGCCATGTACTGTACTGTGCATTGTTTGTGTACGGTCCGGACGGCATTAGAATTGGGTTTTAGTAATTAGCATCAACCGAGTTGTTTCCCTTTGTCTTTTCCCGCCATCTGTATCGACTAGACTTACTATTTCCCTCGTGTTATTATTGCATAAATGAACGTCTTGGACTCTTGATAGTGGATGCATTGTCTGTCTTATTACACACTGACGTTCTTTGTTTCCTTACAGGTTCGACTTCTTCAAGCATGGCTGGCTGATGCAGGTCATTCCGAGGCATCGATGGAACAGGAGCTGATAGAAGATGACTTAGTAGACTTGCCAGTTTACGAGTTGCTACAACTTCCACATGACAAGTTGGTGTGTCAGGTAAAACAACTTATTAACTGCCATTGATAGTTCAACACTTACAATTTTGTTTATTAGTCGTTTCCCAGATATTTTAAGCAGATCGAGTTAGTCCAAGCTTCTTTGACTATGATTCAGTATCAATAAAAGATCATTTAGTTTATATGGTATCCAGAACTAAGATCGAGTTAGCAATATCTTTTGATTCTTCTACTACCCTTAAAACTTGCTCTGTAAGAAGATTTTGTATTGTGATATAGTGATTGGGTATCAGTGTCATAAGAGGATACTTGGCTGCTATGATAAAACATTACCAAAATGTTTTCCAAATTTTATTTAAATTACTTGCAGCTTACTGCGTTGAACCAATGGTGTCATGCCACTGAAGCAATAGAATTACAATTGGAATGAGATTTTGTGTGGGGTGTGTGCTAACCGGAAACAATCCTTTTCAGGATTGAGAATTAAGCCTCAGTCAGAATCCTTGTGCTTGGTAGTCGATCTGGGCACTCCCAACTCCTTGACAATTTAGGAAATATTAGTCACAAATTAAGTAATGTATTCAAGAACTATTCTTATATATACAGTGCTGTCGGGTAATTCTGCGCACCTATCGGGTATTGGCTTTCTACATTTGATATTATTTTATTTTTAGAATAAATTATGGTGCTGTTTGGATAGAAACAACATTCATTGACAAGTGTAAACAATTCAAAACATCATACCTTCGCTGAACTAGGTCAAATGTCGTCACAAAACAAGATGGCTTCCGGTTTTCATGACGTAAATTTTTTCGGCTAATTCTGCGCAGATGGAGTTGTTTTTTGTATAGTCTGTTTCAAAGATTTGTTTCAGAAGAAATTTATCACAGTATCGAAAGAATAAGTCATTTAGACAATATTGACAAAAAAGTAAAAGTCATCATCCATTACAAAAGTGCTTTTATTCAAATTATGTGTCACGTGGTATGTCAAATTAGGAAAAATCGCCGTTGACACTCATTTTAGTCAAATTTCCGTAGAAATACTTTTTTGATTTTGTTTAAATGATTATAAAACTTTACATAAGTAACACACACCTACAAAAACACTGGAGGACCGAAGGAAAACGACCTTGCAAAATCTGTAAGAAATAAAAAGTTAAGGTGCGCAGAATTACCCGATGCGCAGAATTACCCGAAACGACTGTAGGTCTCTGTATTTTATGATTAACCTTTTATTTTTAGGCTGTTGATACCCCAGTTTTGGACTTGTACTTCCGTCATCCTTCTAGATCTAGTCACATGCTCCAGGGATTTCCAATCGTAGCCAGAGATCAACAGGAGGAACACAGACTGGTGTTTATGTCCTGTATTTGTATGTCTTCATACGAGGAATCTGAGGTATAGTAACCCTTAATTAAATCTCATAAAATTGTTTTCTGACTACATTTTATTTATTGTGCAGAGATATTTAATAACATGACCCTCTTACCTGCGCAATTACTAGTACAGGGTATTCGCATAATTCAACAACTGCTTTTAGGGTTTTTTAATCCAGTTTGTCTGATTTCAAAAATAAAATGTGTTAATATAACACATTCTAGTAATAAATAAAATAAAAATCTAAGAGGACCAAAAATCCGCAACTATCTCTCGGAAATTGTGATTGAAAATAAGGAAATTATACACTATACTGAAACATTGAAACTTTCAATAGTTATAATCCAGTGAATATAAATTTGCGTTATTGTTGATTATCCTGATATAAAGCATGATAAAATGGAGGACTTCTTGGTATTAAACAGTCTCTCTAGTTCAGTGGGCTAAATAAGAACATGTTCAGCCCTACAGAAATGTTGGTCTTTAATGATAAATGTCTATTATAATATACTTTGCATTTCAGGATAGTCATGTCACACCTAGTGTGTATGGAGTTGTCTTGTATGAGAGCTTCACCGTTGACATTCCCACGCTGATGTATCTATGTGTGTTAGATGTTCAGGGTAGTGGTACATTGGTAGCCAAGATGATCGACAGTATGTGGAATCAACCTACATATATGGATGATCTGGTTATGACTGTCACCACTTTGTCTGAGGTAAGCTTACTTAATATATGAGGTCGGCTTTGTTTGTCAAGCTCATCGAGATACCTTAGAATGCTGTTTGCAATTTATTCAGTGAATATATGTTTCAGATTTGTCCAACTCTTTGTAAACTTGGAGGTAACGACTGCGCTTTTGGACAAATACTTTTTATTAATTATTGTTTGATTTGAGTTGATTTCATGAAATTTAATCCCCCACAAAAATGAATGATTTTACAGTTATACAAATAGATATGTCAAATTTACACTGGTTACCATACTTGCTTTCATATACATTGTATAGTCAGATAGAAGACATGATTAGAACCGTTTACTTGCAGATCAAATCTTATGTTATGTTATAAAAGAATTATAGTATTTTTGTTGTTTAAAAAATTCCTGATAGTGGGTATATTGACTTTGCCTTTCTTTACAAATCGGAAATCTATCTGCGAAATATAACAAATGGTCTTATTGTTGAATGTGGTATATAATAATGTTTTTAACATTTCAGGATAGTCCTATCACACCTAGTGTGTTTGGAGTTGCCTTGTATGAGAACTTCGCTGTTGACATTCCCACACTGATGTATCTATGTGTGTTAGATGTTCAGGGTAGTGGTGCATTGGTAGCCAAGATGATCGACAGTATGTGGACTCAACCTACATATATGGATGATCTGGTTATGACTGTCACCACTTTGTCTGAGGTAAGCTTACTAAATATATGAGGTCGGCTTTGTTTGAAGTAGGCTCACTATATATATAACTAATATCACAGTATCCTTGCAACATGCAGGCATGCACTGATCCTTGATCACTTTTAAGGTCCCTGGTAGGGAATTTTCCTTAGTGTGTGTAAACTGAAGATTCAGTCAAACTCATCGAGATACCTTAGAATGCTGTTTGCAATTTATTCAGTGAATATATGTTTCAGATTTGTCCAACTCTTTGTAAACTTGGCGGGAACGACTTTAATCCCCCGCAAAAATGAATGATTTTACAGTAATACAAATAGATATGTCAAATTTATAATGGCTACCATACTTGCTTTCATATACAATGTATAGTCAGGTAGAAGACATGATTCGAACAGTTTACTTGCAGATCAAATCTTATGTTATGTTATAAAAGAATTATAATATGTTTGTTGTTTAAATAATTCCTGATAGTTTGTGGGTATATTGACTTTTCCTTTTTTTACAAATCAAAAATCTATCTGCCAAACAGAACCAATGGTCTTATTGTTGAATGTGGTATATAATAATGTATTTAACATTTCAGGATAGTCATATTGGAATTTCCTTGTATGAGAACTTCACTGTTGACATTCCCACACTGATGTATTTATGTGTGTTAGATGGTCAGGGTAATGGTATATTGGTAGCCAAGATGATCGACAGTATGTTGACCCAACCTACATATATGGATGATCTGGTAAAGGATATCATCACTTTGTCTGAGGTAAGCTATTTAAATATATGAAGACACCTTAACTTGAGGTACACAAGCTAAATCCTGTATTGCTAGTGGTGCACTCATCTACCAACACTTTTGCGGGCACCTTTTTGGGTAATTGCTAGTATTCTGTGTGTCTATTGGACGATTGTCCAGTTCAACAAAACGTTTTATTCTTTATCTAGACTAATTTCTCAGGATACCTGTTGCTGGTCACAATGAAAGTATGTGTTGGGTAGGTTGCACATTTGTAAAGGACGTTTAAATAACTGCTTGATTTAATGAGTTAGTAAAAATCACCAGGGTTGACATTTTTATGTATAAGTAAATGTCCGCAAGTAACGTCATTATGATGTCGTTGACGTCCGACTTGCAGCGATGTTCGTTAATATGTCTCTATTCATATCTCAATAACTGTTCTGTGCATTTTTGTGAAATTTGGTCATTATGTTTAAATTAGAGTGGAGTAACGATAAGAAAAACAATTGTTGTTTTACAGGCATTTTGCTGATTTTATAGCATCAGTGACATTACTTATGGATATACCCACGTATATATGTATAAATCGTCTAGTGGCAATTCAATTGCACATTCAATTTGATCATTAATTACCAGCTGACATTGTATCTGAAATATTTATTCTGTTCACTCTCTCCTTATGATGATTGGAAGTTAAACTACTTTTTGCATCATCATTAGGTAACGGGTTAAATGCAGCTGATATTGAAATATTATATATAAATATATTTCAGGTGTCGGATGGAAGCCTTGTTCAGAGTGAGGAACAGTTTGATTTTGGTACCAACCAACTACCCTTGGCCATGGAATTGGTGGAGTGTAGAGATGATGCTATATATGCATTCCTGGAGGTTCCTCCCAGCACCACCTACCAGTATTTTCACGACAGTCTTGTTGTAATGAGGTGAATATTTATTATTATGTACCTTAGGTATTTCCACCATTGTAGGTCATCTTCATGGATGATAACTGTTAGACAGTCATAATAGTTGTTCATTTCTCTGTTAACAAATAACAAAGTACAACACTGTGTTCATAAAATATTGGTACACTGTACACATTCTTTTATCTATTTTTGATATGTGTTTTCTTTGTACTTTTATCATCGTGTCTGAATCTCGCACTAAACATGTTAAAAAAAATTGTTGGTTCTGTTTACTGTCATTCAATTCATTTTTGTAACATTACAAACTTAACCAGTTCTGACTTGGTCTACCACAAGGAAATCTTGGAAAATATATTGACTCAAATTTTCCTGCTTAAATCTGCTCATGAAAAGTTCTTTGACTAAAGGCGTAGTAATTGACTGTGCAATTCCTACATTGATTTATAATTTTAAAGTTTTCAACTGCTAATAGTGTTTTGCTCTATCGGTTAGTTCTCTTAAAATCTTAGAAAGGGCTCAAAAACGTCTGTTTTCCATGTCTTCTTGTTAATACATTTTGCCTTAACTTTATACAGAGATGAGGCTGGACTGGATATACTCAACACTGTTTACTTGGTGTATTCCATATCTGGAATGTCTGCTGAAGGGGCAATGACGGGCGGACATTGTCCTGATGGGGCTAAAATTCCGGTAGATGGTGCTATTGGAGGAACTACAGGCTTTGCTACAGAAGGGGCCACTGGAGTTGTCAGTGTTCCTGATGATGTATATCAAGTTGAACTCCCTGTAAGTTTCACTCATATTTTCATATTTTCATAATTGCTGATTTGAATGTTTTACAGCCTGTTAGACAGTATGCTGATAAGTGGTATATACAGTTTGTTGTTTCCATGGCAACAACTGTATGAAGTTTATTAAAAAACATTATTATACCTTTTGATAGACCTTTACACATTAGCAAATGATATATTAAAATCATTTAAGGTGTCTTAAGGGTTCAAAAAATTGGTGCAGGTTGAGTGATTTAAATGGACCGTCTTTCAATACTTTTTGAAAGGTAGATCATATACGAGGCCCTCATAATTATGGGAAGTTATTCGAATACAGCTCCATTTTTAAAATATAAATATGACACTAAGATTATAGTTAGAATGATGTATAAAAGTAGACTAAGGCACATAGTTATATTTATAATAAAGCTGTAATAATATCAACAATAACGATAATAGAGGCAATGTATGCATTTGTCAATTTTCCGTTTTTTTCATCCTGAACACATTATATACAAGAGAGGTAATTGCAAAGAAAGTATTGATTACATGTTTTGCCTTGCATGATCAATTATACTTGAAATTTACAGCTACCAGTGTGTAATCTTGTTCAGTCACATTTAAAAATCATGAGATTACAGCAGTTTAAATTTCTTATATTTTAGATTTCTTGGACAGTTTACAGTAATGACCGAAGTCACGCTATGGTCAGAATATGGCAAGTCCATTGAATAACACTGTTCACATACTGGTAAGTACCTGTACTTTTTGTAAATCTAGCAATGTCTTCCTTACCCCTGCCTCCCAATTATATGAGGTGTGATCAATAGATAATGAGAAAATGCTTACAACATAGCTAAAGTTATCTTATCTGGTGGTTAGTACGAAAACATGGTTTTATATGAATAGTGAATTGATATGTAGACCATTTTTCCAATCCATGAAAGTCAGAACTTCAATCAGAGAACATAACCTTGTTCAATTTGACAATACCATTGAAAGCCCTACATTATTAATTGTTTATACCTATGCAGGTATAAAATTACCTGAATATTGATTGTATATGTATTAAGCTTGTGCATCAACTATCGGTATGCAGCTTCCAGATGTAACCAATCATCGAAACATAATAAAATACAAATGTAGTGGTATTGATATAAATGAAGGTATGCATAGACTGTTTTAGTTTCAGTTACTGTAGCAGTATTGTTTTATAAAAACACCAAGACATCTTATGTTTTTTTTGTTCAATCAATTAATCATACAAAATATCCTTGATTTGCAGGAAGTAAAGTTCCACATTCCAGTGTCCAAGATGTTGGGGTTATTCAGATGGCTTGAGCTGCACTGCACCTTTGTAGGACTTTCAAAGTAAGTTTTATTATACACACAAAGGAAAGTAAAATGTTGTATTGCTTATGGATAACCATCTGCCGCAAGTTAGTTTGGTGGTGTTGTCGCTTCAACCAATGATGATTGATTTGTTGGTATTGTATGCGATGATTACGTGACAAATATCAGATGGCTGTCTGCATCTTTAAGGCAGTTTCCTAATGTCTTTACTGTTTTGGGGCGTAACTATGTCTGTACTGACAGCTATTGCTCTATCATAAAGCTCTATTTTAGACAAAATATGTTATATTCATTGAGATAATTTGTTGATTTATGATCCCAAAAATCCAGTGATGACCAGTTCTAAATAACGATCAGCAAAATTGCACTTTTACTTTTCAAAATTTTATTTCGTAGCAATTGCCTACTGATGACTACCGTCTAAATTAAGTTATCTTATTGCTATATGATTTAATTACTATTAATCAGTCATAAGACATTTACTGTAGATATTCAAATAATTATTCTAAAAACATGTACAGTGGTCATGGTTGAATTGCTGGATTCTTCTATTTTTTAGGGTTATTTGTATCTTTATATTTTCAGGTCATAATTGACAGCAGATGTGAATTAACCGGAATCCGATCAAGTAGCTTGCATTTGGTTCGCCATTGTCTGAGGCAAAAGTACAGGGAAAAGCATTTTTTTTATTTTACTTCTAGAAATGTTTGGCAAAGTAAAGTGAGTTTTTGGTATTATACTATGCATACACACCCCTGTAAAATGTTAAAAGAGTCGCATAGTCACTGATACAATTTTCTAAATTTTTTTGTGCCCCGAGGCACACTTTGCTTCCTTTGGTTTTTTGGGCCGAGTACCTAGTATTTCGAGTTAGGACCAAGTGCTATTTGAGCTCGTGATTGGTGGATGGGGATGATCTATGCTACAATTCAAGCATATGAAAGTTACAGTTTATGCTGGAAGTACCTACATTGTTTTGGAACGTACCACTGTCGATGAAAGACAAGTACCTTCGTTAGTTTGGAAAGTACTACTTTCACTGAAAGACAAGAACAAGGAAGCTACAGGACTGCTTGAATTATGGTAAGCTATATATATTATACAACCATATCATTTTGTTCAACTGAAGCTTGCTAGCTAAATTTTACTGGGATCAGTGTTTACATGCATTGGAATTGATTACTGAACTCTACAAAAATAACAGGTTAATTGCTTAATATAGACAGATAGGGATGTAGTGTTGGAATATATAGAGGATATTGTGTTTACGGTGTATGATCAGTGGGTATTTCGCTGAGTGAGAAGCTGGAGCTATATTTTCACCAGATAGTATCAGATGGCTGCTCACGAGGTGATATACCAACCGATCATACACCATAAAATATTAATATTCTATTTATTTCCTACTTCAAATAGCTTAAATTAATTATATGCCCCCAATTAATTTGAACTACCCCACTATATGCCTAAAATGTTTTGAATGCCACTTTTTTTAGCCATGCAGACGCTGAGTTGCCATTAAGTAGTTCTTCTGCAATGGCTTATGTTATTTGTTAAAGATTAAGGGGACAGTTTGAGAACAAAAGTGGAAGGGGGAGGTAAACAGGAATTCAGTTTATTTAAGAAAATGAAAGGAGATGAAGATGAAACACAATACTTGTATTGTGTTTATACTATCAATCTAACAGAATACCAACGTCTTGTTAAAACACTGGCCTCCTTTATTAAACAGTGTGTTTGAAAAAATATGCATGCCTTTCAGTACTCGTTAACGAACGCACAAATGGGCAAATGTCACGAGCCAAAACACATGCCATATTAATATTATAACTCTAGGCTTCTAACTCTTATTTAGTTTTGACTGAAGAACGTATGCTTTAAAAGATATTTAAAAAAGCATTACCTTTTTATACGCCTGTTGAAAAACGGGACGAATTATGTTAACACCCTTGGCGTGCAGGTGGGCGGCGGCGTCCAGTAATTTGTCTGTACTCTTAACTTGCTGACAATGCTTATGGGTGTAATATCTAGGCCAAATTCGAAAATAGGCCAAATCTGTGCCGGCCTTCTTGGGTTATGGACCTTCCTTCACCAAAAAAATGTGAAATTGGTCTTGTCTGTACTCTATCTCAAACAGTTTTTGTCCGATCATCTTCAAACTAGCTGACAATGCTTATGGGTGTAATATCTAGGCCAAGTTCGATTATAGGCAAAATCGGTGCAGGCCTTTTTGGGTTATGGTCCTTCTTTTACCAAAAAAATGTGAAATTGGCCTTGTTTGTACTCTAACTCAAACAGTTTTCATCTAATCGTCATCAAACTTGCTGACAATGCTTATTGGTGTTATATCGAGGCCAAGTTCAATTATAGGCCAAATCGGTGCAGGCCTTCTTGGGTCATGAAATTAGTCTTGTCTGTATTCTATAATTTGTATAAGATGATTGTTTAAAAATGTTTCGACATAAAATGGGCTTTTATTTCATCAGCAATATTTTTTGTCACTAGCACAACCAAGACGGGCGTATTTTGTGACATTTTGGCACTCTTGTTTCTACTTTCGGTTTGCATGGCTTGCATGGTACAAGTTCATAAATATGCTTCATAATTATTTCTTTGTAAGAGTCTGTTCCTTATACTATTGGCTATGTCCCAGACAAGACACATTGGCTCCTAATGGCATGTTGACTTTGTTTGCGAACGAGCAAGATTTGCATTGAAATAACGTTCATGCTGTCTAACCTCAAGTGTAAATGTAGTATAAACATAATGCTATTCCTATTTTATCCATCAAAGTCAATTTGAAGACAAAAAAAACGTTTTTGAACAAAATCTGCACTAATTGACTATAAATTATATGCTGTTACCTTAAAAGAACAAGTGAAAATGCTTCATTATTTATTTTTGACGGCTGGAAATATGCTTTACAAAGTAGTCCCTTTGAGTGGAATTATCAACTAGGAAATTAACGGGGAATAATCTGCTGTTTAAGCATGAATATAAGCACTGATAAGCAAGAAATAAAATAATCCTATCTTATTTAAATGCGATACAGTAACTGTTGTGACATAATTTGTAAAATAAAAAAATCATGAATTAATTATTGCTTATTGATTTTGGTGAAATAAATCAATGGCTGTGAGTCAATTTACACAACTTCATCTGGCTTTCAAATTCACAAAATTGACCTTGGGAAACTTTCTGTGATTGGTATGAATTCTGTTTTTCTCTCAAATCATGAATGTGGAGAAGTTACTTGTTGCTGATGGAACGGTTTGTTAGGTTGTGCTTACCAGTGAGTAAATAAAGTATATTGGCTTTTAAATTCATTTAATTTAAAATGATTTATATATTACACAGGTTATCCAGATGATGCAGTTCCTGGGAAAGTTTCTGGATAGTTTCTATATAATGAGAGGAGACAGAGAGAAAATGGTGAGTTATTGTGTTGGTTATACTTTGTTACATCATGCCTGTTTTGTTAATGTGACTGTAGCCTGTCCTCATAGCTGAATGTTTGATTATCACCAGGTAGGACAGGTTATCTTTTACTCGGACATTGACAAGCTGGTCACTGAGGTGCATTTTCTTTATTTATGGGATCATATCTATGTATCATCTATAAAGACTGTTGATTAATAAATGAGACATTATGTTATGAAATGAATTCAAATGCGTACAATATAATTAATCTTTTCCTCTTTAATTTTAACTTTCTTTGGTAATAAATGCTGTAATTGATGCATAAAATGCTGTAAGCACGGCCATGGTAGTTTGTTTCGAATGCACCACAGTGATTGTCATGATACAGTATCTACATTTCATAGCATAACTTTGATGGGATTTTGTACAATAGTCATGTTATCAATGTTTGTTTGAATGTAATTAGTTTATGAAAATATCAAAAGCCATTGTTTTGAGGCATAAACATTCTGACCATTTTACTTCTTATAAATGATGCAGTAACCTGTGGGTCCAACCTCCCCGGGTACATGCTGCCGATGCAAATAGGGAGGTTCCCCCGATGTCTGACGGAAGCTCTTGTCTGTAGGTCTAGGCTGCTAAGGTTTCCATAATATAGAGTGACCTTCCTTTATACTTAATGATTAAGTTCAGTATGCCCAACACTTAATTTACATTTAATGAAATAATGATTATTTTTGAAGAACAAAACAATGCCTTAAACAATCTAGTTTATTACCGGGAATTTTCACCTACTCCAAATTTCCCACTTTTTGTGGAAATTTAGCAAATTATGATTGTATGTTACTGTGCTATATTAGTTACAGGTACACCCGATCTTGCTGGATTGGAAAGTACAACTCTGTCACTCTATGGATGGTGTAACCACACTGTGAACAGATGAATGGTGCAACCACACTGTCAACGTATCGATCGTGTAACCGCACTGTGAATGGATGGATGGTGTAACCACACTTGTCAAAATATGGATGGTGTAATCACACTGTCAACGGATGGATGGTGTAACCACACTGTCAACGGATGGATGGTGTAACTATGCTATCAATGGATGGTGTAACCACACTGTCAACAAATGGATGGTGTAACCACACTGTCAACGAATGGATGGTGTAACCACACTGTCAAGGGATGGATGGTGTAACTACGCTGTCAACGTATGGTGTAACCACACTGTCAACGGATGGATAGTGTAACCGCACTGTCAACGGATGGATGGTGTAACCACACTGTCAACGGATGGATGGTGTAACCACACTGTCACTAAATTGGATAAATGGATTTGATTGATGTCCATTCTGTCCTGATTGTTTACCTGGTTTTTGTGGATAGCTAGACGAAGAAGGTTCGCCAGGTAGCATACATAATATTATTCTTGTTGTTTATCTTTTAAGATGCTGAACTCTTGATGCCGAAGTTTGAGCAGCTTTAGTAGGATGTTGTTTGAATTTTAGGAATTTGTGTATATCACAAAAGGTTATGAAAACATGACAATAATATATTGCTACAATTTAGCAACAGTCAAGATTGATAGTTTCACAAGGTTTTTGACATCAGTTGGACATAGTGAATGTAACACAACAGGAATATTGATCGCTGGAACCTTATTGAATTCGGAGTAGTATTTATATATGTTTATGTAAGCTTATCCTTATCAAGTGGAATTTTATGTTTTCAGGTGACACATCTGACTCAGCTAAGCTTGAATGGGTCAGTCCGCCCAAAGAACCTTATCCCTGTGGTGCTCGTTCTTGGACCACACTGTCAGATGGATTTGATGGACGACTACTGTTCATTCTGTCCTGATTGTTTGCCTGGTTTTTGTGGATAGCCTGACGAAGAAGGTTCGCCAGGTAACATACATATACTTTATTGTTCATCTTCTAAGATGCTGAACATGAGATGGTCATGAAAATATAAAGCACATCTGCTTGGTTGTAAATACAAGGGATGGCCGCAATTCCCCCGTACTGGAGTACTCTTTCAAAGATCAGTATATTGGAAACCGGTAGTTAAATCATTATCCAATTACTGGGATTTAAAAAAAACTTGTTAATGTTTCTGTCAATTTGTAAACTCAAATTACAATTTAAAACCTTGTTCACCAACGTAAAGTCACTAATTGGGTTGTAACTGAAATGCAAAATGTTAACTTCTTCATGAATCTAACATGAATCTAATCTTAGTATGATAGTCTCCCTATGTTAGATTCATGATGTAGTTAGTTTTTGTGCCCCCCCCTGACTATAATTTGGGGGAGCGGTATGGCATTGATGCTGTCTGCCCGTCTGTCTGTATTTAACACAAATCTTGTGTGTTGAACTCCTTACAAACCGTTGGACGGAATTTCTTTAAACTTTGACAGATCAACAGCCTTGATTTCAAGTTAATCATAAAGAGGAAATTTTGCTGCGGTAGTTTTACCAGAGTTATTCCTTTGTTACTTTTACTATATATACCAATGGAGGGCACCCGTGTCAATGGACTAGCATCTACAACTTTCCTACTTGAAACAAATAATTACTTATCAAAACTTATCATTACACATAACACATCTGCTCCTTAATATGCCCCTTTTTAAAAATGTTAGATTCATGAAACCAAATAAGATTAGTTACAGTTACAGCCTACCAATTGCAAGTATAAACAAATCATGTAAGTTATTTGTTTATGACAAAGCTGGTTAATCTCATGGACGTTAATCCAATAATTGTCTTCCCTCTTTGATTGACTCCTTATTCATTTGGTTTGGCGATCAATTCAGCAAACGGGGGCATAGCTGGTCATACGCAAATACGTATGTGTGTACGCTGTTTGTAAAAACTGGCAAAACAAAACTGATCTAAAAATATATGGCTTGGTAAAAAAATAATTCTGGGGGAGCATATGCCCCAAAATCCACCTAGCAGCTCTGAATTTATCGTGTGCGAACACTGAAAATAAGCGCATAAATAACACTTTTAGCAAATATCATGTTAATGTTTTGAGCAACAACCCAAACAAATTCGCAAAATGTAATCTATTATATTAGCTTATTATAAAGTGAAACTTAAATGTTTTTAGGTGAGAAATGTGACCCATCTTTGCTAGAATGGGTCAGCCCAAAGAACCTTATCCCGTGACGAGGAGCGCAGATGTGATGGTTTTGGAGATGGACATCGACTTGCATGGGGGGGGGGCTTCAAGATATTGTTAAGATAAGTCTTTAATTACATAGTTACATACTCTCCCCTATTTGGGTTGAGGCAGTTTCTTACGTTAAATAAGTCGACAGAAGAGAGTGGCGTCTCTTCGGACTGCAGGTTTTAAAATGCTGGTTATAAAATTGGCGGATAGACGAGTGTCAACTTTAATTTTCTGTTTTACATTAAATATTGATATACCATACATTATACAGTTTCATCAAAGATAGTGGCTATCAGGGGTGTGTGTTGCTGTCTAGCATGGAGATATGTTGAGCCCTCAAAGTCTAGGGCTAGTATATTAATTACTGTAAATCAGGCAAATAAGGACTGATATTTGAGTAATTGAAAAGTTTTATTTGCTTGAAAACAAGGTTCAGGGGATCAGTTGATTTCACTGTAGCCAGTGCGCAATGGTTATGTACTGATGATTCTGTTTCATTTGATCCTAGTTTTTTAGCAAATGATTCATAATAGATTATCTCAATATCAAAAATCTTTAAAAGGTTTTCACTCACAGTGCTCGTTCTAGATAAATTAAGGTTAGATTAAGTGTATAGCCAGCATGCCATTATATTCATTTTCACAATGACGATAGGTTGGCCCGGATAGGAGAATAACAGTTGCAAACTCTGTTATTCAAAACAATGTAAAATTATTGACTCATTATGCTTGATATCCTGTTACAATTTATACCCTCTACTTTGACAGTTATAACCGTGTTTAGTTCTATGTTTCAGGATTTATACTGAAGATCACCAGATGACGCACCATGACGATGACGTGACAGTTGTGGAGACGATGACGTGACGGTTATGGAGACAATGACGTGACGGTTACGGAGATGATGACGTGACGGTTATGGAGGTGATGACGTGACGGTTATGGAGACGATGACGTGACGGTTATGGAGGCGTTGACGTGACGGTTATGGAGGCGATGACGTGACGGTTATGGAGGCGATGACGTGACGGTTATGGAGACAATGATGTGAAGGTTATGGAGACGATGTGGCAGTTATGGAGAAGATGATCATTAGCTTGCTTCAGTTATTTATAAGTTTATCCTTCATTGAACTGCTGGACCCTGTGGATGGTCTGGTTGTTCGTGTGTGGCAAAAGTCAGGGAACAGTTTGGCAAGGTCATTTTTTGTAGGAAAGTAGGAAAACTTTGGCAAAGTAAGGGGAGGTATTATACTATGCAAACACACCCCTGTAAAATGTAAAAGAGTCGCATGGTCACTGATACCATTTGTGGAACTTTTTTATAAATTTTTTTTTGGGTCTTTTTACTTTTCTTTTCATCTGTTGAACCCATTACCTGTACTTTCGATTTAGGAAAAATCAAACTTTACATAAAATTCAGGGAGTTCAACTTCCTGTAGTGTATGGATATTACTTGTAATGAAGTGTTAGTATAGCTTTTGATTGAACACCAGTGGGATGACCCATGACATAGTTGGAGATGAACCATGACACATGGACCATGACATACGAACCAAGATGAAGGAACCATGATGAATGAACCATGACGAATGGACCATGACGTACGAACCACAAAGGAACCACAATGAATAGACCATGACATACGAACCATGAGGAATAAACCATGACAAATGGACCATGACATGCTAACCATGACGAATGGACCATGACATACGAACCACAATGAATGGACCATGACATACGAACCATGATGGATGAACCATGATGTATGGACCATGACATACGAACCACGATGAATGGACCATGACGTACGAACTATGATGAAGGAACCATGATGGATGAACCATGATGAATGGACCATGACATACGAACCACGATGAATGGACCATGACATACGAACCATGATGGATGAACCATGATGAATGGACCATGACATACGAACCACGATGAATGGACCATGACATACGAACCATGATGAAGGAACCATGATGGATGAACCATGACGAATGGACCATGACATACGAACCATGATGAAGGAACCATGATGAAGGAACCACGATGAATGAACCATGACATACGAACCATGATGAAGGAACCATGACATACGAACCATGATGAATGAACCATGACATACGAACCATGATGAAGGAACCATGACATACGAACCATGATGAATGAACCATGACATACGAACCATGATGAAGGAACCATGATGAAGGAACCACGATGAATGGACCATGACGTACGAACCACGATGAATGAACCATGATGAATGGACCATGATGTACGAACCACAATGAAGGAACCATGATGAAGAAACCATGACGTACGAACCACGATGAAGGAACCACGACGAATGAACCATGACATACGAACAACGATGAAGGAACCATGATGAAGAAACCATGATCAAATTGGAGATGAACAGAAGAGGGGAGTGTCTACTGGTTTAAACTTAGTAAGTAAATAAATAGACACTTATGTTAGTTACGAGTGTCCGTTACTGCAAACCAGTACATTATTGTTAAAAATGAGATATTGTTATGAAACTTGCTATATATTTATCATTAACAATTAATGCAGCTTGGGAATTTCAATATGGCCCATTTGAACAAGGCCAATGAAAAGGGCAAAATATGACATCAATACCCATTACAGGGGAGTTTCGAACCTTTGATTATGTGACTAACAAGAGTGTCTACTGCAATAAGAGACAATCTGTGTATTTGTTACTGAAGTGAGGGAAAGATATGAGGGATAATAATAAATAACGTAAATTTTTGCTACAATTAATATATATTTCAACTGATCATTTACAAATTTAGATCAACATTAATTGAAATATATCCAATGTATTCTAATAATTTTAAGAAATGTAAAAATTCAGTTCATCAAGTTGCTGGTGATCTGCTCATTCCCAAATAGACACTCATTGGTTAGCTCCATTACATCGCAGATTAACATTAATATTGTTATTGCTTATTTTCTATTTCTTCCATAATTGTTGTTCTTTTCTATACTTTTACCATCTGATAATCTCCTATTATCATCTACAATGAATCGACATTAAACCATGTAAATATTTTGTTATCCTCTGGTTAGACTGTATATATTATATCTTATTGATGTTATTTTACAGGTAAACCTTTTGGACAATTTATACTTCAAGATGTGTTTATTGAAGTTACTTTCTATGCTTCATATATATTGGAGTTACCATGAAATGGAGATTTTATGTGCTGGAATCATTACATTGAAGCAGGTACTAAAGGATTTAAAGGCTACTTTGTTTGTTCTTATCATGGTTCGATGTAATACATCAACAATATATGAGATTTAAGGGTTTATCTTGTATTGAATTTATGAAAAAAAATGAATAAGAAAGTAGTGAGCCTTGGCAAATCTATAATCTGTAACTTGCTCAGAATGGATGTTGCAGGTGTTTTCAATGATTCATTAATTACTAAGGTTTTCTATTAACAGTGCAAATTCTTTTATTTTATAAGTTGTGAGAAAAGTTTCATTGGTCAACGCATAATCATGACAAGCTTATTATAATTGCCACATTGAACTTAATGTGTGTAGATGTGTAGGGTATGAAATTTCGCTGAATCGCATCCAGTTATACTTTGTTATATTGAATTGTTTATTATTTTCAGGTTTTCAAAAAAGAATGCAGACATATGCTCATATTCCAGAACCCAATCTAGAATTTGGCTCACCATCCCTGCCAGGTTCAGCAAAAAAGGTCTGTATTTTTTATGTCAATTTTACTGTTTGTTTCCTTTAGGATATGAAATATCTGAATGGAACTATTACATTGGCGAATTTGGAGGCAGATGAGCGGCAGTTGACTTACTCTAAAGCAACCTATTATTGGATAGGTGATTTCCGCTTATAATAGATTCATCCACGATAGTGACTCTTACAGGGGTGTGCGCTGTCTTGCATGGAACTATTTGGTGTGAGGTCCTCATGTGATGTAGGCTGCTTTTGAGCTTGTTGGCGTGTGCGTGGTTGTTGGCTTGTGTGCTGTTTGTTTCCTTTAGGATATGAAATATCTGAATGAAACTATTACATTGGCGAATTCGAAGGCAGATGAGCGGCAGTTGACTTACTCTAAAGCAACCTATTATTAGATAGGTGATTTCCGCTTATAATAGATTCATCCACGATAGTGACTCTTACAGGGGTGTGCGCTGTCTTGCATGGAACTATTTGGTGTGAGGTCATCATGTGATGTAGGCTGCTTTTGAGCTTGTTGGCGTGTGCGTGATTGTTGGCTTGTGTGATGTTTGTTTCCTTTAGGATATGAAATATCTGAATGAAACTATTACATTGGCGAATTCGGAGGCAGATGAGCGGCAGTTGACTTACTCTAAAGCAACCTATTATTAGATAGGTGATTTCCGCTTATAATAGATTCATCCACGATAGTGACTCTTACAGGGGTGTGCGCTGTCTTGCATGGAACTATTTGGTGTGAGGTCATCATGTGATGTAGGCTGCTTTTGAGCTTGTTGGCGTGTGCGTGATTGTTGGCTTGTGTGATGTTTGTTTCCTTTAGGATATGAAATATCTGAATGAAACTATTACATTGGCGAATTCGGAGGCAGATGAGCGGCAGTTGACTTACTCTAAAGCAACCTATTATTAGATAGGTGATTTCCGCTTATAATACATTCATCCACGATAGTGACTCTTACAGGGGTGTGCGCTGTCTTGCATGGAACTATTTGGTGTGAGGTCCTCATGTGATGTAGGCTGCTATTGAGCTTGTTGGCGTGTGCGTGATTGTTGGCTTGTGTGCTGTTTGTTTCCTTTAGGATATGAAATATCTGAATGAAACTATTACATTGGCGAATTCGGAGGCAGATGAGCGGCAGTTGACTTACTCTAAAGCAACCTATTATTAGATAGGTGATTTCTGCTTATAATAGATTCATCCACGATAGTGACTCTTACAGGGGTGTGCGCTGTCTTGCATGGAACTATTTGGTGTGAGGACCTCATGTGATGTAGGCTGCTTTTGAGCTTGTTGGCGTGTGCGTGGTTGTTGGCTTGTGTGCCTGATTGTTTGCATGCGTGTGTGTCTATTGACATGCATATGCCCATGTCCTTGTTCTTGTGCTTACAACCCCTAGGACTAGGATGTGTGATGTAGGCTGCATGTGAGCTTTTTGGCGTATGGTCCAAAAATGTTTTAAAATATATATTTTTATGCTAAAAAATATTTTTTAATGTGTTTTGTGCTTCTGACCGGTTGGCTAGTATTTCATGTCAATTACCTGTGTCCTGCATGTGGAATGTCATACCATCCACAGTCAGAGAGCAGGTTTATAGACATGGAATACTGGCCAACCAGTCATTATTATTATTATAATTATTGTTTTTATATTTTTTACAGATTTTTCCAACTTATCTAATCCAGATGTGGGACCTGAAACTTATCAAGCATTGTAAAATCAGCAATACATTCTCTTAATGAAAGTAAGTGTCTTAATCCATATTTTTGGTACAAATTCACTTGTTAAAGGATGACAATATTATGTAAATGTAAATTTGGCTTCTCTATCTTTATCAAATGCAGAATTGAGGTTAACTCTTTGCCAAACTCAACTTCTTGACTGCTGACAAAACATTCAGTCTGTTAGTCTGTTATAGTTTGTTCAAAATGTTGAGCTACTCTCAGCATACTTTCTGGAATAAGTAGTTCTACGCCAAATTAGTAATCATGTATTCTATTTAATCAGGACGTTACAGCGCTTTGTTTACTACTGTTCTTGGATAGTCAATAGTAAATGTTTATCAAAGAGGGATAAGTACCAAAATCTAGCCATGCCCTCATTCGAACTTTTGACTTCCCTCTCCAAAAGTAGTTTGTCATAACCATTTTTATGGGAGATTGTGTGACTGCGCTTGTTGTTATATATTTGATTATTTTTGTTTTTACTCAACAGGTATCCTACAGATAGATATTGTCTACATGGACATACGAACAATTCTAATCAATCAGTACTTCAAATCAGATAGTGTCTACTGTGGATTCAATAAGTAATTCTAATGATGAAACTATCCCTTATGAAAGAATAACTGGAACTACCATTATCTTGGGTTTACCCAATTAAACCGAGATAAACGATTAACCTGACAGATGAGTTGATGTTTACAAATTTTATGAATGAAAAGTATCATGAACTGTTCAAATATTGCGCTAAGACATTTACTCTTCACAAATAGACGAGTGCCTGAGTTGGATCCAGTACCCTGAACAGTCAAAATAATGTGCTGGACATTAAGTCTGCAAGAATAGACGAGTGTGTGATTTCAGATTATATATTTTAGAGGTGTAAATGATGAGATGTTGTCATTAAGTTGCTGTTGCTATGATATGTGTTCTGTAATGGTGTTAAATTCTAAACATTATTGCTCCTACAACTGTTTTCCGAGAATTCATTACATACAATGAATTATGAAACCATTAGGCTGTTTCTTATCAAATGATCAATACTCTACGATAGAATTTTAACTACATCTGTCGAAATAGTATACCAAATACTGTATTTAGCAAATTGTATGGTGAACAAAATACTCATTTTGCAAGAGTTGCTCCCCTTAGACTTTAAATCCCGAATTTATACAAATTGTCATTTTGTCAACAAGACACCGAGATGTTTTATTACATTTTCTTCCATCTTATGGTGTTTTCCACATTTGGGAGTCAACTAAAGTACTTAAATTGCATCATTCTGCAGAGGTTACCAAGTTATAGCTTATTCAAATAGCAGACTTTAAGATTTTATGTTTGTTGATATATTGCTGTTATTATGATGTTATCTTGTTGTTGTTGTTAATGATGGTATATTGTTTTAAGATGATCTACAGGGTGTTAAAATGATAAATTTATTGTTGGTATCAAGAAGACATATTTTGTTTAAAAGATCCTCTTATTTTTTAAAGTGTATAGAGCTATATTCTAACAGTCATTGAATGTCAAAATAATTACGTACATCGTGTTAAGTATGATACCAGACTACCTTAATTGCAAATTAAAACTTTGGATGGGTTCCGTGTACTTTGATTCAATTGTCGAAAAATAGACGATTCTTATAGTTTCATAGGGTGTTCTAAAACACTTTCGTATGAAAATGGACAGTTTGCATGTCCAATAAATCACAGAGAGAGTTTCTGTTAAAACTGAAGCGAAAAATGATCTAATGGATATGAAAGCATAGTTGTTTTTCAGTTTTTGAAACTTTTTTAAAAATATCTTCCGATATAGCTCTATACACTTTAAGTTGATATGATGTTGTAATGTGATCTCATATTGTTGTTAAAATGGTATGTTGTTGTTAAGGGTGTTGTTTTTAGCAAGCTATATTGTTGTTGATAGTGATTGTTTTGTTTTTTTAACATAAGTATTGTTTTAAGTATTGTTTTAAGTTAATCTATTGTTATGTTGTTAGCTTTTAAAATATTCATTTCTTCATTTGTTTTGTATTTTTGTTGGCGTTTTTATTTTCGTTCCTCTTTTTAGAGTGTATTCAGTATTAACACTAAAGAGTGTACTATCCCATTCAAAAGAAAAGCAGGGTGTTCAGTTAACTTTGTTAATCCAGTTAAACCTAAATAAACATAGTTTACCTGATGGTCATGATTATGTTTACAACCGTTATCATTTAACTTTAAACAGACTGTTTTTAGATCTTGTAATGCATTGTAACACACAATAACCAATGGTTTCTAATCATTGAAAAAGTATTATTCTGCCAGTTATAACTAAATAAAACAAGTGTATATAACAGTTCTATTCCTATTGAACATAGTTGCAAAACAATAAAATCTTTTTTGACCCGCAGGTCATAAATTAATTTTACGTTAAATTTCCAATAATTTGTGTATGATATTGTCTTGTACACCCTAAGGAAAACATTTGTACAATCGTAATTGTTTCTTTTCTAAACATTTTTCTTGTTTAAAGGACTGTAATTTTTTTTATCGAGTATGACAGTATTATAACATTAAAGATTCTTGACATTTTTAAGAGGGTTAAATACATTATTATGAGTGAAATAGCATTGACATGTACAGTTAAGTTAGGGTAAGAATACAGTGACGCATAGGAACAACCCACAAGTATAAAAGCTTTACCAACAGTTCAATACCAAGCTAAACTCTACCTATTTAAGCAATGGTTTTAATCTTTTGTGTACTCATAAAGGATGACGTCACAGTCATAATATCCTAACTGGACTATAGGCCTGTATACAAATGTGTTTGTTTCTTGTTTTAAAGGAAGTATCACTATTCCTTTAAGGGTTAAGGACGTGTGGTAATGGTACTTGACGTTATCCTTGTCCTACAGATAATCAAATCGTTGTACACCACTATTTTATTGTAGAAAAATATTTCTATATACCATGTCTTCTAAGTTTTATCTTGCATTTCATTTCGGCAATATGATACTGATGGAGACTTAATAGCTTTGATAAAAAATTGTATATTTTATGTACATTATATATTGTTTTAACCATGTATTAGTCAGGACTGTACAGCACTTTTGAACGTGTGTATACATGAAAAAAGGGCTATATAAATATGGTATATTAATTAATTAATCAGTTATTAGATATTAATTTTGCACATATCAATTGTTACCTTTGTAGTTTGTAGTTTGTTTAATCATGTTCACATTAGACAATACAAATATTCATTTGAAAGTTGAATTCATTAACAGTAGCAAAATGAACTTAAGTCTAATTGTAATAGCTCAGGTGCAGTTTTCCAGAGGTTTTTACATTTCTCAGAAATGAGATTTTATCTCTGGTTTTTACCCTGGCCTGATTTATTACAGTGATTGATAATTTGAGCAAGAATTATGTAGTGCATTTCGGTGTTTATAGATACATTTCTTTATGATGTTGCTGCTCCAATGCATTTATAGTAACATTTGTGTTTTGATGTTACATTATTACTTTGAAGATAAAATGTTTTCAGAAATATTTTTAAAATAAAGTTATGTACATGCTCATGTCTTGTATTCATGTGTTGTTATTGTGAACACAGACACATGGTTTTGTTGATTTAAACTTTTTTATGAATTAATTTATGTAGTCAAAAAATTACAAGTTGTTGAAATCAACTAAACCATGTGATTGTGAAAACATAACTTGATTTCCAGGAAAGATACTCTTATATTGCTTATATTGAGTTCTCTCCCTTGAAGTTCAGGGGCCCTCACTTATAACCATGGTGGACATACCGTGTGACCTTTTGATCAAGCTGACAAGTAAAAGTATGTCAAAAAAAGTTTAAAACAAATTGAAGTAAATTTGGCTTACTTCAGCATGGCATATTCAACACTTATGCAGGGAATGAACACTACCCTAGGAAGTTAGCAAAGAAATCACATGATTTGTCCACCCTGTGTTTAAGGTCGGGCCAAATAAGCCTACATGAGACTTGTAGTAAAAGTCTTATATGAAGCAGATTGACACATGCAGATCCATGTTTCATTCTAACCGGACATGGTATAATGAGCCTAGAGACACACAATGACACATACACTATAAAATGCCAGCTTACCATGTCAGCTGTGGTGACTAGATACTAAGATATCAAAGCCAGAGAACGAAATCAAGGAAATGGATTCCTTTTAAAACAGAACAAGATTAATAAAACTAGCAAGAACATGAAATAGAGCCTTTATGGCAGATGTGTACAATATAAGGCCCCGATTCCGCGAGTTATGGCTCAGTTGAGTCTGCTATTTTTAATATAGACTGTATAAGTTACAGGGTGTCCTAAAAGACGGGGACATAACTGTGAAATAATTATAGTCCAGCTAGGGTAATCTGACAGTGATGTCATACCCAAAAGATTAACACCATTGCTTAAACAGGTAGAGTTTAGTTTGGTATTGAACTGTTGGTATAAGCATTTATACTTTTTTTACACCGTACTAATGGATTGGTCCACTGCGTCACTGGATTTTTAACCTAACTGGACTGTACATGATTCAAAATCTCATCATTTAAAACAAACTTCGACAAGACACACACTCCACATGAATTCTTACATTTTAAGATTTCAATTCTATGCCGAGCATAGCCTTTATGCTAATACTAATACATGTACATGTATTCTGTATTTGAAGGTATAATTTATCATATCCTCATTAAATATCTATTTGCTTCTCTGAAAGAAAGTGCACTTAAATCAGAATTTCTCAACAGTACACCAGTCATTTTAGGATTGACCGTTGTAGACAACTCACGTCACATTAAACTTATCATAAGTCATACCGGTCAGAGTATGTTTTAGGATATTAAACTCATAATTCAGCTTAGGTACATGTTGTAAATATAAAAGCTGAATTCAACCAAGCACTTCATGAGAAGAAACAGAATTATGAGACTGAGGTATAATATAGGAGGCAGAGAACCAAGAACGAATCAACTTAACATATGGTATTTATTGAAATAAAAAGAGGCTAAGGACTGAATATTTATAGATCACAGAATTTAGGAGCACTTTAAGTGGTCCGCGATTTATCGAATGGTATCCGTGCAATAAACCTAAAAAGTCCGTTTAAACTCGTTAATTTCCGTACAAGTAGCAGACATTCGGATGTTCTTGTTTGACATTCTAAAACTGTACAAAAATGACTATTTTGAATGGTAATTATGTGTTTTGTTTCACCAAAATATAATTTGACTTGCCATCTAAAAATATCTCCAACATTCTTCAGTTGACATAGAGACACGGCTCGGAAAGATCTGTAAATGATTGATCCGTGGGCGAGGACTATTTGCCGGTTCCGGTACCGGTATCTGCCGGTATCCTGTTGTATTCTAATCACGACTGACACCTAATTGAATGGCTAGGTATAATCCAATTAAAGGATTAGTGTAGAAGTGTGAATAAATACAATAAGTTATGTTGTGTGTACAGAGTGAACATATAGAGACAGAATTAAATTTTATAGTTATATTATTTATTATAAAAAAGTTATAATTCAAAACTTTAATAAATAAAAAATAAATATATAAAATCTGTCTTTATGTGTTGGAACACTGGTTATTTGCACATTGTTAACATATTAAGACAGAATTAAAGTTTCAATTTAAATTATATTTTAATAAAAAAACGTTTTAATAAACAACTTTAGTAAAAAAGGTGTATATATTTTGTTTTCTGTCTTAACGCTTTTGAATATTGATAGGTTTTTACTAGGATTTATATACATATAAGGATTGGAAACTCCCTATACAGTACACTGACGAGATTAGATTATCCTCGCCGTAGAAAATATCGTCTGCTTATAAACTGATAAGAGTATGCTCAACGGGGCGCAAGGAATTTAATGAGCGTAATCACTAATAAGCGGAAAGATAAAAAGAGCGAAAAGGATTTTCACGGCATTATACAGCTTTTTATGCGATCGCTAATTTAATGAGTAGATCTACGTGTTTTATTACGTGCGTTTATTTATTGCGCGGTGATTAATAATAGATTATTGAAATGATTCTTTTTCATATATTATCTTAACCCCGATAATTTTGTAAGGTCATTTTTTAATTATAAGTTATATTAAAAAGTGCATCAAGTGTCCGTGACAGGAAGTATCCTATTTGCGTATATATATGAAACCTTTCCGAAATTTTGGCCGAAATAAATCTAGTTACGTTTTTTCTTTTCCAACATATTTTTGCAGATAGATCTAAGATATTTGTTTGTTTTTTATTCTCCTGAAAAGTTGCGATTGTGCATTGTGTGGTTTGCCCGTGGGGCCGATGATATTCTCGTCATAAATAATGTTTAATTCTGCCTAGCCTCTGTCTGTTGTTTCATTTTTTTGTTTACTTCTAATCTAAGCAATTAAATTACCAGGGCTGTATCCGCGCTTAATAAATTCATTAATAGGCCCGCGGTGCCGGGGTATTTGACAAAGGTGTTAAGTACTGCCTTGTGTTTGGTACCTCTGGAACGTTAATCGTTAATTGATAGCCCTGTGTTGTATGATAATTAGCTATTGATCAGTACAAATTGTTAAGGCAATTAACAATTTAATTTCAATTTAATCGTCCATAATTTTAATTATGCGATAATAACTCCACACGTTCTTTTTAAAAAATGCCGATCTATTCACGAATATTCACGTGGTACATTAGTAAAAAAAACACAATAGGAAAGAATTTAATATCATTTTCCAAAGTATCCGTCATACAGTTAAAAAAAGTTAGGTATTAAGATTTCAAATCCACTAAATAATAAATTATGGCTTGCGGAAAAAGTGATTTTGTTGATTTTGTAAACCTTTATTTGGACGATCTACTTGGCGAGTACACGTGCAGTGAAATAGATTCCGACTACGAAATTACCAATAAACCATCAGATGTAAAAGTGAAATCAAAAATATACCAATGTAATAAATGTGATAAATCTTATTTCTGAAAAAAAAAATGTTCCTATGATTAAATGAAATTTAATAGTTTGAAGAAATTAATAAACTTTTTTTTAATATGTATTCTTTTCCCCACAGGGACACATTTGGTAATACTTCATAAAAATTAAGAGTTTACATGTACTTAATTCTTGACATTGTACTTAAATTGAATTTGATAGGCGTTTAAACCAAAACAGTTTACACAGTGGGGTTCCAGTAAGGACCAATATACAACCAATCAGTATATGCTCTCACCATCTGTCACATTTATACAGTAGCTATGATTGTGATCAGTAGCTTATTGTAATATTTGTTTGATATTAATTAATAAACACATGCTGTGCCAATTAAACACTATGAAAACTGATTAGATCAGATATAGATCATGCATTTATGGTTGCTATGGTGAATGCACATGAGATGAAAAGATGCAATATTGTGAATTACAAACACAATAATGTTACATAACTAACTGGTTGTGTGCATGTGTATTATGTAGATACAGGGTTTATGAAATAATATAATTATCGAAAATAGGAAGGTGTGTATAATATCTGTAATTGAAACCCAGGGGCTCACGTGACTACTCAAATATATGAAACTGCTATCCTCTGAAGTTCTTTCTCATGGTGATAGTGTGTGTAAGTTTTGTTTATGAATAAAAATCATTTTATTGCCAAGTGCTGATTCATTCATTTTGGATTGTAAACCATCAATATGTAAAGTTACATTGCAACATTTCTAGAGCAATACCTGTTTTGCATGAGAAAACTTTCGTTTTTTTTGTACACTCTCGTCTATATATGAGATAATATTGCTTGAAGCAGGTTGTTGCTCTATGGAGGTTGATCCCAGAGAAAGCTAGATTTCTATATCAAGGAATATTCGACACCAATTTGTCCTTATTGGATGTCATTATGCTCTTATTTGAGTCAATTTGGACACTGTTTATTTCACCTTTAAAAATGAACGATACCTTGAGAAAATGAACAGAAAACATATCCATTACAAATATATATCTATTAAGTACACATACAGCGGGTAACTAATCTAAATTATGCACATTCAACATCACTAGATGCGTTTAAATTTTATCACCTCTTCACTTTGAGGGTCTCGGCCACCATTAACGATTTTCATCGACTCTATTTTTTACAATTAACTGTGAACAGTAACAAGCGAAAATAAACAAATTAACACATCCCTGACTAAGATACATGTATTTGGAACAAATGTAGCAGGTAATTGATTTAAATACTGCACCCAGTACTTCACAGTTTGCACTGCAACATTATGACAAATTCTAATTGCCGCCATTTAATTCTGTTCGCGGCGGGCCGATTTATCAAGAAATTTAAAATGCACTTTATTTTGGTTTTGACGCGTTAACCATGACTAATTCGTGCGGGTTTAACTTTAATAATTACTCAAATATGTTCTGTTACAAACAAAACACACAATATAATTAGTAAATATGTGTCAACTTGTAAAAACGATGTTTCAGGCCGCTTCGTTACGAAATAACAAAATGGCGCTGATTCGATCTCGGACGCTCTCGCGTTATCTCGCCGAGGCGAGGATAATCGGAAAAGTTCATCAACATTCGCCTCCCCTTTCTTATATACCTCCGTGGTTTTTAGCTCATGAAAATAAATCCACTAATCTTGCTATTGGAGTAAAAGATTCAAATTTAATACAGTGTTATTTTTCAGGAGATAATATCGCAAATGAAGTATTTGATTTAAAATATAGTGTTATTTTTCATGAGCTAGAACACCTACATCACTTCATATAATCATGGAATTATATAGACAAGCACATAAACTCCATGATATATAACATATCGCTCGTTTAGAATGAGAAGATCTTATCTACAAAATCAATAATTTGAGCGAAACTTTCTGACAAATTACTCTTTACTTATGGTTAACAAGCTTTCATGAAAATAGGCTCAAAAAAGCGCCTTGTGATATAGATTTCAAATATGGCACTTACGACCTTCTCATTCTAAGCCAGCGATATGTAAGGAAGACAAAAACATCTAGTTTTGTTTATATTTTATTACAGATTATGTTGTATCAGAGAATAAAAAAATGTAGCTAGCTATAATTAAATACATATGCATAGAAAAATTTGAGGACATGTGTATAAGTAACACTCATTGTCCAAATACTCCAACAAGTACTTTGTTTGACTGTGTCCAACTACCACGGCCATTTCGACAAATGACAACAACAAAAATTAATTAAAATTATTCACTAGCACAAATTATACATTTAACACAAAAAACAATTTAGTCAAAGTACACTTTTTGAAACAATAACGCTCGATTGATAATGGACAGCAATTGATGCAAAAAATGGCAATATATTTTATTTGTGATATGTGTTGCTGCAAACGAAAAAATATATACACACATTTTGGTTTTGTTTATTTCACCAGCATCTAAACCAAAATCCCACGCAATAAGTAATTATTTTGATTACAGCCAATCAACGGTGTTAATTAATCAATTACCTAGACAGCCTTTTTTAAGCACACATTCAAATGAAGAAATTTGGACGATTTGTTTTTTACAGAAACGATGGCAGTTGTTGAAATAGTCAATGTGTAATAATTAGCGGTTTCAAATAATTAGAGCAAATTAACTATAATACAATAAATCCATTGTATCTATTAGGGCTGTAACGGTATACCGCGGTATACGAAATACCACGGACTTCAGTCCCACACGGTTCACAATACAAGACTTTTAAATTTCGGTACGGTTCGGTATGAGCTTTTTATGAGCAAAATAATATTCAGACAACAAAAACACCTGACAGCCTTCTGATCATGTTTTATGAAGGACATATTTCTGTTGAATTGCATAATATTTAATTTTTATATTTGCAGTTTTCAAAATACATATTTTAATCAATATCAAGATTGTATAGACATATTTAGTATCAAAATGATTGTTGATTTTTAAGGATTATGAATTTTATATTTTTTAAAAAGTGAAGTGTTTATTTTTGGTCAATATTTGGTGAATATTTAATATTTCTTGTTTAAATGATAGTATTCCCTTTGTCTGTTTTACCAAGCCATTTCTTAAGTTGCATGGTTTCAATTGGTATGACTGTTGTCATGATTATACATTTAATCATCTAGAATCTTATATACTTAACCATAAAATGGTGATACTAGGCAGACCAAGGGTAGATAAACTTAATTGGTTCACAAACTTACTTGATAAAAGATTATCCCTATAAATGTGACAGTTTTAACATATGATCAATAATTGCCCTTATTGGTCAACTTAATTGACCAATAGGATGCTGCATAGAACAATAATCTACTAACCATTTTGACCAATAAAATGCAGTCTGTAGATATAATATAATTAATGAATTAAAAGAGAATAAGTTTAGCTTTCGAGCAAGTAAGATCACTTCGTGTAAATTATAATAATATCTGTACTTAGTGTACTTGAACTTTGTGTTTTAAAAACTGTGTGCTGACTTTATCTTTACTTGTGGACAATATATATTTCTGTGTTACCTAAATAAAACGTATGAAATTGGAATAATTCTCTGTGATTAATTTTACTTTATACTTTACTTATACTTTGTGGACACTTTACAAATTACTCATCAACAACTGGAGTTATAAGGCTACAACCAGATTAGCCTACTCCCAGTACTACCAGATTTGACAAAAAACCAACTTGCACAACATTCACAAGTTGAAATTCACACTCACAACCCGAATCCATACCATAAACCACACCCTGCCAGCACCTTACACCCTAGTGCAGCATTACATAATTATATAGTAGCGCGCATTATAGTTTGGTGTGCGTATCACGGGTATCGAACTCTCTGGTGACTCTTACAAGCCAAGCGACATTATTAAGTATTCCCCATACTTAAGGACACTCTACCAGAATGGATTTCGGACGAAGGACGTTAATTCCAAGAATAAGGTCTTTCCCCAGACCTAGATGGACAATCCCCCGATCAACAGAATGTGGTCGATGTGGTGAATACCATAACTTGAACTCAATTTGCAAAGCTCTGCATAGAGTGTGTTATAAATGTAGATGCTATGGACACTACTCTAATTTTTGCAAATCAACAAGGAAAATAATTAACAATGTTGAATCTACTATCAATGTTAAACCTACCGATGATGTCAGACCTATCTTCAATACCAGACCAATCAACGACGTCAGACGTATAGTTGATATTGGACCTATCAGTGATGTCAGTCCTATTGCTAATGTTGAACCTATCAAACTGACAGTTAACGACGAGAAGGAAGAACGGGCCTACGTTTGTTCTGTGATGCCTTTCAATACCATCGATCCTAAGGACTTCCAAAATTTGTGCTTTAATTCGAGTATAGGAATATCGCGTAAAATCAAAGTGCTACAAACAAAACTGGACATACTTTCCAAAGAAATCAAGGTATCATTGATGTGTGATCCTACCTTGCTGATAGATGATGCTACTCCGAAACACATAAACGTTAACCAAATTGAAGTACCAATACCTACCTGTAGATGTCCCACTACCAGAAACAATATCCCGCGTGAAATCAAGGAAAACACCTTAAAACCGAATGAAATCTATGACATTTTGCGTGAAGAAATAATCTTACTTTCAACTTATGCAAGTAAATTGTATTTATTATTAGATACAGATAATGATACAGCAAGAATGACACATTTCTTAACGATACCATTTAGTTGTGAAGACTGTGGGAGTACCACATCTCATACAGAGGACAAGTATTGTATAGCGAATAGTGTTGCTAAAATGGATAGGCATTCATGCAGATTTTGTGGTCAACCTAGTCATTTATCTGCATTCTGCCCAGATAAACCATTCTAAATAAACCAGGACATTTTGTGGTATTCTGCCCAGATATTTTATTCTAGACTGTGTGATATCAAAAAAATACTTATATAACTTTGTGTCATAATTTTTTAACTAAGGGAGATAATCAAACTATGGTAAGAAAAAACTAACTCTTTAAAGTAAACCCGATTAACATCATACCTTCATGTTTCATTGATTTTGTTGTATTTAAATATTATATGAATTATATTTCGATAAGGGCTAACCTAAATGCTACATTAACCTGTGGTCATTCATTAGAAATGTAGTTTGAAGTCACTGCTATTGTCATCTCAAATGGTACTCTGAGTCTGAGGTTATCAAATTTACCTTCGATAATTAAGTTTTAGTAAGTTTTAGTGCGTAGACACTAGTCACATGGTTCATGGTCTGTAAGAGGAAGAGTTTAAATGAGCAGTTTCATAATTTCTCGTAATTTAAGCTTGTTTCACCATAAATTTACATGGTATTTGTTTTTTTTTATTAATTTCTACCTGTCTCATTAAGTTACAAATTCCTAAAAATATTCATTTAGAATATTATATGATGTCAGGTTATATGTGAAATTTTAGAAATAACGTAAGTACTTTCTTAATGAAGCAATATGCCTGAAGTGTACTGATACTTCAAAGGGTGGTAACTTTAAACTTGTATCTGTCGATAAACCCTAATTTGGTTAATTAGGTATAATTGATCGCTAGCTCTAAATTCTAAATCTTTTTCCTGTTAGTGTTGTTGTATGTGTGTGTTGTGGAATATATTGGCCAAATATTTCGCTCCCCTATTATAACACCCTATCAGTTGTTGTTTTTTAATCATTTTAAGACAGATACATGATTAGTGACTTACCTGTCAGTTCTATTTAAAACTAAATAAGTTCATTGCTGCTGAATCTATGTACTTAGCATACTGCATGTACAGCATGACTTAAATTTTTGCTTAAATTGTAGAAATTAAATGTTGATTACCATAATGACCCCTGATTTTAGAGTGACCTGTAAGAACCATGTTTACACTTTAGTAATGAGAAATATATGGTGATCAAGTCATATTAAAGGAACAATTTCTGTAGCACCTTGTTAAATGGTCTACACCAATTTGCACAAGCAAATTAATAACTGATTTTACATCAAATGATGGTGGCATTATTAAAATGTCAAACTAAATGTGTATGCTATACACCATGTCAAATTGTATGAGCAAACTAATAAGAGTGAATGAATAAGAGCAACTAAACTAGTATGAGCATATTAATGAGCCACTCCAGTGTAGTGAAGAGTTACGGAGGTAACTGTACAATTGAAAATCTATGCATAGTTAAAATTCTAGTCGTGTATCTGATCAATACACAGTCATATGCAAATATATGCACATCTTTGTTCATGTCATGATAATTTATAGGTAGGCTGTTTATAAGTGTTTTTACATAGCGCAGGTACCTACATTTCTAAAAGAACATGGATGTCCATATATTTCATTTCTTAAGAGTAATGTACCTGTTTATAAGTGTTTTTACATAGGCGCGGGTGCATACATGTCTATAGAACTTAGTTTATATATATATATTTAATGTCTTAAGAGTATATTGTACCTGTTTATAAGTGTATTTACATAGCGCGGGTTACATATCTATTATACTTCTTATTGTTTATAGGTAATATTGTATTAGTCTTTATTATGTGTTCCCACATGAGACAGTATATATATTTCCTATCTAGTATGCTCACTTCTAGGTTATATTGTACGTGTACCTGTTTATAAGTGTATTTACATAGCGCGGGTTACATATTCATACTTCTTATGGTTGTCTTTATGATTATTTTGTACCTGTTTATAAGTGTTTTTACATGGCGCAGGTACCTACATATCTAAAAGCATTGCTCCTTATTCATTTTCTAAAGAGTTTAATATTGTGCCTGTTTATAAGTGTATTTACATAGCGCGGGTTACATATTTATACTTTTTATGGTTATTTGTAGGTTGTATTATATGAGTCCGTATTATGTGTTATTACATAAGACTATACATATATATATTTCCTCGCTAAGATACTATTTTTTAGGTCATATTGTATGTGTGTCGCTATAAGTGTTTTTACATAAGACCACCAATATTTCCTACCAATGGATTACTCGATTGTATATATATTTCCTCACAAAGATACTATTTTTAGGTCATATTGTATGTGTGTCGCTATAAGTGTTTTTACATAAGACCACCAATATTTCCTACCAATGGATTACTCGATTGTATATATATTTCCTCACTAAGATACTATTTCTAGGTCATATTGTATGTGTGTCGCTATAAGTGTTTTTACATAAGACCACCAATATTTCCTAACAATGGACTACTTGAACTAGACTTGTATTTTGATGATATGATACTTGTTTCTATATGCGTTTACATAACACAAGATCATAATGCCTCTCAAGCTGAATACTTTTAGGAATATTTGTATTGTATTTGTATTGTATTTGTATTGTATTGTATATGTTTGTCTGTATGTTTTTTCCTCCTGTATTTGGTATTTATAGGACGTGGTGCTCGGATGCAAATGTTTTTATATGGGTCAATGAGATCATAATGCCTTTCAAGCTAAATACTTGTAGAAATGCATATATCTGTTTTGTATCTTTATTGTGTTGTATATGTTATACATGTATTTCTTCTGTATTCTGAATTTTGATTATATTGTACCTGTATAAAATTGTGTGTATGTTAGTCATAAAATGACAGGAGGATCATATAAATTTAAAGCTTTATACTTACAGGAATATTTGTGTGTTTGTTTTGTTTGTGTATGTATGGAACTATCCACTTAAATCAGTTTGATCTTTCCTAATTGTTTTCGATTTTTCTCTAGAAAGGTTTACATGTATTTGTTGGATTATTCCAATCACATGAAAGTATATATATGTCTTTGAAAATATGAGTATGATTATTATGCAATTATAAAGGATGTTTGTGAAATATCTTCGCAGGAGCAAAGAATTAGTAGTTGTGAAGACTTTTTATGAAGGACATATTTCTGTTGAATTGCATAATATTTAATTTTAATATTTGCAGTTTTCAAAATACATATTTTAATCAATATCAAGATTGTATAGACATATTTAGTATCAAAATGATTGTTGATTTTTAAGGATTATGAATTTTATATTTTTTAAAGTGAAGTGTTTATTTTTGGTCAATATTTGGTGAATATTTAATATTTCTTGTTTAAATGATAGTATTCCCTTTGTCTGTTTTACCAAGCCATTTCTTAAGTTGCATGGTTTCAATTGGTATGACTGTTGTCATGATTATACATTTAATCATCTAGAATCTTATATACTTAACCATAAAATGGTGATACTAGGCAGACCAAGGGTAGATAAACTTAATTGGTTCACAAACTTACTTGATAAAAGATTATCCCTATAATTTATAAATGTGACAGTTTTAACATATGATCAATAATTGCCCTTATTGGTCAACTTAATTGACCAATAGGATGCTGCATAGAACAATAATCTACTAACCATTTTGACCAATAAAATGCAGTCTGTAGATATAATATAATTAATGAATTAAAAGAGAATAAGTTTAGCTTTCGAGCAAGTAAGATCACTTCGTGTAAATTATAATAATATCTGTACTTAGTGTACTTGAACTTTGTGTTTTAAAAACTGTGTGCTGACTTTATCTTTACTTGTGGACAATATATATTTCTGTGTTACCTAAATAAAACGTATGAAATTGGAATAATTCTCTGTGATTAATTTTACTTTATACTTTACTTATACTTTGTGGACACTTTACAAATTACTCATCAACAACTGGAGTTATAAGGCTACAACCAGATTAGCCTACTCCCAGTACTACCAGATTTGACAAAAAACCAACTTGCACAACATTCACAAGTTGAAATTCACACTCACAACCCGAATCCATACCATAAACCACACCCTGCCAGCACCTTACACCCTAGTGCAGCATTACATAATTATATAGTAGCGCGCATTAGACATGTATAATTACCATGCATCAGTCATTTTAATTGTATTTGAGATATGCTTCATATTGTCTAAATACACCTAAAATACTTGATAGGCACATAATTATTGCTGTTATAGGAGCATAAAATTCATTATCACTTTAAAATTGAAGTATTTAAGCTGTTGTTAGAGAATATTGTATCATACCGTAATATACCGAACCGTTAGAAAAATTGACGGTACGTATCATATCGTGAGGTGAGCGTACCGTTACACCCCTAGTATCTATATATATTACTGAGGTCAAAGTAGCAATTAAAAAAAAATTACAAGATCAAAAGAATAACTTTATTTTGTTTTTACATACTTTAAAGTAGTTTAATTATTGCACATGGAGAACAAATATTCACCAAAAATATCAATTGATACTTTATTTTTCCATTTGTGCGTTTTATATTTAGATTAAAAGGAAAGGCCAACACTTTGATCTTTATAATAATAATGATTGACACGTGTTTATGAAAATTAAATAACTGAACATAATTATATACTTACTATACTTACAAGTTAACAATTATTATTTTATTGTAGATTTTCTTGTACATGAAAATATAAATCTAATAATTATCTTAATACATCTGCACACGGCCATTCGCACTATCTATGTTGCATACGCATAACCCCCCCCGCCTCTGGCATGTGTCAATTATACAACATGATTAATGGCAATATACAACGTGATTAGGTGTCAATACTGGGCTACTAGATAAGATACCGGGTAGTACTGACAGGTACCGGCAAATAGTCCTCGCCTGATCCGTGTGGTCATTCTGTGAATCCGTTAATCAGTGCATAGCTTAAACTTTCAATTAATTTGATTATATATTGTGCACTCGTTGGATATCTTCAGTTGACAAAGAGACACGGCTCGGAAAGATCTGTAAATGATTGATCCGTGTGGTCATTCTGTGAATCCGTTAATCAGTGCATAGCTTAAACTTTCAATTAATTTGATTATATATTGTGCACTCGTTGGATATCTTCAGTTGACAAAGAGACACGGCTCGGAAAGATCTGTAAATGATTGATCCGTGTGGTCATTCTGTGAATCCGTTAATCAGTGCATAGCTTAAACTTTCAATTAATTTGATTATATATTGTGCACTCGTTGGATATCTTCAGTTGACAAAGAGACACGGCTCGGAAAGATCTGTAAATGATTGATCCATGCTACATGTGTTTCTGAGAAACAGATAATTAGTGTGTAGCTTAACTTTCAATTAACTTGATTATATATCTATATAGTGCACTGGTTGGATATCCACTATTATTAATTATTACATCTTCATGTACTAGGTCAGTTTGTCACATTTATGCTATTAGTCCGGCAGTTTGGTGCATATTTTTAGTAGAATTGTGGGTTTGATGATAAAAGCATGAAACTTTGCATGATGGTAGTTGAATGTATTTTAGTCAAAATTAGATATGGACACCACTTTCAAAAATATCCAATATGGCCGCCATTTTCAAGGAGGCAGGAGTATTAAGTTTACATCTTCTTTTCCTAGACCTGCCTGTAGAAATCTTGAGGAGTAAACTAAATCAGTAAAATATTATTGTTTTGGTAGCCAAAGCATCTTGTGGACAGTTTAAATATTGATAGCCTCAATTTTCTAGTGGACAGTCACACAGGAGTATTTAAAACTTCTTTTCCTAATCGTCGTCTGTGGAAGTTCTTGTGAACGACTGAGGCTGACAATTTATCGGGTTACTTCCAGTATTAGAAATGTTAGTACGACTATGTTCTACTATACTTGGTAAATATAATTTGTTTATTATACTTTATAGTGTCACCCCTATTGAAAGTGTCAGTCAATTTTCATTTATGAGACACTTATCTTTCATGCCTTCAGTACCTCCTGTATGTTTACGAAACATAAATGTTTTAAAAACTGTCGTCAGACTACATCTAGCATGTCTAGAAAACGAATAAAAAACCATGCTTGTAATAATGCATGTTACATGGTATATTCAGTGTATGATTTGACACGATGATCAAAGCTGTTACATTGAATAACTACCGGTATACATTTCATAATTATCATCCTATATTATATATGTATGATATAATTATGAGTGAATAGTTCTAATTACCGTATCAGATAGGCCACAACAAAATTATATTGTGGTTCTTGTAACACAACCTACAATAATTCAGGGCTTTCACTAGGCTCCAAAAGTGAAGAGTCAAAATGACTCCTGACTCTTTAATTTTCACTTGAGTCATCAGATTATTGTAAGAACATTTGCATTATAAGAAAAGTAACTTTGACTCATCACCTTAAATTTTCAAGAGTCAAAATAGACACATTTGTCAAATTCAACTGTCAAAATAGGCAATTTTGTTAAATTCAACAGTCAAAATAGGCAATTTTGTTAAATTCAACAGTCAAAATAGGCAATTTTGTTAAATTCAACAGTCAAAATAGGCACTTTTGACTCTGACTTAAAATGAGAAGGTCATAAGTACTAATTACGACCTTATAAGTTGATACATAAAAAATTATAACTTGAAATGTATTTAAAATTGGCACCACAAGGTACTTCTTATATTAAAGCCTGTGTTCATGAACTTGTCATGTTGACCAAATTGAAGTTGAAAGAGGTTGTTTTAATGTAATTAAAGAAAATTTCTGGACAGTTTTTTTTTGTTTTCACAAAATATCGATTTTGTACTCACGACCTTCTCATTCAAATAAGCCAGCAATGTATTCCTTATTTGTCACAATTACTATTGAATAACTCAAAACATTATAATTCTGGAATTTAGCTAAAAGTTACTGCTACTTGTTGACTTTTCAGTGCATCAAATCCATAAAATAGTTTTATTATATAATAAATTCTTTTTCCAAAAGAGCCCCTATTTTTCTGTGACATGGGTGTTACCAGAAGTTGTGAGAACCACACTATTGTTTACTTTTGGCCTGATATAATTATGAGTGAATTAGTTATAATAACCAGTTAATAACTAAATGCTCTGTACCAATTATCTCTGTCACAAATTATCCAGTATACTCCCTTGTTAGGTATTTTTACATTTATTTATTATACATAATTCATGATACAAGAGATGAATGGATGAAGGCTTGGATGGTAGAACTGATGAATGAACCTTTTCACACTGACCGGTCCTCAAACATACTATTGTAAAATAATTAATATCGGTGCGAAAAATTGACGATGAATTTTTTTCTTCTTTAATCCTTTTTCCATAATTTTGGACCTGTGCCACGTTAGCAGAAATATGTCATAACATGGTTCTGGAAATTCCTAATTCACGAAATCATGGGAAACTCTGATTGACCCAAATATTCTTGTACTGTCTTTTATGGAAAAGGTTTCTTTACCTCCTTACAGTACATGTAGTGTGGACCCCATATAATATAGCCTTGAGGCTTACATGTAGTGTGGACCCCATGTAATATAGCCTTGAGGCTTACATGTAGTGTGGACCCCATGTAATATAGCCTTGAGGCTTACATGTAGTGTGGACCCCATGTAATATAGCCTTGAGGCTTACATGTAGTGTGGACCCCATGTAATATAGCCTTGAGGCTTACAGTACATGTAGTGTGGACCCCGTGTAATATAGCCTTGATGCTTACATGTAGTGTGGACCCCATGTAATATAGCCTTGAGGCTTACATGTAGTGCGGACCCCATGTAATATAGCCTTGAGGCTTACATGTAGTGTGGACCCCATGTAATATAGCCTTGAGGCTTACATGTAGTGCGGACCCCATGTAATATAGCCTTGAGGCTTACATGTAGTGCGGACCCCATGTAATATAGCCTTGAGGCTTACATGTAGTATGGACCCCATGTAATATAGCCTTGAGGCTTACATGTAGTGTGGACCCCATGTAATATAGCCTTGAGGCTTACATGTAGTGTGGACCCCATGTAATATAGCCTTGAGGCTTACATGTAGTGTGGACCCCATGTAATATAGCCTTGAGGCTTACATGTAGTGTGGACCCCTTGTAATATAGCCTTGAGGCTTACATGTAGTGTGGACCCCATGTAATATAGCCTTGAGGCTTACATGTAGTGCGGACCCCGTGTAATATAGCCTTGAGGCTTACATGTAGTGCGGACCCCGTGTAATATAGCCTTGGGGCTTACAGTACATGTAGTGTGGACCCCGTGTAATATAGCCTTGAGGCTTACAGTACATGTAGTGTGGACCCCATGTAATATAGCCTTGAGGCTTACATGTAGTGTGGACCCCATGTAATATAGCCTTGAGGCTTACATGTAGTGCGGACCCCATGTAATATAGCCTTGAGGCTTACATGTAGTGCGGACCCCATGTAATATAGCCTTGAGGCTTACATGTAGTGTGGACCCCATGTAATATAGCCTTGAGGCTTACATGTAGTGCGGACCCCATGTAATATAGCCTTGAGGCTAACATGTAGTGTGGACCCCATGTAATATAGCCTTGAGGCTTACATGTAGTGTGGACCCCATGTAATATAGCCTTGAGGCTTACATGTAGTGCGGACCCCATTTAATATAGCCTTGAGGCTTACATGTAGTGCGGACCCCATGTAATATAGCCTTGAGGCTTACATGTAGTGTGGACCCCATGTAATATAGCCTTGAGGCTAACATGTAGTGTGGACCCCATGTAATATAGCCTTGAGGCTTACATGTAGTGTGGACCCCATGTAATATAGCCTTGAGGCTTACATGTAGTGCGGACCCCATTTAATATAGCCTTGAGGCTTACATGTAGTGTGGACCCCATGTAATATAGCCTTGAGGCTTACAGTACATGTAGTGTGGACCCCATGTAATATAGCCTTGAGGCTTACATGTAGTGCGGACCCCATGTAATATAGCCTTGAGGCTTACAGTACATGTAGTGTGGACCCCATGTAATATAGCCTTGAGGCTTACAGTACATGTAGTGTGGACCCCATGTAATATAGCCTTGAGGCTTACATGTAGTGTGGACCCCATGTAATATAGCCTTGAGGCTTACATGTAGTGCGGACCCCATGTAATATAGCCTTGAGGCTTACATGTAGTGCGGACCCCATGTAATATAGCCTTGAGGCTTACATGTAGTGCGGACCCCATGTAATATAGCCTTGAGGCTTACATGTAGTGCGGACCCCTTGTATTATAGCCTAGAGGCTTACATGTAGTGTGGACCCCATGTAATATAGCCTTGATGCTTACATGTAGTGTGGACCCCATGTAATATAGCCTTGAGGCTTACATGTAGTGTGGACCCCATGTAATATAGCCTTGAGGCTTACATGTAGTGTGGACCCCATGTAATATAGCCTTGAGGCTTACATGTAGTGTGGACCCCATGTAATATAGCCTTGAGGCTTACATGTAGTATGGACCCCATGTAATATAGCCTTGAGGCTTACATGTAGTGTGGACCCCATGTAATATAGCCTTGAGGCTTACATGTAGTGCGGACCCCATGTAATATAGCCTTGAGGCTTACATGTAGTGTGGACCCCATGTAATATAGCCTTGAGGCTTACATGTAGTGTGGACCCCATGTAATATAGCCTTGAGGCTTACATGTAGTGTGGACCCCATGTAATATAGCCTTGAGGCTTACATGTAGTGTGGACCCCATGTAATATAGCCTTGAGGCTTACATGTAGTGTGGACCCCATGTAATATAGCCTTGGGGCTTACAGTACATGTAGTGTGGACCCCATGTAATATAGCCTTGAGGCTTACATGTAGTGCGGACCCCATGTAATATAGCCTTGAGGCTTACATGTAGTGTGGACCCCATGTAATATAGCCTTGAGGCTTACATGTAGTGCGGACCCCATGTAATATAGCCTTGAGGCTTACATGTAGTGCGGACCCCATGTAATATAGCCTTGAGGCTTACATGTAGTGCGGACCCCGTGTAATATAGCCTTGAGGCTTACATGTAGTGTGGACCCCGTGTAATATAGCCTTGAGGCTTACATGTAGTGTGGACCCCGTGTAATATAGCCTTGAGGCTTACATGTAGTGCGGACCCCATGTAATATAGCCTTGAGGCTTACATGTAGTGCGGACCCCGTGTAATATAGCCTTGAGGCTTACATGTAGTGCGGACCCCGTGTAATATAGCCTTGAGGCTTACATGTAGTGCGGACCCCGTGTAATATAGCCTTGAGGCTTACAGTACATGTAGTGTGGACCCCGTGTAATATAGCCTTGAGGCTTACAGTACATTTAGTGTGGACCCCGTGTAATATAGCCTTGAGGCTTACAGTACATGTAGTGCGGACCCCGTGTAATATAGCCTTGAGGCTTACAGTACATGTAGTGTGGACCCCGTGTAATATAGCCTTGAGGCTTACAGTACATGTAGTGTGGACCCCATGTAATATAGCCTTGAGGCTTACAGTACATGTAGTGTGGACCCCGTGTAATATAGCCTTGAGGCTTACAGTACATGTAGTGCGGACCCCGTGTAATATAGCCTTGAGGCTTACAGTACATGTAGTGTGGACCCCGTGTAATATAGCCTTGAGGCTTACATGTAGTGCGGACCCCATGTAATATAGCCTTGAGGCTTACATGTAGTGTGGACCCCATGTAATATAGCCTTGAGGCTTACAGTACATGTAGTGCGGACCCCATGTAATATAGCCTTGAGGCTTACATGTAGTGTGGACCCCATGTAATATAGCCTTGAGGCTTACATGTAGTGTGGACCCCATGTAATATAGCCTTGAGGCTTACATGTAGTGTGGACCCCATGTAATATAGCCTTGAGGCTTACATGTAGTGTGGACCCCATGTAATATAGCCTTGAGGCTTACAGTACATGTAGTGCGGACCCCATGTAATATAGCCTTGAGGCTTACATGTAGTGTGGACCCCATGTAATATAGCCTTGAGGCTTACATGTAGTGTGGACCCCATGTAATATAGCCTTGAGGCTTACAGTACATGTAGTGTGGACCCCGTGTAATATAGCCTTGAGGCTTACAGTACATGTAGTGCGGACCCCATGTAATATAGCCTTGAGGCTTACAGTACAGGTAGTGCGGACCCCATGTAATATAGCCTTGAGGCTTACATGTAGTGTGGACCCCGTGTAATATAGCCTTGAGGCTTACAGTACATGTAGTGTGGACCCCGTGTAATATAGCCTTGAGGCTTACAGTACATGTAGTGCGGACCCCGTGTAATATAACCTTGAGGCTTACAGTACATGTAGTGCGGACCCCGTGTAATATAGCCTTGAGGCTTACAGTACATGTAGTGCGGACCCCGTGTAATATAGCCTTGAGGCTTACAGGACATGTAGTGCGGACCCCATGTAATATAACCTTGAGGCTTACAGTACATGTAGTGTGGACCCCATGTAATATAGCCTTGAGGCTTACACCTTACAGTACATGTAGTGCGGACCCCGTGTAATATAGCCTTGAGGCTTACAGTACATGTAGTGCGGACCCCGTGTAATATAGCCTTGAGGCTTACAGTACATGTAGTGCGGACCCCATGTAATATAACCTTGAGGCTTACAGTACATGTAGTGCGGACCCCATGTAATATAGCCTTTAGGCTTACAGTACATGTAGTGCAGACCCCATGTAATATAACCTTGAGGCTTACACCTTACAGTACATGTAGTGTGGACCCCATGTAATATAGCCTTGAGGCTTACAGTACATGTAGTGTGGACCCCGTGTAATATAGCCTTGAGGCTTACAGTACATGTAGTGTGGACCCCGTGTAATATAGCCTTGAGGCTTACAGTACATGTAGTGCGGACCCCATGTAATAAAGCCTTGAGGCTTACAGTACATGTAGTGCGGACCCCGTGTAATAAAGCCTTGAGGCTTACAGTACATGTAGTGCGGACCCCGTGTAATATAGCCTTGAGGCTTACAGTACATGTAGTGCGGACCCCGTGTAATATAGCCTTGAGGCTTACAGTACATGTAGTGTGGACCCCGTGTAATATAGCCTTGAGGCTTACAGTACATGTAGTGTGGACCCCGTGTAATATAGCCTTGAGGCTTACAGTACATGTAGTGTGGACCCCGTGTAATATAGCCTTGAGGCTTACAGTACATGTAGTGTGGACCCCGTGTAATAAAGCCTTGAGGCTTACAGTACATGTAGTGTGGACCCCGTGTAATAAAGCCTTGAGGCTTACAGTACATGTAGTGCGGACCCCATGTAATATAGCCTTGAGGCTTACATGTAGTGCGGACCCCATGTAATATAGCCTTGAGGCTTACAGTACATGTAGTGTGGACCCTGTGTAATATAGCCTTGAGGCTTACAAGTAGTGCGGACCCCATGTAATATAGCCTTGAGGCTTACAGTACATGTAGTGTGGACCCCGTGTAATAAAGCCTTGAGGCTTACAGTACATGTAGTGTGGACCCCGTGTAATATAGCCTTGAGGCTTACAGTACATGTAGTGTGGACCCCGTGTAATAAAGCCTTGAGGCTTACAGTACATGTAGTGCGGACCCCGTGTAATATAGCCTTGAGGCTTACATGTAGTGCGGACCCCGTGTAATATAGCCTTGAGGCTTACAGGACATGTAGTGCGGACCCCGTGTAATATAGCCTTGAGGCTTACAGGACATGTAGTGCGGACCCCATGTAATATAGCCTTGAGGCTTACAGTACAGGTAGTGCGGACCCCATGTATTATAGCCTTGAGGCTTACAGTATAGGTAGTGCGGACCCCATGTAATATAGCCTTGAGGCTTACAGTACAGGTAGTGCGGACCCCATGTAATATAGCCTTGAGGCTTACAGTACAGGTAGTGCGGACCCCATGTAATATAGCCTTGAGGCTTACAGTACAGGTAGTGCGGACCCCATGTAATATAGCCTTGAGGCTTACAGTACAGGTAGTGCGGACCCCATGTAATATAGCCTTGAGGCTTACAGTACAGGTAGTGCGGACCCCATGTAATATAGCCTTGAGGCTTACAGTACATGTAGTGCGGACCCCATGTAATATAGCCTTAAGGCTTACAGTACATGTAGTGCGGACCCCATGTAATATAGCCTTAAGGCTTACAAGTGCATACTATATAGGACATGAGGCAATTATGTTGCTCCTTTCCTAGTGTGCACAGAATGCTAACACTTGAAACAGTGGCAACAATGGGTCTCTTAAAGACATACACTGAACGTTAAGTTAAGTTTCCAATTTTCTAGGGCTCTTTTCAGGTTTTAAGCCGCTCAAGCGCCCTTTGACAGTTTAACTTCCCCTGGTCATTGGGCTACCTATGAAAACCTACCTTCGAGTCTCCCTGAGGAGACTTTTTCTTTCCCGTGTGTGTGACAGCCATCATCGATCTGCGGCGCCCGGGAATAGACGCTGCCCTCACGGGTACCAATTTACACCTTGGTGAAGTTGATCATGTGAGTTATTCTTGCTAAAGGAAATTAGCAAGTGGTCTAGACAAGGGTAGAACCAGGGACCTCTTGGTCCCGAATCTTGTGTACTACCTGTAGGCCACCGCTCCCCACATAATGTACAAATGTAACCTGCACTGAGCATTACCCTGGGTCTCTTTAAACACACACACACACTGTAGCAATGCACTTAAAGTTACCCAAGTCTCTTAAAGACACACACTGCCTGTAACCTTACACTAAGCATAAACTGTGACTATACAAAGATATTGGAAAAATGTTAGTGTAAACATATATCAGCAAAGTTTGTCGTATTGACTAATTTCTTGCTTGCCTTTTATTATAATCAGATGTATATTGGATGGAGGAAGAGAGAGAGTGTCACCATATGGTGTGCTTGTAGTTGGTAATACTTGTGTTTCTTTTGTTTAATTATTCGTAATTCATATATCAACATTGCTGATAAATGCAACATCACTGGAGCAGGAATCTAGGAACCTAACCTATCAGTGGATATCTGGCTTATGCCTGTATTCTGGATGTAGGATATATTCAGGCATGTGCTATATTTGGGAATTCGGAAATCTTGCTTGTGTATTTTGGATGCTGGATATACGGGGTTATATTATACATGTATTTGGGATGTATGATATCTGGCTCATATCGTGTACTTGATGTAATCATTTTACCCCCTATCTTTGATGAGGGGGTATATTGCTTTGCACATATTGCTCGGTCTGTCTGTAGGATGGAAACCATTTGATGTACCAAATCTGTCGCATGGTTTCCATCCAATAATCTTTCTATATGCTATACAGGGTTCAGTGTATATTTATCAAAGCTCAGTGTTCTGCTATCACAAAGAAAACTTGCACATGTATAGACCACTTTTAAGATACCATTTTTTAGAAAATGGCCGATTTACAGGAAACAATCATATTTTTTAAAACTTTTGTAGCCCTAATAATTTTCTCTTTATATTTTTCAGGTTGACTGGAACTACAATGATACTTTGACTGATGTTTGGTGTGTGCATGTGGTGGACATTTAGATTATAGATTGTATTGAAGCTGTAGGGAGCCAGCCCAACATTGGGAACCAGCCCAACTTTGGGAACCAGCCACTATGTCAGACACAGAGAATACCGGGCTCATGTCACAGACACCAGGTACTGGTGGGGGTACCAGCAGGAAGAAACCACCACCACCAGATTGGGGAAAGTTTGGATTAAGCCAGGAACCAGCTAAAGCAACATATGGAGGAAATGGGGACACTATGATAGAGACCGGGTACCAACATACAGATCAGGGAAATAAGAATGAACTCTTCCAGGAGGATCAGGTTAATATAATTGATTCAATAAGTAATACTAATGAGGGAACTATCCCATTCCAAAGAATAGCGGTAAATACCATTAATTCAGGTTTACCCAGTTTAACGTAGATAAACGTAGTTTACCTGTCGGATGATAGTATATTTAGAATATTCAGTCAGAGATATCTTTAGTCAATTCAATAAGTAATACTAATGAGGAAACTATCCCATTCCAAAGAATAGCGGTAAATACCGTTAACTCCAGTATACCCAGTTAAACATATATAAACACAGTTTACCTGCGGGACGAACTGATGTTTACAAACCGTTCTCATTTAACTTTGAAAAGACTGTAACTGTTATTGTTTATTTATTTCCTCTTTGCTTCATGTTTACTTTTACAATCCGGCATCTACTGGTGTAAGAGACATATAGTGATCGCCTGTTTGTCCGTCCGTACACACCATCAATATTTACGTGTGTTATGAGTGCTAACATAAAGCATGAGACAACTACTGTTAGAAACCTAGATTAGTTTTGTTATGCCACAGCATCTACTGATGCATTAGGCATAGTGATTTTCCTGTCATGTTTGTTCGTCCGTTCATCCATTTTAAAAGTCCATGAATGCATTGCTTTCAAACTTTGCATCCTTGTTACCATCATAAACACATTAAATTATCAAATCCATATAACACTATCCAACGTTTCAACAGAAATTGCCCCTAAATGACTTAACTATTTGTTTAGGACAAGGCTTCCACTGGGACATAGGCGTTAACTGAAAGCAGTCTTGTTTAATTTACCATATTGCAAACACTTACCTTGGCTAACTTTGTCAGAATAACAAATAAGTTAAATAATTTTGTCTTCAAAAGAATTTCAAATTTTACAGAACTTGAGGTATGATTGATTACTGTGAAATTATTTCATTTTGATGGGATGAAATTTTGTGGTTTGGGCAAAAAAGACCTGTTCGACGGCCCGTCAGGACGTGAATTTGTGGATTTTGCATTTCAGGGTAAACATTTAAAGGTTAAAACTTATTGTTTGACGGGATTTATTTTTGTGGTTGAAGGTGAACTATGAAATCCACATAATTTAATCCTCACAAAAATTTATGTTTTTACAGATACATTTTCTTGTTTCTTTTTACAGGGTAATGCTGGGGTCAGTTTGACGATTCTAACCATCATTCTGGCTGACTAGTGGTACTTATTGTAGCCCTTAGTGGTATAGGGGTCTGTGAACGATGTAAGGTGGAAAGTGGTGGAGTCTACTTCCTCATTTCTCATGTATTAGGGGCCAGAATAGGGGGCAGTGTGGGAGTTATATACTGCTTCGCTCAGGTAAGAAGTTTTTTTTAATTAAACTTTTTTTTTCTCAATTTAATTCAACCTCTGTAAATCAACACTTTCTTGGAGTTGCAATTATTAGCTGTTGTTTAGAGGGTGTTTCTCTACAAAGGTTAAATTTATAGTGACTCTAGGCGTAGGTGAATGTTGAAGGTGTAATTGTATAGAGGTTGTTGCTTTACAGAGGGCTGCTCTGAAGTTATGATTATGTATAGTCAAAATTTTAAGACTTTGTCTAAATAATTACACATGCAGTCAGAAAATGCCTGCCTGTTGGTGAAACATTTCTTGCTTCTAAATAGTTATTTATGCTTAATGTATACATTAATATCAATGATTTTCCTTGTATCAGTGTTAGTATAACGAGTATGTATACTTTATATGTCACACGTTTAGTATAACGTTTTAATGATGTCACGTTATCTCTTAAATGACGTCTTTATATCCTGAAAACGTTATTTTTTTGCAAATGCCAATGGCTCGCTTAATAAATTTTCGGGAACTGGTTTAATATAAGTTTATATCAATTGAATACTTGTGATAGATCCTCTTTAACATTATTATAATATATTGTAGGTATTGCTGAGTTTAATTTCTATAATTGGATGAAGACTGGTATAACAAGATGTATTAGGTAAGTTTGTTGCTCTATAGTGTACTGTAAAATCATTAATTTTCATGGGGGATTAAATTTTGTGGATTTCGTGGTTCACCTTTAACCAGGGAATCAAATCCTATTGTATAGTAATTTTGGCCCTCGTATTTATTACCTGAAATACACAATCAACAAATAAAGGTTCAATCAAAATGTTCAGATTATGCATTTTTGTTATCTTAAAAATGAATAAAACTAACTTGCAAGTATAAGGCAACTTCATAAACATTGTGTAACAGTGGAATAAAATGTGGCAACCAGACGGCAGCTCAAACCCAGGTCCCTTCGCTTACTGATGTACTGACCGAGCTACCCGGCTGCTTACACAAGTTTCACCCTTTTAGTAGATAGGTTCAGACTTTGACAATTGTACTTCTAGTAACATACTGAAACAATAGAACAGACAGGTGGGTGTCAGAGGAAAACATTTCATCTTGTTAAACTATTTCTTTGACATGTGTAGTGAAAAAACTACAACCTGCCAAAAAATCCTTAGAGTAGTGGCATAGAAATAAGGTAGAAGAACCACAATATTATTTTATTTCGGCTGTAGTGATTTTACAGTGGTCTATAATACATAGGCTCACAGACTGGCTTTGCCCTGTTGCACTGTATGTGTTGCCTCATTAAATATGATCTTTATTATATTATTAATATAATTGTATATTATTTTTCTCTTTTTTTCTCAGCGGGAAAGGCAGTCAAGAGGAGATAATTGTAGCTCCAAACACCCCGGCAGTGACCACACTTGCTGCACAGTTAACGGAAGATAACGAAGATTTTGCCAGTAGGGGGCGCTATCATCAATCTGAAGTCGTACAAGGAGAAAACTTCGATGATTACGATGACGATAGTGAACATTAGTAAAACAGTTCATTATCTCCATAAAAGAGAGTGAGACAAGGGGAAATCACACTGAAGTAATTTGCTGAAATTTCAATATGTGATTCACTCTCCAAAAATGAGAGTGACACTCGTTTTTATGACACAAATTCGATACCAGAAGGTCAACCGGCATTTCTGGGTGCTTCTTCTATCAGCGGAGGATATCTTCTCAGCAACAACAACAAGGGGAAGTCACTCTACAGTAATTTACTGAAATTTCAATATGTGATTCAAAGGGAAGTCACTCTGATTAACAGGATTTCAATTTATAGAGGCTAGATGTCCGAGAGCCTTCATTCAGTTACCTCTCGTTCAATTAAGTATAGAAGGCATGGATAACCTCCCGTGGAAAGCGCTACGCAGCATTTTGCTTAGGTACACACACCAGTTGTATTGTGTTTGGATTTTATGCAGTGCAACAAGAAAAGTATCCAAAGACTGGTTATTCTGTACGTCTGAAGTATTTAGAACTTTTTTGTGGGACCAGATATTGTTTTGAAACAAAGATCTGTCAAAAAATCCATTGCTGTGTTGGACAAGTTATTATTCTGTTCAGAAAGGTAACCTGTCCAATAATGATTTGTTGTGTACGACCAGTAATTAGATCTGTTTAATAAACTCTCATGGTACCAGTCATTATTTTGATTTTGCACACTTGGGCTATTTTAAGTTCCTTTCAGTTGGTTAAATTATTTTATGGGACCAGTTATTATTTAGAACACAGTACTGTTTAAAGTTCTTTATGTTGTTTGTATTTTTTTATGGGATCAGTTATTATCAGGTTAGTTGAAAGCCTGATAAGTGAAGATTGCGTTTATTCTGCATTTATGAATCTCATACATGCCAAATCTCGTGCATCATGCGCGAGTCTCCTGCATTTAAGACTCTACTCCTGCATGATTTTTGAGGCAAATTGATCAAAGATCACACATTTCCTGTGACATTTTTGTGTACATGATGAAAATGATAACAAATTTAATTTAAAATGCTTTATGAAGCATGCATGATAATGTCTTACAAGTAAAATATGTGATAACTGCATATTAACTTCATTTATTTAAGTTTAAAGTTTGAGCGAAATCAATCTGCTGCATTTTAATGAAATCTCATGCATTTTCAATACCAAGCACATGCGAAGGGGGCTGAAAAACTTGGCATGTATGAAAGCGACTGTTTGTGATAGATTATTCAGCATAAAGCAACTATATCTTGTCTGTATTTATTGACATTCTGTTGGTTGTGCTTAGCAAGGTATAACGATCATAAAGTCAGATTTTGTTGCTAGAGGCCAAGTTCATTGTACAAGGTTGTTATTAGTTGACAGGCTTGCTATTTTGATGAGCATTTTGAATATTTGTTGTTAACACTGCCTAATATATAACATTGATTTAGTACATTAATTTTTAGAGGGAGAAAAGCTGCTTGAATTTCTTGATAATTAGCATACTAACACGGCTACCTTGCTTAACCAATATTTATTACAAAGGGTAGTAACTCTGCTTGGTACTAATAAAAAATCTGATTCCTTTGATTAGTAACAAGCAGAGTTACTCCCCTTTGTAGGAGACAAAACGTTTTTGTGAAAAATAAATAGTCTTGATATAGTGCGCCCAGGATAATGTGATGTTTATAAACACTGACCTGTATAACCTACTGTAGTAAAATCATTAAATTTTGTACTAAAATAACTCTGATAAATTGTGCACACTTGAGTAATTGACCTTCCTGGCTCATTCCACATTTTCACGCTTTCTACAATATCCTGGGGGCACTGAAGCATCTTTCTCTCTGTATATATCCTTGTTTCTCATATTTCCAGGCTTTCTCATATTTCCGGCACACATAAAGCTACATTAATGAATTATTGATTTGGAGTAATTTGGTAGAATTAACTGATATTAGTTGATTTCCACCAAAAAATGCTCCAGATTTGGGAAAAAAACCGAAAACATTTCGGAAAAAAAATCAGCATATTTTTTTTAAAGGGAAACAACTCCTCCTCTCCTTGCTCAAACTCTTACTTACTCTGGTTTGCAATTATTAATGAGGATTTCAACATGTGACGGAAGGATAAAACTACAAATAGGGCCCCATGTGAAGTTTGTAAGAATACCAGTCAATGAAAAAATATGAAAAAGACCAGAAATACGAGAAAGTGCAATTGTTAATTCAGATCATGGAGGTCAAGTGATATGATGCTAAAAATAGACCATGAGCGTTAGATTTTTTTGTTTTTCTTGATGGCATGTTTTGCATAAATGGTTTAGTCATACTTTCCTCCAATTTAAATTATTCAAAAAGTTTTTAAAACATTTTTAAAATCTGTTATATCCTTAGATGCCCGGAAATAGGAGACAACAGGCTACCATGTAATCAACAGTTTTATATTCAACATTATTGTGACTTCTTTGCATGCTGGTATTGAGTATGTGACTATGTGTGCTTTATCAGGGTGGACATACAACATGACATTTTTGCTACGACTGCAAGTATTTTAATCATTGGAGGAATTTTAATGAGGCTCATTCAGGGCTTGGGCCGAGAATGAACATTCACTTGCAACATGATATTTTTGTGAACTGTTTTGACATGGATTGCAGTTGAGTCAGTTTAAGGCAAAAACTGGGATATTTTCCTGAAACACATTACAATGCATGATTGAGTAGTGCTCATTCTCAGCTTGAGTGTCGAACATGTCTTGTGAAAATCAGTCACAGAGTGAAATACTTTTGGTAGTATTTAACCTTTTGATGTCAGATTATTACTTGCAGTCTTAGCCAAAAGGTCACATGGTATGTCCACCATGATTATGTAATATATTAGTACTCCATCAGTAGTGATGGGTACCTAGGGTAAAACAGACATACTTGTATATAAGAAATAGCATAAACTTTAATTCCTTAAGCCTAGGAAAATAATTGCTTGTTTCTGGTGACATGCTTATTAGATTAGGATTAGTAAGTCGGACATTTGTTTTTGGACTTTTTTCATATTGCCGAATATGGCAGAGCAAGTTGCTGCATTTAAAAAAGGAAAAAAAATATATAAAAAATCACAACACGGTGAAAAGATGTATTTGAAGTATTTGCATCAAATGTTTAACTTATCTCAGGAAACCAGAAACAGGCAATTATTTTTTTATGCCTTGTTATCAGTTTTAATTGTTTTAGAATTATCTTTTCAAATTTTATCTACTAATTGTGCAATACCACATAGTGTGGATGTATTGGTATAATATATGTTTGTTATAATGTTGACCAGAGGCTGAAATACATAAAACAGTTCACATTGTTACACAGATCATTTATTAAGGTCTGTCACTTACATTAATCACTCTCTACACCTCATTCCTGAAGTTATCCATCGTCACGGGGTATGAGTGGGTGCGCTATTTCATCATTGTTTTTCAGTATTTTTTTCTCAAATTTTTATTTACCACCATTCATACTTTATTCCATACAGAATTTTTGAGTAGCTTAGTATTTGAATGCATGTGGGAGTGATTTTAGAGGGGCGTGGCAGAGAAATTAGTAAATGGTTTTCAGTATTTTTTTCCTCAAATTCGTATTTACTCTTATCCATACTCTATATTCCACACTGATCATGGAGTTACTCTGTATCGGAACATATGTGGAAGTGATTTTTGAGGGGTGTGACAGTTTTTGACAGTTTAGAACATGTTTTAGGCCACTGGCCAATACACAACATATACTTACATTTATGTAATTTACATTTAGGGGCTTGGCTGAGACATTAGGGTGTGTATGGTGTTATAATGTTACTGGTAGTTTTAGTGAACATATTGTGCATCATTAAGCTTGTAAAATCATGAGTCGTATCAACATTGAATGTGATCTTTGTTCTGGTTTTGTTGTGTTATTTTACATACTTTTACATGTCAGATAGTGCATTAGATCCCCTCATTAGCAGTCTAACATGGAACTTCAATTCACTTGAAATGCTACTGCAAGCTTTAACATCATTTTTGTTTGTCACCGCTTTAATGCAACCTTTTTCATAGCTTGAGTAAGTAAGTTTGTACAGGGCTTACATATTTACTATAATGCAAGCTTAAATGCATTTTCACAGTTTTCTGGGTATGGAAGGATAAACTGTATATTCCATCACTTGTGATGTTCATTTTGCTAGCTTAGAATGAGAAGGTCCCTAAGAACCAAATCAGTATTTTGAGAAAACAAGCAAAAACTGCCTGAAATTTACTCTTTACTTATGGTAAAACAAGCTCTTTTAACTTCAATTTTGTCAACACAAAAAGTTCCGATTCTCATGAAAATAGGCTCATAAGAAGTGCCTGATGATGCAGGTATCAAATATGTACCAGTCTTATAAGGTCGTACGTATTAGTTACGACCTTCTCATTCTAAGCCAGCAATATGCTCGTTTCTATCATCTGTGATGTATATATCTTGGATTGTGAACCTCTTGAATCTCATGTTCATCATTTTAATTTATTTTCCCAGTTTACTCGATCTCCACTATTTGGTTCACTTTGACCGCCCTATTAATCCATTATCCATTATCAAGGGAGGACTATTATTTTTTCATGAAATATAATTTTTATTATACTATTTTTTATGTTATTATTTTAAAATGTATATTTTTGTGCTGTAAGATCATTGATATTTGTGGGTTTTAACTTTTGTTGATCTCATGGGCCGTCAAAAATATGGTACATCCTATTCTATAATATTGACTTCCAATATGCAGGGTTAGTTAGTACTGTCGAGGAACCTTAAGAAAACTTATTCATGAATTTAGGAAAAACTAATAGGTGAATTTAGGAAAACCTAATTGATGAATTAGGAAAACCTAATTGGTGAATTAAGAAGAAACTAATTGCTGAATTTAGGGAAACTAATTTGTGAATAAATCGCCATTTATAACTGAAGAATTGTTGAGAAATGTTGTACAACTTGAACATTCACAAACTTCCCACGCAATGTTTTAAATCTTCAAATTTACTGCTGCGTGAAATTGTTTTTTTCTCCAAAATTAACTTAATTTAATACCCACTTAAATGAATGATTTTACGGTAATTTTTTTTAACAGTGCAATTTCCTGCTAACATTCCTGCCTCTATTATATAGCACAGAGAGTTTGACCCGATCCTGATCGTTTTGCTTGAATATACTACATAGGTCTTGCCTTGAATTTATAAATTTCCACAAGCAAATTGTGCAATATTCAATATTGGTATTTTAGATTTGTTTTGGCATTTACACATTTAGCGCCTTCTTGATACTGCTCGCTTACGTAAACCAAGGTTATAAATAAAGACAATATTTCAGCTGTTAAATTATGCTATAAGAAGGTTATAGATCGTGTCAAATTCATGTTTTATAATATTCACATAGATTAGTGTCAGTATCGGGTATTTGGAGTATTCAAATGTGTCTATTTGTTTTTTGCTAATCTAATCTCGTGCTCAGTTTGAGCAACTATAATCAATGAAAATCTGTAGTGAATGACCTGCAGTCTGTCTAAATTTACTTCAAGTAGTAGATGGGAGACGTATTGCTGGCTTAGAATGAGAAAGTCATACTACAAAACCAATATTTTGAGAAAACTACAAAAAACTTTCCTAAATCACTCTTTACTTATGGTAAAACAAGCCTTTACAACTTCAATTTGGTCAACATGACAAGTTTCGATTTTCATGAAAATAGGCTCAAAATAAGGGCCTGATGATGCAGATTTCAAATATGCATGAATCATATAAGGTTGTAAGTAGTAGTTACGACCTTCTCATTCTAAGCTAGCGATATGCTTTTGTGTAAAAGTGTAAAAACTTTTGTTAACAATTATTTTGTGATTAGTGGTATCTCTATTGTAACCCTGTTATTATTGCTGTTGTTTTTATTGTTGTCAATACTTTGTGTTTATTTATCTTGTTTTAAATGTTATACATTTATTTGAAAATGTTGATGATATATTATTTTAATAAAAATAAAACTAAGATTGTTTCCTGATGTCTGTTTATGACTTCCATCCTTTGATAATGGTATATTATTCTGATCACTTCGGTTTTTATGCAATGCCAAATACTTGTATTGGAAATGACCGAGCTTTCACGATTTTAGGGTATATATTATCATTGCTATGCTCATGTTGGTAGACTTAATGTGTCCACTCATTTTTTTTCAAAATTTTAACATTACACTAGATGTGGTGCTGTTTACTTTCGCTTTTGATCAATATTGACTAGCAATGCACTAATAGTGTAATAGATACTTTACTACAAAATGTGCAAATTCAAATGAATTTCAACTTGTATAAAATAATAAAATATACAATGAAAATAACCCAAGGGAAGGAACTCTGTCTTGTTTTATACAATAAGACCAATGGAGTTGCTCCCCTTGAATTGTTTCAATGATACCTTTATCTTATGTATATATTTATGCTTAATTGTAAGGTGGGAAGAGGGATGGTTACCCCCAACTTTCTCCCACCTACGACAGGGAAAATAAATGGACTCCATGATATAGCCGAAACATTAAAAACAAAAGAAGTTCAGAATCTTGTGCAATTTGGATTATCAAACTTGGAGGCTGGTTAGCAACTGTTACAGTAGATTATCTTTATGTTCTTCTTTGGCATTATTGCCGAGCATAACCTTTATTTGCCAGTCAGCTTTATGCTGCACTATGGCAGAGATATATATGTGTCTCCATCTGGATTTGAACCCGGGTCGCCAGATTAGACGGCAAGCGCACTAACCACTTGCCTACAGAGGCACATCCTTTCGTCTTTGTGCTACCTAGGTAAATGTGTGTCGTTCTCCCTTCTGCGACCATTTCTGTCCTGGTTTGTGTGCATGAGATAAGGCACCCAGGAATATCAAAGATGTACATACACTGCCCTCACTGGTATAGTTGTACCCAATTCACAGCTTTGTTGAGTCACCCGAGTGGAGCATGTGTGTTATTCTTGCTTAGAGAAAGTAAGCTTTGGTGCAGGATCAAACTCACAACCACTTCATCCAAAGACATGCCCCCTACCACTAGACCACTGCTCCCAACATTAATGTTTTGTCATGTTTTTGTTCATATGGTACATAATCCCAGTACAAAATAGAAATGTTCCTTCGACATGGGTGCCCCCCCCCCCCATGGGTATATAGTAAAAGTAACAAAGGGTCATAACTCTGGTAAAAATTTCCGCAACAAAAACCTCATCCCTTACGGTCAACCACACATCAATGTTGTTAATCTGTGAAAGTTTGAAGAAATTTCGCCAAACAGTTTCTGAGGAGTTCAACACACAAGATTTGCGTTGCGTACGTACGTACGGACGGCAACGATGCTATATGTCCCCACTTATAAATAAGTTAGGCTGCACAAACATGGTACAGTATCACAGTTGTTACCAGAAAAAAGCGAAATAAACAAAAGAAACAAAGAATAGTTTGTCTGTACAATTCTAATTGTTTTCATAGTGCAATACATACATGGGTGAATCAAAAAGTTTGTAGAATTTAGCCATAACTTTTTTATATTCAGAGATATTGTCGTCATATTTATGCTGTGTGCATACATGGTATTTCCTTTACATACACAGATTTGTAGGGACCTTATGAAAACCGTTTTAAAAATATTTATATCTGAAACAAGGGCGATAACAAATACCGGAGCACACGGATAATTTGAAACACATTTTATTAAAATTTCCTAAAATATCTCGATTGTAGGACCTCCAAAAACCATCGAATGTTATGTCTGATTGCATGATATCATGTATAAAGTCTGTTAAAATTTCAGACTTCATCTCCGATAAATTATGTTTTAATCGCCTTTTACATAATTGTACTATACAGAAATATCCGGTCTACAGGAATATACGGAATCACAGGCTGCTATCAAAATCTGCGTAAAACTGGAATATACGTACGGTATTAGAAACAATACATGGTTTAAAACGTGAAGGTATATATCCTGAAATAAATAGACATCGATTTAAAAGTGGAATTAGTGCTAACGTGTAGAATACTAGAGGTTGACAACCTAATAAAATACACCCGATTTTGGTGACGTTGGTTTGTAGCGTCGTCAAAGAGGACCAGCGCTATATAATAGCGGATATAGCAAAACACTTTGAATAATCTTATGGGACAGCACACACTATTTTAAACGAACAATTGAAAATGCGGAAACTATGTTCACGATGGTAATCCAAAAATACCTACAATATATTATATTAGCCACTCGAAAAGCAAAAATGAGTCAAAATGTTAACGTAAGTATTGATAATCACGGTTTTCAAGATTTGACCTAGTGACCTAGTTTTTTACCCAACATGACCCAGTTTCAAACTCGGCCTAGATTTATAGAGAACAGACATTCTGACAAAGTTTCAAGAAGATTAGATCAAAATAGTGACCTCTGGAGCTCTAAGATTTGACCTAGTGACCTTGTTTTTGACCCCACATGACCCAGTTTAAATCTTGGCCTAGATTTCATAGAGAACATTATTCTGATCAAGTTTTATGACAATTGGATCAAAACTGTGACTTCTGGATTTGACCTAGTTTTTGACCCCAAATGACCCAGTTTTGAACTTTAACTCTGATTGTGACCCAAAGGAACGTTTCTGAGAAATAATTTTAAAATCAGGTTACAAATAAAAGGCTTTGTCAATGGGGCCATAATTTGGGCCTACTTTTATAGGGCCTCATATTTCCTGAAAATGTCTCACAGTAAACATGGTTTATCTTCTGTTAGAAAATATTTCTTTCTGCTAGCGTTTTTTCTGTTTTTATGATGGTGAAATAAATTAACAAAACACCCAAAAGGTAAAAATTATTTGTGGTCAACTATAATGCTTGTTATTTTCAATTTATGATGCATTAAATCAACAGCAATGCATGTTCCAGTTTGTACTTGAAACTTTCAATATTTCGGACAAAGTTTTTCGGATATTGCATGTACTTTATTTGTGCTGAATAATACTTCGACTGTACTTTAAATGTACTTCTGTTTTACTTAATGCAATGCTTCAAGTGTACTTCCACCTGGACATTGTTAGTATTTTATCATTGATGAAAGTTTGAAGTACATATGAAGCTGGTACTTCAAATTATAATTGCATGTACATGGTACTTCAGAAGGAGGCTTTATTTGAACTTCTTTGATACTTTAAATGTACTGTATTTACAGCTGGGTTACAATTGTATATTAATTAACACTCATGCAGACTTTTATAAGCACTTAACCTTGACCAAACAGACCCCAAGTACAATTCCAAGCTATAAGATTCTTATTCCAGTGGACACCCATTTGACGCCACTGGATATCACTGAACCTTCACCGGAATTCCACCGTAAAAAACATGCACAATTTTTTCTGATTCCAGCGGAACCCCACTGGATGTCCTGTAGAATTGGGTATCCCACTGGACATCCACTGGAATTCCGGTGGAATTCTGGTGAAAGGTTCCGGTGGAATTCCACTCCAGAGACAATTTTCACTAGGGTGGGACTCAATAATTTGCAAATCTATGAATCCAAAAACTGAAACAACGGGTTCAAATATTTCATTTAAAAAAGATTGAAAGAACCTATTAAAGAAATGTTAACAACTGGCTTCTTTACGCTATTAGCAGTTGAAAACCAGAGTACTGATTATAATCAAGGTATAAAGCATTCTTTAAATTTTTTTTTTAGAAATCTCAATGCATAATTATTAGGACTCTCTCAATTTGAAACTTTGCATCCTGACTGATTTTTATTAATCCAGGACTCACAGGTAAAAAAATCACTGAATAGTGACACATGGTTTGGAATGACGTTGGTGAAGCATTTAATTTAACAGATTTTAGATAACTTTAAGACAAGAAGAAAATACGAGGATGTAATTTACCAATATAGTTTTAAACATTTTGAAATGTGTTCAAACATGTATCTACATGCGTGGTTCAAATAATATATAGCTTGGCTATTTTAACTTGAGCCTGACCTTTATGCAAGAATATATTACAAGGTTCTTGCTTTGAATATATCAATTTCCGCAAGCAAATCGTGCAATGTCGGTATTTCAGATTTGTGTTTGAATTACATCTCGAGCGTGTTCGTGATACTCCCCGACTATGAAAACATACACTCGGTGCTCTAAACGTAGACAATATATCTGCTGTTAAATAATGGTAATCAATAGGTCAGGCTCGTGTCAATGTGGCCAAGCTATACTGCAATACGGTGGTAACCAATTTAGGAAACAATTAGAGCAATGGATGAGGAGTTGGTTGATTTAAACAGCAGTAGGTATTACACTGGGTGGCTAACTACTGTAAAATCATTAATTTGATGGGGGATTAAATTTTGTGGTTCATCTTCTATCACAAGATTTAATCCAATCAAACAATAAGTTTGACCCTTGTATTTATTGCTTAAAATTCAAAATCCACAAATAAATGTCCAATTGAAATTTTTTTTTTTACCAAAACCACAAAATTATGTCCCATCAAAATTAAATGATTTTACAGTATCTTACTAAAATAAATAGAAGAAGGGAGTGGTGACCTAGAGGTAGGGCTTGCGCTTAGTGATAGATGTGCCTCAGTTTTAACCCTCGTCTGGTCCACTTGTTATTTTCTCTGAGCGAGAATACCCAGCATCCACCACATAAATTGGTACCTGTGCGGTGTTGGCTGCCGCATGGCTGCCGCACACACAGGAGAAAAAAGTCTAACCACAGAGAATTGAATGTTACTTGTAGGTTTTATAAGATAGCCCTATGACCAGGGAAAATTAAAATGTTAAAGGGTGGTTGTGCGACAAAAACAGCTGAATACCACTGGTAGGGAACATAACCCGTATATTGCAGGTAAACGAGCCGACTTGTAACAGATTGGATGGAAATTGTCATCATCCAATGGTTAGTAAAGGGATATTTCTCTTACTTGAATAGGTTTCTGTAAGTGATAGTGAATAGGTTTCTGTAAGTGGTATAGGCAGTGTCGTAGCCACAGGTGGCAGTATCAGTGGTTGGAAAATAAAATAAAAAAATGAAAAAAATCTGTCACTGAGCTAATACACTCAGTTACAGATTTTTAAAAATATTTTTTTACTGCCACCTGTAGTCGTAGCTGGGCATATTTTCAGTGTACACACATGACCAATTCAGAGTTTGTATGGGGGTTCGATAGCATGCTCGAAGCCGTACGTGCATTCTGGAGTAGTTTCAGACCATATTATTGCATAATATATGGCATGATAAATTCTGATTCTATAACATATTCTTCATTTTTAAAACATTTTATTTTGTTTTTATACTCCAGTATGCTTAGTGTAGGATTATGTTTTGGTGTATCACTTTCGTGTATAAGAAACCGTGATATTGCATGGCATAAGATAGGATACTAATGGACACTGTTTTTTTTGGCTAAAAGCTTAATTTGCAAGAGAGGTGTCCCACATACACATTGCACATCAAATATTTTCATGGAAATGCAGGATATATTAATTTTTGTTCTGTACTGTGTAGAGGTATTTTTGAGGTTACATTTATACATAATGAGTGCACCTCTTGTGAGATAATACTTTATAATTAAGAAATATTCCGTGAACGAACAGACTACTATATAATAAATGTTAGCTCTTCAAGAGTCTTGTCCACCCATTAAGCATCAGTGTTCCCGACTGGTTGCATCAGATGTTCGCGACTGGTGCATCAGATGTTCGACTGGTGCATCAGATGTTCACGACTGGTTGCATCAGATGTTTGCGACTGGTGCATCAGATGTTCGACTAATGCATCAGATGTTCGACTGGTGCATCAGATGTTCGCGACTGGTTGCATCACATGTACTGTTGGTAGCTATATTGGTTTAATGAAACTCATTTATTTCCAAATTGTCAAGAGTGAGTGCACAATAAATACTACCTTATACACATTAGATTAAAAAACACATTGGTATATCAGCACTGACTTTGTTTTTAAATTCCAAGCTTAGCCTTTATTTGCCAGTCAGCATTCTGCTGAATATGGCAGGCATATGTGCGCCTCCACCCGAAATCGAACCCGGGTCTCTGGATGTTGCGGCAAGCGCTTTAACCACTGAGCTACTTAAGCCACCTTCTTGACATATATCAGACCCGGTCTGTCAATGAGCAGGACACAGAGGTACGATTGTCACTAGACCTCGCACGGTGGTTACACGGAATACACGGGTACATACTGTACGTGTTCATCTGATATTATCCGTGTCTTTCGTCCCAATTATTCTGTTGCTCTGAAGTCCGTATTGGGAACATTCTTCGGTAATCTCAATGGAAGCCTTGCAGATTGTGTGTTGTTGTTGTTTTGCACGCGCTCGTACATGTTGCATCGTCACCACCACATCAATGCTTGCAAAGAATAGGATGCCGGCCTGTCCATTGCCGAGTTTTTAAAAGGGGGTAAAAAAACGGGTCTGAAGGAGATGACAGGGTTTAACAGAGGGGAAATAGTGCTATCCATCCTGGAGTATGTAACACAGTGCTTGCAAGAGAGGCATAGTGGACACAAACATAGTTACGTGTTACCTCAAATAATGTTGTGAGGAAGCTTTGAAATAATTAATTTTATCAGAACTGTCTACATGTATAACACAAACTTGATCTCTACTTGACACTATACACCAATAAATTGGTTGTGCGAACGAAGCGAGCTAGAAAAATGAATTATTTACCAAAGCTGCATGTCACACAATACGCTTTCTAAATGGTAAATGTCATATTTAAACCACATATTAATAAGTTGTCTTGCAAGCAAATTGTCAGAGTCAGAAAATAATCAATTCAATGCAGACAAGAATAATTGAGTTTTAGATATGTATTACATCTTATCACATGACAAATATGCGTCACCCGGGTTAGGCATTGCATTTTATTGCATTTTTATATACTTGGCAACTTTTCTAAGTCCTCACTTATATTTTGGTATATAACTTTGTCAACCATGTTTATATCCCAATGAAATATGAAATTTGGTTATACTATGCGTCAATTAACAGTTATCAAAATTATACAACAGAAAGCTGAGTTTGATATACATTTATTAAATTGAATCAATTTTCTCATATCAACAAAGGGATGTAAAAGTCACAAATTCATATTTTGATACATTTGATGACCACTATGTAGTCTGATTATTCCACTTGCAGTCATGGGCACGAGTCATAAGCATTGTTGAATGCATCGATTTGATGATTTTTACCATCTGTACGTAAATTGCAGTCATGTCTCTGAAAAGCGCGATATTACGTCATAACGCCACTTCAATACCAAAGGCTCTCACAACCAGCATAGTTAATCTGACAAACAATATGTTTACCTTTCTTTATATACTTATAAACACGTTTACATTAAATAACAACCAACCAGGTGTTTTGGGGTAATTATTAGTACACGTCGGCGGAATATACCACTATGCACATTAAAGACGTTAAGTCATCTTTGTTCTGACATCATCTGACGCATAACTGTGATGTTATAATTAATTTTTGAATGTTTTTTAAACGTGGTGTGTCCATGTGCAGAATTCGGAAGTGTTTGGAACAAATTATGTGTGCGTGTAATTGCGTGGAGGCAGACAAACATGAAACGCGCATGCATCTCGGACCTAACAAACCACGTGACGTATGGCTTGTTTCTGACGCGGATTATTTTGACTGTCTTGTATAAACTTTACTTGAGAAATATCGGCACGCTACTATTTACAATAAATTTTTTATACATTAATGAAAATGAGGACTTAGAAAAGTTGTTAAGTATATCACTTTAAATTTGTCAGTTTTTCAAACAGCGTAGGCACATTATGCATATTTGTGTATGCCCAGCTATGCCCCTAGTAGGTTATTTATATTATCATGTACATAATATATAATTCTTAATTATCTTCATGATTTGATGTAAAACATTGTTTTGTTGGGAAAATGTTGTCATTTGTGATGCATACTTGCACAGAAAAACACGACCATATCGCATATTTTGAAATTTATTTACTAAATCAGACAAAAACTAAAAAATGTGAACTGAGGCGATCTCTTTAAATGTCATTAATCTAGGTCTACTGAAAATTTAAGTTTCATAGCATAATAATTGGCAGTGTATCTTGCGTTATCTATTTGGTTTGTGCACAAATATTGTGCAATAAAAAACTTTCTTTTTGGATAAATTTGAGAAAAAATGATGTCAGTGGGATTCAAACTTGCAACTGGGCTTGACAAAAGTTCTAATGCTTAACTGACTTAACTGTCAGTACCATTCAAACTCACGTATAAAAGTATTTCAATGGCTTAGAACCAGAAGGTCGTAACTCTTACTGTTGACCAAAATGAAGTTTTAAAAATGTGTTTTCCCATAGGTTAAGAGTACATTACAGACAGCTTTCTTTTGTTTTCTCAATATATCCATTTGGTAGATATGACCTTCTTGTTCTAAGCCAGCGATTTATTGGTTATACATAACTGAATAGTCAATCCCAAATCAACCTATATATCGATCGCTGGCTTAGAATGAGAAGGTCGTGACTATAAATTCAATATTTTGAGAAAAACAAGAAAAAAATGTCTGGCTATCATTCTATACTTATGGCAAAACAAGCTTGTTCAACTTCAATTTGGTCAACATGAAAAGTTTTGATTTTAATGAAAATGGGCTCATAAGAAGCACCTTATGGTGTAGATTTAAAATATGCACTTATTTAGTCTTAAAAGGTCGCAAGTGACACTTACAACCTTCTCATTCTAAGCCCTTCCACCGATCCATGGTGGGGGCAAATAAAAATGTCATGCTTTCTGGTCCCCCTCCATGTATTGATTGGTCAAGCTTCTATTGTTTTTATATGAAGCTATTTACAGCTTGGAAATATTGACTTGATCTTGACCTTTATACATGAATATATTACAAGATTCTTGCTTTGAATATATCCATTTCCGCAGCCAAATCATGCAATATCGGTATTTCCAATTTGTGTCTGAATTACATCTCATGCGTCTTCATGATACTCAAGATTGTGAAAACATACAAACAAGGGCATAAATATACACAATATATTGACTTTTATTGAATTATGCTAATTAAAAGGTCAGGATCGTGTCAAATTGGCCAAGCTATAATGGCTTAACTACACTGATGCAACATCAAACATAGTTATGATAAAATAAAACTTTATAGAATAAAAACTTATTCTTGGAAACATGAATTTAAAGAAAATAGTTTTTCCTTGACAACCATCTTATACATGGAGTATTACCTGCTTCATGGAACAGGGGTGTCATTGGATACCATCCAACTCTTTGTTGCCAGATTTTGAACATTTCTGTTTATAAATGTACACTGTTCAACTCTCAGTTATACAGATATTACTTTTTTGAGAACCAACTAACAAACATGGGTAATAAATTTAACTAATGCTAATGCTGTGATATTAAGTCTAACAGTAAATTAGTACTGACTGGTCACTATGCAGAGAATGTATTGTATTGTATTGTTACTATTGTTGTAAAGTTAGATCTTTACTCCAGCATGTTACGTAATATTACAATGATTGCGTAATTAATTCATGATATACCTTCATTAAACTTTCTATAGTCTTATATACTGTATTGTGTTAGGAATTTAGCTAGTCTATTATTAGTCATTGTGTGTATATTTAGCTAGTCTATAGGTATATTAGATAAGAACATACATTTAAACCACCCTGTATATATTATATTGTGTATTGTTTATATTGTTTTATCTACATGTATTTAAAACCTCATCTTGTGTATTAACTTGTATTAATACTTTATTGAATATATGTGTTGCATTTCATATGACTCATAATGACATTTAATTATTGTAACCATTGTTCAAATATCTATAGATTCTAGAAAGTTCTAAGATGTTGCATAAGTTTGACCATCATGCTGTGCATCTCCATTATACTTATCAGCCACCAGCTGCATGATCTGTGTATTGCTAGAGATGAAAGGACTCTGTTATGTAATACTGTCTGGAGCTTATGTAAACAAGGAATTTGAATTGCCTAGACAGTTATGTTAGATACTTTTTGATTGGTTGAAATTATTGTAACTGACCAATCAGAAATAGTTTTACATATTAATTATGTCTATATAAATGGGATTTTTGGCATTTATTATCATTCTGATTCTTACTTTTGAAATAGGAGGATCTTAAATCCTCGCTCCAAGATAATTAATTAATTAATAATTAATTAATAATTTAGGTTACTTTAGGCATTTATCTTGGAGCTTTTAAGTAAATTGTTGAAATTATTTAAGTAATATTTTTGCATTTAATTAGGTTATTTTATTTAGTAAATTATTCCTATTATTTTAAATACTTGCATTTAATTACATTTATGGTAATTAGTAATATTTTTGTAGTAGCCATTTTAGAGTTTTTAGGCTTGCTTTGCTTTTAAATACTTGTTAAGTTCAGAATCATTAAATAGAATATTTGGGCTTGATTTTAGGCAAATGGACGCATTTGTTTATTTGACAGTTTTAATATTGTATTTAATCTGTTAATTTTCATCTTAACTTAAGGTTATTTTGTATACATTTTATACTGGTATTTTGATCATAAGTTTAGTGTATTATAGCTTAAGGTTATTTTGACTAGTTTATTATACTTGTATTTTGAGTATATTGTTTCAAACATTGTTCTACTATAACATCACATTTTTGTCATGGCTAGTTTAGTAATAATAATTTCATTGATTGCATCTTCTAACTTTTAATTCATGACATTGTTTGTTTTCATTGCATTAAGATGTTTGCTTAGTTCATTAAAATTAGTTTAGTTTATAAAGTTAAATCATTTTTGTTATATTTTCTCTGTTTTATTAAACAGAGTGGTGTCATCCTGACGTGTCAGTAAATCTGACTGTACTTTGAGTTTCTCATATAGAAACTAGTATTTGCTTTGCACACGAGTTCCTACTAAGCCAACTATAGAACGTTGCGTAAGGCGCAGAGCCGAGGCGAAGGGCACGGCGCTAGCGCGCATTTTTCGATTCCACAACAATGGTGTCAGAAGTGGGATGGTTTTAAACTTAGTAGGAAACGAAGCTTAATTAGATTTTTGGTATTTTTAAGTTATAAAGACTTAAGTATTCATTTTAAATTATTACTTGATAGAATTTATGATAGGATAAGTTAAATATTTTTGATCTAGTAAAGTTACTGAAGAGCTTATCAGGAATATGATTTTTACTTGCACTATTTAAATAAAGTTTAGAATACTAGATCTTGCAAAGTTACTGCAGAATTTTGCTAGTAATAGTTTTTACTTTGTTAAAAATGGTTTCTTATTTAGTTCATCTTTGTTCTTAAGGTCACAAACCACCAAATAGAGTTGTTCTTTAACTCAATGTAAAGTGACCTTGGTCAGCCAAAAAAAATGTCAACTTTTTGTCCATGGGGCCCTCTCAAAATCTTTTAATCAATAGAAATAGCATCCAGCTTGAAGAAAATGAAAAAAAAGTAGGGGGTCATGTATTATATAAGAAAAATTTGGTTCGTCAAACGCGGTGAACAGATTTTCTCACATGTACGGATTTACTCACTGTCCGTTAGCCCCAACCTTACTTTCACTTTCATATTTGAGCCAGAATACAAAATATTTCTGAATAAAACCATTTCACTACATCACATACATGCATACAAAGCATTTAACACCAATTTCATGATTCTGATGCTGATTTGTCAAGACAAACCCCCATTTCCAGTCGCTTTAAAGTTTTTAAACGGACTATTTGACTGTATCTGAATTTGGTCCGCGTAGGCATTTAGTGGTTATTTACCTTAAGGCAACCCTTTTTGGGTTTTTTAAGTGTTTTTTGCACTTTTTTCAATGCTACTATATATATGCAGCACAAAACAATCAATTCTAGACAAATTGGGCATGAAATCCAGAAAAAATTACAAACCCGCATATGCGCCTTTAAGGAGAAATTTGGTCAGCGCCTGTCAAATGGTATGAATAGTGACATGGAATGGGGTTGTGTTTGTGCTAAAATGGTATTCTGAACCCTAATTTTGCTTTAGATGCCTAATAATATGTTTATTCTTCATATTTAATCACAATTATCCATGTCTGATACTAAAATAAGGGCAACATTCACATAAAAATGTCAATTTAAGAAAAAATAAATCTGAACTTTTCTGGATTTTTCATGATAAAAATCTAAATTTTCACTTTTTTAGACATTTTACACAGATAAAAATGGTTAAAATCCCATCTTGAGTGCATTTCCATTCATTTAAATGCAAAAAAATGAAAACATGATTTTGAAGGAATTTTGCATGTCTTTAGGTCACAAACCACCAAATAGAGTTGTTCTTTAACTCAATGTAAAGTGACCTTGGTCAGCCAAAAAAAATGTCAACTTTTTGTCCATGGGGCCCTCTCAAAATCTTTTAATCAATAGAAATAGCATCCAGCTTGAAGAAAATGAAAAAAAAGTAGGGGGTCATGTATTATATAAGAAAAATTTGGTTCGTCAAACGCGGTGAACAGATTTTCTCACATGTACGGATTTACTCACTGTCCGTTAGCCCCAACCTTACTTTCACTTTCATATTTGAGCCAGAATACAAAATATTTCTGAATAAAACCATTTCACTACATCACATACATGCATACAAAGCATTTAACACCAATTTCATGATTCTGATGCTGATTTGTCAAGACAAACCCCCATTTCCAGTCGCTTTAAAGTTTTTAAACGGACTATTTGACTGTATCTGAATTTGGTCCGCGTAGGCATTTAGTGGTTATTTACCTTAATGTCTTGTCCGATTGTCTTCCACATTGTCTGATTGGCTTCCACATTGTCCGATTGGCTTCCAAATTGTCCGATTGGCTTCCATATTGTTTGATTGGCCTCCATATTGTCTGATTGGCTTCCACATTGTCCGATTGGCTTCAACATTGTCAGATTGGCTTCCATTTTGTCCGATTGGTTTCCAAATAGTCCGTAATTTGCTCCGAAATAGTCTGTTATTGGCTCCACACAAATTACTTCTAAAGAAGATTGTCTTACTTCAACGATTGTCAAATGAGAACGAACCATACCAAGACAAAGTACTACAACGATATAACGTAGTACTGAGAAGAAGTACCATACCAAGAAGAAGTACTACAACGATACAACGTAGTACCAAGAAGACGAACCATACCAATAAGAAGTACTACAGCGATATAACGTAGTACCGAGAAGACATACCATACCACCGAGAAGAAGTACTACAACGATATAACGTAGTACCGAGATGACCTAACATACCGAGGAGAAGTACTACAACGATATAACGTAGTTCCGAGAAGACGAACCATACCAAGAAGAAGTACTACAGCGATATAACGTAGTACCAAGATGACGTAACATACCGAGAAGAAGTACTACAACGATATAACGTAGTACCAAGATGACGTAACATACCGAGAAGAAGTACTACAATGATATAACGTAGTACCTAGATGACAGAGAAGACAACCATACCGTGAAGAAGTACTACAACGATATAACGTAGTACAGAGAAGACGAACCATACCGAGAAGAAGTACTACAACGATATAATGTAGTACCGAGAAGACATACCATTCCGAGAAGTACTACAACGATATAACGTAGTACAGAGAAGACGAACCATACCGAGAAGAAGTACTACAACAATATAACTTAGTACCGAGAAGACATACTATACCGAGAAGAAGTACTACAACAATATAACTTAGTACCGAGAAGACATACTATACCGAGAAGAAGTACTACAACGATATAACGTAGTACCGAGAAGACATACTATACCGAGAAGAAGTACTACAACGATATAACGTAGTACCGAGATGACCTAGAAGAAGTACCGTACCGAGAAGAAGTACTACAACGATATAACGTAGTATACCTAGATGACCGAGAAGAAGTACCATACCGTGAAGAAGTACTACAACGATATAACATAGTACAGAGATGATGTACCATACCGAGAAGAAGTACTACAACGATATAACGTAGTACCCTGATGTCCGCGATGACGTACCATTCTGAGATGTACTAGGACGATAAAACCCAGATGTCCCGAGCAGATGAACCATGCCGAGATGTACCGCGATGATGTGATAGACCTATCGATAAACTGGACGACTATGTAAGAAAACTTTGTGTTTATTAGGCATAATATCACCTAGTATTTTAACATTTTTTTATATTTAATGTTGTGGCACACAAGTCTGACTTAAATATTTTTAATGAGTATAAGTTACACTACCATACCATGTTGCTTTTACCTAAAATATTTTGAGCATTGTATTTTCGTAGCAATTTGTTGATGTATATTGTATGTAAGGTCATTTGTTAACTTTTTGATTAAGTTAAGTTTTTTGTTTGAGCTTAAGGATAGTTTCCTAGGTTTGCATAGTAAATTTTTGAGAGATTGTTGAATAGAATTTAAGTTCTATGGGATTGATATTAAGGATATCACAGTGTTGTTCTTTAGAGTTAATCTCTATCGATATAGAGTACAATCTCTATAGATGTCTTTGCATCCCTGAAGTTAATGTCCGTGTGTTTGGCGTAGAGTCTAACCTCTACTGGAGTCTATTGTTTTGCATAGATTATAATATCTATATGTGTCTGTTGTGTATCCTAGGCATTTGGTATATAGATTCCAATATCTATAGGTGTCAGTTTATTCCAGACTCACTTTAGAGTATTCTCTATAGGTTCTAATATCTATAGGCTATAGGTTTAACATCTATAGGTCCGAGCTATGTGTCTGATATTTTGTTTGCATAGAATTTAAGGTCTATGGGCATAGTATTTAAGATATCATATTTTTTGTTACTATTGCATCCTAGGAATCAAATATGTTTGTTTTTGTGAGAGATACTTTGTTTTGTTGATGAGTTGATACTTAAGTTTGCATATGATGAGTATTTGTATAGTTTAGGGTTAAGTTTTTGAGAACTTCTTTTTGTGAGATGACTATTAATTTTGTAAACTTTGTTGAAGTTTATGTTGCCAGCAACTCTTTTTACTTTAAGTAAAGTTTATTGGTTTGAGTCTCAGTTAGGCTTCTTAGGTTGCATAGGGATGTTAAGTTTTTTCATGGGATTGATCTTGAAGATATTACGATGTTGTCCTTTTAGAGTTAATCTCTATATTAAAGGTATAGGGTAAATCCCTATAGGTATCTTGGTTCATCTGGCATGTTGAACTTTCCCTCGTTTTATAGAGTTAACCTCTATATGTGTCTGTTTAGGACAGATTTGCTGTTGTGTTTTATAGATTGTAATATCTATATGTCGGACTGAATTGCCGACGCCCCATCACTATTGCATCCTAGGGTTCAAGCGACTGCCTTTTTTATCCAGGAACATATAGCCCATCTGCGGCTAGGTCTAATGTTTAGTTTTTTGTGATGCATTTCACAGTAGAGAGACTTTATTTTGTCAAATCTGTTGATGTATACATTTTCATATCAATAAGATGCTTACATTTAATTTTTAGTAGCTAAATGGTTGCATTGTTATTACAGTAATTGATGTTGAAGCATTATGCTAGTGTAACTTAAGGTGGCAGACTAATTCAGTTTATCTGCGATAAGCTGATATTTTTGAAATATGTATATTGTTGTATGTTAATTTTAACATGGTAGTGTAACCCAATCGCTCAGTTTTTATTGAGAATTTATTTAAAAATTCCTAAGAAAGCAATTGCTTACAGTAGACACGAGGTGATATTATCTTAATACTAAGTGATACGCGAAAAAGTGAAAAAAGTGATTGTAGTGTTAAAAGTGAAATTTAACGCGGCGGTTCGTAACTATTTAAACAATACAATAAACATTTAATTGTATTTCCCGACTATGACGCGCAAGTGAATGTGAAGATGAACTTCAATACATAATAATTAACGCGCTTTTCAGTAATAAACATGGGCAATGAACATTTAATATGATATTTGCACCCATATGAATTGAAACTAAAGAGAAACATTGACTCTTATATCCCGAACGCGACTAGAAGACTACCAGAAGAAGAGAAGACTAAATATTGTCGTTCCCTTATGTGGCCCTTGAGCATGTTTTGGACCATATTCTGCTTTATTGTTTTTACATGCTATATGTATCTTCTTATTTTATCTGATGCCTAGAATTAAGATAATTGAGATAAGTTTGGTAATGAAGTTTAGCCTTATGACTTTACATGTTTTTGTATTCTTATTTTTGGATTGTTTTCATTTTTATGTTTAGCATTCTTTGAGATTAGCTTTTGTATTATGTTTGTTTTTATGATTGCTAGTTATATATGTTCTGTAATATTAGTAACATGATATTTTAAAGTTTAATCTTGAAAAATTTATTACTTTTCTTTTAAAAGTAATACATTTTTCTTCCCGAAAACCAGTGTGTTGTTGTAAAGTTAGATCTTTACTCCAGCATGTTACGTAATATTACAATGATTGCGTAATTAATTCATGATATACCTTCATTAAACTTTCTATAGTCTTATATACTGTATTGTGTTAGGAATTTAGCTAGTCTATTATTAGTCATTGTGTGTATATTTAGCTAGTCTATAGGTATATTAGATAAGAACATACATTTAAACCACCCTGTATATATTATATTGTGTATTGTTTATATTGTTTTATCTACATGTATTTAAAACCTCATCTTGTGTATTAACTTGTATTAATACTTTATTGAATATATGTGTTGCATTTCATATGACTCATAATGACATTTAATTATTGTAACCATTGTTCAAATATCTATAGATTCTAGAAAGTTCTAAGATGTTGCATAAGTTTGACCATCATGCTGTGCATCTCCATTATACTTATCAGCCACCAGCTGCATGATCTGTGTATTGCTAGAGATGAAAGGACTCTGTTATGTAATACTGTCTGGAGCTTATGTAAACAAGGAATTTGAATTGCCTAGACAGTTATGTTAGATACTTTTTGATTGGTTGAAATTATTGTAACTGACCAATCAGAAATAGTTTTACATATTAATTATGTCTATATAAATGGGATTTTTGGCATTTATTATCATTCTGATTCTTACTTTTGAAATAGGAGGATCTTAAATCCTCGCTCCAAGATAATTAATTAATTAATAATTAATTAATAATTTAGGTTACTTTAGGCATTTATCTTGGAGCTTTTAAGTAAATTGTTGAAATTATTTAAGTAATATTTTTGCATTTAATTAGGTTATTTTATTTAGTAAATTATTCCTATTATTTTAAATACTTGCATTTAATTACATTTATGGTAATTAGTAATATTTTTGTAGTAGCCATTTTAGAGTTTTTAGGCTTGCTTTGCTTTTAAATACTTGTTAAGTTCAGAATCATTAAATAGAATATTTGGGCTTGATTTTAGGCAAATGGACGCATTTGTTTATTTGACAGTTTTAATATTGTATTTAATCTGTTAATTTTCATCTTAACTTAAGGTTATTTTGTATACATTTTATACTGGTATTTTGATCATAAGTTTAGTGTATTATAGCTTAAGGTTATTTTGACTAGTTTATTATACTTGTATTTTGAGTATATTGTTTCAAACATTGTTCTACTATAACATCACATTTTTGTCATGGCTAGTTTAGTAATAATAATTTCATTGATTGCATCTTCTAACTTTTAATTCATGACATTGTTTGTTTTCATTGCATTAAGATGTTTGCTTAGTTCATTAAAATTAGTTTAGTTTATAAAGTTAAATCATTTTTGTTATATTTTCTCTGTTTTATTAAACAGAGTGGTGTCATCCTGACGTGTCAGTAAATCTGACTGTACTTTGAGTTTCTCATATAGAAACTAGTATTTGCTTTGCACACGAGTTCCTACTAAGCCAACTATAGAACGTTGCGTAAGGCGCAGAGCCGAGGCGAAGGGCACGGCGCTAGCGCGCATTTTTCGATTCCACAACACTATGTAGAGGAAATATTGTATTATTATTTTTCTAAAATGATATGCAACCCACTACTTTTTCATATCCTTGGAAGCTGTAAGCTAATTGTATTGAATTTTGTTTTTTTGATAGGTGCGTGTGGGAAAAAATTGCCATTTTTTGCTCCGCTATTTTAACCTAATTTACATTTATTGAGTTAAAGAAAAAATTATCATGTGGTTTTGAACCAGCACTATTAAACATTATGTCAATATATAGTAGTAAATTAGTACTGACTGGTCACTATACAGAGGTTGTATTGTATTGTATTGTTACTATGTAGAGGTAATATTGTATTATAATTTTGCCTGCGCAGTGTGCTTTAACCATTGGTCGGTTTTAAAATTGGTTTAACCTTAGTGATCAAGGCAGCAGCTGTTTGAAATATGGGAGCCTGGATGTCAAGTTGAGCATACTTGTATCATTCCCATCACCAGTGCCAACATATGTCCAGTCGAATCCACCACTAACACTTTGCTCATCTTGTAATTATGATCTAGAAAAAAAGAATATAAACGGTCATTATATAGAGTTTAAACTGCACAGTCCCTATATACAGATTGAACTGTATGGTCACTATATCAAGGTTTTGCTGTCTGGTCACTAAATAGAGGTTGTTTTGTATAGTCACTATATGGAGGTTTTTATAAGCGGTCAACATATAGAGTTTAAGCGGCACAGTCCCTGTCTACAGATTGTACTGTATGTTCACTATATAGAGGTATGTTGTGTGGTCACTAAATAGAGGTTGTTTTGCATGGTCACTAAATAGAGGTTACTATAAGCGGTCGCTATATAGACTTTAAATTGCACAGTCCTTATTTCAAGATTGTACTCTATGGTCACTATATAGAGGTCAAACTGTGTGGTCACTAAATAGAGGTTGTGCAGTATGGTCACTTTGTAAAGGTTGTAAAATATGGCCACTATATAGAGGTTGGAATCAACTGTCCCTATATTGTGTTCGGCCTGAGTGGTCAATCTCTACAGGGTGTACTGTATGGTCACTATATAGAGGTTGCTATAAGTGGTCATTATGTAGAGTTTGAATTGCACAGTCCCTATATACAGCTTGAACTGTATGGTCACTATATAGAGGTGATGCCGTGTGGTCACTAAATGGAGGTTGTTTTGTATGGTCACTATATGGAGGTTGTTATAAGTGGTCACAATATTGTGTTTAAGTTGCACAGTCCCTGTCTACATATTGTACTGTATGGTCACTATATAGAGGTTGTTGTGTGGTCACTAAATAGAGGTTGTTTCGAATGGTCACTATAATTATAGAGGTTGCTATAAGTGGTCGCTATATAGAGATTAAATTGCACAGTCCTTATATACAGGTTGTACCATATGGTCACTATATAGAGGTTATGCCGTGTGGACACTAAATAGAGGTTGTACAGGTTGGTCACGTTTTAAAGGTTGTAAACTATGGTTAGTATATAGAGGTTGGAATGCATTGTCCCTTTATTGTGTTCGGCCTGTGCGGTCACTCTCTATAGTGTGTACTGTATGGTCACTATATAGAGGTTGAACTGAACAGTCCCAACATTAAGATTTTGCCGTGTTGCCACTAAATAGAGGTTGAAATGTATGGTCACTATGACGTGGTTGTTTTGTATCGTCGCTATATAGAGGTTAAACTGCACAGTCACTGTAAAGAGTTTGCACATTTAATAACATAACTACACAAATTTTGTAATGTATGGTTTCTACAGCGTTGCTGTATGTAAACTGCATGGTCACCTTGTCAAGGTTTTAACATATGGATAGGCAATAGAGGTTGTACTGTAGTCATTTTGTAGTGTTTGTATTGCATCGTCAGTAAACAGAGGTCGTTCTGCATGATTCAAGAATTCACCATATTTCAAGAACTAGTTGTTGTACTGTATGGTCACTATATATAACAGTTGTACTGCATGCTCACTATATAGAGGTTGTACAGTATGGTCACTATATAGAGGTGCAACAGTATAGTCACTATATGAAAGTTGTATGGAGGTACTGTTGTTTGGTCATTTTAAAGAGTTCCAGCATTATTCAGGCTTTGCATATCCAGAAAAAAACTATCATTTGAATTTTCAACCAAATACTGTAAAATCATAAATTTTCGTGGGGATTAAATTTTGTGGATTTCTTGGTATCAAATCCCATTGAACAATTATTTTGATTCTAGTATTTATTTCCTGAAATGCAAAATGCAAAGTCCACGAATTAACGTCCCATCGAAACGGTAGTTTTTACCAAAACCACGAAATTTTGTCCTACCGAAATTAAATGATTTAACAGTAGTTGGTGATGTAAGAAATAAAACTGGCTTACATCCTTGCTATATTCTCAGAGTAGTATCTAAATGTCTCTTTCGATTTTCTCGATCTCGATGCTGTCTGTAGAAGTCTGCATGTAAATTGAGTCCTCATGGCTCCATCTAGAACAAGACAGAAGGGTTTTAATTAATTAAATGCAGTTGACTTTAAATGAATCAGTAACTACCAAAAATCTCTCAGACGGCTGTAGCGAGAAACGAGGGGCAAGATGGAACAAGTCGATATGCAGTGCTGACGTGCATCTCCTATCTAACGATGATTGCGACCATTGTGTTGTCAGGGCCTCTCATTCACTAGACGTTGTAGCTCCATCTTTCCTTGCCTGTAACGCTGACGACGACCACGAGAAGTTGATAATACTGGTTTCACACATCCTGTAAGCTGTTTGAAGTAGATATGAAGAGCTGACTTTGCACAGCCAAACTAACGATGATAATGTCTATTGTGGGTCAGGGCCTCTCACTAGACGTTGACACTTCATCTTGCCTTGCCTTAATGCTGATGACAACCATAAGCAGTTAGTAATACTGGTTGCTAATATGCAGTAAGTTTTGGGCACTCAAGCACATAGACTAAAAAATGTTCAATAAATGCTACTTACATGGCAAACTCTCCGTGGAAATAACCGAACAGCTGCATTTGATAAGATAGCGAATAAGTTTTGAAAAGTAACCGAAATTAAGCTGTTATGCTCAGATGACAAAACAAATAGAAAATTCACGAAAAAAACTCACGGCTCATATAGCTTTAGTGTCAGGCTGTATTATTTTGGCCTAACACAGCCTTGTACCAAAGCCTCTGATTTAGTCGCCTCTTACAACATGCAAGTGAGTAAGGCAGAGGACCAATGAACTAAATGCCGAAAACCTCATATCCCAACCACCTGACTAATCATTTGCCTCTAAACTAAAATCAATATTATATTTCTCATTTCCTCTTTCCAATTAGCTTTCCAAAATAAAACAATTGAGTACAAAGTTAAAATAGTCTCCCATTATGTCGCCTCTTACGTTTCATGCAAATGACAAAACAAACAGAAAATTCACGAAAAAAAAATGGCTCATATAGCTTTAGTGTCAGGCTGTATTATTTTGGCCTAACACAGCCTTGTACCAAAGCCTCTGATTAAGTCGCCTCTTACAACATGCAAGTGAAGTGAGTAAGACAGAGGTCCAATGAACTAAACGCCGAAAACCTCATATCCCAACCACCTGACTAATCATCTGCCTATAAACTAAAACCAATATTATATTTCTCATTTCGTCTTTCCAATTTGCCTATTATACATCACACATTTATTTTCGACTCTTTCATTAACCGTCTTGTACCCATTTCTACTTTATATTCAACCTTGTTTTTAAGACCAGCTCTATTACTTGAGTGAGTTATGAGGGTGGTCTTAAAAATGTCGCAGATGTCATCACAATATACAAAGAATGTCAAATGACATCATTTCCATATTGAAAACATCATGTCTATTTTAACCGTAGTACCGGATTGCAATACGCCAAAATAAAACAATTAAGTACAAAGTTAAAATAGTCCCCCATTTAGTTGCCTCTTAGGTTACATGCAAATGACAAAACAAACAGAAAATTCATGAAAAAATCACGGTTCATATAGCTTTAGTGTCAGGCTGTATTATTTTGGCCTAACACAGCCTTGTAGCAAAGCCTCTGATTTAGTCGCCTCTTACAACATGCAAGTGAGTAAGGCAGAGGTCCAATGAACTAAACACCAAAAACCTCATATTCCAACCACCTGACAAATCATCTGCCTATAAACTAAAATCAATATTATATTTCTCATTTCCTCTTTCCAATAAGCCTATTATACATCACACTTTGATTTTCGACTCATTCATTAACTTTCTTGTACCCATTTCTACCTAATATTCAACCTTGTTTTTAAGACCAGCTCTATTACTTGAGTGAGTTATAAGGGTGGTCTTAAAAATGTCACAAATGTCATCACAATATACAAAGAATGTCAAATGACATCATTTCAATATTGAAAAAATCATGTCTATTTTAACCGTAGTACCGGATTGCAATACGCCAAAATAAAACAATTAAGTACAAAGTTAAAATAGTCTCCCATTTAGTCGCCTCTTACGTTACATGCAAATGACAAAAAAAAAGAAAATTCACGAAAAAAAACCCGGCTCATATAGCTTCAGTCTCAGGCTGTATTATTTTGGCCTAACACAGCCTTGTACCAAAGCCTCTGATTTAGTCGCCTCTTACAACATGCAAGTGAGTAAGGCAGAGGTCCAATGAACTAAACGCAGAAAACCTCATATCCCTACCACCTGACTTATCATCTGCCTCTAAACTAAAATCAATATTATATTTCTCATTTCCTCTTTCCAATTTGCCTATTATACATCACACTTTTATTTTCGACTCATTTATTAACCGTCTTGTACCCATTTCTACTTTATATTCAACCTTGTTTTTAAGACCAGTTCTATTACTGTAGTGAGTTATAAGGGTGGTCTTAAAAATGTCACAGATGTCATCACAATATACAAAGAATATCAAATGACATCATTTCCATTTTGAAAACATCACGGCTATTTTAACCTTAGTACCGGATTGCAATACGCCAAAATAAAACAATTAAGTACAAAGTTAAAATAGTCTTCCATTTAGTCGCCTATTACGTTACATGCAAATGATAAAACAAACAGAAAATTCACGAAAAAAAATCACGGCTCATATAGCTTTAGTGTCAGGCTGTATTATTTTGGCCTAACACAGCCTTGAACCAAAGCCTCTGATTTAGTCGCCTCTTACAACATGCAAGTGAGTAAGGCAGAGGTCCAGTGAACTAAACGTCGAATACCTCATATCCCAACCACCTGACTAATCATCTGTCTTTAAACTAAAATCAATAATATATTTCTCATTTTCTCTTTCCAATTTGCCTATTATACATCACACTTTTATTTTCTACTCATTCATTAACCGTCTTGTCCCCGTTTCTACTATATATTCAACCTTGTTTTTAAGACCAGCTCTATTACTTAAGTGAGTTATAAGGGTGGTCTTAGAATGTTTTCAGTAAATAAACAACCTCGCTTTTAAGACCATTGCACTCTACAACTTGACGGAGTTATATGGCCAGTCTTACAATTGAGGGTTTACAGTTATTTATTGACTCAACATCAACAACTAATTGACATCTACTGGCTATTAAATGAGTGTTGGTTTCTTATTGAACGTAATAAATGCAATAAGAACTACTGTTTTGCTAAATTCTTGAGAACCCGGGACCTCTAGATCCTGAAGTCTGTGCCCAACTTCTAGACGACTGATCCCCCGAAACAGTTAGGCTTATAGGAAAGGCGCAGGCAATAGAATTGAGAGGTCCTTGGTTCAACCCATACCAGTGCCACAGCGTAATTTCTTAGTTCAAGAATAACTCCAATGGTCCACTTGGCTTTGTTTTTTAAGACCAGCTCTATTACGTGATTGAGTTATAAGGGTGGTCTTAAAAATGTCGCAGATGTCATCACAATATACAAAGAATGTCAAATGACATAATTTCCATATTGAAAACATCATGGCTATTTTAACCTTAGTACCGGTTTGTTATACGCCAAAATAAAACAATCAAGTACCAAAGTTAAAATAGTCTCCCATTTAGTCGCCTCTTACGTTACATGCAAGGGAGAAAGACAGAGGTCCTGAATTCTACTTCCCGGGAACCACACGGGGAAAGCCTCAAATAAACAACCATTCCAAACAACTCCCTCTTAACTAAAACCAATATTGATTTTGCCTATAGTTTCTTACATAGAGGTTGTACTTCATTGTCATCACATAGCGACTGTATTTGCGTTATGGGTCACAATGTTTAGGTTGTTCAGTATGGTCATCATAGATAGGGTGTAGGTTACTAATCACCAAATGCCTACGCAGACAAAAGTCAGATCCACTCAAGTAGTTCGCTAAAAAAATATTGGTTTGACTGGGAATGGTGGTATGTCTTAACAAATCTGCATTATAATCATGAGCTTGGGTTTAAATGCTTTGTAAACTTGATTTGGTGAAATGAAACTGTTTTATTTTCAATGTTTGACATTTTAGCTTAAATATGAATTCAAAGTGAAAGTAAGGTTGGGGCTAAAAGACATGTGATCCATCTGTGCATGTTCACCGAATTAACCAAATTATTTTTCTAAAATGATACGCAACCCACTACTTTTTCATATCCTTGAAGCTGTAAGCTAATTGTATTGAATTTTGTTTTTTTGATAGGTGCGCGTGGGAAAAAATTGCCATTTTTTGCTCCGCTATTTTAACTTAATTTACATTTTTTGAGTTAAAGAAAAAATTATCATGTGGTTTTGAACCAGCACTATAAAACATTATGTCAATATATAGTAGTAAATTAGTACTGACTGGTCACTATACAGAGGTTGTATTGTATTGTATTGTTACTATGTAGAGGTAATATTGTATTATAATTTTGCCTGCGCAGTGTGCTTTAACCAATGGTCGGATTTAAAATCGGTTTAAACTTAGTGATCGAAGCAGCAGCTGTTTGAAATATGGGAGCCTGGATGACAAGTTGAGCATAATTGTATCATCCCCATCACCAGTGCCAACATCTGTCCAGTCGGATCCACCACTAACACTTTGCTCATCTTGTAATTATGATCTAGAACAAAAAGAATATAAACGGTCATTATATAGAGTTTAAACTGCACAGTCCCTATATACAGATTGAACTGTATGGTCACTATATCAAGGTTTTGCTGTCTGGTCACTAAATAGAGGTTGTTTTGTATGGTCACTATATGGAGGTTTTTATAAGCGGTCAACATATAGAGTTTAAGCTGCACAGTCCCTGTCTACAGATTGTACTGTATGTGCACTATATAGGGGTATGTTGTGTGGTCACTAAATAGAGGTTGTTTTGCATGGTCACTAAATAGAGGTTACTATAAGCGGTCGCTATATAGACTTTAAATTGCACAGTCCTTATTTAAAGATTGTACTCTATGGTCACTATATAGAGGTCAAACTGTGTGGTCACTAAATGGAGGTTGTGCAGTATGGTCACTTTGTAAAGGTTGTAAAATATGGCGGTCACTATATAGAGGTTGCTATAAGTGGTCATTATGTAGAGTTTGAACTGCACAGTCCCTATATACAGCTTGAACTGTATGGTCACTATATAGAGGTTATGCTGTGTGGTCACTAAATGGAGGTTGTTTTGTATAGTCACTATATGGAGGTTGTTATAAGTGGTCACAATATTGTGTTTAAGTTGCACAGTCCCTGTCTACATATTGCACTGTATGGTCACTATATAGAGGTTGTTGTGTGGTCACTAAATAGATGTTGTTTCGAATGGTCACTATATAGAGGTTGCTATAAGTGGTCGCTATATAGAGATTAAATTGCACAGTCCTTATATACAGATTGTACCATATGGTCACTATATAGAGGTTATGCCGTGTGGACACTAAATAGAGGTTGTACAGGTTGGTCACGTTTTAAAGGTTGTAAACTATGGTAAGTATATAGAGGTTGGAATGCATTGTCCCTTTATTGTGTTCGGCCTGTGCGGTCACTCTCTATAGTGTGTACTGTATGGTCACTATATAGAGGTTGAACTGAACAGTCCCAACATTAAGATTTTGCCGTGTTGCCACTAAATAGAGGTTGAAATGTATGGTCACTATGACGTGGTTGTTTTGTATCGTCGCTATATAGAGGTTAAACTGCACAGTCACTGTAAAGAGTTTGCACATTTAATAACATAACTACACAAATTTTGTAATGTATGGTTTCTACAGCGTTGCTGTATGTATACTGCATGGTCACCTTGTCAAGGTTTTAACTATGGATAAGCAATAGAGGTTGTACTGTAGTCATTTTGTAGTGTTTGTATTGCATCGTCAGTAAACAGAGGTCGTTCTGCATGATTCAAGAATTCACCATATTTCAAGAACTAGTTGTACTGTATGGTCACTATATATAACAGTTGTACTGCATGCTCACTATATAGAGGTTGTACAGTATGGTCACTATATAGAGGTGCAACAGTATAGTCACTATATGAAAGTTGTATGGAGGTACTGTTGTTTGGTCATTTTAAAGAGTTCCAGCATTATTCAGGCTTTGCATATCCAGAAAACAAGAGGGCCTGAAAGGCCCTAGGTCGCTCACCTGTTGCACAATGGTCTAGTTATCAGTACAACCTACATTCTGACCATATTTCATGAAGATTGGATCAAAATAGTGACCCCTGGAGTGAACACAATGAATTTCTAAGCATTTGACCTAGTAACCTAGTTTTTGACCCAACATGACCCAGTTTTGCACTTGGCCTAGATTTCATACAGAACAACATTCTGACCAAGTTTCATGAAGATTGGATCAAAATTATGACCTCTGGTGTGAACACTAGGTTTTTCTAAGATTTGACCTAGTGACCTAGTTTTTCACCCCACATGACCCAGTTTAAAACTTGGCCTAGATTTCATAGAGAACAACATTCTGATTAAGTTTCATAATTATTGGATCAAAACCACGACCTCTGGAGTGAACACAAGGTTTTTCTAAATTTTGACATAGTGACCTAGTTTTTGACCCCACGTGACCCAGTTTTGAACTTGGCCTAGATTCCATAGAGAACAACATTCTGACCAAGTTCCATGAAAGTACAATCAAAATTGCGACCTCTGGTGTGAACATTAGGTTTTTCTTAGATTTGACCTTGTGACCTAGTTTTTGACCCCACATGACCCAGTTTCGAACTTGGTCTAGATTTCATGGAGAACAACATTCTGACCAAGTTTTATGAAGATTAGACCAAAACGGTGACCTCTAGAGTGTACACAAGGTTTTTCTAAGATTTGACCTAGTGACCTAGTAGCCTAAGAGCTGAGGGCGATTTATTCAAAATTTGAGCCCATCGATTAAACTTGCACCAAAGTTGGTCATGTGACCGAACATTAAGAAAATCCATTTCTTACAAATTTTCTCTTTCCCAACCGCTCTGCATCCAAGATGGCGTCCAAGATGGCCGCCGTTTTTCTGCGAAAATGATTCTGTGCAATTATACGGACCCGTATTGTATAGTTTTTCACAAATATGTTTTAAAATGTACTTTTAGGTTGAAAAATGGAACAAACTTATGTTTAAAATGGTTTTTGAAAGAATTTTTGTCATTTTGGAAAAAATACAGGCACATTTATGGTCAAAATATCGCGTTTTTTAGTGCATTTTCTTCTTTTTGTCCTGTCAACTATTTAAAAGTACATTTTTCAGTGCAAAAGATATGTCTAAATGGTTTTATTCTCTAGATAAAAACATGATTAGGAAAATAAATGTCTAAAATGCACAACTTTGTGTACCTTAATGCTCTCAGCCGTGCATAAAGTGGGTGGGGTAAATCTACCCCTGAGGTGAAAAATATGAAGATATTTGCAAATACTAATTCTCTTATCTTCTTGATAATTTTTTATACTATTGTGCATATTGATTGTAATGTTTGAACTTAATTTGGTATTTTTTCGTATTTTTGTGGACAATGTGTTGTTTTCCGTAGTGGGTGGGGTAAAATTTATCAATTATGAGCAAAATATAAATATTGCTTTTAGTCAAAAAGCAGAGGGCCGTTTATTTACAATCCTTGTCCAAATCTATACTTGGCAAAAATGGAAAGCATATACTGTCCATTTTACAAAAATACATTTCTTAAAAAAATCTGCTTTCACAACGCTGAGAAATCCAAGATGGCGTCCAAGATGGCTGACATTTTTTACAATTTCACCTTTGTGACATAATACACATAATATAAGTACCAATTCAGTCTCATATCATATAAAATGTGTTGTTTTGATAGGAAACATGTTAAAATTCACATATCATGCTTAAATCATGATGTTTTTGTATTGAACATTTAACATTTATGCTTTTAAGACGAAAAAAAAAATCGGTAAAATGTGACATGTTGTGTACTATGCTCAATATTCATGTTGTAATTTTGGCCAAATGATTATTCCAAAAAGTTTCAACAATAATGATACAGATCATACAATATCTATTTTACTTTACTGTGGTGTGGTGGTGAGATTGTAAGCATAATTTGTAGTAAAGTGGGTGGGGTAATAATTTAACCCCAAAAATGAAATTTCATTTTTTATTTAAAAAATGTCATTTTGAATAGGACGTTTTATTGGTGAAACCTTTTTAACTGTTATTCACATACTATTATTACATTGTATATTATGTATACATGTTTTTTTCAGTTATACATGTACTTAATATACATGTATATTAAAATGATTTTCCGAGTAGATTGGGGGTACATCACTGCTGACAATGACAACAATATTGACTACATCAGATTTTTAACGTTCAAAGTACAGATAAGATAAGATAAAGTTTATTTTCCAATCATGGGTCATATTATGTGACATGTTAATTACAGATAAAACAGAATGTATTGAAATAATAACAATTATAATAACAACCAAGATTTTCTAAAATAACTAAGGCTTGATTCTGATTTTTATAACACAAATAAATAAAGCTTTCGGTCTTAATAATCACATCTCCCATTATGCACTTGAAAAGTAGAAAATAGTAATACATGTATATACACATGATACCCCCCCCCCCCCAATAAAACGAAAATTTTGATCATTTATTATGATGGGAAATATGATTAACTTAAGATTAATAATGTAGAGAAAATAATCATTAAAAAAAAAAAAAAAGTACATACAAATAACAATTTACCTTTTATAGTCTTGTGCATACACTGAGCAAAATTCCCAACCGGCCACTCAACATATTACCAAATATTATAGTATAGTCATAAAAATATTCATAGAATCTAATAAACAACCAGCCTCAAAACCAGAAATCACATAACGATAACATTAAATGCAATATAAACTTGATATAGTTTTATGTGGACAATAGACCACTATTCAAGCATGTGGCAAAGTTTTACTGCAACATGCTGTTTAGTTTAGAGATGTTATAAAAAAAAAAAAAAAAAAAAATATATATAATATGGGTTTGAAAACTGACCAACAAGAAAATTTGCTAAGCATATACACATTATGACTCAAACAAAAACAGTAACAACAACACTGTCTCTCTCCAAGGATGTTTTAGCTGCCAGTACAAAGTGTAAACTGACATACACAAAACAGTAGCTTTATACTATAAAGCAGATCTCAGAATATAACAATCATGAAGGAAATCAGCAAACAGGTGAATGATGTTAGTGTTCTCATTGCACATAAGCCAGGTGAATTTATTTTTGCCAGACATACTTAGAAAATGCACATTTAGATGATTTAGTTTGCTATATAACCTGTCACGAAGACTAGAATATGCATTACAGACTGTAACAAAGTGGAGCTCGTCTTCAACATGTCCTGTTTTACAGATTTGACATAAACGTTTTTCTGATTCAATATTCTTATATCTTCCTACTTCAATTTGCAGTTTATGCGAACTAATTCTAAAGTTAGTGAAGCAAGTTCTAACATTTTTATCTTTAAGAATAGCAAAATATGGTTCTCTGCAAAAATTCTTTTTAAATAATGCATAAGTACGAAGCTTGCCGCTTCCAGTCTGTAATGCGTTTTGTAACTTCTCAATAAATCTTATTTTGTATTTACTTATAAGCTTTCGTTTCACAATAATGTGCAAATTTTTGTCATTATAGCAGTTTTCATTGATATTTAAGTGTTTCAGTATGAAGTATATATTTGATAACCAACTATTTTTCTTATTTCTATATAAAGAGTCACTTTCAATAAAAGCATTTGACAAGAGTTCACTAACGTCTGACTTAATCATTCTAGTAAAGTATTTAATACAACTGATAATACAGTCAAAATACAACGGAAACCTGCCTAGTTCACCGCTTACACCATCGTTGCATGCTTTTTTGTGAACACCTGTAATGTATTTCATGAACTTCATATGCAACTTTTCACATGGCAAATCACTTAGGCTATCAAATAAACTGAAATTTGCTTTATTAAGTTTTGCTGAGCTAGTATTTATAGTTCCCCAGATTTCACTGGCATATAATAGGACAGGTTTCACTGTATGATCAAAAAGATGTAGCATTGTACCAACATCCGAGTTAAGACCACCAAAACATTTGCCCAATTTAAAATTGGCCTTTAAGGCTCTTTTATACAAATCCTTTTTACAGTCACTAAAACTACCTGTGGCTGAAAACAGTATACCCAAATATTTGTATGTATTAACATGTTTAATTTCCATATTGTTATATATGTATCTGACCTTTGACATTCTGCCACCTTTGCCAAAGGTCATAATGTTAGTTTTCCTTAAATTGACAGTAAGGCCAAAATTATCACTGAATGTATTAAGCTTATTTAAACAACTTTGCAATCCTTTCTCACTAGTTGACAAAAGAACAACATCATCCGCATACAGTAAACAATTAAATCGCATATTTCCCAATGTAACTGGATCATCATCAATATCAAAACAAGAGGTTAGATCATTTATGAATAATTTAAATAAATTTGGGCTTAAATTGTCTCCTTGTCTTACGCCTATTTCTGGGGTAAAGGGTTGACTAAGGGAATTGCCAAGTCTAACATGCATTTTATTTTCAGAATACATACTTTTTACTATATTATAAAATGGTCCAGACACACCCGATGCCTTTAGCTTACAGAAGAGTGCTGAATGAATCACACAGTCAAACGCTTTTGCAAAATCCACAAAACAAGCATGTAGTTTGGAACCGTGATTTAAATATTTCTCTGTTAAGGTTCGTAAAATGAACATGTGATCAGATGTTCTTGTTTTTGGCTGAAATCCTATCTGAGCCTGATCTATAATTTTATTGCTGTCAAAATAACTCTGAAGCCTTGTGTTAAGTATGCTGTTAAATATTTTTGAAAGGCACGACATAATAGACACCCCTCTATAGTTAGACGGATCATTTGGGTCGTCTCCCTTATGTAACGGTTTAATATAGCCAACTTTCCACTGATTGGGATATTGCCCAGAAGAAAGAATTGAGTTAAACATTTTCAATAGGCATAGTCTTAGGTCCTTATAACCGGTTTTAATCATTTCATTTGAAATGCAGTCTAGCCCAGTTGCTTTTTTATTCTTTAATTTACGAACAGCCTCTTTAATTTCTTTTTCTTCAATTCTAAAGTCTAAATTGGTAAAAGTTCCAGTGGATTCAGATTTGGTGAGTAAAGATTCAAAATACTGGTTTCTACTTTCAAACTGTTTTTTCATACTAAATAATTCTGAGAAGTAGGACTTCCATTTATCAGCCGATATATTTAAAGAAGGGTCTGTTGAATCGTTATTTTCATCTTTAAGGTCTTTAACCAATGACCAGTATTGATTTGGATCACTTTCATATAGGTTATCTAATTGAGTCACTATTCTTTGCTGAAACTGTTTTTTCTTCCTTTTGCAACATTTACTATAGAACTTCCTAAATTTATAAAAATTGCCTCTAATAATTGGATTTGTGGGATTTTTAGAATAAGCTTGACTTTTTTGTTTCAGTTGATAATGCATCCTATCCAGATCAATGTCAAACCATTTTTTCTTCAGCTTCTTTTTTGCTTTAGAAACTTTCTTTTTTTTCAAAGATTTATTACATGCAGTATAAATAATGTTGTTAAATTCTGTGACTAAATGATCAATATTGCAATCAGATAAATCTTTAATAACACAGGATTCTGAAAAATGTTTAATTTTTAGTTGTACATCCTGACTACTTAGTGCTGTTGTAAACAATAATGGCGATTCAGGACCCCACTGATACGTAGCCGGTATATTTATGTGGTCAGAGTTATCAATATTCTCTTGAAAAAAAGCATAGAGCCTGACACTTATTCTAGAATGATCACTCAATAATGGGTTGTGATCATATACATGGAAGTACAGAATATTATCTACCAATTTATCAGATACAACACAATAATCCACCACACTGTTCCCATTATACTGAAAACATGTATATTTACCTAAAAGGTCTCCAAAGGTTTGACCATTTAAAATATGTAAATTTGCAGATATACACAAATCAATCAATTCTCTACCACGTGAGTTACATACAATATCACAACTATGACGTTTTAGCTTATTATGACTAAGATAATGTGGTACATTTATGTAAGCATTGTTATTATCCACATAATTTGAATCCTTGCCAATCCTGGCGTTCATGTCACCATTAATCATTATATCACCCATGGTGCTGTAGTCTTTAATATCTTTTTCTAATACGGACATTATATCTAAACCATGTCGAAGAGTGTATGATGAGTTAGCCGGAGCTAAATATGTAAAACATAAAAATATGTGCTTATCAATAGAGAAATATTCTTTTGACAATTTCAGCCATTGAACTTCGCTACATGTGTTCTTAAGAATGGATATGCCACTCTTTAATGATTTTTTAATGAACAAAAGCATACCCCCAGAAACTGGGTATTTATCTTCCTTCGGTCTATTTAACATGTAAGAGTAATATTCAGGTATAACAAACTTACATACATCTACACATTTTGTTTCTTGTAAACAAATAATATCATGCATCTTAATACTATCTATGAGAGACATGTCATTGTACTTTTCTTTCAATCCATTTATGTTCCAACAACCAATATTAATGCTGCGTCTACGTAAGGCTGCCATTTTCTGAATTTTTGCATATAATATATATACTTATATTGGTATTATTATAACTATAACAAATGCGAATTATCGCATATAATGTAATAACTAGGACGAATATGAATTATTGTAAAGAGCACATACGTATATTGTAATTACTATAACAAATGTGAATTATCACATATAAAATATACGTGCATTGTAATAACAAATGTGAACTACCGCACATCATATACACGCCCATCATAATAATATCTAGAACAAACTAGAACAAATGTGAACTACCGCACATCATATTAATATCTAGAACAAACTAGAACAAATGTGAACTACCGCACATCATATATACGCACATCATAATAATATCTAGAACAAACTAGAACAAATGTGAACTACTGCACATCATATATACGCACATCATAATAATATCTAGAACAAATGTGAACTACTGCACATCATATATATGCACATCATAATAATATCTAGAACAAACTAGAACGAATGTGAACTACCGCACATCATAATAATATCTAGAACAAACTAGAACAAATGTGAACTACTGCACATCATATATATGCACATCATAATAATATCTAGAACAAATGTGAACTACCGCACATCATATATATGCACATCATAATAATATCTAGAACAAACTAAAACAAATGTGAACTACCGCACATCATAATAATATCTAGAACCAACTAGAACAAATGTGAACTACCGCACATCATATATACGCACATCATAATAATATCTAGAACAAATGTGAACTACCGCATATCATATATACGCACATAAAGTTAGACTTGGTACCGTTTTTGCACACAATATAATAAAACATACATGAATAATTATAACTCCAAAACAAATATGAAGATCATACTTTAGGTGGCTATTAAGTGTACATTGTTTGTACCTATAGTTATGAGTAATTGTTCACTGGGAATAATGCATGAAAAAAGTGATATATATTATACATTTGTAGTTGTATTAAAGGTTTATTAAAAGATTGTTTAATATATGAAATTTAAATTACTTGTCTTACAAAAAGTACCCAATACTTGCGCAAAAACTACAATTGAGTTAAAGATGTAGCAGGTTTACTTTATATCTATGATCTGTAGCCTTCTATAATGTGCAAAAAGGTACCAGAGGCTCCATACAAATATATTTATACTAAGTGAAGATGGCATCCAACTCCTCCTTTAGATTTCTTGCACCATACAAATATATTTATACTAAGTGAAGATGGCATCCAACTCCTCCTTTAGATTTCTTGCAAGTACATGTATATGTTTTGTCAAGAACGTATCAGCTCTTTGTTAAATTAAGTTATTATCTTTCAATTAAGTACAGAAGAAATGCACATACCGTCCATGTGCCTCCTTCTGTGAATCAAAGATGGCCTCCAAAATGGTGGAAGGGTCAAGTTAGCTAAGTAAAACTTATTTGTATGACCGTATGTTTTTTTAATAAAGTTACAAACGTTAAATAAATTTGAATGTGCCAATGACACATGTTTATATATATGATATGAAAGCATAGTCACTAATAAGTGAATGGGGGTAATTCAGTAAACCTGTGAACTGAACATCATGTATACCTGTTTCATTAATTGTACTTGATTCGTTTCATATTAATAAAGTCATATTTCATCAGATTTCAATGGTATCAATAAAGAAGTGTGCATGCATAAATAACCTAACTTTTATATTCCTGATATTGTTCTGAGTTTTAAAGATAGCTCATTTTCAGATTTGTTTCAACAGCACACAAACACGTACATATAAGATACTACATGTATACTTTAAATGTAATAATGTAAGTACAAGTATATGAAGGCTACAATAAGTTTTAATATGTATACATACTCATGTTGTTTGGCAGTACAGTTTACTTTATGTCAGCATTCCATGAACATTTTTGAAATATGCATTTTCAAATATTTGTTCTTAGGCATGGGTTGGCTGAGATCGTTTTCAAATATTTGTTCTTAGGCATGGGTTGGCTGAGCATCGTATGGGTTTGGATTTCAATTGACTTATTAATAAGTACTTATACGAATGATATGTTTGTATTGATTTGGTGAATATTACAAGAGTCGACAATTGAATTGGCTGTATCAAGCAGTGTAAGGTATGTCATTGACGAAGTTAATGTTGTATCCGGCAGTGGCATGTACCTGGTAGAATTTGAAATAAATAAGTGTTTTGGGCAGAGTAAGGTACTTCTTAGAACCCGAAAAGGCGTAATTCGGCATTATAAGGTATTACTTGGAACTCATGCATAGCCAGAAAATGCTGTATCTGGTAGTGAAATGTACATCATATAACTAGTAATGAATGTACATCGCAGAGGTAGGTACCTCATAAATCCAGAAATTGCTTATCTGGTTGGAGCTGGTACATCGGACACCCAAAAACGGCTGTATCAGGCTGTGGTAAGTACATAAACCTAAGAAATATTTGTTGGAAAGTACCTCAGACACCCAGAACTGGCTGTGGTAGGTACCTCAGAAAGTCAGAAATGACTATATCCAGATGTGAAAGGTACCCCAGACACCCAGAAATGGCAATATTGTGTTGTAATAGGTACCTCAGACACCCATAAACAGCAATATCTGGCTGTGATAGGTACCTCAGATACCCAAAATTGCTGTACCTGGCTGTGATAGGTACCTCCGACACCCATAAACGGCAATATCTGTCTTTAATAGGTACCTCAGACACCCAAAAATGGCTGTACCTGGCTGTGATAGGAACCAAAGACACCTAGAAATGGCTGTATCTGGTTGTGATAGGTACCACAGACACGCAGAAATGGTAATATCGGGCTGTGATAGGTACCTCAGACAACCAGAAATGGCTGTACCTGGCTGTGAAAGGTACCACAGACACCTAGAAATGACCGTCTCTGGCAGTGATTGGTACCTCAGATGCCCGAGATTGGCGGTATATGGCTGTAATAGGTTCCCAGAACTGGCAGTATCTGACTGTGGTAGGTACCTCAGACACCCACAAATGGCTGTACCCGGCTGTGATAGGTACCACAGACACCCATAAACGGCAATATCTGTCTTTAATAGGTACCCCAGACACCCAAAAATGGCTGTAACTGGCTGTTATAGGTACCTCAGACACCTAGAAATGGCTGTATCTGGTTGTGATAGGTACCACAGACACGCAGAAATGGTAATATCGGGCTGTGATAAGTACCTCAGACAACCAGAAATGGCTGTACCTGGCTGTGAAAGGTACCACAGACACCTAGAAATGACCGTCTCCGGCAGTGATTGGTACCTCAGATGCCCGAGATTGGCGGTATATGGCTGTAATAGGTTCCCAGAACTGGCAGTATCTGACTGTGGTAGGTACCTCAGACACCCACAAATGGCTGTACCCGGCTGTGATAGGTACCACAGACACCCATAAACGACAATATCTGTCTTTAATAGGTACCCCAGACACCCAAAAATGGCTGTAACTGGCTGTTATAGGTACCTCAGACACCTATAAATGGCTGTATCTGGTTGTGATAGGTACCACAGACACGCAGAAATGGTAATATCGGGCTGTGATAAGTACCTCAGACAACCAGAAATGGCTGTACCTGGTTCTGAAAGGTACCACAGACACCTAGAAATGACTGCATTTGTCTGTGATAGGTACCAAAGACGCACAGAAATGGCAGTATTTGACTGTGGTAGGTACCTCAGACACCAATAAATGGCTGAACCGGGCTGTGATAGGTACCACAGACACACAGAAATGGCTGTATCTGGCTGTGATAGGTACCACAGACAACCAGAAATGGCTGTATCTTGCTGTGATAGTACCGCTGAAAGCAAACATTGGCTGTATCTGGCTGAACTACGTATCTCAGAAACCCAGAAATGATGAGGGTAGAACCTAAGATACATATAAATTGGTGTATCTAGCTGTGGTAAGTACCTCAGAAACCAAGAACTGGTTATGTACGGCTTTGGTAGGTACCAAAGAAACCAAGACATTGTAGTATCTGGTCGGGGTAGGTACTAGTACATGGAAAACCCGGACATGGCTGTATCTAGGCAGTACAAAATGTATTTACTACCACAGAAAGCCAGTTACATGTATAGTATTATGTATTGGTGTACTAGGCAGTATTACATACTCTTTTAACCCAGAAAATACATAACTCAAAAGTGTAAGGTACATTATATGCAAGAGAGCCAGAAATACATAACAAACATGTAAATGTTTAAGGCAGGGATATTAGGCAGTGTTGAATTCATCATAAGGGTATATTCAGCAGTGTGAAGTACCTCAATGAGCAAGAATAGTTTTGAAATTTAATTTGTTGGAAGTAAGTAACCTTGTAATCTTGGATTTCCAGGTGCAGCATATCAATGGTCACTTTATTAAAAGGTAATGAATATAAAAAGCTAATAAAGGGGCTAATGGGTTCCTAAATAAACCCAAAATTGAACTTTCTTTCCTTCTAGGGGAATTCAGTGTTTGATTAATGATGTGATGCAGTCAATATTTTTTGTCATAATCAGCAGTGATTTACCCCCAATTTATCTCGAAAAAATATCTTAATATAGTATAAAGGAAATAAAACATGCATACAGATACAATGTAATATATGTATAACAGTTATTTAAAAAGATTACATCAATAAAATTATTAAATAAAAATGACACTTTTTGAATGAAAAACGAAATTTCATTTTTGGGGTTAAATTATTACCCCACCCACTTTACTACAAATTATGCTTACAATCTCACCACCACACCACAGTAAAGTAAAATTAAAATTGCATGATATGTATGATTATTGTTGAAACTAATTGGAATAATCATTTGGCCAAAATTACAACAGGACTATTGAGTATAGTACACAATATGTCACATTTTACCGATTTTTAAAAAGAAAATTCGTCATAAAAGCATAAATCTTAAATATTTAATACAAAAACATCATGATTTGAGCATGATATGTGTATTTTAACATGTTTCCTATCAAAACAACACATTTTATATGATATAAGACAGAATTGGTACTTATATTATGTGTATTATGTCACAAAGGTGAAATTGTAAAAATTTTCAGCCATCTTGGACGCCATCTTGGATTTCTCAACGTTATGAAAGCAGATTTTTTTAAGAAATGTATTTTTGTAAAATGGACAGTATATGCTTTCAATTCATGCCAACTATAGATTTGGACAAGGATTGTAAATAAACGGCCCTCTGCTTTTTGACTAAAAGCAATATTTATATTTTGCTCATAATTGATAAATTTTACCCCACCCACTACGGAAAACAACACATTGTCCACAAAAATACGAAAAAATACCAAATTAAGTTCAAACATTACAATCAATATGCACAATAGTATAAAAAATTATCAAGAAGATAAGAGAATTAGTATTTGCAAATATCTTCATATTTTTCACCTCAGGGGTAGATTTACCCCACCCACTTTATGCACGGCTGAGAGCATAAAGGTACACAAAGTTGTGCATTTTAGACATTTATTTTTCTAATCATGTTTTTATCTATAGAATAAAACCATTTAGACATATCTTTTGCACTGAAAAATGTACTTTTAAATAGTTGACAGGACAAAAAGAAGAAAAATGCACTAAAACACGCGACTATAAATGTGCCTGTATTTTTTCCAAAATGACAAAAATTCTTTCAAAAAAAGTTTTAAACACAAGTTTGTTCCGTTTTTCAACCTAAAAGTACAGTTTAAAACATATTTGTGAAAAACTATACAATACGGGTCCGTATAATTGCACAGAATCATTTTCGCAGAAAAACGGCGGCCATCTTGGACGCCATCTTGGATGCAGAGCGGTTGTGAAAGAGAAAATTTGTAAGAAATGGATTTTCTTAATGTTCGGTCATATGACCAACTTTGGTGCAAGTTTAATCGATGGGCTCAAATTTTGAATAAATCGCCCTCAGCTCTTAGGCTATAGTTTTTGACCCGGCATGACCCAGCTTTAAACTTGGCCTAGATTTCATAGAGAACAACATTCTGACCAAGTTTCATGAAGATTGGATCAAATTGGTGACCTCTAGGGTGTACACAAGGTTTCAATAAGATTTGACCTAGTGACCTAGTTTTTGACCCCACGTGACCCAGTTTTGAACTTGGCCTAGATTCCATAGAGAACAACATTCTGACCAAGTTCCATGAAAGTACAATCAAAATTGCGACCTCTGGTGTGAACATTAGGTTTTTCTTAGATTTCACCTTGTGACCTAGTTTTTGACCCCACATGACCCAGTTTCGATCTTGGTCTAGATTTCATGGAGAACAACATTCTGACCAAGTTTTATGAAGATTAGACCAAAACGGTGACCTCTAGAGTGTACACAAGGTTTTTCTAAGATTTGACCTAGTGACCTAGTTTTTGACCCGGCATGACCCAGCTTTAAACTTGGCCTAGATTTCATAGAGAACAACATTCTGACCAAGTTTCATGAAGATTGGATCAAATTGGTGACCTCTAGGGTGTACACAAGGTTTTAATAAGATTTGACCTAGTGACCTAGTTTTTGACCCTGCATGACCCAGTTTTGAACTTGGCCTATATTTCATGGAGAACAACATTCTGACCAAGTTTCATGAAGATTGGATCAAATTGGTGACCTCTAGGGTGTACACAAGGTTTTAATAAGATTTGACCTAGTGACCTAGTTTTTGACCCTGCTGACCCAGTTTTGAACTTGCCCTAGATTTTATGGAGAACAACATTCTGACCAAGTTTCATGAAGATTGGAAAAACTGGTGACATCTAGAGTGTACACAAGGTTTTCCTAAGATTTGACCTAGTGACATAGTTTTTGACCCCACATGACCCAGTTGCGAACTTGACCTAGATTTTATAGAGACAAACACTGTGATCAAGTTTCATTAAGATTTAATGAAAACTGTGACCTCTACAGTGCTTACAAGTCAAAATGTTGACGACGTACGACGTACGACGTACGACTGACGACGGACATTGGGCGATCACAATAGCTCACCTTGAGCACAGGTGAGCTAAAAACTATCATTTGAATTTTAAACCAAATACTGTAAAATCATAAATTTTCGTGGGGATTAAATTTTGTGGATTTCTTGGTATCAAATCCCATTGAACAATTATTTTGATTCTAGGATTTATTTCCTGAAATGCAAAGTCCACGAATTAACGTCCCATCGAAACGGTATTTTTTACCAAAACCACGAAATTTTGTCCTATCGAAATTAAATGATTTAACAGTAGTTGGTGATATAAGAAATAAAACTGGCTTACATCCTTGCTATATTCTCAGAGTAGTATCTAAATGTCTCTTTCGGTTTTTCTCGATCTCGATGCTGTCTGTAGAAATCTGCATGTAAATTGAGTCCTCATGGCTCCATCTAGAACAAGACAGAAGGGTTTTAATTAATTAAATGCATTTGACTTTAAATGAATCAGTAACTACCAAAAATCTCTCAGACGGCTGTAGCGAGAAACGAGGGGCAAGATGGAACAAGTCGATATGCAGTGCTGACGTGCATCTCCGATCTTACAATGATTGCGACCATTGTGTTGTCAGGGCCTCTCATTCACTAGACGTTGTAGCTCCATCTTTCCTTGCCTGTAACGCTGACGACGACCACGAGAAGTTGATAATACTGGTTTCACACATCCTGTAAGCTGTTTGAAGTAGATATGAAGAGCTGACTTTGCACAGCCAAACTAACGATGATAATGTCTATTGTGGGTCAGGGCCTCTCACTAGACGTTGACACTTCATCTTGCCTTGCCTTAATGCTGATGACGACCATAAGCAGTTAGTAATACTGGTTGCTAATATGCAGTAAGTTTTGGGCACTCAAGCACATAGACTAAAAAATGTTCAATAAATGCTACTTACATGGCAAACTCTCCGTGGAAATAACCGAACAGCTGCATTTGATAAGATAGCGAATAAGTTTTGAAAAGTAACCGAAATTAAGCTGTTATGCTCAGATGACAAAACAAATAGAAAATTCACGAAAAAAAATCACCTCTCATATAGCTTTAGTGTCAGGCTGTATTATTTTGGCCTAACACAGCCTTGTACCAAAGCCTCTGATTTAATCGCCTCTTACAACATGCAAGTGAGTAAGGCAGAGGACCAATGAACTAAACGCCGAAAACCTCATATATCAACCACCTGATTAATCATCTGCCCCTAAACTAAAATCAATATCATATTCCTCATTTACTATTTCCAATAAGCCTATTATACATCACACTTTTATTTTAGCCTCATTTATTAACTGTCTTGTACCCATTTCTACGTTATATTCAACCTTGTTTTTAAGACCAGCTCTCTAACTTGAGTGAGTTATAAGGGTGGTCTTAAAAATGTCACAGATGTCATCACAATATACAAAGCATGTCAAATGACATCATTTCCATATTGAAAACATCATGGCTATTTTAACCGTAGTACAGGATTGCAATACGCCAAAATAAAACAATTAAGTACAAAGTTAAAATAGTGTCCCATTTAGTCGCCTCTTACGTTGCATGCAAATGACAAAACAAACAGAAAATTTACGAAAAAAAAAATGGCTCATATAGCTTTAGTGTCAGGCTGTATTACTTGGCCTAACACAGCCTTGTACCAAAGCCTCTGATTTAGTCGCCTCTTACAACATGCAAGTGAGTAAGGCAGAGGACCAATGAACTAAATGCCGAAAACCTCATATCCCAACCACCTGACTAATCATTTGCCTCTAAACTAAAATCAATATCATATTCCTCATTTACTATTTCCAATAAGCCTATTATACATCACACTTTTATTTTAGCCTCATTTATTAACTGTCTTGTACCCATTTCTACTTTATATTCAACCTTGTTTTTAAGACCAGCTCTATTACTTGAGTGTGTTATAAGGGTGGTCTTAAAAATGTCACAGATGTCATCTTAACATACAAAGAATGTCAAATGACTTCATTTTCATATTGAAAACATCATGGCTATTTTAACCTTAGTACCGGATTGCAATACACCAAAATAAAACAATTAAGTACAAAGTTAAAAGAATCTCGCATTAAGTCGCCTCTTACGTTTCATGCAAATGACAAAACAAACAGAAAATTTACGAAAAAAAATCCCCGCTGATAAAACTTTAGTGTCAGGCTGTATTATTTTGGCCTAACACATCCTTGAACCAAAGCCTCCGATTTAGTCATCTCTTACAACATGCAAGTGAGTAAGACAGAGGTCCAATGAACTTAACGCCAAACATCTCATATCCCAACCACCTGACTAATCATTTGCCTCTAAACTAAAATCAATATTATATTTCACATTTCCTGTTTCCAATTAGCTTTTATACATCACATTTATATTTTTGACTCATTCATTAACCGTCTTGTACCCATTTTTACTTTATATTTAACCTTGTTTTTAAGACTAACTCTATTACTTGAGTGAGTTATAAGGGTGGTCTTAAAAATGTCACAGATGTCATCACAATATACAAAGAATGTCAAATGACATCATTTCCATATTGAAAACATCATGGCTATTTTAACCTTAGTACCGGATTGCAATACGCCAAAATAAAACAATAAAGTACAAAGTTAAAATGGTCTCCCATTTAGTCGCCTCTTACGTTACATGCAAATGACAAAACAAACAGAAAATTCAGGAAAAAAATCACGGCTCATATAGCTTTAGTGTCAGGCTGTATTATTTTGGCCTAACACAGCTTTGCACCAAAGCCTCTAATTTAGTCGCCTCTTACAACATGCAAGTGAGTAAGGCAGAGGACCAATGAACTAAATGCCGAAAACCTCATATCCCAACGACCTGACTAATCATCTGCCTCTAAACTAAAATCAATATCATATTTCTCATTTACTATTTCCAATAAGCCTATTATACATCAAACTTTTATTTTCGCCTCATTTATTAACTGTCTTGTACCCATTTCTACTTTATATTCAACCTTGTTTTTAAGACCAGCTCTATTACTTGAGTGAGTTATAAGTAGGGTCTTAAAAATGTCACAGATGTCATCTTAACATACAAAGAATGTCAAATGACTTCATTTTCATATTGAAAACATCATGGCTATTTTAACCTTAGTACCGGATTGCAATACACCAAAATAAAACAATTAAGTAGAAAGTTAAAAGAATCTCGCATTTAGTCGCCTTTTACGTTTCATGCAAATGACAAAACAAACAGAAAATTCACGAAAAAAATCACCGCTGATAAAGCTTTAGTGTCAGGTTGTATTATTTTGGCCTAACACATCCTTGAACCAAAGCCTCCGATTTAGTCATCTTTTACAACATGCAAGTGAGTAAGACAGAGGTCCAATGAACTTAACGCCAAACACCTCATATCCCAACCACCTGACTAATCATTTGCCTCTAAACTAAAATCAATATTATATTTCTCATTTCCTCTTTCCAATTAGCTTTTATACATCAAACTTTTATTTTTGACTCATTCATTAACCGTCTTGTACCCATTTTTACTTTATATTCAACCTTGTTTTTAAGACCAACTCTATTACTTGAGTGAGTTATAAGGGTGGTCTTAAAAATGCCACAGATGTCATCACAATATACAAAGAATGTCAAATGACATCATTTCCATATTGAAAACATCATGGCTATTTTAACCGTAGTACCGGATTGCAATACGCCAAAATAAAACAATTAAGTACCAAGTTAAAATAGTCTCCCATATAGTCGCCTCTTACGTTACATGCAAATGACAAAAAAACCCAGAAAATTCAAGAAAAAAAATAACGGCTGATATAGCTTTAGTGTCAGGCTGTATTATTTTGGCCTAACACAGCCTTGCACCAAATCCGCTAATTTAGTCGCCTCTTACAACATGCAAGTGAGTAAGACAGAGTTCCAATGAACTAAACGCCGAAAACTTCATATCCCAACCACCTGACAAATCATCTGCCTCTAAACTAAAATCAATATTATATTTCTCATTTCCTCATTCCAATTTGCCTTTTATACATCACACTTTTATTTTCGACTCATTCATTAACCGTCTTGTACCCATTTCTACTTTATATTCAACCTCGTTTTAAAGACCAGCTCTATTACTTGAGTGAGTTATAAGGGTGGTCATAAAAATGTCACAGATGTCATCACAATATACAAAGAATGTCAAATGACATGATTTTCATATTGAAAACATTATGGTTATTTTAACCTTAGTACCGCATTGCAATATGACTAAATAAAACAATTAAGTACAAAGTTAAAACAGTTTCGCATTTAGTCGCCTCTTACATTACATGCAAATGACAAAACAAACAGAAAATTCACGAAAAAAAATAACATCTCATATAGCTTCAGTGTCAGGCTGTATTATTTTGGCCTAACACAGCCTTGTACGAAAGCCTCTGATTTAGTCGCGTCTTACAACATACAAGTGAGTAAGGCAGAGGTCCAATGAACTAAACGCCTAAAACCTCATATCCCAACCACCTGACTTATCATCTGCCTCTAAACTAAAATCAATATTATATTTCTCATTTCCTCTTTCCAATAAGCCTATTATACATCACACTTTTATTTTCGACTCATTCATTAACTGTCTTGTACCCATTCTACTTTATATTCAACCTTGTTTTTAAGACCAGTTCTATTACTTGAGTGAGTTGTAAGGGTGGTCTTAAAAATGTCACATATGTCATCACAATATACAAAGAATGTCAATTTTAACCTTAGTACCGGATTGCAATACGCCAAAATAAAACAATAAAGTACAAAGTTAAAATGGTCTCCCATTTAGTCGCCTCTTACGTTACATGCAAATGACAAAACAAAAAGAAAATTCAGGAAAACAATCACGGCTCATATAGTTTTAGTGTCAGGCTGTATTATTTTGGCCTAACACAGCTTTGCACCAAAGCCTCTAATTTAGTCGCCTCTTACAACATGCAAGTGAGTAAGGCAGAGGACCAATGAACTAAATGCCGAAAACCTCATATCCCAACGACCTGACTAATCATCTGCCTCTAAACTAAAATCAATATCATATTTCTCATTTACTATTTCCAATAAGCCTATTATACATCACACTTTTATTTTCGCCTCATTTATTAACTGTCTTGTACTCATTTCTACTTTATATTCAACCTTGTTTTTAAGACCAGCTCTATTACTTGAGTGAGTTATAAGTAGGGTCTTAAAAATGTCACAGATGTCATGTTAACATACAAAGAATGTCAAATGACTTCATTTTCATATTGAAAACACCATGGCTATTTTAACCTTAGTACCGGATTGCAATACACCAAAATAAAACAATTAAGTAGAAAGTTAAAAGAATCTCGCATTTAGTCGCCTCTTACGTTTCATGCAAATGACAAAACAAACAGAAAATTCACGAAAAAAATCACCGCTGATAAAGCTTTAGTGTCAGGTTGTATTATTTTGGCCTAACACATCCTTGAACCAAAGCCTCCGATTTAGTCATCTTTTACAACATGCAAGTGAGTAAGACAGGAGTCCAATGAACTTAACGCCAAACACCTCATATCCCAACCACCTGACTAATCATTTGCCTCTAAACTAAAATCAATATTATATTTCTCATTTCCTCTTTCCAATTAGCTTTTATACATCAAACTTTTATTTTTGACTCATTCATTAACCGTCTTGTACCCATTTTTACTTTATATTCAACCTTGTTTTTAAGACCAACTCTATTACTTGAGTGAGTTATAAGGGTGGTCTTAAAAATGCCACAGATGTCATCACAATATACAAAGAATGTCAAATGACATCATTTCCATATTGAAAACATCATGGCTATTTTAACCGTAGTACCGGATTGCAATACGCCAAAATATAACAATTAAGTACCAAGTTAAAATAGTCTCCCATATACCCGGTAGTCGCCTCTTACGTTACATGCAAATGACAAAAAAAACCCAGAAAATTTAAGAAAAAAAATAACGGCTGATATAGCTTTAGTGTCAGGGTGTATTATTTTGGCCTAACACAGCCTTGCACCAAAGCCGCTAATTTAGTCGCCTCTTACAACATGCAAGTGAGTAAGACAGAGTTCCAATGAACTAAACGCCGAAAACTTCATATCCCAACCACCTGACAAATCATCTGCCTCTAAACTAAAATCAATATTATATTTCTCATTTCCTCATTCCAATTTGCCTATTATACATCACACTTTTATTTTCGACTCATTCATTAACCGTCTTGTACCCATTTCTACTTTATATTCAACCTCGTTTTAAAGATCAGCTCTATTACTTGAGTGAGTTATAAGGGTGGTCATAAAAATGTCACAGATGTCATCACAATATACAAAGAATGTCAAATGACATGATTTCCATATTGAAAACATTATGGTTATTTTAACCTTAGTACCGCATTGCAATATGACTAAATAAAACAATTAAGTACAAAGTTAAAACAGTTTCGCATTTAGTCGCCTCTTACGTTACATGCAAATGACAAAACAAACAGAAAATTCACGAAAAAAAATAACATCTCATATAGCTTCAGTGTCAGGCTGTATTATTTTGGCCTAACACAGCCTTGTACGAAAGCCTCTGATTTAGTCGCGTCTTACAACAAACAAGTGAGTAAGGCAGAGGTCCAATGAACTAAACGCCTAAAACCTCATATCCCAACCACCTGACTTATCATCTGCCTCTAAACTAAAATCAATACTATATTTCTCATTTCCTCTTTCCAATAAGCCTATTATACATCACACTTTTATTTTCGACTCATTCATTAACTGTCTTGTACCCATTCTACTTTATATTCAACCTTGTTTTTAAGACCAGTTCTATTACTTGAGTGAGTTGTAAGGGTGGTCTTAAAAATGTCACAGATGTCATCACAATATACAAAGAATGTCAATTTTAACCTTAGTACTGGATTGTAATACGCCAAAATAAAACAATTAAGTACAAAGCTAAAATAGTCTCCCATTTAGTCGCCTCTTACGTTACATGCAGGGGAGAAAGACAGAGGTCCTGAATTATACGGCTCATATAGCTTCAGTGTCAGGCTGTGTTATTTTGGCCCAACACAGCCTTGTACCAAAGCCAGTGATTTAGTCGACTCTTACAACATGCAAGTGAGTAAGGCAGAGGTCCAATGTAAATGCAGAAAACCTCATATCCCAACAACCTGACTAATCAGTTGCCTTTAAACTAAAATCAATATTATATTTCTCATTTCCTCTTTCCAATTTGTCTATTATACATCACACTTTTATTTTCGACTCATTCATGAACTGTCTTATTCCCATTTCTACTTTATATTCAACCTTGTTTTTAAGACCAGCTCTATTACTTGAGTGAGTTATAAGGGTGGTCTTAAAATTTTTCACTAAATAAACAACCTCGCTTTTAAGACCATTACACTCTATAACTTGACAGAGTTATACGGCGAGTCTTACAATTGAGGGTTTACAGTTATTTAGTGACTCAACATTAACAACTTATTGACATCTACTGGCTATTGAATGAGTGTTGTTTTCTTATTGAACGTAATAAATGCAATAAGAACTACTGGTTTGCTAAATTCTTGAAAACCCGGGACCTCTAGATCCTGCAGTCTGTGCCCAACTTCTAGTCGACTGATCCCCCGAAACAGTTAGGAAGGGCGCAGGCTTTAGAATTGATAGGTCCTTGGTTCAATCCATACAAGTGCCACCACAAATTTCTTAGTTCAAGAATAACTCCAATGGTCCACTTGGCTTCGTTTTTTAAGACCAGCTCTATACATGATTGAGTTATAAGGGTGGTCTTAAAAATGTCGCAGATGTCATCACAATATACAAAGAATGTCAAATGACATCATTTCCATATTGAAAACATCATGGCTATTTTGACCTTAGTACCAGAATGTTATACGCCAAAATAAAACAATCAAGTACCAAAGTTAAAATAGTCTCCCATTTAGTCGCCTCTTACGTTACATGCAGGGGAGAAAGACAGAGGTCCTGAATTCTACTTCCCGGGAACCACACGGGGAAAGCATCAAATAAACAACCATTCCAAACAACTCCCTCTTAACTAAAACCAATATTGATTTTGCCTATAGTTGCTTACATAGAGGTTGTACTTTATTGTCACCACATAGCGACTGTATTGCGTCACGGGTCACCATGTTGAGGTTGTTCAATATGGTCATCATAGATAGGGTGTAGGTTACTACTAACCAAATGCCTACGCAGACGAAAGTCAGATACACTCAAGTAGTCTATGTAAAGAGTTGTTTCCCTTTTTAAAAGTATGTTTATAATTTAACTATAAATTAAACATTTACACATTTGCATTTTTGCAACATGATTTAATAATAATCACAAACTAGCCAATTCATTAAAATTACATATAAACCATCCATACATTAACCATATACTCAATACTAAGTTAGATTCATGAAACCAGATTAGATTCATGGTTAAAGGTGAACCACGAAGTCGACGAAATTAAATCCCCACGAAAATTAATGATTTTACAGTATTGAGTTTCAAGAGCAAAATGTGGACTCTTATGATGGTTGTGTAATCATGACCCATGCATAGCATTCAATTATAAGGTTTCAAGATCTAAAGATGGAATCTTATGACAGTTTTGATCCTTGCCTAGTGTTTATACACTGATGACTTACTATAGGCAGTGTTACTGGCAAAGTACAATGCCACTAATCAAACAGTGACATAAACTGGATAAAAGTAGTGAAAATGAATCAAGTGGCCGTGTTCTTACAATTTTGCGGTTTTTTAGGGACGCACTTTAAGATATACAAGACAACAACCTATTGCTACATTCACAACTAGACAACCTGTACATTTTCCCCTGTACAAATGTACAGTTTGCTGGGTTAATTGTGAATGTTTTATAATGTTTGTGACTTAACTTATGGTCAGTCATCAGTACCGAGGCTAAACACGGGGACACTTAGATCCGTATAGTATAATGGGTTCATGATAATACTGACTTCACAGTATATGAAACCCTGTTCCCTAAATAAATGATAGTAAATAATAAAACCACTTGAACTGTGTTATGAGTCGATTTAACCAGAATGCAAATGATGAATAAATAACCTAGGAAAAAGATGAATATGGAAAATGAAAAGCATATAGCGTTCAGTTACAAGGTTTCAAGAGCAAAAGATGAATCTCATGACAGTCGCGTAGTCATGATCCTGGCATAGCGTTCCGTTACTGGGTTCCAAGATTGAAAGATGAACGCTTATGACACAGTGTTCATACACTGACTTACAATTGACAGTATTACGGGTAATACAATGTCACTTATCATACAGTCTTTGGCGATACTAGAGAAGAATTAACGGAGCAGATGTATCACATGGTCGTGTTCTAAATATTTTGCAGTGGTTTATGACACAACATAAAAATAAACAGTCTATCGCTACATTCACAACTAAACAACCTGTACATTTTCCCCTGTTCAAATGTACAGTTTGCTGGGTCGTGAATAGCATTTGTGACTGGGCATATGACCAGTCATTATTACTGAGGCTCAACATGAAGACACTAAGATTACTGTATGACTTATTAGGATATTAAATATGACAGTCGTGTAGTCATGACCCTGGCCATGCATTAAGTTATTGGGTTTCAAGAGTGAAAGATGAACTCTTATGACAGAAGCGTAATTAGTCATAATCCATGAGAAGATTTCAGTTATTGGATTTCAAGATCGAAATATAAACTTCTGTAAAATCATTTATTTTAATGGGGGGATTTAATTTCCTGGATTATGTGGTTGACTTATACCACAAAATCAAATCCCAACAAACAATAATACAATAATTCAACAGGTAAGTCAATGTTTCCCTTTGCCGCCATTTTGCTTTTTTATCTGGGTATTTCTAAAATAATTAGGAAATGTGCGATCTGGTTAATTATTGTAATTTGATTTCGATACTAGTAGCAAGTAGTTTTGTCAATTGTTATAGCATTTTTATTGTGTTTTTAATTACTCATCACCTAGGCTCCGCACCTGGATGCTCTAATAATCCCTGTACTTAAAGAGGCGTTCCCTATACTTTTGATCGTTTAAATCGATTCAGGAATAGTATACATTAAATGAGAATCATTATTGCTAAAACTCCTCAAATTTTCAACAAAAAAATCCCGCTAATTACCAAGAAAAGAATGAAAAACATATTTCAAAATAGCCACGAGTTGTTTCCTTTTGACCACATAATAATAAATCGCTGGAAGCGATCACGAGTTGTTTCCTTTTGACCACATAATAATAAATCGCTGGAAGCGATAAATTATTATTGGTGATTTAAACATATTTTTGACATTTAAGAGATATATTTGCGCATACTTTAAAATCTTCTGACAAATTATGATAATTGATAGTGCTTTGGACATTTAGCTCATTTAATGTGATAGTAGAGAAAAAATTGCTAGTTATAGGGATTGCCTCTTTAAACAAACTCAATTATAGGGAATGCCTCTTTATCCACCAAGTCTAAGACATTAGAGACCACTTTCTTTCCAATCAACAAACAAATAATGAGGACAGGTCTATCATTAAAAAAATAATTGGCATTTTGTATGATAATTAAGAATACCATGCCATCCGCATGCAAATTAAGTACAAAGTTAAAATAGTCTCCCATTTAGTCGCCTCTTACGTTACATGCAAACGACAAAACAAACAGAAAATTCACGCAAAAAAAAATCACGGCTCATATAGCTTTAGTGTCAGGCTGTATTATTTTGACCTTGTACCAAAGCCTCTGATTTAGTTGCCTCTTACAACATGCAAGTGAGTAAGGCAGAGGTCCAATGAACTAAACGCAGAAAACCTCATATCCCAACCACCTGACAAATCATCTGCCTCTAAACTAAAATCAATATTATATTTCTCATTTCCTCTTTCCAATTTGCCTATTACACATCACACTTTTATTTTGGACTCATTCATGAACTGTTTTGTACCCATTTCTACTTTGTATTCAACCTTGTTTTTAAGACCAGCTCTATTACTTGAGTGAGTTATTAGGGTGGTCTTAAAAATGTCACAGATGTCATCACAATATACAAAGAATGTCAAATGACAACATTTCCATATTGAAAACATCATGGCTATTTTAACCTTAGTACCGGATTGCAATACGCCAAAATAAAACAATAAAGTACAAAGTTGAAATAGTCTCCCATTTAGTCGCCTCTTACGTAACATACAAATTACAAAACAAACAGAAAATTCACGAAAACAAAAATCACAGCTCATATAGCTTTAGTGTCAGACTGTATTATTTTGGCCTAACACAGCCATGTACCAAAGCCTTTGATTTAGTCGCATCTTACAACATGCAAGTGAGTTAGGCAGAGGTCCAATGATACAAAGAATGTCAAATGACATCATTTCCATATTGAAAACATCATGGCTATTTTAACCTTAGTACCGGATTGCAATACGCCAAAATAAAACAATTAAGTACAAAGTTAAAATAGTCTCCCATTTAGTCGTCTCTTACGTTACATGCAAATGACAAAACAAACAGAAAATTCACGAAAAACAATCACGGCTCATATAGCTTTAGTGTCAGGCTGTATTATTTTGGCCTAACACAGCCTTGTACCAAAGCCTCTGATTTAGTTGCCTCTTACAACATGCAAGTGAGTAAGGCAGAGGTCCAATGAACGCAGAAAACCTCATATCCCAACCAACTGACTAATCATCTGCCTCTAAACTAAAATCAATATTATATTTCTCATTTCCTTGGTCTTAAAAATGTGTACTAAATATACAACCTCGCTTTTAAGACCATTGTACTCCAAAACTTAATGGAGTTAACAGTTTTAAATTATGGCCTCCAACCTCCCCTTCAGCCATTCCTTCACCACCATGTTAAAATCTAACTGCTTAAAATGAAATTCAAACTTTAGAAATTTATCAATTCGATAGCTTAGAATTAGAAGGTCGTTAGTGCCACTTACGACCTTTTAAGATTCATACATATTAAGAATAAGCACCACAAGGCACTTCTTATGAGCCCATTTTCATAAAAATCTGAAATTGTAATGTTGACCAAAATGAAGTTTTAAAAACGTGTTTTCCCATAGGTAAAGACTAAATTACAGACAGTTTTCTGTTGTTTTCTCAATATATCAATTTGGTAGTTAAGACCTTCTTGTTCTAAGCCATCAAATTCATATTAATGACTGAACATTAAATCAATTAAAAATAAGATAATTCTATATAATGCTTTACATGTGTAATATTGGATTCATGTTAATCGCCATACCAATATCCCGTACTTGCGGGGGTTTACCCCAGCCAAAATTTGGTCAGCCCTTTATCGACTGAATTTTGTGTGTAGGAATCTCGCAGTGAATAGTTATTAATAAAAAGAATAGTCATATAACGTCTTAATTTCACGCTCATAAATTATCTTTATTTGTTTAACGATGTTTAAAATTCCTGTTCTATAACATAATGAAATTATAATATCAAGATATGAAAGTTCATAAAAAATGATTACGTCTTGTCAGTGACGTCTTGTCAGTGACGTCACATTGTACGCGATGACGTCACTTGACGTTTTACGCCATAAATTAAGGTCTGTATCGTCAAATGACGATGTGAAGTAGTCTCGATTGATTTACATCACTGTCTTTGATATTACAACCATGGGTTTTCACTGTATTTAATTTTTTATCCAAATATGTAACTTCATCATTTATGTTATTTCTGCCACCCAATGGCATTGATTGAGGGAATCCTCGATGTATGCAGCGCATTTTTCATATTACATAATTTGATTTTAGTTATAGAACTTTGTCAAACATTATTATTAAAAGTCTTAAAGTGTTATCTATTTAAGCAGCTTTATAATACATCATAGGAAAATAGGTTATTGTTAATACTGAATCAACAGGTATTTAATATTTGCAACAATTTAAAATAAGACAATTCAGACATTTTTACCTGATTTTGCTTATTAACAACATTTTATATAGGTATTAAATGTCTGTGACCTCAACACAATATATAATCAATGTCAAATGATGTCACTTACATATCTAACTAAAAAGTCACAGCTATTTTAACTTGAGTACCTGACTGGTACAAGATAGTTTTATGCCAAAATAAAACACATGGGTACTAAAGTTAAAATAGTTCAGCATTTAGTTGCCACTTACAACATGTAAGCAGTAAGAGAGAGGTCCAATTCTACTTCTTAGGAACCACATGGAGAAATCCTCAAATTAACCACCATTCTTAAAGTAATATGAGTATTTACTTCTCATATAGATTTTTTATTTCAATTTGAATATCATGCTTTTATGACCAATTGAACTCAGGAATTATAAGTTGTTTACCAATTTCAACTTCACAAACAACACCACTTTTAAGACCAGCCATATCACTTGATTTCAAGTTATAAGGGTGGTCTTTAAAATTTGCACTAAATATACAACCTCGCTTTTAAGACCATTGCACTTTATAACTTGACGGAGTTATACGGCCAATCTTACAATTGAGGGTTTACAGTTATTTAGTGACTCAACATCAACAACTAAGTTACATCTGCTGGCTATTCAACGAGTGTTGCTTCTTATTGAATTTTAAATGCAATCATAAACCAACAGTAATTTAAAATTTACAACAACAGTAAGACTATCAGACATCCATACACAACACTTTATATAGATATGTAACATCACTTGCATATCTAAATAAAAAGTCACAGCTATTTTAACTTTAGTACCTGACTGGTACAAGGTAGTTTTATGCCAAAATAAAACACTTGGGTACTAAAGTTAAAATAGTCTCCCATTTAGTTGCCTCTTATGACATGCCACTGGGAGTAAGACAGAGGTCCAATTCTACTTCCCGGGAACCATTGGGAAACCACATAGCAACCAGGATTGAAACAACTCCTTATAAACTAATACCAATCTTCATTTTCTGCTAGTTTTGTTTTTATTTTTTAACTCATACAATGACACTATAATGCCCAACTTAGTAATTATGCCTTTACAGTTTGAACTTAATATGCAACCTCACTTTTAAGACCAAATATATTACTTCATTTTTGATGATTTAAGCATGGCTTGCATTCTGTATAAAATTTGCATTATTTTAACTGTTTTAAATCATGGCCTCCAACCTCCCCTTACAACCAATCCTTCACCACCATTTTAAAATCTCAGTGCTTAAATTTCTAAAGTTTGGTTTTTTATTTTATTAATTCTTATTAATGACTGAAAATTAAATCAAATAAATAAGATAATCCTATATTTTGGATTTTAGTAATATTAATTAGTCAAACACAATAATTAAAAGTCTTAATGAGTTATCTGCTTAAGCAGCTTTTAAAATATGTTATTTATTATATAAATTTCAAAAGTTAAGATAATTATATGAACCCGATACATTTTGAAATTTCCTGTAGAGATCCCTATTTGAGCTCTGCTGTGCAATTTCCAACCGCTTGATAAAATATTGTTGTTTGGGAAACCAATATTTAGTTCAGAGCACATTTTTTTTAGAGAAAAATTAAGAAAACTTTTTGTTTTTGTTTGATGATGTCACACTACGAGTGTTCTGTAACATACTAAAAATCTAGGTCCTTATATGTTTGTGAAAGTATTACTTTGGGGTAAAACCTTACAAAATATAAAAGCTAAACATGATTTTTTGGAATCAATATTTACCCACATCACCATTTACAGTTTTATGGGATAAAAATCTAAACAAAAGCGAGAAATTTGTGAATCGGTTGATTACAATTGTGGTAGGTTCATGGTGCATTGCAGTTTAAGATATCAAAACTATAGTACCATAATATTTTGCTAGATGATAGTATTTTTGGGGCAAAATAGTGTAAAACTTAAACGAAAAGTGAGAATTTTGAAAATTGGTTAATTATATTGTTGCGTTTACTCAAAATATCAAATTAGATTACAAGACATCCTTTATGTGTCATGATCCAACAAATTAAATATGTGTAATTCATTTCCTTTTTCTTATAGACATTATATGTGTTTTATCTAATCAGTTTCAATTTTAACTAAAGACACAAAAAAAGGAATTAAACAAAAAAGAAATTATTCCAATGTGGCTTCAGAGAAAATTAAAACTTTATACAGGCCTCAACCAGAATACTACAAGAAGTCGCCACATCCATTTTTAAAATATGACATACAAATATAATCAATCGTAATCAGTTAATTAAAGAAGAGGAACTACAAGTAAAACGCCTGCCACCATTTGATATGTGCCTCAAATAACATCTTGATATGTCATCATATAATGTCTGCTTCACTTGATATGTCATCATATATTGCTTGCCTCAAGTGATATGTCATCATATATTGCTTGCCTCACTTGATATGTCATCATCTATTGCTTGCTTCACTTGATATGTCATCATATATTGCTTGCCTCACTTGATATGTCATCATATATTGCTTGCCTCAAGTGATATGTCATCATATATTGCTTGCCTCACTTGATGTGGCATCATATATTGCTTGCCTCACTTGATATGTCATCATATAATGCTTGCTTCACTTGATGTGTCATCATATATTGCTTGCCTCAAGTGATATGTCATCATATATTGCTTGCCTCAAGTGATATGTCATCATATATTGCTTGCTTCACTTGATGTGTCATCATATATTGCTTGCCTCACTTGATGTGTCATCATATATTGCTTGCTTCACTTGATATGTCATCATATATTGCTTGCCTCAAGTAATATGTCATCATAAATTGCTTGCCTCACTTGATGTGTCATCATATATTGCTTGCCTCACTTGATATGTCATCATATATTGCTTGCCTCAAGTGATATGTCATCATATAATGCTTGCTTCACTTGATATGTCATCATATATTGCTTGCCTCACTTGATGTGTCATCATAATTTTATATTGCTTGCCTAAAGTGATATGTCATCATATATTGCTCGCTTCACTTGATGTGTCATCATATAATGCTTGCCTCACTTGATATGTCATCATATATTGCTTGCCTCAAGTGATATGTCATCATATAATGCTTGCTTCACCTGATGTGTCATCATATATTGCTTGCCTCACTTGATATGTCATCATACAATGTCTGCTTCACTTGATATGTCATCATATATTGCTTGCCTCACTTGATATGTCATCATACAATGTCTGCTTCACTTGATATGTCATCATATATTGCTTGCCTCACTTGATATGTCATCATATAATGCTTGCTTCACTTGATATGTCATCATATGACGCTTTTTTCACTTGAAATGTCATCATATATTGCTTGCCTCAAGTGATTTGTCATCATATATTGCTTGCCTCACTTGATATGTCATCATATTTGCTTCACTTAATATGTCATCATAAAATGCTTGCCTCGGTTGATATGACATTATATAATGTCTGCTTCACTTGATATGTCATCATATAATAGCTGCCTCAGTTGATATGTCATCATATAATGGCTGCTTCACTTGACATGTCATCACATAATGCTTGCTTCACTTGATATGTCATCACACAATATCTGCATCACTTGATATGTCATCATATATTGCTTGCTTCACTTGATATGTCATCATATATTGTTTGCCTCAAGTGATATGTCATCATATATTGCTTGCCTCACTTGATATGTCATCATATATTGCTTGCCTCACTTGATATGTCATCATATATTGCTTGCCTCAAGTGATATGTCATCATATATTGCTTGACTCAAGTGATATGTCATCGTATAATGCTTGCTTCACTTGATATGTCATCATATAATGCTTGCCTCAAGTGATATGTCATCATATATTGCTTGCCTTAAGTGATATGTCATCATCTATTGCTTGCTTCACTTGATATGTCATCATATATTGCTTGCCTCACTTGATATGTCATCATATATTGCTTGCCTCAAGTGATATGTCATCATATATTGCTTGCCTCACTTGATGTGGCATCATATATTGCTTGCCTCACTTGATATGTCATCATATAATGCTTGCTTCACTTGATGTGTCATCATATATTGCTTGCCTCAAGTGATATGTCATCATATATTGCTTGCCTCAAGTGATATGTCATCATATATTGCTTGCTTCACTTGATGTGTCATCATATATTGCTTGCCTCACTTGATGTGTCATCATATATTGCTTGCTTCACTTGATATGTCATCATATATTGCTTGCCTCAAGTGATATGTCATCATAAATTGCTTGCCTCACTTGATGTGTCATCATATATTGCTTGCCTCACTTGATATGTCATCATATATTGCTTGCCTCAAGTGATATGTCATCATATAATGCTTGCTTCACTTGATATGTCATCATATATTGCTTGCCTCACTTGATGTGTCATCATAATTTTATATTGCTTGCCTAAAGTGATATGTCATCATATATTGCTCGCTTCACTTGATGTGTCATCATATAATGCTTGCTTCACTTGATATGTCATCATATATTGCTTGCCTCACTTGATATGTCATCATATATTGCTTGCCTCAAGTGATATGTCATCATATAATGCTTGCTTCACCTGATGTGTCATCATATATTGCTTTCCTCACTTGATATGTCATCATACAATGTCTGCTTCACTTGATATGTCATCATATATTGCTTGCCTCACTTGATATGTCATCATACAATGTCTGCTTCACTTGATATGTCATCATATATTGCTTGCCTCACTTGATATGTCATCATATAATGCTTGCTTCACTTGATATGTCATCATATGACGCTTTTTTCACTTGAAATGTCATCATATATTGCTTGCCTCAAGTGATTTGTCATCATATATTGCTTGCCTCACTTGATATGTCATCATATTTGCTTCACTTAATATGTCATCATAAAATGCTTGCCTCGGTTGATATGACATTATATAATGTCTGCTTCACTTGATATGTCATCATATAATAGCTGCCTCAGTTGATATGTCATCATATAATGGCTGCTTCACTTGACATGTCATCACATAATGCTTGCTTCACTTGATATGTCATCACACAATATCTGCATCACTTGATATGTCATCATATATTGCTTGCTTCACTTGATATGTCATCATATATTGTTTGCCTCAAGTGATATGTCATCATATATTGCTTGCCTGACTTGATATGTCATCATATAATGCTTGCTTCACTTGATATGTCATCATATATTGCTTGCCTCAAGTGATATGTCATCATATATTGCTTGCCTGACTTGATATGCCATCATATAATGCTTGCTTCACTTGATATGACATCATATATTGCTTGCCTCAAGTGATTTGTCATCATATATTGCTTGCCTCACTTGATATGTCATCATATACTGCTTGCCACACTTGATATGTCATCATTTAATGCTTTCTTCACTTGATATGTCATCATATAATGCTTGCTTCACTTGATATGCCATCATATATTGCTTGCCTCACTTGATATGGCATCATATATTGCTTGCCTCACTTGATATGTCAGCATATAATGCTTGCCTCACTTGATATGTCATCATATAATGCTTGCTTCACTTGATATGCCATCATATATTGCTTGCCTCACTTGATATGGCATCATATATTGCTTGCCTCACTTGATATGTCAGCATATAATGCTTGCCTCACTTGATATGTCATCATATAATGCTTGCTTCACTTGAAATGTCATCATATATTGCTTGCTTCACTTGATATGGCTAGAATGCTTGCTTCTCTTGATATGTCATCATATAATGGCTGCCTCAGTTGATGTGTGCCTCAAAAAGGCCTGCCTCACATGAGGGCAAACAAAAACACGAAAAATCACGAAACAAAATAACGGCTATTTTAACTTACTGTACCAGCCTGTTTTATTTTGGCCTAAAACAGTCCAGTACCAAGTTAAAATAGTATCCGATATAGTCATCTCTTGTGACATGCAAGGGAGTGAAGACAGATGTCTGTCTCTACTTCCCAGGAACTTCACAAGTAAATTGACATTACGCCAGGTGAACAACTGAGCCTTCGACAAACAATCAGGCCGAGCGATCTCTGGCGTAATCTCAATTGTTGTTGGATGGACAATGGACAGACAAAGAATGATCCCGAAAGCTCACCATGTAGATCAGACACCATTACTAGTCTGGTTCCCGGTACCTTAATCTTACATAACATTACAGTTTAGGTCCGGCCTAATGTAACAAAGGTGACTTTTTCCATGGGTAAAACAAGATGGCGGTTGTATGTTAGTTAATATATGGAATTTTATATTATCCCCTGAAGTGTGTGTTCTTTAGCTGTCACTTTGATGAGACTTTGTATATTAATGGAAAAATGTATGCCTTTTCAGTTTCATTAAAACATCACCACTGATATGTACTAAAAAGCTAATCAAATTATGAAAACTTCTGTACCAGCATGATTATAGAGCATTTTAATTCTTTTTAATTCAAATGTCTGGTTAGCTCAATTGGTGGAGCGTCTAAAAAGTAAGATGAATGTTGCAGGTTTGAATCCAGAAATATCTTCTCTTTTTTTCCAAAATATAGATTATATATGTAGTTGTTATTAGTTAATACTTGTATTAGGAATATGATGAGGAAATATAATATTTCTGATAACAAAATTAAAGTAAAATATTTATGCAAAATGTAAACAATATCCGGCCATGTTTACAAGTCATTTGCTCTACTGATTGAGTTTATCAGACATTTGTTAACATTCACAATTTTATCCATTAATAACACCCGCTACAAAAAGTTTTCTTTATTTTATCTATAACCTTATTTATTACAAATTTAATATGTACTAAATAACATTAATAGTACCGATGGTGTGAATAAACTTGTATTATTGTAAAATCATTTAATTTCGATGGTACAAAATTTCGTGGTTTTGGCAAGAATAAACATTTAGATGGGAGGTTAATTTGTGGATTTTGCATTTTAGGTAATAAATATGAGGGTCAAAATTAGTGTTTGACGATTTATTTTATGGTTGAAGGTGAACTACGAAATCCACAAAATTTAATCCCCCATCAAAATTAATGATTTTACAGTATTGCAAAGACCAAGCATTTTTCCATTGATATTGTGACAAAGCTTCATCAAAATGTTTATTGAAATTATCTAAAATTGCCTAATGTACATCCACCATTTTGATTTGACCACTGGAGTTATTGGATGATACCAGGAGGCTGTTGCATAAGCCAGGTGCTATCGAGCTCTTCTTAGTGATGTGCTAAGAAACCGGTTGCTTAAAAAAAAGGGTTAGTAGTGGACAAAGCAAAAAATGTGAAAGCGATCAATAGCACTCGTCTAGCGAAGTGTTAAGAAACAGTATGCTATCAGCAAACATGGTTGCCGGAAGCATGTGGTTGCGCAGACATAGTAATGCGCTACCAAAAAGTGCTCGATAGTGCCTTGGCTATGCAACAGGCTCCTGACTCAAACTACAGTAAGATTTGAAACAGGGAACCAGACTAACATCATTAGGGTCAAAGACCATGTACTACAGCTAGAGTGTGACTCTTACTAGGGGTGTATGGATATAGGGTGTTTCATAATATCCGTCCCTATTACAAATAAATGTGATGAGTACATGCATGATCTCATCGATAGAAACCCAACATTTCAAAGTTTTATTCAGTACATAACATGGCAATGTTTCTATCAAAGCAACACCGTAACAAAGATTTTTGCAAAATGTCATTTTTTCGATAATTGTCAAAATGACGTTCAAAGTTATTTTTAACCCAAATTGATATCATAGCTTGTAAAGTATTGAATGATAAAACAAGTTGATAATGTTTATTAACAAAATGAAATTTGATTTGAAAGTTGAAAATATGTTGATGTAACAGTTACTTTGCTTTCTAGTTGCTAGGCAACGGAAGAACATAACCATGCAGATACATTCTTTCTTGTAATCAAGCAAACAGGTGACATGTTTTCAAAATGAATGGTTTAAATTCACTAATAGACGTATGTAGTTTTTAATACAACCACCATAGCAATTTATTACTTTAAAATAATAATTTAGAAACAAAATAACCAAAGATCATGCACTTGTTTACTTTGTATGAAAGCGAGAAAGTAATGTTTTTGTGTTGGCTTCTTTCATTGCCTAGCAACTGGTAACCAAATCAACTGTATCACACATAAGCTTTTAGATTATCACATTTGTTTTTGAAAACTTTAAAACTGGTTATATCATGCAAAACTTTACAAGCTAGGTAATTCAACTTGGAAAGCAAATTCAATACGGACATCATTTTGACATTTATCGAAAAATTGCCTTTTTTCAGAAATCTTAATTCCAATGTTGCTTTGATAGTAAAATTGTCATATTATATACACAGGTGGCAGTATCAGTGTTTTGTCTGCAAACGATTAAAAATAATAAAAAAATATAAATAAAAAAAGTTCTGTACTGAGCTAATATACTATCAAGGTATAAAGCGTACTATATGTCTATGTGCCAAAGATTGTGGAACATTGCATCTCGTTTTTTCAACATAAAATACGGGCGCTGAAGAAAAATCGCTATACAAGTCATTCAAATAAACTATAAGATATTCATTGTATAACAAATAACTGACTCGTAATTCAAATTTTCGGGCCCATGCCCTTCATCAGGATATATTTCCATTTTCATGTATTCAAGTTGCATCCATTTTAAATTTATCATAATGTTGTTATGAAATTTGAATTACGAGTCAGTTATTTGTTATACAATGAACATTTCTTTCCTATGAGAGACAATTAATATAATATATATAAGATATTCATTCTTAGAGAAAATCTCGTTCAATTGTATCTGAAAACTGCGAAACAGCAAAACCGTGTTACTTTCGTTATTTAACTTCGCTCAAGGTCATTTTATTTATGCACTGGTTACCCGCTACGCTCACAGTATCGTAATTATTGTTGGGAACCAAGCCTATGCGATGTTCCACAATCTTTGGGTATAGACATTTACTACGCTTTATACCTTGAAAGTGTACATTAAGTCAGATAGACAATCAATATATGTACGATGCATGTAGTGTATTAGCTCAGTGACAGATTTTTTCTTTTCCTTTCCAAACACTGATACTGCCACCTATGATTATATACTCAATAAAACTTTGAAATGTTGTCTTTCCATTGGTATATGAAGATATCAAATGAGATCAGGCATGTGCGCATGACATTTCGATGGCTTAGTATTAGAAGGTCGTAACTACCAAATCGCTATTTTGAGAAAACACGAAAAAACTGTCTGACATTTACTGTTTACTTATGGTAAAACAACTTTTACAACTTCATTTTGGTCAACATGACAAGTTCAGATTTTTATGAAAATGGGCTCATAAGAAGCTCCTTGTGATGCTCATTCAAATATGTATGAATCATAAAAGGTCGTAAGTGGCACTTTCGACCTTCTAATTCTAAGCCATCGATTTGTTTGTAATGGGGACAGATATTGTGAAACACCCTGTATTTCCACAGGGGTATCTCTTACAGATGTTGTGTCAACATGGTATAGCTAAGCGAATTTAACACGAACCTGACCTTTGTGCATGAATATATTACAAGGTTCTTGCTATGAATATATCGATTTCGGCTAGCAAATAGTGTAATATCGGTACTTGAAATTTGTGTTTGTATTACATCTCGAGCATCTTCGTGATACTCCCCGACTATGAAAACATACAACCGAGGTTATAAATATATACAAGATATCTACTGTTAAATTTTGCTAATAAAAAGGTCAAGTTTGTGTCAAATTTGTCAAGCTATATGTCTCTATCAAATATGTTGCCTACAGGTTGGATCTATTGGGTGTATCTCTTACCGAGGGTCTAACACACAGGCTGACTCCACAGGGTATTTCTCAGAATGAAGTGTAAAATACAGGATGAACCTACAATGTATGTCTCTCAATGGAATGTAATACACAGGATATATCAGCAAGGTAGGTCTCATCCCCTGCAAGAGATCTACTGATTAGACACATCTTGTGTTACATCCCATGTTAGGGACACACACTGTAGGTAAATCCAGTATGATATACATCATCCAGAGACACACCCTATGGATACAGCTTACATGATACACATCCCCTGTGAGAGATACACCATATAAATACAACATTTGTGCAACACCTGTGATAGAAACATATAGCTTGACTATATTGACCTGAACCTAACCTTTATGCATGAATATATTACAAGGTTCTTGCCTTGAATATATCAATTTCAGCAAGCGAATCGTGCAATATCGGTATTTCAAATTTGTGTTAAATGTATTACATCTCGAGCGCCTTCGTGGTTACTCCCGATTAAGAAAACATACAATCAGTGTTGTAAACATAGGCAATATATCGACTGTTAAATTATGCTAATCAAAAGGTCAAGTTTGTGTTCAATTCGCCTTGCTATATAATGTTGACAAAACATGCATGTTATATTCCCTATAAGAGACATCCCTATGGGCACATCCTAAGTGCACCATACACATACTATCAGAGACACCCTGAGTGCATACGGTCTATTTTCCCATTAACATGGGCTCTCCCCCGGGAACCACAAAGGAAATTGAAGCCATCCTGAACATCTGCACTCCTCGTCTCTTCAAACCTGAAAATACAGAAAAAAAACTTAAAACAGCAGTACAGACAAGATGGGTGACCTACCAAACTACCTATCTAACTAACTAACTACCTAACTAACTACCTAACTACACATGAAAAAACACAAAACAACACCACCACCACCCCCACCCAAACCCCCCTTCCCCCCCTTCCCCACCCCCCTCCCCCACTGCACAAGGGCAGCCTGTGTATTAGCAAGGCCTTCAAGTTAAATGTGTTAATACCCATATAATAGTCATCATGTAAATTGTGTTCAGTGTGCACTTGCAAATATCATCAGTCAGTAGGTCAACAATGGAATAAGGTTTTCTTGTTGTGTTATTGAAGTGATGGCAGAGTTCAGGTAAATCTTGATAGATATAAAGCATTACTATTCAACATCTCTTACATAGTAGGATTGATTAGAATTTGTATGCCCATCCAATGCTACTGTAACTATAAATTTAATTAAATTATTAAGGTTGTATCTTACAATATGTTGTATAGTGGAACACAATCTTGTTGCATCAAAGGAAAGTATTGTCATCAGACTATTCTGGCTGTTTCAAAAAATGTATAGCTTGGCCACATTGACATGAGCATGACCTATTGATAACCATAATTTAACAGTCGATATAGTGTCTACGTTTACAACACCGATTGTATGTTTTCATAATCGGGGAGTATCACGATGACGCTTGAGATATAATACAAACATTAATCTTAAATGCCAATATTGCACGATTTGCTTGCGGAAATCGATATATTCAAAAAGCAAGAACCTTGTAATATATTCTTGCATAAAGATCAGGCTCAGGTCAAAATAGCCAAGCTATACTAGTACTAGTATTCCTTTTTACTTTGTTTCAACTGGATAATGTATCAAAAAATTTCCTGATTACATTCTGAATGTTGACCTCAATGAGTTGGAGTGTCATGCACCACCCCCAATGTTCTAACCTGAAAGGTCAAGGTCACAGCTGGGGAGGTCAAAGGTCACATATATGCTTTTCATTACTGCCATTGGATACAATGTGCCAAGGATAATGTGATATTTACAAACATTGACCAGATTGGTTGACTAGTGTAAAATCATTTAATTGCGATGGGACGAAATTTTGTGGTTTTGGTAAAAAATACCATTTCGATGGGACATTAATTCATGGATTTTGCATTTCAGGTAATAAATACAAGAGTCAATATTGTTGTTCAATGGGATGTGATTTCGTGGTTAAAGGCGAAGCACAAAACCCAACAAATTTAATCCCCAACATAAATTAATGATTTTACAGTATTGATCCGATCAATCTACTGTGGCAAAATCTGGTTACTTAAATAAACGCGTATGGTCACTTTTATACTCAAATAACACTGATTAATTGTGCACGCTTGATTTTTCTGCCCCTGTGGCTTATGCAAAAATTACTCGCCTTTCAAACATTAAATTTTTACCATTATGCGGTTGCAAAATTCATACTTCAAGTTTAAATACACCAAAAAATAGCTCGCGCACCATAACTCAAGCCTGTGTTCAAACAAAGTTCTATTATGCTGCATAGACCCCTTGTTTTTAGTGTAGATTAAATGAGTACATGCATTTAAAGTAATTATGCGCAACATTGTACAAAAAATTGGACATTAAAAATACAATTATTTCCATATTTGTTTGTAAACAAAGGATAACATAATCACCGGCAGACTATCGTGGAATCAGTAAGTCATACTAATGAGGGAACTATCCCATTCAAAAGACTGGCGGGGACTACTATTAACTCAGGTATACACAGTTAAACCTAGTATATAGACAAACATACATAGTGTGCCTGACAGACGACTCAATGTTTACAAACCGTTGTCATTTAACTTTTTAAGGACTATATATAGTCCAATTTCGATAATCTGACCGTTTGTTTATGTACAAAGGCAATAACATTATTATTATTATTATTTTTATTGAAAGGAAAAGGTAATCCAGCTTTGATTATTGTATACACAATCTTTATTCCTACGGGTATCTTGTCTGAACACAAATTGTCTAAATGTAAAATTATAATCAACTTTGTTTTAAGTTAGCATTATTCATTGTATCATATCCCATCAACACATTCAATTCATATCCAATGGTAAATTGCCTGCGACAAGTGGAAATATATTGACAGATGCCATTGTTAAACTTTGTTGTTGTATTTCTAACTGTCTATTATTTATGTCATACTCTTCGTAAACATGTTTTGTTACAGAGGCTCACAGGGAAGACTGGGCTTGCCCAACTGTGTCTGACCTCTTAAAATAAAGTCATTATTATTATTATATAAACCATATCACTGTATGATTTATCGGATTACAATCAAATTTAACTAGTATCATTTATTGCTATTGAAAGCACACATAAAATCTGATCACTGTATGCCTTATTGCTATACTATATAATTCAATGTGTACTCATTATTGCAATTGCCGGAAATCAACTCATTTATACAGTGACACTATGAAAACTGTTCTTTTACAACATCTGTAATAAACACAGTTGCACAAATAATGTGTTTAACATGATCTTTTGGCTGATCCTGTACTAATAGATTTAAACTTATGAAAGCATATCACATTTAAGGTGATTCACTAGTGTTGGATTTTTCTGTACAAGGTATATCAAACAATAATCATTTTAGAAAATCCCAACAGTTTTGCTTGGCTAGTTATTGTGGTTTTAATTTTCAAATTAACAAGACTGCAATCAGCAAATACTTATGCCATGGTCGAACCCTTGTCCATAACGAAAAAGGGCCATAATTTTGTAATGATTGATAGTGTTACATGGTTTTGATAATATAACAGGTTTATAGTCCAGCTATGGTAATCTGACAGTGACGTCATACCCAAAAGATTAAAAGCATTGCTTAAACAGGTAGAGTTTAGTTTGATATTGAACTGGTTGGTATAAGCATTAAAATTTATACTTGTTTTTACACGGTTCTAATGGATTGGTCCACTGCATCACTGGACTTTTATCCTAACTGGACTGTATGGTGGTAAACAAGTTTATCAAATTGGAAAGCAATCAGCCTTGATAGACTTGATTGACAGGCTGACAGGTGCATCATTATATGCCTGCATCAGTAGATTCTGGGGCCTAAAAACCCCTTATGTTTGGTCACACCTAGTACTTTATGTCTAGAGTACAAAGAAACTTCAATGTGTTCTGCAAATTAAAATATATAATTATAGAAAGTCTGTATGTGCCAAACAAAAAAATATAAAATGACAACTTCAATATTCATCATTTTGTTTGAGTTGTGGTGCAAATATCGTATCAATCGTTTTGTAAGTGTGACATTTTTTTACATGTATGTGGATATAGAAAATTCCCAGGTCATTTTTCTTGATCTTTTCTACAGCGGGTGCATACCTTACTATGTACTACTACTGCATTGACTTAACTATCATCTGTATCAAAGAGTGAAAGTTTATAATTAAATGTGAGCAAAGTTTATAATTAAATGTGAGCAACCATCATTTCCTGACAAATATAACATAAATCCAAATTTTGCCTCATAATGTAAAAAGCATGTTTATTCAGTCACCACCTGTTCAATAAAATAGCACTATGTAGCAGTTGCATACACTTTTCATGGGTATAAATATATCAGTAATAAAGTCTAAATCTAGAAATTTGTCCATGGGGCACAGGTGCCCCCATTATAGTAAATAATAATCTTGTAAAATTTATAGAGGAAAAGTTCCATCCTTCACAGTCAACACAACATTAAGGTTGTTAATTTGTGAAAGTTTGAAGATTAATTCTGCCCAACCTAGTTTTTAGGGATCATTTGAAAACCATATTCAAGGACTTTTCCAGGACTTTTCCCTCATTTTCAAGCACTTATTTTTACTACTCATGATGTCAAACAATGCTGAAACACTAATAATCGCCAGTTTATACCAAAGTTTAAGAAAACTTTACCTAGACTGCTGTACGTAAGGTTGTCATGTCGTGATTATCGATTAATATACTCTTTATTTTGTACCCAGGTAACCCGTACTGCATCTCGGGACGCTTGTACTCGTCATAAAGCTATGGCGATGTTTTTTATTTAATTTTTGTTTTCAAGGACATTTTCTTATTTTCCACTCATACAACATTACAGTTCAAAACTATTTATAAGAATTCATTAAAAGAAATCAAAATTCCAGACTTTTCAAGGATGTTTTCAGGGATAACTCAAGGATTTTTCAAGGACTATGCATCAAATTCAAGGACTTTTTAAGGGTTCTACGAACAGTAGCCCCATGATTAGTGAGAAGTTCAACACACCAGATTTGTTTTCCATAGAGGGGTAGGGTCACAACACCAATATTAAATGCACTCACTTAAATAAGTGAGGGGGGAAGGAAGGAACATGTATTATGGCTTTCAATAAAGAAGAACAAGAGCTGTCTCCATAGGACGACACATGCCCCCGTGCATGCTTTGATAGTAACGTAACGTTAAGATATCAGCACCGTCACAGATGTGTCATAATATATTGGGCAAATGTGATATTGACATATTTTTCTTTGTGTAAAGGGCCATAACTCTTAAGCGTGTAGGTCAATTTGAAATCTTGTTATCTAACATGACCTAGATCTTATGGCCGTACACCTTTTCATGTTTCAAAAGGTTTGACGAAGATCCGATGACAAATGCTTGAGTTATTGAGCGGAAACGGGAAGAAACACCATTTTTCTTCGCATCAAGGGCTGTAACTCTGAAGCGGCTAGGCCAATTTGACTGGTTGTCGATCTTGATCTAGACCTTATAGCTGTACACTTTTTCATGAGGTTTGGTGAAGATCAGATGATAAATGCTTGAGTTATTGAGCGGAAACCAAAAAAAAACGCCATTTTCCTACGTGTCAAGGGCCGTAACTCTAAAGTGGCTACGTCAATTTGACTGGTTATCAAACCTGACCTAGATCTCATAGCCTTTCACATTTTCATGAGGTTTGGTGAAGATCCAATGACAAATGCTTAAGTTATTGAGCGGAAACCAAAAAAACCGCCATTTTTCTATGTGTCAAGGGCCGTAACTCTAAAACGGCTAGGTCAATTTGACTGGTTATCGAACTTGGCCTAGATCTCGTAGCCTTACACATTTTCATGAGGTTTGGTGAAGATCCGATGACAAATGCTTGAGTTATTGAGCGGAAACCAAAAAAAACGCCATTTTTCTATGTGTCAAGGGCCGTAACTCTAAAGTGGCTACGTCAATTTGACTGGTTATCAAACCTGACCTAGATCTCGTAGCCTTTCACATTTTCATGAGGTTTGGTGAAGATCCAATGACAAATGCTTGAGTTATTGAGCGGAAACCAAAAAAAACGCCATTTTTCTATGTGTCAAGGGCCGTAACTCTGAAGCGGCTAGGTCAATTTGACTGTTTATCGAACTTGACCTAGATCTCATGGCCTTACACATTTTCATGAAGTTTGGTGAAGATCCAATGACAAATGCTTAAGTTATTGAGCGGAAACCAAAAAAAACGCCATTTTTCTATGTGTCAAGGGCCGTAACTCTAAAACGGCTAGGTCAATTTGACTGGTTATCGAACTTGACCTAGATCTCGTAGCCTTACACATTTTCATGAGGTTTGGTGAAGATCCGATGACAAATGCTTGAGTTATTGAGCGGAAACCAAAAAAAAACGCCATTTTTCTATGTGTCAAGGGCCGTAACTCTGAAGCGGCTAGGTCAATTTGACTGGTTATCGAACTTGACCTAGATCTCATGGCCTTACACATTTTCATGAAGTTTGGTGAAGATCCAATGACAAATGCTTGAGTTATTGAGCGGAAACCAAAAAAAACGCCATTTTTCTATGTGTCAAGGGCCGTAACTCTGAAGCGGCTAGGTCAATTTGACTGTTTATCGAACTTGACCTAGATCTCATGGCCTTACACATTTTCATGAAGTTTGGTGAAGATCGGATAAACACTGCTTGAATTATTGAGCGGAAACGAATCCGGACGGACGGACTGACGGACGGACTGACGGACGGACTGACGGACGGACTGACGGACGGTGCGATTTTAATATGCCCCCGAACCATCGGTTCCGGGGGCATAAAAAACTAGCCTGTTCAAAATGATAGATGGAAAGGTTTGCCAACATCAAATTCTATCAACAGCCGACAAACTTTACCCGATTATAAAATGGAAGTTAGAAAAAAAAAAAAAAAATTTCTAGGGCTCTTTTCAGCTGTTAGGCCGCTCAAGCACCCTTTGACATTTTAACTCCCCTGGTCATTGGGCTACATATTAAAACCTACACTCGTGTCTCCCTGGGGAGACTATTTCTCTCCTGTGGGTGTGGCAGCCAACATCGATATGCGGCGCCCAGGAATAGACACTGCCCTCGCAGGTACCATTTTACACCATGGTGGAGTGGAGCATATGTGGGTCTCGCTCAGAGAAATTAACCAGTGGTCCAGATGGGGATTGAACCCGAGACCTCTCAATCCCGAAGCGCGCGCCCTACCTCTAGGCCACCGCTCCCCACTAGAAGAATGGATTTTGAGGAAATTTCCATCAGTTTACTATAATATGTTGAAAGGATCAATGTATTTGCTGTGACATAACTGTCTAATGTTTTAGAGAGGACAGGCTCAGCCTGTCTTCATGCAATGCAAGGAGAATTGCATTACCAGTATCAAATGTTATACAGATGAGAGACAACAAAATACCTCATCAGATTATCAATAGAAATCCAGAAAGAGGAATTTTAGCAGATGTCAAATATTTGGAGATGATAGAGGAAGCATGACAATTTGAAGAAATTAAATCTATGTCCGTGATACACAAGAAATGAGATATCTGAAAGGTCAACCTTACTTTAATGTAGAAGTGTTCTATTTAAAGTGTCAACTCAATTTAAACGTTCAGCCAATATAACTTAATACCGGTATGAGAGTTGAGACATCGATATTTTCTGAGCACATCTACCTACGTAACTCCTAAAACTTTAATGCCAGTCACCAGAGGTAGGAATTATAGCATACATCATAGAATTTATCTTATTTATGTATGCAGCTAGTGGCTCAACAGTGGCCATATCAGGTCGAACCCTAGCCGGGCCCTGCCAGGGTTCAAACCTTCACCCTACGGGGCCTTATTCACCAAAGCTATAAGTCTAAAATTCAGACTTAGACTTTATATTGCCAAATGTTCTAATTGCTCTCATGTTGTTATAAATGTACCGGTTTTGATATAAATTTGTAAACATGTTCAGTAGGTAACCACAGATAATCAGATACAATTCCACATGGTTAAATCTAATTGTAAAGAAATGGCAGTGATTATAAATGTTGTCAATTTTAAGTCTAAATTTAAGATGTTGGTGAATAAGGACCCTGCTCTAAAGGTAGATACATAAAGCCACAAAGCTGAGGAACATGGTATCTTATTTTCATGTCTTAGTTTGGTATGCTTTTGTGTGCATTGCTGTTGTCAGCTGCATGCTATTCGAGGCGTGCCCACAAGACTGTAGTTACTGCATATAAATAAAGAAGGACTTCCTACAGTACTGCAGGCACCCCTCGTATTGCAAAATTAGTTCCAGAAGTTTCATATGAATTGACTGTCGCAAAATTAGTTCCAGACGTTTCATATGAATTGACTGTCCCTTTCAATAGGGGTGACACTATAATAAACAAACTTTACTATGATTAACAAATACCAATACATGTACATCTAACACACATAAAATGATAAATAGCGTATGCACATGCAGTCTTTAGCATGAGATTCTAAAGACCTGAACATCTCGGCAATTATTGCAATGCAAGTACCATACAGAATCAAAGTACTGAAGACACTGATATTTTCAATTTGAGCAAATTCATCCAATTAAAGCGAGGTACCCGAGACAGCATACACTGGAATAGGCTCAATGGGTAGAAAGGAATTTGATTTGCGCAATCAACACCAAAGAATGGAAAGGTTAATGGAAAAAAGGATTTTGAAGCAATTATACAGATATGTACAACGTAAGCACTTTCTATGGTTATTCAAATGTAGTGCCTTTCATATATTATTACTTCTTACATATCGATGGCTTAGAACAAAAAGGTCATAACTACAAAATCAATATATTGAGAAAACAAGTGAAAACTGTCTGTAATTTACTCTTTGCCTCTGGGAAAACAAGTTTTTTTAAACTTCATTTTGGTCAACATGACAATTTCCGATTTTCATGAAAATAGGCTCATAAGAAGTGCCCTGTGAAGCAGATTTCAAATATGTATGAGTCTTATAAGGTCGTAAGTAGTAGTTACAACCTCATTCTAAGCCAGCGATTTGTGTTATTAATCTTATTCAATTGAAGAATAAGGAGTCCAATCTTGGATTTATCCTTATCACCAGTGTATGTACCAATGGGTTAATATGGTGAGATATGATTCAAATTCATTAGAAAATCAGCTAATAATTAGAAATACTGGCCAGTACACTGTCTTGCCATGGGAAAAATATTTGTTTTGTATGAACATAATCAACCATTTTAAAGTGTACCTTTATTTTTATTTTTTTAATTGATCATATATTTATAGCAAAAAGGGTACCAATGTATATAAGCATGCTGGTCTGGTTACTTAACATCCCAAAAGCTTCAACCTACACTTAAACCACAGTGGTGTACATTCTGGAATGCACACATGCTGGCCTGGTGTTGGGCATGGACAAGCAATTTGAGAAACTCATGTGAAGCACTTAAACCACAGTGGTGTACATTCTGAAATGCACACATGCTGGCCTGGTGTTCGACATGGACAAGCAATATCAGAAACTCATGAGAAGCACTTAAACCACAGTGGTGTACATTCTGAAATGCACACATGCTGGCCTGATGCTTGGTTAGAACAATAGTTTCTGAGTTTCAGATTTTCAGAAACTATAAATATAAAATTACTTAAATTACAGTGGTGTATTTGATGTTACTATATATAATAACAGGCCTACATACTGGCTGAGTGCATTGGACAAACTGTAACCTATCCGAACATCATTGTTCTTAATATTGAACATAGAGTAAAATAATTTAATTTCAACTTCCAAGTTTATTACAAAAGTATAAACTGTCTTGCCATAGAAAAATATTTGTTTTGAATGAACATAATCAAACATTTTAAAGTGTACCTTTATTTTTTTATTTTCAATCATATATTTATAGCAAAAAAAATGGTAACAATGTATTATAAGCATGCTGGTCCAGTTACCTAACATTCAAAAAACTTCAACCTACACTTAAACCACATTGGTGTACATTCTGAAATGCACACATGCTGGCCTGGTGTTGGGCATGGACAAGCAATTTCTGAAACTCATGTGAAGCACTTAAACCACAGTGGTGTACATTCTGAAATGCACACATGCTGGCCTGGTGTTGGGCATGGACAAGCAATTTCTGAAACTCATGTGAAGCACTTAAACCACAGTGGTGTACATTCTGAAATGCACACATGCTGGCCTGATGCTTGGTTGGACCAATAGTTTCAGAGTTTTAGAAACCATAATGTGAATTATTTAAATCACAGTGTTGTGTTTGATGTAATAACTGGACAAACTGTCACCTAACTGAACATCATTGTTCTTAATATTGAACTTAGGAATGATACATAGAGTATAATAATTTAATTTCAACTTTCAATTTTATTACAACAGACAAAAGTAATTATGCTTTACCAACAAGACAATAGTTTTCAAGACAATGCAGTTAACAAACTAGCATTGCTAATTGCCAAATCATTTTTGTCAAAGCTAATATCATGCATTTCAAGCAGATCACACCAAATTAAACTATTGGTCCACAACAGGCAATATGATTGGATATCCCTATCCTCCAATTAAATAAGATAAAAAAATACCAATATGAAAGAAGAAATATTACCCAAAAGTTGATGCATAAAATAAATACCCAACCAACGCTTATGTATACAATTACCATGAAAATCCTTTTTATCAGTCCTTTCCAGTCTTGCACTTATTCTTTTTTTAAACTATTGATTACATTTGCACATGTTTCTCAGCTGAGTGTCCACGCAAGGTGTCCCAACCAGATACAACCTAGATTGTATGGAGACGATTATTGTGACCTGACACAAGCTGACCTAGATTGTATGGAGACGATCATTGTGACCTGACACAAGGTGACCTAGATTGTATGGGGACGATCATTGTTACCTGATATAAGGTGACCTAGATTGTATGGAGACGATCATTGTGACCTGACACAAGGTGACCTTGATTGTATGGAGACAATCATAGTGACCAGACACAAGATGACCTACATTGTATTGCACTGAATGCAACAAACTGATGCATCAGTGGAGATGACTAGCTGTAATTACTGCACAATGTCTAAGTACAATAAGATGTGCATTTTCACACGTTATTCACTCGATGACATTGAAACTATCATGAAGCAATTGTATCTCTCAATAGATGTAAAATGACTGTACTATACAATATAGGTGAATTAGATCAGACAAGGACATTCAAAGGAAACTGCAATGTACACAAAAGCTCCGCAAACAGATATAAATAATTAAATGTAATAAAAAGTGTTGTCATATCAAACTGTGATTATGCTATGTATATTTTTGTTTGCTCTTTCATGATAAAAACAAAGGGTGGACATGAATAAATACTGATGTGCAAAATTAACCCAAACCTACACAGTTACAGCAACATTGCTAACTTTGAAATTCATACATAAATAACCATAAGGGGGGGGGTAATAATGAATGATTATTTTTACAGGTTGACAATAACTGCAAATCTGCATATCAAGCCTTATTGACTGGCAGTTTAAAAAGACAACACTAATAAAACAAAAAATCTTTACATTAAATCAAAGTTGACCAAACAGCTTGCATGTAACTATATTATTACAATTACTTTTCTTTACAGCACAATTTGAGGAGGGAGAAAATAAGCAGGTGTGACTCAAAGACATAAAGATAAGTTCAGAGGACCTATTACTATTAGATAATTGCTGAAGAGAGATTCACTTGAGAGGTTATTGCTGAAGAGAGCGTCACTCTGGAGAGGTTGTTGCTGAAGAGAGGGTCACTCTGGAGAGGTTGTTGCTGAAGAGAGATTCACTTGAGAGGTTATTGCTGAAGAGAGGGTCACTCTGGAGAGGTAAATGCTGTAGAGGGTCACTCTGGAGAGGTTACTGCTGAAGAGAGGGTCACTCTGGAGAGTTTATTGCTGAAGAGAGGGTCACTTTGGAGAGGTTGTTGCTGAAGAGAGGGTCACTCCGGAGAGGTTGTTGTTGAAGAGAGGGTCACTCTTGTGAGGTTGGTGCTGAAGAGAGGGTCACTCTGGAGAGGTTATTGCTGAAGAGAGGGTCACTCTGGAGAGGTTATTGCTGAAGAGAGGGTCACTCTGGAGAGGTTGTTGCTGAGGAGAGATTCACTGGAGAGGTTATTGCTGAAATGAGGGTCACTCTGCATAGGTTATTGCTGTTGAGGGAGTCACTCTGCAGAGGTAATTGCTGTAGAGGGGGTCACTCTGCAGAGGTTATTGCTGTAGAGAGGGTCACTCTGCAGAGGTAATTGCTGTAGAGGGGGTCAGTCTGCAGAGGTAATTGCTGTAGAGAGGGTCACTCTGCAGAGGTAATTGTTGTAGAGGGGGTCAGTCTGCAGAGGTAATTGCTGTTGAGGGAGTCACTCTGCAGAGATTATTGTCATGCAAGTCAAGGACTGGATAGCAGTAAAAATGCTTTTTTCATTTAATGGTAGTAAATCAACACAAATAGACTGAAACCATAATGTTTGTTTCAGTGAAAGTAATGTTCATGCCATGTGTCATTCACCGATCCCCGATATAAATGTTTACCAAGTCAGCGAAAAAAACAAAAAACGGATCAATGATTTTCTTTGCACAATTTCTCTGCAATTTGCCGTCACTGATTTCAAAAAATTCTCATTAGTGTTTAGATATAATTTGCACTCAATAGGCAGATCAGATGCTTGGGAATTAGCGTCCTTTGATATTTCCACTTATGATTTTTAATGAAGAGATGTTCACTCTGCAGAAGTAATTACTGAAGAGAGGGTCACTCTGGAGAGGTTGTTGCAGAAGAGAGGGTCACACTACAGAGGTAATTGTTGAAGAGAAGGTCACTCTGGAGAGGTTGTTGCAGAAGAGAGGGTCACACTACAGAGGTAATTGTTGAAGAGAAGAGAAGGTCACACTGCAGAGGTAATTGTTGAAGAGAAGGTCACTGTGCAGAGGTTGTTGCAGAAGAGAAGGTCATTGTGCAGAGGTTGTTGCAGAAGAGAGGATCACTCTTGAGAGGTAATGACAACGTTTGTTTCAGAAAAATTGAAGTTCGTGCCGTGAGTAACTCACTGATCACTGATACAAACACGAAAATAATTTTCTTTGCACAATTTCTCCACAATTTGTTGTCACCGATTTCAATGAATTCTCATTAGCATTTAAATATCATTTGCACTCAATAGGCAGATCAGATGTTATAGAGTTAGTGTCCTTTGATATTTTCACTTAAGATTGCGACTGTACTATTGATTAATAATTAAATATTGCCACTAGACTAGGCAGATATGAATATAATAATAATTTAGACATCTAAAGCAACCAATCTGTGTCAAGCAGTGCCTGGTGGTATTCATCTCAAACAGCGACATTTCTGTACCAACAAAATAGTGAAAAATTAGCTGTCTCCACTGGGAATTGAACCCAGGTCCCTGGATTGGCTGATCCAGTATGGTACCACTACACTATAGAGACAACATTATTCTACACAACTTCTTGGACTTATGACATCAAAGAACATCAAACAACAAGAAATATCACATGAACACCTCCCAAACACTGCTTGTCACTAAGTGGTAGTAATAGATGTCTAAATTATTGATTTTCATATATTCCTAGTCAAGTGGCAATGTTAAATTATGAAGTAATACTACTGTTACAATCATAGTGAAAATATCAAAGAACAATAACTCTCTAAAAACTTTTCTGACTATAAAGTGCAAAATGATATTCAAATACTGATGAGACTTCATTGAAATCTGACCAATCAATTCAGAGAAATAGCACAGATAATATATGTCAGTGTAATATTACTGTTCCACAGAGGAAGAGAGGGTCACACCGCATAGGTAATTGCTGAAGAGAAGGTCACTCAGCAGAGGTAATTACTGAAGAAAGAGTCACTCCGCAGAGGTAATTGCTGAAGAGATGGTCATTATAGAGAGGTAATTGTTGAAGAGAGAGAGAGAGTCACTCTTGAGAGGTAATTGTTGAAGAGAAGATTACTCTGGAGAGCTTTATTGCCAAACATAGGGTCACTATGTGGAGAGTTAATTGTTGAAGAGAGGGTCACCCTGCAAAGGTTATTGCTGAAGAGAGTCACTCTGGAGAGGTAATTGCTGAAGAGAGAGAGTCACTCTGGAGAGGTAATTGCTGAAGAGAGGGTCACTCTGGAGAGGTAATTGCCGAAGAGAGAGAGAGAGTCACTCTGGAAAGGTAATTGCTAAAGAGAGAGTCACTCTGGAGAGGTTATTGCTGAAGAGAGAGTCACTCTGGAGAGGTTATTGCTGAAAAGAGAGTCATTCTGGAGAGGTAGTTGTTGTAGAAGGGGTCACTCTGGAGAGCTTTATTGCCAAACAGAGGGTCACTATGTGGAGAGTTAATTGTTGAAGAGAGGGTGACCCTGCAGAGTATATTGTTGAAGACAGATCACCCTGCAGATGTAATTGCTGAAGAGAGTCACTCTAGAGAGGGTATGACAAAGTTAGTTTCAGTAAAAGTAAGGCTCAACAAAAACGAAAAATTATTTTCTTTGCACAATTTCTCTGCAATTGTTGTCACCGATTTCAAAGAATTCTCATTAGCATTTAAATATCTTTTGCACTCAATAGGCAGATCAGATGTTATGGAGTTAGTGTCCTTTGATATTTTTACTTAAGATTGTGACTGAACTATCAATAAATAATTAAATATGGCCACAAGACTATGCAGATATGAATATAATAATAATTAAGACATCTAAAGCAACCACTATGTGTCAAGCAGTGACTGGTGGTATTCATCTCAATCAGTGACATTTCTGTACCAAAAAAAATAGTGAAAAATTAGCTGTCTCCACTGGGAATCGAACCCAGGTCCCTGGATTGGTTGATCCAGTATGGTACCACTACACTATAGAGACAACATTATTCTACACAACTCATTGGACATCACACAACAAGAAATATCACATGAACACCCCTCAAACACTGCTTGTCACTGAGTGGTAGTAATAGAAGTCTAAATTATTGATTTTCATATATTCCTAGTCAAGTGGCAATATTAAATTATAAAGTAATACTACTGTTACAATCCTAGTGAAAATATCAAAGAACAATATCTCGCTAAAAACTTTTCTGACTATAGAGTGCAAACGATATTCAAATACGAATGAGATTTCTTTGAAATCTGATCAAACATATCAGAGAAATAGCACAGAAAATATATATTAATGTAGAAAAAGAGCTATAATAACTCCTATAATATACTGTAAATCACTTTATATTCATGAGAACTTTATTTCGCGATTTTCAGTTTCCAACTTAATTTGCATAATATCAATGCACAACAATGTCTTGTTCGTCTGGATTATATTCACTTTTGAGGGTTTTTTTCAGATATGCCTTATGTTGTGAAAGTTAATTTTCGCAAAATGATGAATTCGCGATGAGTGCCAATCGCGAAAATTAAACCACCGCCAATAATACCAGATTTGCAGTAAATTCAAATGGATATCTGCTAATGTGGGGAGCGGTGGCCCTGGTTTCCGGTTTAAATTCCCTGAACAATACCAACATGCTCCACTCCACGATGGTGTAAAATGGTACACATGAGGGCAGCGTCTATTCCTGGGCGAAGCAGACTGATGTTGGCTTCCACACCCACAGGATAGAAATAGTCTCTCCAGGGAGACACGAGCGCAGGCTTCCTTAGTTAGCCCAAAGACCAGGGGAAGTTAACATGTCAAAAGGTGCTTGAGCAGCCTAACAGCTGAAAAGAGCCCTAGAAAATTGGTAACTTAACTTATATGCGATGAAATACAGTATATAGTTGCTGAGAAATAGAGCAGACAAATAAGTGTGAAAAATCGAAGGGCCATAATTCCCTTAAAAATTCTGACAATATACACAACTGCAGGGGTTTTTCTCCTTATATAACAGAGGCCTGTAAAAGGCTACTTCCCAATTGGAAATTTCTTTAAAATCATGCAGTTTTCCCAAAAATCCCAAGTTATACCTACTTTTTTGTTTCCCAAAACAGGAAATACACTGATATTTTTCCCAAAATTAAGAGGCTAAGGCCCCTTCCCAATTTTTGGAAAAAAGGCCCTGAACTGAACTGATACTTATACAAAAATGGAACAGACACATTTTTTGTGTAGTGAAAAAACAAAGGGCTTTTGCTGCAACTGGGCAGTTTTTTCCAGTTATATTAGGTGGCCACTAGACCCCACAACATTTCTTAATTTATCCTAACCAGGACAATCTTACATATGCAGTTTATAAAGAACAAGAAGCAATGCCATCATTATGCAAATATTCATGAAAGATTCTCAAACCCCGATTGATGTGAAAAAAATCTAGAAAACTAACCAATGGACTATAGATAACTTTTGATTGAATTTTTTAACAGAAATTATCTCAATAATATTTTATTGCTAAAAATGAAATCTTACATGGGATTAAAAAATAAAATAATATTTGGTAAATTCATTAGAAACAAGACAAGCCGCTGTAAATTATGTTTCTCTTAGTACATTCCTTTATTAGATCATAAAAGACTGATAAAATGATATTTTTTAAGTACTACTATAGTTAATTATTTAAGTGATATTACTGTTCAAAGTGACCATCACTGTTTTGTAAAACACAACAACCAATGATTTCTTAACAATGAAAAAGGATCAATCTTCCAGTTATAACTAAATAAAACTATTTTATATAACAGTTCTATTCCTATGGAACATAGTTGCAAAACAATAAAATCCTTTTTTCTGCTGGGTCATAAATTAATTTTGTCTTGTGTATACCCTAAGGAAAACATTTGTAGAAGAGTAATTGTTAACTTTCTAAACATTTTTCTTGTTTAAACAATTTTCTTGACTGTAATTTATTTATCAAGTATAACAGTATTTATAACTTTAAAATTTCAAAATAAATTTGCCATAAATGCAGATGTTTGACAGTTTTTTGACAGACATGTGGAGATCAAGAAATGTCAATGGTGTGTATTATTTATTATTATCATTAGAATTGTTCAATTCAGTTGAATTCAACTATTATTATTACTGTTATCAATATTATTATTTGCAGTAGTAGTACTTTTATCATTATTATCATTATAATTATTATTATTATCATTTTTATTATTATTATCATTATTATATTATTATTTTTATTATTATTATTATTATCATCATCATTGTTATTATTATTATATTATAATCATCATTATTAGTGCGCATGCGTGAAAATGGACGATCGAAAATTTTGCGGACTGTGATAAAATTGGATTATATTGGATTTCAATAATAAGTGAGGAATTATTATATGACTTTGTACAAATGTGAGTAGCAAATAGACCTGTTAATCAAACTATATATCGCAATCTGCTACAAAGCGCACCATTTTAGAAGAAAAACGACATTGGTCAACAGCCCTTTGTTCGGAAGTGGCGCGATTCTTTGCCGCAATTTAAACACTCAAAAGTTTATTATATGAAGTGTGTATACTGTAAGATATGATAATGGAATGTAATGTATATGAACTTGTAATCCATGACGAGAAAGAGAAAAACGAGTAATAGAGGCTCTCCAAGTGATCGTGAATCTGAACGAAAACGAGCAACAATGCAAAATCAAAACATGCCTTCACCTGACGTTTCACCTGGACAACAAGCAAATATGCTTAATCTTCAAAATATGTCAACTATGCCATATATATTACCACCGGGGCTCAACTATGCCCCACAAGGGACGATACCAAGTATGCCATGTACACCGTTATACAATCAAGGCCAATCAATGATGCAAAGTCAACATACTCCACAACCTGCAGTGAACAGTATCGAATTGGTCATGACGGCCATTCTTCAAAGGTTAGACTCTGTTGATTCAAGATTATCTAAATTGGACACAATTGAATCAGCCATGACTAATATTACTCTGAGAACCGATACAATAGAACAGAAAGTAAAAAACCTTGAATCAAAGATGCTGGACGTTGAAAAGAGTAGACACCATGATTCAGACAACTTTGAAAAACTACAACAACAACAATCCGAAATGAACGAAGCAATCAACAAAGTGAAAAACATGCACGAGCAGAATTCGGTGAAAAATAATGAGGAGATCCAAAAATTAAGACAACTACAACAACAACAAGATGAATTTAAAAATAACCTTATATTCTATAAAATCAACGATAGTGCCGACGAAAACGATGACACGTGCAAGGAAAATGTGCTTGAATTTATTCAAGAATATATGAAAGTACCACGCGCAGTTGAAACAATTAAGATAGAAAGTGTTAAACGATGGGGAAACTACAGAGATGACAAAATCCGACCAATTCAAGTTGTTTTCGAAAGTTTCGAAGACAGGGAAAACGTAAGAAAAAATGCAAAGAATCTCAAAGACACTAACTATGGTGTTAGCCAACAATATCCCAAGGATGTGCTTTCAAAGAGACAAAAGTTAGTGAAAGTGATGAAAGCGGCTAGAAACGAACAGAAACGTGCATACATCAATTATGATACTTTATATATAGACGGAGAAATTTACACGGAAAAGGTATAGGACGTCTGTGGGGGCAACTTAAAAACATTATGCTGGAACATCGTGGGTTTCAATTGTGCTAAAAAAGAGGATAAAGACTTTACTGAATTAATATCAAAATATGATATAATATGTCTGTCAGAGACGTGGACAAGTAAAACAAGTGACATTAAACTATCAGGATTTGATAAACCGTTCCATTCATATAGGCGATTTATCAACCGTAGAGCACGTCGAAAAAGCGGTGGATTAATTATATACGTTCGCAATGATATAAAAAATGGTGTCAATCTCATAAAAAATGATATCGACTACATAATGTGGCTAAAACTTGATAAAAACTGCTTTCATAATGACAGTGATTATTATATGTGCTTCACATATATAGCTCCAGAAAATTCGCCAATACATGCATTATACGATGTTGATACGTTAGAAAAACTAGAAATTGAAATACGACATTTCCAGGAATTGGGGCACGTGATACTTCAAGGAGACTTGAACTCGCATATTTCAAATAAAAATGACTATGTGCAAAATGTTTATCAGCTCGATGAATATGAACTTAATCCATACCCAGGATCAATACCAATTAAAACCCGGAAATCGCAGGATAAAAGATCAAATCGTTTCGGTGATCAATTAATAGACCTATGTAAATCCGCAAATATACAATGCTTAAACGGTAGAGTGACAGGCGATCAAGAGGGTAGATACACGTGTTATACTGCAAATGGACAAAGTACTGTAGATTATGTCATAACTATAGCAGTAATATGTTTGACCGCATTACTAACTTTAAAGTGTGTGATTTCAACAGATTTTCAAACCATGCACCCATTGTATATGATTTAGCGATAGGAATACTACAAACAGAACCAGTTAGCTGTAATACTTACCGCATTAAATATAATCAACAACATAAGCAAGAATTTGTTAATTTAATAAAAAGCGATATACATGTACTAGATAGTATAATGTTGGAGGACAATATAGATCGCTCAAGTGCAGATGAATTGGTGAAACAATTCACCTCATTTATTACAGACAGAACAAATGATTATTTCAAAAAGAAAGTAACAATTAAGAACGAATCATACTTTACTGAAATGAATATGAACGAAAGAAAAAAATGGTACAATGAGGAATGTGCTAACAAACGGAACCAGTACCAAACAGCACTGAACCAATTCAATTGTGTTCATTCTTTTGAAAAAAGAGAGAAATTATTGCGAACGAAAAAAGACTATAAATATTGCTGCGCGAAATACAGATGGAAATTCAACCGCGAACGATGTTTGTCGATGAATGACATGCGTAGAAAGTCACCAAAAGAATTTTGGAAATTATTCTCGAAATCGACAAAATCAAACGCTGCTGATGTTAAAACCGAGGATCTATACAAATACTTCCAGGAATTAGCATCGTCAAACAACGATGATATTGACAATGATGTACGCGAATTCATGAATGATTATGATTTGAATACGGATACGATTGACGATCCGACATTTAGTGAACTCAGCGCGCCAATCACGAGAGAAGAAATCACCAAGGCTACAAATTGTTTAAAAACTGACAAAGCGTGTTCAATCGATGAAATACTGAGTGAATACTTGAAAGACTGCATTGATATACTGTAACCATATATTGAACGCTTATTCAACGACATACTGGAAAGGGGAGACTACCCGTCTCTCTGGTCGACTGGAGTCATCATTCCTGTGCATAAGAAAGGCTCAAAGTCATCCCCAACAAACTATCGTGGAATAACGCTTGTAAGTTGTTTTGGTAAACTATTATCGACTGTAATTAATAATCGAATAAAATTGTGGGCGACGAATAACGATATTATAACTGATGCACAATTTGGATTTAAGCAAAACCATAGCACTATAGACGCAATATTTATTTTAAATTCGTTGATTGGAACATATATTAACCAGAAGAAGAAGTTGTACGCCGCGTTTGTGGATTTTAAATGTGCATTTGACACTATAAACAGATCATACATGTGGTACAAACTTATGAAAGCTGGGGTCGATGGGAAGATTTTGAGATTAATGAGATCTATGTACGCGAATGTTAAATCAGCTGTTAAACATCTTGGAAATTTATCCGACTTTTTTAATAGTGAAATTGGCTTATTACAAGGAGAAATTAATTCACCAATATTATTTTCACTTTTCTTGAATGACATCGAACACTCACTACATGAAAATATAGCAGACGGATTAACTGTAGAGCAATTATCCATATACTTATTGATGTTTCGCGGATGACGCTGTTATTCTTAGTGAAACACGTGACGGACTACAGCGATCGCTAGATCAACTAGACAATTATTGTGAAAAATGGGACCTAACCGTAAACGTCGAAAAAACAAAAATTGTTGTATTTCAAAAAGGTGGGAAGCACCGAGCAGACGAACAATGGACATACAGAGGTCAAGTAATTGAAATTGTGAATAATTTCAATTACCTCGGATTCACCTTCTCCAGTGGTGGGTCGTTTATACCGGGAACCAAAGTACTGGCAGATAGAGCAACTCGATCCATGGGAGCGCTATTGTTTCTCACAAAAACTATCGAAACACCCATTCACATTTCTTTTAATTTATTTGATTCATATATTAGCTCAATATTAAACTACTCATGTGAAGTTTGGGGTGCTACAAGCGGAGAGACTTTGGAACGGATACAAAGGAAATTTTGTAAAAGACTATTACACGTAAAACAATCGACAAATAATTATGCATTGTACGGCGAGTGTGGCCGTTATCCATTATTGTTGACCAGAAAGTTACGTATTATAAAATACTGGCTACGAATAAACTCTAATAATTGTGATAATGTTATACTAAAACGAATATACGATATGTTGCTACGAAACGCCGAAACTGACAATAATTGGGCGTACAGAGTGAGACGCATTTTACAAGAGACTGGTTTCTATGATGTTTGGACATTTCCAGAATCAGTGAATCATAAATGTTTTATAAATGTACTTATGACCAGACTTAAAGACATTTATATTTCACAATGGAACAAAGTGGTTAGAAATAGTAGAACTCTTGTGTTATATAGTAGTATCAAAGATAATTTTGTACTATCAGAATATTTGAATAGAATAACAAATATCAAAATATGTTCTGCAGTAGCGAGAATACGGTTGTCATCGCACCCTCTGGCGAGTGAAACTGGTAAATTTAATAATATACCTAGAGAAGAACGTAAATGTATTTTATGTGACAAAAATGACATCGAAGATGAGTACCATCTCATAATTATATGTCCAGTGTATACGGATATTAGAAACGTATATATAAAAGTATACTTTCGGAGAAATCCTAGCATGTTTAAATTTATACAGCTATTATCCTCAACAAATATAAAGGAACTTCACAAACTTGGTACATTTATAAATAAAGCCCTTGATATACGACGCTCGATTTTATATTGATTGAATGTTGTGTTCATGTAATACTCATGATACTATGATACTTGCATATTTAATGTCAGTTAAAAATATGTGTTGTCCCTTGACAAATTGATTAATTTATTGATTTAACATGATACTTGATATTTGTAAAGTGATGTGTGTATGCATGCATGTATGTAAATATTTATTGTATGTTGTTTCACAGTGATAAGATGTATTATGCTTAAGCCGAATAAACTTTTCTGTATTCTGTATTCTGATTATTATTATTATTATTATTCTGATTATTATTGTTATTATTATTATCATAATTATATTATTATTATCATCATTATTATTATCATCATTATTATTATCATTATTATCATTATCATTATCATTATTATCATCATTATTATTATCATTATTATTATTATCATTATCATTATTATCATTATCATTATTATTATTAAATGTATTTTTGATATTCAGCAACATTTGTATTTATATTTATTATGTCTTTGCCATATGTTTTTGAGTTTGTAATTGGTCAATAAAAATAACTTGTATTGTATCATTATTATTTGCTGGCCAACCTCTATGTAAAGTTTGACTATCATAGGACAAAGCATTCTCAAGTTATTTAACGCGAACCATTTAGTCTAAAAAAATTTGAAAAGGTCGTAGTGACCTTTGACCTACTGACCTCAAAATACTCCTGACCAACTTCCATATAAAGTTTAAATATCCTAATATGGTCAACTTTTTTTCTTTGAAAAATCAAACTAATAATATTACATAATTATACAGTAACTGACAGAGAAAAATTATTTTGCTATAAGGTTGTTCATTTATAATGAGGCAAAAAGTGAATTAATCTAAGAGTGAAAAGTTTAAAGCTCATGTATAGCATATATTGTTACTTTACAAAGTTTATAGGGTTAGGTGTTTCTGATTTCTGTGCTCAGTTGGTAATAGGTTGAGTGCTACCTTCCCTGTGTGATTTCCTCATATCTGGTTTGCCAGATCCGACTCCTTATTAGCAACAGGTAGTACATTGGCATAAAAAATGACTCATATCAAGGATTTTTTTCTGTAACAGAAATTTGATTATAACCAAGTCTGTTATAAGTAAGTTCCATAGTAAATTTGTTATAGTCCAGAAAACAATTATGACCTTTGAACTCAAATTGGGATATTCACCATGGTAGTATAGACAAAATGTTCACTGAGTCTAAACGAAACAATTTCCTGCAATTGCAAAAAGGCCTACATGTTGAATTATAAAGAATGGCAATAAGTCATACAGTGATCAGATTTACATGTGCTTTTAATTGCAAAAAGTCATAAATACAAGTAAATTTTAAGGTATCCCAATAAGCCACACAGTGATTTGGTTTTATGTTGTGCTTTATAACCACATATTAAAAAATCCTGCAAAAAATTAAATAAATCAACACTACCAACTCCCGATTAATTATATAATTTTCAACTTTATTAATTTTTTCAACACATTACTCTTGAATTTTAAGTGAATCAAAAACAAAAACTCCATGTATCCACCAGTCTGTTTACATGGTTTGGGTGCACACTGCATAACAACTCGAATGAATCAAATCTGATTTTTTACAATGTTTGAACAAATCTAGTGAGTTGAAGGTGTGATTTTACTTAGCGAAAACAAGGCAGATTTGAGACTAGTCACCTACTGAAAATTACACATGGGGACAACATGGTCTTGTGTACCAGAGTATAAACTTTTAAGGCACATATATAACCAAACCAGTGTCAACAGAGAGACCTTGGAAAAGTTTTGTAGTAGGTCCAAAAAGGAACACCATTGCAACTTGATGTTCAAAACTATGATAATTATGTAGTGAGTTAAAATTGTAGCTGCGGGACCATCTACAGTCAACCAGCGATATCCTATTTTATGCAACAGTATATTTTCTGTCTGTTGCTAAGCAGTAATAATTTATCCTAAATATAAATGTTTTTTAAATACAGTCTGCCGGTGATAACTCTAGCCTTTGCTTACATTAAAAAAATTAATAAAATGCATTTTTGGTGGTCATTTTTGTACACTCTTGTTAGAAATTACTTTTTATACATTTAATCATTTCAATCTATACTAAATATAATGCAATTCTTGGAAAACTGAAACCTTGACATTTTTGGTATGCATGATGAAACTGATATCAAATATTAATTTAAATAGCTTTATGAAGCATGCATGGCAATGTCCTACAAGTAAATGGAGTGAAAACTGCATATAAACTTCATTTATTTGAGCAACAAAAATTTCCTGCATTTTGTTGCCTTAGATAGGTACACGTTGCCAGAGCTACAGATAAGGTTTTAGTCGATTGGATATTTTACCCCCAAGTTTCAATTTTGATTGGGTTCTCACAAATTTTATTTGGGTATTTAATCAAATTCATAGGGTAAATGATCTTTTATGTAATGTTTTACACTATATTATCCTTTTCTTTTTGGGTATTTCAGATTTTCATTGCTTTTTCTTACTCCCTCCTCTCAAAATCAATTGGGTTTTTAAGAAAATTAATTGGGTAATTACCCCAATACGCAGTTTGTCTGTAGCTCTGTGTTGTATATAATTGATCACACTGTTATATTAGGTTTAATTTATTTCTGCATATTTTGTTAGTTCCTTCGATCATGACCATATACAAAGCATGGTTATTTCATGTGAAATGAAACAGCCTATTATAAATATTGTCCTAAATTCCTTTATTTATATTATCTCCAACTAATAATGTAATTTCATAATCATAATATTACTTAATTCACAAACAATTCACTGGTACAGTCACAATAAACATGTACACAAGTTTAGAATTGAATTGAATTGAAAATTGAATTGTAATTTTTTGTTTTCAGTTTGTTTTGCCTACAATATTTGTAGTTTCAATTGTTAATTAATTCTCTTGTAACGTTGTTTGTATATATTATTAAATGTCTCATATAAATGTTATTTGCATATATTTAAATATCTGATTTCTTTGTTATGTCTAATACAAGCTTGTAGCTTATGTTTATTATGTTAATCATAATCGACATTATATAAAGTTTATCTTATCTTATCTTATCTTAGAGGACACTTAAAATAATTTGAACACGCAACGAGTAAGCATCGGTTTGCATGCACATTTTTAAAGGTCGTGGAAATGACTGCATGACTAATGAGTCATTAGAAATCTCCAAGGATGAATTTTTGCAGGTGAAGAAGGTGTCATTATCATGTCGTTGACGTCAGACTTGCGGCGATTTTTGTTAGTATGTCTCATAAAATTGCTCATATCACAAGAACAGCGCTGTGCATGTTTGTAAAATTTGGTCATCATATTTAAATAAGACAGAAGTTATGGTGTGAAAATTTCCATGGTTTTACTGACATTCAAAAAAATCCACGATTTTTTAGCATCAGTGACATTATTTTTGGATATACCCACGTATACGAGGTGCTTAACCAAATTCACAGCAGCATTAGGCATTCAAACTTTAATCAATCACAACAAACACACAGCTAATTGTATCATTGATAAAGAATAAAATGAAAAATATCGTAAAATTTATATAGGTATATAGAAAATTTTCTCAAATGCATCGAATTTCAACATATTAAAAAGCAAAAAAGCTCAAAGGATAGGAATATTAAAGTGTATAAAGCCATATCTGACAATAATTTTTAAAATTGAAAAACTGAAAAACAATTATGCTTTCATATCCATTAGATCGATCATGTTGGGCTTCAGCATAAACAGAAACTCTCTCTGTGATTTATTGGACATGCAAATTGTCCGTTTTCATACGAAAGTGTTCTAGAACACGTACCCTATGTCGATGGTTGAAATTATAAGAATTGTCTATTTTTTCGACGAATGTTTCAAAGTACACGGAACCCATCCAAAGTTTTAATTTGCAATTAAGGTAGTCTAGTATCATACACAAAATGATGCAAGTAATTATTTTGATATTAAATAACCGTTAAGATATAGCTCTATACACTTGAACTAAATTTTGGGTCGATTACTACCAAAGCACGTGCAATGCATCATTGAACATCACAGAGATCTGGCAAAATCAATAACGGACAAATCCATTCTTTGGACTTTTTTTGACTGACACAAACTAAGAAAACCACAACTTAAGAATTTTATTCAATATTGTTGACCTAACTGAGTAAATAGTTCACTCAATAAGAAAGTCAAAAATGACAGATGAGCTAACAAAAGTTACAAGTACACACCATAGTTTTTGGTCAATTTTTGTTGAACAAAACCATTTAAAGATTAAAAGCTCAAATTATCTAGTATACTGGTTTCTTAAAAGTGAGAACATGCATTGGAAAGGTCTACTTGTCCAGGTACCCTCATTTTCAAAGTGTTTCACACAGTCTCAGGGTGAAAATATACAGAGCTTCTGGGAGTACCAACAACACATCTAGCAGTTACTGACTACATCAAGAACAGTCATTGGCACAACCGTATTTGAAAAATTGATTTAGATCCTTGATGACCAAGCAAGTCTTTTGATGGTTACACATGTGAGATTTAAAAAACTAGATTTTTATTAAAGTAAACACAGTTTCACTTAATTATGTTAAAGAGCAACTATATTTTATCAAGTTCAAACTGAAAGTTATAAACAATTATAAAAAGGTGTGTACTTATAACTTTTGTTGAGTGTACAGTCAGCCCTCGTTACATCACTGTTTGTCCCCACTGTTGTCAGTAAACTGGATTTTGCTAGGTTATAGTCCCTGACAGCAAGACTAGAATTTTGGTAGGAAGATTGTTTCACAGAACTAAATCCTAATTGTGCATGCATCATTTTTATATGATACAAAATTGCCATATTCTCCCAATCAGCAATATAAAATCATCAGAATTGAATGAAAATGATATTTAATTGATATAATTGTATTGGGAGAGCATTAAGTGAAAACTGTTCGAATTTAAAGGTGGCCAGATAAGTTTTCAATAACCTATATAATATTTAACACTTTATCAATAAAATGGTAACTAAATGCATTTTGTTATAAGGTTATCCTATCGTCATTAAACAATGATGAATTAATGAATCAAGACCAAAATATCGTTTGACATAGAATATGTGCCAACTTTCTATCTTGATATAGGATTATAAATTATAAGTGATGCTTAGAAAAAAATTCTTTGAGAAAAGACCAGTAATATGACAGGCTTGGTGTGAAAAATAGTCCCTGGTCAGCATCTGTATTTTGAATATGAATTAATTAGTAAACTATCAATCCCTTCTTCTTGTCGGTATACAAATATGACTTGATAATGTTGAAAAGAATTTGTCCCAAACAATTAGTTCATAAAAAGAAATTGTCGATATATTGAGTATCGTCGTAACGAGGGCTGACTGTATGTACAAGAGATGTTGAATAGCAAAGCTAAATACCAATTAAGGTTCACCTGAGCTCTGCCATCACTTCAATGACACAACAAGAAAATCTTATTCCATTGTTGACCTACCGAGTGATGATATAAGCACACATGTGCACACTAAACACATTTCACATGATGACGATTATATGGGTCGAAACACATTCAACTTAAAGGCCTTGCCCACAGGCTGCTTCCTTGTGCAGCGATTTTTTTTTGACAGCTGAACCAAATATTTGGCATGTTATTCATGACATTCGGGCCTCCACCATGTTAGTAACTAAAGTAATTCCAGTTGAAATCATTATTAGTCAACATTATTAAAACATATTCATTTTTATCAATATTACAAAACATTACCAAATGTATTGTATTAAGTCAGTACTTATCTTTTTCATGCTGCTGAATTCCGTCCATATAAGATGTGTAAATGCATTTGTCCATACTTACATACCAGTACTGGTTTAGTGGCTGCATATCTCATCATACAAGATCCATTAACGTCCATCATCTCATCTGTAATGCATGACAACAATTAATTTCTTGAAACCAAAACAGTCAAGGATTGATAACTGGAGATTTGTGCTTAGGGCAAGTTATATGTTAAAAAATTCTGAAGCCACTGCCACCCCCACCACCCCACCCTAGTTCCATCCTCGGCCATGACACTTTGTCATTTATTTCATTTATTAAATGCTTTTCAGTATTTCCCGCCTAACTAGAGATGAACTGGTTGGTGGTAATTAACCCAGAGGTCGCCTCGGGTGTATCAGTGCTGTACACTGGGCATGTTAAAGAACCTAGGAGTCTCGCGTGTATGGGTGCTGTACACCAGGCATGTTAAAGAACCAAGGAGTCTATTTCGGAATAGCTATGGCAACGAGCCCGGATTCCTTGTATCACACAACTGTCCCTTCTACTAGCTGTCTCATCAGCAAAATACAGGACCCAACTGAAAATCAGCGAAATCGCATTGTTTTGGCTTAACAAATCTTAAACATTTATATAAGAATCTATACTTATTCATCTAGAAGAACAATAATTGCACAATGTCGGTTTATTAGCTTTTCCACCCCTAAAATCAATTGGATGACCAACGCTATAAGATATCGACGGTGCCAAACCAAAACCACGTACCTTGATTTTGGCGCAAAAACTTTTTTTGCAGCATCCGCATCTGCTAGATTTCCCGCTCATTTCTGTCTAGTCGCCATTTAAATAGATAGCCAATCGCGTTACTTCAATACAGTCAGGTAAAAATATACCGTATTTTTATTGGATTAAAACAGATTAGTCCAAAATTCCGTATATGACAGTACAAACTCTGATTTAGTACAAGTCAACATATTCTTGTTCATGTCAGAGTTGATTTGGGTTCCAAATAGGATCATTTCGTTACAAGACATCGGTATTATTTCAACGGAGTAAATACGCTTTTTTTCATCTCCTGAAATGTTGTCTTTTTGCTGTTACAGGGTTTTGGTTTGGCACCGTCGATATATAATTTCACGTTGGAGTATATAAATACTGAGAAAAGCCGAAACCGAAACGGTAATACATAAAATTTGACTGGCATATTTTTTTTATTTAAGTTACTTACTGGTTTTTATCTATTGAATTCTTGTTGTGGATATTCCTCAGTGAAAACTGGTTTAATGGTCCCTCGAAATCAATCGAAATCCAAACTTTCTACAAAATAAAAAAATAACTGTCTTAAAACAAAAAACAATGTACATGACTGTATAGCGCAAGTAACAAATCAGTGTGAGTAATTTGTGATGGTGTGATAAATTATTGTAAAATCATTAATTTTTGTGGGGGATTAAATTTTGTGGATTTCCACAAATCAAATCCCATCAACCAATAATTATGGCCCTTTTATTTATTACCTGAAATGCAAAATCCACAAATTAAGGTCACATCAAAATGGCCATTTTTACCAAAACCACAAAATTTTGTCCCATTGAAATTAATTTTATGTGTGACAGTGTTTACAGTAAGTCATACTTTACTCCAAAATATATTTAATCAAAAATGGAGATTATGAAAACATACAATCAATGTTGAATCATAGGTATAGCTTGGCCAATTTGACAAGAGCCTGACCTTTGCACAATTTAACAGTTGATATATTTACGTTTATAACACCGACTGTATGTTTTCATGATCGGGGAGTATCACGAAGACGCTCGAGATGTAATACAAACACAAAATTGAAATACCACTATTGCACGATTTGCTTGCCAAAATTGATATATTCAAAGCAAGAACCTTGTAATATATTCTTGCATAAAGGTCAGGTTCAAGTCAATATAGCCAAGCTATAATATATCTACTGTAAACTTATGCTAATCAAATAAGGTCAGGCCCATGTCAAATTAGCCAAGCTGTATATACAGAAGAGAGATTATAACAGCCAATACTGTAAAATCATTCAATTTTGAACAAATTTTGCTGTTTTCGTAAAAAATACCATTTCAATGGGACGTTAATTCATGGATTTCGCATTTCAGGTAATAAATACTAGGGTTGTAACGGCATAGCGCGCTACATAAAACACCACAGACTTCAGTACTACAAGGTTTACAGTACAAAACTTCAACATTTGGGTACAGTTCGGTATAAGCTTTTTTATGAGCAAAAGAATATTCAGACAATGAAAACATCAGACATCCTACTGAGTATGTACAATTACCATGACATTGTATCACTCGTTTTGATTGTATTAAGATATGCTTCATTTTGCCGAAATTCATTCTAAAAAGTTGATAGGCACATAATAATTGCTGTTATAAAAGGAACAAATTCATTTTAAGTTAAAAAAATTATTTAAGCTGCTTTAAGAGAATATAATTACCATAGCAATATACAGTTGTTTAGTGTATAACGGATCACTAACGACATAATGGATGTTTATGAGGATATGCTTTATTTTTTCAAAATAAAAACTGTTGCAAAGGTTTGACACATTAATCGGTCAAGATTTACCAACATTTTTGGTATAAAACTCTTGATTAGTACACGAGTTATCTGATGACAGGGCAACATAGTCGATATGTCAATAGCGGATCACTTTGGTCTATAGCGGATCACTACATTATTTTCAATGGGAATCGACCCAAACCCTGTCAGATAAGACAAAACACAACCAGATATGTTCCGGTTAGTGTTGAGGCAAGTAGATTACATAACAAAGTCGCTTAAAATGAGTCAACATTTAATTTCTCCATCAACAAGACATAAGGACTACGACACTTACAGCAAATTAATGAAAAACAGCAATTAGTCCTGTATTAATATACACGAGTGTTATGTTACTATAACTTGAAAATGTGTCTATATGAATATTAATTTCTAAATATTTGTTGACCAAAACAATCATTGTGAATAAACAATGTACATGGTCAGTCAGTTGCATCATTGCCCCTCCCCCCACCACCGGGTGGGGCAGTGGACTGCCGGGTAAAACGGCCATTGAATGTTTGAAAAACTTTCTCCAAACAAATACCCTGGGGACAATTTTAGTTGTCAGTGGGCTGGGGAAATACTAGTCCAAGCTTCTTAGACGATGATTATTCCATTTCAGTGATTATTCCAATTCATCGACATCAGTCAATAAAAGATCATTTAGTTATGGTACCTGTAACCCAGAACTAGGGAAATACTTGATATTTTACCATCAGTTGTCCCCGGTCGTGCCAAGGAGGTTTTTACAACCCAAAAAAAATCCCGGTCCATCCCCTGGGGTGGGGGCATGCATGCAACTGTCTGGTGCATAACACAATTGTCACATGTTGATATAGTGGCAGACAGGTCGCAATATTCAACAATTTCTGACTAAATTTGTTAAAAAGTCAGATTTTCTGCTGGTCTTATAAAAAATCGCTTAAATACTTGCACCAATACAACTCACCAGCACATTGAAACTCGACCTAGATTCAATCAGCCACCAAGATCTATGGCTGCCATAATGTGGACCATAAAAGCAGACCAACATCCAAATAAAATGTTTCTTCTGACCGACTGCTACATGGTAGACTTGATTTTACAACAAATTATACACCTTGTAAGAAATATCGTTATTGTATGTACTTTACTCACATCATAATCCGCTTCAAATGTCCAAAATGTAACAAATTCCAACGGAAAACACAGTAAATAGTCACTTTTTTGTTTTTCATAAATCGTCCCGCACAAACGACGCCTATTTCTGCGCATGTACACATCACGTGATTGCTAAACACTAAACCATTCTGATCACCCCGGTGTTGATGTATTGAGCACGTGTTTTCGACAGTGACTTGTAGTCAAACACCATTACACGACATATTAACGAGTAAATATAGATAGAATTATATACAACCATGAGGTGTGAACATTTACACAAAAACGAGGGTCCGACATACAATTTGAAAAGCCTTTAGAAATAGTTTTTTTTATAAATATTTATTTTCGTCTTGTAGCAATAAAATGTGTAGGCCTACTGTACTGTATTTGATAGAGCAGATACACTTCAGTTATTAATTACTGTGTAATAATTATATTCCTCCTCATCATAGATATACAGCTAGTAATTATTTAAAGTCCGCCGGTGATAACGCTAGCCTAAGTAAAGAAAAGGTGTTTTTTTAAACACTTGCTCGATACCCCACCTGGTACTTATGCACAAGTCAGTTGCATCCACGCCCCACCCCCGGGGATCCATGGGGAAACAGCCGTTTTTTACTGTCAACTTCCACGCACTGCCGGTGAAATGTTTGGATTTTTCTCCGAACAAACACCACGGGACAATATTAAGTTGTCAGGGGCCGCAGAAATACCGGGTATTTCACCAGTCAGCTGTCCCTCGCAGGGCCGTTTTCACAACCCAAAAAGTAAAGATCCCGACACACCCCCGAGGGCGAGGGCCGTGGATCCAACTGACTAGCGCATAAGTACAATCCAGTTTATGTATTCCTGTCCTGTAAAAGGAAGAAGATACACATACGTCGTCAAAGTTTGTGCAATCTTTACAGGCATTTTATCGTATATAGCGCCTTATTTTGTGCATACATTTTGTGCCTAACTAATTTCAATCCAATTCAGGACGGGGCTGTTGCCTTGAGGTAGTGAGACTCAGAGTGCGTATTGTGATCGAGAGGTCCGGGTTCAATCCCAGCCAGCATGCACCATCAAGATTAGAATTGAAAGATCTAGGCTACCTGTGTGTACAATGTCTATATTCCTCGGCGCCACAGACAGAGGTTCGAACTCCCAAGGGACGCTCGAAGACAGGACACACTGTGAGACATGAATTTGTCAAACTTCTATCAAAATCGTTGCCTCTGGTGATGACTCTACTGTATTGTAATAAACTTATATAGTATGATTAAGAACATTTGATTCGCTCATCATTAAAACTAAGACGCTAGTAAACTAAATACATGTACAATGTTTTTTGCAGCAACCATCGCACGATAAAGGCATGCACAAACTGATTCAGGTGGGTATAAATTCCTTTAGATGAGGAATATTATCTGACTCGTAGGTATGGTGGCTATCGCACGAGTTTATCGTGGACCAGCTGATCCAGGAGAGTTTATAGTTGGTGGAATGTCAATTTATCTCGGATGTTTACTATCTTCGGCACATTTTGCACGAAACATTGGTGCAACGTTCTACATTTAGTGTGCAAAGGCCACGTGTTTCAGACTTCGTACTATAAATTAGCGTAGGTGGCCCAGTGATCGTCTGTAAACTAGCGTAGGTGGCCCAGTGATCGTCTATAAACTAGCGTAGGTGGCCCAGTGATCGTCTATAAACTAGCGTAGGTGGCCCAGTGATCGTCTATAAACTAGCGTAGGTGGCCCAGTGATCGTCTATAAACTAGCGTAGGTGGCCCAGTGATCGTCTATAAACTAGCGTAGGTGGCCCAGTGATCGTCTGTAAACTAGCGTAGGTGGCCCAGTGATCGTCTATAAACTAGCGTAGGTGGCCCAGTGATCGTCTATAAACTAGCGTAGGTGGCCCAGTGATCGTCTATAAACTAGCGTAGGTGGCCCAGTGATCGTCTGTAAACTAGCGTAGGTGGCCCAGTGATCGTCTGGTGGAAGCTACTAACAGTTGTGAGGTATCCCGAGTCATTCAAAAACAGAAATCCTATCAAAATGGTCGTATATATATACTAGAACCGACATCACCATATCGCGGTCTTAGAAGTAGAAGGTCGTTAGTAGTTTGTGGGGAGCGGTGGCCTAGAGGTAGGGCGCGCGCTTCGGGATCGAGAGGTCCCGGGTTCGATCTCCCTCTGGACCACTGATTAATATAATAAAATATGGTATAATAATAAACAAAAAATGGTATAATAATAATAATTAATTTCTCTGAGCAAGACCCACAGCTCCACTCCACCATGGTGTAAAATAGTACCTGTGAGGACAGTGTCTATTCCTGGGCGCCGCAGATCGATGTTGGCTGCCACTCCACAGGAGAGAAATAGTCTCCCCAGACACGAGTGTAGGTTTCCATATGTAGCCCAATGGCTAGGGGAAATTGAAATGTCAAAGGGTGCATGAGCGGCTTAACAGCTGAAAAGAGCCCTAGAAAATTGGTAACTTAACTTTTTTTAACTTAGTATTCAATATTTGAAGTCTGCATCATACGGAGCCTGTTTATATATGAGCCTTATTTTCATAAAATCAGAAATTGTTATGCTAATCAAACTCAAGTTGAAAAATATTCAGCCTATTTTAACCAAAAGCGGAACTTGTCATGTTTACCAAAGTGAAGTTGAAAAAGCTTGTTTTACCATAAATAAAGAGTGGTTGACAGACAGTTTTTCTTGTTTTCTCAAACTATTGATTTTGCAGTTACGACCTTCTCATACTAAGCCAGCGAAATGCTCTTAAGACTTATATATTTAAATCTTACTTGACATTACATATTTGTATGTTAATTTGATATATAGATCTAGTTGCAAATATATTTTTTATATATATATACAAAACATACGTCCACTAGTTGCCACATCGAGGGATGGCTTATATTCTGCTCAGGTTACATTTGGATCATATTATCTCGTCATTTTATATTGCTGCCCAGTAGTTTTGCTCTGTCCAACCAATGGAGAGCAATATCCTTTCCGGAGATCTGGAAAAAACTGCAACTCTAGACTGTTTCTTCTATGAAATGTTGCAGCTAAAGGGAGGTAATTACATTATAACAACTTCAATGAACACTTAGGCTTAAGGTGTAACCAGTGGATTAAAAACTGTGAGAATTAATATACAAATTTGGTATCATTGTAAAATTGAAGTTATTTCCGATTTAAATTTGAACTATACACTTCCGTATTTTTTATATTGACGTTGCTATGACGTCGTTAAGTTGCCATGTAACGCGTGTTTTTACGTTACGGCGCGATCAACCCTTTACATAGTATTACGGCCGTGAAAATCGTTATACTTACACCAGCTATGTCAAACTTACGGCATTCGATTCGTGTGATGAATGCGCATCCGTGCATACATAACTGTTACACATTAATGTCAAAACGCGTCAATGAAATCCTTAAAATGGCGCCGTTTAAATTTTTTGTTGTGCAAAAATTACGAACGTTTCTGCAATTTAAAAAATATCTGCCCGTCAAAAAATGATAACTTTTTTATATGTTTAACTAATATATCTTACCTACAAAATATACAAAAAAAGGAAAATTCATCTCAGGAAACTTTTTTCACAAGACGTTAACCTATACCAATGGCGACGTGAAATGACGCATATACCAATGCGTTAGTTTTTTGCTTATCTTCAAGCGATCTATTAGAGTTTAAAACATATATTTCTCTTAAATTGTAGTATTTTAACTGTTCACTGGTTTTCGAACGATTATTTAAAGCGTTATCCTCTTATCTATCACAAAAGTATTTCATTTTCTGTACGCATGTATTATCTATCAGTAAGTGTGTTTCTACATTTTTGTTGAGAACATTGTCGGTACTTTGATTCCAACATCTCAAACTTAATAACAATGGTGGTAACATTATCGCGGGAAGATATCATTCATTTGAGCGGAAATGACGTCATTACGAACCGGAAGCGGAAAACAAACGTCTATATTCAAAATGGAGCGGCCCCGGTCCGGCGGTCGATTCTGTAATAAAAAGAAACTTGAAGTTCATGAAAAACGCACAAAATCGCTAAAAACAGGTCTAAGTAAGCCCGTTAAAAAACTTACTTTCGGCAGAAGAATTATTGATGTTTCGTACTTTGGTGACCGGTTTGATGAAGGCTGTACGAATTGTAAAAATAAATTTAGTTTTGGTGATATGACAAATGAAATAAAAATGGTGTATTGTTCCATTTTTCATTTTACATGTAAAAAATGCAGCATCATATCCAGAATTTCTACTTCATCAACACACGGTGATTCAAATCGGACGAGGAAACCTTATGCTGTTAACGTGAAAGCTGCTTTAGGTAAGTCTAGAAATAAATAATAAAAAGCACATCCCGGCTTCAGAATATCTATAACAGGAAAAATATTGTTTTATATAATATGAACTAAGGCACCGCCTAAATGAGGGATTAAATACACATTGGATATCTGCTAAGCTATGTTTCAGATAGAAACTGACTAAATATGAGTTGAATTTAGATGTTATGCAATAGGCCTATACAAAGATAATTATTGATCAGTAACTGATCACTTTTCCTCTTTAAATTTAAGACCAGAAATAATAATTATTCAAAATTTTAGATTGGCTATGTATCTGTGGTTTATGTTTCGAATAGGTGTAGGCATCCCTAACCTGGAGTTTTACCTATATTATACTGATTTTTTTATACATTGCAACGTAACGTCATGAGTCTATTAAATTTGGCGTATTTTTTGTATGACGTCATTTCCTGTTATTTGTGACGTCATGACATCACGCCTTGTATTGGCGCCGTGTATCCAGTACAGTAGCGTATTTCTTACTTCCCTATGTTTATTTAAATAGTTTGTTTTATTTATTGAATATTTTTAAAGATGGTTATAATTCGAAAGAAAATGATAGGGGGCAACCGTTTACAGATTACTATTTTTTATATTCAAAGGACCATTCACCTCGGAAAACTGCCTGAAATTTTTGACCGGAAATAACTTTTTCTGAAAGCATTAGTACCTGCAGAGACTCGACGAAGATACGCATGTGGACATTATTGGTATGGGTATTTACAATAGCCAGCTTCGCTGGCTATTTAATCCCCTATTATGTTAGATGTATATGTTTGTATATATTCAACGTAAAATATATTTGCTTAGAATTGTCGTTTTACATGGATGTATTTGTAGTAGGTAGGTGAATGAGCGTACAATTAATGATTACTACTAATATATGGTCATTTTGTACATGTATTGTCAAAATGGATGACAACGGTAAAGTGAATTCAACTATATTATTATTCCTATTGCAATGGTACGTCATTTTTGACACGTATCTTTCATGCGTACAATACCCCTGCTCGTATTGCCGGGCACCTAACAGAGATGCACCTACCATAACAATCGACCTGTCTCTTCCAATGCAAACGCCCAAATCACGCGACCACAGTCGAATAATAGATAATCGAAAATGTGGTTTCAGTGCATGAACCTGTCTGATACGAACACTTTCTATCACATGAACAGATCACTAGGTACATGGGAATTAACACGATTTGCCTATAGTCTCAAGTACCGGGTAGTTCCAAGCATGTCATTTAAACATATAGCAGCGAAAATTATTTCTTTTATACAGCAATGATACATGCCGGAGTCGGACAAACACACATAAACGCCATCTTTTCTACAATGTGATTACCTACAATATCAGGTTCATCTCTAAAGATGAGAGAGCGAGATGTAGGTCCTGTCATTGAAAGTTCTGCAAAGAGATCATGTAGTAGAGCGACAGTAGAGGAAGTATTGATGACATGTAGTGGTGACAATCAGCCGTCCATCTCTCAGCCACCACATGTATCCGAGATGCCCCAAGAGTTTGGTGAGAATAGCAAAGACAATTTGTCATTCGATGAAGCATTATCAATCTTGGAAGGAATTGAAGGTAAATAGAATATGTAATATAATTTTATCATAAAAATTATATATTAGTACACATTAAGATTAAAATTCAATGAAAATATACAACAAAGACATGTTTCAAGCAATTAACTAACACCGACGCAAACGCATCCATATAGTAATACGCAGTGCAACCTATGCATGGTACAACTCTCGTATAACATTATCATTTGTAACAGTTAAGTTAAAAAAAATTAAGTTACCAATTTTCTAGGGCTCTTTTCAGCTGTTAGGCCGCTCAAGCACACTTTGACGTTTAAACTCCCCTGGTCATTGGGCTACATATGGAAACCTACAATCGTGTCTCCCTGCCCTCGCAGGTACCATTTTACACCATGGTGGAGTGGAGCATGTGGGTCGTAAGTAGTAGTTACGACCTTCTCATTCTAAGCCATCGATATACACAATATTTTTTCGGCGTATTATAGGTGATGATAACAATCAACATGAAGTCGGTGCCGAAGAATCCACCATTATGTATGTTGAAAGGGCACGAAATTCTATGTGTTATGCCAGTACTTCTGGGACTCAATCAATGCAAGAGATAGAGACAGAGACACCAGTCAGTTATAAAAGTAACAGTTGTGTTCAGAATCAATATGATAAATCTTGCCGTTGATGTGCTGACAATTACAGGATGTTTTAGACGAAATAAATATGGACAAAAACGTATGAATATATTGAAATTTAGCATATCAGCTTATTGTGTAATAAAGTATATTCTAAGAGACCATTAAATTAAGTATAAAATGTTTTCAAATAGGTCGCGATTTTCTAGGGAAGAGACCTATTACAGTATAGTTTGTGTAAAACATGACATTGTACAATGGGTCGGGACGTGCTGTCCAAGCTCTTTCCGAATATAGTCTTGTTTCCTTAAACTTCCAACCAGTTCATATTTAATTGAATGGGAACACAGAAGTATTTGTGGAATCAATCACCATTCAAACCTAAAATAAATGTATTTTCATTTAGCTCTACCAACACAAACCGATGTAAGAGGCGAGCACTTAGATGATGATAATTCACCAGTGTTAACCATACAAGACGATTCCTGCACTAAAACAGTTGAATCTACCATACCACATACTGCCGGTATATACATCACATATCCTCGTTATTTTGCTGGACTAACAATTTCAACTAACATTTTTTTTAGTTTTCGTACCGACATCTTTAAATCTTTTGGTCACCATTTCTTTGGTCCTTTTAATTTAACAATAATTAAACACATTACTTTTCGCAACATGTTCACTTTCTGAATTTGTAAATTGCAACCAATGTTATGGAATCAGCATGCGACCAATACATGTAAAAATATGTATAAAATTATACACCCAAGTATGTATAGCTTTGCTATTTTAACCTGGACATGACCTTTATGCAATAATATATTACAAGGTTATTGCTCTGAATATATCAATTTCCGCAAGCAAATCGTGCACTATCGGTATTTCATATTTGTGTTTGTATTACATCTCGATCGTCTTCGTGATACTCCCCGATTATGAAAACATACAATCGGTGTTATAAACGTAGACTGTTAAATTATGCTAATCAATAGGTCAGGCTCATGTCAATGTGGCCAAGCTATATAAACATTTTTGTAATATACAATAATGCCTGTCAGACTATATTTCATCATACCTCTCGATCTGTATGAGTAGGCCTGACTTTTTGTCGGCAGAACATAGTGGTTTCGATCATACTAATATAGTTATGCTTTCGTTTTCTTTACTTAGAACTGAGTACAACTGATCATAATGACACATCAGAACATAGCGACACACATACTACACCTGTTGATATTTCCATAAGTCAAGATGCAGCCTGGCCGAAACGTGGCAAAGGAATCAACAGTTTATCAGGTAAATTTAGCCTACAGTTTGTTCTACAGGAAGAACGAAATAAACCAATGGGAATATATGATGGATGTATTACGGTGATACAGTCGGTATGCTTGTAGTCACTTCAGTACCATATACATGTATTGCTCGTGGTCGGAGTAGTGGATTGGAATAAGATCCATCTCACGAGGGTTCATAAACGACACATAATGAGGTCGATAGCAGCTACATTTACCAATGTGTGTTTCTATTCTCACATCATATACACCAGATCACTGTATGCCTTATCGGATTACTATAAAATTCAACGTTAATCATTTATTGTTACTGAAAGCACATGTAAAATATTAACACTGTACTCCTGGTTGCCGTACTATATAATTTGGTATAACATTATACCGCACTTTCCATTGGGTATATTTAACGATCGATTAAAGTCACAATAAGGTTTAAAATGGTAGTATTTTCTATCTAAAAAAGAAAATCGAAATATTGAGATATTAAATTATACTAAAAATGGTGTAGAAGGGACCCATATCTGACCTCAGGTCGCTGTTCCTTCTTTGAGAAATAATCAACTGAAAACGCTATTTAGTATTTTGTCCTCCGTACAAAATACTCAATATTGTTTACGTTTAAATTTTCCGAACGATTTCGAAGATTTCGTCAATAATCGTAAGTATACGCACAAAACCCGGTACACCGGTATCTGCCGGTATCCTGTTGTATATCACGACTGACACCTAATTGAATGGCTATGTACAATCCAATTAAAGGATTAGTGTAGAAATGTGAATCAATATATATCACTTAATATAATCATGGAATTGTATAGACAAGCACATTAACTCCATGATATATAACATATCGCTGGCTTAGAATGAAAAGATCGTATCTACAAAATCATATTTTGAGAAAATAAGAAAATCTGTCTGACAAATTACTCTTTACTTATGGTTAACAAGCTTTCATGAAAATATGCTCATAAGAAGTGCCTTGTGATATAGATTTCAGATATGGCACTAACGACCTTCTCATTCTAAGCCAGCGATATAAAATTATAAGGACAAACAAAAACATCTACATTGTAGTTTTTTATATTTTATTACAGATTATGTTGTATCAGACAATAAACAAAATGTAGCTAGCTACAGTTAAATATATATGCATAGGAAAATTTGAGGGCATGTGGATATAACATATATTTTAATTTTCCATTCATATGATCATGTTTGTGCGTTTTACGAGGGGCGTTTCAAAAGTTCCAGGAAAAGTGCTCTATAATGTGTATCGTATCTTCAAATTACTTTAAACTTAATAGAACAATTCAGTATAAATATTGTACCATGAATCAAACGATTTAGGGTGTGTCATACAAAATGGCACTGCTGCCATAGTAACGTCAGTAATGGCTACTCGGGCCAAATTTGACGTCACGTCGTAGAAATCGTCAAACTTACCAACATATTGACTCCAACCAAACAGCTACCAATTCACTACGACCTAAAATTACTGCATGGAACATTTGCGAAGGGCGGTATAACATCATTTGGATCAATTTATGCCATAGTTTAAATAGTCCCGCAGTTGTGTTCAGGTTTATTTGTCGCCGTATTAAAATCGCCCGTCAAATGTCGGTAAATCATTGGAATTTGACCAGTGTTTGTATTTTGGCAGGTAAATTAAGACTTGAAACAGTAGATTTAATAACCACTGCCTGTTAAGAGCGTTGTATGTCACTGGGTAGGATGTATGAATAATATGAGCGCTTCCAGACTGTCAGTTGTACTGCTGCAGATGATCAAAGGAAGGTAAGGCCAGTTGTGAATCAGACGCTAGACGTTGCGTTGAACGTTTCTGCTTGATTTTGTGACACTTTCGAATGCTTTGCATAGGGACCCAGGAAGAGCATACCTTGAAGCAAGGCACTTTTTGAGAATATAAAGCATCGTTGTTGTTGTAACCGGTGAAGTTTGTGTGTCATTTGACTGACTGAGTGAGATTTAGTCAGAATATGTTAATAAGGTACGACCAGAGATAACGTTGCGCCGGGTAGCAATTGTTTACGTTACTGTGTTAACCGTGCCATTTTGTATGACACATACTCATGCGTTCGATTCATCGTGCACTATGTATTATGAATTGTTCTATTTAAATGCAACGTTTGAAGTAATTTGGCCAAAAGATAAATATTATAGAGCACTTTTCCTGGAATTATTGAAACGCATTACGTACATGTATATTGATATTAAAAGAAAAGGTCACCTCTTTGATCTTCATAATGATTGACACGTTTTTATGAAACATTCGTGTATATTGAACATGCAGATTTATATACGTACAAGAAAACAATTATTTTTTTATTGTAGATTCTATTGTACATGAAAATATAAATATGATAATTATCGAAGAAATTAATACATCTGCACACAGCCATTTGCACTATCTATATTGCACACGCATAGTTAATCCCCCGCCTCTGGCATGTTTCCATTGATTAATGTCAATATACAAGTCAATATACAAGGCAATACACAGCGTGATTAGATGTCAATACCGGGCTACTGTTGTTGTTGTTGTTGTTGTTGTTCATGTACTTCCCTCCAGTAGTTGTTGGAGCACTCCATCCACCATATGTAGAGGATGAATATTTGATTTTCTTCACAATTAACACATTCTGTACAAACAATCAACGCAAAAGTCTTTTCTGATGTATATTTAGTATTATTTACGGGAACAAAGTAATACGTACTTGTTCAAATACGCGTGCGGCCTATAATTTGATAACTTGATCAATACTTATGTAACCCTTAAACAGTAACTTAAGAGGACCATGATATTTTTTACGTAGTTACAGGGTAAACGTATTATATTTAGATACCCATTTTCGCTTCAGCATGACTGGAGGTTCTTTACACGGGTAGTGATGATGCGTTCACAGTAGACTTGAGACCATCTTTCTGTGTGCACCAGTTGCTGCCTGGAAAGTGATACTACACTCCTCAACTCATCGTGTGTACAATCCATAATTGTCTGGATGAGCAGTCCCTCGTTCTGTGTGATGGTAATGAACATTGTGTCATCTTCAATGATGTTTGCCAGTTTACGCATACTGTCTGTCCTTATATCTGCAATGCTGGACATCTGACGAGAAAGTGTTCTCGTGTTTCGTCTTCTAGATTGCAGAGCTTGCATGTTGGCGAAAGTTTTCTTAGTTGAATTTGACATCGTTACTCTGGAATATGTATGTGCCAGTAAGTATTCGTACTTAAATTTCTGCTCGTCGAACTTCATGTAGTTTGGGTGCTATAACTTTCCACAGGTTGTGGGGGTTGTTGATTACTGGTTTTTGTATTTGGATGTACTTGGTTGAGGACATCTTTGGTAGTTCAGCTCTCCAGAGATTCTCCCAGTATGTGTTAGTAGCATTTTTTAGCGTTCTTTTCCATTGCTCTTTAGAGGGAACACTATGTATGAGCACCTCAGGTGTTGGGAGTTTATATTTGTCCGAAGCATTGTATACATTTGAAATGAAACTGTTGGTTTCAAAATCTATCATCGTTAGCTGACGTTTAAGAATTTTGTATTCTACAGAATCAGGAATTCCGATGAGGTTCATAAATAAAGATAGGTAGTTACAGTCTTGGAGGATTCCACTGGTTTTCCTCCAAGTAGGGTATACACAGCAGCAGTCGGAGTCCTAGTAGTCGGTAGTCCTTGTAGATGTTTGAGGATTTTCCTCTGATATCTTTCGAGTTTCAGTATTTCTGGTGATGAGATCTTCTGTACTTCTATGCCATATAGGAATCGTGGTACTACGCAGGTATTCCATATAGTTATTGTTACTAGGGGTGACATACCCTTTCTGGCGTGGGGACCAGGTCCCACTATATACGATACCGGAAGGTACTGGAAAATACCGGGTTATAGTGTATACCCTACGTTATCATAGGTGTGCTATCCATCCATTGGTTATCAGAAACTGGCGAAAAAATCTCGGTAGTCTCCGGAAAGTGACGGAGATGCTGTTAAACGCCGTATTTGTAAACAAACCGGGCTCGTTTTGCCAATCTTCAAGAGAAGATTATTTCACATATATGACAGTAAGAGCGTGTTTTAATAGCATGATGTGTTAATTATATATCAGTCTTCAAATCAGTAACAAAGATTTGTGTTTTCTATCTATAGAAAATACGTCGTTCCGGAACCTTATTGTGGCTTTAAAGATATTAGCAGCAGCGATATTTCGTTACTGTTGTGATTATGTTGAATTATAAATGATTATATGTACAGTCCGTTCAAAGTGAATAGATAACAGTTGTAAACATTAGCTTGGCAGTGAGGTAAACTATGTTTATCTAATTTATACGTATATCTCAGTTAACGCTTTTTTTTCGAATGTGATAATTCCCTCATTAGTATTATTTATTGAATCGACACTACGATTGCATTACATATACCGTAATCATATTCAGCTCACATAGCTTTATTTGAAATTTCAGGATGGGCTAATATCATAGGAACACAAACAAAAAAGTGTTTGAATTTTGGCACGCGGAACAAAACATGTAAGGCGTGTTCCACCAGTAATAAGCTTGGGAAGAGCGTTCCAGTTCATGACTGTAGGCGGAACTGGGGAAAGTCTGCAAAGGCCATGGAACCTAGTATCCAGGTAGAATTACATATGAAAGCTATAGACGAGGGTGTCCGCTATGCAAACGTCATAGGTGACGAAGATTCCTCTTCAATAAAACATATTAGAGATCAAGTCAACAGCGATATTGAAAAGTTTTCCGACATTCACCATATCAAGCGATCGATTTCCAGGAAGTTAAGAGATCTACATAAATCAAACAAACAATTGACAGAAAAGGTCCAGAATGACTTTATCAGGAATTTTACATATGCTGTTCATCAGAATAATTCAACAACAGAAGAATACATGAAGAAAGCATTACGGTCTATTTCAAAACACATGTTTGGTGATCATACCATATGCGGTCCGTGGTGTAGATACGAAGCGGAAAAAGAAAATTACAAACACTCTAACTTGCCTTATGGAAAGGATCTCTCAGATATGAACTTGAAAGTTGCCTTAGAAGAAATGTTGTCACCGTTTATTAGAAACCCTAAGACGTTGATGACTTCGGGCACAACGCAACCGAACGAATGTTTGAACAGTGTGGCATGGTCGAAAGCGCCAAAAATTCGAAATTATGGTTCTAGTGAATCATTTGATTTCCGATGCGCAGCTGCGGTGTTGCAATATAACGAGGGAGTTTCTTACGTCAGTACAGTGGTACAAGATATGGACATGTCACCTAGAAAGGAAACTGATGAATTTCTCACCAGAACTGATAAAAACCGGAAATACCAAAAACAATACAAGTCTGACCGTAAACAAAAACTACGAAGAATTGAACTGAAGAAAGAAAGAAAAACGATCGATACCATAAGTGATATAAAACTAGGGATTGCATACGAAAAGGACTGCTTGCTAAACGAGAATGTAGATGATTTAGACACTGCTGCCATACCAGACGCCCCTGTCGTATTCGAGAAACCTACAATAGAGTCGATGAATAATATTACATTGGTATTTATTGATTTAGAGACTGACAGACTGGGTTATAACGCTGAAATGGTACAACTCGCGGCTTGTTGTGAGGGCGGTTCATTCAACCGGTTCATCGTGCCAACACGGGACATTTTAAAAACAGCAACAGAAAAGACAGGTCTTGTCGTTTCTGCAATAAACGGAGAACGCCACTTACTACGAAATGGTGCCATGTTGGACACAGTCCCGTTACGTAACGCTCTTTCGGACTTCCTAGACTGGCTGAGAGCGATTCCGGGACAGATATGTCTGGTTGCACATAACGGTAACCGATTTGACTTTCCGATTTTATCTCGTCATTTAAATGTAACTAACATGATGACCACTGCAAAAGAAGGCATATATTGTGTTATTGATTCACTCCCGGTAACACGTAAGCATGTTAAGGACTGTCCATCATACAGTCTAACTGCACTATATCAACACATATTTACATGCCCGTTCGATGCACACAATGCTACTGAAGATGCTATGGCATTGATGAAAATTGTCACGTCTCTCCCTCGCAAACACTTTTATGCGGAGGCAGAACTATTTTCATCATGCTCAAGTAGAAGTTTAAAGAGAATGGCAGTCCGCAACAGCGTCGCACACCTTCGTATGCAGTTATCACATAACGGGAAAAGTGCAATAACTGAAAGAATAGCGGAAAAAATCGTGGCAAGTTGTATAACGTTCGATAATCTAAAACTAGCCCATAAACGAGACAGTGTGAATGGACTTGGATATATATTGGCAGAAAAAGTAGACGGAAAGCCAAGGGTTACTAACAGGCGAAACATAATTGACAGTTTGAAAGAATTTTTCAACGATAAAATATAAAAATAGAGCTTCCTCGTGTTGCCCTATGTGCGTGTAAGTATGTGAACATTTGTTGATGGAAATTATTGGGTGACTTATTTGTACTATATTTAAATATGTATAATGTCATTTAACCAATGACAGAATTAACTGCGTATTTTGTCATGTCATGTTATGTATAATCTTAACGGGAAATAATTATATCAACAGATATTAGAATAATTCAAACAATAGAAAACCACCAAGCCACAATCAAGGGTGAAGGTCTACTTTTTATACAAAAACCGATAAGTATCAAGCTAGTGTGGACTCAAAATGAGATAATAAGGTATTACTGTTATGGGAATATACTACTGCTAAACTGTAGCATATTATGTTTGATCTATATGTTAATTTGAAACTTGTTTATATGTAAACTTTTATGTCCGACGCCCAGAAACGAAAATGACGCAATGATAACGTCGCCATTGGTATAGGTTGACGTCTTGTGAAAAACGTTTCCTGAGATGAATTTTCCTAATTTTTGTATATTTTGTAGGTAAGATATATAAGTTAAACATATAAAAAAATTATCATTTTTTGACGGGCAGATATTTTTTAAATTGCAGAAACGTTCGTAATTTTTGCACAACAAAAAATTTAAACGGCGCCATTTTAAGGATTTCATTGACGCGTTTTGAAATTAATGTGTTACAGTTGTGTAAGCACGGATGCGCATTCATCACACGAATCGAATGCCGTAAGTTTGACATAGCTGGTGTAATTATAACGATTTTCACAGCCGTATTACTATGTAAAGGGTTGATCGCGCCGTAACGTAAAAACGAGCGTTACATGGCAACTTCACGACGTCATAGCAAGGTCAATATAAAAAATACGGAAGTGTATAGTTCAGATTTAAATCGGAAATAACTTCAATTTTACTATGATACCAAATTTGTATATTAATTCTTTTGGATTTTAATCCACTGGTTCCACCTTAACTGGGTTATTCCCCTTTCTATATCTAAACGCACTATACTGAAGCATATGCATACATAGATTAATAGTTCAAAGTCTACATTTTGTGTTTCTTACTGATTGCAATATGTAACACGGAGACACTCACACCGACACATTATATGTGCACTGATCAGTGAATATCATCAAGACCCCGTAGATATAGTTTCAGGTGTTTCATAAGGCTCAGTCTTGAAACCCCTGTTATTTCTCATTTATATAAATGACTTACCATATCATAATAAGTCTTCAACAACGAAACAGTTACCTCCCGTTCAATTAATGCACCAATCAGTTGCATCCACTGCCCCCACGCCCCACGGAGATTTTTACTTTTGGGTTGTCAAAAACCCGTCATATCCCGCCCTACGAGGGACAGCTGATGGTGACATATCCGGTATTTCCACGGCCCCTGAACATGGTTCCCGGGGTATTGGTTTGGCGAAAAAACCGCCAGTGTTGGGGAAGCTGAAATGCAAAAAGATGACCATTTCAACGGGTATCCACCGCCCATCCCGGGGATGAGCGGACCGTGGATGCAACTGACTGGTGCATAAGAAGACATCTCCCGTGGAAAGTGCTACGGGCAACGGACATCAGATGGATGTGTACGGCTACTTGTACATTTAATTAGCCTTTTGATCTGTGAGTGGACGGGTCGATATTGATGCGTTAATGTTGCATTCACTGTTTATCTTGATGTTTCTATTACAACAATAGTTCATTTTACATCAACAATTATTTTCTGTAAACAGTAGACCTACTTGTCGTGCATATTAAATTATGTTCATAAACAATTCATCTCACACACTGATCAATTATATATATAGAGGATCTTGCATGCGTCCTCTTACATACGAGTTTTATTAAACGAGTGGACAAAACTATATGACACGAGACTTTGTCGACGAGTTTAATAAAACTCGTATGTAAATTTTTCAGCACGAATGTAAGTTTCTATTTATCACATATCCTTAGAGATCGCCCGTTAACGTTCAAAACGCTGATGTACACTACATAGGTTTCATTCAAACTTTAGCGTTACAATGCGTTACAACGTCATGCCGACGTTTGTATTATAATGACGTCACGGGTCGATTCAATGCACGGATTGGCTTACGTTACGTCATCTTGAACAAACAAACCAACCAACGTCAAGCTAATTTAATTTTTTAATGAATGAGCTGGGAGTACATTACGATATTTCCTGCACGGCTTTAATGCACCCCAAGACCGCAGGCTATGTGATAAACACTATTACATTATGTATTGCCCTTTGGTATTCTTGTACATGTAACAGGGACTGACCTACTGGACGTTAAAAGTAAATGAAGACGCCGCTGATACTACATTGGAAGGAACATCTGCACCAGGTGATGGAGGCTCTAAGTTGATGGTGGAAGTGGTGGAAGGTAAGTTACCCTAATGCGTAATCTGTCTATATGGATTGCTATAAACTGTCCAACCCATCCGCAATGCATCATGCATTTGGATGGAGGTTTGCCATATGTAGAACATGTTTATAAGCCAACGGAATAGGTCCAACCAGCGGAAAATTAAGGTACTGATGTTATGTATATTGATATTTTTGCATTGTGCTGAGTACTTGCGGTGTGTGATGTTCATATTTTCTGTACTCAGCACAGTGCCCAAAACTCAAAATTACGGACGCAATAACTACTAAAAGTCCATTATATCGATAGCTTACAATGAGAATGCCGTGAGTACAAATTCGATATTTTGAGAAAACAATGAAAAACTGTCGGAAAATTACTCTTTACTTAACGGTAGAACAAGCTGTCGCAACTCCAGTTTGGTCAACTTGACAAGTTCCGATTTTTCATGAAAATAGGCCCACAGGAAGGGCTTTGTGATGCTGATTGTAACTATGTATCAGTCGTATAAGGTCGTATGTAGTAGTACATACCACCTTCTTATTCTAAGTCATCGATGTGTATAGTAAGATATCACAAAAAACACCATTGGAACTTTTAAAAACTTCATGACCTTCTCATTCTTAGCCAGCGATATATTTGTATTTCTTTGTAGACAAAGACGAGTCTGACGACGACGACGACTGACGACGACGAGGACTTCAGCTCTTTATATACAGGCTATGTGGTATACCTTTACATGAAGGGAACGCTTATAAGCGTGATGAACAGGAGAAATTGTTCAAAGACACGTTTCTTACGGAGGGTCCATTCTGGAAAAGTGTATTAAATATAAATGCCGTATTTGGTATGGTTGTCGTGACGTTTCTTATAGGTTATTTTCATTGAATACTATGTGTACATTTATGCTGGATTTTATTGTCTCTACAAATTTGCTGTTTTACTTCAAAATAAATTTGTTATAAGTCGTTTAATTCCGGTTTGCGACAACGACGATGAAAGTATTTGTGTTTCTTCTACGGACATATTGCTACTTTGTAATAATTTGTATTCCATACATATACTAGTATTAAGCTCTCAATGGGCATGCCCATCCCTCTTTCGGTATGTTGGCTTGGTAAAACATTACGCTGGCCTATCATTTGACGGTGAATGGATTGGATTTGTGACCATGGTATTTGTTGAAAATACTTAACCCATGAGTGTGTCATTTTGGCCAAGTGTTCATTCACTATAGTACTTCCTGTTTCATACATGAACTATACACGTGCCACTAATATGTTATCATGTGTACCCCTTGTACATGTTTGTGTATGTTACAGATATATATATCATGATAAATCATATCACAAGTTAAATGAATGCGTAATTATTACGAGGTTTGGACCTTCAAAACTCAAATAATAACACCCTCTACTCCAATGCAGATTGTGATTTAACCGTGACATATTGACAATTAACAATTATTTAATATACTTCTTGATACACTACTTTACACAATATAAAAGTTTTTATTCAATTTCATTGTTAGAGTAACAAAATATCGATGTTCATTTTCTGTTCATAAATAAGTTGAACACCTCTCGTATAGATGCGAAAGCCCTTATTTGCCAGTTGACCATAAGCATGACTCTCAAAGAATTGCATATATCCAAGCTAAATATCACATTTGTACTACTCACAAGAACACTTTATGCATAAAATTCAGCATTCTATATTGTTATTCGCATTCATCTGCCTGACGGATTGAACTATTTTAACATAACCATTTAAGAATATTCTTAGTATATCAAATAACCCATAAGACATGACCTTATCGTTTTGCAGACGTAATAATACGATAAAACTGTCCATTTACGTACTTTATTTACTCATTTTAGTAAGCAATACTCTGTACACTAAACAGCAATACTCTGTAGACCCCCGTGTATCTGTTTTGGTGTGTATCTTATTTGTTTTTCGAACAATATTTATGAAATTTGGTCACAACATTTTAATATAAACAAAATGGCCAGTTAAAAAATCTACAATTCGGTAATACAGCCTTTTTAGAAGCTTGTACAGTACTGCTGTCAATATTTGCGAGTGAGTAACGGAATAATACTTGACCATTTTAACCTTTCTATGACCGTTTGATATACGATAGTGTTCTATAAAGTTACCAAAATGTCCGAACAAGTTAAACCTCAATTGGGATATGCATAAGAACTCCATTGCATGTCCTTAAAATTGATAATATTACTCACTTTACTAGCAATATCCGGTGTACGTTATACCACAGTGTCATTGGCCGCACGGTTATGTGTGGGTATTGTGTCGAGTATTTCGATGGCTTAGAATTAGAAGGTCGTAACTACCAAATCGATATTTTGAGTAAACACGGAAAAACTGTCTGACATTTAGTCTTCACTTATGGTTAAACAAACATTTACAACTTAAATTTGGTCAACATGATAAGTTCAGATTTTTATGAAAATGGGCTCATAAGAAGCGCCTTGTGGTGCTTATTCTAAACATGTACGAATCTTAAAAGGTCGTAAGTGGCACTTAGGACCTTCTAATTCTAAGCCATCGATTTGTGTTACTAGTATGTGATACTTTTATGTTTTGTGTGCTCGGTTATTAAAGTGGAGTACTGGCTTCAATTTCCGATACTGTATTACTTATTTAGATCATGACGTTCAGATTAGGCATAGGCGGTCCATTTAACAATGTCATCATTGATAACTTAGATGTACAAAATGTATTGCTTTGTATTTTGAAATCATGTTTTTAACATATTTTCATCGAGATCTTTCTGTCTAACACAGCAACACCTTTTGTGTCTTTTTTACGTGAGTAAAGGAAAACCATAAATGACATATACTACAATGCTCATCAGAAACAGTAAAGCACAATTGGACACAGACAAACACACATACCAAAAGCACAAAATACAATGAACACAATAAAAAGCTACTAATATATTCTTTCTTATGTAAGCATTGTAGGACAACACTCCTTTATGCATAGAAAGTTCACTGGCTTAGAATGAGAAGGTTAATATTTTGATAAAGCAAATAATAACTGTCCAAAAATAATTGATTACTCTTCACTTATGGTAAAACAAGCTGTTTCAACTTCAGTTTGGTCAACATTAGGCTCATTAGAAGCGCCTTGTGATGCTGACTTTAAATATGTGTCAGCCGTTTAAGGTCATAAGTACTTACGGTCTGCTCATTCTAAGCAAATGAGTTGTCTGTAAAAATAGTACATTGAATTTGCATCATGACATTCTATGGTATGCCTATTTCGCATTATACTATGTATTATATTTTTCAACAGAAAGATATCAGAATATTCACCTTGTCTTCTTAGATCAAATTTCGTTAGACAAAATATTTAATTAGACGATATACTGACAGAACGAATTTCTACATTCCTAGTGGCTTTTGGAAACGGATAAAGATTAACTAAATTCTTGATATCAGGTTACTTTTTACAACTGATAGAGACTTAAAGATCTACTCATCGACACGTATATAACATGCTGGAAATGTCAAACACCGTTCCACCGGGCTTGCTTTTATGCCTACATATAAGTACATTGCAAACAGTTGCAGCAAATACAAATACAGAGACTTATGATGATATGAGAAGAAATACAGAAGATGCCGCGTGGTTAAAGTTTTTGCTGAACTATCACATTATTCCTACCTTTGCTATGTGTGTGGTTGTGGACTATTCTGTAGCGTTTTGGAAAGTTTGTATATTTAGCTCCGTCATTGTAACAAGGAGGAGGATATTATCAGGTTTAAATTTCTTGGACATAGCCAATATAACTTTAACTACTCATTTAGTTAGTTCTTAGTTCTGTGTCCAATTTATTGGTTGTTGTCATGTATTCTTTGTCCTTCATTTATGCATGTATTGTGGTGTCATTGATCTCCTTGTACATCCATAAAAGTACATGACAAAATGTTGCAGCAACTACAAATACAGAGACACATGATGATATGAGAACACAAACAGAAGATGCCACGTGGTTAAAGTTTGTGCTGAGCTATTTCATTATTCCTACCTCTTACATTATCTATTGGACACTTGCTATAATACTAGTGGTTGGGGAATTTTCTGAAATGTTTTGGAAAGGTTTTAAATTTATTCCCCTCATTGTAACAAGGATGAGTGAATTATCAGGTTTAAATTTCTTGCACATAGCCAATTTAACTTTATCTAAACATTATTTAGTTATATGCTTATACGCTGTTGAATTGGTTGTTTTGGTGTATTCTTTGTCCTTTATTTGTACCTGGATTGTGGTGCCATTGATACAATATATAATTTATTCTGACATACAATGTCATGGCATTAGGTTTCACCTTATTGTTTCACATTTTACTTGTGATATGGCAGAACTGAGGTCGATGTAAGGTCGTCATTCAATTAACAGTTTCATGTAATTTCCTCATACCTTTGTTTGTGATTTCGATTATATTGTTTGGTATGAAACTATCACTGTTTTCCACCAAAGTCTAACTTTACAAATGTGATACAAAATTTAACAATACTTAGCATATCTTGTTGTTAAATCCGACCAAAGACAATAAAATGGAATTCAGTTTTATTAAGACCATACATCACTTACTACTAATTTTGTTTACTACGGGATATAATAGCATTTGGTCCTTTGAATATCAAATTAGAAAACAAAAACATTCATGCACTGTCTATAACGTATGCTACAGTCCGACCAGGGATACCTGACAGTTACGTCACGCTGTCTTTACAATCAAATGTTTACTAAATATATCGTCTGCAAAAGTGTGGATTATCAGTATATTTCATTACCTATGGTCTGCATGAAATCGTGGCCGAGAGGATAACGGTGCAGTATTAGTAATTAAAACATCCCGAGTTCGAACCCCGTCAGCATAACTTTTTACGCTTATTTTTATTTTATTGTTTGCAATCACAGTCAAAGTGTACAGAATGCTGCTTGAGCAAAAACACCTTTGTCATTTCACTCACCTTCAAATGGCTTAATTTAATAGCCAAGAACAAGCTGAAGAAATTTCAGTAGGGAGTCATAATTGAAGAATTAAATGAAACCCAACAGCTATCCTAAATGTATTTTCAATTAATGAATTCAACGGGTTAAATTTAATATTAATAAGGCAAAGCATTTATTTTCAAAATAAATAGCTTATCAAATCATCAAGGGTATAGGCCTACATTTCTCGTATATAAAAAAGTGATGTAGTTTATGACTGTCATAAGCTTTGAACTTAGACCGCCTGAGTGAGAGTCAACATACACATCCACAGAACCATGTATTGCTTGAAATATATGAATAGGTAAGGACATACTTCAATATAGTATGATCCTCGGTCTTTCTGGGAATATACCCTTCTTATTTATAGATTGTTTACAAAATGACGACACTGTCAAAAATCGTTGGTCGGATAGTACGTCGTTAATTGCTGACATACACTTGTTCACAATTTCAATAACATTACCTAATCCATGAAACGAAAGTCTAACATACACTAAACAACGGTTGTAAGAGTTAAATGGTATTTGTCCAACTTACATGTGTATTGTGAACTAGTTCCCATTAAACACCCAGCCATTCTTCTAATTTGTCAATTTTCAAACCCGAAATACCAAACGTACTTTTAAGAGAATATGTTCACATATATATGTTTTAGTACTTTCTTTTATGACCAATATCGATTACCAATACATAATTATGTGCCAACATATGAAAAATACTGAAAACTTTTCTGTTTAAATATCATATTAAATATTATATGGCCACATGAAATGTGACCAATTAGAAATTTAAAGTGGTTGTATGTATTATCTAACAGGAACAAACTAAAAGGATAATATTGTTCGGTTTATTTGCTTAATGATTAATCTGACATTAAGTTGGTATTAAAATATGAAATTGAAATTCGTAATAATGTAAATAAAGGCATGATTGATATAAAGCACCTGCCAATTATCCAACGTTCGGTCGACACACAGCAAAACTGTATATCGTAAAGCTTTGCAGATACCATGATTTGTTTGTGAAACTTTTATTTCTATCAGATCGTAATACGATCCATTGCACTGTCATCCAAGATTTCGCTGGCTTACGACCTTATAAGACTGATACATATTAATTTTGTAATCTGCATCGAAAGGCGCTTCTTATGAGACTATTTTCATGAAAATCGGAACTTGTCATGTTGTCACAAGTTAGTAGTAAATATCCGACTGTTTTTTTTTCGTTTTCTCAAAATATCGATTTTGTAATTACGACCTTCTCATTCTAAGCCAGCGATATCAAAAATGCATACGTTTAATCTATCAGCAAGAACGAACACGTATTGACCGAGCTACGGCACAATACATACACGTAGTCTTATAAGTCGTGTTAAATGTAAACTAGGTTTATATTTCAGGATTTATTTGGTAACCCTGTTTATTATTAAAATGACACCAACACGATACGATCATACCAAATCGGTTTTATGTTTAGCGTCGGGTCTGGCTGTCTGAAACCTAGCTACATATTCACACAAACAAACAAAAGCAGATTCAGAAACATTGCCTCACTTGGATTAGTGTAGTTGCTTTAAGCACCCGAGTGCCAATATCCGCCCAAAAGGGTATTTTAGAAATTCTTAGTAACATTATTGCTGGCGTTAGTTTGAAAATTCAATATCGAGAAAAGTAATTATTTTTCGAATGTTTTTGAATACGACGCATGACGACGCTAAACATGTAGAACGATTGGTATGGGCTAACAATGGTACTTAGAGATCAATACTTAAGCACCGTTTCCATGAAGCGTAAAACCAACGCGTTTTCGGTGCGTATTTATTCGGCTCGTTGATACGCGCAAATAAATATAATTCGCTTCAGTATAATTATGTTGCATGTTGTCGTTTCCAATGACGTGTTTCGGCGCGTTAACTATTTTACGCCTGACGATGCGTAATATATTCGCTTCGGGTAGAGAATATTTACGCAAGGAAGCGCGTAAAATGATAGTTTACGTATAAATTGACATGATCTCCTCGATTTATTATAGTGTTTGATCGACAACACTCATAATTTAACACGCGCCGAAAAAATACGCTCCATGGAAACCCGGCATTATTTATCTATATGATATAACCACACTAATAGAATGTCCCCTTTCCCTCCTATTTACTTCTTCTCATTAGGTCACAAACCACCAAATAGAGTTGTTCTTTAACTCAATGTAAAGTGACCTAGGTCAGCCAAAAAAAATGTCAATTTTTTGTCCATCGGGCCCTCTCAAAATCTTTTAATCAATAGAAATAGCATCCAGCTTGAAGAAAATGAAAAAAAAGCAGGGGGTCATGCATCATATAAGAAAAATTTGGTTCGTCAAACGCGGTGAACAGATTTTCTCACATGTACGGATTCACTCACTGTCCGTTAGCCCCAACCTTACTTTCACTTTCATATTTAAGCCAGAATACAAAATATTTCTGAATAAAACCATTTCACTACATCACATACATGCATACAAAGCATTTAACACCAATTTCATGATTCTGATGCTGATTTGTCAAGACATACCCCCATTTCCAGTCGCTTTAAAGTTTTTTTAACGTACTATTTGACTGTATCTGAATTTGGTCCGCGTAGGCATTTAGTGGTTATTTACCTCATAGTCTTCTTTTATTTCTCTCCCTCAACCGATCCTCGTCCTGTCCTGACATTCAATTCGGACGTTATTATTCTATGAACATGTATGTGATAAATTATATATTTTGAAAAGGAGCGGGAATTGTAGACGTTTGATTTCAAAACTTGTTTCCCAATCCTTTATCTCTTACAATTTATAACCACGTGTTGTAAATAGTTGTTGAATAAATATAGTTTAAACAAATATGCACACGAAGTTGGTATAAGTGAAGTCTCATTTACAGTAATCATTTTATTAAATTCCATACGCACATGATATTTGAATATATATACACACGTTGATAAATCGCTCGCTTAATTAGAATGAGAAGATCGTAAGTAATTTGAGCAAAAAAAACTGTACGAAAAAATTACATTTTACTTATGGTTAACCAAGCTGTTTCAACTTCAGTTTGGTCAACATGACAAGTTCCGATTTTTATTAAAACAGGTTCATAAGAAGCGCATTGAGATGCTGACTTTATATATGTATCAGTCTTATACGATTGTCAGTACATGTAGTTCTTACTTGCGACCTTCTCATTCTAATCTAGCCATATGCCATGGTTTGCTATTACATGAATTCAAGAAGCGTTATTGGTTACAAATTAGGAAATAGCACACATCACTAATATAACAAAACAATGTTTTTACCCTATATCGTTTTAGTCTAAATTGATAGTGGAAATGGTGTATGTGCTCTCTTGGCCTCTTTAGCCTTCTCATCAAAGGCATTAGCATGTAAATAACATACACGATAAGCACAGTCACACGTGCTTGACTTCGGTCTCGCTAACCTGTTGAATACATTCTTCGAACGAACCTTCCTCTTATCTGCATGTAAATTGTTATTTTCATTTGTTTCTTCAACTTCTTCATTTTCTTCGTCTTCTTGGTCTTCTTCATCTGAGTCATTCACTTGCTCATTGCTTCCACTTTCGTCAGGTTCAAAATGAGGATCTGCTGGACTGGTACAAGCATCTTCTTTTTCCACCGGTTTTCCAATAATTCTAACCAGTCTAGATATCAGTTTACTGCCCCTGTCTAAAAAATCAAGACAATGTTTTGATCTCCGTAAAGCTTTTAGACGTTTGTCATTTACCGATCCTGAGTCGAGATTGTCAAAATTAATAACAACAATATGTTTAGATTTATCATTTAAGAATGAAGTCCAGAGCGTCTTAAATTCGTTGATTGTTTCGAAATTATCCGCGTAATTGTTGCACAAGACAATAACGTAATTTCGGCTCATATCTACGGCTTTGATCACCTGATGATCAACGTCACCAGAAATTATGTCAAACAATGGGACGAACACAGAGTAACCGGCTTCAACCAGTTCAGGTCTAAGATAGCGATATACTGACCGACGCACATCCTCATTATCTGCATGAAACGATATGAACACGTCGTTCATTCCAGCTTCGGGGACTACTGTGTTTTGCTTCGTACGTATTCGACGTCTAAGTAATAAAATGTCATATTTAAATATATAACAAAGTCCGACAATCATGACCAAAATGGTAAATGCAGCAATTACGGTGATAATAACTGGTTTTGAGTCCCAAATATCATAGGCATTACAGCCTAGCATTTCCTCGTTAACGTTTTCAGCAGGAAAAATAGTGTCAGAAACAAGACAATTCAATCTACCGTGTCCATCGTGAAATCTTATCCAATCTCCAATCCATACATTTGAACAGTCACACTTGACAGGGTTTTCACCAAACGTATATAAGAGAGGATCCTTTTCCTTGATTGCTACAGGTAAAACTGTCATTATTTGGTCTTCAAAGTTGATTGTAGCGCTTATTTTCTCAGCAGCGTGTGGACTAAAATTGTTTATACTGTTCTGCCTCAGGTCTAGGTTTACTAAGCGTTCCAAATAGTCACAGTCTGCTACGTTTTTTATTCTGTTTTTAGCGAGAATCAAGTCTATTTTATCCAAACCCCATACGCCCACAGGCATAGTAGGAGGCATAGAAGTAAAGCCAACGTCTGTACAGTTAACTAGAATTTTATCCTGACTGGGTTGTTCTAAGCACTGACAATAGTAACTAGGACAATCCGGATTGTCAGTAATATCACAGACAAGATCGTCAAAGTTACCCTCTCTATATGCCGCTATCAGATCCATTCCTTTCATATTTTCAGGACTCTGACAGTAAAAATTACTGTTATCCAAATTCGGCCAATATTTCCCCGCTTCCTTTGGAAAGCTCGATAGAAGAGGATAAACCGAACAGTCACAGTTAACCGAAGATTCATCTATCTCAATTGCTCCACTAAAATACTTGAATAATTCTTTAAAATCTGGCACACCAAGCGATGAAAAATTCACAAAGCTTCCAAAGTTCGTATGTTCCAATATTGTCACACCCGGCCCATGCATACCATTCGTAATTGTATATCCATTTGCATTGGTTACTTGATCTAAAGGTGTGCTTGTGAAATTGACAGCACAGAAAGGACCAGGTCGAATGAAATTTGTTATGTCTACCGTCTCAACTACTAAGTTCTCAGAAAAATCAGCAGTTAGAATATTTCCATTCTCCAAGTTAATGACGTTCGGACTTAGATTTTTAATCAAGTTATTTCTGAAAGTAAGAACTCGGAGGTCTTTCATCTTGTAAAATGTCGTGTTGTCAAGATCAGTAATGAGGTTATTATCCAGTCTAAGCGTATCAAGTTTATGTAGACAATGCAGAGACGAAACATCCGTTAAGTAGTTGTTGCGCAAATCAAGAATTACCAACTGGTCTGCAAATGAGCAAATATCGTCGGGAACTTTAGTTAACTTGCCATAAACGTGATCCAGCTTCACATAAGTTGCATTAGTTGAACCGACGAGTTTTCCATTTCCAAAAATATCCATGTATTCCAACTGGAGCGATGACATAGGGCAATCGTCCGGAGTTACATCCCAGCAGCGTCTAGCGTCACATGCACAACATCGGTCCGGGTGATCATCGGAAACACAATCATCGGGACAATATAACTCTGTTCGGTTTCCTTCGCTCCAACTATAGTATCCATTAACATACTTTAAACCCGAACACTGAACAACATGAAGCAATGCCACTGTTAATAGAGTCAGAATTAACATATTAGTATCCCTAGTCAAACCATCAATACTGCGAAGTTGACTGAATCGTTGACTAGTAATATAAGTGCGTATTTTATACACTTTTATCACGTACACACCTTTCAGGGTATTCCCCTAAATTTTCTGATTGCGATGGATTATCAACACTCATTTGTACTTTAATCGGATCAATAACAAGTAACCTTAGGCTATTGAATCATGTCAAATTTAAATAAATCGATACTTAAACTTCAAATTCAATGTAGGTACTCAAAAACCGCATGCAGACATTTAATGACGAGGGTGAATACTGTGCATGTGCGTAGTGTAAAACTCATAAAACTGTCTCTTGTTTTAAAACATAGCATCAACATGTATTTATACTATCCAGTTTAATTCTTCACACTAGAAAATGGCGTACATTCAGGGTCAATTTAAGTTAGGGCAGCCCTAACCTGACCCTAAATGTACGCCATACTAGAATGCTGCTGGCACCCGACAGACAGTTGATTTAAAAGACCACAGGCTTGGGAAACAGACGGTTATATCTGACCGGCTAATCTAAAGTGTGATCGGACTTGGGGAGAATGAGTACTGACATATATTCAGGCGGCAGTGGAGCAGGATGAATTAAACACTGTGTTTAGTTCTAGAGCCCTTTCTCAGAGCCGTTGTTGGGCAGTATGTCATTGGTATGGCCACTAAGACATTGACTGTTTTTTTCCGATAGAAATGCATCAGTGTATATTCTGTTCTGGTCCAATGGAAGCCTGACTAAGTTGGCAAGCAGAGCAGTAACACTACCAGGTTTGTGTGGATTGTACGGATTGTTGTTGACGAAGCGAGCAGCTTTGCGTTGTATTTGTTCTAGTTGTCTGATCCGGATATTCTGCTGGGAGTTCCAAACAGTCGTTGCGTTGTCGAGTTGTGTACGGACTTCGCGATAGTTTTCTCATTAGTATTACTTATTGAATCGACTATAGGTAGCTAATTTCGCAGTAGTAGACCAATTCGGTCAATGTTTATAAATACCACATTATCCTGGGCGAATTATACCCGTGATCACTAAGCATAATATCACATGATATTATACTATCTTTTTAGAAAGGAAGTAATGTGTACTATTGATTACAAAAGTTGCGTTGCCAGTTTTCGACTTTGACCTGTTGCCTTCTTAATTATCTCTGGTTGTGAAAAATTTTGTGAGCTATCTTTACTCTTATCTATTTTATAACCAAATCGTTTGATTAACGAGTCAAAACGAAAGCAGAAAGATGCAGCTGAAAAGAATTAAAGTTTTTTTCACCGTAAATTATAACAAGTCGAAGCACGGGTTAAAAATAAAAGTGTATATGAAAGAAGTATTTATCAGTGATGAAGTAAATATAACTTATAAATACAGTGTGCTTATAGCAGTAATAATGATAAAAAATTATAATTCGCTGTCTAAGATCGAGATGACCGTAAGAACGAAATCGATATTTTGAGAAATCAAGAAAAACTGTCCTAAAATTACTCTTTGCTTATGGTGAATTAAACAAGCTGTTTCTAATTCAGTTTGGTCAACATGACACATGAAAATAGGCTCATAAGAAACCCCCTGCAATGCAGATTTAAAACATGTATAAGTCTTATAAGTAAGGTCGCAAGTAGTAGTTACAACCTTCTCATTTTAAGCCAGCAAATTATCATAATACATGCCACAACTACTGTATTTAAACAGGCAACACATTTTGGAAAAGCCCACTTTTCCCTATGAGCTTTTAATAAGTTTTGAAAAGTATACCATCGCCTTTAAAAGCGGAGTTAAACGGCATTACAACTTGTTTAAACATGAACTGTTTAAAAAAACGTTTTCGAACATAAGGAATCCAATGCATAATAATTAGTTCAGAATTCCGTATATTGTGTTTACAGAAAGATCGTTTTTAAAAGGCTTTTAATTGACTACCCTCCTCAGTGTTTGCCTACCATTGAATTAATATACGAACATGAATATCTTAATAAATGCTTACTTTAACAAATAAAAAATGAAAAACCCATTACGCCGTTATATTGCATTTCAACATTGTGGTATCGTATTTTTTATAGAACATGAGCAAAATGCATAGTCCCTGCCGAAGGAAAAATAATTGTGAAATGAAATGATTGAATGTGATGATATTATTAATATATGAAGTTGACGTGATAGTTGGATTTCAGTCCCATTGTAGATTTTCCCTGTATCAAATAAACTATACAAAATAAATAAAGTCAACAGAAAAAGTTACACGAAAACCAGGTTCTGTGGGGAGCGGTTGTCTAGAGGTAGGACGCGCGTTTTGGGATCGAGAGGTCCCGGGTTCACACCCCGTCAGGAACATTGGTCAATTTCTCTGAGCAAGACCACACGCCCCACTCCACCATGTTGTGAAATGGTACCTATGATGGCGGTGTCAATTCCTGGGCGCCGCAGATCGATGTAGGCTGCCACACCCAGAGGAAAGAAATAATCTCCCCACGGAGACAAGAAGGTAGGATTACATAGGTAGCCCAATGACCAGGGGTAGTATAAATGTCAAAGAGTGCTTTAGCGGCCCAAAAGTTGAAAAAGAACCCTAGAAAATTGGGAAGTTAACTTATTTTTTTAATCGAACCATCCCAAATTTCAATCCTAATTGTTGTCGACAAAAAGGTTCATACCACGATATGTAAATAGCAAGACTGATTGAACTGTATCTCAATCTTACCAATTATATTGAGGAAAAAACAATTTATATGTGCACACGGACGGACGGAAGGAAAGACAGACACCTACCATTACCATATCCACAAGCAAGACCATTCTTGACCTTTGAAAACAGGTTCTTATATTAAATCATGTTAGATTGCGGCTAACCATCATCACTGGTATATAATGGGAATTTTTAACAACTGTAGAATTAGGCCTTGTACACTTTATTCCTTGTTATCTGACCCTAAAAACTCCAACCATAGACTGCTTTCAAGGAACGACTATTTTTGTGCAACGTAAGATATACGTAAACGTAGAGTATGTGATTTTCAAATCCACAAATGACCAAAGAATCGAATGAGACTAAGTAGTGTTACATTATAATTAAGTAACAATATTATGATACTATATCTGAAATTTAAGAAGTTAAGTTAAGTTACCAATTTTCTAGGGCTCTTTTCAGCTGTTAGGCCGCTCAAGCACCCTTTGACATTTTAACTCCCCTGGTCATTGGGCTACATATGGAAACCTTCACTCGTGTCTCCCTGGGGAGACTATTTCTCTCCTGTGGTGTGGCAGCCAACATCGATCTGCGGTGCCCAAGAATAGACACTGCCCTCACAGGTACCATTTTACACCATGGTGGAGTGGAGCTGTGGGTCTTGCTCAGAGATTTTAACCAGTGGTCCAGAGGGGGGTCGAACCCGGGACCTCTCGACCCCGAAGCGCGCGCCCTACATCTAGGCCACCGCTCCCCACAATAATACGTACATAACAGCAATGGGACAACAATACAGATACACATGGTATGAATGAATGAACAACTGATATAATTACTGAATAAATTATTATATGGCATCAAATAATTATTCAGAGGATAGTAACAAATCACTGGCTTAGAATAAGAAGGTCGTAAGTACAATATCAATAATTTGAGAAAAAAATAATTTAATCTTTACTTGTAATGTGGACAACCAAGCTTTTAACAGCATCATTTTGGGCAACGTGACAAGTTCCGATTTTCATGACAATAGGCTAATAGGAATATGATGCAGATTTCAAATATGTATCAGTCTTATAAGGTCGTACGTAGTAGTTAGGACCTTCTCATTCTAAGCCAATGATTAACTCATGATACTAATCAATTAGTTACATTTCTACTTTTATTTTCATTTCAAAACTTTATTGATAACTACCATGGAACAATAAACATAATATATTTTTATATCGACCTTGAAACTTCTTTGGGTTTTTCCGACATTGCAGATTATATTACTTGTATTGATCTGTTTGCCCGTTCATTATAAACTTGGCAGTATTTGAATAGGGTCAATGTGCCATTAATAACAACTGTATTCTATCAGCAACTAATCAATAGAATTTGTTGTAAATATGCCAGGTTTAAATTACAATCAGGGGCGTAGACACTAACTTTAATCTTGTAGATTTATTTTAGAGGGTACTACTACGGAAATTCAACGTTTGAAAGTTTAGTTACAACAAATCGCTGGCTTATAATGCGGTAATGTTGTGGGCAAAAAAAGGGAAATAACTCTCCGAAAACTCCTCTTTACATTTGATATATCGAGCTGTTTCAACTAAGTGTAGTCAACATGACAAGTCTCGATTTCATGAGAATAAGCTCATAAGAAGCGCCTTTAACTATGCATCAGTCTTAGTACTTACAACTTTCTTATTCTATACCAGCGAAGTGTATTATGGCAACAACTCAAGTATATACATGTACAGCGTATGTAGTGAAGTAGGCTTCTTGACGATCTTCATGTGAGGAGATAAAGATAATTCTGATCAGCAACAACTAGGGAGGGGCAACTTTGAAAAAGACAATTTGAGTATAATATAACGATAAGGGTAGGTAAAGTTAGTTTTATCTTGTTTAACCCTCCCCGACCTTTCTTTTGCCTCGGGGATGTACTCCTGATAGAAATAAATGACTTTCTGGAGGAATCAGGAATAGAGATTTTTCAAAATTTCTAATGATTTCCCCGAGGCTTCCCATAGACATCGATAACCCTTTTCCCGATACCTCCCGAAGTTCATTTAGTAAATCGGGAGTACTTGGCCACGCAGAAAATACCAAGTGGGATCAAGGCATTATAGTCCCTCGCAATACAATACAAAAGGTCCCAATGGTTAATTGACTTTAACAGAGTTTCTAGAATTATAATCCGTCCGAAACCCCCACAAGCAAGTGGCAGTTCTACCACTCTTTTACAAGCACACGAGTCGACCGCTTATCCATTAATTGATACTGTAACTAGCTCATGGCACATGTCATACATGTAGTAACAATGTCCACCCATGCAATCAGTGTGCAAATATATAGCTGGTATTTTAGAATAAACCCCCTCTGAACTTAAAGAGGAAGTAGGGCGGATATAACGACCAATCAAAATGAAAAAAACCTGCATTATTGTATTAATCTTATTACTGCTTTCGTATTGGTCCGTTATTTCAATACAATACAAACAATGAAACGCCACTGTGAATGGAATAAACGATCATGCTGTAAAAACTGTGCCAAATTTACACTCAACAAATTAAAACACGCACCAGTATTAGCATAGCTGAAGTTTGACAAACACTTAATGAATATAAACAAGTTATATAAAAATTACAAATATTGTATACGCCCAGCGTCTCGAAACGCTAGTTTAACGAATATCGTTTATGCTACGATCACAATGCTCGTACGATGTCCGTACGGATTTACCAACCCGTACGAGTCTGAAATATTTTAATCCTAACGGTATTTGTACGTTCTTAGCATCTGGTCACAGCTCGTACGGGTCTCGTACGAGTTGTACAGAGTGTCTAATTTTCAGTAGATCACCGAATCCTCTACGAGTTGTAAAAATCCGTACGATGCTCGTACGAGTCTCGATATCCTTACGGGCTCCGTGCAGGCTCCGTACGGACGTCGTGCGAGTTCAGAAAAATCAACTCGTACGGAGCTCGTAGGATAAATGTGACTAGGTTATTAACCGTACTCAAAACTTCCGAATGTCCTTCGTTAAAGGGTATAAAGTTATAAACACGTCGTATCCCCAGCACTAGGACATTATTATTGCTTTTCCTCTGAAATATTCTCTTTAGTAATGCGATATTATGTTGAAAATGTAGCATAGTCCAATTACCATTCCTAATATTGTTATCAAAGTTACGCTGCAATATAACAGATAGTTGCAGTGTTGTGAAAATGTTGATGTGATCTACAGCCGAGTACATAGTCATGGACATCTTCAGCAGCCATTTCCCCTCCAGCAGTGGAACACTTCAATAATCTGTGGCCATTATTAAATCTTATATCCAATGTCCAATCCAAATATTAGAACATTCATATTGTATATAGTATTGGATTGTCACCGAATGTATACAACGTTCGAATTGTAGCTTACAATTTGTAATGCGTTCTCGTTCAACCAGCGTGTTTTTCATCCGTAATACAGTCTACGGACTTGACTATACACTGATTCATGAGAATGTTGTAATGCCGAACAAAGCCTTTATTTGCCAGTTAACTTTCTGCTGAAATATGACAGTCATGCGTATAAACGAGTGTATGAGTGCTTCCATCCGGATTTGAACCAGGGTCGCGAGGTTAGACGACCAAAGCCTACAAAACCACGAGCTACTATGGCACACTGGCGAACTGTAGCTTTGATAACTACAAAATGTACATAAATATAATGATACTAATTGTTGGTTTTTGATTCTTATCCATGTAATTCCTCGGCAGCATTTTCTTCCAAATGTCTAATTGGGTTTCCACTAAGATCTAAAATAACCATTTTGTCAAATAATCTCGATATGCTAAGAGTTATATGGTGTTTTTGGCATGAATCAGGTCGATTCTATATAAACACAATGAGTCCGCCGGATCTGTGATTGACATAGCTTTAAATAATGTTGATGTAAAGTTCACTAATCTTCTCTTTAGCTCTATGCGCTAACAACCATAACTAGGACAGTCGAGGTTTTTACCAAATATGTCGTCAAAGTCACATTCTCGGTAAACTCTGAATAAAGCTTGTCTCTTCATCGATAGTGGACGTTCGTATATAAAGTTTTCGCTAAAAACCTTACGCCGATTTTTCCATAATCGTCTGGTAAAAGGTAAAGGTAAAGTGTTTGTTTATTACCCTTATCGCAAGGACCGGCCAATTCGACTATGAGAAACTCTTTCTTTCGTGCGCACAGTACCTCGTATGGTACATAATGCGCTCATTGACTGTCTATGAATGCATTTATCAACCTATTGACGTATACAAGATGTTAAAAAGTGAATAATACGAAATACAAGTTTTGAACTAGTTTTTGTATGTTATTGTTGAATTGAATGGAACTATTGAATGTATTCATAGCGGGACAAAATTCGGAATACTACGAAACACTGGTTATGACATCGTATTGTTAATGTTGTGGCGGATGTATTTAGCATGCTATGTAAGAAGACTGAATATATAAATTCGTCAGGCCGTATTACCTCTCGTTACTTGCGTTATACTGCATCACACTCGTGTTAACGGTATCGCGAGATACGACATTACACAAGAAACTCTAGGTAATGAGGCACACAGTATCAACACATCTCAGTGATATTCCGTATGTATCGCAGAATAAAGTTCGGATGCGTAGTTATCAAATCTTGAGTGCTTGCTTTATTATATGTAAAATCATTTAATTTCATTAGGTTTTAATGAAAAAGACCAGGGCCCGTATTCATAAAGCTCCTAAGGGGAAAAGATTCCTTAATTGATATATTTACCTAAGGTTTTATAGGAATTCCCCTAGTTTTATATGATTTTTCTACTTAGATATCTGAAACATCATTAAGAAGGTTTCAGATATCTTAGGTGAAATCATATCAAACTAAGGGAATTCCTACAAAACCTTAGATAAATATATCAACCTAAGGAATATTTCCCCTTAGGAGCTTTATAAATACGGGCCCAGTTCAAGAGGACGTACTTCGGTCAAACGTTGAAGATGATGAGCGTGCCAGCCTCGTGTTGGGCGAAGGCTTTGTTCGCCATTGGATGTTTTGGCACAAATACATATTATTCGGCCAAGTATGACAACACTCAGTAAAAATTCAGAGCAAGAAATCGTGGGTGAAAAGCTATCAACCACGACATTGCATTCCGACAGACTGTCGCATCTGTTAGTCAAACAAATCATGAATAAGAATAAGTAGAGAAGAGAATACCTAAGGTGAGAAAGCACACCATCTTTAACGCTCAGCATAAACACTGTAATCGCACTCTTGAAAATAAATTATGCAGCTTAGTAGTGCAGATGGGCACACACAAAATGAATGCATTTTCAAGAAAGGAAAAGTGGCCATTTTTTATAGCTTTATAAAGCTATTGGTATGCAATTTAACCATCCGTTTTGAGGTCAAAGTTTCTCAAATTTCTGCAATTCAAAAATATATAGTTTATTACACAATATGATCCTTTCCAATGTAAAACGTGACCGAGCAGATTTTTAGCCGATCGAAACTAGTTTTGAAGAAAGTGACCATAAATTCGATTTTCATTTACCAATCTAGAAGAAAAGGTCCATTGACATTTTAGAATAAAATATAATTCAGGTTCTGGATAAATGCAATATGGCTGAATGGATTTTTTCCGATTTATATATTGTTTAATTGGTTCGCTAGGTAAAGGTTGTATATTTCAGATAATGTCCACTTTAATATTTCGTGTAGCTATGTAATTCAGTAGTGAAGAAGTAAGCCATAATCTTGAAATGACAACAATGGCATAACCAGTACACCGTACTACGTATTCTGTATTTGGCAATAATAATTCTATGGGACGATAGGTTGAAAATGCATTATTGAAAACTATACAAGTGGTTTAAATATACGCATCATTTGCAGTTGTCATAAGCAAGCCATGTAGGATAGTTGATAGCAATAAAGGAGCATTTTGCTTAATGCATTATTGAATGTTTTTGCTAGTGGGCTACTACCACGTATAACACGGGTAATTAACTAAATGTGCATGTAAAACAGTTTTCACTAAGTGTTAACCATATACTGTAATAAGCGTAATGAAGTTTGTTGTGTATGTAGTGATGGTAATAGTCTGTTTTGAAAAATGTTCCACGTTAGTGGAAGTTAATGGATATTACAGTTGGAGCGAAGGAAACAGAACAGAGTTATATTGTCCCGATGATTGTGTTCCCGATGATCACCCGGACCGATGCTGCGCATGTGACACCAGACGCTGCTGGGATGTCATTCCAGACGATTGTCCCATATCCTCACTTCGTATGGAGCTCATCGATATCTATGGCAATGGATACATTGTTGTTGCAAATAATTCAACTTACTTAAAGTTGGAATATACAAATGGAAGGTTAGCCAAAGTTCCTGATAACATTTGTTCATTTTCTAACCAATTAGTATTTCTTGATCTGCGTGGTAATCTGCTAACGAATGTGTCATCTCTTCAATGCCTACACAAACTTGATACGCTTTTGCTGGATAATAACCGTATTACTGAGTTGGAAAATAACACCCTTTCCAAGATGAAAGACCTCCGAATAATTTCGTTGAAAAATAACCTGATTAAAAGTCTTAGTCCCAACGTTATAAACCTCGAAAACGGGAATATATTATCTGCTGACTTCTCAAACAATGTTGAAATGGAAAAGGTCGACATCACTAATATTGTACACGCGGGGCCTTTTTGTAAAGTGAACTTCACTAACACACCATTAGAAGAACTGCCCAACGAACTAGGATATAATATCACTTATACTAAACACGGTCCAGGGGATGTGTATCTCGAACAAACACATATAGGGAGTTTTGTGGATTTTTCCAGTCTTGGCGTTGACAATTTTGCAGATTTAGGAAAACATTTTAGTGGTTCATTTTCTATAGACGAATCAGCTGTAGCATGTGACACTTCGGCTTATCGTCTGTTAACAAGTTTGCCAACTGGCGCCGAAATATATTGGCCTAATTTGCTTGGCGACCACTTCTACTGTGAAAGCCCAGAATCTATGAGAGGAAAAGACTTAGTAGCTGCTTACCGAGATGGTGACTTTGACGACATAGTTGTTGACATAAGTGACAACCCTAACTGTCCTAGTTATCGCTGTCAATGCATAGAACGACCGAGCAAAGACAATATCTTAGTCAACTGTACAGCAAAAGGTTTTAAATCTATGCCACTCACAATGCCAACGGGATCATGGGGTTTACATAAAATCGACCTGATTCTTGCTAAAAATCACATACAACACTTAGAGTATCGAGATTATTTGAAAGATCTGGTTAATCTAGATCTTAGAAGGAACCGTATTAGACACGTTGACGAGAATGCTGCAAAGGAAATGCATGCAACAATAAACTTTGAAGATCAACGCTTAAAATCCTTGCCAGTCACAATCAAAGATACAGATCCAAACATGTATGCATTTGGTGACCATCCGATAACATGTGACTGTTCTAATCTGTGGATAGGAGATTGGATAAGATTTAATAATGGACACGGATTATTAAAGTGTAACACTACTGGAGTTGTAATGGCTGCTGAAGATGTCCATGATTATGTACTCGGTTGTAGGTCATATCAGCTTTTGCCCAAAACTGCAATTCTAATCTCTATCGTAGTGGCAATAACGTTTTTACTATTTTTAATTGGACTGTGCTACATTTTCAAACATGATATCGTATTACTAAAGAGGCGGTTGCAGAGAAAGAGCAATAATGAGTCTCCTAGCACGGGGATTTACGACGTGTTTATATCCTTTAACAGCGGTAATATGGACGTGTTTGGCATGGTTAGACGTTATTTACAGCCAGCGTTGAGGGACGCCGGATATACAATGTTTGTGCCTTGTTTTGATATAATAACTGGCAATCTCGACCTCGAAATGATCAAAGCCGTAGACAAGAGCAGAAATTTTGTGGTCGTATTATGCAACGGATACGCGGATAAATTCGAGACGAAAGGAGAATTCGAGGCAATCTGGACGTCTTTTATGAAGAATGATGCTAAATTGATAATTGTAATTGACTTTGAGAAACTTGATTCTAGATCTGTGAATGACAGTCGTATCAAAGCGTTACGAAGAACAAAATATTGCCTTGACTTCTTAAATAGAGATAGTAAACTTACGTCTAGACTTTTTAAATTGCTTGGTAGTCCTGTTCAAGATACGGTCCATGATTATTCTAGCGCAAATGATTTGCGTTTAGAAGACATTACAGGTGATGACGACGACATAGCAGGTGATGGGAGAAAAGGAATGCTAGAAAATGTTTTCGATAGATTGAACAGACCAAAGTTAAGCACATGTGACAATGTTTATCGCGTATGTTATGCACATCCTTCACCATTTGATAAAGCAACTACTATGAAGAAACAAACTACTTGAACACGGCCTTTAGTATAAAATTCACTTTGTTTGTCAATATATTTTGTACAAGTAGGCAATACTCCCACTAGTTAAGTAGATTGTTTTGTGAGTAAATTTCTGGCTTAGAATGAGGAGAAGGTCGTAAGTGCAAAATCAATATTTTGACGTGAAAACACTGTCTGAAAATTACTCTTAACATTTGAAAACCCACGTTTTCAACTTCAGTATGGTCAACAGACAAGTTTTCATGAAAATAAGTTCATAAGCAGCGGCTTATATAATAATGCATATTTCAAATAATATATCTGTCAATCTTCTCATTCTAAGCCATTGATGTGTCTGTAAAACAAAGGTACTGAGTAACAGTAACGAATTTGCGACAATTGGATGACACTTATAGATAATGTCCATGATCATTTCTTCTGTGCACTTCTTAGACATTACTTAGGAGAAGCAATTAACTAATAATTGAGTACTTGCTAGTAACACAGTTGCTGTATTATTAACTTCGGTGGTAGTTCTAAATACATACATGCTATTAATATATCGTGTGGACTAAACATTCCTCCTATTGAATGACTTAATTATAATGTTTTCATTTTGTATTATGAAGTAAGTGCTTGATCAATGTACTAGTGTACTGTACATTTTGTTTTATTTATTTTATTAAACATCATTAAAATATAAGTTTTTAAATACGATACAGTTTCTAAAACAAGGAGACCACAGTATGGCTATTTTGAACTCGTGCAATCATAAGGAAAGAAAAAATTTGTCGTTAATACAGGTTTGCTATTGATTGTCTTTTTGACTGATCTTATTGACAAAACGTTACAGTTATACGATAATAAACATATTTACCAGTCGTCATCAGCTGGGTAAATGATTCTCCAGACTGTATTTCTTAAGCAGGTTGTTTTTTACGAATGTCTTATCATAGTAGCCTATAGGAGCTGAAAGTAAGGGTGGCACGGTGGTGTAGTGGTAAGACGCTAGACTCCTGATCGAGAGGTCCCGGGTTCGATTCTCGGCCGGGACACTTGGTCATTTCAGAAACGCTATTTAGTGTTTCCCACCCAACTAGAGATGATCCTGGTTGGTAACCCGGGTAGTCTCGCGTGTACCGGTGCGTTACAGCGGGCACGTTAAAGAACCAAGGAATCTATTCGAAACGAGCTAGGGTATCGCACCCGGATTCCTTGTATCTCACCTCTGTCTCTAATATTTGCAATAATGCCCCAGAGTGGGCCCTGCAAATTAAATGGAAGAAAGAAAGAAAGTTTAAAGCTGTTAAATGTATCGTTTTGATATTGATTATGCATTGTGCTGTGTAATGTGATGATTTATATATATGTGTACTAGGCTGTTTAATTTTTTAAGTGCTGCCTTTCCCTGTCAGATTTTCTCTAATCTTATCATCATTTAATCATCACTGTTACCATTCACACAAGTTCACTATTACATTAACAGTTGATTCGGTTCGTAATTAATCGAATGCATGCTGTATATATACCCTTGCATTTCACATAATACACCGTGTCATATTTCACGTCATTGTGTTTTGTTAATATATGAAACCAAATAATATTATTACACTTAGTCTAATAAATGAAAGACTTTATAACCATTTGCTATTCTATACTCGTTTATAATATATACAAACATATACTGAGCGTCAAAAGTGTTGCAAATGAATTAAAAAGGGTTCGCTTTGAAGAACTTTTTACTTACGCGAGTCCGTTAGTGTTCAGTTAGTGTTTATGCTGAACCTATTTCCGCTGACTTTCATTCCGCTTGAATGAACACTCCATCATAAATGGTTAAACGTCTATTCAAGCGTGCACATTTAGAGTATTTACTTTTTGACGAAATTTGCACTAAGTCGTCCAATACACTTGGAACATGTCTGTGATATGAAATACAATGTACACTCTTATTTATTCACATTTAGTTAAAAGCGTGATTTTAATTTCATGGCAAAAAAGAATAAAGGCACGAACGTTTATACTTATATACCTTCCTGATAATGGTGAACACAATCGTGTATATGAGATGCTAGATGTTGTTGTCTGACGAAAAACACTTGCTGTTGGATAAAATTGACTTTTCTCTATCGGAAAAAGACTGTTGTACTTTATCCAACCGACGGACCGTGTATATGAAGTACCACGTGACAACAGGTCAAGGAACAATGCCGCTGACCAAGACAGGTTTTTTTAGCACCAATTTGGACGACATTTTTCGTAGATTGATCATAGTGCAACGAACATTAACATTTATGTAAAAGATGCTTTTATTTTGCGATTTTGTGACAAAGATGTTGTTTTTAAAAACCTGACTTTTCGCAAACACTCCATTACAACATCGTAATTGTATATGGTCAAAGGGAGGTAAGTGTTACCTCACTTCTACTATACAGTAGTAATATATGGCCAGGTGTAATTTTGAATCGTGGAGTTCTGTCAAATGTAGAAGTCTTATGGATAAATGCATTTCTAAACATCGATAATTGTCATGGATGTATATCAATTAGATATCACTTTACATAAATGCAGTTGAATAAACCAGACGGCGAATCTAATAAAATGGATAAATATTGTAGTGTTTGCCGGACTTTTCACGCTCAGTATATGATCGCTAAATATATGTCAACTATTTCTGTTCAATCTGATAAACAAGAATCGGTATATGACTCATGGTATCATTGTATACCATTGTAGATATATGTTATACTGTGGCATAATTTTAACGACACGTGTCAGCATTTAATACCCATTGGAAAATACACCCCTAACGACACTGTGCTACATGTATTCACTAACCGCGACAAGAAGTATAATTATCAAAGTACTGAAAGTACTGACAGGCTGGCGAACTGCTAAGGAAAAATAGCTTTTCAAGTAATATAACATCAAGTGGTTTTCTAAGTCGAAAGAGAGGTAAGTGTAAAAATAAAAAAAATAAAAATTTAAAAATATAAAAAAATTGGAGCCGCCGTGATTCGATCGCTGGACCTTAGCATCAGAAAATTACTAAGCGAGTTACTCATCCACTCGACCACGATCTCGTTGGAGAATACTGACCTAAATAGTTTAACATAATAAAATCATTTATGCGCGTGCTATATCGCGTTCGTAACGCGTAGTATACGAACGCGTAGTAATAATTATCAACGCCTTTAAACACCTTTTCTTTTAATTTCATACAATTTCCTTCCATTTCAATATTACAATCGAACAGAATAAATGAAACAAGGAAAGTTGAATATTCTTATCTTGCAAAACTGATTAACGAGGAGGAACTATTTGCATTGGGTGTATAGATTCTGTGTTGTCAGTTTCGGGAGTAAATTCATCTTAGTGGATTTCATTTATTAGGATTGTAATAGTCTGGCGCAAATCGCCAGCCTAATAATGATTTATACTTTAGTTATGCCAGCACCAAACACAATGTTTATCTGATCAGGTCACTAATTATGTAACACTATACCCCACTTATTTACTGTCAGTAAGAAAATGTCACTTGACATTGTTATTTATTTTAAAAATGTGTTAAGCATTTTAGTGCAAGGGTGTAAAGCTCATTCCACAGTAAGTGTGAAGATTTTTCTATCACTCTGTGCTTACCATCGGACAGTTATTTCCGGAACAACACTTATACATTGAGAAATAATAATATATTAATGAAATAGTTTGTGTAAGACTACTGTGCCTATAAACGCTTTGATTATTAGTAATACCGTTATATCGCATGTTGACATTCTCAATTCTGGTTGTTAAACTGTCGTGCAAGGGTAACAGTTGTTTAGCTTTTAGGAAATGTCCGCAGATTTGTTTCTAAAATTTACACAGTCACTCTAAAATGCTAGACACATTTTTTAAAAATAAATAACAATGCCAAGTGAAATTTTGTTACTGACCTTAGACTAGTGGGGTATAGTGTTACATCGGAATACTCGTTTGCTTCGATAACACTGGTCACAATTTGGAAGAAAAGCAGCTATCTTATGTTGTGGCCGTGTTGTATGCTATTAGGTTTTGAAATGTATATGTAAATTTCTACGTGACAACTGAATTGAATAGACAGCACCATCATCTTGTCTTGCTTGGTTATTTTGACTTGAGCAACAAAGGTTAGGTATTTGATTCCCTGTAGCAACGTACATTTTTGTAGCTTTGGCATTTTTCACAGCAAAATACACTAAGCGAATGTCATTGATAATTAAAATAGCGATATAGACAATCTCGTTTAAATCAGACCCATATGACGCTCCACTACTTTACACTGATATAGCTAACAAACAGTGAGCAAATATTAGGATCTGATTTTAATGAGATTGCACTTTTTATAGGGGTATTTTAACAGTCGCCACTCCTGCAAATATGTTAGGAGGACTTAGACGTCGTGGTCATGTGTCTATTGTGCTAGATGTGTAACCCTGGTGGCCAGGGTTCGATTCCCGGTCGTGTCCGATCACATTCGTCCAAACAAATTATCAACAATGTTGATTTTCATCAAATGTGAGGATGTCACTAGATTATTCTTGAATGATATATATGTACCAGTTAAGATACAGTCAATATGTAAGACAGCCGCCGTGCAATTATGCCTGAAACTCTTGTTGAGAAACGGAGTAACCCGAATAAAAAACAGTCTGTGACAGTCATAATGATAGATACTTTACTATTCAATCCTGATTTTTGCAAGATGTATAAATACTTAAAATAATTACATAGTAGACAGTTTACCTAAGCCCTTTACTTAGAATTTATTGACGAGGCAATATCTACGTTTTCGTTTTCTTTTTCTGTATGAAGCAACATACTTTATGGCTACTTTTAGAACGACGATCATTGTAGAACAGTCGACAGTGTGACTGTGTAGTATACCTGCCGCCAACATAAGGGAGAGAAATCAACTACTCAAATAATCTCAAAGGTGTAATTACCTCCCTTTAAACTGATCACACCTAACGTAAATAACATAATATCATTCGGACATTTATGACTAGTAAAGCTACAATCCCCTAAGGTTGTTGCTTTGCATTATCGCGTAAAACGCTATGTTCGTTAAACTAACATCATTGGTTGTGTGGATCTTATTATTCTGGTTCCCGACAAGGATCAACGAGATCAATCTGTTCTAAATTACGAGTTACAAAGATAATTAAAATTTAGACCGAAAAGGTAGCACTCAATAGAAACATTCGCGCACAAAATCACAAAAAAAACAAATAGACGAGAACAAACCTGAATACAAGCCGATGACAAAATGCCCAGCACAAAACGATTAAATGAAAGCTCGCCACCACAAACACAACCCAAAGTTGTTGAGACACTACTCAACCGTTTTTGAATCACTGCCAATGTAATTTACTGTATATAACACTGCACCAGCATAAATTACTTTTGGATGGAGGCAAATTACTTTTGGATGGAGGCAACAAAAAGAAAAGAAGTTAACAAAAAAGTGCAACAAGCCCGCCACAAGTTCCAGCCAACTGCGTTTTATCCGGTCTCTTGGTATCACCTCTATATTGTAATTTCTTTGTATAATTAGGTCATCCTACATTTTGCGACGGGGAATTTGGCTTTATTTCACATTTTTTGTGTTGTGTGTTGGCATGTATCCGTGTAGTTGTGTTGTGATGTTACTGTTTTAGTGTGCTTTTTTGATTAAGCTTAGAGTGCTACCTTCCCTGTCCGATTTCCTCATACCTTCCTAACTAGGAAATAGAAAGAACTGAGCAATTCGCAATTTACTAGCAGATCATGCGTTTCCTTTTGTAGATCAGTATAGTATAAGAAAGAACAATATATTGCAACGAAGAAGAACGCAGTATGCCGGTGGTCAGCCGTACTCCCTAATGCTTACATACGGGCTATTCAATGTTCAGTGATATTGTGGGTTGAAGTGTGCAGATATGCAACTATGCGTAATGAAGTACATAATGTTTTATGTGTACATGTATATTACTCAATTGTCTGTATGTTCGTTTTGAATATATATATGATAGATAACTGTATCAGTGTGTATGTCTTAATGTAAATTCAATACATTCTTGCTACGACTAATTACATAATAATTTTATCTCACTTGGTAAAGTATAAGTAATCAGTAATGTTAAATATTATGTCATTATTCTAAGTCTGTTCTCTGTATATTGTATTGCGTTTCGTTAAGGTCAGTTTTCAACAGATGTCTAGATACATAAGTACATTTTCTTGTTATATATTGTTTATTCATGTACAATGCGTAATTTTTTATATCATGTTATGTTATGTGATTATTGTAAATATGTTATAATCTTCAAATATGGAGGAAAATAAAGAATCTATATTATATATAAGAAAGAAAGAACAATATTGCAACGATGAGGGGTAGTTCTCGGATGCTGTTGTGTAGTAGGACTACAGTCTACTAGTTTAATATTGTTGAACAGTTTTGTTTACTTTCTATCGACTAGTTTTAGAGATAGAAGCCTGAAATAGAATATGTTCAGAATGAAAGTAATTACAAACTTAAGCTAAACTTGTGAGTCAATTGATTGGGAGGGAGACACAGTAATGCACACTCGAGGTATACATTGCACATCACTTAATATATTTGATCAGCACTTAACAATATATGTGGATAAAACACATAATTCTTTATGACAAACAGGGTTACTAAGTGAACAGACAAGCACACCAGAACAATACGAACGTCATCATGGGTACATATGAATGGAGTTCAATGAAGTTTATGATCAAAATGTCCGCAACGATATTTGCAACGTCGAAACCGTGCTTTGCGATTTTACAAGGCATCAGAAGAACTCTCAGAAAGCATCCAAGAAACCAGAATATAGCACAGCTCACATATACATCTTTACGTAATTCATCCGGTCTTTGAAGCAAGTCAAGTTCTATTTGTCCACTTGTTTCATAATGATCGGCTTCTGTCAGCTGTTTATACAGTTTAATAGCTGAAATATCTTCAAACCAGTCTATACCATATCGCCAGATGAACTTTTTATATAACAAGTTCAAAATCATGTGCTCTTCCCAACATGTAAGCTGATATATCGTCATATAAAGCGATACCTGCTTTTCAAATGGAAGCATAGATGTCCTGGCCATATCAGTTTTCGTAGCACAATACGCTATTATGACACTTTCATAGCACATACCGATGACATTCAGTACACTAGAAACGCACCCCTTTTCTACTAACATGTCTAATTTACTAAGTACCAGTTCTTGCTGGCATGTTGATAATTTCGTTAGCAAATTTCTCTCTGGTTGCATAAAACTTGGCAAATTCTTGTTCTTAACTGCTTTCCTCAACATCTGAATTGCGTCTGTCAGTCTAGGCATCAAATGTTTCCGTCTGAATTTCCTCTGTGGAACGGATTCTGCCAACCAAAGTATAATGTTTTTAAAAACATAGGAAGTAATGCAGAGGCATTCTGCTCCTAAATAGTATTTTCCCATAAATTTTAGTAAAACCAGTACCTTTGTCTGAACTGTGTTTAATGCCTGGACAAGATATGTTTCGGCTCTAACAAACGAGATTCTCCATTGGATATCTCGGTTACTACTTTCATGATGGCCAACGGGAACAACGTAAACCGGCAATGTCATAATATGGTGGATCGTCTTTTTACTTGGCCAGTTTAGTCGTTGCCTTTGCTGCCATGACTTCAACGCTGAATGCCCATCACATGGAAAGGCTCTGACAAAGTCTATCTTATCATTTATGACAAACCCATACCAAGATAAAAAGGATTTTAATGCACTTCCCAAAGGTGTAGAAACACACTTTGGTGTAGATGGACCATGTTGTGGGTAATAGCTAGTATATTTCTTCATATATTCACTCACTTTCAAATTATCATCATCTATTTGTGTCAGGAATAATTCGCTGCTCAAGTATATCGTATCGTTCCGCTTAATGAGGGCGTATTGGAAGCGTTCTGTGGTTTCGTTTCTGATAGATGACTCAAATAGTTCTAAATTACAATAACCATGAGGTGCATTTGACTCTTTTATTCTGAAGGCAAGTGTGTTGTCCTTTGGCACTGACGTTCCTTCTACACATATAACGCTATGGTCCACCTGTAGAATATCAAGGTCTGCTAATCCATTTAAGCCTATCCCTTCCTGTCTGCTTCCAGCGAAAACACGTTCATTGTTAGTGTCTAAACATAGTTTCACGGAAGTGTTCTTTACTCTGGTTTGGATATTATTATGATGAATTCTCTCCCATCGCTGTATTTTGTCAAAACCTACTTTATCGAGAAAAGTATTGATTGTTCTGGACAACTGTTTGTTATGAGATCTAGTGGGCATCGTATCTGTATAAACCTAACCTGCAATGAATTTCAATTTGTAAGATTGCGTATATAGAAGATCTACCACGAGTTGTCAATTGATATAAATTTATTATAAACGAGTTTTGGAAATTTTATTAAGCGAGCCTCCAGCGAGCTTAATTATATTTCTTGAACGAGTTTAACATAAATATATCAATTGACAACGAGTGATAGATTCTGTATATCACGTCATGACACTAAAACGCACAATACGCATTGATTTATTGGAAAAACTCAATACCTTATACTACACGTGGTACGTATAACTTTATACGTACTGGCTATACTAACCTGGATACGAGGAAAGTCATGTGATATACAGCTAATTATCAATCTCAGCATAACACATAACCCAATAAGATATGTTTACTCAGTGCTCTGAAGATATAACATTTTAATGCAATACCATAAGCACATTTATCAGGGTCAGTAAAACATGATTGAGAGTTGCTACAAATGCTTATAGGAGAATAAAGTAAAGGTTTACATAATTCATGTTATAATTATATATTATATCATAGTACAGGGTGAAAAACGTTAGTCGGGTCGAACATACGAATCAAATACAGCCGAGTATATGGGGCGTGCTTACGGACTTTGATGAGTCTCACTTCAATCAGTCAAGCTATACATGAGTTTTTCTTAAGCAATAAACAATGTGTGCAATATACATTGTACGTATACGTGCAAATAAATAGTATGTAACTTACCCTCTATTATTGTTTTAGGGTCATTTACAAGCTTCCTCCGGACACATTGCAGGTATTGTGCACCTCGTACAGTCCTTCGCCGTCGGAACAAACGTTCGATCCATTACTTTAAATACTACATAATATCAATCTAGTAGAAATGTACCGTAGGTATCCGACGATGATATTTCCTACACTTACTTGCTAAATAAGCTGCATTCAAGTGGATGTTTATGTATCTCGATGGTAATAACAGTCTATTTTAAGAAACAATGAAATCCCCATTTGATTTTTTGAATATCGGCATTCAATTTTAGTCCCGTGATCAAACAGTCTTCATACGTGGCTTTGGCTTCCAGCCAACGATAAATAGAGCACACAAATAGACCAAATGAAAAATGGGCGTTTCATGTAGCATTGAACAAATACAACCGTGCACAGCTAATTTATACAAAAGCAATTCTTGTGTGTTTGGGAATTTGAAAACTCCTTATAAATTTTCAATAATTTGTGGAAAATGCTGTGTTGGTATCGACAGTTTAGGATATATTTAATTATTTATGTTTTTGACCAATATGTATTTGGTTGCACATAGCCATTCCACAAATCACAAGCTAAGCCTCATTTGGCATTTTTTTTCGTACGTCGTCCATACAATTGCTTGGCTGTATACTAGATGCGATACACGGAACGGGGCGGCTGGGGCTTTATTTCAAATGCAAATTCTTCACAATAACAACCTTTATTAAGTGTACATCAAATTTGAGATTGGGTCGTTTGGGGTGTAAAAAACAATATAGCTAGGGTCAAATCATTGAAGCTATCGGTGCCTCTCTGTTATATTGTTTTGTCGTGCTTTTTAGATGTTTCGTTGTAAGTGTTATTCTTGTCTTGGCCTTTAGACGTCTTGTTGTTAACTTTATATGTGTTTATCTCGGTAGCCATGGATGATTACAAATTCAGATTTAAATAAGGAACATGGATTTACCCATGAGTCATTTTAATACTATATTTAAAATTGCCATTCGTCTGTACGAGCTCCCGGCCAATCTACAGGGTTTCTAGGCTATCATGACTAGGTCTATAAATCTTATTTTGATATGACTTCATACGTGGCTTTGGCTTATACCCAACAGTCAGTGCACACGCATGGTTGAAATAACATTATAAACATAATTATTTGGATCGATATGTCTTATTATATTTTTTCGATTGAGCATTTCTTTAACATTATTTTTAATTCAGCTTGACATTAGATCTTCCAATTTTATCTAAAGTAAGTAAAGTCTGTAATTAAATATGAAGTTTTGCTACACATCAGCGGTTCGGTAAAACTGTGCGAAGAAAAAAACGTGGGTACGCCTTTGTCAGATATGTTATTCGATGCAGTAGAATTTAGGAAAATAAGTCCCATAAATTCGTCAAAAAGGTCGATAATATATAAGGCCTAACATTGTCTAATACTTTGCCCCTGCATATGGCAGTTTTGAACGGAATGTCAATCTATCGAGTTTAACACTGCAACACAAAAGTAAAACAGACGCCCATATTTAATTACTTACTTAACTCGCGGGATTTCAAATAAGCAATTTGCAAAGAATGATCAATAATGTTGTGCAATACTACAATGTACACGTATTGTCCTTTCAAAGTCAATTGAGAACGGGTGTAAATATACTATCGCCCAGCAGATAAACTATGTTTATCTAGGTTTAACTATGTATACCTGGGTTAACGGTATGCACCGCTATTCTCTCGAATGTGATAGTTGCCTCATTAGTATTACTTACTGAATCGACTATACTTCGTCTGTTTGTGTCTGGGTCTTTTATGTAATCTTATTATGACTAATAATTCAAATATTAAGATATTAATAACCGGACACTCAGTCGCGAATGATAACAAATTTATGCAGGGTATCTCACCGATATGTTATGCTTCAGATACGAAGTAACACCACTCACTGCTTTAAACAAAATCACTGTATGACTTATCATATTAATATAAAATTCAACTCGTATACTGTACTGTTATTGAAAGCACATGCAACATCTGATAACTGTGCTCCTTATTCAAGTTGTACAGTAGATACATTTAGTCATCAAATCGCTAGCTTAGAATGAGAATGTCGTAACTACAAAATCAATATTTTGATAAATCAAGAAACGACTGTCTGACAATCACTCTTTACTTATGCTAAAACAAGCCTTTTCAATGTCAGTTTGATCAACATTACAAGATCCCATTTTCATGAAAATAGGTACATAAGAAGCGCCTTATGATGCAGATTGCAAATATGCATTGGTCGGTTAAGGTCGTACCTTTTTATTCTAAGCCAGGGAAATCCGTGGTAAGAGGTATACTGGTACACATGTACAATTGTGTTAAAAATGCTACTTAAAACTTGATATTGAAAGACAGATTGAAAATTTAGCCAATCAGGGGTACTGATGCATAGTCACGTGTTCCACTTTAGCATAATCGCTTCGTGCACTCCATTAGCCAGGTAGCCACTAGTTGCAGGTAACATTTACCTTTAGTCTAGTCATTGAAGCTAAAAAATATGGTCAACCTCAAACAAATTGCAAAACAGAGTTTCTTCGCATTTTCATCATCTACAGACTATTATCGACTACAGACAAAACGTCAAATATGCGAATTCAGTGGGGAAAATAAAAAAAAAATCGACATGTTTAAGGTCACTTTTGGTAGCAATTTCAGCATTTTCCTTATTTCATACTACATGGGGAATTTTAAGTTATAATAATTCCCGTGTAAGTTGTTAAATATTTACTAATTGCACCTGAACGCTTATATTTTCTGAAAGATACAACCTTCTTCTATCGAATACAAATATTGATTTTATCATCAGACAATTTACTTTTCATATATATGCCAGTCTACGTGTTGGTATACTACCCATTCAAATGTCGACAAAATGACTCAAAATAGCACTTGGAAGGGGAAACAAAAGTTTTATTCATTTCTTTAATACTAATCCAATTTGTTTAAAATTTACACATATCATGTGTTGTATACATGTGTGTCTTATGGAAAAAAGATATTTGTGTTTGGACAGTATACAATACAGACAATATACAAAATGTACACGAATCTATCGATTCTGGAGAAATAGTGATTATTTTCTTTGTTTGTTCGTCCACAATTGCATTTGTATTCACAATTTTGACTCTATGATTATGAAACTTGGTCAGAGTGATCATCTGAACAAAATTTAGGCCAAGGTAGAAAATTGATGATCAAGGGTAAAAAACTAGGTCACTAGGTCAAATTGTTGCAAAACCTCGTGTAGTCGCTAGAGGTCATGATGTTGACCTTATATTTTTGAAACTTGGTCACAATAATAATATCAACAAAATATAGGTCAAAGTTATAAATTGGGTCATCCGGGGTCAAAAAGTAGGTCGCTAGTTAAAATCAAAGGTAAACGTTGTGTAGGTACAAAATTCACAATTTTGGTCTAATATTTATGCAACTTGGTCACAATGCTCATATCAAAACATCTTAGACAAGTATGTTATTGAGTTATTTGGGTCAAAATTAGGTCAATATGTTAAAATAATTGATGCAACTTTTTGGCGCATGAAGGTTTTTCTATTATTTGACCTAGTGACCTAGTTTTAACTCATGATAAGTAAATATTGAATTTGACCTACATTTTGTCTTCATGATCCATGTGACATAGTTTCATAAAGATTATGTAAAAAGGGTGCATTCTAAAGATTTGTTCTATAATTTGACCTAGTGACCTAATTTTTAACTCAGGTTAATCCAATTTCATACATGACCTTGATTTTTGTAAGGTGATCATTGTGACTAAACTTCACAAGTGTAAGGTTGAAATTGCGACCCCTGGTGACTATATCTTGTTTTTTCTATGTTTTGACCTAGTGACCTAGATGTTGGCTCCGGTTAACTCAAAATTTTATTTTACCTAGATTAGCTTACAATGATCATTGCTGCCAAGTTTCATAAAAATCAGACCAAAATTGCGACTTCAAAGCACGATGTAAAAATAAGTTACTGGTACAAGTAAAGATTTATTTACATCAAAAGTGACAAATATCGCGAAAACATGTGACAATTGAATATATTTGTAAATATCTCAAAAAGTCCCACGAATATTCAATTAGGACATTTTGTACATTGCTAAGGATAGCATTACGCACCATATAAACACAAAACTGTTTGTTTTGCAATTAGTTTGAGGTTAAAAGTTAAAATGACTGGACTACTTCTCATTCTCATTTACCAGCGTAGTCTTGTCTAGATACTTGGACAAACCATTGCTGTATGTGAGAGGATGATCTCAAAGAGAAAGTCCATGGTCCACTTTGTACTTAAGGTACTTCGCGCTGTTGGTCTAGAGAGAACAAAAATAACCGCATCTTAATGAAACTTTGACAGATTGTACCTTAAGTGACTGCGCTTCTTACAACGTAGATTTTGTAACACTATGACGTCTGTAACCTAGCAACGGAATGACGTCAAAACGCCATCTATCGGTGCGTTGTATACGAAGCCTGTCAGAACAAATTCCTGCATAACATTGCACTCATGTATCAGAAAATCAAAATTCAAAATGTATAGTGGAGATGGTGGATTATGCTCCCGATTGATACGTGTCGTTTATTTGAATAATACTGTGCACACACATCGTTGGTAAAATATCGACGTCGTAACGTCAAAATTGCGACGTTTTCGACGTTAAATTTTGACTAGAAATCTACATACATAAAAAACGGGCAGAAATACCTATTTCAAAAAATCATATCGTAACCAGACATCTTTGGTCAACAAATTAAGCGAAAAAAATATATAAAATCTCGAACTCGTTTTTTCAGTAACGGCGCATGTGTAATACCTATCTCGTGGCTGAATAACGTTAACGCCCATGCGTAGTTAACATTATAGTTATATATCATTTGATTTTAACACGCATTGTTGGTATTTGTATTGTTGTATCATGCTTTAATTTATACGTTCTTAATCGTATTAATTGACGAAATCTTTGAGCGATTATTAAATACATTAAATGGGCAGTTTGTAGGATAATGAAGATATATAAACTTTAAATATGTGCCTTGATAAGTCGATCAAAGTCCACAATTTTTGTGTCAAAACGCGCGATTTCTTTTATGATATAAAAAGTACGGGAAATAACGTGCATATTGACGGAAGTGACGTAATTTACGCATTTCCGTTAAAATGCCGAGCTCCGACAAAACGCGAGTGCGCGGAAGATTCGTTTCAAAAAATAAAATCGCGTCTCTATTGAATTTAAAGAATAACAAAGTTAGTGATAGTTTGAATAAAACAGATACACCAGTTCTGGACGGGAGACGCATAGTCGAATTTTCTGTGTTGTTTGCAGGATTGAATAGTTGTCCATCTTGTAAGAAGAGACTTAATATTCTTGACTTTATAAATGAAACAAAGCAAGGTTTAGGTTCCATTTTAAAAGTTAGATGTGAACACTGTAATGCCGTCAGTAATGTTCCAACGGGGAAACGACATTCTTCGACAGGTGACAGCACCACAGCTAGATGTTTTGATATCAACACCAAGCTTGCCGCGGGTAATTATTGTTTATTTTTTATACACTTAGTCTATTTATCTGTCGAGTATAAAGCATTATACTACAAATATACATACATTTTATTCACCATTCAGTGGCCATATACATTTGAACTCTTAACATGTTTAATAGGTGGCTATATTCTTAAACGAATTATCCTTGTTATGCTATATAATGTTATTATTTCATGTTACCCTGATTTAATGATTGCTATAACCCTGTCTACTCAGAGTAAATAGCTCTATGTATAATAGTACGCCGAGAATTCTTAGGTGTTAAAGGGATACTGGTAATATCTTCATTGGTTGACGCTTACAGTTCATCAAGTGCCAGGATTTAAATGTTGAAGAGGCATACCCTATTTCTAGCATATTATTATTCCATTGCGCATTTAATGACATAAATGAACCATTTAAACATGTAAGAAGAACATATGCCAACATGATAAAATATATCTTTACGTTTCGAAATAATAAATTGTTGTCAGCCTTTTATTCAACAACAACACGAAACGGACATTTTTCAACGGAACTGATGGAAAGAAGATGACAAAATAAGATAAGATAAGCGTGGATTTCTTATGTTTTACACGCCTATGATCTATGTTGCGTGCAGTTGTCACGAACCATGGGAATGGAGCTTTATCTCCATTATTACAACATGCATTTCAGAATCGAACTTAAACCAGTAACCCGTGATTATTTGTTTCAGCCATGTTAAATGCTGGTATAGGGGAAATGCAGATGAATAACATATTATCGGAGCTCAATCTACCTACAATTCATCACTTCACGTTGAAACGACGAGAGCGAGAGGTTGGAGTTGCATTTGAAGATGTAGCTAAGCTTTCTTGTGATAAGGCAATCAAAGAAGAAATAGCACTTTGTGAGAAAGACTTGAATGAACAAACGTAAATATCACACATTTACTCAAATATATGTATAACAGTGTAAAAACACGCAGTGTTCATGCTATTTGGTGTTTTAGTGAGGTACCATAGCAGGTGTTGAACCCGCGACCGTTTGTTCCCTTATAAATACGACCCTGTGTCTATTGTATCTTTATATATAATTTCATGTGAGTATATTCTTGAAAGAAAGGTTTCTGTAAAATTATGGAAATTTTCTTGTTAATGTTATTCAGGTTCAGCGAATGAACTGATGTATCGTTGACTTTCGGCAAGATTATCCATACACTAGAACAAATCGTGTCTCTACATATGATAATTTTTATGATATAGTTATGTCTCAATTTCAGACCGATGACAGTACCATCTGTATCGAGTGATGGTGGTTGGCAGAGGAGGGGTCATAACAGTTTGTCAGGTATGTATATCAGTATTAGTTCTTCGTATATTTAAATTACAAACCAGGAGCCGAACATTATACATTCCATTTCATCTGGTATAAACTTCGTACAAACCTAAGCACAAAGCCTACTCGAGCTACACTTACCCAAGGCATAATGTATAAACGTGTATGCATGTATTTATAAATAGGTTCCCAAAACTCAATGCGTTAACAGAAAAGGGCCGGTCTTTTGTTTCGCATAAATCATATATTTTTAATTCACTATACGCCATACGGTGATTAGGTTTATACGCTGTTTATGATATTCGTAGGGATATCATACGGGACTGAATCGATAGGGAAAGGTATTGGACGAGGACCCGTTGAAATGTGAAGGTTATTATTATCATGTCTTAAATAAGAACCGTGATTATTTGAGCCATTCGATGCCAACGTAAGTAATATTCTTGGTAAAAAACGTTTGTAATTGACATAACATAGTAACATAATTGTTATGCTCTTCAGGTCACGTAACGATGGTAGGCCGTTCCACAAAAAAGTGCCTTAGTTATTCCGTGGCAAAAAAATCGTGTCGAATCTGCAAATCTGCTAAACGAAAAGGTATAAATTCTACCAAGCACCCATGTAGGCGCAACTGGAGCGGGTCCGCTAAAGGCATGGAGCCACATTTGACCGTTACATGTTTAAAGAAGTTGCTAGACAATGGGTTAAATGTTAAACAGATTATCATGGACGATGATACCGCCACATATACACGAGTAAAACGGTCGCTTTTACCTGATTTGATCAAATGTAGTGACAAAAACCATGTGATCAAAAATGCTGGCACCCAGCTCCATCGTCTGAAGGATAACCATAAAACGCTATCCGTGACCGTCATTAATTACCTGAAGAGACTCTTATCATATGCTATAACACAAAACTTCAACAACGAAGAAGGAGTGAAAAGGAATATCTCAGCAATAGTGCCACATGCTTATGGAGAACATGATCTGTGTAACCCATTATGGTGTCGCTGGTATGCCACAGGTGATGAATACAAGCACTCCAGTCTCCCACAAGGGGATAATTTAACAGACAAGACGTTACGACAAGACCTTCAAGAGCTGTTTACCTCATATACGACGGATGCTATGGCAAAGAAGTTGGCGAACGTTGGTTCGTCCAACAGCAATGAAAATTTGAACCAGCTGATTTCCAGGAAAGCGCCGAAGTCACAACACTATTCGGGTTCCGAGAGTTTAGACTTTCGAGTTTCTGCTGCAGTGGCACAGAAAAATGACGGGCACAAGTATATTATGAAGGTACAGTGTGCGTATACTATTAATTATAAACATGTCCTTATAGCTTTCCAAGTTTAATTTGTGACTCATCAAAGTCCGTAAGCACGTCCGTCAATACTCGGCTGTATTGTATTCGTATGTTTTTTTATTGTATACCGTTATCTCCGTATAAAGCCATATATAGTTGTAAGTATACGTTTTAATAACTTCGGAGTCTTCCGGGTGTTAACGAATTATGCATGGAGTCTCAGTTTAATCTAGTCGGACAAAACATGTCACTGTTTAATAGCATTCATACAAAATTAACAATAACAAAATTACAGTAGAATAACATATATTTCATTTTACACGTGAGATTTATTTGGTAAAATGTGCATTTTACTCGTGTTCACTCATGTTATTTAATTTCCTAACACCAAGAATAATGTGTGTAATCAACTACTGGTGAACAATGCACATCATTAAAAAACTGCTAATCAAAAACCGCTTGTTGATAATTGTTTTGTTTGATATCCGTATTCCTGTAGGTAAACGAAACATGTGGATTATCACCGGGAAAATTCACGGAAAAACGAGCCAGTAAGCTAGATGCACAGAGAAGTCAGGGGGCAAAACGCCAATGTTCTATTGAGAATAAAAGACGACGTTTAAAACTGAAGGTAATAAATAATAATTGTAATACTAGATTGTAGTACCGATGATGCACCTAATTAAAATATAACCTTGCTGTATTAGACCAATGTTAGTATAAGATTCATACGCAGACGTAGTAGTTAATGTATCTACGATTATATTTGATTGTCCATTTATCCGACATAACAAATTTGTCGCATAACCGATTTTTGCGACGCATTCAGTTGAGCTAACTATAATACAAATCAGAGTGCAAAAAACTCATACGTCTTAAGAAATAATACAGCCTTATGTTTCATTTCCCTATAAATATAAAGAGCTGATGTCAATCTTGATTATGTTCAATAGGAAGAAAGATTATCTTTCGAATCAGTCAGCCAGATACACGAGGGGATTACGTACCAGTCCAATATTGAAGCCGCTGATCCCGTAAATGACCTTCAAGCAATTCCAGCACCCCCGGTGGCAGAAAAACTCAACTGTGCAACGATTGATATAGATAAAGAAAAACTGATTGTGTTTGATCTAGAAACCACAGGCTTAGGTAAGGATATTTAATAAAAAATGGAATATTTTTGGCGGAAAACAACACTACCAAACCTATGCATGTGCTGAAGTGAGTATTTCGACACTATACTCACTGTGTATAAGAGAGTCGATTTTCGGTTATCGCAATAAGACATACACATTGAATTGTATAGAATTCCAATAAGGCATATATTTATAGATAATTACGTGTGCTTTCAATCACAAGCCATACGATTTAAAATTTCATAAAATCCCAATAAGTCATGACGTCGCGTCACAAGTTGGAGCTATTTTGTGTAACGTCAAAAACGCCGTTATTTTAGCTAAATATGACGGACATAATGCGTACAATTGACAGAATAACTAAATCATGGGCGTACAACAACCATAAACACATAAATTGTGTAACTATGTGTAAAAAGGGTATATTCAGCAACCTTAGGAATTACAGAACTTAGATTTAGGCAAAAGAACTTGTAATTAACGATATTGCTGTAATGTGTACATTTATCCATTTGCTCTTTGTACAGTTTAGACCTGCTTGGTGGAACCCCAATGAACACAAAATGCAAAATAAAAATCCCTTTATGAATAAAGTACTGTATACATTTCCGAGTATATAAAAAAACATTTTCAAACCATTTTTTAAAATTTCAATTTCAATTTTGCATTGAATTATCGAAGCTACAACATAAACACTAAGATATTTTGACGTTACTTAGTACGTAATTTTGCTGATGGGACATTTTGTGTAGACATTGAAAAATACTAATAACTTCGCCGTATATTGAACGATTTTGATAAACAATATACTATTTAACAGCGTGGAAAAAACGTATTTTATCATTTCAGTGACGAATAATGTTTTACAGAAATTTTCACGTTCGATCAAATCGAATTTCATGTTCAATTCAATTTTTATTTTTAAGCACAGGGTGGGACATTTTAGGTAGACAAAGAAAATTTGAAATAATTTTTGATCTCTTGAATCAAAATCTAAAATGAATACCGTATTTAATAATATATGAAAAACGTATTTTTTGTAGGAAATTTCAAAGAGAAATTATTAAAAATAAATCTTGCAGAACAATTTTATCAGTGTAATAACAACTTATTTTCCCGTAATTTTGAAATCTCTACACAACTGTTCCCGCAACACAAAATAAAACTATTTGACTTTATGATGATGTCACTTTCTTTTACGTTAATGACATCAACTTTTTAAGTTTAAGAATCATTTTTCCGCAAAAAATATAGAAATTTTGCGTATGGTTTTTGCTCTCCACTTATTTTTCTCAAGCCCCACGAGATTGGATGTTACATCTCTACAGTGATATTTCACCGTGTTCTGGTTATTTCGAACCCTGAAAATGTGGGATTTTGTAATAAAACTCAAAACATATACATTCAGGTCGATTGTGCTGATTTTCTTCGTTCGATTGATATATAACATATGATATTTATTGAAACAAACATAATTACATTTGCACCATTTGGCAAATAAATTACGCGAAATTGAAAATAGCTCCAACTTGTGACGCGACGTCCATACAGTGACTTCGATTTATAAGCTGTGGTACTAATTGATATTCAATGTATAATTTATCGAGATTTTGTGTCTCAGTAGGGTTAATTTTCTATACTTCAGGTCATGCCAGTTATATTATACAGATAGCAGCACAACACGTAACTTCTGGAGATATGTTCTCCAAGTATGTCCACCCGACGCATGGGAATATACCAGCGGCGGTATCAAGGTTGACGGGTATTGAAATGCACGGAAACGTTCTCTTTCATCACGACCTGCCCGTTTCTGCTTTGAGTGCCCACAGGGCTCTAGATATGTTTAGACAATGGCTTATGAAATTTGACAAACCTGTTTTGGTAGCACATAATGCCCATTTTGATTCAAAAGTACTTGTGCATTCCTTTCAGAGGCAGAATATGACCTTTCCAGATATATGCGGTTTTGCTGACAGTCTGAAGTTATTTAGAGCGGTTTATCCCGATCTAGGAAATCACAAACAAGAGTTTCTTGTACAGGAATTACTGAGTAAAAACTATGTTGCTCATGATGCTGTGTCAGATGTTTCTACATTAGTAGATTTAATCAATACTGTTTCCGATGTTGAACGGAAGCTGCATATTTTTAGTACATCAGAGGTCACAGTAAAACTGCAAAAACTTAATCACGAAAAAAATAACATTTCCTCATTTACAAAATTAATTAGTGAAGGGATACTTTCTAAATCTGGGGCGAAAACTTTGGCAGGTAGTGGCCTGGACGAAAGTCATATGTGTGTAACGTACAGTCGGCACGGTGTCGATGGTCTTATGAACCTCCTTCGACCTCGATACAAGAATTTCCGCAAATTGAGTATGTCTTTGCAAAGTTTCTACGCAAATGAGTCGAAAATGTAATCAGAGAATTATACAGGCGGGAATTATATAGACACATCATTGAAAAGTTAAACTGTCTTTGTGTGAAAATGTCATGTAAAATAGCTCATATTGCGCTAATTTCCTTTCAGTGTATATGACATTTATTTCTTTGTATATTTTTTTTTACAAATGCTTTTGTAACACGTTTCCTAATATGAGACGGAGGATTTGATTTGTAATGAATGTATGTATGGTTGACGTTGTATCTGTACAATACTTTCTTTTGAAATATGGTAAAATGAAAACGTTTTGTCGGTTAGGACGGAATTGAATAAACATTCAGTTCCGTAAAAAAGTGTTGATTTTTGTTTTTCTGTCAATTTGTATTTACATTTAGATATGCCACTTATATTTCCATACAGTTTTCCGTGCGTTCAAAATTACGTTCATTGTTGATTACAGTGTTTCTACAGTATCTATACATCGATTGATATACTATGATGTGCCCATGATAATGTGAAAGGCAATGACGATGTCATAACAATGAAAGGCGGTAACATTTGGTATAAGCCACGGAGTTGGATTACTCAGGTGTGCACGATTGATCAATTTTTTTAGTACACACTTAACCGATTTTACAGTAGTAGGATAAACCGGTCAATGTTTAAAAATATCAACTTATCCTAGACTCACTATACAAACATTAATTTCACTTATTTAGAGGCAAACAATACAACACCGCGACGTCGACGTCGTAGCGCTGTGATTTTGACCGTACATAAGCATTCTAGTTGCGCCGTTACTGAAAAAACGAGCTCAAGATTTTATATATTTTTTTCGCTTAATTTGTTGACCAAAGATGTCTGGTTACGATATGATTTTTTGAAATAGGTATTTCTGCCCGTTTTATATGTATGTAGATTTCTAGTCAAAATTTAACGTCGAAAACGTCGCAATTTTGACGTTACGACGTCGATATTTTACCAACGCTGTGTGTGCACAGTATTATTCAAATAAACGACACGTATCAATCGGGAGCATAATCCACCATCTCCACTATTCATTTTGAATTTTGATTTTCTGATACATGAGTGCAATGTTATGCAGGAATTTGTTCTGACAGGCTTCGTATACAACGCACCGCTAGATGGCGTTTTGACGTCATTCCGTTGCTAGGTTACAGACGTCATAGTGTTACAAAATCTACGTTGTAAAGAAGCGCAGTCACTTAAGGTACAATCTGTCAAAGTTTCATTAAGATGCGGTTATTTTTGTTCTCTCTAGACCAACAGCGCGAAGTACCTTAAGTGTAGCCTTTAGCAATAGCATTTGAGACCAACTGCTCAGGATCGAACGTGTAGGTTTGGTGTATTAAATCAAAATGCACCACCGATAGTGATCACAAGAAGGGAGGTATATCTTGAAAGTCACATTGATCATATACCTACAAAGTGGTCTCCCTTGTTACGAAACATATAGAACGCCTGGAGATATCAATGTGTGACGAATGAACCCAGAGATAAAACAGGATATTGTTTTTTGCTTTTATTTTATGATAAGACTCTCAAAAACATAAAACAACACTCGCTTTGCGCTTTGCCACAATAAGTAAAGTAGTGTTCTAACTACATGCATTGTTACTCCCGGTGGAAATAAATGAGCTTCAGGAGGCATCGGGAACAGGGATTTTACAATGTTCTAATGACTTCATCGAAGATAAAAGTAGACCTTTCCAATGGCGATTTTCCCCCTGGCCTTCCGTTGTCATTTATTAAATCGGGAGTACATCACCGAGGCAAAAATACCTAGTGACATCAAGGCTTAAATGCACAACATGTTTATAAATTGCACAGTTTGTCCTTTCTTATTCATGTAATGGCATCATATTTTACTTTTTTCTAGAAACGTGTGATTGGTATAATGCGCACATATTAGGGGCTAATAACTCTGAAATACACCTTACATTGCGTTTTGCAACGTCGGAATGGACAGTCCGATGCTAGTGAATTTACATTATTCTATGTTACAAATGGACCATTTTGCTAGTCTTTGTGAAATGTCCAAGCCAATATTACAAAAAATAACCTGCAAAATCAACCTTGGTACATGATGCACAACCCAACTAACGCAGCAGACGTAGAGGCAGGCGCATACGAAAACTGTGACGCAGACGACCGAATGACGATACTAGCTCGGAGCCTTGTTGTCCAAAAGTCGTGTTAAAGAAGATTATTAGTAAAATTAAACATAACGAAATGAATGTGTATGTTAACATAAATAAAGATGATATCAAAGGTATTACAATCCAGGAAGAAATAAATGACAAAGAATATATCAACACAACCAACGCAACCGCGTATAAGCATACAACTAAATGAGTAGTTAAAGTTAAACTGGCCAAGTGCTGAAAATTAAAACACTTTAATGATATGCGGTTCTTAGTTACGATCACTGAGCTAACTATATACACCTTCCAAACCTCAACAGATAGTTGCAAAACGACACTAAACGCAATTAGCCAATAGATAACTGTACAGATAGGAATGATGAAAACGTTGAGTACGAAAAGTCCTCCGCCTTTCAAAACTAGTACCAGCACAATGGGGAAGAAATGAAGCCACGTGTGATTTCTCCCAGAAGGTACAAACGTCAATGTAACACAAAGTGAAGCCATACACAATATTAAGTCTATGTATGAATATGACCACGCGGCATGTTCTTTGTCTTCCTTATGTCTTACACTATCTTCAGGTACCTCTGAGTATCCATCTGCTGCAACAGTCCACCAAATGTTTGTATGTAGGCAAAGGAACAAAACCGGTGCCGCAGAGATTTTCATTTTGTTCTAATGTTTATGACCGTGTGAATACTATACAAATGAATAATGTTTATATATCCGATACATAACACTGCTTCCACTGATCTTGTTCCAAGCTTTCCCGGCACGAATGGTTGATGTTGTAGCTAGATGATGTCTGTAACCATGTAACCGGTTCACAAGTAAGTAATTGACCTGTTCAGTTTCTATGGACTTGTTGTAGAATTAATTGTTGCTTCAAGATCGATGATCAAACAGAAGAACTGAAAAGTAACATAGACTATTATTATATGTTTTAGAAATTCCAATAACCAAGTGACGAATTAATGAGCGCTATCAGAGAAAAGGTCTGTCACAAAAGGGACGTACTTTGACACTATCAATAAACTGCATCGTTTTTTTTCTGAGTTTGCAGCCACGACGTAGCACTTTTCGTGTACGTGGAACTTCCGTTGCGTTCGGTCATCGTTCTCGCCACGAGTTCTTCCGCGTGTGTACGACGTGCGTACCTTCTACTGATCTACTGACAACTAATAACACTACACTACAGTCTCCGTATCATAGCTTGACAATCGTACGCTGCACGCACATTGTAAGCACGACGTACAACTTACTTGGTAAGTGCGTAACGCACGTTGCCCACAGTCACTTTTAACGGTCTGGGAAGGCCGTACGTGCAACGTAGTCAGTGTATTTCTTCCGTACATCCTTTCCACGTTTTCAAAAACACGTAGCGGTCGTAGCCTTGAAAAACAGTACGTGCTAAAACACGCACGTCGGGTTGCAGGGGGTTACTGAAGGGTGAACATACCAGGTGACTTTTAAGCTAAGTCTACAAGTAAAAACAATAAAACAGCCATAAGTATCTTATTCTTTGATCGATTTTCATGAGGGGAAAGTTCGCCACTCAAACCGAGAATAAGCACTACCAACACAACGTAATAGTGTTTTTGTGAAACAGGGCAAAGTTTATACCCGAAACCGACTCAACTGCATGTATAAGGTAAGTTTTCGTTTAATATAGTTTACTAGCATTATAGGTATACGGGTTTACACGTATATTACTTATAATAAACTTACAGTGAAGTGATATGATCATACCTTAATGTTTATAAATTTGCGGTACCGTCGAGTGGTAGATTCAAAACAGTCCAATTGCACATACTGTAAATCCACGCTTGGCTAAGTACTTTAAATAATACAATAAACAACAAAAATATATATAATTGGACATTTGTAATTTTCCTACAGTAGTAATATTTATAGTATCGTTTTATTTATCACTAATACACATGATAGCATATCACTTGCGATAGTGTTTATCACAGCTATAACATATCTGGGGTATAGTGCGCTATACATGTATTCATAATTTTATTATATTAACATATATATACGCGATATCATACCAGTCATAATGGTAGTATGAAGCGGCAACTTAACACAGTCGACTAATCCGAATGACATTAAACTTTGTAAATACAGTAACGCCCGTAATAACGTTACTAACGTTTCGAGTAAGTCTTCTTAACAAAAACATTTATTTCTTTAAATTGAAATTTGTTGAATACAGTAATAATATTAAAATGGACTAACGTTATAAGGCGCTGTCTATTTTTACAAAATTATCCTAAACATCTAAGAACTTTTCGGCAACATCAATATTTTGGCCGCAAGTATCGCGGTCAACCTACATTGCGCGTTGGTCGCAGATTTTGGCCGCATTCGTCCGCTTTATGAACATGCCCAGCCGAGATTAGGTTTTACCCCTTTAAATCTTTTTAAAATAAGGTAAACCGATTGATCATTGAAAACCAGTGACTCTAGATAAAACAAGTACATGCACAGTCGGTTCATATATAGTGACTAATAATTGATCACGGTTGTAAACATTAGCTCGTCCACCAGGTAAACTATGTTTAATATCCAGCTTTAACTGGGTTTACCTGAGTTAACTGTAATCGCAGCTATTCGCTCCAACGGGATAGTTCCCTAATACGTATTTATTTTACTTATTGAATCGACAACACCAATTATAATAATTATAATAACATATACAGATAGTTACAGATAACATAATTATTAAATATGTATACTTACCCAGCTCCGTGCATAGGTCCCATATCATACATTGTACTTTCCTCTGCCTAGTCACGATATTTAGGTCAAAGTTAATGTAAGCATGTTCGAATACATTATTGATTGATTTCTGTCGCTGGATATAATAACTGGATATTTTGATTGACAAAGATTTACCTCTACACTCTTTTGTTAAAACTACAATTGTTCAAGGTTATGGGCCGCATAAATATCGCTGTCGTGACTACTACGTACCACCTTATAATACTGATACATATTTGAAATGTGCACTATAAGGCGCTCCTTATGAGACTATTTTCATGAAAATCTGAACTTGTCATGTTGACCAAACTGAAGTTGAAACAGCTTGTTTTACTATAAGTAAAGAGTAAATTTCGACAGTTTTGCCTAGTTTTGTCAAAATATCGATTTTGTACTTACGACTTTCTCATTCTAAGCCAGCGATATGTAGTCGGTTTACCTCATTATGACTTTCACATACAGTCCCAAATAACATTAGTATCAACTTGAATATGTTAGACAATTATAGTTTTAATTTTATCATCATTTTCATCTATCTAGAGCGTTTAGATTTAAGATTTTTTGAAGATTTTGTTTAAGCAATCTGATAATGAATTGCCGATTTCATTATCAATGGTTGAAAATTCATTATTTCCATTATATGTTTTATATATTAGAGACGTGATGTTGAATAATAGAATAAAAGCCCTTAACAAGAGATAAGATTGGACTTTGGTTTTAAACTTTATTTCATTGCAAAAATGTCATAATTACAAAAATCGAAGGATCAACATGTACCCGACAAATTGTATGTCCTGATGATACATGCATTGTACATTTTCTTTTCTTTTTGTTCTTTTTTTCTCGAAAGCTAGTGATTCGATGTTGGCTGCCACCTTTTTCTCATTTCATGTTTGATTAACTGAGGCGACATAACGTTTACGTTCTTGGGGAGTATTTCTTCTTGTCGCTACATGTGTCTCATCTTTGTTCTTGTTAATGGTTATCCGTGAGGCCTGTGTATGACACTATAATAATTATGCTGGTGTTCAGTATTTCATTCAGTGTTCAATTTCGATATGTTTATGATCTTTCATACGCACATCTAAAAGGTTATGTTACGCTGATTCGGTTAAAGACCGTTTTTTCAGTCTGTTTTGAGTACGAATTCATCATTCTGACACGCGTCACATATAATTCAACTTACCATGCCTCATTGTACACTGCATGCATTTACTTCCTGTTTCTATGACGTCTTGTACAAGTCTCCATTGACGTGGATGACGTGTATATACTAGATTATTCAAGAAAAGGGAGTTAAGTTAGATAGTCACATTAACCAAAACGTCATTGCAATGATCTCCCTTGTCACTACACTACATGATTGTATTTTAGTCTTGTTTATCTGTCTCTTACAATACCATGATAATTTCCAAAAATATGCGTAAATAAATACTTACGACGATTTTTCTTCGTTGAATTGAGCGTTTTTTTACCAAAATTGCTGATAGCGATACCAAAATGTGACGTCACAAACCACGTGATTGTGCACCGTGAATACGTGCTAGATACCAAGTACGAGGTAGTGTAGTTTCATTTCCCCACCCGCGTACGTATAAAGGTAAAGTGTTTATTATAGTGTCACGTCTATTGAAAGGACCAGTCAGTTTGAATGACGAGACTCATATAGACAATTTTAGTATGACGAACCCATTCATATGTTAGTCGCCATCCATGTTCCACCAGAAATCTATTTACCGAATAAACAATACAAACTAGTCACTGACCAATAACTCGTTGTATATCAATTTACATATGAATGCCCAGGTATATAAACACGAAATGTGTCTATAGATCTTTCTTGCGCACAGTAAGTCCTGAATCCCCTCTCGTATATTATGTCGGGCATCAGACTTCATATTATTTAGACTGGGGTTTGGCGCTAACTACTGTCTGGTCTGGTTCGCGCATGTCTAGTTTCTCCAGTCGTCCATAATCCACATGTTCGTTAGAATAGTTTCAAGATGGCAAAGTATAAGTGGGAACAAAAAGCGAACAAGCGTTAGGTCAGTCATAGTTTAACCACTGAAGGTTTTCGCGTCGTCTAGTTGAACAATGGTAACCATCTAGTTAGCGCCAAAACCCAGCTAATGTAGATCACTGTACAACGGTTGTCTCCCTTGGGTTAACAAAAAATAATTTGAACCAAAATGAGTTTTTTATATTTTATTTTATTATTAGACTTGCTGAAGCATAAAACAAGACTCGCTTTACGACAACAAGTAAATAAACAACATGTATATAAATTGCACATTTTGCCCTTTCTTATAATGACTACATCACGTCGTGCTATTTAAACGGAAGATAACTGTTGCCTAGAAGCATACATGGGACTGGTACATATACATTGTCATGTTTTATAACAGCATTCTGTTTTTGAAAACTGTAGTTATGTTAATTGTAAGGGAATGAAGTGACAGAAACCCAAGCGGTGCTTTACAGCCTAAAAGCTATTTAATATATGTGCTTGTACTTACAGGTAACTGTGTCATTGATGAAGAGTAAAAAACAACAAAAAAGTACTTTTTTGTAAAATTGATAGTTTGTCTATAAAATTTTACAAAAACATTTTTTTTCGTATTTCATCAAAGATAGTGTACACCTATGTTTGTACTCGATATGTTGATCGACATTTTCAAATTTATTCTTCCTTTAAAACAATCAGCCAATGAACACATGTTTTACAAAATAGTATAAGGTAATCACGCAACTTCATTCCACGAACAAAATTTGCTGTGTTGCACACAAAGTAACTGTATACCGGTAATTGATAAACGAAAAACAAAAAAAAATATTTCTGTAAAATGAGTTAGAAAAATAGACCTAGATACATTTTACAAAAAACAATTGTTTGTCGTTTTTATCGAGCCGGGCATATCCTTTTTTATCAGACACCGAGTCAGTTTTCTGCTGAAATATGACAAGCATAAAATATGAGTGTCTCCGTCCGTATTTGAACCCGGGTCGTCAGATTAGTCTAGACGGTAAGCGGGCTAACCATTGACTATAAAAATAAATTATAAATTAATATAAAATTATTTTAAAACGCAGGAGCTACTGGGACACACTTCAATGATAAAGTTACTTGTGGCGTGACGTCATTCACATGTAATGTACAATGTCAATGTACCAATCCCAAGCCGCTTCTGTGCACAGTTTATGACGACACGAGCTTAGAATTTAGTATATACACTTTCAATACTGTGTATAATACTGTATACGGTTTCTCAATCGTAGCCACGAGATCAGGCAAATATGTACATATAGATCTATTATTGTGTAAAATACATAATAAAATACATAAAATTTGAAATAAAAAAGGAAAAGTTGTGTACCGGAAGTCGCTTTTAACACGTGAGCAATTTGTCGTGACCTTGACACCATTGTTCTAGTTCCACTGGAAACCTCTATTAATTCACTATAGAGATTAGTTAGGACTAGATTCGCTAAATTCGATAGCTTGAAAAAATCATATAAAGGACAAAAACGTGACCATGGTGGCTACCATACTTAACCAGAAATTAACAACTAAAATAGGAGTAACTCCACTTTAATAGGAGTACTTGGTAAGTATGTTTATATGCACATTCTCGTTTTTTTAACGTTTCCCGAGGTTGTCAACTAACGAAGACACTTAAAACACATTACCGACCAATTCCAAACAAGGTCAATATCACTGAAATCAGTCTGATTTAATTCAGTTTGATAGTAATTATAGCTATGTATCGATGTGCTACAATTGGTGGATTTCATAATATTTTATGACGTCATATACTCATGACATTATTTATTGAACAATAACAATATACCTACACGTATTGAAAACAGATCGTTATTTCACTGCAACAAATAGATGATCGTTTAATCGTTACAAAACATGCAGCCAAATACACAGGTAACTGTTTCTTTGGTAACGAAATAAAAAAATGAAACATTTTTTGTGAAATAATATTTTTCTTTCAGTAGAGAAATATAAATTTTACAAAAAAAAACAACATTTTTTTCGTTTACGTCTTTATCAATGATACAGTTAGCTGTGAATAAAGCAATTACAATGATAAACAAATGTTTCTAGTTTCAGTTTAACAAAGCCTTAAGATATTGCTGCTCCAGTTTGACAATGTTCGATCCTCACTGAACATTGACCAATAGAGTCACATTCTATCCCTTATATGATTTCGGAGAACGCCACGGTTCGTCGTCCTTCTGTCCAGATGGTTCGAGCATGGTTAAATGTTCCCAACGTCATTGAAACGAAATTATGACGTTGAAAAGATTATCCACATTTTGCGAACGATTTGTGCAGCAAGTGAAGTAAGAACGTATCACTTTCTCTGAATATGCCAAGATCACATGTGCTCAAGAATTGAACAATACGAACTTTGCGAGTTTGTTGTCCTAAGTCCTAGATATTGAACAAAAGTCAACATGTGCATTGAACACAAACACCATATGCAGGTAGTCAAACACTGTTAGCGTTGTTGACAAATCATTCACGATGTCGTGTGCAAACTATCAAGGCAAGAGATGAGCTATAACGAAAACTAACTTCTGCAGAACTCTACGTTGTAGACTGGAAAATAGTACTAGTATTGTCGTATTGCGTATATAGATGGTACCGACCAAAGCAAGGCGTGGTGCTCTTTATAATGTGCAGGGTAATTGTCTATGCACGTATTGTCCATGCGTACCAATTGCTGAGTCTTGTCGTGCAGTGTGCACATTGTCTTAAACTGAGGACCTAGACTTACACTCAGGTTTGCGAGCCTTTGTTGTGTAGAGCATTGTCTTTAGTTGAGTGCTTAAACTTACATCAAACCTGACAATGACGCGAGTAACTGTCGTGTTCGGTGTTGTAGCAAATAAACGCAAATGAAATAACATTTGACTAGCACATTAATGTTAGTAAGATGTTCAAGGCGCGTGCGTAACAATCTATAAATAGCTTGACTTCATCACGTGACATTGGTGGCGGATAATTGCTCATCTTGCTTTTCTGGCTTCGGTTCCTCGTTGGACACTTTTTGCTGTAGATTGAGAGACGGTTTGTTAGCTTGGTCCACTTGAACGCCAAGAAGATTGGCCATATCTGATTGCCACTGGTCCAGAAGCTGTGAGACTTTGTTCTTCTGGTGGATAGCTTCCATAAGTTGATGGTTTAGCACAATAATCTCGTACTTGGACTGCTGAAGCTCTTTCTCCATTCCATATCGTCTGTAAAATGGCAAAACATTACTATTACAGTTTATTGACGATCGATGTTAACCAAACACACTAATGCATTCTTGTAGCGATTCTTAATTACGACAGTTTTTATTTCAATCAAGACCAACGTTTTGATTCATGCCATTACAATATTCTTATTCTTAATTCTACAGCATGGACTTAGCCAAAGTATGGGCTCTATCCTGACCATGAATCATGTTTGAAAATACAACACAAAACGTTTAAGGTAAAGTTAATTTGCTCCTAAAAACTAAAATTCACAATAAGGAGTAAATTTACCGCATGCCATATAAGTGACTGTGAATTGGGCATTCACTTGACTACTAAAAGTATTTAACTCGGGTTTAAGGTATTCGAAATATTACTTTTCACACTTATTTAATCATATTTCATTACATTGATAATACACTAGACTATTGTTTATAAGTGTTTCATGTGCCTTAGCTCAGTGGTTAGTGCGTTTGCCGTCTAATCTGGCGACCGGGTTCAAATCCGGGTGGAGGTACATAATATTATATATACTTGCCATGTTTCAGTAGAAATAAAGCAAATAAAGGCTATGTTCGGCATATTATACCTATCGATAGCAGCGTCTCGTTCCCGTCGTGCATGTCGGAGTAAAGCCATAGCACTATACATCTGTGGTTTGGCTGTATCGGATGCCAACATATCTTGTAGTTTATCACGTTGATTAGATAATATCTTGATATCTTCATATTGAGACGTGACCTGAAATATAACATAAACGTATTCAGATCAATCTGTACGGCTTATTCTTTCCAGATGCACCGGACCGTAATTAACAGTCACTGACAATCTAACTATTTTATTGTGTTATTGCCTGGTGAAAATAAACCATGACTAAAAATGAAATTTCTGAATTTCAGAATTGTCGTTCTTTTAAAATACTGGTGTTGTATTGTTAATGCGAACGACACTACAATGTGTTATCCATTAACTGTAATGTTGACCGCGTAAATAAAACAGATTTGAACAAAAACTAATGGGAATACGAGCACTAACCTGTCTAGACAGTTCGGTTATTTTATGTGATTTTTGTTGTAAATGGACCTCTCTCAGGTGGAATTGTTCCCGGAGTTTGTGTAGATTTGTTTGACATTCTGTAAGATCATGTTCTAATTCACTCACGCGATGCTGCAGCCCCTGGATCTCTGAGACATGTGACGTCTGCGTCTGAATAATGATAGAAAAATACAAAGTATACTACACATTGTAGTACATTACCATATAAGGCCATTTATGGGATTTGCATTTATGTTTGTATTTGTATGTATTCAAGTAGTCTGTCTAACATACCCAGTAAAATTATGTTGATAAAGACAACTCGATCTAATATTTTCTCGTGAAATTATTTTCCTTTGCACCCTCAAACATAGGCCCGGATAAAATCTAGCTTAAATTGAAAAAAAGTTATTTGATTGATTAAATATAGTATCTTGTCGGTTAGCCAGACTATAGTATTCAAGCAAATTGCAGCAATACTATAAAGCCTTAAGTATTTTATTTAAGATCCTATGGGTCAAACTATTTGATATAAAAAAAACATAAATTTTCCCAGTGAGTGCGCATGAGTTTTGGCGGACATGACTTCCGTCTTGTACTTCATTAGTAACTCTCTCTCTTTCTTCAGATGATAAACTTCCTATAAAATGCTCATATCTCTAATGCCGGTAGTCAAGTACTGATTCTATCACGTGACTCAATTAATTAACTTAACTGACTAACCATGATTATTATAGATTTAAAATCATGTCTTCGATAACCAGTCAATCAATATGTTCTGAGTCTTTTCAAAGTGTGCTGAATTTCATGAAGTTGTCTTCAGTGCATGTACCAATGGTTAGTGTGCTTGTCGTCTAATCTAGCGATCCGGGTTCAAATCCGGGTGGAGGCATTCATATGTATGCCTGTCATATTTCAGCAGAAAGCTGGCTGGTAAAATAAAGGTTATGCTTGACATCGGCAGTATGTATCATTGCTTTTACAAATAAATAAAATAGACATCCAAAAGAGTCGTTTTCAAGACCATATCTAATTTAGCTATAGAAAAGCATCTATCATCGATCCATTTTTTGGCTAAAACCCTTCTGCAAATATCTTAATTAATAATTACCTGTTTCGCTTGTTCTATTGCTTTATGTATGGTATCTCGTAATTCTAACACAACGCTGTTAAGACTTCCGGTGTCGTCTGAAATACCGGATTCCGTGTCGTCTGTAGACGAGTTGCCGTCAAGCCTTTCTCCAAGCTGAGATTTAATCTCCCGACAGATCTGCCGTAAATGTTTATACGCTTGAACTATTTCGTCCTCCATCTGAAAATAAATATATTTAAAAATGATTAAATAGTTCATCATTTACTTAATTTTTGTTTATGTGGTTTAACGCAGTTTCCCAACAATTGACACATTCTGATCACCTCGGTTTTCATGCAACGCAAAATACTCTTAAAAATTACCAGAGACAAACGGAAATGGTCGAGCTTCACGATCGTAACTGTCAATCATATAATTATGCGGCGGCTGAATTATAATCAGTTTTCCTAGACTGTATTCTAACCAGTACATGCCCCCCCCCCCTTCAATAGAAACCAGCAACTCTTCCCCATGTAGAGAAAGATTGACATTGCCATGGAAGGGTAAGTTTTGAACAAAAGTTTGTTTTTATTATAGTTTATTATGTGTTTAAAGTCATAAATTATCAATTACCTCTGTCATCATGTAGTGATGAATACCAAGATCATATTAATATTTCGGACCAGACCAACTCACTTTATGTAATACGGACTATGTACATGCAAAAAAAACATTACTTATAATTAAGGGGACATTTTCAGGATGAAAATGATGAAGAATCGCGTATCAAGAAACCACGTGACACCACAATAGGGGAATTAATAGTTCTAGTAATTAAAAACTTAATTATCAGTATAGTCGTATAGCTTTGAGTAGATAAAATACTTAATTATGTAATAATTACTCAGTATAGCGATTTCATTTTGACCTAATTATCGCATCGACAAATAAGCAATGCAATTTCAATGAAGGTATAATTGAATCTTAATTACTACGCGTCGTCGATGAGGATTCTCTCAGTGGGATCTAGGCTAAGTACAAATGTACTTGTGGTTTTTTGTGTTGTTTTTTTTTAAATTTGGGACTTGTTGCAAGATTTAGTTTTTTACCTCGTTTTCTGGTTTCTGTCTGTAAACTTCTGAGTCGTCTGCTGTTCTCATTGGTGATGATGACGTCATCAAGAAATCATCGTCATCACATTCGATTTCATCGTCACCAAACATACTGGGTGGGTACTGTGAATGTAGTGAGATATAAAATATAACTATAATATGACATTCATAGTGTAAATTCCTCCTGAAGATTGTATCATGAAAGCGATTGAGGAAATAAACATGTGATATATACTAGTAGCAGAAAACTTGCCGTCAATTTATTTATTTTAATTCATATACCCGGATTGATATACTTTCTAATTATTTATCATATAACATATGGCATTTCTACTTATTTCTACTGACTTCATTTGTTAAATATAACTTTACACGTTAGAATATTTCATATACAAAATGTGCATGCATTTATATACCGGATGCATTTTGTATAAATTTCGTTTTTATGAATTGTGTTGCTCATTTTCCTCTGGACCACTGGTAACTCTATTCTTGTAAAACACTGTATGTTTCGTAACTGCATGCATGCGTGTATCATTTTTTCCCCTTATTTTGAATGACTTATTTACATGCCTTAATTTGGCTCTTGACGTGTCCGATTTAAAGACAAGTCTCTAATGGACATATCGATCGTGCTACTTTTTCACCTGGAAATTTGTAACTGATGTTATTCCAAATAATTACTCTATACATTCGTAAAGTTCTTTCGTAGACTCACAGACAGAAAAGTCTTAAATTTACAATATTACCTTAATGGTAATAATGCATAATGGACACTAATAGGAAATGAGAGAGAAAGTCTAACAAAGACAAGCACTTACAGGATTTAACGGAGATCCGGTTGCCATGGCAACCTCTTGGTTTCCAGGAAGTTGAGAAAGTTCATTGTAGAGCGTCATGGAGTGCCCACTACTGTTGGAGGCTTTCTCTGTCAAGTGATCAATCTGTATATTGAGATGAGAATTTCGTTCATGTAGATCTCGAATCTCTTCATCTTTTTGACGTACCTGTAATTACAGCGCAATAATACATAAAACTCCACATGAATAAAAGTAGTTCGTTATGTTCAGTTTTTAGAAACTATTAACTAATTTGTTCGATCTCTGTATGTTGAGATGCGAATTTCTTTCATGTAGATCTCGAATTTCCTCGTCTTTTTGATGTACCTGTAATTACAGCGCAATAATACATACGACATCACATGTATAAAAGAAGTTCGTTTTTCCTTCGGTTTTTAGAAACTACATTATTCTCTAATTTGGACGATCTCTGTATGTTAAGATGGGATTTGCTTTCATATAGCTCGCGAATCTCCAAATCTTTTTTTTGACGTATCTGTAATTACAGCGCACACGAATACATAAAAACGTCACCGAGAAAAAAGTAGTTCGTTATGTTCAGTTTTTAGTTACTACAAAATAATGATCAACATTTTGTAGGCTAATATGGGCATTTTCTTTGATGTAGCTTGCGAATCTCCTAATCTTTCTCAGGTTTATGTAATTAGCGCAGGAATACTTAAAGAGTGTCCTGGATAAAAAGTAATTTGTAAGTTGCTAGAAAATCGATTGGAGATGTACTTCTAGTATGTTGTTGTTTTTTGTCCGTAAGGACTTTATCAGCATGAATGTTCAAGCCTCAAAGACATTTGAAACCCCAATTATGGCATAAAATTACATGACATACAACCATAGACCTAACATTATTTTATCCACTGCTAAAAGCGTAAAGCAACACAGCTTTGTCTCTTCACTTTGGGTAACTTTGCAGCTAGCAGATGCAAACCCCAGAGGCAACAGTTCTTGCCATTGGACGGACCACTTAAACCATTTTGGGATTGCTGATTGGTGAAATGAATGATTTCTGTCAATGTACACTTCAGAATTCCAATTTGTTCGCCTAACGTTCTTGACTCATATAGCATATTATGCATATGGTTTTAGCATATTGTTTTAGCATATTTAGCATATTTAGCGTATTTAGCATATTAAGCATATTTAGCATAGTATTACGTGTTATTGCAAGGAATGACATGTTAGGGAAGTCACAGGTAACTGCATCATTGATAAATAGCAAAAAAGGAAAAATTAAATCTCTAGTTTCTTATTTTTGTTCGTTTTTCTCTTTTTCTCTTGATACAGTAACCTGTAGGTAGAGTGCTTTGGATGAACAGACAGATTGTTTTTATTCAGAAAATCAAAGAAGTCGTAGTTTTTATCTAATCAACACGGACAATCCCCTGTGCAATCCTCACTGATGGTTGTTTATGAAAAATTCTATATTTGTCTGGAAACATTCCCTACAATAATTATTGTTAACATAGTAGTAGACTATGATACTAAAGAGGATGGTTAATTAATCGCAGGTGAAAGTTTCCCCACACTTAACGTATAAAGAGTACTCAAGTTGCAGTCTAGCTTTTAATTACTAGTAAAAGGAATAAAATAGCATAATTCTCTAAATTGTTCTCGCCCAGACACACACACATACTTCAACATTCTGTATAAGCAACTTAAACGGACCTACCCTATTTCCAGCATATTATTACTCCCTATCGCGTTTAATGACATAAATCATCAGTGACATAAAACAATAAATTGTTTAAACTTTTAACATGTGCCAAAAATGACTCCATAATGATCGAAATATATGCATTGTATTTAAATTTTAAAAATAAATCAGTTTCAGCCTTTTATTCGACAACAACAACTTCACGGAAACCACGGAACGGTAGGAATATTTTAATTCCACGTCGTCGATGCTGATGTTCTCGAGTGGGGGCCTAGACTTTAACAACCACTGTAAATACAGTACTTGCGATGTGTTAGCTACTCGTTTGATTTTACAAACCTATTACTCATCTAGGTGAACATTAATGGTAAATATACGTCTGTTTATTGCGATACAAAATACTCGAATATGTCAGGCATTTTTCTCGTTTGTTACTGACAGAAATAAGTCAATATATGTGGCCATTGCGTGACAACTAGGACCAGACACAAGATCAAACGTGAATAAACAGATACGTCAATAGCTCGGGCATAAAACTATTCTGTTTTCTGGAACGTTGACTTTTAGTGAGTTTTGTGTCATAGTTAGTACAATACCATGTCAGAGTAATCCGGAGCCGTGTTTATAACCCTATGGACATGGTATTGTAACTCGGCTGTAAAACTAATGAGATCAAAGGAAATTCTTAACATTGATGTAGTTATTGAGAGTCTAGCGAATTGTCATTAAACCTTTACAAATGTTGTAATAGTCATTGGACCGTCAATAAGATAAAAAGTATTTTACATTAATATTGTAAACACGAATGATTCCCATTCTACTATTTTACCGTTTTTATATTCGTTTGTCCGCCAATAGATAAAAGTTAAGCAAGAATTATTTCCGCTAAAGTGTAAGTGTTGTTAGTTCATATTGATTGGTAATTGTTTCAATGAAATATTCAAAAGTCTCAATTACATTGCTCATTTTTCCATTTATTACAAATGGTTGATTTGTTTTGTTTCAGTATAATAGCATTATTATGATGGTATGTCACAATTCCAGTAATAAGTATAGTAAACATTCGGTTTTTTTTTGTAATTTTAAGCAACCCTTTTCATATTGTGTTTGTCTATCTTACTTTTGTCACGTGCTATCTATATTTATTATACTACTAATTTGACCATAGCTCTAAATTTGGTATTGGGTACCTAGTATGCAGATATACGTTTAGTCCCTGACGTATACAAGAATGGTTTGTTTAATTAACTCAGCGTCCCACGTGCTACCATATTTGAACATGTTTCAATTAAAAACGCCATAATCATACGGGTGTACATATGCTAAATAGGTAATCTCCTGTATAGTGGACAAATACACAAACCAACCATATGTATATATTAGTGTTCATCCTTACTGTTCTATAGAAATTAGAAACGTCGACGGGAGCGAAGCGACAGGAGACCTTTCATATTTCTATAGAACAGTAAGGATGAATACTAATATACTTAGTGTGCAGGTTTATTTGTCTATGCTACATAGAACGGTACTAAGTTACATAGTACGTTCTATGAACCAATTTTTACATAGTAAACCATCTTGTTCGTTCTACGGGATTTAGAACTCTCGAAACATTTAAAATACAGGAATTTCATTGGCTGACAAATAAACCTGCACACTAATGTTCATTAGTACATATTTTAGTTACACGCATTTCATACATATCGTGAAAACCTTATTCGGCCGCATTACGTGCATCACCTTGACACATCATTCCTGGTAAATGCTATGACCTTCTAGAGTGTATACCTTACTTACTTTCATAGTGCTAAGCATCACGCAAGAAACTCATTAAAAGCAATTACGATTTAAGAAACTTGGTGAACTAGTATGAATAATGGCACACAATTATTGTAAGAACTGTCATCTCAAAAATGATAATTAGGAAATTCATTTGAAAGATAAAGACTTTGAAACAAACTTGATGCTTGGGCTTTTGTTATTCAAGTTGCTGAAATAAATTCCACAAACGCAAGCAAGCTTCATTTTTGGTACAACGGTTATGAGTCCGGTATTGTATGGAATTGATCTAATTAAGTGATGCGCTAAATGTTTCTAAGATTCAATTCATATTCAAAAGTTAATAGACCAGTCAACTTCCGATTATTGCGATAATGCATACACGTTGAATTATAAAGTCTTCCAATAAGCCATACATTGATTGGGAACCAGATGCTTCCAATAAGTCATACAGTGATTGGGAACCAGATGCTTCCAATAAGTCATGCTGTGATTGGGAAACAGATGCTTCCAATAAGCCATACAGTGGTTTTGTTAATATGCTGTGATATTGAGTGATTGAGCGATGCTAGTTAAACAGAATTATAGTATTAGGGATAAACCTGTTCGACGAGTGGATGTATGGTTGGTTAGCAATTTTGAACAGTATACCTACGTATAACTCAATAGACAATATACCTAGGTGTATCTCAATAGACAAACCTCACGCAACTATGATCGGTCATATCATTTAAAACATCGTTAAAACACACGTCCATTATTTATACGGTCATGGCGTATTGATCACAAAAATCCAATCAACAACTCTAATAAACCGGGTATAGATGATAAAACTACAGTAAACGCCATGCGATAATATGCCAAGTGTTAAAACGTTAATCATTGATTCAAATAAAACAACATGATTGGCACAAATAACTATTTTTTATCTTATATGGTGTGTTTATAGGCTATTACGGCATAGTTGGATATTTACTACTATTTAGCGTCAATTATGGCCAATGTAGTACACCATATAGTGACCAATTAAGCAGCATTTATGTTGATATTCTGTTGATAAGTCTGCAACATATTGACGTACCATTCCCATAGGAGATGAGTCTAACGCTTTATCTGTAGCTATAACTAACACGGTATACAAGTAACACAACATTAGCCGACGTTGTTCAATACTGATGTAAAAGCTTTTGGTGAACAAAAACACAATCAAATAAGTATATTTCTATACAGATTCTGCACTTTCAGTACCGATACAAGTTCTGTTTGCGTGTCTTTTATTCGAGACCTTAGAAACACGGATCATCTTAGATGGCACGCGTCTCATCGAAGAATGGAAGTTGAGTATGACCAACACCAACCAATACAATGCACACGGTATCACTATTGGTCCAGGGCCAGAAAGTCAAGCTAGAGAATTACCGACAAGTCACGGCTGTCGACATTATGCCCCCACCATAGCTACCCCGGAGCTTCTTGGGCAGTCTGGCGTTTATTCCCTAATTTTAGTCTTTCATGAAGCTATAACAAATACCACTTACAAACACCCATGTCCGTAAAAATACACGAAAATATCTTACACAAAAGTTATGAGTCAATCGGACAGGCAGGGAATGTAGCACTAAACCAGTCGACCACAGAAAACACAAGAAACTTCACATAACACAGATATACGACACAATACCTACAGGTAACCGAACGAGGAAAGGAAATCCACAAGACCCAACAGTTTTCTATCAAAAAGCTGAATGACCTAATAATTTTAAGTTTCATAAAGGTATACAAAAATTGTAACCTCCATTGACAATCGGGACCCCTCGGACATTACTAACGTAACATGGGCTTTCGGATTCATCACGGAAAGACTCGAGTAGTTACAATTGCTGTAGTAAACAAACAAGTTACCTGTTCTTCTTGGTCTAGCTTTTGTCGTTCCATAACTTTAATCTTATCTTGTGTTTCTTCCAGCATCGCGAGAAATGATTCTTTTTCATCACACAGATGTTCATTGTTTCTTTCAACTTCTGATTGTCGTTCCTTCAACACACAAACCTGCAAATATAGAATCATGTTTGAATGAGTATTTTATTTGGTTCTTCTTTCTATCATGTTTTTTATAATTACATGAACACATATACATTCAAAACTTCTTTAAGTCTGATTTTACTATATACGTTTATCGTCTGTATATCAGCACAACACCTACTTCATTAAAAAGGGGACGAAAGGAAACAAAGTATTGCGAGATGGACATGTTATGTTATAAGATGACCAAGGCTATGGTCATGCACACATTCTTCAATTTGAGACGTTTTTATTTATCGGCTGGCTGACTGGTAGTACCATGGAAAGGACACGTTGGGACAATCGTCTATCGTTTCACGTACATGACTGACAAATAATTGGCAAGCCCCAAGGGAACATGTTACCGTAGTGTACTTGTTTCGATGGCACATTTTTAAACGTACTTACCGCTATACATAGATCAGTGGAGCTGCTAACTACAGGGACATATTGATGATATTGCGAAATGCGCAAACTGCATGCTAGAACGACATTTGCGAGAGGTTCGTATACTGCTGATGAAACCCAGACTCGAGATTAAGATTAATACATCACGATTAATTAAAGTGTCTGATTGTACAATTGCGTATCACCAAGGGACACATGTGTGACGTCATGATGATGTCATTTGATCTTGAAGTAACGCTGCACACAATGCAGTATGTATCTGTTTATAGAAGAGGTATTTTATGTGGGTTTTTTTTGGCATTTTGTCCAAGTTTGCGTTTTCGCAATTTTGAAGAAAAGCAATTCCCAGAACGCATTAGGAAGTACGCAACGCACTCAATGACCTTTCGTGTCAACTAAAACGCTAACGACTATGTCTGTATTTTTGGAAACATACTTAAACATTTGGGATTAATTATTTTGGTCCTCGAGTGCTCTATTTGGATGGTTTATTACGTCGACTAAATCGTTCCCATGACGATGGTTGGTGGAATGAATGATCGCAGACGACAACTTCAGACGATTTTAAAATACAGCGTCTGACGCATTTAGAAAAGCTGCTGTGCAAGCGCCATAACAATATTTTCAAGCGTACGTCTAGTTTGTTTTTGTCTCTGAACTGCAAACTAAAAAAATATAACCAGACGCATTATGAGATTTTGCTGTGCACGCATAAAACTTTTCTCCGTGTCTCAGTTGTTAGTACGCTTGCTGTCTATTCTGGCGACCCGGTTTCAAAGCCGGATGGATGCACATTAAGGCTATGCTCGACATTTCCAGCGCACTTATAAATATGTATTCATAAGTTTCTGAACTGCAAACACTTACTGCAAACATTGATAAAGGATAGGTACAGAAAAATACGGAAATGTACGAAAGGTACAATTATGTTTCAGACGAACAGAAAGTGCAATGACACGTGATGATCATGCAGACAGTAAACAACAGACAATACCGGATTTACATTATGCATTATCCGACTGAAGTACTTCAAACCATTTCATAGACTTCCGGAATATGATGGAAAAGTGTAATTAAGTGAAACGCTTGGCTGCTTAATGATGTGATCCATATTGAATAGAATCCGGGCAATTAAAGAGCAACATTACGTCACATGCCATAGAAGACGCTCTGTGATGCTGTGCGTTCCGCATGTTATAACTACTAAACATGTTAATACGGGTGATGCATTTCCTCCTCTTTGTCCAGCATTTATGGTATGTATTACCCAGTACTATAATCTTTGCTTGATACCTATTGGTGTAGGCAGACATAAGGTGACTAGCTGTGTGTTAGCTTAAAGGTTTCCATAATGTATTCTCATAGTGTCACCATTTGTTGCGTGTTCAGCTTTGAGTACGTTGTGACACGAAACGCAATGCGTACAACATTGCCAGCCATATCCACATACTAAACCATACAAGATTAGATACATAGGTGACTCTTTACGACAAAAATGTGGTCCACATAACGTTGCCCCTCGTAGGTATTGTACATGCACGTACGCCATTTATATAAAACCATATATAGAAGTTTTTACTAAGCCACAGTACCTCGCTTATGTGTCATTAAGAACCTTTTTGCTGTGAACTTCATAAATTAATTGTCAACACGCTTTATAACACACGTAATATTGGTCAATTACATTAACTGCAGGCATATTGACTCAGTGCCGTGAGTTGTCAGCAAGCCATATGTTATGTAATGCAGTATTAACACACACACCTTACGGCGGCACTGCGGCGCACCTTTAAGATAAAATTAATTTCATGCATCGTATCAAATACAACACTTCCAGGAAATAATACGTAACAATACATTAACGATCGGTTTTAAAGTATCAGGTAGCGAAGATTGAATGAATACCGTGTAATTTTATCGCCTTGTGTCATAAGTGTAATCATATCATCGTCTGTTAAAGCCCAGTAGTCAATTAATTCCACTAATGGAAAACAACAATTGTCGATTGTGAAAAATGTCTTGCAATTTAATCAATCGTAGCACGTTTGAAACGCTCATATTGTTTATGTCAACATCGTTATACATTGCTAGCAGAAACATTGCCACCCACCAGACCCTGTTAGGCATTAAGTCTGACTTAACCAGAGAATTTGAAATTTCAATATTTCCTTCCAGTAAAGCACATGAGCTATAGAGCTCAAAGCGACCAGTGTAAGACGTCCGTGTATTATGAAAGGTCTTACAAGACATACATGGGTTAACACCATATGGCCCTCATATGAGACATGAACAAGTTGCCAATTGTTTTGTTCCTAGAAAATTATTATAAGAGCAAGTATAGCGTAGAACACGATCAACCCTATTGATAACATATATATGTTCTAGTGAGGTTGTGTGTTGGACATTGTGTCGTGTAATTGTGGGTATGTGTTGTTTCTGTTTTGTTTCCTGTGCTACACTGTTTAAAAGTCGAGTGCTGCCATCCCTGTCCGGCGTTTCATTACCAATTGAATTACGTCACGCAAATTCGAAACTAAAACACCTTATTTGTTTTAGAATTATTGTTAATGGAAATCGCATGTGGGTTGACCAATCCTTATAATCATTCTTCCTCATAGAGTACACTTGCCACCACAGAACACTGAGAGAACACTGAACACAAACATCGTATCACATAGTCTAATCGGAGTCGGTTTAATTAGTAAGCGTAAATAATTCAACACATTTCTATAGCTGGTGTGGATCATGTTGCTACCTCTGGTATAATTGTTGAATACGTTGGAGAGTTTTAATTCATTGCTCGCCGTAAGCAACTATATCTGTGTATGATATATGTGATTCATATACTAGTATTAGTATCTCTTCATAAATACAATGTGATTCACATGGGGCCGCCATGTGTGCCATGTCAATGGTCGCATAACACACCATGATGTCTCATTACATTTATTTATTGTAATATTAAATATTCCAAAAACGGCAACAACATTAATGTTGGAAGGCACAAATGTATAACGTCACGTGGATTTTAATTGAACAAACACGCATTATCTTAAATGGGTTATATTTACAATACTACTGTCTTTAGTTCTGTAGCTTGGATGAAGATACGTCGAGATAACATGGTTTTCTGTGTTTGTCAAGGAATTAATAAAAATAGAACACCCATCCCCTTTGTATAACTTGTTTTTTAGTTTGCGTGATAGTTTATTACCCCCGTCAATCCTTATACAACCTCCTAACAATACGACTATTTGTAATACACGTGCTACAATTATCAAAATTAGTTTCATTACGTCTTTATTTCGATCTTTTTCTGTATATACAGACACCGTGTATGTTTATTAATTAATTAGTCACCCAATTATCAGTATTAGATGTTGAAACAGAGCGTCAGACAATAGATACTCAAAGAGGGAATGTCTATAAATGGTGATATCATATTCAACATGCGTAAATAATTATGTTAGCATCTGGCTTTAAAGGAAAACGAAGACAATTTGTTCATTAATCATTTCCTGGGAAGCTGTATCGATGATGCTTACTGACAATATGAGACATAAGTGTTTTAAAGATATGCATTCTGAAATCGTTATGTAAAACAACAATTCAGGTATGACCAAGAGCATTAAGCAATCTGACAACTCAATACATTTATACTCGCGAAGAAATTATTTTGTGGGGCTAAGGTGAAAAGCAAATCAAAATCTAGTAACTTTTAAGCAAAAAAGCACTTTAAGTGTTTTGACCTTCGCTGACATAAAATTGTGGGAAGGTAGACGGTAGACGGCATCGCTAAACGAAATACACGTCCTATTTACTGCTATTACGTGAATTCTGCGAGTGATTTTGGGTAGTTTTTGTATTCAGAATTCAAAGTCTGAATAGCGAAAGGTACTGCAAAACAAAATACGTACAGTGGAAAAGGGGGTAATACATTTCGTTGCAAATTTTAGTCATTAAACCCCTACAGCCGATGCACAACGACTAATACGAATGAGTTCACAATAAGTAAGTTACTATGAAACTGTACGTGAGCTTGTGTATTCGATATTTACCTGTTGCATCAAATCGATGAATCATTAATAATTAATGGCACATTCATTTAGCAACAAACAGTCTATTAAATGTGCATCGATTCTCCAATGGTTATAAACTTTTGATTTACGTTCAAATAACTACAACAAAGCATGCATATAATCATGAATAATTTCCGTTAACACTGTTGGATCTGTTAGGAAAGACCGCACACGAAACAGAACCAAAGGCTTCCCGATGCTTTGTATGTAATGCCTTGGTCATACGGAGTAATTTTTGCCTCGATGATGTACTCACGATTTAAATTAATTAGCTTCGGAAGGCATCGGGAACATGGATACATGTACTACAAAATTTCTTACGATCGCCCGAATCATCCCCTAGACTACGATGCCTTCCTATGCATATTTATTAAATCGGGGCAAACATGCTCAGTAGGACCTAGATAAGTTTGTTGTTGTTGGTTTTCTGTTGATGAGACAAGGGCTATGGAACACCCCTATCCTAAACATGCGAGCAATTTATGACAGATTGCATTTAAATGTAACCATTTTAAGTAAGTGTACTATTGCACACATAATTGTATTAGACATTGGCGAAACAAAGTCCTAATTGTTAAAACCATATGTCATTATGTTACCATAACGAAAAGTCGCTTGGTTATTCCGTAGAAACCATTATATACAGAACTACTAGCTTATAGTGTTGACTCCTAAATAATGATATATTTCAAACGCGTTTAAATGTCAAACTAGTGACCGTACCTGTTCTTGGAGAATTTCGATCTGACATGCTTGCTTGGCGGATATGTTCACCAATTCGCGGTCCTTAAAATCTTGTAGTTCTGCCTCGTACTGGCGTTCTCTGTGTCTTGCTTGTTGTAGTTCTTCCAATAAACGCTCATTCTGAAGAAACAAACAAACAAATAATATCAACGTCGTTAATGAATTTGTAACTTTTCTGATCGTTCGCTTTGGACATTAATAATTTATTAGATCTACGTAGGATTCTATCTTTAGATCATGATGACGTTGGATCCACAAAAACGAACAATAATTCTCATTAACGACAGAATTACGTCATTTGGAACTCCTGGGCAATTTACCACCCAAAACACTTTGACCGCCTCGGCAATTTATAAAGATGATTCTATAGTGCACGAAGTGTTCTGGGTGAGAATTTAGTGTGCCATTGCACACTTGTCAACTTGAAAGTAGTATAATTTGTGTAGTAAACTATGTGTAGATATTCGTGTATAAGGGAAACTTGAAACAGAATAAATTTCTTCGTTTCAAGTATATCCATTTTCATTAGTAAAACTTAATTTGATCAGTCTCTATGTAGGAGATATGTACATATGTTATCTACCTTTTAAGTTATACAAACAGGCAACTAAAACAGACATAATCGTGAAAACAGAGAAAACAGAGCCTGGTCTGGAGACCCAACTGTAGATCTGAGTTGATACGCTGGGATTATTGCTTTAATCAAACGGTAACACCACAAAGTACGTAATCAATAACATGGCGTCTATTTGTCGATGGAAATGATCTGTGTTGTATCATAAAGGTGATCTTGTTAAACATAATTAAAAAGTTGATGTTAAAAATATGGAACGCCAAAGTTGTCTAACAAAATACTTCGTATGGTACTAGAAAATTGGTAACAATTCAGTTCCCATTTACTGATATGTGTCTCATGCTTTGTCCGAATTTCGAAAGGCAAATGAGATAAGAATTGGTTCTTCAAAGTATTCGTAACTGTGTGGTAATTGAGAATATGTTTACGTGTGTTATTTTGGTTAAGCATAGTGTTCCATGAAGCGTATTGTATTTGCCTCATTTGAAGATATCAGATAAAGAGCATCGTTTAATGAACATGCTACAGATGCTTATTGTGTTTAAAAAACAATTTAGGGCTTTAGTGATATTTAATTCATGCTTTAAACGTGCAAGTTTCTCATTCTAAGCCATGCACTAAGATATGTACTACCAACGCGGCTTTCCATAATATGTCACATAGTAACTATGATGTTTTACATTTAGATTGGGTGCCTACGGGATCACGTTATGGTGAGATGCGCTACAATAGTTCATACCCAGGCGATCAGATGATTAAATAAAAATCATGAATGATTCGATTGCTGATTTATTCAAATTGATAGGAATAACACGACAATTCAATTTAAGAAACGACTGTGACATTTCTAATCCCAGAAAAATGACACGGTAAAATGGATTAGTGTTAATAACTGTTTCATACATTAGTCATTGCTTTCGTCTCACTTTGACGAAATGTTCTGTTTAGACAAAAAACCTTATACATAAATTACAGTGCTGTCGGGAAATTCTGCGCACCTAACGGTTATTGGCTTTCTACATTTGAGTTTATTTTATTTTTAGGATAAAGTATGGTGCTATTTGGATAGAAACAATCTTCATTGACAAATGTAAACAATTCAAAACATCGTACCTTCGCTAAACTAGGTCAAATGTCGTCACAAAACAAGATGACTGCGGTTTTCATGACGTAATTTTTTTCGGCTAATTCTGCGCAGGTGGAATTGTTTTTTTGTGTAGTCTGTTTCAAAGATTTGTTTCACAAGAATTTATCACAGTGTCGAAAAAATAGGTCATTAAGACAATGTTGACAAAAAAGGAAAAGTCATCATCCATTACAAAAGTACTTTGATTCGATTTATGTGTCACGTGGTATGCCAAATTAACTAAAATCGCCGTTGACACTCATTTTTGTCAATTTTTCGTAGAAATACTTGTCCGATTTCGTTGATTTGATTATAAAACTTTATATCAATAACAGATATTTACAAAAACACTGAAGGGCCGAATGAAAACGACTTAGCAAAGCCTGTAAGAGATAGAAAGTTAAGGTGCGCAGAATTACCCGATGCGCAGAATTACCCGAAACGACTGTATACTTTCATATCGAGTGGTGACTTTATTGTCTGCTTCAAAAGTAAGCAATTTTCGGACAAATTTTAGCAGCTACAATAAGACGGAAGAATAGTAATTATTTTAAAGTTGTATTTGTATCCCTTATGTAGGTCAGTATCAGACAAGAGTTTCAAATAAGCATAACGATGTGTTGAATTTATATCAAGAACCTCCTAATGAATGAAAACTTGTCATTTCGCAGACATTCAATTAGACTATTTGATATATAATAGTTTTGAAACATAATGAAGCTTAGAAAGCTTTTGCAATTACTTCATTAACTAATCCGTCTTACATAAGTTGTATGACTATTTTAATTAAGCGATTCTTATGAGTGGTGGTAGACATAATCAGTAAATTATATTGAAATGAAAATCTGAACGCAGACAAAGTCGGATTATAAGTAATTAAGCCTAATGAAAGATGATAAAATGCTCGTTTTCATGGGAAAATGCTAACTAAAAGTATCACAGAGTATACAAAAGCAAACGGTTGTTCAATATTCTGCCCAAGTCAATGGAGTAGCAAAAACACTCGATTGAAAACCTGTTGAAAATTGTCTTGGCAATATTAAGGAAATGGTTTTACACGAAAATCTAGGATTTATTGTTGGCATTTTATATTTTAAAACAAGACTGCGTTTTTCAAAACAATCCATCATCAAACATCAAGTGACACATGTTGGGTTGACACATGTCATCAACATGTTACAGGCACATGTCTTAGGTGAAACATAAACACTTAAAAACAAAGTCAATATTTTTGTCATATAACCCGCTAAATATTTAATGTCAAAGTCATCAAAGGTCATAAGTATGACCCCGGGTGATGTCACAAAGATAATGATTGAGTCAATGAGTGCGAGCAATTAGTCAATGTAAATTGAAGTAGCTATGGCAACGTGTACACTGCTTGTAAACATGATTAAGTCAGACTCTACATTTACGAGGAAAAGTCAATCAAACGAGGTCATCTCACTTTTACTCATATTGATACCATCAGCAATGAGGTGATGAATTAAAGTGGTTGATATAAATTGATCAAACTAGTTTCAATATCGACCTAAATTATGGAAGTTAAAATCACTAGAATATCATAACAAATATGTGCATTCCAATTAAACCCCAGGATACTTGTTTTATCAAAGCAGCTACGGGCATCTTAAACTTTGTGCAACTTTTGTAATATTCTATACAGCTCGCAAAACAACTTTCGCTTGTGGGTAAAGGGTAGTTTGGACATTAATAATTATTCAATCAACGAACTCACACGATTCATATCTGTCCCGAATGTGTATGTTATTTAATCTTTAAATGTGAACAGACGTTTCCGTAAGTGGTTTAATGAACCAGTATCCTGTCTGGGAACCGTGAAAGCAGTAGATATTAATATGGCTTAATGCATTACTAGGCTAAGTTTACCTCAATAACAAAACCCATCTCCAAATTAGAGTGATGTTTCATATCATTACGGGAGTCAAAATAGGACAATTCTTTTAACGTACACATTTGAATGACAATGTTAAAATCTTAAAATGGTTGGTAACTTTGAAACTTCGCACCATTTTGGCGTTTTGAAAAGTGAAATTAGCCCAAGGGGGACTACTAGTTTAATAGATACTACGACTCGTAGTAACGATTGTGTTAAACGGACATTAATATATTTTGTATTTGAGTTATATTATTGTTCCAAACGGTATCTGCTAACCCTCAACATATTTTTTATAATAAAATCTGTAAAGCAAGAAGGTGTCCAGTTTATCAGGACAATACAGCCAATTACATAGAGTTAACGACCTTAGATGACATTATATAAAGTTCAATAACTGCATTGAATTATATGATTTTAACTAGCCTACAGCTAAAACATATCGTACGTTTAAAGACCATAGTATGCATGTATATTGTATTAGAATCGACCCAAAACAATAAAAATACTTAGCATTAACCTCCGAAATGTAAATGGCGTTACCGAATATGTTCATGGACAATCGACATGCCAATCATATGGAAGTTATATTATAAATGATGGAGTATTTGTAAGTCTTCAATCTTTATATATTACGGTTGCTGATAATCAAAAGGTAAGATGGAGACCAGGGTTCTTGCCAACATATCCTTCATTAGCCGGTCAACATTCTGCTGAATATGGCAGACATATCTGTGCCTCCACACGGATGGTCGCCGGTTTTGGCGGCAAGCACACTAACTATGCAATGAGCTACGGTGGACACAGTGAGTCATTATGCATCCATACGATGAACATCGGGGTAAAGGTTTTTCATGACAAAGCACAATTTCGTTGTACATTTGTAAAATACAGATACTCTTACAGTGACAGCCGGCCAATGCCCATTGCACAAGTACGTATTATCCAACACAACAGTGCAGTACTAATTACACAACAGCAATGTTTTATTAATTCATGTATATGACCCGCAAGTACATTATAATGAATTACCTGATAATCATTGTTAAAACAATGACATGACCGGCTTTGTTGTAGGTGGGTAAAATATACTTAGGTTACCAAATATAGACAACTGGTAATACGATACAAGGGTTTGCATTAACCAAGGACGTCGGTGACAGCAAGTGTGACTTTGTTGCGCTGTATAATGACAATGCACTATAATAGCATATTGTGGAGGGGGGGAGCAATTAACGAAAACATGCCACTGCTCTTCATGATGCATTTGTTCATCTATATTCTGTATTAACTAATTGACAAAACATGCATTTTGATGGGGGAGGGCCATGCAGCTTGCAATGGCAAAAGATAGGCAAAAAATCAGAAAATAGCAATCGTCAATATATTTGTAGCGTCATTCATTGTTATAGTAAAAACTGTATATTCACGAAATGAAATGTTGCTGGCTCTTGGATGTTTAACATAAATATTTTTCATGGCATCATGCGACATAAGTAGTTAGAAAATATGGTGTTATAGTAGGAATATTGACCCAGATAACTTCTAAGCATGGGTTATAAACAAATAGCTTGAATTACAAACCTGTTGCGTTAATTCTTGTATTCTAGCTTGCCGCGTCTTCTCGTTATTGTACGAGTCATGTTTACTACGACCTAATTCTTCTTTCACTTGCCCTATATCGTATTGTAACTCCTTCACTGTGTTCTCGTATTCACCTTCTAGATTCTCTAACTTTAAATGTAAAGCGTGTCTTTCTTGTTCTAATTCCTGAAAGAAAAGAAAAACACATTTTAAAGAATAATTTTGATACAGTTTTGCAAAGCGGAACTGGTACTTTTTATGTAAATAATCAATCGTGAGAGCACTTCATTTCCGATTGTTTCCAGTACATATTCGCACTGAGGACAACAGAATGGTAAATAATGAGACTCATTTGGTTATATTATCATTTGGCTTCAAACGCCTCTAACTCAATCGGGCTCGAATCTCACTTGCTATTCTTGTAGAAATGCGAGCTAGATCGATGACATCATGGATGTGGATTTTACATGGGTGTACATCGGGTTACTCGTCCACCTGCTACATGACTGACCCTTTGTGTGCGTATTTGTTTAGTAATGCCTCTGGCCCTTGGGTGACTATAGTCCCTTTAAGACATGTATTGCGCCCCATTCAAACACCCAGATGCATATTTTTATAATTGTACCTAAATGGTTAATATGATAACGGCATGCAACCATGTTAGCTGACAAAACCAAAGTTACGATGTGGTCATAGAACGTGAGCAACCAATAATCATAGATGGTTTTAAGCAATGACCATTATAGAGACTATTTTTCTGACTTCATTTTGGGTCAAGATCATTTCTAAAATGGACGAAATTTAGCACCAAAAGACCTCACGAGATGAAGTCATATTATGTGGTCATACTAATTTTGATAAACCTCCTGACTCATGGAATTAAGTCGTGTAATGAATAATACTGGTTGTATTCCTTTGTACTTAACAAACATGTACATGTGTGCGTATACTTACAATGACGTGACTTCAATATTAAAAAGTTGTGCCGGAGAATTAAAGGGTTGATGAACGCATTAACTTGAAAGTCATTAACAGATATAATCTTCAGGTTGTTTATATTTACAAACGGACGGTTGTAACTAACTATAAAGCGGTAAGCCAATGAAATCATATTTAACAAACCATTGACCAATGAAAACATGGTTTACAAACGACTGACCAATCAACGTCGAGTATACAATCACGAGGTCATTGTCAACTAATTATGAATCGATTGTTGAATCGTAATCAAGTCTTATAGAGATTTGGATAATACAAGTCCAATTACGCTTATTCTATACATAATTGTTGATCATAAGGACTAATATATCATCTTTTCAAACTGCAGTATACTCTAATTGGGTATACTATTGCAAACCCATGAAACCATAGGTATTGATTATTTATATAAAAATGAAATTTATAGTTGACACCTGCATAATAAGGCACCGTTGGCACCTAGATAGTAGCGGAGTGACAAAGGCAAAATTAGCTGCATTGTGTACTGTACTTATAAATAAAGAATACTTTTACACCAAAATTCAGTATGCGCTGTTAACATACCATTAAAGACTTATAGGACGAAAGGGACTGTAAAATTATATAGATATTTAGGGCAGTAAAATACTGTTATTATCTAACAGTGTGTGATTTTATAACATTTGCAACAAACTGGTTAAATTAAACATTGCATTTAACTAATAAATACTGCGACTTATAGTACTAATAATTACGAATTGTCAAACTTCAAAGGTTTGAAAATATCAAGGTTTCTTAATAATACGTCCAGTCGAATAAGATAATTACAAGTGTTGGTTTGTATACTGGTCAACTTTAAAGTGTTACCCGCCACTGTTTTGTCTCTATGTTCTATCATTTAGTTTTAGATGGAAGATCTGTTGAACAGTAGCCATGTGGTAAATAGAAAATAATGTTTTTGATTTGTATGTCCAATCTAGAAAAACACATTTGCCATAACAACATCAATACATAAAATTAATACATGCTATATCTTGTTGTATTAATGTAATAAATAAAACGGCGACATATGGCGATATAGCACGTTATGTTGGGTTTGAATGTGTTGCGTACTCATATGATAGAGAAGTTGTCGTCAACTTGATTTCCAGAAAAGTAAGTACTGGTTATTCCGGAGCAGATCAAATAATGTCATTACACATGAAAAAATAACTTATTTAACGGAACAATCCAGGGTGCACCCAACGACTGGTTGATGCATATACCTTAATGACATATCATCTCTGTGCTCGGCTGGTTGGGTTGAGTGCTACCTTCCATGTCGGATTTTCTCATACCTTTTTTGATTATGTATACACGATGTACAAAGTTATTTATTTATATATGATTTAATGCTTTAACAACATGTGTGTTTTCATATTCTGATCATCTCATTAAGTTTTATGTGATACTGTTTGTATTTATCATTAAAATGTTTGTATATTATCATGTAATTAATGTATATAAATTATGTTCTTTATGTAGACCATATTGAAAATTGGTATATTACCAAATATGTTATCTACTATAAATAAAGTCGTTACTTACTTACTTACTTACTTACTATACATGATACTATACAGAGCTAACTAGTCCTATGAGAACTAGTTCACAAACCGGGCTCCTGGTGTGGTTCGATCCTTTAAACTCACACACGAGTGTCACTTTAGAAAAACTAAGCTTCCAGACAACATACATGCATAATGTTCACTGGTTTTCTATCACTCTATTGGAAAGGACTGGGCATGATCACTAAGGGTGGGCGCGTACTAGTGCGCGGGGGTGGCAGATGACAACATTGAACTAAAGTTGTGCTGTGTTTTCAATCTAATTAATTTGTAATGGTTGCCATAGCAAACTAGGCCCTATACCTAAATATTACATACATATATTACATTGCATATAAAAACGTCCGTATGTTGACATTTGACGTGTGATGTTATTACGTTCTTTATTGATATATCAAAGGTTAGCGTATTTTATAGGTGACATTCAAGTATATATGATCACTATGTATGTGTGTATATGCTGCACTTAATGATAGTTTTGTAGAAATTTTCAGTTGATATTGTATACTCATTTGTAGTTGTTGGTATTGAATTTCGTTGAGTTAAGACACACTGTTACATGTTTTAGGCATATTTTGGAGACTACCGAGCAATATTATCATTATTATGACATTTGGGTAAATAAGGAATATTCTGGGAATACCGTCGTAATTATGCTGAGTTCTTATAAGGAGTGAAGTCAGGATCATTGTACTGTTGACGAGGGGAGGGCTCGTCCATCTAACTTAGTCTTAGAGTTAAATACATTTTGCTGATTAGAACACTATTTGATAGAAATGGATAGTTTGATTAAAAAGATACGGGTAAACTGTACATACACAGTTCATACACAAAAAAATAATTAAATTTATACACCACGCATAGCAATGATTTTATTGTACCGCTGTTTTGTATTACGATTCTTTTGATGTTGTTTATGATCGTGATTAGACATATCTAGCAGATATGACCTTGTACAGCATAAGCAAGGTCACCTATTATAGGTCCATAATCAGACGAATCATTGCGACATGTCAAATATTAACTTCGACTTACACAAGCGGCCTACCTTTTGAAATTGTGAAAGAAAGAACAACTTGTTTTGCTGGTTATTTTGATTTGAGTTTAGAATTGCACAATTTCACGTTATCTTTACGTAAACGGGGTCAACCAGGTACATGTGTATAGGTTTTTTTATATTCTGAAATGCGAGTAATTGCGATAATTATGTACTAGTATACATGTATATACCAAAGGTAACTGTATTATTGATAAGGAAAAAAACGAAAACAAATATTTAGGATTTTGTTTTGTCTCTAATATCAATGAAACAGTTACCCGTGGTGTATACTAGTTCCATATGAACTATGCTGGTATGTAGAGTACTCGCATTTGCCTATACTGTTTTGTACATTTAGTATCTACACAATCTTTAAATTTAAATTTGACCATATACCTTAAATAAAATATGAACCTTCAGGCAAAGTTACATGGCTAATGAACTTTAGGGTCTAAGGTGTCATTTGAACGGCCCAATAAAACCAGGGGAAGAACCTAAACATTTGCATTGGTAGCATTGAAGATGATAATACCACAGGTCTACAAAATTATATCACAAACTACAGTTTTGACTTCCACAATTTACACCCAATCAATAAAGTGTGAGCATGTGGGGAAGTTAAAACTGCGGTTTGTGATAAAGTTTCGTAGGCCTGTGATAGTGCATAGGCGTAATGGATGTACTATTATCCGTGTGTGTCCAAGACAACGCATGTCAATAGAATTTATCTTGCGTAAATGCATGTACATAGGCTGACGTCCTTTACACGTTACCATTGGGTTGGCTATGTCGGTTAGCGGTCACACAAACAGTTCAGTCTGTAGTGTACGTGCACGTTGTTTAAAGTACTCCTGCATTATATCAACAATGTAACAGGAAATGATGTATTATGTAAGACATAAATATTACTGCAAGCTTATCGTATACTCCGGCAATGATTCAAATAATCCATACATAAATGTGTATCTATCTGCAGTTTGCGAGTACAACGTATCGATAAATGTGAACGAACGTTGTACGATCGAAACAATATTCAGAGACACCAGACAAATACATACATGTATAGATCTGTGGATGCAAATTCGTAGCGAGATACTAGTGATGGTTTGTATTGGGACAGTCTCAAAGTAGCCTTCCATGATCAATTGACAGAATTTTTAATTATGTTATTCATATTGATGTATATAACTACACTATGTGTATATATATAAATACACCGGTCCTGAAAATGGTTAGTAGGGGCTTGCAATGGTTAGAAGATAGCAAGTCTATCTTTCAACACAGGTTGGGGTGAGGGGTTGATTCCAGACCCTCTCCGACGATACATGGGTTAGATCTAAATGACATAGCCGAACACATGCACCAGTTCTTGAGCCTGATAGAATGTGGATTAGTTTAGAATACAAATATTCAAATATAGGGTTGGGATTCACTGTTATTTAGGAAGCCAGATAGTAGGAATGAGGTTGGCGTCAATTTGGGACAATAAGAAAAAGGGAGTTTAAGCCAAATTTAAGTAGACGTGTTAATACGATTGCGTTTAGTATTACCGGTTGTGATGTTTTAGTAGGCGGCCTATTATATCGTACCCAGTTCGAAATTAAGGAGATGTTAAGCCAAGCTGCGACAGGTCAATGACCCCAAGACTTAGTTATGATGGAAAGTATTGACCTCAATAATAAGTAATATGTGAAGTTCATAGAGATGCCAAAGTGTCATTGTTCTTAGGTTAGAGCGAAGCGCGAATAATAATAATTATTATCGACTACAAAATGTGACACAGAAGTCAAAGACAATTAGATATTAAATTATTCATGTATCCTTAGTCACTGGGTGTACGGTGTGAAATTCTATGGTACACAGTAGTGACCAAGATGTAAGGCACGCGCTTCGGGATATAGAGATCCCAGGTTTAGACCCCCATCTGGACCATTGGTTAATTTCTCTGAGCAAGAAATAAGCTTCACCATCGACTCGACCAAGATGAAAATTGGTACCAGTGAGGGCAATGAGGAAAATCGGTAACTTGTGGAAATTGCTACTTACTTCAATTCGCTGACCATATTCTTCGTTGCCTTGTTCAATCTTTTTCTCTAAGTCAGCATTCTTGTCTAACAATGCTTTACCGAGCTCAGCTGCTAACATCAAGTCCCTGTCTTTCTGTTCCAGCATATTGCGTAAGTTCCCGGAATCACTGTCATCATAGCAACGTTCATAATCTTCTTCGGCGTAAGTCACGTGGCCAGCATCCATTGTGTCAAACTTGGAATAGAATTGTCATAAAAAAATAATAAAAAATCAATAAAAATTTATTGGAATCAGCTTTAGATATATAACTGAAACGGTTGATGTGTGATGACTTTTGGCTGAGATTTTGTTTTATTAAAATGTTTAATTCATTTCAATTAGCGTGTTACCACAACAGTTTGTAATTTTTCTCATTATAACGAATAAAACACGTGTCAATCTTGTGTGGGATGGTTCCAGTCTTCACATTTAAAATGTTCACATTAAATCCATTTAAATATATTGTTGTATCCCGGTCGTAGTTTTCATTCACGCGTGATGTTTTAATTCAACTCAGTTTAGATAAAATATCGTTTTGTTATTTCTTTTTTCGTTTAGTTTCCTTGTTACAACGTCCATACGTTCTTTTTTACACGACCACGGATTTCTTTACAATAGCATTACGCAATATGTCTATTTATAGATCTGACAATAATCTCATTCAGAACAATAAGTGTAACACAGCTCACCGGGTGATGTATTAACATAAATATCACAATATTCAAAATATTGAAAATATTCAAAAACGTGCGTTTTAGAACCACGTTGTTATTTACAAATAACACATAGGATAAAAAGTTGTTACAATATATAACTTAGGTAAAGGTGATGAACGTAAGTCCAACGGCTACATATCATTTATACACTTATGTACAACACAACATTATATTTAGAACCCAATAACTACATTTTAATTTACTGCCTTTCACAATGGTCCTCTACATTAGCAATTTTGCTATAAAACGTCCATTTTAAATCGTAAACAGCTAAGCACACATAAATCCATTTCAGAATAAATATGATTATCAATTTCAACCAGCGCCGCAAACATTTTAATTTCACATTAATTAAAACCAGTGTTTACGTTTCGAAATTTAACATCCACTCGGCAATACACACTTACTGACTTGCCATTAATATTAACGCAGTACAATCATTTTAGCCGATGGCAAAATAACTTGGTCGAATCATTTCAAGTTTGTTTAAAACGTCAACATTTAGACCCCGATGTGCGCGCGACGCTGACTCACGTAAACAAATAAACGATTAAATGAGTCTAATCAACAGCTCGGTTTAAACACGTACGTGCTCCTAGTGAGCATTGAGCAGTACTTGAGCTAAATTAAAACGAACAAACGTTCACATCCACCCTAGTACTATCATATAACTAATAACACTATCCTATATACCTATAGTACATAGAAATATAGTCAACTTCCACATGTATACTTATATGGCAGCGTTAGATATCGCGAAACATAGAACTGAAATCGTCCGATAATTCATGAATCACCATCCAATGTCTGATACACTGGAGCGTACTCGGCAAAGCTGTTAATGTAAGGTTTTTGCGTCTCATCTGTGGCCTTTCTAATATCGATCAATGCGTTACAACGTCGCTCTACATCGCTTACCTGTAAATATCGATAAACTACACTGAGTAGAGTTGTTAGCGATCACTGCGCGCATTGGAAGTGTCACTTAACAATAGTTTGACATATCGTTGGCTTAGAATGAGAAGGTCGTAACTTCTACTAATCTACTTACGAACTTATAAGACAGATACTGGCATCATACGGCGCTTCTTGTGATTAAAACTATTATCATTGAAATCGGAACTTGTCATGTTGACCAAAATGAAGTTGTAAACGCTTGTTTTTCCATATTAAGTAAAGCGTAAATTTCAGATTGTTTTTGCTCGTTTTCTCAAACTATTGATTTTGTACGTTCGACCTGCTCATTATGGCCTGCGATATTGCCGTGTCAGAGCTATTCATTACATCGGAGAAATATTTTCTTTTCGCATGGAAACATGTTTTCTTTTCTTCTAGATGGGAAACGCAATCTTGGTTCAATAGCTTTTATTCCTATTGACAAATATTGTAAGCAAATAATTATCGATCTAAGATACGATTTTTTGTTAAAATTTTATCTCGTTAGAAAATTAAAGGTTAAATAGTCTGTTATCCGCTTGTATAATATACATTGTAGATTACATTAAATAGCTGTTTGTGTATTTAATATTGACTGGTCGTTCGATTTCTTATTCAAGTTATCCTGACATATTTGTCCATTCTACTTTTATATTTATCTATTTATTTTCATCAAAACGTACTCATATTAATATCAGGGTTTGTTAGTTTTAGGATTCCTAATAAATGCATTAACTCTGATAATTACACGGTTACAGGGTAAACAGAAGTTCAGTGATTTAACTTAAGAGTAGTTTGTGAGGATTTGTAAACAGAAATTTAATATGATATGATTCGATATACGATTATCTAAGGCTTCAGGAATATGCTGATTATTCATAATTAAATTTGATGTTTACGTAAATTTTACAGATATATTGAGCTGTGGTCAGTCTGGTTATCTGAGCTAGAAGCTCAATACTCACAGGCGGCAGTATCAGTGTTTGGTCGGCAAATGATTAAAAAATAAAACAAAATAAACATCTAAAAGATTCCGTCGGTAAGCTAATAAACTATCAAGGTATAAAGCGTACTATATGACTATATACCAAAGATTGTGGAACATCGCGTCTCGCAAACGGCAAAACAGTGTTCCTTTCGTTATTTGACTTCGCTCTTTGTCATTTTATTTACGTGCTGGATACCCGTTCCATTCACAGTATCGTAATTATTGTTAGGAACCAAGTCTAGTTTTAGATGCGATGTTCCACAATCTTTTGACATATACATATAGTACGCTTTATGCCTTATATAGTGCAATAGCTCTGTGGCGGATTTTTTTTCATTTTTTTATTCTATTTTCATAACACTGATACTGCCACCTGTGGTAATACTAGTATACTGTCAGCCATATGATTCTGGTTCGGTCCAAGCAGGGCTCAACCTCACTAAAATCAGACCCATAGTACATGTAGGCTACCCTACTTTACGCGGATAACTACAACAGCGTTAGGAAATGGAGGAAACATATTGATGGCTTAGAACCAGAAGGTCGTAACTACTACTTACGACCAAATAAGACTCATACATATTTGAAATCTGCTTCATAAGGCGCTTCTTATGAGTCCATTTTCAAGAAAATCTGAAATTGTCACGTTGACCAAAATGAAGTTTTAAAAACGTGTTTTCCCATAGGTAAAGAGTAAATTACAGAAAGTTTTCTCTTGTTTTCTCAATATATCGATTTGGTAGTTACGGCCTTCTGGTTCTTAGCCAGTGATATTAGGATCCGATTTTAATGAGATTGGGCAAGGTATGTCATGTTATAATACATGCACTTACCGAACACGTAGATCTATAAACCCGTTGCAATTCAAATGCGCTTGAATAACAAAACGTGTACGTATGTCCTAAGCGTGAAATTACACGACAAGTGAAACAGCAAATATGAATGTTATAACAAGACTCTAGAAATCCGTGCACGAAATAAATAAGTATCGAAATTTTTTGTTTGCCTTACCTAACCAAAAATTCTAGGTCCCTGTACGGAGCATTGTTTCCTCGGCCACGTATTCCCGATTTAATAAATTGGCATCGGAAGGTTTTGCTAAAAGCGTCCTCATGGTCTATGAGAAGTTTCGGAAAGTAGGGACAACCTTGTTCCTCATGGTGCCTCCAGAAGCCCATCTATTTCCATCGAAAGTACATGGCCGAGTTCAGTGGGACATAGACTTAAACTTCCATTCGTGTATTTTTGTCTGTTGCACGTGCTTTAATTTAGAAACTATACACACCTGAATGAGGCGATGATCTATGCGAGCTCGCGTATAGGCTCTGTTTCGTCTCCTGGCTGTACGGATATGTCCAGTAGATGTTGAGAACTGAGTTGTCATTTTGTTACGGTAGAGTAAGTTAGAACTGTTTTAATAAATAATTTAAAAGAACACTGATTAGATCATCCCGCGAGTAGTACGCTCCATTACAACGGTACTGATGATAGACTACAATCTGTCATTGACGAACTTTGTATTGTTTATATATCTCCAATAGAGGTTTGTAGTTTGGTTCCAATTTTTAATTCTAATCCGGTAGATTACTATAAAGCGTACGACGTAAAACAATAGTGCCTTAAATTGGATCAGACGGTCATTAGCACATTGACCACACAGAGGCAAGAGTCACTGACACCTTGGTGGCGACTTGCGAAGTTCGTATCTGGCTGTGGACCAGGTTAAACCGTGAACTTCACATGCACCTAATTAAGGCGGGAGTATGGATTAACGAGATCAATAATTAGTAATGACGTCAGTATTAAATGCTATTAATAATGATTGCGATCTAAAGTTTCGATCTATTTAAAGATACTGTCTAAGTGAATTAAAGCGACACTCGTACACGCAATATAACAAGTGGTTGCTAAATACATGTACGACGGGCATTTTGAAATTTCCCAAAATGTCTCTGTAACTCGTAGTTAAATATTTCCTATATTTATATACTAGTATAAAAGTGCATGCACATGTTTTTCGAAAGATACAGCCTTCCTCTAGTGAAGACCTATAATAACATCACCAAAGGTGCTATGACACCGGTATAGGCCGCATTCTACGACACCGGTAGTTCGTTTTCTATGACACCGATCGGTCACTTTCTATGACACCGGTAGTTCACTTTCTATGACACCGGTAGTTCACTTTCTATGACACCGGTAGTTCACTTTCTATGACACCGATCGGTCACTTTCTATGACACCGGTAGTTCACTTTCTATGACACCGGTAGTTCACTTTCTATGACACCGATCGGTCACTTTCTATGACACCGGTAGTTCACTTTCTATGACACCGGTAGTTCACTTTCTATGACACCGGTAGTTCACTTTCTATGACACCGATCGGTCACTTTCTATGACACCGGTAGTTCACTTTCTATGACACCGGTAGTTCACTTTCTATGACACCGGTAGTTCACTTTCTATGACACCGGTAGTTCACTTTCTATGACACCGATCGGTCACTTTCTATGACACCGGTAGTTCACTTTCTATGACACCGGTAGTTCGTTTTCTATAACACCGGTAGTTCACTTTCTATGACACCGATCGGTCACTTTCTATGACACCGGTACATGTAGTTGGGTTTCTATGGCACCAGTAGTTTTCTTTCTATGACACCGGTATTTCATTTTCTATGACTGGTATTTCATTTTCTATGACTGGCATTTCATTTTCTATGACCGGTATACTAAGTTCATTTTCTATGACACTGGTAGTTCGCTTTCTATGACACCGGTAGCTTACGTTCTATATTCACCGGTAGCTCATGTTTCGTGTCCCGTTAGCTTTTTCGAAAACTATACGAGTCTCGTAATTTATTGAAGGAAAAAATAAACGTTTGACGAAATGACCATGTATTGATTTATCTCAGTCTATGATTACTGACAGTCTGTTGTCGGTGAGTTAATGAGGTTTTATTGCAAGACCAGTTTGCGCAATAGCTGGTGTTACATTTAACAGCTAGCGTTCAATTCTCGCGAGCTTTCGCGCGATAATGCGAGGATTTATCCAGCATCATGTGGTAATAGCTGAGAATCACGATACACACAAAGAAAGTGTTAAGCTCCTCTGGCAAAGTAAACGTTGCAACAAATTGTTAGTTACAATTTTCGATAATAATTATAATTGTAATAATAATGAATATGACACGATCAAAACGTCTGCATGTATCAGTCGGTTTATTTCGTTATTGTGCACCCTTATATATAGTTTTTATGTACGTGATTTGTAATTTTGTGTAATTGTGACAGACTTTCGCTGTACTGTCAGGGGCGTAGCTAGAACCTTAGCAATGTGTAGACTCGTAGGTAAAGATGTAAGAAGTAGGCGGTCCGTGGGCATGCTTCCCCGGAATTTTTTTTCATTCCTTTAAAGGTTCTTGTGCATTTTGACGTACATTTAGGAGAGCAAATTTCAAGTTAAACTTAAAGAAATATATATATTATTTTTTCTCGAAATGATGTGTAGGCCCGTGCCAAATGGCCTAGCGGCAGCTACGCTACAGACTGTTAATGTTATTATACATTTATATAAACGTTTTGTTATGCTCTTCATGAACTCGTAACAGCTGTAATATGGAGAATGGTAACAGTTAGATTGTTGACCGGTGTGACATCTCACTGGAGATGTGGGATGACCTTCGTGAATCTTGGTTACAATTATTTTGTTCTGGATTTGCTCGATTTTTCAATCATTGCACAGTCTCACAGCTAAATATTTTTTTTCTGAAATTGGTTTACAATGTATACCTATTATCTATATTGTGTGCATGACCGTTGCCAATGTCCAGGACTAAATATATCAAAATATTATATTATAAAAGACAGTATGTATTTATGATTCAATTAAAAATGGTATTACACAGACATCATTGTATGACTTTTCCCCTATTTAGAGCTTTTTTAAAACCTTATTGGATCTAAATCATATACCGTAAATACTTCCGTAAATTTCTTGAGGAAGGCTCAAAATTAACCTGTATACCGTATACAGCATGTATACTAACAGTTACAAGTTGAATGTTTGTACGGCGAAAAATTGTTATCAGGCCATTAAATACTACGATGAAGATTACATATGTTGTAATAAGAATTTGCAAGGTTTCATAGTTTTTTTTATTAAAGCTGTCATAGATAGAAGCAATACATTGATATATTGACCATTTACCATTTACCATTTATTTATAGCAAATCGGCATATAACTATACCTTTAGCCATTTACATATAAGAAAAAAAAATATGGCCTAGGTAAACATAGACACATATAAACAGCAATTTCAGTATCACAAAACCAGCATCAATATAATTGTAAATAACAATATAAAGAATATTGACAATATATCTTTTATCGGATCTTTTATCTGTTCACATTTTGAGATATCTATACATGGGTAAATGAATGGAACCACCAAAATCCTCATTTTCTAGCACAAGACAAATAAGTTTATTATTCATTTTTATAATTATGGATTATGTTATGTAATATAAAGTATATTTTTTTTACCTTCTCAATACGCATTTTATCCGAGAATAAACACACAGAGGTCCGTGTTGCGATATTAAATAGCACAATACTTTATGTACCATTTCGCCGAAAATATGATACCCCGAGTAACAGTTTGCTATTTGATATTCGCACATTGTTTCATGATCGCCCTGTCAAGAAAGCCGAAACATTGATTGGCCTTAATTGATGTCGATGAAAGTTCACGTTGTATCTGACACTTTCACAAAGTAAAATTTCTCGCGAAATGAATGCCACATGATTGATGTTAAATGGGGATCATTGAAATGCGTAAAACGCATGAAGCGCTGTTTGAAACGCCAATTAAGCTTGATTTAAGTTTGATTACACAAAGATGGGAAGCGGTGGCCTAGAGGCAGGGCGCGCGCGTCGGGATCGAGAGGTTCCGGGTTCAACACCGTCTTGACCAACGCTTAATTAATATCTCTGAGCAAGAAAAATCCACATGCTCAACTCCACCAGGGTGTAAATTGGTACATGTGAGGGCATTAATTGTCTATTCCTGGAGACCCCAGAACGTCGATGGAGAGAAATAGTCTCCACAGACAGACACGAACGCAGTTTCCATATAGGTAGCCCAATGAACAGGGGAAGTTAAAATATCAAAGCATGTATTTTAATCAATATATTCATGGCCAAAGGGTAGGTGTGTGACTTAACATCTGAAAAGAGCCCTAGAAAAAAATGGTATCTTAACTTTATTTAAGATTTTAAAGGTTAAAACGGACGAGTCAATACGTCATAACTTCCAGTAAACGTGCGTAAGTCATGCAACTGCACATGTAGCGCGGAAATAAAATCATGCAATTCAATTATTTACTTTCAAGTCAGACATTAAATATACAAAACCAGTTAAACATTTATATGCTTGTTTATAAAGATAGTTTTATGCTTTTTAAGTATAGACTATGGTCCTTTAATAACTTTATAACCATCGCCCGGTGGTCAATATACATTCATATACTTTAAGGCCTGATCACAATGCGACGTTTTATCACGTACGTTTTTGAGTGGTTTTCGCCGTCAACGTGCGTTGTCCTTACGTTGTAAGTTGGTAGTAGAAGGCACGCGTGTTGCGTGTACGGGGACAAAACATGGCTCGATCGCAGATCGAACGTAGGGAAAGTTTATCATACACGAAACATGCTTCGTCGTGTCTTTGTGCTCCGAAAAACGTAAGAAGGCTGAATTAACTGACCATTGGGTCACAAGATAACTTTTACATGTATGTTGCAAGATTGAAAAGCATACGTCCCTTAATTTTACTTATTGTCATTTTTCAATGTCCATGCCTGATTTCTAACCCAGTACGTACGAAGACGGAACCCTACAGGCTACAGCCATCCTACTTTATAGATAAAATGCATAAAGAAAACAGCATAATATTATATATAGTTTCATATAGAACTGCTAAGGGAGATAAGACATGTGCGTAGTTCGGAGTTTGTTCGGTACGGTCGATGTGATTGAAACGGATTTTAAACACAACCTTCAGAAGATTTTTAAGTCCCAATAAAAACAGGTTTGTCAACTTTGCTATTCTTACATGATGATTTTATTGCTCCTATTTCTGTGTGTCATTGAATTATCTATCGGATGGATAGAACGTTTTGCTTTTTCGACGTCTCAATTTATCATAGCAAGAACGTGTGTAAAGTGTATGTGTAACCGGCCAACTATTTCGGATACTCATTGACAGGTTGCATATAATTTACCAGTCAATGATATACCCCACCCCGATATACTTAATACTTCTTGAATGGGACACGTAATGCACCACGGACCCACCCCGGCGATGGGCGGTGGACAATCAGGGAAATCGCTGTGTTCTTACCTTCTTGTTTCCCCGCACTGCTGGGGAAATGTTAGATTTTTTATCTCCAAACCAATACCCCTGGTGTTGTATTTAGTAACCGGTGGTCATATAGAACTCAACAATAATTCTATGTACAGACATATTTTAATAAAGGGATATAATACGTATTGACTCATAGGAGTCCAGAGAGTAACCAAGGAATTACATATATATATAAGGATTGGCGACTTCCTGATACAGTACACTGACGAGATTAGATTATCCTCGCCATCGAAATATCATCTGCTTATAAACTGATAAGAGTATGTGCTCAACGGGGCGCAATGAATTTAATGAGCGTAATCACAAATAAGCGGAAAGATAAAAAGAGTGAAAAGGATTTTCACGGCATTATACAATTGCTAATTAATGTGTAGATCTACTTGTTTTATTAAGTGCGTTTATTTATTGCGCGGTGATTAATAATAGATTATTGAATGATTCTTTTTCATATATTATCTTAACCCAGATAATTTTGTTATGTCATTTTTTAATTGTTCAAGTTATATTAAAAAGTGTATCTAGTGTCCGTGACAGGAAGTACCCTGTAGGCCTATATAACGGCAGATATTGATGTAACGTTATGTATATCGTCGGTCTCACCATGGAGTTACATAAACAAAGTCTATGTATACGGCCAATGGTCTCACGGGCAAACGACGTAACTACATTTTTTTTTCAAAAAAAAATATTTTCTCGCAAACCACATATCAAACCTTTCCGAAATTTTGGCCGAAATAAATATAGATCTAGTTACGATTTTTTTTCTTTTCCAACATATTTTTGCAGATAGATCTAAGATATTTGTTTTTCGACTCTCCTGAAAAGTTGCGATTGCGCATTTATGTGGTTTGCCCGTGGGGCCAATGATATGCTCGTCATAAATAATGTTTAATTCTGCCTAGCCTCTGTCTGTTGTTTCATTTTTTTGTTTACTTCTAAGCAATTAAATTATCTACCAGGGCTGTATCGGCGCTTAATAAATTCATTAATAGGCCCGCCTATAGGTGCCGGGGTATTTGGCAAAGGTGTTAAGTACTGTCTTGTGTTTGGTACCTCTGGAACGTTAATCGTTAATTGATAGCCCTGTGTTGTATGATAATTAGCTATTGATCAGTACAAATTGTTAAGGCAATTAACAATTTAATTTCAATTTAATCGTCCATAATTTTAATTATGCGATAATAACTCCACGCGTTCTTTTTAAAAAAATGCTGATCTTTTCACGAGTATTCACGTGGTACATTAGTAAAAAAAACAATATGAACGAATTTGATATCATTTTCTAAAGTATCCGTCATACATTTGGTAATACTTCATAAAAATTAAGAGTTTACATGTACTTAATTCTTGACATTGTACTTAAATTGAATTTGATAGGTGTTTAAACCCAAAAAGTTCACACAGTGGGGTTCCAGTAAGGACCAATATACAACCAATCAGTATATGCTCTCACCATCTGTCACATTTATACAGTAGCTATGATTGTGCCTATGAAAACTGATTAGATCAGATATAGATCATGCATTTATGGTTGCTATGGTGAATGCACATGAGATGAAAAGATGCAATATTGTGAATTACAAACACAATAATGTTACATAACTAACTGGTTGCGTGCAAGTGGATTATGTTAATACAGGGTTTATGACACCATTTGTCCTTATTGGATGCCATTATGCTCTTATTTGAGTCAATTTAGACACTGTTTATTTCACCATTAAAAATGAACGATACCTTGAGAAAATGAACAGAAAACATATCCATTGCAAATTTATATCTATTAAGTACACATACAGCGGGTTATTAATCTAAATTATGCACATTCAACATCACTAGATGCGTTTAAATTTTATCACCTCTTCACTTTGAGGGTCTCGGCCGCCATTAACGATTTTCATCGACTCTATTTTTTACAATTAATTGTGAACAGTAACAAGCGAAAATAAACAAATTAACACATCCCTGACCAAGATACATGTATTAGGAACAAATGTAGCAGGTAATTGATTTAAATACTGCACCCAGCACTTCACAGTTTGCACTGCAACATTATGACAAATTATAATTGCCGCCATTTAATTCTGTTCGCGGCGGGCCTATTTATCAAGAAATTTAAAATGCACTTTATTTTGGTTTTGACGCGTAAACCATGACTAATTCGTACGGATTTAACTTTAATAATTACTCTAATATGTTCTGTTACAAATAAAACACACAATATTATTAGTAAATATGTGTTAACTTGTAAAAACGATGTTTCAGGCCGCTTCGTTACGAAATTACAAAATGGCGCTGATTCGATCTCGGACGCTCTCGCGCTATCTCGCCGAGGCGAGGATAATCGGGAAGTTCATCAACATTCGCCTCCCCTTATATGCCTCCCTGGAGTAACTGATGTAAGCGTGCATGGTGTATATAAAACCATTTGACTAAAGAGAGTTACCAAGTTATACATGAATACATAAAACAGCTGATACAACACAGGGACAGGCGGCAGGGGAAATACCAGGCAGAGATTTTGCCATCAGCTGACCAGCTGTCCTCGACAGGGCCGTGGAAGGCAGGGGTTTTTACAACCCCAAAGTAAAAATTCCAGCCCATCCCTGGGGGTTTGGTCATGGATGCAACTGACTGGTGTATGATCATGTAGTAATTTCCAGGCCTTGGAACTGGACTGAAGTCTATTACCCGGGACTCAGTGTCGATAAGGTTATCAAATTCCCACCTGTTGGGAAGCATTGTCTGTCTAAACTCTAATTCCCATTGTTTCCTTCTATCTAACATATATATAGTGCTGCCTATTAAATGCCTCTTTTTAGTGTGTCTTAAAATTGATGAAAAACGAGATCTCTGTTACCTTAGCTTGTTCAGAAAAGTCTCCTTAGTTCTCTACCATGCCCTCGAGCGAACCTGGTGATAAGCACAGATGCAAGTTGAAGATAACCTCTGGGTTTACCGGTTACCAGCCAGTTCACCTGTAGCTTGGCAGGAAACATAAGGTTCATTTACATGTATCTAAGAATGTGAAGCCATTTGATAAATGCATTGTTTATATAATTATTTTCAGTTTGACTCAAACTACTGCCAGATCTGACCACTACTACAAAAACTACCAGATGATAAAATGCTTTTCAGGGCAATACACAGCAAGAGTTCCCTCTTACAATCATGCTTGTCCTGTTCACTCAGGAGAAAAATGACAACAAATAGCAGGTAAGCATGCTGTAAAGTATATGTCACACTGTCACAGGGTACTGAGGCATAATATTTTAATGTTCATGCCTTAAACATGTATGTATACTTTTATAAGTTTATAACCCAAACATGATCATGAGAATGATCAATATATGCATTGATCATTATCCTGCGTTATAAGTCTAAAGATCATTTATAAAATTATATTCTAATTTTGTTCTAAAATAACAACTTGCTTTTTTACCAAGGACCAAACTAAGCCCACAATTGACAATGGGCTGATCAAAAGGAATGAGACCAATGCTACTGTTACAATAGATATCTAAAGTTTAATGATGAAAATATCATATTTGCTTGCATGTATTTACTGACAATTTGGTTTATTTCAGTCCTGTTAAGTTGTCATATTACTCGTATGAGAAGAAAATTGATGATTCCAGTGCTAGACAACCTGTCATTATATTACATGGTATGATGGGATCAAAACAAAACTGGACAACACTTGCTAAAGTGTTTGGGAAAATGGGCCGAAAGGTATAATGTAAGATCTTTTAGTGTCACGGAGAATTAAATTTGATAGATTTTGGCGTTCTTCTTCAACATTCAAATCAAATCCCTTCGAACAATTATTTTGACCCTTATATGTATTATCTGAAATGCAAAATCCAAAGATTAATGTCCCATGGAAATGGTCTTTTTTTAGCAAACCTACAAAATATTGTTCCATCGAAATTAAATCAACACGTTTGACTGTACAATAAAACCACACCTATTGACCAACTCAGTTATACATGTAAGGCTATGTTAAAATGTAGAACATACTTTTCAGGTCCAGTTTTGATTTACAAGTTATGCTTTTTATTTAACCCTCAATTTTAGGACAAACTCATGAATGAGGCCGGTTTTTAGGAATCTCAAGGGTGGCCCTGTTATTAAGATTTGATTTGAAAAAAGTGAAGGAGAGGGCTAATATAAGCTTAACCTGTTGTCCAATCCAATAACTTTGGAAATAAAATAATTATTAAATGTAATGAGATTTGATTTTAATTTACACCTGTTTTAAATATCTATAAAAACTGTTATGTTGTTTAGGTTTTGGCAGTGGATGCTAGAAACCATGGGGAAAGTGTGCATACGGAGGAAATGGATTATTTTGTGTTTCGAGATGATGTTCTTCGATTCATGGATGAACAAGAAATAGAACAAGCTGTCTTGATTGGCCACAGTATGGGTGGTAAAACAGCCATGGTTACTTCTTTACTAAATGTAAGTGAATCTGTACCAATTATAAAGATTCTTTATCGTCTTTCAGATAGCTGTCAGTCTGGAAGACTTTTCTGGCATAATCTTGAAGTACTGTAAAATCATTATTTTTCATGGGGGATTTAATTTTGTGGATTTCACCTTTCACCTTCAAACACAAAATCAAAACCCATCAAACAATAATTTTGACCCTTGAATTTATTACCTGAAATGCAAAATCTACAAATTAAAGTCCCATCCAAATGTTTTTTTAACAAAAACCACGAAATTTCATCCTATAAAATGAAATGATTTTACCAGTAACTGTCAGTCTCGAAGACCTTTCTGACATAATCTTGAAGTAGTTTACTTTGGTAGAGAGATAACTTTCAAAACACACTAAATTGATATAATATAGACATTTAACCTTAATATATGCTTTTATCCTGTATCCTGTCACAGCCATGGTTAATGCAAAAATGACTAAATAGTAGTCATGAGACAAACCGACGTAACTATAGTCTTTGTGACGTCATACAGGTGTCATTTGGTGTCATACAGCTTGTATGACATTCCTTGCTATCAAGCTTTAGTCCCTTGTTGTAATATGGCATAATCTTTCATACAAAATAAACAATATTTGCTGGTTTCTGTGGAAAAATATTTGTAGTTGATTTAACATATTCTATATTATTTATTCACTTGTAGCCTGAGAGAGTTGCTGGCCTTGTTATTGTGGATGTATCACCAGCTATAAGTCCTAACGTTAGCAAGACACCAGGATATCTCGAAGCTATGATGAAAATATCACTATCATTTTTAGACGAGGATTCACCACAACTTTCTAAAATTAGACGACAAATTGTTAATGAATTATCTGAAGCTGTACAGGTAGTGTATACTTTATCATCATTATGTCTTATCAGTTATCATTAAATACTGTAGAATCTGGGAAATAAGTGCATGTATATGAATATAAATGCATACCAAAACATCCAAAAGTTATTGCATATGGCAAAGATTCTACCGTATGCAATCTAAATTGGGCATGCTGTACATTAAGTCATTATCAACAATTTATTTTCATACCCCCATATACATGGGGCTATATTGGAGTCATGCTTGATGTCCGTGTGTTGGTTGGTCTGTATAAATTTTGTTTGCCCTTGTTTTATTTTACTTGGCTTGCTCAATTTTCTTAAAAGGGTGGCTGTGTCAATATGTGTGCCCCATAGAGCAAGATCTACCCCTATTTAGAATGGTTGACTTGTGTTTATAAAAGTGTGTGACACATCTGTATTGCACAGTCTACCCCATTTATTGATAGCTCTATAGTCTGTATACATTCACTATTTTTTCCGTCTATGTGTATGCTTATTAGGCCACTACCAGTTTTCAACCAGAGGGGACCATAGGTTTGCCGTCCATCTGGCCGTCGGTCAAAAATATAACTCAAACAGTCTTCAAGCTAGGTTTATTAAACTTGGTATATGGAAAGGGACCAATACGGAGATGATGTACATGTATCGTTTTGGTTACCATCGCAACAGAAACATTGACAACATGAAAACCTGATAGGGGACTTCTGTATGGCTTGCAATTTTTAATTACTTGTTCTTCATTGCTTATCTACCATTATTTCTACAGGATGAACCTATGAGACATTTTCTGGCTTCCAACTTGATCATCAAGGACAACAGGCTAGCATGGAGATGTAATCTAGACTCAATCATAAATAATTTCGGCTCACTGGCTTCATTTCCAAAGTTTGAGGATGAGCAGTATTATGGTCATACTTTATTTCTTGGTGGAATGAAATCTAACTATATACAGTAAGTGACATCATAAACTGCATAGCTGGTTAACTATGCGGGGTTTTACTGTTGCGTTTTTTTGCGAGTTGAGGCTGTCCCACAGAACTAAATTCCACAGAAATAAACTTCCGAAGAAATTTTGACACAAAAATTTATCTTTATAATATGGTTCAATAAAGTGGTAATATATCTTTAATCTAAGGGAATGAGTGTTCCCTACCTGCAGACATTTATCCCAGTTGCTAAAATCTACAGACAGTAATGCCCACTTTTTTCGTAGGCTGCAGAAATAAAACACACAGAATTTTAGACCCAAACTGCAAAAATTTTACCCTCAGATATAATCGCTATACGGTACATTGTACAGGGTGTTGAAAAGTTGGTTTGTAATGTTTAAAGTTTTACTAGATTCCAGCTTTTTTCAACTTCAAAAGAATGTAATCTGATCATGTTATATTGTATATTATATTGGGTCTGACATTGTTAAAACCTTTATAGCGTTAAATGAAAAACGAGTAAGACTTTACATTTGTACACTGCATACAAAGCACAGGTGAATTTGTGCCAACGGAAAAGCAAACAGTCCATTCAAAGTTAAAAGATGATGGTTCTAAACATATCATCGTCCGTCAGGTAAACTGTGTTTATATAGGTTTATCTGGGTGAAACTGATTCAACTGTAATTTCTGCTATTCTTTCGATTGGGATAGTTCCCTCATAAGTTTTACTTATTGAATCGACAGCATTGCTGTGCATTTGACTTTCTTGTTTATTTCTTTTGATGCCATTCACATTTTTGATGATTTTAATATTTTTCTCTTTTTTCAGTATTGAGAATTACCAGAAGATCAAATCCTTATTCCCGACAGCTGAGATACGACATATACCAGATGCTGGTCATTGGGTGCATGCAGATAAACCAGAACAATTTGTTAGCACAGTCACAGAATTTTTAAAAGAATCTGACTTATGATGTTGGTCTTAAATATGAAAAGAAATATTTTAAATTATTTTTAATAACTTCAAATTCATGGTTGCATTGATACAGCTTTGAAAAAATGGTCATTGTTCAAGATGTCTGAAGTGAATCATTATAATATATTTTTATCTTATCTGACCAAGAATCATAAGTCCACTGAGAATTGTTTGTCTCTGAGATGTACTCCCGATAAAATTAATGAGCATCGGGAGCCGTCGGGAACAGGTTCATTGTGGTTTAGGTGAAGGTTTTGAGAAGTCATGAAATCCGTGAAATCTTAATGAATTGGGAGGCATCGGGAGACAACTTGCATAATTATGACTATACAATAAGTTGTTTCTGGTTCATGTTTTAAGATCATAACTCGGTGATTGTATATTTCCTAAAATTATCCATTTTGTTAGTTAAGTTTTTAGGTAATTTGTAATGTTATTAGATGTATGTCGTTCTGATGTGTCCCTAATTGCAGTTCTCATTGAAGCTGTTGCTTAATTTAGTAAATATGATTTTCTTAACATACATATATTATATTTACCTCCAACATACATACAAATCAACGAACATAACTTAAGAATTTTTTCTAATTTTAGACTCTGTTTTAAATATTATTATAAATAATATGTGTTGTCAAACCTGGTTTTCCTGAAGGACAATTCATATTTATATCTGTATTTCAAAACATCTACTTTATTTGAAAACTTGTAACTTGCTGGCACTTCCATGCATACCCTCACTCTAAGTCATACATGTCAACAAGTATTTTGTCTGGTCATAAAATTCAGGGAATTTTCATTGATAATAATTATGCATGTGTTAACATTGTATTCATGCTTCTTTGATTGTTAGTTGTAAACATAGTCATTTAGTTGATAAGCTATGTTTTCTGTACTATTTGCCTTAGATGTCTAATTATTTACTAATCTTTATGAAAAATCGTGTGTCCACTGTTAAGCCAGTGTTTTTCACTGTATGTTCGTGAAAATAAGTCTGAATGTTTGTCAAGATGACATTTAGGTAGAGTATGATTACCTTATATTGTACTATTCATAAGTGCAGCTGCATGGGTAGATGCACTCATTTTTAAGCTCTTGTATTATTGTATTCATTGAAATAATATTGAGGTTGAAAGAAGAACTGTAACCACGAAAATGTTTTCTTAGATTTTTTTATAGATTGAGGTGAAACATGTAGTTCTTTCGCTGCCAGTAATGTTTTAGGCAAAACAATTGTTAAGTTTGTTGTTATAATATGATCTTAATTCAACATTAAAAAGTTGATACTTAAACACAGTGTTTATCATAATTATCATGTATGTTTGTTTGTACTCAGTTAGTAGTATTCTAACGTTGCATGTATGTTAAATGCTTTGTGTATTGTAATGTAAATCCTAATACAATGGCCAGCCAGAAGAACTTATGGGACACATATCAGTGTCATAAGTGTGCACAGTACAGATCCCGACTCCCTTCTCTTTGTGTCGGATGCATGGCGGAGATAGGTAACCTTTATTTATCTGGCAGCTCACCAACATACTGCATCAGGTCTAGTTTAGCTTTCGTCTATATTAAAATCTTCGACCTTCCCCCATGCAAATATAGATGCCTAGACCATTGGCACAGGCCCTGTACATATATACTGAGTTCCAAAAGTTCCGCATCAAATATATGATGTGTCTTTTTTACTAGAATCTCCAACTTATTTATGATAATTAAAATGCGCATACGTAGAGCGATGTGTACTTGATATAAATCCATGACAGTTATCGATTTGAAGATATGTATCGATCCATAATAAAACCATATGTGACAACACCCCACGATTCCAAAGTACACACAACGATAAACTACTATTTTGTAGTGGAAGGGAGGTAATAAATACCGAAAATTATCTCTCTTTGACCACAGACAATTAATGATATTGCAATAGAGTCTGTACAACAGGCCAGATTTTAAGAAACATCCGCTTTGACATAAAAAACGCAACAATAAAGCAAGTTTCCCATAATTTTAATGTTGGATGGACTGCAATTAAGCTGCAACAATGCCGTTGTTCTTGGTGCAAAAATATAGCAGCATTACCTGTCTATATCAGCGGCATTGACCCTTGACCTGTTGTCACGTGGTACATCATATACAGTTTTTTTCGGATGGAGATGATACAGCAGTCTTATTATGATAGAGACATGTCAATTTAATTCGACACAATGTATTTTTAGTGAAACACCAGCTTCTAGCGTCTTATATACACGAGTCGTTCACAATTATCAATTTTTGCAATCAAATTAAGCGTACATTTCTAACTTATTTGACTAACTTATTGTGTTTTTTCGTAACACAGACACGATGCAAGTAAACTGGAAGTGAAATTAAAGTAAAAAATGAAGAACTCAAATTATGCGTGCTTTAATAGACGTTTTTACCATTTGTGATGGTGTGATAATTCAAGCGTGACGAAATTCAACGGAAATAGGTTCAACATAAACACTAAGGGTACGCAAATGGACAGAGTTCCTAAAAAGTTATTTTAAGTTAACTTTTCCAAAAAAAATGAATTTTGAATTAAGATGCAGAACTTTTGGAACTCAGTATAGAATAAAAGATGACAGATCTGCCTTCGAATTTGTGAATGAATGAGAATCAGTATTCCCTCTGAATCAACATAATTCTGTTTTCCGTGATAAGCAAAGAATCAGCATAAAGACCACATTGTGTTATAATCACAACACTTTTTCGGAGTAGAAAAAAATCAGGACACAATTCCGTCTAAAAATGGTTTTATTATAAATCATTAAAGTACAAACATATAAAATATATACCAAATAAAGATGTGGACAATAACTATGATTAAAGCTATGATTAAACAAAATACTACTAGAAGTACTACACATTGAATGACACTATTTTAATATTGGCTACATTTTGTGATAACAGCTAATGTAATAATTTAACTGTTAACATTTCGGGTTCGAGCCCCGGTCAGGCCCGGTGATTATAAACATTTTTCATTCTAATACTCAAACTCCATGCTCAAACTTGAAAAACAGCTTTTTGTAGAACTTTGCATCAAAACTAACACCAACTTGTAGCAAATGATCTTATTAAGAAAATGATCCCCATTTCATATGTATAGATCTATCAAGTAATAAAGAAGTTACAGCATTTTTTGTAACCAAGAAATGCTCCTATTGGAGTACGGAGTATGAGTTGGAGCATGGAGTACGTAATCCAATATTTATAATCACCGGGCCAGGTTGCACATTTTTCTTTCCCTGTTACATTTTTAAATCCTATACACCCAGCTACATCTAGTTATCACCAAGTTTGTCCCATCTTTGCGTACTGTACATCCTTACTAGGTTTGAGATTTTTTTTTCCTTAAGGCTGCTTTCCTCATTCTGGTTTAAACTTCTTTGGAACAGCATGGTTCAGAATCAGTCTGACCTGCTAGAAAGGATGTTTTAAGGCGATTTGGGTGGCGTTGTGTACTTTAACCTTTTTATCTTGTGGAAATCATTGGTCAGTCCCTTATATAACAATAAATATAAGTTTATAATATGCACAAACACTAAACTACTTGTATAAATATCACATATGAAATACCGATTTTCATATTGTTAGTAATAAAGAATGTAATTTGGTAAGAAAATCAGTTGAATAGTACGACAAAGTTAACATTTTACTCAATATAGTCAATATATAACAATAAAATATTAGTTTATTATATGCACAAATACTAAACTACTTGTATAAATATCACATGAAATACCGGTTTTCATATTGTTAGTAATAAAGAATGTAAATTAATAAGAAAATCATGAAAAATAATATAAGTATTAGCAATAGTAACGTTATTCTCTTTAAACATAGTACACATAAGCTGCTTTCAAGTAAAGTGAAAGTAGCTTGTAGTTGGCATCATGGCGATTGACACAATCAGGGTGTATATCCTATACTAGACATGCTTAGAGAGATGCATCCATGTTGTACCAAAGGGTCACATTCTTTATTGAACTTGGAAACTACTTTAAAAACTTAAAACTACTGCATCCGCATGTTGATGTAGTAGAACTGTCAAACGCTATGGAGTAATGAGTGAATGGGTAATAAAGATGCACTTTTACATAAATGCGCGTGTTGTATGTCAATACGTCAATTAACAATGGTGCAGAAAATAATATCAATGGAATAAAATTGACCCAACAATCTCTATAATGTAAACTGACCTACATGACCATTGATGTTGAAGTTAATGAACAGTTTTATTTGAATAACTGTTCAAATATGAAATAACGACTTTAGTCACTTTTTTGTGCTGATTTTCAATTGTGTAAGGAAAAATAACATCTTAGCTAAGATACACTTATGCTTGTTTATGATCAAGGACCGGAATTAAATGAATGCATGTCTATAGAATAGGCCATATTTGAACCATATTCAATGCGTCTTCAAATTTGAAGGAAGTTAAAAAATCTTGAATGGGGGCGGGGTTGTTAATCCAATTAAACGCCGTCAGCGGCTCCTGCTTTTGTTGGGTCAGCGTAGGCGAAAATCTCGGTGAATTTTTTATCCATCACGTTCTGTACTGTGTTCTCTTGTTTATTCATGATCATCACAGACTGGAGTGCCGAGCCTATCCTTTCTTCTTTCTTGAGAAACGTGTGTCCCCTTGCTAATAAACCATCCTTAATTGCCTGTAAAATAATCAATTCAAGTTTAACGAGTGTGTGATTATTAATTACAAAAAAGTGTGTATTAAACGACATAAGTTAGGGATAACGACAGAAGGGCGTATAAAGTAACTGTACTAAATATTGTAGATGATTTTAGTTATGGCATCAGCAGTTAAAGTACGTTCTATCAAGCCAGCCAATGTGGTTTCACACATGCCTACATTGTCATTAAAAGTTTTAAAAAAGTTACCAATTTTCTAGGGCTCTTTGCAGCTGTTATAGGCCGCTCAAGCACCCTTTGACATTTCAACTCTCCCTGCTCATTGGGCTACATATGGAAACCTACACTCCTGTCTCCCTGGGGAGACTATTTCTCTCCTGCGGTGTGGCAGCCAACATCGATCTGCGGCGACCAGGAATAGACACTGCCCTCTCAGGTACCATTTTACACCATGGTGGAGTGGAGCTGTGGGTCTTGCTCAGAGGAATTAACCAGTGGTCCAGAGGGGGATGGAACCCGGGACCTCTCTATCCCGAAGCGCGTGCCCTACCTCTAGGCCACCGCGTCCCACGCCATGCTGCTACGCGTTTTATAAATAGTGAACAGACGAAGCTAAGTCACATAGCATAGTCATCCATTTAAAATCATACATCGAATGAGCTATCCATATACTCCAAAATTGACATTTCAAGCAAGTCACAAAGTAACATCAAAATAGCCTCATGTGACATAATCGGCATGAGACGTTTGACATAGCTTTGTGCGAGCAGTTACCTCATGGCCCCTACTCTTTAATTTCAAGTACCAGGCGTATAGGCACTAATTGTCCCACAAGCTGGCACCTCACGAACAAGGGCAACACTACTGGTCATATCACAACGAATTCGAATCCAATGTTATATTCGAACTTTCCAAGGCATTGTATGCCTGAGCCATTCGGACAATGGGTATAGCTTCTATAACCGGAAACCTTGAAGCAGGTTTGAAGTCATACATGTCACTTCGTAAGTACTATTCATGACCTCCTTATAAGACTGATACATATTTACAATAAGCATCCCTTCTTATGAAACTGTTTTCATGAAAATCGAAACTTGACAAAACTGAATTTGAAAGAGCTTGTTAGTAAAGTGTATTTACGGACAATTGTTTCTTGTTTTCTCAAAATATCGATTTTGTACTCATTCTAAGCCAGTAGCGTGTAATTCATGTAAATATACCTGTGGCATGGCATCCTCAATACGCAACTCAGGAGGAAGTAGTTGGTGGTGAACCTTGGGATAGTCGAGGGCTTCTTTCAGTCCTAGCTTCAGCCACAATGTGTGGATGATACTCTAAAAGTAAAGACTACACATACAAATATGAGCGCCAATAACTTAAATCGACACACCTCGATATTAGTTCAATACGACACGTTTACACTATGTTTACATATTCTTATTCAATAGTTTCAGTTATATCAGACTTGTAGGCATCACACGTGCAGTTTTAACCATTTTCCGTGCATGTAAGTTTGAGCTTTTATACTTTAAATGAAGTCAATGGTACACAACGTTACATCGGTACCAAGCTAGATCAATAACTCAATTCGACACGAAAGCTTCTGCTTGACTAGCATACTATATATTCACAAAAGAACAATAGTAAAAAACATGACTCTGGACGATAGGTTCAAGAACAAGGTGTACAATACACGTCCATGTTTCATACGCTCTCGATGAATACGTTTGAACTGGTACAATAACTAATGACTATCAAATCATTCCATGCCAACAGGTGCAATAGTTACGCTAGACTAGACAACACATCGACTTTGATCTCAGACGTTTGTAATGAATGTGCATTATTGGCATAACCGTATACTTGCCTAATGAATGCGACATCGAAGCCTGATAACAGGAACTCTTCAATAAACTTACCAATGCGTTTGATGTGATGATTTTTGTACCACCTGAAGATCCAGTAACTAATTTAACATCACCGTCTTCGTCTACGACAACGGTAGGTGACATTGACGACAGAGGGCGCTTGTAAGGTTTGATAAAATTGGCGGGAGAGGCAGGTACTTGGAAATAGTTGACAGTTCCGGGTGTAGAGAAATCGTCCATTTCGTTATTGAAAATAATTCCTGTACGTGAACCAACTACCATAGATCCAAAACTAAAAAAGCAAAATCTAAAGGTCAATGTAAATATCTTGTAATTGTTATCGTTCATTGTCCGTAAGAAAAATAGATACCAATATGGACAAGGAGCTTGGAAGACATAAATCATCAGAAACAGCCGAGCACGATACATTGTATGAAGTAGAATAACTAATACACGAGTGACATCACATAATATTTTATGACTCTTTCTCCAGGAAAACCGGGCTTAGTGACAAAATTGTGAATATGTTGATAAAATATGGCTAGAAAGAGGAGAGTCTTGTGAGCAGTGTGACAATTTTGACAAATACTTCCGTACACTAACAAAGTTAGTACTTTTTAATACTTAATACTTTAATAATTTTTAAACCAACAACTACTGCCTTTTTTGAGTGACGTCGCGAACGTGATTCCCTTTGTTTTTCTCGTAACGTCAACTGGCATTTCAAAAATCCAGTATCTGTTAAATTTTTAACGTAAACTTTTTGGCATATTTTAGAATCATATTCTTATTTTAATAAAAATTGTTCAATTTGTGAGTGTTTTTCTACACTTTACAGGGAGAAATTGCAGGTGTTTTAAGCTTGATGCACAGTCACTTCAATTAGTTCCATGAGTGTAACATAACTTTATACCAAATTCTAAATGTTTTCCATGATTTTTTGTCAACACAATCATCGACAAAGCTTTCATTGTCCTCTTCTGAAATATACTGGTTAAATTTATTATAATTTTAACTTACTAAGTATTTATAGTGCTTGTAATTGAAACAGCATCGCCGTCTGGACCAAATACAGATATATGTGCAGTCCCAGCGTCTGGTATAGTAAAGTTAAACGTTGGTTTGTAGTAGGCAGTAGGCTGTGTATCGTGTAAGATCTTTGCTCGTTTCAACTCGCCCCATTCTAGTGACGTCATGTTCGTTAGAAGCTATGGAAGAGAAACATAAAATCCTTAGCAACAATAATCATGGTAACATGATTATAAGATCATTAACAATTATTTCGATAAATGGCTTCCTTTTGAAATTTCGGTCAGAAAATGGGACTAAAGATTCTATATTAACATGTTTTCGCACTGAAATACTACTGAACTGCACTTCGATAAACAGTATATGGTCATCCACGAAACACCTTAGTGTCACTGTTGAGACAAAAGCTTAACGAGCTCCAAGATTACTGGACACATGATCATGACAAGGCGATTATAATAATTAGTATGTACATATTAAGTGTAATTTGTTGGTTATCTGCTTAATCCTGGTTGTTAACATCTGTTTGCATTGGAATTTTGTTTTGGCTTTTACATTAAAACTCAACGAGCTATCGAAATGACGAAATGACGTTCGCGTTATGGTAAAACTACGAAACCATTATTTTTATAAAAGGAAAATTATTACACGACATTCACTAAATTGTCATTAAGTCGAAGCATCGAACCTCATTGATTCTGTCTTTAAAGTCTTGGTCTTCTTGATCCATATCTCCAAGTCCAGTTCTTACAGAGAACCCATGCTTGAAAGCTTCAACTATTCTATGAAACGTTTCTACACCCTTCTCGTATGTTGATAGATCGTCTTCTGTTAAACCATAACCTAGAATAATGGTATTCATTTTTAGCATCTGTGTGAAACTGTCCATCATTTATATTTGTTATGTGTTTGTAGTATTGATTTCCTTTATTTGACCACATCAACTTAGTCAAGCATGTCTCCTATCAAGACAGGTAGTTACTTCATTTAAAAGATCTAAAATTTGACTTGACTATATTATAATGCACATTTATAATGTTATTTATAATGTTATCAATCACAGTTTTACTTTGGTTATCATACAGTCGTAGGATAAGTTGCATTTGCATGCGAGCGGAGTTGATTGAATGGACTATTCGAAAATTTGATACTTAAAGGGGAAAGCAGTGCGACCAACTGTGTGCATATCTGATAATTGATTTGCATTTCAAACATTAAATACTTCGATGACCAGGAATATACAAACATTAGAACACCTAAGAATTACGCCAGCACTTAGTGTCAAACATTGCAAACCATGAAATCTTATGCACTACAACTAGAAAGACATGACTCTGGTTAACACAATCAGAAAATTTGAACAAAATGTTACTGCATCTGACAAAGTTAAAGATCTTTACAACCAACCACTCACGATTAACGTTAGTGTGACCTCGTCGTCAATGTCATAGAAATGTGAATATAATTATTTTCATGTATACAGAAAATTGAAGATCTGTTTAATTACCTTCGAGTATATTGAGAATAAGAAGTAAGACAGCGCCGCTAGATGGTGGCGGCGAAGAGTAGACCGTGTATGAATCATCTCCTGAAGTAAGCGGAATGCTAACTGGTTCTTTTACAGCAGCGAAGTACTTGTCCAAATCATCCATTGTTATAAGTCCACCTGTATAAAATTATATATCTATCAGTACAAGCCATGTAAATTAATGGGAAAACCACCTTGCACAGAGTTCCGGATATCAACTATTGCCATGCTATCCACAGGTACATCTAGACAGAGGCAGCAGGTTCTTGTTTTATGCCCCTATATCTACTGAAACTGAATCATATAGTAATTGTCCTGCCGTTTATCCGGCCCTTTATTGCATCCGTTTGTCCGTTGCACTAACATGTTAACCAATACTTTCAAATTTTTGACACTGAAATATGTTAGAAGTTCATCAAGGCATTGCTTTCAAAGGCATTCTTGTTTGCTTGTTTGCCATCATATATATCTGACCATGTCAAAGGCATGTGGCATAATCCAACATTACAACAAAATAATGACACCTGATTGAAAATTATATTTCTATGCCTACATGGCTTTGTGATATATCTTATACTTACCAGCTTCCTCAATATCAAGGTTAATATCCGAGGCAAGGGATCCATTGTAGAACGTATGAGGGTCTTTGGAAATTCGTCTCAAAGTTTCACCAAGTTTTGGAAGTCTCATTTTGTCCCCTTCTACGAAATATCCTCCAGTTGATGGGTTAGTGAGCATGCTCCTAGAAAGAGAAATTAAATAGAGCCAAGCCGCTACTCTTCTATAGTCAGAAGAAAAAGGTGAATTGTTAAGACACAGATGCTATACATAGATATATACATGGATAAAGATATACAATGAACAAATAAATTTACACTTTGTAGTTCGTTGTATTACGGTATTATGTTTTTAAAACCCTTACTAATGTTCGACATGCCTTGTTTTTTGCTAAATATATTTTCTAGTTTAACAGCCCGTTTATGCGTTTATGTGTTATGCTAACTAGTAATTAATAGTTACATATACTATATAATTACTGCGTATACACGTGTATGCTTCATATTTGCAGTTTCTTTATTGTATGATGTTTATATTTACATTTGCTCGTCGGAATAAATTTCTTTGCTGGAGTTATAATTATGTTACTGTATATCCGACGTAAAATAAATCTTCTTGTATCTTGTATGTCAACATTACAACTTACTTCAAATTTGGATTATTGTCGATATCTTCCTTGTTGTTATGTATGTCCAATTCTAACGACTCGTCGACCGTGAAACCATCTAGACACATTTTTATGGACGGTTTAAACAGCACTTCCCATGAAAGTCTTCCACCGAGTTTCCAAGCTTCGTAAAGTCCTTTAACTTCACCAGGAATTCCTATCGCCATTCCACCTGAAAGACCGATGTATAAACCCCTGATTACCCTTCATTTCATTGAACCCTAAGTTATAGTTAGCCTGTCTGAGGAACTGATTTCACTATAAGAAAGAAATTCAAGGGTCTTGTTTATTAAATCAATGCTAATTAAGGTACGGGTTCACTGATAATTTACAGATAAGTAAACACATGTTTTATGTAGAGGGTTTTTTTTTTAAATTGTTTTTGCGTACGTTCGAATTTCATTCAACTTTTGATAAAAAAAGCAAAATAATCTCATTTATACTGATGAATCTCTACAACCTATTGGCAGAATATATTTAAAATAAATAAACACACATGGTCAATGCTTTAATATTGGCCATTCATTTGAATGCATCATTGGTATACGTTATAAACTTTTTACCATGTTAGTGGGACTTCTGATAATACAAAACCTACCAAATCTAGAACTGACTGATTCTGGTATATACATGTTCTCATTGGCTGCAGCAGGTGCCATCTCTCTCGCCATAATAGCGTAACTCTTCTTCTCCGTCCTTTGAAACAAAACAAATACTAAGCTATCAATAAAATGAATTTCGGAGGTCAATTCCACTAGGTCGAGTTATAGGATAGCCATGTTAAGTAACTAGAGACTTGTAAAACTTCATTAAGGTCATTTGGTCAATATGTTAGTGTTCTCTTTGTTTTTATTCTTCGTTCCTTATCAGGATCGTCCTTGTTGTGACATGTAGCACTCCTTCAGATTCGTCAAAAGGGTTATATAATTATGCTAGTGTATAGTAGCGTTGTTGATGTACGTAGCTTTTTGTTCCTATTTTTCTTTGCCGGGGGTTATAAGACAGTAGTACATATGGGCGTCCGTTGGTTCTGAAACATTAGTAATACTGCAAGCCCTTTTACGATAATGTTGGATAACTATTAGCTTAAGTTTACAATTTTAGTATGTACATTGATGAGCCATTGGGACGCATGATAGTTTTGGTTCAATGGTAAATATCTAAATTGTTAACGCAATGATAAGTGTTGCATTGTTTTTACCTGTTATAGTAAGTCATAAAGAAGCCGCCTCCAATCCCATTTCCCTCTGAATGGTAGACACCGTTACATAGCAACGCAGCAATAGCAGCATCCACCGTAGACCCACCAGAGAGTATCATATCCCTGTAATAGTATCAAAGCACTGTAAGGAACATACTCACGTTGTGGTTCATGACGTCATAAGTAAAGTTATGCCAAGAAAGTTTATGTTCATAATGTTGGAATAAAGTACTCTTCTGACGTAAACGCAAGTGAGGAGATCACCGCAAACAAGTATATGTGCATTTGTATTTGACTGTGCAGCATACTTACATTCCGTAAGTGGCACAAATGGCGGCATCGGCCACGACTGTTCCATAACGATAAAAGCATTCCTTGTTGTCAGCCGGTTCCACATAAAGTGGTGAATCTTTAGTCATACGTGACGATGACGGATCTGCTGGTACTGGTTCACAAGTACACTCTTCAATGTCACTACTGGGAACTTGTTCGTTGTTCTTCTTCTGTAGAGCTATACCAAGTCCAATCCCGAGTGCAACAACCAGTGCCACCAATACGATTGTTATAATGGCCCACATACGGGGTCTCGACATTCTGAAACGATAGCAGAACTAAGTTGAAACGATCATATCACCGGACTGACAGTTTGCGGACGATCACGTGTCGAAAAGGTCTGGACTGCTTTAACAGCCAACCCATTTGCTTCTGTGTGAATGGGACTTGAGCAGTGCAGAAAAACGTAAGCTACAATACACTTACTAGTCCGTTATAAGTAGTAAACAAATACCGTTCGCATGTACATTTATTTGTTTTTTAGCAAATAAAAATGAAACGTATTGAATTCACAGAGGCATACCAGTATGGATTATAATGCAAATTGCATCTCCATGTACACTTTCAATTATGCAAGTAAAATTAGAATCTTAAAACAATGTAAGGTGGTATACAGTCTGAATGTCTCACGACCCGATCATTTAAAGATAATGCTACATTCTGTCACTGTGAACATGAGTAAGTGTATTTGATTATATCGATGGCTTAGAATTAGAAGGTCGTAACTACCAAATCGATATTTTGCGAAAACACGGAAAAACTGTCTGACATTTAGTCTTTACTTATGGTAAAGCAAACTTTTACCACTTCATTTTGATCAACATGACACGTTCAGATTTTATGAAAATGGACTCATAAGAAGCGCCTTGTGATGCTTATTCTAAATATGCATGAATCTTAAAAGGTCGTAAGTGGCACTTACGACCTTCTAATTCTAAGCCATCGATATCTATTGATGCGTTGTTTAATGGGTTTTTGCGCTCGGGTGTACGCTCGTATGACTGCATCATGTTTATCACATTGAGAATTCAACAACAACACGTATATTGTAAATATTGTCTAGACGTTTCAGCCGAAGCCTTCTTCAGAATAACACAAATTAATTTCTTTTTCATGTTTATCACAAAATACTAGGAATGCATCCGGGTTTCGTGGAAAAAATAATACCAAACATTTGGCAAACACATCAACTTTGAAGATCCATCAGTTCTGTTTAAATCATTGTATAACATGTTATTCACACTCATTTAGTCATTTTCCACTGGTGTGGAAACAGAAATACATTAAAAGCGTTATATAACTTAACCCAGCTGGCAAATTATTAAAATCATTGTATAATATGCAATTATACGCAAGCATGTAGTCAATTTTCACCGGTGTGAAAAGAATAATGATACACTTATCTCATAAAATCACAGTACACCGTTTTTTTATTATGCAATGTCACATAGTCAAGGTTCACTGGACCGGAGCAATGTCATAACGTTTTAAGTGCAGTACATACAGTAGTTCTACTAGTAAAACTCAGATATCCGTCGCGGTATGAATATGCTCCAGTACTGAGTTTTATCGCTCTATTAATAGCTCTTCATTGCAAAGTGTAATTTGCAAACTAAACCACCTTTTCTGTATTTAACAGCTAACATGGTCATAGTAACGCTTACTTCATTCATAAACTACAAAAACATCATTAAATATACCTTTACACAACCAATATTAGATAAAACGCTTTTCTGACAGCCGCCGTGAATCAATTTCAGTTGACCCCATATTGGTTATCTAAAGTAGACGCACGTGTCTTAGACGAAATAATTAATCTGTACAGAGTAGTCGTTCTTGATTATTGTTCCGGATACCTGATTTTATGTTCCGGATACCGGGTTTTAGCCACTTTTTTCGTCTAATAAAAATTCGCCATATTGTTGTTTGTCAACATTCTGGAAATTTCAGTAATTTGGCAGTGGAAGTGAAACTGGATTAATTTGTGCATCAGTAAGGTTAGTGTTCTTGCAAATATTGATATTGAACGATAGGAAAGGTATTTGTGAAGGCATGTGTGGTGTGCTTTAACTGTATATTGAATTTAAATGCTCTAAATCGGTCACCAAACAGCGACAAAGAATCGTGTCGCAAAAAGCTATGCACATCTAAGAGCCGCCATTTAGCACCCTAGTTTGTGAAACATAGTGTAGCATACCGTGAAGCAAACGCAGGGTCTATCATTAGCACTATACATACAGATCTACCTTGAGATATGTTACTGACATGTTATACAACAAATCTAATAAATAAAGGATCTTACATGAGTTTCTTTTTATATTGAATTTATTAAACGAGCGAGTTAGATGAAAGTGGTAAAATACGAGGCACTGCCTCTGCCTGTTTATCACATAAACAAAATAAGCCACATACATACAGGCCCGGATCCAGAAATTTTGGACTGGGGGGCACAAGACATTTATGGAAGGCTAAGTTGTGGTGGGTGCGGGTGGGTGTCCCCTCACGGCGAAGATTTTTTCACTTTTTGAATTAAAATCATGCAATTTCCTACACTTTAAGCTTTTAAAATCAAAAGTAAACGTATAAAATTTGATCTGCCTCATCATCAAAAACATGTGCTATATATTTGTGCGCGTTGTGTGTGACAAAAGAACGGTATAAATAAGCAAAAGGCATAGGTTCCATTGATAGTCGATTCTTGAACGTAAATAATAATGCTGAACACAAAGAATGAACACATAGGTTTTTATTTCCAATAGAAAATGGCATTAATGTTTTAAATAAAATGTTATTTTGATACATAGAAACGAGCATATTCATATTTGATCCGATCCTTTGTTTTAATAGTAACTTTTTGAATTACATTTTGTTATTTGAAGCAAGTGCTTTATGTTTTCTTAATGTTCATGAATGTTTCATGAATGTTTATATCTCCCATCATACGCTAAGATACGCTAAGGTTGCTTTGTAATAGTCTACAAGTGCCAATTCGTACAATGTTTCATAATAATATTTTGTTAAAACATCAACTGTACACCTAAACATCTGATTTATGTGCCAATATGAAAATGAGGTATGGGAAAATCAGACAGGGAAGATAGCACCTGACCAGCAGAAATCAGAAACACCACAACACAACTACCCTGAGAAATGCCCACACATAAGCCAAAGAAACAAAAAATCTAAGTCCCCGCCGAAAAAATGAAGGAGGACTCAATTTCACAAATAAATTATAGAATAGCGGTTATTGCATGAGTCCGAATGAAACGCAACAAAGACTCTTACGTGTAGTTTTAATAATGTATTGAATCAGATGTAAATATTGTCTTATGCATATTATGTTTCATGTAAAGTTCTGTATAAAAATTCATGTTAATGTGGACCATATTGAAACTTGTTCTAGAACCAAATATGTTATCACCTATAAATAAAGTCGTTGTTATTATTATTAATATAAGTAGTAGTAGTAACGTTATAACATATTTGAAAATACTTTAAATTCCTTAAATTTCCATGCGTTTTCGAGAGATACTTATTTTACCCAACAACTTTTCGGCGTGTTGGGTGTTTTGGGTGTGTCTCTTGGTGTATTCATTTTTGTAACTACGTGGATATAGACACGGGTATCTCTATCGTTGATAAAGACTAAAGTCAAGCAAAATATGTGTTAATTTTATATTTTTCTATATAGATATATTTGTTCTAAAGTAGCCAGCATTTCAAGGTATCAAACATATTAATTGATTATCGATATCTTCATAAACTAATTACATGCACACAAACAAACATAAAACTACTTGCATATCAAATTCTACCAAAATTGACACAATAGTTAAAAAGTTATGCTATGAAATGTGGATACCTTTACGAAACCGATCGCCGTGATACATACAACGCGAAATCAAAATATGACACTTGAAAGAAAAAAATAATTTTTCGGTATCCATAAAACAGTTACCTGTTGATATAAATTGAAGGTTCTTATTGGTCATCTCTAAAATAATATTCAGAAAATGTCGTACTTATCATAATGATTGTTCTGAACTAACGAAGCGACACACCGTGTAAAGTTACAACAATAATTTGCCTGTTTGATTTCCCAGTAAAAAACTGATTTTACGGACCCTCGTTTGGGCAATACTTCCACACCGTGTCTAATGTATGGTATTATTGATTGACACGAACATATTGAAGTACTTGGTATTGAGGCACCACATGTAGCATGCAATATCCTCTTAAAATCTAGAATGTTTTGTCTCTTTTTGTGTTTTTTTTTAGATTACAAAATAACTTTTGACTCCTTTAAAATCCTGTGGGCGACTTCCACAAAATATTTCTCAGTGTATTTACACATAGAGCATCAGCTCCTTTAAGCATATCGCTGGTTGAGAATGTTGTAAGAACAAATAAGATATTTTTAGAAAACAATAAAACAATGTCTTTACTTATGGTAAGACAAACTATTTCAGATTCAGTTTGGCAGCATGACAAGTTCCGATTTGCTTGATATTAGGCTCACAAGAGGCACCTTGGGATGTTGATTTTAGATAATTATGTATCAGTCATAAAATATCGTATATAGTACTAACGACCTTCTCGTTCTAAGTCAGCGATATATCTCCGTTAATTATACCTATGTTAATAAATACAAAATCAGTATACTTAAATGTTTCCACATGGAAGTTTACTTTTGTGTCTTGAACTGTATAACATAATATCGGTTATTCATTTCAGTCATTTGAATAACTCGGTTGACACAGCAATTGCAATTTCTTTACTTAATTTTTGATACAACCAAAAACACTGCGTTGTAATATAACGAATGGAGAACGTACACATTCATTGTTTATATAATTTATTTCTAGCAAGTATCAGTCAGATAACCTGCATTGAGTTTATAAATTCAACCAACCACACACTCTGTTTCACAAAATAGTTTGAGTAAGTGATAAATAAAAACATAAATGACACATTATATTAACTAAAGTTATAAATAAAAAACATAAGCAATTTTATATATTGAGAATTGATAACTTACTTTTCTCCCATCCCGTAAACGTTTTTGTTCTTTCCGGCTCTGCCACCGCGTTCACCTTTTTATATACTCCCTTGCAAATGCCGCACTAGAATCTATATTTAAAAAATTCTAAAACCAGTTTACGGTATTTTTCATCGAAAGACACTTGCGCCCTGGTAGCATATAAATTAAAAAATGTCTTAAAGGAGCTGTCTCACGTCTTGCAAAACTAAAATACCATTGTCAAATATACGTGTATTTTTTATATACATTTGTAGTTGACTGTATATCAAATGGATGTGCACGCTGCATGACTTTAAAACATGTTTCTTTAATATTTTAAATCCGAACTTAGTAGGGCGAAATTAACTTCACTTTTAATGACCTGAAATTTGTTCGAATTCGATGAAAACAGACTTCGGACAGGGAAGGCAGCACTAAATTTGCCGATCACAGAAAACATAAAATTAAGTTCACATACACTAGAGTTGATTAGGCAATAGCGGTTCATGGGGTTCAGTGCATTACCCAAAGTGTAAGACTTACTCAAGAGACGTAAAGCAATACATGCAATAAAGTATAATGCCATACCTGGGTTAGGTATTTTATACCTGTGATAAATTGTCATTCATATCGAAAGTTACTTTAATAATAAAATTATCTTCCAATATGTGAACTCATCGCTATTTTTAAAAAGAAAGACTACCTTGTGCGCAACATTGAGAATGTGTTTAATTGCTTATTAAAAGTTTCCAATACTTATTTTCATAAAGCAGCCACAAACATATTTCTATTACATAATTGTTTAGGCAAATACATTATGTCATACACAACTTTTAGCCCAATCTGTGAGTCAGCACCTTTACGTTGTTATCGAACGTAACGCATGGTTTGCTCCGGTGATTGGGAATCCGAGACATGCCTTAGTGATTACATTATGCATCATATTGTATAAATTTAAACTGCAACTCGTATAACTACGAGGGGTGTTCCAGAAATAATAGGACTTTTCTCATAACTTTTTACTTAACCCTTACATTTTAAAGAAAATTGTCTCATATGCTTAGCAATGTATGTTCTATATACTGGTAGCAACAGAAATGCGTTGTTGCCGATGATGCTTATGCAAAGCGTTGTCATAGAAACCATGTAACGCCAAGGCGGGTCACACTATTATTTGTCAATACCATCCTTATTAAAAATGTGAATATCTCAATAACCACTAGATAAATATTGACGCCTAATTGTATGTCCTTACGTGGATGACTTTGACATGCGCATGCAAACTTTCGAAGAAATGAGTCTGTCTTTGTTACCATACGTCAGTTATCATGGGAATGTATCTAAGCGCGACATGGGTGAAAATGACGTCAACGCCAATAAACAGAAACCGCACGATTGCCAAATAATGGCATACATATGGAAAACCAACAGTGCTAACCAATGAAATAATGAAATGCATGTAATGTAGTGGCATTAAGCAGCCACTTGTGTTCTGTTGGCTCAAATTGTTTACAGATCACGGATTTATAAACTTACAAATAAGCACAGGTGAAGTCATTGAAAATTAGGTTGACGTTAATAGCACTGTTTGTACCCTGATAGACGCTCCAAGGTTTGAGCAATTTCTAACATCATTGCCAGACATTTTTGTGAACAGCGGTACGGAAACACATTCACACAATCAGGACAGTGTTATTAGATCTGTTAAGAAAGTCAGGATGACTATAAATAAAATTATTTAATGTTTCTTTATGTTAAAATACTCTGCTTGAAATGCGACGTCATAATAACGTCACGGTGCGACCCGCCTCCTTGATACATAGCATATTTAATGTTTCATATATTTCTTATTGTTCATTCAATTTCTTTGATATTTCGCATGTTTGTGAGTGAAAGATTAACATTTAATTATATATAATTAGTTTTCTTGATTTCTGATTTGCCTCGCTGCTATGGAAAAAGTCCTATTAATTGTGGAACACCCCACGTATATGTAATTATCCAGTATCAGTATTAATGGTTGTTAAACATTAACACATTTAACGCATATTCGCATGAAAAAGCTTTGTATAATAGTGAGTATACAACATGTGTATGTACAGAACATTAACGAACAAACCATGCTCGCCCATTTGGGTTATCATTGTGCCGAGGGTAACAAAATTCAAACCTTAAAGAATAAATCGCTGGCTTAGAATGAGAAGGTCGTAATAACAAAATCAATATGTTGAGAAAACACGAAAAACTGTCTGACAATCAATCTTTACTTATAGCCCTACCAGATTAAACTGAGAATCATTGCATAATTAGTAAAAGTCCGGAGAAAACGGTATATAGAAAATTAACATGCAAATCGAATACAACCTAGCATGGCCGGGCAAGCTTTACGGACTGTGATGTGTGTCAGTTAAATATGGTCAAGCTATGTGGTAAAACATGATTTCGATTTGGTCAACGTGACCACTTCCTATTTCCATGACAATAGGCTCATATTGTCCTTATGTTGTAGATTTCAAATATACATTAGTCATATGAGGACGTAAGTTACGACCTTCGCATTATACATAGCGAAATAACCATAACTCAAGATTTGATTGTGCAAAACATGATGAAAGCATTTTGACATTAATCCATCCTTCTTTCTATCGGATCTACATGTATGTCACTGTCAGTTTAATAATATTCGTCCGGACTAGACACGCCAATTTTTGGTGGACTTGGATTATTGTTGTTTTTTTATTTTTATTTAGCGCATAACCAACGAATACAATTATGTATATGCATCGTGATTACCTTGGAAAAACTTTTAATTGACGTTTATTGATTTAATTGTAAATAGGCCAAATTTCCTGAATTAAAACCAATTTTAAAGCAAGTTTCAACTGAGTATTTATATAATATATACGTGCGTTTATTTTAAAGCAGACTATTGGTAATCAATGTCTTCTTAGATCACATGTCACATAGTGACAAGGAGAGCTTTTTGTTATCACTCTGTGTCCGTCTTCCGTCCATCAACAATTTCTTAAAATGACATATTTTCCCAATTTGCTAAAACATTTCCTGCATGCTCCTTGTGTGTGTCTCTACCAAAGATCTTTAAATGGTCCCGGTCTGTCTGGGATTTTAAAATGCAATTTTCAATAATCTTCTTGTATTGTCTGAAACCGTAAGGCACAGGGCTTTCATACTTGATATGTATCATCAACTATTGGGCCTCCACCAAGAGTGTTCAAATTATGCCTCTGATGTCTACATTGACAGCGCCAGGGGTCATCGATTTTACATAGACTTACATAACGTTAGGGAAAACACATAATAAATAATGAAAATCTCTAAATGTTTAAAACTATAATGCCTACATCCTTGATATTTGGTATGTAGCATTATCTAGTCATTAGTTTGCAATTGCAACAGGACATGTAGCCTAATGTTGAAAATGGATGGCATCAATCTTAATAAAGTTTAATGATGGTGTCATGTATAGCCGTTGTGACTAAAGAGTTTATGTTCCATTGGTCATTTTAACTTCTTACGAGCGTGGTACACGTATCATTTGAATGGGGCGAGTTAAACAGAGCAAAAATCTTACATTGTACTACGGAAACAGCGTACCAGAAAACGAAGTTTAACTTTACCATTTAAGATTCTGGTACAATGTATTGTAATACACGTACCCCCCATCCCCGTCGACAAGTATTAGAGTGTTCGTATAGAGTGCAAGAGATCCAAGTTTGATCCAGATTCGATGCCAGTCCGCGTCAAGCTAAATACGAAATTCAAATGGTACCAGTAATATGGTTGTTAGTCGCTCAATATCTAAGGGAATTGGCTTCTTTACTCTCATACTTTTGTGTTGATGGATAACATTAGGGATGAGGTGTCGAGAGTAATAAGTATAAATTGGAAAGACTGGTTTCACAATTATTATCGACCTTAAATAAATTAATATAAATCTAAAAATACACATAACCAGTTTTTCCTGTAAAGTATCTTAATAGTACCAGCTTACCCGTCTGCAAGAATCAATCAACTTCTTCGCGAGTTAAGTTTCAGCTGCATATATCAAACACAAATATTAGTCGTTCGAGAAGAAAAAATATCGTATGAAATGGTAAACATTGCAACTACTAGTATGATATTTTGCACGAATGAATGGAATTCACCTACCTATTAGACTACCCAATCTAACCAAGTTAAACAGGTTTTTCACAAGTTCTATGTAAATATTTGTACTTTTCTATGACACATGTAAAAAAGAGTAAGAACTCGATACTTGCATCAGCCCATTTTATGTTCTTCTTAAAATAGCGACAGTGCTTTAGAAAGAGAATTCGTTTTTGTGTGTCAAGCTCGCTTTACCCGGGTTGCACTTTGTTCCGCACACACAACATATGTTATCATTTGGACTTTTAGTTCATATATTGTCTTTAGGCTTTATTTAGTTATCATCACTTTGATGTGGATGTTTTTAAAGAGTCTTATGCATGTATTGTACTCCTTACCTATATAAAAACGCAATTGTGGGTTTTTGAAGCATTTATGTCAGTTTGGTGCTTCCATTTGTGTGACATTTGACACCATATGAATTCAATATATGAAGTAACGTGAGTGCAAATCTTATTTTACTCAATGCTTGGACATTCTATATTATACGTTCCTTTATCTTCAAACTGTAGGTAAAGCTGTAAAATTTGTTGACCAGAAGTGGTGTCTTGTGCCTTATTGGGTCGCTGGGGTCGCATCGTTGGCATATTCTAGAGCATTATGCATATAAAAGTATGTAATGTTATTTCCCGCCCTATTACTACCTTGTCCATTATTGTGAATTATGTCAAGTCTTAGTTGTGCCTCGTTGGGTCACATTAACTGTCCTTGGTGTTTAAAAATAGGTCATGGGGTGGTTTTGCCCCATTTGATCGCCGTTTTGGATAGGTTTATGCGGTTGGGTCGCCGTGCAGCGAGACCTTAGGGAACTTGATCGTGTCTTGACTGCGCTCAATTTGGTCTCATGCAATAACCGCTATCCTATAATTTCATTGTGAAATTAGGTCATTCTGCATTTTTGGGTGGGGACTTGGATTTGTAATTGTTTCTTTAGTTTATGTGTGGTCATTGCTCAGAGTAGTTGCTAGAAATATATAATGCTATTTCCCAGCCCATTCCTGCCTTGTCCATTATTTTAAACTAGGTCAAGTCGCAGTGGTGGCTTTTTATGTCGTATTAACGCTAGGTCACTGTCCTTGGTGTCTTAAACTAGGTCATGGGTTTGGTGTGTCTCATCTGGTCTCATGCACATGGGCGTAGGAGCGTCTTCAACATTGGGGGGGGGGCCAAATATTTGGCAACTTAGGTTAAAAAATTTTTTTGGCTCGCTCCGCTCGCAAAGTGACTGCATTATCTCAAAATATGTCAATACGTAAATAGAATCGTACATAAATAGTACTCTTAAAAGTCCACAACCTCCTATAACTGTGAGTTTATGGTTTTGTGGTCATTTGGTTTATTAATTACCGTGGTAACTGAAAGTATACGGGGGTCCGGTCCGGGGATATTCCCCGGGAAAATTTTCTAAACAATGGATCAATCAGGTGCATTCTAGGCGTTCCGAGATACCTTATTTGGTACTAAAAAAGGACCTAAATACAGGGCTTTTAATTTCTTACATTAAAGTGGTTGCAAAATTTTTTGAATTGCTTGATTTTGAGATTGAAGCTTAATGTGAAACGTCTGTTTCAAAGGCTTTATATATAAATGACAACCTCTCAAAGTCGTATAGGAGTTTGGGGGACGTTTAGAGTACAATTTACGTCACAGGTGTATTTTTTGCAAACAATTGGTGTTGACATATTTGGATACAAGAAATTTGGTTTGCGAGCGAAGCGAGCAAAAAAAAATTGTAAACGTTTTCTTCAAGAACTGAAGGCAAATTGCCTATAACGACATACATTAGGTCGTAAATTACACTTTTTGTCTGAATTATTGGGGGGGGGGGCCAAAAGATATGTTGGCCCCCCCCTGTCCAGACATTGGGGGGGGGGCCTGGCCCCCCTGGCCCCCCCTTCTCCTACGCCCATGATGCAATATCCTCTATTCTATTATTTCTTTGTGAAATTAGGTCATTCTGCATTTTCTCGGCGGGGACTTTTTTTATTGTTTCTTTGGCTAATGTGTGCGCATTGCTTAATGTAGTTGTGTTGTGATGCTTCTGATTTCTGTGCACGGCTGGTTAGGTTGAGTGATACCTACCCTGTCTGATTTCATTATACTTTGTCAAATATACATCAGTATTGGTAATAAAATGAGATGAATAATAGGACAAATTTAATATTTTACTCAATAGTACACATCATTTCCATTCAAGTTTAATGAAACTACTTCGTAGTTGACATCATGAAAAATTGTTCCATTGGCACAACAAGGTTGTATCTCACACAGTATACTTGGCACTCATGTATTAAGTGATACAACAATATGGCAATCAAAGGGTTTCGGCACGACTAAGTATCTATCAATTGGCACTATATAGATCGAATGCAATCATTCAATGGCGACTGCACACTTAATAAATAAATTATCATGTTTTTCTTCTGACAAATTATGATAATATGATAGTGCTTTTTACATTTAGCTCATTTAATGTGATACATGTAGTAAAGAAAAATATGCTAGTTATAGGGAATGCCTCTTTAATAATGGAAACTGACTTACGGAGTCATTGATGGTGAAAAATGCGCTTAAATACTAGTTTGTAGTTAAAGGGACTCAACTCCATTTCGATGATTTGTAGACGTTTTAATCTCAAAACTGTTTTACGAATACATAAAGTATTCTTATCACTTACATTACGATCAAAGATGATATTGATGAAAACTCACGTACATTTTTTACCGTCCGTTAATTAGGTGACAGATTTTCTTGCATTCGTACACTCATACGCAATAGAACAACGCAGAATATATATAATACTAGCAATGCGTTAGTCACACAATACATTTTATGCGTTTTAAATAACCGACGTTATGCGATTTTTCTTCTTCTTGATGAATAAATCCAGATTCTTATATAAATGTATTAAGTCAGTCAAGCAAAACAAGATATTTTAAGAGAACTGTTTGATAGACTTTGCAATTTACCAACTGTATTGTGCCCCTTTAAAGTAAATGAACGATCTGAATAACTATTCAACTGAGAAATACTTAGGTGCGATTTGGGCAACTTTTTGTGATGATGTGCAAGTATGTTTGTGATGATATCTATACTAAGAAACATGTATGTCTATGGAATGGGTCCCGAATTAAATGATTTGACCCGTTGAAGAATATCCAATGAAGTCTTTTGAATGAAGTTAAACACGTTGCAAGGGGGTGGGTCGTTTGTTCGGAACATGTATTTTCCCCACGTATTGGCTGCCAAACCCACTTATACTCCGTCAGCGGCTCCTGTTTTAGTTGGATCAGCGTAGGCGAAAATCTCGGTGAATTTTTTATCCATCATGTTCTGGACTGTTTTCTCTTGTTTATTTTTGGTTAACACAGCCTGAATTGATGAGCCTATATCTTCTTCTTTCTTGAGAAACTTATGTCCCCTCGCTAGTAAACCGTCCTTAATTGCCTGCAAATTAATTAATTAAACAAGTATGTGTTTATTAATTGCAAAATAAATGTTTAATAACTGCAGAAAGGTGTGTTTATTAATCAACACAATTTGATAAAGGAAGACGGGTATATAAAGTTACTGTTCTTAATACTGTAGATAGATAATATTAGATCAAGAAGATACCAAATGTTAACGTACGTACCAAGTCAGTCAATGTGGTTAATGAGACAAATACTCCTATCATCAATGCTGCTAAGCTTATTACAACTAGTACACAGACAATGTAAAACTATTCAGAAACGACGGCAGTGCAATGCCATCCACTCAAGAGTCAATCATCAAATGATCCATACAAAACCCTGTTAGATTGACATTTCAAACAAGTCACAAAGTCACATCTAAGTAGCATCGTGTGACAGAATCGTCTTGAAAGGTTGAACATAACTTGTCGCGAAGAACTACCTCTTGACTCCTATAAACTGCATTTGGAAAGACGCGAATTAGAATCACTTAATAGAAATGGTATTCTGAATTTATATGAGTAATATTTTCAGGTCAGGACTTCAGAGTTATATTAAATTGGGACTCTGGTTTTAGCAAAATCTCCATCTGAGTCGCGATTTCTACTTGAGATGCTTCGGGAAATTCATACAATCATACATATACATGTAAATATACCTGTGGCATAGCATCCTCAATACGCAACTCAGTTGGAAGTAGTTGATGGTGAATCTTGGGATAGTCGATGGCTTCTTTCAATCCAAGCTTCAGCCACAATGTGTGAATAATACTCTAAAATTAAATATATGGTGATCATTACTATATGGTTACATAAATAACTTTTAACACTTTGTCAGTTTTTATGATAATATGTGTAGTTTTACACCATTGATTACATTATACATGTAAGTTTTATTCATGACATCAATCATTTTCAAATGGTACATACTTTTTTCTCAGTAGATGTTTGAAGCGCTTTCCTGATTACAGCTAAGCTGCCAAAATTAGCAGCAAATGACGTCGTAAATTCCTTGAATTTTACACATTGATACTTCCAATTTCACATTTTATCTTAGTTTTGAAATCAATAAAATATACTGGTTTTGTAGTATAAATTCCTTCCTTCAGGTATTTCCATGATCAGAAATGCAAAGGGTTTAAGCCCGGAGAGTGTAGGGTGCAAATTTAAATGTGGTAATCAGCGATAAGTTTCTATTGCAGAATTTCCTGGAATCACGGACAATGTTTGGCTTATCGATGACGTTATTGACATCAAGTTCAGAGAACACGCATTTATTATCCACATCTAATAAACACTTTGGTACACTAGCTTTGAAATAAGGGTCAAATTATGCAGGTTATTATAATTCCGCCTATTTTTTTACAGTTGCTTGTTAGTGTAGTAATAACTCAAGACTAAAATAAATCTGTTTTGCAATAGTTTCAGTTATGTGAGACATCACGAAAGTTTCCAAACGTTTCATCGAGACCAATTTACGCCAATAACTCGACGCACAAACGTTGACTTACATATGTCTGGAAACAAGGCTTTATTACAATACATCACGTCCATGTTTCATACGCTTATAAGTTTGTACTGGTATAATACTAGTAATTAATGACTCTATCAAATCGTTCCACGTAGCATATTTTCAATTGTTAGACTATACTAGACAACAACTTTGATCTCAGGAACTTAAATTGCCTTCGAGAAGTTTGAGCGTTTATATTTACACATGTTGACATAACCCTGCAATAGCCTAATAAATGCAACTACTAAGCCTGAACTTTTCAATAAACCTACCAACGCATTTGATGTGATGATTCTGGTACCACCTGAAGATCCAGTAACTAATTTAACATCACCGTCTTCGTCTACGACAATTGTTGGTGACATTGACGACAGAGGGCGCTTGTAAGGTTTGATAAAATTGGCGGGAGAGGCAGGTACTTGAAAATAGTTGACAGTTCCGGGTGTTGAGAAATCGTCCATTTCGTTATTGAAAACAATTCCTGTACGTGAACCAACTATCATAGATCCATAACTGAAAATAGCAATTACTGGAGGTAAATGTAAATATCTCGTATTGTTATCGATCATCTTGTACAAGAACAATTTACACTAACTGTGACAGGGCGCCTGGAAGACATAATAACTTATCAGAAACATCAGAACACGATACATTGCATAATAGTATGTACATGTAGTAGAATAACGGGCAAACAAGTGACGTTGCAGAATATATTAAATTCATTTCACAAAGTGAAATACAATGGCAATAGAAATGCATTAAACAAACTCAACAGCTAAGATTGCGATCCCCAACTCTGACAGCCAACCGTCTTAGTCAGTAAAACCCACTGGATACTACTCAAGAATAGTCCACGACTCGTAAGCTTGCCACCCAAAAACATCAATTAGTTCCACGAGTGTTGCATTTTTTTACCAAGTTCTAAATGTTTTCATGTTTGTTGACTGAACCCTTATCGTACACAGTCATCGACACAGCGTAGTTTAGCCACTTATCAAATAGACCATAAATGCAGTTGACTATTGTGTACACTTACAAAGTATTTATGGTGCTTGTAATGGACACAGCATCACCATCTGGGCCAAATACGGATATATGTGCAGTGCCCGCGTCTGGTATGGTTAAGTCAAACGCTGGTTCGTAGTAGTCAGTAGGCTGTGTATCTTGCAAGATCTTTGCTCGTTTCAACTCGCCCCATTCTAATGACGTCATGTTCGTTAGAAGCTATAGAAGAGAAACATGAAATTATTTGCAACAAGAACCATCGTAACACCATTATAACATCACTGCAAATTATTTCGATAAATCACTACAGGTTCTATTTAAACATGTTGTGGCAATGATATAATACTGGCCAGAACACGAGAGACAGTGCGTACGATCATCTACGAAACACGGGTTGGTGAAATTGTGCCACTAAAGAGACACAGGTTTAACTTGCCGAGTTTCAAGATTACTAGACACTGTATCATGATAAGGTGATTATTAGTCTCGACGTGCTTTTAAATCAAATTGATATTAAATGCCATTCGTTGGTTATCTGCTTAAACCTGTCTACATCTATTTGAATTAGAATTTTGTTTCGGATTTTACAAAATGTATCCGAGCTTTGTACGATCATAAGATGAGGTTTGCGTGTTATGGCAAAACTAGGACAACGTTGTTGTTATAAAAGGAAATTGATTGTATGACCAAATGGACAGAAGAGTCCTGAAATTGTTTTGGCATTAAATCAAAACCATGAACCTCATTTATTCTGTCTTTAAAGTCTTGGTCTTCTTGGTCCATGTCTCCAAGTCCACTTCTTACAGAGAAACCATGCTTGAAAGCTTCAACTATTCTATGAAACGTTTCTACACCCTTCTCATTTGTAGAGAGATCATCTTCTGTCATACCATAACCTGGAAACAATGGTACTAGTATCAATGTTTAAATCTGTGTGCAACTGTCCACCATTAATATTTGTTAGTTGTACGTAGTATTTATTTCCTTTGACTGACAACGTCAACTTAGTCTAACCGTAACAATCAGTGGACACAACGTGTCTCCTTAATTACGAGAGGTGGTTTCTTCACGTGATCTTAAATTCTAGCTTGACTGCAGGGTATGTACAGTATAACGTCCATTCATGAATGTTCTCATTTCCTGTTATCCATTGGTTATACTATCATATATGGTAGATTATATTGTATTAGCACAAGGGTAGAAGTAACCAAAATGGAATCTTCTGTACGTTTCCACACGTGTGTGTATCATTGAGAATATCTTCTATTTGACATTTAAAGGGTAACACCAATACGATTAACTGGCGATATATCTAATAATTGAGTAGTAGCGCAAACCCTAAACAAATGGGTGATAGATATATACTACCATTTACGAATAAGTGCTAGTATACATGAGCCGCACTTCCGGAAACCCGTGCTCAGTGACAAAGTAAAAAAAGCATGATTAGTACGTAGTGATACCTTAATTGATCAATTTAAGACAATTTGAACAAAATATAACTTTATTGACAAAGTTAAAAAATACGCAAAACTTCGTTTAGAGTGACGCCGTCGTCAACGACATGTATTGACGTTAATGCGTAATTTAAATAAATGAAATGATGGTTTTATTACCTTCGAGAATATTGAGAATAAGAAGTAAAACAGCGCCGCTAGACGGTGGTGGTGGGGAGTAGACTGTGTATGTATCATCTCCTGAAGTTAGCGGAATGCTAACAGGTTCTTTCACAGCAGCAAAGTACTTGTCCAAATCATCCATTGTTATAATTCCACCTGTATATCAATATATTTATATGAATATAAGCCAAACATACTGGTATTTAAACATAGATGTAAGTAGTTTCCATCCACAAGCGCAACATGACGGACGCAGAAGGTTCTTGTTTTTTTTCATTGGTTTCATAAAAGTTTGGTATAAAATTTGATAATTTAAGATTGTTGTCCGAAAGAAAACCATGTAGGCATTAGCAGATAAACGTAACTAGAAGCAGTAGCAAAGTCACAATATACGTTGATTTGACCTATCTCTCGTACATACGTACCAGCTTCTTCAATATCAAGGATAATGTCCGCGGCAAGTGTTCCATTGTAGAACGTGTGAGGGTCTTTGGAAATTCGTCTCAAAGTTTCACCAAGTTTTGTAAGTCTCATTTTTTCCCCTTTTACGAAATAGTCTCCAGTTGAAGGGTTAGTGAGCATGTCCCTATAAAAAGAAAGTAAGTTAATAAGAGCCAGATCGCTATTCTTCTACAGTCAAGAAATTGTGAATTGTAAAATTGTAACAAAATGTTTTGAAAGGCGTTAAAACAGAACAAATACCTGTATTTTAGGTCTTTGGACAGAAGTATGAAAATGAAACTGTCAGGCTGTTGGTACATACGTGAGGTCTTCGTCATACCACACATTTTCTATTGTTTGCTATACTGCTGATCAAGAAACCATCCACAGACTGGTCGTTCAGCTCCAACCAATCAATTAATAGGGCCTACAATTTCTGTTTGCTTTCATTATTTAATGTGTCTTAATTTGAAAGGTTGATTGAAAAAGCTTATCAGTACAAATGGACCTAGATTTTATTATAGTATTCGCATAGCTGTTTATATATATAAATAACGAAAAAACATTAAGGTAATGATGTACGTAAGAAAAAAGAAATGAGCCGATCATCAGGAAAACCTGCTACCGGTATTTTGAAGATTTTTTACATTAAGGTTTATGAATAATGTTAATAATAATGCCAAAACATTGTTTAATATTTATTGTAATTGAATAATGTCAAAATAAAAGGTTTCCCTTGAGAATGGCTCTAATCGTTTTCAGTACGGCTTCGTGTTCCAATCAACTAAATAAATGTGCCATAGTTTTAGAGACCGTTTTAATCGCTTATGTGATATAACTAACTAGTAACATCAGTAGTTACTGTTGCTGCCTTCTTTATTGTTTGTTGTTTATAAATTTTGTTCGGAAATATTTCTTAGCTGGAGTATGTACAATGTATGTTGTAACATGGCCAGATTAAACTAAGACTCATCAAAGTCCGTAAGCAGTTCCGCCTATACTCGGGTGTATTTGATTCGTATAGGTCACCTCCGTATAATGACAGTTATAATCATAAGTATAAGTTTTAATAACTTCGAAATTTTCCGGATTGGAACGAATTATGAAAGGAGTCTCAGTTTAATCTGATCAGACATTACTGTATAACTGACAGTTAATATAATTATCTTCGTGTATCTTGTATGTCATCATTACAACTTACTTCAAATTTGGATTATTTTCGACGTCATTTTTATTATGTTTGTCGAAATCTAACGACTCATCGACCGTGAAACCATCTAGACACATTTTTATTGACGGTTTAAACAGCACTTCCCATGGAAGTCTCCCACCGAGTTTCCAAGCTTCGTAAAGTCCTTTAACTACACCAGGAATTCCTATTGCCATTCCACCTGAAACATCGAAGTAAACCCCTGATTACCCATTCATTCTATTGGCCCTTAGGCTATAATTATTAGCATATCTTAGGAACTATTGCATTATAATTATGACAGAAAACCAATGGTCTTGTCTGTCGAATCACGACTAAGATACGGTTTTACTTGATCAACTAATTCTATACATGTATACATATATTATACAGAATGTTTGTTAATTTTTGTGTAAGATCACATTTCATTCAACTTTTGATCAGTTTATAGCTTATACACTATATTAGTTTATACTAATTTAGTTAAGGTCGGAACAATTTTTCCAACTTATATTAATCACTCTCAACTCCTCATTCCTGGTGTTATCCGTCGCCACGAGGGTATGATAGAAAAGAAGCCGATTTCCCTTATATGCTGAGCGTCTACGCAATGGAATTTCTGGTACCATTTTTATTTCAACTTTTAATCAAGGAAACAAAAAAAACTTTTACTGAATATATCTACAATCAATTGGCAGCATGCTATTAATTGTCAAACACATCTTGCTTTAATATCTGTCATTTTTTTGAATACATTGGTATTTGTCATAAACGATTAACCATGGCCATGATTAGAGGAGGGACTTTTGATAACAATATACCTACCAAGTCTAGAACTGACTGATTCTGGTATATACATGTTCTCAGTAGCTGCACCAGGTGCCATCTCTCTCGCCATGATAGCATAACTCTTTTTCTCCGTCCTTTGAAATAAAATAACAAACTAAGGTGGTTATCAAAACAAACTTTGATGGACGTGCAAACATTTTGAATCAAATATACTCACAATGTGTATACTCTGGAAACACAGTTGTTGGGACGTCCTAACATTGTGGCCAAATATAGTCAACTATGCACTTTTTGTACAGAAATATTTGGACGTCCAAACATTTTTTATCAATTATTACAAAAATACATACGGTTTTTGTTTTCAGAGTTGCACATTGTTTTAGAAGTAATGTATTCGATGAAAATGTCTAGATTTCAAAATGTACATAGTGGACTATGTGTATATTTGACCAAACTGTTTAAACGTCCAAACTATTCTATTTCAGGAATGTACATAGTTTGAGGATGTTGGGTTCAAAATGCTTATTATAATTATGCATTCTGAAATGTGATAAATTCCAATACAATGCTTTCACTTATACACGAATTGAGCATGTACAAATGTAGAAAACACGCGATACACTACGGAACAACATACATTAATTACAATTTATTTGAATTGATTTGACATGTCGCAGTCATAAACTTCAGATTTTCGATCTATATTAAAACACTACATGGGTGTGTTCTAATTGGACCTGGATACTGTTGTATCGAAGCACATTACGAAAATATCACATTTAGGCTGATAATGTAGGGCTCGAGCTGCCATTATCGCAAATTGGCGATTATTTTATTCAAATGGCCATTCTTTTTACTTTTTGGCGATTAGTTTTTGGCTATTTGATAAAATATCTCAAAAATAATAATTTCAAATTAATCTCTATCTTAAAAGTATTATTTATCAACTTCAGTTAACATACTTTTGTGTACTAGTTTGATTGCAAAACTTTACATATGAATTAATGCAAATATCAGATTTGGTGTTGCATTTTTCCTACCTATTATAGTAAGTCATAAAGAAGCCGCCCCCTATTCCACTGCCCTTTGAATGGTAGACACCGTTACACAACACTGCAGCAATAGCAGCATCCACCGTAGACCCACCGGATAGTATCATGTCCCTGTAATTAAATCAAAGCACTGAAATAAATATGCTCAGGGAACATTTAGAATATCATAGTCACATGGTACACAGTCCATGTCATAATAAGAAATTATAGAAAGGAATCATTATCATAATCAATTGTTGATATCGTAAATCAAATTGCAATATGGCATAATGACTATATATATAAGTAAATGAAGGTATTTACCTGCGTGATTAAATTCTATATACAAGGATAAGACCAAATATAACTCGTTTAAGAAAAGTTAAAGTCAATTAAAGCAACTTTATAATTATATATAACTATATTAATGATCATCGACAATATACTGGTGCGACAAGTTAGCAATTCAGCTGAAAAGGTAAAGAAAAACCAAATTTTTCGACCAAAGCGATCTCGTTTGAAATTGACTATAGTTGTATGTCCTCCATTTGGGAGCATGGAAGAGTTTGCTGATTGTATCAAGAAATGACTAAAACTCCAGTACTTTGTTACAAAATCCCCTGGCACAAGCATTTTCCAAAGTTGTGTGTTTTGTTGTCATGTGGTTGAAAAACTCAGATAGCTGTAATTCGTGAAGCGGAGTATCAGCAACAGTTTTCTATTCACATTTTGTACTCATTGATATTATCTAATGCTATGCTTCACTTCTTGTATGTACTAAGGTATGTGTGACATTGCACACACACACACACATATATATATATAAGGATAAGACGAAACATGACTTAATGTGGGCTGATATACAAGTTACTGTATCGTTGATAACGAAAAAAGAAAAATATAAATTTTACATTTGTTTCGTTTTCAAATTGTCTTTATCAATACTTAAGTTACCTGAGAGCAGATGGCCTTATAATGCAATATACAGTAACTGAATATCGTGTAATTGAAAGTGTATAATCAAGTCGAGATAAATGACATATCCACCCAAAACCACAAATAACACACATCTTGAAATATATACACATACATGCAAGCTAGATCACATGTTGCAACTAAGCTAACGACAGGCACATCGATAAAGGCACATACGTCTGTGAGAGGCCTATGCACCTCCACTACTTTTTAGGAGACGGTCCTTCTTCGGGGCACGTCATACGCACGGTTTCCCCTGGCCGTGAGTGACTGTGTGTATCGTGCATTGCGTACATGTACATTGAGAGTACGTTTAACGAGTGTTCAGTGTGCTTACAGCGTACTATCTCCGTGCGTTTGTCAAGTTATCGTACGGGGACCGTGCTTGCACGTACGTTGTCCGTAAATTGGAACACATAACGACATCACAACAACTCATGTCAAGCAAGATTGGTAAATGCATGACAAAGTTAACGGACGAATTCTGACTCACGTACGACCATCAAATATGGCTACTATATCTTGGTGAGCTTGTCCAAACTGACCGTCGTGATTTTCATTATTAGTCTTATAAGTACTTGTAAGACATGATGTTTAAATACAGGTGTAGTTCATATACGCGTACATCAGACAAGTTTGAATAAAATACTATTCTGATGTAAATACAAGGTGGTTGTATCATTGAGATGATCACAGCGAACACAAAGATGTATTTGACTGTACAACATACTTACATCCCGTACGTTGCACAAATCGCTGCATCGGCCACAACTGTTCCATAACGATAAAAGCCTTCCTTGCTGTCGGTCGGTTTCACATAAAGGGGTGACTCCTTCGTCAGACGCGAGGAAGACGGATCTGCAGGTACTGGTTCACATATACACTCTTCCATGTTCTTATTAGCGTCTTTTTCGTTGTTCACTTTGTTTTGAAGAGCTATACCTAGACCAATCCCGAGTGCAACAACCAACGCCACTAATACGATTGTTATAATGGCCCACATACGGGGTTTGGACATCCTGAAACGATAGCAGAACTAAGTAAAAATAATGTCCAGGCAATATAGCATTAATTTAATTACCGCACTATTCCTGGCCTGGATAACTGCCCTGGTAGCTAGAATCAACGAAAGTCAAAATATCCCCCCGAAATAATGACATATAAATTTGACATTGTTGGCACAACTTGGCACTGTATGCACCAACACTATTGGTAGTTTGTAATTCTGCCGACGTTTGGCCAACGTGCATCGTCAACGCCGAAAATATGCCAACTGTAAACCAATAAGTCAACGTTGGGCCAACGTCGGCATCCTGACTTGGACGGACCCTCTTTTGGGGTAAGACTTCCAACATCGAGTTGTCATTTATGGTGTTATTGATTGACACAGCGACGTTGAAGATCCAGGAATTGAGGTATCATGTGACGCATGAACTATCCTCTAAACACATGGACTGTCTTTTATCATTCTTTTTTCTTTTAAATGCCCGGACCATTATATGAGTGACATCCACAGAATATTTTTATCAATGTGATAACGGGTAGAACGCTGTGCGAAATATACCTCAATTCCATTAAGTATATCAATATCAATAGTTGCAAACTGACTATGCTGTTTTGACATGAAAGTTTCCTTTTGTCTCTTGAGGTTTAATCAGGTCTGACATTTTTGTGCATACTTTTCTGGGCATAATCATTACAATTTCTCTTATTCATTTCTTAATTTGACATATAGTCCACTAAATAAAAAGAAATGAGGAAATCGGACAGGGAAAGCAATACTCAACTTAACCAACCGAGCACAGAAAACAGTATCAATCCAACCCAACACAACTAGACGGAGCAATGCCTACACACAACCCAAATAAATTATTAAAAGCCCCCGCCGCAAAATACAGGATGGCCCAATTTTACAATGAATTAACAAAATAACGGTGATCCCAAGTGACCGAATGAAGCGCAGCTAAGATGCGGCCTATAAAACAAAAATATGATATAACGTTACTAGTATCATGATATGAAGTATATGCATATATACGCCAAAAACTTAATACATATGAATATGATGAACGTACAAACTCGGTTTTGACGTAATTCATTTCTTGCAAGTATCAGGTCACAGGTAAATGTATCAGTGATAACGAAACAAATATATTTTTGTTTTTAGACTTATATAAATGTTACCAATTTTGTTTCGTTTTTAGTATTTATCAATGATACAGATACCTGTGCCAATTTTCTAACCGCCACGAACACACTATTTATGACGCGCAATGACGTAGCATAAATTGACCTCGACCTTTATTTGCGGGGCTCGCTGGAAATAACAGACGAGACAAGCTTAAAGTAAAGTCCAACTAGTTAATTTGTTCACATCCAGAATAGTTTATGATATTCATTCAAATAATCAATGTCATACAAGACATTTTAGAATAATAATAAATAGTACAAAACCTAATATGCAAATATTCTAATGTAAGTACAGTTCAAATAACATATAGCAGTTAAGCAAATTTAGGGGAATTACGCTTGGCTAGTGAGAGGTACAATTAATCAGTTGAACGGTTCTTAGTAGAATAATATACACATAGCTCAATTTAAATATAAGTTACCTATTAAAGTTCAATCACATATAAGATAAATTTCAATAGTTAAATTCAAATGTAGTATTCAAATTAAAGTTAATAAAGTATAAAGAAATCATACAAACATAATTATACAATTGAATGTTCAATAAACAATTTAACATTCTGACATAAACACTGTTTAAAGGTACATAATCCATCATTAGATTAAAATAATAAAGTATAAAAATAGTAAATTCACATACCTGGAAATAACAGATGAGACAAGCTTAAAGTAAAGTCCAACTAGTTTATTTGTTCACATCCAGAATAAGTTATGATATTTCTAAAGTGTTTTGGCTAGTTTATATAGGACTTTACAAGCCTCAAGGTGGCTGCTTATCACATCTGATGATTCCTTTCAATAAGGTGTTATAATTCTTAAATGGCGGTAAACATGCCATATTGATATTTCATTGTCATTCAGGAAATGAAGATTTATATGAAGATTGGGTAATTATAAAACAGGATATGTCATAATTAGTGACATAGATAAGTGCAATATATCACCTACCCGTGATGGCATAATTAGACCAGAGGAAATTAAAGATTTAAGTATGTACATTAGCCACAGGGCATACTACTGTATAGAGTTTGTCATGTGACCAAATTCATGATTCTTAAATGAAAATGTAAAAAACTATTAAATTGTAGAAAATTGTAATTATTTCAAATGTACAAGATTTAAATGACATATTTGAATTCAGCTTTAAAAATGCAATCTAACGATACTAAATTTGTTCTAATCATTTGAGTATTGGTCATCTAAGTTTAACATTTAACTTGCATAAAAGCGCGACGTCAAAAACAGTAAAAATATCCATCATAACACCTACATCCGGTTTATAAAATATAGCCAACTACACAATCGATTAACGATGTCAAAATGTTAATGAATAATAAACAAAATCAAATGAAGCATAATATAAGCAGAAGTTATAAATTAAAAAAATAAGCATTTTCTTATTTATAAAAAATTGAAAACTTACTTTTCACCCATTTTGTAAACCTGTCTTGTTCTTTCCGGTTCAGCAAGCGCGTTCACCTTTGATATACTCCCTTCTATAGTCATGTAAGATACTCTAAAAATTATATAAAAACGTTTTTAGTATTTTTTATCGAATGACACTTGTGCCCTGGTAGCATAAGAGTTAAACATAACTTAAAGGTCCTGCCTCACGTATTGTGAAAATGAAATACTAGTACCATAATATTCAAATATTCGTGTATTTTTGTATAGTTCGATGTATATCCCTTAAATTTGCACACTGACTGTACACTATTTTTTAGTATTTCACATTTACAATATTTAAACTAAATTGCTTCAGGCGAATGCAATATAGATTTAAATATTCAATTATTTTTATACCTTTGTACGTCGTGCAGCTGAAGCGGAGAAGGGTTTTTGTACATGATTTGGATATACTCAAACTGGCTTAGTGTTAATTAATGTAAGTGTAGTTTGTTTCGTTTATCTACATTTGTATATGACGAGTACTGTGTTTTGTTCTTCTAATAGCCAGTGTAGTCTGATTTAGTGATATTAGTCTCAGAAGAAAACCTTCGATTTAATTAGTATATACTAATTTATTTAAGGTCGATTGTCACAATTAGTGGAACACGTTTTTCATATTTCTATTAATCTCTCTCGAAACCTCATTCCTGATGTTATCTATCTCTGTGAGGAGTTGTCAGAAAGAAGCCAGTTTCCAGTATATACTGAGCGTATGCAAGGGGAATTCTGGTACCATTTGTATTAATTTTCTTGTTTGGTATGATGTATCCTTGGATCGAATCCGTGACCTCTCCCACTCGAAGCACCACTCGGCTTTCGGGGCTGTAATTTACTTTATTTGGCTATTGAAAAAACAATAACTAGATGTGTGAGTACTGAGCGGAAATGAAAACGCAACACTTTTTAAACTTGCATATCCTCAAGGTGTTACCTTACAAACTTACATACAGAGATGGTTAATTCAATTGCAATTATCCTCCCTTTTTGTCAGATCAATAACAAAACTGTTACATGAAATTGCAATATTGGATATTACTGAACTTATCTACTTGTACAAGTTATGATGTTAGTTCAAATGTAAACGAAAATTGTGTTATAAAACTTAAGCACGCAGTTTGAAAGCGTAGATTTCTCATTTGAATGCAATACACATTCATAAAAGCATACCTGTGGGGTTCATGCAATTCATGTCCAGTAACAAATGGTGATTCTGTCACAATACAATTATATCAATCTTAAACGAGCAGTTTGGAACATGTTTTTAGAGCCGCCACAATTTGAGACAGCGTTATAAAGGATTTCGCACGGTCTTTATCTACTTGACTTATTAATCACGAGTTACCTCCCTTTCACTCTCTAATAGAGCATGTGTTCAACGATTTTTTAGACGTGTGTGTAACACTGCACAGGCCCTTAAACACTACCTGAACTTTGCATGGCCCTTCAGCAAGAATGAAACAGCATACCACAAGCATAATATGACATTTCATTCGATTAAAACGTCGTATTCCATATTCCATCGCGTCTGACGGTTGTTGAACTAGATTGAAAAATGCGACTTTCTGTTTAACACTGGCCAAATACCACTGATACAAGACCATGTTGCTAAAATACCTTTTCTGATTCAAAGTGATATTCATGTGCCACATGCATGTTTTTATTCCATGATAAAATGTTGCGATGTACTCACAATTATTGAATGTATTATGCTGTACTATGTTACAAGTGTTGCTTTTTCATTGCCGCTCAGTGAATAATGCTGTTGGTATAGTGCGTTAGCGACTAAGCATCTTAAAAAGCACAATACCGAATGGAACAAAAATGGGTATGTCTTCGTAAAACACCCTTACCAACTCTCATAAAACAAAACAGATTTTCGGTCCACGAAAAGTGTACTTTGCGTGAATTTTGTGGATGATTTCAACCATGAAAATCCTTTAAATTACGTTGAAATTTCCACGAAATGGTCTTTTTCACCATATCCACAAATTTTGTTACATTGAAATTAAATTATTTTTACTCGTCAAAAACATGTAGCTAGAAAATTGTAAATCCACCCAATGATAGTGCAATATTAGCCTGTACTACTGTGAAACAAACTAATTTGTGGCGTTTTACTCTATTCAATAGTGTAGATAACTAAATCATGATTTCCAATATTCTTAATTAGTTTAGGCCAGAACAAATTTTAGAGAAATTGCTTATTGTTTTGTAAACCGCAAAATAGGGAGCAAAATTTATATTCTTGTAATGACCACGAAAAGTAGAAATTAATTATAGCAATTGAAGCAAAGTTACAGAATATTCATACCAAGCAAAATTTATTTTCCAAAGAAAAGCAGTGCTTTTACAGTATTTTTTAAAGTATTTGTAACAATTTAAGCGAATTAAAGATTTAGCTGTAAAATTCATTGTGCAATTAATTACATGTACAAGAAACCTGAATATATACAGAATACAAATAGTTACTATAATTGTCTATCAGGTGAACTTTATTCTATATATTAATACGACTGTGAGCATCAACATGGGTAGTATTAATATAACCTTGTTATGTGTATTAGAAATAAAACAATACAAATATTTTCATAGAAATATGACAATTGTGAAAATAAGATGCATAAATTTCTACCTTTGTGCACTAAGTCCTTTATCAATGAATGAAGAAACCTAGATGCAAGTGTATTATAAGCACTTATAAGGTGTATAAACACATTGACACTTGTGAATTTTAATCACAAGCTAATTAAACCTATGAATGGACATTTTTGGACAGTTAACTTAATCCCTTTGGTACATTATAGGCCAAGCATAATTTTACATTAGAACTCTATTTTCTATGCTGCGAACGATGCTCTGTTCATGGATTGTGCAAGGAACTTTTGGATAACCATTGTCACTCCGGAGATCATTTTGCTTTTTGTCGGAGTATAAGTCAGATACAGAACTTGTTATCGCTCAAAAGATCCACTTAAATACTATTTAAGCAGTTAAGTATATCTAAAACATTATTAAATCATTGTTAATTAATGAACTTTCTGCTCTTTTACAAAATCGGTGTGCCAAAAATGAAAAAAAACTTTCATTGAAATAACATTTTTACATTTTACTGCTGCTAACACAAATGTTTTGACTGGTGATTTTCCAGTGTAATCAACATCTTTCTGACGCCTTTGAAAAACTATAATAGGACATATACAGCCAGGTACTTCTATCACAATAGCATTTGGGTCTGGCAAGCCAGCAGACTCGGCCTTGATAACCGTTGCCGAGACTAATAGTCCAGCTGTAGACTGGGGCGATGGAGGCGTCTTCAATGGCGTTTGTAGTTTGGATGATAAGTTACACTGCAGTGCCTCTAACGGTTGTTTATAATAATACACAGCAGTGCTTCTATGCCCACTGCGTGCCATTATTGCTTGTTCGTCAAAATTGTTTTCATATACATGTAGACGGATACTCTGTATATTTAAATGATGAAAATGTAGTCCTGGTAATATCTTAGAATTGCGTCATTGTACATATTGCTCGTATGCTGAACATGTCCAAGAATGTTGCTTACTGGTATCTTTCGGCAGACGCTGTTCTGAATGCGGTTGCACTTCCTTAAACCTTTGATTTTCATTCAGATCTTTCACTAAAAGGTCTCAGGTTGGACGATGCTTGATTTGCATTACCGCGGTTACGTCCTCAAACTCGAAAAACATACTACATGTCGTTGGCTTAAATGAGAAGGTCGTAACTACAAAATCGAAAATATCATGCATGCAAGAGAAAACTGTCTGTAATTTACTCTTTAACTATAGGAATGCAAGTTTTTAAAACTTCATTTTGGTCAACATGACAATTTTAGATTTTCATGAAAATAGGCTCATAAGAAGCGCATTGTGAAGCAGATTTCAAATATGCATGAGTCTTATAAGGTCGTAAGTAGTAGGACCTTCTTACTCTAAGCCATCGATATAGTAGTTTCATCAAGTATATCAAATTCCACTACTTGTTTTTAAAAGCACATGCATGTACACTTGCTTTAAGAAAGATATGTAAAATATGTACGATACAGAAAGAAAGTTGACCAATGGAATGTTACCAACGAAATCACAAAATACCCCTGCACCAAACATTCCTTGATTTTATTTTACAGGATGGCCCGATTTTACAATGAATTAGCAAAATAACGGTGATCCCAAGTGACAGAATGAAGCGCAGCTAAGATGCGGCCTATAAAACAACAAAATATGATATAACCTCACTAGTATTATGATATGATAGTATATGCATATCGATGGCTTAGAATTAGAAGGTCGTAACTACCAAATCGATATTTTGAGAAAAAAAAGAATAACTGTCTGACATTACTCTTTACTTATGGTAAAACAAACTTATCAATTTCATTGATGGTCAACATGACAAGTTCAGATTTTTGTGAAAATGGGCTCATAAGAAGCGCCTTGTGATGCTTATTCTAAATAAGTATGAATCTTAAAAAGTCGTAAGTGGCACTTACGTCCTTATAATTCTAAGTAATCGATATATACGCCAAAAACTTAATAAACACAGTCATGATGAATGTACAAACTCGGTTTTGATGTAATTTATTTCTTGCAATATCAGGTCACAGGTAACTGTATCAGTGATAACGAAAAAATATATTTTTCTTTTTAGACTTATATAAATCTTACCTTTTTTGTTTCGTTTTAGTATTTTTCAATGATACAGTTACCTGTGCCTACATCCGGTTTATAAAATATAATCAACTACATAATCGGTTAACGATGTCCAAATGTTAACGAATAATGAACAAATTCAAATGAAGCATAACATAAGCCGAAGTTATAAATAAAAAAAATAAGCGTTCTTATGTATAAGAAAATCAATAAATATTGAAAACTTACTTTTCACCCATTTTGTAAACCTGTCTTGTTCTTTCCGGTTCAGCAAGCGCGTCCAACTTTGATATACTCCCTTCAAAATGCTATATCTATACAGTCCACTTCGTTATCGCGACTTCTCTTGAGTCGATATTCTCGATGTGTCGATATTAAATGAAAGTCCCAAGTTTTTCACTCCTTCGCTCGATACCGTTGATATAATTAGCATTGTATAATGGTCATGTAAAATGTTGTATAAACATGTTATAATTGTTTGTATCAGCTTCGGTGATCAATGACAGCGTGTGAAAACTTAACAACCTTTATCTTAAAACATCCAAGCTCGCATAGAATTATGGCTTTTACTCTGAATTACTCGTACTAGATGGGTGAGTACTGAGTTCTGTGTTTACACACTGAGCGGAAATGAAAACGCAACACTTTTAAAACTTGCATATCCGTAAACCGTTAACTTACAAATTTACATACGGAAATGGTTTATTCAATTGCGATGACTCTCAATTATTCCCCTTTTTCAGATCAATTACAACACTGTTACATTAAATTTTAATATTGGATATAACTGAACTTGTCTGTTTGCTCAAGTTATGATGTTAATTCAAATGTCAACGAAAAGTGTTTTGTAAAACTTAAGCAGTCACTTTGAAAGCGCAGTTTTCTCATTTGAATGCAATACACACTCATAAAAGCATACCTGTGGGGTTCATGCAATTCATGTCCAGTGATGACCTATAACATAGAATATTAGACAATATGTGTTAAATACAACCGATTCATTTACAATTAACTGGAGAGTCAAGAAATTTCATACTGGCTTATTAACACCAAACAGTACTATCATTAGAAACATATTTCTGCAACACATTGATCGACACACATACACGAATTACGTCTGTCGTTTATGCATCAACATTATTTGTTTAAACAAATAGCTGTCAGACTAACATATTACATTTGTATTTGCAAAATCAATCCATCGCTAATTATTTCTAAATGTCAAGGTTGCTCATAAGAGAAAGTTTTAGGAAACTCCAGCAACAACAGTTACTGTAGGTCGAGTTGTGTTCACTAGAATTCGTCGTTCGAACAGACTGACTGAAGGACAGACAGTATACACCCTACAACTGTACGTGTTGTGTGAGCTTATAAAATTCAATAATAAACAAAAGATGACAGGAAGCTTACTAATGTACATACATGCACTTGTATAAATGAATGTGAGGCAGCGTTATAAAGGACTTCTCACGGTCTTTATTTACTTGACTTATTACTCACGAATTACTTCCCTTCCACTTTCTAACAGAGCATGTGTTCAACGATTTGTTAGACGTGTGCGTAACACTGCACAGGCCCTTAAACACTACATGAACTTTGCGAAGCCCTTCAGCAAGAATGAAACAGCATCACACAAGCATAACATAGCCGTTTCATACGATTAATACGTCGTAGTTGCTCATATTCCATCGCGTCTGACGGTTGTTTTACTAGATCGAAATATGCAACTTTCTTTGTAACACTGGCCAAATGCCACTGGTACAAAACCATGTTGCTAAAATACCTTTTCTAAATCAACGAGATATTCATGTGTCACGTGCATGTTTTTATTCGGTGATAAAATGTTGCGATGCAATCACAATTATCAAATGTCTTATACTATACTATGTAACTGTTGCGTTTCCATTGCCGCTCAGTGAATAATGTTGTTTGTACATTGGAAATTGATTACCTGAATAATCTTTTAGTAATGTGTGTACAACTTATTCTGAATAAACATTTACACTTGTATGCATATATGACCTGTCTTTCGAGTATACTGTATAAACTCTCCGCCTTTGAATTCACGAATGGTTGAAAATCAACTACATGTACATGTATATATTTCTTTGAATCATCAGCTGTATGTTTCCATTGGTTCAAGAACAAAAACTACCAAGTCGATATATTGAGTAAAAAAGAGAAAACTGTCTGTAATTTACTCTTTACCTATGGGAAAACATGTTTTTAAAACTTCATTTTGGTCAATATGACAATTTCAGATTTTCATGAAAATATGCCCATAAGAAGCGCCTTGTGAAGCAGATTTCAAACAATTATGAGCCTTATAAGGTAGTAAGAGGTAGTTACGACCTTCTGGTTCTAAGCCATCGATATGTATCTGCTAATATTAACAAACAGTTGTAATAAAGACAAAATCATATCATGCCGTGTTAAAATAGTTATATTATAAATCATTAAAGTACAAAACAATATATGATAATATATACCAAACAAAGATGTGAGCAATTAGTATAGTCCAGCTAGGGTAATCTGACAGTGACGTCATAGTTAAAAGATTAAAACCATTGCTTAAACAGGTAGAGTTTAGTTTGGTATTGAACTGTTAGTATAAGCTTCTATACTTGTTTTTACACCGTACTAGTGGGTTGTTCCTCTGCGTCACTGGATTTTTATCCTAAATGGACTGTACGACAAAACAAAACAAAGCACATGTAAAACAACACGTTCAATGACACTAACTATTGAGTTGATTTGGTGACAACTTTTGATATATACCATGACTTAACAGGTAAATAAACTTTAATTACATGCAATATAGGAGTCCATTTGCACCACTTGTTATCACCAATTCGGTTTCTGTACCATCTAACCAGGCCTGTGATCCCTCCTTCTTTAGGCCGATTTCCCTTTATTCATCCAAAATTATGGAAACAAATGTTCCGATACAAAATGAGCTGCTTAAATGATAATTTTGCAAAGGCGATTTGGTAGTTTTTTTGGCCTGTTTTATTTTTGAACAGTCACTGGCTTACCTAGTATAACACTAATATACATACACACTAAACTACTTGACGTATGAACAACACACATTAAACTATGGTTATTGCATATTGTGAGTATTGTAATTTGATTAAATACAAGAGTATTGGTAATATAAATGAGTAATGAGCATAATTGTAAGATAACCATTTACTTTTACTTACTCAATAGGTGCATTATTTATAAGCAAAACCGCATCACTATTCTGATTAAACATAATGCATACATGTCTTATCAATACTAGTTTTGAGAAAATAGATCGCATGTGTCATGGAATATCGCCTCTTTGGTACATAAATTATAATTCTTGTATCCGATTTGACCAATTTGAGAAACACTAACTTGTTGTACCAAAGGGACAAAACTGCCTTCAAAAGATTATAGGTAAATGCTCCCAAATACTGCATCAACTGGCAAATTAAGTAGAAATGGTTAAAAACACTTGAAATACGATGCTATTGAGTAATGGGTAAGGAGTTAAGAAATATGCACAAGGGCAAATAGGCACGATATGCATATCAACATGCTTAAATATGCTAAACATTCAAAACTATCGAAGTCATGATGCGTGCAATAAGGTATATGCATGTGAAATGGAATTCAGCTTATAATGTAAAAGATGATCTAAATAATGGAAACTGACCTATGATATCATTCATATTGGAAAATGCTCCTAAAATTATTGTGTAACTAAAATAAAAAAAATCATGCATAACCGTTCTGTCATTTAAAATAAGGATGTAAATATTTGGTCACTTTTTGTGCTCATGTTCCTTTACGTGTGGATGAATTAATGAGCTAATATATGACTATGGAATTGATCCTTAAAACAATTTTAACAATGTCTTTGAAGGAAGTCAAATATGATGTATGATGTACTTGATGGGTTCTCATATGGTCCATATTTTCCTCGGAGTTGCTATAAAGTCCATTTACACACCGTCAGTGGATCCGTATTTAACTGGGTCGGCGTACGAGAAAATCTCAGTGAATTTTTTATCCATCACGTTCTGTACTGTTTTATCTTGCTTATTTTTGGTCAACACAGACTGGAGTGATGAGCCGAGTTTATCTTCCTTCTTGAGAAACTTGTGTCCCCTTGCTAATAAACCATCCTTAATTGGCTGTAAACAAAAATATTTCAACTGATATGTGTTCGAGTTTATTACTTAAACAATAATGTGTTTTAATGAAAAACTTGAGTGAGGGATTAAAAACGAAGGGCAATGCTACAATTGTAAATTATATAGCAGATAGTTTGAGCTAGTGCATCAACGTTTCGAAAGAAATGTAAGTCAAAGTTGCGTATGCCTCCTAACTCATACATAGTTATCTCTCTTGCTGCTAAAATATACATTCATTACAGTAGCATCATGTGTATTGTCATCGGGAGGAGATGCTACATCCACGATGCGTCGCGGAACATGTTTTCATCTCGGAATTAAATCCTCGACTTTCCCCGAGGATCTGTGTGACTCCATGTCCACCAAGGGTATTCCCGAGCTTAACTCAGTGATGCTTCCAGGAGATATTCCCGACATGACTTCGCCAGTACATCGGGTAAATTCATTGCATGCATTGAAATTTCCCGATGTACTCGCGGTGTCACTAAATGTCCGTGTCTGGTCTAATCACAACGACTGATTACAAGAACTTGAGCTTACCGCCCAAACTCGGTGTATTTCTTAACCATTCAGCCAGTGGGTAAAGTCACAAAAACTAGAATGCTTGATATCATTGACAACATTAGAATTGCATCTAAACATACTGTAAATGATGTAAATATACCTTCGGCATAGCGTCCTCAATACGTAGTTCCGGTGGCAGAAGTTGATGGTGAACTCTAGGGTACTCGATGGCTTCTTTCAGTCCAAGCTTCAGCCACAATGTGTGAATAATACTCTGAAATTAACGATTATGGAATTATACTGTAAAACACTAATGGCTCAGTATGGTACAATGCCTCGACTTACATAATTTTTGAAATAGGATTATGAATGGTGGTACGAATCTATATTTCCTACTTCTGTCGGTAGTACAAGAACGCTTTACCAAACGACGCATTGCATATAACCAGGTACAATAGTGAACCTAAGCTTAATTAAGTACCACAGTAACTTTTAACTCAGCAACATTCCGTCAAGCTATGATGACATGTAAAAAGCATGACTTTTGTACATTATTGGTACAACTTATCCAATTACTAATCCCTAAAACAAGAACATACCAAGGCGTTAGACGTGATGATTCTAGTGCCACCCGAAGATCCAGTTACCAATTTAACATCACCGTCTTCGTCTACAACAACTGTAGGCGACATTGACGACAGGGGGCGCTTGTAAGGTTTGATAAAATTGGCGGGAGATGCAGGTACTTGGAAATAGTTGACAGTTCCGGGTGTAGAGAAATCGTCCATCTCGTTATTGAAAACAATTCCTGTACGTGAACCAACTACCATAGATCCAAAACTGTAAATAACACATAATACGTATGTATGATATAAATAACTAGGAATGAATATCGTTCAGTGTCTATACGACACAAACTAACACCAGTTCAGTGATGACTATAGGCCTATCGCTAGATTAGATTGAACTTCTTTTGAGCTTATTTTCATGAAAATCAGAATTAGTCATATTGATCAAACCGAAGTCCAAACAGTTGCTCTTTCATAAGTAAAAAAGAGTTTTTTCATACAGTGGTTCTTGTATTCTCAAAATATTGATTTTGTACTTACGACCTTCTCGTTCTAAGCTAGCGATATACTCTTTAATAATCATGGGGATATTATTTTCTGGTTGAGATGATCCCTGTAATCCGCGAAGTTACAATCCCCACGAATTCATTAATGAGTTGTCTGTATATGTATATGATGGATGTGTAAGTGCTACTGCGCTTTGCTTTTGGAGTTTAGTTCTGAATACAAGCATACTACATATATCTAATAGTGCACTCACCACACAACACTCGTTTTCGAGAATTGCTTAATCCACGACTCCATATGCAAGTGCTAACCAGGTGAACATTGGCTGAATGAACAACGGCCCTTGACCGACCTGTAGAACTCTATACAGTAATCTGCTGCCGTATATGATTTAACCATTGTTGAGAAACTGCTTTAAACCAGAAAAAATATCATTTAAACTTACTATGTGTTTATAGTGCTAGTTATTGACACAGCATCACCGTCAGGACCAAAAACTGATATATGTGCAGTACCAGCGTCTGGTATAGTAAAGTTAAACGTTGGTTCGTAGTAGGCAGTAGGCTGGGTGTCGTGTAAGATCTTTGTTCTTTTCAACTCGCCCCATTCTAGTGACGTCATGTTCGTAAGAAGCTATGAAATAAACAAAGCATACACATCTATTATCATGATAACGTTAATAACAAAAACTATATTTCTGTTTTCCATCGGCCATGTTGGGTTATGAGTTCTATTCCAGGTTTCGAACAATGCTACCGGTGAAGCTTATCTGAGCTACTAAAGTCTTTTGGAATCGCTATTGTTTCCTGTGACAGACGCATAAAACATTCAGGATTACGACTGTATTTCGAAATCATAACCTATAAGATACATTCGAGGTAAATGTAAGGAATAATTGTGATATTTATCTTAGCTACAAGTATGTACCATAATCAGTTGCTATCATACAGCAGGATTATAGAATTGGATGTATTACATCGGGAAATGCATAGTTGAAATTTTAAAATAATGTCATTTCATACTGACCTCATTAATTCTGTCTTTAAATTCTTGGTCTTCTTGATCCATGTCTCCAAGTCCAGTTCTTACAGAGAAACCATGCTTAAAAGCCTCAACTATTCTATGAAACGTTTCTACGCCCTTCTCGTCTGTAGACAGGTCCTCCTCCGTCATACCGTAACCTGGAAATAATTGGTTCCAAACAATATGCGTATTGTACTGAATCCTATAGAATGACTAACCATCAATGAACAGTTTAAGATTATTTACCAAAATATTACATGTACTTAGATAATAAGTACAAATACCAAAATATCATAATGTGTACATATCTATCTTACGACCAACCGCCAACGATATCGTTTGGTGTGATGTCTTTTCCAACACCATTCAAGCGTTGATAGGCTTGAGTTTTATCTTGAATGCCACATATATGATAAATGTAAAATAATTAACTAAATGCTAACCTTCGAGTATATTAAGAATAAGAAGTAAAACAGCGCCGCTAGATGGTGGTGGTGGAGAGAAGGCCGTGTATTTATCATCTCCTGAAGTTAGCGGAATGCTTACTGGTTCTTTCACAGCAGCGGTGTACTTGCCCAAATCATCCATTGTAATAATCCCACCTATTGATAAATAAGAACGTTATTGACAACTACAAACTCATTGCGTTCCTTTAAAGATCAGTTTGAATAATGCGATAGTTGCTTTATCGCTAGATGGAAAGTGTTATTAATATTCATAAATATACAAATTTAACGCTTACTCAGCATATGCGTATTTTGCACATAAAGTTGGCATCCTCGAGGATACTGTAGGGTCCTGTTTTATCTTGGTTAATAACATCTGCTTAACATGGCATAATGCCTAGAAAGTATACCATACATGAAGGTTTTGCAGTAAAAATTTATCTTAAACATTAGTTATAGAAGTTCTATAATTATAGTTAAGCTAATCCCTCGTACCAGCTTCTTCAATATCGAGGTTAATATCCGAGGCAAGGGATCCATTGTAGAACGTGTGAGGGTCTTCGGAAATTCTTCTCAAAGTTTCACCAAGTTTTGGAAGTCTCATTTTGTCCCCTTCTACGAAAAACTCTCCTGTTGAAGGGTTAGTGAGCATGTTCCTAGCAAAAGAAATTAAGTTAAGTGATGTTACGATTTTTGATGTTAATGTAATGCAAAGCACAATTAGCAAATTGAACAGTAATGTTTAGGATTAACCAACTTGCTAAGTGAATCGACCGCCGTTTGTAGCTGTGACATGTCGTGGGCGGCTTCAAACCGATACGATAGAAATAAATATATTACGTATTTCAAGCAAACGTGAGGTCATTTAGATCAGATGTGGATTGAATTTAAACAACGTATTCGTTGTGGATTCCAAGTCAGTGGGTGAGTCAGAATAGTATACATTGTCGCTTACTGTTTTCGAAAATGACACGTGACCTGCTTCCTTTCTTTGTATCATAAAACGCAATAGCAAGAACATAATAGTGGCTAATGTTACAGCTTATTACACGTATATCAACATTATAACTTACTTTAAGGTTTGATAATTGTTAATGTTATCCTTATTATTCTGTATGTCGAATGCTAATAAACGATCGACTGTAAATCCGTCAAGACACATTTTTATTGACGGTTTAAACAGTACTTTCCATGGAAGTCTTCCACCGAGTTTCCAAACTTCGTAAAGCCCTTTAACTTCACCAGGAATTCCTATCGCCATCCCACCTGAAACATATGCAAGAAAGATCGATACCAAAGCTATTATATATAGCCTGTCTATGGCGTATGATTATAATTTGTAACACGACGCAAATACCTAATTAGCCCTTCACTCTATTGACAATTAATGTATATTTAGCCTTCTTCGCTGTAGATATTGGTTATAGTTAAACAAAATGTTTCCATGACAAAAACTATACAGATCGTCAAGCTAGGTAAATATAGATAAACTGGTACCATTTAACGAATTTTGTTAGTCGCGGCCTGTTTGTCGGGAGTAAAATGTCAATAGGAACTTGAAATGGCTGGACAATGCTCCATCGCACCATAACCAAACGGCAAATAACTGACAGTTCTATATGGCACATAGCTAATGTGCTTGTTGTTCGATGAATCTAATTCATGTATTCCATATCCATGATTTGATATACGAAGTGGGGTGTTTATTTGAACGCATCATTGGTTTAACGTATAACTGTGCTTGAATAGATGAGTTAGAGTCTTACGATTAATATCATATATAAAATACATTACCATATCTAGAACTGACTGATTCTGGTATATACATGTTCTCATTGGCTGCACCAGGTGCCATCTCTCTCGCCATAATAGCATAACTCTTGACCTCCGTCCTTGAAAACGGTACAATAAATAATAATTACCCACTTAGTACAACTTCGCTGTCATATCTCATAATTGATTTGAACTTTTAAACTGATAATTGTATGAAAATATGCAATATATCATTTTTAAAGCGCAGTGTAACGTACTATAATAACTTTACTTTCTTATTCCTCCTCGTCCTAAGACGGACTAAATGATGTATTTGTCTCTCTCAAATTAGGTCAGACTCTGTATTTGGACAGCTTCTGAGTTTTTTCCAAGATAAACTCATCTCTGAGAGTTCTGCCGCCATGGCCATTCGCTTTGTTGTCTTCGGTCAACAAGATTTTCTTCTTCAACATGGTGTCCATCTCAGAGCTACCTTAGATATTCCAGTTGTGTCCATTCTCAGTACATGACCTAACCACCCGAGCCTTGTTCTATTTAATACCAGATGTGATGATTTGACACTTGTTTTGCTTTATTACATTGTAGCTCATTTTATGTTAGCTGAGTATGAATAATTTGCGTAGTCAACCGTTGTGAAAACTTCTTTTTCTACATATCGTTTTGAATGATTAGCCAGCATACGGATTCGTACAGTAAAACATATTCATTTTACACTGTTGATTGAAAGTTTGATAACAGTCTCAATCAAGTACTGTTGTTCAAATTGTGCGAAGAATAGCAAAGACATTTCTGGCTTTTCCCAGTATTTCCTCGATCCTTTTGGGCTATGCTGTCTTTTCATATCTAGCGGCCAAGATTAATAAAGTCTTCGACGGATTCCAAGGTACGTTTTCTACTGTTACTTAATGTGTTAGTTATTTTTAGGATAGTGTGGCTAGGTTGTCTTCGACGATATTATGTCTTCATGGTATGAAAGGCGGGTTCATTCCATTCCCCGTGTTATTCCGGCAGTTCATTTTTCATAGTCCATAGTGATAATGACGAGTATAAGCGAGATGATACAGCCCTGTCTGACTCCAGACTTTACTAGAATGCTTTCAGACAATGGTAATACATTTTAAAGGTTCAACAAATTAGTGAAGTATTACCATAATGTTTCTCGATGGATACTTTGAACAGCTTTTAGGTGTTCCATTCGAAGCATTGCTCTATTGTGTTTCGGAAAGTAAACATACGGTCTCTATCATGCCTATATCCAGCTTTTTAACTTATTATATGTGGCTGTTTCCAAAACAGTAATAGTAAAGGAACCTTGCAGAAGAAAACATTGCTATTGATGAGAGGGTTATTCCTCGCCAAGCATCGCAGGCTCGTAAGTCACCCTTTATTTTGTCCAATTTTCAGGGATGGCGTCATTTTTCCAGATGTCATTAAATGGTTCACATACTACTTGTGTAGCTGTGATGGTGTCAGCTTGTGATAGTTGGTCATGCATCTGATCAGTTTCTGTAGCTTGTCATTTGTTCCGTTGTTTAATATGTTTTAGAACTTCATTTTTTGTTTGAATGATGGTACATTTGTATCAATATGTTATTCAGTTCCTAGTGGTAGAATGTTTTCAGGTTCTTCGGGATCTAAATGGTGCACTATATTTACTAAATCTTCTTTGAAGTGTTTTGCCAATTTATAACCTTGTTCTGGTGTTAAGAGGTGTCCTTTCGTGTCTTAAATATTTGGCGATGGTATGTTGGTATGACCACAAAGATGTTTTGTAATCTGATAGTAACATGCTTTCACGACGACTGTGCATTCTCAGAACAATAGGCGTAACTACTCAAAATGCTCCAAAGGTTTGTGAAAGCATCTGTTGTTCCACAGTCGTAAACCTCCGACGTGCTGTCCTGTATTTAATGACTGCTCTAATTGGGTAGATCTCAGTAAGTAAGGGTCAACAATGGATTTGACCAGACGCGATGTTGGGATCGGATCGACGGTTATCAAGCGATGGTTAACCATTGTAAATATCGAGTCGATCTTTTAATGTGCAAACTAATGAAATTCAACACTTAGGCAAATATAATGATTGATATCTTTCGGAAAAACTTATATACTATACATTTCTCACAAGAAACAAACGATGAGTATCTTATATGTTGATTATGGTCATCATAGCTATCTAAACTATGCAAAACATTGAGAATCGAGTTTCAAGATAGGCTGATGCGCCTAAGGAATTTTATCATGTTAAGAAAATTATGATTTTCCCCGTAAATGCTTCGTGATGAATACATTATTAAGTATATGCTTAATATTTGTCCTACCTGTTATAATATGTCATAAAAAACCCGCCTCCAATTCCACTACCTTCTGGATGGTAAACACCGTTACATACAATCGCAGCAATAGCAGCATCCACTGTAGACCCACCTGACAATATCATATCCCTGCAATAGGATCAAAGCACTGTAAGTATCAAACTCACGTGGTAGTTTATCAAAGTCACGTGGCAGTTTATGACGTCATCCGGAAAGGAAGTTTATTTGATTTTTACTTTGTTTGAGTAATCGTAAGATAAACTATGGGTTTAAATAATATGTGTCGCTATCACACCAATTATTTACAGTTTATAGTCATTTATAATACAAGGTTATGCTTCACTCAACGGATACACTTCTCGTGTATGTATATCATTGTGCATCATATTAAGTGTATGTGACTGTCGGCGTATTATACAATATACTGTAATGTTGAAATGACAATGGATGGATGATCAAGTCGAGTAAAATGATAGCCACACACAATTTTAAAAAGCATTGAAATATGTACTCATGTATCGAATTACAGGTAACGACAGTCGTACCATACAGTCGCTGAAAAAATGCTAAGTAAGCAGATAGTAAATGATGTAGCAGTCATGTAACGATTAATCAACTAGTTGCAGCCACCGATTCGATAATCGATTATGATTTCCTACCGATGTTACATCACTAGGGTAAAAAAGGTATGCGAAAATCCACCAGGGAAGGCAGCACTCAACCTAACCAGCCGAGCACAAAAATCAGAAACACCACAATACAACTACGCTGAGCAATGCCCGCAGAAATCAAGTATTATTCCTATACACGCACATGTATCGTACAATAGCAAAATTGTCATTTCGCAGGGTTATAATAAGAAGGTCGTAGGTACGAAATCGATATTTTGAGAAAACAAGAAAAGCTATCTGAAATTTACTCTTTGTTTATGGTAAAACAAGCTTTCATGGTTTCATTTTAGTCAACATGACAAGTTCCGATGGCACATAAGAAGATTGCAATATTTCTTAGTCTTATAGGGTCTATATTAGTAGTTCCGACCTTCTCATTCTAAGCCAGTGATATATTCAACATTTTAGTTTCATCTACCTGGACAAATGAAATGCTTATACCGTTTTTCATTATAATGCACATTATTATCCCCCCAGAAAAATTCGGCAATGGTATGGTTATAGTTTCCGTCTGTCCGTCATTCTGTCCGTACGTCCGTCAAATATGTTCGGAGCATATCTTGAAAGCTATTTAAGATATTGAATTGAAACTTTGTATATAAATAGATGGCATGTTGGAGAAGTGCAGTGACAAGGAACCATAACTCTGTCTGTCTTTAATTTTGAATTATCTCCCCTTTAGCATTTTTACAATAAATTTTTGTCCGGAACGTGTCTTTCAAAACTATTAAACATATTGACTTGAAACTTGAAACATAAATATATGTCAACTTGGAGAAGTGTAGCGACCAAGAATCATAACTCTGTCTGTCTTTAATTTTGTATTATTTCCCCTTAAGTATTTTCAGAAAAAAATTTGTCCGGAGCGCATCTTCAAAATAGTTTAAAGTATTGACTCATTTTGTTTCCCTTTAGTACAGGGTGATCATTATTATATTGTAACACAAATAACTTTAATAACTTTGTTCGGTTTTAAGATAATATGTTTTGTCGTATGTCATGTAAGTTTTGTTCAGAAAATAAATCATTTTCAATTGTTACATATTATTTTCTTAGCAGATGTTGGCAACGATTTCCTTAATTTTGAAATGACGTCGTAAAGTACCAATTAGTTCCTTGCATTTTACCCAATAATGCTAATTTCACATTGTACTGTAGTTTTAAGATCAAGTAAATATACTGTTTTGTAGTATACACTCTTTCCTTAATGCATTCACATGATCATAAAACCAAAGGGTTTAAGTATGGTGAGTGTAGGGGGCAACTTTAATTGTAGTCTTCAGCGAAATCCGGGTCGCAGAATTTCCTGGAATCACTGAAAATGTACAGCTTCATCGATGACGTTATTGACATTACGTTCGTGTGACAATGTATTTATTATCCACATCTTATAAAAACTTGCGCTCAATAGCTTTGAAATAAGGGCTAAAGCACTTCTCTATCATTAAATCTGACAAAGTTATTTAAGTTATTTATGTTACCATATATTAATGATCACCCTGTATTTTCATAATTATTGTTTGTCCGGAGCAATTATTATCTTGCAAACCATTTAAGATGCAATCTTTTTAGAGTAATGATTCTGCTCTAGAAAACAAATGTTCCCATACACAAGCAAGTTCATTGGGCGGGGATGGCCATGTGATCATGACTCTTGTTGTTACTATAAATGATTAACTTAATCAGAAGAACATAAAAGAATCAGAACGAAGCAATGTAATATTTATTTATACCATTTAAACATTGGTGAATCCATTTCATTTGCGAAAATACCTGTAAAGCGACCGTGAAATCAACTGTTAAGCACCATAATAAAGAATATATTTTTCAAACCATCATGTCAGTTTTGATCCACTTTTGAAAACTTTCAGTGCAGCTTTTATTTTAGATGTATTCATCAACTAAAGTGCAGTATTTTTGGTGACCCAAATACTGGTAATATGATAGTAAACCATTCAAAACAGGTACGAGGACTATGTCAATACGGAGGTAAAACGTCTTTATACATTTTTCTTCTTTCAATTCGATACGGTTTTTAAAAACGACTAGTTGATCATATTACAATTAGAATTTTTGGTACCATGTAGTGTCCTTGCACTAATTACTGTAACGTCATGTTCTCGTTATTGTTCGGTTTATTGCATTGTAGGGCAGGAAACTTGAGAAGGCCTTTAGTGCACTTCGATCAGAACTTTGTGCAGAAGCATCCAAATTGTTATGACCGTAACACAATTCTAACCAGGACAGTGCAACTTTCTTCCAACATATGAGCATGTGGAACTTTTGAGCGTTGGTCCGACTTCTAAATACCGTTAACAATCACCAGTGTAATTGACGCATACATGTAAAGCTGACATAAGCATCAAATCACATCAAATGTGATTGCAAGTGTCTTTTTAAACCTTAAGCATTTTTATTTTATATCAAACTGGTCATAGCTTGGTGGGACTATCAACAACATTGCTGTCCAAACCGAAGGTCCGCTTACAGCAGGTCATCAATTGAGGTATTAAGGTTAAAGTGTATAGAGCTATATTCTAACAGTCATTCTCTGTCAAAATAATTACTTGCATCGTTTTTAGTATGATACTAGACTACCTTAATTGCAAATTAAAATTTTGCATGTGTTCTGTGTAGTTTGATTCAATTGTCGAAAAATAGACGATTCTTATGATTTCATAGGGTGTTCTAGAACACTTTCGTATGAAAATGGACAATTCGCATGTCCAATAAATCACAGAGAGAGTTTCTGTTAAACCTGAAGCGAAAAATGTTCTAATGGATATGAAAGCATAATTGTTTTCAGTTTTTGAAACGTTTTAAAAAACTATTGTCCGATATAGCTCTATACACTTTAAATATGAAAACAGATAGGTCGGGATATCGTACTATTCGGATGTTTATATACAAGGTTGTTTCACACCGAAGACCATCCTATAACCTTTTTCAACCACAGGGTATATATATATAGATCTACTTACATGCCGTACGTGGCACAAATTGGCGCATCGGCTGTGACTGTTCCATATCGATAGAAACCTTCTTTGGTGTCGGTCGGTTGCACATAAAGTGGTGAATCTTGTGTAAGACGTGATGACGAAGGATCTGCCGGCACTGGTTCACAAATACACTCCTCAGCTTCGTCAATATCATCGCTGGTGACTTTTTCATCGTCCACTTTGTTTTGAAGAGCTATGCCTAGACCTATTCCGAGTGCAACAACCAGCGCCACCAATACGATGGTCACAATGGCCCACATACGGGATTTTGACATTCTGAAACGATTACATATGGTAGGCCAGATAGTATTCATTGTCAACATACTGGTATAAAGCAAATGGCGAATGGTCTGATCCAGAAGTTTTACTCGTCCTAATGGTATAAACAACATTACTTTATTGTAAATTGGTTCATTTTAGCAATTTACTTATCGTTTGATACGAATAATTATTTACCGAAGAGTCAGTAAGCCAGCGGCACGTTGAGGTTCACTGATCACGCAGCATACATATGTACATGTATATGTATATGTTAGATCCTCACATTTGGATATATTAAAAAGTAACCAATTTTCTAAGGCTCTGTTCAGCTGTTAGGCCGCTCAAGCACCCTTTGACATTTCAACTTCCCCTAGTTATTGGGCTACCTATGGGAACCTACACTCGTGTCTCCCTGGGGAGACTATTTCACTACTGTGGTGTGGCAGCCAACATCGATCTGCGGCGCCCAGGAATAGACACTGCCCTCACAGGTACCATTTTACATCATGGTGGAGTGGAGCACGTGGGTCTTGTTCAGAAAAATTGAGGGGGATCGAACCCGGGGCTTCTCGATCCCGAAGCGCGCACCCTACCTCTAGGCAACCGCTCCCCACGATATACATAATACATGAACATATATCACAGCGTATAAACCTTCTATGAATTGTATTGTATTTGTTACACTACGGGTACGTGTTTGATTTTTCAAATAGGCGATTACCTTTACTTACATTTTTGTTTGTCAGTAAATGCATATTTCAATGATATTTGCTTTAATAAAATATCTTGTTAACTCATGTCATGAAATATAATAAAGCCAAACGCTACACTTAGTATATGGATTTCTATTCAAGTTTACTGTGTCATCGTTTCAAAATCAAATGAAACGCAGCGTTTAAGAGTTGTATTCATAAAATGAATTAACTTTGCTAACGTGTTTCACTTATGAATTTGGTAAAAATCAATTATACAGTTTCGCTCGTTTTGTATAGGAGGTGTACTGAATTTTATCAAAAAAACCATCTGAATGATACAGTGCATTTTTAGTACAATACCCGGTTTGAATGACACGGGTGCATTGCAATTCAATAAGGTGTTGTTTTTTTTCTCGCCATTGAAATCATGTCAAATGTATCGTCTTAGGAATAGCGTGTTTTATAGTGAAGTACATGCTACCATGAACTATTTATACTTACTAGACATCATTTCGAAACACCTTGTTCAGTCGTTCCGATGTTGAATACGTGCAATTCGAACTCATATTGTAATTTAATATAATACTGCAACTTCTGTCCTCTATTTACACGCTGCACACTCAGATGGTCGAACAACCACCGTAAATTTTCGAGTATTTGAATGCAGTAATTTTACGTCTTGCTAACAACTTATACACGTAATATCAAGAACGAAATGCCAACACTTGAAGTTCAATAAGTATTATTTGCACTAAAATAACGATATGAACGTTCGTTTAGCTGCAGTCACTTTGGGTCCGTCCTCTCTATGGGGTTGTGATAGATATTGTTTATGAGTGCTGCATAAGTGTTTTGGACTTCATTTTTATTTCGTTACTTTGTGCATAAATTCGTGCAATGGTGCTTCACTTTCGACAGGGGTCTTACTAACACGATCCTCACCGGGTGTCTTTTCAAAAATGCGCCGTATGTGTCTTTGAATTTAAATAATCATTTTAGAGGTATAGTCGCTGTAAGATATTATGTATCCCATTTTTCAGTTCTGAGATATTTGGACATTGTAAATGACAATCGGTGCGAGCAAAGAGGTTTAGTGACCGACTATCTATCAGGTCAATTACCTGTAGTTAACTTTGCATTTTCTTGCTTCGGAAAGCACGATCATTTTGACGTAAATAGTCACTGATGTGCATTATAGTGCATAATTATACACATCGTACGAAAAGCTTTCTTTAGACTACTTAGTAATATTACAACCGGCTGTCGCTGCGTACTTTATCTTGTGGTAACATCACAACAACGATGTTTAAATTCTTGTCATCAGATGCACGCTTGCATTAGTGTATCCTGTTAATAACGCGTTCCCGTTTCCAGGAAACAATAATGTTCAAAAATAGACATAAAATAATTATTGTGTCTTAACAAATGAATCAAAAAATGGATTGTGATCAAAACTTTAAATATACGAACTTTTTGTACCGACACAATATATTTTAAATTAGTATTTTCTACTGCGCCTATAAAGTTGAATAGGGTACACTTTTTAACAGATTGAACATGTATTTCTTGTTTCAATTTAATGTCGTTATGAAGTTTGATTCAATTTCATAAAAGCAAGCAAGTAGATGGGTATATTTACATTATTCATGTATTTACATAGTCAAGTACTTTTCTAAAACTGTCTGTCAAGTTTGCTTTCATCTTCGATATTCATCAGATTTGAAAACAGGGGAAAAAGCGGAGATATAAATTAATTATCCATAATAATCCGAGCTTATTAGTGATACTTTCTTCTTATGAAAACGTACAACCGGAGACAAATATAGACAAGTAATTATAATTAATTATTATTATACCAAATTTATATACAATGTAGCCATTTTTCATGTAACTTACACGTTCAAAAATGCTGAATAATCATCACAATTTAGACATACAGTGTAGGTCAATCAATATGCACTGGATATAAAAATGCTAGTAAAAATAATAATATGGGAAAGAAAATAAGCAAAGTATGGACGTCTAAAGAGTCTAAATAATAGTATAATTGTGGTCCTCCGCAGTTCAGTCACCGTGGCTTGTGTGCTTGACGTGTAATCTGGCGACTGTGTCGGTTCAAATCTGGTTTGAAGCACTCATTAAAATTTTGTGTGCCATATTTCAGCAGAAACTGACTCGGTTCGGTAAGAAGTGCAACTCAGTATCGGTACTATATGTGCATTCTAGTATCATGATTTCTAAATGGTATACAACTGTTTTTGATTACGGTTTAGTGAAACGAAAACGTATGCAGTATATGCTTTAAGTATATGAAAAATGAAGTACATGTGTATTGTAGTATCTAAATTTACATCAATGTTTCACATGAATGCCTGAACAATCGTATATAGCTAGTTTGCGATAGAAAAAAATCGTGTTTTTTAAATATTTCTCTGTAATCACTACACCTACAAGTATGAAATTTTGCACGAATAAATGAAATATATCTACCTAATACATACTGAAATTTCAGCAACATCAGAAACTAGTTAAAAAAGTTTTATTCACATTAAGTTCTATGTAACATATTTGTAGTTTAGTATGAAAAATCAAGTTAAATATTTCTCTGTAATCACTACACCTACAAGTATGAAATTTTGCACGAATAAATGAAATATATCTACCTAATACATACTGAAATTTCAGCAACATCAGAAACTAGTTAAAAAGTTTTATTCATATTAAGTTCTATGTAACATATTTGTAGTTTAGTATGAAAAATCAAGTTAGAAGACTTGATACTTGCAACAGCCAATTTTACGGTCACGTGAGACGCATTACGGTATATTTACGTTTTTTTTGCAACCTACTTAATTAACACATGCGAGGCCCGTCTGTGAATATGACGAAGTACATGTTATTGCTGTACTTTGTTACCAAGCGAGACAACAAAATAAACCGAATTACATTGGCCTCCTAAATCTAGTCTTTATAGCAGCTATCTCAATCACGGATTGTAACGGTTAAATAATTGATAGTAAATCACCAATGGAATATCAGATTACCTCCCTGCGTTAAATTGTAAATACGCATTTAATTTCAATATGTAATAAAGAATAAATGGCTTTTAATTGGTGACTAAAAATTATGAAATTCAAAATGGGAGTAGGTAGGAAGTAATTTTAGTTCTGTGTAATTTTTTACCAAAATCTGATGAATAGATTTTCAGAAATCTTTATAAAACACGATTTTTTCTATCGCAAACTAGCTATACCTGATTATATTGAACACGCCAATTTTAGATTGGAAATATAAACATGCATGCAATGTAATTATGACATTTTGATCTGTATAATCAGTTTTGTTACTAGGTCTGTAATCATAAATAACAATTTATGATTACCTCTCATTTGCTGTATAAATGCAACCAACGACACGACAAGTTTGCGATGTTCATAATTATTAGCATAAATGATAAACAAACATCAAACGAAACATAGATATAACCCGACAGTATATGTACAAATAATTAGCAAATGTGTGAATAAATATTTTATACACTTACTTCTCCCCCATTTTGTTAAACCGGTAGTTTCTGTCCGACTCCACAAACAAACTCGCCTATAAACTCTCTTCTAAATGATGAAAATAGTATATATGCAGTCCAAGCAGAATTTAAAATAGCGTTTTATCGTACTTTTTCATCGAAAGCTTAAGTTTACTGTACAAATTAAAACGTAACTTGAATCTTAACCGTTCCATATATCACACCGTAACTTGTCCTTAACGCATGGTTAGGCACTGGTGGTTCGTCTCATTGATTACATTTCGTTATTTGCATGTACAAGTTTAAACTGCAGCTCGTGTAAATACGTATCTAGTATTTCGTGTAAATACGTATCTAGTTTTTCGTGTAAATACGTATCAAGTCTTTCGTGTAAATACGTATCTAGTTTTTCGTGTAAATACGTATAGTGTCTTTCGTGTAAATACGTATAGTTTCTTTCGTGTAAATACGTATAGTTTCTTTCGTGTAAATACGTATAGTGTCTTTCGTGTAAATACGTATAGTGTCTTTCGTGTAAATACGTATAGTGTCTTTCGTGTAAATACGTATAGTGTCTTTCGTGTAAATACGTATAGTGTCTTTCGTGTAAATACGTATAGTGTCTTTCGTGTAAATACGTGTAGTGTCTTTCGTGTAAATACGTATAGTGTCTTTCGTGTAAATACGTATAGTGTCTTTCGTGTAAATACGTATAGTGTCTTTCGTGTAAATACGTATAGTGTCTTTCGTGTAAATACGTATCTAGTTTTTCGTGTAAATACGTATAGTGTCTTTCGTGTAAATACGTATAGTGTCTTTCTGAATGTTTTGCACTTAAAGATAATTTAGGTAAACTACGCTTTCATGAATTCATGAATAAGCTGTATTTTATGATGCTCATTGTAAACTAAAAAGTACAGAAAAAAGTACAACAATTTATAATAAATATCGATGGGAAAACATAAATCGAAAGCACCAAATGTGCAAATGACATTCACTTTTTGTATGTGTAGGGACCATATCAATGTGTAGACAGTTTATTTATATAGAGATGTGATGTAACGCAAACAGTGTCGCGAACACATGTTGCTCTAACCGGATTTAATCAACCCAGGATCTGCTGTTTAACAATCGACATGCAGATCTGTATTGACTGGGCATTGTGGGCGATTTGGGTTTTCCCCGCCATAGATAAACCACAATAATTCGAGCGACACCCTATTTGTATCTTACTAAGTAAAATGGTATATTTTCATCATTCAATTTAGATCGAACAACATAATGCTATCATTAATATACACATATAGCCCTATTGTACATACACAAGCATACTATTTTTTCAGAACACACATATTCAATCATTAATCAACACATCTAGTGGGTTTGTAATTGCATTTAAGAAACTAGCGAGGGTACACTTTTCGCTGGCTAAGGATGTGAAGGTCGTAAGTTAAAACATGTTATTTTGAGAAAACAAGACAAAATATCTGAATAATACAACCAGACTTTTTCATCTCAGTTTTGTTAACATGACCTGCTCTGATTTTCATGAGACCATGGTCATAATAAACGCATTGTAGTGCAGATTTTTAAATATGTATGGGTCGTATAACGACGTGCGTAGCACTAACGACCTGACCTTCTCATTCTAACTCTAGCGATTTCATTACCGAAGTTTACACATATAGTATCACCGTATTCAACATAATTATGCTACTCGTAGGTTTATTCATATAGCAGGTATAAGGTTAATGTATTTGGACGTTTACTGGACCAGTTTCACACCAGTCAATTTCACGGTACAGTGACAGTGGTCTCTAGAGCAAATAATCGAGGTCATCATTAACTGAATATGTTAGATATCCGCACGTTTACACCACTCTTGAAAAGTAGTACACGCACATTGATGAGTGCGACGCAACGTTACAAAATAACCAACAATACCCGGCAACTCAAGGAAAAGCTGATTAAGTTAAACACAATGTGAGATGACAGTTACGACGCGAGTATCCATAGGACTGGGCAAGCGAATGTTTTTTTAAACAAAAATGTTGTATGACTAATTCCAAGAAAAACGGCGTGTTCGTCAGCTCTACAACGAGCAGCGGAAATTATAAACACAGGTTAATGTCTTGGATAGCAGTGATGCTATGAATGATGCCACTCCTCACGTTGCGATGTAGCAAATCCTTGGATATTTTACGGTTGGAGAATAGTGTATTCCTTTCCACTGCTCTCAAAGATAACAGGCACATGTTAATATGTGTCAAGTCACAGTGTTGGCAGCAAGGCATTGTGACAAGAGCTTGTGTTGTTTGTTATCAAGGGAAAATGGAACGTTAGACTTTTTGACTAAGTGACAAAAGCGAATTATTCCCAGTCATTGTATTGCCCACAAGCTTGTCACACCGCCTTATGCTATAGAGCTGCAAATTCATAAAGTTTAGATTGATAAATCGACAAGTTCTGTAACTTATATCAATTAGTCCCCACACGTTATGATCGTATAATTATATCACCACAGGGGTATGCGAGAACAAAGTTCGGTATCCCCTTATCAATGCTGAACATCAAGGTGTCTGTGTCTTCTACTTACCTTGGTGCCTCCATTTACATACCGACACTATCACAAGAAAAGGGAAGGGTTGATTAATGAATGCGGTCTTTTTTGCTCAAAAATATTTTCATTTTATCATATAGATAATAATTAATGTCATTTCAGTTCATTTTCATTCATTTTATTCAAATTACTTCCATGAATTAGAGCGTAACGCAATACATGTAATACTATATGAAATATATAGAGTTCATCCTAATTTTGTATCTAAGGTTCGTCCTAATTTTAATCCAACTTTAAGTAAATCGTATTTTATAGTGTGTAGCTATAGCTAGAATGAAGCCTATCAATAAGCATTAGGCCATAATGCAGACTCGCTACATAGCAAAATAAAATGACGCCATAGAATCAGTTGCGGATTAAATGGTCTGTTCCTACTGCGTCTTGGAAGTAGTTGACATACATTACATTGTTCCGTAATAAAAGACTATAAGACATATTTAAGGCATTAAACGTTCACACAAGTGTGTTAACACAGCAGTGTCTTATCAGTACTAGTATTTAATACAATGTATCGTATGTACTGGATTCCTATGACCGAAGAGTCACCGTACTTAGATTACAATAGAGATGCCACCATTACACGCGCTAATTGGTGCAGGTTTGTTAGTTTGTGATAAACTTTGATTTGGAGTAGATACTATAGTTGTTTCAAGCATTAAAAATATCGGCTATGGAAAACTGGAAATCATTTAAAGTGTTCTGAATCATCGGACAACAACCATGTGCTTATTCGAGACGCATAGCAAATACAATATTGTTAAGAAAGGATGTTAATTTACGTTACTTAGGAATTCATATAAGGAACCCTTTCAAATATATGGATGTACGGTTCTTCGCATAAACGGATTTGAACTGCGCAACATCGAATATGACTTTCTTGCGATTGTAATTTAACACATTTTAATGTTGCATAATATTTTGTATTGTATTTGTACATGTGTAATGTGCATGTAAATATGTTAATATCCATGTGTTTATGTTATAGGATTGTGTTGCCTGCTTACTGCTACTGTCGTAGAATGTCATACTATCAATACTGTTGGTAAGTACAAATTGATTGTTCTACAATGACGTCACTTCCGTTATAGTTTGACATATCTACTAGTATTCGAAGCTTATCATGTACCGGACGTGTTTTAATATGTTTAAACATACTTCATCCGGTACATCCGTGGTTACTTCTAAATCGCCCTGGTGATGTTGCAATCATGCTGGTTTTTACCAAAAACACACAGTATTCAATGTTCGTGTTTTGGTTACGCAACTGACCAGTTGCACAAGGGCTTGCGCGAGAAACTTGGGACGTATCTGTCAGAGTAAGTTACTGGATCATAAAAAACAGTATATATGTGAATACATTAACGCCTGTTTACTGAATACTAGAATATACCTTAATTAATGGGAATATTTGCGTATTTCGGGATATTGTGTAAGACTATATTGTTGCCATGTTCATCTTTGTATAACACTGTCCATATCTAAAAACGACCAGGTCATATCGAGGGCACACTAAAAATTCGGACAACCACTACTGACCGATATTAGTTCAACCTAATAGTCGCGCCAAAATTACCACAGTGATTTCTAATAGCGTTTGTTACATGTGCTAACACTAGCTAGGAGTTGTCCATCGCATTTTAACCAGTATTACAAGTATTGTAATTATTTACGATAAGGAAGCGTGTTCTGTTTGTGTTGTTTCAGAACAAGGTCGGGATCGTAGATTCATTCTGGATGAGTTAGGCGGGAGTAAGTATTATCTGCCCGATTGAACATATTGCACAGCACATATATGTGAAGGACTGCCCGATTGAACATATTACACATCACATATATGTGAAGGACTGCCCGATTGAACATATTGCACAGCACATATATGTGAAGGACTGCCCGATTGAACATATTGCACAGCACATATATGTAAAGGACTGCCCGATTGAACATATTGCATATCACATATATGTGAAGGACTGCCCGATTTAACATATTGCACAGCACATATATGTAAAGGACTGCCCGATTGAACATATTACACATCACATATATGTGAAGGACTGCCCGATTGAACATATTACACATCCATCACATATATGTGAAGGACTGCCCGATTGAACATATTACACAGCACATATATGTGAAGACACTGATTTGTTGCTTTGTACTATACCGATGTATTGTTTTTGGCGTGTGAGACCAAATTCAGTGTATGTTGCAATGCATGGATTACACATGCTCTAGTTTACATTGAAGAAGAGAAGCACTTCCGAAACATGTATGTGGTATTGCTACTAATTTCCGTAAGTTCGTGATTGTTTTTTATATTGAATTCTTCTTTACCAATGAAATTGACTATGCTACTTTATTTATTGTTACTCGTTGTCATATAGGCCAACGCATGTACCCTTATTAAAATTGTGTTTTTTGTTAACGGTAAAACTATTTTTTTATATAAATATAATATAATGCAAAATTAGGTACTCATAAATGGACTAATAAATTCATTAAATTTGGTCAGACACATAGAATAAGGATTGCAACTTTAATTTAATGAATATCCATGCTGTACTAGTACCAATACTCAAAACTTCAGCTTGTTGGGTTTGCCTTTCAACCTCCGTTGTTTCTGGTATATGTTTCCTTCCATGTCAGATATGTTATTGGCTTGTTATTCTTTCAGAATACAAATCCATAGAACAATTCACATCTTGTGGTTTGGCGTGTGTACCCGACTATTCAGGAGGGGCTCTCGAGATATGTTGCCAGACTGGCGAAGATGCAATATGCCAAGCTATACGTTGGGACAAATACAGAGCTTTCGTTGGCTCTTGCACAAGTACTTATCTTAAGTTTTTTAAATATCTATTTTATTGCTAAATAAATTGGATAGGGAAACATACGAGGGTCATTCAACAAATTCGTGGACTGGACTCGTCATTTTAATACACATTGACACAGATAATAACTAATTATATCACACTAAACTACAGCATTTCGGACACAAGTGCAGAAAAGATTGCACGAATCGACGCATTTTTAAAGAAGATATGGATTAAACAAAACTATCACCTCACCGCAACCACCACACAACGCAAATATATTCTAACGTCAGCGACGTTATTGAAGTTTTGCTATTTTTCAATGGGAAACCCGAAATGGAATTATGTCATTAATATCGAATTGAGCACAAATATTTATGTTTTATATTGTTAAATAGATCTACTACAACATTTTATGCATTCAAAGTTAAGTATTTAGCTGGACTTAATGGATGTATGCTACATTGAAACGCCTCGCAAATTTTGACTGGCGTTTCCTCAAACGTCCCTACGTTTGTCAATTTCGTTCGATCCCTCTATCATTTTTAATATCATGCTGCTCTTCAGAAATGTGCTTTTGTCACTAAAACACATGTACTCTGAGTACTGCATGTTCTCCATTTGCTCTCATTAGCAGCTTATGTGTATTTGTTGTGTATCTCACAGACAAGTGCACAATTTAATAGTTGCATGAATTTCCTTGCGTACATTCATCGGCATTTTGACGTAAATGACAACGTGACAAGCATAGATCAAACACTTCTCAATTCAAACTCAAACGTCTAAACAACTTCATAATATCACCAAATATTATGATAATATCTTGCAATAATCTGGCAAACATATGGGAATGTAAATAAACTAATTCGGAATTTATAACTACTTGAACTTTTAAAAAGGGTATGTTACGTCGGTCGGGGGTGGTAGCGCGTTACTATGGTAATACAACGGCTGCTGAAATGCTACTGTGTTGCATAATTAAAGATAAATTTGAATCTACGGTAGGTAATAGATAGATGTTTATAATGATGTAAGAAATTATTATTTAAACACAAATATAATAACATGAGAACAGTTGTCTACGAATATATTGAATGACCCTCGTACTTAGCCTGCATAATTAGACGTAACAATAGTTGATGCCTGGGTGAAAAGACAAATTTTGATATCAAATTAAGTAATGACTTTTAAGAGAACATTCATTGACAGTCTAATGTCCTAGATCTTTGCTAATAGACCAGATTTGTTTGGTTCTTTAACGAGTCAGGTGAGGTGTACAGTACCAATGTTCACCATATTACATCTATGAGGGTAACCGGTTCAGCTAATTAATTATTAAAAACGCTAAAAAACATTTTTTAAATGACCAAGCGCCAAGGGCAATGGCTGCGTCATGCTATTTGTTATGTTTGTTTAAATTTGATATATTGTACTATTTTGAGTAATAATATACCAACCATGGTAATGACGCTCAGCTTTGCAACACCATAATGTATGTGTCCTATGTATCATTAATGATGTGTATTGATCACCTTTGCAGCATCGGCTCCGGCACAAACGACACAAGGTTTTAATACTACAACAGGTGCGTTTTGATTTTGAAGATTAATTATCTCATTGATTGATCGTAACATCTTATTCTGCTGTGCCTTTCTCGTGGTACTGTATGCCATATGTTCACTCAGGCTTCGTGTATGGATTGTTATAGTTTATATACACCAATGTATTCCTAGCTGTAACATTGGGCATATGACATAGCCTTGGTAGAAGGACCGAACTTCCGAAAGCTATTTAGATAACATTCGTTTACTATATACCTGCATTCTTACCCGGTATGCCCAAAGTCAATCCCTCAATGTTATAAAAAACTAGGTATTCGGCATGTATGACCAGTTGACTTTCAAACAGTGCAAATCTTGTTTGTTTCATGTATAGTTTTCGTGCCGTATGTATTATGTGGTGTCTTCAGCTCTGTTTCTTTATCATACAATCATTTTTTAAATTAGATAACGTAACCAATGCAAAAAATATTTACTAATTGCATACTCATTTTGCTATTCCGCCATATGCGTCACAGTAAATCGCCTAGTATACATGGAACGTTGTACAATTTTAAGTACGAGTAGCCTTGATGTTAATTTCAGGTTTCCCAACTTCATCACCACCACCAACACCACCGACACCTGCAACACCACAGCCAACGATTAAAGTGACAACACCTTTAGTAGGCCCAGTAGCGACAGGTATGTATCTAAAGACTATGTTAATAAGAGGCATTTAATTTTGCCGCAATTCTATATTGGTACATTTGTAACTTCATATCCCAGAAACCCCTGTTTAATAACTCATTCAAATATTAAAACATCGTTGTTATTCGATTAACACATGCTCTGTGCCCAATTTCAAAATCATATTTCTGGTTATTTTTTGTATTGGCAACATAATTTGCCATAGTTCAAACAACCTTGCTACACTATGCAACGGTAGTTGATGTGATCAAAGATGTCACGCACTAGACCAATACGTAATGTACATTTTGTATGGCATAATATATTGTAACATAATGCTCCGCTGTTATCATCCTCGAAAACCCAGTGGTGACCACGCACCCGAAATCGCTAAATTAACGTTGATGTAGCAAGTACACGAGCAGAGTGTCGCCTGGGTTTCGAGAATGCGCTGTTAAGACTACTTGAGATATATACTTTCATGTTCAACTTGGTATTCGTAATTTTAAACAAAGAAATTCTCAATTTAAGAGCACAAATGGTCCCTTTTGAGCGCTATCCCTAGGTCTTGCATCATTAAGGCGTCAATTACGTGTAGTTCTGAATAGCCTGTGTATCTTCAGCGTCTGTGCATTTACCTTTGAGTTCTCATTGTAATACATGCAATTTCAAAGTTTCTGATTTGATGTTTATTTGTCAGTGATGTAGAAAATTATAAGCCAGCTTAATGTTTATTACTCTTTGTAATTTCGTACAATAGCAACAACCAGCATTATCAGAACATCAACAGGTAAGGTAAGCTTTCAATATTTGGCTTGCGTTTTGTGGTGCTTTATGTGTGTTAGCTTGTCGCTGCTGAATAACTGACATTTCGCCAGTTGGTCAATACCCTTTAACTCAATTTTAACGGATTAACTTGAAAACCTCCCCCAAGCAGCCGTCGACAATAAGGCCGAGCGATCTCTGCACTGGCTTAATGTCAATTGTCATCTTTTGCTCCATGTGAAGAGGGTAGTTAAAACCTGCGGTTTTATTATTCAGTGAGTTAGCTTACGCAATATGTATTTTCGTAGTCATGCGTTATCTTGTGTTACATAGACAGTATTCTTGATGAAAAGAGGTATGCATATGCACACATTAGTAACATGTAGTTTTATAGTAACTTTAAGCAGGACAAGTCTTTTGGGGCTTATATAAATAAATAAATTTCAGTCAATGCGATTTCGTTTTCAACGTCTTTTTCTATGAGAGAGATGTATAGGTTGCTCCTTCAACTCGCCATTGCACATTACATTTTTTATAAGCTTGTTGCTTTGTAACATAGTATTAAGCTGTTTCTCATTGTTAAATCTTTTTTTTCCAATAAACTATTACAAAGACATTATTTAAGAACCGTTGCAATGAAGTACAGAATTCAATAACGATACACCCAATGAACGCCGTTACCGCTTTTCAAAAGTCACATAATCTTGTAACTTAATAAAGGCGCATTGATTATCTAACAATGTTTTGGCATAATAACAACAAGTAATTGCTTTCATTTTGCTTCGTTCATACACCTGTTTTGTAATTGGTTCTTATCACGACTGTACTATTAAGCTTTGCTATTCTTACAAATGTATGCTTTCATACTGCTTTCCATGCCATCCACCTTCCCGGTGTCTGATAAATGCATGCATTATTTCCTTGGCAACGTGTTACCACAGCACCACAACATGCATTGGTTAAATAGAGTATCGTCTTTAAAACGTTCTGTTATTCATATCACTTGCAAACGTTTCGTACTATCGTTTATATTCACGTCGTAACTTTATACACAAATATAATAATATTTATTGAACGATCACCGTCACATTCGAGCGTATAATACGATTTAAGCAGTTTATATACCAGTAATTCAATTGAGGGTTTGATGCAATAAAATCTGGTTATGGATTCACAATCTTACAAGCAAATTATGAACAGAACTACATTAGATTTTCCAAATCGAATGGCAAGCAGCTTCCAAATCCTACAGAGGTGTCCATTTCTGCTCCGCATTATGTTAATATGCAAAGGGCAAGAACTGTTTAGGACTCTCATGTTTCATGTTTCAATATTAGCTGATTTTCACGTGTATTGAAATTCCTGACGGTCTACCTCACATTATGGCTTTTAAAACATTGCCAAATGAACCGACACTACCGAATCCATTATCCATATCCCAATCATAAAAGCTGAACAATAAACATCAGTATTAAAATTATCATTTACCAAAACGCTGTATGAGCATGGAACATTTCTATTATAATTTGAATTTTATTAGCTTATTTTCTCTTGAAGATTGAACAGCTCGTTAAATAAAATATTTTTTATGATTATTATTTTCAAGTGATGACGTCAGGATGTGATGATGACAGTAATTGTGGAGTACTTATGCAGTCACTTCAAGGAACTGGTCAAGATATATGCACTATACAGAAACTGAAATATTTCTGTAATAGAACATGTTCATTATGTCCTGGGATGTCACATGCACCAGTATTTGCAGTAACTACAGGTTATTACTTATGTTGAAACCAATTTTATACTTAAAGCCCGATTTTGCCCAGCGGCTATTTTCAAAAATGAATTACTTGGGAACTTAACTGCAGAATGATGTATATGCAGTTTTGGGAGTCAAATTATGTTGTTTAGTAGTGACCCTGTCAAAATTATTAATACCGAGTAAATACAAGTTTCCAAAAAATATGTTCTGATGCTGGTAACACCTCATATATTGGTGATTCGTGTTTTTAGTTAAAGCAATCCCACAATGTGTTATTTTTAAAGTAGGCTATGAACATGAACATTATTAATTAGGTTTATTATGCCACAATCGTTGATGATGTGGTATATTGCTTTGCTTATGTCTGTTGGTAGGTATTTCAGTAATTGAATCCGTTCAATAACTCAAGAACGCCTTGTTCTGTGATCTTCAAACGTGACATGACAGTTTGTGAGTAACAATACATTGACCCCTAATAAATTTGAGGTGCAAAGATCATTGTTACGTTTATCCTTTCTGACTTTTGGTTGGCATGGGGGATTATATGCTTTACAAACACCCCTTGTTATCTAATTGCGTTTATACCTTTATCTCTTTTAGATGACCCTTGTGTGTCTATATCTTGTCATCATGGACGTTGTATTGATATTGGAACTAGTGCAAGGTGTCATTGTGACCATGGTTATATTGGACAGTTTTGTGACATACGTAAGTTGTAACGTAATGCTTAATTTGTGGGGAGCCATGTCATTGGGAAAAGGCGCGCGCGTCCGGATGGAGATGTCCTGGGTTCAAACCCCACCTGGACCACAGCTTAACTTCTCTGGGCAAGAATAACCCTCTTGCTCCACTTGTATATGGTGTGAATGGGTACATGTAAGGAAAGTATCTGTACATGTCCGATGTTCCTAGAAGTCAAAGATCTATTGGCACACCCATCAGGAGAGAAACAGTCTTCCAAGGGATACTCGAACGCAGGTTTCCACGGTGAAGTTAAAATGCTAACAAAAGTATTGTTAATGTGGTATTCAAATTTTGAAACAACTAGACATGCCGAATTCATTGTAGTGACAATAATGGTATATCTTATTGCAATATACGTACATAACATATGTACGTTTGTTTGAGTAAAGTGTCTCCTTGCTTTTTTTAAGATGACCCTTGTTCAGTTCAACCGTGTTCTCATGGCATATGTGTACCATTAGCAATGGGATCATTTCGATGTGTATGCCAGTCTGGATATATAGGCTTCCTTTGTGACACAGGTAAATGTATACTTTCGGTTTAATACTACTGGGCGGTATTCAATATTGATCTTACCTAATTAGAAAATAAGGCTAATTAATTATACCGTTTAATAATAGTAAGAGTTTCATATGATGTGATATGATTGATTGTCCTTATTATGCTTCTGTCCTATTTCAAAGGATGTCTTATTAAAATAAATCATTATATCACTTGGTTGTGTTAGTTAAAGATTTCAGCAATAACCATTTACTATTCAAAGTTATTGTTAATATTCTTTCACAATACATCCATTATTTAGCAAAATCAAAAACTCCTGTTGATAAGTTTGTTACCTTAATTATTAACTTAGATTTTCCCACAGTATTTCTGCATTGCTATACATTGATCAGTTATCAATTCATGCACATGGCAGTAGGTATTGCATAAGCATAAATTATGTATTTAACAGTTGATCCCTGTCAGCCAAATCCTTGCACAAACGGAAATTGTTCACTGACCCGAGGTGTTGCCACTTGCACGTGTGATTCAGGATATACCGGCTATTTCTGTGATAGAAGTAAGTGAAATGTGTACTGTGTTTATCACATTGTTGTTTCATACTCGCAATTGACATTACGCCAGATAAGATATCGCTCAGCCATGTTTGTCAAATGTGTTTGGCAAAGGTTTGCAACTTAATTCATTGGGCCAGGTGATAATAAGTTAGTTAAAATTGATTTAAAGAATTTGGGCTGGCAACTGACGGAATGTCAATTGTAAAATGGTGTTTGGTTATACTGATCGTGCCAGTATAAACTATTCATTCCTTAAGTTAAGTGACCCCAAATGAAATTTGAATTGCAATTCTTCTGGATTTTGTTTGTGTGATTCAGTAGGCTAAAAAGTTGTGTATTATTTGACACCACATTATTGAGTAGTACTGTATTCATTTTTAAACAAGTATGCGAGTATTTCTTGCGATGAGGAACATACAGGTTGTTTTTTAACTGGACCCGATCTCCAGAAACGTCTCCATTTTGAAATAAATCTCATCTCAAATATAGCCATTTACGTTAGGATAATTTCCAAGAGAGGATGGACTCAGAATAAGCTTCAAAAACAGCAAATGCTATTCTTTGTTAATTTCATCAGTGTTTAATGAGTTTTAACTTCAGATATATTAGAAATTCAGACTCTGATTTAGGCGAAATCTCAATTTGAGATGAGATTTCTGCTTGAGATGCTTCGGGAGATCGGGGCCTGACCTGTTGAATTGTAAAAAAAGTTCTAACTAGATATCGCTGGTTTAGAATGAGAAGGTCGGAACCTTATAAGACTGATACATATTTAAATACAGCATCACATGGCATTTCATAGGAGCCTATTTACCTGACAATCGGAAATTGTCATTTTGACCAAACTGAAGTTGAAACACTCATACTTTATTTTCTGAAAATATCGACTTTGTATTTACGACCTTCACATTTTAAGCCAGCATATCGAGGTATGGCATAAAATTAAGAGTATATTTATGTACTTGTAGCTGATCCGTGTATATTCAATCCATGTTTAAATGGTAAGTGTGTCACTGACGCATCTGGCTCTGTGACTTGTCAATGTGATGCTGGATATTCTGGACTTCTATGTGACGCCGGTAAGAGTTATCAGTTATTCATGTAGAAACGCAGGAAACTGTATCGTTGATAACGAAAAAACCCAACAAAAAACATTTTTTTTTGGAAAACGTAATGTTTACAATTACAATTTCATGTATACAATGCTTTATTAACCTTAAATTGTATAATGTTCTGATGTTAGGACAACCAACTAATAGAGCTATTCATATGTCTTTGTGTATTTCTTATTTTATAATGTGACAGTGCGACATTGTCTGGCATTGTCTACATATCTACATACCTAAGACACATATCTAAGATTGTGTGACTGATCTGAATGACAGCGACGGAAATACACTCGGAGTTAGGACATACATGCAGATACAATTGCATTATCTAAATGCAGCCATTTAAGCAGGGGTTTCCTTCAGTATTTGTATAAGTTTGATTAAGCAAAACTTTTGTGGCTTCCGTAGCTCAGTTGTTGGCGCACTTGCCACCTTATACTGCGACCCGGCTCAAATCTGGGTAGAGGCACATTCCTGTCATATTTAGCAGAGAGTTGACAGGCAAATAAAGGCTATGCTCAGTATGTTGACCAAAGTCATTAAAATTTACACTTAAATAATTTGATATTGTTTTATTCGAATCAAGCCATTCGCAGGCACGCAATACTTAGTGTTTCTTATGCAATGCTTTGTTCTTTTTCAGGGCCTTGACATTATTGTATAACGGTAATATATGCGAATTATATGTTTCCAGCTTTGAAGTGAATAAACTATAAAAACATTTCTTTGAAGTGATTTTATTTCCTGAGATAGAACATTTAATACGATATATGTGAAGAGACAATGAAAATTCAGAACTGAAAAGAGGTAACTCTTATACAGTTTATACAATTTGTTTCGAGTACAGAGTGTTTCCCTTTGAGACTGGGCTACAAAATTATACCTTTCGATATATTCAATTTCAAGAAATTTTATTGGCATAAACATATATACATGTTTGTCGCCACAAATAGTTGGCGTTTTAAATATACAATTACAGAGAAATACATTTATAAGAAAAAAAGAAAAGTATGAATACTACTAAGTGCTAACATATAGTTATGTTCAATCACATACATGCACATGAATTATACTATACATAATTATTTACAACATAATATGACAATTGCATTGGTAAATTTTACAATCTGTTATAGTTTCATTATTTACAAGTAAATAGAAAGAGCCTTGTATCTAAACACAATAGACATATTGAACGGTAAACTAGACATGTGATTGTATGGTAAAACTGTTATGTTGGACATGAACGTTAGAATGTTATAGTATGAGGGTTGTGCTATTAACTCTCATTCTGAAAAGTTAAAAAAATTTTGACGACTAAAACTTCAAAAAGCCAAAAAGTTCGTGTTCTCATTCAGTTGTGCATTGTGTAATAATTATGATTATGTTTTTATCTGTGCTCGGATGTATAAGTTGAGAGGTGCATTCTTAGTCCGCAGTTGTATTATACCTTGGTGAAAGAGACCATTTCGAGGGGACATTGTTTTAAGGATGTCTTATCCACTAAGTCATAGATCTATTATACGATTGATATTATTAATTTTCGAGGGGTTTAATTTCATGGTTGAGATCACCCCCGAAATCTACGAAATTAAATCCCCCTCGAATATTAATGATTTTATAGTATTTGTAACGTAACTTTCATAATCGAAACCTGCGGAAAGAGAATTTTAAATTCGAATAATAAAACTTCTACATTCCTCCAACCAAATACCATTAATGATCTGCATTAAACGTTATTATATGATCATAAATAAGATCTGTTGCGTTCAGCAATAATGATCTGGCTCATGAAAATGCCAGTAACGTTACAACGTTCTCGTATTCCAGGAATTTAATTAATAAAATGATATTTGGTTGAAATGTTTTATGAATATAAAATTGATGATTATGTCATTAAAGGTCATTCCATTAAAGATGATAATGAAACATAGTTCTGAGAACTTTTTATACTGTTCTGATTACAGTCTTATTTTGATGGTCCCTTCAGCATTAAAGTAGGCGCTGGAATTGTCCTCATTATTTGAACTCCACTGCCTCCTCGACAACCTTGTAGTAGATCGTTCTTTTTGAAAGCGGTAGGTCAAATTAATTCTAATTTGCGTTTAACAACAGAAATGCATTACTTTACAACTAAAACATGGCCATTCTACGTAGAATACAAATGATCTCCTACATCATCAAAACATCTTTTAAAAACTGATATTAAATAAAATGGACACACACAAATTTTACATATGACCATGACCATGACCACGACCACGTTCAACCTCATAGCAATGGAAGTCAGCAATCTTTTTTCAAATCATATTTAGTGTTTAATTCGCTAAGACACAGTATTCGATTGCCAATGGTAAGTACGTGTATCCACACTCCTGGAAGTCAATGACTTTACAAACACGAAAGGGTCACTAGAATCTGCCTAATGAGGGAGACGTCAGTGAAGTCGCAAATTGGTACGGACAAATACTCTAATTGGTTTACCTCGAGGTTAATTCTCATCATAAGGAACAAGTTTCACTGTTACTAATGTCTCTAATTGTTAGTACATTTCTTGCGTGTTTTGTGATACAAAACCTACGAAATCCATGACTCGCCATTTCGTATGACGTACTTTCGAAACCAGATAAATATTTTTTAGTCTTATTCTTAACTTACTAGCCTGTTAACTTACGAAATCAAAATTCAATGTCATATTGGTCTAAGAACTCCGTTACATACAATAACTGAAGTAGCTAATGTACTGCATGTGTCAAGAGTAATTAGAATAATAAGTGCAGTCAAATAAGTTAACTAATGATTAAAATAGTAAACAACATAAAGGTTCATTTTCTCGTTTAGTAGTATGTTGGGCTTTGTGCCTGGTAACGGGGGTATGTATTTGTTCTTATGCAGATTGGTTGGAATGCAAAATGTAATGTGTACATGTTAATCAAATAATAGTGCGTCCACATGTAATGCATAAGCGCTGATAAGCCCATTAACATTCAAATGTAAATATTGTTGGTTTTCTGCTAGGGTATGTATTGCTATAGAAGAAACTGCAATGTGAATGCCCAGCTAACGTCATTGAACATTTTGAGAAATATACTCACTTCCCCATTTTCATTACAAAATATTTTTCCCAGTTGGATTTCAACCATCAACAAAACCGTATTATATAATCCCCTGTTGAGAATGAATAATGGATTTGCACTCAGTCACATTACAATATCACTCTGATAAAATTCATCCCACCAAAAAACCGTTATGAATAGGACTAGAAATAATATATATCATCGACAATCGTCATTTGCAAATCAGCATTAAGCCTGTTTAACCAATTGTCTGTTATACAGTTTTTCCTTTTTATCAGTTTGACGAAATCTGGGTTGTTTGAAATCGTGAAAGTACAAACCCACGCTATTATACAATGTTGATACGAGGATATCAAATACTGCTTACCTTAGGTCACATCGTGGTTGGATGAATGAACTAAATATGTTGTGATCGGTAAAGCATAATCCAAGTACAATATTGTGTTTAGTCTGTCTTTGTAATTATGGGCACCAGCCACCAGTGTTTTATTTTACGTTTGTAATAATCCAACGCATGCTGCTGATAATACATTTTATTTAATTCTAATGAAATGATTTTACCTCTTTTGGTATGAAGCATCAATGTCAATACAACAAAATACTGCAACACGTATTTAAGAGTCACCCAGATGGTCAATCATTCAATAGAGATAGTTATTCTTTCCACGATCTGTGCTCTTGGCATTATTCTGTTATGTCTCTCGTAATCGGTCAGTTAGTGAGAACATCACATAATCTAGAGACCAGTAATTATTGGTTGTCGAGTGAAAAACACGAAGCACATCTCGCTATTAATATTATAGCTGTGACAGACCGTTTCCCGACAGACATGGCAGAGCCATTTCATCGTAAATTACTATATATATAACGCTATGCGAGATGTACTACTGTACATGAGTTGACTATCTCATGCAAGACATTTTATTTTATACGGAGACAGGGGGAAGGGGCTTGGGGCTGAACTGATCGTTATTTTAGCCGAACCCTGAAAACTGAAATAAGTCGGATCTCAATCACTCGACACAATGCCGAACACTGAACGAGAATATAAAACAGTTAATTGTTTATTGAATGTTATACATGTACGTATAGATATCATTATAAATGAGGAAATCTAGGTATTAATCCCTTAAAAGATAACTGGTCACACATCGAAACGTGTTGTTCATTGGGCAACTAAAATTACGTACTTGCGTTTGCGTTGAAAAAATGTTTTAGCAATTGCTCTTGTTTTTGGTGATGCCTCGTTAAATGCACAAGCTAACTGTATTCCTCGCAACTTCTCGAGAACCCAAATGTATATTATTATCTTGAATTCAATCGCATGATGAAAAAGCAAGTACTATACAACCGGGAATATAGCAAATGTGTGGTATGCGGTGACGTGCGTAATTATCCTAGGAGATAAAGATGCGTGTCAAGTCTCCAATACTAATACAACTGATGATGATGTCCCATTACCTAATAAGTCTGATGGTTTCAACGTCACGGCATGGAAGGACAGTATTGTCATTGGAAATTTTAACGAATGACTGAACAGTAACATCGTTGTGGTATTCACGCTTTCGGTAAAATAACTGGTTTTGATTTAAATTAGTACATTGCTTTAATCTTGTTTGATTCGAACGGTTGATGTCCAAGCGATTCTATATCTATACCGGTCTTTGAAATCTTATAATTGATATGACCGTAAAACTTGAGGAGTTCTCCTAACAGTTTGTAAACCAATAACTTATATTTAAACATGACGTAATAATGCGTAAACGACACCAGTTAATATAGTATCAACATTATTGTATCAAATAAAGAACATCATGAATAATCTACGTTCCTTGTGGTCTATACTTGCAACTTGTTAGAATTATTCAATTGATACACCAGCATTATTAGGCCACACCAAATTAATATTTGGATCTACGGATTTTTTGGGGGGGAAATAGGGACGAGCGAGCGAAATATGAATATTTATTTTTTAAAAAGTCATAATTGGGAGCGAGCGAAGGAGCGAAATATTTTTATTTTATTTTTCTTTTAAAAATGCTCTTTTTGAAAGCAAGTGAATGAGCAAAAAAATGTCATATTCATTTCTGGTACAACCATTTTTAGGAAATAGTGACTATTACTACTGCTTTAAAAAGAAATGAAGTCAAATACATGATACTTACACATTTCTTGTTTTGTTGTGTATGACTTATGCTACCAGAGTACATGAGTTCATGGTAATTGTGAGCAGACATTATCACATACATATAAATTATATTGAACACATATGCACTGAGTGACAAGTTAGTGGTTAAAGATTCATACCAATTGAGCACCAAGCTAGTCAATGATCACCGGGTGCAGTTTTGTTCTTGTAGTGATACATCATGCTCAGACGGCGGTTTACGTAGCACTGTAAGTAGCACACCAAGGCAAAATGCTATGTAAGGTAACACCGTCATAGTACCAAGCTCACTTCCCTTCAGGATAATATACAAGGTCACCTATGGTAAAATGTTATGACGGTTGTTGCAAAATGCAGCATGTAATTTTACATAAGCTCAGCTTTGATCTATCCAGTTATAGATGGAGTTTTAGCAAAATATGTTTTAAATATCCAATTTTTGTAACTTTATAATTAAATCAGGACTTTCTCTATGCACAGTATTTAAAATCCCTGATGAAATTATGTAAGATAAATTAAAGAACACTTATTAATAGGTGCGTTTCGTGTCCGGGACGCACACAACTGTTAATAGCACATACCATGGACAAACGAGACGTCACTGTCGCGAAAATGGGTGACAATTCATTATTTCGTCGGTATTACGGTATACTAGTAATAATAATGAATATAAACATAACAAGGTACGCTTGTTATTGCATTTCACAATCGCAAATCTTCCCTTTTTACTAAGTGTATACACTTACGCGTGTTATTTGTATAGGGTAGAACATTCACAGAAATCATTTCATCAGACGCTTGAGTGCGCTTGAGTGATCACAGTCGGGGCACCTCGGACAATTCTAAGACAAAACACGGATTCATCACGGAAAGACCTGAGACTGAAGATGATGCTAATATAACATTCTAAGTATAAACATGAATCAAGACTTAGTATAAAACGAGTACAGTATGAAAACGTACCATGAAAGGGAAAAATACACATATTTGCATATAACTCTTGACAATAATGCATATACATTTCTAACCAACTGCATGGTCAAATAATGTTCTATAAATGACATTCGTTTACCGAACTGCAAACACCCGGTCCTTTAGTTGAAGGAGAATCTTTCATCCAGTACTGTAGCTATCAATTTTAAAGCTTTGGCTATATTTTCTTGCGCTTCAGCTGACCTAGTTAGCACTTCCAACTTTCTTTCCTCCAGCTCCAGGGATGGCGATGCTGTTGGTAGTCTGGTCGTGGTTGAAGGCATAACTGTAGTCAGGGGTGCTGAATCTGAAATATTCAATATTATTTACGTTTACATCAAATGGTGTTCTCTTTCTGTTGAGTAAACAGTAAAACTACAGGCCTAAAATCATATCACAAAAAACCCCAGATTCTTACATTCCGCAATTTTCACTCATTCATTAGATAAAATATTTACTATATTGAATGGATGAAACTTTGGGGAAGTAAAACCCGTAGTTTGTGATACAATTTATAGGGCCTGTGGTAAAACATGTTCAGTTGTTTAGTCCACATAGAAGCGCACGGGCCGGCAGACTTATGAATTTGGCATTTACAAGCCTGCTTAAGAGACTGAATTAAAACACCTGAAATGTACCAAAACATGCATCGACGAGTTTTTATCTCATATTGTCCTTTATCGTTTTGGATATTAGTTCAACCGGTTTCGGACAAAAACTGCGACCCTGTGTTACAAAGTAAGTAACATAGGCAATGCTCATTCTAGGCTTGAGCGTCGAACATATCTCGTGAAAATCGGTCAAATAATCAATTACGGTAAATTTTAACTTTTGTTGGCAGCTTTTTACTTGCTGATGTAGAGGTCACGTGTTATGTCAACACTGATATATACTTACGTATGCATGTATCTACAGAGTATCGTAATATAATAAAATAACTTATTGAATGGTTTTATACAATTCCAAAGAGGTCAATTATGTGATGAAATATGTGCAATTATTGTAATCATGTTATACCGTCCGACAGACGTCAAATAAGGATACAATATGTATTATTTATGAATACAGAATACAGAACCATTTCATAGACTTCAAATATAGCTTGACCAGATTTAGAAGGCACTCCTGACATATTCCGTGCATATTTCGGACAAAGTCGGTGCAAAAAAACACATATTTCCGATAAGTACGGACTACGCTTACGGAAAATAATACACGCTTCCGAAGTTTAATGAGTGCCTACTAAATCTGGTCAAGCTATATGTGATGAAATATTTACTATTTATGTATCAGTTTTATACCATTACACATACGTCAAATATGTTATGAAATATGTATTACCAAGCACTGTTAGACATATTTGTTTGATCTGTACAGGTCTTGTGTTAATTTGACACATATATTCTCCCGTGTCATTCATCTGAACATTCATGATTTGTAGGTTCCATTCTGCGACAGATGGACGCTCTATATTTATACGATCATCATCAAGAAATCTAATCTCGTCTTTCGTTATCAAAGTTATACGTGGATTCAGCCAAATCAACTGAAAATCCAATGAAAGAAATTATAGTAAACGAGGTCCATTCAATATATAATACGAACTAACGAATTGTTTTTTACATAAACTATCAATTCATTAAAACATAGGCTAGCCATAAACATGCAATGCAACCTGTGTGTGTTCAATGATCGGCGCCAATTATTTCGACATGCCTTCTATCACCGTTGCTCGGCAACTACACACACACCCTACTAACTACATGTACTTTGATCACGTCATATTATACAGGTACACGACAGAGTTAGTGTTAAAGTCCCTGTAAGTCTTGAACTGCCTTTTAAGCACTTAAGTTGATTCCCAAGTGTTGAAAACACCATAAGATGGAAGAAAGTGTAATAAAACATCCTGGTGTGTTTTTGAAAAAAACCAAACAATTTGTAAACAATAAATGCATGGTTTAAAGTCTAAGGATAGCATCTCTTGCAAAAGTAGTATTTTGCTCACCATACAATTTGCTAAATACGATTATTTGGTCTACTAGTTCGACATATATAGTTAACATTCTATCATCGAGTACTGTCCATTTGTTAGGAAACAGCCTAATGGTTCCATAATTCAATGTATGTAATGGATTATCGGAAAAAAGTTGTGGGAGCAATAACGTGGATATAAATATAAACCCGTTTATAGTGTTCCTGTGTATAATACTTATGCGATTTGTTAAGTAATCGCACATAATACATATGAGCCGTTCTCCAGGAAAACTGGGCTTAGTGACAAAATTGTGAAAATGTTGATAGTATATGGTTAGAAAGAAGAGACTCTTGTGAACAGTTTCTGAAAATGTGAACAAACTATTCGATAAACTAAAATATTATAGACTTTTAAACCAACCACTACTCCTACGTTTTGAGTGACGTCGCGAACGTCATTTTCTACGTTTTTGACGTAACGTCAACTTGCATTTCAAAGACTCAATATCTGATAATTTATTTACGTAAACTTTTAAAAGTGTGGCACAATTTAAAATCGAAATCTTATTTTGATAAAACATGTACATTTTTGACTGTTTGCTTACGGGGAAAAATAGCAAGTGTTTTTAGCCACTTAACCCTTGTTTTCCTTGATTTGAGTACATTTTGGAAAACGATAACCATAGCAACAACAAAAGTTATTTTATCACAATTTTAAAGAAATCTTAAAGCTAATGGATAGTACTATACTAACCAATTACTTAATTATGAAATCAAAGGAAACAAGTTTTTTCTTATTTTAGACAAGTCTTATTGCACAATTACAGTGCAATGTCATTTAGCCCGGTTTTCCTGGAGAACGGATCATATGCATATAATATGCATTGAAATATACTTGAATTTTATCACAACGTACAGGATGATTGGTGACACAAATTTCTTAAAGAGGCATTCCCTATAACTAGCATATTTTTCTCTACTATCACATTAAATGAGCTAAATGTACAAAGCAGTATCAATTGTCATAATTTGTGAGAAGAAAGTGTGCCTCTAATATGTCAAAAATATATTCAAATCACCAATAATAATACATCGCTTCCAGCGATTTATTATTATGTGGTCAAAGGGAAACAACTACTCTGGCTAGTTACAATGTACGGAAAATATTTTCTTTTCATTCTCGGTAATTCGTGGGAGTTTTGTGTTGAAAATTTAAGGAGTTAAAGCAATAATAATTCTCATTTTATGTATACATATTGGAAATCTGCATCATAATGGCTTCTTATAAGCATATTTGCATGAAACCTGAACTTGTCGGGTTGACCAAATTGAAGTTGTAATAGCTTATTTGTCCATAAGTAATGAGTAAAGTTCAGACGTTTTTTTCATGTTTTTATCAAAATATGGATTTTGTAATTACGACCCTCACAATCGAAGCCAGCGAAATATTGTTGATAATGGAAGAATGAGTGTATTTAGACTAAACTACTGTTACTGAACATCGTAATGACGATATAGTACTACGTACATTATATTGCCCCAGTGGAATATCCACCGCACATGGTAGTACAGCGATTTCACCTTCTTTTGCAGTAACACATGATGAACTCAATCTAAACTTTGGTGTTTGTGCATCTACCATCCCATGATCTAAGACTGAAATAGAAATAGAAGTATATATAGCTGGCTTAGATTGAGAAGGACGTAAGTACAGAATTTATATTTTGAGAAAATACGAAATAACTGTCAGGACATTACTTTTTAACTTTGGTAAAACAAACTGTTTACATATCTAATCAGTTTGGTCAAAATGACAAGTTATGATTTTCATAAAATGAGGCTCATTAGGAGCGCCTTGTGATGCATATTTGAAATATGTAGCAGTCTTATAAGGTCGTAAGTACTAAGGTCGTAAGTAGTAGTAAAGACCATCTCATTCTAAGCCAGCGAAATGTACATCACAGTGAATAAACAAGTCGACTTCCTCCGTAGCTCAGTGGTTAGTGCGCTTGCCGTCTAATCTGGCGACCCGGGTTCAAATCCGGGTGGAGGTACATATATATGCCTGCCATGTTTCAGTAGAAATAAAGCAAATAAAGGCTATGCTCGGCATAATTCATTAAAAAAAAAAAAAAAAAAAAAAAAAAGTCGACTTCCGTTTATCGCAATATGACACACACATTTAAATGTATAGAAAAAATGTATGCTAGTAAGACACATATAAATCGGAAATTGCATGTGTTTTCTCGCAATAAGTTGTATATGCTGAATGTACAATTACATGCACTTACCCTCTGTAGATGTCACCTGCTACCTTAAATACAATTATTCTATGCTTACAAAAGATGTATCTCTCGGCACTGATCAAGCAAATGGATGGGCAAGTATCTCGCCCTACATACAAACCCCATTAAAGTCACATGGGCACCTTTGACACATAACATTCATGAATGAGCCCACATTATTTAATGATCGATGATAACATAAACACACTTACCTGCTGACGTTAAGGCGAACTGCGCGATACAAATGTATATAAACATCATATTCATTTTGTGTGGAAATGCTTTTATACTTCCTCTATCTCAGAATGCTTTGTATAGAATGAAAACTTATCGAGATATATTTAATATGGTTAATGAGTGTTCCATGAAATTAGGTGCTATTATTATTGTCAAGTAGTGCTTAAGGACTGGCTCTTTAATTATCAACAATTATTGATGTGTGTTACAAACTACTTATGAATTGCACTCGTTGTAATTTTGACATGCGTAATAAAGTGCAACCGGAAACTAAATACAGTAAATGTAACTTTATGTAAGCTCATTGAATTAATGAACCAATGTTCATTCCAGCTCAAATTGAATGCATAAAAGTCGAAACTTTGTTTAAAGGTAATTGTAATATAGCCTAGCCAGGCGAGACATAACATAGCCAGACGAGAGTACAATACCATATATGGACAAACTGCGTCAAGGACATCATAGACTAATTATAACAAATTAAATACTGACAGCCGTATATGTAAACACCAGATATACTTGACAAATGATGGAGCTAGTGCGGTTTTAGTGGAACTTTACGACTAAATATGTTGGGGCACAACAGCTCGTGATGATGGCCAATTAATAATAGATAATGATGAGTAGAATGACGCAAACGTGACGACAGTCGGGAAGGCTTTATAAGCCAAGACAGCACGGAAGTCGTTAGTCCGGATTCTTACCAGGCCTCTTAAGACGTATACCGAATTAACGGGCTACTGATAACATATGTATTGTGGCTACTTAGTATGTTGTAGAATGTACCTGCTTTTGTAATAAGCTATTGTAAGACTTTGGGTGATTTGGTTAATAAATATCCGTAGAACTTAAACAAGTAACAGTACATCACTCAACTGTTGAATACCAGTACAGCACAACACTACATTATTCGCCTGTATCTTTTTTATTGTTTATACGATGGTCATTTGGTAAATAATAAAACTATCGCGCTGTCATAGGTGAATGATATAAAGGGACCTGTGTTTACTATTAATAATACATATCGCTGGCTTAGGAGAAGGTCGTAACTACAAAAATCAATTTTTTGAGAAAACAAGAAAAAGGTATGGTAAAACAAGCTTTTTAAACTTCAGTTTGGTCTACAGTTTATTTCGAAACATGTTACAAGCCACCGGCCCATACGCAACATATATACAGAAACTACATCTATTTTACTGTAATGTATTCGATAAAGAAATAACATTTATGGTTAAATTCATTCATGCAAATGTGCGTCTTTAAGCTGTTTTCATGGTAACGAGTGATAAACTCGAATATTTCAAAAGGAATTAGGTTATTGTGACGTTTAAATGGGATTACACTTTTACAACATTAAAGAAATGCACCTGCATACTTAGACACAGTGTGATCAACCTAGATATATCCTAACACATATTCAGTGGTTGTACAAAGGTACAGAATGGCAGAAAAGGCAACAGTCAACATAAACAAAGACGAATATATGAACGAAATGTACGCAACATGAAATGCCCGGTGAAAATCAAATCAATTTTAACTATTTAAGTTGATATTTATTACTATTATGTATAGTTTATATGTCAGACAAAACAGACATAGCTGCATTTTGATACTGTGTTATTTAGTTTAAAATGAATATCATAACGGTTCTGTATTCTTCGAATGATATCTGTGTAACATAAAATAAATACACACGTTCCACTAGCAATACGCATGAACAACCATAACTAGCGTAGATTTGACAATTAATCAAATGCTTAATTCCATTTCAGATTACGTAGAAGTATTGTACATAATAAGCTAGAAGCTAAGGAACAAATTGACATAAAACGCCTTATAATCGATGTCTTATTAGCTATATCTTGGGAATTTATGATGCTATATCAAATTGTTACGACTTTTGCAAGATATAGGTGACACTTTTAATGTCTAAATAACAGATTAAACATATACCGAGAGAAAATAAAACTTGCGTAATAAGCACTGCTTGCAGACGAAAAAGCAATTATCAGACTAGAATATTGTGTAAACATGGTTGCATGTATGAATCGTATTGAACTCATTTATGTATTTTGTTGTTCAGCTTTCGCAAGAATACTATAACAACAATTGAGCAATACCATTTGGTACGTATAACTGAAACGGTGGATGAAACGATCGCGGATTTGTTTGAGCAAGGGCCGTGGTATATCAAAGTGTTAACATAGTTCAAGCTTTAGGACTGGATATCAGGTGGCAGAAAAATCTTAATGGATAGCCGTATTATGACGATACAATGAGAAACGTGTTTTTATTACCAAGACCGCTTTTCACCGCAATACATGTCGTGATCATTTTAGATACGTGCAAATTTTAACTTATATCATTGTGTTTGGGTGTTTGACATAGTGTACTAGTCGTATGGTGTTTTGATTTGGTAAAGGTATTTTGTAAATCTGCACCACTGATATATCATACAATCACACATGCTCTCAAAGTGAAAACAGTCCACATGGTATAACGTTATCAATATAATCATACGTAGTCAGCAAAACAGTTAAGCCACACCTTATGAATATTGAAAAGCCGAAAGTTGCAGCCATCTAGATATGTTAACAAAGATATGCATGTTCAAATGCATCATAATCTTATATTTATAAGTACATCCTTGGTCTAAATGCTAGAGAATGGGTGCGTCTTGAAGCTCTAAGCAAATGAAACAATGATTCCTCGCTAAGTACATCAGTATAATCGCCATATTGCAATGGAGACTGATGTTAGACATAAATCTCGATATTTTCAAAAGTCTGTACTTTTACCAGATCATTCATTTACTAGTAGTTGTTAACTAATTCAATCAGAATCATATTCTGTTAACAGGGTGGATTTTTGTTGAATTAGCAGTCGGTAAGTAACGTTAAATAAATGGGAAAGCGCTGTTGAAGTTAATTCAATGTAGTTACACATGAGTTAAGATATTTACTTAAGAATGCAAGTAGTACACACCTATGCATATCAAGCGCTTGCGTAATAATAATATCATCAATACAAAAATGATTTGTAGCGTACAACTTAATACAAAATATGTTACGAGTATTACATTATTTAACCGATTTATGACGAATTGTTAAATATGGATGAAATTGGCGCGTCGATGAACACATACTTATATTATAGTTGTCTTAGAATAATATATCACTGGATCTGACGTTGCTGAACTACGAGTTACGTTTCCATATGCTGATCACAAAATTAATATCATCAATCAACAGTCCGAATTTCTGGTGTCCAGAGCTCAAACAATACTGATGGAATTATTTCTTATTGGGGGAAATTATCGGAGTACATTGCATTTTGGTTGAAGTACAATCAAATACGCATTTATACTAATGCATAGCCTATTGAACCTCTTATCTGCACCCAAGAGCGAAATGGCAAGTTGTTAAAGTGTGTTGCATTACAGTTGGATGCTAATCAAATGTATTTTTTCATTGCTAGACAGAAAAGATTAGAACCTCTACTCTTCGTTTCATCATCAAATGTAGACGCCTATATATTTTTAAAACTTACTGTTCAAGTGGCGTATTAAGTACTTTTAGTGCAATATCTATTTACCCATTACAATAGTTATAATGCCTTCGTTTCAGTTCATGATTATTTTGTTTTGATGGCTATGAATGCATGAATTTGTAATTCAAGCAGTTCTTTGGTTGTTTTGTATGGAATTCACGCCTCTAGTGGACCAATGACTTGAATGTGTCGATGTCTGGGGGTTGGCATGATTGTAAGCTTGATGATTGCAATAACCTTGAACGTGTGACATTGATGCAAAATATGCACCGGAATTGAAGGCTAGAGTTCGATGCAGGGACGCAACATAATCGTAAAAAAAAACATTTAAATATCCTGTGATTAATATAATACCAGGATTACGCAGATTGTCGAGTATGCAGTTTTTCACTATTCCTCTTCATGTTATCATGTTATGAGTTGTTCCTTTTGAGTTTTTAGGACTGAGGTATTTCTGATGAGTGATACTGCCCCTGAACAATTTGAATACAGGTGACTGAAATGTTGTCGATTGTGTGTAGACATGTAGTTTAAATATTTGTATTTACAAGATATATACCACATGCTTCTTCATATGTTAACATACACTACGGACTTAATTGTAAGACACATTTCGTTTATTCTTGGAATGCATCTGTTTATGTTTTAAGTCATCAAATCTGTCACTTATAGCAGGAAAAGTATGTAAAACTTTGAATTGCGCCATAAAATCTCAGATATAGCTACATTGTAATATGAGATCGATTGCAACCAGTTTATGGATGACCTTGTTCTCCTGTATAACACCTTTAAATTCTGACTAATGGTGTGAATAACTTCTACCTATTCTGCAAAGGATATATTCATTTGATTCAAGGTTATATTTGCTTATGTGCATTGCTAGTAAAAACACTAACGATTGTGATGTTTGTAGACGTTTTAGAATCGGGATGTAGTGACGACCTAGACGGGAACATAAATAAATACAATTACTGACAAACATCATTTTATCCCATGTTTCTTACGTTAACAATATGTCATCGGCATGGCAGAAAATATCGTACTTGGAGACTTGCAGCTAATTTAAATGTTTCACTAAGCACACTGTGTCAGTACCAATTTATATGGCTTAGTTCAGGATGGTAATAATATCAAAACGTAAACGACGTGTTCTTACATGTTATTGGCAATCATGGTAAAGAACAATATAATAAGGGTGTGGCAGCAACCCGTAACAAATGCCAATTGTTTATCTAATCATTATGTCATGTTAACTCAACAATACATAACATAAACAACAGTTCGTTAGGTGCTTTTCTATAACATCGTTTAATATATTAGGTACCTTCGTACGGGTCTGTTGTTTATGGGGATATCTTTGAATGTATTGGCATACTCTATTGGAAACCAATTCAAAGTAGGATGTCGTTTCTGAGATATATTGTTTTTGTTAAGACCCATATTGAAGATTTGGCTACTGAATGTGTAGCTAGGTATAATATAATTGAGTCTTACTTACTTGTTAGAAGTTTTCTAGATATAAATTGTACGTATTGTGTTGATGAATAAAATATCCTTATATTGGGCCAACGGACAAGGACCCGCTTACCTTGAGTGTAAGTCTGGTATATCACTCAGAAATATAAGATTGATAAAACATTAGCCATTTTATAAGTCCATCATATATCGGATGAATGGTTTTTCAGATTTAAGTTGTAATATAAGTTTTCACGCCAGGAACATTTTCTGGTGGTTATAAAACTTTATGGAATGTACACTGACGGACTGTTCTATGGGTGGTTTATTCATTATTTTAGATAAACCATGAGTAGTGTTACCATTAAACATAATTTATTGTTATTGATATACATCAATAAAATTGGAAAACATGTTTAATTGCAGTTACCTGCAATATTATGAGGTAAATAGTTTATCAGGTTAATAATGATGAATGGTTTATCAGATGTATGATGCAATATCAAGTCCTATTACTAGATCCGGGCTAATGATTTCATTGCATAAACATGTTCCAAAGTTTATACACATAATATAAAAGTAACACTAAGTGCGACTATCTGAAAGTTATATGTATGGTTTAATCATCATTGCAGATACACTGGGAGCTGAGTAACCATACAAAATTATGTATGGTTCATAACCGATATCAATAAAAAAGGTAAACATGTTTGATTGCAGTAACATGAAATAGTATCTGGAAATGTACATGTGATCACTTTCCAATTGCTTATGGTCTTTCTAAAACATTGGTTTCCGCATTATTCAAACATCAGAATTCCATGTTTTTTCAAAAATTGACACAGTCTTGTTGAATTACTTGTGTGTACATTTTCTCGCTCGTTACCCATCATAATATTATAAAAGAATGTACACATATACGAAATTGCATGTTCACTTTTGAATTATGGACAATGTTTAATTGTAGGAAATCAAGCTGGTTTCACCGAGTCCAATCGTTCAGTGAGTGGAGCCGGCTGAGAAAGCATGTGGAGCCGGCTATTTGCCGATAGAATAACAAACAAAGGTAAGAAAATCGATTGTCATTTTTGCAATTAAACCTCTAGCCGATGGAGATATGGCCGAGAATGACCTCTTATAACTCCGTTTTCATATTATTATCTTGAATAGTATCAAATCCTCGTAGTTTCTTAGAACATTCGGGTCAAATGCGCTAGAAACAGCGATTTTTGCGTACGTTCAACATTAAACTGCTCTATCTCACTGAAAAAACACATTTTGGCCAAATGATTTTCCATGTATGCTTCAAATATATAACTCCACGTGTCCCATAACGTTTCACAGTTTCTGGGAAGAGTAGAAAGTCAGAAAATGGGGTTTTGCTAAAATCTTGAAATGAACGCATGTGCCGACTTTTTTGAGCGAAATATTTTTGAACGCGAGTGGAGACGGCCATTCAAGAAACACGAGTATTTTGGTGTTAAAATGTCTAAAACCGCCAGAAATTCATCTCATCTTCGTTATATCGCCACTGTCTACGATTTGTCAAACGTTTAACACACTCTTGTAATACAACCATTGCCGATGCCAACGTATGATTTAATTCATTTTTATTATCCCTATCAGATGGCTTACTCCACTTGGATTGTATATACATACATTTAAGTCGATTTTCAATGTTTTTGTTTTACACGGCTCTGGATAAAGCTTTCAATATGCTTATGAGTTTGATCACATACAGAGTTTGTAATATTTGTAATACTAAAGGGCAAGAGGACATTTTATTCCTTTTTATTTGTATGTTCTCCCGACAGTTCGACGTTGGGCGATTTATTGTATGGCGTCCATGTATTAAAACGCGTCAAACTGTGCCGAATAATTTGACGTAGTAAAGTCCTATACAACTGAACTATAAAGTTCTTAAGTTGGTCACAGCCAAGTACGACATTTGGATGACCCGACTTGTTACAAGCGAAAGTTGGGGACGCATTCAAACATTTCCAAGTAATGTATGGACAAATCGTTCATATTCTCATATTTGTTTTGCTTCATACATATAATAAGTGCATTTTTTCTCTTACAAATATGAGACCAAACACAGCTTTCGTTATACAAAAGACCAAAAAAGTACTTCACGAAGAAGAGATACCTTACACCGGAGAAATTGCCATCAACGAAAAGAAAGAGAATTTTCACTCCGATTTCTACTTCGATTTCCACTCCAATTTCCACTCCATTGAAATCTTATAACACTCGTCGATGTACACCGTCTTCCTAAAAATGTATCAAATCACCCTGTTTTGTGGCAACAAAATTACAGTCGCCCTGAAAGATCAGTTCAAAATCGCCTTACAGTCATTGGATGGACATAGAGGACCCGAGTTATGTGTCGCAAGAAGAAGTTGACCATTATTGTACTTTTAAATTAAAGTTAGAAGATTCTGGTTTATGGTCACATTTTAAAGTCTCCATTTATTTGGTCGTAAAACAATTGATTCCATTGGATAACATAGCCTTGTTGCTGTTTCTAGATACTGTCAATTTCTTTGGATGTAAAACAACAACTCAAATGACTTATTTCCCTGAAACAAAACGATTCTGGAAGTCAGGATACCGTCTGTTTCATGCCAAAGTTTTGTATTATATGGGTGGACCTAAAAATGTTGGCTTAGAAGAAGGGGAAAATAAACCAGGTTATATAGATCTGTTATCAGCAAACATAAACTTCGCCGTTCCTAGTGTAAATACCATAGAAAGGTTCGACATAACTGAAACTAATCTGCCTAAACGAATACCTACTGGTGTGATCGAGGCTATCCTGGAATCAATCGCCAAATCAATTCCTGACAAAAGATTCATGTTACGTGCTGATGCTAAAAAGGTAACCGCCGGAATCGACAAAGTAGGCGGGGACGTTGGTTTATTTGGATTTGAAGATGGTCAATCTTTAGAAGTTCGGCAAAGTCGGTTGTTAACAGAGATGAAGTCTTTGATGCAAATAGAAGAACTGTGCACACAGGTTTTCTCTACGATATCGCCAGACACGACATGCGAATTAAGAAATTAAGAATGATGATTGGTAGCAGAATTCCAGGAGCCAGATAACTGAAGACTAGACAGGAATTCGGTTTAAGCAAGTTCCTTAGTCCGGGTGGTGAGGATTGGCGAGAATCCAAGTATATAAATACAATAAGTGCCTTACATACTTCATCATACAGGCTTAACGAATTCTTTAAGTCATCGCTGTTTACCACACATAGATTGTGACAGGTAACTAGCTTAGTGTCAAAAACGCGATTTCCACTTAAGGAATACATTTTTTTTATCAAAGGTTGTCAAGCGAGTATGGTTTTCTTGAATCCCGACTATAAAGCAGATATTTTGGAACCAATATATATGTTACAGAGATCACCAATTTGGTTCGAAGTAAGAAAACTTGCAGCCGTTACTGGAAGTACTATCCACGATGCAATCGGGTTAAGAGGTGTGCAGTCGCAAAAGGAACATTTCGCTAAAAAAAGTCGGCACATGCGTTCATTTCAAGATTTTAGCAAAACCCCATTTTCTGACTTTCTACTCGTCCCAGAAACTGTGAAACGTTATGGGACACGTGGAGTTATATATTTGAAGCATACATGGGAAATCATTTGGCCAAAATGTGTTTTTTTCAGTGAGATAGAGCAGTTTAATGTTGAATGTACGCAAAAATCGCTGTTTCTAGCGCATTTGACCCGAATGTTCTAAGAAACTACGAGGATTTGATACTATTCAAGATAATAATATGAAAACGGAGTTATAAGAGGTCATCCTCGGCCATATCTCCATCGGCTAGATGTTTAATTGCAAAAATGACAATCGAGTTTCTTACCTTTGTTTGTTATTCTATCGGCAAATAGCCGGCTCCACATGCGTTCTCAGCCGGCTCCACTCACTGAACGATTGGACTCGGTGGGTTTGAGACTGATCGATTCAGCTTTGCACGCGTAGCATTAGTGCAATACGATACTTAATGTATTTTTATATAAACTTAAGTTTCAGCCGACAATCGAGTAGAAATATAGGAAATCTTTAAGCCACCAGACTACGAAATATCCCACAATCAGCTGTCAAAAATGTCAAACATTAAGCGAAGCATGGGACAAACTGTTCATTGCATTATGTCAAAGTAAAACTAGTTTTTAGGGGTAGAATATCTTTTATTTCATTGTACAGAAAATTACAAAAGTAGGGAAAACATTGATTCTATTGTTTTGATTATTTATTTTGAAATGGGGGTATTTGTTTGGTAACATACAATCCAACAGTAATAAAATTAATATGTAGAGATGAAGTGTATCCCACTAATAAAATGTAATGTTTTGACTACGTGGTCACCCATTGCACGCCGTTACGATTGGTATATCAATAATAAATTATGATCCAAATCATTGAATTTTGTGTCGTCCGTAGTTGAATGTTTAACAACTAGTTTTTCATTTTTCTATATAATTCATTGTACAGCGAACACAAGATATCCACAACGGTTATATAACGTTTTCAATGAAACGCTTACTGTAGATACAAAGAATAATAGGATTTCAAAAAGTCTTCAACAGAAGATGTGGTATTGAAAAGAATTGTTAATAAAAAAGTTTAATACTTTAAGACAGAAACGTCTTTTTTGTTACACGCTTGCTTGAATAAAAAATGTTAAAAAGTAAATTGTTTGAAATAATGCAACAATTGATACGACCAAACCAGACGAAGGCATCTGTCGGATCTGAGGGTGGGTATATTTAGAAAGTTACAAGTTTGTATAAGAGGTAATAATTAGGTTCGACATTGCAGTGTGGTCTATTTTGGTAATAATTATTACTGTCTGTTTCCTGGCGCATACTCTAGGGAAACGACACAAAAACAAATTGACAATTGAGATTGCCGAGATTATTTCTGATGTATACCCTGCAACACAATCTCCATAAATACCATTTCGTTAGTTGGTTTTACTAATCCCATGACATGCTGAACAATTAAAGACTCTTTTGCTGAATGTTTATTCAAGTCGGAGTGTGAATAATTATTTGAAAACTAATTTTGTTTTCCTTGTAGTGATATATAAAGATCTGGTGTCATCACCGAGATATATTTTGTAACGAGAGTACGCATGCAATTGAATACGCTGGGAGGAGCTTTGCACATGATTTTATCCACATTTATAATAGTATTCTTGCGATATAATTAAATGAATGCGAAAAAATCTAAAACAACATCAAACATTGTAACTATGGAAGTGTGCTACTTTATTTACAATACAATATAGACATGTGTACGAAATATACTTGAGCTATGAAGTACAAATGTAACCTTAGAGCAGCAGTGAGTTCATTAACGAAAACACTCGCCAACGTTCGCAAACAATACGTGAGTTCGCGTTAATGAACGATAAGTTCGCCACGAACATGTTAGCCAATCGCGAATGACCTTTATACATAGCTCGCCAAGCGTCGCCAAGCAAACATAGATGGCAGATAGATAAACATTTGATTTAATTTATTATAATCTTAGCGATTTAAAAATTAATTGTAGTTTGTATGTATTTTTGATTTGTGATACAGTGTGGATACCAAAGCCGAATAAATAGAACACCTAATTTTCCATCTACGGCTAAAACTCTAATAGAACATCGTTAGGCCATTACATCTCCGCTATCTTGAAATTGTTTGCGGCGAACGATAAAAATCGTTCAATAAGTAGTTCGCGTGACGAACTAATTCTCGCGGCGAACGTTTTCGTTAATGAACGTAAGGCAGATACTAATGCAAACCATTTTGATACTACCGGTGTCCTGTGTCAATGGTACACGCTAACAGTTATGCAAAGATGTATAGTGTGCCTCGGATAAGCTGATATTTACAAACATTGATTGGATAAGTCTACGTTGTCAAAATTGATTATTTAAATGAACACCTATGGTCGAATTTATACCGCAATAACACTGCACAATCGTTCACTCTTGCTATGTTTTCTGGCAGAGCAACATTTTAAATAAGGTTACAGTGCGGATATGCCTTGTTTGGTCGCTGACGTCATCGCGTTGGCATATGTTAGAGCTACATGTATCTAGAAATGTATAATGTTATTTTGTGCGGATAGTCGTCCTGCAGCGGGGCCTTGAGGAACTTGATCGGGTCTTGGCTGCGTTTCATTCGGTCTTATGTAATCACCGTTATTTTATAATTATTTTTGTAGAATTAGGTCATTTTGCATTTATTCGGCGGGAACTTTATAAAACCTGTCCACTTACATGTACCTACTGCAAACAATCTCTAAGCCTCTAGATTTATCAGGAAATATCAGATTTCTAGGAATCCATTCAAGGTTACGTGAATAAAACATCAACCAAAACATGCACCACACATTATGTTGACCTTACAAGAAAGTACCGCCTCTTGGTTAATACTAATTAGTGTTGTAATAAACATTTGTTCACTTATTTAGTGAGCTAACACCACGTAAGAATAAACACAGAAGTATTTTCCGAATGCACTTCATCACTTACTTTAAATTATTGATTAGTTTATTTCATAAGTAGTTTGTTCACAAATAAGACTTGAAAAATAAGAATACATTCTGCATCGTTACTTGGTAATAAGAACACTAGGCCACGGCATGTTTTCGCGCAACACATCTCAAAACAATTATATAATAATTGATCATTACTTAAACACCATTTCATTCTATGCAAAGCATTTTAAGATACAATACCTACTCGTTCGGATAAAAAAAAAATTTCCGTACAAAATGTATGTGCTCTTTATATACATGGCACCGCTTGCCTTATCATCAGCAAGTAAGTGTGTTTATTATATTCTAGGTCATTAATTAATGTGGGTTCGTGTAGGTTCGCTATGTGTCAAATGAAAACAGCATTTTTCTTGATCTGAACCCTATCCGATGATACTGTATTTCACTACTCGATGCATTTAGTAGAAAAGACAAACATATAGTTATACAAAATATGTTATTTTATTTCACATAATAAATCAAATCGGAATTATCCATAATTTTTCCTTGACGACAGGTCTAAAACTGTGACCACGCGATCAAAATATACGTTACTTTAGTATTTAGATTGATGACGTCATACATGTAACGCTGATACCAGAAAAAAACTAAACTAAAACCCCTAGATATTAATTTTGTATAAGAAAAATTACACGAAATGTACCAATGGGGTGATTATTCTCTGTTTGTAAATAAATGGAGATATAACATAACCCGCCCACTTTTTGAAAAATGGGGTGCTACATAGAATTTTGATATAAAAACTATGTTTGAGGTGAAAATCATTAAAAAAATACCCGACGAATGCAATTACATATACTGATCATTTTTTACTTACGGACATCAAGCGTTTACAACTTCTGTTTGGTCAACATGACACCTTCCGATTTTCATGAGAATCGGCTTATGGTGCATATCTCAAATTTGCATCAGTCATATAACTAGTAGTTACGACATTCTTATTCTAAGCCATCGATATGTTTAGTAAGCAATATCATCATTATCATGTGCCGTAACATCTATCAACAAAAACTACAGTTAGTACTGTACGAGAGGTGCCCCACTTATATTTGAACAGTGCTGAACATGACATATTTTCATGGAAATATGGTATAAATCAAATATCTCTTTTGTACTGTGTAAACATATGTTTTAGGTAATATTTACACTAACTGGTTGGTTTCTTTGAAAAATAGAATGAACCAAAAACAACATTTTTGTAGAGGGCGTGGTGTTTAGCGTTTTGAAGGTCAGCCACTGCCATAAAAACCCTTAAAAGTTGCTGGTTGAGGATGAATATTCCATTTTTGTGAAGAAAATATGCAATTTTTGTCACAGGAAGGATGTTTTGCGCTTTGTTGTTCTTTTTAACGAAATTACACAAAATATTAAAAACTGACAAAAAGTGATGATTCCTACCAAAATCTTAAACATTGGTTATTTAATAAGTAAGGCATATCCAAAAACCAAAACAGGGACTTCAGCGACGTTAAGAGTATCCATTGGAGCTTTCGATTTGTTCATTTAGAAATTTATACATGCCAGACTTGGGATATAATCGGTGTTTACATGCTCAATACCACAAAAACAACATAAGGGAGACAAATGTCTTTAACGCTGTGTATGCTTCAACGGAACCGTACATGCCACAACTTTGTCACCTCTGTAGAGGCAATGCTTTATCGTTGAGAAATATACCATTAACGGACAGCCTACTGTATGATAAATGTTGATTAGGCTACCCATAAGTTGACATTTGTTAAGCTTCACATGTTTCCGAACGTTTGCATAACGTATGCTATTGTTTGCTATACTGGCTTAACGGAACGCATATTTAATCCTAAAAAGTCTAAGGTGAATGCACATTGCTGTGTACATTAGATTCCAAACCATATTTAGTCAAAATGTTTGCAAAACAACTTTCCTGGAGACCATATGGGGAGCATGGTGTTTTGTCAACACGGAGCTTCAACTTCCTCCACAAAAACACCATTCTGTACCTTAAGAACACACATTTGAAGCATATTACGCAAGCTTAGTAAAGGCCAAATTCTAATGAACATATACCCACAAACCCTTTAGTCTATGGAATATTGCTGCGTTTATTCCAGTCGGGAAATGCAAACAGCATCGATCGGATTATTTGGTCTTCAAAAAGCCAAACACTATACCCCCTACAAAATTGTAGATTTGAGAGCAAACTAAGAAATAAGGTAATACTCAATAGCTGTATGTGTTTCATAATAAGTTATTTTGCACGATGATATAGAAATATTATGATTATATACAATAAGCATCGAACTATTTGATATTCAATACTGTTCAAATATAAGTGGGGCACCTCTCGTACTAGGGGTCCATCAACAGTAGTCCACCATGTGTATGTATTATTTTAAGATCTAAATCACCAATAATCAAACATTTAGAGTAAATGATCGAAGATAAAACACAAAACTATTTTAAGAATACATACTCGTTATACTTGTGCTCTATGTAAAAAATGATTTCCCCTGCTGTCGTAGGGAAGATTTAGAAAGTGAATCTTTGGAAATACTGTGGGTTGAAATTCACCCTGTTAAACAAAAATCTTTTATTGTAGGATATGTGTACAGACCACCCTCAGTTTTAAATTCTTGGTACTTGGATTATGAACAAATTCTTGATAAAATTGCCTGTGAAAACAAAGAAACAATAATAATGGGAGACTTTAATATAAATTTGCTTGTCAAATCTACCATTGTAGACAAGTGGATGGCTTTAAACGATTTATTCAATTTACATCAAACTGTCGAATGTCCCACTCGAACTACACATTCTACATCTACTTTAATTGATCATGTTTATACCAATGTTCCTAGTTATATCAAGAATGTAAATGTTCCGAATATTTCATTAAGTGACCACTATCCAGTGTGTTTCACGAGAAAAACCTCCACTTCATCTGATGGTCCAATGCACAAATTAATAACTTACCGGGATGTTAAAAAGTTCAATCAAGAATCATTTTTACAAGAATTGCTGCATCAGCCATGGAGTACACTTTCTATTTATGATGACCCTAATGATGCTCTAGATTACTTTATAAAACTATTTTTGTCAGCTCTTGATGAACATGCACCCATAAAATCAAAACGGGTTAAACATACAAATCAACCTGAATGGTACACCCATGAAATACACTCAGAAATAAAACAAAGAGATCATTACAAGTTTTTTGGAGATAAGTTCAACTATAATAGGCAAAGAAATAATGTGAGATGGAAGATAAGGAATGCTTAAAAGTCATATTTCTCGGACACCATCAATAACAACCATAAAAAAGATTCAACTACATTGTGGAAAAACTTAAAATGCCTATCAGGAGAAACTTCCAAAACTCAAACAAATTTTATAAATGACAATCAGGGCAACCCAATCTTAGATCATAAACAAACTGCTGATGCATTTAATGATTTCTTCATAAATATATTCCAGTCATTTCCTAATAACGGCAATACACAAATAGGAGAAAGTTCTGAGGCGAACATAGCTAGCCCCATGTTTGAAATCCCTTTGTTGAATGAGAAGTATGTTGAAAAACAGCTCAAGACTCTTGATCCAGCAAAATCTGCTGGTTTAGATGGACTAAGTCCTAAATTTCTGAAAATGTCGGCAGAAATAATATCCAAGCCTATAACATGTATACTCAATTTAAGTATTTCTGAAAATATATTTCCTGATCAGTTCAAAATAGCTAAAGTAACACCCATCCACAAAAAAGGATCAAAATGTGACAAAAACAATTATAGACCAATCTCTGTACTTCCTATCTTGTCAAAAATTATTGAGCGTCATATCTCTGACCATTTAAAAACATTCCTTGAGGAACACCACCTACTATATGAAAACCAATCAGGATTTAGAGCTGATCACTCCTGTGAAACAGCTTTAACCTCGATTGTTGACAGATGGATACATTCCATTAATGAACATAAATTTGTTGGAACAGTCTTTCTGGACTTGTCGAAGGCATTTGATTTAGTACATCACTCAACACTTCTAAACAAATTAAAAGCATTCAATTTCAGTCCAGCATCACTCCAATGGTTCAAATCATACTTGACAAACAGACATCAAAAGGTTTGTGTGTCTGGGAAACTCTCAGAAGCAGGTCATATTACATCAGGCGTCCCACAAGGCTCCGTCCTTGGACCTATACTATTCATATTGTATATCAATGATATGCCTGCAGAACTAACAAATGTATTTACAGATATGTTTGCAGATGACACTACTCTAACAGCCATTGGTAAATCTTATGAAGAAGTTCAAACTAACCTTCAAAATAATATAGATAAAGTATATTCATGGTGTCAAAACAATTCAATGGCACTGAATGCCAAAAAAACAAAAGCAATGACAATTAGTGCTACAACCAAAACTCAATCAAATCAAGGTATCTCTCTACATTTAGCACAAGATCAAATTGACTTGTCTGATTCAGAGCGCCTTCTAGGAGTTCAAGTTGATAAAAACCTGAACTGGAAAAGTCAAGTGAACTTGGTAATAAAAAAATGCAATTCAAAACTGTATCTTCTTCAAAGAATTAAACACTACATAAACATACCAATCAGGAAGTTGTTCTACAATGCATATATACTCCCCCATTTAGATTACTGCTGTTCTATATGGGGAAATTGTAGCAATAGTCAACTCGAAAGTCTAATAAGGTTTCAAAAGCGAGCAGCCAGAGTGATTCTTGACAAGGACTTTGATACTCCCTCAGAAGAACTATTTGCTACTCTAAATTGGATGACTTTCTCTGAACGACTTAAATACAAAAAATCTATTATTGTATACAAATCATTGAATGGCATTTGCCCAGCATATCTCAAAGATAAATTTCAGAAAATTCATGAGGTTCAAACTCGCACCTTAAGATCTTCAAATTATAAACAAAATCTCTATGTACTGAAACCGAATCTAGAATTCACCCGAAAATCACTCGATTACTCTGGCCCCATGGTTTGGAATACCTTACCTGAAGAGATACGCACAGCAGAAAATTTAAACACTTTCAAAACCAAATATATTACCTTTTGGAAAAATCAATATATGTAAAAAGACAATGAGTTGATACATTTGTATCTGATATTGCAAATCTGTATTTTAAAGAGGCATTCCCTATAACTTGAATAGTTTCTCTACTTTCACATTAAATGCGCTAAATGTACAAATCACAATCAATTATTATAATGTGTCAGAAGAAAGTGAGCGCAAATATGTCTCTATAATGTCAAAATATATTTTAATCACCAATAATAATTTATCGCTTCCAGCGATTTATTATTATGTGGTCAAAGGGAAACAACTCGGAACTATTTTGGCTAGTTACAGCAATATGTTTTTACTCTCTCCTCGGTAATCAGTGGGAGCTTTTTGTTGAAAATTTGAGAAGTCTAAGCAATAATGATTCTCATTTAATGTATAGTATTCCTGAATCGATTTAAAAGAGCGGAGTTGTAGGAAACGCCTCTTTAAGATGACATTACTATTATATATTGCACTATTATATTACTTATTATTGAATTGTTTAGTTTTTTTTTCCTTTTGCCATTTTTAATGTGACTGTTGTTGTATATATTATGTAAATGTGTTGAATTTCAGAGGCTCGTAGGGAAGATTGGGCAAATGCCTAACTACGTTGCCTCTATAAATAAAGTCTTTATTATTATTATTATTATTATTATTATTATACTGACCAGGATACTATAGACCCTTTTCACCGTTACTAAAAATAGCCCTATGCATATCATTATCTTGACCACATGTTGAGCTGGAGGCAAAACATTGACTGATAAGCCATAGAGAAGATCTATATTTTGTGTTAATTATTTGCGTTTAATGGCAGATTTAATTGATTTTGAGGCTTTTAAACATGTTGATCATTCTGATTACGCGAGGAATTACCTTCTAATGATTTAACAGGGTATTTGGATAAACTGTTAGTTGAATATGGGACTTTACCTGACCCCTTCAATTTAAACTTTGGCCATATGTGTCATACTTCGACATCTGTCATTACTTTGCATAAAGTGCAAGTTTAACTATTCCAAGTCTGACATGAAGTGTCATAAGTCACTAGATGGGTACCAATACTTGTTTATGTGGACATGTACAACGGGTCATGTTCAAAGTCCCAAAGTTGAGCGACATGGTGTTACTCAAAGCATATGTGTTCCGAGCCAGCGACAGGGACCCAACCCTAAAAATCCACAATCGTTCAGCAATTCATCACCTGGTATAAGGTTAAACAGGTACCCGGATTCTAGGGTGATCTGTTTATCTGACACCCGTCCTCCCCAACCCTGGGAAATGTACTTTACTGACCCAGAAGGAGATATAGATATTAAGTATTTACTTGTATTGTTCTGTTTATAATTGCTTCATGTTTGAGCTCAAGCAGTAGGATTCACAAGCCGTTCAGTAGATATGTCAAAGCAGTCAATGCTAGATATAACTTTATTATATTCCGATTTGAAACACTCTGGAATGGTTAACCTAGCCACACCTCGATCAGGCCACACAATAGGGGAACTTAGCATTTGCACCATGTCATTCCATATCCTTGACATGCTTGCATCCGAAATCTCAAATTTATATGCCAGGTCCCTATTTATTTATTATTTATTATACCATATTTATATAGCCCTTTTTTTCATGTATACACACGTTCAAAAGTGCTGTACAGTCCTGACTAATACATGTTTAAAACAATATACAATGTACATAAAATAAACAAAAAAACATTTTTATCAACGCTATTTAGTCTCCCATCATATCGTATCATATTGCCGAAACGAAATGCAATATTAAACCAAGGAGACATGGTATATAGAAATACTTTGCTACAATAAGATAGTGGTGTACAACGATTTGATTATCTGTAGGGGTATTAACTGAATGTAAACCTCAACTAGGACAAGGATAACGTCAAGTACCATTACCACATGTCCTTAACCCTTAAAGGAATAGTGATACTTCCTTTAAAAGGGGGATGACTCACAGATGACATAAAGTTACTATCATCATATGAGTTACAAAGGTCGAAGAAATAACATACTTTCTTCCAGACCTTACCATAAAGGTCGAAGAAATAACATACTTTCTTCTAGACAAAACAAGTCTGATTTTAGTTAACACTTATAGTAAAGGCGCTATAGATTAAAACATTCTTTCTTTTTGATGCATGATTCAACTAGATTTAATATCCAACAGAACAAAATTGACGATATTACAATATGATCGTATAAATGAATACGTTTGCTTCAGATAGGCCTGGAAAGGTAAACCTTGAATATAGAATACAGTAGTCAATTAGTCCTGTGATCTAATCATTAATGAAGTATTATGCATGCATACTTAGAAACGTATAAAAAGGTAACACACTGATGTGGTCATATAATGAACCACTTGTACTATTGCACCGATGTGTTATATACTGATTGTATTATAGATAATTGACAGTGGCGATCTTAAGGAAGTGGTCATGTGTTTGTCTTTCGGAAAACCACATGCATGTAGATTATTATAATGAATTAACAGATAAAATCAAAGACAACCTGCTAATGTGGTAACTATTTTTAGCACAATACATTAGGTGATCTTAGGTAGGCATTTAATCAACAAAACATTTCAGGAAGCTTTTAAGTATGACTGTTTGCTAGTAGATCTAGGTTGTTTTAATAGAAAATGTGAATACTATATACTATGAGCACGGAATATAAAATAATAATTTAAAAATAAAAAGATTTGTGTAAATGCAGTATAAATGCAAACACACCTTCTATGAAATTCATATTAGATCTACAAGCACAAGAAGTATATGTCCATGAATTTTGCTCTGAATGAGTCGAGTCTTTATGAAGTCAGTTAATTTTTTTAAAACCATGCTTCTCTCCTCCACAACATATATTTAGGATTTCTATGCAAGACTACTCTATTTTCTTGATTCTGGCATGTTCGCACAACCACCAATGCAACAGCTAGGTACCATATTGTTGGAAATACTACCACATGTATACTGAATTTACTACGGGAGGCTTATCACCTGCGGATGCTTTCTGCCTCCACTAAATAATTCATGAGCTTATCAGTCAGGTGGAGATTTGGTGAAATGGGTCTATAGTGCTCCCATGATACATTCAGTTTACGCCACATATTTATCAAATTTGTATAATGTGATCACATAAAAAATTATGTGTTTACAGATAGAAACCGAGTATTGAGCTATGACTGCCCTTTTAGTAAAAGGCTTTATATATTTTATTGTTTATGGTCACGGTTCAGAGGTTCACGGTTCATATTATATTCATACTTGTCCATGCACTTATTCCTTCACAAACCATCCAGACAAACCGCATTACGTATTATTGGCTTTAGACACACCTCCTCAATTATCATCAATTTGATTTGATGTAGCCATAATATACTGAAAAAACATTTCGTTGATTTGAAAGAAAAGAACACTTCGATGGAACGTTAATTCGCGAATTTTGCATTTCTGGTATATTTTGTACTAAAAACATGGATACGAAAGTAAATAATTTTGCAGTAATGAAATAAACTTGCTTTCATTGATGTTTCAGTTGTTGTGGATGAACCCACGTATCACAGTGATAAGTGTAAATAATCGGATAGTACTTAATGATGATCGCATGAGAGTAGAGAGTCCATCTTCTATAGAATGATACCTACACATCTGGAACGTTCAGACGAACGTGCCACGGGGGAATATATGTGTCTTATTAACACAAAACCTGTGCGGATCAAACAAATAAGCCTAACAGTTCTTGGTAATACGTATTTAATAACATACTGGACGTCAGGGGGACTGTATAAAGCATTACATACATAATTATAGTATGATTATATATAGGCAATATTGCCTTGCAATAGACTCTTTTTATGTACATTTTTTCGTAGCATCAGTCTTTACGTGTACTGTCTCCATGTATACCGGAGACCTCAACGTTTTTTCTCATATGAGCGGAGAAGAACATACCATGAAGTAATTCCATATTTATGCAATTTTGAACAGTTTACGACAAGGATTGAATATATAGTATAATTATGAAATACTTAAAACAATAACGTCAAATAAAATTTGACGACATTCACGACGTCTAACAAAAGCTATAGACTATAGAACTAAAACAACTGTTACTCCCTCAAAATTCAACAACTCAATTTATTTCGTATTTTGTTTCACTAGCATTATTTGAAACAATGAACAATCTTAAACTTATTATTCTTGCCAAAACAGTAGGTTTTCATGGATTTATTATCGCCAAATAACATATTATTGTCGTGACAAGTGACTAAGAGTGCCTCTATGTGGACTACTTGACTGGGTCGGTATACAATATAATACAGTGTACAGTTTGTTTTACTGTTTAATACACCCAACGGAAAGAGAAAAACATTGATGAGAACGTAAATAATATTGAATATTTCAGATTCAGTTCCACTAACTACAGAAGCACCAATGCCATCAACATATACAGTCACTCCTTCAACCACAACCGGACTACCAACAGCATCCACAGCATCACCATCACTGGAGCTGGAGGAAAGAGAATTATAAGCGCTTACTAGGTCAACTGAAGCGCAAGAAAAATTAGCCAGTGCTCTAAAATTGATAGCTATCGCCCTGAGTTAAACAATTCCCTTACAACTTAACGCTGAACCAGTATTATACCAACCAGCAAAGAATGGAGCATACATTTACAACAGCATATTCATTATTTTGTCTCCAACATGAAATGTCATTTATTATTCTTACTGCCCTCCCCTATGCTGAAATACCATGTGTCCCACTTATGTTTGTTCTGATGATAACTCAAAAACTGTTTCACATATAAATTTAAAACTACATGTGCATAATGAGGGGAATTGCAATACCCAATATCCATAACTATTCATTGTATATGTGTAGAGTGATGACCCATTGTGATTGTTCATACTTAATTCTTGTCCAGGCCATAACTAATAAATAATATAACGTGTATTTAATTATAGAAATATATATGAGCTGTTGTCCTTGACAACCTGCTATTTTGTGACAAATATTTTGATTTTGAGAATTTTGGCAGAAGATGGAAGAAATATCTTAATAAAGCAAAATGCAAAAGAAATGTTGTTAATATTGTGAGTTTTAAGAAATTGACAGTCAAAATGCGTATCATTTTGCAGCGTAGTCGAAAACATGATTTGGACGTCATTTGACGTGACTATAAAATGAATTTCATAATTGCACCAGGCACAAAATAACAAGGGGAAAAGAAACTTGATCACACGATATGACATAATCTATATCTATCATGTCGGGTGAATATAAGCTTATAGTAGGTGGGGTGTATAACGGCCACTTTTACTGTCCGGTATAATTTATTTGTGTACTTTGGACTGTTTTTTATGGTTTCTGCACTAATCGATATTGTAACAACCATTGGTTAGGGTTATAAGCTGTTCAGTATCTGGGTGAAATCAGGGTTTAATATGGTTAGAAATAAAAACAATTACTGAAAAGAATCATTAAACGTTGTAAGTAACGGAACTTTGCGATATGTCTACGATGACATTGCGGAAAATAAGTATCGTACTTGAGACTTGTAGCCAATTCAAATGTTTAACAAAGCATAATATGTCAGTGCAAATTTACCTGGCTTTGCCAAGGATGGTAATTGTATCAGAACGTAAACGGTATGTTCTTACATGTAATTGACATTCATGGTTTGGAAAGGAACAATATAATGAGGGTGTGGCAGCAACTCGAAACAAATGCCAATTGCGTTTCTAATCATTATGTCATGTTAACCCACCAATACATAACATAGACATCGGTTCGTCAGGTGCTTTTTTATAGCATCGTTAAATATATTAGGTACATTCGTACCTGGCTATTTTGTGTATGGGAGTTATTGGTGGTTGAATTGCAATACAGTATTGGAATTCCATTCGACGTAGGATCTCGTCTCTGCGAATTATCGTTCTAGTTAGATTTGTTTGATATAAATTGTATATACGTATACACGGTATATTTCTAAGTTTATAATAGTACTGTGCCAGCGGACTGATACCACCTACCTCAAGCATGATGACTGAATATAACTCACAAATATCTGATTGTTAAAATACATATTGTGCTTCAATAGCATCGACAACACGATTTCGCTTTATATTTGTTAACAATCATTCTTTAATAAGGCCAGTATTTTTGCGGTAAATATTAACGGATTTATCAAGCACTACAGAGTCCAATTACAGATCCGGGTCAATGTTTTAATGGCAGAAACATATTCTAGAGGTTATAACACTTATTTAAACGTTACACTTTACGGACACCGTATGGAATAATCTAACTGTTCTATGCATGGTATTGTAATCATGTTAGCTATACCGTGAGTAGAGTAACAATCAGGGATGATGTATGGTTAACGACAGATATCAATTACATCGATATAAATATGTTTAGCACATACTATTATCTGAACATGTTTAAACACTATTGTATAATTGATTTGCTCAATACCAAACATCAAAATTCCAAAAATTTGGAAACAAAAATGAATGTTGACTGCATTACGTTTATGTTCTCTTTGTAGCACGTGATCCATCCTAATTTGATATAATTATGAACATAATTATGAGACTGCATGTTCACTTAAGCTTTTACGTACACTGCGATACTCCGGAAAAAATACAGCTAGTTTGTGACAGATCGATTCAGCTTTGAACACTGCGCATCAGTGCAATTTAGTAATTTGGTCCCAAAGTCAATTTCTTTCGATAGACATGTGTGAAAATATCCAAGCCATTAATGGAGCCACCAGTACCAAATAACCATTAAAAAGACAGCTGTCTCATAACAAGAAGAGATGCTGACACACTAATCATTGTCAAACGTCAAAGAAGTGCTCAACAGAGACCTGTCCACGACCTCCGGAATATATTACAACGTTCTATGATATTACTTTACACATTGCAGGTAAAACTGAATTACAACAAATCAACTTACACAATTATACAAGAACAATGAAATAAAGCGAACAGGGAAGGCAGTACGAAGTAGAAAAAGCTGTGCACAAAAGGCCTCTAACACGAAATGCTTGAATTAAACATATATTTGCTGCAACACAAGACGCGGCATTTTAAAGGTATTGTCAATAACTACACATCATGTAGAAACAATACGGTTGATAAGTTTTACACAAATAATTTGAACACAAAATTTAAACAGTAAATTAATCTACATGAAGCTATTTACTAATAGATACAGCATGACATGGGCATTGTCTGATCGTAAGGTGGGTATATTTAGAAACATACAAGTTTGTATTAGAGGTAATAATTAGGTTCGACATTTCAGTGTGGTCTATTTTGGTAATTGTCTATTTCCTGGGAAAACGGCACAACAACAAATTTACTTTAACGATTTTTTTAGATTATTTCTGATGTATAGTCTGCAAAACAATCCCTATAAATACCATTTCATTAGTTGGTTTTTCTAATCCCCTGTTATGCTGAGCAATAAAAGACTCTTTTGGTGAATGTTTACCCAAGTTAGAAGGAATATAATCATCAGCGAAATAATCTTGTTTTCCCTAAGGTGATATACTAAGATCTGGTGTCAATAACAGTAACAGTTTTTCTTTTTATACACGTACTAATGAACTTGAATATGCTGACATGAACTTTGCACATGCATCTAGGGTATGAATAACATTTGTTTTGTATCACTGGCTTAGAACGAGAAGATCAAGTACAATTACCTCTGGCATATTTTTCTGCCATGAAATCATTGACCCGGATCTAGTAATTGGACATGATATTGCAGCATACGTCTGATAAACCATTCATCTGATATTTGATGGCCTTATAAAATGGCTAATGTAAAGAAGAAAACGTGTTCAGGATTATACTATACACTTCGGAAAACACAAACGATGTTTAAACAATCATATATTTCTGAGTGGTATACAAGCCTTTCACTCAAGGTAAGCAGGAACTTGTCCGCTGGCCCAATATTAGAATATACTTATTCATCAGTACAATACATACTATCTATATCTAGCATACTTCTAACAAATAAGTAAGACACCATTCAATCAAATGAAGCTAGTCAATGTTATAGAAAAGAACCTGACGAACTGCTGTTGAATATTGTTGAACTAACATGACATTATGATTAGATAAGCAATTGGCATTTGTTTTGAGTCGCTGCCACACCCTCATTATATTGCTCCTGTCCATATCACGAATGCTAATAACATAAATGAATAAGCCATTTACGTTCTTATGCAATTACCATCCTTAGAAAAGCCATGTAAATTTGTCCCGACAAATAGTGTTTATTGAACCATTTGGATTGGCTACAAATATTCATAGTACACTATTTTCTGCAATTCTACTGTTAGTTGTAGGCATAATGCAGACTTTTGTAACATGGATTTAATGATGTTTGTCAGTAATTGTATTTGTTCATGTTCCCGTTTAGACCATCACCATATCAAAATTCAAGAACGATTAAAACATTACCACAGTTAATTAATACTATCAAAGGACATAAGCAACTTGAATGAACTTGAACGAACGTAAGTTTCACCATGAATCAAACGCATTTAAACATTACTGTAACAGTATACGTACACGATATTCACATAAGTCAGGAGTTAAGGTGTTTAACAAGAAAACAAGTCATTACACGCGTTATAATCGATGCCATATCAGCAATTTCAAAGTATTTCCTGACATAGTTGACAACTTTGATGTCCTAATAATCATAACTTACCAGATTCGTTCCAAGAGGAAATAAATGGTGTGTACTGCTGCCTTACGAATAGATATTAAGGGTATATGTTGATATTGGAATAGTCATGTGAAATATAACTTGTTAGTATCATATGTTTATTTAGTGTTACAGTGCAATCAGCACAGTTTCAGTCACACTTAGATTTATAGTTATATTACAAAGCAGGGACAGCAGCACTCAGCATACCCAGCACAGTCCCAAAACCTCGAAATACACAACCAATAACATGGAAACAAAAAGTGACAAAAATGTGACACTTTATGGTTATTACAAACATCAAGGGTATAATCAGTCTACCCTCCAGGCATTAACACATACGTCGCCATTGGTCCAGTTGATACGTGTATACCATACATCCATTAAGTTGCTTGAAATACAACTTAATGTATTCATAGAAAACAAAACAAAAACATGATGAACTGAAACGAATATTTAATAATTATTGACACAGATTGTATCGGGTAAATAGATATTGCACTAAAAACGTAATACATCACTTACAACTAATCTGTTTTACGTTTGAAGATGGAACGACGAGTAGAGATTCTAATCTTTTCTGTCTAACAATGAAAAGTGCATTTGATTAGCATCCAACTGTAATGCAATACACAGTCTTGAACAACTTGACATTTCTCTCTTCGTGGCATATTATAGGTTGTACTATAAATGTGTATTTGATTGTACATCAACCACAATACAATGCAATCCACTCAAATAATTTCACACTGTAAGACAATAATTATGCCAATATTGTTTGAGCTCTTGTCGGCTCTGGACAACAGAAATTCGGAATGTTTCTAGATTATGATATTAATTTGCGATCAGCATATGGACCCGTCACTCGCAGTTCAGGAACATCAGGTCAAATGATAGAATATACTAGGGCTACTACAATATAACCTTGTATTTGCCAACGTGCCAATTCCTCCATGTAGAACCAGTCGTCATAAATTGTATGAAAATGTACAAATAGACTTTGTATTATGCTGTACGCTACCAGGCCTTTTTTAGTAATGCTGTTAATATTACGCAAGTACTTGATATACATAGGTGTATACTTCTTGCATTCTTTAGTAAATATCTTAAATTGGGTGTAACTACATTGATTTAACTCCAACAGCGATTTCTCATTTATTTACAATTACTTTATGACTTCAAATTCAACAAAAATCCACCCTGTTAACTGTATATGTTTCTGATTGAATAAGTAACAACTAAGTTAATGCTCTGGTAAAATTGCATATGTTTGAAAATATCTACATTCTGTTTATGTCTAACGTCAGTCTCCATTGCATAGCGACATGAATTTGTTTTAGTAGCTTAGTGCTTCAAGATGCACCGATTCGCTAGCATTAAGACGCAGCGAAACAAAGCATGGATGAACTAATCGATAATAGATTTCGATGCATTTGAAAATGCTTATCTTTGTTTAGATATCTAGATGGCTGCAACGTACGGCTTTCCAATATTCATAAGGTGTGGCTTAGCTGTTTTGCTGACTGCGTATGTTTATATTGATAACGTTATGGCATGTGAACTGTTTTCATTTTGAGAGCATGTGAGATTGCATGATATGTTAGTGGTGCTGATTGACCACCACAGCAACACACCATACGACTATTACATTATATAAAACACCCGATTACAATGGTACACGTTACAACTTGCAAATAGCCAAAATGTACACAGCACGACTATGGTAATAAGAACACATGGTCGATTCTTATTGTATTGCTCATAAGACAGCTATCCATTCGATTTGTCCCGACACTTAATCATTCAGTCCGAACGCTAGAACAATATTTACGACTTTGTATGCCGTGCCCATAACCCAAGCATGCAACCGTTTGAACCACCGATTTAGCTACTAGTATACCAAATGGGTATGCTCAATTGTTGGATTGTGTCACAGTTTCCTTGGAACTGATTTCAATTAAATTCGTACACATGCAACCGCGTTGAAACAATAGTATAGTTTGATTATTGCTTTTTCATCTGAAGACAGTATCACACAAGTTTTATTTTTTCTTTGGATCTGTCTCTGCAATTAAAACATAAAAAGTGTCACCTATATCTTAAACAAGTCTGTAAAACTTTAATATTGCATCGTTAATTTTCAAGATATCACTAATATTTCATCGATTATTATACGTTTTATGTCATTGTTCTCCTGTTTAGCACACTTAGCTTCTAGCTAATGATGTTAAAATTCTTCTAGGTAATCTGAAATGAAAATAAGCATTTGATTTAGTGTCAAATATACGTTAGTTTTTGTTGTTTATGTGCATTGCTAGTGGAATGTACGCAGTTATCTCATTTGTTATAAAGATATAATTCGAGTATACATAGGATAAAAATCTTTTCTAAACGCGGTTGTAGCTGTCTTAGTTATCTGTGTACGTCATGAAACGCATTGGTTTATTAATCAAACATACTAGTAATTATAAACTTAAATACTTAAGAAATAAAACTAATAGTACTAAAATAACCCTCATGTTAACCGGCAGTTCATGTTTCGTTTTTTTTTATTTCATGTTTATCTTTGTCTATAGATGCTAACTGCCGTCTTACCTGCTTTTCTGTACTTTCTGAACAACAACTAAAGATATGTTAGAATATCTATTTTATGTTGATCACACTGTGTCTATGTATACAGGTGTATTTCGTATATAATTCAACTCAACTGAAGTTTATTTGGAATACAAGGTCAACGGCCAAAAAACACACATTCTAAATTGATACATGTGAGTGACAAAATCATATTTTAAATAAAGCATTGTAATTTTAAAAAGTCAACATTTTAAGCAATGCATTTACATATATGATATAAATGGACATTTCTAATTTACACAAGCTAGAAACAAACCATTCGACATAAATATAATTTTGAGACATACACGTACAATGTTCTAGATAACATGTATTTTTAATTTAAATAATGTTAAAATGATATCTAATTTAAATTCACAATAACCTAATACCATTTGAATTATACATGTATCAGTTCATTAATCGTTACCATGAAACCAGTGGGAGCAGAAAGATGCACAGTTTGATAAATGAAATAAACCAGCATGTAATTAAATGACTGAATACATTGCAGTAAAATAGATGTAGTTTCTATGCCAATGTATTTATCTCTTGTTGATATGTGATCAATTACTGGCTATTTGAGAGTTTATTTTGTAGCATTGTTTGTTTACAGTTTCACCGAATGAAGACAGATTTAAATGTACATGTATTTCATCCTCTATGTTTTTCTTTTCTAATGTCTTTATACGTGTTTTATGTATTGACCGAATACTTCCAAGAGGTGTAAATTGTTTGAGATCTTTATTAGTTCTCGGTAGAGAAATGGAGCGTAAAACAAAACCTTGGAACTCTGGGTTAATGTCTTACATTGCATAAGCGTTGCATCACGTACTTTACTGCGCCATTTTGTTGAGTGCGTTATTTTGTTGCAACTGCTATTTACTACGTGCGGTAATGGATGAGTATCGGTGTATACGGAAATGTAACAAAACATGCTATGATAAGCTTTTTGTTTTATGCTGATCGACCACGATTATGAAATGATGTTTTTAATTTCAGGAAGATGAAAAGTCAAACAATGCAGAATGAAATAAAAAATATAGATCCCGTATTTAGGAAACTAATGGTAGGGGAATGAGTTTCTCTTCCCGGTCAATTATGATCGCGAAATGCATCTACTTTGAACCGCTTGGATTCATATAAAACAACACAGTCGTTAAACAATAATGCATGCTGCTAATAAAATGAATTATCGATCAATGTACGAGTACGGATTGTATGGACGCTGTAACAATGTATAACCAAATGGTTAATCATACATCAAATGATAATTTTAAGAAAACACATAAGGACACAGTTGCCGAGTTGCTAGGGCGTCCTCATTTGGAGTGGGGTGGAAGGTTAGAATCCCAACGGAAGCAGGGCTAGAGTTGATGCGGACGGCTGGTGAGACACCAGCTAGTTAAAGAATGGGTACCGTAGGACTATCTCTACCAGATGCCCGACAATACGAGAAGGGAGTCGGGAGGTTCTGTGTGCATGAAACATAGGTGTCTCATAAGTCAAATTGACTGGCCCTTTCAATAATAACCAAACCCTTTACGTTTACACGTAATATAATAATTTCAATAACACACACAAGTAAATTTAAGCATAAAGTGTATCGCCCTATTTATTTTCTATATAATTTTGTTTATTCTGTTATGCATATTGATTTCTTAAATTCATTCTATTTCCTATTTTATTTGTAAATCAAACATTGTGTTACATATTTCACCGGCTAACTGTAGTCTGTATTGAACTCTGATCAACTGCAATGCCTTAGCAAATGTCATGATATCGATCAGGATGAAGCGTTTGTGCATTTCGATTGACTATGCATTTTTTTATTTGAAATTTCATGTTTTTTCCCTCAATTTATGTTTGCATGTTAAGTGATTAATGCCACTCACAACGTAGCTGTTCTTGAGGTTAATGGTATTTTATTTTAATTTCCAAGTAATGCATGTTTGAAGATTCCGTTAAGCATACTTTTTCTCTTGACTTCATGAAATATCTAAAAATAACAGTTGTAGTACGCTCGTACATTGTGCTTGAGAAATAAAATGGCAGGCCATTCGGTCCTTCGATTGCGTACATAGTTATTATTTGAACTATGGCAGGCATATGAGTGTCTCCATCTGGATTTGAACCCGGGACGCTGGTTCATGCGACAAGCGAGCGAACTATTGATCTACGGAGTAATCATATCACGACAGTGTAATTACAACAACATCGGACAATCAACTCCAGGGCACAAGAACGGCACGACGAAGAACACACAAAGAAGAAAATAGTTGTGCATGCTTCTTATGTACACTTGAAAATTGCTCGAGGAACCTTCACTTTGACTATACTTGATATTGCTCACCAATGCTAAATTAGAAGAAATCTCGTTTTCAAATAACACTTAAGTTTCAATATCTAACATAACAAGAAAGCATTACAGTAGGTGTTAGAATACAATTGTAACTACTTAGTATAACAACATACACACGCAAACAAATTATGATTACCCGCACACTTTGATCATTTGGTTTTTCAATGACACAAATCTCACATAAAGCCTGACAAAAGATCTCAAGAAGCACCGAATGTGAAACACGGTTAACAGTCGTAAGTACAATGAGGGTATAAATAAAGTTGCACACGCAAACATGTCAAACATACCAGTAGTAATGAACACGATAGGAACAAGCAGTTATTAGACAGACGAAACTGTTGATCAATTTACCTTAAAAGAAATAACGGTAGAAAACGATTTCAAAACATGTGAATAGTCCTGAAAGTCCTGGTATTTCAGTTTACACACATTTTAGACATGTTGATATTTGCTTTTTATAGCGCCAAGTCGATATTTCGAGGATCAACATGGGGACAACTAATAATTTATGTTATATTATTATTGTCGATCACTTTTTTTAAAGAAGTGTTTCTCATTTATCTACGTAGACATTCCCTAATAGCGAATGGCCAGTTTCCGATCAATCTGAGGTCGAAACTTAATAACGTCAAATCGAATACTAATGTATCTAATCTAGTATCATGATTCAGCAAGAGCTTAAAATACATTCCTATTTTCACTCCGATAGCGATATGCAAAACCATTGCATGATAAAAAACGGATCTCTAAAACACAAACTAAGCCTTTCGCTTTTAAGGGAACATCACGCGGACGCACGTAATCGTCAGAGTAATATAATATAATTTCTCTGTTCAAGATATAAAAACGTTCGCGAAACAAACATTCATGAGCGGCTTTAAAGTGAAGTTGATCATTATTTCTTGCGACTAGGTCTATTGAGGGTATTATTTCATTGGAAGCTTTTAAGAAGGATTACTTTGTTCAAGTGAGCATTATATTCAGACAACATGCCTCTATAACCGCGATCAACAGAGGAACAAATGTACACAGAAAGCACTAAGACGCGTTAGTACTGTTACTAAGCGAATACAGTTACATTAATTGTTTTGTATGTAATTTATCAAACTTTAGTTCGAAGCAATAGAGCACACGATCGTGACAAGAATGAGAAAGGAAACACTTTTAAATTGGTTAGGCAATGAATAAGTTAACCCAGTACACATATAAAATGCTCAAACACTACGTAAAGACTAAATTTAAATGCTTATCTACGGAAATATCGAACTTACATGACATTTGGTTATATGATTGTAATATAAGCCGCTAGTTAACACATTCGTATTGATTTACCAAAATATCAATGTATAATGACATATACTCGCCAGTTAACAACATTATTTGCGTGGTTTAATCTTCCTCTGGGTGTCTCTGTATCTCTAAATAGGTTAAGTGTATAAAGTGTTCATACAAAAACATCTACCTTGCGAGCGGATGAAACCATCGTCCATTATGTCATGGGTTGTCAGCCTTATATTGACAACAACGATATTTCCGATACGTCTTAGAGTTAAACTGAGCATGTGCGCTGCCTTTCACGTGAACATAAAAATACTTGCCATTTCAGTTTGTTGACATTTTCCGCGATGTTTTCGGTACTGAAAAGATCGAGTTGTGAAAGTGACGAATAATTTCTGAGGCTGAAATCGGCAGGATTGGTAAATCTTGAAAGGTGTATTTTGAGTAAACAAGCCGGATATTTGTAAATATTTTACAGGGCTTTCATTAATTGATTTAGACATAAAAATGATACCAATTTGAATGCTATTTGAGACGCTTCAGTTCCAGGGCATGTCCCTTTAAGATATTGATTGATCCATAATAATACCACAATTGACACAACCCCACAATTCAAAGATACACACAACATTTTACTACTTTTTTGCAGTCGAAGGGAGGTTTTTTGATCGATTATTGTACACAAAGATCTCCCTTTGACCACAGACAATTGTGAAAGTCGTAATAGACATTGTATGAAATGTCAGATTTTAAGAAACCGCGCACTGGTCATAAAAACGCAAAATAAAAGAAAGTGTCCCATAAATTTTAATGTCGGTTGGGCTACGATTAAGCTCAAACAATTCCGTTAGGTTTGGTGTTAAAATTATTGCAGCATTACCTGTCTAGGTCAGCGGTATTGATCCTTGGCCTGTTGTTACGTGGTTCGTCATATACACGGTCCGTATGTTGGATATAATATAACTGTCTTATTATGATAGAGACATGTCAATTTTATCCGACACAAAGTATTTTAGTGAAACGTTAGCCTCTAGACTCTAGTGTACACGATTATGTTCATAATTATCATTTTTTGCCATTATACTGAGCGTTCATTGCTAACTGATTTGACTAACTATTTGTGTATTTCGTACCAGAGATATGTTGCAAGTAAATTGGAAGTGAACATTCATTCGCTAAATAGACATTTAACCATTTGCGATGGTGTGATCATTCAAGCGTGACGGACGCCAACGAAAATGTGTTCAACATGAACACTATCAGCACACCAATGGACAGTGTATCTATGTCAACGTATTTATTAGTGGTTTACAAAACATCTCGAAATCTTCATTTAATTAACGTGCAAAGTAGTGACTTAACTAATGCCGCTAGTTCCGTTTTTTTGTTATTTAATTCATAAATGCGCATAAATGTATACCAATAGGATGGGTTATGTGCGACACATGTACTCAAAAGTCTCATAAAGATAACATGTCTAATTGTGCATTCTTGGAATTTTGATGTTTGAATAATGAATAAATCAATGTTGTAGAAAGACCATTAGCAATCGGGAAGTTTCCACATGTACATATTCAGATAGTATTTAATCTTACCGCAATTAAACATATTTACTGATTACATATGTCATTTTTGAAGGTTACTCAACTGGCAGTGTATCTAAAATGATGCCTAAACCATACGTAGAACTGTCAGGTAGTCACAGTTAGTGTTACTTTTATATTTGTTTATAACCTCTGGAATATGTTTCTGCCATGAAATCATTGACCCGGATCTAGAAATTGGACTTTATATTGCATCATACACCTGATAAACTATTTACCTGATAATATTTCATGTAACTACAATAAAACATATTTTACAATTGCATTGATGTATAGTATTAATATTAAACTATCTTGTATAGTTATTCTACTAAAATTATATCTAAACTAATGACTAAACCAAACATAGAACAGTCAGATTATCGCATTCAGTGCCAATCAAATGTTTCTGTTTTATAAGTTTTATTACCACCAGAATATGTTAATGACATGAAAACTTTATATTACATAATAAATTTGATAAACCATTCATCTCATATATGATGGCCTTATAAAAATGGCTAATGTGAAGGAGAAAATGTGTTCAGGAATATATTTAAAACTTCTAAAAACACAAGATATGTTTAAACAATCATATATTACTGAGTGGTATACAAAATGTACACTGAAGGTAAGCGGGTACTTGTCCGCTAGCCCAGTACTAGGATATACACCTACAACAGTACAATACGTACAATTTATATCTACCAAACTCCTGACAAATAAGTAAGACACGGTGTAATTAAACGAAGCTACGTATTTAGTTTCCCCAATCTTCGATGTGAGCCTTGCCAAAAACAATATTACTTAGAAACGACATCCTACTTTGAATGGGTTTCCAATACTGTATGCCAAATCATTCATCGCTATCCCCATACGTAAAAAACGAGTACGAATGCACCTCATATATTTATATATCATTATATGTTTTAGAAAAGCACCTGACGAACTACTGTTTATTTTTAATATTGTGAAGCTAACATGACATTATGATAAGATAAGCAATTGGCATTTGTTCTTTACCGTTGCATGATTCTCCATAACATGTAAGAACAAGCCGTTTACATACTAATACAATTACCATCTTTAGCAAAGTCATTCAAATTTGGCCTGACATATTGTGCTAATACAATGTAGAAACATTTGAATTGGCTACAAAGTAAGTTTTCTGCAATGGCAACGCTAGTTGTAGACATATTGTAGACGGTAGTAGCATGGGTTGAATGATGTTTGTCAGTAATTGTATTTATTTAACTTCCCGTCTAGGTCGTCACTACATCCCGATTCTAAAACGTCTAAAAGCATCACCATCGTTAGTTGTTAATAGCAATGCACATGAGCAGCTAAAAAACCGTATACTCAGCTACATTCATAGGATATCATCATGTTTTATTTTAACATTTCTGTAGCGTCCCTGCCATGTATCGAACTCTTACTCCCTATGCCGGCGTAACAATGCCACACGTTCATGGTTATTACGGTCATCAAGCTTACAAACATGCCATCCTCCAGATATCGACACACTTAAACCACTGGTTCACTAGATGCGTGTATACCATACATCTATTGAACTGTTTGAATTACAACTTCGGGCATTGATAGGAAACAAAACAAACAAAACAAAAACATGATGGTCTGAAGAGAGGAAATAATTGAAACAGATTGTATCGGTTAAAAAAATACTGTACTAAAAGGACTTAATACACCACTTAGATTTTATTTATTTTAAAAAATATACATTTGAAGATCAAACGACTAGTAGAGGTTCTTATCTTTTCTGTCTAGCAATAAAAAGTGCATCTGAATAGCATCCAACTGTAATGCAAAACACTGTCTTAAACAACTTGTCATTTCGCGCTTTGGGGCTGATAAGAGGTTCTATATGCTCTGCATTAGTATTAAATGTGTATTTGATTGAACTTAAACCAAAATTCAAAGCACTCCAATAATTTTCCCCAATGAGACAATAATCAAATACATATTGTTTGAGCCCATGCCATGCCCATGAGTGTTACTAATTTATGCTAATGAATTTGCGTTCAGTATATGAAACAGTCACTCGCAGCTCAGGAGAACCGGATCAAGTGATTTATTATGCTAGTTCAACTACATTATTAGTATGTGTTAACCGACGCGCCAATTTAATCGATGTGTACACATTATTCATAAATCGGTTAAATAATTTTATATGTTAAGCATACTTTGTAAGTTGTACGCTACCATTTATTTTTATTGATGATATTAATATTACGCAAGCACTGGATATACCTAGGTGTGTACGTCTTGCATTCTTTAGTAAATATCTTAACGTACGTGTAACTATATTGAATTAACTTCAACAGCGCATTCCCATTTATTTACCGTTACTTACCGACTGCTAATTCAACAAAAATCCACCAGTTAGCTGTATGTTTCTGACTGAATTAGTTAAAAACTTAGTTAATGATCTGGTAAAATTGCAGACTTTTGAAATATCTAGATTTTGTTTATGTGGAAGGTCAGTCCCCATTGCAATACGGCGATTGAACTAATGTCCTTAGCGACGAATGGTTGTTTCATGTTCCTAGTGCTTAAAGATACACCGATCATTTAATAGAAAGTTAACAAAATCGAGGATGTACTACGGTTTTTCAATATTCATAAGGTTTTGGCTTGAATTGTTTGCTGACTTTGTATGTTTGTATTGATTATGTATATCATGTAAAATACTGATTTTATTTTGCGACCATATGTTGATTGTATATTTGTCCTTCACTTTGTTGTCCTTATATATTATATAGATGACATCGGTCCGATTATTGCTAATTTATTCTCGTTTAATTTTATATGTTGTGCACTATACACTTCGTTGTCCTTATATATTATATAGATGACATCGGTCCGATTATTGCTAATTTATTCTCGTTTAATTTTATACGTTGTGCACTATACACTCAGCAACATTTCTTATTGGTCATTTTTACTCACATATTTTTGTTATTAACAATTGAGAAATATGTTAAGTGTACTTTACTCAGTCGGCCTTATGTTCTTAATCGAATTCAGTTCGTGTTTTACATAGCCTCGTGTAACCTGTTCTGAGATATGACCCATTGTGTACGAAACAGTTTTTAATGTTTAATAGAATATGTGAAATATGATAAACTGTAAAAATATAAACCAATTTATGATCGCCCAATCAGAAAAACTTGCTAAAATAATTGAGTGTTAAAAAGATATACAATTTTGCAGTTGAAATTCTGACATAACTCCCTTTTGATTGAAAATAGATCAACATTAAATCCTTAAAATAATGATACCCACGAGTGATAGATTAGTCAAAGTTTGTAAATTCTTTCTTTCACTAATTATATTCTTTTTGGATCAATTTTGGCAAGTTGGCAGTGCGTTTCAACTTTAGAGGCGACATTGATTTCCTACGGCGAATTACATTATAACTGTCAGAAATGAAGATAAATCTTAAAAGTTGATGTTTTTCATTTCATTCCAACGCCTTAACCATACAACTTATTGGAGTATAACTTTGTCATATAAACTAATTACTGCCTACTCGTCCATATGAGATGATGGTTTAATATGTTTAAAAATAGGGATATTTATAAATGCATTTATCCATATTTTATGTGATTTTTGGTTCTGAGAGTTGTTGTTTAGTATATCAAATAATTGAGTGTGAGAATAGCAGAATCTGAATCTAATATTAATGTTTGCGTCGTTTACACATTTCATTTACTTTAACTATTGACATAATATACTGAGCGTCAAAAGTTCCACAAACCAGATATTGAACGTCTTATTAATAAGAATTGCTAAATATTTATGGTGATTCAGATGCATATGTGTATAACGATATGTACTTGATCTAAATCCATGACGATTGTCGAGTTTAAGATATTAATTGATCCATAACAATACCACATGTGACACGACCCCACACTTCCAAATTACACATAACGTTTGACTACTTTTTTGCTGTGGAAGGGAGGTAATTTTAATCGATTATTGTACAAAATAATCTCCCTTTGACCATAGACAAATGTGGACGTCCTAATAGACACTGCACTGAATATCAGATTTTAAGAAACAGCGCGCTGGTCATAAAAACGCAAAATAAAAGAACGTGTCTCTTCAATTCTAATGTCGATTGGACTACGATTAAGCTTAAAACAATGTCGTTGAGTTTCGTGCTAAAATTATAGCAGCATTTCCTGTCTAGGTCAGCGTCATTGACCCTTGACCTGTTGTCACGTGGTATGTCATATACTCGGTCCGTCTGTTGTATATGATACAACAGTCTAATTGTGATCAAGACTGGTCAATTGTATCCGACACAGAGTATTTTTAGTGAAACGCCAGCCTCTAGACTGTTGTATACACCATTATGTTCACAATTATCAAATTTTGGTATCAAATTATGCGTACATCGCTAACTAATTTGACTAACTTTTTGTGTATTTCGTATCACAGACATGTTGCAAGTAAATTGGAAGTAAAAATTCAGTGGAAAATGAAAACCCCTTATTTTTCGCGCTTAAATAGACGTTGTAGCATTTGTGATGGTGTGATCAGCGCTACAAGATCCATACCTGATTTCAATAAGATGCATGTAACCATGTTAACACACCATTTGAGTATGATTATTGCTTTTTGGTCTGAAGGCAGTGCTTATTACACACGTTTTATGTTTTCATGGTGTCTGCTTCTGTTATCTAAGCTGTCAGCTATATCTAAAAAACGTCTGTAAAACTTTGATATTGCATCATAAATCCTCAAGATATAGCTAATATGGTAACGATTATAAGACGTTTAATGGCATTGTGCTCCTGCTTACCACACTAAGCTTCTAGCTAATAATGAGAAACATCTTATATGCAATCTGCAATTGAAACATGCATTTGATTCATTTTCAACCATACGTTTGTTACTGTTATAAATGTGTGGTGCAAGTGCGTTGTACGCAGTTATCTTATCTGTAATGAAGATATCATTCGAGGATACATAGGACAACAAATATTATTCATTTTAAATTACCTAATGTATTATCAAAATGCACGTGTATCTATCTGAGCTATCTGTGAAAGTCATGAAACGCATTAACATATAAATCATACATAATAGTAAAGAAAATTTATGTAAAAACCTGCTATGATAAGCTAATTGTTTTATGCTGATCGACAACACACATGCAATAATGTTTTGTCCATATGTTGCAGGTGTATTACATTGTTGTTGGAAAATGCAATGGCAGGCCATATGGTCTTTGGTTTGTATACATAGTCATTATTTGAACTATGACAGGCACATGAGTACCTCCTTCCGGATTTGGTACAAGAACGAAAAGGACAATTAAGTTGGACATATCAGGGCATCAATCAACACCTGGGCACAAGAACGGCACGACAAAGAACACACAAAGAAGAACATGTTTGCTGCATGCTTGGTATGTACAATGGAAATTGCTCGACGAAGTTTGCAACTTTCATGTCTGCACTTAACTATAACTGATATTGCTTACCAATGTCAAATTAGAAGAAATCTCGTTTCCAAAATAACACTTCAGTTTCAATATCTAACATTACAACAATGCATTACATTAGGTTTTGGTAGTCAATTTTAACTTCTTAGAATGGCAACCAACACACGCAAACAAATCAAGATTACTGGCAGACATTTTGTTTTTCAGTGGGACGAATCTCACATCAAGCCTGACAAAATATCTTAAGAGGTACCAAATGTAAAACACGATAAACAGTCGTAAGCGCAATGAGGGTATTATTAAAGTTCAATTGCACAAACATGTCGTGCATACCACCAGTAATGAACCACGAGAGGTACGAGCGGTTAGAACGAACAAACTGTTGATCACTTTAAAATAGATAATTCCATTTATCATTAACGAAATAAGTAGTAAGTTTACGATTAGAAAACATACATGTAAAAGTAATCCTATCCTGGTATTCGAGTTACACGTATTTTGAATATTATATTCAAATATCGTCCAGTTAATATTTTGAAGATAAAGATAGGGGCAATTACTAATTTGTGTTGTAGTGTCGAGCCCTTTAAACGAATTGTTTCTCATTTATCTGTCTAGACATTTCATTCATGGTCAGTAATTTACAGTTTACAATTTACAGTAATTTGACCATTCCTTCTTTAAATCTTCTTCAAACCACATGTCCATCATTATAGCAATACTTATTTTCGTTTCGTTTTGGTTGTGCTTACGCACATACTCAGTTATCTGGCATATTCAGTTTTGCAGAATGACTTAGAAGACGAAACTTAACAACGTCATAGTGAATACTAATCTAGTATCATGATTCAGCAAGAGCTTAAAATACATTCCAATTTTCACTCCGATAACGATATACAAACCATTGCATGCCAATAAAACGATTCTCTTAAACACAAACTAAGCCTTTCGCTTTTAAGGGATCACTTTAACCGATGTTAAAGTATCGAACGTCGAAGGCTCTTAACAAAACGCCTCTCATTGGAGATTCGAAAGATTTAGATTGTCCTGGTAATCTTTACAACATCACGCGGACGCACGTAATCGTCAGAGTAATATAACATAATTTCTCTGTTCAAGATATAAAAACGTTCGCGAAACAAACAGTCATGAGCAACTTTAAAGTGAAATTGATCATTGTTTCTTGCGACTAGGCCTTTGGAGGGCATTATTTCATTGTAAGCTTTTAAGAAGGATTAATTTGTTCAAGTGAGCATTACATTCAGACAACATGCCTCTACTTGTTTTTGTTCCGCGTTTAACAAAGGAACATATATATTCACAGAAAGCACTCAGACGCGTTCGTACTGTAACTAAGCGAATAAAGTTATATTAATTGTTTTGTAGGTAATTTATCAAACTTTAGCTTTAAACAATAAAACAGACGATCGTGACAAGAATGAGAAAGGGAACACTTTTAAACAGATTAGACAATGAATAAGTTAATCCAGTATACATATAAATACTCAAACACTATGTAAAGACTAATGCTTATATACGAAAATATCGAACTTAACATTTGGATTTATGATTGTTATTAAACTTGATGGTGATAAGCCGGCTTTTAACATGTTAGTATTGATTTACCCAAATATCAAAATATCAATATATAATAACACATACTTGCCAGTTGACAACATTTGTTTGCGTGGTTTACTCTTCGTCTGGGTGTCTCTGTATCTCTAAATAGGTTAAGTGTATAAAGTATTCATACAAAAACATCTACTTTGCGTCCATTATGTCATGGGCAATCTAAATGTTCAATCTGACTGAAACAGATACACATATAGTCAAATAATCAAGTCGGGAAATTTACCACTAAATTGAACATCCTAAAAATGTGTGAACATATTTCCTTACGATATCGATATTTAATCTTGGACGTATAAAATGTCTTCCTACACAGTGCGTGTTATCAGTTGCATTGTGTGGCTAGAGTTTTGTACAAAGTACTACTGTAAAATCATTTAATTTCGTTGGGACGAAATTTCGTGGTTTTTTGGTAAAAAGACAATTTCGTTGGCACTTGAATTCGTGGATTTTGCATTTCAGGTAACAAAACAAGAGTCAAAATCAATGTTCGTTGGGATTAAAGTTCATGAGCACTGTTAAATAAAAGCAATTCGTACTTACTAATTCAACGTCTGAACTATGCATGATATTTCCTGCACCTATGTATGTGAGTTGTTTTGGGCAAAATATTACATATCTCTTCTTGCAAACAGAAAATGTGCAATCGATATGATAAAATTGCAATATGTGTCATTACATTGTGTCGTAGCATTCGGACAAACTTCTATGTTTTGCATAGCCAAAGAGCACCAAGTGTATATTTCTGTCCTTGTCAGAATATAAGTACCAATTAATTCTAGCTCCTGAAATACAACATTAATAAGATAAGCGTATGATTCGTCCGGGTGCGAACGATCTGGCACAATTCCGATGGAACTTCTTACAATTGCCACCAATTTCTGATATCGGAATGCACCATTAATTATGTAAGAGTGCAGCTGTCTTATCTGACATTTGTAGAAATATTTCAAAACTTTTTAAAGGTCTTAGGGTGTATGTGCGTAATAGCGTGATGGATTTTATAACACTTTTATATTCATGTAACCAAAGCATGCACATCTGGCTCGGTCGTGCATGGTAAATTGATCGGAACAAGATAATCGTGATTAAATCAGTTGCATACATTCTAAGAAGCATATCACTTCTACTCTAAAACGAACGATGAGTTCATATCAAATACAATACTTATAATGAAAGTTTTCATTGCTTGTGATTATTTATAATATTGGTCTCGATCGGCAGCTTATTAAACTATTATAATAATGTTTTGCCTCTTTAACGATGTCCGGGTGTAAAAACTTTTTTTAAATGTTGAGGAATGCATTTTAAATATTTTTATTCTATTGTATACCCATTAAGACAACTGCATGTGAATTTTAAAACACATGTATTGTCATTAAAGAGAGTAATTGCTATTTCAATTTTCCTTTACCCAGCCTAAGAACGTACTGCACAAACAAATTGAGGCAACCGCATGATAAATAAAATAAATCTCCAACAGATAACACAATAAAAACAAAAGTGTATTTAAATCTAATGGTAATGATTATTTCTTCAATCAAAAGTGTAAAAATGATGTTTGGTCTAATAATGAAGTAGATAAAAATAAAAATGTAACCCCACCCTCCTCGAAATTAAGGCATTATTTGCAGATTGCTGATAAGTACCCTATAGATAAATGGAAATAAAATATGATCTAAACAATTGGCACCATTGAATTTTTTTCAAAAATAACTTCGATGTGTGTGTAATGTTTTAACAAAATTTTAGACGGTTTTACCGAGCGGTTTTGAAAATATACATTTCAGAAAACCTTAGTAACCCGATTTTCATCTGTTTACCATATATTAATTCCTATAAAATTAAAGAAAAAAAATAGAATTTTTTTTTTCTCCAAATTACACTTTAAAGTGATGTTACGAAGCCAAAACATTGTCTTATAATTAAAAATTAAATAAAAAAGAAAAAAAAATATTTTGGCTCTAGTTGGGGTTGAACCCACGACCTACAGGAAATCTGTCAATTTGTCATAAAATTACTGAAATTGAGAACTCTTCAAGAGGAGATTCTTTATTAGACCCGGATATCCTTAAACGGTGGTGTGCATGTAGTCATAAAAATGTAGCAAACATGACATCGCCAGCCTAAAAATGTCTCGCTTCAATGTATGCACTTTCATGATCCGTTTACAGAGCATTCGAAAGTGTCGAACGTCTAGCATCTGTTTCACAATAGGCCGTACCTTCCTATGAGCATCTGCGGCAGTACCACTGGCAGTCTGGAAGCGATAATAATATTCATACATCCTACCCCGTGACTAACAACGTTCTTAACAGGCAATGGTTATAAATTCGACAGGTTCAAGTCTTAATTTTCCTGTCAAAAGAAAAAACCTCGTAAAATTCTGATGATTTACTGACATTTGACGGACGATTCTAATACGACAACAAATAAACCTGAACACAACAGTTGGAATATTTAAACTTTGGCATAAATTTACAAAAAAATGATTTAATACTGCCCTTAGCAAATGTACCATGCAGTAATGTTAGGTCAAAATTAAGTGGTAGCTGTTTGGTTGGGAGCGTTAATTTGACGATTTCTATGACGTGACGTCAAATTTGCCCCGAGTAGCCATTACTGACATTACTATGACAACAGTGCCATTTTGTAACATACTCTCATGCGTTTGATTCATGGTACAATATGCATCATGAATTGTTCTATTAAAATTCAACGGTTGAAGTAATTGGAACATACGATAAACATTATAGAGCACTTTTCCTAGTACTTCTGAAACGCCCTCGTGTATAGCAACATAAGTATTATATGATGTATAATAACAGTATAGATGGTTGTTAGAAATATTACACACAAAGCAATCAAAATTACTATTAAGGTTAAGCTGGGTTGTGTAATAAAACAACACTTAAACGAAGTTGCTAGGAAATTCTGTTTTGTTTTGCTTGTATGTATTGATGGCAATACCGCAAACCATACGTTAGTAATAACAGTTACGGTTTTATAAAATGTATTAAAGATAATAAATGCAATACAATTGGGTTATTATTGGCTCTCAATGACACCTGGGCACTGTTTTACTAACAATGTGTAAATGTTGCGTAAATTTACGCTTAGACCACAGCTTACTGTAACTGACCAATCAACGAGCAGAAAAAGTGTTGAATAAATCACATAATTTTTTTTATACAACACTTTTCTGTGGTATATAGAAAAAGTGTTGTATATAAACTTACATTGATTTATCCAATACTATTTAGGCCAAGCAAAATAATCCATCAAGTCAGGAATTTATAGCTTTATTGTAAACACAATCCATTGACAAGTGTGCTTGTAATAGTGCAGTTAAGCATTAACAATCACTATACATGCATATATCCAATACAAACATCAAACATAGAGTTTAAAGGGGATGAAGCGGCGTTTTCAATGACTTAAAATTGTTATGTTACTTTATATCTATATTTTGTGTAACTAGATTAAAGTATCATTAAAATACAGAATAATTTATTGCTGAAGCAGTAAGAATAACAATAGTATCGATTATAAAACATATACATACACTTAAATACTATTACAGTTAAGTATATCTAAACAAATATTAAATCAGTGTTAATTAATGAACTATTCAGTTATAACATAAGAGTTTTCTGCTCTTTTACAAAATCAGTATGCCAAAAATGAAAAATAAAACTTGCAGTGAAATAACATTTTTACATTTTACTGCTGCTTATACAAATGTTTCGACTGGTGATTTTACAGTGAAATCGACATCTTTCTGTCGCCTTTGAAAACCAATAATAGCAGACATACAGTCAGGTACTTCTATCACAATAGCATTTGGGTCTAGCAAGCCAGCAGACTCGGCCTTGAAAACCGTTGCCGAGACGACTAGTCCAGCTGTAGACTGTGTCGATGGAGGCGTCTTCGATGGCGTTTGTAGTTTGGATGATAAGTTACACTGCAGTGCCTCTAACGGTTGTTTATAATAATACACAGCAGTGCTTCTATGCCAACTGCGTGCCATTATTGCTTGTTCGTCAAAATTGTTTTCATATAGACGGATACCCTGTATATTTAATTGATGAAAAAGTAGTCCTGGTAATATCATAGAACTGCGTCATTGTGCATATTGCTCGTATGCTGAACATGTCCAAAAATGTTGCTATCTGGTATCTTTCGGCAGACGCTGTTCGGAATGCGGTTGCACGTCCTTAAACCTTTGATTTTCATTCAGATCTTTGACTAATAGGTCTCAGGATGGAAGATGCTTGATCTGCGTAACCGCGGTTACGTCCTCAAACTCCAAAAACATTCTACATGTCGATGGCTTAGAATGAGAAGGTTGTAACTACAAAATCGATATATTGAGAAAACATCATGCATGCAAGAGAAAACTGTCTGTAATTTACTCTTTAACTATAGGAAAACAAGTTTTTAAAACTTCATTTTGGTCAACATGACAATTTTAGATTTTCATGAAAATAGGCTCATAAGAAGCGCATTGTGAAGCAGATTTCAAATATGCATGAGTCTTATAATGTCGTAAGTAGTAGTTACGACCTTCTTACTCTAAGCCATCGATGTTTCATCAAGTAAATCAAATTCCACTACTTGTTTTTTAAAGCACATGCATGTACACTTGCTTTAAAATAGATATGTAAAATATGTACGATACAGAAAGAAAGTTGACCAATGGAATGTTACCAACGAAAACACGAAACACCTGTGCACCAAACATTCCTTGATTTTATTTTATGAATGGCTAATGTAAACGATTTGGGGATATTGTGTTTACTAAGTATTAATCATAGTATTAAGTAGTTGATTGTTGAGCAAATTGTATCTGAGAAACTAACATTTTTAGCTGTGGTCTAAGACAGATAGATCTCTCGTAAGTGTTGGGTATGAAAACATAAAATCTCGCAGAGCTCGATTTAGTTTTCATACCCAACACTTACTCGTGTTCTATCCTATAAATATATATCTACCATACGCAAACTCGTAAGTGTGTTTTACTAAACGATCGCAAGTACTTGCATACATTTACGCAAAAATATTGAAGATTGAACGTAACACGGGACACAATATAACCAATATAACAAATATAACGGGTACCAGAATGAATAAATATACATCAAGATTTGATGATTAATCACGGCCTAAAACAACAAGTGACGGTCTAAAACAACAAATGACGGTCTAAAATAGCACGCGACGGTCAAAAATCATCAGTGCGTGTTAAAAACTCTTCACTTACGTTCATATTTGCCATTTAGGGTTACCCATCCTTGGCTTAGAAATAAGCTAAAACTTACGACAGAATGTGAACTAAAATATATTTGTAAAACGCATTTACGCAAATATCATCGACGTACGCAATATTTTAGGAAATATTAGGTTTACGCTAGCGTAAATGCTTTGATAAAACAGTGCCCTGGCACTTATGAAGTCAAGCGATTATTCAATATAGTTAATATAAAACTATTTATATAATATAATCAAGGAATTAAAAGCAACGTTACGGTAGATCTCGGCACTCGGGCGTTGATTATCACTACAAGACATTATTATCGTTACATTCATAAATTACCACAAAAAAAACGTAGTGAAATAAGTGATTCTACCATATCTGTAACTAGTATTCATATAATACGCATATAATAAGCTCTATACTTATGATCCAATTCATGAACAATGTGTTAGTAACTATCATGATTATCATGATTTGTACCAATTAAATGTTACCTGTTACGTCTAAAATCACTTTCAATTCCCTGTTGTAATTAGTGCCTTTGCAAGTAAAAGGAACAGTTTTTGAGTATTGATAATCAGTGTCAACTGCAATAGCAGCAGAGCTAAAATAAAGAACTGAATTCGAAACAAATGGAATGCTTATTTAAATTGGACATCATACTTCAGAAAAAGCTTACGATTCAGTGCACGCGTCATTCCAATTTGTATTGAGGACAATAAGAACACTATAAAACACATTTGAATTCAATAAGGGACCTATTTAAATTGGTATAAAGACGATGAGCTACTAATACTCTCTGCAAAGAACATCCCATTGGAGATTCAGGTGATTTATAATGTCATGGTAATCTTTACAACATCATGCGGACGCACATTGTCGTCAGAGTAATATAATATCATTTTCCTGTTTAAGATATAAAAACGTTCGTGAAACAAACATGAGCAACTTTAATGTGAAATTGATCACCGTTTCATGCGATAATGTCTTAGGAGGGCATTATTTCATTGGAAGCTTTTAAGAAGGATTACTTTATTCAAGAGAAACAATAACACCAAGTGAACATTGTATTCACATTGCATGTTTTGAACTACGTTCTCATCAAATGAAAATTCACCGGAACGACACAGATTAGTATGTACGGTAAATAAGAAGCCGGAGCTGTATTACCTTTCTTTAAGAACATGCATCTAACTGAAATTCAAGAAATTAGGATAATTGTGACAAACAAAGAATGCTGAAAAATAGGCATATGTAAATACACATTATCAAGCACTTTGATAAGAATAATGCTTACATGTAAAAGCTTGTAATGACGTTTACAAAACTGGTACATTGCAGTTGACAACATTACATTACGCAATGCGGGAGAATGTCTTCTAATGAATTTATTACGATTCATGTGTGTCCTCACTTAATTGTGCGCGCGACGTAATGTCTATGAAATGCATAAACAATATAACGCGCATTAGATTCTTATAATCAAATTACATTTGGTTGAGCGTCGTATTCGACGGTAACGAACTGTGCATCTACCATATGAATGGGTTTGTTGATACATGGGCTTCGAAAGGCATCGGTAAAATAATCAATGTGTTCTATGTGATGCTTCGTTGACGTTAACAGGGAATTCATCGGCCCGCGTAGCCATACCACTATCCCGTACTTGCGACGTTTTAGCCCATTTAAAATTTGCATATATTTGTAATAACTGCCTTGTTTATTGGGGTCGATGTTTATTTATAGTGCGTGCTATCAGTGCATTGCTGACAAGAAACTGGCATTCTGATCACAGTCCAATAAAGTTGATAATTATTAATTACACATCAATCTCAGACATTAAATCCTGTTAACAGGCTAAGCTAAATAAAATGGTATATTAACCAGAAACAGCATGAACCCAATTTTGTAGAGGGCAACGACCTGGCGAAACAGCGGAAACATACCGCGACAACTTTACAAAATAGATCATATTTATTATACACATTATCTAATGATTATCCAGACTAAATACCGTTTATTGTTCATTACATCAGCTATTTTACATTTAAACCACTAGAAATAATAATTATAAAATGATTGCTATTGGGCAAAAGCTTGCTATTTTTCATTATGTTCCATTTTCATAGTACAGCGTCTGAACTACAAATGCTATTATATGCACGTATTATGTGAGTTGTTTGGGGAACATTATTACATATTATTTCTTGCAAACAGAAACTGTGCAATTGATCAGATAAACATGTAGTGTGTGTCCTCGAAATGTACCACACCTTTTGTCATAGCAGTCGGACAAACTTCTATTTTATGCATAACCGAAATAGCACCAAGTCTATATTTTCGTCCTTGTCAGAATAATAAAACTATTTATTCTAACACCTGCAACACAACAACAATTCGATAAGCTTATGGTTCGTACGTATGCGCAATATCTGGCAAAATTCCGATCGAACTTTTTACACTTGCCATCAATGTCTGATATCAGAATGCACCATTGATTATGTAGAAGTACACCAATTGTCTTATCTGACATTTGTAGAAATATTTCACAATTTTTAAAGGTCTTAGGGTGTATGTGCATTATAACGTGATGGTATTTGCAACACTATTATCTTCTTGTAACAAATCCACGCACAGATCGCTCGGTAAATTGGTCGGAACATGAAAAACGTGCTTAAACTTAAATTAATAGCGTACATTCTAAAACGAACGATAAGTTAATATTGAATACATTAAGTCATAAAAACGTTTTAAATGACACTATCGTATTATACACACCGCAGTTGTCTTATTTCAACGGCACATTAAAACATAATAACAACTGTTTAGAACGATTAAACCAAAGCACAAAGTTGAAATCTTCTTTCAGTGAGACACTATGCCATCAACATTAGCTTACAACAAACGTCATATAGCACGGTAATTTGCACAAACCGATGCTTTGGAAGAAAGGTACGTTATTGCAACATAGAGTTGATTAATTTAACAAAGATTGTGTCCGAATCAACAATTTTCGTCAAGTCAAACCACGTTAATTAGTTGATTTACAATCGCATGAAGCACATGTAGCTGTTCGTCTTTCAGGCGAATATCGGACTTGAGGACAATAGTAAACAAACCAACCCTCAATACACATAATATAAACCCATTCATTGAAATGTTTACAACTTAACTATGAATGATTTATTATAATGACAATATGCATTTGTTATCAGAAATATTACACAGAACGCAATCAAACGTATTAAGCTTAAGCTGAGCTGGTTAATAAAACAGCGGCACTAAAACTGATTTCTTAGTTATTCTGAATGTCTGGTTTTATTGCGTGTATGTATTAATGGCCATACTCAAAGCCATACGTTTGTAATAATAATAACAATTATGGATTTATAAAAGGTCTTAGAGATAATCAATATAATACAATTAGGTTGTTTTTGTGTTAGTTGATTAGATTCTTATAATGCGTCAATAATACACCAATAAAAATAAAAATAATATAACATTGTGCACCGCATACATGCTACTATGGTTACAAAAACATGATGTGTCTAATTCCGTTCAGATAACGAAAATGCACAGTATTACGTTAGTGCATGTTTTTATGTAGTGAAGTTGTTGGTATTTAAAGAATATCATCCCGTTTGTATGGTCCTATTAGGTTTGCAGTAACACATTGTAATGACAGGGAGACTGAAAATACACGTTTACGTCTAAAATTACTATCAATCTCCTACTGTAATTAGTGCCGTTGAAATTAAAATTAGCAGTTGTTATATTTCAAGTAGTTATATTCATTGTCACCTGAAATAGCTTGAGAGCTAAACTAAAGAACTAAAACACAAACGAATTACTAATGCATGCAAATCAGATAGCATGTTTCAGAAATAGCTTACACTTATTTGCATCTTTCGTGCAGATTGCATTTCCAAACCATAGATGACAATGAAAAACTCTATAAAACACAATCGAAGTTAATTGGTATCAACAAGGGATCACTTTAAATTGATGTTAAGGCATCGAACTACTAAGGCTTTCAGCAAAGAACATCCCATTGGAAATCAAGAGGTTTACTATTGGAGTGGTAATTTTACAGCATTCTATGGACGAACGTTATCGTCACAGTAATAGAAAATAATTTCCCTGTTCATGATCTGCAATTGATCATTGTTTCTTGCGTTTAGGTCTAAGGAGGACACTATTTCATTGTAGGCTTTTAAGGAGGATTAATTGTTCAAGTGAGGATTTCATTCGCATTCCATGGTTTAACCACGTTTTCGTCAAGTGCAAAAGCACAGAAAACCCTCAGATTAGTTAATAATGTAACTAAGAGGTCGGCGCTGTATGAACGACTTTTTTAGGAAAATTATCAGTTATCTTACATAAACTCACAACAGTAGAATAAGTGTACCAATGTAGCCGGGTCTCCCTGTATCTTTACCTCGGGTAAGTGTATAACAGACCGATATCATAAGTGATTAATTAGTAAAAATGAATTATGTAGTGCACAATTCGGGTGATTCACTTCTAATGTATTTATTTCGATTCTTGTGCATTCTCACTTAATTGTACGCGCGACTAAATGGCTATGAAAATGCATAGACAATTTAACACGCGTTATATTCTTCTAAACAAATTACAATTGGTTGAGCGCTGTATTCGACGATAACAAACTGTTCTAGAAATCAGACAAATGCCGTTTAATGAATATAGATGCGTTCATTCACTTGTTACAGTACTAAATGAAACAGAAAACAGTCAAATAATCAAGTTTAACAACAAAACACCAATTTGAACATAATAAGATATTTAATAATATTAATAAATACTTTATTCAAAGGGGTAACGCAGTTGGGTGTCCCCAGTTTTCACTGTGTGCCTAATCCGGAAGATTGTTAACTATTCTCATTATGTGAACGATATGTATTGTGAATGGTATAGCAAAAACCTACCGCACAAATGCGTGCTATTAGTGTGTGCTGTCAGTGCATGCCATCAGTTACATTTCGTGACAAGTACCTTGTGAGAGTATTATCATCACAGTCCAATAAAATTGATACATGTTAATTCCTCATCAATCTCAGACATAAAATTATGTTCTCTTGACTTAGCTAAATACAATACTATATTTACCAGAAACAGCATGAACCCACTTTCTGGAAGGCAACGACCTGACGTCACTGGTACAAAGCGCGGTACCACTAAACAAAACAGATCATATACATATTATATAATAATTATCCAGACATATACCGGTAAATGTTCATTACATCTGATAGTATACATATAAATCATTATAAGTAATAATCCTATTATTTATTTGCAATATTTACACGGAACCTATTTATATGATACACCTTACGCACAGTGTAGTATTGCCTCTTGAATTATATCAGTAGATTTGTGAAGACTTTACAAATCCGTGTATAATTTTGTTCACACATGCCATATGATTTATTTATGAGATATTATGTATACAGTTCATGACTTCCGTTATTTGTTGATGAACTTTTTTACATCACATGTATATATTCAATATGCAGGGTGTTTAACACAGTAGTTCAATAGAAGTGTTTTAATTACAACGTCACTTCCGTCTTCGTAGATAGGGAATAGGAAATGTCAGTTCAAGGTGTACATGTACTCCAAAAAGCTTAAAGTCAAATAAGTACGACTTTTTCAATGACCTATGTATCGGTTTATTATGTAATATACATTTGTGTATTCAAGTACAGTAATGCTCCCGAGTAGCTACTAGCATTCAGTCATATTTGATATAAGTTGTTAAAATATGTATAGACCAGAAAGAATTTTGATAATTAATTGTACGGAGGTGAACACTCCAATTTTCCTACATGAAAACCAATTAAAAAAGTGTTGGACAAACTTGTTAGAATTCACTTCTGTAAGATTGATACCATCCTGCTATAATGTAATGGCAATGGGTACTAGTATATGATATTAACACAAGTATAAGACATTGTGTTGCGAGTTTTCTATTCGTAGCAGCAAAGAATTTATTCCTAGCCAGAATATCATGGTTAGTACAGTTTCTTTGAATTGACTGATGTCGTGACCTTGCATTAACCGATATGCACCGTTGTCAGTGTGTAATACTTTAACACAGATGTACTATCTCGTTAAATAAAGATGAGAGCGCAAACGGTATTGTATTTTTAAAACTGTTTTGAAAGAGCGCATGTAATAAACACAATCACGTGATGAGTTCTAAACGATTTGGTACAGCGCATGCGTATGAGATTGGTCTAGCATTGTCTTATGTTGCATTTTGGTCAAATAACAGTTCAATTAATGCAAACAAGTTCATAAAAAATACGACCGACAACGTAATCCTGAATGGGCTTAATAATACCCTACCATTTATCAAACATTTCCCTCAGCAACAGCCCGAACCCGCTTGCTTACAATAGGTCGATGACCTGCTATTCCTAGGCCAAAACGGATTGGAGTAGAAAAACAATTTACCAAGACAATCTTATATACTTATTAATTAGAAAGCGCTACTTCTAAGAAAGATTCCATTTAGTGATAATTACATCAGTTTCCTAGACATAAACATCAGAATAGACAATAATTTGATAATAATGAATATTGATATGTTTGAGTTACTTGTTTTGTTCTAATTTCGAGACGTAATCAGAATTTTATGTAAGATAGCTTAATACCATAGTACGCGAACTGTGCGTGTATGAAAGGAAATATGTCCTTGTTTGTATGATGAACATCTTGTGATTTTTCTATGTTCGTCAGTATTTCAGAGACAAAATAAAGTTTGCATTTTTCTGCATTTTTTGCGACGAGGACTTCGGTTTTTTAACCATTTTGTTGGTTTCTTTTCGGGCATTACTCCCTTGCTGTATATTCTGTGCTAGGCTGGTTAAGTTGAGTGCTACCTTCCCTGTCCGATGTCCTGATATCTTTCTTGGTCTGGCATGGTCTATTTTATAAATAGTCTTATAATACGACTATTTAAATGCATTATGTGGATGTATATGAATACAAAAATGATATCTTAGTTTTAGGTATACATGACATTATTACAATTAATGTTTTGCAGTTAGCAATTACAATATTATTACATACTACATTTATTTAGACTATGACTAAACGTTTTGCTTCAGGCTTTAATCCAATTTAATCAGTAGTTATAACCTCCAACTACTGTGTAAATAGAATAGAATAAAGATTATTTTCCATTTTGGACTCTCTTGTGTATACAATTTTGATATTAACATAAAATGCAATCCAAAGTTTAAAACTATTCAAAGTACAAAACAACATACAGACGTGTAAATATATTCGATTTGTCAGTTTATGTTATTCCATTGGTAAAAGAGCATATACTTTTGAAAATACTAGCTACATGTTGTTGGTGAAAGTGATTGGGAAAATTTATGTCGACCTTGACACACTGGTGTTTTCTGAAACGTGTGCCAGAAATGTGTCTTGTGAATGTTTTTTATTCTGTGATGCAGTATTTGATACTCTCCTTCGACAAGTGGGTGTGTTGATGCGATAACTACCAACCATCTGATATACCTAGAAGCACTAGTTCACCTCATGTATTATGGGAAACAAGGTGTTCTAGTAGGTGAAAGACAATTACCAGAAACGTGCTTGTATATTAATGTCTATAGTGTATGAATGTCATATTAATTTCATGCTTAAGAATTATTCATTATTTTCCAGCGCCCATGATGTCAACGTTATAATTTTATTGACGAAACCCACCCAACTAGTAGATTACCTACTTTCGATCGAACTATGTTGGTTTGATATCCATCGTTGATGACATAAATATGTTATTTTGTTTTAGATGACACGTAAAAACGTTAAGAAATTCAAGGCGGAATTATCAACCCACTTGCCACTAACAATTTTATATAAATAATATCATAATTACTTATTGTTACTAATGTTCACGCGAGATTACTTATTTCAATACTAATTTTGTAAAAAAGTATGAGAAAATCCAACAGGGAAGGTAGCACTCAAGTCCTATTAATTGAATTGTACTGAAATGCCCATGTATTAAGACTTTAGCATCTACCTCACTTGTACTGAAAATCAGTACATGCAAACCAATACCAGTTTCCTTAAGAACAAATAGTCTATATCTACCTTTTGCTTCTACGAAATGCAAATTATGATCAAACAATAATAAAAGCCATTACGCATATTGATAAGCTGGCAGGAAATATTTTTGTCATGCAGCTTTTCAGATAGTAGGAATATAAACTAGGAACCATATATTTGTTTAGTTATCCGACGAAAACATATAGTTAGAGGCCATTAAATGCTTATGTACACTGCCAATGCACCGAATATATAATTGAGCTGTTCTCCAGGAAAACCTGTTAAGTTGACATTATGTAATTGCAATATAAAACAAGGTTCTATAAAAGTTCTAAAATAAGAAAAAAATGAAGACACCCATGATTCTAAGCAGTTAAAGTAATTTACTAATATAGTGCCATATCTTAGCTTTGCAAACGCTCATGTATTATGTCGAAATCTTGTAATTCTTTGGCATGATGACCAATTTCGAAGGTACTCTAAATACAAACACATTAAATTATGATACAGATTTTGAAAATTGAAACATAATTCTAAACCCTGATGCTATTTTGTAGGGTTAACGCATGCTTTTTCGTGCTATTACATCTGCAGAGTCCCGAGGGACGGTTGGTGCCCAAGCCCGTCAGGGCGAGGGCACCATCACTCCCGAGGAACTCTGCAGATGTAATAGCACGAAAAGGCATACGTAAACGCTATTATAGCATAAAAAGAACACTTTATTAGTATGTTTTTCAAAATTATCACATTTTGGCGGGACATTTTGGGCGACGTCGGTAAAACAAACGCGACGTCGCTTAGCAAACGTTACGTCACATACAAGTTTTTGTTATGAGCGTCGACTTCCAGTATCGGCAAATACCAAGAAAACAGTGAAATTGGGGGTTTGTGTACGTTTATTTTTTTACTATTATAGAAAATTAATTAGTAGTTACAAATAAGAATGTGAATTACTGTTCATATAACGCTGTAAATGAATTATTTTCGTCGGCTGGTTCTTGAAATGAGCATACTCAAAACTGAACACCAACAGCGCGTGCGCGCGAGAATCTTTACAATAACGTACCTTTTTTTCCCGTTTAAGTATGAGCAAAATCACCGTTTTTATGCTATAATGAATAGTTTATGTAAAGAAATTATCAAATGGTGCAATTTTAAAATACTTGGTACAATAACGTCAAATTGCGTCAAATAACGTTTAAATGACGTTCGAGACGTCGAGACAAAAAAACTCAGAATATGGACTTTACAAGAACACCTGTAACTTCGTACAAACTCAAAATATTTACAGTATTGCTTGCATTTTGCTTCATTATCGTTGTTTTTTGAACTATGAAATATCACAATTATTATATTTGTCAAACTAGCCAGATTTCCCGGAGACCGGCTCAAATAAATTCTCTATGGTTACAATTTTGACTGTCAATAAACTAATACCCGATAAATGTATCATAGAATTTGTGTTCATTGACAAAAAATACATTTAACAGTATCACCGTAAAATGAAAAACACAAAATATGACGCCATGCACGGTGCTATATTTAACTCACGGAAAGGAAGTTTACTGGAAGAAGTGGTACAATTAAGCAAGACTAGAAAACCAGAGCCGACGATGCAATGTCATTATTTAGATTACGTTTCCTAAGGTATTGGTAAACGATGTTGTAGTATTGAAATGTCTACCGGGACATCTACGATTCGGTAAAATACTATGGGGAATTTTGGGCCATCGGGATTGATCGGGGTCAAAAACAACTTTGGTATAGATGTGTTTGAACGATCTTTTGCTTTGTTCTTGTCTTCTGTGACACAAGTTCCAGATTTCTTTGTCCAACATGTTGTAGCAGTGGGATCATAGCTGCGTTGATATAGGTCAAATGGAATCATTGTTATGCCTTTGAGAAATTTGGCCATTCTGCATGTTTGGGTCTTGGGCCATTAATCATTTCTAATTTAATCTATCTCAGCCTCCAAATCATGTTATCCTGAATTAGCTTTATCAAATCCTAGATTTACCAGTAATAGCATGAAACCATTTTCTAGAAAGCAGCGACCTGATGTTACTGGAACTATTTGACAATCAAGTTTGTACATGTATATAATATATACTATCTGATAATAACGCACACGCAAATTGCGTTTAATGTTGATTACATCAGATATTTTACGTAGACGTTCAAATCAAAATACGTATCATTTACTAGTATATTATCAAGTCAATACATACGGAATATCGCTGCTGTGTGTTGATGTGACGGGCCTTATTACCTAGAGTTGCTGTTATAATGCCGTATCTCGAGATACCGTAAGGTCTTGCGGACAGGCGTATCAACATAAAATGCAGTAATATTCTTTTAATTTTATATCCGCAAAAGCAAAAAAGCTCACCGTGTAAACATTGACGTCACGAACGTCGGCATATTTTCGGTACATAACGCAACGTCCATTCTTAAAAATGTTAATGTTTACGTCATGACGTCTTCGTCTTCGACGTTGGCATATTTTCGGCAAATAGAAAGATTTTACATGCCAGATATGCATGATATGGATTCGGAAAACCAGACATGAAAGATACGGAAAATATGATACGTCGCGCCGTGAGATTTTTTCTGCATTTTAGATCATGCATACACGTACATTGGTATTTAATAAAAACATTTATTTGTTGTGGCCATTGGACAGAAATAAGCTTTTTTTATGATGTACCCTTTTCACTGTAAAGCGCCAGAACGACGCATGATAATTTCTGCACCTATTATACGAGTTTGTTTGGTATAATCACTACAAATCACTCCTTGCAAAAAGAAAATGTACTTGTAGCAAATTTTCGTGAAATAGTCCATATCTTTTGTCATAGCAGCCTGTTGCATTAATTGTATCTTCCTGTCATTGTCAGAATACTAGACTAAGTTCTAATCAATTCGAGCACCTGCAATACAACATGAATAAGATAAGCATATGTTTCGTCCGGGTACGCAGTATCTGGCTTGCCATCCATTTCTGATATCATAATTCACCATTGATTATGGAGAGGTGCAATATTCGTCTTATCTGACAATCGTAGAGATTATTTCTAAACTTCTTTAAGGTCTTATAATAGTGCAATGTTTTTTCTGTCAATATTAATTTTCATGACACAAATTTATGACTTATGCATTTCTTTATTTCAAACACTTTTAAAAAGTGTTCAATCATGTGGTGTATTGATCCGTTCGATCGTAATAGTAATAATACTACCCGTTTTCTATAGGTTATTAACATTACGAAAAAAGTGAGGGGTAATAATAACGGCGACGTTGAAGATATTGCAGATAATCAATGTAAAACAATTGGGTTATTTATTTTATTTTTTTGCTCTCAATGGCGCCTGGTATTTACGAACGCAAGCAATTATTCAGTCATCATGAAATTGGATAGTTCATATAAAACTATTTACTCGTATATAACCTAGATATTAGAAACAATGTTATTGTAGATCTCGGCAAACAGAGGCTGATTGTTAATATAACAGTATCACTATAAGACACATCATTACATACATAAATTACCACAATTACGTGATTAAATAAGTGCTTCTGCCATATATGTGTATAAGATTCATACAATACGCATATAATTTTCAAATTAACGTATTGAGTGTGATAATATTTGACTATTTCTCTCCTGTTGTGTGGCAGCCAACATCGATCTGCGACGCCCAGGAATAGACACTGTCCTCAAAAGTACCATTTTACATCATGGTGGAGTAGAGCTGTGGGTCTTGATCAGAGAAATAAACCAGTGGTCCAGAGGGGGGTCGAACCCGGGACCTCTCGATCCCGAAGCGCGCGCCCTACCTTTTGGCCACCGCTCCCCACACCGTATTAGGTTTGCAGGAACACAATGCAATGCCAAGGATACTGAAAATACACAATGTCCTACTGTAATTAGTGCCGTTTAAAGTAAAAGTAGCAGTTGGTATATTTCGAGTAGTGAAATTCAGTGTTAACTGAAATTGCATGAGAGCTAAACTAAAGGAACAAATTGGACACTAACGAATTACTAATGCATTTAAACCAGACAGCATGCTTCAGAAATAGCCTACAATTATTTGCATCTTTCGTGCAGATTTGCATTTCCAGACCGTAGATGATAATAAAAAAAACTCTTTAAAACACAATCGAAGTTAATTGGTTTCAACAAGGGATCACTTTAAATTGATGTTAAGGCATCGAACTACTAAGGCTTTCAGCAAAGAGCATCCCGTTGGAAATCAAGAGGTTTACTAGTGGAGTGGTAATTTTACAACATTCCCTTGACGAACGTTATCGTCACAGTAATAGAATATAAGTTCCCTGTCCATGATCTATAATTGTTCGCGAAACAAATATGGATCATTGTTTATTGCGACTAGGATTTTGGAGGGCGTTATTTCATTAGAAGCCTTTAAGGAGGATTAATTGTTCAAGTGAGCATTTTATTCCCATTTTATGGTTTCACCGCGTTCTCGTCAAGTGAAAAAGCACAGAAACCCCGAATATTAGTTAATACTGTAACTAGGAAGTCGGGGCTGTATGGACGTCTTTTTTAGGAAAGTTATCAGTTATCTAACATAAACTACTCACAACAGTAGAATAAGTGTACCAATAAAACAGTCGAATAAGTGTAACAATGCAGCCAGTTCTCCCTGTATCTTTTAATCGGTTAAGTGTTTAACAGACCGATATACTAAGTGATTTATTAGTAAAAATGAATTATGTAGTACGCTATTCGGGTGAATGACTTCTAATGTATTTATTACGATTCGTGTGCATTTTCATTTAATTGTAAGCGCGACTAAATGGCTATGAAAATGCATCAACAATTTAACACGCGTTATATTCTTCTAAACATATTACATTTGGTTAAGCGCTGTATTCGACGGTAACGAACTGTTCCATTATCAAGACAAATACCGTTTAATGAATATAGATGCGTTCATTCACTTGTTACAGTACTAAATGAAACCGAAAATTGTCAAATAATCAAGTATAATAATAGAACACTAATTGGAACATAATAATAGATCTAATAATATTAATAAATACTTTATGCAAAGGGGCAACACAGTTGGGTGTCCCCAGTCTTCACGGTGAGCCTCATTCAAAAGATTGTTAACTATTTGAAATTTATGTGAACGATATTTATTGTTTTAACATAAACCTACCGCACCAATGCGTGCTATTAGTGTGTGCTGTTAGTGCGTGCCATCAGTTGCATTGCGTGACAAGAACCTTGTATTATGATCACAGTCCAATAAAATTGATACTTGTTGATTCCTCATCTATCTCGGACGTTAAGTCATGTCCTCCAAACTTATCTAAATAAAATACTATATTAACAGAAACAACATGAACCCACTTTCCAGAAGGCAACGACCTGGCGTCACTGGAACAAACCGCGGTACCACTTAACAAAACAGATCTTACACATATTATATAATTATTATCCAGACATATACCGTATTATGTTCATTACATTAGATAGTATACATATAAATCATTATAAGTACGATTCCTATCATGAAGTCGATACAGAGATTTAGTGTTGCGGTTAGTGGCACGGAATCTATTTATGTGATGCTCCTTATTCACAGTGTAGCATTGCCTCACGCATTATATCAGTAGATTTGTGAAGACTTTACAAACCGTGCATAATTTTGTCCACACTTGCCATATAATTTATTTATAAGATGTTGAGTGATACCGTGGACGAGAGGTCATCAAGCCTTTGCAGTTGATGAACTTCTTTACACCAAATGTATATCGATGGCTTAGAATTATAAGCTCGTAACTACCAAATCGATATTTTGAGAAAACACGGAAAAACTGTCTGACATTTAGTCTTTACCTATGGTAAAACAAACTTTTACAACTTCAATTTGGTCAACATGGCAAGTTCAGATTTTTTTGAAAATGGGCTCATTAGAAGCGCCTTGTGATGCTTATTCTAAATATGTATAAATCTTAAAAGGTCGTAAGTGGCACTTACGACCTTCTAATTCTAAGCCATCGATATATTCAATATGAAGGGTGTTTAACATAGTAGTTTAATAGCAGTGATATTATTACAACGTCACTTACGGCTTCGGAGATAGGGAATGGGAAATGTTTGATCAAAGTTTACATGCACTCCAAAGGGCTTAAAGTCACATAAGTACGACTATTTCAATTACCAATGTATTGGTTTGTTGTGTAATGTATATTAAAGTACAATCATGATGCTCCCGAGTATTTACTAGCATTTAGTTATATGTGATATAAGTTCTTAAAATATTCATTGGTCAGAATGAATTTTGCTAATATTTTGTACGGAGGTGAACAATCCAATTTTCCCATATGAACACCAATTTAACAAGGGTTGGTCAAACCTTCTTCTGTAAGATTGATACAGTGCTGTTATGATGTAATGTCAACTGGCACTAATATACGATATTAACACCACTATAAGGCATTTCGTTGCGAGTTTAATATTTCGACAGCAAATTATTTATTCTAGCCAGACTATCATGTTCAGTACAGTTTCTTTAAATTGATTGATGTCGTAACCTTGTATTAACCGATATGTACCGTTGTGTGGGTGTAATACTTTAACACAGATGTACTACCTCGTTAAATACAAGTGTGAACGCAAACGGTATTGTCCTTTCAAAACTGTTTTGAAAGAGCGCATGCAATAAACACAATCACGTGATGAGTTCTAAACGATTTGGTACAGCGCATGCATAAGCGTTATTATGAGAATGGTCTAGCATTGACTTTCGTTACAATTTGGTCAAAGAACTGTTCAATTAATACAAACAAGTTCATAAAAGATACGACCAAGAACGTAATCCTGAATGTGCTTAATAATAACTTTCCATTTATCAAACATTTCTCTCAGCAACAGCCCGAACCCGCTTGCTTACAATAGGTCGATGACCTGATATTCCTAGGCCAAACCGGATTGAAGTAGAAAAACAATTTACCAAGACAAGCTGGTATACTTATTAATTAACAAGCGCTACGTCTAATCCAGATTCCATTTAATGATAATTGAATTTGTTTCGTAAACATCAGAATAGACAATAATTAGATAATAATGAATATTGATATGTTTAAGTTACTTGTTTTGTTCCAATTTCGAGACACAATCTGAACTTTATATAAATTAAAGTAATAACATTGTACGCGAAGTATGCGTATATAAAAGGAACTATGAACTTGTATGATGAAATTCTTGTGAGTTTTCTATATTCGTCAATATTTCAGAGAAAAAATTTAGTTTGCATTTTTTCTGCATTTTTCGCGACGAGGTCATCGGTGTTTAAAACATTTCGCTGGTTTCTATGCGGGCATTACTCCGTTGCTGTTTAAGTTTAGTGCTACCTTTCCTGTCCGATGTCCTCCTATCTTTTTTAGTCGTATAACCGTCATGAATTAGGCAATTTAAAAGCATTATGTAAATGTACAGGGTGTTAAAAAAGTTCGTAGACATTTGTATTATATATGTCATTTTATTTTCAATTAATATTTTCACATTTTTCTGACACATAAGTAATGGCAATGACCTCCTTTGTTTATTTTAATCTTATTCAAGTCGATCTGAAATGTGATGTATGTGATATATAAGGGTTTTATAGACTCACGTGACAACGCAAAATGTGAAAGACGTCAAAATGACGTCACAGTTTTAGATACTCGATCTTTGTAAATGTGAGAGTCCATTATTCTCATGAGGTTTTCATTTTTATTTATGTCGAGTGCTTGGTCTTTCTTCTTTGGGTATACGGTGATACACATTATCACAAATGTATTACCGGGTAATGACAGGGGTACGCAACAGGCAACATCCTGCATGAGTACTGGATGAGACGCATTTTTGTAATATCACCATGGTAACCTCTTTTTGCTAGGGAAGTTTAAGCAGTATTTCACAAGTATTAGTCCTCACTACAGTCAGATGTAACAATTTTATCAACATAAATGATTGAGGCTTTTTGAGGCCACATATGTCAATTGCTCACGACAACGAAAGTTTTAAACTCTTATTCGAGGCGATCACTTATGGAATGTAATCTGCCGAAGATTCCCATACTAAATAATTTTGTTCGTATAGCTCATGGAACAAATATTTAATTCACTTACCCAAGAAGACAATTTTCGTGCAGTCATTTGAAAATAGGTTCTTATATTTTCGAACAAAGGCCAGTTTTTCTTATACTATCTCACAGTCAATTACGGATGGGTGAGGGTATTTAAGAAAATACCATGTCTCTATATTTGTGCAAGTAACTTCATTCAATAACATGACTAAATTCGTTGCCCAGCATTTGTCGATGCTTTTACATAATTTCTGATATATTAACTTCGATTATTTTATATTGTTTGTTCCCGTCAGGACGTCAAAAGTGCGTACCTCTCAAAGCTCTATCCTCTTTCCTATATTTAGCATTTCCCTTAACAATCAAACCACAAGAATCAATGAGAATACCGGATATTTCTTTTATTAAATATCCGGCAACACAATATAAAACAACATTAAGCCCTTGTGAAGAAGTTCATATTTTTTCAACACCACCACCTGTCGATAAACTGCGTGCTAACAGGACCACCCAGGATCACCAAGGACGATGTCATGACGTCACGCGCAAATTTTCCTGCAGATAATATCATTTAATTCACACAACATGAAGATGATGCATAGTTCTACATTCCTACCAAGTTTTAAAACTGTATGTTGAATGGTTTTGGATTTATTGAACAGAATCAAGTGTCTACGAGCTTTTTTAACACCCTGTACATGTATATGAATAAAATATGATATTTTAGTTTAGGTATACATACATGTCATACATTATCACAATAAATGATTTGCCGTTAGCAATAACAATATCATTGTATACTACATTTATTTAGGTTAAAACTAAACGTTTTGCTACAGACTTAAGCCCAACTTCACCACTAGTTATGACGTCAAACTATTGTGTGAATTGGATAGAATACAAATTATTTTCCAAATTCTTGTGTATACAATTAATATGATAAACGCTCTTTTACTGCCAGCTGCAGTGTACAATTATGTTGACCGTACTAAGTTGAAGGTTTAATCTATTGTCATGCTTAACTTGCCTATCTAGTTTAAGTACTAGTAAACAAGTGATGTCAGAATGACATTTATGCCTCCCACTACCCACATACATGCACAGTCACATAGGACAACATGTAGTATTACCTTGCTTATGGATTTGCAAACAATTTCTTAAAGATTTTGAAACTTATGGCTGAAGTCGACTTTCTAATACTGAAGTATGTTGAATTAAAGAGATTAAAAAAAAATGATAGGTGCGACTTATACAGAGTATCGACTATGGGTAATCGCGGTATTTTGGTAATTTGCTTCAAGAAGTGCGACTTATGTATGGGGCATTACGGTATCCAAAAAATAAAAATAAAAATAAATCCTTTTATTTTTTCTGGAATGTCTTGTTAACGCAAAATGAAATAACAATATTTAAAATATGTTTATATATATACCAAATATAATGTCTTCAAAAAATGTCTCAGAAAAAAGTTTCTTCATACTGTCTACGTAAACACTCGTATTTTTTCGGCATAAGACCGTCAAGTGAGGAACTTATTTTCGCATAAATATGTAAACAATAGAAACTATGTCCTAGTCAATGCTTAGCAATTTTGCTTCAATAATATTTCTTTTATACTTTTTTATGAAACTGTAATGTTAAATAGTGATGTTCTGCATTTTTAAAGGCGGGTTAGTGAGATCCGCGAAGAACTACTTTTATATTGCGCATGAAAGTGGTAATTGGGAGTTTTGGGATTTTGGAAGGTCAATTCTAGTACGCTGAGAAATTGGTATCATAACTATGACCTTGGGGCTTTGCCCCAGGCCAAAAACTATTCAAAGTAAAAACCGACATGCAGACATGTGAATAAGCTTTGATTTGTAAGTTTATGTTATTCCATTGGTACGAGAGCACGTGTACCTATAGTAAGATACTTTTGATAATACGAGCTGCATATTGTTGGTGAAAGTAATTGGAAAGTTGAATATTTATACCGACCTTGACACACTGGTGTTTTCTGAAACGTGTGCCAGAGATGTGTTTTGGGAATGTTTTATTCTGCGTAGCAGTATTTGATCCTCCCCTTTGACAAGTGGGTGTTTTGAGGTAATATTTACAAACCATCTGATATAGCTAGTAGCACTAGATAACCTCGTGTATAATGTGAACAATGTGTTATAGTAGATGAAAGACAGTTTACAGAAAAGTGCTTCTATATTAATGTCTATAGTGTATGAATGTCATATTGAATTGGAAATTCATTATTCACAATAATTCATTATTTTCCATCGCCCATGATGTCAACGTTATAATTTTATTGACGAAACCCACCCAACTAGTAGATAACCTACTTTCGATCGAACTATGTTGGTTTGATATCCATCGTTGATGACATAAATATGTTATTTTGTTTTAGATGACACGTAAAAACGTTAAGAAATTCAAGGCGGAATTATCAACCCACTTGCCACTAACAATTTTATATAAATAATATCATAATTACTTATTGTAACTAATGTTCACGCAAGATTACTTATTTCAATACTAATTATTTAAAAAAGGTATGAGAAAATCCAACAGGGAGGGTAGCACTCAAGTTTGTACTGAAATGCGTATATATTAAGACTATAGCGTCTACCACAATTGTAATGAAAATCAATACATGCAAACCATTACCAGTTTCCTTAAGAACAAATACTCTATATCTACTTTTTGCTTTTACGAAACGCAAATTATGATCAAACAATAATAAAAGCCATTACGCATATTGATAAGCTAGCAGGAAATATTTTTGTCATGCAGCTTTTCAGATAGTAGGAATATAAACTAGGAACCATTTATTTGTTTAGTTACGTCCGACGTAAACATATAGGTAGAGGTACACTCCCAATGCACCGAATATATAATTGAGCTATTCTCGAGAAAAACCTGTTGAGTTGACATTATATAATTGCAATATAAAACAAGGTTCTCTAAAAGCTCTAAAATAAGAAAAAAAATAAAGACACCAATGATTCTACATAGTTTAAGTAATTTACCAATATAGTGTCATATCTTAGCTTTGAAATCGCTCATGTATTATGTCGAAATCATGTAATTCGTTGGCATGATGACCAATTTCTAAGGTACTCTGATTGAGAAAACAAGGAGTACTCTAAAACAGTAATAGCATATCTCTAATCAGAAAAACTTTAAATTATGATACAGAGTTTGAAAATTGAAACATAATTCTAAAACCTGATGCTATTTTTAACAGTTTGTGTCAAGAAATTATCAAATGGTGCAATCATAAAATACTTGTTACAGTAACGTCAAATTACGTCAAAAAATTTATAGCACCAACAAAATATTTAAGTATAGATGCAATACATGATAATGGAAACATAGTCACAGACAACAAAGACAAAGCAAATTTACTGAACAAGTTTTTTCACAGCTTAACAATCAAGACAAGCCTCTTCCGACTCTACAAATACATCCAGATACAAATGTACTCTCCAACATCGAGATTACAACAGAAGAAGTAGAAAGTACACTCAAATCACTTAGCATAGGCAAAGCATCAGGTCCAGACAATATTAACAGTAGAAAACTGAAAGAACTTTCACATGAATTAGCAAGACCTCTATGTGCACGTTTTAACAGATCTCTATACATTGGCAAGGTTCCATCTTTTTGGAAATAAGCTAATGTCTGTGTTATTCATAAGAAGAACGACCCACTTACAGTCTCAAATTACAGACCCATATCGTTACTCAGTAGTATCAGTAAAATTCTCGAAGAAATCATTCATAAGCACACGTACAACTTTTTCAAGTCCAATAATATAATCACCACACTGCAATCAGGATTCGTTCCAAATGACTCAACTTCAAATCAATTAGTTTCAATCTATAATACTTTCTGTAAAACCCTTGACGATGACAAAGAGGTAAGGGCTGTTTTTGTGATATCTCGAAGGCTTTCGACCGAGTATGACATAGAGGTCTTTTACATAAACTTGAATCAATTGGGATTTCAGGTCAGCTTCTCCTGTGGTATAGTGACTATCTCTCTGGAAGAAGGCAAAGGGTCGTTCTTTGTGGTTCCTCTTCTGAAATTGTATCTATAACTGCTGGTGTTCCACAAGGTTCAATTCTTGGCCCACTTTTATTTATTTTCTATATCAACGACATCGTTACTGACATAGGTTCTAACATCAGCCTCTTCGCCGATGACACGAGCCTCTACATAACGGTTGATGATCCAATTGATTCAGCAATTACTCTCAATGCTGATCTTAAAACTATCTCAAATTGAACTAACAAATGGCTGGTAGATTTCAATCCAAGCAAAACAACTGCCTTGCTTATTTCTCGAAAACACAACAAACCAGTTCACCCCCCTCTTTCTATGAATGGTACACTCATATCAGAAGTTAGTTCACACAAACACCTTGGAGTCACATTGTCTCACGATGGAACTTGGCATGAGCACCTCGATACAATCAGAAGAAAAGCATGGCAACGTATCAGTATCATGCGCTCACTCAAATTCACTCTTGATAGAAAGTCACTAAAAAATATATATTCGTCTTTCATAAGACCTCTATTAGAGTATTCTGATGTTGTTTGGGACAAACTTTCTCTCCATGATCAACACGGATTGGAGAAAATTCAACATGAAGCTTGCAGAATTGTATGTGGGGTACCAAACTAATCTCGATTGACAATCTGTATAGAGAAACTTGCTTCGAAACTCTCAAAGAAAGAAGAGAAAAACACAAACTAACACTTTTTTATAAAATGACTAACAACCTATCGCCCCAGTACCTAAATTCGCTGGTGCCAGATATCGTAGGTGATGCAACAAGGTACAACCTGCGAAATGCCAACAACGCCAGAGACATCCCATGTCATACCCAGCTCTATGCAAACTCATTCCTACCATCAGTTGTACATGCATGGAATCAGTTTCCTCTTAACCATCGCAACTGTCCATTTCTGAATTCTTTCAAAACTCAACTCAATGCTAACTAACCAAAAGTTCCTTCCCACTACTATTCGGGCAACCGCAAAACCCAAATTCTACACACTCGACTCAGAACTCACTGCAGCAATTTAAACGAACATTTATTTTCTAAAAACTTGATAATGAGTCCTCTCTGTGAATGTGGCCAAATCGAGAACACTCACAATTACTTCTTAGAGTGTCATTTTTTCCACCAACAACGCATCGAACTCTTTGAACATATCCAGAATCTTACTACACCATCACTGTCAATCTTTCTGTGTGGCGATCCAAACCTCTCGAGCGACTCAAACATCGAACTATTCTCACACGTACATACCTTCATTAGAACAACCAATCGTTTTGATGTATAATATTCCTCTTTATGTATGCAACACATACACTACGTACAACTTGATAACGACGAATCTCAAACAACGTTCATACATGAAACATCTTTGGAACCAAACACACGTCCAGGTGGCAAAGTGATCATATCTCTATAATTCTATAAATCTATGTATCTCTACACTCTTTCTATAAATCTGTCAAACTACTGTCCCTACAGATCCTCCCCTCTGTTTACATTTTCCTACAGTTACCAACAATTACTGCTATCAATAAGGAACGAGTTTCTAAACAAGCTTAGCTTACTACTCAATCCTTAATTTTTATAAATAAGTTTATGCATGATATATTATGAAATAAATATTGTTTGACCCAAATTACGTCAAATAAGGTTTAAATGACGTTCGCGACGTCGAGACAAAAAACTCAGAATATGGACTTTACAAGAACACCTGTTTCTTCGTAAAAACTGAAGATATTTACAATATTCCTTGCATTTTCCTTCATTATCGTTGTTCATTAGAACTATGAAATATCACAATTATTATATTTGTCAAAATAGCAGGATTTCCTGGAGACCGGATCAAATTAAATGCTATATGGTTACAATATTGACTGTGAATAAGCTAATACCCGTTGAATGTCTCCTAGAATTTATGTTCATTGAAAAATAAATACATCAAAAAGCATCACCGTAAAATGAAAAGCCACAAAAATGACGACGTGCACGGTGCTATATTTTACTCACGGATAGGAAGTACACTTGAAGAAGTGGTACAATAAAGCTAGACTAGAAAGCCAGAGCCGACGATGCAATGCCATTATTCAGATTACATTCTTCTAAGGTGGCGGTAAACGATGTCTTAGAATAATATTGGGAACTTGGGCCATCGGTATGGTCGGGGTCAAAAACTACTTTAATATGTTTGAACGATCTTTTGTTTTGTTCTTGTCTCATAGCTGCATTTCATTCGGTCAATTGGGATCATCGTTTGTTTGTTTTTCTTTGTGAAATTTGGCCATTCAACATGTTTTGGACTTGGGCGTTAACTCATTTCTTTGAGTTGTGTGTGGGCATGGGTCCGTATAGTTGTGGTGTGTCGTTACTGTTGTCTTGTTACGTTGAGTGCTACATTCCTGATTGGTGTTTTTTCTGACAGTTGTCTTCCCTATCTGACTTTTGTTATTGTTAAAAGTCCTTTATACATGTATGTGGTTACACATGTACACGTTCGATCATATAACAGCCGTACCTGACTAAGACCATGATTGTGTTCTAAACATACCTTTATGCACTCGCAGATACATTCGTCATGATTAATGTCAATCTGACAAAATTCTCATTCTTCATTAATGATTCGAAACTAAAATTATTAATCTATTGGCATTAAATTGCTAAATAAAAACAAAATATGCCTTACGCCTACACGTAGATCAAGTGTGCGTTTGGTGCAATTATACTGAGCATGAAACACTACTAGTCGACCTGTTTACACCTTTGTGAACTGTATTATCGAAATGCATTATAAATTAAGGAGTGGAATATTCCTTCTATCTGACATGAACGGAAATATAAAATGTTCAATAACTTTATGTTGATGTACCAGATAGCATGTCATCATGAATATAACAGCAATAGTATTATCTACTTCACGATACATTTCTCCCTGATTGGTGCGGTAATTGCAACAACCTGGCATGAACAATTGACAAATTCGTGATATGATGGCACAATAACATTGACCCATGTTAATTAGGGGACACTTTCACTTTGGATATAAAGGGGTGATCATTTGTGTTCAGGGTCAATAGACGCTTGGTTTTTATGAAATTTAAAAACAAGATCATTTATACAAACTAAGTAATCCGTTTGTCACTGTAGCTCAGATTTATTTCAGACAATATGAAGTTCGCAATCTTAAACTGTTTGTTAAATGCATGAATATCGTGACAATCATGCGTAAATAAAAAAAACATTATCTGCCGAAATTCGAACCAACACCGCTTTACAATATGGACATATCCAACCGGTGACGTATTGTCAATGTCATTGTGCCATCATATCGAAGCCGCACTTTATAGAACACGAAACAGATCCATCACGTGATTATACATTTGACCCAGGGCAGGTTAAAGGCGTTTTAAACGTCCTTTTAACTCCTTATACTAGAACTTGTACTTTATATTTATTTTAGCCTTTTAATGCCAATTACATTTAAACAGAATTGTCAGGAACTAAATTAATAGTATATTGTATCAATCTTCTTTACGAACTTACAGCGCAATGATTGATAAGCACAGATTGCAATCAATAGCTTTATTGATATACGGATAGGTAATATCTTGTTTATGTTGTTTCCAAACACTACAAGATTGAACTTGTTGTATGTTTATTTATCTATTGCACCTGCAACTATTTGTAGGTGTGTTAGATGTTGGTAAACATATATCCTGCACCAACTTCTGCAATCTAAATTTACTGCTTTGATTATAATAATGTTACATAAAGTACTTACCTACTAAATCTGGTCGGAATGAAGAAAATGTGCCAAACATAAACCAATTTTGGTTTTTATATTTTCATAATTTTCATTTATATAAGTACAATGTGCATTTCTCTTGTTGGCAAAGTGTGACAAGTGTGGCCGTCCCCCTAAAGTCCAAGATGGCCGTCAAATTTCCCTCCAAAATCCGTCAATGATCCTATATTTCAAAATATAGTAACATGTCCTAAACTTTACAATGAACACTAAACAAAACATATAAAGTCATGCTCATTTAAGAAAATGCAAAATGTGGAATCTTTAATATAGTTCTAAGAATAGGGTCAAAATAAATAATGGATAGATATCGATATTTTTAACATTTGTTTTATTATTGTTCCACGTCGTTCGGTACTCATTTATCTCTATCAATTTATAATCCTTCAGACGTGTTTACACTAGTGTATAGTTTGCATTTAAATTCTTTGTTTGAAGCATGATACACATAGTATATTAAGACATACAAGGACATATGGAGATTGTGTGGTATATGTTTGGTTTGGCGTTGTGACGTTTGTTTGCTACTTTAAAAGGATATATTCAATTACTGGGTTTGTTCAAATTTCTAGACGCACACAGTTTCAGTTATCGTAATACAAGATTACGCATAAACCATGCGTGTATAAATGGAAATATGTCTTTGATTACAACTACCAGCCTAACGAACCTACCGAAAAACACCTTCGTTCAGGGGTTGGGAACTATTCCCAAAGTTTGATAAGGAAATGTGAGTTCTCGATGTTACATATGTATAAATATATATCACAAACGCCAAGGCTCATATTATCTCTGAAAGTCTTTATGGAGTTACATGTATACTCGTACTCCCGATTATTAATCAGCTTATGTACCTAACTAACACCATGAGTGTGTTCTGAACATACCCTAATGTACTCGCAGACACATTCGTCATGCTTAATGTCAATCTGAAAAAATCCGTATGCTTCATTAATGATTCGAAGCTAAAATATGATACTATTGGCATTAAATTGCTAGATAAGACTAGATATGCCTAACACCTACACCTAAATCAAATGTGCGTTTGGTGCAATTATACCGTTCATGAAACACTACTAGTCGAAATTTTTACACTTTTATGAACTTTGTATTATCAAAATGCATCATTAATTCAGGGGTGGTATATTCCGTTTATCTGCCATTGATTGAAATATAAACTGTTGAATGATTTCATGCGGATGTACGTGATAGAATGTCATCATGATTAGAGCACCAATAGTATTATCTTCTTCATAATACATTTCTCCCTGATTGGTGCGGTATAATAGCACGATAAATTGACAAATTCGTGAAAAAACGGGTGATTTCAGAGACGGCACCCTATAAACCTAGATAGAAAGCACAAACTGATCAATTGATACTAAACTATTTAATTACAATACCGTTTTTTTCTAAGACGGTACAGTGATTCAAGCCATCTTTACAACACTATGTTATACTACATGTACTAACTGTGTATATTATGTGAAAATGTTTGCATATCAATTCGTTTGATAAATTAAATTTTCAGTTCAAAAATATAACAGGTTAACTGTATGCTTCACATTACCAAAAACTAATTCAGTGTAGATATCATACTTACTTACCTCACTTTATGTCTATCATGCACACACTTTTATTTCCGCAGTATGTCATTCATTGTGGCGTGAATATATACTATGCTACATGTATGTTTGAAAAGCATGTAACAAACGGATTATACCAAAATAACATGCACATGCATATTGAATTCAAAAGTAAATGGAAGATCAAGTGGTATAATTATGTGAACGACAATGGAAATTTAGTTGGTGTTTTATGTTACCGTGATAATAAAGTAATCATGTCTTAATAGGAGACTTGGTACAAAGGCCAGCTAACATTTTCTCCTCCCCTGTTGGCTTTGTTTTTGCAATTATGTTGCATTTATTGAGTTTTATCAGCTTGTTTTCATTTTTTTCAAAACAATATTCACCAATTAGTTCTGTTGTGATGCCATGCGTCTGAATTAGTGTGTAGTTATTATTAATATGAGACGATAATCCTTTCAGTTTGGCAAGACAAAGGGATGATTTAGACAGGATAACTCCGGGATTCGTTGATAGATATACGTGATCGTATACATGAATGCACATATTACATGGCTTGAGGTCACGTTGTTGGCATACATTTGTGTTTTGCAGCGTGTGCTTGATAAATTGGTCGGTTTTAAGCTACGTTTCTATCGGTCACTTGGAATCACCGTTTGTGTCATATTTTAACACATGAAAGGAAAACTCTGTTGTTAAGACCCGTTTCTTATTCATATTCTTTTTTGTGCTTGGTTTTGTGGCGATTGTGCCGGTTTATGGTGTTTTGAAACGTCGTTATACCTTCTTATACTAATGCAAATGTACTTTATATTTACTTAACACTATTAATGCGCATCAAATATAACTACACCTGAACCAAATTGGCAGGATCTAGATTAAACGTACTTTGTATCTAACTACTCCATGAATTTACAACACAGGGAATGATAAGACAAGATTACAACGACCAATATCTTTATTGATATACGGATAGGTAATAGCTTGTTTGTATTTATGCTTCCAAAATACTGAACTGCACCTTGCAATGTTTGCGACTTCTGAAATCTAATTTACTGTTATGCTAATACGTGTAGTATGTTATCTAACCATTGTATCCATTGTCTCGTATTTAATTTGTAAAGAATATATGGAGAAATCGGACATGGAAGACATCATTCCACCAGCCGAGCGCAGTAAGCAATAACAACACAATACAATGCGCAACTACACAGAGAAATTCCCACACACAAACAAACGGCATGATTAAAAGTCCAAGAACCCGCCGCAAAAATGCAGGATGATCCAATTTCACAAAGAAGTAAACTAATAACGGTGATGCAAAGTGTCCAATTGAAACGTATTAAAGACCCGGTCTATTCCCCAAGTTCATGTTGTAGTACTACATTGTTTCACAATATATGCACAAACGTTGGTCTAAACGACCAAAAGAGGCATAACTGCATAGTTAACACGTGCTTGCACTGATGTTTAAATGCATTTATATTCTGCGTTTCGATGTGCTATAGACGTAGTGCAAGAAGCATGAAACATATGATATAAATTTATACAGAGATGTTCTTTTATATTTTTGATTAGGCGTTGTGACGTTAGTTTGCAGTATGTTTTGATTTTTTTTTGTGCAATTAGAGTACATCTGCTTCGGTTTTGAGCTGCTTTTCCATTCCAATTGTTCGTTATAGTTTAATACTTGTGTTATGTTACTGTACAATGATAAACTAGTCATATTTCATAATGCAATATTCAAGATATAAAATGTGAATGCATCATATGACGCAATAATAACAACGACAAATAGCAAGTACAGTCATAGTTCACGCTAATTGGACAAAAATATTTCGGGAGAAAGGGAAATCCAGCATGTAATTATTTCCTCTCTTAAATCACTCAGTTCTTCGTTCACTGATTAATTAAAAGAAATAACTTGCCGACAAAACTCTGAAATATCTTCTTTAAGAAACACTGCGTTAATTGGATGATTTATAACTTGAACGAAGTCGCCAAAATGCTCACTGACATGTAGCTCTGTGTTCTAATTACGAATTGGAAGCAAATATACTACACGTAAAACTACAAGAAACGTCTGGAAAAAAACTTTGTGTTGTGATTAAATATTGTAACAGGTTAATTAACTTCAATTCGTCAGTAGGCCAGTTAGTTCCCTGCCTACTTGTATAACTAATGAATAGAGATTGATTTCTAGCCGTGTCGAATCCCATTGGGTCGAAGTAATAGTTACGGCATTCTCATTCGAAGCCAGCGATGGTTTATCACTGAATTATCTCTCTTTAAATAACGGTCCTACTGCTTTCTTAAAATCTCATCACATGCATCAAACGAGTTTATACTACACGTACAGTTCGTGTACCGTATACTAGTATAGCATTGAGAAAACCAGGTTTGTTTTTAATATATTAATTTTGTATTGGAGTCATAGTTGAAGTTACATGTAATGTTTAGTACGAGTACGGATTAATTTATTAATATTTTGTTTTCGAACAATATGGCATCGCTAACATAATTGTAATATCTACCAGCATTTTAAATGTAACATTTGATTTACTTTCCTCGTACAAGGTCATTCACCGCAAACAATGTTTCAGTTACATAGTTAAAACTATTGGTGTTAGTTAAAACCACTGCCGGCTTTTACGTATGTTTCATGGCCTGGTAGCACATGCTGACCGTACATTAACATTAAGCAAACCACAGTTAATTGGGTAATCTAAATAATTAAACGTCGTATCTGCTTACAGCTATACCAATAACAGCGATGCTAATTAATACGTTTAAGAAACAGTCCACTGATTGCAACTACTGTAAGAATTGATTGAATTTCTGCTTGAACGTCGATCAATAGATTAAATACTGCTTCATTTAACCTACCGAATCTTTTTTTTCAAATCCGGTTGGCTTCAATATTTTCGGAGCATGTTACATGTTGTAGTGAAATATTCATGTAGCAAATACACGACTGTGTAATCGACACAATTTAAAACTTCTAACAATTGTTGATATTGGGTAATCCCTTTTTATTTAACACCAATTTGATATAAATGCCTCAGAAAAATAACTTTAAATATCCAATTACTATCAGAAATGCAAAGCGGATCATTACAATTTCCACCATTGTTTCGATTAGTGCATCTGTATTCCCGACATAATTAGAACAATAAAGATCATGTTCTTCTAATAATAACTAAGATTTCTTTCTACCATTAACAAGACGAGCCCGCTTGCTTACGATAGGCCGACGGCCTTATATTTCTAGGCAAAACCGGATTGGAGTAGAAAAACCAATATACCAAGTCGATTTTATATATATTAATTTATTATTATTATATTTATTAATTTAAAAGCGCTACATGTAAGACATGTCCCGTTTATTGTAAATTACATTAGTTTATGCAGATATAGACATCTGAATATAAATAATTAGATATTGATACACATAGTGATACTAGTATGTCCGAGTATGTGGTATGTTTATTGACAGGAATTCCTTTCATACAGTTTCGCAATATACTTAGATTCAATTAATAGTACTTGTTGTGTTCCAATTTCGAGACTCAATCAATTATTTAAGTTAAAATAGTAATACAAGTTTACGCGTAAATAGTGCTTGTATAAAAGGAAGCATGCAGAACATCTGAAAATTCTATATTTGTCAGTATTTCAGAGATAAAACAAATGTTTTTATCTATTTGTATTTTTGCGGCGGGGACTTTATTGGGCTTTTAAACAATTCTCTTGGAAATGTGTGGGTGTTGCTCCGTGTATCAGTGTTGTTATTGTTTTCTATGCTCGGCTGACTGAGTGCTGCCCTCCATGTCCGATTTCCTCTTATCTTGTTTGGAGAAAGTCATTGTCTTGTTTACCAATAATCATATAACTGTCATTAATTAGCATTTCAAAAGCATTTTAATTGAATAAAACATGTTATGTTTGGTTTCAGTATACATGTCATCATTGCAATAGATGTATTGCAGTTTGCATTAACTATATCATTATGTACGTTTGAGACTAAGACTTAACTTTTTATTTTTGATTAAAATCCAATTTAATCAGTAGTAAGAACGTCGGACCATCGTGTTGTCAGTTAATGTTGTTCCATTGGTATACCGATTGCAAAATAATCTAAAGAGTGCAGCTTCATGTTGTTGGTGAAAATGAATAGGAAAAAAATGTATACCGACCTTGACACTGGCGTTTTCTGAAACGTGTATGTTTGTGTGCTAGAGCCTGGTCAGGTGAACGTAGTATTCTAAGTAGCAATACTTTATCCTCCCCTTTGACAAGTGGGTGTTTTGAAGGAATAATTACAAACCATCTGATATATTTTTTAGCACTTGTTAACCTGCAAATCAATGGGTGTCTAGTTTGTAAACGACTATTAGCAGCAAAGTGGTTGCATATTAAAGTCTTTAGTTTATGAATGTCATATCAAATGAGAAATTATTTTTAAAAGGCATGCCTAATTTTCCATCGCCCCTGATGTCAATATCATAGTATTATTGATTAAAGCCACCCAGCTAGCAGATTACCTGCATTCAGTCGACCATTGTTGGTGTGATATACATCATTGATGGAATGGAATATGACATATTGTTTTAGATCGGTATAGGGCGTTTTAAAACGCCTTTTGACCTTCTTATTCTGGTAAGTGTACTTTATATTTATGCAACACTATTAATGCACAACTGATATAAGTACATCAGAACCAAATTTGAAGTAACTAAATTAATGTATCAATCTACTTTATAAATTTACAACACACGGATAGATAAGATACGATTGCAACCATTAACTTTATTGATATACGGATAGGTAATATCTCGTTTATGTTGTCTCCCAAATACATCATGATTGAATTGTTGCTTGTTTATTTATCCATTGCACCTGTAACTGTTTGTGGGTTTGTTAGATGTTGGTAAACATTCTCCCGAACCGACTTCTGTCATCTAGATTTGCTGCCATGGTTATATCGTTGGCTTAGCTCGGGAAGGTCGTTAGTACAAAAACAATATTTTTAGAATTCAAGACAAACGTTTACGAACATAACTCTTGACTTATGGTAAAACAAGCTGTTTCAACTTCAGTTTAGTCAACATGACAAGTTCCCGATTCAAAGAAGCAACCTGTGATGCTGATTTTTGTTATGTATCAGTCATATAAGGCTGTACTAACGACCTTCTCATTACCAGCCAGCGACATCATGTTATATAAAGATCTTATCTGAAGTTCCATGTCGTTTGGAACCAATTTTATATGCTTCATATAATCTTTTAATCCGTTATGTATAACGCTTCATTAGACTTGTGCACACTTGTGTATAGTTTGAATTTATATTCTTTGTTTGGATTTGCTATACACGTTATGCAAGAAGCGTGATATCAATAATCTATATTTCGACATAATAGGACATATAAATATGTCCTTGTATATTTTATATTTGGCGTTGTAACGTTAGTTTGGAGCAGGTTTTTTGTGCATTTAGGGCTCAGCTGTTTCTGCTTTGAGATGCTTTCCCATTCCATATTTTTAGTCACTTTTTCTTTTCTATGTTAATGTACAAAAATATAAACTTCACATTGTATTCATAATAAAGTGGTCATATTTCATAGTTCAATACAGATTTGCAATGTGTATGCATCACATGACGTATTAATAACATCAGTAAAATAGCAGGAACAGTTATAATTGGACAAAAATATTACGCAACAAAGGAATCACAGCATGTACATTTAATTATCTCACCTCTTAAATCACTCAATGCATCATACACTGATTAATTAAAAGAAATAACTTGCTGAAAGAAACTCTAAATGCTTTTCTGAAATAAACCCTACGTTAATTGGATGATTTATACCTTGAAAGAAGTCGTAGAAAATGATCCATAACATGTAGTTATGTGTTCTAATGACGAAATTGAAGCGAACCTGATGCTACAAACTGCGATCGAATGCATTCGAAATGTGAATAACTAAAAGAAAAATCATTATGGACTGCCTAGAAAATACCTTTTGAAGAGATGATCTATTTAAATAGGTTAAACCAATAATAGTGTCTGTCATTGAGTAAGATTTTTTATAACGGCCCAACAGCGTTCGTCAAGTCTCATTACATGCATCACAGTACTGTAACAATTATAATATACAAATGTACATGCATATCGCTGGCTTAGAATGAGAAGGTCGTAACTACTACTTACGACTTTATAAGTCTGCTACATATACATTTGACATTTGCATTCTATTTGTTTTACAATAAGTACAAAGTAATTTTGTGAGATTTGTTCGTGGTTTCTCAAAATATTGATTTTGTACTTACGACCTTCTCATTCTAAGCCAGCGATATATGTACATGTACCGTATAGTAATAATTGAGTCCTAGTTGAAGCTATATGTACCGTTCAATAAAACTGATCGGTAACTGTATGTACATGTTTTCCTCGTACATTGAAACATCGGTACAGTTATTGTAATATCTACCAGTATCAAACGTCCAACTGGATCTCCTGGCCTCGTATGAGGTTATTCACCTAAAACTAGGTTTCAGTAACATACTTAAATTTGTAGACGGTAGTTAAAACTACTGCCGGCTTTTACACGATTACGTTCAAAGTCTTACGTATCACTTGCTGGCCATACATTGACATTAATCACACCACAGTTAATTGAGTCCTCTAAATAATTAAACGTCGTATCTGCTTACAGCTATACCAAAAACAGATATGTTAATTAATTACCTTTAAGTAGCAGTCCACAGATTGCAGCAAAGAATAGATTGGATCCTCTAAAACTTTTGAATGTCGTTGGTTAACGTGAATACTGCTATATCTAATCCATCGAGTTGTTTTAATCCTTTCGGCATCCAATGTCAGAGCATGTTACATGGCGTAGTGAAATATAAATGTGGCATATAGACGACAGTGTCATCGACATGATTGATGCTGGAAGATAATAATGTTCTATACTAACGCCAATATAATATGAATGCCCCAACAATACCTTTTTATTCACTTACTATTTGGAATGCAAACAGGATCTTACAATTTTGAACATTGCTTCAATGTGTGTATTTGTATTTACGGCATAATTCGAACAATAAAGACGATATACTTCTATGAGTGAGCATTATTGTCATTGTTATAAGTTCAAGTTCAAGTATATTAGCACATCGGCAGTTATAGCCCATCAATACTTATAGAGTTATTTCCAATTTTGAGGAAAACGCATTACATGTATGCTTATGTTAAAGGGCATCTATACATAACGTTCAACACAACATTCAACTACAATGTAAATGACAACAAAAATATTACTGCATTGTATAACCATAATATATATTGCTTGCTTAGAATGAAAAGGTCGTTAGGGCCACTTACGACACTATAAGACTAATGCTTATATGAAATCTAAATCATAAGGCGCTTCTGATGAGCTTATTTTCATGAAAATTAGAACTTTTCGTGTTGACCAACTGAAGTTGAAAAAGCTTGTTTTACCATAAGTAAAAAGTGATTGTCAGACAGTTTTTCTAGGTTTTTTAAAATATTGATTTTGTAGTTACGACCTTCTCATTCTAGGCCAGCGATATGTCGCATTAATTATACGTTTTATTACCAACAAACAAGTACAAATAATAATGATGAGTCTAAATGTAATTGATTAAATGATAAGCCACCGGTTGATACAGAATTTCTACCAACGGTACATTCATTTTATTCAAACATATATTTGGACATAAAACTAAACAGAAAATCTCGTAAAGACATGATACTATAAATACATGTTACTAACAAACAGGGTCTCTCATAGACCAATATGAACAAATCAAACAAAAGGTTAAAAAGTTATATTTTTGAATGGCAATGCAAATAATTATTCGATAACACCAATGTATTGGAAAATGTTCATTCAACCTATTTAACAGTGACGTTAATGCCTAAAAATACAATGAACTTTCCGTATGAATTTAGCTTTTTCTTGAAAGGTTCATATACGCTCATTGTAATCTAAGTACTCGAGGATGATGATGTTTTATTAATGGGCTATTCTATGAAATACCTGTAACCCACTTGTTGCAACCCTATATACCTTTTAGGAGTAATATAATGCTAACATGCACGTACTTATAATTAACATTAGTTCTTTGTGGTGTGCAATTCAATAAAGGTAAGGTACTTATATATACATTTAGATAATGTAAATGGTGTGTGTACTCATTACACGCGTTGTAGTACAAACATTGTTAATCAATAAAGTACATTAACGAAAATGATGATAATGCAATCTAGTCTGTTAATGCAATGTTATGGCTTTATATGTAAACAAGATATGAGGAAATAGGACAGAGAGGCTGCACTCAACTAAACCAGACGAACACGGAACATACAACTACACGGGTTAATGTCCACAAATTACCCAACGAAATGATCAACAACTCAACTCCCTGAACCTCACATAGCCATAGCCCTTCTGCAAGAATGGAACAGCATCCCACAAGCATCCCATGGCCGTTTTTTATACGATTTTACGTCGTAGATGCGCGCATTGCATCGCTTCTGACGGTTGGTTTTACCAGATTGAAAATGTGCGACTTTTTGTTTCACACTGACCCATATACAACTGGCACTAAACCATGTTGTTTAGCGAATTTATCTGATTCAAAGTGATATTCATGTGTTTCATACATTTATATATTATATGATAAAAGTCACGATGCTTACACTTTTATCACACATGTTATGCTATACTACATACGTTTTGCGTTTTCATTCCCACTCAGTGTACAATTACTAAGTTCAATTAACCTTGTGAATATATTTTGTATCTGAAATGTTTGTTATATGCAATGATACGCATACATATGTTATAACCTTTAAGGAGTATTTCAATGATGTATCAACACAAGTTCAAACAAATGGAATATTTCAATGAGAAACGAGGGTGTCTAAACTAGTTCTGTAAAATCATTAATTTTGGTGGGGATTAAATTTCTTGGATTTCGTGGTTCACCTCATCCACGAACTTAGTTCCCAGCGAACATTAATTTTGACCAATGTTTTATTACCTGAAATGCAGAATCCACGAATTTAAGTCCCAACGAATTGAATGATTTTACAGTATATGGTCTAATACTATTGACTGTCGCACAAGTGAAGAGACAGTTTCTAACACAGATAGTTACCTCATTCAAACGTGGCAGGCAATAACTAGAAGCATATTAAATAATACTTGTTATGAGATTTGTTACCACGAATACCAGACTGGGATTGACTTTCTGTTTCCATTTATGTTTCAACACGAGTACCACAAAATAATAGGAGAATGTCCCTCTTCAACAGTAATTGGTTTGTATCAGACAATTGTATAGATAATTGGCAATAAATAAACTACAGCCATTTTACAACATAACATCGAGTGACCAAATGGTAACCTGATTACCTGATTAGTGACTCGACTCCATTAATGTAAATTGTCCATTCAGCGTTTAATACGGATGTCCAGAAACATTGTATTGTGCATATATTGTAAAGACTAGATTATGTAAATAACGATCGAAGTCATTGTCCCAGAGCAATATATTTACACACACGATCTAAAGGAAGACTAACAACAATGTCGATAGCAACCACTAAGAGCCATTTCCAGGTCCGCATGCTAAGGTAACAAGGACAACTAACAACGATTAAGTTTGACTATTTAACAGTTCACAAACCTAGATGTATCCAGATGACTAATATAAGGGATGTCAGGATTTGCATCCTATCTGGCAAGATAGAGGTGTTACCAGAATACTCGGCGCGAAGTATTAAATTGGTAAACTTTATTTCTTTACTTTACTGATAAATACCCTCTTTTCAGTGAATTTCAGTAGGAATACTATCTAGATGGTTTCAAATATATACGTTACAAATCCTGTTTCATACTCGATCAAAGCAATATATCTTAACGATGATTAGTATGTTATGGAAATTTATGTTTACCACAATTAATCAAGCGTCGTTGTTTTCTTAACACTAAATTGTCCATGTTGAATATAGGTGAATGGAAGAACAAGCATACTGGTTGATAAGTAACCTAATTACGGTACTTGTATTTATGTTGGATAAGTTCCGTTAATACAATCCGTATATTATCACATAGGGCATTGACTATCGAATTGGATATTGTTTTCGAAATATCAAAAAATAATCCGTCAACACTTATGATAATATAGACTTTGATTCACTAACATGCTTTAGAATGTGTATACTCTATCTTCAGTGCGAACACGTATAACATGTTTACAAGGTCGCTATAGTGAAATTATGTTAATAATTTAACAAAATTAATGAATATTAAATGTTATCACATAGGCTACTATTTTCTTGGTACCATCGTTGTACCATGTATATCTTTTAACGGTCTAGAAAAAGTGCCAGTGTTTTTTAAAGCATGATAAATAGTTCGGGGCGAGTAATTTCTTTCCAAAATATAACTAAAGTTTTTACAGGAATGCAAAACGTTACTTATCTTAATATCCGAATTCCATTGACAATTAGAAATAATACGTCTAGACAACTGGATTGAATTACTATATACCATTCGTCAATATTGGACTAATGCAAAGCTTAATGTTGTCGCCTTAACTGGATTGTCAGGTATACGACGGGTGTAAAATGTTCCCCGAACAGACATCATCGCTTTCACATTGTAAAAATTGTAACTTATTATATACTGAGTTCCAAAAGTTCCGCATCCAACATGGTGTGTGTCTTTTTTATTAGAATCTCCCACTTATTTATGATGATTCAAATGCTTATACGTAGATCGATGTATATTTGATATAAATCAATGACAATTATCGATTTTATGATATGTATTGATCCATAATTAAACCACATGTGACACCATCCAATGATTCCAAAGTACACCCAGCGATAAACTACTATTTTGCAGTGTAAGGGAGGTAATTTAAGTACATATACCACATATTATCTATCTTTGACCACATATATGTATTGATGTTGTAATAGAGTATGTGCAACAGGTCAGGTTTTAGGAAACAGCAGCCTCGTTATAAAAAACGCAAAATGCAAGAAAGTTTCCCATGATTTGAATGTTGGGTGGACTACAATTAAGCTACAACAATGCCATTGTATTTGGTGCAAACATATAGCAGTATTTCATATCTTTGTCAGCGGCATTGACCCTTGACCTGTGATCACATGGTACGTCATATACAGGGCTTTTCTGATGGAGATGATACCACAGTCTTTTTATGATAGAGGCATGCCAATTTTATCCGACACAAAGTAGTTTTAGTGAAACACCAGCCTCTAACGTCTTAAGTCACGCGTACGTTCACCATACCTATTTTTGCAATCCAATTAAGCGTACATTTCTAACTTATTTGACTAACTTATTGTGTTTTTTTCGTATCACAGACACATTGCAAGTAAATTGGAAGTGACAATTAAGTCGAAAACCAAAAACCCAAATTATGCTTGGTTGAATAGACGTTTTACCCTTTGTGATAAGACTTTTAGTGTTATCATTAAAGCGTGACGAAACACAACGGAAATAGGTTCAACATGAACACTAAGGGTATGCAAATGGACAGTGTTCGTAAAAAGTTCTTTTAAGTTAACTATTCCAAAAAATGATATTTTAATTAAGATGCAGAACTTTTGGAACTCAGTATAGTTAGTTTTTCCTTAATTTCTCTTTGAATCAAATTGCCTTCGACACCATTTCAGTCATATGACGTTACATGATGGCCACATTGTCTTGTTTCTGTGCCAACAAGTCTGAAATATAACTCACCCGGAGTGTGTCAAACGAAAGTATATTATTTCGTGGTTGGGTATAGCACCCACTCACATGAAATCACTCACTGATACTGGTTTTAAACTAAAAGAACAAATCGAATGTAATGAAAAGATCAGACAATTATTCAACCATGTGTTCCTTTGTCCAAGCTCATGCTACCGAAGACTGTTTAATCATGTTTCGGAACTGGAAAAAATACCTTTACATTTTGTATCAAATCCGTAAAGATTAGAAACAATTAATACAGAAATTGAAAATGAAACCTTATAAAATTTAATGCATACTTCACTTGCAACCAAACATCTCCGTAAATCGGATCGAGGCCGAAGACGATACGCAGTATGTAATGCATTATCATTTCAGGACCTCTACAATATACCAACAACATTATGTATAAAAAACCATCGAATTACTTGTCATTCGGGAGTTTTTGACAAATACTGTACACCGCATGCGAACAAACATTTAGTTATGATACTAATCTGTATCAATAACTTACGTTATGTTTATCTTGTTTTTTATGTTGGCTTTGGTTTTGTAACACATTGTAAAAACATACCTCTACATACAGGTGCATTTGTCAATCTAGTGGTTCCAATTTTTAAGACACGTTATACTTTATAGATGTCTTGTCAGTTTGCGTTTGTCTAGGGATGAGTTAATGTTGCTTTAAATAGACCAAGACATGATTCCATACGCGATAACTTCCTGCTGACATATGTTAAGCATGTGAACAAATCTGCAACAGTGATTTGTGCAGGTAATAAATGTACATCTCCTTACATAAATAAATACCAAACTTCCCTGTAAATGTCACGGGATTTCTAGTTGGAGTTTACATGCTTGGTAATAGCGCTCGAAACGATAGTTTTCTCTTTTTGTTGAATTTAATTTCATTTGTAATCTCGTTCGTAACGAGAGTTTACGTTTTTGCTGAGAGTAATTGTCTTAGTAACTGCGTTCAAGACGGGGGTTTATTTCTTTCCCTGCAGCAATCGAGTAATAATTAGAAATATATCAAGAAATATTAGCCAATTTTGGTTAAATCTTACAATTCGAAATTTAACTGTAAAAATGTGAAGCCATTATTACTTGTTTCCTTAGCGGGTTGGTGTTCGTTTATTTAGTATAATCGTGTGATACCACAAAACCGAATCCAGATAGTGTTTGCATATGTCTTCGAAATACTTAATTCGACGTAGACAGCAAACATGATGTATAGTGTTAGTGTCTCTTTCATTTAGCTCGTTGCTTCACTAAGAATTATGTATCTGCACATTGATGCATCGTCAATATAGAGATGTTTTGTTGAACAGTTTACATCATAAACAATATTATTAATGTTTTCGACATTAAATTGTCTTTAATATATTTGCTGATGCGTCACAATAAGTGCGTTAGCTATATGAGGTTCAACACCACCTCGATCTGAATTTAGAAAGCAATTATGTACGCAGTGGACATATTTGTAGCTATTCATGTATAAACCATGAAAAAGCTATAGTTGCCGTACCTCATACAAAGAGAATTGAATTATTTATGCTTGTATCTCACTGAGAGTAACATTTTCATTTGGTATTGTTCCATACCTTAACGTCTATGCCCGACGGTGATTTTGTGACAATGAATTCAAATATAACATTTTTGTGTTTGATTTCAAAATGGCATATGAACTATTGACGTTACAACTTTCCTTTTTACATTTGTCAATATGAACGACCAGCAGATAATACATGCACGTATTTAGAAAGTTTGAAGACAATGTCGATGTACAAACTTAAGCAAACACGCCAAATGTTTTTTGATATTTCACCTCCTCAAATCTTTGAACCTCTTCTGTTTTGAGTATGTATGTACACACAATATCGAGTTGCCTAAACAATGTACCAACATTATAAATTATCTTCTAATTATATTTGTTTATCAGAACAGCATCTTCCTATTGCGCACATATGTATTTCCCTATATCATATGACTAGTTTGTGGTGTGTTAGTGGAAAATGCCTCACGACAAGACAATACTTCAGACGCTATTTTGAATATATTTACATGTGTTATGTTAGAAGAAGAGTAAGGTCGGCGGATTGTCAGAACCAGAAATATCAATTTGTAATGTTTCTTTTTACGGATCGATTTGCTGTTAGAAACTGATGAAAACCCGCCGAATGTAACGGCAAAATATACATACAAAGTGACAATGTGTTGTCAACTTAGTGTGTCGTAGACGCTAGAGTATGGAAAAATACGATCGGAAAATGTTTTTTCTAAGTGATATACAATGATATCAATAAAGTGTTCGGTGTTTGTTTGCATAGTGTAAGAACACTGTGCTATTTCATCGTGTTTGTTGCTGAAGACATAACCATCGTGTACATGCATGTAATTGCTGCTTTTTAATTAAGATTTATAGAGCGTTGAATAGTCAACACAAAATTTCAAAACCGCTGCGAATATTGTGAGGGGGGATAAAATACTTGAACATATGAGGTTTGTTCATGTTAACATAATATCTAAGACTGTCCGTGTTGAAGACGAACACCTAGACTTATATTTATTATTATTTCTTTTAGTTGGTGCATACAAAACTAAATGAAACAGGCAAATCATGTTGTACTTCACAATTGTTGTCATATTGACGTCAGAATACTACGTTAGCAGCCAGGTAAACACCTATCCGGGTACACCTTCCTCGACAATACAGCAGTGACTCCGCTCCCTAAATCGCTACATCAAGATTGATTGAGATATGTAGAGAGTACATGAGCGGAGTGTCGCCTGGGTTTTCGTGGACAGGGTACACGGATTGATTTCAACGTATTTCAAAGACTAATGTACACAGTATTGGAATTCGGTTTTGTGGTATCACAGGGAAACACAAATAATTGGTCACCAAAACACCAAGTTCATTACAAATGTACGACTTGACATTCTTTTTTATATCAAACTACAAATTGTAAGATCCACAAATAATTGTCAAATATGTCTTGGTATATTTCTCATTATTAGTCAATTGCTTTAAGGAATGACGTAAACTCTCGTTCTGAACAAAGAAATGAAGGCAATTTCTTCCAGCAAGAACGTAAACTGTCGTTCAGAACGTGGTAACAAATACGATTGCCTTCAGCAAAAAACGTAAACTATCGTTGTGAACGAGATTACAAAAGATCTACACGTGAACTCATTCCAATACATTCAAGTTTCCCCTTGACATTTACAAGAAAGTGTGGAATTTAGTTATATAATATGGCGTACATTTATTACCCGCGCTAATCACTGTCGTATATCAGTTTAGATGAATAACATATGTTAGCAGGAAGTAATCAGGGATGGAATCATGTTATTGGTTTATATATAGTAACATAAACTATTCCCAAGACAAATGCAAACTGACAATGCATCTATTTAAGTATTACGTGTCTTCAAAATTGGAATCATTACATTGACGAATGCACTTGTAGGTATTTTTGCAATGTGTTAAAAACCGACCACCAACATAGCAACCGTAAAATCATAAAATTAATCATTGGTGGAGATTAACATCAGTATTATATGTTTGTGGTGATGAGTACCTAATTATAATAAACCACGTGTTTTCAGTGAGTCGCGATACTGCTTGTTTGTCCCAAGATGTCTAAATCGGTATACGTTAGATAGATACGTATAAATATAATCGTATGTGACCTCGATCACAGTTACGAACGTGCACTACGTGGCTGGAAGTGGAGTTTCCTCATACCTGTTGCATTATGATTTTGTCATTGTATATTATTGAATAAATGACCGAACGAATTTTAACGTAACAAATTATTGATACATCAATATTTGGTGCAATGGTGCCTGATAATGTCGTATTGTTGTTTGTATTGCTTATATTGTTTGTCTTGTTGTTTGTATTGTTTGTATTGCAATCGATATTCTGTTTTTGTGTGCTGCATTACCCCTCCAATTTAGTATTCTCTTATTGGTAATTGGGTTTCGATGTAGCATTGTATTACCTTTAAATTACATTACATAGGCAGTGTTAACCGGTCACAGTTGGTTCACCTTTTACCACGATATATTATTCTTTTTTTGACACTCGTCAGAAAGGTAATATTCTAGCTTAGCTGGCACTGAAATGCGACAATTTGAATGTGGTGCTGCAGTATGGCTAAGATTATGTCTGTTCGGGGAATATTTAACACCCGATGTATACCTATAAATCCAGTTAAAGCAACCACCTTTAAGCTATGTCATACTCCACTATTGACAAATTGTACAACGTCATTCAATCTAGTAATTCTAGTTGTCTAGACGAATTATTTCAAATTGAAGTTTAGATTAGTTTTTAAGTAGGTAAATGTCAAATTTGCAATTTATACTCAAAAAAATCTAATCCTTACACAAGTTGGTCTTCAATTTGAGAATTTGTGTTTTATTTTTAAAAAAAAACTAGAAAATTAACAAAGGAAGCATCTGAAAAAGTGAAAAAATGTAAACAACATCGCTGGCTTAGATTGAAAAGTTCATAAATACTACTTCCGACCTGATTAAATTCGTACATATTTGAAATCTGCTTCACAAGGCGCATCTTATGAGCCTAATTTCGTGAAAATCGCAAATTTTCATGTTGACCAAAATGAAGTTTTAAAAACTTTTTTCCATGGGTAAAAAGTAAATTACAGACAGTTTTCTCTTGTTTTCTTAATATATCGAATTTGTAGTTACGACCTTCTCTTTCTAAGCCATCGACATGCGGACAGTATTATTGCCATATACATGTACAATTTAACTATTGATTAGGTAATATTGCTGGTACACAAGGTCCTTTGTAACAGTATATAAGCTGTATAAGCAGAGTTCATCCAAATTAATATAGTAGCATGCTACTCTGGAGCTTGTTCCTCCATTTAGCAATACACCACAAGTAATCAAGTAGTGTGGATCAACATTAAGGTTGCATGGGATAGATTAGGTGTATGGGGGTCCCTAAAAATACCACATATTTAGATTAGAGCTTATTAATGGGCAAAATTTATTTGGTATTTTGAATAGGCATTTCTGTTTTAATTTCGTTAAAATAAGGCTTCATGTGTTTTTGAAAAATGACAGAAACTAGATCTCAGCTAGCTCTGAATGATTTTATGACTCTTTCAAAAGTAGGTTGTCACCACTGGCGGAAGTGTATTTTAGTGTGTTAAGCCCCAAACAAAGTTTGACTGCAAATAGCAAAAAACTAAATTACATTAGCGTAGGTATCCACTAAATGTTAAACGGAAACAAAAATAGGATTGCATGGGGTTTAAAAAAACTGTGTGTGGTGTAAAAGCGATGATTTTCATGAAATGTAACTGAAAATTCGGAGGTTGGGGGTAAAATTAAGGGCCATTATTTCACTACCTAACGTTCAAGTCTTATGTCTGGATGATTTTCTCCTTGCTTGTGCCCTAGACTGTGGGACTGACTCACACAGACTTTCTAGTCTCATTGACACTTTTCAAATAATCTGTTTTACTACATGCGGTCAGTCGGAACCTGAAAATTGGCCAATAATATATCCCCTGCCCCCTGATCTGCTATGTTTAGCAACCAATTTGAAAAAAGCAGCAACCTATACGAGCATTTATAACTCTCGAAGCAATATTCCTACTGGCATCCATCAGAATTAAAGTTCTTATAAATGCTGAGCAATACTTGCACGAATTTGATGTTTCGCACTAGGCAGTGGACATACAGGTAACACTTTTATTTTGCCGTTTAGAAAGCATATCCGACACACCAATAAGTGGTCGTGCTGATTATCATTAGGGTTTTGAATATACAACAATTATACCGTTGTTAACTTTCCCTTTCTCCATTGCTAGTTTTTCTTTGCAAACTATGTGGGAAGATAGTGTACTACGATTGTCCTGGTAATTACTGGACAAACGCATTAGGTGGATTAGGTGCTGAATTGCCTATTTACATTAGTATAGTCGTCACTCTATTAGTATGGTAATCATGTTCCCATTTGGTCACTATACATGATGACTGAAAATTGTCGTGCTGCTATCTGTTGAATACAAGTGTCTGCAAAACAAAATAGAAATGGATTATCTAACAGCAATAATCAATAGAGCTTTCAATCATGTCGATAGCAATGTCGTCTATTTGTCTCATTAATTTTTATCACTACAACATTTACATTTGTACATTTTGTAACATACTCTGAAAATAAAACCAATATAATTTTAAATACAAACAACAGTATTTAATTTAGTCAAATGCTTTCGAATATTTTAGGGGATCCGATCTATTCCTAACAGCAAGCAGTGAACTGTTGCGATTTAAGCAGTTCATTAATGATGGGGGTCCGATCTATTCCTAACTGCAAGCAGTGAACTGTTGCGATTTAAGCAGTTCATTAACGAGAGGAAAGTAATTACTGAAAGAATGATTTATTGGTATAGCTTTAAGCAGATACAACTTTTAATTATTTAGATTACTCAATTGACTGACGTTTTATAAATGTTAATGTATGACCAGCAAGTGTTTTGAAACGCCAGTATCAGCGAGCAGTAGTTTAAATACCAGCACAAGCTCTACGTACGTTACGATAATCGTGATTGAGGTGAATGGCCGTTATCCTTCGAGAGGATCTCTAATGGGCTGTGCAATACTGATAGATGTAAAGAAATGCTAGCCTAGTATTCAACTGGACCAGTTTTGTAATCATTTCCCCAACGAAAAGCACACATATTAAAGGGTAGAACAGATTATAACATGCATCATAATTATTTCATTGTTCATTGTTTCTAATACCATGGATTGTTAATGCGACAACAAACTTCGATTTCTAATTTCAAGTGACCTTATTAGCGAAAGAGCAAATTTTGCTAATGTACTGTCTTATCCTGATAGATGTTAAATAATGTTAGCATAGTATTCAATCGAAACCAGATGTGTAATTATGTTTTGTAACTCAAATCTCAATGTTACAAGTAAAGATATAGTGGTATATTGAAAATAAAAAGTGCACAACATGTGCCATAATTATTTCATTGTAAAGCTTTTTCATAGCACAGGGTGATTCATAATATCTGTTACACGTTCAAGATAACACTATAAGAAAACGCTTGATGCAATCTGATATTTTCATATACCAATGGAAAGCTAACATTTCAAAATTTTATTTAGTATATGATATGGCTATGTTACTATCAAGGCAACTCAGGAAATACAATTTTACATAAAAGCCATTTTTTCGATAAATGTCAAACGACGTAAATATTAATCTAGAGTTCAATTTTATAACCTGTAAAGTATCGCAAGATATATTCAGTTTTAGAGTGTTAAGAGACACAATTTTATATTAATTTTAACGTTTCATCCATTTGTGATAACTGAAAAAAATACATGCAGATCTATTGCTCTGGTTACAAGTTGCTAGGTTACAAATCACCCAAACTGTGACTAAATAATACTTTATCGCTTTTAAGTTTTTACCAAGTAAACAGATAACTGTGTTTTTATTGTTTTGTTTTCTCTCTAAATGGTTCCTTTAAATTCATCAATTGCTTTTGCTGGTTAACAAGCGTATTCTCTATATACCGGCAATAGTGAATTTATATTAATCATTAAGAAAGAATAATATTCGAAAACCAGCCATATGTTTACTATGGCTATAAGCGAGAATGTATATGTTAGTCAGTTTCTTCCGTTGCCTAGCGACTGGTGGGCAACGTAACTATATCATTAACTCACTTTTTAATTGTTGTATATAAATTTAAGTGTCTAATCAATATGCTATTTCATCTATAAACATGATCAAACTGGTTAGTTTATGCAATTCGTTTCAACCTATATTGTTAATTTGGGGACTCAATTTGGATTTCATTTGGACTTTTATCGAAAAAAATGACATTTTACAAGAATCCTAATCCCTGGGATGCCTTGATAGTAACATAGCAATGTTATATACTGAATAAAATTTTGAAATGTTAGCTTTCCATTTGTATATACAAATATTATATAGTTTCAAGCGTTTTCTTATAGCATTCTGTTGAAAGTGTAACAGATATTATGAATCACCCTGTATATGTACTATTGACTATATCCACAAAAATAACCATTAACTTCGAATGTCAAGTGGCATTTGTTAGTGAAAGAGCAAGTTTTTCCTGTCATGCTTCGATAAATTTGCCTTTAGATTTATTTTTGGTATAACCTCATGCATAAATGTGGTACATATTAACAGAATGCTCATTGTATCCTAAATCTTAAATTTGAAGACAATCAACGATCTTGAAAAAAATTGTTCATTTATATTTACTCTACCCTATTAATTGGATCGTTATTTACAGTAACAGTTTATTTCCAACTCATAATTAGAAAACTTAGCTAACAAACGTATTTACCCTAAGACTTCCTGCAAGTTGTATATTATTCAATTAACACAGGATTTGCTAAATAAAAAACTTTTATAAAGTTTTGTTACAGCACAATATTGCTTTTAGTTAATCAGAGTACGCAACACAGGGTGATTCAATAATGGAGCGAATAATATTCCGGCTTCTTTGCAACTTTGGTTCCAATTAGCGTGAACTATGACTATTCTTTCCACATAATGATGATATTGTTAAAGAGGATGCATTGTATGTTCCAAACACATATTTACGCATAAAGCATATCTACGTACAAAATGTGACGATTTTTTGCTAAATTAAAATATTCTTTTTGCAATTCCGTAACATACAATACATTTGTAATGGACACAATGACTAGAATATAAATCATATATTTGGAAAACCTATATTACATATCACTTTTCCGTGTGCTAAGAGCTGTGTGGCATTTCCCATACATTATTAAGTTGTGGTGAGGACATTTTATCACGTCAAGACAATACCACAGACGCTATTGTAAATATATTCAAATGTATGTCTGTTAGAAATATTAATTTGTTTTGTTACCAACTTTTTCCGATCGATTCGCTTTTAGACACGGAAGGAAATGCGCCGAAAACAGAATGCAATGGGAAACTATGCATAAACATTTACAATTTGTTGTCAACGTAGTTTGGCGTAGAAACTTGAGCATGTACACATTATTGGAATTCGGTTTTGTGGTATCGCAAGGAAATACACATAAACGATCAACCATCCACCAAGTATAATAATCTACATTATGTCAAATCAAATTACACATTGTAATACTAACCTTGAATTGTATTATATTTCTTGAAAATTTTCTAATTATTACTTTATAAAATTATTGCTTTAGTAACAACAGTAAACCCTCGTTCTAGGAAAGAAACGAAGGCAATTTCTTCCAGCAAAATCGTAAACTGTCGTTCAGTACGAGGTAACAAATACGAATGCCTTCAGCAAAAAACGTAAACTGTCGTTTAGAACAAGATTACAAAAGATCTATACGAGAATTCGTTCCATTACATTCAAGTTTCCCCTTGACATTTACAAGGAAGTGTGGAATTTAGTTATGTAATATAGTGTACATTTATAACCCGCGCTAATCACTGTCGTATATCAGTTAAGATGAATAACATATGTTAGCAGGAAGTAATCAAGGATGGAATCATGTTATTGGTTAGTATATAGTAACATAAACTATTCCCAAGATATATACAAACTGACAATGCATCTATTAAAATATTACGTGTCTTCAAAATTGGAATAATTACATTGACGAATGCACTTGTAGGTATTTTTGCAATGTGTTAAAAACCGACCACCAATGTAGCAACTGTAAAATCATAAAATGAATCATTGGTAGAGATTAACATCAATAGTATTAGTTTGTGGTGATGAGTACCTAATAATTATAACCCACGTGTTTTCAGTGTGTCGCGATACTGTTTGTTTGTCCCAAGATGTCTAAATCGGTATACGTAAGATAGATACGTATAAATAGAATCGTATGTGACTTCGATCACAGGTACGAGTGTGCACTGCGTGGTCAGAAGTGGGGTTTCCGGCTGGTTAAGTTGAGTGCTGCCTAACCTGTCCGAGTACCTCATATCTTTTTGCATAATGATTTTTCATTGTTTATTATTGAACAAATGACAGAACGAATTTTACCGTAACAGATGATTGATACATTGATATTTGGTTATATGTTGCTTGATAATGTAGTATTGTTGTTTGTATTGCTTTTTATTGTCTTCTTTGTTCAGTTGTTGAGTGTTGCATTACCGGTCCGATTTAGTATTATCAATTTGGCAATTATAATTCAGACACATAGTTATAGTATTGTCTGATCTTTAAATTACAATTGCTTGGTAGCGTTTACATGTCTCAGTGAAGTTCGTATGAGTTTACCCCTTACATCGACATAGTTTTTTCTTTATTTGACATTCGCTAGGATGGTTACATTCTAGCTTAGCGGGCACAGAAATACGATATATTTGAATGTGGTGTCGCAGTATGACTAAATTGCTATCGGAAAATTGTGATTAGAAAATAAAGAAGCGAAAAAATAACTATAATAAGTTACAATTGTTAGCATATGACTGTAATCCTTTCGGTTCGTGGAATATTTAACACCGACGCACACCTGTAAAATTAATCCAGTTAAGGCAATCAACTTTTAGCTTTGCATTATTCTACTATTTACAAAATTCAATCCAGTTGTATAGACTTATTACATCAAAAGGTTTCAAGTAGGTAAATGTATAGTCAAGTTGAAATTTGCATACAATCAAATTATAACACAAATTGTGCTCCCGTTTGAGAATTCCTGTTATACACGTATTAGCAAAAACTAGCAAATGAACAGAGGAAGTATGTTATGAGTAAAAAATGTTACTGTTAACAGCACAAAGGATAGCATTCTTCCCATAGACAATTTAACTATTGTTCTTCCATTTAGCAATGTTTCACATGGAATTAATTAGTGTGGTCACCATTAAACTCCAAAGTATAGCAACAATTTTAAAAAAAGATCGGCATCTTATACTTATAACTGTCGAAATATTAAACTATTATTCCTAGCAACAGTCCTCAAAATTAAGATATTTATAAGTTAAGAGTAGTAGGTTTCTAATTTGATATTTTGTGCAAGCAATTCTGGACAAAATTTCATTTTGCCATTAAAAATCATATCATAACATTCAAGTGGTAGCTCTGGATACCATTATGTTTTTGAACCGATACCAGACAAACCTATACCGTTGTTCATTTTCCTCCATTGTTAGTTGTTCTTTGAACATTTTGGGCAAAATAGTGTTCTATGATTTTCCTAGTAATTCACTGATTCCAGTCTTAAAATAACATCCACACACACTTTTTACTGGACTAATGCATTAGGTGCATTAGGTGCTGAATTGACAGTTAGTTAGTGGAGTGGTCACTCTATGAGTATGGTAATTATATTACGGAATTGTCGGGAAAATGGTCGTAGTATATTCAGAGACAATTGTCTGTCCATTTGTCAGTTACAAATACATTATTTTTGTAGACTATACTAGTACTCTTTTTTTTCTTATCAGTAAACAACTCCCGTGTGGGAACATAAAGGAAAGCGTAAACAAATCACAATGTCTTGTATTCATAGTAACAACACACGAATTAAGCAGCCTATTTATAATATTGAACTGAAATAATAGAATAAACAGATTAGTTAAAAAAATCAAGGCTGCAAAAGAACGATAATTCACAAGAAACGGGCATTCAAATTGCAAACCTAAAATAATCTTTAAAATGTATCAAGAAAGACCACGCAGTTATGAGTAAGGTTCATAGTTAGGTAGGTGATAGTGTAAGTTAATTATAAGGAATAACTAATAATGGATGGAATATATATATAGAGCTATACGCTAAGAGACAGTATTGCATTAGCATCATTATCGCTTAATTGGTTATGTACTTTATTGATGAACAATTTGTACTACAAAGTGTGTTATGATTATATACACCATTGCTGTGCTCTAGATGTGTGCATAAGTACCTGCCAATTATTGCATTATACACCAATATAGAACTGATGTACTTTACAAATATGTTCTTGTTAGTAGTAGAATACTAATATGAAAGCTATGTACTGCAGCAACGTAATTTAACAATGTTAAATCATTTCTCTGTTGTACGTGCAATAATTCTGCCTCGTTTAGAAGAATCATGTCTCTGGTAAGGGCCAACTTCTTCGGGAATACAAATACACAATCCAAATCATTGCTTGCAAGTGTTATGGCCTAGTTTAACGCTGCAGAATACAAGTTTATGTTAAGAGGCGGGATGTATATATATAAGTTTTTTTAAAACTTGTTTCCCAATCCTTCATAGCTTGCATTTGATTACCACATGTCGTACAAAAGTTATTGAATAAATATTGTTTAAAATAAGAGGCGTTCAAATAGTTGTGTCAAATAAGAATGAATTATCTTACAGCAACAAACGCTAGAGGTTGCAATCATGTCAATGGCAATGTCGTCGTTTTGCCACATTAACATTTCACTACAACATGTAAAACACTCTGAACATGAAGCCAAAGTGATTAAAATAATATTCAGTCGGTTAAATAGAGCAGTACCTTTGTTAATCTAGGACTTACTTAAAGCGTGCGTTGTTATTATAGCTGTAAGTAGATACGACGTTCAATTATTTAGAAGACCCAATTTACCGTCGTTTTATAAATACCAACGTATGACCAGCAAGTATGTTAAATTGCAGCACTGGAAGCATTAGTAAAAGCCGCGAGTAGTTTACCTACAAGCAAAAGCTCTACCTATGTATGTTACATAAATCGTGATTGCGGCGAATGACCGTTTTACTTGGAGAGTATTTTTAATGGACCGTGTTATCCTGATAGATGTCAAATAATGTAAGCATAGCATTCAATCGAAACCAGATTTGTAATTATGTTTCGTAACTCAAATCTCAATGTGGCAAGTGAATATATAGAAGTATAATTATTGAAAATGCAAAGCTCACAACATGTGCCATACTTATTTCATAGTAAGCCTTTTTTCATAGCGCAGGAGATTCCATCAAAACCGAACCCCTTTTGGACCGGGTCAAAAGTCCGGTTTTCTGCGAGGTCTGGTTTTATGAGAGCCGTGCATATAACTTTGATAAGTTATCTTGGGATATACAGTGTAATTCTCTTTTTTAACTTCAATTATTGTTTATTCATCAGTTTATGAATGTTTTAATATCAATTCTAACTTACATGCTTACTCTACTTATTCATTTCCATATAATTGGTAATTTTAGATTGGTCCATTGGCATAAAAAGCACAAGTCTCCAAGCTCTGACGCTATCCCAGCTACTTGGGAGTCATAAAGATAAAAGAAGAATAGGGTAGTTTTCTTGTTGAATTCAAATGTAAAATAATTTTTCAAACGCTCTTTTATTATATTAAATATAAGTTGTAATATCCACCACAACAATCACTAACATTTGTAATTATGTATACACTTAACAAATATTATAAGTGTGCATGCATATATCAACGATAGCTCAGTCGATACTTGATGGATCGTGCTGAAATTTTCAACATATGTAGCTTTGATATTAGGAATTCAATTGATTTAAGTACCATCTGATAAAAGAATTACAACCAGAATAAGCAAATGATGACATCATCAAAAGCTAATGTCACAAATTTTTGTAGCATATCCAACGGTCGTCCGTCAGGGTGTTGATCCAGCTATATGACCGCTTTGCTTTTAAATGTTATTGTCAATCGTATGTTCGTATCATTTGTCTAACAACAAAGCAAACCATGATTCGAATAAATTACCATTGAGGATTAGAAATAACCACTTTCATCAGGAAAAGGAAATTTTTGATAGAGTTATCTACCTTTGATCATTAAAATAAAAATGGTTTTTTAAAAGTTGTTAAATACCATGTTGTTGAGTAAGAAATCTTATTATTTTTTTTTTTTTTTAATTTGGTAATATAAATTAAATTCAAATTCGAAGAACAAATTTTATTGATACAATCTCGAGGTAGCCAATAGCATACACAAAAAAACATGCAGAAATGTTAATACATAAAAAAGTTACAAGCGAAAAACACATGCACACTTATAAGATTTGTTAAGTGTATACTTAACATATTCAACATAATTGAGGATTCACTATAATAGTGTGCCTTCTCCTTCCATATTAAATATTTCTACGCTTTAAATAATTATGACTCATTTAAAATAGTAAACACTTGAGATTAAGTCCTGTAAGTAACACCTTTTCTTTGGGCCCCATAGGTTAACTAACAGTACACAAGGTGACACTTGCACAAAGATAAAGTATACGTCCGGTTTTCCTTCAGAAGTTATAATTGAATATCAAGGGACCCAAAAAAACGTCCGGTTTCCGGAATTGTGAGAGTCCGGTAGTGCGGAAAATTTTTAACTTGACCTGTTAAGAAGATTTTATGGGGATTTCGGATTTCAGAGAATCTAGTTTTGTGGGAGTCTACTGTACTATTGACTATATCCACGACAAAAAATCAACTTCTAATGTCAAATGGCATTTGTTAGTGTAAGAGAAAGTTTGTCCAGTAATGCTTCGATAAATTTGCTTTTAGATTGACATTTATTTTTCGTATAACCTCATGCATAAATGTGGTTCATCTTAACAGAATGCTCATATTATCACACAACTTAAATTTGAAGACAATCAACGCTCTTGAAAGAAAATCGTACTATTTCACCATTTAAAATACTCTACCCCATTAATTGGATCGCTATTTACAGCAACAGTTTTTCTTCCAACTCGTAATTAGAAAACTTAGCTAACATACGTTTTCACTTTAAGACTTCCTGCAAGTTGTACATCATTCCATTATCACAGGATTTGCTAAAATAAAATGCTTTAGAGTTTTGTTAAAGCACAATATTGCTTTTAATTAATCAGAGTACGCAACACAGGATGATTCAATAATGGAGCAAATAATATGCCGGCTTCTTTGCAACGTTAAAATTTGTTTCAAATTAGCGTGCACTATGACTATTCTTTCTAGATCATGCTGCTAATGTTGTTAAAGATGGTACATTGTCAATCACATATTTACGCATAAAGCATAGTCACGGACAAAATGTGACGATTTTCTACTATTTTTCTTTTTGCAATTCCGTAACATACAATACATCTGTAATGGACACAATGACTAGAATATAAATCATATATTTGGAAAACCTTATATTACTTATCAATACTCCATGTGTTAAGAGCTGTGTGGCATTTACCATACATGAATAGTTTGTGGGGTGCTAGTGGACATTTTATCACGACAAGACAATACCACAGACGCTATTGTGAATATATTCAAATGTATGTCTGTTAGAAATATTAATTTGTTCTGTTTCAAACTTTTTCGGATCGATTCGCTGTTAGACACGGAAGGAAATGCGCCGAAAACAGAATGTTAAAGGGAACTATGCATAAACAGTAACAATCTGTTGTCAACGCAGTTTGGCGTAGAAACTAGAGTATACACTATTGGAATTCGGTTTTGTAATATTGCAAGGAAACACACATACACGATCCACCATCCACCAAGAATAAAAAATGACTTTAAATTTTGTTTTAAATCAAATTACAAATTGTAAGATTTACCTTGAATTGTATAATATTTCTTGATATATTTCTAATTATTACTTAATAATTTATTGCTTTAGGCACAACAGTAAACACTCGTTCTAGCAAAGAAACGAAGGCAATTTCTTCCAGCAAAAACGTAAACTGTCGTTCAGTACGAGGTATCAAATACGATTGCGTTCAGCAAAAAACGTAAACTATCGTTTTGAACGAGATTACAAAAGATCTATACGAGAACTCGTTCCATTATATTCAAGTTTCCCCTTGACATTTACAAGGAAGTGTGGAATTTAGTTATGTAATATGATGTACATTTATTACCCGCGCTAATCACTGTGGACAGTCGTATATCATTTTAGATGAATAACATATGTTTGCAGGAAGTAATCAGGGATGGAATCATGTTATTGGTTTATATATAGTAACATAAACTATTCCCAAGACAAATGCAAACTGACAATGCATCTATTAAAGTATGACGTGTCTTTGAAATTGGAATCATTACATTGACAAATGCACTAAAATAGACTTGTAGATATGTTTTTGCAATGTGTTACAAACCGACCGCCACCATAACACCCACGGCTGGTTAAGTTGAGTGCTGCCTTCCCTGACCGACTTCCTCATATGTTTTGCATACTGATTTTGTCTTTGTAGATTATGGAATAAATGACAGAACGAATTTTAACGTAACAAATTATTGATACAGCTATTCTTGGTGAAATGGTCGTATTGTTGTTTGAATTGCTTCTATTATTTGTATTGTTGTGTGTATTGGGTGTTTTGTTTTCGATGCTCGGTTTCTATGTGCTGCCTTTCTTGTCCAATTTAATATCCTCCTATTGGTCATGGGATTTCGTTTTAGCATTGTCTGACCTTGGAAGTGTTAACGGGTCACAGTTGGTTCACCTTTTACAACGATATACTATTCCTCTATTTAACACTCATCGGAAAGGTTACATTCTAGGCTAGCGGGCACAGAACTACGACAATTTGAATGCGGTGCCGCAGTATGACTTAAATGCTGTCGGAGACAATTTTGATTAGCAAATAAAGTATCGAAACAATAGATATAATAAGTTCCCCTTTTTTACAATTTGGCTAAGATTCTGTCTGTTCGGGGAATATTTAACACCCGATGTATACCAATAAATCCAGTTAAAGCAACCACCTTTTAGCTATGCATTAATCCACTATTGACAAATCGTACAAAGTAATTCAATCTAGTTGTCTAGACGAATTATTTTAAATTGTCAATGGAATTTAGATTAGGTTTTAAGTAGGTAAATGTCCAATTCGTAACTTAACAAGTTGACATTTGTATTCAATCTGATTATTACACAAGTTGGTCTTCAATTTGAGAATTTGTGTTTTATTTTAAAAAACTAGAGAATTAACAAAGGAAGCATTTGAAAAAATATTAACATCACATAAGGATAGTATTGTTCTTATATACAATTTAACTATTAGGTAATATTGTTGGTACCCAAGGTCCTTTGTAACAGTATGCAAACTGTATCAGTTGAGTTGGTCTTCAATTTGAGAATTTGTGTTTTATTTTCAAAAACTAGAGAATGAACAAAGGAAGCATTTGAAAAAATATTAACATCACATAAGGATAGTATTGTTCCCATATACAATTTAACTATTAGGTAATATTGTTGGTACCCAAGGTCCTTTGTAACAGTATGCAAACTGTATCAGTTGAGTTCATCCAAATTAATATAGTTATAAGGTTACTTATTTTAAACTCTTGAGCTCGTTCCTCCATTTAGAAATACACTACATGTAATCGAGTAGTGTTGAGAAAATCGTTATCAACATTAATCTGCTACTTGTATATTTATCAACCATTTTGAAACAAATCGGTAACCTATACGAGTGTTTATAACTCTCGAAGTAGTATTTCTACGGGCATTAATCAGAATTAAGGTATTTCTAAGTGCTGATTAGAAGGTGTACTAATTTGATTTTTTGCACTAGGCAGTGGACATACTGGTAACACTTTTATTTTGCCTTTAACAAGCGTATCATGCCATCCCAATAAGTGGTCGTTCTGGATACCATTAGGTTTTAGTACCGATAGCAAGCACTATTATACTGTTGTGAACTTTCTCCTTCCTCCATTGTTAGTTTTTCTCTGCAAACTATGTGGGAAGATAATATACTACGATTGTCCTTGTAATTCACTGATTCCGGTCTTAACATAAATCCTCACACAATTTTAACTGGACAAATGAATTAGGTGCTAAATTGGCAATTTACATTAGTCGAGTCGTCGCTCTATTAGTATGGTAATCATGTTACCATTTGGTCACTACACATGATGGCTGAAAATGGTCGTGCTGCTACCAGTTGAATACAAGCTATTCTGCCCTTAGCCGACAGATAGATAACGACTCAAACTGCTTTGTAAATTTAATGCCGTAAGAACTGAAACGATACAATACACATTCTTATAATCAAGCGATAACCAGTTTACAATAAGTTGTAGCTTCAAAATGCACAAAGTTCTAAATTACACAAAGACCATCACAAACATTCATAAATGTATCAAAATCTACTAATACCAACACACTTAGGATGTACAGTTTACTTGACAACTAAACGAGAATGTATCAGTTAACACAAACACATATTTCAAACTATAATCAAATATGGCTGTAATTCGAATCTAATAATACACACGGTTCAACTTTATTACAGAAATCAACACAGTATTAAGCAATACAAAACAAAATTAGAACTAATTCAAAGCTTGTAAAGTTTGACAGAGTAAACCTACGTTATGCGCTAACTAGCCACTTCAGTAACTCATACGTCGTACAAACTGCTTCCTGTATTAAGCATCACACCACAGATTGCTTCCTGTGTAATGGATTGGCTCATACCAGACTACAAATAAACAATATGGTGAAATTACACCTTCAACAAATACGTACACACAATACAGTGTTATATGACTAGAACAAATCTTAATACTGATTATTTAAAGGAAACGTTAAAAAATGTAAATACTCAAACACATCGAGTAACACAAATAAAAATAATTATGTCTAACATAAGTACCAAAGGCATTCATTTCTATACACAAAATTCACATCAAAGGGAGATCACCGCGTATGAGTTTTACAAACATTTAGCACCCTCTGACCTAACATGGAATGAACCGGCATGGCACGGCATTTAGCCTGACCGTACATTTCAATCAAAATGAATGGGCCGTACATGTACATAATTTACTCAAATAATTTATAATGCAGCAAAAGGTTGAAATATAGTATTATACATACATCGAAAACAAACAATTGGCAAAACTTACACAGAAACTGGTAGAAATACGAAGGAAAAGACACCCTTTCTTTGGCGCGATTTGCGTAGTGCGCGTAATTTTTATACACTCGTGAGAAACGGTAACAGGCATAACAACACTAAATTTACCGTTCCAGCACACTCCCGCCTGTGAGGAATCTCACCTTTCAATTTAAATTTCCAAGAATAATATTAATATAAAACATCATGTGCAATTTATCATTCACAAAAATGACTAAACAAAGTATTATTCCCTTAAGATACAGAAATAACAATCTATGTCAAAAATGGTCGAATTATACATTGCATACACAACTGTAATTATCATCTAAACTAAAATGGCATATCATTCAATGTATTTCAAACACACACTGGTCAAAATAAACAGCACATATACCCATGTAACAAAACGGGTTATAATGAACAGCAAACATATTTTACAAAGTACCCATGAACAGACTATACAACACCTCCTTAGACATGAAACAACCAAATATTTAGTCCACAAGAACAATCATGTCAGTAATTGGGCGAGTCAAAGTGTTACAACTTCCTTTCTTACAGATGCGAACTTCCGCCTTCCTAACCAGTTTATCGCTGTCACTGGGAATGACATTCATGACCACTCCAACAGGCCATTCATTTCTAGGAAGACATTTATCTTTCAGAAGCACAACCATGCCATTCTCGATACACGGCTGAACAGTCTTCCATTTTCTCCGTGACTGTAATGTTTGGAGATAACAATCTCTCCATTGTTTCCAGAATTTGTCTGATAACACCTGCACCATTTTCCAGTGTTTCGTGTACATATCGCGTTGATTTAGGTCGAAAGATACACTTGGGTCACCATCTATTTTCTGGTTCAGCAAGGTCGCAGGCGTCAAAATCACGGGGCTTTCGGCGTCACTTGATATTGGAGCTATTGGCCTGGAGTTCATTATAGCAACCACCTCTGCCATTAACGTCACAAGAACTTCATGTGTTAGATGACTTGCAGTTGCTTTCAACAACAACCCATCCAAGATTCTGCGAGACATTCCAATCATACGCTCCCACACACCCCCCATGTGGGAGGAATGTGGAGCATTGAACCGCCATATAACACGCGAGTCACTCAGGTAGTGGGTAACTGGTTCATCCTCGACGTTGATTGCATTGATCTTCAGATCCTCAATGGCTCCTACAAAGTTGGTCCCTCTGTCAGATCTGAATTCTTTCACGTTTCCCCTGAGGGACACAAAGCGTCGCAAGGCGTTGATGAACGATGAACTAGACATTTCCTCTATGACCTCGATATGAACTGCACGTGTTGTTAAACACGTGAAGAGCACAGCCCAACGTTTAGACTGAGCTATACCACCCCTTGTTCGGCGCGACACTATTGTCCAAGGTCCGAATACATCAACTCCCACGTATGAGAAAGGTGGGCCTGGTGTAAGTCGATCTTCGGGTAGATCAGCCATTACCTGATGCTCGGTTTTTCCGCGGAGTTTTCGGCAGGTGACACACTTGTAAAGAAGACTGGAAACGAGTCTCTTGGCGCCTACAATCCAGTATCCATTGTAACGCAGTGAACCTTCTGTAAGGTGTCTTCCTTGATGGTTGCATGATTCATGGAAATGACGAACTAACAACGTTGAAGTGTGACATTTACTGGACAAAACAATAGGGTTGGACAATTCTACGGTAAGTGAACCCTGGTTGAGACGACCTCCAACGCGCATAATCCCTTCCTCGTCTATATAGGGATTCAACGAACTGATTGGGCTATCACGCTTGACTGGTTTTGACTCTCCAAGACATTTAATCTCTTCACAGAAGGACATTTGCTGAGAAAGTTTCAGTATGAATCGCTCGGTTTCCTTTAGAAGATTCACAGTAGGTGTACCGATGTCCGCACTATCAGTGAAACACCTGGTTTTGAAGTTACGCATAGCTCTTTTAAGAAGCATAAATGTTTTCACTAATCTCTTCCAACTTGAGAAATATTCAAACTTCTCGGATAGAATTCTCGTAACTGTCGTCTTGTGCACCGTGACATCGTGTCGAACTTCTTTGTCGTCGTCAGGTGAGATTAATTGATAATCTTCATTTGTCTCTTCGTGTATACTCTTCAGTATCGTCGGTCCATCTAACCAATTTTTAAGTTTATCAGGTGACGAGCAACCTCTACTACCGATATCAGCTGGATTGTCCTTTGTATATATGTAACTCCACTGCTCGGCCCTTGTAAGGTGCAATATTCTCTGAACTCTATTTGCCACATAATTGTAAAAACGTCGTGTCGAATTGGTTATGTAACCAAGTGTAATTCGGCTATCGGAATAGAATTTCACTACTTGGAAATTGATTTTCAGTGCAGCGGTGATTGTATTTCCAATTTCTGACGCGAGGACAGCGGTGCACAATTCTAGTCTTGGAATTGTGTGTCCATGAGTGGGAGCTAGTTTGCTTTTACCCATAGCAAACCCAACGGAGCTAACCGAATTCCCGTCCAACGTCCTGATATAGGCCACAGCACTTATAGCATTCTCTGAAGCGTCGGAGAAGATGTGAAGTTCTGGACTAACGGCAGTGCTTAATGACTGAGCCGCATACATACGTGGTATGGTAACGTCCTGCAGCAAAAGTAGAGATGCTTGCCAAGATTTCCATTGTTCCTCAAACCTTGTATCTAGGGGTTCGTCCCAATCATAACCAGTGGCGATCTCTCGTAACAGCATCTTGCCACATACGACTACCGGAGAGGCGAATCCAAGAGGGTCGTAAACACTATTCAAGGTTGACAAAAGACCGCGACGAGTATAAGGTTTTGGTTCTAACTTAATGTCGAACCGGAAGCAATCTGTGTTGAGGTCCCATGACACACCAAGAGTTTGATTCATTGGCAAATCTTCTGTTTCTAAATTCAGAGTCTTCAAATTATTTTGTAGATCGTCTTCAGGAAAGGCTTTCATCACATCTTTGCAGTTCGAAGCTATCTTGTGAAGTCTTAAGTTTGCTGTTTGAAGACTTGCCTGTGTTCTTCTCATGAGACTTATAGCTTTATCTGGATCAGGTAATGACGTTAGCCCATCATCCACATAGAAATTATTGTTCACGAACTCTTGAACGTCATCTTCAGCCTCTTCTACTGTTCTTCTAAGGCCATATGTTGCTACTGCTGGCGAAGGGCTGTTCCCGAAGACGTGTGCGCACATTCTATACTCTATTAACTGCTTGCTGGGATTGTTGTTTTTATACCAGAAGAACCTCAAATAATCTCGATGATCTTGGCGTACCAGAAATGAGTAAAACATTTGCTCTATGTCGGCCATTATGGCGTATCTGTCTTGTCGAAACCTGAGTAGTACAGCTAACAAACGATTCACAAGGTTAGGTCCTGATAATAATACTTTGTTCAGTGAGACTCCCTTACAAACGGCTGAAGAATCAAACACACCACGTATTTTGTCTGGTTTCCTCGGATGATACACTCCAAAGATTGGTAGATACCATACATTCTCAGTTGTCACTGGAGGGGCTACTTCGGCCGCATTTGATTGCAGAACCTTATCCATGAATTCCACAAAGTGTCTAGCTTTAGTTGGGTTCTTCTTAAGACTTGAATCCAAGTACATTGCCCTTTTGAAGACAATATCCCTGTTGTTTGGTAGATTCTCCTCAGCACGTTCCACAAACGGTAGGGGTGCTGTCCAATTCCCCTTTTTATCCTTCGCCATGTTTTTGTCCATTATTTTAAGAAACTTTCTATCGTCTAGGGACAGGCCTTTCTCGTTATCATCCTGTCTTCTTAAGAAAATCTCATCGTAATCGTCCTTCACATTTCTATAGCTCTCACAAGGTGGAAATATCGATAAGTGACCATCTCTTATAAATGTCTTTTTCACGCGTACCACTGGCGGGGTATGACTACTTCCAAGACAGGTCTCGCCGACCAAAACCCAGCCAAGGTGCAATCTCTGTGCATAGGGTCCCTCTGTTCCAACGATCTGGTCTAAGACATGGTGAGCCTCGGGGAGGTCCCTTCCTATTAACAGCGCTAGTGGTGCATCACTGAGAGGAGGAATTTCATCTGCTATGCTTCGAAGATGGTTATACCTCAGCGCGATATCTGGTGTTGGAATCTCTTCCCTGTTGTCTGGGATATCTGGACATTCTGTGACAGACGGGATATGGAACTCATTACCATTTGCTCCTATAACAAGGTCTCTACTTAACCTACCACAGGTCTTCATTTTTCCATTACATGATGAAAGTGTGTACTCTTGTTGTTCAAACGAGAAATTATCAAACCTATCGAATAATTCCGACGTCCCTAACGATCTGTTTGCTTGATCGTCTATGATCGCATACACTCTCATTTTGTCACTTGGTTTGTCCTTGTGACAGACAGTCACGCTAACTATCTTAGCACATGATGTGCTCGCTGTTTCACAGCCACACAGTTGCAAACACTTAGCTGTAACGTTGTTATTTGGTGTGTAACGGTTGTCATGCATCGCTGTATTGTGTTTGATACTGGAACATACATCGCACTTCACTGTAACAGTACAATCTTTAATTAAATGTTTATCGGACCTGCAGCACCGAAAACAAATACGCTTCTCTTTCAAATATTTCTTCTTGTCTTCTATGGTCATCTTCAGGAAACCGCGACAAGTGTCAAGGGTATGTGTCTGTGCCCAGTGATGAATGGGGCAAAAGGATTGATCTTTGGTGTCGACATCAGTTTTCCTGGCGGTCAAGTATGTGTTTCTATCCTGTTTCCGAGGATGGGACTCTTCTGTGATGACCCTCTGCAATGAAGAATCTACAACAAAACTTGGATCATTCAACAATGAACACATTTCTTTTATAAAGATTACAAAATATCTAAAAGGTGGATATGACATATTATGTGACACTTTGTACTTTCTAGCTCTTTCAAACCATTTGTTCTGCATGAAAACTGGTAGTTTAGCAAGAATTGTGTTTACACCCAAGGAAGAGTCATAACAAGCTAGCAAAGTTGAATACTGAACATTGTCTTTCATACTTTCAATTTCAGAAAGGATATCACTTAAATCATATAACTTTTTATAGTCTTTCGCTGTAACCTTTGGAAAGTTAACTATCTTGCTTTGTAGTTTGCTTTCAATGAGCTCAGGAGCCCCATAGCGTTCATCTAGTCTTTCCCAAATCTTTCTCTTTCCTCCTTCTGGGTCATGTGAATTTGCAGCTCTTAGGTTCATTGCCTGCTTTGATGATTCTGGACCAAGCCATTTTATCAACAAATCAAGTTCTTCATTAGTTGTCACACCAAGTTCCTGAGTTAAAATCTGAAAGGTATTTTTCCAGACAGTGTACATAACGGGATCGTCTTGGAATTTTGTAAATCTTGTCATCAGTAAATCTTTCTTTACTAGAAATCTACTAAATTCTGCCCCTAACACAGCTGACTGATTCACAATAGGATTAATTGGCACATCAACATTGTTATTAAGACTGTTTTGCACCGTAATATCATTCACAACATTTTTATGTTCTTCCCTAGTGACATCTGGTGAAGCTGAGATTAAATGTTCTTTTACATACTGCTCTGTTCTATATCTAGAATTTTGTTCGAAATTGTCGCGATTGTTATCTAACGAATTTCTCAAAATGTCCGTATGACACTCAGTTATTGTCTCATATACCTCGTTTTCAGCAGCTGCTTCAGCCATTATTTTTTCATCGTTCAACAAACACAAATCAGCTTCAATTTCTTTCTCTTCACGTTCTGCTTTAGCTAATGTTACAGTTTTCTTCTCCTGTAGCATTGCCTTCTTCTTTTTCAGATCCAATTCCATCCTAGAAACAACCATGCGTGCTTGGGCTGCAGCATATTTCGCTTTGGCAGCAACTGAACTAGATGTGCTTGACACACTTCGTCTTGATCTAACTGAATGCGATCTAACAGAACGTTTATCATCCTTGTCTAACTTCAACTTACAACGACTTATTCGGTTTAACACTGTTGCTACTGCATCTTCACATTCCTTATCATATAAATCTAAACCTTTTGCAAGTTCAGTACTGGCTTCTGTTCGCGTTTCTAGTAAATAGCTTCTGTACTCTAGAAGAATTTTCCTGAAATTCTCGTACTTCATATGAATGTCACTATCATAATTAGAAAGGTCGGCTGTATAATCAACCTCCTTTAGTAATAATTGAACAATTGACCAGTGTCGTTCTAGTTTTGCCACAAACATTGTTCTTCTATGTTCAAACATTTCAAAACCCTTCTCTGTCAGAGTTCGTTCCCTTGTTTCAGCAATATCGGAATCGCTAAAACTCGATTCTGCCATGTTGACCCTGGTAGTTTTCTCGTACGATGGCCTGGCTTGATGGTTCTCACTGTAGTCTGTAGTGACATTGGCGTCCAACTTCTTACTATTCTGCCCTTAGCCGACAGATAGATAACGACTCAAACTGCTTTGTAAATTTAATGCCGTAAGAACTGAAACGATACAATACACATTCTTATAATCAAGCGATAACCAGTTTACAATAAGTTGTAGCTTCAAAATGCACAAAGTTCTAAATTACACAAAGACCATCACAAACATTCATAAATGTATCAAAATCTACTAATACCAACACACTTAGGATGTACAGTTTACTTGACAACTAAACGAGAATGTATCAGTTAACACAAACACATATTTCAAACTATAATCAAATATGGCTGTAATTCGAATCTAATAATACACACGGTTCAACTTTATTACAGAAATCAACACAGTATTAAGCAATACAAAACAAAATTAGAACTAATTCAAAGCTTGTAAAGTTTGACAGAGTAAACCTACGTTATGCGCTAACTAGCCACTTCAGTAACTCATACGTCGTACAAACTGCTTCCTGTATTAAGCATCACACCACAGATTGCTTCCTGTGTAATGGATTGGCTCATACCAGACTACAAATAAACAATATGGTGAAATTACACCTTCAACAAATACGTACACACAATACAGTGTTATATGACTAGAACAAATCTTAATACTGATTATTTAAAGGAAACGTTAAAAAATGTAAATACTCAAACACATCGAGTAACACAAATAAAAATAATTATGTCTAACATAAGTACCAAAGGCATTCATTTCTATACACAAAATTCACATCAAAGGGAGATCACCGCGTATGAGTTTTACAAACATTTAGCACCCTCTGACCTAACATGGAATGAACCGGCATGGCACGGCATTTAGCCTGACCGTACATTTCAATCAAAATGAATGGGCCGTACATGTACATAATTTACTCAAATAATTTATAATGCAGCAAAAGGTTGAAATATAGTATTATACATACATCGAAAACAAACAATTGGCAAAACTTACACAGAAACTGGTAGAAATACGAAGGAAAAGACACCCTTTCTTTGGCGCGATTTGCGTAGTGCGCGTAATTTTTATACACTCGTGAGAAACGGTAACAGGCATAACAACACTAAATTTACCGTTCCAGCACACAAGCGTCTGTTTGGAGACAAAACAAAATAGAAATGGATTATCTGACAGCAATTATCAATACAGCTTTCAATCATGTCGATAGCAATGTCGTCTATTTGTCTCATTAATTTTTCACTACAACATGTACATTTGTACACTTTGTAAAATACTCTGAAAATAAAGCAAAATTATTTTTAAAAAAAACCAACAGTATTTAATTTAAACTAATACTTTCAAATAGTTTAAGGGGTCCGATCTATTCTTAACTGGAAGCATTGAACTGTTGCGTTTTAAGCAGTTCTAAAACGAGAGGAAAGTAATTACTTAAAGCTTGGTTTATTGGTATAGCTGTAAGCAGGTACGACTTTTAATTATTTAGCAGACTCAATTGACTGACGTTTTATAAATGTCAATGTATGACCAGCAAATGTTTTGAATCAGCGCTTGAAACACCAGTAACAGCCGACAGTAGTTTAACTACCAGCACAAGCTCTACGTATGTTACGGTAATCGTGATTGAGGTGAATGACCGCTATAGTTAGAAAGTATCTCTAATTGGCTGTGTATGATGTATGTTGAATACTGTTAGCGAAACCAGTTTTCTTATCGTGTTTCGTAACTGTAATCTCCGTGACGTTAGTGAAGATATATTGGTGAATATGAAATGTATGTACGTTCTATGAGAAACTTGCCTATTTCCTGTCAAACCTAACACACATCAGCGGCTTAAATAAAGGTACATTTGGGATTCCAAAAACTAATGCAGCTATCCACCCCGATCAATCATTTTAATAAGACATTCATCAACCATGTACAGAAAGGTATTTCAGCAACCATTCAGCGAGTAATTGTCTTATACTTAGGAACACGGTGTTCTGTATGTATCCTGGTGTTACCAAGGTAAACAAGTGCACAAGATATATCAAGCATGTATGTTTTGTAACGGTGTGTTAAGAACTATTTATTCAAAGAAAATACACATAACGAAGGGAAGGCATTTTGATAACATTCGTCATAATTATTCCATTGTAATTGTTTGTTCCTATTACCATTGACTGTTTACACGACAACGTACTTCTGATTTCAAGCGGCCTTTGGTAGTGAAAGGGCAAGTGTTTCCTGTCATGCTTCGATACTTTTGCTCTTAAATTGATATTTAGTTTTGGTATAACCTCATGCGTAAATGTCGGACATCATAACAGAATGCTCATTTTATCCCTTTTATCCAACAACTTAATTTGAAATACAAGCAACGTTCTTGAAAGAAAATTGTACTCTTTCAGCATAGATTACTTCTTTAATATGATTGCTATTTACAGCAACCAATTTTCTTTCAACTCTTAATTAGAAAACTTTACAACAAACTCATTCTTTGTAAGACTTCCTGCAATTTATAAATCATTCAATTAACGCAGTGTACGCAACATCGGGTGATTCAATAACGTAGAGAATTATATGTTGGCTTCCTTGCAACTTTAGAATTTGGTTCCAATTCGCGTGAACTATGCCTATTCTATCTAGATAATGCTGCTGATTTTGTTAAAGATGATAAATTGTAAACACATATTAACGCATTAAAAAAGTCCATAAGCGAAATGAGAAGTTTTGCTTCAATTATGTTTTGTACAGGTCCCTTATATACATGTATGAAAGATATGTTCCTTTCTTTTGTTAAAGCTCCTTATCTTATAGACACCTACATAAACATATGCATATTAGACAACATGGTCCCGGGACATATATACTCTAGCTAAGTCTTAGTAGTTCCGCTATTGCATACCCTAATCTATCATAGCATTCTCTAAGATACAGTATTGCTTCGCCATAGTGAAACAATATTTTCCATATCATGTTGTGCATTTCTCATTTCTAGACTCTAAGACTTTTGGCAGCAATGCATGTTATTCTTGATTTTCAGCATAGGAACTTCGCATTTTCCCGGAACTATGCATTCAACTTTTTCGAAATAATTTCACTGATAGTTTCTATGAACACTACCATCATTGGTACTATCCCGCGTTTTACAAATGGATTTATCAAATACATCATACAACCAATTTAACTTTATAGTGTAGGTTTAAGTAATGTTGGGCAATTTTAAATTTTTGGTGCCATTTCACCATAATTGGAAACAGAACTCTTATAACCCTTCTTACGATAACTATTACTAATTGTCGCATTAAAAATGCAAAATAATAATTTAGCAACACTTTCTTGATGCTTATAAACGGGCCATTTTGCCTTAAAAACAGAAAAAATAACATCATCTACTAAATTGTTGTTTAAGCTTTAACAAAATGAAATATCAACTATATAATGATCATATGTTGAACTTAAAACTTTTTCTCACATGGTTTAATGGGATATTTCAATTATTTCTATTCAATATTGCAAAATCGGCGTTCATGTTTTGTTCATAAATAAGTTGAACACCTTTCGTACAGTGCTTACAAAGTCACATATAAACTATGTAGATGTTGTAGAGAAAAACAATGTACTATTTCCCCAAAACAATTTACATCAAAGTGTTCTAAAAACGGAAGCAGGCTATTTACAATTAGATTAGCAAAGAGGTTGTATAGATACACTCATAAAGAACGCATACATACATTGTATACTGAGTTCCAAAAGTTCTGCATCTTAATTAAAAATTCATTTTTTTGGAATATGAAACTTAAAAGAACTTTTTAGGAACACAGTCCATTTGCGTACCCTTAGTGTTCATGTTGAACCTATTTCCGTTGGATTTTGTCACGCTTGAATGATCACACCATCGCAAATGGTAAAAACATCTATTCAAGCACGCATAATTTGTGTTCTTCATTTTCGACTTTGATTTCACTTCCAATTTACTTGCATCGTGTCTGTGTTACGAAAAAGCACAATAAGTTAGTCAAATAAGTTAGAAATATACGCTTAATTTGATTGCCAAATTGGATAATGGTGAACGACTCTTGTATATAAGACGCTAGAGGCTGATGTTTCACTAAAAATACATTGTGTCGAATTAAATTGACATGTCTCTATCATAACAAGACTGTTGTATCATGTCCATCCGAAAAAACTGTACAGGGTGTCTCAAAATACATGTCCGCTTGTTGAAGGGTCATAACTTTGCCAAATGAGTAAGTAAATTGATAATCATAGTCTCATATGAAAGCTAAAGTTAAAAGTTGTGGAGTGAATTGTATCATGTGTCAATACTCAAACAGTTGATGACGTCATAAACGTTATACTAATGTCATTAACAACGGACGTTCTAAAATATCCGAAGAGGCAGATAGCATAATTTGTACGGTAACGTGGGTAAATTTTATATCATATGTGGGCATAGTACTAGTCAGTCGTACCCTACTATGCACAAAGTGGCTGAGAAACTGATCAGGAGTCATTAGAAAATGAAATCGGACATATTTAAGGGAGGAACACATTTTAAAAACAATTATGACTGAAAATTTGATATTCACACATTTCTAGGCATATCATATTCATAAAATATGCACAAATCGCGTCGAATGAACATACTGGATTGAATGTATAGCGGCATGTTTAGTTTATCTCTAACAGTCCAAACATAGCCATATAATGTAACTTGAAAGCATAAAATAGTAATTAATGAAGTATCAATAAAAAAACTGCCTTGGTAGAAGAATGAATTTGGTTATGCTAATTCTATTGAAATCATGAAAAAATAACCAAAACATCCTAAATATTTATTTCTTCAAATATTATTTCAAAGTTAGATTATACAGTTCAAGATATGTAACTACTTCGAAACTCAAAATATCTATTTGTGGAGAATATGGAAACATCACATCCGACTCAAAGGTGTGTGGACGTCATTAAAATCTTCAAACGACGTCAAATACAGGTTTTACCTAATTGGGGTTAGCTACTCAAAATGCATTCTATAAATTTTGTATGCATTGTTTTGGATAATTGTTTCGTGATTTCTACATTGATTTGAATGCCTTTTGATCACACATATAAATCATATACATGTATGTAAAGCAATACATTACGGAGTGATATGTCCTCAACAAGCGGACATGTATTTTGAGACACTCTGTATATGACGTACCACGTGACAACAGGTCAAGGATCAATGCCCCTTACTTAGACAGGTAATGCTGCTATATTTTGCACCATGAACAACGGCATTGTTGTAGATTAATTGTAGTCCACCCAACATTAAAATTATGGGACACTTGCTTTAATGTTGCGTTTTTATGTCAATGATGTTGTTTCTTAAAATTTGGCAGGTTGTACAGACTCTATTGCAACATCAATAATTGTCTATGGTCAAAGAGAGATCATTTTCGGTATTTATTTACGATTATTACCTCCCTTCCACTACAAAAAAGTAGTTTCTCGTTGTGTGTACTTTGGAATCGTGGGGTGGTGTCACATGTGGTTTTATTATGGATCGATACATATCTTCAAATCGATAACTGCCATGGATTTATATCAAGTACACATTGCTCTACACATGCGCATTTGAATAATCATAAATAAGTTGAAGATTTTAGTATATATTATCTCGTACAATGACTTAGCAGATACAGAATGTGTTTTATGTAGCACTGTCATTGTCTTATTGTATAATTAACAATAGATGATGAAATTGTTATAATGGATTAATTTTTTAAAGAACTTTTAAAACATTGTAGAAAGTGCTTCGATATTTTTAGGTTATCATGCCGGAAATATCACGTTTTACATGATTTGGTTAATTTACCGTGTTAAATATTTGTAATTATTGCAAAAATCATGTGGAAATTTGATTTATTTGGAAGAGGTAATAATTTTGCTGCTATAGTCATGATACCATGCCGTCACACCTGAAGCCATTAGACAGTTCAAATTTCTAACAATGTCAGATAGGACGAGAATACTCCACTCCTTAATAAATGATGCATACTGATAATACAAAGTTCGCAACAGTGCAAAATGTTCGAACAAAACTATGTCATGCAATCCGGTTAAACGTACACTTAATTAAGGTAAAGACGTTGGGCGTTTCTACTTTTACCACGGTATCAATGTCAACACTATTATATGTCAGTTTCAAATTATTAATTATCTATTCGAGTTTGCCAGATCGACATTAATAATGAGAAATATGTCTGCGAGTGCATAACGTTAATTTGTTAGTCAGATACGGCTGATAGATGGTGAAAGGTTTACGTGAAAAAACTAAATGACTTGTCTGCCTTTCATTCGGTCACATGGAATCATCGTTGATTGTTTGTTATTACTTTTCAGGCTGAGCATTTTACAGAGGGGTCTAAGGATTTTGATTGTTTCGTTACGTTATGTTTGTCCGTTGCTTCGTGTGGTTGTGCTGTGTTGTTTTGGCTGGTTAACTTGATGGCTGCAAAATGAAAATCGATACTAATCGAATACGGAAGGAAATACTTACTTGAACTAGCAGAAAGCGGAAAACTTAAGATATACGAAGATACAAGTCACAAAATACCACTTCGACTAACAGTCACTTAACTCAGTAAAACGAATCCGGAGCAAGAGCAACAAGACAAGAGCTGACCAACAATAAGACCACATATTCCAAATTAATGTAGTTTTCGCCCCATTGACCCAAACGTTTTCTATATATCTATAAAGAATAAATCGATGCATTCCATTTTGGAATTGAATTGATAATGTATCGTGATGGCCCGGAAAACATGCCCAACAATTCTTTGTGAATTACCTCCGAACAATGACCGCGAATCGTCAGGAATGGCTCACTGGTCAGTTTAACTCATCAAAGTACTTCCAGAGTATAAGTCCACTGTGTTCTTATTATTGTTACTGATGGCGGACAGTATGGATCCGAACCCAACTATAAACTGTGTAAACATTACAAAATCAATCAACAAATAAAAAGATAAAACATACTGTAAATGATGAATAGTTTGAAATTCGCGCAGAGTTTGTATAGTTTGAGGGATCGAAGGATTGTCGGATGCTTGCATTAAATGACCCTTCTGTATGATTACGTCGAATAATAAACAAATAAAGCGCACCTAAAGCAATGATGTCTAATGCAGTGGTGTTATACTTTATATTTTTAAAGTGCATGCTATCGATATAGAGCATTTGTATTAAATAAAACTCATACCGTTTTACATAAGTTTAAGTAAGGTACTAGTATACTTATAATACGCTTAATTCCAAATATAAAAAATAGAAAATAACACTCGCATAATTAGTATGAACATATCTTATCTCTCGTGAGTAAATATCTGAATCAAATCGCCGGCTTCTGATGCGGTCGAAAGTACTATGTATGACCTAATAAGTATGATACATATTTACAATCAGCGCCTCGTGCGAGTCTTTAGTATTAAAATCGGAACTTGTCGTGTCGACTGAATTGAAGGTGAAGGAAAATAGTTTCAACCTGCTCATTCTACGCCAGCGAAATAGTAATTATTAATTCCGATAGAATAATAGACGTGTCAGGAACAGTTATGACTGTCGTCTTGGAATTTCTATATTTGAGGTTTACCGTCTAAAATAATATAACATTTTTCATGTCAACAAACATTTATATCAAACAAACGAAACTCGACTTGATGTGAAATGTCACTACCTGGGTGGCTTAAAAATCAAAATTAATGACATCATTGGCGATGTAAATGCAAATAATTTCCTGAAACAAATCTTTAATTGTGATATGACATTCGACAACATTGATATTATGCAAGTACTCGACTGGTAATCCGTACTATGATCACCTTGTTTTCGGTAACACATAATTCACAAGATACGGCAACTATAACCTAAATAACTGACTGATAGCGTCTCGAAATTGGAACTCAACATGCTAGGACTATCGAATATAATTAGTGCTCGAATCAATAACCTTTACAGATACATCGCTCTTTTCACAACATAATATAAATGTTGTACATCCTGGTATATGTGAGTCTATGCAACCAGATATTGTTACTAGTACCATTGAACTTTCTGTTCTATTCTATTAGACGGAATCTGCCTTATATGTAACACTCGGTAATTATACAATCTTTTTTGTGAAATATGTAAGCCAAACCGGTTTGTTCGAGTATAATCCATTACCCTTTTGTACATTGGATCACATGTTCACGCTGTAAGTGGTAGGCAGAAATTTAGGTTATTATTAGGACAATTCAGGGTTACATTGTTTAATGTCGGATGTAGAACAATTGTAAAACAGGTCAATGTTAAATTGTTCTCATTGCATAATAGTTTTTATTTCACTCGCTGTTTCTAGCATGTTGAGCAAAGTCAGCCATACTTTTTTTTAATCACTAAGTGCTCCTGAATCCTTTTCAAAGATAATCGATTTAGTAATGTACTTATCAAAAGTGCGGGGTGACGACATAGTTAATTAAACCAATCTGTACTGATCATCTTACTAGTATCTTTGCAAGGGATGATTTTTATTTGCCTATGAAAATATCACATTCGCACTACTCTGCAATTATATGATAAAAACTCGTGTTTATATTATGTAATAGTTATCATGATATCTAAACAGTACTAGTTTAACAAAATTCAATTACTACAAGTTCATCTAACACTTGTTGAATTCGTGTTCAATCGGACAAATTGGATTTTCACCTCCGTGCAATTAGTTAGCAAAATTCATTCTGGTCCATAAATATTTTAACAACATATATCAAATATGACTGAAAGTCAGTCGGTGCTTAGGAATAGTACTGCAACTTTATAAAAAATTTGTTAAGAAAACAATGCATACAGTCTTGCATATTTTCTTTGATCTTTTCGAAGTGCCTTTAAACCTTGATATCACTTTTCCTAGTCCATAAGCCAGGTGATGTTAATGAACACAACAATCCACGCGACCCATTTAGGAATAAGTGCTAACAATTTTATGGCTTTTCCTTGACCTAAACGTTAAATAATTACACAACGAATACAGTCCATTCGAGGAAATTATACTTACAATAGTATCGCTGTGAAAAAGAGTTAATTTGCAACTGAGACTACCACATTCGCAGTCTATAACAGGTGCAAAAATGGTGTTAATATCATATAACAGTAAGCGTTGTCATAATTTTCTATAACGGAATCAGTCTTACAGAAGCAAATACCTACACGTTCTCCCGACTCCTTATAGATTGGTGTTTAGTTGGGAAAATTGGATTGTTCACCTCCATATAATTAATAAGCAAAGTTCCTTCTTGCCTATAAATATTTTAACAACTTACGTACATCAAATATGACTGAATGCTAGTCGCTACTGGGGCGTTAATGTACTTTACAACGCCTACAAGTATTATTATCCTCTGGCTTGTTGTGAGGTCATCAATACATGGAATACAAACTATAATTTCCTAACACCTACATGTAATGAAATCTTTTTAAAAGTGTTTTTGTATTAACAAGCACATCGTGACCTTAATGGTTTTGATTGTGTAGCATCGACTAATTTTGTATAACAAAAACATATTGTCAGTTTATGCGTAAACACTGGTAAGATCAAAACGTGTGACTAAAGCGGTTTATTCGGCATGTTTCGTTGTGTGTTGTTTGACTATTTTTCTTGAAATATAATTCAGCAACAGGGATTCTCCTCGGAAAAGACGTTTTGCTGCATGTTGTACATGTAATAGTAGATGACCTATATAGATTTGTCAACATCTTATGAGATTGTAGGTTATTGATTGTTTGTATATATTTGTGCGCATGAGTGCTTGTGTGCGTGTGGACGGATGTGTGGATGTGAGTATTGAGCGAGTATGTGTATGTTCGTGTATGTATGAGTTTTATTATATTACTGTATCGGAACATATATTATATTGATGCAAATATGCATGTAAACAGATGGGCAGATGTGCCTCATGATGTTCAAATAAACTTTATAAATATATTATATATCATAGATGTATGTACATAAGTAAACTATAAATAGCCGGCTAAGAATGAGAAGATCGAACGTACAAACTCGATATTGTGACAGAACAAGAAAAAACTAAAATTTAGTCTACAAGCTTTTATAAGCATGACAAGTTCCGAGTGTCATGAAAATGGACTCATAAGGAGCGCCTTATGGTGTAGAGTTACAATATGTGTATTTCTTGTATATGGCCGTTAGTAGTAGTTATGACCTTCTAATTCTAAGCCAGTGATATACTGTGTGCGAAAGTAAAAGTTTGGGTACGATGGGTGAATAGAATATAATCGCCAGCACACATTTCGCTTTCCCATTGCTTGTTTGTTGCCAATTAACGTTATTTATGACGTTTGCTGCTCGTTGTTGTTGCGATATTTGTATCAGTGATGTTCCCTCTCACTAAATAATGATCGTTTTAAACAGCTGTCTACATGAAAGAAATAATGTTATAACCCAATGGATACCTTGACAAATGACACGAGGATGTTCTACATTGACATTTAAATTGAACAAATTCTACCAAAACTTACCTCCAAGAGTGAATGGCTTCGTATCAGGATATTATGTCGGGGCAGCATATATACAATCTCAGTTCGCCGCAATAAATCACACAGTCATGTTGTTCCGCTTCATGTGACGACTTTAACATCTGTACGTGAAACACAAACTCGTCTTAATATATGTTTTATTTCGTATTTATGATGAAAAAATTATATACTTGTCTGCTTGTAGGCATGCGATGATCCTGGTTTGAATTATTATGATTTTATGAACCTCTCAATTGTGTATCAATTGAAAAAACGCCAGGAAAAATTCACTGAGTCATCAGAAAATGCCAGCTTATTTCCACCGATTACAAAAAAGTTACAAAAGGCGTCCGTATACTAGTGCACCAATTACACTAGTATTGCAGATGATCAATTTCGTGCATGTAGATACATGCTTATTAACGTTGATTATTACGTTCCTTCATGGATATCCAGTGAATACATTTACCGATGAGCAATTATCTTCGACAGGACAACTAGTCTCAATGTTTAAGTTTTTGCGGAAGAGCTACAGTACGAAAGCGTTGTTTGGTAACCATAGTGTATTTTAGGCGTTAAAGTAAGCACCCAAAATGATTTTATTTACGGCGAATGGGGACGTACTAACTGTCAAACTCAACGTTTAATTTACATTATTAAATTTTGGTTAACAATTGTAAATACCAAGGAACGAAAATATGTGCACTGCATGTATAAGACAATGTTGAACAGTATCGATCGAACACCGGGCAAAACTAATTGGGCATCTCTTGTTAAAGATTTATTAAGTAGATTAGGATTTTATACAGCATGGTTAGCACAGGGTGTAGGAAATATTAAGGTATTTGTAAATTTATTGAAGCAAAGAATTAACGATATATTTGTTAAAGACTGGAATACAAGGATAAACGAGTCTACCAGAGCAACTTTTTATAAAACATTTTGTAATTTCCAATTTCAACCTTATTTAAATATATTAAATTTAAAGTCTTATAGGATTGCATTTACGAAATTGCGATTGTCGTCACATAGGTTACATATAGAAACTGGCCGCTGGAATAGTACACCGCGTGAACTAAGACTCTGCTCCGAATGTAATAAATTAGAGGACGAATTTCATTTTCTTTTTGAGTGTAAACTATATGAATCTATCAGAACAAAATATCTAACAAACTTTTACAGAGTGAGACCAAATATGTACAAGACCACTTCACTTTTATCTACTTCTGGTTGCACAATACCTCGCAATGTAGCAATCTTTGTTGAAAAAGGGTTCGAAATTAAGAAAATGTCTGTCTTGATGTAATCAAAGTATTTTACTTAATACGCTGTTATTAATCTAATACATTCTATTGGTTTATATCATCTTGATAATGTGAACATAGTAACATGTCTATACTTATTGCAAATGTTTTGTAGTCATGCATTGTGCGATTTATTATTATAAGTCTGTATGTACATATTGTTTATATTTATACCGATTCATACGTGAGTGCGAATATGCATGTGTGTGTGTGTGCGTGTGTGTGTGTGTGTGTGTGTATGTGCATACATACTGGGCTATGTAGTAGATTGAGGACACAAACCTAGAGTAGCCCACTGGGGACTCACTTTTTTAAGAGAGCCAGAGTCATCAAATTTTAACACAAAAGTCTGCTTCGTTTAAGATTTAAATTTCTGTAGTCTAAATTTGCCTATCCCTCTATGACTTTCAACAAGCAAATAAGGACATAGTTGCACACATGTAAGTGAGGACATCAAACGCACACATGAAAATGAGGACACTCTACGCACACATATAAATGAGGACATCATACGCACACATATAAATGAGGACATCATACGCACACACATAAATGGGGACATCATACGCACACACATAAATGAGGACATCATACGCACACACATAAATGGGGACATCTAACGCACACACATAAATGAGGACATCATACGCACACACATAAATGAGGACATCATACGCACACACATGAATGGGGACATCATACGCACAGCGCACACATGAAACTGAGGTCATTGTATAATGCACACATGTAAATGAGGACATGATTGACAAAGTGTATATCCATCTGAATTTAATCCTAAATAAAGCTAATATACTAGTATCTGATTCGCATCTTGCCTGGGCTTCGTTCGTTCGTTCGTTCGTTCGTTCGTCATTTTGATTTGAAATCGGAGACATATTCGGGAAATGCCTGATTTGTCCCACGCGCGTCACATAACGTTGAAAAAATAAAACATGGAATTTTGGCGATAATTTTATACCTTTTAAGGCAAAAAGAACCGCAAAAGAAAAGAATGACAGAATACGTTTTTATCGTTCATTACATCTGTAATTTTAATTTTGAGATTGGAGACATACTGGACGAATGCCGCTATTTTTTTTGTCCACTGATTTGTCCTACATGCTTGACAACTCAAAATAATTAATGATATTACAATTTGATTTGTCTGATTAATATACTTTTAGATAACTTACCATAACAAAATTTGTATCTGGGGCGGTATATTTATCAATACACACATATATGTATTTGTTATTTAATTTAAAACGAAAATACAATAAACTTTATTAATTTAACACGCGAGCACTAAATTGGTATTCATGAAACGACACTTGAGTTTAGCTGGAGTCACGCTCAAGTGGCCGTTTCTCTCCCTCGAAAAATCGCGACTCAGTCGAGTAAACTCCAGCTATCCTCACCCTCGTGAATATATACCAATTTCTAGTTAGGTCGATTACTTACTCAAACGCACGGACTAATCGGCAATTAAAATTGGATTAATACCTAGGTCACAAATCACCCGGACGCCGCACGATGTCCGTGTATCCGATGTGTACCCGATCTCTATGTATAGGCCGGACGCCGGTCGATGTCGTTCGATCATCGGCAAATCACCGGTCGATGATCGTACAATGCCCGTCAGCCGTCCTGCGGACATCGACCGGTCATCGGATGGTCATCGACAAATCGCTTTGTCGCTAAATCAAGCCTTGATTTTGTCCGACAATGCCCCCATGACCCGCCGACGTCCGTCCGTCTGATGTCCGTCCGTCCTCCAGCCCTATTAGCCAAAAGTACGCCGGCCGATCATCGGACGGCGATCGGATTGGATTTGTGACCTTAGTATAACTCAGTGAGTATGAGTGGAGGAGCTGTTGTGAATATGGGACTTTAGATATGATAAGTCCATGTAAAGCCTACTGGTAAGAAAACTATTATTTTTTATCCGTCTTATAATCTTCGATCCGCACTCAAAATCATCATACCTGTCAGTGTCAAACAGAGTTAAGTGTATTAAAGGATACTGTCTCGACGTTGCAGTCTACTACTTGTGAAGCAGTCGTCTGTCGCACTCAAAAAAATGCGTTCGGATGCAAAATATTAAACAAGACATTGCCAACTGTGTGCAAAGCGTAAATGAATGTTTCACCATAAATAATTAAATATGAATGATCATTTACCTCCTGGTAGTCTGTACACAAGAATTTGGAACTCAATACAAAACATGTCCCCAACAGACTAGCTGAGTTAGAAAAAAATCGTTGACAGTGCCGAAGTCGTTTCGATATCTTGTCGGAATGGATTTTCAGTGCACGAACCCACACCTGGTCCATCTGAAGAGACCGAGGCTTGCAACGAAAACGTTATGTTAACCAATGAACAAACAGAGGTAGATACATCGCTGTTGAGTAAAACCAGACAATATAGATCAACACAGTTCTGCTCCTACTGTACAGGCGTCTACGAACATGACAAAATCTACCATTACTGAATCACCAATGTCAGATATCCATCATATTACAATTGTAATTGGTCGTGGCAAATACTCAGTACGAAATAACTCAAATACTACACCGTATTGAACGGGAATCAACAAACCTACATCACGACCCATCGGACTCGGAGAGAACTTGGACACGTGTTGATGCTCCGACTGTGAACAGTACTTACAGATACAGACTGTTAAACTCAGAGTGAACATGACTGGCCTCAATATTAATGTTATGACGTGAAATGCGACTGGTATATTTTCCAGCTCTTCTTATCTTAGCAATATGCTAATGAACTATAAAATTGATATATGTGGTATTTCAGAACATTTGCAGCAGAAGATTGGCTTTATAATCACAACTTACATTTTATGAATTGTCTAAAAAAAACTACATGTACGTGTATTACAATTGCCATGCTGTTGCGGACTTTAAATTATCACGGCCATGCCAACGAAAAGTCGGTAAAGGTGATGTTGCAATTTAATAGCACAAAACGTTATGTATTGAAGATGATCGTTTAATTGGTATCCAATTACAAATACAACCACGATTATATGTTTTGTCTTCCATGTATATGTACCATGATTGTGCAAATCATCCTATTGACTCATTTCGTGATTATATAGACAAATTATACATTATATAGTACATGTATGCAGAGATCGGCATTCCGATCTTTATTGGTGATTTCAATGTTTATTTGCTTAATAACCATGGTGACATACGGGGGCCTTTGTTTAGAAAATTTATGAATGATACCAACATGTTAGATAACTGTTTGGGTGCAAAATTGTATCGTATGGAAATTGTTATGAAACATTACTTGACTATATTTGTATGCCGACCGAATATATTGACTGTTCAGTCAAATGTGAAATCGTTGATGATATTTGTTTATAATGAATTCAAATTACCCATAGTGAGTTATGCACAAACCATTAACTGGAGCAAGGCTAGAGAATGTGACAAACAGCAGTTTAACAGATGATATAATGTCAACAAGTATGATGTGTTCGTCGCTTGACAAGGGGGGTATTGATAAAACCTACCAGGATCTTATCGACGTAATTCAGTCAGCATCTGCAAGTCTACCAGTGTCTAAATTTAAACCGTAATTTAAGCCATACTTGAACACTGAAACTCTATGAAAGATAAACGCACCATTTGGTTAAAGGAAGGTCGTCCCCGCTCAACTTCTAACGTAGCATATATCAACTACAAAGATGCGAAACCAATATTTCGTCGTGTACACAGACAGTGTGTTGTGATTATTTACTGAAGCTGGACAAGGAAATTGATAAAACTGCAGAAATTAACTCAAAGCATTCTGGAAATTGGTTAGTGGAAGAATAAAACAAATTCATCAAAATAAAATTCAATGGACAAATATTCAGAGACCAACAAGAATTGATCGAACAGTTGGGGAAGTACTTTAAAGGACTATACACACCTACTGAGAATCCAGAATAGGCACAATACATATTAAATCGTTTATTTTTTATAATACATGTAGTTTATAAACAGCTCCATTACATTTGGTTTGTATTGAGTCAAAGGTTCCAAACAAAATATCAAAATATAGGGGTTAATAAACAGTGTCATCAATACTATACAGCTGTAATTCAATCAAGTTGTTCAATGGATGTAAGTATTATACCATCTTCAAAGATGTTCAATAAACGAATGTGTTCAGTATTGCATGGAGCTCGTAGGAAGACTAAAATGTCGCTAATTTCCCTAACCTGAGATACTCTAACGCTGTCAACCAATTTAGTTATACAAATAAAATCAAACTTTGAAATAATTTATTATACAAGTGTAAATAAGTTATATTATACAAATGTTAATTGTATTGTCAATATATTTGAAAACAAATACACATGCCTCTATATACTTAACACCAACCATGGGACAAGAATGAACAACCTGAGAGACATCCTATGCCCATTTTTGATAATGTTGTTCACTTTAACAATAAGAAGCCAAACTGTCACAAAATGCTCCCGTACTAGGCTAATTTCAAATCAAGAGCCATAATCCAAGAATGCCTGTGGCGATAATCGAACTTGGCCGGGGTATTATGCCCATAAACATTGTCAAAAGTTCAATCCAAGATGAAAACGAGAGTGAACACTTCACCGGACGCCGCCGCCCGCACGCCATCATGGGCGTATGAAAATGAAAAATATGTTGCATATAGTTGTAACATGAATAAATATGCCTTATTGCAGAATAAACTAGTTGTGTATAATGTTGAATTTGGCGAAAAATATATATTTATATTATTAACATATTAATAAACTGAGCACAGCATGTAACTGGTTGTGTAACGTAATAACTTAACTCAGTGCAATATTTAGATCACGCTATTTTATCATTAAAATAGTTCAGCCAATGAAACCATAAAAAGGGATTAAATAAATAAATAAAATTTTGGTCAAGATAAGTAGGGGACTGTATATACGAGGGGCAATCCAAAAGTTCGTGGACAAGTTTAATATTTTCTTTAGTTTACATGGTACACTTATCATTTTTGGTTTGCAAAAATACATATTTATTTCGAGTTTATGTGAAAAGGTTTGCTTATGTAACTCATGGCGTTCGTCTTATATAGTTGTTATGGCAACACGAGTAAACGCCAAGTGCCGCAGCTCAAAAATACAAAGTTATTGTTATGTTTCCATGTCAAAATAATAATAATTTCCATAGTTTTACGCGCACAAACGTCATTTGCGCAATTTGGCGTCATTTTCGCGCAAGTACGTTATTTAAATTTAAAATATCACACTCACATTAAGTATTTGCATTGCAAATTGCGCTAACACCAAACAAACGTTAGAGCGAAAAATGACACCTGAAGAGAAGTTGAAAATGCGGGCATATACACTTTTGCGTAAATCTACAGCAGACGCCATCAGAAACAATCAAAATGCTGGCAGCGGCTTCCAGAAAAACTCGTATAGCAAGATCACTTGTTTACAAACGGCATAAGAGATTAAGGTGGAGGAAGAGAAACAGCTTCGGACGATGATAAATGCGGGCGACCAATATAACGAATACACGAACATGCAACGTCACGGCTGTTAATGCGATAATCAGAGACCGGCAGTCCACCATTAACGACATTTCCAAGGAAATATACTTGGTTTACGGCACTTTTCAGTGAATTCTTACCCTGGACATTTTTCAACTTTGGGCAGAGAAACACCACCGTTTTGACGCTTCAGGCGGCGTCTGCATCGAAAATGAATGACATTTTCGCCTGGGTAAAAATGACGTTACGCGTTTGAGCTGCGGCACCCGTGCGTATATGACCATTTTGTTAATGTAATAATTTTGTTATTATGTAAGCTATCTCGCTAATATTTTGCATGCGCATGCAGATATAGCGGGATACATCATGTGGTTATTTTCACATCGATATTGCGTTTGATTTTGATTTTATGAAGTTTGTCCACGAACTTTTGGATTGCCCCTCGTATTTAGAGAACAAATTACGTTCGACCTATGAGCTGAATAAACAGCAGAGATGGATGATAAAGCACGATACTAAATATAATCTCAAATGAAAACACAACTTTTTCATCGCTAATTGTCACGGTATATACCCCGATACACCACTTCTCAGTTCCGTCAGAGATTTGTACGGTTTTCATACAGCTCTGACGAAACTGAAAATCAGCATAACGCTCTGGCGGAACTGAGATGTCGTGTATCCTGAGGTCCGTCAGAGCGTTATGGCGTTTTAGTTATATGAAAACCGTACAAACCTCTGACGGAACTGAGAAGCGGTGTATCGGGGTATATACCGAGATTGTGTCCTCCTTTCATTAAAACCAATCACAAAAACAAACGCAATTTATAATAAGAACTCTACACGTGAAATTGTTATAATTACACTGCTACCTGTCTGAGACATACCCGTAGTGTTCTCTAATTAATGGCGCTTGTTGATTCATTTTATACATTTCCAAACTGGTAACAAAGTTTGATGTTTTAATCAGTTGACGCTTTGACGAGTAAGTAATTGTGTTCTATGATTTATTCGTAATATTGCAAGCACGGATGTCGTTCAAAATCTTACATGCAAACGTCAAAGCGTCACTGAAAAAACGTACAAAGTCTCATCCCAGTATCCCAGGCCGCGTTATACCAAAGACTAAATAAACATGGTACTAGTAATTCCCTTGCTAGATGCTCAGCATAAAAGGGACAACTATACCATCAGGAATGAGGTGTTGAGAGTGATTTATACAGTATAAGTTGTAAGAACTTGTTTCACAATCGACCTAAATTAAATTACAATGTAGTATAAATTAATTAAATACTTAGCAAATGTTTGTTGTTGTAAAACTGAGAGTAGATCAAATTAAGATATAGTAGGTCATTGGTTCGCTCGTGGTACTGGTGATGGTACGGTTCAGGAAAACAAGCCCCGTATATAATAGTAACTGAAATAGTGTTTAAAAAACGGCGTAAATCACAATCAAACAAACAAATGAGCGTTTAAGCGACTAGGGCATTCGTACCACTAAGATAACTGGTGTAATATTCCCACATCATTATTCATGTGGTCGTTTTTATGTGTACATTTATAATGTTTGTGTATAAATCGATGAGTGATCTGCCAATGTCACACCTATATTGTGTTTTTTGTTTTACATGTATTAACAATTATTATACATGGTAAATAATATATGTCATTTATATCAGACCATGGTGAAACTATTCACCCAGACGATGAGAGTTAAAAGCTCTGCAACAATTTTACAATATTTATGGAGCATTTTGGCTATATCGTGCATGTGAAATAGATACAACAGTCGCCGAATATTGACGTTGACTTAGAAAACAAGTATGCGTCCGCGGGGAATCATGTAAGAATGAACACATGAGTCGACTTTCAGGCTTTTACCATCAATCGGGTAAAGAATCGACACATGCCATGGATACCCTGGCTATAGACGCATACTCTGCGATACTAGATCTTTTTTCTGAAATATCTCGCTAAATCATGATAATACTGAAAAGTACATGTTTTTTTATGTAAAACTTGCCCGCGCGGAATCATTAGCATGCGACGATGTGACGTACCCGGTAGTAGCCTATCATTGTATTATTTTGTTAAACCTTTTGAAACACCGTTTCCTCGTGCTGCACATGGTTTTCATATGTGGCACACCAATAGATTGAAAAACACGACATTTATCTATTTGAAACTGAAAGCTAACATGCATACTGAACCAAAAAAGAAATGCATGGTGCTATAGAACGGGTTGTTCGAAAACAATGATCAAAATTGATCAAGCAATTGTTGTCTTATGTTACATTTTACTTGGTCCTTCAAGCATCATGTGTTTGCAAACCCATGGCTTACTTCCGGTGAGAGCAAAAACGCACAAATCTCGTACATAGCCGTGTTGTGGCATTAAAGTAATTTCACAGCTCGTCACACAATTGTGTTCATAGAGGTAATATTAGTTTCTTGCTTTTATCGTATACAAAACTGAAGTGCTGAGGGCCTAGAATTTGCAAAGCTAATACAATTTCGAAGCAATTAACCATGCTTATATACTGAAACGAAAAAGAAACGCAGGGTAACATTATTTGCAATATCTTGCGAACGCGTTGTTCAAAAACAATGAAAATCGGTCAAGCATTAGTCTATGTTATAATGCACATGGTCCACCATTTACGGTAGCATGATGTGATAGCGAACCACTAACTTCCGGCGAAAGCAAAAACGCAAAAATCTTGTGCACAGCCGTTTTGTGGCACTAAATTACACAGCTCGTCACACAATTAGGTAGTCTTTATAGAGACAAATCAGTTTCCGATATTTATTTCTTGCTTTCATTTTATTCAACAATGGCGCAGCTGACTGAAGTTCAGAGGGTCAAGCCTTTGCGATGCTTATATAAGGCAAAGGCTAATCCCGGCATCAAGGCGTTTAGTTGTACTTGTTAGCACTTTAGAACGACTTGCTATAAATCTAAGACAAACTTAGTGAATAAATGAAAGACCTAGGTCTGATCGTTCACGCGTGACGTCAGGACATGTTTATTCGTCTCAAACATTGCGCAATCGTCACCTTAATGCCACTGAATCCGCCTATTATACAAAAGGTACTCGTAATCACCACATCCCTGCCAAAATTGTAAGGAATCGGTAGCGAGATGATGATCCCGAGTGCACATCGCCTGCATGTAGGTCCGCCACTGACCGTTGCCTGTCGTCAGCGCGGTATGGCTTTGGTGGCAACTTTCCGGCTAAAAGCAACATCCACTCACTTGATTGACCCCCAAACAACCCGGTCTGTCTCCTTTTGAGCATTCATAGGACCATTTGAAGAGATGGATTCGACGATGCCAGCCACCACTGCTAGTCCGGCTCATCTGAGAGTAACCCTCTAGAAGAAAGTGCCAGATTCGCAAAAAGGAAGATTAACTCACTCATGAACTATCTGCCTAGAAGGATCAATACTTTGCAGATGGCAAATGATGACATACGCTGTTTTTGAAGAGCCATTTATCACAATCAGCCAATTTTGATTTCACATTATAGGGGTCCCCTTCTATTCCCTTTTAAATCACTTACCAGCCACAACCAGTTGCTATTGCAGTTTGTTCTCAATGGATTAATATCCATTCTTACATAAAGATATTAAACATAATATTTGACGTCTTATCTGGAATCATCCTCAAACTCCACCATGCGTTTCTTTTTCGTTTCAGTATATATAGCTCGCCGGCGGTAACTCTAGCCTTGTATATAAACAGAAATTGATAATATCAACACTGCACGGTCGACTGGCCCCTTATCAGTGTAGATTGAAGGAGAATATGCATTAAAAGTGATTATGCAGGAGATCGAACAAAAATCTACGTCAGAAATGCATTTGATTGTCAATTTATATTTGTAAACAAGGCTAGTGTTATCGTCGACGGACTATACCACTCAACATTTGATAAGGGTCGACAAAATTTCCTTGCCGCGAGTTTGCAAATTTGATAAGATTGACTAATGGAATTTGTATCTGCAAGTTTGTAATTGAATAAAGATTGCTTCAAAACTTGATGTCTAAGTTGATAAGCCCAGACTCACTCAAATTTGTGTGCCGCATCCGTGCATCTGTGATAACAGAACGCGGTCCGGATCTTTGTATTTCTGACCTTACACCGTATCGGAATACAAACGAGACAAAGATTTCCCGGTTATTCATTCCACTTTGACTCCAGGGCTTATCAGTTACCTTGAAAATGGCTGCAATTTTCACACTTTTTATTAATTTAGCAGCAGACTAAATCATAATTGCAGTACAGGAATATTGGTTTCTTAACCTTTATCAAATTTTGAGTTGTAGAAGTGTACTTGTTTGCTAGACATCTCAGGCAAACCTGGGGTCCGTTGTCTAACCAAAGAGCTTTGTCAGGGGTTACCTCCCGTTCAATTAAACATAGAAGACATGGATTACCTCCTGTGGAAAGCGCTATGTAGCGCTTTGGTTAGGCAACGGACCCCTGGTGTATCAATGACATACCCACATCTGGGCGTTTACTCTGGACGTCATGTTTAATCGCCTCATGCATTGTATTGTGCGAAAGTATTAACCAGGCACTCATTTATGTTCGTGTTTTTGTAATGGTACGGTAAGAATGTTTTGATATGTTAAAATAACAGTCCTGACAGGACGACGGACAAGCACTGAATATTCATGAGTGCCCGGTAAATAATTTCGCATAATATAATACAATCGTCACATTATTGCTAATGTATTAGCCCTTTATACAGCCGGTACATATAATTACCATAATTTTAAGCAGTTATTGAATGGAATCTATTTTGGGATGAATGCACTTCTCCCGTATGTAGGTCCGCCCCTGACCATTGCCCTTCGTTGGCGCAGTATAGTCAAGTCACGAAGTTTTCCCATATTAAACAACTCACTAGATTGACTGCCTTACAGCCTGGTACGTCTTTAGAGCATTTATGGGACCATTTGGACAGATTCAATATTGCCAGCCACCTGCTGCTATTCAGGTTACATCACCAACAATTTCAAAACGACAAATTAATAATATGTAAATTTTTATTCAGAACATCATTTCATTTTGCTCATAATTTTATAGATTTCATAAGCGTATAGGGAATATTACTTCAGTGTTTTGTTTAAACATGCCGGATCACGTCGAATAGATTGTGTAAAATAAAGTTATTATTACAGCAGCCTAAATCACACAAGGTATGTAAACGACATGATCAGCCACATCAGAACAAACATTTTAGCAATTTCCTTCAATTATTATTTTCAACAATTTTCAATGATATCTATCAATATGTATCTACATTTACAGGAACATCAAACAAATGGCAATAACTGCGAAGTGCACTTACTGATAGATGGTACTTGACATATGTTTGCCACTGTAACATAAATGTTCAGTCTATAAATGGCAAGCAGGATTTTAGTAGACAGCATCTTGTTCTCTCACTTATTATTCAAGACATAACCTACAAGCTATTTATGTTTTTAAACACCCAAAAGGAAAACCAAATAAAGAGCAATATATTATAAAAGAATGTAGCTTGAGTTATGGTTCAAGGGTTTAGCACAAGAGACATAAGTTTCAAGTCAACAGCTTAAAGGACGATAACTGTCTGGACAAACAAAAAAGAACAATTCAATAAGAGCAATAACTCAAATAAGAGGGCCCTAGGTCGCTCACTTGAAGTAGCGGAACCAGTGACCTAGTTCTTGAATACAAATGACAAATATTTTAACTCTATCTAGATTTAGAAAACATTCTGACCAACTTTCAGTAAGATCCTATGAAAAATCCAGCCTCTATTGCATACACAAGGTTTTTTCTATGATTTGACCTAGTGACCTAGTTATTGATCCAAGATGACCCATATTCAAACTTGGCCTAGAATTTATGTAGACAAACATATCTCATATTTATGTCAACTGTATAATTGCCTAATTGATTGATTGAATGCTTTGTTGTTTGATTGATTGATAGATTGAGCGAATGAAAGGACGAACGTACAAATTAAAGGGCGAGGTAAATGGATTTATACCTATTTTCATAAATCTTAACATTATTATTGTTATAGAGTGTCTGTCAGGCGTAATGCCATTTTAAAACGTATATACTTTTATAACCAATGTATCTCGTTAAAATGTGTATCTCATTTTGTATACTTTGTTTTCGAGTACTTCTTTCATTGAAGGCCTTGTTGTAAATAAGATATGGATTGATTTATTTCATTTATATGTCTTAACATGTTACCTTCAGAAAATAAAGATTTTATTATTATTATTATTATTGTGACCAAGTTTCATAAAGATTAGGCTAAATTTGTGACTTCTAATGTGTTTACAAGGTTTTCCTTTGATTTGACCTAGTGTTCACCCCAGATGTTTTGACCCCAGATGACAAAACATCAAACTTGACCTATATTGTATAGAGATGATCATTGTGACCAAGTTTCATAAAGATTAGACTAAAGGTGTGACCTCTAAAGGCTCTAATGTGTTCACAAGGTTTTCCTTTGACTTGGCCTAGTGACCCACATGACCCAATATCAAACTTGACCTACATTTTATAGACATGATCATTGTGACCAAGTGTCATAATGATTAGGCCAAAATTGTGAGCTCTAGTGTGTTCACAAGCAATTGTGAACGGACGGACAATCACAGAAGCTCACCTTGCCACTACATGACAAATGAGCTAAAAATAAAGTAGCAAGAGTTCTTGCACTCTGTACATTAATCCACATGTGAAGTTTCTAGTCAATAGCTTAAATATAAAACATTACCAAAGGTTTGTTGTTGAGTCAGAAATAATTATGTCTGGCTAAAACTGACATTTGGATTGTGGCACAGAAACACAAAATTGTACACAATTCTGAAGATCTTTGTGCAAATCTAAAAAATTCTTTTATAATTTCCGAGATATTGACATTAGAGGTTGACAAGTGATTAATTAGACTTGAAGATACATTGTGACATCAAGATAAAAGTTGATTTATTTACATATGATTAACAGTCAATTAGATTATTTAGTATCTACTGTTACAATGCTTCCAGCATAAATTTATGAAAACTGAAATTATTTTCTTTCTTTTTGACCAAATAGGGACCAACTAAAAAGTTTTTGGCACAAAAACTTGTCTCCAAACTTTTTTGACCATCAAAAGCGAATCGCTCTTAGAGCCATAACTTTAGCAAAAATCATCTTAAATTTATGATTTATATAAAGTTCCCGACAATATGCACAACTAGGCTCAATACCAATTATTCATGTGAAGTTTCATTGAAATATGACCAGCGGTTAAGGAGAACTTTGTGGCAGAGTGAGACATACATCCAGCACAAAAACAATTTGGGGGAGACATAAAAAACTACCTTGGTCAGATTTTAATTTACACCTCTGTTCTTTTGAGCATATCCATAGCAACAGCAAAATGCAAAGGTAAAAATAATCCATGAATATAATGAGCATTTATACAAAAAAATCAATTACATCTTAGGTTTATGAAAAACGCTTGATTTTACTTAAGGTCTTTAAGCCCGGTCTACCATAGCATATCACATTTATATATGTAAAATGTATTTTTTATTAATTTAAGACTCTTATTCTATAACTACATAGTATACTTCTGAATGAGGACACAATAAAAAAGACAAGTGAGGACAGTGTTAACATATCAATGAGGACTAAAACACACATCAATAACCTAATGAAGTGCAGGTTTAATGCTAATGGAAATTACTTGATCTGTAAACTACATGCTATAAGCATTGGTTAAACAGGAGGCCCATGACGACCCCCAAATCGCCCCATTGTTCCATTGCCAAGGATTCATAAAGAACAGATGGACAAAACAGTAACAATATGTTCCCCTTTCACGGAGCATAAAAAGATGTTTTTTGAGCTCCCTTAAACTTTCTCTTTTTTGCTTGGATGATGTTGTGCACACAGTATTTGAGTTTGGTCCAGTTGAATTCTGACAGAATCTGCTCTTTCTAATCTGAGCATTAACAATTGCTCGTTTCCCTGGCACCTTGAACAGATTTATATGACTTTCAAAAGACTTTTGAACAACACTTCTTTCAAATTCACTCATGTACTCTCTTCCTGCAAAAAAATAATATACATATTAGTGAGAAGGAAACATTTTACTAATGATGAAATATGGACATTGAGCAGTCACAAATCTCACCTTGAGCCTTTGACTAAGTGTTATTGAATATTATCATATATAATAGTTTTCAATACAGCTTTTCAATCCCAAGCTACCTATACAGCAAGTTTCATAACAATATCTCATTTCTAACTGAAGTTATTGAGTGGAAACTGATTTTCTATTTTTAGTAACAGTGACCTCGACCCCACCTGCCCCAATTACAATCCCAAGCGGCGTCTTCACCCAAGCTACCTATATACCAAGTTTCATAACGATATCTCATTCCTAACTAAACTTATTGTCCGGAAACTAAAAATTGACAGACCGTTAGACAAGCTCACTCCTATATACCCCCAAACTTCGTTTTGTGGAGGTATAATTAGGCATGTATAATTTCCTCATTGGCATCTATCCTCATACCAAGTTTCATAAACCTAGCCTGGACACTTTTAAAGTTATGCGAGGATCCAGATTTTTGACAAACGGACTGACGATGGCAATCTATAGTCCCCTCCGGTTGAAAAGGACTAATAAATATAACAATAAAATGTACCTGACTATCAGATGTCATTTATAACTGATTTCAAGCAATTTTTCAAGAGGTGAAATCGATGTAATCTTAACAGTTCCTAGCACAAGACTTCAGTAAACATTTGTTTAACTTGCCTTTCTGTTTCTTCACTCCTGGTTGTGCATCATCACACTCATCATCTTCATCAGATATCAGATAAAACTGTAAGAAAGTAATTTAAATTTGAACTTGATCTAGTACAAGAACTCCATGCAGCAGCAAGTCAACTGGGTGTCTTTTCATTTGTGGCCCTACCAGTCTAATTAAAATTATACCCTAAAACCCGCTACGCATTAGGGCATAACAGTAACAATGGGTGGGTGTTAAGCGGCCTAAATGTTTTATCCGGATTTTATTGTGTTTATCAAAACAATTGCCGATTAAGTATCACAATCGAACCGAGACTCATTCATTTTCGTGTGTTTTAATTATTGTATTGAATGTTTTGATTTGTTAAAATAACAAATCTGAGAGGACCACGGATAAGCACGAAATATTTATGAGTGTCGATGGCTCATTTATAAATAAATATTAACAGCGAAACTGAAAAGTCCAATTTCTGATAATAGAAACCAGATTGGTGGACATCAGATCTAACAGTCAGGTATATAGATCAGTACTTGAGTCAGATTGTGGCCCTACAAAACTTTTGATAAGAGAGCTTTTAAAGTTGTCCTATCTGATGATCTCCGTATGTAAATGTCTTAAAAACATGGAATTTATTGAGAACATATCAACATTAGGTTTCAGTTGAGAGACGTAGGAAATATACTTTTTATCATTGAAGAAACAGAATCTAGGGGTAATGAATCTTCAAGAAGTTGATTGAAATAAGTCCAGGTATGCAAAGAATCTAAAGTTTTACTGGCACAACCCTCATTAAGATAAATCTGAGCTTAAACCACTGCAGTTGGTTACCTTGTGCCTTTGAGCTTTTTGTTTTTGGTGGCTCCCAATCTCTATCTTTGACATCATCATCAAGTTCTTCAAGTTCATCTTTGTAACTTGTTGAAACATTTCTTTTTCCTGAATAATTAATACCTCAACTAGTTAACTTTTGTAAATTCTATGTAAACCTTTATATACATAATTTACATTTCTCAGACTTTCAAGCACAATGCGGCCAAAAAATAGGATTATTTTTGTCAAAACTTTCTATACTATAAGTTAGTATTTAGTACAGACATTTTGGTATTATCAGACTAAGCTTTCTGTCATCTGCAACTTGATATGTCTTCACTGATTATAAATGTGAGTGTAGCAAGCCAGAAAAATATGCATATTTTATATTGAAAGAGCGTAGGTAATTCAGGCCTGTTTAATTTTTATCAGCTTCTTGATAATATTTTGAGAGACTGAAGTTATTGCACAAGCACAGCAAGTGTCAGAGAAAAAAAGCTATAAGTTCAGACAGAAATTACCAAACAAGGAGACAAACTTTTAAAGCAATGCCTTAATGGACTTTGAAAATATTTGAGTTTCAAAAACTTGAAAATCTAAGTCCAAAATTAGGTCATGGTGAAGGTCAAAATGGGGTCGGGTGATATGGGTGTGTGGAGAGTGTTCAAATACAACATCCATGCAAGAATGAAAGCTTTGTAGCAAGCCATATTGATATAAGACGAAACGGTCAATTTGGGTTAACCAAGAATTTGGCCCTTCAATAAGTCTAAGTCCAAAATTAGGTCAAGGTGAAGGTCAAAATGGGGTCAGGTGATATGGGTGTGTGGAGAGTGTTCCAGTTCAACATCCATGCAAGTATGAAAGCTTTGTAGCAAGCCATATTGATATAAGAGGAAACGGTCAATTTGGGTTAACCAGGGACGGACGGACGAACGGACAGGACAATCACTTTATGCCCCCGCATCATTAGATGCCGGGGGCATAAAAACGGGGGCATAAAAAATATTCAGGTGACCAGAAATTGAGGTAGCAAATGCCTTTAACAAACAAGAGCTGTCACAAGAGAGGGCGCTTGACTATTTGCAGCCATTTGTCAGTGAATTTAGTTGACTGCATGGCCAGGAAAGCTTAAATAAACTCCAATACATCTACATACAATAGTTGTCGAGGCATACTTGAATATGAAACTTGAACCAAGAAAGGTTTAAGTTCTAAAGGGGCATTACTCCTACTAAAATCATAATACAGTAACTGCCCTTGGTCAGTAGCATTGTCTTACAATGGTAAGCAAATGGTGCAAGTATCAATGCCATAGCATGGATAGTAGGTGAGATGTGGCATTGATAGTATTTTTAAGTCAAGAAGGGTCTTAATTTGCAATAAATTCAATCAAAGGTTTATATATCTAACTTGGTTGATTAAATGTAAAGGAAGGCTAGAATAAAGTTGTAATCCAATACATGTTGGTTGTTGAAATATGACTTTCATTGTATCTTGCATGCAAACTAACCAAGAAAAGTCAAATATTAATGGGTCATAACTCTAATTTTTGGGGAACTAGTGACAGTCGGGTGACTACAGATACACACATTTATTTTATTCTTTTTTAATCTTGACCTGTTTTGCTTGGTCCTTAGTAATGAAAATAAACGGTAGATTAGTTTGGTAGCCTAGCAGCGTGTGCAGTTAGTTTAGTCCCTACTTCCTGTCTGACATCACGTTAAAAAAATGCACATGGTTGGAAGCATTGACTAATGATGCTTAGCAAGTGAAGTTAGTTTCACTGCAATAACATGACATTAAGTGAGATCTTGTCTTAATGTAACTTGCATGCAAAACTTTAGCCAAAACAAGTACTTTTTGACTAATGATGGTAAACAAGCATTAAAAGTTTCAATGAAATATCATGTATAGTAGGTGAGATATAGTCTGAATGTTACTTGCATGTAAAACTTAAACAAAGAAATAAACAGTGTACCTGATGTATGGATTTCATCATCAGCACATAAAATTATCGTTTCTGGACCAATATTCATGGTTTCGATGCCACCTATCTTCAGTAGCATGTCTCTGATATCTTCTGAAAACAATCATATTAACAAAGTTATAACTTACAAAACATGCCCTTAATTATTTTAATATGGCTATTAAACTGAAAAAATAATGTTAAGTGTTCTGTGCTACACATTGAGGACAGACAAAACATGAAATTGAGGACATTTTAAGTGTCAAATGAGGACTTAACACACTTGAAATTTTTTACAAATGTATTTGAATTTAGTAACGGTTTTCAAATGATGTAGTCAAATAGTCTAAGATCAGCAATTACAATATAATTATGGAAGTTGTGCTTCAAATAGTGATAATATTCCATATTTATTTTCTTGAGTGCATTGACTGAGGATATCCTTATCCTATATCCTTATCCAACATACACGCTTATGATGAATTCTTATATTCACTGATATTATTCAGTAAATTATTTTACATGAATTGCAAAGGTTTGAAAGAAGAATGACATTGCAATAGGAAAGGGCGTACAGCAAATAGGGTGCAGCATCCTGCTCTGTTGAGCAACCTAATTACAGCCTTCGTAGTATTTATACTGTCAGATATGTTATCTTTTGAAAGCTTTAAACCATACCTTCTTTAATATCGTTCCACTTCTTTCCCCTTATCTGAAACTCGAATTTCTCGAATCCTTCTGTTTTCCTGACTTCTCCATAGTCGGATACAGACTTGACAAGATAATGGTCCTAAAGATACAAGTATATCCATCAATTAAGGTAAATAATACCTCAACAAGGTGTTTGTCAGAGCAGGCGTATGGCCAGATTTTAAATCTGCATTTCTCTATAATAGAAAGTAATCTTTATGCCTGTGTGTGTTTTCTTTTGTTGTTTCAGCAACAATATTTCATTTTACCTTTCGCTGACACAGGTGGTAGTACAACAGCTCTCATTATTCTTTGAATACTAGTAGTTTAACTAATAAAAGCTCGTGAGTCAGATGTGTCGCCTGTCTATGTGAAATATGAGCATTGATGTTGTAAAGTGCACTTAACCTTGCTTTTACTGCAATAATATAGGATCCATCATGAGTTGTCTATGGAGATGTAGATCTCAAAGACAACGGGTGGCGCATTCTTTTTATCATATTATCATAGTTACCGGGTAGAGTTATGGTTCTTGCGCACTGCACTTCGACTAATTGCACGAAACATGCATAGCAAGTTTTGAGTCATTCAAACCAATGGTTAAAAGTTATGCTCCGGACAAGGAAAATCAATCAAAGGGGAATAATTCAAAAACGGTGCAAGGTAGAGTTATGGTTCTTGTGCACTGCACTTTATGTCATTGCAAGAAACATCCATAGCAAGTTTTGAATCATTCAAACCAATGGTGACAAAGTTATGCTCCAGAAAAGAAATGCTGTAATAAAATCAATCAAAGGGAAATAATTAAAAAACAACGCAAGGTAGAGTTATGGTTCTTGCGCACTGCACTTCAGACTAATTGCAAGAAACATGCATAGCAAGTTTTGAGTCATTCAAACCAATGGTTACAAAGTTATGCTCCGGAAAAGCAAAATGGGACGCCGCCGGTGACCAAAGTAATTCTTATATGTCGCCTACTCAGGCGACACAAAAATTAGAAACATTCCCTTTAATGTTCATATGCTTCTAAAAATGTTCAATTAATGCAGTTGAAATTTACTGTACTTAGATTTAATCATGCCTAATCAAAATTTACACAGGCAATCCTGTTTTAATTAGCACATTTTACGCAAAAATCAGACAGCTTCTTTTAGCATATGTAAGGGACCATTTAACTCTACTTACTATGTCCTGCACCTTTCCAAGACGTATTGAATCTTTGATCCAATTGTAGCTTACTACATTTTTTCTTCCAAGCAAACATTTGAAGACTTTTATTGTAGAATTCTTTGTGTGTCCATTACTTGCTGAAAAATGTAATAGTAAATGGTATTTTGAAAATGAACGTTGTGCCCAAAGACTGAGATACATCAAGTACAGTCAGGTCTCGATACAACGACGCGGTTTGTTCCCAAGCAAAATGTCGTTGTAACGAATATGTCGGTATACTGAATTGATACAAAGAGCGTTTTAAAGCATTTGTCCCCATAAAATGATGTCAGTATATGAATTTGTCAGTATATCGGGTGTCGTTATATCAAGACATGACTGTACAAAAATTAATACAGTAAAATAAAACAAGTAGCCGCAATTGAGCGAATGCCAAAGCTGGTCTGTTTTACAATGTTGAAAGGGGCATAACTAAAAAAATCATTAACACAACCTACAACGTGATAACACAACACAACAAGATAACATGACACCAGATCGGACTATGACACACTCATTAGAGAATGCCTTTGTACTGATGTTAATATTTTCAATTTGGTCTATACATAATGTGAATGATTTCTACCAGGCTTTGATGATAGAAAGAGGTATCCAAACAAATTTGTCCCAATTAAAAGGACCACCAAATAAGCTACGCTCCTACAGCGCTTTCATTCCACTACCGTTACATTTCTCACGCTGCCTTATTTACCAGCATATTTTGATATGTAAACTTTACAGCCTGTATAGATGATTAATCCAATCATATTGTCGCTGTAAACAAAATCTCTGCTTTACCCGATACGCGGTTTTCATTGGTCAGGTGAAATTCAAACATAGACAGTGTACTATTCACAGTGTAGAGAGTAATCATACAGAATGGAACAAAGTTTTGACCGGTTTAAATCAGTAAGTGTACGCCCTATGCATTTGATCAGTCTATGCCACATTTGGATTATTGCTGTACAATTTGGGGGAACTGCAGCAATAAGCTGCTCTCTGAAGTCATCAAGTTTCAAAAAAGAGCTGCTAGAATAATCCTAGACAAAAGTTTCGACACACCCTCAAGTGAATTATTCAAAGAACTAAATTGGATGACCTTTGACCAACGTATAAAATACAAAAAGCAATTCTCATGTATAAATCTATAAAGGAACCAACCTTTCCAGTGTATATGGTGAATAAATTCCAACATTAAATGATAGACATAACCTAAATCTTAGATCTGTACAAGATGAAAAACTCATTATACCAAAACCTAAAACAGAGTTCTTCAGAAAATCTCTCACTTACTCAGGTCCAAAAATATGGAATGACATACCTATATATATCAGAAATGCGGATAGCCAGAATAAGTTTCAATCTGCTTATATCAAATGGCAATTCTCTAATTAAAATAACAGTTATTCAAGTTCTTAAATGTAATTACTCCTGTAAAATATGATTTTGTAGATACTCCATAGCTATCCATTGTACTATTTGATACAGCATACTGTTTTATGTTTTTAACTATGTATCATATATTGTCTCTTTTGCATGATGTATCATATATTGTTTCTTTTCCATATTGAATTGTCAAGAACTGAATATTGCTTCATGAAAAACCATTCATGATCGTAAATCAATTAATTTCTTGAACAAATCTGATTCTTGTTAATTTGATGTTTACGTATATAATGTTATCTATGTTTATTGTATATTCTTATGTAATTTGCAAATGTTGAGGCCCACATGGAAGATCGGGAAACTGAATGTGTCAGCCTCGTTAAATAAAGACGTTACTTACTTACTTACTTATGTAGCATTACGTTTATCCATTTCAAAGTCCTACAGGATAATCAGATATGATTTAATAATATAAATATTCATTCATAATGATGGACTGTAGTGGGGTGTTTTACCATAACACACTATTAAACCCGTACTTATCTCTCTGTCTAAAAATAGATACAGTAGTAAACACAGGTGCCCCTATGCCTATCATAGCAAGCAAATACGCTCAATATAGCAGAGTCTGATTCAATATATAATACTGTAGTCAGAGGAAGCTATGGGAGAGTACAAATAAGCACACATTTGGCTATACCATGGTCAAATTTTCATTGTTTTGGATATTGAACCTAGGTATTTTTCTTATTTCTGGGGCAAGAAGCATCAGACAAAAGGTGATATATTTATATAATAAGTTGTAGTTGTTTTATTGTATTGGCAAAAGTGGAGTAAATCATTATCCATTATTCCTTTTGAAACAAAAAATATATGTTTCTTTTTTATTTACTGTTTTTTTTTTTTTTTAATTGGGCTTAAATTCGCACCAACACAATCCAGGTCACATGGCGACTTTCCAGCTTTGATGATGGAGGAAGACCCCAAAGTGCCCAGGCACCTGGGTAGAACCACCGACCTTCTGTAAGCCAGCTGGATGGCTTCCTCACATGAATTCGGCCTGAACATTGACGTGATTTGAAGTCGGCGGCCTTAACCACTCGGCCACTGAGTTTTACTGTACTACATTATAAATTAATTTACTGGTTGTCGTAGCTGTTATAAGAACAGTAAACAGTATCTAATGCGAGTGCTGATAAATCACTTACAGGCTGGGACTACAAGGACACTGGTGTCATCAATACTCGCCGCTATCTTGAAGGTTGTGAACAATTTAAAGAAGCCCTGAAATGAAGAATGATTTGCTTAATCAACTTTTTTACACTGATATTGAAACTATTTCATAACAGCAAGTACAGTACAAAAAACCATGTGTTTCAGACAGAGTGTCCTCATTTGAACATAACACTGTCCTCAATTGCATGCTTGGTTAGTCCTCAGTGTTCAACATAAACACACTATTTTCTGTTATTGTAAGGAATCTAATTGTGCTGATATCAGCAATAATAATACTACTATGGAGACAACTTTGAAAGAAAAATTGATCCGACCGTAATGTGCCAACGATATGCACAACTAGGCTTGGTACTGAAGAGTCTTGCCAAGTTTCATTGAAATGCGGCCATAGGTTACAGAGAAATAGTGTGGACAAAATTTGGGAAAAAAATAAATACAGTAAACAGTATCTAATGCGAGTGCTGATAAATCACTTACAGGCTGGTACTATAAGAACACTGGTGTCATCAATACTCGCCGCTATCTTGAAGGTTGTGAACAATTTAAGGAAGCCCTGAAATGAAGAATGATTTGCCTAATCAACTTTTTTACACTGATATTGAAACGATTTCATAACAGCAAGTACAGGACAAAAAACCATGTGTTTCAGACAGAGTGTCCTCATTTGAACATAACACTGTCCTCAATTGCATGCTTGGTTAGTCCTCAGTGTTCAACATAAACACACTATTTTCTGTTATTGTAAGGAATCTAATTGTGCTGATATCAGCAATAATAATACTACTATGATGACAACTTTGAAAGAAAAATGGATCTGACCGTAATGTGCCAACGATATGCACAACTAGGTTTGGTAATGAAGAGTCTTGCCAAGTTTCATTGAAATGCGGCCATAGGTTACAGAGAAATAGTGTGGACAAAATTTGAGAAAAAAATCAAAGGGCAATCGATAACTCCGTAAAAATAGATCTGACCATAATGTGCCAACGATATGCACAACTAGGCTTGGTACTAAAGAGTCTTGCAAAGTTTCGTTGAAAGCGGCCATAGGTTACGGAGAAATAGCGCGGACAAAATTTGGGAAAAAAATCAACGGGCAATAACTCCGTAAAAATGGATCCGACCGTAATGTGCCAACGATATGCACAACCAGGCTTGGTACTAAAGAGTCTTGCAAAGTTTCGCTGAAATGCGGCCAATGGTTATGGAGAAATAGCGCAGACAACATTTACGGACAAACAAACAGACAGACCAACCAACCTCAAGCATGACTCCAATATAGCCCCCATATACTTTGTATCTGGGAGTATAATAAACCTACATTAATATAATATTCATATTATGCATGCAATGTAATTATAGCATTTACCTTTATGTCCATAATCAGCTACTTCAAATCCAGGTGGATCTTCTCTTTTGAGAAGCCACTTACCCGCTTCTTCAAGTGGTGAACACCTTTTTCTTCTGTTTGGCATTTTCTAAATGCAATAAAAAATATATACCAATTATTTCATTTGTGATGCGAACAACCTCTTTTTATAAAAAAACAGAATTAAATGTGTTATAGCTGTGTATATGCAGGTTCATCATTTTTACCTGTGACAATTGCACATAAAATTGAACAGGACACTACAGATCAATGGATTATCATGTAAAAATTTCATTTCTAACCCCCATGCATGGTCATCATAATCAGTCATGATTGCTAGAGAAGAAAAAATTCAAATCAGCACTTAACACACAATAATGTGATGTTTTTGCTGAAATGTATGACACCTCGATCTACTATTTTATAAATGCATATGGGTATTGCATCAAACAACACAAGACCTTACAAACTATGAATGAAGGAAAATTAGTAATAGACTAGAACATATATTAAATATATCTATCCTGGCTCCTGGGTAATGTTTAACTCAACCACACACTTTTTGCTTTTGGGATACATTTTACAGTGCAACCTGATGTCTGCAGTATATTGACTCATGAATTTAAAAAACAATTAGCAGGGTTTGCACCAGATTTATCCTAAGAAACAGGATCTATGGGTTAAACATGAGTACAATATCAGGTGTTTATTTTAACAGATCAAACACAGTTTTCTACATACCAGTACAGTTAGTTGCCTAGTTCCGAGGCACTTCTTATATCAAAGCATGTAACTTAGAGAGAACGATTTACTATTTAAAATAAAATATTGCAATACATATCAACTAGGTATAAAGTCCTTTACTGAAGCCAATTATACTTTTCAGCGAAATACATCGATGATTAGAAAAATCAATACGATAATTACCCCGTGTACGATAACCAGTTCCGGTGCATTTTTTAAACCCATGTAAAATTTGCACAAGGGGTACCTATAGGGAATTTTACCATGTAACATATACCTATGACATGCAAGTCCAACTACATTGTACTTTGTAGTCTATGTCGGAACTAGGCAATCAACTGTAGTTCCACAAACAGCACAATTTAACATTGGGGTGGTTGTCCAAAAGGTTACACAACACTAAATGTTAATCACGCTGTAGTTTCATATATTTGTGGTTGATGTATCAGTTTAAAAGTTATCAATTAAGAAAGATGAACAAATTATGACAGTTAAAATGCGTTATTCTGTCAAAATGTACTCAAGATTCAGAGCAGTGCTTGCAATAAAAAGGAACTGTTCCTCGTTAACTAGTTTTGGGAATCACTTCAAATTTTATGATTGATCATCACTTCAAACGAAGTGACTGACTATCGACTAATAATCGACTAAACTGACTGGATTTTTATGTTTATTTAACGTTACTTTGTGCCCGCTGTCCGATACGGTCCGAAATGACGAACTTTAGCTGAATTGTCCGAGATATTGTCCCGGATTTGGTCAGCCTCAGTCTTCTACATGAGAATGCGGAAAGCGAAAACACATTTTGACGATATTTGGTTACAAAATGATGGTTTGTTGCCATTTTGAAATTAAATCAATTCAACTCTTATTTTTATAATTAAATAAGTCATTTGAGATAGATTATGAAATTGATTAGTCAGTTATTGGATTTTTTATACGTGGTACGCTTAGTCTGAAAATGGTACGCTTGTGTAGTGGTACGCTAATTTCATCCGCCACTTTATCCAACCTAGCTAGGCCACCTTACAGACATTTTTTGCATGAAATAAATGCAAAATTATTTCCAGATGTATACATGTTATTAAACATATGAATACAATTTATCAATTATAAACATTAATCAATCGTTTTAGCCAACCTTACGCCACTTTACGTACTTTAGGGGTTCCGCTAATGCATTTATTTCTGAATAAATGTTCTGTTCTGTTCTGGTACGCTTAGTTGTTCAGGTAAGAAACCACCAAATGCATAAGCGGCCCAAATGGTGATACACTCAAAGAGTCCGGAAAGAAACATTGGATTGACTGGAAATGGTGGAAATTGAGTTTAAAGTCATTGTACACATGTATGTGATGTAGTGAAACTGTTTGATCTTGAATTTTTTGACATTTTGACCTAAATATGAAAGTGAAAGTAGAGTAGGGGTTAACCGGTCTGGGATCAATCCGCGAGTAAGTGAAAATATGTTTTCCATCTTTGATGAACAAAATCTTTCTTAGAAGATACATGACCCCCTTTTTATTGGATTCTTTTAAAGCCTAAAGCCACTTCTTTAAAATGGTGTATGTGTGCCAGGTGGCCATAGACTATAACATGTTAAAATTCGGGGTTGACATTTGTCACTTTACATTGAACTAAAGAACAAATCTAATTGGTGGTTTGTAACCTTCATGTTTGGTAGGCCTATATTTGTGAATAAATGTTCTGTTCTGCCAATCTGGTACGCTTAGTCCTGCACCCTTGTCTGCACCTGTAAGACAATTTGCAATAATGCTCTGAGAAAGCGATACAAATTACCTGCCAATAAAAAATTGATAAACTCCAGGAGTCCTCCTACGAAAAAGGGTTCCGCAGCCCTATCCAAAAGTGTTCGGATTTTTTCAATATCCGGAGATAGGTACACTTTTACCAATTGCACAAAGTTTAAATCGACTTGCCAAAATGCTAAAACTTTGATAGGAATAAAAATTGAAATAATTTTTCTTCTTAACATGACAGATATATAGGACGTTATTTGGTCTAAAACGTAGCTGCTCCGACCGAGAATGTTCACGACATGACTTTATCAGTTTATTTGTACGGCGCCCATTTTGTATGTCTAGCTCAAACAAACGAAACATATTCTTATCTCATAAACGGACTACAGTTACTAGTGTACGCATGATGGCAAATTATTATTAAGTATCAAAATGAGTACTGACTTACCGTTTTAAAAAATGGCGGACACCTCCAACTTCATCAGAGTGTTTGCGCATGCGTGGACGGAAGCGTGTTTGCGAAAGTTCAATGTCAACGGAAGAGAAAAAAAGAAGTCGCTACGCACTAAGCAAACACAGCTTGGAAAACGCAGGCGAATGGGACGTACCGTTTTTATCACTTTAGACCAAAATATGTCGAAAAATAAGCGAATTTACGTGGTTTTGCCTAAGTGACGACTGAGACGGTCCCCAGTCTTCCCAACTGTCCTCAATTGCTGTTGTGTTACCTAACGTGTGTCCTCATTTGCATACGTACGTAAACACATGTGTGCGTGCGTGCATGAGAGTGTGCGTGAGAGTGTGTGTGTGCGTGTGTGCGTGCGTATATGTGTGTGTGTGTGTGTTAGCGTGCAAGCATGTGTCTGTTTTTGTTTGTTTTTCTTTTGTTTGTTTGAACAAGGACCATAATGGTCTATTTCAAATGTGTATTGTACATAGCTTTCATTGAAATAAATAAACTTCTGTATAATGAATTCCAAGATCCGCCAAAATATATAATAAATGTCGATAAACTACAGGGGGTTTCACCACAACAATCAAGTTATCTTGCGTCTATGTTTCAGTGTAGATTGTTTGTATTATCCAGAGATACAACAGATGCACTCAACAATAATGAAGCAGATACTACATACTTGAAGGTCATTACGTTCATACGACGTCTGCTTCCTCAGATCTTTTGGCTTACGTTGATGTACGGATCCCATAGATTATGTAAAAGAAATATAATTAACATTTAACTAAAACTCTTAAATTTTGGCAAGTGGCTCAACAGATGTTCTCGATGGAAAACAAATCCCCGTGACAGCTATACTCGGATATGAAGATTTCATTTTTTATAGAACCTTCAGGTTCGTCTTTACTTACGTCTCTACAAAATCATTATGTTAACTACATGCAAATGCATATCATGTATTTTAATAAGAATTTTCGTGATTGCATAAAATAGTTAGCAAACGTATCTATAAATAAACGATCAGCATTGTTGGTAAGAAATATGTCACATAATACACAAATATTCGTATACAAGTGCTACCAAAGTCCGCAGACAATAGGCGTTTCTTTAACGAACATAAATTAACATATAAAATAAACAAATTTCCGTTTTTTCTTCGGCAGTCAATTTTGTACTGTTTTAATTCTACAACGCATTGATAAAATGCATTTGGGGTAAAAACATAAACGGTTATAAAACTTCGAAAATGATTTAACTAACTTTGGAAAGTAGTTTTCTAGTAATAATAAATCATCATTTTTTCAACGAATAAAAGCAAGACAAGAAATATCAAAACACCGTTTGCAATATGTTATTCTGGAAGGCTTCAAACCTGTTTAACAAAAAACATAAGTAACTCAACAGACACACTTATCATACACAAAAATGAAGAATGGTCCATGATTAAATCACAGAAACACACATTTGTATCGCTATTATAATTACTTATTATGAATAATGGAGACAGACTTGAGAGAGCCATCGTAGGTTTTGTAGCATCTGTGATTGATACGTTCACTTAAGGGAAAAATTCTCTAAATTCTTTAAACCTCAATATATTTTTTATTACGTCTACGTCTATGTCTACTTCCAAAATATTCCCAGCAGGTATAAATAGGTTTATGTTATAAATTAGTTTTATAAGAAGATGAGCGACGTACCGAGAGATAATTTAGTTTTTAAAAGACGTTTACCTATTTTATCAAGGAATATTTATTAATACAAAGTATCTAACACATTAAAACAATTATAAAGATATTGCAAGACTTTCGTTTATAGTTATACTCATTTGACATACCTAGCATTTATCCATTCATTGTGATTGCATGACATGTATCAACGTTACGCTCTTTCAAATCGTCCTATAAATACGTTAAACATATCTAACTAAAACGATTGGGATATTCTCATCACTATATATAAAGCCTGCATCACGTTACTCCATGGTCAAGTGCGTTAGAAAAATATCATTTATTTATTATTTTACATTTTACCCGCGTTCGATGGCATTACTCTTATTTCATCAACTTGGCGGCATAAGCATCTTTAGCATCGTAGTAACAACATCATCATCGTCCTTGGCTGTAGAATCGTTATCAACATCTTAAACATCTGCATCGCCATCAGCATCATCACCAATATAATCAGAAACAACATTAACAGCAACAACAACCGCACCATTACATGTGCAAATTACATCGTAAACATCATCATCATCTTAATTGCATTCATCTCAATTGTCATATTTGCGAGTATAATCGTCTAAATCATTACCATCAATACATAACAATCAAAGCATTTCTTCGAAATCAAACCATTACACTATCTACATCTACTGCTACACACGTTATCGCTATAATCAGAAGTGTCAATTTTATTATCATTAGAACAATGATTTTTGACCACTTGATGTGTTTCGCTACATCACGTACGCTTTAAACCTGAGGTCAATGACTTTCTTACAGCGCGTGTTTAAACTAAGGGGTTCAAGGCAATCTCAAAGGTTTAGTAAACTAATGTATAGTTTATACTTATGTATTTTTTCTAAAATAACACACATTATACTTTGATAACAGTGATCTTATCTCTATCTCAAGCTGATAAAACGCGTGTAAGTTGTATTATTAGTTCCAGTAGCTGCTGAGTCTGTGCTTTCACCTTTTTTGTAAAGGTTAGATTTTCGAGTCGTGAGATAAAAATAGTTTATGTAGTTGATTTTATACTGTAAGTAAAGCTGCACATCGAGACAAAATCAGTGTGGTTTTACTAGGATGAATAAACAAACGACGAATAATAACCATTTATAGTTGCTGTGTTATTGATTGATCAATTAAATTTACGACCACAGATCTAAACTATGGACTGATACTTAACATGGACCAGGTGATGAGGAAATGTTTTAATTTTGTCGTCATTGCTTTGTCAACTCAAATTGAAATGTAATTATGATATTCCTAAATTAAGATGTTCTGCTGTAAATATTTAATTAATTCAAAATCACACTTAACTACCAGCAGTTGGCTTACTGCATAATTGATGCATACCAATATGGCAAAGATATGCATTCATATTATAGTATTATTAGCATTATTTTTTATGATCACTAGTACCAGCAACGTTTCTTGTCGTTTTGCAATATGAATATATTTAATCTATATGGTGTATCCTCGCCAATCTGTTTTTTTTTGTCTTGGAATTGTATTTCATTCAGTGCAAATTTGTTCGTCCATTAGCAATACGCAATTGACACCTTCTTTTAACTGCCACACATATGCATTGTCGCTAGGTTATGCTACGAGAAGGAATTTTGTCTCCCATGCTGTTAAGGAAATAGTTCGTGATCAAGTTCCTAGAACGAACACTCTTCATCCATGACCCCTGCTGTTTATATTTTACTTGTAAACACTCGTACACCGCGTCGGTCATAATGGACCACTTTACATCCGTTGCTACAATATATGTTATGTTTAATTAATTAAGAGTACATATAACTTTGATGCTAAACCAGTAACCCAGGATAATCATAACTATGATGTGGCCTGTTTTCCCATATCGTATCTATATATAACTCGATAATATAAACAAATGCTGATATTATTTACAATTATTCCACAAAACGTGTCTGAATGTTAGCCTGTTGTCTTTTATGGGAAGAGTTTGGATCTAAATATTATGTTAACCACAACCAATCTGGGGTTATGACCGCGCATATGTCTTCATCTGATTGAGATAAGGAAATGTTATACGACTCATACGGTGTAAATCTTAGGGCAACATATCAGGTCTTACCTACTATAAGATGCTTATACAGGGTGTCCAAAAAGAAAGTATACACTTTCAGTACATTTTAATAAAATCTGAACGTTTTGCTATCGCAAAGAAATTTAGCACATGATTAGTCAAAAGATGATTTATCTGGCATCATTTTAAAACTTGTAACCTGGATTTTTTTTTAAATATTATTTTTCTAAAATAACCGTATTCTGTCCGTAACGTCATTTTGACGTTATTTACGACGTTTTCACAATTCCTGAATTTCTGGTGTTTCTCGTCTTGCACGCATTCTTGGAAAATTTGCATTGCATTTCACAAATGTCTAAACTGATATTATATATATGATGTGTCCCACCAGCATGGGCATGTTAGTTGGCTTTTAATAGGCTATTCACTTGCGATTTTGATAACAAACTAGAAAGAAATAAACCCATTGTGTTACTTTCCTTTGTGAAGCAAGTTCCACAGCGAATCCTTTGTTTTGAATGTTGTATGGTTCTTGCAAGTGAAGCCAGAGTCACACATGGCAACGTACGTTGTTGGGTGAATTACAAGAAACATTTGGTGTCAAAATAATTTTTAGCAAATTCCACTGCAGAGTTGAATGGCCCGACAACAGTCCGGATCTTAATTCATGATTTTTTTTAGACTAACCTAGATCGCTTATATACAATTAAATGCTTATATACAAAACTTTTCTTCTGATCAACATCAAAATGCAATTTAAGAATACCAGTTTGTAGAAATATTTGTAAATGTAATCAACACTTTTAAAGAATGGGTGCAAAACGGGAAACACGAGACAGACATAAATTGTGAAAACGTCGTAAATTACGTAAAAATAAGGTCAAAATAAGGTATTTTTTGGAAATTGAAATTTTTTAAAAATTATTCCAGTTACAATCTTCAAACTGGTACCAGAAAAAAATATTTTGTCTATGTGCAAAATTTCTTTGCGATAGCAGAACGTTAAGCGTTGATAAAAATACCCCGAAACTGTATACTTTCTTTTTGGACACCCTGTACTAGTGACCTTACGCCACATGAACCATGCCAAACCATGAAACTAGGTTATCATGCAGCGGTAACTTTGGAAACGAGGTCGGGTCTTAGCTGCGTTTTATTCGGTCACTTTGAATCACGGTGTTTTGTAACTGATTTGTGAAATTGGGACATTCCGTATTTTATCGGTGTGTACCTGGGCTTTTGATCATTTATTAAGGTTGTGCGTGATAATTTCTCCGTAGTATTGTGTTGTTTTGTTACTGCTTCCGTGATTGTCATGTTAAATTGAGTGCCGCCGTTCCAGTCCGATTTCCTCATAATTATATTTTTAATTGTTTCTCGGGTGTTCTTTATAAACATTTGTAGTATAATTATAATGATCATACTACACTACCTGTACTTTGCTTACAGCATATTAATTTGTAATGAAAATATTACAATGTTGGATATTATCTATCGGATGTTATTCGACGGACATTGTCTGTTGCTTGTTTTTTTAGGATAGTTTTGACGAATTTCGTTTTTTTAGCTGTTTGTCGAACATGGTCTACCGGCCGTAGTTTTCGGACGTTCATGTGTGCCTATATGGGTTATACAAAAACGAATAATGATCTCACTGCTGTAATTCCTACGTAATATCATTTATTGTCACCAACCATTTCCTACTCGGTGCGTATCTTAATGTTTAAAACGTAGAAAATTAGTTATACGTCAGTTTCAAGTTGTATTATTAACAAGTAACACCACATTACAGCAACAATGCGAATGATTATATTGATTTTATGTTCGTATTAAATCTATAATGTTTATTTATGTGCGTATATCTCACATGCTAATTGCGGAATCTGTTTTATTGCGTAGTTCACTTCCGCAATTAGGCATATAAACTAGCATGTCAGGTTAACATGTTAAAGCATAAACCATGATTATGTGTACTTTTAGTCTCTTTTGAGCGCTACATTATCTAGTAAATAATTCATGTGCGGTGTAAACAGAATATGTAGAAACTAATGTGTTAGTACTGACATGCAAACAGCAACAACGCGAGGTACTGAAAGTGATCTGTGATTACATTATTTTAACGACTGAAAACCATTTAGCTATCACCAGCCACTGTACTGTACGTGGCAAAGTGATGCGAGAATCATTGAGAATGCAGTCATTAAAGCTGAGTTGATTCTTAACCAGTCGTGTCGTTTTTATACTTTTTATAATTCTGTACATCGCTGGCTTAGAATTAAAAGGTCGAATTTACAAAATCAATATTTTGAGAAAACAAGAAAAACTGTGTGACAATTACTCTTTACTTAGGGTAAAACAAGCTTTTTAAACGTCAGTTTTGTCAATATGACACATTCCGATTTTCATGAAAATAGGATCATAAGAAGCGCCTTGTGATGTAGATTTAAAATATGTATTAGCCTTACAAGGGACTTACGACCTTCTCATTCTAAGTCACCGACATGTACTTTTCAACTTATTGTCCAAGGTCATATTTAATTTTATTAAAAAGGAACAATACTCGTTGATTTTGCTACTTTAGTGGCATATTAGCAATGTATTACTCGTACTTCGGATGAAGAAGAAAACAATGATAGCAAAATGTGTTACATGTTTGTTATTTATTTTGCATTTAAATAACAACTTTACTGTTAAATACCGCGAATCAACAGATGACCAGTATAACTGGTATACCACGTTCTTGTTCTTATCTCATTTTTACGTATTCTTTGGAGATTAATTGTTGTTGATATCGTAGAGAAATATGACCACAAATATACGACCTACGAAAATGACATGTTACTGAAAGTCAGCGACATTTTGATATACACGAGAAAGGTTTACCGTACCGAATATGTCTGTTACCAATACTTCAAGCAATGCTAGAAGTAGTTCCCGTATGTTTCTATTATTATAATAAAGCATTAATAAGGTTCTCTGATATGTCTATATAACTTCATAGAGAAGTAGAATACGAACTATTTCTGTCAATGTTACCAGAAGCAATTGTTATATAACACCATAAAATAGTATTGTAATTGAAAGCTACAAATGATACAAATATGTCGTCATTGTCGACTTTCCTTGTAGTAGGGGAAAATATGTCCAATTTTGGCCGATTTTGTTACCGGAATGACAATGACTCAATATTTTACATACACACACCCAACACCGTACTCGACCTCTTAAGGATGGGAGCAGCACTGTAAAATAGGTATGCTTAGAGAAATCCAAGATGGCGTCCAAGATGGCCACCAAAAAACGAAAATATCAGCGTTTGCCTTTATATAGCCCCTGGGACATTAGAAATGGCATTTCTTATGGGAATAAGTCATTTTAACAGTGTATGGTATGTTGTTCTTGTCATATTAGGTGATTTTGGTGGAAAATTGTGAACATGGAACGTTATTAAGTTGTTTTTCATCATATTTATCATCAAAATTAGGTAAAAATTAGGAGTGGGGGTAAGATTTTTAACCACCCATGATTATTCTTACCACATTTATAACAATTCTTGTGTTAATTATATGCTATATAGTTGGGGAATTACAAATACTAACAAATGTACAAAATAAAAGTACTTAAATATTGAGAATACACTATAAAAGTGGGTGGGTACGAATTTCTTAAAATCTACGAAAAGCATCAATATTTTACTTAATATACATATTTGAGACACTATACCGTACAGAAAACAGTTTGCTTTATTTAACTATCAGGAAAGTTGGAGTGTGTTGTAATTTATGCACCTTTCAATTAAATATTGGAATACTTTGTCAAATTTTCCTATTTCGGCCCAAAAGTTACAATTTCCTCATGGTCTGGTGACAATTTGGCTAAAAAATCAAGGGGGTCTGCCATAAAAGGCAACAAGAAGTGTTATATACCAAAATGTTTGGGAAGGTCTGTTGATTCAAGAAAGGCGGGATCCTTTCGTGGGACAATATAGCGTTTTGCGTAATCCAAGATGGCGTCCAAGATGGCGGCCATTATTTACGAATACACCTGATAGTTTATTATCTAATGTGATTTTTATTTATGTATTAACTGACAGGTATTAGCCTGGATATTATTCATTTGATGATGTACATTAACTGGACATGCTGTACTGACCACTTAAAGGTCAAGGTCAATGCCATTCCAAGGTTAAACTATGAAAAATAGCTGAAAAATAGATATTTCCTCTCTAACTTTCTCATTTTAGCAAATGTTTTGTATTCAAGTTGGCATTAAATGTGATAAAATAATTTGTACACATATATTCACATACATTATTAGTTCAGTTTTCAATTCAAAATACTAAGTCTGACACTATTATGCGTGTACATTTTGACTGAGAAGGTATTCTTAGGTGACTGTATCCGTAATTTGAATTTTTAAGTTTTCTGATATAAAGTTGTCATTCTTATAGTACATATATAAATAAGTATTTTATCAACATTGCTCATATCTACTCTATACTTTTCTCATCAGGGGTAGGACCGTAGGGGTAAAGTTGATAATAATGAAACATGTTCCAAAGATGACATGATTTGAATTTGGTTATTAATCATTTGAAATGATGAAGTTGAGTATTAGCAAATATGTACTTGTTACCATATTTGTAAAAATGTGCTCCTCTGTCATCCTTGATGACAATGTCATACAGGGTGTTTCATAATATCCGACCACATTACAAATTTATGCCATGAGAACATGCTTGATCTTTTCTGATATCTTCATATACCATTGGAAAGCCAACATTTCACCATTTTATTCGGTATATAACATGACAATTTTGCTATCATAGCAATCGAGAAAAAAGATTCTTGCAAAATGTCGCTTTTTGATAATTGATAAAATGACGTTCAAAATGATTTTTATCCCAAATTGATAGCATAACTTGTAAAGTATTGAACAATATAACACTGTTTATTACCCACGTAATATATCGATTACAAAGTTTAGATACTATACAACAAGTTCAGATAAGTTAGTGGTACAGTTAGTTTTGGTTTCTAGTTGCTAGGCAACGAAAGAACTTAACCACACAGATAATTCTCACTTGTAGCCAAGTAAACAGGTGACTGGCTTTAGACGAATATTTTTTCCAAATGGATGTGATAAATTCACAAAGAGTCGTATTGAGTCTAAAATACCACCATTCAAAGCAATTGATGACTTTAAAAACAGCAAGTCGGTTACGGTACTTTGTATTAATTAAAGTGAGAACGTAGTGTTTTGCGTTAGATTCTTGCGTCGCCTAGCAACTGGTAACCAAAACAACTGTATCACTCATAAGTGGTTAGATTATCACAAATGGTTGAAACTTTCACATAAGTATAATATTCATTTTTGAACTGGTTATATCATGCAATACTTTAAAATAACATATTATTCAACTTGGGAAACAGATTAAATATGGACATCATTTTGACTTTTATCGAAAAAATGACTTTTTGGGGGAATTCTTAATTCCTATCTTGCATTGATAGTAACATTGTCATGTTATATACTGAATAAAATGGTACAATGCTGGCTTACCATTAGTATATAAATATATCAGATGAGATCACGTATTTTCTCATGGTATTAGTTTGTAATGGGGACATATATTATGAAACACCCTGTATTAGAGGTCAACTGTCAAATTTGGAATTTCGTAATTTGCATTGTAAGTATGACCCCAATCAAGTAAAATAATACAGGAATAAATAGTATATTTTATGTTGATTTGATTACTTTAACAAAAACAAAACGAATATACCTTGATTCTTTGATAAAAATACTTATTGTAACCATGGCAACTGAAAATATGGTTTCCAATATTGCTGTCATAATCTTCATTCATGTTTATAAAATGAAATTTATAGTTCAGTCAAATTAGCATTGAAGGCAAAAGTAGTTGCTGCAAGAGTTACCTTTTTGGTCACCCCTCTTTTTCTGTGCATAATACTGACCTTGGTTTGCTATTTTATACAGTCATTAGTCCTTTCAAGTCCCTACTATGACTGCTGCCCACATCATAGCCCTTAGCACGTACTGATCATGTGCGTTGTAGTTGACAGTAGAAGGCACACATATTGCAAGAGCGCAGCGCATGTGTCTGAGTACTCAGAAAAACGTACGAAGGCCATACTGACCGTCCACGTACATATTTCTATGTATCACAAGTTTGCACACAGACACCGCATACTTTCATGCATGTCCAGTAATGAGCACCGTTTTAGAGATAATGCCTGTGAGTCCCCCATATTTCAGGTTGCTTCGTTTCCTCAAATGATAAAATGTAGATCTATGACTTTTCCCTACATGGCATGTCCCAAAATACCACTTAGGATCAAAGTTCCATACACTGGGGAAAGTACTTGGGATGATAGTTCCCTACACTGGTGAGTATCACAAAGTACTAGGGGTGAAAGTTCCCTACACCGGTGATTATCACAAATTACTAGATATGAAAGTTCCCTACTCTGGCGAGAATCTCATAGTACTATGGATGACAGCTTTTTACACTGGTGGGTCCCTAACTAAGTGCATACCTAGGATTCATCAGACAGATGCTATAATAGTGATCGCAGCATATCACCACACAACAATGAACTTGACAAACAAGTTTATGGGTGTAGACTGACCAGTCGTTGTTTAAAAGAGCGTTGAAGTATCTCCAAGTATAGCCATCCCAGACCATGTTTGGTACCCATCATCTCCAAGTGTAGTCATTTAAGACCATGTTTTGTACCCAATACCTCTATTTCAGCCTTGCTAGACTATGCTTGGTACCAGTCACATCCAAGTGCAGCCATACCAGACCATGTTTGGTATCCACCATCGCCATGTAGGCATGTACAGCCCTAACATGGCATGTTTGGGACCCACAACCTCTAGGTAGAGCCTTCCTAGACCATTTTAGTTCCCGCCATCTCTAATTACATCTACCAATGACCATGTTTGGAACCCATCACTTCCATTTGCAACCCACCCAGACCCTGTTTGTAACAAACAACCTCTGTATCCAGCCAGCCCATTTCATGTTTTGTATCCACTATCCCTATTTACAGCAATACTTTACCATATTAGGTAACCATCTCCTATGAGTGCAGTCATCTCGAAACCTAATGATTACCCACACCCTTACCAGACATGTCGTTAAAGACTACAAACACACAAGGCCCTTCGTCCTATAACTTCTAATGAAAGAATTTACTCTCTGAACGTACGATAGCACATCTACATCATAATACACAGTACAATGAATTACAATATGATGATTTGCGCCGAAAGGATCAAATATTTTGTTGTTTGACCTTGAAATGACCAAGACCTTGAGTGGCCAATGTTTGTCTGTAAAAAGTACAATATAAAGTTGTTAATGTTTATTCAAAGATTTATTTTATTCCATTAGAATTAAAACTGTTAAACTTGAAAACTAAGAATTTAAGATACTTGAAAACTAAGAATTTAGGGACGCATCAACTCAAGAAATCGATCTTGATCAACATGCACATAAATGCCGTTTGTTGCAAAGTTTTCGAATTAAAAACTGACCTTGTGGTATGAAAATATGTGTATTTTTCACATTTTAAACACGTCAAACCCTAAATTTAATATAATTTGTTGCAACATAAAAAGAAGGGAGAAAATATCACATGCTCAGCTTATCATCCAATGCGATATTGAAATGACAAGTGGTCTATGACCTCAAAGTGGTCACTGCTGTATGCATGTTTGATACACATTATCAAATCAATATTTCTGCGAATATGTGTCACTACATCCGTATATAAACATTATCTAAATGTCACATTGGAACATAGAAATGCACGTTTTATTATAATTGATTTATAACGCCATTTTGGACGCTATGTTTGATTTCTAAGTTCACACCATTCATATGACAAAGATATGCATTTTTGCTCGTGTAAACATTGCAATTAAACATGACATTCTGTATCACATTTGTGGTAGAAACCATGCAATTTAATTCAAATTATTTTAGGTAAAATACTGACTTAAACATGTTTTAAAGTTTTTACCTCTAAATGACATTGAATTCCATCATTTGACCCTGGTAAAAAAATTCATGTCGGAGGTCTGCATATGTTTATTAATGGCAATACATGTACTTGTTTAATATAATAAGTATTGTCTACTTATTGGTAACACTCATGCGATTTTGACTTGTAATTGGCTCATAAAATGGTTGTTACATAGGCCGCCATCTTGGTTTCCATGATAATTAAACTTACTCTCTCCAGGATTTAAACCTTAGACACCCCTTCTACACGAATAAACAAAGACATGTATAATAGAAGGAAATGGTACTCACTGAAGCAAAATCAACTAAAGATTTTTTTCAACGTAAAAACGTGACTTGAGCCATTTTCTTGAATTTTCACCTTGTAATGACCTTGACCTACATGACCTTGGTAGACAGATTGATTTCAACACCGACCTTGACATCAGTTTGTAATAAGGTTGCTCTTACTTGGACATGTATGCGCTATTTACACATATAAATCCGGTAATATCAAATGCAACGCATACAGTTATGTCATGATAATCGCAGAATTATGAAAAAAATTTCAATTGTGGTAGGGTTAGCGAATTCCTTCTAATTTTATCATTTTTCAACTCATGACCATAAAATAAATTTTGTTATGCGACTAAGTGATGCCACATTGTGATGACGTACATCAAAATTATTTTTGCCATAATTGTGCCTATAACAGATAACTTTTTGGGGGTAAAACACAATTTTTACACATTTTTTTGCCTTTTGACCTTCAAATGACCTTGACCCTGAAATTTTATAACCTTGACACAGAAATCATTTGGAGCACTATATATGTGATTTAACTATTGTACAAATTCATATTAGCATACAAGTGTACATACTTAGTACAAATGGTTAGATAAAGATGGGGTGTGTGCTAAAACATGACGGGAAATATGGACGCCATTTTGGTTTCCATGGTAACCGGCGTGATGCCAGCTGTCCATACATGCTGAAATCAAACTTCACACACGCCTCTACACAAATAAACCAGGAAACGCTCTGGACTATTTTTGCACACAAAGAATTCCAGATGCTAGACAAGAAAAATGTCTAAAATATTCAGGAAAATGTCAAAATTTGACCTTTGACCTCTGACTGTGACCTTGACATCAAGTGTTTGCAATTGAGTTATATATTTTCATAATTGCTGGGATATTGTGAGGTCACATACCATGTTTCATTAAAATATGTTTATTCGTTAATAAGATATTAGGAATTATCGTAGATAGTGAGAAATACAAATATTTAGCCACAGGGTTGCCATGGAAACGCTGATTTAAGTGCTTTATACATGAACCTCAGTGCTGCTCCCATCATTTTTATCATCACCAAGCCATATGCTTACATATCTGAAAGTATCTTTCCATTGTCACTCAGGTAACAAAATTTCGAAAATTTTCCCCTACTATTGATGCCTGGAACGTAGCTAGTACCTGAAGGAAGGGAACGTTTGTAATGTTTCAAATCAGTACAGGATAATAGGTTGAGTGAATCTACTTATGTAACTGAAAAGAGAAGTGCTAAGATTATGAATCGTCCAAACCATTTTCACAAATCTTAGGAGCAGCGCATATTGAAAAGACACTGTTGACAAAAGGTGTTAATCGACCGTAAGAAACAAACCCTACAGTACTAGGAGCAGCGCATAAAGTGGAAATTTCTGATAGTTCACGCGTGGTGCAATTTATGTATCTGAATTTCATTTTTCATTGAAATATCATCTGAAAATAAGCTTTCTTTAAAAGGTCGCCTTATGTAAACTGTAAATCATGGATTTTGTGTCTATACTTATTATATCAGACAGAAATAATATTCGTCTGAAAAGAGAACATATTGAAGCGAATATTAATATTGTATCGTCGTGGGTACCGTCGGTCTTTCTAAGATATTAAAATGCTACGTTCTTAAAATTACGCACATATAATCTGATTTATTTTCTAGATACCAATATTGGATAGTATAGCAAACCTTTATTTGTGCCATATAAAGTATATAACTTATGGGCACATCGCTTCTAAAACTGTCCCTCTATTTCTGTAGAGCTGCCAATACATTTGTCCACATCGCCCGCATCGGTATACATCCGTGCAGAGCAATGTACCAATTGGTAAATTGGTCAGGCATCATTATTTTATGGTTTACGTTTATTTTGTGTTCATAATCCGCGGATATGTGAGCAGAGCAGAGCTTATTAGAGCAGCATAGAACAGAACAGAAGATAACAAAATAATATAACTGTTATGTTCTGACTTCGTTAAAATGGACGCTTTATTTTAATCCCCCTACATTTTCATCATTAATATCTTGTGGAGATGCTGGATGAGATACTTTTTAATTCGGTCACTGTGCTGTTTGGTCACTATGATATACGTTTTTGGCATATATAGTTTCGCCCTCTTTTGCCCATTATTGTAAACTAGGTCAAGTCACCCCCTCCTTTTTACAGCACTGTGTAGTGTCGGTGTATGTTTTGATGAGATACTTTTTAATAATATCACTGTGCTGTTTGGTCACTACGATAAACGATTTTAGCAATTATAGTCTCGCCCTCTTGTTTGAGTAGGTGTGAATGCGCCAAATGAAGGCTGCAACATTTTGTGCTCTCACATTTTGGATTAAAATCAACAGAATTACTGCAGTGTTTGCTGTGGATTTTGCTGTGAATGTTTATGGAAGTATTCTTTTTGTATATGTGTAATTTTTGTGTTGTAGTTGTTTGTAGATTTTGTGAAATTTTGAGTTTTGTGTAAATATTCTACAATTTTGTTCAATATTTACCTGTAAATTTAAATGTGTATTTGCCTGAGGCAAACATGGCCCAATGCATACCAGGGATTATACAATACAATAGGTATAGCCTGTATGAGATTGGGAAACTATCACCTATGAAACCTGATACCCATACATTGACAACATTAAAACAGTTAGGAATACTTAAGTTTAGGGGTACTAGAGGGGTCGGTGTAAACGCACATGGGACTTGAATGATGGTGTAAATTTAAAAAATGTTCAGTCACTTCCCCAAGGAATACCTACTATAGTACCAACTTTATTTCATAGAACCAATCCCGAAAATTCCAGAACCAACCCCGATAATCGTGGAACTAATCCTGAAAACGACAAAAGTTCCCAACATCATGACTTGACTAAGATCAAATGTGAATCACTCACTGTTTGCAAAGGCCAAACTTATATAAAGGTGTGTTGTGTAAATCCAAGGTCAGTCAAAAACAAGAGTCTTGCCCTTTCAGATTACATAGTGTCTAATGATTATGATATTGTCGCTCTAACTGAAACATGGCTTGGGGGACCCTCCGATAAGTCTTGCATTGCTGAGCTTGTTCCCAGTGGCTACAAAAATAAACATGTCCCTCGCTGTGGACGTGGCGGTGGAATTGCAGTTGTATACAAAACTTCATTAAATATTCAACTTCTTACTTCTACTAATGATAAAGTTTTCACTACTGTTGAACACATGGAATGCACGGTATCCATTAAGAACTATTCTATGCGTCTAGCTGTTGTGTATAGACCACCACCAACTTGTAGAAATGGCCTAAAACTAGTACTTTTCTGGAAAATGAGTGGCCATCCTTTCTGGCCAAACTTGTAACAACGGAAAGTAACATCATAGTTGTTGGGTATTTGAACATCCACCTAGACAATCTATTGAATTTAGACACTGTGAAGTACACAAGTATTCTTGAATCTTGCGGCATGCGACAGCACGTCACTGGGGCAACCCACGTGGCTGGTCACACATTGGATGTGGTAATCACAAGAGACACTGACACTTCTGTCTCACATGTAGAAATATCTGATCCCGGTCTACCCGACAACAGTGGAAAGACCTCTCGTGATCATTTTGCAGTAGTATTTCAAGCTTGCGCTGCTAAACCTGCTCCTATAAGAAAAACAGTAAATCTAAGAAAGTTTAAATCTATTGATATCAATGAATTCAAAAAAGACATTGAATCCTCAGATATTTTGAGCAGTGGGCTGCACATATCAGACGTTGATGAACTAGTTGAAGTATATACCCATGGACTTTCATCACTTATTGACAAGCATGCACATCTAAAATCAAAAACAATAGTTTAAAGACCCTCCTGTCCATGGTACACTGAAGATCTACATGACGCCAAACATCTGAGACGAAAATTGGAGCGAAAATGGCGAAAATTTAAATTGACAATAGACCATGAAATGTATAGGAATCAATGTTCGGTAGTCAACAAAATATTGAAACGATCTAAAGTATCATATTACACAGATAAGGGAGAGTCCTGTGGTCGTGATCGGAAAGGGTTATTCAAGATAACTAAACATCTGATGGGTGAAGAAAAAGAAGTAGTGTTGCCAACTGGTAAACCTGCTAAAATGCTTGCACAGGATTTCAGTGATTTCTTCATTCACAAAATTGAAGCAATGCGTACTGAAATAGCCTCCACTATTCGGTCATACCAACAAAACGACAGTGTTGAAGTCGAAACTCCGTTCGGAAAAGAGCAATTGTCAGAATATTCTCCAACATCTGAGGATGAAATCCGAAAACTAATAAATAAATCACCTAGTAAATCATGTGAACTTGATCCAATACCAACATGGCTGTTAAAGGATTGCTTGAATGAACTACTGCCATTATTAACAAGAATATTCAATGCATCACTCAAAAGTGCTTATGTACCCAAGGCTTTTAAAAGCTCCAGAATAAGACCACTGATAAAGAAGCCAGGCCTTGATCAAAACGTACTGAAAAATTATAGACCTGTGTCAAACCTACCTTTCATTTCAAAGTTCTCGAGAAGGTAGTCGATGCTCGACTGGAAGAGCATTTTACACTGCACGATCTCCACGAAGAACGTCAGTCAGCATACAGAAAATTCCACTCAACTGAAACGGCTCTTCTTCGTGTGCAAAATGACATCCTTTGCTCTCTAGATCAGAATAAAGCTACGGTCCTGGTTATGCTGCATTTATCAGCAGCTTTTGACACCATAGATCACAACACCCTACTACACCGACTTGACAATCATTTTGGTATAATAGGCAAGCCACTACAGTGGATGAAATCTTATTTGTGTGACCGCTACCAGACTGTCTGTATAGATGGAGAACTTTCAAAACCTGTACTTATGAACTACAGTGTACCACAGGGTTCTGTGCTTGGTCCGAAGAACTACATTATGTACACAAAACCAGTAGGTGCAATCTGTAGAAAACATCAATTGCAACATCATTTCTATGCCGATGACTCACAATTGTATATGGCATTCAAACCAAAAGATTGTGTCTCGCGAGATGAAACACTGCAACGAATTGAAGCTTGTCTGAAGGATATCTTGCACTGGAAGAAAGAACATTTGCTGAAACTTAACGCCGAAAAAAACAGAGGTAATCTTGTTTGTACCGAAAAGGAATGCGAGTTCAGTCGACAATCTCAATGTAAAAGTTGGTGATGCTGTGATCAGACCAACGTCGACGGTGAGAAACCTCGGGGCCATGTTGGATTCGCATTTGGACATGGACAAACATGTAAACTCTGTCTCAAGGTCGTGTTTCATGCAGATCCGACAAATAGGTCAAATCAGACAATACTTAACTGTTGATGCAACAAAATCCCTGATCAATTATTTAGTAACATCGAGACTGGATTACTGCAATTCATTACTATGTGGCACCCCGAAAATCATTCTGAATAAACTACAAATTATTCAAAATACAGCTGCCCGCCTCATCACACGGACACCTCGTTACGATCGCATCACTCCTGTGCTGAAGGATCTTCACTTGCTACCTGTACAGTACAGGGTAGAGTACAAGGTCTTGACTCATGTTTTCAAAGCACTACATGGAAAATCGCCTGGCTACATCAGAAGTATGTAGGAAGTATACACTCCACAAAGACAGCTAAGGTCTCAAAATGATTCTGTTCTTCTAGTTGTGCCAAGGGCGAGGACTGTGACTTACGGTGACCGATGTTTCACAGCTGCTGCTCCCAAACTCTGGAATGCACTGCCAACAGCGCTCAGAGACAGTAAAACACTACCGTCCTTCAAGAAAGCGCTGAAAACGCACTATTTTAATAGAGCTTATTCATGCTGATTGTGTGTATGTTCCCATTAACTTGGCGCCCTATCATTTGGCCCAACGACCCACATGTTCCCAGGACTATAAGCCCCATCCACATATTGGTAGATCCCTACTATTAAGTTAAGTAGGGCCCCGTCTTCTGGGTTAAGTAGAGCCCCGCCTACTGGGTTAAGTAGAGCCCCGCCTACTGGGTTAAGTAGAGCTCCGTCAACTGACTTCAATAGATCCCTACTACTAGGTTTAGTAGGGCCCCGTCTACTGGGTTAAGTAGAAGCCCGTCTACTGGGTTAAGTAGAGCCCCGTCTACTGGGTTAAGTATAGCCCCGCCTACTGGGTTTAGTAGGTACCTTTATATTTTATGTACATTATATACTGTTTTAACCATGTATTAGTCATGATTGTACAGCACTTTTGAACGTGTGTATACATGAAAAAAGGGCTATATAAATATGGTATAATAATAATAATAATAATAAATAATAATAATTTGTTCATTATTGTTTACTAGGTCAAGTCCAATAATGACTCTTTAAGATATATTAACGTCTTGTCACTGTTATTGGTGTTTTTAACTAGGTCAGGGGTGGTTGTGCTTCATTTAGCGCCGTTTTGGCACGGGTTTGTGTGGTTGTTTCGCCGTGCAGTGGGGCCTTGGGGAACTTGGTCGAGTATTTGCTACGTTTCATTCGGCAATAACCGCTATTATATAATTTCTTTGTGAATGTGGGTATTCACGCATTTTATCGGCGGGGACTTGGATCTTTAATTATTTCTTCGGCTTATGTGTGGGCATTGCTCAATGTAGTTGCTAGGAATATGTAATATTATTTCCCACCCATTCCTACCTTGCCCATTATTTTAACTAGGTCAAGTCGTAGTTGTGCCTCTTTAAGTCGCATAACGTTAGGTTGTCTTCTGTCCTTGTGTTGTATACTAGGTCGCGCCCCGGGGTTGTTGTGCCTCATTTGGTCGCCGTTTTGGGATGGATATCTGTGGGAATAGCTCAGGGTAGTTGTGTCGTTGTGTTTCTGATTTCTGTGCTCGGCTGGTTGGGTTGAGTGCTACCTATAGGACTGCTACTGCTATAGGAAATAAATCATGTTTTACGAGACATGTAGCATGTACCCACAGCTGCGCTACCTTTTTTATAGTTCTTACTTTTATAAAATATTCATCGAGTGTGTTGCTTTTATGGAAGACTGTTTTAGTTCTCCCTTGTTAAATGTATGTATACATATCTGTCACACCTAGCACGCAATTAAAAAACAGTTCTTTTCAAAGAAGAAGTAAATGTTCATCATGTGTCAAACAACAGAGAGGTTGTCTAATATTTTATAATTACACTGGTATTCAACTTCATATAAAGTACATTGTTCAAGGGTCTTACATTGCTAAACGGTTTTATATAGACTCAATATGTCCATGGAAGATTATAATGTGTGTTTCCGGGCATACGCACAAATGTATGATGAAGATCAATTTCAGTGATCAAACGGACGCATGTACAAGTAATGACAGGATAATTCAATATCGCTACCTGCAATTGTCGTTATTTTTCTTATGGAATTCGGAATTCTCTCCACGGCTATTCAATGAAGATTGCCAACTAGGATTAACAATTGAATTTGATGTTCTACACAAGCCGTATATCACTGCATGTCAGTTTACCGATTGTCTCTGTTCATTTTCCGCTTTCATAATCTCATACAAATGCTGTGTTAACAAACAAATGTCCCCATTACGTGTTTGTGGTGTCAATATTGTTATGTAGTGTGTTCCTCACAATTGAAATAACGCCAGTTGTCAAAAAATACTCTTAAAATCAATGTTAACGGTAAAGGACATGATCCAATGGATAAACTTGAAAACCTTCGCCAAATTGCTTACGACAAACAACTACGAGGAGCGATCTCTGCTACGGCATAATGTTAATTCCTCGCAATTTCGTCAATATTTGGGGGAGACTAATCACTCGTATTATTTATCAGTATGCCTTAAAATATCTTATTTACCTCACTCTGCCTAATAGCTAAGCTGACCAGGCATTACGTTTGATCTTAATGTCAGCTGTTTACTTCCGTTTCCGGTGCGTACATTATGCCCACTAGCATTGTTCTGTCACTCCATTTCATTATATCGAGTCTACCAAAGACATATTATTATCCAGGGAAGATGCAATGAAATCGATGTAAAACAACTATATCCCTCGTGGTATTACCTTTCTCTCTGTTTATATAAGCTAACTCATTATTCGTCGTTTGTAAAGCCTCGTGAATTGTAGTAAATGACTTTTCACAGCAAAAAATACACCATTTGCATTACGTTAGATATATCAATCTATTACAAACCGTGATGTTTAGAAATAATTTTTCTCGTCTGTTTATATCATAACTTTTTCATTATTATGAACATTATGTAAACAATATCGACATATACCGGGTAGTATACAGGCAATACTTACGTAGTGTAAGTACCTTGATACAATAATCACATAGATATGATACTGAGCCGATCAGCGCTGATGTTACTTTTTAGCTCTGAACGAAGATCGGACATCATAGAAGGACCTACATCAATTAAACATTATTTCTGTTTATCTAAGCACTACCGTTCTTTGAAAAAAAAACTTAAGTAAACGTATCTGCAATATTAGCAATGACTTCTATTTCAGTCCAAAACCAACCGTCACCACAATTGACATCTCCGAGTGCATACCAACGTTCATTACACTCGAGTTTTATTCAAACAGTAGCCATTAAAAGAGTTTTGCCTCCAAATTCCTTGGAAATACACAATTTTCCGAGACAAATATAACCAACCCAGTCACAGAACATGTCGTGTTTAGCCTGAGAGAGTAATTATGGTCACAAGGTACAGTGGATTGTATCTGACTTGATTTACCCAGTCTGTGATCAAATCTGTAGAAAACATTGTATAATCGTAATGCCATCGGGTAATTACATTCACCAGACATTGGGCCTTTTTTTCTTCATTGGTACTTACCGTATCGTGTGGAAGGTGTTATTCGCCACTGTTTTGTTTCGCTGATCCATACGATTCAAAATGTCACAATCAAAAGAAAGAACAAACGTAGGTAATATAACAGTATTTACGAAACGTAAAATTGAAACAGATTCGCGCATAAAAAAACACAACTGCAACCGACTGGTGCATTACAAATATTCGTGGCCATTACGTGATTGGGTTGACAATATTTTGTTTTGTATGTCCATCACTACTCTTTGCAGTGCTCCAATCTTTTCTAAAGTAATCATCCGAATTATCACTATGCCTTGAATGATCTCACTCTGTCTAATAGCAAAGCTCACTATTCATTTACGTTTCAGCTTGATGTCAGCTGTCCACTCCCGCTTCCGGTGCGTTTATTATGTCCACTAACATTGTTTTGTTACTCCATGGAGAGAAGGCATTCTAATATATCGAGTCTAACAAAGCGAATTTTTATCCAGGGAATATGAAAGTAAATCAACGGAAATCTATTATATTCCTTTGGTATTATCTTTCTCTCTCTGTAGATATTAGCAAAATCATTTTGTAATATCTTTGGGAATAGTTTCAAATGACTTTTCACGGCACAAAATATATTATGTTTATCACATTAAATGTACTAATCTAAAATAAACCGGGATCTTTTTTATAAATAAATATCCTCGTCTGTTTAGATTATAACTATTATTGAATTAGCTTTAGTATACCAGTAACCTGGCGTTTTAACATTAGACACAACCGATGATTGGAATTATTTATATGGTCTGATTTTTAATCAGAATAAAAAATGATTAAGCATTTCTACTGTTCTCTGAACAATAATCCTTAATATTTAAATAAAGAACGATTTTCATTTTTCTGCAAAGTACTTTCTTAACAATTCAACTATAAGGGTGACAACGTGAACATATTCGTCCTCAATTTATTCCACCTTCGATATTTCGGGTCGATAAATAAGTAGCAATTTCAGAAAGATGACGTCATAACCCAGTGTACGGGAGAGAGTAATAATTACTGAATAAAAATTTTACTCTTTTCAAAACAGGTATGAGAAAATCCGACAGGATAGGTAGCACTCAACCTAAGCAGCAGTTAAAATAATGGACAAGGTAGGAATTGGATGCGAAATAATATTACATATTCCTAGCAACTACACTGAGAAATGCCCACACATAAGCCGAAGAAACATTTAAAAATTCAAGTCCCCGCCGATAAAATGCAAGATGACCCACTTTCACAAAAACATGATATAATAGCGGTTATTGCCGAATGAAACCCAGCCAATACTCGACCAAGTTCCCCAAGGCCCATCTGCACGGCGAACCATCCACACAAACCCATGCCAATACGGCGACCGAATGAGGCACAACCACACCCTGACCTAGTTTAAAACACCAAGGACTGTGACCTATAGTTAATACGTCTTAAAGAGGCATTTTTGAGATTTGACCTAGTTTACAGTAATGGGCAAAAAGAAGGCGAAAATATATGCCAAAAACGTTTATCATAGTGACCAAACAGCACAGTGACCTAATTAAAAAGTATCTTATCAAGCATCTCCGCCGGATACAAATGATGAAAAAGGAGGATGGGTGGTGGACTTTAAAAGGAGGGAAGTTTCGTGTAGTAAATGAACTTATTGTGCGGAATTGTGATCCACCTAGATGAATCATTTTAATAAGATATTCATAAACTATGAACGTTAAGATGTTCCAGCAAGCAGTCAGCTGGTAATTGTCTATCACATAGGAACACGGTGTTCGCTCGGGGAAACTTGTATTTACCGTAGTCCACAAGTGTACAAAATATATCATGCATGTATGTGTTAACGGTTTGTTGAGAACTATTTACCAAACGAAAACACACATAGCAAAGGGTAAAAAAGTTCAAAGCAAGTATAATAATTCTTCTATGGTAAGAGTTTGTTCCTAATGCTATTGACTATATCCACCATCAACATCGACTTCTAATGTCAAGTGGCATTTGGTAGTGAAACAAGTCTTTCCCGTCATGCTTCGATAAATTTGTTTGTTAATATTTAGTTCTGGTATAACATCATGCGTAACTGTTATACATCATAATAGAATGCTCATTTTATCGATTAATTTATCCAAACACTTACGTTTGAAGACAAACAACGCACCTCTTGAAAGAAAGTTGCACTATTTCACCATAGAATATACACCTAAATCCCCCTTAATTGAATCTCTATTTACAACAACAGTTTTTCTTCTAACTCTAAATTAGAAAACTTAGTAACACACGTATTCTCTCTAAGACATCTTGCAAGTTACAAATCATTCAATTAACGCAGGATTTGCTTGAAAAAAATGTTCGTTTTTTGCAACAAAGTATTTCTTTTAATTAATCAGAGTACGCAACACAGGGTGGTTTAATAACGAAGAGAATAATGTGCTGGTTTTCTATTTTTTTTTAAAGTTTGTTCCAATTTCCGTGAACTTTTACTATTCGTTCTATATAATGCTAGTGAGTTTGTTACAATTATATTGTTCAAGCCAACGCCCACATTTTGCAGTACCGTAACTTGCAACATATATGTAACGTACGTGTTGTGCATGCGCCTATAGTTTACCAACCGATCGAATCCAATTCAGTCATTTAGTCCCCTTAGGTAGCATCAACCGGTGTATTAATACCTTTTCTGATCATTCAAATGGATGCCCATACATATATATATATAACGTTAGTATACATTTCAATTGGCGAATAGCATAACTGTATCAAACTATGTTATTTGTGTTTTTCAAATGAATCAGTAAATAAAATGTGTTTTTAGTTAGGTAATGAAACTGTCTCATTTGTAATAGGCATTGGCATAAGCACTTTCGTGTACAAATATTGCTATTGTTGTATCTACGTTTCTTGCATTTCATGTGGGGTGCATCACGTTTGTCATGACCTTGACAATTTATCGTACCAACTCTATGCAATAACCGCAAACATCATGAAGTAATTCATTTGGAGGAAGACGATGATATGGCTGTTATAATCATGCTATCATATCATCACGTACATCCACATAAATCCATGATGTAACAGTTTAGATATCTAGCAATGTCAGATAGGACGAATATTCCTACTCCTTAATTAACGATACATTCTGATAGCACAACGTTCACTAACGGTGCAAAAGGTTCACACATAACTATGCTATGTAATCCGGTTAAACGCACACTAAATGTAGACGTGTTAGGTGTATCTTTAGAGAAGTATAAGTATTAGAATGAGAATGTCGCTTCCTATGAGCTTATTTTCATGAAAATCAAAACTTGTCATGTTGACCAAATTGAAGTCTAATAGCTAAAAGTTTTTCCATAAGTAAACAAGTGCTTTTTAGACCGTATGTTCTTGTTTTCTCGAAATATCGATTTTGTTAGTACGACTTTCTCATTCTAAGCCAGCGAAATAGAATTATAGATGGTGCCAGGAGCAGTTATGAATGTCGTTTTGGAATTTCAATATTAAAGGTTAGCCTCTCAAATGATATAACATTTTCATGTCAACTAACATTAATATCAAATAATCGACAATGAACTCGATATGAAATGCCACTACCTGGTTGCTTAAATCAACAACAATGACACCATAGTCGATGTAAATGCATTTTGTTTCCTAAAAATAATCTTTAGTTTTGATATGACATTCTAAAACATTGACAATTTTATGTTTTTCGAAATTTGCCTTACATGTAATACTTAAACAATCTTTTTTGTAAAATGTTTTATGCCAAACCGGTTTGTTAGAGTATAAGCCATTATCCTTTTGTACATTAGTTCACATGTTCAAGATGTAATTTGTAGGAAGGAATTTAAACTATTATTTAGACAATTCCGGATTACATTGTTAAATGTCTGGCGTATATTGTTCGAACTGTTCTGCATTAGTTGATCTAGAACATGTTAGTTTGCTCTCATCTCGTAATAGTTTTTATTTTCACGCGCTTATTCCAGCACGTTTTGACAAAGCAAGCAGTAATTTTCGCACTCACGCTTTTATTTGATAATTAAGTTAGTATTAAGTACTCCTGAGTTAAAGTACTACATCCTTTTCCACGATACTCGATTTATTATCAAATATGCGGGGTGACGACATACTAGTAGTCAATTCAAAAGTGTACTGAACATGATACTAGCATCTTTGCAAGGAATTGTTTATTTGCCAATGATAATATCATATTCACAATACCCTGATTCTTATTCGTAAAAAAGGCGTGTCACTATCGTATACTAAAATAGTATAGCTGTGAGGTAGGGTTAACTTACCACTGAGAATATCACCTTCACAACCTAAAACAGGTTAACAAGTCTTGTGAATACTATATAACAGTTGACGTTGTACTATTTAACCGTATCAGTCTTACATAATACCTACAGTATTTTCGGACTCCAAATAAATTGGTGTTTAGTTGGGAAAATTGGGTTGTTCACCTCCACAAAATTAATAAGCAAAGTTTCTTCTTGCCTATAAATATTTTAACAACTTACGTATATCAAAAATGACAAATTGCTAGTCGCTACAGAAATATGAATGTATTGTTATGTACATATAGTTATTAGTATTGTTTAGCTTCAGATGAGGTCATCAATACGTAGATGGAATAAAACAAGAATTTTCTAACAACTAAGGAAGTCGTTTTTAAAGTGCTGTTTTATCAATAAGATCAACGTTTTTGTATATCAAAGTAAGTCTGTCACTGTATGCGTAGGCATTGTTAAGATCAATATCTGTGAATAAAGCGGTTCATTCGACGTGTTTTGTTGTTTTGTTGATTTACTATAATTGTCATTGAAATTGAATTTAGCAACAGGATTTCGCCTCAACTATATTTTACTGCATGCTCTACATGTTATGGTAAATCAACTACAGGTAATTATAATACATATCGTCATCAACCATTGTGCAACAGTTATTTATATCTTCTTCTCAGAATCAAAACTAACCTAAATCTCCACTCTAGAAAAATGTTTTACAATGCATACATACTGCCCCAAATTGACTACTGTTGTACAGTGTGGGAAAACTGTAGTGGGGAACTGTTAGAAACTGTGCTTAAATTCCAAACACGTGCTGCCGGAATAATTATTGACAAGGAATATAACGCACCTTCAGCAGAGTTATTTAAAGAATTGAAGTGGATGACTTTTTCCGATAGAATTTGTTATAAAAAGGCAATATTAATATACAAATCACTAAATAATATTTGCCCAGAATACTTTAATTCGAAATTCACATTTAATCAAAACTACCCGCACTCAGATCGCCAACTTAGATCTACTGAAAACTGTGAACTCGCAGTTCCTAAACCACAATTAGAATTTTACCGCAAGTCCTTAAATTATTCAGGGCCTTTAATTTGGAATGCCATCCCAAAACAAGTCCGCACTGCGAAAACACTTCAACAATTCAAAAGGTCCTATTTGCAGTGGTTTTACACAGGACTCACTACATGATATATTATTAAATTTTATATATTACACACTACAAAATTACATCCAAAAACTACATTTTTGTTATTATGGATACCATTATCATAATGCTGTTACGTTTGTACTGTGTTCTGTTATATTTTATCTTCTGTTCATGTGTATTATGTATTTCTGTAAATTGCTGTATATATAGTTCATGTTGATCTGGACCATATTGAAAATTGGTGTGGAACCAAATATGTAATCCACTATAAATAAAGTCGATATTATTATTATTATTGTAAACTATGTAAAATTGTACTGTATATACAATGCTCATGTAGAATGACAGGCATATTTGCCTTTTTCCTGAATAAAGTACCTCTATATTTGGGAATTTATACATTGGATGCGACACGAACAGTTCGAAATATGTTGGGTACAATAGGTGAATATAATTATATGACAATATAAGCTTTAATGATATTATGTAAATGCACAAACAATCATTGTTTAATTACAAAAATATTGCATGAAAACACTTACGTTCTATAGCAATTACAAATACAAAAAGACAGCAAGGCTTAGGTTTTAACTGAAGTGCAGGTATATATACATGATGTTAAATGTACAATTAAAGTGATATAACGACACCAGATCAAAAAGCTGTTATAACACTTTACTACAGATTTATTCAATGGTAGTTTCTAGACTTGTTTGCAAAGTAAATATAATCAGATAAATCAGCAGCATACTGCGATGATGCAACACATGTTTAACATGTCATTTATATTTCCCATTGCTTGTGTGGAGCCAATTTACCAGATGTATGAGGTGTTTTGCTCGTTGTTGTGGTATTTAAGCATGTACCATTAATGTTCCTTCTCATTAAATAAGGTTCTACTTAAAAAGTAGTATACATTACAGAAATAATTTTATATCACCTAGAATACCTTTACAAATTTAACAAGGACATTCTACATGTACACTAACTGGAAGGTTTCAAATCTGATCCAAACATCTACCGAAACTAAACTGAACGACTGATTCACCTTGTTTCAGGATACAATGGCTGGATAGCATGCAAACATCCATAGTTCTTCGCAATGCATAATGCAGTCATGTGTTTTGTTCGCTTCACGTGTAGTCAGATGTAATGTTTTGCACATTTAACATCCGTATGCAAAACACAGACTCGTGTTGAATATGCTTTTCTCTGTATTCATGATGAAATAATGATATTCTTGTCTGCTTGAACTTGAAGACATCTTATGCTCCTGATTTGAAAATATTATGATTTGATGAACCTCTCAATTGTTTCACTGTCCTTTGTGGAAGAGCTAAAGTAAGAAATAGTTTGTTTGGATAAAACCCTCGAATAAACAATATTTCAAAGGTGCGCTGAAAATAAATTAAATGCATATAAACTACAGGGAGTTACTATCACAGCAATCAAGATCACGTGTGTATGATTCAGTGTAGATCGTTTGTATTATCCAGAGATACAACATATGCACTCAACAATAATGAAGCAGATACTACTACATCATTACGTACATACGACGTCTGCTTCCTCAGATCTTTTGGTTTACGTTGATGTACGGATCCCATAGATTATGTAAAAGAAATATAATTAACATTTAACTAAAACTCTTAAATCTTGGCAAGTGGCTCAACAGATGTTATCGATGGAAAACAAATTCCCGTGACAGATATACTCGGATATGAAGATTTTATTTTTTATAGAAACTTCAGGTTCATCTTTACTTACGTCTCTACAAACTCATTATGTTAACTACATGCAAATGTACATCATGTACTTTTCATTAGACATTTGTGATAAAATAGTTAGCAAACATATCTATTATTAGTCCAGCAATAATGTCTCCAAAAATCGAGTAATCATTAATTTTTGAAGAAAGTTGCCAAACTTGGTATATACATTGGGCAAACATATTGGAACATTTTTTTCATGAGACCCATCTCGTATCTGCCATTATGGTTGCCAAGGCAACCATTTTTAAAGATGGCCGCCAAAAACGAAAACTCGGTGTATATCTTATATAACGCATGATAACAACGTTATTATGAGTAATTGTAAAGTATTTTTATTAGAAATAACTTAACTAACATCTACCCGATACCTTTAACCGAAAAATCGTTTTGAAATATCCAAAAAGGCCGACAAAATGGCCGCCAAATTTGAATTATTCTATATAATAGTCTTTAGGTATACTGATACTATATTTTTAACATTTATACTGATAGTTCTAGAAAAAATCTGGTTAAATGTATTCCAGTTTAATTATTAATTAGTGGATAAAGCAGATATTTTATTCTAGGGACGTAAATTTCAATATAGATAAGCCTCGATCTGAGAAAAGTGCCCTTAATGACATGACATGAAATTGAGAAAATTGAGTTTTTAAGTTACGTCACCATTTTCTGCGAATTTCAGAACAGGGCACAAAATGCACATAAATGTATTATGTTATATCCTGCCACATAATTGTTGCCTTGTAACATACTTAATGTGGAGTTCGATACTAACACTTGAGACCTATATTTTGGGGTAAAATATGAGAAACTACCAACAAAAGTGAGGATTTTTGGAATTGGCAGACAACAATGTCATTTATAGTAGTATTTTATTGAAAACCCCTGCAATATAAGTTTAGTATCTTATAGTATTATATAGCATACGAAATTATCGGCTATTGGTCAAGATACGATATTTTGTGGTAAGATACTACAAAATGAAAACAAAAATGATGATTTTTGGAATCTGTTTACGGTAATGTCATTTATTATGGTATTTGATTATTAATCAATAGGATGGACACATATTGTCTTCGTGCTTATGATATTGCTAATCTGGTGCATAAATATTATGTATTTTAAGACATTTTTGGGGCAAAAACATTGGAAATATAAACAAAAGTGAGGATTTGAGGAATCGATTGGCCTCGATGGCATTTAAAATCGTATTATTTATAAAACAACTGCAATTCGTTTGTAGTAACTTAAAGTTTAGTATATCAAATAATATATTATCATAAATGATTACTGAATGCTATTTTGGGGAAAAATCGTACAAAATATAAACTAAAATGGGGATTTTCTTTTTTTGGCACCAATCGCATTATTTAGTTATAAATCACTAAGATAGACATATGCAGTTTTTCCTATTAAGATATTAATAATCTAGTTTCAAAATGACTGGCGTCTTGGGATATATTTGGGGTGAAACAGTAAAAAATATAAAATTAATGAAAGTGAGGATTTTTGGAATCTAATGATCACAATGTCATAACACCACAAACTGTGCTATTTTATAATTAATCACTACGATAGGCACATGTTGTCTTTTCGTATATTAAGAAATTAATAATCTGTTCTAAAAGTTGTTCATATGTTATGTTATCTTTTTTGGGCAAAACATTACTTACTATAAACAGTAATTTAGTATTTTTGGTAGCTGAAGACCACATAATTATTAAGCATCGTATTCGTTAAAAACGCATTGCATTTGGTTGGTAGTAACAATTTGCTTAATACATCAAAACATTTATGTATGAAATAACTTGTGTAAAATGCAATTCTTTGGAATAAAACACCAAAAATGTAAATGAAACAACCTACTTCAAGCAATTATGTATTAGGCAATGATGTGTATCACAAAGAGCCGTTATCTACCAAAATCATTGCTAAGACAGGAAAAAAACACAACGTGTCGCCAAGAAAGGAATTTCTGACGAGGAATTGCTGTGCCCGACCAAACTAGGTATCTTTATTGTCAGGATAAAAATGTTCAGTGAGACCTAGGCATAATGATTAATACCACACAGGCATGGAATCGCTGCATATTGTATTTTGAGTAGATCATATTGTTTGAGATGGCTTTACATGGTCATATTTTCAAATACTAGTACCTGGTGTGGCCTGGACATTTTCGAAATTATACAGGGCTTCAAGTCTGCTAATCAAATGAGGTTAACACTGCAAGTGGGCCCCATTTCCTTGATTACTGTTACGGAATTTGTGTTACACTCTTAGGTCTGGCGTAAAATACTTTATATATTCTTCAGACAAGCTACATTTACAGCAATTGCCATCATAATATCTCATTCAAAGTAATTTGATAGTGAACTGATACTCTTTTAAAGTAACTGTGACGTTGACCCCTGATGCTCAACTTATATATGAGCCGTAATCCAGGAAAAACCTGCTGACTTGACATCATGTAATTACTGTATAAAACAAGGTTTTGAAAAGGCTCTAAAATAAGTGAAACAATGTATATATCTGTTGATTCTACTTTAAGTAATTTATCCATATAGTACTATATCTTAGCTTTAAATTTCCTCATAAATTAAGTTGAAACTATATGCTTTGTTGCCATGGTTACCAATTTCGGAAAAATACTTTAATTCAGAAAAACTGAGAGTAAGCTGTTTAAAGCAACAGTAGCCTTTCTCTAAATGCAACATGTTTCTATTATGATTCATATTTTAAAAATCAGAACATAATTCTAAAATGTGACACTATATTGAACATTTTATGTCAAGAATTAATCTTATGATGTAATTATGAAATACGTTTTACAGTCAAATGACGTTCGAATGACGTTGCCGTCGTCAGGCAAAAAACTCGAAATATTGACTTTACAAAAATAGCTGTAGCTTCCTCAAAACTCAAGATATTTACACTTTTGAATCATGCTTCATTGGCATTAGTCTTTATAACTATGAAACATCACAAAAAATGTTTCTTGTGAAAATAGCAGGTTTTCCTGGAGACTGGCTTATATATATAACATAGTAAACTCAAGGTTTTGTCCGTTTATAAAATCTGGATCCGGTCATAGCTTAAGCAGTTTTTGAGCTAGGTTGATGAAACTTGGTATTAGGATACAGATTAATAAGCTTATTATTCATGTCAATTTGTTGTTTTTATTCAGACAACAATTGCGGTTGCTATGGTAACAAAAATATAGAAAACCAAACAGGGTGCTTATATATTGCTTGTAATTCGTAATTAATTGTTATTATTAAGCAGAAACTTGCTTTTTATTTTATCAACGTCGACCTTGACCCCATTTACACCTATTTTGGTGGAAAGTATCTTCTCTGAAGCTATATATTGACCACGTTTCATTCATATACGTCATTCCAGACTAAATAAAGTCAGCGGAAACCGATTTTCTATTTTAAGTAACAATGACCTTGACCCCAAATGTCCCATTTTTTATTCCAACGTGTATCATCCTACAAGCAACGTATATAGCAAGTTTCATCCAAATATCTCATTCTTAACGGAAGTTATTGAGCAAAAACCGATTTTCTATTTTTAGTAACAGTGACCTAGATATTGACCCCTCCCACCCAATTTTTTATTTTTAGTGGCGTATTGAGTTAAGCAACTTATACACCAAGTTTCATATCGATATGCAATTCTAAACTGAAGTTATTTGGCGAAAACCGCCATCTGATCATTTTGGCGGCCATTTTGAAAACCGTTGCCATGGCAACCAAAGAAAATATTTTAAGTGGGTCTCATGAAAAAAATGTTTCAAATGGACCAAGGAACAGTTGTACCAATTTTGGTAACTTTCTCCAAAAATTAATGTTTATTGGACATTATTGCTGGACTATATAAACGATCAGCATCGTTGGTAATAAATATGTCACATAAAAAATGAATATTGGTATACAATTGCTACCAAAGTCTGCAGACAGTAGGCGTTTCTTTGACGAAGATAAATTAACATAATAAATAAACAAATATCTCTTTTATCTAAGTCAGTCAATTTGTTACTGTTTTATTGCTACAACTTATTGATAAAATGCATTTGAGATAAAAACATAAGCGGTTATAAAACTTCGAAGATGATTTAACTAGCTTTGGAAAGTAGTTTTCTAGTAATCACACCGTTCAATCCGATACATAGAAAACAGTTGGCACTTAGAAGACAGTTGACAGTGTTTATGTACGCAAAACTCGCGGAAGTAAGTATTGCTTGTTTTTATATTACTTTTGCATTGTCTGAACAAAACAAAGTGTGTACATTTATTCGCAGTTAAAAGAGGTATCAGTACACAAAATTCTGAGCAAAACCGTGAATTATTTAGGGAGAAATCATGTAAAATGTATGCGATTTTTAACAGAAAACGCGTTATTTGAAGCTTTGATCCCCAAAAAGGTATTTTTTGACAAATCCTTACCCTTTGACTTATACCATGACGAAATTACATCCATCACCCGTCTATATGCAGATTTACACACTCTTATTCGTCCTTTTCGCCGAGATATAAGAGTTTAAACATGACATGGTGAAATATTTTTGAGAACAATGACGACAGTTGATGATTAAAAAAGATCACATAGAAATCAGTCGCAAGGGTATAAATGATAACAATGAAGACAGTCTGAACGCAACGTTTTTGGAGCGCATTAACATTGAAATAATTACGGTAGACTTAAGTGCCAATGTAAAACTGGATTTTTATAATGCGCTACCAAACTACCAATGATTTTTTGGATAAATCCCATTCACACTCTTACTGACCAAGTTCATCATCACAGACCTGACTCAAAGTATGAATCGGAAGGCAATATATATGCTTGTTTTGAACATGTTTGAAATAAACGTGGTAAGGTCGGAGAGCTTCCTGACCAACGCAATTCCTTCACGTTTTTTCACGTTCACAAATATCCTCTCCGATTGACAACGATTTGTCATGATTTGGACACTTTTAGATCTATGTAGAAGCGTATGTAAATTTGACCTTTAAATATATCAAAAACGTCTATCGGACATGAAAGTCACTACAATTAACAAACGTCAAGCCTTTATTCTGGAAGCAAAACTTGTGTACACATAACTCAGTTTTATCACACATTATTTCTGAAATATATCCAGTAACTAATTATGATTATTTTGCTGTTGTGCTTCCATGAAAGTCATGTACAGTCGTCTGGAAATTTGAAAACAATCATTTCTTTCCAACGAGACACGAGCTCTTCCAAATTGTACAGTGAATATTTCGTTTTCATTCAAATCCAATGAAAGAAAATATTATATAGTGATATTAAATATTAAATAAAGCATTGCCAGCATGCCAATAATCAATTGTCATATTGGGTCAAATAACTCTGGATTTTTATTTGTATTTTACGTGACGAAAGTTATACGGTTATCAAACACATGATTGCTGTCATAATTTACGCTCTTTTGCCAAGTTGTGAAAGCTAATAACTTAATTTATATTTGATAAATGTAACAGATAGCATTGCTTCTCATCAAAATCAATAATTGCAGTAATTTAGTACATTTTATGTAACTGCACAGACTAAAACTTATACACATTTTTACTCTTCTAATATCAAATGTCAAATAGTTAGCTTAATTTACATGTAGATAGCACAAAACTAGTTGTTTAAAGGTAATGCACTCTAAAACCATGTTATAAGTCATCAAATGTAAAAAATCAAACGTAGGTTCATAAAGAAATCAAAATATTGAAATCAAATTTTACGTGACACTAAATTGTATTTTACGTGACGAACAAGATCATGCTGCCGAAGCAATAGACAAACACTATTGGAATAATTCTAGAATATAAATTGATTTACACCAATTTCTTTTAAGAATAAATATTTATTATGCCCCATATGTCAATGGTTGACCATTTATGTTGACGAGCAAATAATAGACCATTCGTGTTATATGTACCGTAAAATTTCAATGTCATTCTAATTATGTGGTATTTTAATGTATATATTGACTGTAAACATCAAATGTGTCACAATGGCACAGAATAAGATATATTCCTTATCATTTTTATCGTTGTATTCACGTTTTCTTAAAAACCGTCTCGTAAGTATACAGTCACGTAAAACTTTTTTCGCACTAAGATGCATTTTTTCTTCATTCATTGTATATTACAGATGATGAACTTTTCTATATAGTTAAATGACAATTCCTTAATAAATAAGCGAGTTGTGGCTGTCACGTAAGAATACAACATAAATGTCCCGGTAAGGTACAGGCTTGAAATAGACTGACGTATAGTTTATGTTCGTGTATGTTGGTAAAAAATATGTGTATTTAACTATTTATCGATAGTGCTTATATCAATAAATAAACTGGTTCAAATAATTGATAAATTACCACAAGCGTAAGCGTTGCTATCACATCCACAAAACAGTGTTGCGTAAAATACCTCTTGTGGGTGACACGAACTCAGTCGAAAAAATATCAAAGCAACAAGTTCATAGCACTCTCGCGCATTTATGGGTTCATTTCCAACTTATTTGCTTACATATGAACAACATATTTAAGATGTTTTGACTAGTTACTAATGAGAAGCATTTAAATTATATATTTTTTGTGGGTGACAGCCGATTTTGAGTAGGGTGTCATAACTACGGGGCTCGTATATTTTTTCAAGTTCATTATTTCTAATATCATTTGTATTTATTTTTGAGGAACTATATAGTATTGGTGATAGAAATTGATTTAAGACTTCTCATACTCGATAATTCGTTTTTATTAACATTATTATAGTGGTGACAGGCAGTTGGCTCAAATTTTGAGAATGCATGAAGAGTGTGAATGGGATTTATCAAAAAAAGCATTGGTAGTTTGGTAGCGCATTATAAAAATGCAATTATACACATTGGCACTTAAGTATACCGTAATTATTTCAATGTTAATGCGCTCCAAAAACGTTGCGTTCAGACTGTCTTCATTGTTATCATCTATACCCTTGCGACTGATTTCTATGTGATCTTTTTTAATCATCAACTGTCTCCATTGTTCTCAAAAATATGTCACCATGTCATGTTTAAACTCTTATATCTCGGCGAAAAGGACGAATAAGAGTGTGTAAATCTGCATATAGACGGGTGATGGATGTAATTTCGTCATGGTATAAGTCAAAGGGTAAGGATTTGTCAAAAAATACCTTTTTGGGGATCAAAGTTTCAAATAACGCGTTTTCTGTTAAAAATCGCATACATTTTTATGATTTTTCCCTAAATAATTCACGGTTTTGCTCAGAATTTTGTGTACTAATACCTCTTTTAACTGCGAATAAATGTACACACTTTGTTTTGTTCAGACCCTGCAAAAGGAATATAAAAACAAGCAATACTTACTTCCGCGAGTTTTGCGTACATAAACACTGACAACTGTCTTCTAAGTGCCAACTGTTTTCTATGTATCGGGTTGAACGGTGTGGTAATAATAAATTATCATTTTTCCAACGAATAAAAGCAACACAGGAAATATCAACACACCGTTCGCAATATGTTATACTGGAAGGTTTCAAACCTGTTTAACAAAAAACATAAGTAACTCCACAGACACACTAATCATACACAAGATTGAAGAATGGTCCATTATTAAATCACAGAAACACACAGTTGTATAGCTATTAAAATTGCTTATTATGAATAATAGAGACAGACTTGAGAGAGCCATTGTAGGTTTTGTAGTAAATGTGATTGATACGTTCACCTAAAGAAAAAATTCTCAACAGGTACATCAAACATCAATATAATTTTAGTACGTCTGCTCTGCGTCTACGTCTACTTCCAAAATATTCCCAGCAGGTATAAATAGATTTATGTTTCAAATTACTTTTGAAAGAAGATAAGCAACGTACCAAGCGATAAATTAGTTTTGAAAAGACGTTTACCTATTCTATCAAGGAGTATTTATTAATTAATACAAAGTTGCCCATAAAATGAAAGACAAAAATAAAGATATTTCGAGATTTTCGTTTATATTTATACACATTTTAAATAGCATTTATCCGTTCATTGTGATTGCATTACATGTATCAGCATTACGCTTTTTCAAATTGTCCTATATATACGTTAAACATATTCAACTAAGATATTTTCACCATTAAAGCCTCCACCACGTTACTCCATGGCGAAGTGTGTTAGAACAAGATCATTATTGTTTTACATTTTACACACGTTTGATTGTATTGCTCTTATTATAATCAGACAGGTGGCATGAACATCGTTATCATCGTAATAACATCGCCATCACCATACATAGCATCATCATCATCATCATCGCCCAAGGCAGCAGAAGCATTTTCAACATCTTAAGCAGCCGCATCATCATCATCATCAGCATCATCACTTATATAATCAGAAATAACATTAACAGCAACAACAACAGCACCATCATATGTGCAAATTACATCTTAAACATCATCATCATCTTAAATACCATCATCTCAATAATCATCTTTGCGAGTATAATCGTCGAAATCATTACCATCAATATACATATCAATAAAATCATTTCTTCGAAATCAAACCATTATACTATCTACATCTACTGCTACACACGTTATCGCTTTAATCAGAAGTGCCACTCTATTTTCATAAGAAAAATGATTTTTGACCACTTGATTTGTTTCGCTGCATCACGCGCTCTTAAAACTTGGGGTTAATGACTTTTATACAGCGCATGTTCACTATGGGGTTCAAGGTAATTTCAAAGGTTTATCAAACTAATGTATAGTTAACACTTTTGTATTATTTCTAAAATAGCACACATTATACTTTGATAACAGCGAGCTTATCTCTATCTGAAGCTGATAAAATGCATGTAAGGTGTATCATTAGTTCCAGTAGCTGCTGAGTCTGTGGTATCATCTCATCACCTTTTGTTGTAAAGGTTAGATCTCTTAGTCGTGCGATAAAAATAGCTTAATGTAGTAGATTTTATACTGGAAGTAAACCAGTGTGGTTTTTCTAACATGAATGAACAAACGACGAATAATAACCATTTATAATGTTGCTGTGTTATTGCTTGATCAATTAGATTTACGACCACAGATCTAAACTATGGACAGATACTTAACATGGATCAGGTGACGAGGAAATGTTGTAATTTTGCACAGCGATGCTTCCGTCATCATTGCTTTGTCAACTCAAATTGAAATGTATTAATGACATTCCTAAATTAAGATGTTCTGCTGTACATAATTATTCAGTTAAAAAAACACACTTAACTACCAGCAGTTGGCTTACTGCATAATTGATGAATACTAATATGGCAAAGACATGCATTCATAATTCATAATATAATATTATTAGCATTATTATTTATGATCACTAGTACCAGCATCGTTTCCTGTCGTTTTGCAATATGGATATGGTGTATCCTCGCCTGTCTGTTTTGTTTTGTCTTATAATTATATATCATTCAGTGCAAATTAGTTCTTCCATTAGCAATACGCAATTGACGCCACACATAAGCATTTTCGCGTTCGCTTTCGACGCATAAATAACTGTGGACACTGACGATTCTGATATTGTTAGTAGATGTTTGGAATGAGGTTTTGCTACGAGGATGAATTTTGTCTCGCATGTTGTTAAGAAAATATTTCGTGATCAAGTTCCTAGAACGAACACTCTTCATACATGATCCCTGCTTGTTATATTTGATTTGTAAACATTCAGTCACCTAGGCGGTAATTACTGACCATTTTACACCGTCGCTACAATGTTCAATTAATTATGAGTACATATAGCCTTGATGCTAAACGAGTAACCCAGGATAATAATAACGTTGATATGGCCTGTTTTCCCATATCGTATTTATATATAACTCGATAATATAAACAAATTCTCATATTATCTACATTTTTTCTACAAAACGTGTCTGACTGTTAGCCTGCTTTCATTTTCGAGGAAGGTTTGGATCTAAATATTATGTTAACCACAATTCATCTGGGGTTATGACCGCACATATGTCTTCATCAGCTTGAGATAAGGACATATAATAATAATCAATCGGACTAAATCTTAGGGCAACATATCAGGTCTTACCTAGTATACAATGCCTATACTAATGACCTTACACCACATGAACCATGCCAAACCATGAAACTAGGTCATCATGCAACGGGAACTTTGGGAACTAGGTCGGGTCTTAGCTGCGTTGTATTCGGTCACAGTGTTTTGTTACTTATTTGTGAAATTGGGACATTTCGGCGGGTACCTGGGCTTTTGATCATTTATTTAGGTTGTGTGTGACAATTTCTCCGTATTATTGTGTTGTGACGTTACTGCTTCCAAGCTTTCTTTCGCGTGTGGGCACTATTGCAAATTCTTTAGCACAAACGAACAAGCTTAAAGATGACTGTGCTAGAATGGAAACGGCACTTTCTACTATGAATAGACGCTATCTCGAGGAACAACCACCTCTGAAACAACACACAGCAAGCGTATCTGCCGAGCCAAATGAACCGAAAACACCAGACAATCGTGTTAGCTACAGTGCTATAGTACAGTCCATAAAACAACCGAAAACGATCGAACCCGCTAATTATAGAGTAACTGACAAGGATGAACCTGCTACAACTGTACATGTAAACGTTTCGGATGCATCCAGCGTCTCTGCGAAGTCAATACCTAAACACGCGACCGACACATCAAATGCTGACAATACTAACTCAGGCTTTAAGGCTGTGAGGCGGAAGAAAACCGCATCCTACTTCCTTAGTAATATCGATGGAGATGTAGTGAAGCAAGACATTTATGACTTTATGAAGTTTAAAAACGTGACACCAAGCTTCATTAATATTTATCACGGTAGAAACGGTTCGGCCGCGAAAGTGAACGTATTTATTGATGACGAGCATTTCATTAACCACAGCGACTTCTGGCCACCCGATATCACGTGCCGGAAGTGGATAAATAGGCAAGATTGGGAAAGACAGAAGACCGAGCACCGCTACCACCAGAAAGCTCCACGACACCAACACCAACGCTTTAAAGACAATGTGGATTACTCACGTGACCATCGTTACAACGAAGGCACGGATTCCCATTCTACATACTCAAACTATGACAATTACCACAACAACCGATATCGAAGAAACCACCACTACCGACAACAGGACGACAGCGATATTCCTAGATACGATGACGGTTACGACAAACGTGATTGGGATCGTCACTCGATAGACAATTAAAGTGTGAATTATCTTATATATAACTTACTTGTACAATGTCTTACCATATTCATTTGTTATTACATCTGTTTTTGTCAACTATGCTGTTAAACCTACTATGTTGGAACGTTAGAGGCATAATGTCTTCAGCCTACAGCCTCTCTGAACTACTTGACAAAAAGAGCATTGATCTAGCATTGTTGACAGAACATAAGCTTTTATATAGATCTCAAAACTTTTTACAATCTATTAACATTGATTACTATTCTGTAAACACTTGTGATAAAAGTACCGATAATTATGGCCACTTGAAATGTGGTAAAGCTGGAACAGCCATACTCATACGTAAATCATTACGGAATTATATTTCCATAGTACCTAATGACAATGATAGAATATTAGGACTAGAGATTAAGAATGAATGTGATGTACCATTATATGTATTTTGTGTATACCTACCCTCCGACAATGATGTTAATTCATATAATGAAACTCTATGTGATGTTCAATCAATTATGTCGCATTATTGTAAAATTGGAACTGTTATATTCGCTGGTGATTTTAATGCACAACTTGTCACAGATTCGCATCAATTCCCGAATCGTAAATCTGAACTCCTATCCGAGTTTGTCCGTAATAACAGCCTGGTATCCCTCCACAACCTATTTCATAGTAACAAGTTTACTTTTCTCCCCACCAGAACCACTATTGACCACGTATTTGTTGAGGGTACCTCCAGCCACATATGTTCTAGCTACAGTGTATCAGAACCCCATGAAATCCTAACCTCCGACCATTTGCCTATGATGTTTCAGGTTAACATCAATGGCGACCGAATTCGTTCAAAATTGCACATAAGCCCGAGCATAAATTGGTCAAAATGTACTCCCGCTCACCTCAGAAAGTTTAATGAAGAAATTGATCAGCAAGTACGTAGAATGCTAAACACACACGATATTGACAGCCTCGGGCCGGACATCATCAACTCCGCGATCACAAACTTTATCCGGGAAGCTGAAAAGCATCTTCCGAAAACACAGTTTAATAAGGCCGCAAAACCATACTGGTGTCCGGAACTTAAAGACGCGCATGCGCGCGCAAGGCGATTCCGTTCTCTTTGGCTACACCATGGACGTCCCCGGTCACGCACGAACGAAACGTATACAAACTATAAGGTAGCGAAGAGAGCATTTAGACGCCTACAGCTACACTGCATAAATGCGCACGAAAATACGATTTTCGATAGGCTAAACAAAGCAGCGGACTCGGACTACAAACTGTTTTGGAAGCTACTGAAACGCAAGGGCGGATCTAACTTCGAAGTATGCAATACGCTTCGCGTAAATGGTCAAAACTTTCACGATGCAGACGTTATACGTGGATTTTTTCAACATTTTAACGATGTATTTGGTACTGACAACAATGGCGACGATTTATCCCCTGAATATCAAACGGAGCTAAATGATTATATCTCCAGGCCACTAAGCGTTCATACCCAACGACTACTCCGACCAATCGAATCGGACGAACTAAATACAATAGTTACCAAACTAGCGCGAAAAAAGGCCCCGGGCCACGATCAAATTCTTAACGAGCATGTGATCCACGGTGGAAACTCAATACAACTCATGCTTACTTCGCTTTTCAATGCTATACTACATAACCTCAAGGTCCCAGATGACTGGCAAACAAGCGTCATCATACCGATATATAAGGGCAAAGGGAAAGTGAAAACAGAACCTACGAGCTATCGCCCAATTTCTCTAATCCCGGCTTTCTGTAAGGTATTCGAGAAAATTATCTTAAACAGAATTAACGATCACCTAAAGCGAAATAATATTGCATTTCCGAGTGCACAACAACAGGGTTTCCAATCGGACCTAAGTTGTTTATCGACAGCCTTTGCGGTTCAAGAGACGATCTTATACAATATTGAACGTCGTTCAGACGTCTACTTAGCATGTCTCGATCAGAAAGCAGCTTTTGACACGGTCATGTTCGATGCCCTATTCCTAAAACTAGGCAGACTAGGTTTCACTGGCAAATTTCTACGCCTGCTTATGTCCACCCATAGTAACCTCATATCTGTCGTCCGACTTTCAGGTCATACTTCAGACACGATCAGTGTAAAAAGGGGAGTGCGACAAGGCGGTGTATTGTCCACATTCCTATACCTTGTATATGTCGACGACCTACTTAAACAACTTGAAAACAGTCGTCTAGGGTCAAAAGTCATGTCTGTTAATTCTGGAAATCCCGCATTTGCCGACGATATATCGTTAGTCGCGCTCACGCCACTCCGACTACAGAAAATGGTTGACATCGTATTCCAGTATTGCTACCATTGGCACGTTGCTATGAACGTCCAAAAATGCAATGTCACCGTATTTACGAGAAAGCGCAAACAGCCTAATGTAGGAATACTATATGGCGACAAATTTATCGAACAGACCGATAACTTTGTTCATCTTGGCATTCTGTACACATATAACTTAAAAGATACCGATAGGATCAAACAGCGCCTACAAAAAGCAAATAACGCGTTATTTGCCATGTCAGCACAAGGCATCCACGCTCAAGGTATTAACCCAATAGTCTCTGCAAATTTATATTCGAAAATAATCATACCCATTGCAACGTACGGATCTGAGCTTTGGAACAACACTACCCTCTCAGACCTTTCAGCTGTCTCACGCTTTCGGCACTCGGCCGTCAAACGTATTCAAGGACTCCCATTGCTTACTCGTTCCGATATGGCGGAATCCATGCTTGGCCTTAACCGATTGCCTTCTTTAGTTGAATATCGCAAATTAATGTTTCTTTACAAACTTATAACTCTACCGAATGAATCTGTGACAAAAGGCATATTTATTAGAAAACTAATTTTGTTTATAACTGACACCTCCCAAGTAACACTAGGCTTTATACCAGATATTTGTAAAATTTTGTTGAAGTATAATTTGCAGAGTATCGTAAATATGTTCACATCTGCCACACATTATGTACCACCAAAACGTGAATGGAAAGCTACTGTTAAAAAAGCTATTGCCAAGTTTGAAACACAGTTGTGGGATACTAGAATGTCGCAAGACTCAGACTTTATCTTCTTCCGGATTTTACAACCCGATATTAAGCCATCAATTGTGTACACAGTGTTTCAGCAGAGCGCACAAAGAAATATCATGAACATTATTTCACGACTATGGACGCGATCTGTAAACCTCGAAAACAACGTGTGTGTTATATGCGAATCAATATTCCAGGAAGAACTAGTGCATGTGCTTAGTGAATGTTTACAAACCGAAACACTCCGATATCAATTGCTAACATCGATATCTCAAATTCTCAACCAGAATGACATACGTTTGATTAACGAAATGGATAGTTTCTCTCTCACACTAAAACTTTTGGGTGCTCCACTCGAACCCATCCTTGATATCGAAACTGAAAGACAATTTCTGACACTTACATATGCATACATAGTGCAATGTCTGAACATTTACTCCAACCTGATATAGTCATCATTCTGCTGATATGATTAACATATCTTGATCTCATCATGACCAGATAATCACTGTACATATATATGCATTCTATTCATGTATTACACTTACCAGTATTGTAATTATGTATTGATTGCTTGATTGTTTTCTAGTAATTGTATATATATGTATTCAATATCCTCATATATAGAGGGAATTAAAGAGTTGAAGTTGAAGTTGAAGTTGAAGGATGTTATTCGACGGACATTGGCTGTTGCACGTTTTTGTAGGATAGTTTTGTCGAATTTCGTTTTTGGAGCTGTTTGTCGAACATGGTCTGTCGGTAGTAGTTTTCGGACGTTCATGTGTGCCTATATGGGTTATGCCAAAACGAATAATAATCTCACTGTTGTACTTCCTACGTAATATCATTCACCAACCATTTTCCTACTCGTTGCGTATATAAATGTTTAAAACGTAGAACATTAGGTATACGTCAGTTTCAAGTTGCAATATTAACAGGTTAACCCCATTACAGCAAAAATGCGAATAGTTATATTGATTTTATGTTCGTATTATATCTATAATGCTTATTTATGTCTGTATATCTTACATGCTAATTGTGCAATCTGTTTTATTACGTAGTTCACTTCCGCAATAAGACATAGAGACTAGCATGTCAGGTTAACATGTTAAAGCATAAACCGTGATTATGTGTACTTTTTGTCTCTTTTTAGCGCTAAATTATCTAGTAAATAATTCATGTGCGGCGTTAAAAGATTAGGTAGAAACTAATGTGTTAGTACTGACATACAAATAGCAAAACCTGAGGTATTGAATGTGAGTTGTGATTACATTATTTTAACGACGTAAAACCATTTAGCTATCACCAGCCACTGTACAAAGTGTATACTGCGAGAATTATTGAGAATGCATTCATTTAAGCAGAGTTGATTCTTAACCAGCCGTGTCGTGTTTTATAAGTTTAGTTATATAATACATCGCTTGTTTATAATTAGAAGGTCGTATCTTCAAAATTAATATTTTGAGAAAAAACAAGAGAAAATGTCCGAAAATGTATCTTTACTTTTGGTAAAACAAGCTTTTTCATTTTCAGTTTGGTCAACATGACAAATTGGGATTTTCATGCAAATAGGATCTTAAGCTGCGCCTTGTGATGTAGGTTTAAAATATGCATTAGTCTTACAAGGTAGTAAGTGGTACTTACGACCTTTTCATTCTAAGCCAGCGACATGTAGTCTTCAACTAATTGTCCAAGCTCATATTCCATTTTACTAAAAAGAAACAGTACTCTTTGATTTTGCTACTACAGTGGCATATTAGCAATGCATTTCTCGTACATTGGATGAAAAAGAAAAATGATATCAAAATGTGTTACATGTTTGTCGTTTATTTTGCATTTTAATAACAACTTTACTGTTGAATACTGCGAATCAACAGATGACCAGTATAACTGGTATATCACGTTCTTGTTCCTTTTTACTTATATTTTGGAGATAAAATGTTGTTGATATCGTGGAGGAATATCACCACAAAAATACGACCTACGTAAATGACATTTTACTGAAAGTCAGCGACATTTTGATATACATTAGAAAGAATTACCGTACCGAATATGTTTGTAACCAATACTTCAAGCAATGCTAGAAGTAGTTCCCGTATGTTTCTATTATTACAATAAAGCATTAATAAGGTTCTCTGATATGTCTATATAACTCCATAGAGAGGTAGATAACGAACTATTTCTGTCAATGTTACCAGAAGCAATTGTCATATAACACCATAAAATGGTATTGTAATTGAAAGCTACGAATGATACCAATATGTTATCATTGTCGACTTTCCTTAATGCCTGGAACGTAGCTAGTACCTGAAGGAAGGGAACGTTTGTAATGGTTTCAAATCAGTACAGGGAAATAGGTTAAGTGAATCTACTTATGTAACTGAAAAGAGAAGTGCTAAGAAAATGAATCACCCAAACCATTTTCACAAATCTTAGGAGCAGCGCATATTGAAAAGACACTGTTGACAAAAGGTGTTAATCGACCGTATGAAACAAACCCTACAGTACTAGGAGCAGCGCATAAAGTGGAAATTTCTGATATTTCACGCGTGGTGCAATTTATGTATCTGAATTTCATTTTTCATTGAAATATCATCTAAAAAATAAGCTTTCTTTAAAAGGTCGCCTTATGTAACTGTAAATCATGGATTTTGTGTCTATACTTATTATATCAGACAGAAATAATATTCGTCTGAAAAGAGAATATATTGAAGCGAATATTAATATTGCATCGTCGTGGGTACCGTTGGTCTTTCTAAGATATTAAAATGCTACGTTCTTAAAATTACGCACATATAGTTAGTCTGGTTCCCTGTCCTAAATCTTACAGTGGTTTAGGTCAGGCAGCAACCAATAATCGATAACTCCAGTGGTCAAATCAAAATGGCGGGTGTACGTTAGTTTATATAGGCAATTTTAGAATATCACCCTGAAGTGTATGTTATGTATGTGTCATTTTGATGTGACTTTGCATAGTAATGCAAAAAATAATGGTCTTTGCAATGATAGAAGTTTATTCGCTACAATAGCACTGAAATCTACAAAATAACGTTTATAAAATGATTAAAATATTTTTGTAGCAGGGTTTTAATAGTCCATCAATTTGTAACTTTCAAGTGTCCAAGTTAGCGCAGTCGGTAGAGCCACTGACTTATAAACAAGGGATCCCTGGTTCGATCCCTGTATAGGCCAGTTATTGTTTTCCTTTTTTTATATTTTGCTTAATTTGTGTAATACAAAAACTTTATTTTCTCATCATGTTCCTTATTCAAGTATAAAATAATAGAGAATTACTTTACATATAAAAATAATAAATAATAATAATGACAATACTGGTATCGAACCTCCAACATCCACGTTACTGATTTGACGCTTTACCAACTGAGCTAACCGGGCATTTGATATCAGGGGCGATTTATATGCACTATATACACGATGGTACAGAAATTTTCTTAATTTACTTTGCGTTTTTGTACATATCAGTTGTGTCATTTTGATGAAACATGTTTAATTGAAAAGAACATACTTTTGCCCATTAATATACAAAATCTCATCGAAATGACACATACATAACACACACTTTTTTGGGATATTCTAAAATTCTCCATAGAAGCTAATGTTAAACCGCCATCTTGTTTTACACATGTAAGCGACCATATTTGTTAGATTGCGCCGGACCTATACTGTAATGTAATAAAAAATTTAGGTACCGGGAACCAGACTAATATATAATCTGATTTATTTTCTAGATACCAATACTGGATAGTATAGGAAACCTTTATTTGTGCCATATAAAGTATATAACTTATGGGCACATCGCTACTAAAATACTAAAATTGTCCCTCTATTTCTGTAGAGCTGCCAATACATTTGTCCACATCGCCCGCATCGGTATACATCCGCGCACAGCAATGTACCAATTGGTAAATTGGTCAGGCATCATTATTTAATGGTTTACGTTTATTTTTTCTCATAATCCGTTATGATATGTGAGCAGATCAGAGCTTATTAGAGCAGCATAGGACAGAACAGAAGATAACAAAATAATATAACTGTTATGTTCTGACTTCGTTAAAATGGACGCTTTATTTTAATTCCCCCCCCCCCCACTTTTTCATCATTAATATATTGTGGAGATGCTGGATGAGATACTTTTTAATTCGGTCACTGTGCTGTTTGGTCACTATGATATACGTTTATGGCTTATATAGTTTCGCCCTCATTTGCCCATTATTGTAAACTAGGTCAAGTCAACCCCTCCTTTTTACAGCACTGTGCAGTGTCGGTGTATGTTTTGATGAGATACCTTTTAATTATGTCAATGTGCTGTTTGGTATTATGATAAACGATTTTAGCATTTATAGTCTCGCCCACTTTTTGTTCATTATTATTAACTAGGTCAAGTCAAATAATGACTCTTTAAGACATATTAACGTTTGGTGTTTTAAACTAGGTCAGGGTGTGGTTGTGCCTCATTTAGTCGCCGTTTTGACACGGGTTTGTTTAGTTGGTTCGCCGTTCAGTGGGGCCTTGGGGAACTTGGTCGAGTAATGGCTTCGTTTCATTCGGTAATAACCGCAATTATATAATTTCTTTGTGAATGTGAGTATTCATGCATTTTATCAGAAAGGACTAGGATCTTTTATTGTTTCTTCGGCCTATGTGTGGCCATTGCTCCATGTAGTTGCTAGGAATATGTAATATTATTTCCCACCCCATTCCTACCTTGCACATTATTTTAACAAGGTCAAGTCGTAGATGTGGCTCTTCAGGTCGCATTACGTTAGGTCACTGTCCTTGTGTTCTATACTAGGTCGCGCCCCGGGGTTGTTGTACCTCATTTGGTCGCCGTTTTGGCATGGGTTTCTGTGGTAATTTCTCAGGGTAGTTGTGTCGTGGTGTTTCTAATTTCTGTGCTCGGCTTGTTGGGTTTTGTGCTTCTTTCCCTGTCGGATTTTCTCATGCCTTATCTTCATAACCAAGATGCACTAAGATGAGGTTATATCATTGTGACATAACACCAAATTATATACTAATACAATAACTTATTTATTTGCCGCAAAGTACATAAGTTTTAGTACTGCTATAGGAAATAAATCATGTTTTACGAGACATGTAGCATGTACCCACAGCTGCGCTTCCTTTAATATAGTTCTTACTTTTATCTTTTATAAAATATTCATCGAGTGTGTTTGCTTTTATGGACGACTGTTTTAGTTCTTCCTTGTGGAATGTATGTATACATATCTGTCACACCTAGCACGCAATTAAAAAACAGTTCTTTTCAAAGAAGAAGTAAATGTTCACCATGTGTCAAACAACAGAGAGGTTTTCTAATATTTTATAATTACACTGGTATTCAACTTAATATTAAGTACATTGTTCAAGGGTCTTACATTGCTAAACGGTTTTGTATTGACTCAATGTCCATGGAAGATTAGAATGTGTGTTTCCGGGCATACGCACAAATGTATGATGAAGATCTATTTCATTTTAGGTATTGAAGAAACTATACATGCCTCGATAACAGAATGATCAAACGGACGCATGTACAAGTAATGACAGGATAATTCAATATCGCTACCTGCAATTGTCACTATTTTTCTTATGGAATTCAGCATATATACGATCAATGAAGGATTAATTCTCTCCACGGCTATTAAATGAAGATTGCCAACTAGGATTAACAATTGAATTTGAAGTTCTACTCAAGCCGTATATTTTCCGCTTTCATAATCTCATACAAACAAGTGTCCTCATTACGTGTTTGTGGTGTCAATATTGTTATTTAGTGTGTCCCTCACAATTGACATTACACCAGTTGTCAATCAATACCCTTTAAGTCAATGTTAACGGTAAAACACGTGATCCAATAGATAAACTTGAAAACCTGCGCCAAGCAGCTTTTGACAAACAACTAGGAGGAGCGATCTCTGCTCTGGCGTTATGTTAATTCTTCGCAATGCGTCAATATTTGGGCGATACTAATCACTCGTATTATCTATCAGCATGCCTTGAAATATCTTATTTTTCACTCTGCCTAATGACTAAGCTTACCAAGCATTACGTTTGGTCTTAATGGCAGCTGTTTACTTCCGTTTCCGATGGGTACATTATGACCACTAGCATTGGTTTGCCACTCCTATGAGATGCGGCATTTCAATACATCGATATTGGTGACTTTTCACTGCATAAATGAAGATGCAATGAAATCGATATAAAACAACCATATTCCTCGTGGTATTACCTTTCTCTCTTGTTTATATAAGCTAACTCTTTATTCGTCGTCTGTAAAGCCTTGTGAATTGTATCAAATGACTTTTCACTGCATAAATACACCATTTGCATTACGTTACAAATATCAATCTATTACAAACCGTAATGTTTAGAAAACAATTCCCTGGTCTGTTTATATCATAACTGTTTCATTATTATGAACATTATGTAATGCTTAGAGTAAACAATATCGACGTACACCGGGTAGTATACAGGCAATACTTACGTAGTGTAAGTACCTTGATACAATGATCACATCTATATGATACTGAGCCGATCAGCGCAGATGTTACTTTTTTTGCTCCGAACGAAAATCGGACAGAATCAAAGGACCTACTTCAATTAAATAGTATTCTTTTTAAAAACAAACATAAGAAAATGTATTTGCAATATTAACAAGGACTCCTATTTCACCACAAGGGACATCTTTGAGTGCATGCCAACGTTCATTACACTCGAGTTTTATTCAAATAGTAGCAATAAATATAGTTTTGCCTCCAAATTCCTTGAAAATACACACTTTTCCGAGACAAATATAACCAGCCCAGTCACAGAACATGTCGTGTTAAGCCCGAGAGAGTAATTATTGCCACAAGGTACAGTAGGTTTGATCTGACTTGATTTACTCAGTCTGCGATCTGTAGAAAACATTGGATAATCGTATTGCCATCGAGTAATTACATTCACCAGACATTGAGCATTTTGTTATTCTTCATCGGTAATTACCGTATCGTGTGATAGGTGTTATTCGCCACCGATTTGTTTCGCGGATCCATACGATTAAAAAATGTCATAATTAGAAGAAAGAGAATACGTAGGTAACATAAAATTATTTACGAAATGTAAAACAGATTCGCGCATAAAAAGCAACAAATTGTTGTTGATCAAATAGACGAATCCATATCTCACGATTAACATATTAGTGTTTTAGTGTTATCAAATACGTTTATTTCGATCAAAAGCTACACAAGTATTAAAATATATTTTCATCATTTGATAACATGTAGCGACTTCACAATTACATGGATTTAAATCGAAAGTGTAACGACATTTGTTGTGAACATATAGCTTAGTTTTATCTCATCAATCAGTCCGTTTTCGTGTCGAAATGTTTTTGTTGTATCGGCAAATTAATAAAATAGATGGTATAGATAAACAGCATGAGCACCGACACTCATCACGCTTTCTTGATATTGTGATTGGATGTACACTATTAAACGGAATACTGGTGATATCATGTGATATCGCCTTAAAAGCAACATGTGTTGTCAGACATATTGTACCATGTATTGCTATTGACTGTCGCAGTAGGGTGTTTATGTTGTGAATTGATGGTGTATAAATGAATATGTATATGTTATACATGTATATGTTATATAGTCTTTAAGTACCATTTCTGATGGCACTGAACTTGTCAGCCGGGTACAAAAAAGCATTGGTTGCATAACATACCAATAAAAAACCCACGTATTCACTGTAAAAGAGCAGGGTGACCTAGTTGTTTGTACATTTTGATTCATTTCCGGCTTTAAGACCTCATTTCGATTAAATGGTATGCAAATGTCACTTGCATCCACGGCCCTACCCCGGGGATGTGCCGGTAGTTTATGTTTTGGGTTGTAAAAATCCCCGCCATCCACGGCCCCGTCGGTGGCAGCTGATGGTAAAATTTCCGGTATTTCCCCGGTACTCTGTCAACGAAATATTGTTCCCATGTATTGGCTCGGAGAAAATAGTTTTCCGGCAGTATGGGGAAAGCTGGACGGTAAGAACACGACCGTTTCCCCGGTTATCCCCAGAGGTTCCCCGAGGTGGATGCCGTGGCTGCAACTGACTGGTGCATTACAAATATTCGAGGCCTTTACGTGATTGGATTGACAATATTTTGTTTTGTATGTCCATCACTACTCTTTTCAGTGCTCCTATCATTTCGAAATTAATCATCAGGCCCCGTGTTCACAAAGGATCAACTGATCTGGATCAAACTTGATCCTGAGAATAATTTCCCAATTTTTGGAAGGGTTTGGTAACTTTTAGCAATTACAACTTATAGCCATGTTGAGAATACCTAGTCTACAAGTTCAAAATATTCAGACCATCGTTATTATGTTGCGAAAAGATAATTATTGTACTTGAGATTAAAATTGATCCTGAAAATGAGGATCAATTTTTAAAATGAAGATCAAGTAAGTATTTTTATAACTAACCGTAAAAAATTTATTTTTAGGTCTTTAAAATTGAAGGATATGTTTTTATATAATACTATTACGCACATGTATAAAAATAACAAGCTTAACCTTAACATATCTACTGAATTTCAAATGATACATATTTGATCTTGATGCTGATCTTAGACACTGATCCTTTATGAACTTAGGGCCCGAATTATCACTCTGCCATGAATCTTCTAACTCTGGCTAATGACAAAGCTCACTCGTCATTTACGTTACAGCTTGATGTCAGCTGTCCACTCCCGCTTCCGGTGCGTTTATTATGTCCACTAACATTGTTTGTTACTCTTTGGGGATAAGACATTTTAATATATCGAGTCTAACAAAGAGAATTTGTATCCAGGGAATATGAAAGTAAATCAACGGAAAACCATTATATTCTTTGTGGTATTACCTTTCTCTCTCTGTAGATATTAGCCAACTCATTCTGTAATACCTTTGGGAATAGTTCCAAATGACATTTCACAGCAAAACTACATTATGTGTATCACGTTAAATGTACTAATCTAATACAAACTGGGATTTTATAAATAAATAGTCCCGTCTGTTTAGATTATAACTATTATAGCATTAGCTTTAGTATACCAGTAATCTAGTCGCTTCAACATTATACACAACAGATGATTGAAACTATTTATATTTTCTAATTAAATCAGAAAAATGATTTCGAATTTTTACTGTTCTCTGAACAATATTCCTTAATATTTAGATAAAGAACGATTCTGATCTTTCTCCTAAGTACTTTCTCAACAATTCCACTATAAGGGTGGAAACACGAACAAATTCGTCCTCAATTTATTTCACCTTCGATATTTCGTGTCGTTAAATAAGTTGCATTTTCAGAAAGATGACGTCATAACCAGTGTACCGGAGAGAGTAATAATTACTGAATAAAAATATTAACAGGTATGAGAAAATCCGACAAGGAAGGTAGCACTCAACCTAAGCAGCCGAGCACATAAATCAGAAACACCACGATACAACTACCCTGAGCAATGCCAACACAAACCAATGCCAAATGAGGCACAACAGCCCAGGGGTGTGACCTAGTTAAAAACACTAAGGACAGTGACCTAACGTTATGCGACCTAAATAGGCACAACTACGACTTGACCTAGTTAAGATAATGGGCAAGGAAGGAATGGGGTGGGAAATATTATTGCATATTCCTAGCAAATACACTGAGCAATGCCCACACATAAGCCGAAGAAACATTTAAAAATCCAAGTCCCCACCTATAAAATGCAGGATGCTCAATTTCACGTCGAATTTATATAATTGCGGTTATTGCCGAATGAACCGCAGCCAATACTCGACCAAGTTCCCAAAGGCCACACTGCACGGCGAACAAACCGCCAAACCCGTGCCAAAACGGCGACCAAATGAGGCACAACCACACCCTTGCCTAGTTAAAAACACCATGGATAGTGACCTAACGTTAATACGTCTTAAGGAGGCATTTTTTTGCGATTAGACCTAGTTTAATGTAATGGGCAAAAAGAGGGCATTTTATATGATGATACTCAATTAAATTTCGAATGAAAGGCAGGCTACCCATACGTATGCATTTGACCTTGTTATACATTTCAGCGCTGAAATCGATGAGCCGATATAAAATTATATGTTACTTTCGTTTTTTCTGTCATTTTTTTTTTATTGCATGAATTTTTACAACATTTACAAAGGGTTCGTATACATACATGTGTAATTAATTATAACAATGACAATGACAATGATTTATTTGACATAGTGGCCACCGGCCCTAGATCAACATGAAGTATCATGACAAATATAAACATGCATGAATTTATAAATAAGGAACAAACATTTTTACAACATTATTTGCATGCATACATAATTTCATATAAATTGCATCAATGTTATACAAAACATTTCAATACCATTCAATTTGCTGACGATAATATACGTTTGCGTTCAATAAATCCATAATAAACATACATAGCAAGGTTTTTTATAACATATTCATTTCTATTGCTCAATAATATGATAAAAGATTGTGTACATACTCTGTTGTAATATTTTGGTGGGATATATTTAGTTCTTAATTGTGACAAGCTCGGGCATAATAATACAAAATGTAATTCATTTTCCACCCCGGAACCACAAAGCTTACAAATACGTTCATGTCTTGGAAATACTGTCCAGTGTCTTATTTGTGCAATAAGTCGTTAAATACACAGTTAACTTTGTTTCGTTAAGTATCAAAATGACGGCAACGAATTACCTTTAACGAACATATGTCTCATAGGAATTTGGTTTCCTGAAATCTACGAACATAACCATGTGTCGCGTTTTTAAATCCGTTAACCATAATGCATGTAAGTAATATTGTTATATGAGTCATTGCACATCGATCGGATTCCTATGATTGCAATACAATTGGAATCATAACTATATCATGATAAATAATAATTGCGTGTTGATAATTAATAAAACCATATTCTCTTAACTAATGCAAACATATGTTATAGTTCTGCAATACATCAAATTTTTATTTTTTCATTTAAAATCTTACTTTATGTATAGATGTCCATTAACATTAACACATTAATAACCTGATATCATATCAGTTAAATACAAGTTTAATTTTAGGAGTCATTTATATGGGAAGTGTGTAAACCAAAAGGATTATATAACAGCCATAATCGGTAGAGCTTTCAATCATGTCAATGCCATTGTCGCCTATTTGCTACATTAAATTTTAATAACAACATGTGATATGATCAGTAAATGAAGTCAAACAAAGTGTTAAAAATATAATTAGTTGGTGAAATATAGGACTTTCGAACATTTTAAGGGGGTCCAATCTTTTCTTAAATGCAAGCAGTGAACTGGTATGTTTTAACAAGTTCTCAGTCGAGAGAAAAGTAATAACTTAAAGCATGTTTTATTGGTATAGCTGTAATCAGATATAACGTTAAAGTCTTTAGACGACTCAATTAACTGTGGTTTTACAATTGGCAATGTATGGCTGGCAAGTGTTTTGAATCCCAGCGCTTGAAACCACAGGTGAATGTTTCGTCAAAAAAGAATTAACGAAAAAGAATAAAAGAACAATATTCATTTTACAAAACAACATTTTTGTTTATCAATGATACAGATATAATACCTGTGCTTGAAACATCATTAACAGTCGGCAGTTGTTTAAGTACAAGCGAAAGCTACCTACGTATGTATGTTGCGTAAATCGTGATTGTGGAGAATGACCTTGCTCTCTAATGGGCTGTGTAATACTGATTGATGTTAAATAATGTTAGCATAGTATTCAGCTGTAACCAGTTTTGTAATCATGTCTCATTGTGGATAGTGAATATATTTTACTTACGTTTGAAGACAAACAACGCTCCTCTTGGAAGAAAGTTGCACTATTTCACCATAGAATATACTCTAAACCCCCTTAATTGAATCTCTATTTACAACAACAGTTTTTCTTCTAACTCGTAATTAGAAAACTTAGCAACAAACGTATTATCTCTAAGTCATTTTGCAAGTTACAAATCATTCAATTAACGCAGGAATTGCTTGAAAAAAATGTTAAAGAGCTTTTTTACAACAAAGTTTTTCTTTTAATTAATCAGAGTACACAACACATGGTGTTTTAATACAAAGAGAAAAATGTGCTGGTTTCCTAACATTTTGTTAAATTGTGTTCCAATTTTCGTGAACTTTTACTATTCTTTCTAACTAATGTTAGTGATTTTGTTAAAAATAATATGGTTCAAACCAACGCCCACATTTTGCACTTCCGTAACATGCAAAATATATGTACCGTACGTGTTGTGCATGCGCCTATAGTTTACCAACCGATTGAATCCAATTCAGTCATTGAGTCCCCTCAGGTAGCATCAACCGGTGTCTTAATACCTTTTCTGATCATTCAAATGGATGCCCATACATATTTCGTGTACATTTCAATTGGCGAATATCGTAACTGTATCACACTTTGTTATTTGTGTTTTTCTAATGAATCAGTAACTTACAATGTGTATTTAGTTAGGAAATAAAACTGTCTCATTTGTAATAGACAATGACATGAGCACTTTCATGTACAAATAATGTATATGGGTATCCATGTGTAATCTTAGACCTAATTCACAATTTTATGTATTGCTATTATTGTATCTACCTTTTCTGGCAATTCATATGGGGTACATCACGTTTTTCATGGCCTTGACAATTTATCGTACCAAATCTATGCAATAACCGCAGACATCATGAAGTAATTCATTTGGAGGAAGATAATAATATGGATGTTATAATCATGCTATCATATTATCACGTACATCCACATAAATCCATGATGTAACAGTATAGATATCTAGCAATGTCAGGTAGAACGAATATTCCACTCCTTAATTAACGATGCATTCTGATTGCACAACGTTCACTACGGTGCAAAAGGTACACCCACAACTATGTCATGCAATCCGGTTAAACGCACACTAAAGGTAGACGTGTTAGGCGTATCTTGTTTTACCAGCGTATCAATGACAACAATATTATATTTCAGTTTCGAATCATTATTTAATTATTCGAGGTCGCCGGATATATATAAATCATGATTAATATGTCTACAAGTGCATCAAGGGACATTTCTATTGACTGGAACTATTTTACAGAAGTTTAAGTATTAAAATGAGAAAGTCGTAAGACTGATGCAGTTTTTGAAATCTGCATTACATGGCGCTTCCTATGAGCTTATTTTCATGAAAATCAGAACTTGTCTTGTTGACAAAATTGAAGTCTAAAAGCAGTTTTTCCATAAGTAAATAAGTAGTTTTCAGACAGTTCGTTCTTGTTTTTTCGAAATATCGATTTTGTAAGTACGACTTTCTAATTATAAGCCAGCGAAATAGTAATTATTAATTCCGATAGCATAATAGACGTGTCAGGAACAGTTATGACTGTCGTATTGGAATTTCTATATTTGAGGTTTGCCGTCTAAAATAATATAACATTTTTCACGTCAAAAAACATTTATATCAAACAGACGAAACTCGACTTGATGTGAAATGCCACTACCTGGGTGGCTTAAATCAACAACAATGACACCATAGTCGTTGTAAATGCGTTTTGTTTCCTAAAAATAATCTTTAATTTTGATATGACATTCGAAAATTTGATGGCATGCCAGTACTCGACTGGTAATTGTAAAAGCCCGTACTATGATCACCTGATGTTCGTTAACACCTTATTCACAAGATACGGGGAACTTTAACTTAAATAACTGACTGATCGTCTCGAAATTGGAACGGAACATTGACTTTTAGGACAATCGAATATAATTAGTGCTCGTATCAATAACATTTACAGATACATCGCTCATTTCTCAAGATAATTTAATTATTCTCTATCCTGGTATATGTGAGTCTATGTCAACTGAAACAATTTGATGTTTTACGAAGTCTGCCTTACATGTAACACTCGTTAGTTAATACAAACTGTCTTGTGAAATGTTTTATGCCAAACCGTTTTGTATATTGGTTCACATGTTCAAGATGTATGTGGTAGGCAGAAATTTAGGCTATATTATTAAGACCATTCCGGATTATAGTTTATTTTCAAATACAATAGATATATACAATCCATGAGTATAGAACAATTTTACATCATCAATATCAATCGAGTGGTCAAAAACATATAAGTATATAATCGTTATAAATATTTCAAAAAAATACATACATACATTTTTTTTTTCAAAGTTTACGATTTCCCTTTCATATATACAAAGTAGCATTTAATAAAATAGTTTAGTATAATCTAAACATAGCATCAATTTAATACAGTGTTACAAAGAAAAAAAAACAACAATAATACTAAAAAAACAATACATAGAGAAAACAGCGAGAGATCCATGTAAATTAATATATTATTCAAAATAATAGTAGTAAATGCTTCTTTGACTAAAAGCTTTATGACAAAACATTGCTAGGTTTCTATTTGTTTTTACATTTTCTGATTTCATTAATTCAATGAATTTTGGTATATTTGGTCTATTCCAATAGTATTTATCTATATATGTAGTTCTTATATCTTTGTATATCGGGCATTCTAATATAAAATGAAATTCATCTTCTAAAGTATGACAAAAATGGCATTTTCTTTCTTGAAAAGGTATGGGTGCAGGTTTGTGCCACCTACCAGACTCTATTTGTAATCTATGAGATGAAACTCTTAATCTGCAAAGATCAATTCTATATTTATTATATTTACATCTGATAAATAGGGTTGAAGCTGAAAACTAGAAAATAGTGTATACGTTTTTGCTCTTGTAGAATTACATAAATCTGTATACCAGTTTTGAATAAAAGCATCATTTATCCTAGATTTTATCAGAGACATAAATATTTTCTCATTTCCTACACCTTGATTTATCAATGCATAATTAAGACCTAATGATTGTAACAAACTACGCACAGATTTAGCCCATGATTTACAATTCGGGTTTGTCTCTAAATGTCTACACATACAGCTATACATGGCCTTTACATATTTATTTTCATCCATTTTTATAACTTTCAGCCAATATCTAACAACATGTACACTTCTTATAGTTAGTAACGAGGTTCTTCCGAGTTCTCCATAAATGAAGTTATTTTGAGTTTGAGTTTTTACTCCTAGTATTCTCTTACAAAAATTTAAGTGTATTCTTTCTAAAATCATAGAGTTACTTAATCCCCAAACTTCACAACCATAATTTAAAATGGGTAGAATTAATTTATCAAAGAGATCTAGTTTACTCTCTATATTCATGGTAGGGAATTTAATCAAGTAAGAATTCAATTTAAAAATTGCTTTTGAGGCCTGGCCTGCCAATGTTTCGAACGTTGTTGCAAATGAACCTCCAACAGTGAAAACAATTCCTAAGTATGTAAAGGTCTTGACTATCTCTAAATTGTTTCCTTTATATGAAAATGATACATTTTTTCGAAGTCTACCTCCCTTTTTAAAAACCATGACTTTTGTCTTATTAATATTAACAGTTAGTTTTCATCTATCACAATAATTTTCCAAAAATAACAAACCTCTGGTCAATTCATCTTCAGTTTCTGCCATGATAACAATATCATCAGCATACAGTAATAAAAACAGCTTCAAAACTCCAATATCTACACCACTAAAACCATTCAAAATATAATGTTCCTCAATATCATTCAAATACATAGAAAACAAGAAGGGTGATAATGATTCTCCTTGCCTTACCCCTAGAAAACATGAAAAATCTTCATTACTTACAGTGTTATTTACTTTAATTCTTGACTTAACCTTTTCATACATAGATTTTATTGTATTAAGCATATTTCCCCTTATTCCCAATTTAAGAAGTTTGTACCAAATAATATCCCTTACCAAGAAATCAAATGCTTTGGTAAAGTCCACAAACACTGCATACAGCTTTTTATTATTCTCTAAAAGGTGATTTATTATTCCATGAAGCACAAAAATATTATCCACAGTACCCATATTCTTTCTAAAACCAGCTTGAGCTTCTATATAGACATTGTACTGTTCAGCCCAAAAATTTAACCTATTATTTATTGTTTTTGTAAATAGCTTACCAAAAGTACTCAGTAATGTTATTCCTCTGTAATTGTTTGCCTCATTTAAATCTCCCTACTTATGTAGGGGCACTATGAAGCCTTCAGACCAAGTTTCAGGAAAATAACCCTGCTGAAACAACTTATTAAATAAAGCACATATAACATTAATAAAACAATCACTATTTATACCATATTTGAAAAATTCATTTAATAAATAATCTGGTCCAGCTGACTTACCATTGTTTAAATTCTTACAAACTTTAAGTATTTCAGACTGAGTAAAAGGCTCATTTAATTCACTAAACATAATATCTAACTCACCATTTAAGTATCTATCATTGAAGTATAAAATATCCTCATCAGGTTGATAAAAACAAGAACTGGGATCATTGATAGACTTGAAATAATCCAAAAATTCTTTACTTGACAATTTGCTTTTATTACTATTACTTACTGAACCTTTCAACATTTTCAAATACAACTTAGCATTTGATAACTTTGCCTTTTCTAATTTTTGTGTCTGTAAACTGTCATAATTGAATTTCTTTTTTCTTATAGTACATTTATACTTACTTCTAGCATTTACCATATTGATTCTATTAACATCACATTTGTAGTTCCTATATAAATTCAAAGCCTTATAATAACAATGTTTTAAAAACTGGCACTCATCATCAAAGTAGCTAGCATCCTTTCTGTCATCTTTATAGTTGTGATTGTCATTTCCTGCAAAACAGTTTGATTTGAATAAAGGTTTACATATATCTTCAATAACAGTGTTAAAAGAATTTAAATGTATATCCATATCATCATTACTATGTGACATTTCAATTTCAGTAACTAGTAATTCAAATGCATTTTTTACATTTTCACAATTAAGCATGTTTATATAATCATGTTTCTTTTCATCATTCCATTTATATTTATATGGTAATCTGGTAACATCAGTGTCTATCTGCTCACTGCTTTCATGGTCCAATACCTCTGGTAACAAAGAACTTTTTAAGCTAAAACTGACAACACAGTGATCTGACAAAATATTTGGGTCTAAAATTTCAAAACTATTGATATATGAAAACATTTTCATTTTACAAAGTACAAGATCAATTGTGCTACTACCTTGCGAATTTACAAGTGTACATTTCCCAATATTACTATCAAGGTCTACTCTGCCATTTAAAATTCTCAAACCAGACATTTTACAAAAATCTAATAATAAGTTGCCATTTTCATTTACTGTCTTATCTTCATTCTTCCTAGGCAAATTAATATCCTGTGAATAATCATCTGGTAATAATTCTTCAATACAAGCATGTATATTATCATGAACCACAAAATCAGGTCTTTCCCCGACTCTTGCATTTAGATCCCCACAAACAAAATATTCACATGAATTATTATACAACTCATCAAAATACAACATGTCATTTGCTATTAATTCAAATACATTATTTTCAGTAAGATATTCTCTACAACTACCTTTTGGAATATTATAAGTCAAACACATCAACACATCAACACATCAACACATCATTACACATATCAAACAATAAACCATTTATTTTTATCCATATAATACAATCACTGGTACTTTTAACATACTGAACATGGTCACTGAGTTTATTATGAATGTAAACCATTACACCACCACTGCTTCTTTTGGTATTTTTAACTTTATCTTTTCTATGTAAAGCATAAGACTGAAAATTATCGACACTATAATTGAATGAGTCATTTGACCATGTTTCAGTTAATAAAATAATGTCATTGTGTTTAAATAACGTTTTCATTTCATCACTATCCAGTTTATTATAATGCTTACCAATTAAGCCCTGAACATTTAACAAGCACACATTGATCTTATTATTAACCTCCTCGCTGTCCTATGTATTACGAACACCTGCTTTCTGATTGGTTGGTTTCTTTTCGCTACCCCCATTCTCTTTCTGTTTCTGAATCCCCGCGCTATCTGCCACAGTCTCGTTCTGGTTTTCCCCTGACGGTTTCACACTACCCGCACTGTTACTATTTTTATCACTACACGAGTTCGTGCCAGTGTGTTTATCTTCCGTATCGCCCCGCCTACCGGTATTCCTGGGGATTCCCTTAGTATTTACACGCGACCCGGTGTGGTTGTTCTCGTTTGTCACACGTGTATTAGACTCTGCATTGGCATTTATAGTGTTTTTATTGCTTGGAACCGACACATTTGGATTAGTTGGATCATTTGCAGGTAGGTCTTCACTATTTGTTTCTATGGGTTGTTTTTCTTTAGCAATATTTTGGTCTGTTTGAATTGACCTACTTTCCTCTACCTGTGTATTTACATTGTTGTGGGCGTGTCCTGTTGTATCCATCTCATTGTCCGAAAACGCACGGTTGTCATCACTGTCTACGACCGTTTCCCTAGAATACAATCTTTCTTTCTTAGACCCACTCGCCATCGGTTTTAGGCATGGTCTCTGAAACACTTCTCTTCTATCTGTTTTCAACATATCGAACCAATCTGGGAATTCGTCCTTGACACATTTATTGTCTATGTACAGTTTGGCTGGATAGCGTAACTGAACTTTCCTTTTGTTGTATCTAGCTCTAGTAGCTTCTTCAGACTTATATAATCTAGATCTGGCACTAGCTATTTCTCGTGGATACTGCCTATCAATACCAAAATAACTGTGTTTCAGCAAGTATACCTTTCTCATAATGTACTCTGTGTCAACATAGTCTCTGAATCTCGCAACAATAGGTCTCTTTCTATCTCTGAATCTATGCTGTTGTCCATCAGGCATTCTATGTGCCCTTTCTATACACATATGCTCACTATTGATACCTAGTTCATCTGCCAGAAAATTCAGTACAATCGTCCTGTGATCGTACCTTTCTGACAATTTCTCAGAAATGCCATAGAAAACCAGATTGTTTCTCATGTTTCTCGCCTCGTTATCAATTGATTTGTAACTCATTACTTTTGTCATTAACATCTGTCTATCACAAAGCATTTCTAATTCTTCGATACGAGATTCTAGCTCTCCACAATAAATGTTTACCTTTTGCACTTCAACCCGACTTGCATGTTGTTCTTTTTCAAGATCACTGATTTTATCAAAGTTTTTATTCACCTGGTCGAATATGCAGTTCAATTTCTCACTAGTTGATAGTCTTGTGAAGGTATCACTACTATTGCTACTTGTCTTTCTTCTTCTTTTCTTTGTTACTTGTACGAATTTTTCATTCGCGCCATTTCCGCCATTGTCCGAAATTACATCGAATCGGTTTTTCACAGGTATATTTACAAATATATCCTCATCAGCTTCCTCCTGTTCATTCACACTATCATAACACTCACCACCACTTGCCATTTCAAAACAAAATTACTGAAAAATATTCCTTTTTTACACTTTAATCAATTAATTTATTTCCGACACTTATTTCATGTCTTGACCACTCAAGGGACGCAACTCGCTCATTATATGTTAAATGTCTGGCGTATATTGTTAGAACAGTTCTGCATTAGTTGAACTTGTCAATGTTAGTTTGCTCTCATCTCGTAAAAGCTTTTATTTCACGCGCCTTTTCCAGCACGTTTTGACAAGCCAGCAGTAATGTTCGCACTCTCGCTTGTATTTGATAAATAAATTAGTTAGTGCTCCCGAGTTAAAGCACTTCATCCTTTTCCACGATAATCGGTGAAGTAATGTTATAATAAAATGTGCGGGTGACGACATACTATTAGTCAATTAAAAAGTGTACTGGACATGATACTAGCATCTTTGCAAGGAATTGTTTATTTGCCAATGATACTATCATATTCACAATACCCTGTATCTTATTTGCGAAAAATGCGTGTCAATATCGCATACCAAAATAGTATACATGTAGCTGTGAGGAAGGGTTAACTTACCACTGAGAATATCACCTTCACAGCCTAAAACAGGTTAACAAGTCATGTTAATACCATATAACAGCTGAAGTTGTATTATTTAACAGTATCAGTCATACATAATACCTACAGTTTCTTCGGACTCCTTTACAATTGGTGTTCATTTTGGAAAATTGGATTGTTCACGTCCATAAAATTAATTAGTAATGTTCCTACCTTGCCGATAAATAGTTTTACAACTAACGTATATCAAATATGATTGAATGCTAGTCGCTACAGAAATATGAATGCACTGTAATGTACATACAGTTATTAGTATCGTATGACTTGTAGTGAGGTCATCAAGACATAGATGAAATAAAACTAGAATTACCTAACAACTAAGGAAGTCGCTATTAAAGTATTGTTTTATTAATAGTATCATCGTGACATTTTGTATATCAAAGGAAGACTGTCAGTGTATGCGTATGCATTGTTTAGATCAATACATGTTGTTGATTTACTATAATTTTTATTGAAATTTAGCAACAGGCTTTCTCCTCAAATGTATTTAACTGCATGTTCTACGTGTTATGGTAAATCAACTACCGGTACTTATAATACATATCACCATCAACCATTGTAAACCATGTAAAGTTGTACTGTATATACAATGTACATGTAGAATGACATACATATATGCCTTTTCCTGAATAAACTACCTCTATATTTGGGTAATTTTGTGTGACAAAATTTATATATTGGATGCGACAGTAACAGTTCGAAATATGTTGGGTACAATAGGTGAATACAATTGTAAGACAATATAAGCTTTAATGATATCATGTAATTACAAAAATATTGCATGAAAACACACGCGTTCTATAGCAATTACAAATACAAAAAGACAGCAAGGCTTAGATTTTAACTGAAGTGCAGGTATATATACATGATGTTAAATGGCTGATATAACACTTTACAATAGATTTATTCAATGGTTGCTTCTAGACTTGTTTGCTAAGTAAATATATTCAGATTAATCAGCAGCATACTGAGATGATGCAGCACATGTTTTACATGTCATTTATATTTCCCATTGCTAGTGTGAAGCCAACATACTTGGTTTATGAGGTGTTTTTGCTCGTTGTTGTGGTATTTAAACATGTACCATTATTGGTCCTTCTCATTAAATAAGCGTCGACTTAAAATGTGTATACATGACAAAAATGATGTTATATCACAAAGAATACCTTTACAAAGTTAACAAGGGCATTCTACATGTACAATAACCAGAAGAGTTCGAACCTGATCCATACATCTGCCGAAACTAGATTGAACGACTGACTCACCTGGTTTCAGGATACAATGTCTGGGTAGCATGCATACATCCTTAGTTCGTCGCAATGCATCATGCAGTCAGGTTTTTTCCGCTTCACGTGTAGTCATATGTAATGTTTTGCACATTTAACATCTGTATGCAAAACACAGACTCGTGTTGAATATGCTTTTCTCTGTATTCATGATGAAATAATGATATTCTTGTCTACTTCAACTTGAAGACATCTTATGCTCCTGATTTGAAATATTATGATTTGATGAACCTCTCAATTGTGTCACTGTCCTTTGTGGAAGAGCTAAAGTAAGAAATAGTTTGTTTGGATAAAACCCTCGAATAAACAATATTTCAAAGGTGCGCTGAAAATGAATTAAATGCATATAAACTACAGGGAGTTACCACCACAGCAATCAAGATCATGTGTGTATGATTCAGTGTAGATCGTTTGTATTATCCAGAGATACAACATACTCAACAATAATGAAGCAGATACTACATACTTGAAGGTCATTGCGTTCATACTACGTCTGCTTCCATAGATCTTTTGGCTTACGTTGATGTACAGATCCCATAGATTATGTAAAAGAAATATAATTAACATTTAACTAAAACTCTTAAATCATGACAAGTGGCTCAACAGATGTTATCGATGGAAAACAAATCCCCGTGACAGATATACTCGGATATGAAGATTTTATTTTTTATAGAAACTTCAGGTTCATCTTTACTTACGTCTCTACAAACTCATTATGTTAACTACATGCAAATGTACATCATGTACTTTTCATTAGACATTTGTGATAAAATAGTTAGCAAACATATCTATTATAAACGATTAGCATCGTTGGTAATAAATATGTCACATAAAATATGAATATTGGTATACAATTGCTACCAAAGTCCGCAGACAGTAGGCGTTTCTTTGACAAACATAGATTAACATATAAAATAAATAAATATCTGTTTTATCTACGTCAGTCAATTTGTTACTGTTTTAAAGCTACAACGTAATCATAAAATGCATTTGAGGTAAAAACACAAACGTTTATAAAACTTCAAAAATGATTTAACTAGCTTTGGAAAGAAGTTTTCTTGAAATAATAATTCATCATTTTTCAAACGAAATAAAATCAATACAAGTAACATTAAAACACCGTTTGCAATATGTTATACTGGAACGTTTCACACCTGTTTAACAAAGAACATAACTAACTCCACAGACACACTAATCATGAAAAAAAAATGAAAATGGTCCATTATTAAATCACAGAAACACACAGTTGTATAGCTGTTATAATTGCTTATTATGAATAATAGAGACACACTTGAGAGAGCCATTGAAGGTTTTGTAGTAACTGTGATTGATACGTTAACCTAAGGGAAAAATTCAAACCTCAATATAATTTTAGTACGTCTGCTCTGCGTCTACGTCTACTTCCAAAATATTCCCAGCAGGTATAAATAGATTTATGTTTCAAATTAGTTTTGTGAGAAGATAAGCAACGTACCGAGCGATAATTTAGTTTTGAAAATACGTTTACCTATTCTATCGTAGTAACATCATCATCACCATACTAAGCATTATCAGCATTACCATCGCCCAAGGCAGCAGAAGCATTTTCAACATCTTAAACAACCGCGTCATCATCAGCATCATCAGTATCATCACTAATATAATCAGAAACAAAATTAACTGCAACAACAACAGCACCGTCTTATGTGCAAATTACATAGAAAATATCATCATCATCTTAATTGCCATCATCTCAAATATCATCTTTGCGAGTATAATCGTCTAAATCATTACCATCAATCTACATACAATCAAATCATTTCTTCGAAATCAAACCATTATACTATCTTCTTCTACTGCTACGTACGTTATCGCTATAATCAGAAGTGCCAATTTTATTTTCATTAAAACAATGATTTTTGACCACTTGATGTGTTTCGCTACATCACGCGCTCTTAAAACTTGGGGTTAATGACTTTTATACAGCGCGTGCTCACTATGGGGTTCAAGGTAATTTCAAAGGTTTATCAAACTAATGTATAGTTTATTCTTATGTATTATTTAAAAAAATAACAGACATTATACTTTGATAACAGTGATCTTATATCTTTCTCAAGCTGATTAAACGCATTTAAGGTGTATTATTAGTTCTAGTAGCTGCTGAGTCTGTGGTATCATCTCATCACCTTTTGTTGTAAAGGTAAGATCTGTGAGTCGTGAGATAAAAATAGCTTTTGTAGTTGATTTTATACTGTAAGTAAACATGCATACCAAGACCAAACCAGTGTGGTTTCACTAAGATGAATAAACAAACGACGAATAATAACCATTTATAGTTGCTGTTATATACTTGATCAATTAAATTTACAAAAACAGATCTAAATTATGGACTGATACTCAGGTGACGAGGAAATGTTGTAATTTTGCACAGAGTAACTTCTGTTGTCATTGCTTTATCAACTCAAATTGAAATGTAGTTATGATATTCGTAAATAAAGAAGTTCTGCTGTAAATATTTAATTAATACAAAAATTACTCTCAACTACCAGCAGTTGGCTAACTGCATAATTGACGAATACAATATGAAGACATGCATTCATATTATAGTATTATTACATGTGGCATTATTATTTATGATCACTAGTACCAGCATCGTTTCCTGTCGTTTTACAATATGAATGTATTTAAGCTATATAGTGTATCCTCGTCCATTAAGTTCCTAGAACGAACACTCTTCATCCATGACCCCTGTTGTTTATATTTGACTTGTAAACATTCGTACACCGAGGCGGTCATAACAGACCATTTTACGCCGTTGCTGCAATATATGATATGTTCAATTAATGACGAGTACTTATAACCTTGGTGTTAAGCGAGTAACACAGGATAACTATAACGCAGAAATGGCATGGATTCCAATATCGTATCTATATATAACTCGATAGTATAAACAAATGCTGATATTATTTACAATTATTCCACAAAACGTGTCTGACTGTTAGCCTGCTTTCATTTATGAGAATAGTTTGGATCTAAATATTATGTTAACCACAATCAATCTGGGGTTATGACCGCACATATGTCTTCATCAGCTTGAGATAAGGTCATATAACAATAATCAATCGGCGTAAATCTTAGGGAAAGATATCAGGTCTTACCTAGTATAGAATGTCTATACTAATGACCTTACACCACATGAACCATGCCAAACCATTAAACTAGGTCATCATACAACGGGAACTTTGGAACCTAGGTCGGGTCTTAGCTGCGTTGTATTCGGTCACAGTGTCTTGTTACTGATTTGTGAAATTGGGACATTTCGGCGGGTACCTGGTGTGACAATTTCTCCGTATTATTGTGTTGTGACGTTACTGCTTCCAAGCTTGACAGGTTAAGTTGAGTGCCACCGTTCTAGTCCGATTTCCTCATATTAATATTTTTAATTGTTTGTCGGGTGTTCTTTGTAAGCATTCAACGTGTAATTATAATCATAGTACACTACCTGTACTTTGCTAACTGCATATTAATATTGTTAATGAAAATATTACAATGTCGGATGTTATTCGACGGACATTGTCTGTAGCACGTTTTTGTAGGATAGCTTTGTCGAATTTCGTTTTTGGAGCTGTTTGTCGAACATGGTCTGTCTGTAGTAGTTTTCGGACGTTCATGTGTGCCTATATGGATTATTCACCAATAAATAATAATCTCAATGTTGTACTTCCTAAGTAATATCATCTAATTGTTCACCAACCGTTTTCCTACTCGTTGCGTATCTAAATGTTTAAAACGTTACCCATTAGGTATATGTCAGTTTCAAGTTGCATTATTAACAGGTATACCACATAGCAGTAAATGCGAATAGTTATATTGATTTTATGTTCGTATTATATCTATTATGTTTATTTATGTGCGTATATCTAGCATGCTTATTGCGGAATTTGTTTTATTGCGTAGTTCACTTCCGCAACAAGACATAAAAACTAGCATGTCAGGTTAACATATTAAAGCATAAACCATGATTATGTGTCCTTTTTGTCTCTTTTGAGCGCTAAATTATCTAGTAAATAATTCATGTGCGGTGTAAAAAGAATAAGTAGAAACTAATGTGTTAGTACTTACATGCAAACAGCCAAAGCCTGAGGTATTGAAAGTAATCTGTGATTACATTATTTTAACGACTTTAAATTATTTAGCTATCATTATTATTATACCATAATCAATTATTTATATAGCCCTTTTTCATGTATAAACACGTTCAAAAGTGCTGTACAATCATGTCTTATACATGGTTATGACAGCATATAATGTACATAAAATATACAAGTAGGACCTACTTAACCCAGTAGACGGGGCTCTACTTAACCCAGTAGACGGGCCTCTACTTAACCCAGTAGACGGGGCCCTACTTAAACTAGTATTTGGGATCTATTCAACACAATAGGCGGGGCTATATTTAACCCAGTAAGCGGGTTTCTACTTAACCCAGTAGACGGGGCCCTACTAAACCTAGTATTTGGGATCTATTCAACACAATAGGCGGGGCTATATTTAACCCAGTAGGCGGGGTTCTACTTAACCCAGTAGACGGGGCCCTACTAAACTTAGTAGTAGGGATCTACCAATAGGTGGATAGGGATTATAGTATTGGAAACATGAGGGTCGTTGGACCCAATGATAGGGCGCCAAATTATTGGGAACATACACACAGTCAGCATGATTAAGGTATAGTAAAATAGTGCGTTTTCAGCGCTTTCTTGAAGGGCGGTAGTGTTTTACTGTCTTTGAGCGCTGTTGGCAGTGCATTCCAGAGTTTCGGTGCAGCAGCTGTGAAACATCGGTCACCGTAAGTCACATTCCTCGTCCTTGGCAATGCTAGAAATGTTTCCCGTATGTTTCTATTATTATAATAAAGCATTAACAATGTTCTCTGATATCTCTATGTAACTCCATAGAGAGGTAGATTGCGAACTATTTCTGTCAATGTTACCAGAAGCAATCGTTATATAACACCATACAATGGTATTGTTACTGAAGACTACAAATGATACAAATATGTCAGCATTGTCGACTTTCATTGATGCCTGGTACGTAGCTGGTACCTGAAGAAAGGGAAATTTTGTAATGGTTTCAATTCAGTATAGCAAAACAGGTTAAGTGAATCTACTGTCGTATGTGACAGAAAAGAGAAGTGCGGAGAAAATGAATATTTAAATATTGAAAAGACACTGTTGACAAAAGGTGTTAATCGACCGTATGAAACAAATTCTACAGTATTAGGAGCAGCGCATTGGACGACATTTCTGTCTTTTATATGTATATACTTCAATTGGATTTTTAGATTGGCCACTGAGTGTTCAACCTGATGTAAGACGGAAAGCCTGACCAAACAATAAAGTGAAAATGTCTAATATTTCACTATCGGTGCAATCTATGTATCTGAATTTCCTTTTCTCTTTGGAATATCATCTGAAAATAGACTTACTTCGATAGGTCGCCTTATGTAAACTGCAAATTGTGGATTTTGTTTCTATACGTAGTATTACTTTATTCAGACAGAAATAATATTTGTCTGAAAATATAATTTATTGAAGCGAATATTTAATACTGCATCGTCGTGGGTACCGTCGGTCTTTCTAAGATATTTAAATGCTACATTCTAAAAATTACGCACATATAATTTGATTCATTTTCCAGATACCAATATTGGATAGTATAGGAAGACTTTATGTGTGCCATCTAAAGTATATAACTTATGGGTATATCGCCACTAAAATTGTCGCTCTATTTCTGTAGAGCTGCCAATACATTCGTCCACTAAGACCACATCGGAATACATCCGTGTACAGCAATGTACTAATTACTATTAAGTTGGTCAGGCATCAATATTTAATGGTTTACGATTTTTTTTTCATAATTTGCGGATATGTGAGCAGAGCAGAACAGAGCAAAGCTTAATAGTGCATCATAGAATAAAATAACTGTTCTTTTCTGACTACATACTAGTACGAAACATTGTTTATATGTCGCAAAGTACATATTGAGAGGTTTTAGCACTACTTAATGACATAAATCATGTTTACGAGACATGTAGCAGATACCCACAGCTGTGCTACCTTTAATATAATTCTTACTTTTATCTTTTATAAAATATTCATCGAGTGTGTTGCTTTTATGGAATACTGTTTTTTATGTTCTCTCGTGTTAAATGTACGTATACATATCTGCCACACCTAGCACGTAATTAAAAAACAGTTCTTTTCAAAGAAGAAGTTAATGTTCACCATGCATCAAAGAACAGAGAGGTTTTCTAAGATTTTATAATTACACTGGTATTTAACTGCATTTAAAGTACATTGTTCATGGGTCGTACATTGCTAAATAGTTTTATATAGGCTCAATGTGTCCATGATAGATTAGAATCTTTGTTTCCGGGTATACGCACAAATGTCACCGGTAACTGTATCGTTGAAAACGAAAAAAATATTTTTTTGAAAATTTAGATTTTTTTAGAATTTGTTTTTCTTTTTTTTTCGTTTTCAACGATACAGTTACTTGTGACAAATGTATGATGAAGACCGATTTCACTTTCGTTATTGAAGAAACTACATGTTTACATACCTCGATGACAAAATTATAAAACGGTCTCATGTACGAGTAATCACAGGATGGTTCAATATCGCTACCTGCAATTGTCGCTATTTTTCTTATTGAAATTAGCATACTTACAGAGTATAATTATACGGTCAATGAAAGATTAATTCTCAATACGGCTATTCAATGAAGATTGACAACTAGGATAAACAATTGCATTTGATGATATGCATAAACCGTATATCACTGCATATCACTTTGCCGATTGTTTGTATTCATTTTCCTGTTTCATAATCACATACACTTGCAGTGTTTACAAACAAGTGTGGCCATTACGTGTTTGTGGTGCCAATATCGTTATTTAGTGTGTCCCTCACAATTGACATTACGCCAGTTGTCAATCAATACCATTTAAATCAAAGTTAACGGTAAAACGCATGATCCAATGGATTAACTTGAAAACAGTCGTCAATCAGCTTGCGACAAACAACTAGGAGGAGCGATATCTGCTCTGTCGTAATGTTAATTCTTCGCAATGTGTCAATATTTGGGCGAGACTAATCACTCGTATTATCTACCACCATGTCTTTGAATATCTTATTTACCTCACTCTGCCTAATGGCTAAGCTGACCAGGCATTACGTTTGATCTTAATGGCAGCTGTTTACTTCCGTTTCCGGTGCGTACATTGTGCCCACTGTCATTGTTCTGTCACTCCTATGAGATGCGGCATTGCAATATATCGAGTCTAACAAAGGCATATTATTATCCAGGGAAGATGCAATGAAATCGATGTAAAACAATTATATTCCTCGTGGTTTTATCTTTCTCTCTGTTTATATAAGCTAACTCTTTATTCGTCGTTTGTAAAGCCTTGTGAATTGTATTAAATGCCATTTTACAGCGAAAATACACCATTTGCATAACGTTAGATATATCAATCTATTACAAGCCGTGATATTTAGAAATAATTTTCCTCGTCTGTTTATATCATAACTGTTTAATTATTATGAACATTATGTTATGCTTAGAGTAAACAATATCAACGTATAGTATACAGGCAAAATTTACGTAGTGTAAGTTCCTTGATACAATAATCACATAGATATGATACTGAGCCGATCAGCGCTGATGTTACTTTTTTGCTCCGAACGAAGATCGGACAGAACAGCAGGACTTACATCAATTAAATATTATTTCTGTTTATCTAAGCACTATCGTTCTTTGAAAAAACAAACTTAAGGTAAATGTATCTGCAATATTAACAATGACTTTTATTTCAGTCCAAAACCAACCGTCACCACAATGGACATCTTCGAGTGCATACCAACGTTCATTACACTCGAGTTTTATTCTATTCAAACAGTAGCCATTAAAAGAGTTTTGCCTCCAAATTCCTTGGAATTACACAATTTTCCGAGACAAATATAACCAACCCAGTCACAGAACATGTCGTGTTTAGCCTGAGAGAGTAATTATGGTCACAAGGTACAGTAGGTTTGATCTAACTTGATTTACCCAGTATGTAATCAAATCTGTAGAAACATTGGATTATCGTATTGACATCGAGTAATTACATTCATCAGACATTAAGCATTTTTTATTCTTCATCGGTACTTACCGTACTGTGTGATAGGTATTATTCGCCACCGATTTGTTTCGCGGTTCCATAGATTCAAAATGTCACAATTAAAAGGAAGAACATAGTTACGTAGGTAATACAAGAGTATTTAAGAAACGTAAAACTGAAACAGATTCGCGCATAAAAAGCAACAAATTGTCGTTGATTAAATAGACGCATCCATGTCTCGCGACTAACATATTAGTGTTATCAAATACGTTCATTTAGATCAAACGCGTCACAAGCTTTAAGATATGTTTTTATCATTTGATAAAACGTAGCGACTTCACAATTCCATGGAATTAAATCAAAGTGAAGCGACATTTGTTGTGAAAATACAGCCTAGTTTAATCTCATCAATTAGTCCGTTTTCGTGTCGTTTTTTTTCGGGAAATTAATAAAATAGATGGTATAGATAAACAGCAAGAGGATCGACACTCATCACGAGATTGTGATTGGCCTTACTACGTGCAGTCCGTGCACAATTAAACGGAATACTGGTGATTCCGTCATGTGATATTGCCTTAAAAGCAACATGTGTTGTGAATGTCAGACATATTGTACCATGACCTGCGTTTGACTGTCACAGTAAGGTGTTTTATGTTGTGAATTGATGGTGTATATATGAATATGTATATGTTATACATGTATAATGTTATATAGTATTTAAGTGCCATTTCTGGTGGCATTGACGTTAACCAGCCGGGTACAGAAAACAATGATTACATAACATAACAAAACAAAAACCCAAGTCTCCACTGAAAAAGAGCTGGATTACCTAGTTGTTTGTACATTTGATTCATTTTCGGCTTTTAAGGAAGTGGTATGCACCTGTCAATTGCATCCGCGGCCCCTACCCCCAGGATGTGCCGGTAGTTTATGTTTAAGGTTGTAAAAATCCCCGCCATCGACGACCCTGTCGGTGGCAGTGGATGGTAAAATCTTCGGTATTTCCCCGGTCCCCTGTCAACGAAATATTGTTGCCCTGGTATTGGTTCGGAGAAAATAGTTTCCCGGCAGTGTGGAAAAAGATGGACGGTAAGAACACGACCGTTTCCCCGGTTATCCTCAGAGGTTCCCCGAGGTGGATGCCGTGGCTACAACGACTGGTGCATTACAAATATTCGAGGCCATTACGTAATTGGATTGACAATATTTTGTTTTGTATGTCCATCACTACTCTTTGCAATGCTCCAGTCATTTCGAAATTAATCATCCGAATTATCACTCTGCCATGAATCATCTCACTGTGTCTAATGACAAAGCTCACTCGTCATTTACGTTTCAGCTTGATGTCAGCTGTCCACTCCCGATTCCGGTGCGTTTATTATGTCCACTAACATTGTTTTGTTACTCTATGGAGATAAGACATTCTAATATATCGAGTCTAACAAAGCGAATTTTTATCCAGAGAATATGAAAGTAAGTCAACGGAAATCTATTATATTCCTTTTGGTAAAATCTTTCTCTCTCTGTAGATATTAGCAAACTCATTTTGTAATATCTTTGGGAATAGTTTCAAATGACTTTTCACGGCACAACATACATTATGTGTATCACATTTAATGTACTAATCTATTACAAACCGGGATTTTTATAAATAAATATCCTCGTCTGTTTAGATTATAACTATTATTGAATTAGCTTTAGTATACCATTAACCTGGCGTTATAACATAAGACAATACAGATGATTGGAATTATTCATAATTCTTGAAATTATAGTGAGAAACAATGATTTAGCATTTCTACTGCTCCCTGAACAATATTCCTTTTTATTTAAATCAGGAACGATTCTCATTTTTCTCCAAAGTACTTGCTTAACAATTCCACTATAAGGGTGACAACGCGAACATATTCGTCCTTAATTGATTCTACCTTCGATATTTCGGGTCGTTAAATAAATAGCAATTTCAGAAAGATGACGTCATAACCAGTGTACGGGAAAGAGTAATAATTACTGAATACTAATCTTACTATTTTCAAAAAAGGTATGAGAAAATCCGACAGCGTTTTAAACTAGGTCACGCCCCGGGGTTTGGGGGTCTCATTTGGTCGCCGTTTAGGTATGGGTTTGTGTGGGCATTGCTCAGGGTCGTTGTGTCGTGGTGTTTCTGATTTCTGTGCTCGGCTAGTTAGGTTGAGTGCTACCTTTCCTGTCGGATTTTCTCATATCTCTTTTAATGGTTTTATGGGAACTATTTGCCAAAAGAAAACACACATAGCAAAGTGTACAAACGTTCATAGCATATATAATAATTATTCCATTGTAAGAGTTTGTTCCTAATTTAAAACTATATTCACGACAACATCGACTTCTAATGTCAAGTGGCATTTGGTAGTGAAAGAGCAAGTATTTCCCGTCATGCTTCGATAAAATCGCTAATTAATATTTAGTTATGATATAACATAATGCGTAAATGTCATACATCATAATAGAATGCTCATTTTATCGATTAATTTATCCAAACACTTAACTTTAAAGACAAACAACGCTCCTCTTGAAAGAAAGTTGCACTATTTCACCATACAATATACTCTCATCCCCCTTAATTGAATCTCTATTTTAAACAACAGTTTTTCTTCTAACTCGTAATGAGAAAACTTAGCAACAAACTTATTCTCTCTAAGACATCTTGCAAGTTACAAAGCATTCAATTAACTTAGGAATTGCTTGAAAAAAAGTTGGTTTTACAACACAGTATTTATACTAATTAATCAAAGTACGTAACACATGGTGTTTTAATAACGAAGCAAATAATGTGCTGGTAATCTAGCATTTTTTTAATTTTGTTCCATTTCTCGTGAACTTTTACTTTTCTTTCTATATAATGTTAGTGATTTTGTTAGAAATAATATGGTTCAAACCCACGCCCACATTTTACAGTTCCGTAACATGCAAAATATATGTACCGTACGTGTTGTACATGCGCCTATAGTTTACCAACAGAGCGAATCCAATTCAGTCATTGGGTACCCTCAGGTTGCATCATGCGGTGTCTTAATACCTTGTCTGATCATTCAAATGGATGCCCATATATATTTCGTATACATTTCAATTGGCGAATATCATAACTGTATCACACTATGTTTTTTGTGTTTTTCAAATGAATCAGTAAATAAAATGTGTATTTAGTTAGGTAATTGTCATTTGTAATAAACATTGACATAAGCACTTTCATGAACACATAATGTATAAAGGGTCATGTGTCATCTTTGACCTAATTCACAATTTTATGTATTGCTAGTGTTGTATCTACGCATCACGTTTTTCATGTTCTTGACAATTCATTGTACCAAATCTATGCAATAACCACATACATCATGAAGTAATTCATTTGGAGGAAGATAATGAAATGGCTGTTATAATAATGCTATCATATTATCACGTACATCCACTTAATTACATGATTTAACAGTTTAGATATCTAGCAATGTCAGATAGGACGAATATTCCACTCCTTAATTAACGATGCATTCTGATAGCATTCTGATAGCACAACGTTCACTACGGTGCAAAAGGTTCACAGACAACTGTGTCATGCAATCCGGTTAAACGCATACTAAACGTAGACGTGTTAGGCGTATCTTGTTTCACCAGCGTATCAATGACAACAATGTTATATCTCAGTTTCGAATCATTATTGAAATGTTCCAGATTGCCGGATTGATATTTATCATGAGTAATATGTCTTCAAGTGCACCATGGGACATTTCTATTGACTGAAACTATTTTAGAGAAGAATAAGTATTAGAATGAGAAAGTCGTAAGACTGATGCAATTTTTGAAATCTGCATTACAAGGCGCTTCCTATGAGCTTATTTTCATGAAAATCAAAACTTGTCATGTTGACCAAATTGAAGTCTAAAAGCATAAGTAAACAAGTAGTTTTCAGACACTTTGTTCTTGTTTTTTCGAAATATCGATTTTGTAAGTACGACTTTCTCATTATAAGCCAGTGAAATAGTAATGATTAATTCCGATATAATAAAAGACGTGTCAGGAACAGTTATGACTGTCGATTTGGAATTTCTATATTTTAGGTTTGCCGTCTTAAATGATATAACATTTTTCATGTCAACTAACATTTATATCAAACAAACGAAACTCGACTTGATATGAAATGCCACTACCTGGGTGGCTTAAATCAACAACAATGACACCATAGTCGATGTAAATGCATTTTGTTTCTTACAAATAATCTTTAATTTTGATATGACATTCGAAAACATTGACAATTTTATGTTTAACGAAATTTGACTCGTTAATTATACAATCTTTTTTGTGAACTGTTTTGTGCCAAACCGGTTTGTTAGAGTATCAGCTATTACCCTTTTGTATAGCTTGGCTATTTTGACCTGAGCCGGACCTTTATGCAAGAATATATTACATGGTTCTTGCGTTGAATATATCAATTTCCGCAAGCAAACCATGCAATATCGGTATTTCAGATTTGTGTTTGTATTACAAGTCGAGCGTCTTCGTGATACTCCCCGATTATGAAAACATACAATCTGTGTTATAAACGTAGACAATATATCTACTGTTAAATTATGCTAATCAATAGGTCAAGGTCATGTCAATGTGGGCAAGCTATACATTGGTTCACATGTTCAAGATGTAATTTGTAGGTAGGAATTTGGCTATTATTAAGAGAATTCCGGATTACATTGTTAAACGTCTGGCGTAAAATGTTAGAACTGTTCTGCATTAGTTGATCTAGTCAATGTTAGTTTGCTCTCATCTCGTAATAGTATTTATTTTCACGCGCTTATTCCAGCACGTTTTGACAAAGCCAGCAGTAATGTTCGCACTCTCGCTTGTATTTGATAATTAAATTAGTAAGTGCTCCCGAGTTAAAGTACTTCATCCTTTTTCACGATAATTGATTTAGTAATGCTATTACTAAATGTGCGGGGTGAAGACATACTAGTAGTCAATTCAAAACTGTACTGAACATAATCCTAGCAACTTTGCAATGAATTGTTTATTTGCCAATGACAATATCATATTCACAATACCCTGTTTCTTATTTGTGAAAAAGACGTGTCAATATCGTATACCAAACTAGTATACATGTAGCTGTGAGGAAGGGTTAACTTACCACTAAGAATATCACCTTCACACCCTGAAACAAGTCATGTTAATACTTCATAACAGTTCACGTTGTATTATTTAATAGTATTAGTCCTACATACTACCTACGGTTTCTTCGGACTCCTTTTAAATTGGTGTTCATGTTGGAAAATTGGATTGTTCTCTTCCATAAAATTAATTAGTAAAGTTCCTAACTTGCCGATAAATATTTTAACAACTTACGTATATCAAATATGACAGAGGGGCTACATTTGTAGTCGCTACAGAGATATAAATGCACTGTTATGTACATACAGTATCGTACGGCTTGTGGTGAGGTCATCAATACGTAGATGGAATTAAACTAGACTTTCCTAACAACTCAGGAAGAGCTGTTTTATAAGAGCATCGTGACTTTTTGTATATCAAATAGCTGTTATAACTCTTTACAATATATTTATTCAATAGTAGACTTGTTTGCAAAGTAAATATTTCTAGATTAAGCAGTAGCATACTGAGATGACACAGCACATGTTTTACATGTCATTTCTATTTCACACTGCTTGTAAGGAGCCAATATACATGATTTATAACGTTTGTTGCTTGTCATTGTGGTATTTAAGCATGTACCATTAATTGTACCATTAATAAGTGTCGACTTAAAAATGTGTATACATGACAGAAATGATATTATATCACAGAGAATACCTTTACAAATTTAACAAGGACATTCTACATGTACAATCACCAGAAGATTTTAAACCTGATCCAAACATCTACCGTCTGGTTAGCATGCATACATCCATAGTTCGTCGCAATGCATCATGCAGTCATGTTTTCCGCTTCACGTGTAGTCAGATGTAATGTTTTGCACATTTAACATATGTATGCAAAACACAGACTCGTGTTGAATATGTTTTACTCTGTATTTGCGATAAAATAATGTCTTGTCTGCTTGAACTTTAAGGCATGCGATGCTCCTGATTTGAAATATTATGATTTTATGAACCTCTCAAATGTGTAACTGTCTTTTGTGGAAGAGCTAAAGTAAGAAATAGTGTTTGGGATAAAACCCTCGTATATACAATATTTCAAAGGTACGCTGATAAACTACAGGGAGGTACCACCACAACAATTACGTTCGTGTGTGTATGATTCATAGAATATTGTTTGTATTATGCAGAGATACAACAGATGCACTCAACAATAAAGAAGCAGATACTACATACTTGAGGGTCATTGCGTACATACTTCGTCTTCTTCCTCAGATCTTTTGGCTTACGTTGATGTACGGATCTCATACATTATGTTAAAGAAATATAATTAACATTTTACTAAAACTCTTAAATCATGGCAAGTGGCTCAACAGATGTTATCGATGGAAAACAAATCCCTGCGAAAGATATACGCGGATATGAAGTTTTTTATTTTTTAAAGGTCTTCGAGGCAATTCCGTACTTACTCCTTTGTTACATAATAATTATGTTTTATAAATGTACATACATCATGCATATACGTTCTGGAAGGAAAATAGGTAGCGGTTGAATAGTAACTCAGTAAACGTATCAAGAATAAACGAACGGCATCGTGGTAAGAAATATGTTACATAACATATGAACATTGGTGAACAAAGGATATCAAAGTCCGTAGGCAGTAGGCGTTTCTTTGACAAGAATAATAAAAACGACTTCATTTATTGTGGATTACATATTTGACAGTTAATATAAATTTTCAATAAGGTCCACTAAACATCCATTAACTTACAAAATGTATTAAGAAATAAATCTCTGTTTTATCGTAGTCAATTTGTTACCGTTTGCATGCTGACACGTATGGATAAAACTACATTTAAGTTAAAAACATAAGCAGCTATACAACTTCAAACAGTATTTAACACGCTTTGAAAATTAGTTTTGTAGAAAAAATAAATCATCATTTTTCAATAGACTTAAGCAAGATAAAAAAAAACATTATGACATCGACATCGTTTGAAATATGTTACACTTGGCAGTTTCAATTAGTATTTTAACGGTTGTTCAGAACTTTATTGACTGTTCCCTTATTAGTTTTGATTTTGAATGATGCACCGAGTTACTTAAATAAATACCAACACTTCATTATCCCTTTCTTAGACAGCGCTTTAGTTTTGTTTTTGTAACACGTGTTTTATTATAATAGCAATATCAGTTTTTATTGCAACGCATACCTTTTTAAAGACGCCGTATGCCGAATAAATGTTGTCTGAAAGATTTATACCTACTGGAACATATAAGCCATTAATACAAACCGTATTTCAGCATATAACTTACAAACAAACAAAAACGTAGTGCCTAAGTAAACCTTAGTAATACTCTAAAATAGTTTGCATGTGGTTATAAACTTCTTCTTTCAGGCAAGTTCGGGGGACGTTCAAAAAGTACTAGGACTGCCTGTTATCAAACAACATTATGAAAAATTTAAAATGGATGTAACTTAAGTATATGAAATTGAAATATATCCTGATGAAGGGCATGGGCCCGAACATTTGAATTACGAGTCAGTTATTAGTTATACAATAGGACATATTTCTGCAGTTATTTCTACAGTTTTAGAATGTCACATAGGTATTATGGATGCTTGTTCTAGCCTGAAAGACATGTAAGTAATAGGAAATAAAAAATTGGTAACGTCATTTGCCGCGACATTTTCAATATAACAACATTTTATTGTGCGGATTCTCGCCCCGATATTCGATATAGAATTCGAAAAAGTACATGCGATTCTCACAAAAGATATACGTGTATATAGCTCTATGTGTTACAAGCATGTATTCATCACCATTATCAGTAAAAACAGCGTATTGCATATCCCTATTAGTGACACTTACAACGTATAAAATAGCGCGACGTCATTTTGTGCGCCGGGTAGAAGTACGTGTCTAAGTTTAGACACCTGCAACTATCGAACCGCGTATTCATTTACCTTCATAATTGCACTTATTGTAGAATAAGGTTAAAATTTCATATAATATAAAATTTGATTTTTTGTATTAAACAATGCGGGTTTTATGATAATAATCCTAGTACTTTTTGAATGTCCCACGTACAGAGGAATAAATTGATGGTGTTTTATAATGAATGTTTAGTTTGTTCGTGTGCGTTCATAATTGTTTAGTTAATCGAAAAACAAAAACGTAAGCGTTATTTGTCTTCAAATACATGCTTACATCTGTAAATAGAAACCCACTTTTCCAGATAGTCCAAATAAACAGAAATCTGCACTAAAACGGAGCAGTGTTCGACAATTTAGCAATACTTATGTTTTGAAAGTATTACAATAATTTATATTAATATTATATATAATAAAATGACAAAAGAGTAACATCAGTGTGTTATCTTCCATACTACATTGGTCCAGCCATGTGTATTGTACAACTGTTTGTTGTGATTGGTAGTATTTAGGCTAAACATTCTTTACGTCTTGTAGTTTTCTAATCACAGTATGGCAGCCCTAACATAGTATACCATACTCTAATTGAGATTTAAATCATAACAAAAACATACTTCCACTTCAACTAAGGTTATAGTTAGAAGTTTCCAACCTGTTATAACCGGTCTGTTTATAGATATGCATGTACCTCAAGCGTTATTGTATAAGGGGTGATATGATATGAACATACATTAACTTATTGGTAACTTTCATTGAGTTAATGAACAAAAACTGCCTCGTATATCAGATCAAACGAATTTCTAATGTCGTTCAGATTCCCTAATCCGGTTTATGAAAGTCCACCCCTCGCGGATATTCATGTATTAACGGTTAGCAAAAACAATATGAAAAGTCATTGAACATTGTCAATTTTAATAGCTGTATATCATTGCGTAAGTGGTTTAGTTCTTATGATATTGTTTTTGTTTAGTTATTAAATGTAATATTCCCTTCAATGTTATTATAACACTTCATCGATTATCATAGAGATTGATATATCTTTCAAGCCAAGCAAATGGTTACTTACATACGTTTCTGACTGATAAATGTTTAAGAAAAAGATATTTCAATTTTCATGGATATCTCAATGGTGTTTTTTAGATACTGTGGTGATTGTTTGTCATCTCTTTATATTGTTAATAATTTTCTTACGTTTTGTTGTCATTCTTGTATTTCTTGAAATACTTGTTTAGAATCCGCTAATTTGGACTTATGCAATCATGTACAGTAAGTTACCATCTAATCCAAGATAGTGACTAATTGTATCGCCAGTTCATGTTTTATAATTATACAAATGATTACTGTATATTTTAAATCGATTTTTTGTTATTGCAGATGTTGCACTTGTTTCTGAAAAATTACAATTTGGAGTAACCATTGAAATTATTCAGAAATGAGAATTGGGAAAGTCAATATAATTATACAATATGGCCAACGAAGAAGTATACTGAACGGGTTCCCAGCGTGTCAGCTACATATACAGTGTCCATTTATTTAAGATAATACGAGTTCAAAACCTATCAAACTACTACCTTACAATTAAGACCGGAATGTTCATCTCAATCGTGAATTTATTTTTAACCAATATTAAGACAAACAGAATTTTTCGACCAGGTTTGAGATTGTGCTGTAGACCAATTACCAAATTGATACAAATGCGTACGTAATACATGTTTAACAAAATAACTAGACACACTAATCATACACAAAACAAAGAATGGTCCATATTTAAACCACAGAAAAACACAATTGTATAGTTATTATAATTACAACTCATTATAAACCATGCAGACAGACTTGAGTGAGTCATGGCAGGTTTTGTAGTACCTATGATTGATACGTTTAAATAACGGGAAAACATCTCAACGGCTACTACAAACCTCAATATAAACTAAGCACATCTACGTCTGCTTCCAAAATCCTCAGCAGGTATAAATAGGTTTATGTTTTAAATTAGTGTGTTTTAGGTTTTTTGGGAGATGAACAACGTAACTAGGGAAAATGCATTTACAAGTTTTATCAAGGCATATTTATTTATACAAAGTGGCTCATAACATTAAAAACAAATATAAAGATATTGCGAGACTTTCGTTTTGAATAATCAACAACGTAAATACAGAGCATTTATCCGTTTTTGTGATTGCATAACGTGTATAAGTGTTATGCTTTTTCAAATCTTCCTCAAAATGAGTTAAGCGCAATTAACTAAAGCTATTGGTATATTTATCACTCAAATCTCCATCACGTTACTCTACGGTGAAGTGCCTAAGAACAAGATTATATTTTTTTTACAATAAACCTTCTCCGGATCTCCACTAATCTGTAGGTACAAATAAAGTTTTACCGTTATAATCCTTTTGAGTCATGAATATTCATATCTGGACAATATAGTGGGGGTCAGTTGTGTTTGCATATGAATACAAAACCAGTCTAACTAGGCCAGATTTGTTTGTACCTACATGTAAATTAAGGGGAAAACCACCTTCCACAGAGTTCCGGATATCAACTATTCAACTACGTTTGGTTGTATTCCTCGTATTATCATCAAACTGGTGGCATGAGCATCGTTAGCATCGTAGTAACATCACCATCACCATACTAAGCAGCATCATCGTCCGAGGCAGCAAAAGCATTATCAACATCTGAAGCAGTCGCATTACCATCATCAGTATCACCATCATCAGCATCGCCATCATCAGCATCATCAATTTAATCGGATACAACACTGGCAACAACAACTACAAGAACAACACCATTTAATGAGCAACTTTCATCGTAAACATCTTCATCATGTTTATCGTTCTCACCTCAACTATAATATCTGTGAGTGCATGTATAATCTTTACCATCATTACCATCAATATCAATGTAAATAACAATCAAAACATCTCTTTGTAATCACAATATTTTTTATTACTATCAAGCTATTATACTATCTACATCTCCTGCTACACACATTATCGCTATAATCAGAAGTGTCAATTTTATTATCATTAGAACACTCATTTTTTGACCACTTGATGTGTTTCGCTACATCACGCACTCTTACCACTGGAGGTTAATGACTTGTTTTCGGCACCAAAAATAAGACGATAGGGTTCACGGCAATTTCAAAAGTTTAATAAACCAATGTATAGTTTATACTTATGTATTATTTCAAAATAACACACAGTATACTTTGATAACAGCGATCTTATCATCTATCGCAATCAAATAAACAGCATGTAAGATGTATTATTAGTTCCAGTAGCTGCTGAGTCTGTGGTATCACCTCATCACCTTTTGTTGTACAGGTCAAATTCCCGTGTAGAGAGTTAAAAATTGTTCCATTAGTTTCGGTTATATTTAGGATGCGCGCTTGAGAAAATATTTTATCAATTTGTATGCCGAAAACGAACGTCCACTATTTAGATTAATGACGAAAATATAAGTGATTAAAAGGAATGCAACTGCTATATTCGCCGCCCTTATAATGTTATGTATGTGTGGGCAGGAGGCGGGTGTCTGAAGGAAGGAAGCACATTTGGAATCGAGATATTCTGTCACATAGTCTGAGATTACGCAACACGGTACAACCTCACTCATGTGTACATGCATGCATGTGTTCAGGCCATGTCCCAAAGCCAATGTATGGTCATTGTTACTGACTGACGCAGGTGCAGTAATTATGAGATTTCTAAATTTGTGTTTTCCATAATAAGCATGCAATCCATTTAAAAACATGCTACCAACACTTGGCTAACTACACTGAGCGGCAATGAAAACGCAACACTTTTTAAACTTGAATATTTCCGTAATATGTTAACTTATAAACTTGAAAAATTGTACGCTAACTTCGATATATTTTATCTACAGAATTCCGCTTTTTCCGTAAAAATACTTTAAGAATCACTCTTCCATAGCGGAATAGCCTTAAACCGCATTTTTCCGCGTGCTGAAAGGTGGCAAGAGATTTGCTCGCATATTGCACAAGCATTTTTAAGAATTTGGATGGATTAGTCGGAAAAACAAAATAACTAGTAGAAAACATGGTGCATACGCCACAGGAAGACTCCGAAATATCGGTCGTTATGCTCAATTGTGGGGTATCTGTACTAAAAATCAAAGTTTCGTTGATTTAAATTACCGAAGTCATTATTTCATTCATTTAACACAAGTTTGAATACATATACACCTGTTAAGACAGCTAAAAATGTATTAGAAATCATAGGATGTAAGAAAAACGTTTAAGTCAAGTGCGATTACTCTTGGATAATTATGCTCACTTTTTTAGATTAATCACCAAACTTTTACAGTAAATTGTATCACTGGATATTACTGAACTAGTCTACATGCTCAAATTTTTATGTTCATTAACATTTAGACGTAAATTGTGTTTTGAAAATTAAGCACCCAATTTAAAAGCGCAGTTTTTCTCCATTGAGTGCAATAATCCGTCTTAAAAGAATACCTATAGCGTTCATGTAATTTATTTCCAGTTACAAATGGTGATACTTTCACCATCCTTGGGACAAATATAATATCGTTTTTTTAATTTCAAAACGAGCAGTTTCGAATTATGCGTTTAGAGGCACAATATTCGAGGCAGTGTTATTAAGAAACTGCAAAGTTAATTATTGAATCATTTATAACTCCAAGAATATCTCCCTTTGTACATAAAAAATACACCATGGTATTATAGACTAGGTTTTTATTATTTTAGTGGATGTGTGCGAAATAGTGTAAAGGCCCCTAAAAAGTACCTGAAGTTTACATAGCACTTCTGCAACAACGGCACACGGCCCACTAGCATTCAATGAACGTTTCATATACGATTAATACGCCGTATATGCACACGATGGATCGCACCTGGTGGTGGTTTTAAAAGATCAAAAAATGCGACTTTCTGTTTTATACTGACCCCGAAACAACTTGTAAAAAACTATGTTGCTAAACAACTTTTTCTGAGGCGAAGTGATATTCATGTGTTACTTGCATATATCTATTTTATGACAAACCTTCGAGATGCTTACATACTTATCAAATATGTTATCTGTACTATGTAAGTGTTGCGTTTTCATTGCCGCTCAGCGTATAATTGATAAATGTCACCATTAACAAGATGAGTTAATAATTTTGGTATCGTCACTGCCAATGCCGACTAACCAGCGTATCATTTATGACGTTTTCCAACATGCTTGCATTTCAGTCATATCCATCCATATCTTTTTTCTTGGAATGCAATTACTCTTCTGCATGCTACTGACTCATTTTTCATTATTCTTTGAATTTATTAGTTTAATTTCCCAATTTTGTCACTCCTATTTCACTCCTTTGACTGGCACCCAACATCGATCTGCGGCGCCGAGGAATAGACAATGCCCTCTCAGGTACCAATTTACATCTCGGTGAGTAGAGCATGTGGATTATTCTTGCTCAGAGAAAATAACCAGTGGTCAAGACGGAGGTTGAATCCGGGACATTTCGATCCCGAAGCGCCAACGATTTCCGTCTTCTTCTACATCCGGCAAATGACTGTGCACGTATAACAGCTGCAATTCCGATGACTGTAGACACTGAAAAATGTACAGGAGGAACATAAGTTCAAACCAACTACTATGTTATTTTCTTTATAGTGTATTAATAACACATATGTTTCCTACCTAGATGTTAATAATGCTCGAAATTTAAAGTAAACATTATATCTACCGCCGGTTGTGTTACTTTGTGTTGTCTCTATGCTCAAGTGTACACTTAGTTTCATCCTATCCTATTACACCGAATCTAGTGGTAGCCCCATTGCACATTACACGTGACTGACTGTTTTTATTGTGGTAATTGTAGTAACCTTTGCATGTTCAATAACCTTAGTTGTTTATATTTGGCTTGTTAACATACACCGAGACAGTCATGACTGACCATTATACACCACTGCTACAGACTATGTTATGTTCAATTAATTCTGAGTACACATTAACATGCTAAATGAGTACCCCAGGATAATTATAACGCTGATATGACCTGGATTCCGATATCGTATATATATTACTTGATAGTATAAACAAATTCTGATATTATTTACAATTATTCTACAAAACGTGTCTGACTGTTAGCCTGCTTTCTTTTATGTGAAGACTTTGGATCTAAATATTATGTTAACCACAACAAATCTGGGGTTATGACCGCACACAATCGTCGCCTTACTCTTAAAGTGTCCTATCTCCATTTTTTACAAAATTGAGATAAATGCACCATTTGATTAACCTTACTTTGCTCTATCTTTTAAACCTTTGACGTCATGCATATACGTCATATTAACTGATTTAGCGCGTCGTATTTTGCCCTATCTCCACGTTGTGCATCTACGATTAGTGTGTACTTTGTCGTATATCCATCACATAGGACAGTTTAAGAGTTAAAATTGTATGGACCAATCAATGAGCCACAATTGCTCACGTGACTCCTAAAATATTCTGGAAGATAAATGTTGTATTGTTAACTTCCGGAGAAGAAATTTCATTGAATGCGTGCCAGGATGTGTACAAGAAATATCCTATTTTCAAAATGTAAGTATAATTTGATTAACTATACAATTGGGAAAAGTATCTAAACAGTAGTTCCTAAGTCGAATGTCTCTATGCTCCTTTAATCAGTTTAAAGGTACATGTACATTATTTCGGATATTTATTATTTGGATAGTTCACGTGTCATAATTTATGTTAAGTATACTTATTACGTTGCCACATTGACAGAATGTATTTTAATGCACTAGATCCAGTATGTATTCATTTGTATATAACACAGTGTTGTTATACACCGATTGAAATAAAAATAAGTCGCGATGGATGGTGTATGTCATTCTTATTTTGTTTCAGGGCAAGTCTCCTTTCCTTACCTGATGAAGTAATACTGCAAATTTTGGGATTCATCAGCATCCAGGAATTACTGACTAAAGTGACCAAAACATGCACAAAGTGTCAGGATCTCATCAGCAACAATTCATGTCTTTGGGAAAACTTCGATTTTGAGTATCCATTAATCTTTACAAGCTGTGTATTAACTAGAATTTTAAAACACTCGAGGAAATTCAGGAGGTTCATTCTACCTCCGTGTTCAGTGTACGGTTGTAGTGTTCCTGACATAGATTTTACATTCGTAACTAAATTTGTGTACTCTGAAAACTTGTATTGGTTGTCACTCAGTGGTACCCCATTATCGACACTTTGTTTCTTAAGATATGCTCCAAACATCGAAATATTGGATGTTTCAGAATGCCACAACTTGAGAGATCCTGATTTCCTCATCCTGAAAGACTGCACAAAGTTAGACCAAATATATGTTTCATTCACAGATATAAAACCACAAACTATTAGTGAAATTGTGAAAGATAAATCTGTTATAGTAATTGATGCATGTGGTATACGATTCAGTTTAACTGATTGTAAAGATATTCTATCTGATGTGTATGAGAGTTTGATATCATTCAGTCTTTCATTCAGTGATGATCTTGATGCCACACAGTTTAATGAACATATAAGATATTATTACATAGACTGCTCCTTCCACGTACTTTCCAAATGAGTGTGTACAATTTGACTCAAGCAGTTGCAATGCTTGACGAATTGACAGACCTCGGGAGTTTAGAGGAAGATCAAAGTGATAACGAAATCAGCTTATTGAACAGTGAGGTGAGAGACTGTGGTCCCAATTTGTCAAAGTCGGATGATAATGATAATACATTACAAGATGTTGAGCAGGAGATAGTTGAGGAGAATAATTCATGTCTGATTGAAACGCTTGATCATTTCGAACGAAACCCCTAAAGATGATGAACATTGTATTATTCTGTCAGTTCGTCTTCCCGTAAACATCAGTTGTGTGCCAAATGATAATACAGATGAAAACAATAACATACAATTAGTAGTTGACATAAATCAAGAAGAAAACAAAACAATAACAACTGAAAATGAATCCCATGATTCTGCTAATGAATATAATGGCAAACGGGGTCGAAAACGTATTAGGAACGAATCGACTTGGAAAGAAAATGTCCGAAAAAGGCTAAGACAAAGTGGAAAAGAATATACTAGTGTCAAGGGTACAATTTTTCGAGAAAGGGAAATAAAACACACAAAGGACTGTAGCAACTGCAAATATAGATGTTCAATCATGTTCTCTAATTCAGACAGGGAAGCAATTTTCAGGGAGTTCTGGAGTTTAACGGATACAGAAAAAAATACGTTCTATGGAAACACCACTGACAGACTAACCAAACAAAGACAAAGAACTGATCAAGCGAATTCTCGAAGGTCATGTACTATGAAATACTATCTCGTTAAAGACTTAGATAGGGTTAGAGTCTGCAAAGGTTTTTATTTTTCTACATTAGACATTAGTCCAAAGCGTATTGACTATTTCTATATGAAAGCACGTCAGGGAGAAGGATTTAGTGATATGCGAGGGTCTCCAAGATTACCTAAAATATCAAAAAAGGCAAAGGATGGAATACGAGACCACATTAACTCATTTCCAAGAGTCCCTTCGCACTATTGTCGATCCTCAAGCACAGCGGAATATCTAGAACCGGATTTGAGTGTGTGCCAAATGCATCGACTCTATACTGACAAATGTAACACTGAGAACATAATACCACAGACGTTAAATGCCTACAGGAACATATTCAACACTGACTTTAACTTAAAATTTCAAAAACCTAAAAAGGATAGGTGCGACTTGTGTGAAGAATATGAAATGGCATCAGAAAAGGTTCCTGTTCTAATGACTAAACACGAGAACCATATCTTGGACAAACGATTCACATTTGAAGAGCGAGAAAAGGACCGAAAAACACATTCACTAAATGAAGTTGTTGTTTGCTTTGATATGGAAAATGTAATCACGTGTCCCCGCAGTAATGTATCAAACTTCTTCTACAAGAGAAAGCTTAATGTTTACAATATGACTGGTCATTGCTCGACCGATAAAATGGCATATAACATCATATGGAATGAGCAAACAGCGTGACGTGGATCCAACGAGCTGGCTAGTGCTGTTACTGTGATTTTAGAACAAGTTGTACGTAAATATCCGGGTATCAGTAAAATCACGCTCTGGTCTGATTCTTGTGTTTCCCAAAACCGTAATAGTATCATGATGTATGCACTGAAAACATTTCAGATGAATCATCCATCAGTTACTGAAATTGTACAGAAATTCTGTACACCGGGTCATTCTAGTATTCAGGAGATTGATAATATACATTCACACATAGAGAAAAAACTAAAAGTGTCAGACATCTATAGCCCATTAAGTGTAATACGAAAATTGAAGCAGGTTCCCCCAAACAAAATGAACATTATACAACTTAAAGAAGATATAATATATGATTATCAATCAGCTGCAGCTAAATTCTTGTACAAACTCGTTCCTTTTACAAAAGTCAAGTCGTTGAGATTAGTCAGCCGTATACCATTCCATGTGTATTACAAGGAATCGTTCAATGTTGACTATACTGAAATCAGAATAACGCGTAAAACGCGATTATCTGATAGATCAGATAGTTTTGCACTTCCAAAACATTTGAAATGCAATCCTGTCTTATCAGTTGAAAAGAAGAAAGACATTGAGAGCATGTTACGCTTTATGCCACAAGATGACAAACGTTTTATGGAAAACTTGTGTCATGTTGGTAGTAAAAGACCAACATTTCAATCATGAATAAAGGGCGTGTTTGTGTTGCTAAAGGCGTTTCTGAAATACGCTTGTAGAATTTAGTTTTAAATAGTTCTCGTTTGATGTTCAGATGTTTTACAGTTTTTCTATGTTTTAATGAAATAAATTCTTTGTTCAAGAATTACAACTTTGTTCGGGAATTATTACACATTAGTCAAACAAAATAAATATACAGTGCAACCTTTCTAGAGCGATACCCACTATAAGATCCTCATATCGAGTGGTCCTTTCGTTCGTGAGATGCTGTTTGTCAGAAAAGGATCGTTCTGCACAGGTTACAATGCATAAATAGTTTGCACCTATGGTGGGATTCGAACCCATACTGTACGGCGCCATCGCCTAGCAATGCGAAGTACGAAGCATAAGGCAACTCGGGTATCGCAACAACCCCCACAAAGGTTGCGCAAATAACCAGTAACTATGTAATGACACCACACCACACCAGTAATAGGTTGATATGTGATAACAACACTGACTATATGTACGGGGAGACTTTTTACGGCCGCCACACGGCACAAATAGCAATGTTGTGAAATACATAGTTTGCACCTATAGTGGGATTCGAACCCATACTGTACCGCGCCATCGCCTGCGAGGTACGAAAGCATTAGACCACTCGGCTATCGCAACAACCCCAAAAAGGTTGCGTAAATAACCAGTAAAAGCTTGCATGACAACGTAACACCACTTACCATCTTCATTTAAGCATACTAGGTGATCATCTCAAAGCTTTAAGTTGTCATACAATCATACGAGGGAAGTCATACAATATCAAAACACTGGCATAGCTCGTGCATATTACCCAGCCATTAATAATGGTAATTAGACTATAACATTATAATACAGATACTACTAACGTAAATCTTAGTTTTACTTGCATGGTTTTGGTATTTCCTGACTTCTCCTTCGTTTCTAATTTGCCTTACATTGCGCTATCTCCACAAACGCACTTTAAGAGTAAAAAAAATCAAAATTTCTGGAAATTTTGCTCTATCTCCAAATTAAGTTTGCTAATTACACGAAGTTGTTTCAACAAAATTCATCATTAGTCACACAATAATACTCTAATTGCACATACTCACCATGTTCTAAAATAAATTTGAATTCGGACGCGACGTGACAAAGATATGAGAATGTAAATCTTTAAACCTCATTTTCTCGAAAATGTGAAATTGGTAGATAGGACACTTTAAGACTAAGGCGACGGACATGTTTTTATCAGATTGAGATAAAAATATAATAATAATCAATCGGTGTAAATCTAAGGGCCACGTAACAGATATAAAGTGTTACCTAGTATGAATTGTCTATACTAGTGAACTTACGCTACATGCACCATTCCTTATTGATGCTTGAGATGTTTGTAACCTTATAACTTATCCTATCATCATACCAAACTACAAGCAATTGGCTTTCTGCAAAAATGATAAATATAAATATTACAATGCTGTAGGATGGTATTAGATAGAAGTTGATTGTTGAACGTATTATGTCGGTAGTGTTGTCGGATGTTGTTTGTCGGCCGTTGTTTGGCGATCATGATTTGTTGAACATGGCTTGTCGGACATTGAAATGTGCATCTGTAGTTTTACAACAAAATGTAAGAATGGCAATGCTGTATTGCAAATGGGAAGTCATACATATCATTTTAATTAAGTATCAATAGGCACTTCTTATGTGCCTTTTTTCATTAAAATCGATAAAGAGCTTGTTTTACCATAAGTAGATATAAATTTCCGGACATTTTTCTTGTTTTCTTGTTTTCTCAAAATATCGATTTTGTACCTACGACCTTCACATTCTAAGTCATCAAATTGTCTATCAACATTTGTTATAAATAACGTTCTCCTCTTACCATCACCGATACATTTTTCTTACAATGTTCTGCAAGCTGAAGTTATCTGTGAAATGTTACTATGATGTAGTGTTGCGTGTTTTCTTTTGAACGTTGCGTTTCTGCATACAACTCTCATTTCATTCACAGTAGTTGTTTTACATTTCTTTCGAGTTCCTTACTTACTGATAATATCTGTGTATGCAGCCTTACTGCATTTCAGATTATCAAACCCGTACGTAACACATAATGAACACCATATCTTTTTGTTGTGTATCTTATTGTTTAACACTTAGAAGATAAGTAACGTCAATTGCTAGTTCCATTATAACATTGCATGTATTATCAGGTAAACCATTTTACGACAATAACGTGAGCATCTATATTGATTTTATTTTACGCAATATATCTACGAGGGTCAGTCAAGAAAAACTGAGAGTAGCTAAATTAAGCCTTCAAAATGTATATACAAATATATTTTCTACCAATTATCCTCAACTATTATCCATTGCGGATAGTCTGGTGAATTCTGTGGTCGGATATAGGCTTCTAAATTAAGTTGCCAAGCAACCAACGGACATCACTAAAGGGTATGCGTTCGCGCAAGCGGCTTGGAGACCTATTTTGTTGTCAACTCGAACGTTTATTTCAACTTTATTTAGCGTAATTTAGTACAACTAACGTGTATATCTTGTAGAATCATATATATCAAATAATAATGGGCGTTTGTTACAGAATGGTCACTAATGCTGTATTGTTTAGTTGCCTAGCAACAATTTCACCCGTATTTTATCGATTTTCTCGGTATGTGTTCTTTGCGTTGCCGTGGTATTCTAAAACGAATCACTGAATTCATCATTTCGGCTCAGGAGGATTATGAATGTATCTAGTGGAGTCCAGTGGCCATAATAGAAATAAAAAATATAACATCGCTTTTGTAAAACACCATGCATTCTTTTGGGTGGGGTAAAATTGTGATCTCAATACCAACAAATAAAGCGACAATTAATAGTTCCATCAAGTACATTTTCTATATTGGATGAACAAATCAACCATAATTAAATATATTTGAAAGATTAATGTATTACAAAATGAAAAATAAGTTTTAAAATGTTCGATATAACTTTACGTTTCCATAACAACGCATTATTGTGTTCTACAGACAGCGCGAACGCATGTCTTCGAGTTGTCTTCTTCGGTTGCCTGGCAACAACAATCAAATATTCATACCCAAAATTGGTATTCGCCATAACATCGATGAGATACCATATTTCACGATAATGTATAGACAATATACGAACACTTATTCTTCTGATCATTATTCACCAACTCTCAGTTTTTCTTGACTGACCCTCGTATAATGCTTATTTATGTGCGTTTGTATAGCATGCTAATTGCGGAATATGTTTTATTGCGTCGTTCCCTTTCGCAATTAGACGGAGAAACGAGCATGTCAGGTTAACACGTTAAAGTATAAACCATGATGATATGTGTTGTGTTGTCTTTTTCGAGTACTTAATTATCTAGTAAATAATTCAGTGTGTGGTGTAAAAGATTAAGTAGAAACTAATGTGTTAGTACTAACATGAGAACAGCACACACTGAGATATTGGAAGTGATTTTCGATTACATTATTTTAAGGGCTTAAAACCATGTAGCTGTATTCAGCCATTGTGCTTTACGTGGCAAAATGCACATTGTGAGAATTATAAAGAATGCAATGATACTGTAGTTGCAGATTTGTTTCTTTACAAGCCAATTGGTCGTCTTGTTTTTCTAATTTTAGTAATTCTATACGCGTACTTCTCAACCGAGTGCCTAGGATCTTATTTCGTTTTTAAAAACAATAGTTGTGTACCTCTTTGTATAAAACGGAAAGTAAATTACGAAAGGAGTTAAAGTCAGAACAATGCTCATGCTGTGTACAACACTTTTCGATTCCAGGACCCTTTAGAAATTGAGTCAAATATGTATGCCATTATTTGAGCGAATACTTGACTCCGATTGAGATTTTCGGGAGCTCGAGAAGTCGCTTTAGAACAATTGGTGTAAAACACTATGTCAGGGAACCGGCCTGTGGATAATATTTTAAGATTCAAAGTATGCGTGCAAGATATAATATCAAGATAAGTGTATTAATCATATCACTTGCGATAGTATTACAACCATTTTTGCAATAGTTACGTACGTGCTAATTTTCATATCGTATATTATTGATGGTAGTTTATGGGCTAGCAAGCTTGAAACATTAGGACATTTCTAATTGATATTCAATTGGGTAGTAGCATTGTTGCAGTAACTTACTTATAACAATAATGAGTTCGTATAAATCATTCTTTTTAACCAGTTGAGTTTAATTATTGACACTTAAAATTGATGAATTAGATAATAACTGCAACAATGTTATTACCTTATAAATGTCAATTAGATATGTCCGAGTGTTTCAAACTAACAAGCCCATCAATTAGTACCAATAATATTATTAATAGTAAGACTAACAGAACAAAATGGCTTAGCAATTACGGGAATAGCTTAAAACCTGCTACAAGTAATGTGAACAGGTGTTCGCACAATGTAGTCATGTATATTCTTCCTGAAACTAGCTACAGCAAACTTCACTTGAAAACCTGTCCTTCACTGATGCACATTCCTGCAGAGGTGGACAGCATAGCTAACTACGTTTAAGCGACACAAAAGTTTTTGTAGCATGTCTGCCGATGTCACTAATCTATACACCATTACCCTGGCTATGGAAAAAACATACACATGCATATGGATAATTTACTGTCGTCTAGATGTGGGCACATTGTTTTTTAATAACCGATAGTAAAATTTTGGGACTAAGTACGACATAAAAAAATCTACACAAGTTTGATTCACATTCATTAAACCTATACAAGAGTTATTTTTACATGAATTTAGAGCAACCACTGCATAATTATTTGATATTAAAAAGGTATAATGACACCCCTATTGAAACGGCTTATCAAATTTGACTTATAAGACCTTTATCATGCTTACAATACTTCCCGAACCCCTTCTGGTATAACTGGGCGTCTGACAAAGTTGAACTTACAGTTACAATTTATTTAACCAACGGGCGGCTCACAAACCGAGTAGTTCATTTAAATTCCTGCTTCCCCCGAGATTCGAACCTTACACAACCCGTTCCAAGGCGGGCGGACACCCTAGCCACTCGGCCGTTATCGATAGTTATTTAAAAATTAATTTGGCAAATTCCAAACAAAATCTTCAGATTAAATGTGATGTATTTTGAGTTGAAATGAATTCTTACTAGGCAGGTGTTTTTCCAGATTGGTCAATATTCGGTCGACGAAAGTATGGAGAGCATATATGTAACAAACCTGTATGTGCTTTCCACAATGTATATTACCAGATTATTCGAATAACGACCTTTTAAGAGGAAAAAATAATTAGCAAACCAATTATTATTATAGTCAAAATGCAGAGCAAGTTTTACGTGTACACGTGTTGCCATCATTTTACATTTGTATATGATTTAATTATGGATATTTCGTGCTCAACGGCAATTATAACTCGACATGCAAAGTAAATAAAAGTGATAGCAATATCATCAATGTAACATTGCATTCTATGACTTCTCCTGTTCATCTAGACACAAAAACCAACTATAAGATAGAAGGGAAATTTGAAACTCCTTCACCTTGTTGTGCTACCCTGTTCTCGTTAATGGACAAATATTGATTAACGGGCACACGTGTACTGTACCACCTGAACAATTGGTTCTGAACTTTGCTAGTTATCTTTTGTTTAAGTGAAGCATTGTTTTAAGTTATTCTAACGTAATCTATTTTATGTGCAATTTTCGTACTAGACTAAATTTTCACCCATTACCTCCTACCAGGAACGTATGATATACTCTATAAAATCTGAATAGTTTGATAATTGTCTCATAATGTATTAGTTTGTTTAACATTATTGAAATTTCGTTTTCCATGGCAACGCACTTTGTATTTCACAAAAACAACCAAGCCGATCAATAGGGGGAAACTTATTATGGTGAAATTTTGAAGCATGCAAATCGTTTATAAACTGAACCTTTGGGGGTTTACATAATTTTCGAAATTTCGATTTCCTGCAACATACGTATTAAAATATTATGCCTCTTAGATTTGTGGTGTGTTAATATGTTTTATTAATTATGTATCAAGCAATAAATCGATGTTTCAAATGCGATACCAAAATTGTTTTTATAAAAAGATGTTCTCTTTGCCGAATTAAAGTGGAATTTCAGTTTATGAAGTATTCCTCTCAGACTCAACGAACAATTACAATTCAACAAGACTCGTATACAAATGTATATAAGTATACTTGTCACTATAAATACCACCACCTGGCTTCAAACGCGTGAATAACTAATAGCCTTCAAATAAAAAACATATCTGCAAATATATTACTCACTAAGAAACAGTAGTCAACATGTATTGTTTCTTTATCAGTTTCTTACATGACAAAATACTGCAATTCGTAGTTGTTTGTGTCGTGCATTTTTATAGCATTGTTTATAAAAATACATTTACTGTCGTTGTGAATGTAATGTTTTATATTGGCATCGTTAAGATCGAGCCGAATCCATTTATCCTGTATATAAATAAACTGTATTATCTATTTACCAATAAAGTCATTTAATGTCCGCTTCTCAAATTAAGGGATGGCTGTAGTAACTGAGTTTTGAAACGTTTGGCTCTACCCTTAACCCATTTATATACTATGTAGAGGTATGTGATATAACGTGTATAATATGAAATAGCTAAATTAACAAAACCTTTTCAATTAGCTTTGGAATTGATTTTGTATCAGCTATGTTTAATAAGAAACATGCATGTATAGTTATACTATATTTGAAAGAATTTTGAGCTGTGGTTTTTGAGTTATTATTTTTTTCCACAAACTATTTTTGAATGAATGACTCCACACAAGTCCAATAACGAAGCGGGAGCCCATATATTCGATATATCTGCACCTACGGTCCTTTATTTAACCTGACACTACATAATTATCTAAGATTATCCTACAGGTGCTTACATGCATTTTACATTTTTTCCGTTGAAGAATTTCTCTGCTACATTTATCTCTGCATTTAGTGAGTATGTTTCCTTTCACTACCATAGATAGATTATAGAACCACAAACCTGCTATGTCAGGTAATTTATGGTAGACAAATAGTCAGATTTCAGCTTCATAACTCTTGATCTTATGTGTTGCACAACCATAGTCAGTAAGAGTAATATCTTAAAGCTACTCGACTTACAATAAATTACATAAATAAGACGAACTATATCTTATGTTGTACAAAGACAGGACTTAGTATCCATAAACAATTATGAGTTTAAACGAGTTAATAAATATTGAGAACATACGTTAATAATTCTTACAACTTGCATTGTTGAGGGAAACGTGGAATCCCCGTACGAAGACAGTTATTATGTTGTTTCCTGTTTCCTTGGTGTTGTTATACATGTTGAACACAAAGACCCAGCATACTTGAAAACTGTGTTCCAAAAAGTTTGTATTATTAGATGAAACTAATTTGATTTCATGACCACTTCAGATGACATATTGACACATTTTCAATGACAATAATGTCTATATTAGCTGTATTTATTCATTAGTGCAAGTATGTAAGGCAATCGCTCGCCATACCGTATGTGATATAGCATTGTTGAAAAAAATCAACGTCATAAAATAAGAGAAAACATGTAAGCGTACGAAATGTAGACATCTACTACATTTATCATTATACAGAATAACCTTTAATCAGAAATACTTCAATATCACCGCAATTGAACTCAAGAATATGCACTTCAGGATCCTAGCAGTCTTCTGTACGTGAGCGTAATATTTGTTGACAATTATCGCCAAGAACACTTGGAACACTTTACGATGTCAGTAAAATCTTTGAGATAAGTACCCGTTCATTATGTACAACTATACCATAGGTGCATATTATTTTGGTAGTGTTGTAACGTATAACCTCGATTGGTATAACAAACCACTAATTTGAATGTGATATTTAGGTACATAACTAGGTACAGAAACAATGGTCTTAGGGGCAAACTTACCCGAAGAGGATAAGGTAGTCATGTTAAAAAGTGTCTGAAATGTCAGAAAAGTAAGGCATTTGAAACGCTGATGTAACAGAGTTAGAAGTACATTAAAGAGTTCCGTTTAAAGGCAACGACCAGCTTGAATGACGTTTTTTCAACTTGTTTAACTATTTTTATACTTAAAAGCCATGAGAAGGTTCGTCTAAGTTAAAGAACATTAATAAAATGTCTAATATCGGCGTTCCATACTTATGCAATTACTAGGCGATGAATGGTGTATATGTTTGTTAACAGTGTCTTTGACAAAATTATCGATAACATGATGAGAATTGCTTATCTCGCGACTAATTGGTTTCCTTACACAAGTCTGGTAAGTTTTCCCTAGGCATTGAGCATTACTTGATAAGCTGAAAGGCGTATGAAAGCCAATTGCTCCTAAAACGTCAACGAGAGTTATCAATCATTTATTCTGGAAGGGAATAATATGTCCAAACATGACAGAGAAGGATTTCAGACACCGCTTCCGGTTGGAATTATCACTTTTGAATTTCATATTCGGGATGTGGCGCTTTGAAACCATATATATTTATGTTATTTATTAATACTATTATGCCATGACCTTTTTCAGTTATTGTTAAGGAGTCGTCCATGTTTACGGTTGCCAATTCTCATACAAGAATGTTAACTAACATGTGTAATCATTTAAAAACTGATGCGTTTATAAAGTCTCTCACTGTTACAACTACTCAAAACAACTTAGAGCAACACCTGGCTATGCAATAAATCAATTAAGCTTCACTAGATACATCAAACAAACAGAACTACTGTCTATGTTTTATTATGAAACATCCATGGTACTAGGTCGAATATATTGACAATGGTTAAGCATATATTAAGTAGGGTTTTCTGTTGCGAGGCCTCGATCTTATGAAGTCGAATATTTAGATTAACTTTACTGTTTTCAAATATTAATTACTTACCGTAGGAAAGTGGACTGTTAACTTCAATTTGCATTATTAATATTAAGTCGAGCTTAAGGTTAAAGTGTTTTTCTAAGTATACTTAGACCATAAACAATACAATTAAAAAAACTAATTGCTAATGAGAACACCATTTGAAATGGGTTGGGTAATTATATTACCTCGTATTTAGTTCAAACCTATCATCGTTTACCTGAAATTTGTTTTAGCATAATGCCGGAATGTTGATGCGCCGCACTTTTGACTGCAGTACGTGTTGCTACGCTCATTAACGACAGGAACATCATGTAGATACCAATCATGATAAGTTTCAAGAATTCTAAGAATTTGTTTTCAATAAATTCATTTTGGCAAGAAGACAATATATAAAACCTATTGTTCCACAGTGATTTGTATTAATTGTTTTAGAGTTTATCTGGTGAAAGTTCAAATCGTATCAATGTTGCATTATGTATGTATCACAACAGTACAAGATAATGCTATCAATAGTTTTAATAAATTACTAGAACAATTTTAATCGGATATCTTAACAGTTGTAATAGTTGTACGTGTTATATGGACCATGATATGGAAGTAAATTTTATTGAACCTAGCAAACCATATTCATAAGCACACGAAATCACTACGTGTTGTATCCTGGTGTTAACTATGGACATGTGCATGGACGAAATATTGTTTCAGCATGGTTTGTCTTGTGTCTTCTAAATTTTACTTATATTATAACTGATATATTCGTGAATAGCATTTTCGGCTAATGAATTGTACAAACATGATTAAACTCGTCTCATCATTTACATGACATAAACTTACACAAATCTTATAACATATACGACAAAACACATCGCCTACGTACTCACATACTGAGAACTTACAGCAGTCTACACTATTTTGATCACATAATTCATGTAATTTATAATAAACATTGTCATGAGTACGGAAGTCGTGTGTATTTATGTCCTATAATAACAATTTAGCAGACTTAATAATTGTATAGCAGGTGTGTAGACTGGCCATGGTGACCCATAGACAGATCCAATGCATGGTATTTCTATTTATATATTATAACTATTATTATTGCTGATGTTGCTTGTGATAAAAGTGCTTTATTTTGTTTTGATGATTATTTTCATTATTTCTGTCTGTCACATGTGATTTATTTGATTACGTACATGTAAACTTTACGTGGTATTGTCTTGTAGATCTGGCATTGACAAATTATCAAACTAAAATCCGATGTGATACGAAAAATGTCACACACAAATTGCAAAGACAACTAATTCCATCCATACACATCAACCAAAAAATCTTTGGAAGCGAGTATGAAAGCGTAAGGAGGGAGAAATCTAACATACATGGTGATTCATAACATCTGTTACACTTTCAACAGAATGCTAATAGAAAATGTTTGACATCATATGATAGTTTTATAACATGTCTATAATGCTATCATGGCAAGCAAGGAATTCAGATTCTTGCGAAATATTTTGCGATATACTTCAAAATGAAGGGCAAATTGAGTCCCAAAATCAACAATTTAGGTTGAAAAAAGTCAGATGACATCAAGTGTTTTCTTAAAGAATCCATTTGAAAGTGTAACAGTTATTATGACTCACCCTGTAACACATGGTTTGCGTTTCTATTTTGGCATCTGCATATCAATTTCTATTTAAGATTACAGAATAATTAACATTAACTGGTTTCCATTCCACATATAACGATTTAATAATTTGCATACGTGTGTAAATTAAAGCTGAAATCGAGAAACACACCCGAGACGTATAAATTTCGTCTAACACATGTACTTAAAATCAAAAGACAAGTTTAAAAGATATGTTTCATCAAATAGCGTAATATAAATACAAGTGTTTACTTTTTTGTGTATTGCAGCTTAAACAAAAGAATGGTAAAAATGATAGTGACAAAATAATATTCCAAGTTAATTACTTGACTACATTCACGTTTACCCATGATTGTTTCACGTATATGTGTATAGTATCTCTTAGTCTTGCATTAACTACGAGTAAGCTGAACAACTTAAACAATACAAGAGCATTCAACAAACGACCGATTGCGAAAAGATGAATATACCTGACTAATTTAGCTCGGTGAAAATCAAAACATTCTTGCAGAAATCTTAATTACTGGAATGCGTATTTTGACAGATACCACAACAGCGTGAAAAACCAATAATAAATCATAATTTCCAACTCTTAAAGCAATATGATGTATTTAGTGGCTATATTCTAAAATCCGACTACTATTTACGCATGATATATGATAAAACGAAGTCATCGTGTTTTCCATCAATTTATTGTAACAGTTAAACATACAAATATATAGATAAATATATTAATCATATCACTGGTGACAACATTACAACACGTGTTTCTATAGCAATGTACGTACATAACACTATTATTATACCATATTTATATAGCCCTTTTTTCATGTATACACACGTTCACAAGTGCTGTACAGTCCCGACTAATACATGTTTAAAACAATATACAATGTACATAATATATACAAAAACATTTTTATCAACGCTATTTAGTCTCCCATCAGTATCATATTGCCAAAATGGAATGCAAGATAAAACTTAGGAGACATGGTATATAGAAATACTTTGCTACAATAAGATAGTGGTGTACAACGATTTGATTATCTGTAGGGGTATTAACTGAATGTAAACCTCAACTAGGACAAGGATAACGTCAAGTACCATTACCACATGTCCTTAACCCTTAAAGGAATAGTGATACTTCCTTTAAAAGAGGGATGACACACAGATGACATAAAGTTACTATCGTCATATGAGTTACAAAGGTCGAAGAAATAACATACTTTCTTCAAGACCTTACCATAAAGGTCGAAGAAATAACATACTCTCTTCAAGACCTTACCACACTTTGAAAAAGCACTGAAACGATTATTGTAGCATTACATGAAACTAATGAAAATAAAATGTTTGTCACTTTATAAGTACCAAATATATATCAAAATGACTGTTCTATGTCATATCTCAACACTTTATAGATCGTTGATAAAGTATTTGGAACCAACGTTGAAAAATGATCGTTTAAGTCTGATTAAGGAAACTTGCTCATAGCGCCGTACAAAAGTCATCATCGAATACTTAGTTTTTTTAGTTACCGAGTTCTTAAATAATTGTCAAAGTTTAACGTTTCTAGCAAAAATAAATATTTAGAACATTATTTAGGCATTGCTTAAGCCTTGACAACAATAGTTCAAGCATATTGACATTACCAACCGATCATATACAGTACGACAATGGGTGACGGACCATAAAGCTATAGTTTCATCAACGATTCATTAAATCTGCATGTTTTCAAACAGAATATTTGACTTTGCTAAATTTTATTTAATCCACGTAGCCATTAGTACACGGTAAGGGACAGGTACACAGTGTCATAATTCAGCTAATAACATTTTGATTGGTTATAACAAGTCCCATCACTGGTCAAATGACAAAAACTGAGTTTAATTTATACACGTACTTCCCTACTATATAGTTATTCCTCTCTAATGTGAAAACCATTTGAAATGGGTTGGGTCATTATTCTACTACGTATTTAGTTAAAATCGATCATCGTTTACCTGAAATTTGTTTAAGCATAATGCCGGAATGTTGATGCACCTTACCTTTTGGTTGCAATACGAGCTGTTACGCTCATCATGTAGATGTCAATCATGATAAGTTTAAAGAATTCTAAGATTTTTTTCAATACATTCATTTTGGCAGGAAGACACTATAGACTTGTATATAAAACCTATTGTTACATAGTGATTTGTGTTAATTGTTTTAGTGTTTATCTGATTATAGTTCAGACCGTATGAACGTTGCATTCTGTATGTATCACAACAATAAACGAAAATGCTATCAATAGTTTTAATAAATTACTAGAACAAAGTTAATCGAATATCTTAACAGTTGTAATAGTTGTATATGTAATATGGACCATGATATGGAAGTAAATTTTATTGAACCTACATGTAGCAAACCATATGCATAAGCACTCAAACACTACGTGCTATATAATAGTATGATCACATAAAACGACGTGGGTGTATAATAAGCTTGTATCCTGGTGTTAAATAAGGACATTTGCATGGACGAAATATTGTTTCAGCATGGTATGTCTTGAGTCCTCTAAATGCTACTTGAATGTTATAAATGATGTATTCAAGAATGGCATTTTCAACTCATTAATTGTACAAACATGATTAAACTCGTCTCATCATTTACATGTCATAAATTTACATAACTCTTATAATATATAGAACAAAACAAATCGCCTACGTACTCACATACTGAGAACTTTCTGCAGCCTACACTATTTTGATCACATAATTCATGTAATTAACAATGAACGTCATGAGTATGTATGTCATGAGTGTGTATTTATGTCCTAGAAGAACAATTTAGTAGTTAGTATTTTTATTGAAACGCCAGCCTCTCGACCCTTATATACACCATTATGTTCACATTTGTCAATTTTTGCCATCAAATGTAGCGTACATTGCAAATTATTTTGACTAACTATTTGTGTATTTCGCATCACAGACATGTATCAAGTAAATTGGAAGTGGAAATTATGACGAAAATGGAAAGCCCTGACTATGCGCGCTTGAATAGACGTTTTACGATTTGTGATGGTGTGGTCATTCAAGCGTAACGAAGGCCAACGGAAATTGGTTCAACATCAACACTATGGATTCACAAATAGACAGTCTTAGTAAAAAGTTATTTCGAGTTGACAATTTAAAAAAATGAATTTTTAATTCGTTTGCGAAACTTTGACGCTCAGTATATTTGCCAGATGTAATTTATTTGTTAACGTACATGAACACTTTCGGTGGTATTGTCTTGTAGATCTGGCGTTGAAAGAATATCAAACTTACATCCGATGTGATACAGACAATGTTACACACAAATTGCATAGACAACTAACCCCATCCATGCGCACCAACCTAAAAGTCACTTGAAGCGATTATGAAAGCGAAAGGAGGGAGTAATCTAACATACATGGTGGTTTAAAACATCTGTTACGCTTTCAAATGAATGCTTATAGAAAATGCTTGATACCACATGATAATTTTATAATATGTCTATATTGCTATCAAGGCAAGCAAGGAATTCAGATTCTTGTAAAAAGTCTTTTTTGGTAAACGTCGAAAAGAAGTCCAAATTGAGTCCACAAATCAACAGTTTAGGTTGAAAAAAATATGATGACATCAAGTGTTTTCTTAAAGCATTCTGTTGAAAGTGTAACAGTTATTATGACTCTCCCTGTGACACATGGTTTGCGTTTCTATTTTGGCATCTGTGTATCATTTTTATTTCAGATTACAGAACAATTTACATTAACTGGTATCAATTCAACATTTAACGATTTGATGATTTGCATACGTGTGTAAATTCAAGCTGAGATCGAGGTACACACCGAGAAATGTAAATTCCGTCTAACACGTGTACGTAAAATCAAAAGACAAGTGTAAAAGATATGTATCATCAAATAGTGAAATATAAATACAAGTGTGTAAGAAATGCTAGTGACAAAATAATATATCAAGTTAATAAGTTAACGTTTACCCATGATTGTTTCACGTATATGTGTATAGTATCTCTTAATCTTGCATTAACTACGGGTAAGCTGAACAACTTAAACAATACAAGAGCATTCAACAAACGACCGATTGCGTAAAGATGAATATACCTGACTAATTCAGCTCGGTGAAAATCAAAACATGCTTGCAGAAATCTTAATAACTGGAATGCGTATTATGACAGATGCCACAACTGCCTGACAAACCAATAATACATCATAATATCCAAACTCTTAAAGCAATATGATGTGTTTAGTGGTTTTATTCTAAAATAACATTACTATTTATGCATGATATATGAGAAAACAAAGTCATCGTGTTTTCCATCAATTTATTGTAACAGTTAAACATACGAGAGGTGTTCAACTTATTTATGAACAGAAATTGAACATCGATATTTTGTTACTCTAACAATGAAATTGGATAAAACCTTTTATAAAGTGTAAAGTAGTGTATCAAGAAGTATATATGATAATTGTAAATTGCCGAAAACGTTACAGTTAAATCATAATTAGCATTGAAGTAGAGGGTGTTGTTATTTGCGTTTTGAAGGTCATAAACTCGAAATAATTACGTTTTCATTTTCCTTCTTTATTCGATGTTTTAGTATCAACCAGATAGTAAATTCTATTGTTAAAACATGAGAAGACTTCGACATCCACCTATTGGTTATAATATATATCAACGTTTTATTCTTAAGTTATTTTATTAGGTGTTGTATCTGGTGACTTGAAGCTGAATGTAGATGAAATACTATTTTCTTGGAATAGTCACTAGGACAAATACGTTACACTTATTTGTTGAAAACCTAATTTGAAATGGTTTGTACATAGGCCACAGCTATCTATTTCGTCAATTTGTTATTGATTTTGACGTGCATATTTCCATAATAACAAACAAAATGCCTTTCCATGAAAACGTTTTCGACCACACAAAGCTGGACAAACACCAACTTCTCCCTATCCTTGTGACCTTTTCTAGAATAGCAAACCCTAATCTATCATAACATTCTCTAAGATACAGTATTGCTTCGCCATAGTGAAACAATATTTTTCACGTAATGCTGTTTATTTTGCATTTCTAGACTCCAAGACTTTTGGCAGCGAAGCATGTTTTTCTTGATTTTCAGCATAGGAACCTCGCATTTCCCCGGAACTATGCATTCAACTTTTTAGAAGTAATTTCACTGAAAGCTTCTTATTGACACTCCCATCAGTGGTACTATTCCGCATTTTGCCTATGGATTCATCAAAGACATCATAAAACCAATTTTACTTTATAGTGTAGGTTTTGGCAATGTTGGCAATTTTCAATATTTGGTGCCATTTCACCACTACTGGAAAGAGAATTGTTATAACCATTCTTACGACAAATATTACTAATTTTCTCATTAAAAATGCAAAATAATATATTACCAACACTTTCTTGATGCTTATAAAAGGGCCATTTTACCTTCAAAACAGAAAAAACAACATCACCTACTGAATTGTTGTTTTAAGCTTTAACCAAATAAAATATACAATACACTTAGCGGCACTTCTAACGCTGCCATTTATGTATTTCAGTTTTCTTTGAAAGTCCTCTATGAATTGTTATGAAATTTGGCACACGTATATATCAATATTTGACACTAGTTCTGGCGAATTTTCCGCTCGATCCGACGATAGACTATTGCATGATACGTCTTCAACAGACCGAATACTAAAATTGAAAGTCGCATTTTTATCGCGCAATATCGGTCACCTGGTCGTTATGTGTGCGTCTAGATGTCCTTCCTTCCTATAAAAGTTGTGCATATCGACATTTTATTTGTTCATGTCTTTAAATGATCATTAACAATATTTAACAACTAGCTAGTAAAGGAAAAAATGTGGTTTTGCTGCAAAAAAGAGTGTTTACCGTAACCATAACGTGGCTGTTGAGAAAATACGATTCCAAAGAATAACGGGGGTTAGTCTCAACTTGAAATGTAAATCTAGGGTGACCAAAACTGCATTAAACTGGATAAATTTAACTCTACTACATACTATGAAAATTCATAATTGAGAAGAATTTTCAATTATATCATTCAAGTAGCCTTATTTGAGGTTAAATTATCATATTAAACGCATCGGGTTTCTATTCATAACACGGGTAGATTTTGGGGCGGTCTAAGCGTACCTACTGCTATTTCGTTTCCTTGGAAATTGTAATGTTGATGAATTTTATGAATATTTTTCATTATGAACACTTATTATATAACATATGAAGTATTAAAGAAATAAATCTTGAAAATCCTCGATTTGCCCTTAATTAATACGCTATTTAATTTTGTGACTTTATAATTTCGGGTAACGTAAATTACGCTTTTACCGCGAATTTTCATACACATCAATTTCTAAATTGACTATTGCAGATATAGGCACATGCTTTCAACTAAAACTGGTGAAAATGTGATAAATTTATCTCGAATGGATTTTGAGATATTGAGAAAAACCAAGTGGCAGCGTTAGAAGTGCCGCTAAGTGTATATAATGATTATATGTTGAACCTAAAACATATTGTCACATGGTTTAAAAGAGACATTTCAATTGTCTTAATTCAATATTGCAAAATCGGCGTTCATGTTTTGTTCATAAATAAGTTGAACACCTCTCGTACAACTATATAGATAAATATATTAATCATATCACTGGTGACAACATTACAACACGTGTTTCTATAGCAACGTACGTACATAACACTACCATAGAGGCAATAATTTAAACATCGTATAACATCTCCATTCACAAATAATAACAATGTGAGTAATATAAAAACAATTAACAACAACATATCGAGTACTGTTGTTCATTGCCTATAATTATAGTTTATCTCAGTGCAACAAATAAAAAAGTACCTTTGATAGCAATGCCATCACTTATAGTTATCATATTGCTATTTCACATTTCCATTCTTATTAAAAATGTGAATAGCTCAGCCTCAGTAACCTCTTAATAAATAGCAATGCCTAAATTTGTGGTATTAATTGGATATCCTGGACGTGTGCATGCAAACTTATGAAGCATTCGGTCTTGTATATGATCATTAATGAGTATACACACATATGTACCAATGCGCGCCATGGATGAAATGACGTCAACGCCAAAAATTAGAATCCACATAATGTATTACATAGTGGTAACTATTTGGAAATCAACAATGTAATCCATTGCAATGGTCAAATAAGCAAAAGGTAGTGACATAGAGAAGCTATTCGTGTTTCATTAACTCAAATTGGTCACAGATCGCATAGATATGATCTAACATGTGAACACATGTCAGGTCACAGGAAAGGTAGTTTGGCGTAAATAGACACCGTTTGTACATTGACATAAGCTTCAATGTCAGAGCCAATTTTAACTCCAGGGGCATAATTTTAACAATCTTTGTAGGGAACCACTAGATAATGCTACATACCAAATACAAAGCATTAGGCATTGTAGTTTTATACAAGAAGATTTTTTATGTTTTTCCTATACAAGTGTAAGTAAAACCTGACCCCCGTGGCAGGGCCATTTTTGACACAAGGGTCATTATTTGAACACTCTTAATTGAAGACTACTATATGATGCTTCATACCAAATATCAAAGCTCTAGGCATTGTAGTTCTAGATAAGAAGAATTTTCCCTGTATAATTCTATATACACCGGTGACCACAAGGGCAGGGCCAATTGTCACCCCAGGGTTATAATGTTAACAATTATACAATCCCCAAATGCTACGTACAATCTGCCAAACTTTCATCACAATTGGCCAAATGGTTTCAGAGGAGATGTCGTTTGAAAGTGTGGACGGACGGACGAACGTACGTACATAAAGACGGCTAGACGGACGGACAGTCGGACGACGATCGGTGAGTGATCACAATAACCTACCTTTAGCACTTTGTGCTCAGGTGAGCTAAAAACCCGAGTGCATGGAATTTACAAGCCCATAATATTGGTACTGAAACAATAAAGTAATATAAATCAGATGACTGTTAAACAATAATAGTAATGATTACTCCAATAGCTTTTTATTCTCCAAAAAGACACTTGAGAGTTTAACTGAATTGGAATTGAACTGTTAAATGTATAACTATCCTGAAACTAGTTTCAGCAAACTCTGAGTGTACATATGCAACTAGATTGATGTTCATCAATGCGAAGGTATTTAACATAGGTAATTATGTTTGTAGGTGCGGTACTAAAGCTATTGTAGTATGTCTGCTCATTTCGCCAATCTTAACATCATTTCTATGTCTGATCAATAAAATATAAAAGCTTATGCATAAATTTACGGTGTCTGGATGCGGCCCACCGATGGTTAAAAGTTTAATAAACACAATAGGTCATTGATTTACCAGATTGTTTTGAATAAGGTATGGAAATCATAACATGCACTATTCATTTATATGTGTTTTTTCCATCATTGTTTTGACAAAAAATACAAAAAACGCCTATAGTATAAACGGAAACATAATTCCCAAACAAATTTCCATAAATAAATATAAAAATACGTTCCCTAACAATTTAAGTTTATCAAGGTACTCAGATAAACTAAGAACTTAGAAGGAATAGTGTAGCAATATAAAGTCCTTTACCTTGCTGTACTAAACTGTTCACGTTGTTGGACAAATATAACTAGCCAGTGACACGTGAACAGTACTGTACTGAACTCTGCAGTTATTAGCTATTTATTGTTTAAGTAAAGCATCGTTTAAAAGTATTCTGACGTTAGCAAATAGTTTTATGTGCAATCTTCAACGCATTACCTCCCACTGGCGACATTTGGCAGAGACAATAAGTTCTTAATAGTTTGATAATTGTCTCATAAAGTCTGAGTTTGTTAAATATTTTTTAAATTTCGATTTCCATGACAAAGCACTTTGTATTTCACAGACAAAACCAACGCGATCAATTCAGGGAAATTTGTTTTGATATATTTTAAAACCATGCAAATCCTTACATGTAACAATATAAAGCTTTGAAGGTTTACCTTATTTTAGAAATAAGATTATATTTCCTGCGACATACATGTTTGTGTATTAGATAACTCCTGACTTGTGGTGTGTTTTATTAGTTGTGTTAAAAGCAATATTGAAATCAAACCAGACTAGGCGAATAATATACGAGGGTTGTCCCAGTAAATCGTGTACTTATTTTCTTATTTGACGTCACATGATTATGAATTTTTGTAGTTACCTTTATGAATTCATTGTTGAACTAAAACAAATGAAACAAATGAACGGATATGTGTATGGTGCATATTATTGGTGATTAACCAACCCCATGTACGCAAAAGCGGCGCAACCCATAAAACTCTCCGTTGTTCATTAACTGTATGTTCAATAAAGTTGTAATTCTCACATTTTTAATAAGTTATTGCGCATAATTTAAAAGTCGGCATTAAGGACTGCCTGTTTCATGTCAGCACAGTAAATTTCAAATCAATTTCAAGAAAAATGCCTGTTTCAATAGCCGCACTAAAAATAAAAACGTGCGAGAATTGCAGTGACGTCAGACGAGGAAACACCCGAAGAATCACAGTATACCTAATATGATTGGTTGGTATGCCGTCGAAAAATAGTTTAAGACTCTAAAACTATACTGGTGGATATCAACTTATGTTTATAGAACACGTTTACATGAATGACAATGAATATGTAATGATGTTTGTGACATTAGCGCGTTGTACATCCACCTTATCTACTGTGCCACGCACCACAGGGCTTTCATTCTTCTCGCGATAGAAAGAATATGTCCGAGCTAGTTTTATCCCACCATGAGGGTTGGTTGTTTCGAACAGACAGCTTTTTTATGTTGCATTCGATTGTGATTGTTTCGCAAATGCGTATCAGAAACATTCAATGCCATCATAGGCATATTGAATAAAGGAACAATAACTTAAGATACAGAGAAAAAAAGGTTCCGCGGCATGACGTTCTTACTTTGACGTCACTGTGCGCCGCAATTACATACCATGTGTATAAGTAATGTAAACTGACAAATTATTTCTTGATTTATTATCATGAAAATCGGTATACCTTTTAAGAACATATTTATTAATCATCAGTGAAAATTTGAAACGGATGTATATACTATTTTTTGTGCAATGATCAAAGTACACGATTTACTGGGACAACCCTCGTACATAAAATATCATATTTGTACAACATGGTCACCTAATCGAATTGAAACAAGAGTTTCATATTATCAAGTATTCATCTCTCGTCAAACAGTTACAACAATACTCGTATACAAATAATATTTTTGAGTTATTTTATTATAACCATGTATATGTACAACATTTACCGAATCTATTATAAATAGCACCGCCTGGTTATAAACGCCGGAAGAACCAATACCCTTTCAATAAAAAACATATTTGCAAAACGTTTTCGTACAAACCCTTTTTCCTAACATTGCATAATACAGCTAATCTTTATGTACTTAGTTCATTGTATTAAGTTTGTATGTAGTTGTTTGTGTCGTACATTGGTATAGCGTACGTTATAGGAATACATTTACTGTCGTTGTGGCATGTAATGTTTTTTGTAAGCATCGTAATGATTGCGCCGAATCTGTTCATACTGTCTATGAATAAAGTAAAGATATGCTCATAGTTGCGAAGTTGTACATTTAACCACTATTGTATTTTCATACAAATACAGTTATTTAATGCCCCCTTATCATATAAGGAAAGAATTGTAACTCAGTTTTGTCTCGACCCATTACCCATGTATATTAGATATATATGTAAATATGTTATATATACAAAAAGTATAACTTGCATTATATGAATTGGGTTATAATCAAAACCGTCTTAAATAGCTTAAGCATTGATTTTTGTTATAGTAATGTTTACAAGGAACATGTAGTTTAATAACTGACTTCACACAAGTACAATAACGATGCGGCAGCCCGTATATTCGACGTATCTGTACTTATGGTACCTTATTTTACCAAGCACTACAAGATTATCTAAAATAGGTTTACAGGTGCTTACTTGCACTTTGCAGTTTTACTGTTGGAGAATTTATCTGCTACATCAATCTGGGCATCTAGTGAGTCTGTTTCCTTTCACTATCATAGAAAGTTTATTGAACCACAAACCCGCTATGTCAGGTAGTTTGTGGTAGAAAAAAACGCTGATTTCAGTTTAATATTTTTGTATCTTACGTGTTGTTCAACCACAGTTAGAAATAATTACAACTTAAAAGTACTTGACGTACAATACGTAGGGCGTACCAAAACTTCTAGGAAAAGTACTTTAATGTATTTATCATGGTCAATATACTTCAAACATTGCATATACATAGAACAATTCATGATCCATAGTGTGGTACGAATTGAATGCATTGTGGTTTGCCTTACAAAATGACACGGCTGTCATAGTAACGTCAGTTATGGCTACCCGGGGCAATGTAATATTTGACCGTACGTTAATAACATGTTCTGACTAAATCTTACTCAGTCAGTCAAAGGACACACAAAAAACACCTGCTACTACAATAACAACAATGCCTCGCTAGAAGGTATGCACTTCCAGGGTCCGTTTGCAAAGTATTCGGAAGTGTCACAAAATCAAGCAGAAACGTCCAACGTAACGTCTAGCGTCTGATTTACAACATGCCTTACCTTCCAATTATCATCTGCAGCAGTACCATATACAGTCTTGAAGCGTTCATATTATACATACATCCTACCCAATAACAAATTACGTTCTTAACAGGCAGTGTTTAAAAATAATTTGGTTCAAGTCTTAATGTTCCTGCCAAGAGACAAAAACTGGTCAAATTTCAATGATTTACTGACTTTTGACGGGTGATTCTAATACGGTGACAAATAAACCTGAACACAATAGTTGGACTATTTAAACTATGGCATAAATTGAACAATATGACGTAATACCGCCCTTTGCAAATGTTCCATGCAGTAATTTTAGGTCATTGTTAATTGGTAGCTGTTTGGTTGGGAGCAATGCGTAGGTTAGTTTGGCGATTTCTACGACGTGACGCCAGAATCGCCCCGGGTAGCCATTACTGACGTTACTATGGCAGCAGTGCCATTTTGTACAACACATCCTCATGTGTTTGATTCATGGTATAATATTTATCATGAACTGTTCTATTTAAATGCAATGTTTGAAGTAATTGGAACATACGATAAACATTATAGAGCACTTTTCCTGGAACTTTTGAAACGCCCCTCGTATGTTACATTGTTAAGAGGAACGAAAGTTCAATTGTATAATCAATGCCATGAAATACCATTGATGCAGTATAAACACAAGTCTAAGTATTCCTGGACATATTAATTAGTTTGGTCTTGTTATACAATTCAAATACAGAGAAAACTGTGGACTTGGAAACTGTGTTACTTATTCTGATAATTTGAATTATTGAGGGAAATATAAACTGACTTACGAGCAAACCTTCCCGAAGAGGATTAGGTAGCAATGCTAAGTACTGTCTGGATGTCAGAAGAGTAATTCATTTCCGAAGCTGATGTAACAGAGTTAGAAACACATTGCATAGTTTCGTTGGAAGACAACGTTCGGCTTCAAGGATGGGTATAATGAAGTTAATGTACCAGAAACAACAAAGCCATCGTTGATAAAATATACCTAATCCATACGCATGTTTAAAGACATTTTCCATGTTTTATGGAACTAACTACCGCTCAAAACAAGTTAGATACACACCTGGCACTACAATAATGAATGAAACTACACAAGATACATCAAACAAACAAACCTATTGTCTTATTGTTATTAGAAAGTTTTTGTTCAACAAGGTCAAATATATTGGCTTGGTGGAACAATATTAACTTGCATTTTCTATTGTCATGCTTCGAACTTATTAAGTGGAATATTTAGGTTAATTACAGTGATTTCAAATGGTAATTCATTACAACAAAAAAGTACACTATAAAATTTCATTTGTAATATTTATATGCATTCCAACTTAACGTTAGCGTATTTTCGAAATATATTTAGACCGTAAAAATACAATTTAAACACTAATTTATATAAGTTTTGCCAAATGCCCTTTAGGTTTGAAAGAAATTAACAATATAGTTCAACATGGTTCTTTATTGCGCAATATAATCTAGACTTAGACGTTGTGTCAGCTGCAATGTCTGCATTATTTCAAGAAAATGCAATATAGTTCACTAACAATGGGAAGGTCTACCATAGCATTGTTGTTGATTAGAACAGAGAAGGTAAAACATGGTTACTGCACCTGCTCTATACCAGTACATTGACCATCGTAACACATACTGAGATGATCATTGTAACATTACCTGAAACTTATGAAAATAAAGTATGTGTCACATTATCAATTCCAGATATATATTCCAAACGAATGTTTTATGCCATCGTTCTAGTGTCGCAATTATTTCAAACTATTGCATGTCAAAACTTGATGGATCGCTGATAAAGTATGTGGAATATACTTTGAAAAACTGAGTTTTTAAGTGTGAATAAGAAACCTTAAACACAATTCCATACACAAGTCATTTTTCTTGCGGAGTGGATTTCGTGTTTTTGGAAATCGAAATCTGAAGAATATAACACTTCTATCAAAGAAAATGTTCAAACCATGGTAAAGACATGCTAGACCTTTATCATACTTACTACTTTAAAAAAACGTATTGTGTATATTACTTTGTTTAGGGTTTTAATCTTGCAAACAACCTTGCCATACTGTTGAAATAACCAAGCCGTAATATAATACTATTAATAGGATCACTGTCGACGGAACATCTTAAAAAATATAAACAAGATATAATTATAAAAGAATTAGTATATGTTGCTCTGTGGTATTCTGTTTAAACCTCAGTATGCATTTTGAAACGAAATGCTACCTGTGTTTTCAGCATTAGTTGCAATTCATACTACTAATAATGTATTAGTGCACATTAACCTTGCATAGTACACTGGCTTCTGATGGGTAATTACTTAAAACGTTACTAGTAGAATTACAGATGTTAGTCTATACACGCCATTCCATACATTTTAGTTAGTCATCTCTAATGAGAAAAAAATTGAAATTGATAGGGTATTTATACTCGTATTTGGTCTAAGTCGATCATTGTATACCTGAAACTTGTACTAGCATTATGCCAGAATAATGATGCACCGTACATTTGGCTGTGGTACTTGCTGTTACGCTCATTAACGACGGTAAGGAACATCTTGAAGATGCCCATTATGATACGTTTGAAGATTTTCAAAAACTATTTTTAAAAAATAACTTTGGCAAGAAGTCGCTTCAGATGTATATATAAAACCTATTGTTTCAACTTGATTAGTATAGATTGTTTTAATGTAAATCTACATCTGGCTATAAAACATAGTTCACATCGTTTTAACGTCGATAACAACAATAGAAGACACCGCTTTATATGAACTGACTGAATTTCCAGAATGTTTTCATCTGAATCAAAATTAGTTGCATTGGTATTTAGCACACGAAGAGAGTTTACTATATAATATTTATATAAGGTTATGATAATAAGCTGACCTACCTAACCTGTTTCGATCTATGTTTAATGTTTTTGCGAATAGCATGGTCAACCTATAAATCGTACAGACACGATTAAACCCAAAACGTGCATGACAGCGATTTATATAACTCCATAAACGCATGACACAAAATTGAATGTCAACGCCAGCAAGACATATCACGTATGTACTCCTACATGTAAACCTAGAACCAACAACAGACTATTCTATTTATATCATATCATTCATGTAATTTATTATGATTATTGTCATGCCTCTGGGAGTGGTGTGGATTTATATCCTAGAATAACAATCTACAAAGTAAAAATTATCAAATATTGGTATAAAATTGTCAATTCTACAGATACATTATTGCACCAAGTGTATTTATGTTGCAAAAATACAGTTATATTAGACTCTTGGTATTGTAATGTGAAACAATTATTGAATACACTAGGATTTGGATACTTGTGGAACTCTGTTTCGCTTACTACCTCACAACTAAATAGTGTTTTAACCAGACTATATGACCAGGCTAAACAAAACATGCATAGTGAAATAAATAACATGTCAAGATTATCTACATATAAACAATTTATAACAACGTTCGAATGTGAAAAATACCTTACTATTGTAAATAATGACAAGCATCGTGTGTCTCTAACTAAATTACGCTGTTCTTCCCACAAATTAGCCATTGAGGAAGGACGAATTCGTAACATTGAACGCCAAAATAGGAAGTGTGTACTTTGTTCTATGAATGTTGTGGAAGACGAATACCATTTTGTCTTGGTTTGTCCTTACTATCGTCATTTACGTAGAACTATTTTACCAAATTATTATTGTCATTGGCCTACTATCCAAAAATTTACCAGATTAATGTCTTCATCCAAAAAAATGATACTATGTAAATTAGCAAAATATGTACACCTAGCATTTCAAAGACGTAACTCTTATTTAGATAATCAGTAGTATTTCTGTTATCATTAATTGTTCTATAAACATGTATTGTTATATTCTTTGTACATATTTGGGACTATTGTTATGTTACTGTGTTCACATTGCTCATTTTATTTTGTACATGCTCTTCTTGTGTTGATTGTGTTGATTGCATGCCGCCTATTGTTTGTTTAAGGCGACGAACATAAATAATGTTCTTATGCTAATAAACTGAAACATGATGTTTTGACAGACTTAACAATTATGCATCAGGGTACTGTTTTATCAAAGCATTTACGGTAACCATAAACTTACGCTCAAATTTGAAGTATGTATAATTATTTCACTATTAACACGTTTGGTAAAGCAATATGTAATACAATAGTTAACAAATTCAGTGAATTATCACGAACTAAATTTGTACCCCAATTTTAGATGGATAAGCATTATAAGGAATTAAAATATGAGCATAAGTTAAAGATTTTCGCAAGTGCTATGATAAAACAGTACACAGGTGCGAAGACATGCTTTAGTAACATACAAACATATCCAAAAACTAATTGCAATATTACGTGTACTGTATTCACATTTATTATTAGTCGGTAAACATGATATTAGCAGCTCTGCCTACACCGATTGAAGTTAATTACGCATAGGTCAAATGCTGTGCTTCGCTGTACCATATTTTTGAAATTCAGAAAGATGACTTTGTTAACATAAAAGTGTTGACATTTTAGTATTATTAATATTTTTAATATTTTATTATTATAATTCATATTATTATAATTGGTAGTGATGGTGTCGGTGGCGGCTGTGCTGGTTTTTGTGTTGTTTATAATTTTCATTATTTTTTTGCCAGATAAATCTTTCAAAACAATAATGTTATATACGGGTGTTTAGAAATATTATTTGAAATCAGCATGAAGTGAAGACACCCAAAATTCATTATTACGAATATGATATGCTGTTAGTTAAGGTTTATGTATGCTCTGATATTTCTCTGATATTTCTCAAACATTCTTGTTGTGTGATTCTATCCAGATTGTGTTTTCTTTGGAAGCGAATTGCGTTTCAGTAACTATATTTTCAGTGAACCAAGTACGTGCATACTTGGCTGCATTTCGCTGTACACATCCTGGGGAAGTGAGAGAGGTTTTGAGCGGGCAATGTAACTTCTTTCTATGTAAAACTTTTGTGTTTTATATGTTTAATGAAGAAAACTCGTACTGTCTCAATATTCTACTGCAACAACCTTGTCTAGGTTTCATTGCGCAATGATGCGCCTTATCTTTGAATTCGTCAGTTTATGATCACCGTATACCTAAAAGTAACCTATGTAAAGAAATGGTTCATGATGTGAGAAGTGTGGTAAAATCATTATATAAGCGGTATGTTAAGCTAATCAGCATTACCGGAGTGAACATCTATTTTTAGTAACGATGCATTTATTTAGCTGACTCGCGACAAGTGTCAGGTGGCTTGATGCTGAAATAAGACTAATTGATATTCTTTAGATATGAACGTTGATTTTATTGAAAACAATTATGCTAATTAATTAATTAATTTGCGTTTCATGAAAACATCACACACATATATAATCGATATGCTTTACCGGAAAATTGTATGATTGCTGTTCAATGAAACTCCTTTTAGAAGAAGTTTCGTATCAAACTTAAAGCGGAATCTGAAAGATATCTTTATAAAAAAGATTTCATCATCATTCGCACGAACGTATCATTTAATGATTTCTTCAAAATAAATGTAAATAATGCCATTATTGAAACAAAGTACTCGAAGGGCATGTGAAAGTATGTACGATTTATAAATGCGTGGCTTTCACCAGTATTTGTCGAGTCGAAGTCAAAATATTATTATTTGACACAATAGGTTGTAATTGTACTATAGCCGCAAAACTGTAATAATTATCATTCAGGCGGAAGTATTTGAGAATTGGATTATCTATCCACTTCCATCTACTTTTCTTTCGCATAATGCATTTTATTTATATTTACAATGTACTTTAAACGAGTTTGGCGTTGTGATCATACAATAGAGGTCAGCTAAATATCGATCAGAAGAAGCAGAAATAGAAGATAACCCATGGGTTCGATTCCAAGAAAACCACCAATGTCCCACATGTTATCAATAAGACAGTCCTATGATTCTTAACCAGTAAGCCAACAAAACAGTTATTGCATACTATTGCCTAATGGAAATAGCCTACGTATAAACTATTATCTCACACTAGGCTCGTTAAACCGGTGTATACAACATATACAAGTCAAAATTGATTGATTTGTGTTTTCAATTCTATCATGTATAAGTTCTGTTTGCAATACTTCGATTTCGTAAAACTGCACTGCTTTTTGCAAATGACTATTTAAAAGAGATTAACCCTCGATTACCGTACTAGTGTTGTAAAACCACACCCTTTATTGAGACACAGATTAGTATCACGGCATAAAACGAACTCTGGTTGTACAATAGGCAATCGTACGTACGCAGACGTAGGTTCATGTATTAATAGACATACTGATTGCTCGACCATACAATGCTGTGTACAAGTGCACTCGACCTGAAGTTGTTTCGTAACCAAATTCCGTAACCAGATTATGGGCATCCTGGTTCACTCATTTAGTGGATAATGACTTGCCTACATTTAGAAGATATTCCCGAACTCAGATCAAGACAGGCATACGTGAAGATATTTGTTCCGCTTATTCATCAGTTAGTGTTTTAAAATGTTCCAGAATATTCAGTTTACACGTTGCCAGCAGTCCCACGTCATGTATCCAACAGCTGTAAGCCTGCATCTGTCTATATACTTCATAAAGCTTGACCAGATTAAACTCCAGATTAGACTCCTTGAATAATTCTTTAACGTCCGGAGATAACAGTATATAATAAGTAAGCATACAAATAGTATACAACCGATCACAGCTGGATAGTTTTACGGAGTTTAGTGAGTGTCAGTTTAATCTGGTCAAGCTATACTTTCAAATCCTTTGTTATAAATAAAGGATATTATTTATGTCCGTTTGAAATATCGAACTGAATATGTGGCAATGCATTGTGTTTATTTAATGCAATATAACTCATATAATTTCGGGTACTAAATTCTTTTTTTCAAACCCAGGCCTGCTTCACACAATTTACGAGGCATCTTAGTGAAAGAAAGAAGTAACACGTTGTGTCGCTCATACTTTAATTTGCAGCAATTTAAGTATAACGCATGTGTTATTGATGGTTATATAGAGGATCTTGCAAGAGTGTTCATTACATACGAGTTTTACGAGGCTTTGTCGAGTGTCATATTGTTTTTGTCAACTCGTTAAAAATGAAACTCGTCAGTAATTAGCACGAATGTAAGATTCTCTTTATCACATAACCTTAGAGAACGCTCGTTGACGTTCAAAACGCTGATGTACACTACTTAGGTTTTATTCAAAATTTAGCGTTACAATTCGCGCGACGTCATGCCGACGTTTGTATTATACTGACTGGCGTCACGGGTCGGATCAAGACACGGAATTGCTTACGTTACGTCATCCTGAACCAACTAGACAACAGCAAGCTAATTTAAAGGTTTAATGAATGGGCTGAGAGTGCATTACGATATTTCCGGCACGGCGTTAATGCACTCCCGAACCGCAGGTTATGTGATAAATAAGCTATCTTTGCATAATATTGTATGTATTTATTCAACCTTCTTTTTGTAAGTGTGGCTAGTCAATTGACTCTAATTAGACATTGGAACAGCCCAATATCGGACCAGTATCACACTGATACACTGATACATGCCATAACTATATGTGTATGCTAAATGTTTCCCATGTATGCGATTAAATACATTTACACAATGTCATATCCGACTTTATCGTTGTATAAGTTGTTTTAACTTCAGTATAAATGTTTACAAATATCGCCATGGAAATGTATGCGAAATAGCTCTACATAACGTTTGTATTTCTGAGGAATTTAGATATTTCAGGTCGAAGTTATATCGTATTCTTGCTTTTCGGTCTATTTTACCGACAGCTGGTTAGCAACTGGAACAAAATTGTAAAGCGATGCTTAAATCCTCACGACATCCTGACCATTAAACAAGTAAGTAATACTGTAAACCTAGAAACCTTTGCAGATACTAACTTTCGCGTTTTGTCGATCGTCGGCACTTTTGCGACAACACACTTTCGCGAACTTTGCGAAAACTAAATCGAATAGTGTATATTGTCTCTTAATCTTAATAATTAAATGTTTTCGTTGATTAAAGATTACCGCCTATTTTGATTAAGCTGTACATTTTGACATTTAACGTCACTTTTGCAATGAATATAGTTTAAGGTAAAATAAAATGGTTGTAAATTATAAGTAATATTTTAACAAATATCTGGGCGAACCGTGCTATAATTCAAACCAACAGTTTTGAACTATGGCAAATGCATCACTAAGATAATAAATATTGCTATCTAACAAAGTGGTAAATGGGTCGCGCAATCCAATACCTACATATCTATTATGTATTCGTAATTTAATTGGAACGTTCTCATGCATATCTAATTAAGTAAGTACTAATTCAAAGATTGTTGACCATTGTATGTATAGGAAATTCCTTATCCAGCCTAATTACAGTATTTCCTAGTTAATATTTTATGTATCACTTTGGTTAAACGGTAAGTAGGTGGATTTGTATAGGCTATATAAGACTTACATGTATATAGGTTACTTAAATCGGAACTTTGAGACACATCAAAAACACATAACCACCTACTCAATAACTTGGTCGAGCGGTCATTGTGAGGTGCATGATTCATCCAACATAATGTCAAAAAGAATTGAAAGTGGGACTAGAAATTGCCTTCCTAGACACAGACCATCATTAGAAAACTGGCGTATCTTATGTCATAACTTCGTGGCGAGGGATACCATTATTTGAGCAAGTATTCGAACCTTGCAACTTAAGCAATGACCAATCAGTCAACAAACATTTGACTGCATAAAGAGACAGTACTTAAAGATAAATTAACCCGATAAATTAACTCAATGAATATCAAAACATAGTTTACGATCATTTCGTACAGGTGAAAGTATTTTCAGAGATATCAGAGCAAAATTAAAAGTCAATAATAAACCATAGTGTCTTACTTGTTCAATTCATAGGATGTGTTTGGGGGTAAATATTCTAAGAATCAATTAAATTGCTTGCATGATATATCAAAATTTCAGTGTTTTCCATCATTCTACTGTAACAATTAAACATACAAATATGTAGATAAATATATTAATCATATCACTGGTGACAACATTACAACACGTGTTTCCATAGCAACGTACGTACATAACACTATCATAAAGCATATGGCTTAAACATTGTTTAACATTTTCATTCATAAAACAACAATGTAAGTAATAAAAAAACAAAAACTTAACAACAACATCAAGTTGTTCATTGCCTATAATTAAACGGATCGTAATTATAGAAAGCAAAGCAACTCTTAAATTTTAATCAAGGTAATATTTAAGGTACAAACGTAATTAGTATCCTGCAATAACTATGTCATGGGTATTATATATTTTTAATTCAACGAATTTGTAAGAAACAAGAGTTTTGTAACGATGCCAATTGTTATGTTTAAAACATATCAACAGCATAATTCCATTTACATATTTATATAAAACAACCTCAATTACATTTGAGCGTTGCTTTTTAGTGGTTAACATCAAGTATAGCCATCAGCATTTGAAGTTTATATCATTATTACGACACAAGATAATAATCCAAACATATAATGTTGTCAAATACAGTAACTACATTAAGTCCAGTATGAAGTTAACAAATTTGGCACCAGGCGCAAATAATAGAAACAACGCCGTTTGTAATGCATGTTGTAAAAAGCACATCATTTGACACACTTTAAAGTGTTATTGACGAAAGGAATTATTGTTATATGAAACTTATATTCAAGAATCTACATATCCATCGTATAGCACTAAATAATAATAAATTTCACATGAATATTCATAACAATATTATATCATTATTAATTATTTAACACAAGTAACAGAATATATGTCATATCATTTTCGACATTTTAATTTTTCTGATTATGTTCAAGACAATCTAGAACAATCAAATAAATAACTAATATCATAAATAATTAAACATGTATTTGAATAAATAGATGGAAATATATCCCATAGTGATTGAATCACACTTTGTATAATGTAACCAATCAGATGCATAAAAACATCCCCCACCAACATCAAGCATGTGTCATATTGTATGGAGATTCCACGGAACCAATTTGGTTCCTGCAAACCAACGTTGTACTCGTCAATCTTTAACCTTGTTTCAAGTTCATAATGTAACATTTAATAAATAGCACCAACAACATGTAACAATATTGATTTCGTGTCAATTACTTGTTTTAACTGGTTGAGATGACACTTACATTGTATATATTATTAAATAAGATAATGAATGGAATAATATTATCATACTGTTTAAATGTAACTTACAAAAACACGAATGTATGGCATTTGCAAGCCAATTAATTGGTATAGAACCAAAGGTAACAGAAAACGTATACTGTAAAACAATAACTTTATTATCTACAAAACGACATGTGAAATCAATTGAAATGCTCTTCAAAAACTGTATTCATGTATAATTATCCTAAAACTAGTTTCAGCAAACTCCATTTGTACACTTTCATTTGCATTGATGCCAGTTGATGACAGTTAAATGGCATAGCTAAAACATTTCAGATGCGATGCGTAAGCTATTGCAGCATGTCTGCCGAATTTACCAATCAAAGACACATTTTCCTGTCTGGTTAATAAAACGCAACAAAAGTTTATGCATAATTCTATGTTGTCTGGATGTGGGCCGATTGCATATTAATCACCGTTGGTTAAAATAAGGTGTAGAAATACTACACGCCAAAAAACAATTCCAAACTTAAACTTCAGATTTAATGAGGTGTATTTGTATTTGAAATGTATTTTTAATGTGTCGTTTATTTACCACATTGGTTGGACAAAATAAATAACCATACAGAAGCATGCATTATTCAATTATATGTGATTTTTCAACATGTTTTGTCCAAATAGTCCAAATATCGTCTAAATTTTAAACGGAAAACCAAATTTACAAACATTAGAATTCAGGGCAAATTATGCCAATCACCATCATGATACATTTGTATAGAGTCTAATAAGGAATATTCAGGGCTCATTGTGAAGCAGTCGTTGTGATAGCAAGTCTGTAAAAATTATCGTAGATGTAACAATCTGTTTCCTACCAATTTTAGTTTATCTAGGCACACAAACAAACAACAAAAAAGGAATATTTCACACAATATTAAGTCCTTCACCTTGAACTATACTGTTCTTGTTATTAGACGTGTACTGTACCAACTGAACTATTGAGTATGGTCTTTCCTAGCTATCTATTGTTTAAATGATGCATAGTTTTAAGTTATTCTGACGTTAGGTAATAGTTTTTGTGTAATTTTGTACTATACTATCTTCTAACCCATTACATCCCGCTGGCGACGTATGGCAGACACAATAAATTCTTACTAGTTTGATAATTGTCTCATAATGTCTCAGTTGGTTAAACATTCTTGAAATTCCATGACAGCGTACTTTGTATTTCACATTAAAAAAACACTCTATCAATATAGGTAAAATTATTTTTATTGAATGTTTAAGCATACAAAATGTAACTTTGACGATTCACCTATTTTTAGAAGATGATATTTCCTGCACCATACATATTTGAAAATGTGTTCTCGTTATAAAATTAATGTAGCATTTCATTATATTAAGTCCTCCTCTCAGACTCATCAAACAATAACAATTCAACAAGACTCGTATACAAACGTATATTTGTATCACAGTTACTATAAATAATAACAGTACCTGGCAATAAACGCGGGAATAACTGATAACCTTCCAATAAAAAATATCTGCAAAACTGTTTCTTACAATCTGTTTTGGTTCTTTTTTTTAGTTTCTTACATTGCACAATACTGCTAATCGTTATGTGCGTAGTTCATCTTATAGATCTTGTATTTATTAGTTTTTGTCGTATACTGGTATAACATTCATAGGAATGCACTTACAGTCATTGTGCCATGTTGCATTGTATGTAAGCAGAATAATTAATGTGCCAAATCTGTCCATACAGTCTATAAATGAAGTAAAGAAATACTTCTAATTGCTTAGTTACGCAACTCACCATTGTAGTATCTGTATATAAATAAAGTTAGTTAATGTCCCATCATAAAATAAGGCGAAAGTCGCGACTGTGTTTTGACAGTTCTTACTCAACGCTTTACCAATGAGTTGTATGTGTAGGTTTGCATAATATGAATTGGTAAATAAAACACTTTCTCAAATTGCGTTGTAATTCATTTTGTAGAATGACGAATAAGGAACATGCAATGTAACGAATGTCTCTAAACAAGAGCACTTTAAATGCGGAAGCCTATATTTGCTTTATAGCTGCTCTTTTTAACCAGACACTATATCAGTTTCTAAGATAGGCTTACTGGTGCTTACAATCCAGTTGCATTTTTCCGTTTAAGAATTTCTCTGCTACATTAATCTCTACTTCTCGTGAGTCTGTTTTTTTTCACTATCATAGAGACTTAATTGAACCACAAACCCGCTATGTCAGGTAATTTGTGTTTAAAATTTCAGCTTAATAATCATGGATCTTATGTGTTGAACAACCGCAGACAGAAATGGTTTTAACTTATCGTAAGTCGACGTATATTATATTACATCATTATGACGAACGATATTTTATTGGTTTGATGAATACAGGTACATCACAGAACAAAGACATACCTTTATGATTCATGAATATTTGTTCTTGATTATACAAAGTTAACAGTAAACTTGAAAAGTTCGTTTCTAATTCTAATTCATAACATGAAAAAACAAAGTGAGCAAGTACACAATGCCAGACAGGACAAAAAAAAACAATTGTAAATGTTAATTAAATTGTTTACAATCCAAATTGAGCAGTACTAACAATATAAGTTATAATACAACTGGACCTTACTTGTTCAACATTTTGATAATATAAAATATGCAAGGCGAACAGAGCATGTTGGAAATGTCAGAGGAGCAAGGATAAATAGTATGTTTGAAATGTCAGAGGAGGAAGTTATTTGAAACGCTGATGTAAGAGTAGAAAAGCAATACGGAGTTCCACTAGGAGGCAACGTCCTTCTTGAATGATATGTAAATTAAGTTAATGTACCAGAAACAACAAACATATCGTTCCTAAAGTATACCTAACCTATACGCATGTTTAAGAATTTATTTATATTTTTATGAAACTAACTACAACTCAAAACTACTAAGAGCAACACCTGGCACTATTATTAATGAATTAAGCTTCACTTGATACATCAAACAAACCAAACTATTGTCTAATTTTATTACGAAATATACATCTAACTAGGTCAAATATATTGGCAATGATAAGAACAGTACGTTTTCTATTGCCAGGCCTCGATCTTATTTAGTGGAATATTGCAAGATATTTAGGTTGATTGTATTTTTTTTCTAAAATGAATTTATTACATCAATTAAGTGTACTTTTAACTTTTGTTTCAACTTTAATATTCATTCCAGCATAATGTGTATTTGTTAAGATCGTTAACAATGCAATTCAAACACTAATTTCTAATTTCTGCCAATTGCCCAAAAGGTGTGGAAGTTATCAACAATTGAAATTAATTAAAATCAACATGGTACATAATTGTGCCATATAATCTGGGCTTAAAATCAGATAAAATGTTTAATTTTACAATTCGATTCAGATGCACTGTTTGCTTTAATTATATTATATTATATTCCATAAAAAGCAATATGTGCAAAAACAAAGGGTACATTGAACTACCAGAGTCAAACAGAAATGGCAATGTCATCTGCTCTATACCAAGACATTCACAAAAAGCACACACACAGACGAATGGATTATTGTAACAAAACCTGAAACTCATGAAAATAAAGTATTTGTAAGATTACTAGTACCAGATACCGATTTCAGCGACTGTTTTATGCCATCACTTTAGTGTTGCTATCATTTATAGCTGTGGAATGTCAACTTTTGATTGATCGTTGATAAAGTGTTTGGCACATGCAATTAAGACAAACTTACCATAGCACACAATAGTTATTTTTGTACAGAGTGGATTTCGTTTTTTTTGTAACCGAATTCAAACGAATATACAATATAATAATGAAATGTTTAAAGCAGGCTATATTCATGCCATGTGTTTAATTTCACTTACAACTTACACACAACTATATTTTGTTTATCATTTTGTTTTGTTTTTAGCTCACCTGATCACGAAGTGGTCGTGGTGGGGTTTTGTCATACCGAGGTGTCTGTCGTGTGTCGTGCGTCGTCCGTCGTTCGTCATCCGTCGTGCGTCGTCCGTCGTCCGTCCGTCAACGGATTTCTTCAAACGACTTCTCCTCCTAAATTTGATAAAACATTACAGGAATGTTCCTCGGGTGGACCTCCGCCAAATTTGTTAAAATGTGTCCGGTCCGTCACATAACTATGTTACACGGGCTCAAAATAGATTTTCAAAAAGGAAACTTCAAAAATAATCTTCTTCCCTGCAACCGTAAGGCCTAGAGATTACATATTTGGTATGTAGCATCACCTTGAGGTCGTCCACAAAGATTGTTCAAATTTTGTCCCTGTGGTCAAAATTGGACCCGCTCCGGGGGCCCTTAGTTTTACATAGATTTATATAGGAAAAACCTTAAACAAATTTTTCTGCGAAACGGCTTGGCCCAGGGCTTTCATATGTGTTGTGTAGAATCAGCTAAAGATCCTCTACAAAGAGTGTTCAAATAATGCCCCTCGGGTCAAATTGGCCCCGCCCTGGGGGTCACCATTTTACAAAGACTTATATGGGGAAACATTTCAAAATCTTCTTGTCAAAAACTACAATGCCTAGAGCTTTGATATTTGATATGTAGCATCATCTGGTGGTCCCCTACCAATATTGTGTAAATTATGCCCCCGGGGTCAATATTGGCCTAGCACCGGGGCTGACTGTTTATCATAGACTTATATAGGGAAAACATATAAACATCTTCTTGTCAAAAACTACAATACCTAGAGCTTTGATATTTGGTACGAAGCATCATCTAGTGTTCCTCAACCAAGGGTCAAAATTGGCCCCAACCGGGGGTCACCGTTTTACACAGATTTATATAGCGAAAACATATTAAAGTCTTCTTGCCTAAAACAACACTGCCCAGAGTTTTGATAATTGGTATGTAGCATCATCTAGTGGTTGTCTGCCAAGATGTTGAAATTATTTCCTTGGGTGAAAACTGTGTAGGGTTTCATGTATAATCAGGTGAGCGATATTGGGCCATCATGGCCCTCTTGTTTGTTGATGTCTCGCAAACGTATTTCCAATATTAACCAAGCCGTACTAGAATCTATATTAAAAACAAAAGGACCATGGGTGACGGAACATTTACAAACCCATATTAACGAACTGTTGCTCTGTTATATTGTGTTTCAACCTAATTATGTGTTTTGAAACCAAGCGTCCCGTGTTTCTAGCAGTAGTAGCAATTAATACATTGTTTGGTACATATTAACCTAACTGAGTCATCTTGGTTATTACTTAAATCGTATCGATAGTCAAATTACAGTCACTGATTTTAGTGTTTACACGTAATTTCATACAATATAGTTATTCATCTCTAATGAGAAAGCCTTTTGAAATGGTTTGGGAAAGAAATATTAACCCAAATCGATGCACCGTACATCTGGCTGCGGTACGTGCTGTTACGCTCATTAACGACTGTATGCAACATCTTGTAGATGCCAATCATGATAAGTTTAAATAATTCGAAGAATGTTTTGAAAACAAGTTCATTTTGGCAAGACGACGCTATAGACTTGTATATAAAACCTATTGTTCCAAATTAATTTGTATGAAGTGTTTTAATGTTCATCTGGTTATAAGCGTCGTATTCTGTAACGATAACAACAATAGTAGGCAATGCAATAAGTAGCTTCACAAAGCGACTAGAACAATATTCATTCGAGATCCCAATATTTGCAATACGTATAAGACATTCCGTATAATGAAAGTCATTGTTTTAACCTTGCATAACAATTTATAAAAGCACGAAAACAATTCGTGTTATATAATAATATGATCATATAAGAATAAAACAGCGTCGGTATACATAGTACGTAATTTAGGGACTAAATATCGTGTCAGCATAACATGTCTTGTGTGTTCTTATAGCTACTGGAATAATATATACGTATATATTCACTCAACCGAATTTCTAATTGGCCACCCAATGAAATATTATTTTATGCGATATATTCAATCAATATTTTTAAAATTGTGGTTATTTTTATTCCATGCACTGTTCTATCAATTTCAAGAAATGAATTATGCATGCATGTATAAAATCATCCATGCGAAACAGTTAGTGCAAAATGGCTTACGTGTACGTGGCTCACGTGCCTGACATGTTTTATTTTTTTGAAATTAGTCAAAATGTATTCTCTGTCGATTGGCTTAATGAAAAGCATTGGTACTGGTTAGAATAGGTAATATGGGGCGCGCTGAGGCCGTTAGAATGGCGGATACCAGCACCAAAATCCAGATATGTACGTCAAAACGTCATTTTTTTAAAAGGCGATATTTATAATAGAAACATATTTTCTATCAATAAAATTGACAATATCGGGGTTCCGATTATTTGTATTCTTCTAAAAGCATGTTCGTAAAATCTAATTTGTAAAAACACGTGGCCAATCTGAAAATCGTTCAGCGTATGCATGCATCTGACGTCATGAGCGAGTTCCACATGGCTCATTCTCACAAATTACAGTATTTTATGAAAAGTCAATCAACAGGGAACAAATTCATACTATTCCAAGCTGTGCAAGAGACCAACGTGCAAAAAGCATTTTCGCACCAACCGTTACGCTTGGATGATTTTGTACATAAATTCGCCATTTCTTTCCGGAAATCGATAAATTAGTGCGTAGAATGAACAAATAACACAGCCTCAGATTTATTGATATAATATATCAGATTATTAGTATATAATATTTTTAAGGGTGGCCAATTAGAAATTCGTTTAAGTGTACATATGTACATACGAATGATGTATTCGAAAGGCATTGTTGGCTCAAAAAATGCACAAACAAAATCAAACTCACCACTTACATAATAGGGACTTACATAGCTCTAAACCGAAAACACATCACCTACATTGTCGTTTACTGAGAACCAACTAACAACAGTCCATGCTATTTTGGCATATAATTCATGTTATTTATTATGATTATTGTCATGAGTCTGGAAGGTGTGTGGACTTATATCCTAGAATAACAGTCTACCATGATGTATTGACAGACTTAATTATCATTTATCAGGTGCGTGTACTAGCCATGGTAACCAACAGACAAATCCGATAAAAATATATTGCATGATTACATGTATTGTTTCTATATTTATTTGTAGTGGGTAAATATAATGTTACCAGCTGAGTACACCGATTGAAGTTAAGTACAAACGGTTTACATGCTGTGCTGACATTGTAGGTGTACCACAACTGTGAGATTTAATGGGAAGACAAAGTTAACCGGTTGGGTTGCCTTTCTAATATTATTACTTTGAGTATTGTTTGTCATTATCATCATTATTGTTGTTGTGGTGGTGGTACTGGGTATGTGTTGTGTTCATAATTACATTATTCTATTGGCATACTAGGATTCAATATGTATTATCGTCTCATGTGTTGGGTCGTCAAGCTTTAATGTATCATCATAGTATATCATATGTTCATGTGCCTTTGCCTGCGAGTATGCCCCCTTATGGTTATAAAACCATAATCTGGGATTCCATCAAATGAAAAGTAATTAATTAGCATACTTGTTTTCAAACAGGCCTACGTTGACATCTGCATAATATCAATTAGTCTGAATTCACCATCAATTCACCTAACGTTGTCGAAATTCAGCGAAAAAATGCATCGATGCTAAAAATAGATTTCCTCTCTTTAGTGCTGATTAGTTTACCAGACCGCGAAAATAATGACTCTACCACACTTCCTACACCGTGAACCAAATCTTAACATAACTATTTAGTAGGTATACGGTGACCATAATCTTAACACATTCAATGATAAAGCGCATCATTGCTCAAGTGAACATAAGAAACCTCGTTGCCCTGAATCAATGAGTGAAACATATTGTTCTATATATCTCGGTATATTAAACACAAAAATTAAAAATCGATCGAAGAAACAACGCCAGTACAAGACCTCTCTCACGCTCCTCCAAGATTTACACAATCAATGCCAAATATACATGTACATGTACTTAGATCACTGAAAATATATTTACTGAAACGCAATTCGCTTCGAAAGAAAACACAATTCGTATAGACTCACACCACAAAGCTGTATGAGAAATATCAGAACATATATCGATGAATATGATTATCATACACGTTTCGTAATTTTATGGGTTTTTTTGTTTTCACAAACTTCTTTGTTGTTTCATATACAAAAAGTTATATGTCAATTATATAACATTATTAGGTCAAAAGATAAACATTAATGTCGTAGTGTGGAGCAGAATATAGTTGGTCTTAGTTAAAGTCTAAATATTGGCCTTTAGAAATCCAAAATACGATAAGGTCCGTACAAGTACTACAGTCATACCGTATATTATTAAAAATAAATCAGGCATCCATTGTCAGCCAAAAAGACGTTTCGGCATATGAAATAAGAAGGTTGATTATTAATGTTGGTTCATATTAGTAAAGTGTAAATTTGTAACACGGAAATTAAGGTTTCATTATTTGTGTTTTTATTTACAAATTACAATAAAAATGTCTTGACACTTTTATGAATTGTTAATGGTATTATGTATTCTAAAAATTATCGACATCTTTATAGTTTTTTCAGAAGGGTTTCAAAGAAATCATTGTAAAATGCGTCTAGTCAATGGTATATTTTCGAAGTAATAAAATCGTTTTGACAGAGATTCACGATTAGTGCAATTAAACAGAGAAATAATTGCTTAAGATGAAGTAGTAAGTATAGAAGAAATCGCAAACAAATGTTTACGAAGTTATTAACTTGATATATTAGTCTGATACGCTTTTCAACCATACCTGAAAACTGTCCAATTGCTTTTCAATAAAAACCTCTTTTGAGAGGTTTCGTATCAGATTCAAAGCAGAATCAAAAAGTTAACTTTATTAGAAAAGAGCGACATAATCAGTATTCATATATATGTATTATTTCATGTTTCCTTCTACATTAATGTGGAAAAATGTTATTATTTGATTCAAAGGAAATAGGTTAAATAACCATAGGCTCTGCACTCAGAGAAGCAAAACATTCTTTAATTGAATACAACGTTCACGCCAGGGATGTCCAAACCATCCAATGGGAAGGTAGCACTCAACCTAATAAGTCAACAGTTTTGACCTCATCAGTATGTTACCGTTCTTTAGTCCACACACCTTTATTTATCATTCAATCAGAATTGGAGGCCGGTCAAAACTTGATTGGAATTTAACGAAAAAGTGTGTATGTGGATTTAATGTTTAAATGGATTTTATGTGAATTTTGATTTCATGTTCACATCCACATACATAAGCTTTAATTAGTCCTTGGAAGAAAGTAAACATTTATATGCGACTGAGATTGATGAAGTTTTCACTTCCACCTTCATAACCTTCATTTTGATAGTCCTTTAAACATGTAAAATGTCCATATAAACGCTAACACTGATTAAAGTACAATAAATATCATTATCTTAACTTTAAAAGCGGTAAAACCCATGTATAGCGATATTCGCAGTAATATCCATGACCTGCGAATCCTTTCTTGGACCTCTTTGATTGTGTTAAGAACTAGAACCTTTGTAAGTTCGTCTTTGCAATGTTTCTTTTTCTTAAAAATGCACTACTTTTTGCAAATGGCACGTGCCCAAACTTTAGTTAGAGGTTAACTCTTTGATTATCGTATTAGCGTGGTAAAACCACACCCTAAATTGAGAACACAGAGCAGTATAACGACATGGAACGAACTTTGGTTGTATAATAGGCAAACGTACATACCTAGACGTAGGTGCAATTATTAATAGACACACTGATTGTTCGACCATACCATGCTGTGTACAAGTGCACACGAACTCAAGCTGTTTCGTTACCAGATTTCGTAACCAGACTATGGGTAATCTGATATCCTCACTCGTCTAGATTTAGACGATTTTCTAGAGCCAGACAGTAGAGTGTAGATTATTGTTCTGCATATTCACAAGTTATTGCTTTAAAATTGTACCAGAATAGTATCTATATACCTTGTGAACAGTCCCGCGTAATGTATCCCCCAGCTGTAAGCCTGCAACTGTCTCGATACTTCATAGTTTCTACTCTTTGTTTGTAATGTCGCGACTAATTTCTCATTGTAAACCTAAATACTGGTATCTATCAAAGTGGTAAATGGGTCGTACAACCCAATAATTGTCTATTATGTAACTTAAATGGAATGTTCACACGCAACTGTTACCATGTGAGTATTATTTTCAAGACCAACGACCGTTGAAAGTATAAATCCCTTATCTAGCCTTAATTACATTATGTACTCATTAATATTTTATGTATTAATTATGTTTAACGGTAAATAGGTCGATTTATCTAGGTAACGTAAGAGTTACGTGTATATAGGTTACATGAATGGATGCTTTGGGAAATATGAACCGAAAAATACCCGCCTACTTGATGGCTTTGTGTTTGGGTGTCGGTTACGACGTTATTTAATGCTTTCATAAGTATTCGTATAATATAGTTGTAGTTGCCGTGGAACTAATTATCCCCCAATGAACAGCAAGCAACTGACATCTTCTCTACAACTTGAAGACATTGTTGTAGTTAATGATATGTCACAAACTGCCAAACTAGCGTATCAAACCAGGAGCTGCCGACTGACATATTAGTTATTGACACTGCTAACAGTCACGTTAGTTGAACTATTTTTCAAACTCTGCAACGTACGGAAATAACATTATCATAGAGACAATGGCTGAAACAACGTATAACATCTTTATCCACAAAAACAACAATGTAAGTAATATAAACAACTTTCATTGTAACAACAACATCACGAGTATTGTTGTACAATGCCTGTTTAAGAATCGTAATCATTATTACAAAATAACTTTTAATCAAGGTAAGTGTTAGTATAAATGTATTTTATTGTTAAATAAAATGTTTTATGGACTAATGTGACCTTTTCTCGTATTGTTATAGGCAACTATAAAATTGGTACGTTATTTTTCGGTGGTTTTTGCATTCTTATTCAAGATAACGAGATAATGTACAAAAAGTGGTTTCAATGCAACAGTTTAACGATTTAATAATTTGCATACGTACGTTTATTAATACTGTGAGCAAGATATACGCCCTAGACATTATTAACTCCATGTTAAACATAACATTATTACAATCTAGTCTCAAGTACTTCAATCAAAAGGCAAGTGTAAAACATCTATATCAGCACACCGTGTAATATAAATACAAGTGTTTTACAATATTGTTTTCTATCCTTCGGCTAACACTCAAGAATGGTTGAAAAGCGTATCAGATAATAACTTTTGCTCGTGATTTTCTTCAAGACTGAATACTTTATCGTAAGCAATTAATTCTCTGTTTAAATGTCATATGCGTGAATCTCTGTCGAAACGATATTATTACAATGTTCATCATCTTCACCAAAATACAATGATTTTCTGAAAAAAAACCAACAACAAAAAAACAACGATTTCTCTGAAACTCTTCTGAAACAAACTATAAATGTGTCGATAATTATTAGTATACATAGTACCATTAACAATTCATAAAAGTGTCAGGACATTTTTATTGTAATTTGTAAACAAATCACAAAAAATGAAACCTTTCTTTCCCTGTTACAAATTTACACGTTACAATTATAAACCAACTTTATTATTAAACCTTCTTATTTCAAAAGTTGATACGTCTTTTTGGCTGACAATAGATGCCTGATTTATTTTCAATAATGTACGGTATGACTGTGGTATTTGTACGGGCCCTATCGTGTTCTGGATTTCTTAAGGACATTGTTTAGACTTTAAGTAAAACCAACTTTATTCTGCTCCAAACTACGCAGTGTAGGTTTATCTATTAATATAACAATGTTATATAGAGGAAATATGATACGAACCAACCAAGAAATTATGGTAAAAACGACCTTAAAATTACTAAACTGGTATGGTAAATATATTCATCGATCCATCTGATATTTCCCATACATCTTTGTGGTTTGTGTCTATCCGGAGTGTGTTTTCTTTGGAAGCGAATTGCGTTAAACTTATTATATTTTCTGTAATCTAAGTACATGTATATTTGGCGGCATTTCTCTGTACAAATCCTGGAGGAGCATGAGAGAGGTCTTTTACTGGCAATGTTCCTTCTGTATATTGTAAACGTTTGTGTAAATAATAATTAAAGACATAGAAAACTCTATCTGACTCAGTGATTCATGGCAACAAGTTTTCCTACGTATCCTTGTGCAATGTGTTAAATTATGGTCACCGTATACTTAAAAAATAGTTATGTTAAGAAATGATTCATGGTGTAGGAAGTTTGGTAGAATCATTATATTCGCGGTGTGGTAAGCTAATCAGCATTAAAGAGAGACAATCTATATGTAGTAACGATGCATTTATTTCGCTGTCTTCCTACGATCGCCAGGTGGCTTGATGGTGAATTCAGACTAATTGATATTCTGCAGATGTGAAAGTAAACTTGATTGAAAGCATTTATGCTAATTAATTAATTTGAATTGTATGAAAACATCACATATATATATATTAGATATGCTTTCCTGGAAACTTGTGCAATTGCTTTTCAATTAAAACATTTATTGGCAAAGTTTCATATCAGAATGATATCCTGCATTTTACTAGTGTGTGTAGAATCCAAGTCAAGAGTTTGTTAATATGTTAATATGTCCCTATCAGTATGTTATCGTTCTATAATTCAACAACTTCGATCAAAAATGTAAATGAATGTTATATGACTAAGATTTTTTACAGTTTAACTTCCACCTGCATAACCATCGATTTAATAGTCATTTAAAGCATGTTAAATGTTGATATACACTAGTTTGCAATTTTTGAAGTACAAACAAATGTCATATTAAATACTTTACTGCTTTCTCGTACACTTAATACATACCGGTTATGTTTAAACGGGTGTGAACATTTATTGGGGAGGTCAGCAATATATCGACCAATATACGCAGCTTACACTATAAAAGGATTGTCCACGGGCTTGTTACGCTGGAGACAAGCAATGGCCGTTGCAAAAAATAATCTATAAGCTTTTCCTATAATGCTTAACCAGTCGACCAATGCAAACAAGTCTTTCATTTATATTACCGAATAGATATAGCGTAAATTTGCGTGCTTCTCGAAACAATTAGCTTCCCTACGATCTTTAAGTCGGTGTCAACTTAATACAAGAGTCGAATTTGATTGTTTGTGTTAAAAACTCAACCCTTTGCAAGTTTGTCTATGCAATGTTTCTATTTCTTACAAATGCACTATTTTTTGTAAATGGCACGTGCCCAAACTTAAGTAAGAGGTTTACCCCTCGATTATCGTATTTGTATGGTAAAACCCCGTCCATAATTGAGAACACAGATAAGTAGACCGGTATGCAACGAACTTTGGTTGTATAATAGACAAACGTACAGACTTAGGTGTAGGTGCAACTATTAATACACAGACTGATTGTTCGACCGTACCATGCTATGTACAAGTGCACGCGACCTCAAGCTGTTTCGTTAACATAGTATGGGCAATCTGGTACACTCATTTAGTGGATTATGTCTCGACGACATTTAAGAGATTTTCTGGAACTGAAACTAAGACAATATATATTATAGTGTAGATAATGGCTCTGCATATGCAACAGTTATTGTTTTAAAATTTTGCCAGAATATCATCTATATAACTTGCCAACAGTTCCACGTAATGTATCCACCAGCTGCAAGCCTACAACTGTCTCGATACTTCATAAATTCAACTCTTTGTTTGTAATGTGGCGCTTTCAATGGCGAATGCGATACTATGACCAATTTTTATTGGAAACCTAAATACTGTTATCCATCAAAGTGGTAAATGGGTCGTACAACCCGATATCTAATCTATTATGTAACTTAAATGGAACGTTCACGCGCAGCTCTTACCATGAGAGTATTATTTTCAAGACCAATGACCATTGTAAGTATATTAAGATCCCTTATCTAGCCTTAATTACTTTATATACTGATTAATATTTAATGTATTAATTATGTTTAACGGTAAATAGGCCGAATTATCTAGGTTACGTAAGAACTACGTGTATACAGGTTACTTTATTCGATGCTTTGGGTAACATGAAACACAAAGAACCCGCCTACTTGATTGCTTCGTGTTTTGGTGTCGGTTTTGACGTTATTTAATGCTTTCATATGCATTCGTACAATATAGTTGTAGTTGCCGTGGAACTACATGTAATTATCACCAAAATTAACAGCAATCAACTGACTTCCTCTCTACATGTTGAAGACATTGTTGTAGTCAACGATTTGTCACAAACTGCCAAACTACCATATCAAACCATGAGATGCCGACTGACAGATTAGTTATTGGCACTGCCAACAGTCACGTTAGTTGAACTAGTTTTTATTTTTCAAACTCTGCAACGTACGGACATAACATTATCATAGAGACAATGGCTTTAACAACGTATAACATCTTTATCCACAAAAACAACAATGTAAGTAATAAAAACAACTTACATTGTAACAAAAACATCACGAGTATTGTTGTACAATACCTGTATAAGAATCGTTATCATTATTACAAAATAACTTTTAATCAAAGTAAGTGTTAGTATAAATGAATGTATTGTTAAATAAAATGTTTTATGGACGAATGGTTCCTTTTCTCGTATTGTTATATGCAACTATAAAATTGGCACGGTATTTTTTGGCGGTTTTTAGGTCTTAGATAAGAAAAAAACATGTGATTTTTTTAGATACTCTGTATTTGTTACTTTCTCATCTATTTATGAATTGTTTATACTAGATATGTTTTACAATGTGTTAGTATCAATTTTATATTGTGTTATTATGTTATGGCTTTAATAAAAGCCCTTTAACGACATTAATTGTTTAGTTATTTATTTTGTCTTACAAGCTGCAAAAACTCATTTTCTTAGAAAGACCACTTGATGGCCATAAACGTATATCCTGCAACAACAATGTCATGGGTATTAGCGAGTCGGTATCCATTCACTATCATATAAAGTTATTTGAACCACAAACCCGCTATGTCAGGTAATTTGTGGTAGAAAAAACGCAGATTTCTAATAATAATAAACATTGATCTTATGTGTTGCACAACCATAGTCAGACAGAATTATAACTTCAAATAAATATGTGTATGATTTTTAAATCCAAATAACGAACGACATTTCATTGGTATAATGAATACAGTCAGTTCACAGAACAAAGACAAACCTATATGATTCACGGACACAAAAAAAGTTAATTATTGATATTCGGCTTAATATAGAGTAAATAATGGACTTGGAAATTATGTTCCTAATTCTGACATTTATGTTTTATTGAGAGACACTTTATGTACAGTTTTCAAGAATGAGCATTTGTGTTAAGGGTGAATAGTAGACATTCAGTTTAACCACAACTAACTGACAGCCTCACTATAAACCAGTTTTCATTTAATGTTTTTTTTATTAAAATACGTACGTTTGTCAATATGTAATACAACGTTGTGATATAACAATTTGTTATTAAACGGACTTTGCAACATTATGTTATTAGTTTCTTTTTGTAAATACATGTAAGCTGTATCTTTTATGAGCACAATAGTATAAAGCCATCGATTGTCACCCAATGAGAACCAATGTCCATGTATATAATATACACAAATGTACAACTATTAAAAACGACTCTAAACCCGATAAAATATGTGAAAATTATCCTATCCTATAGTTCTATTCAGCGTACGAAATCAAAAAATACATATCGGTTCATAAAATAACCTTTCATCAGAAAAGTTTCATTTTCATCCAACTTGAACTTGAGAATATGCGCAGCTGGATGCACAGCAGGTTTCTGTTTGGGAGCTTAATGTTTTTTCACAAGCATTGCCAAAAATATTTGAAACACTGTAACATGTCGGTAAAATCTAAGCTGAGTGATTAGTACCCGTGCATTATGTACATATAACATAGATACGAATGCTTTTAGTAACGCTACCACACTTGTAAGTATAAATTCATATAGCATTTTGATTTTTTTCCGTTTTCTATGATTTTGATTTAATGACATTGCCTATAATGGAAAATGAATATTAGTGTGGTCACCGGCTTTGGTGGCACATTAAGAAATACACATTCAACAAAGCACAAAAACAATGGAAAAGATTTTTATAATTCCCGACGTCACAGTATAATTAGAACATGTTGACAATGCCAAACAATAAAAAGAACATGACACAACCAGTTGAGCAAGTTCATTATGCCAAAACAAATTTAAATGTTAATTTAACATGTTTTATTATCCAAAATGAGCAAGACTAACAATATAATTTATAATTCAGCTGGACAATACTTGTTTAATATGTTGATAATAAAAAAAAGTGCAAGACGAACAGGGTGCGTTTGACATGCCAGAGGAGCAAGGCTAAAATGGTATGTTTTGTTTGAGATGTCAGAAGAATAAGGCATTTGAAACGCTGATGTAACAGAATTAGAAGTACATTAAAAATTTCTGTTTGAAGGCAACGACCTGTTTGAATGATGGGTATAATGAGGTTAATGTACCAGAAACAAAAAACTCATCGTTCAAAATATTAAGCTAAGCTATACGCATGTTTCAAGAAATTGAGCCCGATTTTATGAAACTAACAACCTATCCAAACAACTTAGAGCAACACATGGCACTGCAATTAATGAATTAAGCTTCACTAGATACATCAAACAAACGAAAAACTATTGTCTGATTTTATAACGAAATATCCATTTAACTAGGTCAAGTGTATTGGCAATTGTAAGACAATAAGTTAATTACGTTTTTCACTCGCCATACCTTGATCTTATTGAGTGAAATGTCTAGGTTAATCGTAAAGTTTTTTAATGTTAATTCGTTTCAACTAGCAAGTTTACGTTTAACTTGCATTTGAATTATATTGTATTTATACTCATTCAAGTTAAAGCTTTATTGTTTCTCTATGCATTATTACAACGTTAATAATACAATTAAAGAACTAATTGATAATTCCTGCCAATTGCCCAAAAGGTTTGGAAATTAAAAACAATTAAAATCAACAGGGCATTTAATTGTGCATTATAATCTAGGCTGAAAACTGGATGTTTTGTTTCATTCTCACAGTTGTGTGAGATAAAATGTCTGCATTTATTCTATGTCATATTTCCACCGAGAGCAATGGAGTTCACATAACAAAGGGTATATCTGCCGTATAGCAAAATCAGAGAAGATAATGTCACATGTTCTATACCGGTACATTAACCACAAAACACACACTGAGACGAGACTATTATTGTTACATTACCTGAAACTCATGAAAATTAAGTATGTGTCACATTATCTGTTCCAGATATAGATTCCAAACGACTGTTTTATGTCATCTCTCTAGTGTCGCAGTCATTACAAACTATGGAATGTCAAAACATGATTGATCGTTGAAGTGTGAATAACAGTAAGAAACCCTTGTACATAATGCCATACAAAAGTCATCATTGATATTAAGCAAGATTTCAAAAGACTATCATTTTTGCTCAGTTATATTCTATTTTGACCTAAATATGTATCTTGAAACCAAAGCTACATGTGTTACACTGACTGATTTTAGTACATGTACGTATTTCCATACAATATAGTTATCAATCTCTAATGTGAAAACCTTTTGAAATGGGCTGGGTCATTATACTACCTTGTATGTACCGTCCAGTTAGGATAAAAATTCAGTGATGCAGTGGAACAATCCATTAGTACGGTGTAAAAAAAACTATAAAAGCTTATACCAACAGTTTAATACCAAACTAAACTCTACCTATTTAAGCAATGGCTTTAATCTTTCGGGTATACATTAACGATGACGTCACTGTCAGATTACCCTATCTGGACTATAGTCCAAATCAATCATCTTTGATCACCAAACTTGTGTCAGCATATTACCGGAATGATGATGCACCGTACATCTGGCTGAGGCACGTGTTGTTACGCTCATTAACGACAGTATGGAACATCTTGTAGATGCCAATCTTGATACGTTTAAAGAATTCGAAGAATGTTTTTAAAATAAATTCATTTTTGGCAGGAAGACCCTATAGACTCGTTTATAAAACATATTGTTACAAATTGATGTGTAATAATTGTTTTATCGTTCAGCTGGCTATAGTTCATATCCTATAAACGTCACAATATGTATGTATAACATAAAGTGCTAAAAATAGTTCCACTTATTGACTAAAACAATTTTAATCGGATACCTTAACAGTTGCAATGGTCCGTGATATGGATGTAAATTGTATTGAACGTAGCACACCTTATTTATAAGCACACGGAAACAATACTTATAATATACAGTATTATAATACATTGTATGATCACATAATAATATAAAGATTAGGCGATAAAGTCGGAAGTCATACCGTGGAATAGGCAAATTCATCTATTTTTAGCTCGCAGTCTTAAACATGAACGTTTATCGCCTGCACTGAAAGACTCGCTAACGCTCCCTACTAAAAAACGAAGTGGGTACCCCATAGTGTTTGTATCCCGGTGAACATATTTGGTGAAGAAATATCGTGACAGCTTGGTATGTCTGGTGTCCTATTAATGATATGTGCATATAGGCAGAAGCTGAACCCAAAAAATCCTTTATCAAACGTCTACTGCTAAAGGTGTAGTCACGGCTGAATAATCTGCTTCGATATAGATGTATGATGTGGTCGAGAATAACATGGTCACCTCATAAGTCGTACAAACATGATTGAACTTAAAACTTACATGACAGAGATTTACATAACTCGTATAACGTATGCGACGAAATGGTATGTGAAAGCCACCAAAACTCATCACCTATATTGTCCTGTAATTAGAGCCAACTAACAGCAGTCTATGCTATTTTTATCATATAATTCATGTTATTTATTATGTTTGTTGTCATTCGAGTGATAGGTATGAGGATGTATTTCCTCGAATAGCAATTTACCATGATGTATTGACAGTCTTAATAATATTGAATCAGGTGCGTAGACTAGCCATTGTAACCCACAGACAGTATCAATGTAATAAACGGCAATATTACATGTATTGTTTATATATTTATTAGTAGTGGAAAAACATGATGTTAACAGCTGTGTACACCAAGTGAAGTCAAGTACAAACAGTTCACATGAGTATTTTTTTAAATTATTATCATTGTTATTGTTGCGGTGATGGTGGTGGTGATGGTCTTGGATTTTTAATTTGTTAATTATTCTCATTATTTCTCTTTGCATAATTGGATAAAATATATGTTAACGTCTCACGTGACTGTGTCGTCAAGTTTGGGTGTGTCCTCAAATATGCGCATAGACAGTTGTCTATAATATGCCTATATCGGATTATTTATAGAACAATACACGGCTGATTAGTGCCTTTGAGTGATAATCGCCCAGGTAGGCTGATAATTGACCGATGACTTCAGCCCGAGTGCAACTATCACAGACCTACCGGGGCGATTATTACTCAAAGGCACGTTCTAGCCATTTATTATAGTGTATAAAATTTATTTTGCAGCCTTTACTTTAAAACAAAAACATTTAAGAAGACATAACATGTTCAGTTTTTAGTAGATCATTTACTGTGTACAGTAGAGAGTTCTTGTTGTCAAACTTGGATCAATGCGCGTAATGTACATAAACATGTTTTTAGACCTAGAGGCTAGATCTATTACTAAAGTGTCCGTATTTTGTATTTATTATTGAACGGAAACATATGTGGGTATTCAGTTTCTTAATTAGATAATTTGCTGCAAATTAGACTGACTTCTTCATCTTAAGTAAATATTTCGCAGCTAAAATGTCATATGCGCAAAAAACGCCATATTATTACTTCATTTTCTTCAAAAATATATTATTGACTAGAAGCTTTTTATAATGATTTAATGCAAAATAACCTTCTGAATGAACTTTCTAAGTATTGAAAATCCTTCGAATATATAATAATATTAACAACCCATGTATGTGTCAAAACAAACCGGATAAATGTTGTATTGTGATTTGTAAGCAAAGCGAAAATAAGGAAACCTCACGTTCTATGTTGCATATTCTTATAAAAATACATATTCACGAATGTTAACTTTGTCAATTTTAGAATAAATTTAAAATTTCAACCTTGATAGTTCCTGTTGGCTGTCAATGGACAGTATGACTGTGATAATTGTACGGGCTGTAGCAGCCCATGAATTTCTTATGGACAATGTATAGCCTAAGACCAACTATATGCTGCTCCACAATATGACCTTTATATTCATATTTTCATCAAAAAATGTTATGTAATTGAATAATTATACGAAACAAACAATAAGTTATGGAAAACAAGACCTTAAAGTTACAAAACTGGTATGATCATAATATGCATCGATCTATATAAACTGAAAAAAAAACAGCTAACCGAACGCTTTTTAAACTTGAATACTTAAGTATTCTGTAAGTGTATAAACATAAAATTTTGCACATTTATTTCCCCTTATTTACCCCATGAAAATACATGCCTCAATCACTCACCCATGACGTTAAATCTTCAAATCGCATTGTTTCACGTTGTAATCGATTGCTCTCATTTGCTCGTGTTCCGTGTGCATGTTGTTTAGCATGGGTATTTGATAGTCGGAAAAACAAAATAAATTGTCAAAAACAAGGCGCAGTTGTCAAATGTATGCCACAGAAGAGCGTCCATTACGCTCATTGGAGGGTATCAATCAGACAGATTAGTTTTACGAAGATCAAACTTATCACATTAGTTTCTTCTATTTTGCTAGTGTGTGCATACCAATATAGATAAAAAAAACCTTAAACAGTGTATTTGGAATCACAGGAGCAAAGTAAATTGTAAATTAAAGTGGGATAACTCTTGCATAATTTTACTTCATTTTAAATTCATTCACAACATTTTTCCATAAAATTGTATTGTCATGCATTAGTGAAACACGTTGACTTTATAAATTAAATCCTTATGGCTTTTTTGCATGTGTTTGAAAAAAAACGTGTTCTTTCCATTCAGTATAATGGCACTTTTGAAGTGCGTTCATTAGGTGTTCGACAAACTGTTAATGCAGCTATATGCCCTATTTGTAATAAAGTTCGTTTAAAGTGTATATTCAGATAACGGAAACATAATTATATCGAGTTTGACTGATTATTTTTTTGATTTGACTATTAGTGTTTAATGTGGATGGAATAAACCTAAAATAATTTATTATTTAACGCTTATTCAAGAATTTCAAGTTTTAAGACTGACACAGTTATTTCATGGTTCCGTAAACTTCCGTTTTGCATTTTTTGACAAGAAAACTACTCTAATCGAATCTCAAGATCGTAAATAACAAGTATACAAATTTTCGTGCAAAAATATTGATTAAAAAAGAATTATACGGTAAAAACCACTGCATATTTATAAAATATGTTAATTGTACATTTGTGAATTTCATTCTGATGGGTGATGTCAGTAAATACATATTTTGACGATGACGCAAATTCAATATTTTGACGAAATTTTACAACCAGCCTTCTAATGTATGTACGAGGGTCATTCAATAAATTCGTGGACTGGACTCGCCATTTTAATACACATTGATACAGAGAATAACTAATTATATCACACTAAACTACAGCCTTTCTGACACAAATGCAGAAAATATTGCATGAAACGATGCATTTTTAAAGAAACTATGGCTAAAACAAAACTATCACTTTACCACAACCACCACACAACGCAAATATATTCCGACGTCAGCGACGTTATTGACGTTTTGCTATTTCTCAAATGGTAAACCCGAAATTGAATTATGTCATTCATATCGAATTAAACATAAATATTTAAGTGATCTATAATTAAATAGATCGCCCACATCAGTTTATGTATTCAAAGTAAAAGAATTTAGCTAGACTTAATGGTTGTATGCTAAATTGAAAAGCCTCGATCATTTTGACTGGCGTTTCCTCAAACGTCCCTACGTTAACAAATTTCGTTCGATCCCTGTATAATTTTAATACCATGCTGCTCTTCAGAAATTTGATTTTACCACTAAAACACAGTGACACTGAATACTGTATGTTCCCCGCTTTCTCTCATTAGCAGCGTATGTGTTTGTGTTTTGTATTTCCAAGACCTGTGCACATTTTAATAGTTGCATGAATTTCCGCGATAAATTCATCGGCATTTTGACGTAAATGAAAACGTGACAGGCATAGATCAAATACTTCTCAATTCAAACTCAAACGTCTAAACAACTTTATATTTTCACCAAATATTATGATTATATCCTGCAATAATCTGGCAAACATATAGGAATGTAACTTAATTTATTCAGAATTTATGACTAGTCTAACTAGTGAAAAGGGTATGATACGTCGGTCGGGGGTGGTAGCGCGTTACTATGGTAATACAACGGCTGATGACATGATATTGTGTGGCACAATCAAAGATAAATTTATATCTACGGTAGGTGATAGATAAATGTTTATAATGATATAAGAAATTATTATTTAAACATAATTATAATAAAATGAGAACGGTTGTCTACGAATATATTGAATGACCCTCGTATTATACATCATACCAAGTTCCAGAAAATTCCTATGGATAGTTCTTTAAATATTTACAAACAGCGTAAGCCTGATGGTAAATTATGACTAATTGATATTCTGCAGATGTGAAAGTACAAAAGTAAGAAAGCTTGCATTTTTGTCTAACCATGTACAAAATTTCTTTGCGATAGCAGGACATAAAGAATTCATAAAAATACCCCGAAGCTGTATACTTTCTATTTGGACACCCTGTATTAGTAATTTCATTTCCACTTAGACATGCATAACTCTCAATTTAATAACTACCCTAACGTATGTAAAATGTTGATATACGGTTATCGTGATTTTAAGTACAACAAATATCATTATCGTAACTGCAATTCGTTTTTGTTTACAATGTACTTTCAACGGGTGTTGTGATCATACATTGGGGGTCAGCGATATATCGATAAGTAGAAGCACTGTATATAATAAAATAATCCACGGGTTTGATACGAAGAACACAAGCAATGTCCCACAAATTATCAATAACACAATCCTTCAATTATTTACCAGTCAGCCAATTAAAACATGTCTTGCAAAATATTGCCCAATAATAACAGCGTGCATATATCTAGGTCAACACTCGTGCTTCTCAAAACAATTAGCTTAGCTTACAATCTTTAAGCCGGTGTTTCTACATACAGTAGACATGTTTAAGTCAAAGTTGAATTGTGTTGTGAACTCTACCATTTGTTAGTGTTTTCGTAATGTTTCAATTTCTTAAAAATGCACTACTTTTTGCAACTGACGCGTGTCCAAAGTTTAGTTAGAGATTAATTCCTCGATTATCGTATTGGCGTGGTTAAATCCCATCCTAAATTGATAAAACAGATCAGTATACCGTCATGGTACGAACGTTTGTTGAATAATAGGCAAACGTACATACCTAGACGTAGGTGCAATTATTGATATACACACTAATTGTTCGAGCATACCATGCTGTGACCTGAATCTGTTTCGTAACCAGATTCCGTAACCACTCATTCAGTGGATTATGACTCGCCTACATTTATACGATTTTCTGGAACTAAGACTCAGACAGGACAGTATAGTGTAGATAATTGCTCTGCATATTCAAAATTGTCAAATTATGCCAGAATATTATTTATATACCTTGTCAATTGTCCAACGTTATGTATCCGAAATATGCGAGACTGCAACTTTCTTTATTATTCATACTTTTAAGTCTTGTTTGTGAATGTATGTGTACGCCCGTTTTAGATATCAAACGTATTTTGTGCATTCAATTGCAATGAAAAAACACACACAATTACGTGTAATTAATTCGTTGCTACGGTACCAGGACTCTTTTACACAATTTACAAAGCCTCTTAGTGATTTAATTAACGATTTTGAAAGAATGCAAAACCTATATGTGCCGCATATATTCGTAGCAGTTAAAGTATAACGCATCTTAGTTGTTCTTGGTGATTACATTAGATAAACGAACTAGATATCTTTGCATAACATCGTATGTATCCAATCAAGCTTCTTGTTTGTAAGTTAAATGTGGCTCGAAAATTGACTTTAATTTGACATTGTATAAGCATAATATAGGACCAGTATCACGTCACGACATGACAGAAATATTTGTTCATGCTGACTGTTTCCTATGTATAGTGGGCCCAGGATAATGTGAAAGGCTGTAAAAATTGGAATGAGCTATCAAGGTGGATTAAGCACGATTTATCAGTGTTATTTTAGTATGAAATTGACCGTATGTGTTTATCTTAGCAACCAATTTTACAACAGTTGGCTAAACCAGTCAATGTTTCTAAACATCACATTATCTTGAGCGCACTACACGCGTATAAATACATTGACACAATGTCAACACCGATTGTATCGTTGTATAAGTAGCTTCAACTTCAGTATAAATGTTTATAAACAATGCCATGGAAATTTATTCACAATATATTTACATAACGTATACAATTCTGAGGAACTAAGATCTATATATTTATATTGCACTCGTATCACTCATCACGAACCTAAACAAATTAGTAAAACGATGCTTTAAGCCTAAATAACTCCTCACAATTAAACTAGTTACGTAATACTCTTAGTTCTAGGTGCAATTTTATCAAAACATAAACTGATGTTATAAACGTTCTCTCACATATTCTATTAAAACTATTCAATTGGGATTTCACATCCATTTACAATAATTTGTCGATCTTCAAACTATATAAACATAAATGTTTTTGTTGCTATAAGAATCCGCTTTTTATATGATATATATCGGTAGTACATTTTGATATTCTACATCACGTTTGCAACTAACATAGTTTAACGTTTATTAACAATGGTTGTATATAATAGGGGATATTTATTTAAGGAAACCAGCCGATTGGGCTTACTCATATGCTATAAATAGCACACAGCACAGCAAGAAATTGTCCATTAGACAAAATATCATAGTGTACCATGCTATAAATAAAACCAAAAATGTCGCGCTTTCTGTGGCGAACGAGTTACTAATATCTTTATCGTATTGAAAATATAAATAGTGCCATCTATCAAAGTGGAAAATGAATCGTAAAACGCAACAACTATCCACTAAGTATTCGTAACTTAAATGGAACTTTCACACGCACACCTAGCTAAATGTTGGTTGTATTTCCAAGACTGACGACAACTTTATGTATATTAAGATCCTTATCTAGCCTTAATTATATTATGTCCTATTTAATATTGTATGTATCTTTTTGTCTAACGGTCAATTTGTAGAATTAACTAGGTTACGTAAGCATTACGTGTATATAAGTTACTTTAATCGATGCTTTGAGAAACATGAAAAGAAAAATAACCGCCTACTCGATGGCTTAGAGTTTAAGTGTCGTTTACTTAGTTATTTAATTGGTTCATTTATATTCGTATATGATAGACATAGTTGCCGTGGTACTATTTATAACCCAATGAACAGCAAGTAACAGACATCTTCTCTACCAGTTGAAGACATTGCTGTTATCAATGATATGTCATAATCTGCCAAACTAGCGTATCAAACCAGGAACTGCCGGCTACCAACAGTGCACGCATAAATTACGTTAGTTGAACTGGTTTGCAAACCTTGAAAAACTACCATGCATGATATAACAAAATCTTGGTGTTTTCCATCATTTTATTGTAACAGTTAAACATACAAATATAGAGATATATATATTAATCATATCACTGGTGACAACATTACAACACGTGTTTCCATAGCAACGTACGTAACACTATCATAAAACCTATTTTTTAAACAACGTATAACTCTTCCGTTCACAAAACAACAATGTAAGAAATAAAAAACATCAAATATAACAACAACATATCGAATACTGTTGTTCATTGTCAATGTACGAATCATAATTATAGAAAGCAAAAGAACTTTTAAATTATAATTAAGGTAAGTTTAATTGCATAAACGTAATGATATCCTGCAAAAGCAATGGCATTGGTATTATATATGTTTATTAAAAACATACGTTTGTAACAATGCCAATAGCTTTGTTTAAAACAGAACGACAACATAACTTCAAAAATTGTAATACAAAGTAACTTCAACTACATATGTTGGTAAAATTGATAAAAACATTTTTTCTATTGTTGGTGGTTGTTTTATGTAACCATCATTTGACAACATCAATAGACTCTCAACAGCCAAATTATCCATCGGAGTGATTAAATGAACCAAAATATAGTATTCAGCATTTGAAATTTACATCATTAGCTTGACACAATATATTAAACCATCAACATTATGTACACATCAACTGTTTTCAACTAATTTTTACTTTCATTTCAGTAAACAGTTAACAAATTTGGCACTCGGTGATAAAAATACAATCAGCGACTTTTGGTTTTCTTTCATGTTGTGCAAAATACAAACAAGAATCAACATATCCATGTTATAGCACTAAATAATGATAAAACTTACATGACTATTCATACAAATATATTATCAATATCAACTTTCTGCTAAGCGCAAGTAATAAAATGCATGCCACATCATTTGTTATTGGTTCAATATTCTTCCTATCTTCAAGCATTTCTAGAACCATCAAATAAATAACTAATATTTTAACATAACATACATGTATTTGAATAAATAGACATTTCGAATCATCACACTTTACATGATATAACGTATCAAATGCAAACAAAATATCTTTCGCCGACATCTAACATTTATAGACTAATATGTGTCACAGTATTGACTAGAATCGTGGTTATTTCACGGAACCCAGAAAACACGCTTTGTTGCAATTTGGTTCCTGCAAAACACAAAATCCAAGGTTGGCAATATCCATTGCTGTTATATTGCAAACGATACGTACAATACATTTGAGACACATAAATCAATGCAGTGGGTCACAGCGCCTTTAGTACAGGTCAATCATTTTTAGTTCATAAAGTAACATTTACAAATAGCACCAACAACATATAACAATAATGCTTTCGTATCAATCATTAGTAATTCATTGTTGGGCACATATTGTTATTAATGGTACCGCGACCGTGGCCGATTGGTTAGGGCGTCCGCCTGGGAAGCGGGAGGTCGAAGGTTCGAATCTCGGCGGAAGCCGGGTTGGAACTGATGAGACCGGTCGGTCAGTCACCAGCTAGTTAAATTAATAGTTACCGTAGGCCAATCTTTCCCAGGCGCCCGGCATTACGTAAGTGTCTCATAAGTCAGAATTGACTGGCCCTTTCAATAGGGGTGACACTATAATAAACACACTTTACCTATTATTGTTTATCAAATCAGAAAATGAATGGAATAATGTCATAACCTCATTTAATGTAACTTACAAAATCCCGAGTGTAAGAAACTTACAACCGACAAAAATGGGTATAAAAATGTAATATTAATAAGTACACTGTTAAAAAACAGAAAACTCCCCTTGCATACCTGCACCTGTATTGATGCACAATCCTGCAAAGTTAAATAGTATAGCTAATTACATGTGTATGTGCGACACTGACGCTATTGTAGCATGTCTGCCGATTTCGCCAATCTAAGAACCATTTCCATGTCTGGTCAATAAAATAAAAAAGCTAATACATAATTTTATGTTGTCTGGATGCGGGCATATTGCATTTTAATCACCGGTGGTTAAAAGTTCACGATTAAATACGATAAAAAATACTTCACGAGTTTTGATAATTCCAATATAACCTATACAACAGTCCAACTACAATGAGCACAACCATTACAGAACTGTCTATTTTCAATACAAAACAAAGTCTTCAGATATAATGCGATATATTTTTAGTTGAAATGTATTGTAAATAGGTCAATGATTTACCAGATTATTGTGACAAATATATGCAAGCATAACATGCATCATTCACTTACATGTGATTTTCCATCATGTTTTTTACCAAATAATACAAATAACGTTTATATGTTAAGCGGGAAAAATAAGTGGCAAACAAAATTTCCATAAGTAGATACAAACAATGCTCCCTAACAATTATATTATATCAAGGTACACAGACAAACTACGAAAATTGCAGAATTAGCAATATAAAGTCCTTCACCTCGCTGTACTATACTGTTCACATTGTTGGACAAATATAAATAATCGAGACACGTACCGATTGCACTATCGGTTCTGAGCTCAGCTAGTTATCTATTGTTTTACGTGAAGCATTGTTTAAGTTATTCTGGCGTTAGCAAATTGTTAATGTGCAATTTCGTACTAGACTACCTTCTCGCACATAACCTCCCGCTGGCGACATTTGGCAGACACAATAAATTCTTATTAGTTTGATAATTGTCTCATAAAGTCTTAGTTTGTTAAACATTCTTGAAATTTGGTTGCCCATGGCAACGCATCCCGATTAATAGAGGAAAACATATTTTGATGAAAATTTAAACCATGTATATCGTAAACAAAGTGAAGCTCCCTTACCTGAGCTCGGTCGATTATTATTCGTGATTAAAACAATATCAATATCGAACCAAATAGGGCGAATAATATACCACATGCTCACTAAATCAAATGGAAGCATAATTTCAAATAAATAAAATATCCATCTCTCATCGAACAGTTACCATAACACTCGTATACATTTTTACTGGTTTATCTGTTACTATAAATAGCACTACTTGCTATAATAACTGATAACCTTCCAATAAAAAACATATCTGCAAAACTTTTTTTTACAATGCAAAATAATGCTTATCGTTATGTACGTGGTTCATCGTATTCATCTTGCATGTGCTTGTTTTTGTCGTATACTTGTATTGCGTTCTTTATAGGAATGCATTTACTGTCTCTGTGCCATGTTATGTTTTATGTAAGCATCGTTATGAATGCGCCAAATGTGTTCCTACAGTCTATAAATAAAGTAAAGACATACTCCTAGTTCCTAAGTGTTGCGCTGTTATATTTTAAAAAATGTTAGCCAATGTCCCTTAAATCTCAATTTAAGTGGATAGTCATAACTAATAGTCACTAATTATAATAATAACATATTATATGTAGATTTGTACGATATGGTTTGCATAATATGAATTGAGTAATAAACAACACCTTCTCGAAAAGCTTTGGAATTGATTTTTGTTTTAGGTATGTCAACCAGGATTTGTGTTTCAATGACTGACTCCACACGGGTTCAATAACGATACGGAAGCCCAAATATTTGATATAGAGATCTGCATTTACGGTACCTTTTCAAACTGACATTACATAATTATCTAAGATAACAGGTTACATGTGCTAACATGTATTTTGCATTTTTTTTTCGTTGGAGAATTTCTCTGCTACATTAATATCTGCTTCTCGAGAGTCTGTTTCCTTTCACTATCATATAAAGTTAATTGAACCACAAACCCGCTATGTCAGGTAATTTGTGGTAGAAAAAAAAGTAGATTTCAGCTTACTAAACATGGATCTCATAGTCAGTAACAGTTAAAACTTAAAATAAGTACACTTAAACGAATTTCTAATTGGCCACTCAATGAAATATAATATTATGCGATACATTCAATCAACATTTCTAAAATTGGGGTTATCTTCCTTCCATGTGCTTGTCTATCAATTTCAAGAAATAAATGACGCAAGCATGTATAATATCATCCATGCGGAACAGTTGGTGCAAAATGCCTTACGTGCACGTGGTTCACGTGCCCGACATGTTTGATTTTTGAAATTAGTCAAAATGTATTCTTTGTCGATTGGCTTAATGAAAAGCATTGATATTGGCGAGAATAAGTTATATGGGGCGCACTGAAGCTGTTAGACTGACGAGTATCAGCACCAAAAATCCAGACTTTTACGTCAAAACGTCATTTGAAAAAAGCAATATTTATAATAACGTGAGGTTGAGCTCGAATTACTGCGAAAAACGTATTTTCTATCAATAAAATTGGACATTATTGGTGTTTTGATTATTTATATTCTTCTAAAAGCATTTTTTTAAACTAATTTGTAAAAACACGTGGCCAATCAAAAAATTGTTCAATGTATGCATGTATCTGACGTCATGAGCGCATTCCACGTGACTAATTCTCGCAAAGTATAGTGTTTTAAAAGAAAAATCAATCAACAAGGAACAAATTCATACCAAATACGATACTATTTCAAGCTGTGCACGAAGCCAATGTGCAAAAAAGCAATTTCGCACCAACCGTTACGCATGGATGATTTTGTACATGAATACGCCATTTCATTCCGGAAATTGATAGACTAGTGCGTTGAATGATCAAATAGCACAGCCTTAGATTTATTGATATAATATAACAGATGATATAATACTTTTTAGGGTGGCCAATTAGAAATTCGTTTAATTGTATGTGTATAATACATTAAATCAGCGTGTCGAACGATATTTCATCGGTTTAATGAATACAGTCACATCACAGAACAAAGACAAACCTTTTGGATTCACGAACATAAAATAGTTTGTTCTTGATATCTAGGCTGAAAACAGATTAATAGTGACCTTGAAAAAAAGGGAATTGCTAATGATATTTATGTCATACAGTTTTCAAGAATGGGCATTTTTGTTAGGAAGATATAAGTACATGTGTTGAAAACCAACCAGCTTAAATCGTCACTTTTAACGAGTTTTTTATTTTAAGTTTTTGAAATTAAAACAACTTTGATTTGATCTCCACTTTGGATTACATATTGACGTACGAGAGCGTCGTACATGTATATTACTGAATTTCTTCAATATTGTCTATAGAAGCAGTAAGTGAATAAGCACACGTGTATAAAGCAATCGTTTGTAACTATTGAAACACGACTCTAAACTCGATACAATATGTGAAATCCTATCGTAGTGGAATCTAGAAATACATATCGTTGTACAGTATGACCTTTAATCAGAAATGTATCATTTTCATCTAAATTGAACTTGAGAATATGCGCAGCAGGATGCGCAGCAGTTGTCTGTATTTGAGCTTAATGATTTAACACAAGCATTGCCAAGAATATTTGAAACACTGTAAAATGTCGGTAACATTTCAGCTTCGTGATTTGAACCCGTTCTTTACGTACACAAAAATATAGATATGTATGACTTTTGTAACGCTGTTACACTTAGTATGAATTCATATAGCTAATCAACCATCAAAATATTCAAGTGATATCTTTATCAAATATTATATTCTCTATCAAACACAAAATGCAGAATGTTTGCCTGCATTCGTCGGCACTAAACCTCTTCATTTTTAGGTTTCTTTGATTTGGATTGAATGTATTTGAAAAATGGATAATAGTCTGGTGACCGGCTTTAATAGCAAGTGGAAAATACCAAGTGCCACAAAACACAAGAACAATATAATAGGTTTCATATTTACCAACTTGACAGTACTATTACAACATGTCCACCAAACAATAAAAAGAGCATGCCAAAACCAATAGAGAAATTCACAATGCCAAACAGGACAAGACAAATGTAAATGTTAATTTGACATGTTTACAGTCCAAAAAGAGCACGACTAACAATATCATTTATAATTCAGTTGGACAACAGTACGTAGACAATGACAGATGAGCAAGGCTTCAATATTATGAAAGAAATGTCAGAAAGTAAGGCATTTGAAACGCTGATGTAACAGAGCTAGAAAAACATTAAAGATTTCCGCTAGAAGGCAACGACCTGATTGAATGATGGGTATAATGAAGTTAATGTACCAGAAACAACAAAGCCATTGTTCATAAAATATACCTAATCTATACGCATGTATGAAGAAATACTTCATGTTTATTAATAAAACTAACTACCACTCAAAGTTTCTCAAGAGCAACACCTGACACAGCAATTTATGAATTTAGCTTCACTATATACATCAAACAAACCAAACTATCGTCTATGTTTTATTATGAAATATCCATTAAGTAGGTCAAATATATTGGCAATGGTAAGATAATATTTTAACAACGTTTATCTATTGCCAGAACTTGATCTTATTAAGTGGAATATTTAGGTTAATTGTAATAGTTTCAAATGTTACTTCCTTACAACGATAAAGTGTACTTTTAACTTTCATTTGCAATATTAATATTTATTCCAGCCTGACGTTCATTTGTTTTTCTAAGTATACTTAGTCCGTATACACACAATTAAAACACTAATTTCTAATTTCTGCCAAGTGCCCAAAAGGAATGGTAATTATTAATTGGTAATTATGAACAATTTAAATTAACTTTGCGTATTAATGTGCAGTATAATTTAGGATTTTAACAGATTGTTTTGTTTAATTCTCAAAATATGTGTCGAGTTTAATGTCTGCATTTATTCTATGCCTTATTTCCACAAAAGCAACAGTGTTCACTTACAAAGGGCATATCAACCATGGAGTTAAAACAGAGAAGATAATGCCATATGTTCTTATTCGGTACCACACACGGAGACGAGACGATTATTGTTAAATTACCTGAAACTTATGAAAATAAAGTATGTAGCGCATTATCAATTCGAGACATAGATTCCAAACGACTGTTTTATGCCATCGTGATAGTGCCACGGTCATTCTAAACTATGGAATTTTAAATCTTTATTGATTGAAGTATTTTGCAAACACGTTGTACAAATGATTGTTATAATAAGTGAACAACTTGCTAATAGCGCACCACAAACGTCATCATTTTGGGGAGAGTATTTCGCTTTTTGTTACCGAGTATTTTTCAAAAAAATAAATTTCTAGCAAAGGTAGTGATAAGAAAATTGTCTAAACATGTGTACGTATTGTAATAATTCAAACTTTAAACTAATTATTTTTTCATTTTGGTTTAAGCCTTGACCACAATATTTCAATAATATTGAAATTACCAAGCCGTCATACGTGACAATGGGTGACGGACCATATTGCAATATTTTATCAACGTTTATTTAAATATGTAAGTTTTAAAAAATAATATGATATAGGACTTTGCTATATTCTCTTTAATCACACATAGTGCGTTTTGAAACCAAATATAGTTATGTTATCAGAATATGTAGCCATTGGTACACGGTTTGGGAAAAGTGCACAGTGTCACAATTTAGCTTATTACATCTTGATTTCTAATTACATAAGTCACATCACTAGTCAATTTAAAGCTGAGTTCAGTGTATACACGTAATATCATACAACATAGTTATTCATCTCTAATGACAAAACATTTGAAATGAATGGAGTCCAAATCGATCATCGTATACCATGCATTTGATATAGCAGAATACCGAAATGATCATCAACACCACACGTTTGGCTGCGATACGTGCTGTTACGCTCATTAACGACACGAGGAAACATCTTGTAGATGCCAATCATGATAAGCTTAAACAATTAGAAGAATGTTTTTAAAATATATAAATTTTGGCAAGAAGAGGTTATAGACTCGTATACAAAACCTATTGTTCCAAATTGATTTGTATAAATTGTTTTTTATTGACCATCTGGTTATAAACGTCGCATTCTGTAATCATAACAGCAATAGTTGTATGCTTTAAATTATTTCACATAATGACTAGAATAATGTTCATATGAGTCTCCAATATTTGCAATATATTGACCACGTTCCGTATGATGACGGTCATTTTTAACCTAGCACAGTACGTGTTATATAAAAATAAGATCACATAAGAATGAAACGACGTTGGTATTCATAGTGCGTGATATAAGGACTAAATATCGTGACTGCACGACATGTCTAGTGTCCGCCTAATGGTACTGAAACATTATATACGAATGGTGTATCTGAAAGGCACTGTCGGCTCATAAAACGTACAAACAAAACAAACTTACCACTTACATGATAGAGATAAACATAGCTCATACTCGTTCGAGACAACAGTGTCAGTGAAAGCCCGCAAAACACATCACCTACATTGTCGTGTAATGAGAACCAATTAACAACAGGCTATGCTATTTATAGCATATAATTCATGTTATTTATTATGATTATTGTCATGAGTCTGGAAGGTGTGTGGATTTATTTCCTAGAATAACAATTTAGAATGATGTATTGGCCGACTTTATTATCATTTATCAAGTGCGTAGACTAGCTATGGTAACACACAGTCATTTACAATAAAATAAAGTGCAATATTATTGATAGTGGGTAAATATGATATTAGTAGCTGAGTACACCGATTAAAGTTAAGTACAAACGGTTTACATGCAATGCTTTCATTGTAGCTGTACCACAGTTGTAAGGTTCAATGGAAAGACAAAGTTAACCAGTTGGGTTGCCTTTTTATTATGCCCCCGTATCGATAGATCGGGAGGCATATAGTAATTCACCTGTCCGTCCGTCCGTCCGTCCGTCCGTCCTTCCGTCCGTTCGCCCGTCCGGCCAGGTTAACCCAAATTGACCGTTTCTTCTAGCATTAAATGGCTTGCTACAAAGTTTTCAAACTTGCATGGATGTTGTATATGACCACTCTCCACGCGCCTGTATCACCTGACTCCATTTTGACCTTCACCTTGACCTAATTTTGGACTTAGACTTATTGAAAGGTAAAATTCTTGGTTAACCCAAATTGACCGTTTCTTCTAGCATTAAAATGGCTTGCTACAAAGCTTTCATACTTGCATGGATGTTGTATATGACCACTCTCCACACGCCTGTATCACCTGACTCCATTTTGACATTCACCTTGACCTAATTTTGGACTTAGACTTATCTCCACTTTAGTATTTTTACAATAAAATTTTGTCTTGAGCGTATCTTCAAAACGTATTGACTTGAAACTTGAAATATAAATAGATGGCAACTTGGAGAAGTGCATTGACAAAGAACCATAACTCTGTCTGTCTTAAATTTTGAATTATCTCCCCTTTAGTGTTTTTTTTATAGTCAAATTTTGCTCTGAGTATATCTTCAAAACTATTTAACATATTGACTTGAAACTTGGAATATAAATAGATGGCAACTTGGAGAAGTGCAATGACCAAAAACCATAACTCTGTCAGTCTTAAATTTTGAATAATCTCCCCTTTAGTGTTTTTTTATAGTCAAATTTTGCTCTGAGTATATCTTCAAAACTATTTAACATATTGACTTGAAACTTGGAATATAAATAGATGGCAACTTGGAGAAGTGCAATGACCAAGAACCATAACTATGTCTGTCTTAAATTTTGAATTATCTCCCCTTTAGTATTTTCAGAATCAAATTTTGACAGGAGTGTATCTTCAAAAGTGTTTGAGATATTGACTTGAAACTTGGTATATGAATAGATGGCAACTTGGAGAAGTGCAGTGACAAAGAACCATAACATCTGTATCACCAGATCACACATGAAGTCGATCAAGGCACTGCTTTCAAATGTGGCATTACTCGTTTACCATCATAAGCCCCTTATAGTTCAAAGCCATGTAACACTATCAAACATTTTAACTGAATAATGGCCCCTGATTGTCTTAGCTTTTTATGGACTTGGCTTCCACGGGGGCATAAGCGTTTATTAAACGCAGTCTTGTTATTCTTGCTTTGAGTATTGTTTGTCCTTATCATCATTTTTGTTGATGTCGTGGTGGTGGTACTGGTGATGGGTTTGTGCTGTGTTATTTTCATTATTTCTATTTGCATAATTGGATACCAATTTTTGTTAAAGTCTCGTGTTTGTGGGTCTTCTTCTTTCAATGTATCATCATAATATATAATACATATGTTCATGTGCTTTTGCCCATGAGTTTGTCCCTTTATGGTTATAAAACCATAATCTAGGATTGAATTATCGACCATAGTATGTCTGCTATTTCCCGCTGGCGTTCATGAGTACATGCATACTTTCGGTGGTATTGTCTTGATGTGGCGATGAAAGATTAACAAACCAACATTATCCGAAATGACACCGACAACGTCACACACAAAGTACAAAGGCAACCAAATCCATCCAAACAATTCAACCGAGAAGAGAATATTAAAAACGAATGGGTACAATGTATTATACTAACATAACAATGGGGTTATATTACTTTTTTTGGCATCAGTATTGCATTCTTATTCAAGATAACGAGATAATGTACAAAAAGTGGTTTCAATGCAACAGTTTAACGATTTTATAATTTGCATACGTACGTTTATTAATACTGTGAGCAAGATATACGCCCTAGACATTATTAACTCCGTGTTACACATAACGTTATTACAATCTAGTCTCAAGTACTTCAATCAAAAGGCAAGTGTAAAACATCTATATCAGCACACCGTGTAATATACATACAAGTGTTTTACTATATTGTTTTCTATCCTGCGGCTAACTCACAAGAATGGTTGAAAAGCGTATCAGAATAATATATCAAGTTAATAACTTTTGCTCGTGATTTTCTTCAAGACTGAATACTTCATCGTAAGCAATTAATTCTCTGTTTAAATGTCATATGCGTGAATCTCTGTCGAAACGATATTATTATAATGTACATCATCTTCACCAAAATACAATGATTTCTCTGAAAAAAAAACTAACAACAAAAAACAATGATTTCTCTGAAACTCTTCTGAAACAAACTATAAATGTGTCGATAATTATTAGTATACATAATAACATTAACAATTCATAAAAGTGTCAGGCCATTTTTATTGTAATTTGTAAACAAAAACACAAAAAATGAAACCTTTCTTTCCCTGTTACAAATTTACACGTTACCATTATAAACCAACATTATTAATAAACCTTATTTCATAAGTCGATACGTGTTTTTGGCTGACAATAGATGCCTGATTTATTTTCAATAATGTATGGTATGACTGTGGTATTTGTACGGGCCCTATCGTGTTTTGGATTTCTTAAGGACATTGTTTAGACTTTAAGTAAAACCAACTTTATTCTGCTCCAAACTACGCAGTGTAAGTTTATCTTTTAATATAACAATGCTATATAGAGGAAAAATGATACGAACAAACCAAGAAATTATGGAAAACACGATCTTAAAATTACTTAACTGGTTTGGTAATCATATCCATCGATCCATCTGATATTTCCCATACATCTTTGTGGTTTGTGTCTATCCGGAGTGTGTTTTCTTTGGAAGCGAATTGCGTTAAACTAATTATATTTTCAGTAATCTAAGTACATGTATATTTGGCGGCATTTCTCTGTACATATCCTGGAGGAGCATGAGAGAGGTCTTGTACTGGCATTGTTCCTTCTATATATTATAAACGTTTGTGTGAATAATAATTAAAGACATGGAAAACTCTATCTGACTCAGTGATTCATGGCAACAGGTTTTCCTAGGTACATGTATCCTTGTGCAATGTGTTAAATTATGGTCACCGTATACTTATAAAATAGTTATGTTGAGAAATGATTCATGGTGTAGGAAGTGTGGTAGAATCATTATATTCGCGGTGTGGTAAGCTAATCAGCATTAAAGAGAGCAATCTATATGTAGTAACGATGCATTTATTTCGCTGTCTTCCTACGAGCGTCAGGTGGCTTGATGGTGAATTCAGACTAATTGATATTCTGCAGATGTGAAAGTAGACTTGATTGAAAGCATTTATGCTAATTAATTAATTTGAATTTTATGAAAACATCACATATATATGGAAACTTGTGCAATTGCTTTTCAATTAAAACATTTATTGCCAAAGTTTCATATCAGAAAGATATCCTACGTTTTAATAGTGTGTGTAGAATCCAAGTCAAGATTTTGTTAATATGTTAATATGTCCCTATCAGTATGTTATCGTTCTATAATTCAACAACTTCGATCAAAAATGTAAATGAATGTTATATGACTAGGATTTTTTACAGTTTAACTTCCACCTGCATAACCATCGATTTAATAGTCATTTAAAGCATGTTAAATGTTGATATACACTAGTTTGCAATTTTAGAAGTACAAGAAAAATGTCATATTAAATACTTTACTGCTTTCTCTTACACATAATACATACCGGTTATGTTTAAACGGATGTGAACATATATTGGGGAGGTCAGCAATATATCGACCAGTATACGCAGCTTACACTATAAAAGGATAGACCACGGGCTTGTTACGCTGGAGACAAGCATTGGCCGTTGCCAAAAATAATCAATAAGCCTTTCCTATAATGCTTAACCAGTCGACCAATGCAAACAACTCTTTCATTTATATTACCGAATAGAAATAGCGTAAATTTGCGTGCTTCTCGAAACAATTAGCTTCCCTACGATCTTTAAGTCGGTGTCAACTTAATACAAGAGTCATATTTGATTGTTTGTGTTAAAAATTAAACCCTTTGCAAGTTTGTCTATGCAATGTTTCTATTTCTTACAAATGCACTATATTTTTGTAAATGGCACGTGCCCAAACTTAAGTAAGAGGCTAAACCCTCGATTATCGTATTTGTATGGTAAAACCCCGCCCATAATTGAGAACACAGATAAGTAGACCGGTATGCAACGAACTTTGGTTGTATAATAGGCAAACGTACAGACTCAGGCACACGACCTCGGGTTGTTTCGTAACCAGATTATGGGCTATCTGGTACACTCATTTAGTGGATTATGTCTCGACGACATTTAAGAGATTTTCTGGAACTGAAACTCAGACAATATATATTATAGTGTAGATAATGGCTCTGCATATTCAACAGTTATTGTTTTAAAATTGTACCAGAATATTATCTTTATACCTTGCCAACAATTCCACGTAATGTATCCATCAGCGGCAAACCTGCCACTCTCTCGATACTTCATAATTTCAACTCTTTGTTTGTTATGTGGCGCTTCCAATGGCGAATGCGATACTATGACCAATTTTTATTGGAAACCTGAATACTGTTATCTATCGTAGTGGTAAATGGGTCGTACAAACCAATAATTATCTATTATGTAACTTAATTGTAACGTTCACACGCAGCTCTTACCATGCGAGTAAACCATAAGACCAACGACCATTGGAAGTATATTAAGATCCCTTATCTAGCCTTAATTACATTATGTACTGATTAATATTTAATGTATCAAATATGTTTAACGGTAAATAGGTAGATTTATCTAGGGTAGATACAAATTACGTGTATATAGGTCACATGAATCGATGCTTTGGGAAACATTAACCGAAAAATACCAGCCTACTTGATGGCTTTGTGTTTGAGTGTCGGTTTCGACGTTATTTAATGCTTTCATATGTATTCGTACAACATAGTTGTAGTAGCCGTGGAACTAATTATCACCAAATGAACAGTAATCAACTGACATCTTCTCTACAAGTTGAAGGCTTGTTGTTGTCAATGATATGTCACAAACTGCCAGACTAGCGTGTCAAACCAGGACCTGCCGACAGACAGATAAGTTATTGACACTGTCAACAGTGCACATATGAATTACGTCACGTTAGTTGAACTAGTTTTTATTTTTCAAACCTTGCAAAACTACTCTGCATGATATACGATCAACCAAAATCACAGTGTTTTCCATAATTTTATTGTAAGAGTTAAACACACAAGAATTCTTATACACTTGTTAAATGTTATAAGTACACCAACATGTAATGCGTATATCTTTTTTATTATGCATGATATCATGTTCATCTTTTGCATGTCTTCATGCGAGTAGTATAGCAGCAATATCCGATAATTCGATGATTATTATTCGCACGCTGCGAGCAGTGAACCGTGAATTTTCAAATTATGCAAAATGCACGTGCAAAACAAATGGTTTTCACATGAACTCTTAAAATGTTGCATAGACATTGTCCATCAATACCCACATCAGGAAAACACAAAACCGGAAGAATTACGATAACAGACCGTACAAGAGAGGTTTGTGAAACATACACGTCTCATGACAGTATTTAGCCTAGTGTTGCTAAGGTCGCCATGACCTTGACGTTTGACCTATTGACCTCAATATTAGCAGGAGCCTTCATCAGATGATAAGCAATCTCTCTGTAAAGTTTTACGATCTTAGGTCCTATATTTCTTATGGTGCGGACCAGTGGGTGTTGTGTGTTCAAAGGTCATGGTGAGTTAGATCCAAATGACCTTGAAATTGAGTCTGGCCATCTTTAGAGGATGAATAATCTCCGCCTTAAATTTAGGAATCCTAGGTCCAATCGTTTTGGAGTTATTATTGAAAAACCATTCGGCATGTCGACCGACCGACTTTTTGCACTGTAACGATATGTACTGTGTTGGTGTACTTATTACATTTAATGAGTATAAATATATTAATCTTATCACTAGTGACAACATTACAACACGTGTTTCCATATCAACGTACGGACATAACATTATCATAGAGCCAATGACTTAAACAACGTTTAACATCTTTATCCACAAAAACAAAACGTAAGTGGTAAAAACAACTTAAATTGTACCAACGGCATCACGTGTATTGTTGTACATTGCTTGTATAAGAATCGTAATCATTATTACAAAATAACTTTTAATCAAGGTATGTGTTAGTATAAACGTAAGTATATCCTGCAATAACAATGTCATGGGTATAAGCTATGTGTGTTATCCCAATGCAACGACTTAGAAACAAAATGTACTTTTGTAAAAATGCTAACATATAACTGGCAAACAAAGTAGATGTACGAGGGGTGTTTCAGAAATAATAGGACTTTTCTCATAACTTCTTACTCAACACTTACATTTTAATGAATTTTGTCTCGTATGCTGAGCAATTCTTGCTTCATATACTGGAAGCAACGGGTTGTCGTTGTTATTGGTGATACTCGTACAAAGCGTTGTCATAGAAACAATGTTACGCCAAGGCGGGTTGCAGCGCTATTTCACATTACCATCCTTATTAAAATTGTGAATTTCTCAGTAACCTCTTCATAAATAATAGCGCCTTACTATGTGGTATTACATGGATACCCCTGACGTGTACATGCAAACTTATGAAGCAATCCGTCTTAATATATAATCATAAGTGAGTATATAATTATAAGTACCAATGTCCGTCATGAATGGAACCGCACAATTGTTAAATAGTGGTAAACATTTGGTAAACCAACAATGCAAAACATTGAAATGATCAAATAAGCAGAAGGTAGTGCCGTCAATAAGCTATTTGTGTTACGTTTACTCAAATTGTTTACAGATAGCAGAGATATGATCTAACAAGTGAACACAGTACAGGTCACGGGAAAGGTAGATTGACGTTAATAGAAACCGTTCGTACATTGAGATATGCATCAAAGTCAAAGCCATTTCTTACATCACTGTTGCTATATTTTGTATTCCGGGATACTGAGGCATTTTTAACAATAGGAACAGCGACATCAGATATGTTTTGAATGTCAGGATGACTATATATAAGCACTTAGAAGTGTGTATTGCTATTAAAATAAATGTATATAAAAGGCGACGTCATCATAACGTGACAGCGCGACCCGCCTCCGTGGTACTTAGTATATTCAATGTATAACATATTTTTTTATTTTTCAACCAATTGTTTTGATATTTTGCATAATAATCAGTGAAAGATGGAAAATTAATTATAACAAACTAGTTTTCTAAATTTCTGATGTACCGCACTGCTATGAATAAAGTCCTATTAATGGTGGAACACCCCACGTAAAAAATATTCCCTAACAATTTTAGGATATCAAGGTAGACAGACAAACTACGAAAATATGAGGATTTCTTTAGCAATATAAAATCCTTCACCTCGTTGTACTAAACTGTTCACGTTGTTGGACAAACATAAATACTGAGTGACACGTGTACTGTACCGTACTGAACTCTGCTAGTTATTTATTGTTTAAGTAAAGCATTATTTAACGTTATTCTGACGTTAGCAAATTGTTTATGTGCAGTTTCGTACTAGACGATCTTCTACCCATTACCTCCCGACGGCGACATTGGAAGACACTAGGGCTGTAACGGTAAACCGCGGTATATGAAAGACCGCGGACTTGAGTCTCACAATGTTCACAGCACAAGACTTCTTAATTTCGGTGCGGTATGGTATAAGCTTTTTTATCAGCAAAACAATATTCAGACAATGTAAACATCAGATAGGCTACTGATTATTTATAATTTCCATGTGTCACTCATATAAGTTACATTATGATATACTTCATATTGTCTGAATTCATTCAGAGTAGTTGATAGGCACATAATAATTGCTTTTTTAAGAAGCAAAAAAGGAATTGTCGCTTAAAATTGAAGTATTTAAGCTATCGTTAGAAAATAAAGCATCACACCGAATTATAACGAACCGTTAGAAAAAAGACGGTATATTATCATATCGTGATGTGAGCGTACCGTTACACCCCTAATTGTATGTAGTTGTTTTTGTCGTATATTTGTATAGCGTTCCTTATTGGAATGCATTTACTGTCGTTTTGCCATGTTATGTCGTATGTAATCATCGTCATGATTGTGCCAAATCCGTCCATCTTGTCTATAAATAAAGTAAATATATACTCATATTTGCGAAGTTGTACATTTCACCACTGTTGTATCTTCATACAAATGAAGTTATTCAATGTCTCAAATTTGGGACAGAATCGTAACTCAGTTTTGCCTCGACCCTTTACCAATGCATATTATATATATAGGTTATAGATCATATATTATATGTTTAAACAAATTAGTGCAACGATAGCGACCGCATTACTAATTTGTTTATAATTCTAATATGTGATGTAAAACCGGCTTATAGTTTACCCGCCCACTTTTAACGACCCTTTGCATGCTACCAATAGCATGCCCATTTATGGAATAATGAGAGTGAAATTGTGCAGAATTGCTTGTATGATTGCTGATAGAATAACAGTAAAATTAGGAGGATAGGCGGGTCGACTTTTCCATAATTGGAATCAGCAAAATTGTCTTAATCAATAGATTTACTAAATAGTTATTATGCCCAATGCAAAAATAAATGAATAAGTGGTCCCAGTATTTGCTTTGATTGGACAAAGAAATAAGGTAAACTATAAGTAAATGTGTATGATATAACTTGAATTGAATATAAATTGGGTTATACAACAAAACCTTTGGTATTGATTTTTGTTTTTGATGAGTCTTCAAGGAACGTGTAATACAATGACTGACTCCACACAAGTACAACTACGATGTGGAAGCCCATATACGACGTATTCGACGTTTCTGTACTTACGGTACCTTTTAACAGGTTACTACACAATTAACTAAAATAACTTACATGTGCTTACATGCGCATTGCATTTTTTCTGCTACAAAAAATCTGCATCTCAAGAGTCTGTTTCCTTTCACTTTCATATAAAATTAATTGAACCACAAACCCGCTATGTCAGGTAATTTGTGGTAGAAAAACACGCAGATTTCAGCTTAATAACAATTGATCGTATGTGTTGCACAACCATAGTCAGAAAGAAATATAACTTCAAATATATCTGTGTATAATTTTAAATCCATATAACGAACGATATTTCATTGGTTCAATGAATACAGTCACATCACAGAACAAAGACAAATCTCTATGATTCACGAACATAAAATAGTTTGTTATTGATATTCAGCTGAATACTGGGTAAATAATGGACTTGGACATTATGTTCCTAATTCTGAAATTTATGTTTTATTGAGAGACACTTTATGTACAGTTTTTAAGAATGAGCATTTGTGTTAAGGATAAATAGTAGACATGCAGATTAACCACAACTAACAGACAGCCTCACTATAAACCAGTTTTCATTTAATGTTTTTTTTTAAATTAAAATACGTACGTTTGTCAATATGTAATACAACGTTGTGATATAACTATTTGTTATAAAACGGACTTTGCAACATTATTTAATTAGTTTCTTTTTGTAAATACATTTAAGCTGTATCTTTAATGAGCACAAGTGTATAAAGCCATCGCTTGTCACCCGAATGCGAACCAATGTCCATGTATATAATATACACAAATGTACAACTACTGAAACCGACTCTAAACCCGATAAAATATGTGAAAACTTATCCTATCGTACTAGTCAGCGTACGAAATTAAAAAATACATTTCGGTTAACAGAATACCCTTTCATCAGAAAAGTTCCATTTTCATCCAAATTGAACTTGAGAATATGCGCAGCAGGATGCACAGCAGGTTTCTGTTTGGGAGCTTAATGTTTTTTCACAAGCATTGCCAAGAATATTTGAAACATTGTACAATGTCGGTAAAATCTAAGCTGAGTGATTAGGACCCGTGCATTACATACATAAAACATAGATACGTATGCTTTTTGTAACGCTACCACACTTGTAAGTATAAATTCATATAGCATATTGATTTTTTTTCAGTTTTCTATGATTTGGATTTAACGACATTGCCTATAATGGAAAAATGAATATTAGTCTGGTCACCGGCTTTTGTGGCACAAAGGGAAATACACATTTCACAAAACGCAAGAACAATGGAAGAGATTTTTATAACTATCGACGTCACAGTATAATTAGAACATGTTCACAATGCCAAAAAATAAAAGCAACATGACACAACAAGTTGAGCAAGTTCATTATGCCAAAACAAATTTAAATGTTAATTTAACATGTTTTAATTTAAAAAATGAACAAGACTAACAACATAACTTAAAAATCAGCTAGACAATACTTGCTTAATATTGTGTTAATGTAACTTATGCAAGACGAACAGAGTGCGTTTGACATGCCAGAGGAGCATGGCTAAAATAGTATGTTTTGTCAGAAGAATAAGGCATTTGAAACGCTGATGTAACAGAATTAGAAGTACATTAAAGATTTCCGATTGAAGGAAACGACCTGCTTGAATGATGGGTATAATGTGGTTAATGTACCAGATACAACAAACTCATCGTTCAAAATATATAACTTACCTATACGCATGTTTGAAGAAATTGAGCCCGATTTTATGAAACTAACTACCACTCAAAACCACTTAGAGCAACATCTGACACTGCAATTAATGAATTAAGCTTTACTAAATACATCAAACCAACGAAAAACTAGTGTCTGTTTTTATTACGAAATACCCATTTAACTAGGTCAAGTGTATTGGCAATAGTAAGACAATATGTTAATTACTTTTATCACTCGCCAGACCTTGATCTTATTGAGTGAAATATCTAGGTTAATTGTAAAGTTTTTTAAAATGTTAATGCCTTACAACTAGCAAGTTTACGTTTTACTTGCATTTGAATTACATTGTTTTAATACTCATTTAAATTAAAGCTTTATTGTTTCTCTATGCATAATTACAACGTAACTAATACAATTAAAGCACTAATTGCTAATTCATGCCAATCGTCCAAAAGGTTTGGAAATTAAAAACAATTAAAATAAACAGGGCATATCGATGGCTTAGAATTAGAAGGTCGTTACTACCAAATCGATATTTTGAGAAAACAAGAAAAACTGTCTGACATTTAGTCTTTACTTATGGCAAAACAAACTTTTACAGCTTCATTTTGGTCAACATGACAAGTTCACATTTTTATGAAAATGTGCTCATAAGAAGCGCCTTGTCATGCTTATTCTAAATATGTATGAATCTTAAAAGTTCGTAAGTGGCACTTACGACCTTCTAATTCTAAGCCATCCACATGTTTTTGTGCAATATAATCTAGGCTTAAAACTGTAATGTATGCATGTGTTCCATGTCATATTTCCACAGAGAGCAATGAAGTTTAATTAACAAAGGGCATATCTAACGTATAGCAAACTCAGCGAAGTTAATGCCACATGTTATATACCGGTACATAACCCTAAAAACACACACGGTGATGAGACGATTATTGTTACATTACCTGAAACTTATGTGAAAAAGTATGTGTCACAGTATCAGTTCCAGATATAGATTCCAAACAACTGTTTTATGTCATCTCTGTAGTGTCGCAATCATTACAAACTATGGAATGTCAAAACTTGATTGATCGTTGAAGTGTGAATAACATTAAGAAACCCTTGCACATAATGACATACAAAAGTCATCGTTGATATTAATCAAGATTTCAAAAGAATATCATTTTTGCTCAGTTATATTCTGTTTTAACCTACATATGTGTTTTGAAACCAATGCTACATGTGTTTCCAGTATTAGAGAAATTAATACATGATTTTTGACACTTAAATTACATGACTTGTCAAATTACACCGACTAATTTTAGTGTAAACACGTATTTCCATACAATATAGTTATTCATCTCTAATGTGAAAATCTTTTGAAATGGGCTGGGTAAATATACTACCTCGTATGTAGTCCAAATCGATCATTGCTTACCTGAAATTTGTTTCAGTATAATAACGGAATGATGATGCACCGTACATCTGGCTGCGGCACGTGTTGTTACGCTCATTAACGACAGTATGGAACATCTTGTAGATGCCAATCATGATAAGTTTAAAGAATTCGAAGAATGTTTTTAAAATTAATTTATTTTGGCAGAAAGACACTATAGACTTGTATATAAAACCTATTATTACAAATTGATGTGTAAGAATTGTTTTATTCTTCATCTGGTTATAGTTCAAATCGTATAAACGTCACAATCTGCATGTATAACATAAAGTGCTAAAACTAGTTTTACTTAATGACTAGAACAATTTTAATAGGATATCCTGACAGTTGCAATATGGTTTGTGATATCGATTTTAATTTTATTGAACATAGCACATCCTATATATAAGCACACGAACACATATACTTGCAGTACAATAATGTGATCACATAAGTTTAAAACGACGTGGGTACCCATAGTGTTTGTATCCCGGTGTTAACTATGAACATGTACGAGAAGAAATAACGTGACAGCTTGATATGCCTTGTGTCCTATTATTGATATTTGCATATAGGTAGAAGCTGACCTCTACGCTGTGACCCAATAATTTCCTTTATCAAAGGTCTACTGCTAAAAGGTGCAATCACGGATGAATTATCTTTCGATATAGATGTATGATGTGTTCGAGAATGACACGGTCACCTTATAAGTTGTACAGTTGTGATTGACATAACTCTCATAAACGCATGTAACGAAATTGTATGTGAAAGCCAACAGAACACACCACCTATATTGTCCTGTAATTAGAGCCAACTAACAGCAGTCTATGCTATTTTTATCATATAATTCATGTTATTTATTATCTTTATTGTCATTCGAGTGATAAGTATGAGGATGTTTTTCCTCAAATAGCAATTTACCATGATGTAATGACAGTCTTAATAATAATATATCAGGTGCGTAGACTAGCCATGGTAACCCACAGCCAGAGTCAATGTAATAAATGACAATATTACATGTATTGCTTCTATATTTATTGGTAGTGGGTAAACATGATGTTATCAGCTGTGTACACCGATTCAAGTCAAGTACAAACAGTTCACATGAGTATTTTTCAAATTATTATCATTGTTATTATTGTGGTGGTGGTGGTGATTGTAGTGGATTTTTCTTTTGTTAATCATTTCCAGTATTTATCATTGTATATTTGGATAAAATATATGTTAACGTCTCACGTGAGTGAGTCGACATGTTTGGGCGTATCCTCAAATATGCACATAGATAGGTGTCTATAATATGCCTGTATCAGATTATTTATAGAACAATACAATGCTGATTAGAGCCTTTGAGTGATAATCGCTCCGGTAGGCTGATAATCGACCGATGGCCTCAGCCCGAGGGCAATTATCACAGACCTACCGGGGCGAGTATTACTCAAAGGCACGGTCTAGCCATTTATTGTACTGTTTAAAATTTATCTTGCAACCTTTACTTTAAAACAAAACATTTAAGAAGACATAACATGTTCAGTATTTAGTAGATCATTTACTGTGCACAGTAGTGAGTTCTTGTTGTCAAACTTGGATCAATTCGCGTAATGCACATAACCATGTTGTAGACCTAGAGGCTAGATCTATTACAAAAGTGTCCGTATTTTGCATTTATTATTGAACGGAAACAAATTTGGGTATTCGGTTTCTTAATTAGATAATTTGCTACAGACTGATGCACAGTTTTGTGCCAAATTCTGAAAAAATCAGGAAGAAAATAACAATCCTGATCTCGTGTAGGAAACGTATTGCTTTGATAAAAAAATAAAGGTAAATAGGTGATTATACGTATGTCATCGAAGAATGATACGTAATATACTTTAAATGTGCTACTCTGCTTCTTCAAAGCCATCAATCGTGTTTGCAAGTGATTCTGGTAGACCTACGCTTAGCGGCAGACGCAAATTGCGTAACGTTGCGCGCGACTGCTTCCAAGGCAAATAGCAAAACGTGATAATTGCCCTGTACAAAGTACAAAGCCAATCAACTCCACCAAAACAAAACAACCAAAAGGCATTGGGATGCGATTATTTAAGCAAAAGGAGGGAGACCAAACTAACATAACACATAGTTTTTTTTTCTATTTTGGCATCAGTATTTCATTCTTTTCAAGATTATGAGACAATTGACATTAAATTGTTTTAATTCCACATTTTAACGATTTAATTATGTGTATAAGTATGTTGATTAAAGCTGAGAGCAAAATATACCCCCAATATACTGTAGATATACGCTCAATTCCGTGTAACACATAACGTTATTCCATTCTAGTCTCAAGCACTTCAAATCAAAAGGCAAGTGAAAAAGATCTATATCAGCAAATAGTGTAATATAAATACAAGTGTTTTAATAGATTGTTGTGTGTAGTGTGGTTAACACTCAAGACTGGAAGCAAAGTGTGTCAAACTAATATATCAAGTTAATAACTTCTTTAGCGTTTGCTCGCTTGTTTCTTGTAGACTGACTACTTCATCTTAAGTAAATATTTCGCTGTTAAAATGTCATATGCGCAAATCACAACATATTATAACTTCATCTTTTAAAAATATATTATTGACTAGACGCTTTTTATATAGATTTAATGCAAAAAAAATCTGAAATAACTGTCAAAGTATTGAAAATTCTCGAATATATAACAATATTAACAATGCATGTATGCGTCAAAACGAACATGTGACCGAATAAATGTTGTACTGTGATTTGTTAACAAAAAACGGAAATGAGGAAACCGCACATTCCATGTTCAATAGTTTTATAAAAATACATATTCCAGAATGTAAACTTGGTCAATTTTAGAATAAATTTAATATTTCAACCTTGATACTTCCTGTTGGCTGTCAATGGACGGTTTGACTGTGATACTTTTTCGGGCTCTAGCAGCGCATGGATTTCTTAAGGACAATGTATAGCCTAAGACTAACTATATGCTGCTCCACAATATGAACTTAATATAATTTCTTCAAATAATGTTATGTAATTGAAAAAATAATTGAAAACAAGTTATGGAAAACAAGGCCTTAAAGTTATGAAATTGGTATGATCATAATATGCATCGATCTATATAATTATGCTCTGATACTTACTATACATATTTGTGGTAGGAGCCAATCTTGATTGTATTTTCTTCGGAAGCGAATTGTGTTTCAGTAATTTAATCTTCAGTGTTCTAAGTACAGGTATTCTTCGCGGCACCTCGCTTGATAACTCCTAAGGGAGCGTGCTAGAGGTCTTGTTCTTTATATACGATGGGTGATCCAATATAACATGGACATTTGCTATTGCTTCGAACAGCATCATTATTTCTTCCAAATACTTACATGATTTATTATCGGGACATTTATTGCCTATGATAATTTGAACAAATTTCACATTGACACAATATATCATGCACACCGCGTGTTGTTGTGACCATAATAACGCGTATGCGACGCACAAAATTTATGCGACTTTTGTCAATAACATAATTTATGGATTTATATAAAATGAAATTTAAGTAAGAAATTCGCTAAACTTTACCACCTTACGATGGAATGTGCAGGTAACGACTTGTCAAAATTTGATGTCATTTGAACAGTGCGTTTTGAATATACACATTTTTCTTTGCGCGGTACCACCTGTGTATCTGACGTTAAAATGACGGCGTCAAACCGACATGAAAAACGTTTAATGCGAAAGATCTACCCTGTTCTCAGAAAATATGCAGACAATGGCGTTTAAAATAGAAAAACACGGCGCGACAACAGTGACGTAATCCGCTATACGTTTGCGCTGTCCGATTAAATGCCTATTTGATATCAAATGTTATCTTACATATTGCTGTTACAGTAATAATTTACATCATTGCATGACATTTCAGATAAAATTGAGCAGGTTCAAAACTGCTACAGTAACGAGCATCGATACACGACGTTAACGACGTCATGAAACCAACGCTGACGTGCGCCGGGTAGCAGTTAGTGACGACGTTCTATTGCATTTAACTTTTCATTGAATAATTATTTTTCCGTGATATTTTTACGGAATATGCCGGACATATTCCGATGAATGTTGATATAAGTTTGAAAATGATTAGTTAAAACATACGAAAATTGTAGCAAAAGTCCACGTTATTTTGGATCATCCCTCGTATATTGTAAACTTGTGTGTTAATGACTCAATGATTCATTGAACCACGTTTTCATAGGTTTCCTGTGCAAAGATGCGCCTTATCTTTTAACACGTTAGGCTATGATCACCGTATACTTAAAAGTAAGCTATGAAAATAAATGGTCCTCGGCAAGGAAGTGTTGTAAACTCATTATATGCGCTGTGTGGTAAGTATTAAAGAGAAAAAATCTATTTATAGTAACGATGCATTTATTTCGCTGTCATTCGACAAGCGTCAGGTTGCTTGACGGTGAATTAGGACTAAATGATATTCTGCAGATGTGAAAGTACACTTGATTGAAAACACTTATGTTAATTAATTACTTAACATCATAGGATATGTTTTCCTGGAAAACTGTATAATTTAAAAAAAAAACAAGGAGAAGTTTCTTATCAGATTCATATCGCATCAAAAATGTATACTTATTAGAAAAAATGAGTTCGTCATCCTTGACACAATCATGCCTCCATACAAAAGACATTATTACAATAAACTGTCAGGATTTCATTGTACTACTTAAGGCTCAATAACCAGGTGTTCTACACTAGGAGAAGAAAAATATAATTTATTGAAAACAACATACACACACGGGGTGCTCAAAACTTTAAATGAAGACTGTACAATGTAAGTATGCATTAAATTATGTTTCACTAGTATGTGCTAAATTCAAGTCTAGTATACATTTGATTATTTCTCACTGTATCATACCATTGTTGTGAACTCTAGCCTTTGTAAGTGTGGTTTTGGAATGTTTCAATTTCTTAAAATGCACTACTTTTTGTAACTGACACGTGCCCTGACTTTATTTAACTCTTCGCTTATCGTATAAGCCTGATAAAACCACACTCTTAATTGAGAACACAGATCAGTACACCGGCATGTAACGAAGTTTGGTTGACTAATAAGCAAACGTACATACCTAGACGTAGTTGCTATTATTAATAGAAACACTATTTGTTTGCTCATATCATGCTCTGACCTGAAGCTGTTACGTAACCAGATTCCGTAACCAGAATATGGACAATCTCGTACACTTATTCAGTGGATTATGACTCGCCTAATTTATACGATTTTCTGGAACTGAGACTAAGACAGAACAGTATAGTGTCGATAATTGCTCTTCATATTTAACTATTATTGTTTTTCATATTATGCCAGAATAGTTTCTAAACACCTTGTCAATTGTACCACGTTATGTATCCGTCGTATACGAGACTGCAACTTTCTCTATTATTCATACTTTTAAGTATTGTTTGTGAATGTTTGTGTATGCCCGTTTTAGATATCGAGCGTATTTTAGGCATTCTGTGCATTCAATTGCAATAAAAAAACACAATTACGTGTAATGAATTCGTTGCTTTGGTACCAGGACTATTTCACACACTTTACGAAGCCTCTTAGTGATTCAATTAACGATTTTGAAAGAATGCAAAACCTTTGTGCCGCCTATATTCGCAGCAATTAAAGTATAACGCGTGTGTTTTTGGTGAGTAAAGTAGATAAACGAACTAGATATCTTTTGCATAACATCGTATGTATCCTTTCAAGCTTTTTTTTGTAAATGTGGCTCGAACATTGACTTTAATTTGACATTGTATAAGCATAATATAGGACCAGTATCACGTCAAGACATGACAGAAATATTTGTTCATGCTGGCTGTTTCCTATGTATAGTGGGCCCAGGATAATGTGAAAGACTGTAAAAATTGGAATGAGACATCAAGGTGGATAAAGCCCGATTTATCAGTGTTCTTTTAGTATGAAATTGACCGTATGTGTTTATCTAAGCAACCGATTTTGCAACAGTAGGCTAAACCGGTCAATGTTTATAAACATCACATTATCATGGGCGCACTATACGCGTATAAATACATTGATACAATGTCAACACCGATTGTATCGTTGTATAAGTAGCTTCAACTTCAGTATAAATGTTTATAAACAATGCCGTTGAAATGTATTCACAATATATTTACATAACGTATACAATTCTGAGTAACTAAGATCTATATATTTATATTGCATTCTTATCAGTCGTCTCGAACCTGAACAAAATAGTTAAGCGATGCTTTAAGCCTAAATACCTACTCACAATTAAACTAGTTATGCAATACCATGAGTTCTAGGTGCAATTTTATCAAAGCATAAACTGAAGTTATAAACGTGGACTGTGACGTTGCATATCTCACAGCTCGTCCAATAAAATGGGTTGTATTATCGTGTGTTCGGATAAGCTAACTTGGAAGCCAAATGTCAATTTCTTGGATGGAAAATAATAAAATGACCTCACTAGCGTTCGTGTTATTTTCCAGAGGTAAGCATTTGATCAGTGTTTTAAAAGTTGTGTGCATATCTGCCCATGTCCTTGTTTTCTTTGTCACTTCCGCATGAATTGCCATATAGTACGAGGGGTGATCAATATATTCGAGGACTTTTCATCTAGCAATTTGATATTGGCAGCAAGGCTCAAAGCCATTTAACATCATTCGGAGTAAGATGTCTCCGACCGAATGCACTAATAAAATTATTTGATTCATACAAATGGCGCGTGACGTTGGATCTCACGCGATGTCATTCCAAGCGTCACCGTCGGAGCAGCACAAAGCTCTTTTCTGGACTGATACCCGGTTCCATGTATGAGACTGGTTGTCTTTTACTACTGAAATAAGTAGTAAATAGCCGATTCTGGAATGTGAGGTGGAATAAAAAGACAATCTATGTGTTATTGGAAACAAAACTCGGAAAAGGGCGGTTGGCTTTACAAAATTAGATTATTTCAATTAAGACTGAAAAAGGACCTATCAGGTTTAGGACGCAATATCGAAATATCCCTTTTGATTTGGAGTCAACGATTTTATGTGTTGTAGCCTATACTAGTCTTCGTTTTTGCCAGTTACATTTGATTAAGATCTGTAAGTCTTATTTCGCAGAATTTAACGGAAAATGTCCCTAACGTGGTGTTTTTTTTGCTGTTTATCCTTATTTTATCGATTCAACCGTTTGGCAGAGACCCTACATTCACATAAACAACGGAATCATATGAAAATGGCTAATTGGGAGCGCACAGAATCCATGCACAATTTAGTCAAGTCATTTTGGAGGTATCGCGAGGTATTTATAAGTTTCGCGTTAATTTTCATAGCGTGTCGTTTCTCAGAAATAACGTTACGCCCGAAATGCTCGACGGTGCGCGCTTCACTATGGTTACAAAAAGTGACGTCATAAAGTAAATAGTGACGTTATTATAAATAAAATTAGACAAATCGCGAGATAATTGATTGATCTACATCAGCGTGTAATTTCATTACTCTAGTTCCCATAATTCAAAATTGAGAAGAAAAGTCCTCGAATATATTGATCACCCCTCGTATGTTAAGCAGCGACTAAGCGCCTGTGCATCAATTTGTCGAGATTTTCAAAAGCGGTATATTTTCGATGTGTTTTGCTTTGTAACGTCTCGATTATGAAACAGTTTGCCAAAAACATGATTATAACTTGTAGAAAAAAGTATAAGTTAGCTAATGAATAAAACAGTAGGTGGTTATCATCTATTTCGCATTTTGTAAACTTAGTCTCGACAAGAGGTCTGTCCCTGTTATCCTTAAACAGTGAATGGGGTGGAAGACGTTACAGACCCCTATGATCAAACCAGGAGCTTCTGGCTATCAACAGTGTACACATTAGTTACGTTAGTTGAACTAGTTTGCAAACCTTTCAAATCTACCATGCATGATATATGATATAACAAAATCTCAGGGTTGTCCATCATTTTATTGTAACAATTAAACATACAAATATATAGATAAATATATTAATCATATCACTGGTGACAACATTACAACACTTGTTTCCATTGCAATGTACGTTACACTATCATATAGCCAATGCCTTAAACAACGTATAACTCTTCCGTTCACAAAAACAACAATGTAAGTAATAAAAAACAACAAACATAACAACAACATATCGATTACTGTTGTTGATTTTCTCGATATGAATCATAAATTTTATTAAGGTAAGTTTTAATGCATAAACGTAATGATATCCTGCAATAGCAATTGTCATTGGTATTAGATATGTTTATTAAAAAAACATACTTTGTAACAATGCCAATAGCTTTGTTTAAAACAGAACGACAACATTACTTCAAAAATTGTAATACAAAGTAACTTCAACTACATATGTTGGTAAAATTGATAAAAACACTTTTACTATTGTTGGTGGTCGTTTTATTCAATCATCATTTGAAAACATCAATATACTCCCAACAGCCAAATGATCCTTCGGAGTGATTAAAATGAACCAAAATATAGCGTTCAGTATTTTGAATTTACATCATTAGATGGACACAATATATTAACTGTTTAAACTAATATTTACTTTAACTATAATAAACAGTTAACAAATTTGGTACCCGGTGATAAAAATACGATCAGCGACGATTGATTTTCGTTCATGTTGTGCAAAACCCCAAATATAACACACTTAAAAGTATTAATAAGAAACACAATTATTCTTATATGTAACTAACAAACAAGAATCAACATATCCATGGTATAGCACTAAATAATGATAAAATATACATGACTATTCAACAAATATTGTATCAACATCAATTTCCTGCTAAACACAAGTAATAAAATACATGCCACATCATTTGTTATTGGTTCAATATTCTTCCTATCTTCAAGCATTTCTAGAACCATCAAATAAATAACTAATATTCTAACATAACATACATGTATTTGAATATATAGACATATCGAATCATCACATTTTACATAATGTAACATATCAAATGATTAAAACATATCTCTCGTCGACATCTAACATTTCTAGACTTATATGTGTCACAGTATTGACTAGAATCGTGGTTATTTCACGGAACCCAGATATTTAATTTCAAACACGTTTTGCTGCAATTTGGTTCCTGCAAAACACAAATACCAATGTGGGCAATATTCATTACTGATATGTTGCAAACGATACATGTACGTACACTACATTTGCGACACATAACAAAATGCAGTGGTTTCAAAACTCATCACAACACCTGTAGTACAGGTCATTCATTTTTAGCTTATAAAATAACATTTACAAATAGCACCAACAACATATAAAAACAATGCTTTCGTACCAATCATTAGTAATTCATTGTTTGGCACTTATTGTTTATCAAATCAGAAAATGAACGTAATAATGTTATAACCTCAATTAATGTTACTCATGAAAACCGTGCTTGAATTCATCTCTTGTAAATGTTCTACGTAGTCGTTTTGATACAATTATCCAAGTAAATCATCCAACAAATATCCTACACCAATGAGGCCATTATTTTGGACGACACGCCATAGCTGTCACCTTGGCGACCAGAAACGATACACCTAGTTATTATTCCAACTGATATTTTTCAACTGCTGTTAATTTTTTTGCATCTCTTTTTCATTAGGCATTATTTTTATTACCTAAGGTTTTTAATAAGCACTACTCCAAATTTATCTAATTTAACTACAAATTAAAATTCCAACACTTTGGGCCCCATAACAGACCCGATTTTACGGAGGCATAGATTTCATGGCAAACAGTTACCAGGATTCAAAGCATCGACCTAGACATCAAACAGTTATGATTTTACGAGTCTTCTTGATAATTTTTAAATTTTCTTTTTCTTGTAATTAAGTTAACATTTTTTCTTCCGAAAATGGTGCAATAAATTTTACAACTTGTATGGGCTAGTGCGCATGCGCCGTTGAAACTGTTAAGGAGCACGGATATACGAGACAACAGCATAACTATCTTGAAACTAGTATCAGCAAACTCCACTTGCATACGTGCACCTGCATTGATGCACAATTCGGAAAATTTAAATAGTATAGCTAATTACGTTCGTATGTGCAACACTGAAGCTATTGTAGCATGTGTGTCGATTTCGCCAATCTAAAAACTATTTCTCTGTCTGGTCAATATTTTAACAAAACTTATATATAATGTTATGTTCTCTGGATGCGGGCACATTGTATTTTAATCACCGTCGGTTAAAAGTTTACGATTAAATACGGTAAAAATTACTACACGAATTTTGATAATTCTAATAAAACCTATACCATATTCAAACTACCATGGTCACAGACATTACAGAATAGTTAACTTTCGATTCCAAACAAAATCGTCAGATATAATGCGATATATTTGTAAGTGAAATGTATTGTTGATAGGTCAATGAATTATCAGATTTTTGTGACAAAAAAATAAAAAAAAACATCACATGTACTATTCATTTATATGTGATTTTCCTTCATCATCATGCGTGAAACATAATTGACAAACAAAATTTCCATAAGTAGATGTTCCAAATTTCCTTAACACTTTTAGTATATCAAGGTGCACAAACAATCGACGACAATATAGCAATATTTAGCTATATAAAGTCCTTCACCTCGCTGCACTACACTGTTCACATTGTTGGACAAATATTAATAGACACGTGTACTGTACCGACTGCACTATCGGTTCTGAACTATTGTAAATGAAGCATTGTTTAAGTTATTCTGACGTTAGCAAATTGTTTATGTGCAATTTTGTACTAGACTATCTTCTCGCACATAACCTCCCGCTGGCGACATTTGGCAGACACAATAAATTCTTAATAGTTTGATAATTGTCTCATAAAGTCTTAGTTTGTTAAACACTCTTGAAATTTGGTTGTCCATGACAACGCACTTAGTATTTTACGAAAACAGCCAACCCGATTAATAATGGGAAACTTATTTTGATGAAATTAAAACCGTGTAAATCGTAAACAAAGTGAAGCTCACGTCTCTGTGCTCGGCTGGTTATTATTTGTGTTTAAAACAATATCAATATCGACCCAGATAGGGCGAATAACGTACCAAATAAATAAAATATCCATCTCTCACCAACAACAGTTACAACAAGACTCGTATACAATTTTTTACTGGTTTATATGTTACTATAAATAGCATTACTTGGCTATGATAACTAATAACATTCAAATAAAAAACATGTCTGCAAAACTGTTTCTTACAATATTTTTGTTTCTTTTACAGTTTCTTACAATGCACAATAATGCTAATCGTTATATACGTAGTTCATCGTATTTATCTTGCATGTGCTTGTTTTTGTCGTATATTTGTATTGCATCTTTATAGGAATGCATTTACTGTCTCTGTGCCATGTTATGTTTTATGAAAGCATCGTTATGAATGCGCAAAATCTGTTTCTACAGTCTATAAATGAAGTAAAGGCATACTCCTAGATCCGAAGTTGCGCTGTTATATTTTTAAATAATGTTAGCCGATGTCCCTTGAATCTCAAATTTAGGGTATAGTCATAACTGATTGTCACTACTTATAGTAATAACATATTGTATGTAGATTTGTATGATATGGTTTGCATAATATGAATTGAGTAATGAACAACACCTTCTTAAAAAGCTTTGGAATTGATTAATGCTTTGGTATTTCAACGACTGACTCCACACAAGTTCAATAACGATGCGGAAGCCCATATATTCGATACATCTGCATTTACGGTACCTTTTCAAACTGACACTACAAAATTATCTAAGATAACAAGTTAAAGGTGCTAACATGCATTTTGCGTTTTTTTCGTTGAAGAATTTCTCTGCTACATTAATATCTGCTATCTCGCGAGTCTGTTTGCTTTCACTATCATACAAATTTATTTGAACCACAAACCCGCTATGTCAGGTAGTTTGTGGTAGCAAAAACGCATACTTTAGCTTACTAATCATGGATCTTATGAGTTGTTTAACCGCAGTCATAAAGAGTTATACCAAAACATTGCTCGACGTACAAGGATTAAAATTAATGTTCGTTGGGATTAAAGTTCGTGGTTGAGGTGAACCACGAAATCCACGAAATTTAAACTCCCACGAAAATTAATGATTTTACAGTATGCGATTTTTTATAGTTCATTGGTTTAATCAACACCATGAAGTACCATCTACACGGTACAAAGACAACCTAAGTATTCATGAATACTATGACGTTTGTTCTGTTCGTGTTATACAATTTAAATACAGATAAATTTGTGGACTTTGAAACTGTGTTACGTATTTTGATAATTTTAGGTATTATTGGGGGAGACTTAAAATCTCAAAAATAAAAAAGACAAATCTGATGAATCATGTTCTTCTTATACACGTTGACTACAAAGAACCACAAGACATTGAAACTGTGTTACTAATGAGGACAAGTTTGTATTATCGGAGCAACCCATTTTTATTTTATGGCCAATTCAGATAACATATTGACACACCCTCCATTGCAATAATTTCTTTATATTTGCTGCTACTTTTCAGTAGCGCAAGGGTATACAGCAGTGTCTTGTCATACCGTAGTTTTATGATAGAACATTGTTGAAAACGACGGTAAACTTGATAAAATCAGAGCAACAAATAAATCTAGAAATATGTATCGTTTACAAAATAACCTTTAATCAAAAATGTTTCATTTTCATCTAAATTGAACTTATAAATATGCACAGCAGGATGCAGAGCAATATTCTGTACCTTGGCTTAATGTTTTTTCACAAGCATTGCCGAGAATATTTTAGACACTGAAAAACGTCGATAACACGCTCGTTATGTACACATATAACATAAATACGTATTAGTTTGTCACGTGGTAACTCTTCAACATACATTTTGTATTAAACAAGTATAGTACGTGTATATCATACCACTGAAATTAATATGTGAGTTGTGTACTTTCAAAATGTACTATATTTGCCTGCATCTGTCGACACTAAACCTCTGACGACCATTATTTGTTACGCGATTGTGATAATATTTCATTAATTCGTTTTATATTTGGAAAAATTACAGATTTATGTATTATATAGATGATATTAGTATTTTACGAAGTATGCTCATTGATAAAACATCGAGTGAGCAACTGGCGTTATGTTTTCACCAAAAACACAGTAAAATACTACTATTCAATTTATTTCATGATTCGGATAGCTTAAATCAATGGAATATCCCACTATATACTTCAAATGGTTTGTGTGATATCTCTTTCCCGCCATGCCTGCGCCGAGTTGCCATCAATTAGTTCTTATGCAATGACTTCAATTTCGTCAATGTTTTTACATTTATGTATAGGAATTGTTCTGTTATTTGTTACATACTAAAACAAGTGAAAATGCTTCGTTTTTATATTTTTGGAGGCGGGGATTTGTTTTAAAAAGTAGTCAGTTTGAGTGAAATAATCGCCAGTAAAATCATCGACAATGAAATTATCGGGTAATAATCCAACGTCATTTCGCCGTAAATCACTGGTTATCATGAAATAAAACTTGTTATTGTAAGTTTTAATATTTGAATGCATGGTCTTATACATATTGTACGTGTATGTTCAAGACACAGTCTGGAATGTGTTTGTTAACAAAGCCAAACAATGAAATAACAGTAGAAATAATGCGAAACAAGACAATACCGATAGATAGTTGCTATATTGCCAAACTAGCAGTGCACGTTTCCTTTCCAATACAGCTTTGCAGCAACACTATGTATAACATATTGATAATGCTAAAGAAAACTTTCAATCGCCGGCCCCAATCCCGGATGTGAAAAAAGGAGAGTTGAGCGCAAACCAGCGACCCACCACGTAACAAACTAGTTACAGAAACCTCAATCATGGACAAACCAACATCAAGTGGATTATGTCTCATGGCTAAAATAGAGTCTAAAATGGCAGAAGAGTAAGACATTAAAAGCTGATGTAACAGAGTTAGAAGTGCATTAAAGAGTTCCGTTTGAAGGCAACGACCTGCTTGAATGATGGGTATAATGATGTTAATGTACCAGAAACAACAAAATCATCGTTCATAAAATATACCAAACCTATACGCATGTTTGAAGAAAATGAAACTTACTAACCACTCAAAACTACTTAGAGCAACACCTGGCACTGCAATGAATTATATAAGCTTCACTAGATACATAAAACAAACCAACCTAGTGTCTACTGTTTATTACAAAATATCCATTTAACTAGGTCAAATATATTGGCAGTAGTTCGAAATATTGTTTAGTACAATTTTCGATTGCTAGACCTTGATATTATTAAGTGGAAACTTTCGACTCATTGTTTTGTTTTCAAAATGTTAATTCCTTACAACAACAAAGTGTAGTTTTAACTTCATTTGCAATATTAATACTTAGTCCACCTTATCTTTAATGTGTTTCGTTAAGTATAATTTCTAAAGTTGCCAAATGCCCAAAAGGTTTGGTAATTATTAACAATTTAAATTAACATCACATATTAGTGTGTCATATGATCCAGCCTTAAAACTGAATGTATTTTTTAATTGTCACACAATTTGTGTCAGATGTAATGTCCGCATTTATTCTAATTTCTAGAATGAAACAAAGGACATGTCTGTCAAGGCGTTCCCGTTGATTAAAACAGAGACTGTAATGCCACCTGCTCTTTACCAGTACATTAACCTCGAAAACACACACTGAGACGAGACGATTATTGTTACATTACCTGAAACTTATGAAAATAAACTGTGTCACATTATCAGTTACAGATATAGATTCCAAACGACTGTTTGTGTCATCTCTCTAGTGTCGCTGTCATTACAAACTATGGAATGTCAAAACTTGATTGATCGATGATAAAGTATTTGGCACATTCTTTGTAAAAATTATAGTTAAAGCGTGGTTGAGATTAAGAATCTCTTGCCTTACAAAATTCATCATTGCGCGGAGTGCATTTCGTTGATTTACAACCGAATTTTGAAATCTACTCCACTCTTAAAGCAAAGGAAACATGGCCTAGTCATGTCTATGCATTCCCATTCTTCAAACTTTAAAATGCATTTTGTATATCATAATACTTTGTCTTTGGTGCGAGTCTCGCAAACAATGTTTCCGTCATATTGAAGTTACCATACCGTACTCTTACCATACGTGACGGAACTTTTTAGATCATTTTAGTTAATAATAGTTTGTTCTATTAGTTTCATTTCAAAGGGAACTACACATATGCTACTTGTATATGTAACCATGACTTTACGGTTTAGTATACATACATGTTGATTGGTTATTACTGATTTTATTGAAAGTACTACACATAATATAGTTATTCATCCTAATGAGAAAACCATTTGGAATGGGTGGGGTTATTATGCTACACATAATCGATCATCGTTTAACTGAAATTTGTGTTAGCATAATACCGGAATGATGATGCACCGCAGATTTGGCTGCGGCACGTACTGTAACGCTCATTAACGACAGCATGGAACATCTTGTGGATGCCAATCATGATAAGTTTAAAGAATCCGAAGAATGGTTTTAAAATAAATTCAATTTGGGAAGAAGACGCTATAGACTCGTATATAAAACCTATCGTTCTAAATCGATTCGTATAAATTGTTTAAATTTAGATCTCCATCTGGTTATAAAAATAGTTCACATCGTATAACCGTCGCAATCTGTATGTATCACAAAAATGAAAGAAGTCGTTATAAATAGCTTTACAAAATGACAAGAACATTGTTTATCTGAGACCCTAACAGCTGAAATATACCACGTTCCGAATTATGACAATGTGATTGAACCTATCCATAAGCATAAAACAATACGTGATATATAGTAATACGATTCCATAAGAATAAAACGACATGGCTATCGATAGTATTTTATCCTGTTGTGCTAAGGACATGTATGGGAAAGAAATATCGTATCAACTAGGCATGCCTTTTAATCCTTTTTAATATGAATGATGTATTCGAGAAATGTTCAACCTCATACATTGCACAATAAAATTAAATTGATCTCTTACATGACAACGATTTACATAACTCTTATTAGGTATTAGACAAAATTGAATATAAAAGCAAGCAAAATACGTCACAGGTCTACGTAGTCTTAACTGACAACAAACAACAATCCATACTATTTTTAACATATAATTCATGTAATTCATCATGATAATTGCGATGCGAGTGGAAGGTGTGTGGATTTATTTCCTAGAATAACAATTTAGCATTATGTATTGACTGACTAAGTAATTATGTATCAGGTGCATAGACTAGCCATGGTAACCAACAGACAGTTATGATATAATATATAGCAATATTACATGTACTGTATTTATATTTCGTGACAGTGGGTAAACATAATGTCAGCAGCTGTGTACACCGATTGAAGTTAAGTACGCATAGGACCAACTCTGTGGTTCGCTATATAACCATTTTTGATATTTAAAGGAAGACATTGTTAACCAAACTGTTTTGCCTTTATATAATTATATTTGTTGTTATGTTATTATTACAAGTATTAGTAGTATTGATTTTGTTCTTGTTGGTGGTGATGGCGTTTAGTTTTATGTTTTGTTTAGTAGTTGCATTATTTCTCTTTGTAAGATTGGATAAAATATATGTTAAGGTATCATATGTGGGGGTCGTTTAGTATAGTATCCTCATAATGTAGTATATGTTATTGAGCTTTTGCCTATCTACTCCTTATGGTTATCAAACGATTGGATTGAACTATAGTCCATAGTTTGTCTCATCTACTATCTCCCGCTGACGTTTTCCTAGGCTATATAGCATATGCATACTTTCGGTGGTTATGTCTTGATTTGGCGTTAATATATTAACAAACCAACTTTATCCGAAGTGACACCGACAACGTCACACACAAAGCCAAACAAATGCACCCCACAAAACAGCCAAGAACACTAGGGAAGCGATTTTTAAAAAGACTGGTTGGTAATCTAACATAACACATCGTTTGTATTACTATTTTGGCATCATTTTCATTTTTATTCAAGTTAACGAGATAATTTACAATATGTGGTTTCAATTCAACATTTTAACGATTTAATAATATGCATACGTATGTAAATTAAAACTTTGAACACGATTTACGCCCAAGAAATTACCAATTTCGTGTAACAAAAAACGTTATTCCAATCCAATCTTAAATACTACAAATTAAAAGACAAGTGTTAAAGATCACTATCTGTAAATAGTATAATATAAATACAAGTGTTTAATAGATTGTGTCTTGTGGCTTACACTCAAGAATGGTAGAAAACGCGTCAGACAAATATATCAAGTAAATAACTTCGTTAACTTTTCTAGTGTTTTCATCAAGACAACCTACTTAATCATAAGTAAATCTTTCCACGTTAAAATTATCCTAGCTTTGTTTTTGAATTCTTAAGGACAGTGTTTAGCCTTTATGTAAGACCAACTATATTCTGCTCCACACTACGACATTTATGTTTATCTTTTTTTCCAATAAAGTTGTATAATGTAAATAGTATATATATGAACCAACCAAGTTATGGACAACGCTACTTTAAAATGACTAAACTGTATGATAATTATATTCATCGATCTATGTATGTTCTGAAATTTCTCATGCATCTTCGTGGTGCGAGTCTATCCTGATTGTGTTTTCTTTGGAAGCAAATTGCTTCTCAGTAATTATATTTTCAGTGATCTAAGTACATGTACATTTGGCATTGTTTGTATAAATCTCGGAGAAGCGTGAGAGAGGTCTTGAACTGCCATTGTTTCGTCTGTCTATTTTAAACATTTGTGTAAATAATATATAGAGAGATGTAGAAAGTATGTCTGAACCAGTAATTCATTGTAACACATCTTCCTAGTTTTCCATGCGCAAATATGCGTGTTATCTTTAAATTTGTTAGGTTATGATCACCGTATACTTTAATTTAGCCATGTAAAGAAATGGTTCCCAGTGAAGGAAGTGTGGTATAATCATTAAATACGCAGTATGGTAAGCTAATCAGCATTAAAGAGAGAAAATCTATTTATAGTAACGATGCATTTATTTCGCCGAATTCCGACAAGCGTCAGGTGGCTTGATGGTGAATTAAGACTAATTGATATTCTGAAGATGTGAACTCAGACCGATTGAAAACAATTATGCTAATTAATTAGTTTGTATTTCATGAAAACATCACAAAAATATATATTTGAGTTGCTTTCCGGGAACATTTTAGAATTGCTTTTCAATTAAAACGTTATTTTTTTTGGAGAACAAGATATCTTGGACTTCACAAGAATGTGCGGAATACAAGTTGCGATTTTGTTAATTTGTCACTACAAACATGTGCGTATATTACCGTTCTATAGTCTTAACAATGTTATGATAGTTCAGTCAGAATCATTTGAGATTTGGGTCTCTGTCAAATCTCTAGATTCAAACATAAGTGACAGCCATTGGTGACATTTTTACTTCCATCTAAGATTTTTTTTATCATTTTGTAAGTCAAAGTAAAGTAGTTCATAAGGCCTGCAGGTGGCAGATAAATAACGCGGGCCTGTCAGAACGGAATCTACATAATATTTTAAAACAGTTAAAACATTTTTACTTTGACCTACATTAAATAGTCCTTTAAAACATTAAAATGTTGATATACGTTTACAATGATTAAAGTACAACAAATATCATTATCTTAACTGCTTTCTCACATAATACATTCTGTTTATATTTACAGTGTACTTTAAACTGGTGTGAAGTAGTGATTATACATTGGAGGTCAGCAAACAAAATAACGACCAGTAGAAACTGAATTAAATGGAAGTTTACCCACGGGTTTGATACCAAGAAGACGACCAATTCCCACAAGTTATCAATAAGACAGTCCCATCATTCTTCACATGTAAGCCAATAAAAACAGTTAATGCATAATATTGCCTAATGGTAGTATTCTACATATAAAGAATTAACCCACCCTACTGTCGTTAAGCCGGTTCCGACTACATATACATGTCAAAACTGATTGATTTGTGTTGTAAATTCTATCATTTGTAAGTTCGTTTGGCAATGCTAGGATTTCTTTAAACTGCACTCCTTTTTCAACTGACACGTGCTCTGACTTTAGTTGGAGGTTAACCCCTCGATTAACGTACTAGCATGGTAAAATTCCACCCTTAATTGAGAACACAGATAAGTAGCACAGCATGGAACAATTTGTGTGTATAAGACAAACGTATATACGCAAATGTAGGTGCAAGTATTAATAGACACACTAATTGTTAGACCATACCATTATGTGTACAAGTGCACAGGACCCCAAGCTGTTTCGTAACCTGATTCCGTAACCAGATTATGGGCAAGCTGGTACACTCATTTTGTACATTAGGACTCGCATACATTTTCTGGAACTGAGACTCAGACAGTATAGTGTAGATAATTGTTCCTGCATCTTCAACAGTTATTGTTTTAAAATTGTGCCAGAATATTATGTATATTCCTTTCCAACAGGCCCGCGTAATTTATCCGCCACCTGCAAGCCTACAACTGATCCGATTATTCATACTTCAAGTCCTTGTTTGTAATGTTGGGTTTCGTATTGGAAACAAAAACTATCTATTATATGTAGTCGTAACTGAAATAGAAAGTTCTAACGCATATCTAACAAAAGGTAAGTAGTGTTTCCAAGACCGCCGACCATAGAAAGTATATTAAGATTCCATATCTCGTTTTAATTACATTGTTTCCTGGTTAATATTTTCTGCATCACTTTTGTTTAACGGCAAACAGTTTGAATAATCTAGGATGCGTAAGAATCGTGTGTATAAAGGTCACTTTAATCGATGCTTTTAGAAACATCAATGACACATAGCCGCCTACTCGTTAACTCGGTTAAGTGGCCATTGTGAGTTTTGGAGGTCACACATTTGTTCAAGATCAAATCATATAAAATCCAGTGGTACTAGACATTCCCATCCTAGACACTGAGCATAGATAGAAAACTGACATATCATCCCTTATAACTTCGTGGCGATGGCTAACATTATTTGAGCTAATTTTAAAACCTTGCAAAATGAGTCTTTATTTGTATTATCTAAGCGTATATTTGTATTTTGTCTCTTAGTCGTACATAAAATACGTGTAAGAGGTTCAACTTAAGCAATAAAAGTTCAGTCAACACACGTTGGAGTACATATAGAAAAAATACTCGAAGATAAAATTAGCTCGGTGAAAATCATAGCATACTTATAAGAACATGACTAACTGGTGGGACTATTTTAACATATGCCACAACAGTATTTAAAGGCAATAGTTAATCATAAAGTAATATTATGTGTTTAGTTTATACTAATTTATTTTAGGTTGGTTGTGAAACAAGTTTCCTAACTTATTGGGAATTATTGTCAGCACTTTTGTTTCGTCTTCGATATGTCGCGGCTTGGGATCAAACCCGGGACCACCCACATCGACGCGAACGTTCCACCACTAGGCCATCGAGGATGTTCTAGGAGTAATATTAAATAATCAATCAACATGCTTGCAAGCATTATATATGATAATCCAAAATCTCAGTGTTCCAACATTTTATTGTAACAATTAAACATACAAATATATAGATAAATATATTAATCATATCACTGGTGACAACATTACAACACGTGTTTCCATAGCAACGTACGTACATAGCACTATCATAGAGTCAATGCTTAAACAACGTATAACATCTTTATCCACAAAAACAACAATGTAAGTAATGAAAACAACTTAACAACAACATCACGAGTGTTGTTGTCCATTGCATGTATAAGAATCGTTATCATTATAACAAAATAACTTTTAATCAATGAAATTGTTAGTATAAACTTAAGTATATCCTGCAATAACAATGTCATGGGTATTAGCTTTATTTGTTATCCAAATACAACGACTTCGAAAGAAACTGTACTTTTGTAACAATGTTAATACTTCATTAACATTCTATACAAAACAACCTCCGCTAAAACTAAAAATTAAAAACCATTTTTGTTTTTATTGTTGGTTGTTTTACGTTACCATTATTTGAACAAATCAATGTAATATCAAAACCAAATAAGTATACTCCAAAGAAAGGTTGCTTCTGGTGGGTTTAAATGAACAAAAATTTAGAATTCAGCATTTGGAAATTACATCATTGTTATGACAAAATATAATACTATAAAAATAGACTGTACACATTGACCTGTGGTCAAGTAAATTTTCATTGATTTCAGTAAACAAATTTGGCACTCGGCAACTAAAAGTACTATCAGTGACGTTTGATTTTCTTTAATTTTGTATAAAGCCCCAAATCTAACACACTTAAAGTAGTAACAAGATACACAATTATAATATATGTAAATAACAAACAAGAATCAATATATCCGTGGTATAGCACTAAATTATAATGAGATATACATTATTATTCATACAAATATATTATCCTTGTCAATTTGTTACTAAACGCAAGTAATAAAATGCATACCATATCATTCTTTATTTTTTCAATATGCGTACCATCTTCACGAATTTCTAGAATCATCAAATAAATAACAAATATAATAACATATCAAACATGTATTTGAATAAATAGACAAATCGATTGACCACACGTTTATATGATGTAACATATAAAATGCATTTCAAATATCTCTTGCCTACATCAAACATTTTATAGACTAACATGTGTCACAGTATTTACTATAATCGAGGTGATTCCACGGAACCCAGCTATTTAACATTCTCTGATACAATTTCGTTCAAGCAAAACTGAAACGCCAAGGTTTGCAACGTTCATTATTGTTATGTTGCAAAAGATACGTACATTGCATTTGCGACACATGACACAATGCAGTGGTTACAAAATCCATACAACAACACGCTTGTTCGACCATCAGTCGTGCACGTCAATCTTAAACTTTATTTTTAGTGCACAAAGAAAGTTTAACAAATTTGAATAAGTAGACATATCGATTCATCACACTCTATATGAAGTAACATTTAACAAATAGCACCAACAACATATAACAATGATGATGATTTCGTACCAATCATTAGTAGTTCATTATTTGGCACTCGTTGCTTATCAAATCAGAAAATGAATGGAATAATGTTATTACCTAATTTAATATAACTTACAAAAATCCGAATGTATGGATTTTACAAACCCATAAAATTGGTTTAAAAGCAAAAACATAACATAAATAAGAAGACTGTTAAACAATAATATTATAGTTTAGTCTAAAATCAGGATTCAAATTTATTCACCAAATGGACACGTGAATTCAACTGAATTGGTGTTCAAACACTGTATTAATAAAAGTTATCCTAAAACTAATTCCTGTTGTATACATGCATTGATGCACATTCGTGTAAAGTTTAATGGCATAGCTAATTTCGTGTGTAGGTGCGACACTAAAGCTATTGTATATTTAATATGCCTGTCAATTTCGCCGATCGACAACCATTTCCCTGTCTGATTAACAAAATATATAAGCTGATGCATAATGTTATGTTTTATAGATACGAGCACATTGCATTTTAATCACCGGTTGTTAAAGGTTTACGATTAAATACGGTAAAAAATACAACACGAATTTTGATAATTCCAATAGAACCTATACCATATTACAACTACCATGAGCACAGACATTACAGAACTGTTTACTTTCAATTCCAAACAAAATCGTCATATTTAATGCGATATATTTGTAGTTAAAATGTATTGTTAATAGGTCAAAGATTTACCAGATTTTTGTGACAAAAATATGGAAGCATAACATGTACTATTCATTTACATGTGATTCCCATCATTTGTTTGACCTAATAATACAAATAACATTCATATGTCAAGCGGAAAACATAAGTGGTAAACAAAATATCCATAAGTAGATGACAAAAATGTTCCCTAACAGTTTTAGTATACCACGGTACCCAGACAAACTACGAAAATAGAAGGATTTGTTTAGCAATATACGCTGTACAACACTGTTCACGTGGTTGGACAAATATTAATAGTCAAGACACGTGTACTGTACCGACTGCACTATCGGTTCTGAACTTTGCTAGCTATCTATTGTTCAAGTGGAGCATGCTTTAAGTTATTCTGACGTTAGCAAATTGTTTACCTCCCGATGGCAGAATTTGGCAGACACAATAAATTCTTAATAGTTTGATAAGTGTCTCATAATGTCTTGGTTTGTTAAACAATCTCGAAATTTGGTTTTCCATGGCAACGAACTTAGTATTTCATAAAATCAACCAACCTATTAATAGAGGGCAAGTTGCCTTGATGAAAATTTAAACTACGAAACGCGTTAACAAAATGAAGCTCCCTTTGTGTTTGAAACAATATCAATATCGAACCAGATAGGGTGAATAATATACCACATGGTCACCTTATCGACTGGAAGCATAACTTCAAATAAATAAAATATCAATCTCTCACCAAACAGTTACAACAACACTCGTATACAATATTTATACTGGTTTTTATGTTACTATAAATAGCACTTCTTGACTTTAATAACTGATAACCTTCAAATAAAAAACATGTCTCCAAAACTATTTCTTTCACTATTTTTTGTTTCTTTTACAGTTTCTTACATGGCAAAATAATGATAATCGTTATGTATGTAGTTAATCGTATTTATCTTGCATGTACTTGTTTTTGTCGCATACTGGTATTGCATTCTTTATAGGAATGCATTTACTGTCTCTGTGTCATGTTATATTTTATGTAATGCGCCAAATCTGTTCCTACAGTCTATAAATAAAGTAAATCATACTCCTAGATCCGAAGTTGCGCTGTTAGATTTTTAAATAATGTTAGCCGATGTCCCTAGAATCTCAAATTTAGGGTATAGTCATAAGTGATTGTCACTTCTTCTAGTAATAACATATTGCATGTAGATTTGTAAGATATGGTTTGCAAAATATGTATTAAGTAATGAACAACACCTTCTCAAAAAGCTTTGGAATTGATTTATGCTTTTGGTATTTCAACTAGGATTTATATTTCAATGACTGACTCCACACAAGTTAAATAACAATGCGGAAGCCCATATATTCTATATACCTGCATTTACTGCACCTTTGCAACCTGACACTACAAAATTATCTAAGATAACAGGTTACAGGTGCTAACATGCATTTTGCATTTTTCCATTGAAGAATTTCTTTGCTACATTAATCTATGCTTCTCGCGAGTCTGTTTCCTTTCACTATCATAGAAAGTTAATTGAACCACAAACCCGCTATGTCAGGTAATTTGTGGTAGCAAAATCGCATATATTAGCTTACTATTCATGGATCTTATATGTTGTTTAGCCGCAGTCATAAAGAGTTATACCAAAAAATTACTCGACGTACAATATATTACACTTAATATAACAACACGAACGATAGTTCATTGAAGTAATCAATATCATAAAGTACCATCTATACAGTACAAAGACAAGCCTACGTATTCACGAACACTGTTGGGTTTGTGCTGTTCTTGTTATACAATTTAAATACGGAGAAAACTGTGGACATTGTTGAAAGCGACACTGAACGTGATAAAATCAGAGCAAACAAATCTAGAAATATGTATCATTTACAAAATAACCGTTAATCAGAAATGTTTAATTTTCATATAAATTGAACTTATGAATATGCACAGCAGGATGCAGAGCAATATTCTGTACCTTGGCTTAATGGTTTTTTCACAAGCATTGCCAAGAATATTTAAGACACTGTAAAACGTTGATAACACGTTTGTTATGTACACATATCGCTGGCTTAGAACCAGAAGGTCGTAACTACAAATTCAATATATTGAAAAAACAAGAGAAAACAGTCTGTAATTTACTCTTTACCTTTGAGAAAACACGTTTTTAAAACAACATAACAATTTCAGATTTTAATGAAAATAGGTTCATAAGAAGCGCCTTGTAAAGCAGACTTCCAATATGTATAAGTCTTATACGGTCGTAAGTGGTAGTTACGCTTTCTGGTTCTTAGCCATCGATATAACATAGATACGTATTAGTTTTTGTCATGTGATAGCTCTTCAACGTATAAACAATTATAGTATATTAAACCACAAAACTTATATGTGAATTGTGTACTTTCCAAATGTACTATGTTTGCCTGCATTATTGTATTATTTGTTCAGAGTTCTGTGTTTGTGATTAAATACCATTACTTCGTTTTATATAATGGAAAATTGAATATATTAATCTGCTTTCCAATTATGTAATATATAGAGGGTATTTGTAGTTAACGTTGTATGCTGGTTGATAAAACATCGAGTGAGCAACTGGCCTAATATTTTCACGAAATACAAAGTAAAAGTCTAACATTCTATTTATTTTATGATTCGGATAGCTTAAATCATGGAAATATGCCATTATATACCTCAACTGTTTAGCGTGATATCTCGTTCCCGCCATGCACGCACTAAGTTGCAATTAATTAGTTCTTAAGGAATGACTTCAATTTCGTCCATCTTTTTACATTTATGTACAGGAGTTGTCCTGTTATTTGTTACATACTCAAACAAGTGAAAATGCTTCGTATTATATTTTTGGAGGCGGGAAATTTGTTTTGAAAAGTAGTCAGTTTGAGTGAAATAATCGCCAGTAAAATCATCGACAATAAAATTATCGGGTAATAATCCAACGTCATTTCGCCGTAAATCACCCGTAATCATGAAATAAAACTTGTTATTGTAATAGGGTATTAACATTTTGATGCATAACCTTATACATCTTGTACGTGTATGCTAAGCCAAACAAGGAAATAACAGTAGAAATAATACGAAACAAGACAATACCGATAGATCGTTGCCATAATGCCAAACAGGACCAGAATAATTGAACATGTGTACACTGCTTAATGAGCAAAGAAACTAACAGTGCACGTTTCCAATACAGCTTTGCAATACTATATATAACATATCGATAATGCTAAAAAAACTTGTGATCACTGGCCCAGATCCTGGGTGTGACAAGAGCAGGGTTGAGCGCATAACCAGCGACCCGCTACGTACATGTAACAAACTAGGTACAGAAACCCAAACCATGGCCTTACACCAACATCAAGTGGATTATGTCTTATGGTTAACATATAGTCTAAATGTCAGAATAGCAAGGCATTTAAACAAAGCTGATGTAACAGAGTTAGAAGAACATTAAAGAATTCCGTTGGAAGTCAACGACCCGATTGAATGATGGGTATAATGAAGTTAATGTACCAGAAACAACAAACGCATCGAACATAAAATATACCTAACCTATACGCATGTTTGAAGAAAATGAAACTTACTAACCACTCAAAACTATTTAGAGCAACACCTGCACATTTAGGCTCATTGTATTGTTTTCAAATGTTAATTCCCACAACTACAAAGTATACTTTTAACTTCATTTGCAATATTGATATTCATTCCACCTTAACTTTAATTTGTTACGCTAAGTATAATTAAACCATAACAATACAATTAAAAAACTAATTCTAAATTCTGCCAATTGCCCAAAATGTTTGGTTATTATTAACAATTTAGATTAACATGGCATAGTAATGTGTCATATGATCCAGCCTTAAAACTGATATTCGTATAAATTGTTTTAATTTAGATCTACATCTGAATATAAAAATAGTTCACATCATATAAACGTCCAATATGTATGTATAACAACAATGGAACAAAATGTAATAAACAGCTTTACAAAATGACAAGAACATTGTTTATCTGATACCCCAACAGCTGTAATATACCACGTTCCGAATTATGACAATGTGATTGAACCTATCTATCAGCATACGGCCTCAGTACGTGCTATATAGTAATATGATTCCATCAAAATGAAACGACATGGCTATCGATAGTGTTTTATCCGGATGTGCTAAGGATATGATAGAATGGGGAAGAAATATTGTATCAACTAGGCATGCCTTTTAATCCCTTTTGATATGAATTATGTCTTCGAGAAATGTTCCAACTCATACATTGCACATTCGAATTGATCTCTTACATGACAACGATTTACATAACTCTTATTACGTATCAGACAAAATTGAATATGAAAGCAAGCAAAACACGTCACCTACGTGGGTGAATCAAAAAGTTCGTAGAATTTTGCCATAACTTTTTATTGTTGTCATATTTATACTGAATGAATACATTGGTATTTTCTTAACATACACAAATTTATAGCGACCTGATGATAACCGTTTTAAAAATATGTATATCTTAAATAAGGGCGATTGCCTATACCGGAGCACACGGATAATTTGAAACACATTTTATTAAATTTTCTAAAATATCTCAATTGTAGGACCTCCAAAATCCGTCAAAATGTTATGTCTGATTACATGCTATCATTTATAAAGTCTGTTAAAATTTCAGACGTCATCTCCGATGAATAATGTATAAATCGACATTTAGATAATCGCACTATATAGAAATAACCGCATAAAACGGGTTTACTGGAATTTACGGAACCACGGGCTGCTATTAAAATCTGCGTAAAACTGGAATATACGTACGGCATCAGAGACAATACATGGTTTGAAACGAGTAGGTATATATCTTGAAATAAATAGTCATCGATTTATAAGTGGCATTAGTGCTTTCGTGTAGGATACTAGAAGTTGACAACCGAATACAATACACCTTAAATTGGTGACGTTGATTCGCAAAGTCGTCGAAGAGGACCAGCGCTATATAATAGCGGATAAAGCAAACACTTAGATTAATATTTTGGGACAGCGCAAACGATTTTAAACTAACAATTGAAAATTCAGAAACTACTATCACAATGGTAATCCAAAAATACCAACATATTAGTCACTCGAAAAGCGAAAATGAGTCAAAACGATAAGGTAAGTATTGACAAACGTGACGTCAGTTTGACGTCGTTCATCAAATGACGCTGACGTGCTCCGGTATGCTGTTATAGCATGTGTGCGTTTCAATGTAAAAACCATGTAGTTTCGACTAAATCAATGAAATTTGACAAATTGTTTTGTTATACTTATGATCACGTTATATCAAAATTTGAAAGCATTTGAAGATTTCGTTTGTGAGTTATGACACTTTTCTACGAACTTTTTGATTCACCCACGTACGTACTCCTATACTGATAACCAACAACAATCTATACTATTTTAACATATAATTCATGCTATATATCATGGTAATTGCGATGCGAGTGGAAGGTGTGTGGATTTATTTCCTAGAATAACAATTTATCATGATGTATTGACTGACTTAGTAATTATGTTTAGGTGCATAGACTAGCCATGGTAACCAACAATCATTTCTAATATAATAGATAGCAATATTACATGTATTGTATTTATAATTAGTGACAGTGAGTAAACATAATGTCAGCAGCTGTGTACACCGATTGACGATAAGTACGCACAGGTCCAATGCTGTGGTTCGCTATGTAACCATTTTGAAATTTAGAAGGAAACTGTGTTAACCCAACTGTTTTGCCTTTTTACTATTATATTTTTTTGTTATTATGATTAGTATAAGTAGTATTGTTTTTGTTGGTGGTGATTTCTTTTAATTTAAGTTTTGTTTATTAGTTTCATTATTTCTCTTTGTAAGATTGTATAAAATATATGTTAGGGTATCAAGCCGTCTAGTATCCTCATAATGTATTATATGTTCTTGAAGTTTTGCCTATGTCCCCCTTATGGTTATCACGCCTCAATTGGATTTGATTATCGACCATAGTGTGTCTGATCTACCAGCTCCCGCTGACGTTTTCCTAAGCTATAGAGTACATGCATAGTTTACGTGGTATTAACTGGATGTGGCCTTAAAAGATTAACAAACCAGCTTGTCCGAAGAGACACCGACATCGTCACACACAAAGTCAAACAAACCCACCTAACAAAACAACCAAGAAGACTTGGGAAGCGATTATTAAAAAGGCTGGATGGTAATCTAACATAGCAAACCATTTGTATTACTATTTTGGTATCAGTATTTCTTTTTTATTCAAGTTAACGAGATAATATACAATAAGTGGTTTCAATTCAACCTTTTAACGATTTAATAATCTGCTTACGTACATTAATTTAAACTGTGAACACGATATACGCCCAAGAAGTTATCAATTCCGTGTAACACAAAACGTTACTCCAATCCAGTCTCAAATACTACAAATTAAAAGACAAGTGTTAAAGATCACTATCCGAAAATAGTGTAATATAAATACAAGTGTTTAATAGATTGTGTCTTGTGGCTTACACTCAAGATTGGTTAAAAACGCGTCAGACAAATATATCAAGTAAATAACTTCGTTAACTTTTGCTAGTGTTTTCATCAAGACAACCTACTTAAGCATATGTAAATCTTTCCACGTTAAAATGCCCAAGCTTTGTTTTTGAATTCTTAACGACATTGTTTAGCCGTTATGTAAGACCAACTATATTCTGCTCCACATTACTACATACATTTATGTTTATCTTTTGTTAAAATAAAGTTGTATAATGTAAATAGTATATATACTGAGTTCCAAAAGTTCTGCATCTTAATTAAAAATTCATTTTTTTGGAATAGTTAACTTAAAAGAACTTTTTAGGAACACTGTCCATTTGCGTACCTATAGTGTTTATGTTGAACCTATTTCCGTTGGCTTTTGTCACGCTTGAATGATCACACCATCGTAAATGGTAAAAACGTCTATTCAAGCACACATAATTTGGGTTCTTCATTTTCGACTTTATTTTCACTTCCAATTTACTTGCATCGTGTATGTGTTACGAAAAAAACACAATGAGTTAGTTAAATAAGTTAGAAATGTACGCTTAATTTGATTGCACAAATGGATAATGGTGAACGACTCGGGTATATAAGACGTTAGGGGCTGGTGTGTCACTATAAATGCATTGTGTCGAATTAAATTGACATGTCTCTATCATGTCAAGGGTCAATGCCGCTTACCTAGACAGGTTACGATGATATATTTTTGCACCTAGAACAACGGCATTGTTGTAGCTTAATTGTAGTCCACCCAACATTCAAATTATGGGAAACTTGCTATAATGTTGCGTTTTGTATGTCAAGGAGGTTGTTTCTTAAAATCTGGCCTGTTGTACAGAGTATATTGCAACATCAAAACTTGTCTATGGTCAAAGAGAGATCATTTTCGGTATTTATTTACGATTATTACCTCCCTTCCACTACAAATTAGTAGTTTATCGTTGTGTGTACTTTGGACTCTTGGGGTGGTGTCACATATGGTTTTATTATGGATCGATACGTATCTTCAAATCGATAACTGTCATGGATTTATATCAAGTACACATCGCACTACACATGCGCATTTGAATTATCATACATAAGTTGGAGATTCTAGTTGAAAAGATACACTGTATATTGGATGCGGAACTTTTGGAACTCAGTATATATGAACCAACCAAGTTATGGACAACGCTACCTTAAATGAATAAACTGTATAATAATCATATTCATCGATCTATGTCTGTTCTGAAATTTCTCATGCATCTTCGTGGTGCGAGTTTATCCTAATTGTGTTTTCTTTGGAAGCAAATTGTGTCTCAGTAATTATATTTTCAGTGATCTAAGTACATTCACCTTTGGCATTGTTTGTATAAATCCTGGAGAAGCGTGAGAGAGGTCTTCAACTGCCATTGTTTCTTCTGTCTATTTTAAACATTTATGTTAATTATAAATAGAGAGATGTAGAAAGTATGTCTGAACCAGTAATTTATTGTAACACATTTTCCTAGGTTTCCATGCGCAAAGATGCGTCTGATCTTTAAATTTGTTAGGTTGTGATCACTTTAATTTAGCTGTGTAAAGAAATGGTTCACAATGAATGAAGTGTGGTATAATTATTAAATACGCAGTATGGTAAGCTAATCAGCATTAAAGAGAGAAAATCTATTTATAGTAACGATGCATTTATTCCGCCGACTTCCGACAAGCGTCAGGTGGCTTGATGGTGAATTAAGACTAATTGATAGTCAGCAGATGTGAACGTAGATTTGATTGAAAACAATTATGCTAATTAATTAGTTTGTATTTGATGAAAACATCACAAACATATATATTTGAGATGCTTTCCGGGAAAATTTTAGAATTGCTTATCAATTTAAACTTTATTTTTTGGAGAAGTTTCGTAAGAAAAGATATCATGGACTTCACAAGTATGTGTGATATACAAATCAATATTGTGTTAATTTGTCACTATATACTTATGCTTATATTACCGTTCTATAGTCCAAACACTGTAACTATAATTCAGTCAGAAGCATTTGAGAATTGGATGTCTGTCAAGTCTCTAGATGCAAATATAAGTGACTGTGATTGATGACAGTTTCACTTCCACCTTCAGAGCCTACATTAAATAGTCCTTAAAACATTCAAATGTTGATATACGTTTACAATGATTAAAGTACAACAAATATCATTATCTTAACTGCTTTCTCTTACACATAATACATTCTGTTTATATTTGCAGTGTACTTTAAACGGGTGTGATGTTGTAATCAAACATTGGGGGTAATTAGAAGATAACCCCCGGGTTTGATACCAAGAATACGACCAATGTCCCACACGTTATCAATAAGACATTACTATAGTTCTTAACCTGTAGGCCAATAAAACAGTTATTGCATACTATTGCCTAATGGTAATAGCCTACTTATAAAAATTTGCCCACAATTCACTCGTTTAGCCGGTGTCTACTACATATACAAGTCAAAATGTATTGATTTGTAATGTGATTCTGCCATTTGTATGTTCGTTTTTGTAATGCTTCGCTTTCTTAAAATGAACCGATGTTTGCAACTGACACGTGCTCTGACTTTAGTTAGATGTTAACCCCTCCATTAACGTATTAGCATGGTAAAATTCCACCCTTAGTTGAGATCTAAGATAAGTAGCACGGCACGGAACAATTTTTTGTATGCAATAGACATACTCAGACATAGGTGCAATTATTAATAGACACACTAATTGTTCGACCATACCATGCTGTGTACACGTGCACGCGACCTCAAGCTGTTTCGTAACCAGATCCCGTAACCAGATTATGGGCAATCTGATACACTCATTTAGTGGATTAGGACTCGCCTACATTTTCTGGAACTGCATAATCAACAGTTATTGTTTTAAAATTGTGCCAGAATATTATGTAGATTCCTTTCTGACAGGCCCACGTTATTTATCCGCCACCTGCAGGCCTACAACTGTCCCGAGTCTTCATACTTTCAAGTCCTTGTTTGTAATGTCGGGATTTCTATCGCGAACGCGTTACCGAGACACATTTCGTATTGGAAACATAAATGTTGCTATCTATCATAGTGGTAAATGGGTAGTACAATCCAATAACTATCTATTATGTATTTGTAACTTAAATGGAACTTTCACACGCATATCTAACCAAAGGTAAGTATTGTTTCCAAGACCGCCTACCATTGGAAGTATATTAAGAGTCCTTATCTAGATTTAATAACATTGTTTCCTGGTTAATATTTTATGTATCCCTTTTGTTTAACGGTAAATAGGTAGAATAATCTAGGTTGCGTAAGAATTATGTGTTTAAATGTTACTTTAATCGATGCCTTGAGAAACATCAATGACACATAGCCGCCTACTCGTTAACTCGGTTAAGTTTCTATTTTGAGATTGGGGGGTCACGGATCCTTTCAGGATCACATCATATAAAAATAAAAGTACTGAAAGTACTGACAGGCTGGCGAACTGCTAAGGAACAATAGCTTTTCAAGTGATATAACATCAAGTGGTTTTCTAAGTCGAAATAGAGGTAAGTGCTGTACTTAACAAAAAAAAATAAAAAAAAATAAAAAAATTGGAGCCGCCGTGATTCGATCGCTGGACCTTAGCATCAGAAAATTACTAATCGAGTTGCTTAACCACTCGGCCACGATCTCGTTGGAGAATGTTGACCTCAATAATTTAACATAAACATCACTGATGCGTGCTATATCGCGTTCGTAACGCGTAGTAATAATTATCAACGCCTTTAAACAACTTTTCTTTTAATTTCATACAATTTCCTTCCATTTCAAGAAGAAACTAATATATTACCATCGAACAGAATAAATGAAACAAGGAAAGTTGAATGTTCTTATCTTGCAAAACTGATTAACGAGGAGGAACTATTTGCATTGAGTGTATAGATTCTGTGTTGTCAGTTTCGGGAGTAAATTCATCTTAGTGGAATTCATTTTTTAGAATTGTAATAGTCTGGCGCGAAATCGCCAGCCTAAAAACAACAGTGGTACTAGAAATTCCAATCTTTATCACTGAGCATAGATAGAAAACTGACTTAAAATCCTTCATAACTTGGATAACATTATTTGAGCTAGTTTTCAAACCTTGCAAAATGAGTCTTTATTTGTTATATTTAAACGTTTATTTGTATATTGTCTCTTAGTCTTACATAAACTATGAGTAAGAGGAACTATTTAAACAATAAAAGATAAGTCAACAAACGTTGGATTACATATAGAAGCAATACTCCAAGATAAATTTAGCTCGGTGAAAATCAAAACATACTTGTAAGAACATTACTAACTGATGAGAGTATTTTGACAGATATCACAACAACGTTAAAATGCAATAATAAATCATATCGCCCTACTCTAAAAGTAATATAATGTGTTTACATTCGGCGTATTGACAAAACATGATTCATATACCGTAGATCGCATTGTTTCGTAAATGTCGAATTCGCGCAATTTTCGCTGCCATGTGAAATTCGCTAAATTTGCTAAATACTCAACAAAGGCAATTTTAAATCACCGTAAGTACTCATCACTTAATAATTTTTTCCGAGAAAATTTAAACGCCTAAATATTAAGGCAAATCCGGCACCGCGAATTTCGCACTGCGCAGAAATAACTTATAACATAATTTAGATACTTGAACTTTCGATATTTGATATTTTAAGGTAGTGGGCGTTGTATGTGATTGATTATAGGCATTTGCTTGATCGATATGCATAGTACAGGTTGGCTATAGATGATACGTATTGTTTTTATTTTGCGGCGCAATTATGTCTGAATATTGCAAACATCAGTTTTCAAATACCACAAATAACACCATATAAATACCACATAACAGCGCGAAAATAGCCCGGTAGCATACGTGTACGAAATATCGGTCACGTTTCACAATTCAACAATAACTTGATAATTTTATGATCTTTTTGAGATTTGTTATTCAACATTAATTTAATAATTTTATTATCTCTTTGAGATTTGTAATTGAAGTGTATATAGCTATATGCTAGCAGTTATTCAATGTCAAAATAATTACTTGCATCGTTTTTATTATGATACTAGACTACCTTAATTGCAAATTAAAACTTTGGATGGGTTCCGTGTACTTTGATTTAATCGTCGAAAAATAGACGATTCTTATAGTTTCATAGTGTGTTCTAGAACACTTTCGTATGAAAATGGACAATTCGCATGTCCAATAAATCATAGATAGAGTTTCTGTTAAAACTGAAGCTAAAAATGATCTAATGGATAGAAAGCATAATTTGAAACTTTAAAAAACATATCTTCCGTTATAGCTCTATACACTTTAAATCCAGAGTTCACAGCTGAGTAGAGCAGGTCAAACAAGCGAACTCATTTCAAGACTATCTACAAACGAATCGTTAAAAGATAAATGGTCTAGATTCACATATAAAAATTATGCGCGCTAATTGTGTGTACATTATATAATATTTTTATAGCTATATGGCGCTATATCACTAACAAAATGCAATAAAATCTATCTAAACAGTATCGACAGAGACCTTAACGACTTCAGCGATGTGGGATTCCTCCCAGGTATCTCACATATTTAACCCATAAATATGTTATTGCACAATTCCATTGCTTTAAAACGAGGTTATAAGAGTAGGGCCAACACTAGTTAACCCGTCGTCAGCAAAGTGTGATTGACAAACTATCCCACAAACAGATGATAAAAAAGTTCAGGTGATATATGCCAAGGTCGAGACCGATTTGGTTGGATCGAGAACTATAAAATAGCGATTCTTGCACGACTCCACGTTCTATTAAAATACTTAATTATTCGATTAATTACGTTAAAACTTCATTTAACTGCATAAAGAAATTAATTTACACAACAAAGGGGTTCTAACATAATATATACTTAGCTACACTATCGATTGAGGATTGCAAAAAGAACTAGTGCATTAAACAAACGCCAAACTATTTTTGTGTCGTAACAATTAAGATGCGTCACGTATTGAAAAAGAGTAAATTACGCAAAATATCAGTATCATTTTGACAAAATAACACATCCATTTACATCATTTGATATGGATAACAATAATGTCGCTCCTTCCATGCGCTATAATTTATACATATTATAATCAGAGGCCAATAGTTTCCCCCAAAATGCTGAAGCAATATATAATCTGTATCTCACAGCACAGTCTGGTACATAATTTAGGCTGAGTTACGTCATGTGCAGAAACTCCGTGGGAAATACAACAGTGTCTGTAGACAGAAAAACAACGATAAATAATATTGATGACAAGAAGCCATAGGGTTTCTATATCATTTAGCAAATACTTCTAAATATAATCTAATGGTATTCATTTATCTTGTTTAACGGTGAGTAAATCGTTACCAATTATGTTATCCTGAATAGTATGTTGGTTTAGACATGTTGTATTCTCCTTCAAAGAAATCGCCAAATCACAGCAAATGTACAGTTCGCGCAGCTCGACTACTATGTCGTTTACAACAATAAACTCCTCAAGAAAATTTCGTTTACGAAGACATTTTATTTATCAATCACAGTAATATTTAGAACGACGCAATTAAGAACACAACTTTCAAGTCCATTCTACCATTAATTTCCTTTTAATGTAATATCAGCATAAGAGCGCACTTAAAAGGTTACAGATTAAACGATTGCCTTATTATTAAGGTTGTTTTGATCCAGAAAACCATATTATAACAGAGGTTCAACGAACTCGGAATCAAAATAACAAAAATTTGTATTTGATACAGAGGTGTTTCTGTAGGTCTTAGAGAAGTTTTGGATTAGGTTTTGTAATTAGGTTTTCACTCATCGTAATACGAAGGGTGTGTAAAACTGCGTGAGAAAACTAGTTTTATTGTATCTAACTGCATTAAGTAGGATTTAGAAATAAACTCAAGTCTTTAACTGAGAACTTCTTGAAATGTGGTTATCTTTACAGCATTAGATGTAATATAATTAGTATTTATATAAAGGTTATATTCTCAAACTGGTAATAGAATAACGGAACCCCATGGATATAAATACTTTGAAACACTGAACAACAGTTCCTACACGGCTGAATACGTTGATCAAAGGTAGAATAATAAGCATGCTAGCAAAGGTAGTAGTCCGCTTACATTCAGAACATACTCTTAACATTGAAAAATATTAACTTGATTATACCTAAACTGGATTAGTTTCTAAGACTGCAATGTAATGGTTAAGTACTGACAAAAAAATATGTAAAAAATAATTAATGTACATTAGTCTTTAAAAATTAGACAAATAGGTTAATGAGCTAACGTTCGCCGTGACCAAACATTTGTAATGTCCAGAATAAAATGTCAAGACAAATTATCTTATAAATGTTCTTTCAAATAGTCAGCATCATATTCTCAATATATTGCAAACAGAACAAACCGGATGTATTGTGCTATAGCCATGGACGTATTAAACGCGTTGTATACATTTTCGTAATACTTAATTGATCTTCTACATTTTAGAACGTGTAAGCAAAATTACATTTATGATACGCTGTACATAATATTATGATAATCCTGATTTTCTTTTGCATTTTATATTAGTATTCTACGACCGCGGGTATTTATTTATCTTTTATGATAATCCCATGATAAGTATAATCATAACGAGAGTTTTGGCATAAGACGGGAAACTCAATGAATTAATAGGGGTTTTGCAGTAAGTTTGATATTTACAGGAAGCGGGCACATTGTCAGTGTGCCACACATATGCCAATCTACCATTGAACGGTAAGTACTACGATAAATAAGTTAATATGTGAAGATGATAACCTATTGCCTTCTATTTAGTCTGTTCGTTGTCTTAGTGGGGGGACCAATTTAGTTTACAGTTTATTGACAACCGGTATTCATTGTTTACATTAGTGAACGAACAATCGTTATATGTCATTAAACATTATTTGTTTAGTACTTCCTCATTATCATACAAAGTAATGACTTGTTTATGATGAATTTATGATAAATTTATGGCTGCGTTACCAATTACAAGCACTTACAACTAGTTTTACACACACAACATTATGCCTGGGAGTAAATTAGAACAGCTACTGTGCAAGACTCTATAAAACAGTTCATACTGTGATATTGTTTCGTACTTTACAATTCGTACTACCTAGTGTTTGGACATAGTTTGAATACATTTCATTAGTGGTATTACTCTTACAATAAGCTGACGAACGCCATTTAGCGTATGCATGTGTGACATATTGCTCTTATCTGGCAGTCCAAAACCAGAACAAAACACAAGTTACATGTTTACTGTATATGGCATTAAAACCGTAAACTTTATGTATTCATAGTGTCGTTTCCCTTAGTATTAAAGTAGTATTAAAATTGTTTAGTTGCAAGCCAAAACGTATAATTGATTTAGCTATAGAGTACAGTTATGTTCGCTATAATAAGAACACTTTGATTATTTTGAAATCATGCATATTTTTGCCAGTTTAAGGTCCCAAAGTATTAAATTTAGAACAAAAAAGGTCCGCTAATAAGACCGATTCGCTATTGAGAGCACATTTTTCACTGGTCTTATTAGCGGAACGTCACTGTATAAGCAGGAGCAACAATAAAAGTAGACGTTCCATATTTGCTACCGTATTCACGTATAGTGTGCCTAGCGTATAATAAATCATGGAATCATAATTAAGGTACATATTAAATGTCGGTGGAAAAGTGCATGTTTATGTTTTAAAAACAAGTTTATGCATAATTCGGTCGCTACATTGAAATTTGAAAACTGTCAAAATTGGAATTTGGTTGATTTATTACAGAAAATGAAAAATGTTTATACGAACACCATTCAATCACTGCATTAACATCTGTCCAACATTGCATCTGATTGAGGTATTACAGAAAATCAGACCATCTTTAATACGTCTATCAAATTTAAAACATTTCAAAGTACACACGTTTATCTTAGATGCATCTAAGCTAGATTAGTAGATCATTTCATCTATTGAATGAGGTCGAGCCTTTCTCCTATCAACGCAATCTTAACGTCTTGAATATATCCCCATGACAGATCTTAAGCAAATGGTTTTATAGAAAAATAGATATTTGTAAAAAAATGCATCCTCATAAATCATTGGTTATACAATTGAAAAATACGCTGGTTAAACGAGAATGAATAAATGAGACGAATCAGATTTTCTTAATCATGACATAAGACAAAACATAATCAACAATTAACGTACTTACATCATATATCAATAAATAACAAATATATTAACGAATGACTAACGTGATGATTCCTCATCATCCTCAGCAATATTAAAATGTACATTTTCAGCGTCTTGTGAATCATCGGGCACGTCCTCATCTTTCTGAGTTCTTGATTGAGGATTTAGGGCGTTATAAGAATGTGGCCTTGCAATGGAATCTTTGTCAGGAACGGTTAATCCTCCAACACCATTTTGTGTATTATACGACACTCGTCCATTTCGTGCGACACCACCGCGGCCACCGCCACCACCACGTGTCCCGCGTACCGGAAATGATTGTGTCCTGCGCAGTGCCGGAGTACTGCCATTCTTCTTATGGAGCCCGGCTTTGAATGAAGCCGAGCGGAACGATCGAAATGATTTAACACTGTTTTTACGCCTGTCTTTGTAGCAGTAATAACGAATTTTACGCCTTAGATAACGATGGAAAGAGTTTCTTAAAATTTTATTTCTTAGTCCGTAAACGGACGAATTTACGACTGGTGCGGACAGAAAAAGCATAATGAAAGTTGATGAAAGAACACTGTTCACTTTGAAATCGACGGGAGTGAAGATTTCGGCAAGTAATATCACAGATAACGGTACATATACTACAACAAAAGCTCCTACTAACTGGAATATGGTGCACATGGCTTTAGTCCCCTTAATTGACAAATTGGTAGTTTGGCTACTAGGAGCAATAGTGGCTTGAATAACACATGTCATTTGAACCATAGTGGCTGCTATTCGACTTGATTGTGTCCTAGCAATACGATAAATATGTGTGTAACAAAATAACATAATTCCCAATGGGATGAAGATGGCGGCTAATAGAAACGATACAACGTATATCTTCCCAGTTAATGTTTTCGTACAGACGAAACAGATACCTTTCTCAGGATGGAACACGTAACGACTTCCGCCTAGCAATGGCGGAATGGAGAGCGTACACGCCACCGTCCAGAATACTGAAAAGCAAACCACCATTTTTAAAGCGGTTGCTGAAAACGAGTGGTGCAATGGACTTGCTATGGTTTGGTATTTGTCCCAACTTAGCGCCGTAATAGTCCATGACGTCACAAGTGTTAACACTGATAGAATAAATCCATATATTTGACACACTATTACTCCACCGAACCATTTTCCAGTAAAACTCACAATGGCTGTTGATAAATTAATTAAAAGTGATAAAAGGAGACCGGTACAACCTAAATGAACCAAAAGTATATTTCTTACCGTTCTTAATCGTCTATTTGGTACGATCGATACTATCATAAAAGAATTAAAAGCAAAGCCAATGGCAACGAATAGCACTAAGGAAATACCACGTGCAGTTTGTGGTACTTCTTGTCTCACAATATCCGAATTTGATAAAAACTCCGCATCGTATAATTTATATGATCCGTTCATCTGGAATTCCGTCCCGTTCTCTCCGTACTCACCGCTTGTGTTTTCTTTAATAAACATGTCGAACTCTGTGAAAGGATATTCCGTCTGTACACGCATTTGGATCGGCTGTCATGGAAAATATCCAAAATAATCCGAATTCTGAATGTATTTCCATAAATGATTTCACACAAACCACTGGTTCAAACTTAAACTAACCATCACCGTTCGATTCAATTTATCGCTGTTGACTGGTGCTGTTGTTTGTCAAAACACATATTTTATCCAGTACTTCATAATGCGTCAATAACTTTTTATTACCAAGAAATCTCTCTAATATTATCACGTAATATTATTTACTACGATTTTATCTCAAACACTGATATTAAAGTTCCCTGGTAATCGCGTTTCAGCTCGATCATATTTTTTGTATTTTCAAAAATTCCTTATCACATAATTTCCATAATATCACACCTTGATTTACGCTGCAGTCTTGTAGTAAAGCTATAGCGAAAACGTAAAGTTCTCAAACTAGATATAACATCCATTGGTAGACAGAATATACGAGAAGACTGTTCGCAAGTAGTACCACAAACAACAATAATCCAGACTATATCATCCAGCCAATACTTCATACAATACTACTTCCTGACGATCATAGCCATACGAGCATACCCCGTCAGATTAACTTTTCCAATTGTGTTACTAAAAATAGAATTAGTTAATTCAACAGAGATTAACCCTGAGAGCTAGCGTCTGAATGCACTGGAAGATTGATTCACGATCACATAATCAAGCGTCTGTGTCTCCCGGTGCCAGTTTGCTTTTTTTACTCCGGAATATTTTTTTGGATAAAATTGCCGGAATTAGTTTCTGGTGGAAATAATTAATCCATTAAAAAAGTCACCAGGCAATAACGTCCAATTTGATGTCGCTTTTAGCATGAAACAGTGCCACTGCTGATAAAATAGAAGCAATACGTCATGGTGAAATCAATTACAAAAAATAAATCCGTTGTTTTTTGTTAAGTCCGAAAATGTCGACACTTTTTATTAGTGGTATTCAAAAACATCATATTTTCAAGGAAATACCATTCCGTTCAAACACGTACAATATGTAAACACCTGTTTTTATCGTCAGCGAGAAGATGTTTGAATAGCAAATCGTGTTTCTTGGCTAGCGATTCAATACATACGTTTAGTGGCTAACATTTCGTAACTAGATCAAGTCGCTATTGAACTTCAATATCTATAATGTTGGTAGAAAGACATAAAAATATACTTCGCGTTTGATTTATTATCCATTTCCCATTCCGCAAAATCATAAGTTCGTTCAGCAAATAGAAATATGTAGACTACTTTATAAAAATAACAAACCACACAGCCTCTGCAGGTAATTTGAGTTCCGCTGTTTTCACTTTTTGAGCGCAGACGATATTAATATGCAAGGAGCGCTGTGTACTCATAGCCTGTGCAAATATTTGGAATTATTTTGTTTGAAAAACAGATTGTTCAAAATAACCCTTGACCTTTCTAAACAATAAATCGACACTTTTACGTCCTCTTTTCTTATCTACGAAACTTCAGCCACAATTTTATATACGTTAAGGATGAGTCAAATAATTGGCACTTTTGAAGTATTGATTCCGCTTCAAAAACAAATGTATCCGTTTTTATTACATAACACTTCAAAGAAATTCTACTTCAAACAAGTAGTTTTGATGTTATTTTTCCTTCCAATATTTTTGTAGAGCAATAATCACTAACACTGTTCACCTATCGCACATACTAGATATATTGTAACTTCAAACAAAGTCTACCTACAATAGGTAGTTTTTTATATAACTTTTCTTCCGATATTGTACTCATTAGTAGATCACCGAGTACTTATAACTGAGCTACTCTGCTCTCCTATCGTACAGACTAGTTGTAATGAACCGGTAACGCTCACGAAAAACACGTGTAATATCGCCGTACTCACATCAGTTTTAATAACATTACCACGTAATGTACATGAGTCTGTGCTATTTTTAGATTATTTCCTCTTCATCTCGCATTCAATGCTGGCTGATTCACTTTGAGATGTGTATATATAAATATACCTTTCATCGGTGCATGGGTTCACGTGCTGGCTTATCGGTTGATTTACTATTTTTATGTTCGTCAGTCAGAGACAGATATAAATCAGAAGCTCTTTATTCCGTAGAGATTGATGCCGCGATGTTTGTCTATAGACTGGATACGTAACAGAAAAAAACTAGACGTATAGATATTTGGTGGGCGGCAGTTACGTGGGCGATTCGTAAATTTGGCGGACGGGCGGTCTTTCGTCAACAAGTAACAAATATTATGATATCATGCGGGTATACTTAAAATGCTTTTGAACAGTGTTATAAATCCAAACAGTTATTATTATTTCAGTCATACAGAGACGACTATACAGTGACATTTTAATGACACTGGGTGAATCTAAAGTTTCCCGGAACTGTCTCTGATGAGCACCGATCACTTATCGAGAGAGGCATACTAGTATCATTATAACTCTTAATCCAAAGAAGATGCACTGGTCAATGGATTGCATTTAGATGCAATTTTCCAATTACTATAAGTATTTTTAAAAGAATATTCAACATTGACCGCCTTGGTATGTAAAAGCCATACCCAGTACTCGATGCATCTCCCATAATTCGAGGCATCTCGTTATCAGTAACTTACCGTTGTGTATTCAAATTACATATTTATTCTATTCATATTAGACATAGTCATGGGACTATTCAATTTTCATTCTTCTTGTTCATTTTTTGTTATACAAAGGCCTCGTGCACACCATCCTGTCTGTAGCCACAAGTCATGTAATACAGAATATGAAATGCTTACAAAACTGTGATTTTGATTGATAAAGGACCGTGTATTTATCATAATTTACCGTATTTGGATTCGATAACCGTGGTTAAAGAAAGTGGACGCACACATTAGTGAGACCATGGGGACGGCAATTCAATTTCTGCCAAGTAGTAAACAGATTACAATTTGCACTTTATAAGTATGTTAATGTTAAGACTTGATTACAGTTGACTATACCCACGTCTTCCCACTCGAGACTCATAATGAACCATAGGTTTCCTTCAATGTTGTCCGTAAATATTGTGAGCGTCGATAATATTTGCCTTTGGTGACTTGTGGTAAGCGCGACCTTCTCGGGAATAGGACGTCATTTATTCTATTCTAGACAGTGACCTTTCTAATATCGTCAAAAAAAGTACAGCCATATCTCAGTAGACAAGGCTAGTCTTTCATTTTACCACATAATTTTCTATTAATTTCTATCAAGTATTTTCTGTCCTTCACCTTCTACTTTATGTATGCCGATCATTTCCTGGGAACGGAGTGATATTCCATTATGTTGAGAATAGACTTATTATGTGAGAAAAGATATAATAGAGCTTAGTACTAAGTTACCGTGTAAAAGAGTGCACCATCTGGAACATTGCACTGGTTGGTGCCATTTCCACCACACCATCAGGCAAACAATTATACAACAATATTACCTAGTCTGGCCACCCGACTAGATAATATTTTTTATCAATCAAATAGCATAACATTTTTCAATTTTCGGTAGATTTTATTCTGAGCTTGATTATCTATGTTTGATGGTGCAAAGGGAAATAATTTCATGAGAAAAGAGCATCTTGGGTTGTCTTTCTAAACATAGGGTATGTTAGGCAGACTAAAATATACCCTACGTTCAAGGCTCTGATGACAAACTAGTATTCAATCAACGTAAATGTGAATCTATAAAGTACCACAGTTACCGAGAAAAATGGTAAAGTAAAAACTGCGCTAACGTAAGTTGAGTAAAACTGCGTTATCTGTTTTACCTTACTGGGTGTGCCAGATTGTACCACCATACGTATTACGCCATCAGTTAAACTATGATACAAAACAGATAGTGAACAAACACTTTTTTCGGGCGTAGCGAGTTTTCATAGGTCAATAATGACACAACTTTCAGCAAAGTGAGTTCTCATTGGTCAATAAGGACACACCTTCCAGCATCGTCGGCGCTCATTGGTCCTTATGACACACTCTGGTAATCAATTTGTTGACAAATTGGTCAACGCACTCATGATAATAGTGTCAAATAATTAATAAGTATAGCCAAATATAAATTAGTGACATTGTATGAAGACAAAATTTGAAGTGCTATTAAAAAGTTAAAATTTAACTTTCTTAATCTTAAGGTTGTTTGATTTCATAGAAATGTTCGGCCTTGACAATTGAATCTGAGTTACCGCTCCTTGTGATACTCATGATTAAATAAGCTCAGTAACCAATTAAAAACACGATCATAACGATTCCTGCGAAGACGAAAACTAATTATACAAGATTTATCCGTTCGATAATTGGGATACCGTGGATTATTACGTGACAGTATCAGTCCTATCCAACGCAGGATTGTGGAGATGTCGTCAATGTGTGCACACAGAACACAAAGTCATTACATGCTCATAATTATGTACATGAATATTGGTAAGGTCAACTTAGGTCAGCATGGTGATTTTATATTCGGATCTGCCATGCCATGATTAGTAACAGGTTTTACATGGTCCAAATTGTGTGTAAAAAGTATGTGCATCTGTTTTTGCTTGTCAATGGGGATAACAAAATTGATACAATCACAAGATTTGGCCCTGCAAATTTAAGTAATAAAATCAGAACGAAAATAAAGTAGACTATGCCAATTGCAAGGTCATGATATTTGAATCACTTGAACTTCAGCCGGATATTTGCTATTTGCTAATTAAACTGAAGCCACGTTGGAGATTTGTCTACGCTACATGGAAAACAGATCGCATTTCAATCACACTCTGGTATTAATTGGGAACAAATCTAATAGATAGTAATTCCGCCGACGTTGTGTTTACATTTGATGCTCCTACGAGAGATTAAGATGTAGCTTGCTTTCATTCATACCTGGAAAAAGCTAAATAACACATGAGTCCAAAAACACTCAATATTGTGGTGTGGTTCTGGTGGCATGCTGAATAAAATAGGGTAGGTAGGGTGGTAGGAAAACAAATTTATGCTGTGAAGAGTCAAAGAGCGGTTTCGTTCGGAAAATTACAGTATAATAGTTTGGGTAGAGGAAAAATTCGAGACCACTAGGGTTTAGTTGGCCTCATAGAAAATAACACTATAATCACAACTAGAACCATATGGTGAAAGTTCTATCTGTCTATCAGTCTGTCAGTCTGCCACTTCAGCTGGTAGTAAAATGATATTATATATTCACTTGCTAGAAATGATATTTTGGTATGGGTACTTAGGTTATAAATATATAATTAATACTAAAGGTAAGTAATACGCTTATTACGATCCTGTAAAATGTTGTAAAGAAAGAAAATCACTGAATGCGATCCATACTATCAATCACTGCTTACTACAGTTACTAATGCTTATTAATTTTCTATCGGATTTAAAAACTTGATGAGCTTTGGCATCGACTGGCTCTCTGGACTCAAATGGTTCAGTATACAAAAATGACAATACAGCCACCCTTGTGTGCAATAATTTCCCACAATATCTTGATTTACACAAACAATATATACCAATTTTGGAAACTAAAACAATGGGATAATAGTTTTTCCGGAAAATGATCCAACGTGGATGATAAATCATCGTACAAAAAAGAGAAAGTGCGACAGCTTTTATGAACGCTCTTGTTTACACTCGAGACACTAGACAATGGAAATGATGCGATGCTGATGACACGGTGACCTCAGGCAAATATGAAATGCCAATCTGTGCATGTTTCCCGGCCAGTGTAATTTTGACGGAATTAACTAAAAACTAATGGGGTCATATACTGATGATGTCCAAATTCGATGCTAATTTGAAGGACCTACAGCAAAATATACGGACCCATCGACAGGAATGAGGAAAACAACATACCCTAATACCCCATCATCAAACATGAAGGGTGGGGGCAAATTAAACCAAAACGTATGAATACTGAAACCTATTAGAAAGCTGTGGAAATCAAAGACATTAGCAAATCAAATAAATGTTTATAGTTGCCCCCATAAAACTACTGTACTCAGTGGCCTACATCCCACGTTGTTTGCAATACCTCCCCCGACATCATCTTCATAATTCTTCATATTTACAGTAGTCAGATAATAGCTTTCTTGCTTATTGTTATAAGCTATAAAAACTTTTCATCGATTGTTTACCCACGTTCTGTGATGTTTATTCATGGTATTTAATGGGAGTTAATGGTTTAATGGTTCTACTTGCACTATTGTTCTATTAACTTTGATTTACCTATAACGGATGGCAAATAATCGGATAAGCTAAAGCAGTTAAAGGGTTTTGAGTGTTTGTGTACGGTGGCCAATAAAGCTGTCAGTAATTCTGGAATTTTGCAAGAACACATTGACCGGGTTTCCACAACCTAGTTATTAACATTATCATAATAACAAACTGGATGATTTGACTTTGATAAAAAAAACCACAATTACATTAAAGTGTATAAAGCTATATCGGAAGATATTTTTTTTTAAAGTTTCGAAAACTGAAAAACTATTATTCTTTCATGTCCATTAGATCATTTATCTCTTCAGTTTTAACAGAAACTCTCTCTGTGATTTATTGGACATGCAAACTGTCCATTTTCATACGAAAGTGTTCTAGAACACCCTATGAAACTATAAGAATCGTCTATTTTTCGACGATTGAATCAAAGTAAACGGAGCCCATCCAAAGTTTTTATTTGCAATTAAGGTAGTCTAGTATCATACTTAACATGGTGCAAGTAATTTTTTGACATTGAATGACTGTTAGAATGTAGCTTAATACACTTTAATAAGAAATGTAGTTGTACAAATTCCAATTTAAACCAAATCCCATTATTAATAACTGAGTAATCCGAAAACATCTCGGTGTTGCGATGGGAGTGTGCGTAAGAGTTTATGCATACACGTAAGTGTTTCTTCATTGGTTGACAATGTTGTTTAGTCTGGCCACCCGATTAGATAATATATTTTATCAATCAAATAGCATAGCTGTTTTAAATTATAGCTAGATTTTATTCTGGGCTTGATTACCTATGTTTGAGGGTACAAAGGGTAATAATTGTATGGGAAAAGAGTAGATTGAGGAGTTGTCTTTATAAACATATGATAAGTGATTACTGCCATTTAAAGAAAACTACATGGTGTAGAAAAGGCGTAGAAACAGATAACTATTACTGAGAAACATGAAACTACGCGAGAAGTCATGAGAAGTCCCGATAAATCAAACAACGTCGTTCAGACTAGTTTGTGCGGTAAGTGTAATACACGATTTTCCGAAACTTGACCCGCTAATGTAAAACGTTATCCATCCTTGAAATCCACCCGTGTAACACATACACTCTTTTTAGTCCAAGAGCCAAGGGCCGTTTATTTACAATTCTTGTCCAAATATATAATTGGTATCAATTGAAAGCTTATTGTGTCCGGTTTAAGAAAAGTGATTTCTTGAAAAATTCTGCTTTCACAACGCTGAGATATCCAAGATGGCCGCCAAGATGGCCGCCAATCTTTTAAATATCACCACTGTGCTATATTTAGCGTACTGTAAGTACCACATGTGTCTTATAACATTTTTATGCGGTTTTCTTATAGAAAAAATGTTAAAAGATACAAATCATACAAAAAACATGAAGGTTTTGCATATGTTTTATTAAAATCTTGCTTTTGTGACGAAAAAATGACGTAAAAACGGTAAAGTATACAATATTGTTTATTATAATTCGTATACATGAAGCATTTTTTTATGCAAAAATTATTCTAAATTGTTCTTATGATAATAATACACATCATTTAATATCAAAATGACTTAAATATGGTATGGTAATGAGATTTTGAAGCATAAGTTGTATTAAAGTGGGTGGGGTAAATTAACCGTCCATTTTTCAAAAATCACCACTGTGCCATATTGAGTATATTGTAAGTACCAAATGTGCCTTATAACATGTTTTATGCAGTTTTCTTGTTAAAAACATGTTGAAACGTACAAAGCATGCAAAAAAACATGAAATTTTACGGATTTTGTTTTAAAACGTTGCTTTTATAACGGAAAAATGACGAAAAAACTGCAAATTTTACTGTTTGTTATAGTTTTTATACATGAATAACTTTTTAGCTAAAAATCGTTGCTATGATAGTAAAACACGTCATTTAATATCAAAATAACTTAAATATGGTATGTTAATGAGATTTTGAAGCATACTTTGTACTGAAGTGGTTGGGGTAAATTTGCCGCCAATTTTGTACAAGTTCACCTCTTTGACATAATACTCATACTATTAGTACCTATTCTGTCTTATATCATGTTGTATGTGTTATTGTGATAGAAAACATGTTAAAATATACAAATCAAGCTCAAATCATGATATTTTGGTTTTGAATATTTAAAATTTATTTGTTTTATGACGAAAAAGTGTCGAAAATAGGTAAAATATGGCATGTCTTTTATCATACTCAGTATACTTGTTGTAATTTTGGCCAAATGATTATTCCAAATAGTTCTAAAAATAGCAATATAGATCATACAATATTTTATGTGCTGTGGTAGTGAGATTATAAGCATAATTTGTTTTAAAGTGGGTGGGGTAATAATTTAACACCAAAAATGAAATTTTGTTTGTCAATTAAAAAGTTTCATTTTGATCAGGACAATTTATTGGAGTAACCTTTTTAACTGTTATACACAAACACTATTGTATCTGTATGCATGTTTTATTTCAGTTTTACTGTATTGAAATATTTTTTCCAAATACATTTGGGGTAAATCACTGCTGACACACATTTTGACTACGTACACATAATATTTTCTGTTGAGTAAAAATAATAATCAATAAATAAGTTTGAAAGTGTCAATGAAACATGTACATGTATATGTACATTTGTGTATATATGATATGAAAGCTAATATTAATAAGTGATCAGTGAGCTGAACTACATGTTTACCGATTTCATTAATTATACCTCATTTGTTTCATATTTGTTACAATTCATAAGTCTTGTTTTATCCAATTTCAATAATATCAATATAGTTGTGTGCATGCATACTAGTATATCACTCTTTAAATCCTGCCATTGTTCTGAGTTTCAAATATAGCTCATTTTAGGTTAGTCTCTTAACATGACCTTACTTAAAGGATACTTTTCGGCAGTGGCAGCTAATTGGTGGTACAGGAAATAGGTGTTTTAGTCAGAGTAAGGTACTTCATAGAGCCCGAAAAGGCTTTACTTTGCAGTGTAGGGTACCTTTCAGAGCTAGAAAAGGCTACATCAGGTAGTGGTAGGTTCATCATAAAAATATCGAAGACTGTATATGATAGAGGTAAGTACCTCTGAAATCAAGAGATCTATGTCTGGCTGGAAAAGGTACCACATACACCCAGATATTGGCTGTATCCAGCTGTAATTTGGCTGTATCAGGATGTGGTAAGTACCTAAGAAATTTAAAAAAATGACTGCATGTTGAGGGGGATAAAACCAATGATTGGCTGTGTCTGACTGTAGTATGTACCTCGAGACCCAGAAATGGCTGTGTCGAGCCTGTGTAAGTACATCAGAAACCCAGAAATGGTTGTGTCTGGTTGTGGAAGGTACCTAAGAAACATGTAAACGGCCATCTCAGGCTGCGATAAGTACTTCAAAATCCAAGGTCTGGCTGCGTCTGGCTGTGGTAGTTACCTAAGAAACCCATATAATGTTGTATCGGACTGCTGTATGTACCCCCAGAAAGTCAGAAAGAGCTATATTCAGTTGTGATAGGTACCGCAGACACCCAGAAATAGTAGCTGTATCTAACTGTTAAAAATTAGGTACCTCAGACACCCAGAAATGGCTGTATCGAAATGTGATAGGTACCTCAAACACCCAGAATTGGCTGTATCGAAATGTGATAGGTACCTCAGACACACAGAATTGGCTGTGATAGGTACCCCAGACACCCAGAAATTGCTGTGATAGGTACCTCAGACACCCAGAAATGGCAATATTTGCCTGTGATAGGTACCTTAGATGCTCAGAAATGGCTGTATCTAACGATGATAGGTACCTCAGACAACCAGAAAGTCAGTATCCGGCTGTGATAGTTATCTCAGACATCCAGAAATGGCAGTATCTGAATATGATAGGTACCTCAGACACCCAGAAATGACAATATCTGACTGTGATAGGTACCTTATACACCCAGAAATGGCAGTATCTGGATATGATAGGTATCTCAGACACCAAGAGATGACAATATCTGACTGTGATAGGCACATCATACACCCAGAAATGGCAGTTTCGAAATGTAATAGGCACCTCAGTCACCCAAAAATAGCTGTATCTAGCTGTTATAGGTACCTCAGACACCCAGAAATAGCTGTATCGAAATGTGATAGGTACCTCAGATACCCAGAAATGGCTGTATCTAGCTGTTATAGGTACCTCAGACACCCAGAAATGGCTGTATCAAAATGTGATAGGTACCTCAGTCACCCAGAAATTGCTCTGATAGGTTCCTCAGACACCCAGAGATGGCAATATTTGCCTGTGATAGGTACCTTAGATGCTCAGAAATGGCTGTATCTAAGGATGATAGGTACCTCAGACAACCGGAAAGTCAGTATCCGGCTGTGATAGTTATCTCAGACATCCAGAAATGGCTGTATCTGAATATGATAGGTATCTCAGACACCAAGATATGACAATATCTGACTGTGATGGGTACCTCATACACCCAGAAATGGCAGTATCCAGCTGTGATAGGTACCTCAGTCACCCAAAAATAGCTGTATCTAGCTGTTATAGGTACCTCAGACACCAAGAAATGGCTGTATCTGAATATGATAGGTAGCTCAGACACTCAGGGATGACACTATCTGACTGTGAAAGGTACCTCATACATCCATAAATGTCAGTATCCGGCTGTGATACGTACCTCACACACCCAGAAATGGCTGTATCGGACTGTGATAGGTACCTCATACACCCAGAAATGTCAGTATGCGGCTGTGATTCGTACCTCACACACCCAGAAATGGCTGTATCGGACTGTGATAGGTACCTCAGACACCCAGAAATGTCAGTATGCGGCTGTGATACGTACCTCACACACCCAGAAATGGCTGTATGCGGCAGTGATACGTACCTCACACACCCAGAAATGGCTGTATCGGACTGTGATAGGTACCTCAGACACCCAGAAATGTCAGTATGCGGCTGTGATTCGTACCTCGCACACCCAGAAATGGCTGTATCGGACTGTGATAGGTACCTCAGACACCCAGAAATGTCAGTATGCGGCTGTGATTCGTACCTCACACACCCAGAAATGGTTGTATCTGAATATGATAGGTACCTCAGACACCCAGAGATGACGGTATCTGGATGTGATAGGTACCTCAGATACCCAGAAATGGTTGTATCTGAATATGATAGGTACCTCAGACACCCAGAGATGACGGTATCTGGATGTGATAGGTACCTCAGATACCCAGAAATGTCAGTATGCGGCTGTAATAGGTACCTCTGACACACAGAAATGGCTGTATCTGGCTGTGACTGGTACCTCATAAACCTTAAGAACCAATAATTGGCTGCATCTGACTTTGGCGGGTACATTGGAGACAGAGGTAGTTACCTCAATATCACAGAACTGGTCAACTCTGGCTGTGACCAGCACCTCAGAAACACAGAAAGGGTTGTATCTGGTTGGGGTAGGTACATACAAACCCAGATATTGCTGTATCTGGCTGTGACATGTACCTCAGTGGGTCAGAAAAGGCCGCATCTGACTGTGGTACGTATTGAGTAAGTCTGAAATTTCTGTACCTAGATGTGGTAGGAACCACAGAGAGCAATATCTGACTGTACGTGGCAGTGCCGAGGGTATCTGGTACCGGTACCACAGAAACCAAGCTACATGTATTTGTGTACTAGGCAGTTATATCTACTCTTTTTAACCATTTAACCAGAACATGAATAACTCAAAAGTGTTATGTATACCATAGAGCCAGAAATACAAATACATGAGTATAAGTTTATTTTCAAATACAATGGATATATACAATCCATGAGTATAGAAAATTTTCACATATTCAATGTCATCATCAGAGTGGTCAAAACACATGTATTAAGTGTTTTAGGCAGGGATATAAGCCACTGTTGGTTTCCTCAGAAGATTTTATTCAGCAGTGTTGTGTACCGCAATGAGCACGAATTGTTTTCACATGTAATATGTAATATGGGAATTAAATAACCTGTTGGGTCAGAAAATGCTGTATTGGGCTACTGTTTGTTTCTCAAAGGCTTTGTTATGTGCCTATCAACTACGATTTTCATGATAAACGTCCATATGAAGAGCCGTGCGATGCATGTTTCCAATATGTATGATAGTATCACTCTTTTAATGTTGTTAGCAACACTTATGACCTTCTTGTTTTAAACAAGCAATTATTGTGAATGAAAAAATTCAATTCAAGAAACATTTGAAAAATACTATTTTGCCAATTTTGTTCGCCACATTCGTGTCGAATTTAGCTCACTTATTAAGATGCATTTGGATATAGTATAACACAAATATTACCGTTGAATGTTATTCAAGTAAAACAATTCATGAAAAATATTTGTTTTAATGTCAATACGAATTTCACTTTAGGGAGTCAATTTACCCCACCCACTTCAATACAACTTATGCTTCAAAATCTCATTACCATACCATATTTAAGTGATTTTGATATTAAATGATGTGTTCTATTATCATAAGAACAATTTAGAATGATTTTTGCATAAAAAATACTTTATGCATACGAATAATAACAAACGATAATGTATAATTTACCGTTTTTCGTCATTTTTGCATCATAAAAGCATTTTTTTAAACAATGTATGTAAAAACTTCATGTTTTTGCACGATTTGTATCTTTCATCATATTTATAGTAAGAAAACTGCATCAAACATGATATAAGGCACATGTTGTACTTTCAGTATGCTCAATATGGCACAGTGGTGATATTTGAAAAAAAAATGGCATTCAATTTACCCCACCCACCGCAATACAAGTTATGCTTCAAAATATCGCTACCATAACATATTTAAATGAGTTTGGTGTTAGATAATGTGTATTACTATCATAACATCAGTTTAGAATGATTCTTGGACAAAAAGTACTTCATTTATACGAATTATAATAAACAATATCGTATTAATCGCAGTTTTTTCGTCATTTTATCGTCATAAAAGCAAGATTTTTATAAAATATATGCAAAACCTTCATATTTTTTGTATGATTTGTATTTTTTAACATGTTTTCTATAAGAAAACCGCATTAAACATGTTATAAGACACATGTGGTACTTACAGTACGCTTAATATAGTACTATGGTGATATTTGAAAAATTGGCGGCCATCTTGGCGGCCATCTTGGATATCTCAGCATTGTGAAAGCAGAATTTTTTAAGAAATCACTTTTCTTAAACCGGACGCAATAAGCTTTCAATTGATACCAATTATAGATTTGGACAAGAATTGTAAATAAACGGCCCTTGGCTCTTGGACTATTTCCATTGCAAAGCTAGACCGTTTTGATGTTAGCTGTCTGTACATTCAATTTTTGCATTTCAAGTGTACATTTATAAAACTATGTATGCAACTATCCTGTTGCAATGTATTCGTCTTGAAATAAAACATATCCAGCAATTTTCTGTAAAAAAACATGTACTTCGACATACAATTAGAGGTCATTATGGAATATAAGAAAACAGAAAACGAAATATTGTACTACTAAATTCAATAATGTTCTTGTGGATAATGTGCACATTGTATAAAATCGACTGGTGATTTGTTTTTATAAAATATACTCATACAACTGCAATAGTTACAATACACCGGAAACTAGCTTCCAAATCTGATGTCAAAGTGCAGATCATATATTTGTTTTAATTAATTACGTATGGGAAATACACAATAGCACCCCATCACCCTGTATATAAACAGTATATTGCATACAATCATTATTCTTATTCGAATCGCATTCTCTATAAATGCGGTGCTACGATGCAAATTAATAATGTTCTTATGAATAAGGAAGGTCGTGTACTTTAGTCAGACCGTGGTCTATTTAAAGACCGAAAACGCATACATATATTCCTATAGAACATTAATAAGGAAAATAAAACACGTGCTGTGACAGTGAACAGTAATATATTTATACAATATGTCTGACGTTTTTTACAACACATGCTGGTTTTAAGGCAACTTCACATTACAGAAACACTATTCTTCCGTTTAATTGCACCCAGACAGAAAGTATTAACGCCAATCACAATGTCGAGGAGCATGTTGTATGTCTGCCTGTATAGTGATATATTATATTATCTATCATTATATTTACTGAGCGTCAAAAGTTCCGCAAGCCAGATATTGTGCTTCTTATTTATTAGAATGGCTAAACAATTTATGGTGATTCAGCTGCATGTTCATTTATCGAGCTTAATGGTGATTAGATAGCAGTAAATTTCACAATTCAGTGGGGCCTTTAAAACAAATTCAACCAAACCCTCCCCAGGTTAACCCCCCCCCCCTCTGAAATATTTCTGCATACGCCCAAGGGATATGTTAGGCATACTAAATGTTTTTAATCGGTCGTCACCTCTATAAATATTGGACTATGTGTCTTGTGAATTCAAAATGCCTAACTGTTGCCCCGGCTTATTGAATCACGATATGTTCCTTTTTGGGTATGATCAGTGATTGCTGAAATTTAAAGAAAACAACATTGTGTAGAAAAGGCGTAGATAACTATTACTGAGAAACATGAAACTACGCGAGAAGTCATGAGAAGTCCCGATAAATCAAACAACATCGTTCAGACTAGTTCGTGCGGTAAGTGTAATACACGCTTTTCTGAAACTTGACCCGCTAATGTGAAAGAGTGTCCATTTCCATTGAAAAGATAGAATGTTTTGGTGTAATCTGTCTGTAAACTTACTTCATGCATTTGAAGTGGCCATTATTAAAACTCGTATCCAATGTATTGCTTCCCTTCCTATGTTAAAGCATATTCAATAGCATATGCTTGTTTGCATTCGCACTTGTAGGGTAAATGTCGTTGGTTGCATGCAAATCTCTATTTTTGCGATCCTTAGTGTCGCGGTGGTATGTATGCAACTATCCTGTTGCAATGTATTCGTCTTGAAATAAAACATATCCAGCAATGTTCTTCGTTATACAATTAAAGGTCATTTTGGTATATCAGAAAAAAAGAAAACGAAAAATGTGTACTACTAAATTCAATAATGCTCTTGTGGATACTATGCACATTGTATAATATCGACGGGTATTTTGTTGTTATATAACATACCCATACAACTAAACATGCTTCCAAATCTGATGTGAACGTGCAGATCAGTTATTTGTTTTAATTAATTTTGTATGTGAAATAAAGAATGACACCCCATCACCCAGTATATAATCAGTACATTGCATAATCATTATTCTTATTCGAATCACATTCTCAATAAATGCGGCGCTACGCTGCAAATTAATAATGTTCTTATGAATAAGGAAGGTCATGTACTTTAGTCAGAACGTGGTCTATTAAAGACCAAAAAACGCATACAGATATTCCTATAGAACATTAATAAAGAAAATAAAACACCGTACTGTGACAGTGAACAGTAATACATTATACAATATGTCTGACGTTTTTACAGCACATGCTGCTTTTAAGGTAATGTCACATTACAGAAACACTATTCTTCCGTTTAATTGCACCCAGACAGAAAGTATTAACGCCAATCACAATGTCGCGGAGCATGTTGTATGTCTGCCCGTATAGTGATATATTATATAATATATCATTATACACTGAGCGTCTAAAGTTTCGCAAGCCTGATATTGTGCATCTTATTTATTAGAATGGCTAAACAATTTATGGGGATTCAGCTGCATATGTGTGTAGCGATATGTACTTGATATAAATCCATGACAATTATCGATTTTTAGATATTAATTGACCCACATGTGACATAACCCAACAATTCAAAAATACACATAACAATTTGCAACGTTTTTGCAGTGGAAGAGAGGAAATTTTAATCGATTATTGTACAAAATATTCTCCTTTCAAAGTGCGACCACAGACAATTGTGAAAGTCGTAATAGAAACTGTACGATATTGCAGATTTTAAGAAACATCGAGCTGGTCATTAAAACGCAAAAAGGGAAGTGTCCCATCAATTTTAATTTCGGTTGGACAACGATTAAGGTAAAACAATGCCGATGTGTTTGGTGCTGAAATTATAGCAGCATTATCTGTCTAGGTCAGCGGCATTGACCCTTGACCTGTTGTCACGCGGTACGTCATATACACGCTCCATCTGTTGGGTATGATACAACTGTCTTATTATGATAGACACATATCAATTTTATCGGACACAAAATATTTTTAGTAGAACGCCAGCCTCTAGACACTTATATACAGGATTATGTTCATAGTTATCAATTTTTGCCAGCGAATTTAGCGTTCATTGCTTACTGATTTGACTAACTGTTTATGTATTTCGTACACAGACATGTTGCAAGTAAATTAGAACAAAAAAATAGTCGAAAATGAAAACTCCTTATTTTGCCCACTTAAATAGACAATTTACCATGTGTGATGGTGTGATGGTGTGATGGTGTGATGGTGTGATCATTCAGGTGTGACGGAAACCAACGGATATGGGTTCAACATGAACACTATGGACACACCAATGGACAGTGTTAGTAAAAAGTTATTTCGCGTTAACAATTAAAGAAAATGAATTTTTAATTCGTTTGCGAAACTTATGACGCTCAGTATATTATTTTGTATCATCTATTGTTTTGATCACATACTGGGTTAAACCTACTGAATCTAGTGACTATAATTACCCTCGCGGCTTTATACGCAATGCTCTGTGACTGTTGTCTCGGACAATTGACTGCGTATATCAAGGGAATTTTATCGCCAAAATTGTTTTATGGTGACCTTTTAGACAAACCTTGTGTGTAATGAAAGTTGGCATCTACTTAGATGACAAAAGTGGTGACGGTTGTTTCAGACTGGAATAGTGAAATAGGAGTCAGTCCATTACATAATCTATGTTCATAATGCGGACCCATTTACCTCAGTTTTTTTTATTTTAAATAAAGGTAGTGCTTAGATAGAGACATAATATACAAATTTATGTAGGTCCGTTGGTCCTTTGATGCTGTCAAATGCTCGTTCGGAGCAAAACAATGTAACATCAGCACTGATCGACTCAGTTTCATATCGATGTGACTGTTTTATCAAGGTACTTACGCTATGTACCTGTTTTCCTGTACTTAATTGTACCCATTACAAACACCCCCTTCCTTCATGTATCAGCTACGTCTCCACGCGTTACGGACAGTCATAATCGATGGCGACTTTGAATTATTAGCAGTTTTTAGTTACAATACCATTTTATGGTGTTTTATGATATTTGCTTTAGGTAGCATTGACATATATAGCTCAAAATATACCTCCTCTCTGGGTAATTATATAGACATTTCTGAGGACATTGCTTATGCTTTAATAGGAAGAGTCTGAAAACGCCTCTCGAATTGCTTAAAGCAATGGTTACAAATATACACGGTACGTTAACCCTTTTTCGTGAATATCAATATTTCGTTGGCGTTCAGTAAAATGCCATTTATGTAGGTCGTAAAATCATTGACAAAAACATTGAAAATAGAACGCATTGAATCGTGAGTCGGATACTTAAGTGGTCGCGAAGATTGAATCATGTGATCAGGTTCCTACAATCAATATACATTTGTATATAAATATATATGAATATTATGTTGTTATCACGAAGGAGTAATATAAATAATACCACAAAAGATATGAGGAAGTCGGACAGGGGAGGCAGCAGGTACAAGTTGTCGTTACTTTTTGTCAATCATTAAACATGAGTCTAAGTAGTTACACTAGAAATTGTAAGCATTTTCTTTAGATTTTATATGTGGTGGCATAATTAAGAACATGTGTCGATGTTTTACAATTCAAGTTATAAGTATTAGAAAGATTTTTAAAATCATTTCGTAATTAACATTACGTTTCATACAACGAGGTACAAGACCATCGTTTATGGAAATCACATAAGATAATGAGCAAACAGTTGGAAAGTACAGTGTATAGCATTACTAAAATTATAATACAAAACGACACGGCGACCTATGGGCTTGTTAAACATCAAATCTACAACAATAACTGCATTATCGATAAATCTCGTACCATTGCACTTTAACACGTACAATACATTGGGTGATGATAGCTAAATGGTTTTAAGTCGTTAAAATAGTGTACATTTTTAGTCAGAAAACACTTTCAATACCTCATTTTTGCTGTTTTAATGTCAGTACTAACGCATCAGTTTAAACTTATTCTTTTACACCGCACGATGGATTATTTATCAGACAATTTAGCAATCGAAAACAACACCACAGCACATTGTTTATGCTTTAACATGTTACCCGACATGCTTATTTCTATGTCTCATTGCGGAAGTGAACTACGCAATAAAACAGATTCCGCAATTAGTATGTTAGATATACGAACATATATAAGCATTATAGTTAAAATACACCCAGGGGATTAACCCATTCATAAACTCTCCATTATTTTTCAGGAATGGAGAGTTGTCTTAACAATAACTCTCCATTATTTCGTACATGTATACACATTACATTAAATGTGTATACGAAATAATGGAGAGTTATTGTTAAGAAAACTCTCCATGCCTGAAAAACATAACACACATATTGCTGGCTTAGAACCAGAAGGTCGTAACTACTAAATCGATATATTGAGAAAACAAGAGAAAACTGTCTGTAATTACTCCTTACCTATGGGAAAACACGTTTTAAAAACTTCATTTTGGTCAACATGACAATTTCATGATTTTAATGAAAATAGGCTCATAAGAAGTGTCTTGTGAAGCAGATTTCAAATATGTATGAGTCTTATAAGGTCGTAAGTGGTAGTTACGACCTTCTGGTTCTAAGCCATCGATATGTAGTGTTAACAAAAAATGGAGAGTTATTTTTATTAAATGTGTTAACAAGTAATGGATAATTATTGTAAAGAATGTATAATTATACACCAGTGAGTTGCATTCATAGCCCGCCATCCCAAATAGATGGGTCGGGCAATTTACTTTTGGGTTTTCAAAACCCCCGCCCTTTCACGGCCCATGCGGGGGATATCTTACAATTAAACATTGACCCAAAGTTATTGGTTCGGTGAGTGCGGGGGGAGCTGGAGGGTAAAACACCGCAGCAATCGGGCCTTGGATGCAGCTGACAGGTGCATTACAAAATGAATGTGTTCACAAAAAGGGCAATTCAATTTGCGGGAAAAGCGGAAAGAGCCGAACACAGAAAAAAGAAAACAAAATATAAAAATGCTCAAACCACAACGAAACTAGAAAATGAAATCAACCCGCTGTTACTAAATAGCTTTTAAAATTAATATAATTTCAGCAATTAAGGTGGTGCGCGCGCAAGAAATAAAGACATCAAGATGATGCTAGTGTGATATGATATTAAATACCGTTAATAATTTGCAATTGCACTTTCGTGTGATCATGACCATTCAACTGTTCAATAAGTTCCAACTACAGCTTTTATACATTCACAAAGGCCAACATTATCACTAAATCATGACACCCGTCTCCAGCATGATACTGAAAATGAAATATTCGACCTTGGCCTACATTAAAATGTCCATAAACATTGCAACTTAGGTTTTGAGATGATCAGATGAATCTGTTTGAATATAATATTACGTACAAGTTAATTTCTAATTGTTTTTGGTCATACAAGGCTCATAATTCAGGAAGACACGGTTCGATTGGACTCCTAAGTTTGAATTAAAGTTCAGGCAAAGTTTGTATAAATTTTGGAGGGTAAGAAAAAATAAAGTTCCCAATTTCCGAGGGCTGTTTTCAGCTGTTCAGCCGCTAAATCACTCTTTGACATTAACTTTCCCTGATCCTTGGGCTACCCAATGAAACATTCGAGTCTCACGGGGAGACTTTTTCTCTTTTGTGGGCGTGGCAGCCAGCATCGAACAGCGGCGCCTAGGAACTGCCCCTCACAAGTATATATACCAATTTTGAGTACATTAATTAATAATGTTGAAAAAAAGAGCTAGGTTTAATAACAACATGTTACAAATAGTGTAGTTATGACCATCAAGTTGCAAATCAATTATAAATATCCATGTATAGTTTATGCACGGAAATATATCCTCTGACTGAAACAAAGTCTTTATAATGTCCACCGTGTTATAACATCAAGTAACACTGGGTAAATGGCTACTGATTGATCGTGTAACACATAACTCACAACATGTGTTTGCATGGACTACACGCAATTACAAAGTAATGGATAGTTATTGTATTAGTTCACGGGTTTCATGAAAAAAGCATGCTTTTCTCGTTCAGTCATGTTCATATTTTTAATCTTCTATTTATAAGAGGTACATCAGGGGAGACTTTTTTGGAAAAATGCATTTTCTTTCAATTTTGACATTTACAGCATCTTTTTAGAAAATCAAATTGACATTTGACAGTATTGGTGTATTTTAAGTCAGAGAAAATCCGCGTATCTGTCAATTCCTGAGAAATAATGAATACTCGGCCCCTTCGGGGCCTCCTCTCCATTATTTCTCAGGAATGGACAGTTACTTGGACTTTCTCCTTAACATATAATACGAAGATAAAATCAATATAAAGTGGTTAATGTGTTAATAATGCAATAATGGAACTTAAAACTAACATAACTAATCTTCAAACTTTTAAATATTCAAACACACATCGAGTAGAATATGGTTTTGAGTATGTGGTACTTACGGAGGTTGATAATCAGAGATGCAGTGTTGCAGTGATGCAGCATACACAGACATTATCATTAAATCAGGAATTCGAGAAAATGAAAAACAACAATACAATGAACGGAGGATTTCATTATTACGGCAACATAACATGCAAAAGTAAAACACACAACGAAATGTCATAGTCATCTTTCAGTGGGTAACATCAGGCACAGGTAAACCATAGAGGCACATGTAAACGTCCAATAAACTACGTCCGACAAACCATGTTCTAATAACAGCGTCCAACACACAGCATCTAAAACACTATCCGACAAATAATGTCCAACGAGTATTGTAATAACTACATTTATTAATTATGCAGTACGCAAAGTGCTTGTAGTTACAATGTAAATGTTTAAAAGAAAATATGACAAACAACAAGGCATGGTGCATTTGGCGTAAGGTCACTAGTATAGACAACTAAAACTAGGAAATACTAAGTATCTGTTACGTTGCCCTAAGATTTACACCGATTGAGTAGTATTTCATTTCCTTATCTCAATCTGATGAAGACATGTGTACGGTCATAACCCCTGATTGGTTGTGGATAACATAATATTTAGATCCAAACTCTTCACATAAAAGAAAGCAGGCTAACAATCAGACACGTTTTGTAGAATAAGTGTAAATACTATCAGAATTTGTTTATACTATCGAGTTATATATATAGATACGATATGGGAATATAGGCCATATCAGCTTTATAATAATCCTAGGTTACTTGTTTAGCGTCAAGATTGAATATACTCATAATTAATTGAACATAACGTATACTGTAGCAACGGTGTATAATGGTCAGTCATGACCGTCTCGGTGTAGGTTAACAAGTCAAATATAAACAACTAAGGTTATGGAACCTGCAATGATTAATACAATTAACACGAAAAAAAACAGTCACGTAAACTATGTACAGGGTCAAATCTAGATTTGGTGAAAGAGGATAGGAGTTAGCTAAGTGAACACTGTAAAACAGAGCCAATCAAAAGTTAAACAGAACCGGCTATACTTTCCACTTTTAATTTTGAGCATAATTAACTCTAAGGGTGGACATTACGTATCATTAATACACTAAAGTATATAACAGTTGCGCCCATGCCCCACGTGTGCACTTTCGGAAATATCTCAAAATTTCTAATCCCAGTACTTGTAAATAATATTATAATCTTCAGTGTGTCATTTTGCAAAACTGCATATGTTATAATCATACATGTGGCGGATGTAGAAGAAGACGTTGAGGAAAAACAATTATAATATAATAAATTCCAAGAATAATGAAACATGTGTACGTTGCAAGCAGGAGAGCTATTTAGTTCTGAACGAAATTGAATTCCAAAAAAAATAGATGGGTTAATATGACTGAATTAAAAGCATAGTGGAAAACGTCATAAATGACACGCTGGTACTTGGGCTAAAGCAATGCTAATAGTATAATATTTATCAACTATGCAGTTAGTCAAGGGCTGGTAGCATGGTTTTATATGGATTCCATGTTTAACATAGAACACAATAATTTAGCAATCTCATCATTACGTTTCAATTAAGCTGATATTTCAATCAAAATGGAAGCACCTCTGTACAAAATCCCCACCGTTTCTCATCACTCAAAGCATAAGAATTACCGATCTAAAACAACCTTACATATAATCTACACTGACTCATCATGCCTCCTCGCCGATATTATATAGTCTATATAAGTAGATCAGCTATTATACATAATGCATCATAGATGAACAACACAGTGACATCAAATCGGCTTTTTACTTTCTCGTTTGACCCACAATACACCTAAGAGAAGTGGAACATTGTGAGCATTGGCATACACTTTGACGCAGTCAGGGTCGAACTACGGAGCGCTCGTTCCCAACGGGCGTGCTATCTATCGAAACATGTTTTGGCTATATTGTTGTACCTTCGTACAACGTACAAGTATCCATTGTTTAAATTCGACGTTGGTAGGATTTTTAGCATTATAGCATCAATTTGTCCCACGTGTAGGTCTTTGATTCCTCTGTACAAGCGAATGCTATTTTTAACTTACAACTCGGAGTTCTAACCTTTACAACCAAAGGTGATGAGGTGATATGACAGACTCAGTATCTACTTGAACTAATAATACACATAAAACGCAGTTTATGTGCTTTAGACAGATGATAAGATCGCTGTTATCAAAGTACAATGTGTGTTATTTTCGAATAATGCGATATAGATTAGTTCATTAAACTTTTGAAATTACCTTGAACCCCATAGTTTAAACACGCCTCTTATAAAAGTCATTAACTCCAAGTGTAAAGAGTACATGATGTAGCGAAGCACATCAAATGGTCAAAATAAATGATTGTTCTAACGATAAGATAATTGGTACTACTTCAGACTATGGCGATAAATTTGTGGAAGTGTGTATGTAGATAGTATAATGATTTGATAGTAATGAACAGCATTGTGATTACAAGTATGATGAATTGATTGTCATTGATATTGATGATAATAATAAAGACTATTATGATAACGAAATGCTGATACCTGTAAAATGGACGATGAAGATGTAATAAAACTTGTAAAATATTTTCGTCGGTAGAAGATTTGAATACATAAAAACTGCCTGGTTACGCTGCCTATCTTCTTACAGAGTTAATTTAAAACATAAACCTATTTATACCTGCTGTGGATATTTTGGAAGTAGACATAGACGTGCTTAGTTTCTATTGAGGTTTGGAGTAGCTGTTGAGATGTTTTTCTGTAAGCTAACGCATCAATCACAGGTACTACAAAACCTACAAAAACTCTCTCAAGTCTCTTCATTATTCATAATGTGTTGTAGTAATAATAGCTATACAATTGTGTGTTTCTGTGATTTAGTTATGGACCATTCTTCGTTGTTGTGTATGATTAGTGTGTCTGTAGATTTAGTTATATGTATGTTTTCGTTAAACAGGTATAACGCATGTGCTAGGATCATTTTGGCAATCAGTCTAGGGCAAAATCTGAATAATAACTCTCCCATTAGGACGCTGATTGCAATATGTTGTTTGTTTTAATATTGGTTAGCAAGCAAAAGCATTGACATTTGATATGAACAGTGTGGTCTTAATTTTTAGGTGGTGGTAAGCTTTGTACTGGTACTATCTAAAATAATATTTATTATCATTTGTCTGATACTTACTAGGCAACACCGTATAGTGGACATTGTGCATATGGCGTATTATAATACATTGTATTGTTCGAATACTCTATTTCAGTATATGCCGAATTGAGTTCCACCAACACAGTTATAATAAACTATTCAATAAGTATTAAAAATGTAACTTGAAAATATTTCGCAAAAAGAATAAGAATAAATGATGAGGTTTTCAAAAGCAAATGGGGGTACATTTGAACGCATTATATACAAACAAAGAATGCTTCAAAATTTGCTGTACTTCAGGAAACACATTTGCATAACAGGTAAACTATTATCGCAATTGAAAGTGCATCAACAACAAAATCAATCCCCTCGTGAATATGTTCTAAAGTATCTGAAATAGTCGATAATGTATCCTTGAAATGTCTTGCCCACGAAATGATAATTTTCACACTAAAAACAAAAACTTTTGTCCCATTGAAATTAAATAATTTTGCATGATTTGTCATTGTATAAAACAATGTTTTGTTCTAGTGCTAACTTCTGCTTATTTGCACCAGGTGGAAATGTGGGTTTCTCTTTACACATGCAAGCATGTATTTAAAGATACATTTTGTACATTATGCTTACCTTTTGTTAGTTCGTTTACCAAAACAATGATGAAACAAATACGAAAAAGCTAAATAAGCATTATCAAAGAAAACACCAATCATTGTTTCCTCTGTACTAGCCGAAAAAGAAGTTTGTAACCACGTTAAAACTATTTCAGTGTATTTCTTAGGGCGTATTTTGTTTGTTAGTAATAGTATAAAGTACGTTTTGTATTAATGGCTAATAAATTCCTGTAGGGGTAAATCTTTAGGATATAGTTTATTTTGGCGTATGACTGATGGCATAATATGTAGAAATGTATGCGGTGCAATAAATACTGATATAGCTAAAATTTCACTAGATTTGATAATTTCCGAAACTTTAGAAAAGATGAAATTTCATTTAATTAATTTTATAGAAACGTAATACTTGGAATTAAATTGTTACGATTTTCAATATTCATAATTGATTTTAACTCTCTAATCGCCAAATCATTAAGGCGCCATCATCAACGAACATCGATATAGTATAGGATACAATGTTTCTGTGAGGTGGTATACAAAAACCAGTTAAAGTCACTTATAGTATGTGTAGAAGATGTCTAAGACAGAAAAAATGTTTTTATAGCGGAACTTGTTGGTATTTGTTTGTCATCATTCAAAATCGACAAAAATAAGGGAACAACCATGCACGTTCTAAACAAACTGTTTAAACATTTATAGAAACCTCCGAATATGACGTCTAATGTTGCACACATTGTCTTACTGCTTATTGCAATGTTTTCTTATATACGTGGGTGAATCAAAAAGTTCGTAGAAAAATATCATAACTCACAAACCGCAGCTTCAAATACTTTCAAATTGTAATATATCGTGAGGATAAGTATAACAAAACAATTTGTGAAATTTCATTGAATTAGTCAAAACGACATGATTTTTACATTGAAACGCACACATGCTATGACAGCATACCGGAGCACGTCAGCGTCATTTGATGAACGACGTCAAACTTACGTCACGTTTTTCTATACATACGTTAACGTTTTGAGTCATTTACCTTCTCGAGCAACTAATATGTAGGTATTTTTGGATAACCATCGTGATAACATTTTCTGCATTTATAATTGTTTGTTTAATATCGTGTACGCTGTTCCATAAGATTAATCTAAGTGTTTTGCTATACCCGCTATTATATAGCGCTGCTCCTCTTCGACGACGTTGTGAACCAACGTCACCAGTATCGGGTGTATTAACTTTGGTTGTCAAAATCCGTTGGCCTACATGAAAGCACTAATTCCATTTATAAATCGATGTCTATTTATTTCATGATATATACCTGCACGTTTCAAATCATGTATTGTCTCTGATGCCGTACGTATACGCCAGTTTCACACAGATTTTGTTAGCCGCCCGTGGTTCCGTAAATTCCGGTAGACCCGTTTTACGCGGGTATTTCTATATAGTGCGATTATGTTAATATTGATTAAAGCATTATTTATCGGAGATGACGTCTGAAAATTTAACAAACTTTATAAATGACATCATGCAATCAGACATAACATTTTGACGATTTTTAGAGGTCCTACAATTGAGATATTTTAGAAAATTTAATAAAATGTGTTTCAAATTATCCGTGTGCTCCGGTATACGTAATCGCCCTTATTTAAGATATAAATATTTTTAAAACGGTTGTCATCAGGTCGCTACAAATCTTTGTATATAAAGAAAATATCAATGTATTTATTCAGTATAAATATGACGACCATAACTCTGAAAATAAAAAAGTTATGGCAAAATTCTACGAACTTTTTGATTCACCCACGTAGATGGTGAAATGTTTGTGTACAAAGTAATTTCCAAAGCGTGTTGAAAATTTATAGTGGTATGATTTTACCTAAAATGTATTTTATCCATATGTTACATCGTGAAATATGAAACAAATTGACTAACTGATCAATAAAACTTAGATTGGTTTATTCATGAGTTAAATAATGTTCGTCTAGGAAACGCCTCCTGCTTGCGGACTTTGATAGCCTTTGTAAACGAATGTTAATTTTCTATGTGACATTCTTATCCACGACGCTGATCGATAAGTCTGGATACGTTTGTTGACTAACTATTGAAGAACGACATAATTTCATAATTAATTTCTTACCGAAAAGTACATATATAATGTAGGTAGTTTAATAAAACATAATGATTATGTTACCAAGGAGTACGGATGGGCCGAAAATGACTGTAAAAAAATCAAAATCATCATATCCGAGTATATCTTTCACAGGGATTTGTTTTCCATCGATAACATCTATTAAGCCACTTGCCATAATTATAGAGTTTTATTTAAAATGTTAATTATATTTCTTTTACATAAGCTAAGAGATCTGTTCATCAACGCCAAAATATCTGAGGAAGCAGACGTAGTATGTACGTAATGACCTTCAAGTGTGTAGTATCTGCTTCATTATTATGGAGTGCATATGTTGTATCTCTGGATAATACAAACAATATACACAGAATCATACAAACGTGAACTTGATTGTTGTGGTGGAACTCCCCTATAGTTTATCAGCATTTAATTTATATTCAGCGGATCCTTGATTTATCATCACAAGGGTTAGCAAGCAATCCTTTCTTAATCTATCTCTTAAGCAAATTCTTCAACATTGAGACTAGTCGACCTATCGAAAACATGGATTCACTGGATATGAATGAAGGCATGCAATAACAATGCATGACTATTATTCGATGACTAATTATAATAAAACTCTACAAAATATCCTCGTACTTACTCAGTACTTAGTTTCATTTAATCTCGAAACTATGATTCGTTTAGTTTACAAAAACAGAAACACTGTTACGTTCAATGTGCGGGTTTTAAATTCGCATTGATTTACTTGTCTGATAGACCGAAAATATTGTTCAACGCAATATTCGCCAAGAGTGTCGTTCGCGAATAAAACCTATCATACGATACAGTTCGGTAAGTAGCTAAGGGTAATACAAGTTTTTCAATGTCTGGTGAAAGCAATTTCTCGATGGCAATATGATTATCCAATGTTTACTACAGATTTGATCACAGACTGGGCAAATCTAGTCAGATCAAACCTACTGCACCTTGTGACCATAATTACCCTATCGGCTCAACACGCAATGTTCTGTGACTGTGTGGGTTATATTTTTCTCGGAAAATAATCTGCGTATATCCAGAGAATTTGGACGCAAAATTGTTTTCAGGCGACATTTTTGTGACAAACCTCGTATATAATGAAAGTTGACATGCACTCAAAGATTTTCGTGACGGTAATCTCTGTACTTTAGTTTGATGAATTCTAATCACAATGCTTTTACATTGGAAATAGATTCTAGTGTAAAGGAGTGATTGTATCCCAAAGCACTAACCGTACTTTATTTACACCTACCGATTTTATAATAAAAAATTAGGACTTTAATGGTTTTGTAGTAGAGCGTCAAATAAATCATTGTTAATATTGCAAATCCATTTAACACAGTCATGTTGTACATGTAGTCGCCCTAGGACTTGAATATTGACGTACGTGTCCATTTCCGAATGATTTCTAATGAATCGGTACCAAATACTTAATTGGTGTAGGATCGGTCGTCATAATTGCCATTTATCGTGCTCAGCATATATCATAATTATGTACAAATCTAGATACTATACTGATTAACTCAGTGGCAGAATTATGTGACTATTTTATTTGAAAGCAATTACGCTACGTCAATATTGGGTATTCTTCTATACTTCGATACAATTTACGCTTAGCTTTTTCATAATTTAGTTCAATTAATATAATACATATGAATGTACTACTATAATACATATCACATTCATGCGGTATCTGTGAGTATTTGTCATTTTTTTTGCGTTTCACTTTGACATTTTATATGCCATTCAATACGCAATACACAAGTAGATAAAATATTCCAGACATCTTATAATTATTACCCTGATGCTTAACTGTTTATTGTTCTTTAAGTGTTTGGCTGTGTGTTGAATTCTAACGTTATATTATCCCTTACAAATGTGGCTTAAACCACACAAAGTTCATCACTACACTCAACTTTGAAATAATAAGAATTTTATTTAGTAAATAAATACTGATTATGAAGTCATCTTAATAAAATTACTACTTATCTTATATTTGTCGACACGAGACTACGAAAACGGAAAAAGCTTTAAGAGCCAATAATGTTCGCGTTGTCGTCCTTATTTTGCTTTATCTCCGCCACCAAAACCAAATGCCGATACTGGACTATTAAGTTTAATTTTAAAATTGGAAATGTTTGCGTAAATAAATTAGAAGACGGTATTAATACACGTATTAAACTTTGAACGACAAAGAGATCGTTGTCGTTGTATTATAAGAAACCAATCAATGTATATAGCAGTATATTGAAGAAGAACACATCGTGATATTGCAATGCGATCACAGACAGGAATCATATATCCTTAATAACAAGGCTATATTAACAGTTCTTGTCAACACTATTGTCGGTTACTTTTCCTGCTGATAATTAAAAGATAATGTTCACTGTGCGAAAAACCGAGTTTCTCCGCTATTAATATCCTTAAGGTCACTGATATCGTAGTCCAAAGTGTAATTATCTAGAAAGTACATTGGAGAAGCATCCAAGTAGTTCCTTGTTAATAATTAAGGAATAGTATTCAAAGAAAAGTAGTTGTGCTAAATCATAAGTTTACTGACTTAAATTATTATTTGATTATAAATAAAGCAAAACAGGAACAAAATCAAACCGTATTCACCTTATGTGGATATAATTAAAACATCTATGCAAATAAAAAAATTAAAACGTCCCCTATAAACGGTTTATACTATTGAGTTATATATACGTAGATACGATATGGGAATCCATGCCATATCAATTAACCAGGGTTACTCGTTTAGCATTTAGGTTATATGTACTCATTATTAATTGAACATAACATATAATAGTGTAGCAACGGTGTGAAATGGTCATTCATAACCACATTTATATTATGCATGTTGCAACATAGTTGAAACATTGTCAGCACAACAGCTTTGAACATCTCATGAACACATTCATACACCTGAGTTGAACAATGTTAGCATAGTCACCTGCTAGACAGGGATCAAGCCAAAAATGTCTCAATCCAACCTTTAGACATCCGCCACCTGCACAACTGCATGCCATTATTAGGGCAGCGAATATATCGACTTTATCTTCTCAATCTGCCATTTACGATATCATTTATATTTTTAGCATGTGTTTTTCGTTTGATGGAATTTTAGTCTCTCTGTACGTGCATCTTTATTCCTAGCAAAGCCAACTATTTTTAACTCTCAACTCGGGGGAATTGACCTTTACAACAAACTGTGATGAGGCGAGGTCAAAGACTCAAGAGGCTGCTGGAACTAATAATACACCTCACACGCGGTTTATCTGCTTGTGATAAATGATAAGCACGCTGTTTTCAATGTATGATGTGTGTTATTTTGGAATAATACATAAGTATAAAGTACATATTACTTTATTATTTTAAATGGCCTTGAACCGCATAGTTTTAAATATGCGCCCTATTAAGGTCATTAACTCCAAGTGTTTAGAGTGCGTGATATAGCGAAACACATCAAATGGCAAAATACATGATTGTTCTACTGATAAGGAAATTGGCACATCATGCTATGTAGAAGATTCATTGATTGTCATTGATATTGATGATAATGATTTTTCGATTTAATAACGAAATGTTGATAGTTGTAATATGGACGATGATGGTGATGTCAGTGGCAAAGAGGCTGATGATGGTTATGATGACATTAGTATATAGATGATGACATTTAATATAACAGCTATGCTGATAACTATGACATGCTTAATGCTGGTGATAGTGATGGTGATTTTGGTTGTAATGTTTGTAATAAAAAATATATTGATGATGATTATTCTGGTTACAGGAATATCGCAAAAGATGAAGACAAAGGGGTATAGATGGTGATGGATTAGATAGTGATTGAATAGGTGGTGAAGCATTTGATGAGACGGTGATCGTGATGAAGCTCATGATAGGTACGGTTTGAAAGTTAATGGCAATGAAGATACTCGAAGCAATACTATAAAATCAACGACAATAAAGTGGGTAAACGTGTTGTGTTTTGTGAATGGTTGCTGTCTTGATTCAATGATCTTTCGGTGCCGTGGGTACTTACTATGATTAACGTTTAATATTATTATACGAACGCCTTAAAATAAAGTTTTTCGAAAACTTCAGCTGTGTAAGGACGCTTGCATTTTCTGATGTCTCAGTTAATTTTCTCTGGCGTATTTTCAATTCGCTACACGTTTTTAAAATAATCCCCATTTAATAGTGACACAACTGAGAAGTTCATAAAATTCATACACATTCAAATCAGGAGCATCGCATGTCTTTTTAAAAGCAGACAAATATTTCATTATTTCATCATAAATACAGAATGAAACATATAGTGAGACAAGTTTATGTTTCCCGTACAGATGTTAAAGTTTCAAAGCATTTCACAGTCATTCTCAATAAGCAGGTGCAAGTAGTGTCGTCGGTGGTTTTTGACGCTATAAATCCCTTTCCAGAAGTCTATATGTGTGCATATGATAGGTTTAGAGTTCGTCTATTTGGTGCACAGAAACAAATAGATGTAGCGTTTATGATTGCTGAAAAAAATTATGTCAAAGGTTCTAAAATGACGCGTTCGTTACTGTCTCCAACGCAAATGTCTAAATTGGTATAACTATTTTGCTCGATGTTTTCTTAATTATATCAAGACACAAGTTCAGTGTTGGCTTTTAAATGTTGAAAAACTCGTGTCTCCGGTTTCAGTGACATGTTCGTTATTTTAACTTAAGAATGTTGTTATTTCGAGTGCGATTGTTACAAATTTGTGTTCACAACATATTCGACTTATTGGAACCTCATTTGATGCATAATGCAAAACTTCAATAATAAAGAGAAAGCATTTTTTGTTAAATATTGCTTCATACTAGGCTGATCTGTGGTTGTAGGAATGCTACCGAGACACTTTATTCGATACCAGGTCAAGCAGTCTTGGAATTGGCTTTCAGTATATGTTTGGCTCATGTTTGAAACCTACTGGTTATTATTTAATGATCATGCTGAATTATTTGTCAATGTATCATGGGGGCTATGTCATTATTTCTGTCATGTAAACAACTTTTCAAATCGACTCTTACTTAATGAAAGGGAATATTTCTGATATAAATATCACAACAATAACGAGCAACAAACGTCATTAATCATGTTGATTGGCACTTAATACATGAATCTCAATTACCTATGACGCTTCGATCCGCCTAGTAAATACAAAAGGAAAACATGTAGATTTAAACATGCGCATTCTATAATCGATTACAATTTCCAACAAATTATTATCAAACCTACATCGCTCTCTTTTATAACTTTTTGTATCGCTTGAGTAGTAGACTACTCGGAATGGTGGCCTAGAGGTTTGTCGCGTGCTTCGGGATCGATAGGAACTGGGCGCCACATATCGATGTTGGCTGCTATTGCCATAGGAGGACAAAGTCTCCCCAGGAAGACTCGGACGTAGGTTCTATTTAGTAACCCAATGACCAGCGCAACTTAAATGACAAAGGGTAATTGAGCGGCTGAACGGCAAAAAACAACCCTCGAAATGTATACGCGAAGTTTATGTGTGGCGGTTCGTGTATAAAACCTGTTTTACGGTAGGGTAAGTACCGATGAAGAATACAATTTTGCAATGTCTAATGGATGTAATTACTCGATGACAATACGATTAACCAATGTTTTCTGCAGATTTGATCACAGACTGGGTAAATCACCGTATGACCATAATTACCCTCTCGGCTTAACACGCAATGTTCTGTGACTGTGCGGGTTATATTCGTCTAGGAACATAGTCTGTGTGTATCCTGGGAATTGGACGCAAAATTATTGTTTCATGGCGACCTTTTGTGGCAAATGAAGGTGTAATGAAAGTCGGCATGCTCTCAAAGGTGTAATTTTGGTGACAGTCATCTACACTCATTAAATGTTATAAGTACACCAACACAGTACATAGCGTTACAGTGCAAAAAGTCGGTCGGTCGACATGCCGTATGGTTTTACAATAATAACTCCAAAACGATTGGACCTAGGATTCTTAAATTTTAGGCGGAGATTATTCATCCTCCAAAGATGGCCCGACTCAATTTCAAGGTCATTTGGATCAAAGGTCAAACTCACCATGACCTTTGAACACACAACACCCACTGGTCCGCACCATAAGAAATATAGGACCTAAGATCGTAAAACTTTACAGAGAAATTGCTTATCATCTGATGAAGGCTCCTACTAATTTTGAGGTCAATAGGTCAAAGTTCAAGGTCATGGCGACCTTAGCTACACTAGGCTAATTACTGTCATGAGACGTGTATGTTTCACAAACCTCTCTTGTACGGTCTGTTATCGTAATTCTTCCAAATTCTTGTGAAAAATCATTTGAAAATTCACGGTTCACTGCTCGCAGTGTGCGAATAATAATCATCGAATTATCGGATATTGCTGCTATGCTACTCGCATGAAGAGATGCACAAAATGAACATGATATCATGCATAATAAAAAAGATATACGCATTACATGTTGGTGTACTTATAACATTTAACAAGTGTATGTACTTTAGTTTTGTTGTGATACTACTATTAAGTTAAGTAGGGCCCCGTCTACTAGGTTAAGTAGAGCCCCGCCTACTGGGTTAAGTAGAGCTCCGTCAACTGTCTTCAATAGATCCCTACTACTAGGTTTAGTAGGGCCCCGTCTACTGGGTTAAGTAGAAGCCCGTCTACTGGGTTAAGTAGAGCCCCATCTACTGGGTTAAGTAGAGCCCCGCCTACTGGGTTTAGTAGGTCCTACTTTTATATTTTATGTACATTATATACTGTTTTAACCATGTATTAGTCATGATTGTACAGCACTTTTGAACGTGTGTATACATGAAAAAGGGCTATATAAATATTGTATAATAATAATAATTATAACAATTTAATTTAAATGACAATACTGTGACATTGGTAGCATATTCTAGTCCAATGGTGTGATGTTGATTAGTTTATTGTTTTTTTTAATTTGTATGTGTGTTGAAATGTAAAGTACGCACTTCCAATGATCCCTTGTAAAACATTACAATACGAAACTTTGAAAATAATAAAAAAATCATTCAATAATGATTACAGGCTCTCGCGTACTGATTATAACGTCATCTTTCTGAAATTGCTGCTTATTTTGTATTTGACGACATGAAACAACAAAGGCATAAAAAGGGCGACGGTGATCGCATTTTCACCCTTATTGGTTATTCCTCCGTTGCCGATACTGCAGATTAAGTTGATCTTGGAATCGTTTGCATCTCACATTAGAAGAAAGTGTGAGAAGCTGAACACTCATTTAACTTTGAACGACAAAGAGATTGTTGTCGAGGTATTATAACAAACCAATCAATGTATATAGCAAGATATTTAAGAAAAACACACCGTCATATTGCAATGTGATCACAGACTGGAATCATATATCCATTATAACTAGTCTATATTAAAAGTTCTTGTCTACTTTAGTGTCAGTCGACTTACTTTTCCGGCCGTTAATTAAAAGATATAATGTTCACTATGAGAATAACCGAGTTTCTCCGCTATTGATATTCTAAAGGTGACTGTTATTGTAGAAAAAGTGTAATTATTTCGAAAGTGCATTTGAGAAGCACACAGGTGGTTCTTTGTATAACAATCAAGGAATATTGTTCAGAGAAAAACACAAATGCTCAATCTTTTAGACTTGATAATGATTTAATAATAAAACGGAAAAACAGAAACAAAATCTAAACGTAATCACCTTATGTGGCTATATTTAAGACATGTTTTATTTTAAGCACCATTGTCTGCATATTTTCCGAGATTAGGGTAGATCTTTACCATTAAAGATATTTAATGCCGGTTTGACGGCGTTATTTTAACGTCAGTTACGCAGTTGGTACCGCGCAAAGAAAAATATACGTGTAAGTTCAAAACGCAAAGTTTAGCAAATTTCTTACTTGCATTTCATTCTATATAAATGCTTCTTGCATTTCATTCTATATAAATGCATATGTAACTTGAGAAAAGTCGCATAAATTGTGTGCGCCGCATAAGCATTACTACGGTTACAAAAACACGCGGTGTGCTTGATATATTGTGTCAATGCAAAATTTCTTCAAATTATCGTATGCAATAAATGTTCCGATAATAAATCATGTAAGTATTTGGAAGAAATAAAGAGGATGTTGGAAGCAATAGCAGAAGTCCACGTTATTTCGGATCATCCCTCGTATGCAAAATTATGTATGAATAAAAACATATGAGCACGTTTATGATGAAAACTGTCTTAGTCATTTTATACTTTCGCTGAAAACATCCCTAGTTTAATAATTTCAAAGCGTCTATAATATAGAATATCAAAATTAAATAATGCAGAACTTCTGATAAAAACTAGAACAATCGGAATGCTCATCATAATGAAAAAGTCATAATCTAAACAGACGAGGAAATTTATTCATAAAATATCCCAGTTTGTAATAGATTAGTACATTTAACGTGATCCACATAATGTATTTTTGCTGTGAAATGCCATTTGAAACTATTCTCAAAGGTATTACAGAAGGAGTTAGCTAATAATTACAGAACGAGAAAGGTAATTCCACAAGAAATATAATTGTTTTCCTTCGATTTACTTTCATATCCCCTGGATTATAAGGTTACTTTGTTAGACTCGATATATTAGAATGTCTTATCTCCAAAGAGTGCCAAAATAATGTTAGTTGACATAATGTACGAACCGGAAGCGGATGTGAACAGCTGACATAAAGCTTAAACGTAAATGACTATATTCAACATTGCCATTAGACAGAGTGAGATAAATAAGATAGCTCATGACATGGTAATAAAACGGATAATTACTCTCGCAAAATGTTTTGAAACTGCGAAAGATTGTGACCAACCAAATAACAATATTGGCTAACACAAACACGTAATGACCACGAGTTCTTGTTTTTGATCAACACCACATTATGATATATTGAAAGCCGAAAACGAAGTAAAACGTACAAACAACTGACACAGTTTGTTGGTATTTTTTCGTGAAACAAGATCTTGCTCTTTTACATAATTGGATTACTATTTTTTCGTTAAAATGTATGTGGATATTTCCGTGTGATTGTGTTATGTTATGTTATGCTGTCAATGTTTTCTGTGCCCACCTGGTTAAATTCAGTGTTGTCTTCTATGTCTGATTTCCTCATATCTTTATTCACAGTATACGGTTAGTGCTAAACACTACCTAAAATATGTAATCCCAAAGCCGGTTCGACTAAGATCAAACACCTCCTGGTTCTATTTTGTAAATAATCATTGAATTATTGCAAAACTATTTTAGCAGCGATGTAATGTTGCACAATGTTTATACTTGTACTTTAGATGGTATAAATGAAGTGTTCCATAATATCCAATATAGGTATGTAGGACATATATCAAATTATAAGTGCGTAATTTAAAAAATATGCTAGTAGCCTTTAGAAAGATCAACGGAGGCCACGACGTATGCAACATTCAATTTTCTCTTAAATATCTATTATACGAGCATTTGCAGATGTATTTGCTGTCTGAATAAAGTGATATAACATCAAAACAAATATTATAATTTATAATCTACATAAGATAATCGTAACATTAATTTACTTATATAGTTCATTTTGAGATGGCATTTCAAAGACAAAATGAAGCTTATATACATAAATTGTTCCGCGAGTGAAATATCATATCATTTCATTTATGGTTTGGTCAGGTTTTATTTCTCTACATCACGTTAAACACGTATCGGCCAATCTAAAAATCGAACTGATGAACGCACTTATGGTATCCGTCACAGTTTGATTGAAATGTACATAAATATCGTCCAATGCGCTGCTCCTATTACTATTGTTTTTGTTTCATATCGTCGTTTAACACCATTTATCAACAGTGTTTTTTTCTATTTTAACTGCTTCTAGAATTGGTGAAGATGGTTTGTGTGATTCATTTTCTCAGCAGTTTCTCTGTTCAGTTACATTCGGCAGCAGTTCACTTAACCCGTTTTCCTGTATTGAATTGTAACCTCTTCAAACTTTCCCTTCCTTCAGATACTAGCTACTTGAAAGCCAGTTTTGTTTTATTTGTAGTTTTCAGTTAAAGATAATGTTGACAGAAAAAGTTTGCAATATACCTATCCAGGGAGTTCTATAAACATCTCAGAGAACATTGCTAATGCTTTAATAGAAACAGACTGATAACGCTTCTAGAATTGCTTGAAGTATTGATGTTACAAATATATACAGTACGGTTACCCTTTTCGTGAATATCAAAATGACTTAAATAGTATTCAGTAAAATATAATTTCGTAGGTCGTAAATTCGTGTATAGAACCTTTGAAAAGGGAACGATTTGCATCGCATGCCGGAGAGTGATTGAACTGGAGGATTGGATAATGTGGCCAGGTCTCTCCTTGATATCAGTAACAAGAGATGCCCAAATAATATGTACAAACGAGATAAGAAAGGAAACGTGGTATACAAGTTACTACTCGTATACAGACCAGAATGAATCAACCACGAACTTTGTAAGCATCTGGATGGCACATTGTTGTGAAATAAAGTATGACTATCTAGAAATTGTTGTTTACCTCTATGACGAAATAAATGTAGCTGTTATTTGATGTAGAATAAAACACAGACGCAAGTTCCAATGCGTAGAAATTAAAATCATGAGGGTGCAGCACAAGTGATTAATTATTCTTTTCTGAACTAGTGCCAGTGTTATATTCTAAAAAAGCACAGGTATATAGTCACACGTTCAGATTCAGACAATGCCAATGCTCTGCATTTTATTGCACAACAAGACAGGTTGACGTCGAACTACATTCTTTCCTATTAGCGTACGTCATTTGTCATATTATCTGACGTCAAACATGAGACCATTTATCAGCTGTGTTCATCTAAAACGGTTATTTTAGTATATACTAACAGGTTTAATGGCTCGCACTAGCAATATGAATGACGAAGTAAACCCAATTACAAATTGATAATAATTATGTACGTGTAATAAATTATAGTAGTACAGTGCCCTGCATATAAACAACATGTGATATTATTATTAGTTTTGTAAAAATCTTTTTCTCAATAAACGTGGCGCTACAGTGCTAACTGGTAAATTGTTTAGGGTTTTTAGAGTCTACTCGGTACAATATTTTTATTATTATGTTATACAACACCAATAAACAAAATAAAATACAATATTCTGTCAGTGAGCAGTGATAAATTGTACAATATTGCTGACACATACTGCTGTGCAGGCAATATCAAATGACAGAAACACCAGTCTCTTCTGTGTAATTGCACCCATACAGAACGTAATAACACCAATCACGGTGTGGAGACACATGCTTTATGTCTGTTCTCATATTGTTTTATAACACCATCTATAACGATTTTATTTACCAATAAGACAAATCATAATTCTTGCACGTATTCGTGCTCATGTATGCAATTCAATTACGTTAGTCGTATAGGACATGTGTTTCGCTTTGAATTAGCGAATTTTAGAAATCCAACGTCTTGGCAAAAAATTGTCTTTCCTTACAAACTGTTTACTATTTTTTTTGCAAAACTATCATAAGTGTATAAGACAGTTGTGTCGTGTTTGATTGAACTTCGCGAATTAATAAGAATAAAATATCTTATGACTTCTAATTTTCTCTCAACAGATGAGGTTAAATATTTTAAAACGCAGAGTATATACTCGTACATTTGTAGTAGATAGGTACTTTTGACGTAACACATAAAATGTGAAAAGTTAATATTTGGTACAATTCTCACAGGCATAACAATTGACAAAGAAAGAGTTACCTAATAGCTCTCGTGAGAGGGTAACACCATACGGAATATAATTGTTTTCTATTGGTTTATTTCCATCTTCCCTGGATAATAAAATGTCTTTGTTAGACTGGATATATTGGAAAGTCTTATCTACCAGGAGTAACAGAACAATACCATTGGGCCCAATGGACGTACCGGAAGCGGAAATAAACAACAAACATTAAGATGAAACGTAAATGACTTTTCAGATTTGGCATTAGACAGAGTGAGATGAATATGACAGTTCATGACATGGTTAGTTAGTCTCGGTGTTAGATAGAGGTATTGCAAAGAATTGTGATGGACATATCAAATAACAATATTGACACCACAAACACGTAATGACCAGATGTCCGCTTAACAATAAGTCTATATATTACACCTTATGTACATAGCACATTCTTATTTGAATGAGTGTGACGTCAACTGGTCAATAAGTCCCATATTGGCCGGTCCATATAAAGCATATTACCCAGGAGCAGAGCACAAATTCTATGGAAATATGTGTGTTACTTCCATTAAGCATTTTCAACCGCTAAAGGTTGTGTCATTGGATGTTCGTAACACTTTATTATGGATAAATGATAGATACACAGCCTGAGCTACGCTTGGGGTCATATAACTGTCTAGCTCTGATTGCTCCGTCGGGAAACTTCAATATAGACATCAATGCATGTTTTATTTGATAAATGAGATATTTAAAACCTAACACGAATAAAAATGTATAAACTGACATGCAGTGTTTAACTGTAATTGTTAATCACGAAGTTGTTGAGGTACTATTCGTACAATGGCAACATCAAGTATTAGTACAATGCTTAAAAACAGAGTCCTGATAGTGACTCGCATAACGATATTATAAAACAGTATAATAATCCATAATATTATGGATATAAGACGGAATTTGAAAACGCACCACTTTTCAGGGTTCGGTATTTTTTGTATATATACATCTTTATTTCCTCCAAATCATTGAAGAGTTTACACAACATATATGGGTTATATACAATATAAATTTCAATCAAACAAACAAGTATAATAATAAAGCAAATTAATTAGGAGAAACTAAACATAATATAGTAACTTAGCATCAACGTATATAATGCAAAATATAGTCAAACGTCTTATATGCATTCACTCATATATGCACTCTCACAGACACGCATCCAACCACGCACATAAATACACACATATACGCACACAAACACACGCACGCATGCACGCACGCACACAAACACACGCACGCACACGCGCGCTCACATACTTACTGGTTCGTTCACTACATCATTTTTTCAAATATGCGGATTCAATTGCAGATACTTCTCAACAGCTTTGCGTTCAGACACATAAAGTCAGGATATAACTCGGGGTGTATCATTTGTACCAGGTTAACATCAGTATGACCTAACATATACATTAAAATGTTGATGTTTTGAGACTGTTGTAAATATTCGCATGCTAGCCCGCCAAGCATACTAAAAAAACATCCCATTTTAAGTTTTCGAAAACAAAGGTTACATTTATTGTCAATCTGAAACTGATGTGTCTAAAGGTAAAGACATTTTACGAACAGGAAATAGTCACCGCGTGGTTTTTGCGCGATTACATTGTCATGATACAATAAATATTCGTCTCCAATAACGTTGTATGCCAACTTACCCCACTGTTGATGTTCAAATAGGGATTTAAGGCCTAAAAGCAACCTAATTCGGATAAATTAATGCGCATGCTCCGCCAAAAAAACAGACTTTCGGTCAACAACCGCGCCTGTCAAAAGAATGCTTGGTGTCGATAGATATCCCAAATCATCAAATAAAAATATCAAACACGTTTATTTATGAAATACATTTCCACTCAGTACCCTGCCAATTTTTGTTTCATCTAACATTGAACAAGTGCGACAACATGCAGTCACTTCTTTCTTGTATTAATATTTCCGGATGACAGGGGTGTTAACCTTGGACAGTATGAATATAACCATGCGCATAAATAACGAATAACAGTCAATTTTCTTGAAGAAAGCAATATCTGCGTGATGGAATGTGCCAGATTTTGATCCCACCGAAAACATATGACATGTTCTTCAAACCTGAGTCCATGGAAGAGTTCAATTACGCGATCTGCTCACATGGTTGTCGGAAGCTTTGTTGATGAATAGAGGCACATTTTCCAGAAGCGGAATGCAATTGTAATGAGTACCCGTTGTTGTGAACACACCAAAAACATAACTTTAAAAGCACCCCCCCCCCCTAATTGTGAATTTGGTTTTGAGACTTAAGCACGAGGATGTCACGTGACTTAGTAACATTGTTAACTGTCGTTTTGAAATTTTGTTAGATGTTAAAACATAAATTGAGTCATCTATAGACAAAATTTTAAAACAATTAAACAATGTTTACTACTAAATTTCCTGGTTTGAATAAGTGGTGCGTTTTCAAAGTCCGTAAGTGTATATTAAAGGTTGCACAGCTGTGTGGTATGTGCTACATGCCTCTTAAAACACGTTTGTTTTCATTAAGCAATGATAAAAATGCTCAATGTATATTTGATGACATATAAGCAAAGTATCGCACAAGTATGTAGCTGGTGTTTTGATGTTAAGAGCAACCTCAAAATTGTGCGGATTAGTAAACAAGTTGGGAAATGAAATAACGCGTAAAACATTTCAGCACAGAATACATTTTGTATTTATGTTCTTTATTACTGTTCAATATACCATAAACAATTAAATAAGTATGCTTGCCAAACTTACTAATTGATACATTTTTAAACATGAATGTATTCGGATGCGTTCTAAATGGACGAATGTATTGGCAAGTCTACAGAAATACAGGGACACTTTTAGTAGATTTATCGCTGGCTTTGAATGAGAAGGCCTTATAAGACTAATGCATATTTGAACTCTGCATAAGGCGCTTTGTATGAGCCTACTTTCATAAAGATCCGAAATTGTCTTGTTGACCAAACTGAAGTTACAACGGCTTGTTTTACCATATGTAAAGAGTGATTGTCACACAATATTTCTTGTTTTTGTTTTGTATTTACGACCTTCTCATTCTAAGCCAGCTGTTGTATAAGTTATATACTAAGATGGTACAAATAAAGTCTACCCATAATTTCCAATATTGTTTTGTCGGAAATAAATCATATTATATGTGAGAAATTTCAATAATATAGCATTTAAATGTCTTAAAAGACCGACTGTGGACACGACAATATAATTTAAACTTACTCTCAAATATATCCTATTTGCAGATAGATATTAGTTCTGTCTGAATAAAGAAATTAAATATAAAGACACATACCACAGTGTACATAAGGTAACCTTGAAATTGAACAAAGCTAATTGAGATGACATTTCAAAGACAAAATTAATTCAGATTGATGTTCATAAACTGCACCGATATAAAAACATCAGACCCTTTCACCTTATTGTTTGGTGAGGGTTTCCGTCTCTACACCACAATGAGGTACATATGAAAATTGTAATGTATAAAAAATTGTCCAATGCGCTGCTACTAATACAGTCGAACTTCGATGCCTCGAACGGTACTTGCCTCGAACACCCCCAGATGCCTCGAACTCGTTCTCCGGTCCCGTCAAAATCCCTTCTTGGTTCATATAGACAAACCATAGATGACTCGAACAGTACGAGGGTCGAACACTCGAACTGACTAGCTGGTCCCTTGCTATGATTTACCAGTAGATGACTCGAACAATGCAAATTTTCGCACCTTTCATTGTTTGTTGAAATCCATTGTTTGTCCACGGGAAGTCGTTGAAAGGTGTTATTAACACCAGAAAAATGTTATTAACACCTTCTGACAATTATTGTGCTGTTTACTGCTGTATTGTATTACATGTTTAAGAAAAAACTTAAAACTTATAGGTCCGTTAATTACTTAATGAAGGATATTATTACTGATTTATTTTTCATTAATTTAAATGTTTCCATTCTTTCAAACAAACTCAACTCGAACTATATTGCCATAAAATAATAACTCAAACGTATGTTTCTGTTTTCACTATATTTTTATTTATTGATTGACAAACTTGACATATGAATCGCTAGTTTGTAATTAAAGGATTGATTAAACAGGCTACCGTACGGAGCGATTAATAGAACAGGGAACTTTGTTTAGAAATGTGAATATTTGAAGAGCTAGCCGACGATTTCAAGTAAACTTTGTCAAACAATATCATGTTTTATTATGATTATGCATATTATTTTACAATTTGACACAAATGCATTAAATATGAAATACGAACAAACACTCAAAATACGACAATTACACACGATTGACAGGTACACGTACCGACAAGCGTTCGAACTTGTACATATACAGTGCATTTATACTCGTACCCTCGATGCCTCGAACCGGTAGATGGCTCGAACTATTTTCCCGGTCCGAAGGTAGTTCGAGGCATCGAAGTTCGATTGTACTCTTTATACTGTTGGATTTGTTTCATATGGTCAATTAGCATCTTTTTCTTAACAGTGTTTTCCAGATGCGCTGCTCTTAACATTGATGAAGATGGTTTGGGTCAATTGTATTCTTAAAAGTTTGTTTCTTGTCTGATACATACGGCAGAAGATTCACTTTACTTGTTTTCCTGTACTGTACTGCAATCATTACAAACTTTCCCTTCTTTCTCTTTTTGTAGGTACCAGCTACTTCCCCACGACATTGATGACACATTTGTAGTATTTGTAGTCTTCAGTAACAATGCCATTGTATGGTGTTATATGACAAGTGGTTTGGGAAACATTGACAGAAATAGTTCGTAATCTACCTCTCTAGGGAGTTATATAGACATCTCAGAGAACTTTGCTAATGCCTTGACAGAAAATTCATTCAAACGCTTCTCTGATAGCTTAAAGTATTGGTTACAGATATATATGGTATTGTTCGTGAATTTCAAAGTGTCGTTGGCGTTCAGTAAAATGTAAACTTCGTAGGTTTGTCCCCCATAAGGCTTCGCAGTGCCTCTATCTAACAACGAGACTAACTTTTCGTAGCATAACCATGAACTGTCATATTCGTCATTGTTCTGTCTGTTACTTCTGGTAGATAAGACATTCCAATATATCCAGTCTAACAAAGATATCTTATTATCAATTATATATTACACCTCATTTGCATATTCCTTTATTATTTTAATATGTCTATAAATCGAATATTGAAAGGTACAAGTTACCGACTTGACAGTCTGAGCTGTGCTTAGGGCCGTATATCATTCTAGCACAGACTTCCTCGGCTGTAAGCTTTTAAATGAACCTCAAATCCGTGTTATATTTGTTGAACGTGATATTGAATACTGAAAATGACTATCAATTTATAAACTGACATGCAGTGTATACCGTATGTGCTAATCGCCAACTGCAATTGTTAATTTCAAAAATGTTTATGTACTATTTGTATAATGGCCATAGCGAGTATTAGTACAATTCTTAAACCACAGGCCGGACAGTCTACAACATTGCATTGTATATACATGTATTTGTATCATGAGGCAGTAAGCACATTTGGTATTCTCGATTAACATTTACACGAGTTACACCGTACTGTGAAGAATACAATGAAAGCAACGATGTGCCGCTTTTCGAACTTTAGCCATGGGAATAAATGCAGATTGTCCGGCTTTATGTTCTTTATCAGATATTTAAATTTCATTTATCCTCGGTCAGTCTTGTTGCTGACACTGTCCGGTTTATAATATCCGGTAATATCCTTTCGCCTCACGTCTCTTTATTTAACTGACAATTGTACATTCCAGTAAGCACGTGACATATGATGTCCGAATTGAAATGTCTGGTTTATATCACTTTGTACTACTTACTTGGCTTTAGTAATTTAGCAGACAATTTGGTCCAGTGTTTCAGTAGTTTCATTCAATTCGATCACTATATTACGCCCATGTTAGGTGTCAATTGACATGGAATAGTCAACGATGGAATTAATTTTGCATTCATCGAATAAGATGTAACTATTTCCGTATCGTAAGGCAATGCTAAAAAATAATGTAAATGCGTACGTCTACGTGAATACTTTTTTGGATCATTTCGTCAACGCTGAACTACTTCTCATAGATTTTCGTTGGCACGGAAAACACAAGCTTTTATCAACCATGGACGCTGACTTAGAATTAGAAGGTCATGAGCTCAAAATTGATAAAAAGTTTGTAAACTACTCTCTGTACTTATGGAAAAAACAAGGTTTGGACTTCTTTTTGGCCAACATGAAAAGTTTCAATGGTCATGGAAATAGACTCATAAGAAGTGCCCTGTGATGCTGATTTCTGATATGTATGAATCTTATACGGTCGTTAGTAGTACCTTACCATTCTAAGCCAGCGATAAGATCTCTTTACCTAAGTAAGACCAAACTTCATGAACATCACAAACAAATAAGTGACTTTGTCAAATCTTAGAAAATCTCCCAGTAGTTGGATAATACATAACTGTCTTCTTATAAGACAACATATACCACACTGAAGGTCATCTTGTATTTTTGCGGCGGGGACTTTAGCTTTTAATAATTTCGTTGGGTTGTGTGGGGGCATTGTTTCGTGCAGGTGTGATATGTTGCATTATTACTATTTTCTGTGTTCGGCTGTTTAAGAATGCTGCCTTATCTGACCGACTTCATCATATCTTTTTTAAAAATAATTTGTGGAAGACAGATATATATACATATATATCTATATACAACATGGGAGAACGTTTAATTTAGACTACCATGAAAACAGTACACCCACGTGTGCCATAGGACTTTATATAAAGTTGGTTTATGTACTCACATAACGATATTATAAAACAGTAGAAAAATTCATAAAATACAAATTGAAAGCGTTTATTTAAGGTGAAACAGCTGTGTGGTATATTGTACATGTCTGGTAAAACACAATGTATTTCCTTAAGCAGTACTAAAACTTCCCAATATGTACTTGACGACACACAAATAAGTTCTTTAACTAGTATGTAACATGGTGTTATGTCATATTTTTATAACCTTCACTTAATGCGGATTGGTAAACGCGTTGGAACATGTACGTTACAATGTCACGTACCAATGTATCGAAGCCAAGAACATTCAAGTTCAGTTATTCTGTTCTGTTTTGTTCTTTTCTGTTCTGTTCTGTGCTGTTCCGTTCTGTGCTGTGCTGTGGCAGGCTCGGATTCAGCAATTTTGGAGTGGATGGCGCAAGAAAGTTTTTGAAGGCCAAGTTGCGTTGGGCGCCGCAGGGGTGTCCTCTCCCGGCAACGAATTTTTCAGTAGTAAAGGTATGCAATTTGAAATGCTACATCATCAAAAATAACATGAATGATACAATATTTTTAAAAGAAATCTTCCAAAAGTGTGCAGATTTGCTCACTTATCCGCGGATGTACAATACACTGACTATTAGATACATTTTCGTACATAAATATAATGCGATGCGGTCTTAATGGACGAATGAATTGGTAGCTCAAAATATATGTATGAGCATTTTAGTATTGATATACCGTTATAGCACATGACTTTCCTTTTATCCGGTTTAGTAAAGCAAGTATGTGTATTTATATACTACACGTGTGACGTATAGCGTTATACTACATTGGTGTGAATTTTTCCAATAGAACTTTAAACATCTATTTTGCGTTTTTAGTGTCATATGATATAAAGAATCTATCACTGGTTGTCGAATGATAAATTTATATTAAACTCGTATATATACGTATAAGTTATATTACAGACCTATTGATACATGTACAAATAAAATATTTCAGTAATACTTGAGATTGGTTTGGCAAATTATTCGTACGAAATTGCAATAAGTTTGACTTTAAATGTCTTACACCTGCGGCATCGCATTGTTACATTATTACATTTTCTTGATATTATATTATCAGACAAATATTATTTCTTCCGAAATAAAGTAATATAATATACAATCAAATGCCTTAACTTGTCGTATAATTATTAATCTAATATCATTGATCTAAGCTTTTATATTGAGATCGCGTCATTGTGATAAAGAAAAAGTGAATATTCGATACATGCATGCCAATGAGTGTAGAATACAAGAATCTGTCATTTTATTGTTTGATTATCGTTTACAAGGTACGCTTTCCGTCTTTATATCACGTTAAGCTTTCAGTTGACAGTCTTTGCATCTAACGTATGAGGTACTGACAAAGGTTACCTGCGCATTGAAAATGAATAATACAAAACGTCTTTGTACATTACAACATATCCTCATATACATGTACCCTGCCTCTAACATTGAAGGATTTTTTCGGAATAAACGCATTTTCTCAAATGCTGTGAAAATATGCGTTATACGGCGACTGATTCATTTAGCCAGTTTTCCTTTACGAGAATATATCCATTACTTACTTTCCCGTCCTTCATGTACCAGGTTATTCTCCGTTTGTGAAGGAAATCTACATTGATAACATATTTGTTGGATTGGTAGTCTGCAGTTACTGTACAATAGCATTTTATGGTGTTATATGACATTTGCTAGAGGGAACGTTGACAGAAATAGTTCGTAATCTACCTCTATAGGAAGTTATACAGACATTTTATACAACATTGCTAATGCTTTGATAGAAACACACTGAAAACACTTCTCCAATTCGTCTCGTTTCGTTGTATTCTTTTAAGTATTTGTAACAACAGCCATTTTTGTGATTAACGGACCAGGAAATGTTGCACTCAACAGAGGACACAATATACTACGAACAACACCAACCATGTAAAAGAAAAGTCACAGAAGTACAAGTCATATGGGCACCTACAAAAAGTCACTAGAAACTATGAAGACATAACCGCTATTACAAAACCACGACAACTTACTACAGCAGTGTGCCGCATCAGTTTATCAAGAACTAGCATATAAGAACGAATCACAAGAACTATATCGGTTCAACCAATAACGGTACACGACTGTAGCCGTTCTTGCCAACTTTGAGGAGAAAGCAATCTCTCTAGTGACGAGGACTGTTCTGTTTTGAATAGCATAGAACTGGAAATAATCTATCAATCAAACGCAAATTAACATATACACCAATTACATTATGGAGAGACTGTAGAACAGACTCTCCTAATTAGTAATTGATCAATCTACCAAGTGGTTAATTCGTGTCTTGCCAACGGATGTCTAATATACAATTGTAACAATTACTTGAAGCAATGCTACAAAACTAAATCAGTGTCGCGAGCAGTAATTCCAGTCTTCACGATTACAGTAGCAGTATATGTCTATATGACTCCCAGGGGATGGATAGCTTTCAAACGATATTTTAACGCAATAATATGGTAGTCTTTCAACTAGAAAAATACAAATTCCAGAATTTTAGGAGTTGAGTAGATATTTTTCTACAGAGCAAACACATATCATGTTAAACGCAACTGAAGTAAAGCAGTTACTAGTACTTTGAATAAATTTAATTTGGAACAAGTGACGTATTTGCTAGTCAGTACTTATTAGGAAAAAGATAATAACAAAGCCGCAAATGGTTGGAAATAATTAAATACATGTTGCATTAATGCAAACGGTGTAATTATATTAAATGACACAGGTTTGTTTTGGGGGATGTGGTTGTTTATATTTTTAATCTTACGAGTATGTGTTTAATGCATGCACTAACAATATTTTATGATATATTATGTTACAGGACTATCTGCTTAGTGTCATGAAATATTGATCTTGACATTTCTGCATGACCGAAACACTAACAGCGGGTTACTTTATTCATAACAAACAAGTGTAGTCGACATTCATTTTTTAGAAATCGTTTCAGTGGACGTTTAAGCCAAATCGGGACAGATTTGTTTCAAATGTTTGCACGTTTGATTGCGTTTTTATTAATAAGTATATGTTTCCTACGTGATCTTTCTTTTACTTGTGACATTTAGAATCGTATGGACCCGCGAACTAAATCGGTGGCGAATAACACCTATAATACGGCAGCCTGTGTACCGATGAAGAATGAAATAAAACATGTTCAATGTCTGGTGGATGTAATTACTCTATGACAATACGATTATCCAATGTTTCTGCAGATTTGATCACAGACTGGGTAAATCAAGTCACATAAAACCTACTACACATTGTGACCATAATTACTCCCTCGGCATAAAACACGCAATGTTCTGTGACAAGGCGGGTTATATTTGTCTTCGTATATCCGGGGAATTTTGGACCTGGATCGCTATATTGCATGCTAAGCTCACTTACTACTAACGGATGCACAAAACAGAAACAACATCCAAGCGTATTCACCTGTTGTGGCTATAATTGAAACAATTTAGGAAAATATTTACAGTGTTCCCAGAAATTATTGAGAATCAAACTTTGCATCATTGCACATATCTGAATGGGAAAATATGTTTAATTGGTACATTATTTAATATTTATAACATTAGCCTATTTGTAAAACAGAACATAAGAAAGTTATGGCTCAAATATGTTTGTGTGAAAGGTCAAGAAGGTTCCCGGTTAGGTCGTCGAAAGAAATACAAAAAATGTATCTAAAAATAAAGAAAGGGGGTAGGGTTGTAAAAGGCATTATCATTTGCACAAACTCAAGGGATACATATATGAACATGTTATTGATAAGGTTTAGACACTTTTCACTAGATTAGAAAACCCTAAAAATTATTTAATTATTTGTTTATTTGGAGAATAATTGACGATGCGTTTTATTATTTTTCTTAGTGAATTTTCAAACGCAACCCCCATTTTGTACTTGGTGGCAGTAAATTGTTGCACACAAGGTACGATTTGCAGCTCCAGTTATTTTAGAACATACACTTTCTCATTGAGTTTGAATTTTTTTAAAACTATTCCCAAAGGTTTTACAGAAGAAGTTACCTAATAACTACAGAACGAGATAGGTAATACCACAAGGAATATAATTGTTTTCTATCGATTTACTTCGATCTTCCGAGGAAATGAAGATTTCTTTGTTAGACTCGTTGTATTTGAAAGTCATATATCCAAAGAGCGGCACAACAATGTTATTGGACAAAATATAAGAACCGGAAACGGAAGTCAACATCTGAAACGTAAATGACTAGTCCGCTTTGTCATTAGACAGAGATAAACTGTTTCGTGAGATGGCGATAATACGGCTGATTACTCAGGAGGCAAAAATATTGGAGCATTAAGATGAATTGTGATGGACATACCAGATAACAATATTGACAACACAATCACGTATTCGTCATTGTGTTAAGTACAGTTTCTGCAAGAACGAACGTGAATTATGATCTCCATAACACATTTGTGCGTATGCCGGCAAACACAAATACTCGTCCATGGACCCATTTCGTATATATTAAACTCGTTAGCAAAGTACGACCCATGAACAGTACATAAAATACATTTAATACAAGTGTCATTAGTAAATCTTAGAAAACCTCTATGTTGTTGCATACATTTAGAACCTTGATGCCTTCCTTGATCAAAAAACGTTCAAAGTACATACTAGGTTAGGAACATATAAATGTATATACAACATGATAAAAAGTAAAAAAAAGTCTATCATAAAATAAGTCCATTCGATGAATATTTCATAAAAGACAAATGGATATAATATATTAAACGTAGCACAGTGGTGACTGTAAGCTACATCTCTCTTTAAACATTAAAACTTGTGTTCATTGTGTTGTGCTGTACTAGCTGCGCTGTTCTTTGCTGCTCTATTCTGTTCTGATATTTTTACATACTCACGGATACACATATCCGATGCGGACGAATGTGACTAATGTTTTGATAGCTCTACAGAAATGCAGTGACATTTAAGTAGTGATATACCGTTGTATAAGTACGTGGCACACATAAAATCTTTCCATAATCTCCAATATGAGTATGTTGGAATTAAATAATATTATAGGTGTGTAATTTAAATATTATAACCTTTAAATGTCTTACAAAAACCGACGGTGGCCACGACGATGCAATATTAAATTTGCTCTTAAACATTCTATTTTCAGAGAAAATTCATATTACTTCTAACTGAATAAATTGATATACTATAGAAACAAATACTACAGTTTGCAGTTTACATAAGGTAACCTTAACATTAAAACTAACCTGGTTCTGAGATGACATTTCAAAGACAAAATGAAATTCAGCTACATCAATTGCACAGAGAGTGAAGTATCAGACATTTTCACTTTATTGTTTGTTATGCTTTCCGTGTCTACATTTCGATGAACACTTACTGGCGAATCTCAAAATCCAAATGAGACTTCCGGTCTCCGTGAAAGTTCGATTAAAAATGTAATGTACAAGAATATCGTCCAATGCGATGCTCTAATGATAATACTCGTACTGTAGGATTTGTTTCATTCGGTCGAATAGCACCTTTTCTCAACAGTGTCTTTTTCATATACGTTGCTCCTACCATTGGTACAGATAATTTGTGGATTCATTTTCTCAACAGTTATTCTTTTCGGATACATACGGCAGCACATGTCATTAACTTATTTTCCTGTACTGAATTGTACTTAACAATTACAATCTCTCCCTCCCTTTATGTACCAGCTACTTTTCAAGCATTAAGAAAGTCGACAATGATGACATATTGAATTATTTGTAGTTTTCAGTCACAATACCGTATTATGGAGTTTTATAGCATTGTGCTAGAGATAATGTTGACAGAAATAGTTCTACCACTCTAGGGGGGTCATGTAGACACGCCAGCGAACATTGCTAATGTGTTAATAGAAACAGACTGAAAACGCTTCTAGCATTGCTTAAAGTATTGGTTACAGGTATATACAGTACGTTTAACCTTGTTCGTGATTATCAAATAGTCTTGAGTGTTCAGTAAAATGTCATTTTCGTAGGTCATGAATTCATGGATAAAAACATTGAAAAGCGACCCAATTGTGCATCGTACTGCGGAAACTGATTGATCTCGAGGATTGGGGTTATATATATATTTTATTTCTAATTCCACATATACAATTACAACAGTCTGGTGTAAGCTAATAAGCCCATGACCCGACAATGAGTATAATAGTACATAGATATTGGCGGACATGGTTTACAAAAATGATCAATTCCATTTGCATCTAAATATTCATAGTAAATTCATAATATAGTTACGTTCTTGTTAATATTACTACAATATAATTTTATAGAATAGCTCTAAATGAAATACATGGTAATTAACGATTAATAAATAATTAACGTGGCATCTAAATGTTCAACATGTCAATAATGCTTGAGGTTTTAAACAGTAGTTTTAATTAATACACGTGACATTAATACATGTAATATGCAATTGTTCAATCTTATTATGTTTCTAAGTTATAAATCGCATTAATACATCATCAAATAAATATACATATACAATCAATCAATATATTTTGTAAACGACATTTCAGTTATGTGGTCATGTTCCTCCAAGATACATGTACCTGAATGAATCAACCACGAAACGTGTGAGCATCAGAATGGCAAATTGTTGTGAAATAAAATTATGCATATCCAATGGTTGTTGTTTACCTATATGACGAAATAAATGTAGATGTGCTTTGTTGTAGAATATAACGTAGACACTAGTTCCGATGCGTAGAAATTAACATCATGAGGGTGCAGCACGAGTGATTAATTATTTTCTTCTGAACTAGTGCCATTGTTTTATTCTGGAAAAGCATAGGAATATAGTCACACGGTCCGATTTAGCCAATGCCAATGCTCTGCATGTTATTGCACAACAAGACATGTTGACGTCGAACTACATTCTTTCATATGTCATTTGCCATATTATCTGACGTCAAACGTGAGACCATATATCAGCTGTGTTTATCTAAAACTGTTATTTTAGTATATTCTAACAGGTGTAATGGCTCACGCTACCATTATTATTGAAAACGCGAACCCGATTACAAATTAATAATAATTTTGTAAGTGAAATAAATTATAGTAGTACAGTGACCTGCATATAAACAACATGAGATATTATTATTAGTTTAAAAAAAAAACATTCTCAGTAACCGCGGTGCTACAATGCTAACTAATAGCTTTCTTTACAGTATTTAGAGTTTTTAGAGTCTACTATGTAATAAAACACCAATAAACAAAATAAAAAATACAACATTTTGTCAGTAAACAGTGATACATTGTACAATATTGCTGACACATACTGCTGTTAAGGCAATACAACATGACAGAAACACCAGTCTTCTGTGTAATTGCACCCATACAGAACGTAATAACACCAATCACGGTGTCGAGGAACATGCTTTATGTCTGCCCTCATATTGTTTATTATACCATCTATAACTATTTTATTTACAAATACGACAAATAATTATTGCACGGATTCGCGCTCATGTATGCAATTCAATTACGGTAGACGTATAGGACAGGTGTCTTTCGCTTTAAATTCGCGAATTTTAGAAATCCAACGTCTTGGCAAATAACTGTCTCTACTTACAAACTGTTAACTTTTTTGCAAGACTATGATAAGTGTATAAGTCAGTTTGCCGTGTTTAATTGAACTTCGCGAATTAAAAAGAATGAAATATTTTAATACGGCATATAATTTGCTCTCAACAGATTAGGTTACGTATTTTAAAATATACGCGTACATTTGCAGTAGATAGGTACATTCACTTGACACATAAAATATATTTTGCTGTGAAAAGTCATTTGATACAATTCTCACAGGCATAACAATTGACAAACAAAAAGTTACCTAATAGCTCACGTAAAAAGATAACACCATACGGAATATAATTGTTTTCAATTGATTTATTTCCATCTTCCCTGGATAATAAGATGTCTTTGTTAGACTCGATATATTAGAATGTCTTATCTACCAGGATTAACAGAACAATGCCAGTGGACCAAATGGACGTTCCGGAAGCGGAAATGAACAGCAGACATTAAGCTTAAACGTAAATGACTTATCAGATTTGGCATTAAACAGAGTGAGATGAATAAGACTGTTCATGACATGGTTTTGCTATGGATAGTTAGTCTCGGTATTAGATAGAGGCACTGCATGTTCCCATATTATTTTAATGTGTCCATAAATCGAATATTGAAAGGTACATGATACCGACTTGACAGTCTGAGCTGTGCTAATGGCCGTAAACCATTCTAGCACAGACTTCCTCGTCTGTAAGCTCTCAAATGAACTTCAATTCCGTGTTTTATTTGTTTAACGGGATATTGAAAACGGAAGAAGACTTACAATTTATAAATTGACATGCAGTGTATACCGTATGTGCTAATCGCCAACTGCAATTGTTAATTTAAAAAATGTTTATGTACTATGCGTATAAGGACCACAACGAGTATTTGTACAGTTTTTCTCTACAGGCCGGACAGTCTACAACATTGCATAGTGTATATTTGTATCATGAGACACACATTTGGTATTCTCGATAAACATTTACACAAGTTTTAAAATCGTACTGTGAAGAATACAATGAAAGCAACGATGTGCCTCTATTCGAACTTTAGCAATGGGAATAAATGCGGATTGTCAGATCTTTTTATTTATATGAACATAATATTTTAAATTTCATTTTTTCTCGATCAGTCTTGTGTTACGCATTGTGTCGTATAAGTTTATTATGTGGTGTTTCTTTTGTTGCATTCACTGTCCGGTTTCGTATTGTCCTTTCGCCTCACATCTCTGTATCTAGCTGACAATTTTACATTCCAGTAAGCACGTGACATATGATTCCCGAATTGAAATGTCTGGTTTATATCACGCTGTACTACTTACTTGGAAATAGTAATTTAGCAGATAATTTGGTCCAGTGTTTCAATAGTTTCCTTCAATTCAATCACCAAATTAGTGTTATGTTACACTCATGTTAGGTGTCAATTGTCATGGAATAGTCAAGGATGGAGTTAATTCTGCATTTACCGGATAAGGGGTAAGTATTTTCGTACCGTAAGGCAAGAATGTGCAATACGTCCGTCTACGTGAATACATATTTGGATCACTTCGTCAACGCTGAACTACTTGTCATAGATTTTCGTATGCACGGAAAACACAAGCTTTTATCAACCATGGATGCTGGCTTAGAATTAGAAGATCATAAGCACAAAATTGATAATTTGAGTAAACAAAGAAATAATGTTTGGAAACTATACTCTGTACTTATGGAAAAAAACATAATTGGACTTCAGTTTAGTCAACACGAAAAGTTCCAATTGGCATGGAAAAATACTCATAACAAGGGCCATGTGATGCTGATTTCAGATATGTATGACTCTTTTACGGTCGATAGTAGTACCTTACGATTCTATGCCAGCGATAAGATCTCTTTACCTAAGTACGACCAAATTCCATGTACAACACAAACAAATAAGTGACAGTGTCAAATCTTAGAAAATCTCTCAGTAGTTAGATAATACAAGTTTACATGTTTATTCAACATAAGTTTTACATGTTTTTCTATACGATTGTTTAGGTCATAAATGACTCATGAACAAACAACATAACTATAATAAGAAATAATAAAGGATGGTAGGTAGTATGAAGGTAAATAATAAAGTTCCCTTCGTTAATCATGAAAACACAAATGTATAAAACCTATATTGCATGTGTTTTCTAATTACCTCCCTTTTTATAATCAAAAAGTTCAAATACTTCAAAGACAACGTATCAATCATGTCGCGGTTTAGTGAGTGACAATAAATAAATAAATAAATAAATAAAGGTCCATATTGAGTATTATCTTAGTTGATGTGTAACAAGCTGTCTCTTAGTTTAAAAGCATGGTAGACAAACATTGCAAGATTTCTTTGTGTACTTACACGTTCAGTGTTAAATAGTTGTATTGTTTTTTAAACACTAGGATTTCTGTGAAAATACGATACAAAATAAAACTTTTTTCTTAATCTTTATACAAAATACATTCGAAAAGGAAGTGTTGTTCGTCTTCTAGCGTGTTACATATTGTACAAATTCTTTCATTTAAAGGTACAGCTGGTTGTTTCCACCTCCCTGTCTATGCGATGAAACTCTTAATTGTGTTAAAGCAATTCTGATTTTTTTTATATTAATTTTGCTCAAATATGGCTTTAAACCAAAGGTGGTAAAGTTTCTATAAAATTTACTCCTTGTGGAATCCAATATTCTGCTGTTCCAGTTTTGTATAAAATTATCTGTCAGTCTTTGTTTGGCTAAATTTAGAAATATATTAACATTGCCTACACCCTGTGATATAGTCCAGTCAAATTAGGCTCAAAATGGGCCTAACCCAAAACAAATTGCAACAGAAACAATTTTACCACCGAAGTCGAGTTCAAACCTTGGCGGACTTTAGAAAAAAAGTCCTCAAAAATTTGATAAGGGGAAAGTGGTGAAATCCAAGATGGCGTCCAGGATGTCTGCTATAAATTGCTGAACCACTAACTATCAATTTTCTAACGAGGTAGTTCTATATATAGATATAATAAGGAATATTTGCATGAAAAGTGTTAATAAAAAGGTGTGCATCAAATTGGATGGGATAAGTGACCTCTCAAAGGTCAAGGTCAATGTCATTTCAAGGTCAAATTACTAAAAACACTGAAAAAAATAATTTTCCTCTATACTTTCATTGGTTTAAGATCTATTCTACATTGTATGAGGTTATTAAAGCATTAACGTAGTTGGTAAGTGTATATTTCTTTATTATAAGGCATATTTTTAAATCAGAATATTGAAATTTGTGAAAACAGCCAATTTTACTCCAGTACATCGTGTCCAAGAGCTGATTGTGATAAATATTATTATCAGTTGTAGCATTAGAATTTTCATTGGTATAACTAAATGATTGTGTGAATGTTATAAATTGAATAAGGTTTTTTAAATTGTCTGCAAAATGATCACTTTGAGGACAAGGTCAATGTCATTTCAAGGTCAAATTACAGGAAAAAAGATAAGTATGATATATTTTCATTGATATTAGATATATTTCACATTTTCTAAGGCTATTAAAAAAGCATTAACGTAGTTGGTATAATCTACAACACTTACCAATTAAGGGTCAAGGTCGTTCAGGATACAAAAATACACAGTTACAGTACAATGGTATTTCCACACTGTATTTTTTCAGTGGGTTAGATATTTGTCTTGTACTGTTGCTTAAAGTAAAACAATGTTCAGTATGTTGCATGTGTTGCTTAGAACATTGGTGGGTGAGTAATGTGATTACTGATATAACGAGGATGAATATTCCAACCCTGTAGGTTGCCCATAGGGCCTATGCTACTTGTTCAGTACATTGATGAGCATCACATAGTTCTAAAACTGACTGTGTCAAAACTGAATACTGCCATGAGGTCGTTGATGATTGTTCAGGCTTGCTCCTACAATTAGAGCCTTGAATTATTGAATGGCTGTTAACAACAGTTATGCTTATTCAATTGGATCTTGTGTGGTTGTTGTTAGCAGTGTAACCACTGATGATCCCTCTATGTGGTATGTAATAACTATTCTCAACACCCAATGATTCCATTATATAAACAAAGCCTTACTACAAGGACTTTGATACATAAAATGTTGCCAACACTGACTAGTACCAAGTCGGGTGAATGATAATCTCCGCACTGATAAGTCCCCTATTGACACTACATTAATGGTTCCCAACACAGATATGTGCTTAAGATGAATGCTCCGTGTAATGATGAGACCTTTCAGTACATAGAATACTAGTTCCTCAACATTATTGAATCTACTAATTAATGCACTTTAATAGTACCTTGTGATTGTTCCTACACTGATCAGTCATCGATAGAATATTGTTACCAACACTTGCAAGTCCCCACAGGAACTAGGATAAGTGGTACCAGCTCTGATGAGTTCCCTATATGACATAGGACGGATGTAGCCAACGCTGCTGAGTTCCCTCATTGACTATGACAACTTCTGCAAGCACTGATGAGTCTCCTATTATACCTTCATTGATGGTTCCCAACACTGCTGAGTCCGAGAGGACCTTTGATTACAGCTTTCAAATCTGGGGAGTCCTTCATATACATGTGTACTATTATGCTTGTAACGAACACTGATAAGTCTTCCATGGACCATTATATGTCTGCTGCAAAACTCCCGAATCACATAGGGTCTACATGTAAGACAAGTACCTCAGAGGATTTTGCATGACTGTTTCCAACTTTAATGAGTCATTTATAGATCCTTATAGGTTTGCTACCAGTACACGTGCGTCTAACAATAGGGTCTTATGAAAACAACTGCGTCTTCGAATGACTTCTACCAGCACTGCCGAGTCCCCCCACATAATGCCTTCATAATTTTGTTCCTAACACTGATGGTCCCTGTAGACCCAACTATGACTGCTGCCAATGCTGATGAGTCCACCACATGGCTTAATATGACTGTCGAAAGTGAATCATCGCTTATTAAGCCTTTCATAGGGCGTTGTATAATCTATTGAGCATTGACGAGGTCCTCATACGACCTTCATTGATTTTTCATACAGTAGTTGGTGTATAGAAAGCCTTGGGCGACTACTTTTCAAAATACTGGTAAGTTCATCTAAGGGTATATGATGACTTCTCTAAACCCTTGTGAGTCCTTTTAAGTGTGACAGTTCGATACACTAGTGAGTTCCCTTATGAGAATATGCTCAATTCCCATTGGCCCTTTTTGGACGGATGCAAACACTGGTGAGTTCCTTATGGCAACTTAAATAAGTTTTAGGATGACTTGTCTCAAGGGGGTGACCTATGATGACAGTTTACAGCACTAGTGTGTCCCTAATATGACATAAGATGGTAGTTAACTACTCTGTGGAATGGCCAATAGTATACAGTTCTCTACACTGGTGAGTCCCACTTAGTACCTAAGATCGATCTTAGATAACAGTTCCTTACCTCCGTGGAATAAAGGATGAATGTTTCTTATGCTCAGGGTGGGACATATGGTGAATATTGTGCCATTGTTTTGTCCCTGATACTTACTAACAATGACGGTCTCCAACACTGATGAGTCCCCCATAGAACTGATGATGATACTTCCCAATAATAACGAGTCCCTAACAGTACATAGAGTCCCTTGTTATGTCAAATATGACTGCTTCAAACTAAAGAACCCCCATAGGGCATTGTATGAGCATTTCCAACATACATGAGTTCTTCATAACGTAAATATTAAACTTAGAGCTGTAATAAAATCGATATACTTAAAAAGTTGACCTTCAAAGATATGCACCTTGACCTTCAAATGGTCATTGTTTGATTCTGGTTTTAAGTTCACTATATTTAAGTATACTAAGTTTTCTTACTTGTAAACAGTTATTTATATCATTTGTAAGACTAACTAAGCTTTTCACATTTTGACCTCGAAATGACCTTGACATTGGCTTTCATATGGTTACTGTTGTGCGTAAATGGGAAGGACACTACCTAATGAACATTTTCAATCCAAATATGAATTATTATAATTATCTACATATTAAATTATAAAAATGATATCAACAAATAATGGTTTCGTATCCTAAACGTCTTGGATACCATATACTAGACTAAAAGTGGCTGTTAGTACCGAACTGTTATGTTCTAAATTAAAATATTATTCATATTGAATAAATACATACTAAACAAACATTATACCAACTTTATAATGATAGGGAAAGGTGGAAATCTATAACACAGCAAGGAAAATAAGAGGGAAACTACAGATTTTTAAGCTATTTCGAATTTCGTCCTTGAAATGGCCTTGACCTTGGCCTAAAAGTGGTCACTGTTGCAAGAAAATTTGAAGGACACTACTAAATGGACATTATCAATCAAATTATGAAGAATTATATCTATATATAAAACTACCAAATTGATATTTAGAGGTTATTTAGTTCATGGCGGCCATCATGGAAGCCATCTTGGATTTTTCACCTTTAGACACATAATTTTTTTGAGGACTTTTTTTCTGGCGATCAGCATATGATTACCTAGCCAAAAATCGGAAAATAGCTTATGTTGCAATTTGTTTTACCTTTATTGTTAATTTCACTGGACTAATAGCCATACGTCATAAAAACCAAGTGAATTGAGTAAGTCTCGCAATAACGAAACCCAGTTAACTGTGTTTGGCGCCTGCTCAATATCATTCAATAGAACATTGTATATTACTTTGATTAAGTTACGTTCATTTGCTTCTAAGATTTTAAACCAAAACTTTATAATATGAAACATTCTTTTGTTTTGCAAGTTCGTTCTTCCCAATTCACCATATATAAAGTCATTCTGAGTTTTAGACTTGACTCCAAGTAAGGATTTGCAAAATTGTAACTGTGTTCTTTCGACATGATTTGCTGCGTGAAAACCCCAAACTGGGCTTCCGTAATTTAAGATGGGTGTGATGAGTTTATCAAATAATTCAAGAGAATGTTTTATACCAAACGTTGTAAAATTTAATATGTAACGTTTTAATTTAAGTATTGCTTTGTTTGCTTGTCCGGCCAAATTGATCTTTGTATCGTTAAAGCTTCCCCCATTTGTAAATACAATGCCTAGGTTAGTGAACTTACTAACAATATCAAGTTCAATTCCGTCATAAAAGAATTTTAAGTTTCTGGGTAACTGACCCGCTCTTCGAAACACCATTATTTTAGTTTTGGCAATGTTAACTTTAAGTTTCCATTTACTGCAGTATTCGTATAGAATATCGAGTCCCTTTTGGAGATCACTTGGCGATTGAGCCATGATTACTATGTCGTCTGCATACATTAACAAGTATAACTTTACGAAGTCAAGGTCAACACCTTTAAATCCCTTTTTTAATAACTCGTCTTCAAGGTCATTTATATATAGTGAGAATAAGAACGGACTTAAATATTCTCCCTGGCGTTCCCCCAAAAAAACAATCAAATGATTCGCCAACGTGATTACTTACTTTGATTTTTAATTAACGTTTTCATACATTGATTTAATGATATTAAAAACTTTACCTCGAAGTCCTAGTTGTATCATTTTATACCAGATATTTTGATGAACAAGATAATCGAAAGCTTTTGAAAAATCTATGAAAGCACAGTACATTTTTAAATTATTATTTATGTGAAGTTTTATAAGCCCATGTAAAACGTATATATTATCGGTGGTGCCCATTTTACTGCGAAAGCCTGCTTGGGCTTCAATATAAACATAGTAGTTTTCAGCCCAGAATGACAAACGGCTATTAATAATGCGTGTTAACAATTTACCCATTAATAACGTGATACCTCGATAGTTAGCTGCGTTTTCACTGTCCCCTTTCTTATGCAACGGTATTACATATCCTTCGCTCCATGCATCTGGGAAATAACCCAGTTTCAATATTGTATTAAATAGTTTTAATAGATATGGAGATAAAGTATCCTTTCCGTAGATAAAAAATTCGTTTAATATCCGATCAGGACCAGCGCTTTTACCATTCGATAATTCTTTTATTGCCTTAATCAGTTCAGCATTTGTTATTGGTACGTCTAATTCTGCGAACATAATTTTTGCTTCTGATGATAGAAAGGTTTCATTAAATTGAATAACATCCTCATCAGCTTGAAAAAATCTATTAGCCGGATTGTTTATTGCCTTGAAATATTCTGTAAATGAGTCAATTGATATATTTCAGCCTTTAGTTTTACTTCTGCATGCTGGACCGGAACTGTCTCGGAGAAGTTTCCAATAAAGTTTAGCATTTTTTGTTTTTTCTTGTTATAGCTTGTTTGTTCTGGACTGTGCCTCTCGGAAGTTACATTGTCTTATACTATTTTTGTAAGAAGTGCGGGCTGATATCATATTTTCTCTGTTTATATTATTTTTGTTTTTGCGATCAATGTTTAAAAGCCTATAATAGTCATGACGTTTAGATGAGACCTCCTCGTTTAACTTCGGTTTATACGTCTCAAATGGTGCATCCGTGATTGACTTATTTACTAGAGGTTTACAAACAAAATCAAGTTTTTCAACAAATTTGTTGATTGAATAATCAATACATTCACGGCTATTTGCCTCATTTAGATGTTCAATTAAAATTTGCAAATCTGACAAAAAATTGTCGCTTGTTATACATGTTATGTAACTGTGTTCTTTTAATACAACATATACCACACCGAAGGTCATCCTGTATTTTTGCGACGGGGACTTTGGCTTTAAATCATTTCGTTGGGTTGTGTGTGGGCATTGCTTCGTGCAGGTGTGTTATGTTGCATTATCACTAGTCTCTGTGTTCGGCTGTTTAAGAGTGCTGCCTTCACTGACCGATTTCCTCATATCTTTATCAAGAATTATGTGTGGAAGACAGATATATATATATTTATTTACAACATGGGAAAACGTACTAAGTAAGTCTAACATGAGCACAGTACACCCACATATGCCACAGGACATTACATGTAGCAAAGTTGGTTTATGTACTCACATAGCGATATTATACAACAGTAGAATAATTCATAAAAGACAAAAGGAAGGCGTTTATTGAAGGTGACACAGCTGTGCGGCATATTCTACATGTTTCGTAAAATAATATATTTCCTTAAGCAGTACTAAAATTTCTCAATATGTACTTGACGGCATACAAATAAGTTCTTGAACTAGTACCGTATGTAGGATGGTGTTATATCATACTTTTATAACCTTTACTTAGTGCGGATTTGTAAAAGCGTAGGTACGTAACAATGCCACGTACGTTTTCCCGAAGCCAAGAACATTTCAGTTCGGTTATTCTGTTATGTTTTGTTTTGTCCTGTTATGTGCTGTGCTGTGCTGCTCTTCTCACTTATCCGCGGGTTTGCAAGTTAATACTCTTACTATTAGATACATTTTTGTACATAAACTCCACGCGGTCTTAATTTTAGCATTGATATACCGTTTATGCACATGACTTTCCTTGTATCCGGGTTAGTGAAGCAAGTTCGAATATAATTATACTACACATGTAACGTATAACGTTATACTACATTGGTATGTATTTTTACGTGATGACGTAACATGACGTTACCCGCCAAAAAAATCAAAGTCTGTATCTTAGTACGACGTTGTGAAGTAGTCTTGATTGATTAACATCACTTTCTTTGACATTACAACCGTTGGTTATCACTAAATTTAAGTATAGTCTACGTAACGTCATCATATATGTTATTTCTGCCACCCCTTGGCATTGATTGAGGGAATCCCTGATGTATGCGGCGCATTATTTCATATTATAATATTCAGCACTCATTTATCATGAATTTATATCAATTGACAATTCATGATATAGATCTATCTTCTAATAATAAGTTATATCTTATTGATACAAATGAAATATTCCAGTAATAATATGTTTGGAGGTAATAAATCAATTTATACGTACCAAATTGCAATAATTGTACCGTTAAATTTATCAGACTCGCGGCAACGTTATATTACAGTTTCTCCTTATTATATTCTTTTTTCATACAAATATTATTTTTGTCTAAATAAAGTTATATACTATAAAACAGAATGCCATAACTATTAAGCTAACCTTATCCATTTGCATAAAGAAAAAGTGAAAATTCGATGCATATATTCCAACGACTGTAAACTACCAGAATCTGGCGTTTTATCTTTTTTAATATGGTTTTCAAAGTATGTTTTTTGTCTGTAAATCACGCTAAGCTTTAAGTTAACAGTCTTAATATCCAAATATACGGTATTGGTAAATGTTACTGCATCCTTGAAAAGGGATAATGCAATAAAAAATATTGTCATGTACTGGGTTCGTACATGTACCCTGCACCTACCATTGAAGCTTTTTTCCTGAATAAATGCCAATTCTCCAATGACGTGAATATATGCATTACTGGCATCTAATTCATTTAACCAGTTAGATGGAACGCGAATTTACCCATTTCTTACTATCCCGTTCTTCATATACCATACACTTCTTTGTTTGTGAAGGAAAGTCTACATTGACAGCACATTTGTTGGATTAGTAGCCTTTAGTTACAAAACCATTTCATGGTGTTATATGACATTTGCTAGAGGTAACGTTGGCAGAAATAGTTCGTAATCTAGGTAGTTATATTGACATCACAGAGAACATTGCTAATGCTTTAATAAAAACCGACTGAAAACACTTCTCAAATTCGTCTCGTTTCGTTGCATTGTTTAAAGTATTTATAACACATTTGCCATATTTGTGATTATCAAATAACGTGTCTGTTCAGCAAAAGAAAAGTCACATATAATAAGTATAGGTCACATGGGCAACCGCAAAATGGCGCTTAAAATATGAAGACAAAACAGCATGGTCAAATACTAATTATTAATAAATATATTTTTATACATATATATATGAGTTATGTACAGTACCAATAAAAAATGCAGGCTTGCTTGTACAATGACATATGGAATACACGACACAACATTCGAACAAAACAACGGAAAAACGTCATTAGTAACATAGAATATGTCAGTTAAAAAAATAAGTATCCTGCTTACAAATGTACAAACATGTTTCGAAGCATACATAATGTATGTTACTGATATTTTGGTAGAGTGTGTCCATTTATGCAGCAACTACAAAAAACAGAGGACAAAACAGTTATAACAAAACCACGACATTTTACTCCAATAGCATCAATCAGTCAAAATCAACCAGCAAGAACCAGACAAGAACGAATCACGAGAGCGATATTGGTAAAGCCCACAACGGCAAACGTCTATAGACGTTCGTGACGAATTTGTGGAGAAAGCAATCATTCTGGTGACGACTAGGTAATCCATTTTACGAGGACTGTTCTGTTTTATATAGCAAAGAACTGGTAATAATCTATCAATCAAAAGCGAATTAACAAGTGTAGCAATTACATTATGGAGAGACTGTAGAATAGAATCTGCTAATTGGTAATTGATCAATCTGTCAAAGTGGTTATTTCGTGTCTTGCCAACGGATGTCTAATATACAATTGTAACAATAACTTGAAGCAATGCGACGAAACTAAATCAATGTCTCGAGCAGTCATTCTAATACACGCTTAAAATAGCAGTAAAACATCTCATATAGGTATGTCTATATAACACCCAAGGGATGGATAGCCTTCGTCATATACAATACATCACAATAAAAGTGTAGTATTTTAACTGATAAACTACAAATTCAAAAGTATGAGGGGCTGAGCAGATGTCGTTCTATGTACGTTTATAGCAGATGAATGTCATGTTAAACTCAATTAAAGTAAAACTGTTACTTCATTCAAAATTCAATTTGGAACAACTGACGTAGTTTCGTGAATTACTTGTAAGGAAAAAGATTATAACAAAGCCGGAAATAGTCGGAAATAATTGATTAACTCTTACAATGCATTACGGCAAACGGTCCGATGTACAGTAAAGGCATTAAATGAAACAGATTCATGAGGGAGGAGTGGTTGTTTATATTTTGACATTTGTTTCCATTTTCGTTTGAAAACTCTATTTTCAATTCAATTGATTGTTACGCATACGTATGGTCAGTACATGTTTGTGGTATCAATATCTGTTATTTTATACGTACGTAAATCACAATTCCTCGCGGTGCTCCAATCGACTGTCGTATCTAATCACCCATATTATCGCTATGTCACGAAATTTCGTATTACTGTCAAATGACAAAGCTGACTAGTCACTAACGTCTCAGCTTAATACAAATGTATCGACAGTCCACTTCCGCTTCCGGAACGTATATCATTGTGCCCACTGACATTGTTGTGTCACTCCTAAGAGATAAGAAATTTTATTATATCGAGTCTAACCTTGTGGTTTCACCTTTTCCTCTATATCTTTTGGATAACTATTCGTGTGTTCTATGCAAGGCCTTTGGGAATTGTATCAAACGACTTCTTACAATAACATATGTTATGTTTATCACGTCAAAAGTACGCATCCATTATAAATTGTTTTTTTTTACTGTGAGCAAACCTAATTCATATGTCTAAATAATAAATTTTTGAGAATGATGTAAATTTAAATACACGATGGAATTCTTACAAAACACATTTTTACATCGTACTTTTCCTAAGACAAAACTCATTTTTGAAATAAACATTAAGATAATAGAACAGAATAATTTATCAATACAGAAATAAAACGAACGAGGCAAATTTCTTTTGTATGTTTTTCAGTTTTCAAGGGTTACGGAAGCCTTAACATAAATGTATAACTGTACTTTTGCATTTTCATCGTAGCTTTATTTTACCATAATCATTTCACTATTGCCAAACAATATTACGTTTTAAAGTATGTATTTGTGCGTTATGATATATGGCCAAGAAAAGAGTGATGATTTAGCATTTCTTCTTTTCTCTGAAAAAGAGTCCTTAATTATTATACAAAGAACCATGTCAGTGGTTGTTTCTCAGATTTACTTTCTAAACACTTTTGACAACAATATCATTGAACTCTATTCAAAGCCAGCAAACTCTCACAGTAAATATAATATAATTATTTTGATTAACAGTAGGAATAACAAATTGAATGGCACAAGTCGTACTTATTCCTTTATTCACCTTCGTTGTTTCGTGTCGCCCAGTACATCCAAAGCATCAATAACAGAAATATAAATTCATACTGTTCAAGGGAGTGTTATACTTACTGAATAAAATGATTATCTTCAAAGTTAAATGTAGTAAATGAACTTATTGTTATGAAAGCGCCCGCTGCAAGACAAGAGTACAATACAGTTAAACACACATACAAGCTATACTTAAAGAACAATTAACATTACAACATCCGGGTAATAATTACAAGATGTGTTAAATAGTTTATGTACTAGTATATTGCGCTCAAAATGATAAATGTTACTGTCAAAGTCGTACCCAAATAGGTCTACCAGAAGTCTCACAGACACAGTATAAAAGTCATTAACATTCGGTAACTACATAATAAATACATTATGTAATGCTTATCGTAAATAGTATCAAGGTATAGAGGTATACCCAATATTTACTTAGCGTAAAGGCTTTGTTGAAATAGTAACATAATTATTACAATGAGCTAATCAGTACCGAGCTAACATTTTATGCAAAGCACAGGGAACCGCAGTACGGAAGCATCACTGCACTTACATAAATTTATATACTGTATTTGGTATTTGTTTAACAAAGCTAATGCATAAATCGTAAACGTACGTCAATTATCAAGTTCTTTATTTATTATTCTTTGACAACTACTTATGTGACAAATGGATCTGCAATATTAACAATGATACTGAAGTGAAATCCTACAAAACCAAACAAGTTTCAAATAAATTTGTAGTACACTGAGGACCTAATATTTGAGCATAAGTTAAAGATAACCGTTGGTGTTGTAGTATCATTCATTTGTAACTATTGTGATTTACGTAAGTTGGTTTTTATCACAGTAATACCTAAGTGCAGAGACACAAAATCCGTCAACATTTTTGACGTATATGCGTGCATGCAAACTTTCATTAAACGCGAGGTTGCCACAACGTACAGCCATAATAAGTTTTTGCTTCCATATTCCCTGGATATTCGCTGACGATATTCTGTGACAAATGTAACCCACCCAGTCACAGAACATTGCGAGAGAGTAATTATGGTCACAAGGTGCAGTAGGTTTTATTTGACTTGATTTACCCAGTCTGTGATCATTGGAGACATCATTGGATAATCGTATTGCTATTGGGTAATTGCATTCACCAGACATTGCAAAAGTTGTGTTCTTCATCGGTAGCAGAGAAGAGTAGAGAAGAGCAGAACACAACGGAATTAGAATGATCTTGACCTCGTTAAAACAGACTAGATAGTGTTACTTGTAACATGTTACTTACGATTTAACCCATTCGCAGTATGTTATGAAATATAATATAACACCAGCCTATAACATCATAATTATAATTTACATTTTTCAAGATGTTATTTTAAAATTAAAAAGAATATAGTCCATTACTTAATCAGTGAATTGTGCGTATGAATTATGCAATTGTTTGTTATCACACATGCTGTATAACAATGTTATTCGATTCGTTATCACACGGAATATCACGGTGTTTATATATATATTTCTTTATTTCCGTCTCATTTATGTACATACTTCTACAATACATCATATAACAAAACAAATAAAATAAGTACACAACCATTCAAACTTGAATTATAGGAGACTCTTAATGAAAACTTTTAAAACAATCTGCATAATTTATAATAAATTCATCATATCATTATATACTAGTAACTGAAAAAAGGTATTGCTACCCACAACTAATACGTGATATATACAAAGGTAAAACTAAGAGATTGTCGTTAATACGTTGTATTAAAATAATGCTAAATCATTTGTTATTAAGAAACTTGAAATTTTTAAATAGGCACTAATGCGCTGATTAAAAAACAATGTTAATAAATTGTTTATCAGCCCGGTCAGACCGTAGATGAACTGATTAACAACAGTCTCTTAGATGTCAGTAAAACTAGCAAGAATAAATAAGAAAATACAAATACATTTTTACACAGATAAAAAAGGCGTCTTTGCAAAATCATTAAACAGGTTTTGGCACAAGGTCTTAAAAGTTTTTCTCCGTAAAAAGAACCCTTAATTTATCAATATCATTTAATAAATAAAAATCTGGACGAATAGCTAGAACTTGTTTAAACAGGGTAATTCTCAAATCTGTGTAGAAATCAAAATTTAAAAGAACATGAGCTTCATCTTCTAAAACATGACAATTTTGACAGACTCGTTCCAACAAAGGTAAACTTTCGTAACGCCCTGTCTCAATGCGTATTGGAGCAACTCCGCATCTAAATTTACAAAAGGATGATCTGTGTCTTAAAGGCAATAACATAGTTGAAAAATTCTCAACTTCATAACAATGCTTGAAGGTATAATATGTTCTTAGTTTGTTACGAACTCTGTCAGACACACCATTAACACTGTTTATACTAGAAAACCAGTCATTAACATATTTGTGAATAAGATTGTCAGAAACTTGTAATAAAAAAGAAGACTTTGGTATTGGCACAGAAATATCACAAAACATGTTCAGGTCTATATCACAGAATTACTTTTTAACAATATAATGCTAATTTTTACACTTAACTGATTGATGGTTTGCCCAGAGTGCTATACGCTTATTAAATCTCGTGGAGTCAGTAGTTGACAAACGAATCCAAAATGTTGCAATGGTTTTTTCACTGACGGATAAACGGTGGGATCCAACCCATATCACCCGACACGGCCGTATTAGGTGTGTACTTTCCGACACCAAGTATGTGATAAGTGTTAATACATCCGACAATAATTATCTGGTACTAGAAGAATGTGGACGTCTTCCACTATGTACTACTAACCACACAACATGTATTAAATACTGGTGTAAATTGTTGCATATGTCAGATTCGCGTTGCCCCAAAAATGTTAATATCGTATGATAATTTATCTCGAAAAAACTGGGCAACAGATGTTAACTGTTTGCAGCATTTTAAGCGTCGGTTTAGTGTCCATACACAAAAAGAAATTTGGGACTACTTTTTAAGGTGGGTACGCTCGAATGTGTTCTTCGGTGCATACTTTATTTATTTATACTTATTTTTGGTAAAAAAGCATATTTCGAATGTGATAAAAAGAATCTACCACTCGTTTTCTTTTGAGATCAACATTTCTTAAATTCGTCACAAATTCGCCAGAGGCTCGCTTAATAACTGTTTTTTTCTAGACTCATTTAAGAAATGTTGATATCAAAAGAACACTCCTAGATCCTATATCTATAAAATATCTACAGAATTCAATTTGAAACTTTTCTACATCATAGGAATAACTATGACCCCCACAGTTCTACACAGTAAGTAAGTATTGGAACCACCATATAATCGAATAATTTAAGAATATCTTGGTGGGAGAATTCACCAAAGGGGAGTTGGTAACGCTTAATAGCATTGATGGCTTTTTGTATATAACCGCAAATATGTGAGCAGAGCAGAGCAGGGCAGCAAAGAACAAAAGAGATCGGAATAGAACTAAATAACAGACGAACAATGTAATGTTGTTCCTTACGCTTTAACCCATCCGCACTACGTTGAGGTTATAAAAATATTATATAAAACTAGCCTACATACTAGTACGAGAACTTATTTATATGTCGTCAAGTACATATTGAGAAGTTTCTGTGTTGATGTAATAGCATTGTGACATATCACCAGTCTACATACTAGTACTTGATCTTGTTTATTTGTTGCCAAGTACAGAATATTATCGAGAATATTTAGCACTGCTTAAGGACACAATTCATGTTTAACGAGACATCTAGCACACACCACACAGCTGTGTCACCATTAACATACTCTTTCCGTATGTGTTTTATGAGTAATGCTATTGTTTCATAATACTGTATAAGTGGTTAAGTTAGCGGCGTGGAAATGTTAGCGAATTTCGCGAATGGACAAAAAACGCTAATTTTTCACCACGCGTAAATATCCGCCGATTGCAAAAAGAATTTACGATAACACCGGTTGACAAAAGTAGACGATAATTCCCGGTTCACTCGTGATCAATACAACATTTATTTAAATGCAAAACTAAATATGGGCCTTAAATACGTCAGATATGGCCAGCGCTGTTTGGTTGCACCTACAGGAAGGTAAAAATGTTTTAATGCATATTATAGTTTGATTATACAAACTTATTTTTGCTGAAGAAAAAACTCCCCGAGCTATGAAAAGTTTTCACACTTTTTACAAATTGCATACGTTTACTTCAAACACGCATTGTAAACACGCTTATAGTTATTGTATTTCAACAAAAGGTTGACACTTGCATTATAAACATTTAGGTTGTATTAACACTGGAGTATATGTGACACGGAATTTTTCCGGAAGACATACACTTTAAAACATACCGTATATTTGTTATTTCTACGACGTGCTATAATTACGCAATTTTCCAGTTGGAAATTCGCTAACATTTCTGCACGCGAAACGTCCGGAATTTCTAATTCGCGAACTTTTCGACACGCGGAAATATCAGCGTATACAGTATCGTTATGTGAGTACATAAACCAACATTACTTAACGTCATGTGGTATTATGTGGGTATACTGCTTCCATGACAGACTACTTTAGTGCGTTCTTCCATGTCATATACGGATCTATCGTGCACATCTATAACGTTCTAAAAAAGCCAAAGGATATTTATGATATCTTCCAACCACAAAATACATTTTCATCAATGTGTGTGTATATTTATATATTGACAACACAACATAGTAGTTTGTACCTATACAAAATGTAGACATCCACACACATACTGCACGGCTCTGCACCATCGTCTAGCAATGGGTACAAAAGTACTATATCACCTTTGCAACGGCAACCATACATATTTGCAATTTGACTATTACTATCACTGCTTTTCAGTACGGAATTTAGTATATTCGGTCAATGAAGAATATATTCCCTCGACGGTTATTCGATAAGGGTTGGGAACTGACATAAACATGACTAAATTGGTGATCGAATTGAGTGAAAAAACTGTCTCCAGAACACTGGACAAAATCAGGCCAAATTACAATAGCCAAGTAATCAGTACAAAGTGACATAAACCAGATCATTCAACTAATTCGGGCATCATACATTAATCGATTACTTGCAAACTATCGTATTAACAAAACCAGTACAACATTTAGTCATAAATAACATTATGGACCTATTGTTTCCCTTGTAGACGTTACATAATTACCGATACACAAACCCAGCAGGTAGAAAACAATATTTCCTTAGTATTACAGTGTTTTTTGTTGATAATTTCGCAGTAACTGTGGACGCTATAAAGATTACAGCACGGGCTAACCAAAGACATAGACGTTATGATATAAATATGGCGGGCTCCAAGATTTCTACAATATTATTGTTGAATTAGCATTATTTGTGTTGTATCGTCGAAAGATTACACCGAAGACAATAAATACGTTTATCAAGTCTGCAGTATTGCTGGCACAAATACATCTGAGACGGATTCAACATCGACCAAGCGATAGCAAGTATTTTTCTGTATATTTAACATGTGTACGTACGAATGTATTGTACACAAGTTACTTATTTGAGTAGTTCTTAACACAAGGTAGACCACACATTCATTTCTTTACTCCATCAAAGCCCTCATCGACCTGGATATTCATGGATCTTGGTTATAACTTCATGTCTATCGCCAAAGAATAATACAAACTATAGCACATTATACTTGTGAGTTTTATATTAGTGTATTTCATATTTACTGTACTTGATGTAAGGAATGAAAGTTATTGCTAGTGACGTTATAATTATGGGTCTGTGACCAAAATACCCCATTAATTATCTCCTTAATCGCCTTTGTTGATACTTATTAGACCCTTTCTTTGAAGGTACGAAAGCAATGCTATAAGTCATTGTTAAAGTTTGGTTAGCTTAGTGTAAATAAGCACAGCAACACCTACAGAGTGCCTATTTACACCACGATGCTCTTCAGCGATATTCAGCTAATGAAATGTTGGATTAGTTTCGCTGTTCCACAGTTGTTTTTCGTCCTGTTACGACATCATGCTTGTTGCTTAGCAACATTGTCTTGGTAGCCGATCATTATTCATATTCTGTTGACGTTATGAATAATTCATTAACTAAAGTACAGAACATGGTTCTGTCGTTCATATGCTGAAATATGCTGGCTTTGTGCTGATAAATTGTCGTGTTGTTGACATGCCCGCCTTATTCAAAATGAATAATGTCATAAAATACTGCATATTTGTAAAATGGTCTAATGTATTGACAAGTTTGAAATATGAAACAAGATTTTTTTTCATAGAGATTATTTTATATTAGTTTTATGAAGATACGCATGTGTCTGCATGGCTAATTCATGTATGGTTAGGATCGATTATATGTAATGCCATTAATGTAGTATGGGGGATTGGTTTGGCTGGGATTAAGTTATAACAGACTGGTGAGCTTGTTTGAAAACCTAGGTTTTTTGGTAGATTTGGTTTATGATTCTAAGGTTTGATCTCGTAAATAAAACTAATGTATGATACACACATGTACGGGTAAAACTAGAGTCAGGTACAGGTAGACATTCACTGTACTTGCATTGGAAAAGTCCAGTACAGAAAGTTGAACATGCTTTGGTGTACACAATGAGTAGAATATGATCACCATTTATGATGTTTATAGACCAAGTGTAAAGTTCTCTGGGGTGATTTACAACTACAAGTACAACTAAAACTATCTTAAAGTTGTAAATCATCTGATCATCGAGTGTTTATTGGTTAGAATGGTTTTATAGCTTATAGTTTATATAACATTGTAACTTGCATAATGAAGTCAATCCAAGATTCCAAGTTACCAAGCTAGTAAAATCACTAAATTACTTTACAATCAAACGTGCAAAAGGGTTGGTTTTTTTACCAAACCAAGAATTTCAAAGTTTATACTTCATGTTATTTAAGTTGTCTCAGACACCAGTTGGCTAAACAACTTCCAATGAGTAAATCATTGCATACGACGTATGGATGTAAAATACCACTCAATATATTTATAGATGTTTAGTTTCAATAAAAATATTATGCTGTTTCAAGGAGTTGGATACATTAAAATTGAAGTACAGGAGTACTTATGAAATTCACATTTAATGTAATATTTCTTCAAGATATAAGTTAATTTATTACAAATTCTAACACGATTCGCGGATTAATCCAATACACAAAGAACGAACCGAACCATGTTTTATTGCCCCCATAAAACATACCTATCAAATTGGCTGTTTCTATTTACGCCCAGTATCACTTGACATATTTATGAATGAATGAACGTAAACTTTATAGTAAAATTTACTACGAGTCACGATGACAAGGCGAGTTGCACGAGAATCCAGTGTTACATCTATGACGCATCTATTTTTAGAAACTCCAATATACTCTAGAAACCAAGTTTTATTAAAGCTTCTGATAATCAATCCATTTATATTTTTCATTTTATGAAATAGATACCATATACTCGTGTTATTAAAATTGTTTCAATGTTTAAATTGTGGTATTTCCTTCAGAAAATTAGGCCTACGAAGGTCGTTTTCATTAACGAGGGAGGTAATTGTACCAGCTTATAAGCCACTCAATTTCTTCGTGGAATTATGTTCAATGTCAAATGGGTGAAAATGAAATGCGCGCAGTTAAATAGTGCGGGATATTATCGTATTTAGAATCGAAATAAAAACTCTGTTCTTGTATATTGCCGGTGAATAAAACACGGGCACTCGTTCGGATGCGGAAAATTAAATCACTCGTGCTACGCACTCGTGATTTAATTTTTACGCATCCGAACTCCTGCCCGTGTTTTATTCACCGACAATAAACGCGAACAGATTTTTATTTCTTAAATATATTATGTTCCCTTCTCTTTAGATCATTTTCTATGGGTTCGTGGCGTTAACAAATTTTGAAGAGATCCTATCGGCTAAACTACTAAAATATATTGAAATGTTCCTATACTACATTTTGAGAAAGTTAACGACTGTGTTTGGAGCATTAACATTGCAGTTGCATGAACGTGTGTGACGCATACTTATTCAACCGAACCTTGTCGGTATGTTTGCATCCATACAACTAGAATTTCCAAGCACTCGTTACTCTTTATTGACGTTATGACAATCACTATGAAGCATGCCTTGTAACAAATAGTTATACATATTTGAACGTTAAATGGTTTCCAATTTTGTTCAAGTGCCATGTACAGTAACATGGTATTTGTGACAACTTGCATCATTGTTTATCTTAACGTCGCCAAGGGTAAGTGTCATGTCACGTGTGTCAACAGTGCTCCAGTGATACAGTTAATGTACCTGAGGTCTTCACTAATGTGTTATAGTGAACTAGAGACAAACACTCGGCGGTGAGAACTTTGGCTTTAATCATTTATTTGGATTGATTGTGGGAAATGCTCGGTGTGGTTTTGTTGTTACTATTTTCTGTGCTCGGCTGGTTAAGTTGAGCGATGTCATCTTTTTTGTAAGATAATTTAAACATTCTTTTGACATCTAATTTCAACACGTGTTCTAACGCATGCAAAATTTACCAATCTTCACTGACTAATTCCGAAATTGATTCAAGTGCATTTTATCACACAGTCGATTTTCTTGTTTCTTGTGAAAGCAACACGTTGGCATTTATTTAAATTTTGTATAAAATGACATATTTAACATCCTATATTTAAATTCAACAAACTAATAGAAACAAAAACATGAACGTCCGTCTCCGGTATTGTTTTATTTAAAGAATTAAATGATTTTACGATGGGTAATGAGTCGCATTAAATCCGTCACAGATACATGTGTATTATATATAATTAGAGTCATCATCTCGAGGGAATTGTGCTTGTTGCATTATCAACGTTATTACATGAATAAAAAGGATAAATGTTGAATGTAATGCAAACAATTACGAAACTGGTTGCTTGGAAAATATTATAGCATTTCAGCTAATATTTAGTCGACAACGCTCCATTACTGTGGGTTTCATGAGAAGGACGTCTATGAAATCAAACGATGGGTAAGACCATGACCAATCCCAGTTCAATAAATGTTCAGAATCATAGTAGGGCTTTACTTTGAATGCATTCTAGACAAGTAGACAAGTAGTTTCAGTATTAACAGTTTAATCAGTGCGAGTATTCCATTGTGCTTGATTTTGATTTGGAGTATAATTACAGAAAAATGAAATACGACACTCAATGAACACAATCATGTGAGCCGTTCACCAGACAAAAACATGCCATTTTGACATTTTGTGTAATTACAAAATGAAACAAGGTTGGATAAAACTCCAAACATAAGAAAACAATACACATTAACTGATTTATTTTAAGCAAATATAATTAAATTTCTTAGCTTTAAAATTCCCCACGATTTATGTCGAGATCACAAACTTTGTTGCAATGGTGACCAATTTTGGAAAGTTATCGCGACGTCAGAGAAATAACTCTTAATACGGTTATACACAAAACAACTTTAAATTCCTCAAAACTCAAGATATTCATACAATTACTTTTTCATTTTGCTTCATCGACTTTATCCTCTACTTTCTATCCAGACATGCTTTGGACTTATTTATGAGGGCACATTAAAGTTTGGTTTGAAGGACGTGACATGGACAAAGTCAATTACAAACAAAATGCTTTAATTGATGCTGATTATATTGACCATGACAATGCTGATTCATATGGCCGTGAAACTACAGATTCTACGGACATTGGTCACATGTATGATATTACAAACTCCAGGATAAGTAAGAATTAACTTTGTCTCAAGCCAATTGCGTAGGGATTAGGTTTTTGGTTGTTTTGCAAATGACAATGCCAGAAAACTAACGGTTATTGTACAGTTCTTGTCGAAGTGTATAAATCCTCTGTAAACATTGGTTGTCATGTATATTCTGGTTCAAAGAGTGTACCAAAATGGAAATTTGGGAATTCAGAAAATTGAACCAAAAACAAATCATTGCCTTGTTTAAGCATTATATTAAGGTTCGTATTGAATTGGGGTTCGGATTTACACGCATTGATGAGCTCATAGTATGACGTGTTTTGAATTTAAACAAATAGTATGTTAGAGATAATCTAATGGCACAATAAAAACCTGACGAAATGTTCTGTCATTCAACCATACCAGCGTGTTGGCGAAAACGAACGGCATTTTCAAAAACAACTCTACAATCTAAATTTTGCATACAATTCTGAACCAGAGCCAGATCACTAAAAGCTCAATACAAAAATACGAACGCAATAGATGAGTTAAATGCATGATTAGTTTTTCAACATGCGGACAAACTTTGCTGCCAGTTAAAAGTTGTCAATTCACCTTTATATTTGGTAATTGAATAACGACCCTGGATTATATTAATGTGTTTGTGTACGTACGTCACTATAATGACTTTGGTATAAATATTTTAAAATTGTCTCATAAGTATACCTACATATCCATATAAACTGTGTTATATCCATACAAGGGATAGAGATAAGTGCATGAATGACAAGTAGGTTTCTATTACATGGTTGCTCCATTTTGATGCCAGAATAAACCCAGCATTGGCTGGTTTATGTACAACGATTAGGTAAGCCAATTTTGTGTGAAAAGCGCGATGACACAAGCGATATCGGGTTTATTTTATTGCCAGATTTTGACGAATATAAAGTTCTACAAACACGAACGTGGTTTCCGTCGCTGTCAGCATAGTGGTAGAAAACAATATACATGTATACTAGTATGTCAGACCGGGTCAATTACATACGTGACTAGGCATTTTTTAAATAAAACAACGTGACCCTCCTAGTCGTATTTACGGTATTTTATCTCACTGAAGCACCATCAACGAGCACATGGCATATACCAACTGATTGTAAATCCGACTTTTCACTCTTTGTTGCCTTGTATCAATAACTTTAATATAACCACCGTCCTGACTTTACACCCGACACGTTTATGAAGAAAGTTGATATAAATGAAAGCAATAACATGCATGATATATCTTTTGTATTCACTAGGGACGTGTTGTACAAATCAAGACGACTTATTATAATTTCGTAGTCAGGAAACTGACATCGTACGCTCTTGTTTAATCTTTCTCACCGACATATCGACATTATGTACCACCTTAACATAAGATTGTAGCACAATGCTCTTCAAACTGTATCCAGAACTAATAGAATCTGACATGCTGACCTGGTTTTGAAAATAAACCTATAACTCATTAATCATTAAATGTAGCTTGTTAAAATATCAGACATGTGTTTCCACTTAAACACAAGTGTTTTTTAATTGGCGATTGTGTTACGTCCGTTGTACGGTGTCTAGCAGTGAACACACATTAAAATACCTAATGCGAAAAGGAAAATCGTAAAACGTTATATATTAATATAACACAACAAACTATGTACTGTTGAAACGATCCAACCATTGCGTTTTGCCTACTACATCTACTAGAACAAATGCAAGCGCGCACATGTCGTATACCACATAACTAGACAGTATATTAACTTTAAGTAGAAAGTAGAAAACTATTCAGTCATCGTGTGAGGTTTTGAAATGATATCAATGGAATGCATTTTTTATTTAGTTATTGTGTCATTTAGGCGAGCTATTTCAGTACTACCCCTACAAATGTCCAGGGAATTTCTGCTCTAATTCACACTAAAGATCATCCAAAGCTTTAACATATTGCACGTTGTTTTTATTCTGATAATTTCATTTGAACATTAACAAAGAAAAATTCCCTTATGGCCAACCCTTGGTTTTATTGTGAATAGTGGACGAAATAATACTACATAAAAAGAGAGAAAAATTGCCGTCGTTATATGACAGACTGAAAGGAAAGGGGAATAATGCGAAGAAAGCTCCCCCATCAGATTTGAGTACAATCATGTTTGCGTAATTTATCGTCATTTATCCAATAAAGACGGGGTACATTTAGGAAATATAAGAAAAAGTTAGAGTGCTGTTCACTGCAATATGAGAGAGCGCGAAATGCATAATGAAAATTCCCTGGTATCGTCACATGTACTCTCCATGCCGATTGTAACATATAAGGAAGAAAAATGTTGAATGTCTCGTTTTATACCAGATATATACTATATAAACATAAACTCACTGGGGTGAAATCAGAACAGTTATATTTGCCAGTTTGTGTGTGGTGGTTGAAACACTTACGACATGTGTGAATCTATCACATCTCAATAATATTCTGTTTCATGTTAAGTGCTTCTATTTAACCATCCACTCAAGATGTGTATAACATAACGCCTGGTTAGACATCCTGAAAGTAAATTGCTATTCTCTTTGATTATTTTATTTAAAGTCTCCTTTCACAGCCAATGTACCAATTTGTATTTGAGCAATACACGTATATTAATATTTAGCACATGATGGTCGTACTGTGATAATGATGAGTAAAGAAACAACAAATGAAATGTACTACATGTGTAATACAAAACTCAAGTTTATTATGTTGTAGTTTGTATTTTTCTTTGGCATTAACTATGAAGTTATACAAAACACTCTAGTAATATATTGAACAGTTCTCGTATCGAGGTAGACTATTTTCTGTTGTCTGTATATACAATGTAACTATAAAAGAGTGTTAATAAAAAGAGAAAATGTTTTTTTTGTAGTTTGAAGACAATAAATTAACTACTGCTTTTTTAATGTACGTTCAGGATGCGGAAAAAGGATTCATAAACGGCACGTGCAAACGTATTAAACTAGTCTACCATTAAAGCAGAACAACCACATATGACACAGGACTTTATGTAATGTTGTTTTATGTACTCACATAACGATATAAGAACACAGTAGACTATTTTATAAAAGAAACAAGGAATTTGTATATTAAAGGTGACACAGTTGTGTGGTATATTCTACATGTCTCGTAAAACATAATGTATGACCATAAGCAGTGCTAAAACCTCTCAATATGTACCTGACGATAAATAAACAAGATCTAGTACTAGTATGCAGGCTGGTGCTGGTGTAATGTCATAATGATACAACCTCAACATATAAACTTCTCAATATATACCTGACAACATATAAATAACGTCTTGTACTAGTATGTAGGCTGGTGTTATATGTTATTTTAATAACCTCCATGTAGTGCGGATGAGGTAAAGCGTTGGTAAGTAACGATTTCACGTCTGTTTTAGCGTCGTCAAGAACATTATAGGTATGTTGTTCTGTTCCCTTTTGTTTTGTGGTACACTGCAATGCTCTGATCACCTTTCAGCGGATGCATGTAAAGGTAAGTACCAATAAAGAACTCCATTGTTGTCTCGTCTATAGATGTAATTACTTAATGGCAATACGATTATCCAATGTTTTCTACCAATGTGATCGCAGACTGGGTAAATCAAGTCACACAAAAACTACTGCGCATTGTCACCTTAATTACTCTTTGGGACTTAACACGCAATGTTCTGTCAATGTGTGGGTTATACTTAACTCGCCAAATTGTGTGTGTATATCCAGGGAATATGGACGCAAACATGTATTATGGCGATGATCTGTTGGGCCAAACCTCGCGTGTAATAAAAGTTGGCAGACACGCATAGACGTCAATAATGTTGACGGGTTTTCGTGTCTCTGTAATTAAGTATGCTGCGATAAAAAAATACTTGTTTGGTTTTGCAGGAGTTCACTTCAGAAGCATTGTTAAAATTGTAGATCCATCGCCACGGTTAGTTAGTATCAAAGAATAATAAGTTAAGAACTAGAAAAAGACGTACGTTAACGATTTATGTAAGAGCTTTGCTAAACAGTACAAAATATTGTATATACAGTTTTGTAGGTCCGGTGATCCTTCCGTACTGCGGTTCCTCTGCATAAACATGTTAGTACGGTACCGCCTAGCTCATTGTAATATTTATGTTCCTATCTTTACAAAGCATTAACGCTTCGTTAATATTTGGTATACCACTATATCACATGACTTTCCTTCTATCCATGTTATTATAACGAGTACGTATATAGAGGCTCTATCATGAGTTGTCAATTGATGTAAATTTATATTAAACGAGTTTTGGAAATTTTATTAAGCGAGCCTCTGGCGAGCTTAATAATATTTCCTGAACGAGTTTAATATAAATATATCAATTGATAACGAGTAATAGATTTTTTATATCATATGACACTAAAAACATAAATTCGCATCGATTTATTGAAAAAAAACTCAATAACTTATACTAGACGTGGTACATATGACCCTATACGTACTGGCCATACTAACCCGGATACAAGGAAAGTCATGTGATATAACTTTATACGTACCACGTGTAGTATAAACGGGTGAGTTTTTCCAATATATCAATGCATATTTTGCGTTTTTAGTGTCATACGATATAAAGATATCCCGCAATTGAGCATAACGACCGATCTTTCAGAGTCTTCCTTTGACATATGCACCATGTTTTCTACTAGTTATTTGTTTTTCCGACTACTCTATCCATATTCTTCAAAATGCTTGCACAATATGCGAGCAAATCTCTAGCCACCTATCAGCACGCGGGAAAATGCGGTTTAAGGCTATTCCGCTATGGACGAGTGATTCTTAAAGTATTTTCACGGATAAAGCTGTATGATTTAAATAATGTATATCGAAGTGAACATACAAACTTTCAAGTTTATAAGTTGACAGATTACAGAAATATTCATGTTAACACATTGTTGCGTCTTCATTTCCGCTCAGTGTATTTTGATTAACAGCAGGAATAACAAATTTAATGACAATAGTCGCACTTATACCTTTATTCACCTTCGTTGTTTCGTGTCGCCATGTACATTCAAAGTATCAATTACAGAACGATAATACTGTTCAAGGGAGTGTAATACTTACTGAATAACATGCTTATCTTCAAAGTTCAATGTAGTGTATGAACTTATTGTTCTGAAAGCGCCCGCTGCAAAGCAAGAGTACATTACAGTTAAGCACACATACAAGCTATACTTAAAGAACAATAAACATTACAACATCCGGGTAATAATTACAAGATGTGTTAAATAGTTTATGTACAATTATATTGCGCTCAAAATGATAAATGATACTGTCAAAGTCGTACCCAAATAGGTTTACCAGAACACTCACTGACACAGTATAAAAGTAATTAACATTCGGTAACTATACACCAACTAAATTATGTAATGCTAAGCCTAAATAGTATCAAGGTATAGAGGTATACCCAATATTTACTTAGCGTAAATGCTTTGTTAAAATAGTAACATAATTATTACAATGAGCTAATCAGTACCAAGCTAACATTTTATGCAAAGCACAAGAACCGCAGTACGGAAGGATCACTGGACCTACATCAATTTATATACTGTATTTGTTTTTTGTTTAGCAAAGCTAATGCATAAATCGTAAACATACGTCAATTTTCAAGTTCTTTATTTATTATTCTTTGACAACTACTGGTTGTGGCAAATGGTTCTGCAATATTAACAATGATACTGGAATGAAATCCTACAAAACCAAACAAGTTTCAAATAGATCTGTAGTACACAGAGGACCTAATATTTGAGCATAAGTTAAAGATTACCGTTGGTGTTGTAGTATCATTTATTTGTAACTATTGTGATTTACGTAAGTTAGTTTTTATCACAGCAATACTTAAGTACAGAGACACAAAATCCGTCAACATTATTGACTTATATGCGTGCATGTCAACTTTCATTAAATGCGAGGTTTGCCACAACATACATCCATAATAAGTTTTTGCGAACATGTTCCCAGGATATTCGCTGATGATATTCTGAGACATATATAACCCACCCAGTCACAGAACATTGCGTGTTAAACGGAGAGAGTAATTGTGGTCACAAGGTGCAGTAGGTTTTTATTTGACTTGATTTACCCAGTCTGTGATCAAATCTGTAGACAACATTGGATAATCGTATTGCTATTGAGTAATTGCATTCACCAGACATTGCAAAAGTTGTATTCCTCATCGGTAGCACTGTAGAGCAGAGCAGAACACAACGGAATTAGAATGATCTTGACATCGTTAAAACAGACTTGATAGTGTTACTTGTACCGTGTTACTTACGCTTCAACCCATCCGCAGTATGTTATGAAATATATTATAACATCAGCCTATAGCACCATTATTATAATTTACGTTTTTCAAGATATTATTTTAAAGAATATAGTCCATTTCTTAATCAGTGAATTGTGCGTATGAATTATGCAATTGTTTGTTATCACACATGTTGTATAAACACAAAAGGGAGTTGTTAACGCTTAATAGCATTGATGGCTATTTATATATCCGCAAATATGTGAGCAGAGCAGAGCAGAGCAGAGCAGGGCAAGAAAGAACAAAGGAGAACGGAAAACAACTAAATAACTGACGTACAATGAAATGTTGTTCCATACGCTTTAACCCATCCGCACTTCATGGAGGTTATATAAATATGATATAAAACCAGCCTACATACTAGTACGAGAACTTATTTATATGTCGTCAGGTACATATTGTGACGTTTCTGTGCTGAGGCTATATCATTGTGACATATCACCAGTCTACATACTAGTACTTGATCTTGTTTATTTGTTGCCAAGTACATATCGAGAATATTTAGCACTGTTTAAGGACATAATGTATGTTTTACGAGACAACTAGCATACACCACACAGCTGTGTCACCTTTAATATATTCTTTTCGTATGTGTTTTATGAATAATTCTACTGTTTCATAATATCGTTATGTGAGTACATAAACTAACATTACATAACGTCATGTGGCATTATGTGGGTATACTGCTTCCATGGCACACTAATCCAATTTCGACCGTTCTTCCTTGTCGTAATTTGATCTATCTTCCACACCTTCCAAACGTTCTTAAAAAGCCAAATGATATTTATCATATCTTCAATCTTAAATAAGTCACTTTCTTTTTTCATCAATACTTGTGTATATTTATATATTTTATTATTATACCATATTTATATAGCCCTTTTTTCATGTATACACACGCTCAAAAGTCCTGTACAGTCCCGACTAATACATGTTTAAAACAATATACAATGTACATAAAATATACAAAAACATTCTTATCAACGCTATTTAGTCTCCCATCGGTATCATATTGCCAAAACGTAATGCAAGATAAAACTAAGGAGACATGGTATATAGAAATACTTTGCTACAATAAGATAGTGGTGTACAACGATTTGATTATCTGTAGGGGTATTAACTGAATGTAAACCTCAACTAGGACAATGATAACGTCAAGTACCATTACCACATGTCCTTAACCCTTAAAGGAATAGTGATACTTCCTTTAAAAGGGGGATGACTCATAGATGACATAAAGTTACTATCATCATATGAGTTACAAAGGTCGAAGAAATAACATACTTTCTTCAAGACCTTACCATAAAGGTCGAAGAAATAACATACTTTCTTCAAGACCTAACCATAAAGGTCGAAAAAATAACATACTTTCTTCAAGACCTTACCACACTTTGAAACGGTGCTCTACTTAACCAAGAAGACGGGCGTCTTCTTAACCATGAACTTCAGCATGAATAAGCTATAGTAAAATAATGCGTTTCCAGGGCTTTCTGGAAGGACGGTAGTGTTTTACTGTCTATACAGTGACAACAGAAAATAGTGTGTACTTATACAATGTGTAGAAATCGACACACATTCTTCACGATTACGCACCATCGTCTAGCAATGGGTACACAAGTACACAAACAACGGCAACCATACAAAAACTGATGTTTGACACTCCGGTTATATCGACACGACTTTACTGGCCGAAATGATATTTTCGCACCTTATTGTCATTGTTTGTGTCGACATCAAGTCAAAGTGATTGAAATAGAAAAGTTGTTAATTGACCGTGAAAATATTTCTGTCTCGACCCATTGTTAGTTAAACAATTAAATTGTTCACACTGAAATTGAATGGTGTTAAATCGAAGTTTGAAAACAACTTGATACCTGTCTCAGGGCATTAATTAAATAATTATTTAATCAACAGTTTTGTGTTTTAAATGATATCTGTCACATAACATTACCACACCGCTATAACAGCGAAACGAAAGTTTAATGTCGAATCATAATACACGTACATACAATGCTTATACACTTGTATATAAGGTAGAAAAACTTGTCAGTATTGTTGGATCCGGATGTGTCGACCTCCGGATATGTCGACACAACTTTGACGGTCCCAAAAATGTCGACATAACGAGTGTCGACTGTATTTGCAATCTGCCTATTACTATCACTGCTTTAAAGTTCGGAATGTAGTATATTCGGTCAATGAAGAATCTATTCCCTCGACGGTTATTCGATAAGGGTTGGGGACTGACATAAACATGACTAAATTGGTGATGGAATTGAGTGGAAATACTGCTTCCAGAACACTGGATTAAATCATCAGCGAAATTACAATAGCCAAGTAATCAGTACAAATTGATATTAAACAGATCATTAAACTAATTCGGGCATCATACATTAATCGATTACTTTCAAACTATCGTATTAACAAAAACAAAATAACATTTAGTCACAAATAACATAATGAACCTTGAAGGCGATAAATAATTTCTGATAAACAAACACAGCTGGTAGCAAACAATGTTTTCCATTTTCCTTAGTATTATAGGGCTGTAACGGCATACCGCGGTACACGAAAGACCGTGGACTTCAGTCCCACACGGTTCACGGTACAAGAGTTGCAAATTTCGATACGGTTCGGTATAAGCTTTTTCATGAGCAAAATAATGTTCAGAGAACGAATATGTCTGAAAACCCTCTGATTATGTTTAATTACTACGCATCATTCGTTTTCATTGTATTAAGATATGCCTCATATTGTCGAAAATCATTTAAAATAGTTGATAGCCACATAATAATTGCTATTATAGAATCAAAAAATCATCATCACTTAAAAATTGTAGTATTTAAGCTACGGTTAGAGAATATGGTATCATACCGAGATATACCGAACCGTTAGAAAAATTGACGGTACGTATCATATCGCGAGGTGAGCGTACCGTTACAGGCCTATAGTATTACAATAGTTTTTGTTAATAAGTTCGCATTAACCGTGGACGCTATAAAGATTACAGCACGAGCTAACCGAAGACATAGACGTTATGATATAATTATGTCGGGCTCCAGAATTTCTATATAAGTATTGTTGAATTAGCATTCTTTGTGTTGTATCGTCGAACGATTACACCGAGGACAATAAAATACGTTTATCAAGTCTACACTATTGCTTGCAAAAACACATCTGAAACAGATTCAACATCGACCAAACGATAGCGAGTATTTTTTTAGTATATATAACATGTTTACGTACGTATGTATTGTACACAAATAACTTATTTGAGTTCTTAATAAAAGGTAGACCACACGTTCAATTCTTAACTCCATCAAGACCCTCATCGACCTGAATATCCATGGATTTGGTTATAACTTCATGCCTATTGAGAAATACAAACTACAGAACATTATACTTGTGAGTTTTATATTTGTGCATCTCATATTTACATGATGTATGGAATCAAAGTTATGTCTAGTGACGTTATAATTGTATTTCTGTGATCAAAGTATCCCATTAATTATCCCCTTAACGCCATTAATTGCATCTTCTATATCAAAAAAGGTAAGAGAAAATCCGACAGGGAAGGTAGCACTCAACCAAACCAGCCGAGCACAGAAATCAGAACGACACAATATCAAGACGCGTACTGTACAAACTTGCTCAGATGACCTTTCTGTCTGGTTTAGAACGCGTATAGGTAAAATCACACAATTTGTTGTATCTTAACACATCATTACCAGCGTACCAGTTCGGCATTGAGGACGAAAAGATCATGCATCCAGTATAAGGAGGTACTTTGCTTTGCACATGTCGACCGGTAGGTCTCTTCGGTAGACCAAATAGTTTCCGATCCCTATTTAGTGTGTGTTCAAAAGACCCTAACAATTTCCAACAATAGTAATAAAAATAATTTGAAAACCACTTTTTAACGATCACTTTTAAGGATTATGGTGAGATGCATAAATACTCAATTCGCGGGTAATCGAGTGAAATAATATGCAAGAAAAATCGTACATATTGTGTACGTGTGTTTTATTTTCACAACGATGTATAGAAGTAAGTCAAGGTCGCCCTGAGTGGTTCTGTTATCAACATTTACCCAAGTTCTCTAATGCATTCAATTGATATCATTGCAAAACCTTTTACATAGATTGAATAAAACAGTATTATATTTTATACTTGCTAAGTTGACATACTGTTTATTTAAATGATATATGGACTGTTTGCGCTTGCATTTGTACTAGTAAATGTAGTAAGAAATTGACAATTTTCGATATTCGACAAAACGATAGTTTGTTAGATTATATCTCTTTACGGTTTTTCATTTTGTGTCAGGTATTGTAATGCATGTTACCTGGTAGACACCGTACAGCGGCTATAGCCCACTACCTTGGACGAAACACAATCACCAATTAAAATACCACTTGTATTTTATTGGGAAATTATGTCTGATATTTAACAAGCTACATTTAATAATTTATGAGTTTTAGGTTTTCTATCAGACTGTCAGGACAATGTGCCAGGTTAGTTGGTTTCGTCGTATTACGACTTAAATGCTGTCAGTGAAACAATGGAAACGAAACTTAAAAAATACGAATGTACATGCATACACACGTATGTTCTAGGTAGTGGAATTTCAAACCCAATTACCAATTAGTAGACCACTTGTATATAATAAGAAACATATGCCTGGTATTTTAACAAGCAGCATTTAATAATTTATGAGTTATAGATTTTGTATCTAAACTAGGTTAGCATGTCAGGTTTTATTAGTGCTGATTACAGTTTGAAGAGCATTGTGTTTAAATCATTTCTTCAGATGGTTACATTATGTAACAATGCCGTTACATCGGTGAGGAACAAAAAATGAACGTATGATGTCTGTTTCCTGACTTTAAAATCAAAGTAAACCGTCTGCATTTGTATAACACATCTCTTGAGAATACAATAGATATATCGTGCACGTTATTTGTAAGTAAGTAAGTAAATGCTTTATTTTACGAGACTGACATATTTACAAAAATGAAATCTTCCATGTGGGCCTCAAAACTATTTCTTTCAGTTAAATCAACCTGCTACATATTAAGTGTCTGGCGCGAAGTCCGAAATGTGGTTATATCAATGCTATTAATGTCAATAGTGAACACTGAAACGTTTGTATGTTTCGATCCGTCTGCATGGATGAGAACAAACACAAAAACTTCGGATCAACGATCAGCTCTTACCGATTGATTCCTTGTGTACATTGAAGGTGCGTAGGTGAGATAAAAGCGCCGTAATTTTAACAAGGAGGGTGACGATGTTCTATTTTAAGAGTTAGACCTAGTGTATGTACTTGACCCGGTCTGACATGTTTTTCGATGAACTTAGTGTCAACCACAGTGCTGACAGCGACTGACACCAAGTTTGTGTTGGTGAACATGATATTCGTCAAAGCCTAGCAATAAAATGAACCCAATATCGCTCGTATCCCCCAATTGTTCTACATATCCCCAATATTGACTTGACAATATGTTGTACATATACCAGCCAATAATGAATTTATCCTGACATCCAAATGGGACAACCGCCTTATAGAAACCTACTTAACATTCATGAAGTAAATCATCTATATCCCTCTCTTAAATATAACTCTGAATATATGGATAAGGTGGTCTACTCATGATATCATTAATATGCGTAGTGACGTTCACAAACAAATACATATCATTATACATTCATGTACTGACTGACCCTCGCCAACACCTAGCATACATCACTTTGATGGTTTCCGCTCCTATGTTACGTCATTTTCATATCCGTATCATGCAACGATGTCTAGATGATCGAATCCATTTTCTCCTGTTGATAGCAATCGGCACTGAACTGCTGTCAGAAAATCATTGGTTTAACCTAAAAAAATCCAGATGTTGCACCCATATCGTCTCCCTCATAGTCTTGCAGTTCTAAGTCCATGAAATCGTGTTGGATTTGCATTTTAGGCATATTGCATAGAAGAATATATTTTACTGACATCTTGGGGCATTTTCCAGTTGCCATTTCTATCCGAATATAAAGGTGAATGGACAACATATAATTGGCAGCAAAGTTTGTCCTCCGGTTGCATTAAAAAAAACACATGCATTCGAATTTTTGTGTGTAACTTTCTGTACTTTGGCTCTTGTTCAAAATTCTATGCAGGATTTAGAATTTACAGTTAGTTGTTTTTGAAAATGCAGTTCTCGTCTGCCAAAATGCTAGTATGGTTGACTGACAAAACATTTCATCTGGTTTCACTATGTTATTAGAGAATCTATATTAGTCTTTTTGTCTAGATTCAAAACACGTAAAACTATGAGCTCATCAATGCGTGTAAATCCGACCCCAATTCAACACAAACCTTAAAATAATTCTGAAACGAGGCAGCGGTTGCTTTGGGTTCAATTTTCTGAATTCCCAACTTGCAACCAAATGAAATTACTATTTTAGCACATTCATTGAATCTGAAAATACATAAGAACGAATATTTACAGTAGATCTATACGCTTCGGTAAGAACTATACAATAACCGTTTGTTGCATTGCATGGTCATTTGGGATACAACCTAATCCCTACTTAATTGACTTGAGACAAAGTTAATACTCACTTATCCGGATGTTGGCCTGGCCATACATATGACCGATAATTTGCATTATCACAGCATGAAGCAACATTGTCAAGGTTAATAGAATCAGCATCGCTTACGGCATTATGTTTGTAATTTACCAATTACATTTTCCATGTCAAGCCAAACAGTACCTTGTCTTGTCTTCCAAAATAAGAACAGGTATAGCAAAAAATGTACATTTGGATAGAAAGACGCATTGGTTGTGTACCTACAAAATATACTCTAATGTTAAACATTGTTGTATTAATTGAGTGTTGTATTACATGTTTCTGTACTGGTGTAATTGTAATACAAATCACAATAAGGACAAAGGAATACTCGCGTCGCTTTAACTGTTATTATTTTGTGAGAAATTATTGTGCGTCTAGAATGCGTTAAGCATCAACCTTAAGTACTATTAATACGATTCTGCTGAACATTTGTTAAACAGCAGATTGGTTATGGTATAACCAATTGTTTGATTTCACAACACTTTCAATATTCTTCCTTGTTTTGAAACACATAGTCATGAAGCGTTGACGATACAATGCTAAAATACATGGAAATCAACAATTTACTTTTTGTATTCCTTTAAATGTGTTAATAATGCATATTACCCTCGAGAAGATCGCTCTAATTATATGTAATACGCGCACATGAATCTGTTTAAAGCATTTACAAAATGTAATTCTATAAGTACATGCAAAATAAAAAACAATCATTTTTTTATCACAATTAGTGTTTTGAATTTTAATGTAGGATATTAAAAAGTTAATGTCATTTTATAATAAAAGAATTATGGCAACTCGTTATTTTCAGAATAAGTAAGAAACTTGATCATAATTATGATAAAATGCACTTTAAACAATTCCGGAAAGAGTCAGTGAAGATTGGTAAATGTTGCATACATTAGAACACGTGTTGAAAATTGATGCCAATAACCTGTTTAAATATCCAACAAAACAAATATGAGGAAATCGTTCAGGGAATGCAGGCCTCAACTTAACCATCCGAGCTCTGACAACAATAATACCACACAACCACACGGACCAATGCCCACACACAATCCAAATAAATGCTTATAAGTCCCCCACCCCCCCCCCCGAAAAATGCAGGACATCGTACATCTTACTGAGTTTAAATGTCAAGAGTTAACTATAACATACTATGTTTTAAGTGTAACATGAGTGGAGAAGCATGTACCGTATTACTATACATGTAGGACTGTTGATACCAGTAACATGTCACTTGCCCTTGACGTCGTTAAGACAAACAATGTTGCAAGTTGGCACAAATACCATGTTACTTGAGACTCGAAACAAATCGGAAGACCATGCATTGTAGGAAGATCTGTATGTAGTTTTTACAAGTCTTAGACATACTTATCATAACCTCATTAGTGATTAACAAGTGCTTGGAAATTCTGAAAAATGTACGGATGAAGATATGTAGACAAGGTAGGGTTGGATAAGTGTGGTACACAGTTTCGTACTAATGCAACGTTGATGCTCCAATCACAGTCGTTACTTTTCCCAAAGTGAAGTATAAGAACAGTTCAATATATTTTAGTTGTTCCTCTTATAAGAACTCTGCACACACAGAAAAGGATCTAAGGAAAAGGGAACATAATATATGTTGTAATAAATAAACTTTTATCTTGAAGGGAGTCAACATATAACATCAGAAGTGCCTTTGATAAGTATTCCTTTACTTAAATATTAATGTATCCAACTCCTTGAAACATCATAATATTTTATTGAGAATATTGTATAAATATTGAGTGGTATTTACACACATACGTCGTGTGTATTGATTTACTCATTGAAAGTCGTATATGTGTCAACTGGTATCTGGGACAATCGTAGAACATCTTGTGCATTAACCCTGAGCTGCTAGATTTGGTTAAAGGCAACACTTATGCGATTTTGATTATATAAAGAAATTAAGTGATTTTGGAAACTTGGAAGCGTGGATTCTTGTACAACATTAGGCAATTTACAGTATATATATAATACCCAATCCAACGAATAAACACTCGATGTTGTTTTAAACATACTGAAAGTTGTAAATCAGCATAAAAACTGTTCTCCTTTGTCAATAAACATCATAAATTGCCCATCATAGTCTACTGGTTGAGTACTTCAAATCATGTTCAACTTTTTGTACTTGACTAGTCTAATGTAAGTACGGTACATGTTTACTTTTACATGACTCTAATTTTCAACCATACATGTGCGTTTCTGGCACTAGTTCTATTTACGAGAATAAACCTTAAAATCATAAACAAAATCTACTAAAAACCGAGGTTTTCAAACTAGCTCACCAATCTGTTATAACTGAATCCCAGCAAAACAAAACCCCCATACTATATTAATGTCATTACATATAATCGATCCTAACCATTAATGAATTAGCCATACAAGCACACGCGTATCTTCATGAAACTAATATAAAATAATTTCTATGATAGAATAACTTGTTTTGTATTTCAAACTTGACAAAACATGTACTTTAGACCAGTAGACAATTTTGCACAGAATTTATTTTTAGACAAATTGCGAAACTAACGAGCAATGTTTTATGGCAATATTTAGTTTGAATAATGAGGACATGTCAACAACACGACAATTTATCAGCACGAAGCCTGCATATTTCAGAATATGAAGGACATAACCATTTTCTGTACATTAGTTTTCGAATTATTTATAACGTCAAAAAAGGAAATGAATAATGATTGGCTTCTAAGAATATGTTGCTAAGCAACAAGCATGTCGAAACAGGACCAACAACAACAGTGGAAGCAGTAACAGCGAAATCAATCCAAAATATAATTAGCGGAACATCGCTAAAAAGCATTGTTGTGTAATTAGGCTCAGGGGCAATTGTACGTTACGTTGATTTTAAGTGGGAGAGAGTACAGTATTAGATATAAGTTCACACCAATGTTTTATAGTATACATGTAATAAATAGACGAGCTTACCTGAGTGTCTTTTCATATTGAATTTATCAAACGAGTAGGATAAAAATGATAAAATACGAGATTTTACGAGACTAGTATTTTATTGTTTTATCCAACGAGTTTAATGAATTCTATATGGAAAGACACGAAAATATTCCTTGATCACGTAAACGAAATAAGCTCTGTAAATGTGCAATATGTACTTAATATGTAATTAAATTACCGATAGAGTGTTGCATAATTATTGGAGCGAGACAGGTATATTGAATCGTAATGACGTCACGGACCTATCTGTTTATAAATATTTTGACAGCGCACTACATGAATTACTGATTAGACGCCTATTTGGATAGTTATTATATTACTGAGTAGTGAAACATCGTTTTTTATTAAATGGGCTTGATCAAAGTCTCGCGAAGTGATTTATGTGATAATTTACTATTCGTCATATGGAAGAGTTTTTTGTTTTTGATATGACTTTAGCAAGAGTGTACCTCTCCTTGTGTCTTTGCAAAGTTTGCTTTGTTCGACGGAGAAACATTGGTATGGATATCAATCTGCACCGTTTATTATATTCTCATCTACTACTTACATGTATTATATATGCATATGAAATGAATTAAATATTACAGATAAGTACAGAAGCTGTGCCCGTGAACATTTCAACTAACACACGTGCTGGGTTAGAATTTTGTAAACACTAATTAAGCCGTAAGGGGCAACATTGTCTAATAAATTACACGATTACTTAGTAAAAACACTGCTGTCCCACTGTTGGCGCTGTTCAAAGTCTGTGAGCTATAGATAGCGAGCGAACTAAACCTTAATAGTGACTATTTTATCATATAAGGAATGGTCTAATAAATATCAGCTAAAGGCGATTAGCCCAATCCCATTTGTAAACATATAAAAAATATTACACATAATCCAATTACATTGTCAATAGACGAGTACAAAATAGAAAATGAAAAACTTGGAACAATTTAGCATTACTGAGATATTTTGTCTTCATTATCATTTAGTGATAAAGGTATATAGTGAACCCACTGACTGCCGTAATTAAAAACGCTTCAATCATTGTTGGCACACATACTAGACGTAGTAACTACATCTATCATTAGCCAACTATTGAGTACAGACACAAAGTCACATTCACATCATAGAAATGTTTCTCTAAATGTTGTCAATTTAAAACGCACTCTTGAGCATTATGATGGTTTTCAATACACATTGAACTAGTTAACAGACACATATAAAAGTGCTTACATACTTTTTTGGTTACATAGCTAAGGTGTCCAAGCGCGGGGTTTTCGTTTTCGATCAGTCTATAGTACTAAATATAGAGTACTTTGTAAGCAATGATCAAATAAGTCGGTAGGTCATGCGTAATTATAATAAAAATAATGCCCGCTTCTGTTTTGGTCACAATTGGTGTAAACATACCGGACACGTGCATTTTGGTCATTTTATAAGTATTTGTACTCAACTGGACAATGTAAACATGCATTGATATGTTATACACACTACGATTATTAGTATCAAAATGATCAAGACGTATACATTGTAGTCCGATAAGTTAGTTAGTGATATTAAGCATGTCGGTCCGTTTGAGTGTACGTAGAAAAGACATCTGATCAGTTTCGGATTGGTAGTTTCTAGTTAAAACACAACGTTTGTTTTACGTTTTAACGTATATGATGAAGGTTATCAATAGAGAGTCATATAGACATATTAGACATATTTTACTGCTACATGTACCTGAATCGTGAAGACTGGAATCAAGGCTCGAGAAATATAGACGTTCGTGACGAATTTGCGGAAAAGGTATTCACTCTGGTGACGACTTGGCAATCAATTTTACGAGGACGGTCCTGTTTTAAATGACAAAGAACTTGTAATAATATATCAATCAAAAGCGAATTAACAAGTGTAGCAATTACATTATGGATAGACTGTAGAATAGAATCTGCTCATTGGTAATTGATCAATATACGACACTACAAAGCAACGGAAAAGCGTCAATAGTAACATTGAATATGTCAGTAAAAAAAATAAGTATCCTGCTTACAAAAAATGTTTCGAAGCATACATAATGTATATTACTGATATTCTGGAAAATTTTGTCCATTTGTGCAGCAAATAAAAAAAGAAAATAGAGGACAAAACAGCTATAATAAAACCACGACAACCTACTCTAATAGCATCAATCAGTCAAAATCAACCAGCAAGAACCAGACAAGAACGTATCACGAGAACTATATTGGTAAAGCCAATAACGGCAAACGTCTATAGGCGTTCGTGACGAATTTGTGGAGAAAGTAATCAGTCTGGTGACGACTAGGCAATCCATTTCACGATGACTGTTCTGTTTCAAATGGCAAAGAACTGGTAATAATCTATCAATCAAAGGCGAATTAACAAGTGTACCAATTACATTATGGAGACACTGTAGAATAGAATCTGCTAATTGGTAATTGATCAATCTGTCAAAGTGGTTATTTCGTGTCTTGTCAACGGACGTCTAATATACAATTGTAACAATTACTTGAAGCAATGCGACAACACTAAATCAATGTCTCGAGCAGTGATTCTAATACACGCTTAAAATAGCAGTAAAGCATCTCATATATGTCTATATAACACCCAAGGGATGGATAGCCTTCGTCATATACAATAAATTGCAATACAAGTGTAGTGTTTTATTTGATAAACTAAAAATTCAAAAGTATGAGGATCTGAGCAGATGTCGTTCTATGTACGTTCAGAGCAGATAAATGTCATGTAAAACCCAATTAAAGTAAAACAGTTACGTCATTCAAAATTCAATTTGGAACAAGTGACGTAGTTTCTGGAGTTAGTACTTATAAGGAAAAGATTATAACAAAGCCGGAAATAGCTGGAAATAATTGATTAAATCTTACATAGTATTACGGCAAACGGTCAGATGTAAATGAAACAGGTTCATGTGGTAGTAGTGGTTTTTTATATTCTGACATTTGTCTCCATTTTTGTTTGCCCAAATAAACTTTATATTTCCCTTCAATTTATTGTTACGCATACGTGTGGTCAGTACATGTTTGTGGTATCAATATATGTAATTTAATACGTACGTAAATCACAATTTCTCGCAGTGCTCCAATCGTCTGTCGTAACTTATCACCCATATTATCGCTATGTCATGAAATGTCGTATTTATCTGACTCTGCCAAATGACAAAGCTGACTAGTCATTAACGTTTCAGCTTAATATCGACAGTCCACTTCCGCTTCCGGTACGTACACCATTGTGCCCACTAGCATTGTTGTGTCACTCCTAAGAGATAAGAAATTATATTATTTCGAGTCTAACAAAGACATCTTATTGTCCACGGTAGATGCAAAGGAATCGATGGAAAAAATAACGTTCCTTCTGGTTTCACCTTTTCCGTTAGAGCTATTGGATAACTATTTGTGTGTCGTATGCAAGGCCTTTGGGAATTGTATCAAACGACTTCTTACAATAAAATATATCATGTGTATCACGTCAAAAGTACGCATCTAGTATAAATTGTGTTTTTTACTGTGAACTAACCTAATACATATGTCTAAATAATATTTTTTTCAGAATGATGAACATTTAGATACACGATAGCATTCTTACAAAACATATTTTTACATCGTACATACTTGATGTGTTTCACGTCAAAAGTACGCATCTATTTAAAATTGTGTTCTTTACTGTGAACTAACCTTAAGACATATGTCTAAATAAAAACATTTTCAGAATGATGTTCATTTAGATACACGATAGCATTCTTACAAAACACATTTTTGTATCGTGCATACTTTTCCTAAGACAAAAATCATTTTTGAAATCCACACTTAAACAATAGAATAGAACAATTTATCAATACAGATATAAATCTAACGTGACAAAACTCTTTTGTATGTTTTGCAGTTGTCAAGGGTTACGGATGCTTTTAGCATAATTGTATAACTGCACTTTTGCATTTTCATCGTAGCTTTATTTTACTATAATCATTTCACTATTGCCACACAATATTACGTTTTAAAGTATGTATGCGTTATGATATATGGCCAAGAATTTTTTTTATAATTTAGCATTTCTTCTTATTTAGTTTTTAATATTAAATGACATATTTTAATCATAACCATGTGTTGTTATTACGTGTATCATCAAACAGAGCTCATAAAGGTATTTCCAGGGAGCTTACAAAAATAGTCCTTATTTTTTATAAAAAGAACCATGTGGTTGATTCTCAGATTTACTTTCTAAACTCTTTTGACAACAATATCATTGAACTCTATTCATAGCGTGGAAACTCTCACAGTGAACATAATATATTTTGATTAACAGTAGGAATAATAAATTGAATGACACTAGTCGCACTTATTCCTTTATTCACCTTCAATTACAGAAAGGTGAATTCATACTGTTCAAGGGAGTGTAATACTTACTGAATAAAATGATTATCTTCAAAGTTCAATGTAGTGTATGAACTTATTGTTCTGAAAGCGCCCGCTGCAAAGCAAGAGTACATTACAGTTAAGCACACATACAGGCTAAACTTAAAGAACAATAAACATTACAACATCCGGGTAATAATAACAAGATGTGTTAAATAGTTTATGTACTAGTATATTGCGCTCAAGATGATAAATGATACTGTCAAAGTAGTACCCAAATAGGTCTACTAGAACTCTCACAGACACAGTATTAAAGTAATTAACATTCGGTAACTACATAATAACTACATTATGTAATGCTTAGCGTAAATAGTATCAAGGTATAGAGGTATACCCAATATTTACTTAGCGTAAATGCTTTGTTAAAATATAACATAATTATTACAATGAGCTAATCAGTACCGAGCTAACATTTTATGCAAAGCACAGGGAACCGCAGTACGGAAGGATCACTGGACCTACATCAACTTATATGTATTTGTTATTTGTTTAGCAAAGCTCATACATAAATCGTTAAAATATGTCAATTTTTAGTTCTTTAATTATTATTCTTGGATAACTACTGATTGTGGCAAATGGATCTGCAATATTATCAATGATACTGGAATGAAATCCTACAAACCAAACAAGTTTCAAATAAATCTGTAGTACACCGAGGACCTAATATTTGAACATAAGTTAAAGATTACCGTTGGTGTTGTAGTATTATTCATTTGTGATTTACGTAAGTTGGTTTTATCACAGCAATTAAGTACAGAGACATAAAATCCGTCAACATTATTGACGTATGCAGTAAGCGTGCATGCCAACTTTCATTAAATGCGAGGTTTGCCCCAACATACAGTCATAATAAGTTTTTGCGTCCATGTTCCCTGGATATATTCTGAGACAAATATAACCCACCCAGACACATATCATTGCGTGTTAAACCGAGAGAGTAATTATGGTCACAAGGTGCAGTAGGTTTTATTTGACTTGATTTGCCCAGTCTGTGATCATTGGAGATAACATTGGATAATCGTATTGCTATTGGGTAATTGCATTCACCAGACATTGCAAAAGTTGTATTCTTCATCGGTAGCAGAGAAGAGTAGAGCAGAGCAGAACACAACGGAATTAGAATGATCTTGACATCGTTAAAACAGACTTGATAGTGTTACTTGTAACGTGTTACTTACGTTTTAACCCATCCGCAGTATGTTATGAAATATAATATAACACCAGCCTATAACACCATTATTATAATTCACATTTTTCAAGATATTATTTTAAAATTAAAAAAATATATTCCATTACTGAATCAGTGAATTGTGCGTATGAATTATGCAATTGTTCGTTATCACACATTTTGTATAACAATATAATTCGATTTGTTATCACATGGAATATCACGGTGTTGATGTGATAAGTGTTAATACATCCGTCAATAATTGTCTGGTGCTAGAAGAATGTGGACGTCTTCCACTATGTAGTGCTTACCACACAAAATGTATTATATGTGGGTAGAGCAGAGCAGGGCAGCAAAGAACAAAAGAGAATGGAATAGAACTAAATAACTGACGTACAATGTAATGTTGTTTCTTACGCGTTAACCCATCCGCACTACGTGCAGGTTACAAAAAAATGATATAAAACCAGCCTACATACTAGTACGAGAACTTATTTATATGTCGTCAAGTACATACTGAGAAGTTTCTGTTTTGATGTAATATCATTGTGACATATCACCAGTCTACATACTAGTATTTGATCTTGTTTATTTGTTGCCAAGTACATATCGAGAATATTTAGCACTGCTTAAAGACATAATTCATATTTAACGAAACATCTAGCATACACCACACAGCTGTGTCACCTTTAAAATACTCATTCCGTTTGTCTTTTATGAATAATTCTACTGTTTCATAATATCGTTATGTGAGTACATAAACCAACATTACATAACGTCACGAGGCATTATGTGGGTATACTGCTTTCATGGCAGACTAATTTAGTACGTTCTTCCATGTCGTATACGGATCTATCGTCTACACCTATAACGTTCTTAAAAAGCTAAAGGATATTTATCATATCTTTAAACTACAAAAAACATTTTCATCAATATGTGTGCATATTTATATATTGACAACAGAAAATAGTTTGTACCTATACAAGGTGTAGACATCGACACACATACTGTACGGTTCCGCACCATCCTCAAGCAATGGGTACACGCGTACCTTTGCAACGGCAACCATACATATTTGCAATCTGCATAATATGAACTAAGGCATTGCCTATATGGGTATTTAATAAATATTAGATAACCGCTAGGCTATATTTGTAGACTTAGACACGGGCCCCAGTTGCTATGCATTATCCAAGGGAGAACAAATGCATGCAATCATTATGAATTGTAATCTTTATACAGCACACAAGTCAATCAATCAAATTGTCATAATTTGATTCCAATTCAATACAATCAAAGACGTACCTTGTTGTACTGTATTGTAGTATTGTAGGCCTACTTTAAGATGGTTTATTTATATTCCAAATATAGATAATTTACAGCCTCCGATGTTTGTCCTTTGTCCTTATCCGCTTGGAAAATCGAAGATGTTATTATATAAGCAACAACGTATGGACACAAGTTTGTCCACCACAAATAATTAATGCACCAGTCAGTTGCATCCCCAGTTCTCCCGACCACAGGGATCCAGGCGGATAGCCAGGGAGACAGCCATGTTTTTACCATCCAGTTTCCCATGGAAGGCAGGGGAAATTTAGGATTTATTCTGCGAAAACCAATAGCCTAAAGACAATATGTACCGGTAGATGTCAGGGGAAATGCGTGAGATTTTACCATCAGCTTCCCCCGCTGGCCGTAGAAGGGCTGTTGATTTTGACAACTCAAAATTCCAGAGCGCCCTTTCCCCGGGGCTGGGGTGCTGTGGATGAAACTAACTGGTACATAAGTCTTATACACACTGACAGTAACAAAATAATCTCATAAACATTGCTTTGATAAGCTAAACATTGAGACATAGAATTTTTTATTTGCATTGTTCAGTTGTTGACATGGAACGAATTGTAGCCTTCTTAAGTTCAAGCATCTGGTATGATCTGAGTGTTGATATCATTGTAAAACTACGTAAAAATGTCTATTAAAGACCAATTTCCTCGGAGATCGAGTACTGTCATGATAAATCGGCTATTTAAACGAAAATTTCACTTTTATTTTTGATGATTCTTAAAACATCTTCCATGTGCAACGGGCGCATGGAAATCTCGCAAACGCTTGCAATGAATTGGCTAGTGACACGGTCCACGGTCATGGGGAGTTGAGGTATTTCTTACTTCCCTTTGTTTTTTAAAAATAGTTTGTTTTATTTATTACACATTTTTTTAAAAATAATAATTAATTGAAAGAGAACGATATGTTCAACCGTTTACAGCTTACTATTTTTTTATATTCCAATGACCATTCACCTCGGAAAACTGCCTGAAATTTTTGACCGGAAATAACTTTTTTTGAAAGCATTAGTACCTGCTGAGACTCAACGAAGATACGCACGTCACCCGTATTACAGGTCTGGGTATTTTCAATTAAATCCCCTATTACTATCATTGCTTTACAGTATGGTATGTAGTATATTCGGTCAATGAAGAATCTATTCCCTCGACGGTTATTCGATGAGGGTTGGGAACTGACAAAAACATGACTAAATTGGTGATCGAATTGAATGGAAATACTGTCTCCAGAACACTGGACCAAATTATCAGCCAAATAACAATAGCCAATGAACAAAACCAGCTAGTAGAAAACAATGTTTTCTATTTTCCTTAGTATCACACTGGTATTTTATTGATAATTTCGCAGTAATTGTGGACGCTACAAAGATTACAGCATTGGCTAACTGAAGACATAGACGTTATGATATAAATGTGGCGGGCTCCAAGATCTCTACATTAGGATTGTTGAATTAGCATTCCTCGTGTTATTACTCGAAAGATTACACCGAGGACAATTAAATACGTTTATCAAGTCTACACTTTTGCTGGAAAAAAGTGACAATGGGTTAGCAACTGGATGTTAGGTATGCTAAGCAAACGCGTGTCTGAAATCAGATTTTCAACTTGAGCGATAGCTTCCCTGTCGGATTTTCTCATACCTTTTTAGGTACTTTTCTTCTTGATAGTTACGAATATTGTAGGATTGATACTCGAATTAAATGCTGCATGTGATAGCGTTGTTTCCCACGGTACCTTTACACACATTGCTATTACAATCGGTACATATATACAACATTTGTGCGTTAAGGTCATGTTAAATTTCACGAGCCAAATTTCACTGCTTGTTTAACAATAATTCGAATAGTAATGTTTTACGATGTATTCTCAGCGTTACACCATATACCCATATCAGACACGGTGCTCGGCTTACGTTATCGGTACATATATACAACATTTGTGCGTTAAGGACATGTTAAATTTCACGAGTCAAATTTTACTGCTTGTTTTACAATAATTCGAATAGTAATGTTTTACGATGTATTCTCAGCGTTACACCATATACCCATATCAGACACGGTGTTCGGCTTACGTTATCATTTTCTTTCACCACTATACAGCAATTATATTTAATAAATGATTAAATGTAGTCAAGTGTTCATTTCGCAATAACAATTTTAGAATTATGAGAAATTGGAAATGCTGATTCATGTACGAAACTTGTATATACGCATATCCTATTATCTGATTCAAACCTTCTTTGTGTTTCCAATTTCAACGACTGACATTTCATTTCAAGTGCTTCTGATAGTTGTCCCTTCTACTTGTCTGAACATTAGTAATACATTTGTTTATTACTAACACAGGCACCGTGATAAGCGTGATTAAAACCTAATGTTAATTAAAATAAAAGTGTTCCTCTTGGTATTTATGTAATTTATCTATGATGAGTGGTACATTGTTTTGCACATGTCGGTCGGTCTGTCGGTCTATGGTAGACCGAAGCGTAAATGATGAATTACTAAAGAACCCTTTAACATATGATCAACGAACATTACATGCAGGTTGGCCAGCAACAGTAGATGACTCCATTGAATTTGTAGTCAACTGGTCAAAGGTCACGGCCACAACAGCTCTCTAACCCAGTCAATATGTCTCTGCCGAATTATTTCCATACCTGTAGAAAAACAATGCTCTTTCTAATGCTACGACGAAACCAGGGAATTTTCAGTATGCATGTCGCGCATCTTATTGCAGTTAAAACATTAGACCTGTTTCTTGTATTTCCTGAATTCAACTCGTCTTTATTAGAAAAATGGAAAGGTCACGCAAACATGATTGTACTCAAACCTGATGAGAGCATTTTGCTCATTATTCTCCGTTCAATCTGTCAATTAACGAATGCCATATTTCGTCTTTCTAATGTAATATCATTTCCTCCATTATTCACAAAAAAACACAAGGTTTGGTCACCAGGGTATTTTAGCGATGTTTAAGTTCTAGTGAAATGATCACAGAGAAACAATAACTGGAATTTATTAAGGGTATGGATGTCATTGTGCGTAAATTAGAGCTGAAATAACCAGGTAATTAGTACGAGTAGAATAGAATAGAATGCTTAAATGACACAATAATTAAATACAAAATGCATTCAATTGATATTATTGCAAACTTTTTACAGTTATTGAATAAAATAGTATTATATTTTCTACTTGCTAAAGTGACATACCCTTTATTTAAATGGTATATGGTCTGTTTGCGCTTGCATTTGTACAAACATTTTCGGTATTCGACAAGACGATAGTTTGTGAGATTATATCTCTTTACGGTTTTTCATTTTGTGTCAGGTACTGTAATGTATGTGACATGGTAGACAATAGTCCACTACCTTGGACCAAACACAATAACCAATTACAATACCACTTGTATTTAATTGGGAAAACATGCCTGATCTTTTACCAGGCTACATTTAATAATTTATGAGTTATAGGTTTTGTATAAGAATGTCAGGACAATGCGCCAGGTTAGTTCGTTTCGTCGTATTATGACTAAATGCTGTCAGTGTAACATTGGATACGAAACCTGAAAAATACAAATTTACATGCATACACACGTATGTTCTAGGTAGTGGAATTTCAAACCCAATTACCAAATAGCAGACCATTCGTTTATAATTAGAAACATATGCAAACATTTTAACAAGCAGCATTTAGTGATTTGTGAGTTACAGGTTTTGTATCAAAACTAGGTCAGCATGTCAAGTTTTATTAGTGCTGGATACAGTTTGAAGAGTATTTTGCTAAAATCTTTTCTTCAGGTAGTTACATACTGTAACATTGCCGATATATCAATGAGGAACAAAAAATATCGTAAGATGTCTGTTTCCTGACTTTAAAATCATAGTAAACCGTCTGGATTTGTATAACACATCTCTTGAGAATACAATAGATATATCGTGCACGTTATTTGTAAGTAAATAAGTAAAGTCTTTATTTTACGACACTAACATATTTACAAAAATGAAATATTCCATGTGGGCCTCAAAATTATTACTTTCAGTTAAATCAACCTGCTTTATATTAAGTGTCTGACGCGAAGTCCGAAATGTGGTTATATCAATGCTATTAATGTCAGTAGTAAATACTGAAACGTTTGTATGTTTCGATCCGTCTGCATGGATGAGAACAAACACAAAAACTTCGAATTAACGATCAGCTCTAACCGATTGATTCCTTGTGTACATTGAAGGTGCGAAGGTGAGATAAAAGCGCCGTAATTTTAACAAGGAGGGTGACGATGTTCTATTTTAAGAGTTAGACCTAGTGTATGTACTTGTCCCGGTCTGACATGTTTTTCGATGAATTTAGTGTCAACCACAGTGCTGACAGCGACTGACACCAAGTTTGTTTTGGTGAACATGATATTCGTCAAAGCCTAGCAATAAAATGAACCCAATATCGCTAGTATCCCCGAGTTTTTCTACATATCCCCAATATTGACTTGACAATATGTTGTACATATACCAGCCAATACTGAATTTATCCTGACATTCAAATGGGACAACCGCCTTATAGAAACCTACTTAACATTCATGAAGTAAATCATCTATATCCCTCTCTTAAATATAACTCTGAATATATGGATAAGTTGGTCTACTCATGATATTAATATGCGTAGTGACGTTCACAAACAAAAACATATCATTATACATTCATGTACTGACTGACCCACCATTGCCACATCACTTTGATGTTTTCCCCTACCATGTTACGTCATTTTCACATCCGTATCATGCAACGATGTTTAGATGATCGAATCCATTTTTTCCTATTGATAGCAATCGGCACTGAACTGCTGTCAGAAAATCATTGGTTTAACCTACAAAATCCAGATGTTGCACCCATATCGTCTCCCTCATAGTCTTTCAGTTCTAAGTTCATGAAATCGTTTTGGATTTGCATTTTAGGCATATTGCATTGAAGAATATTTTTTACTGACATCTAGGGGCATTTTCCAGTTGCCATTTCTATCCGAATATAAAAGTGAATGGACAACATATAATTGGCATCAAAGTTTGTACTCCAGTTGCATTAAAAAAACACATGCATTCGTATTTTTGTGTGTAACTTTCTGTACTTTGGCTCTTGTTCAAAATTCTATGCAGGATTTAGAATTTACAGTTAGTTGTTTTTGAAAATGCAGTTCTCGTCTGCCAAAATGCTAGTATGGTTGACTTACAAAACATTTCATCTGGTTTCACTATGTTATTAGAGAATCTATATTAGTCTTTTTGTCTAGATTCAAAACACGTAAAACTATGAGCTCATCAATGCGTGTAAATCCGACCCCAATTCAACACAAACCTTAAAATAATTCTGAAACGAGGCAGCAGTTTGCTTTGGGTTCAATTTTCTGAATTTCCAACTTGCAACCAAATGAAATTACTATTTTAGCGCAATATTCTTTGAATCTGAATAAACATTAGAACGAATATTTACAGTAGATCTATACGCTTCGGTAAGAACTATACAATAACCGTTAGTTGCATTGCATGGTCATTTGGGATACAACCTAATCCCTACGTAATTGACTTGAGACAAAGTTAATACTCACTTATCCGGAAATGCCATACGTATGACCGATGTCCGTATAATTTGCATTATCACGGCATGAAGCAACATTGTCAAGGTTAATAGAATCAGCATCGATTACGGCATTATGTTTGTAATTTACCAATTACGTTTTCCATGTCACGACAAACAGAGACTTGCGTTGTCTTCCAAAATAAGAACATGTATAGCAAAAAATGTACATTTGGATAGAAAAACGCATGGATTGTGTACGTACAAAATCTACTCTAATGTTAAACATTGTTGTATTAATTAAGTGTTGTATTACATGTGTTTGTACTGGTGTAACTGTAATACAAATCGCAATGAAGCACAAAGGAATACTCGCGTCGCTTTAACTGTTAAAACCTATTCTATATTGACCCCAGACATGGTTGTCCACGCATAGTCTCAGATTGTGAAAATATTTGGCCACTTTTTTGGTATTCACCCATAAAAACGATTTCAGGGCTCATAACTTCATTTTTCATACCGTTGCTATGGCAACAGAGGAAATTCGATTTTTGCTATTTTTCACATTTTTTAAAAATGAATTTTGCCATTTTTACGCTATTTAAAGAAGGACTCGAGACAAAAATAGCCATCACACCCTTATATTTCATAAATTATGTTACATATACTATTGTAGAACTGTTTAACTGTAAAAGATATGATCCAAGTCGATCGAGTATTTTATTGTACTCATTTTGTTGTGACCCCTTTTCTCAAATCTCTGTTTTTCTAAAAAATGAAAAAGTATGAGTTTTTAAAATTAATTTAAATGAGTTAGCACGCGGTTCCAGATATCACACATATATTTTTGAATACAGTTTGTATCGGTGTTCATGGCTTTAAAGTTTTTGTCTGGGTGCAAATGAGCATTTTTTTGTAAAAATTTGCCAAAGAATGGCTTTTTTCATTTTTTACAAAAATCTATTTTGACAGATTTTATCTTTATTCTAAACAATTTCAAATAACCTCCATAATTAAGTGTAACAGGTACATAGGAAGTTTACAAATTACAAAATAAAGTGTTTGTCAGTAAAATATTGATTAATAGTCAACACATATATGAAGAAAACAATGTTAAAATCATACCCCACCCACTTTTGTTAACATGTAGGACCAATTTTTTACAATATTTCCGGTATAAATAGAAATATGCGCTTTGTAATGGTGAGATATTTGGTAAAATATGTCCATTAGACATTCATGATTCAGTTAATTTAGTTAAGAAGAAAATAAATAAGCATGTGACTGTTGCCTTGGTTACCAAGGAAACGTTGTAGAAAAAGGACGAAGTTTTCGAATGAATTCCCACAAACTTGAGATTAAAGTAGCGCATTTTCTTAATATATTGATAATAAATAATCAAGTGATTTCAGATAGGACAGCTCTTTCATTTTATATGATGCATGGATAAGTTACTCAGATCGTTGCCATGGTAACCAATCATTGAACAGTGAAAAATCCACTTTTTGACATATTTTCAAACTTTTCAAAATAATGCTGCATGCTAGTAGACATCTGGTATGCATGTGGTTTGTAAGTCATCCCAATTGACAAGTGCTACATTTCTAACTGACGTAAGACCACGTTATCATTGTAGAAAAATCCCTTTTTACTGTATTTCGTAAGTAATACTGCATATTAGAGGATATTAGTTCTTGGTATAGTTCGATTATCATCCTAATTGAAGTGTGTTCCATTTCTAACTGACTTATGACCGTGTTGGTATAGTGGTTACCATGGCAATTAAGCTTCGAAAAGGGAAATTTCTACTCTTTAACTGTATTTTCATAGTTTTCAAAATAATGTTGCATGCTTAAAGGTATCTTGTGTGGATATAGTTTGTTAATCATCCTTATTGAGAATAGCTTCATTTCTAACTGATGTATGGCCATGATTTTATGGAAGTTACCATGGTAACCAAGCAATAAAGAAGGAAAAGTCACGTTTTACTGTATTTTTAAAAGAATATCGCATACTAGTAGATATTTGTTATGAATATAGCTTGTTAATCATCCCTATTGAGTAGCGCCCCATTTCTAACTGACGTATGACCATGATATTATGGTAGTTACCATGGTAACCAAGCAAGATAGAAGTAAATTTAGCTTTTTACATAATTTTCAAAAGAATGTTGCATACACTTAAGTAGCATTTTTGGTATGAGTATGCTTTGTTAATCATCCTTATTGAGAATGCTCCAATTTGAACAGTTGTTTTGCCACGTTATTATGGTAGTTTCCATGGTAATCAAGCAAGAAAGAAGGAAAAATCACGTTAAAGAAGGATCCAACAGGTTTTTTCCTTCATTTTCGCTTGGTTTCTATGGTATCTACCATAATAACAAGGTCTTAAGTCAGTGAGAAATTGGGCGCTTCTCAATAAGGAGGATTAACACACTATATCTGTACCAGATATCTACTAGCAAGAAGTATTCTTTTGAAAACGTAAAAAATGTGTTTTTTCCTTCTTTTTTATTGGTTGCCATGGTAACTACCACAATATCATGGTCATATGTCAGTTAGAAATTGGGCGCTTCTCAATAAGGATGATTTACATACTATATCCAAACCAGATATCTACTAGCATGCAATTTTCATTTAAAAATACAGTAAAAACTTTATTTTTCGTTCTTTATTGCTTAGTTACCATGGTAACTATCATAATAACGATATCATACGTCAGTCAGAAATGGGGCGCTTCTGAATAAGGATAATTTATACCCTATATCCATACCAGATATCTACTAATAACAGGCATTCTTTTGAAAACGTAAAATGGTGATTTTTCCTTCTTTTTGCTTGGTTACCATGGTAACTACCAACATATCATTGTAATAGGTCGGTCAGAAATGGGGCGCTTCTCAATTAACATGATTAACAAACTATATCCACACAAGATATATGCAACAAATCAAAATTTTGAAAATTATGAAAATACAGTTAAAAAGTGGAAATTTCGCTTTTTAATGCTTGGTTGCCATGGTAACTACCATACCAACAAGGTCATAAGTCAGTTAGAAATGGAACACACTTCAATTAGGATGATAAACACACTACCACTACACCAATAACTAATATCCTCTAATATGCAGTATTACTTACGAAATACAGTAAAAAGGGATTTTTCTGCCTTCTTTGCTTCGTTACCATGGTAACTACAATGATAACGTGGTCGTACATCAGTTAGAAATGTAGCACTTCTCAATTGGGATGATTTACAAACCACACGCATACCAGATGTCTACTAGCATGCATTATTATTTAGAAAATTTTGAAAATATGGTCAAAAAGTGGATTTTTCACTGTTCAATGATTGGTTACCATGGCAACGATCTGAGTTACTTATCCATGCATCATATAAAATGAAAGAGCTGTCCTATCTGAAATCACTTGATTATTTATTATCAATATATTAAGAAAATGCACTACTTTAATCTCAAATTTTTGGGAATTCATTCGAAAACTCCTTTTTCTACAACGTTTCCTTGGTAACCAAGGAAACAGTCACATGCTTATTTATTTTATATTTAACGAAATTGAAACATGAATGTCTAATGGACATATTTTACCAAATATCTCACCATTACAAAGCGCATATTTCTATTTATACCGGAAATACTGGTAAAAATAGGTCCTACATGTTAACAAAAGTGGGTGGGGTATGATTTTAACATTGTTTTCTTCAGATATGTGTTGACTATTAATCAATATTTTACTGACAAACACTTTATTTTGTAATTTGTAAACTTCCTATGTACCTGTTACACTTAATTATGGAGATTGTTAGAAATTGTTTAGAATAAAGTTAAATCTATCAAAATAGATTTTTGTTAAAAAATGAAAAAAGTCATTTTTTGGCACATTTTTACAAAAATATGCTCATTTGCACCTAGACAAAAACTTTAAGGCCATGAACACCTATACTTACTGTATTCAAAAATATATGTGTGATATTTGGAACCGCGTGCTAACTCATTTAAATTTATTTTAAAAACCCATACTTTTTCATTTTTTAGAAAAACAGAGATTTGAGAAAAGGGGTCACAACAAAATGAGTACAATTTTATTTCAATCGACTTGGATCATATCTTTTACAATAAAACAGTTCTACAATAGTATATTAAACGTAATTAATGAAATACTAGGGTGTGTGATGGCCATTTTTGTCTCGAGTCCTTCTTAAAAATCGAATTTCCTCTGTTGCCATAGCAACAGTATGAAAAATTAATTTTTGAGCCCTGAAATCTTTTTTATGGGTGAATACCAAAAAAGTGGCAAATATTTTTAAAATCTGAGACTATGCGTGGACAACCATGTCTGAATTTGCCTGGTTTGAATATAGAATTACAATTAACATTTTGTGAGAAATTATTCATGGCCGTAACTAAGATTTTTCAAAGAGGGTGCGAAATGATCGGGTCTTGTTGAGATGACCGGGTTGTTTAAACGTTAGAAGACGAAATACCTATCCTTCTAACGAAGCTGTGGCTGAGTGCTCTCTTAGTATTGCAAATTACACGGTTTATCTGAGGGGTATAGTGTACGTACAATGTACCTATTGTTACATACAAACGTGGAAGTTTTGAAAGAATGCATATTATCTAAACAGCCTACCACACAAACTCGTGTTAATTGCATGTCACTCCAACTAGTGTTCTACCTAATATAATAAACTATTAAAGTTACATGGCGAGCGAAGGGAGCCAGAAAAACTATTTGTACACGCTGCATGCCAAAACACTCGTTCTCTTGAAGCTATTACTAAGTTATCAACCATTTCTAAGTTATATGGCCAGCGAAGCGAGCCAGGCAAAATGCACTTTCCAAGTAGCATGCCACATAAACTTGTCCCCCTGTTAGATATTGTAAATCATAAAAATATTTGGCGATCGAAGCGAGGTAGAAAAAATGCATTATTAGTTCGAGCTGCATGCCTCAAAAACTCGTTTCCCTGTTAGATATTGTTAATCACTAAAATATTTGGCGAGCGAAGCGAGCGAAGCGAGCTAGAAAAAAATGCATTATTAGTTCGAGCTGCATGCCTCTTAAACTCGTTCCCCTGTTACATATTGTTTATGATAAAAATATTTGGCGAGCGAAGTGAGCTAGAAACATGCATTTTTAGTTCGAGCTGCATGCCTCATAAACTCGTTCCCCTGTTAGATATTGGCAATCATTAAAAAAAAATTATAAAAAAATTTTAAAAATAAATTAAAAATATGTTGTGCGAGCGAGGCAAGCCAGAAAAATGCCTTATTTACCAGAGTTGCATGCCAGAAAGATACAACGTATATGCATACAGTTTTATCCTGACAGCATTCAACTGTTGATACTGCATCTACGATGGATTTATTGACTGAGAGAAGGGAGCTAGAAAATATGGACTGCTCTATTAACTTATTACAACAATGTGAGCTCGAAGAACTCAGTGTGTATTGAACAGCATTCCATATAAATTATTCAGTCTAAACTTGATGATATTGACTAATATTCATTGTTTAGCGAGCGAAGCGAGCTTTCAAAAATACGATGTAAATAAATTTCCTCCTTAAGAAAACAAATACGTTGACAACGTTCGCACACGACGCACCCCCTAGTTATGGTCATGGTTACGAATTATTAATGTTAATTGGCGAGCGTAGCGAGCTAGAAAAAAAGTTAGAATGTTATATAGTGAATATATTTCACCCTCGAAAAAAGACTACTTTGGCGAAAAAGGGGGGTGCGTTCGCACCCGACGCACCCCCCCCCCCCTAGTTACGGCCATGGAATAAGTGCGTCTAGAATGCGTTAAACATCAACCTTAAGTACTAGTACTACGATTCTGCTGAACATTTATTAAACTGCAGATTGGTTATGGTATTACCAATTGTTTGATTTCACAACACTTTTAATATACTTCCTTGTTATGAAACGCATACGGATGAAGCGTTGACGATACAATTCTATAATATATTGAAATCAACAATTTACTTTTTGTATTCGTTTAATTGTTAACAATTTAACGTTAAGACGTCAGTTGGTAAGACACATAATAACCACTTTGACAGATTGATCAAGTACCAATTAAGACATTCTATTCTACGAGTGTCTCCATAATGTAATTGGTACAGTTGTTAATTCGCTATTGATTGATAGATTATTACCAGTTCTTTGTCACTTAAAAAAGAAAAGTCCTCGTAAACAGAATGAGTTGTCGTCTCTAGAGTGATTGGTATTTCCCAAAATTTGTCACGAACGTCTATAGATGTGTATCTTAATTGGCTTAACCCAAATTATCATTGTAGTTCGTTCTGTGCGCATCCACAGGTAACGGTATCGTTGAAAAAGAAAACAAAAACGAAACAAATTTTTTTTTGAAAATTTATATTTTTCTATCAAGGTCAATTTGTACAGAAATCCACGAGCCGGTTCGAGAGGTGCAGTTTGTTTTTGATAAAAAAACGGCTTTATGCATACCAATTATCTATAAAAGGATATGTGTTTACTCAAACAATGTTAACTTTAACTGTCGCTGGTGTAACACGCTGTGTGAGACGGCCATATGGATTTGTGTTGATTGCACCATATGAATCGGCTGTGAAACAGTATCTACATTTTATAGTATAACTTTTTAACTATTTGATCAATTCTGATAAGATCTGGCATATAACTACTTTAAACATTGCTGTATATGAATATAATTAGATTATGGAGATATTGATAGTCAAATTTTGTTTTTGATTGATTGAAATTCTGGTTCATCTAGAACAAATAAGCCTTTATAGAAAAATATAAATTTTCAAAAAATATATATATTTTTTTCGTTTTTTTTTCCTTTTCAACGATACAATTACCTGTGTGCGCAACACCCATGAAACCAACAAGGTATATAAGAACTATAACAATTGTCTGTAAACAAGTCTAGTGCATGTTGGCAACCATTAGAGTGCCTTTAAGTTTGACACATTTGTTGTAAACTATTCTATATTATGCAATATTACGTTTTATCTACGTTCGATGCTCAAGTGAAGTATGTAATTTATGTAGTAAGTGTCGGCTGTCGGCAATAATGGAGGTGTTTATAATTGCGGAAGTAGATAGGTTCACTATTTGCACTAAGTGATAATGGAAACTACAAGTGTCTTAGTAATGTTAAGCTGTTCCAAGATCTTCATTTTCTATTTCGTACATGTGTTTTGACATGGGATTGTATGTTATATGTAACTATATATTTATTTTATTAGAAATAGGATTGGTCAACCCACCTTTTTCTGATAACAAGACCCTTCCTTAGACGTTCAAATAGTTAAGTAATTTACTGTTAAAGGTATGGTACGCCTGTTGTATGTATATAGGCACAGTCTTTGAACAACACCAACATTGCAACAATAGTGTTGTTATTTTAGTAATCGTGTAATTCATAAGACATTTTGCCCCTTCCGTCCACTCCACCTGAGTGTCTGTTTATGATTGAAATATGCACGAATACAGCTTCTGTACACTTTGTAATATTGAATTCGTGGCTCATAGTATCATGACTTGTAAAACAATAGCTAATTGTTTGTTGTAATTGTACATGATCGAGCCACGCTGGGATTTCGGTAATTAAAGCAATATATTTCAAAGATTACATTCAGTGTATTATGAGCCAACACCCTACGCTATGTAAAATGGGTGTTCGTTATCAACAGTCACTGTATAACGGAATATTTCTGTAAATCATCATCATAAGCTAGTAGTATTTGACATTAGAAATTTCTTCTTATGGCTCTGAACCCGGCCTTTCCATCATGGTATAGGATTTGGATTATGTGACTGTATAGCTCCAGATGGCGAGTATTTAACCGAATATTTATACTTTTTTAAATTAGAAATACAAAAACACATTTTATGTGGGACGTAGTTGTCTGAGTCCAAAAGCTGGCAACGTAACAACATGACCTACAAGTTCTTTGACCTCGTTATGGTATTTTGTTTGCTTAATAGTATTCAACAATTCACCAACACTCAACTGACAGAATATTAAGTTGCTTTCGATGCTGCTGTGGTTATTTTTCTTTCCATTCTTGCTGCATGAGCAACATTGTCATGGCAGATAATCATTGTACATGTCCTTGTTGGACGCATAATGAATAATGCATTAACTAAAGTTCAAAACATGGTTCCTTCGTTCATGTTCTGAAATATGCAGGCTTCGTGCTGATAAATTGTCGTGTTGTTGACATGTCCTCATTATTCAAAATGAATATTGTTGTAAAACACTCCTCTCTTTTATTGCCAACTACAAAACAAGATATGAGGAAATGGACATTGAAGGTAGCACTCAAGTTAACCAATGTAGCACAAAAAACAGTAACATAGCAACACAACTACACAGAGTGATGCCCACAAACAACCCAAAGAAATTAGTAAAATTCAAATTCCCGCCGCGAACTAATTCCACAAAGACATAACAAAATAGCGGTTATCACAAGTGACAGAAAGAAACGCAGCTAAGATCCAACCTAGTTCCCATGTCCCCTCTGCATAACGACATAGTTCACAAATATATCACAAATACGTTACCCAAGCGACAATACGGGGCAAAACTGCTTCTTGACCTGGTTTACAAACACCATTTACAGTGACATAAATAGGGGAAGGGGGACGCAAAACATATTTCTAGCTGTATGTAATTCTAAAACATATGCCAATATGGTAATCTTAGCAACCAATCGAGGCACAACTGAACAATGACCTAATTTACATGGTATATGGATTACTTTGCGTTGCCGTGTGTCAGTCAGTAAATATATGCCTAATTATATATGCATTTGTTTGCATATATGAGCCGTTCTCCAGGAAAACCGGGCTTAACGACATTGTATTGTAATTATGCAATAAGATTTAGAAAAATGTCTAAAATGAGAAAAAACTTTCCTTTTATTTCATATTTAAGTACTTGAATAGTATAGTACTATCCATTAGCTTCAAGTTTTCTTTAAAATTGTATTAAAATAACTTCTATCGTTGCTATGGTGATCGTTTTCTATAGGTACTCATATCAAGGAAAACAAGGATTAAGTGTCTAAAAACACTTGTTTTTTTTCTCTGTAAGCAAACACTCACAAATTGGACACGTTTTATTAAATTAGAATATGATTCTATAATGTGCCGCAATTTTAAAAGTTCTCGTCAAAAATTTATCAGATACTGGATTTTTGAAATGCCAGTTGACGTTACGTCAAAAACGTAGAGAATGGCGTTCGCGACGTCACTTAAAAAGCAGGAGGTAGTGGTTGATTTAAAAAGTCTATAACTTTGTAAGTATGTGGAATGATTTATTAAAATTTTCAGAAATTCTTCTTTCTAACCATATAATATCAAGATTTTCACAATGTTGTCACTAAGCCCCGTTTTCCTGGAGAATGGCTCTTATATATCAGTCTGTAACTATACTGGCTTTGTTACGAATATAAATGATCCCATAAGTATACCAAAGTATTACGAGGGCCCATCAATAATTTCGTGAACTAATTTTATGTAGCGAGTATAGATAGACTAACACACTTTTAGCCTTTAGTCCTTATTAAAGTAACATCCCGTGTACAGTTTGCATTTATTCCATTGCTCGACCCTTAACCGGAGCACGTGTTTCAGGCCGTCACGTGACATCTTCCGCAACGTTTTGTTTATGACACACCCAACTTCTCTCGGGGCTTGTATTTCTAACCATGCAGGCTATTTTTGAGTTTTGAAAATGGCGAGATGTAGCCTATAGTCTATTCTGGGTTATAGGGTGGGTGCTGTAAAAGTTCTATAGTCAGGTCTTAGATTGTGTCCGAAACAACGCTCTTGCTACGGATTAGCGCATTTTCATGGTGTTTCAGAATTTAATACATTTGAAGTTATATGTGCTTTCATTTAATAGCCGATAACAACTGAGATTTAATTATTGCTACAATAGTTTCTAATAACAGTAGCTTTCGGAGAAACACAGTAATTACAAGTTATTCTTTGAATGTCGCTTAATATTATGGTCAAGACACTCTACCGACCGCCAATTTTAACAACCAATGGCCGGCGAATATGCTAATCGTCTTTGCTTGCTCCTCTATAGGCCTTTAAGTAGTTTTTGGACAATGAAAATGCACTATTCGATTACCAAGGGTCCATATAAACTGCATGCAACGTTTTCTGAATGTAGGAGACATATTGTCTGAGTAATGTATAAATCTTGAATACAAAACGTTACTCGATCATACCAGGCGACGCCATTTTTAATAACGAACGTCAATGACATGACGATGGAATATTGCTATGATGTCATGAATTGTGACGCCATCAATAACTTTTTATGCTTAATTAATTGGATAATAAATTATCTTTGACCACGCAAAATTTCAACAAGCTATGTCAAAGCGTTATGAAACAGTATAATCAGTTCACGAAATTATTGATGGGCCCACGTATATCCATATAATCTGCGCTTGATTCATGGAAGGGATAAAGTCGAGAATTGTTTCATGAATGATAAGTTGGTTTCTTTAAGGTGGTTGTCCTTGTTGAAGAACTGAATAAGTCATTAACTCGTCGTTTATACATACGAAGGAAATCTCAGGAAAATAGCATAGGATTTGTGAATAAAGCACTGGGGCGCAAATGATATTGTGTTCGTGGTAGTTCTAGACTTTGATCAATACAAAAATGTACCATACTGTCATATTGCAATGTTGTACCTACCTACCTACCGTACTGTTCCTTGTCACCACATTTGGGACGTAGGGCACCAACCACTTTCTGCCATATATGCCTATCAAATGTTTCTAGTTTGCGTGTAAAGCCTTAAACTGATGTAGTTTATTCAAAGATTCATGTATTATGCATATAATATTATATACATTATATATATATTATTGACCTAACGTTAATATGTCTCAACGAGGCACATTTGCGACTTGACCTAGTTAACAATACACCCTAATCCCTAACGTAAACCCCATAGCTGAACCCTAGCATCCCTTGCTCTCTTGATTTTAATTGATGCTCGACCAAATTATTACACTCGGTTGGAAACTGCATTTGGTCAAGCATCAATTAAAAACAGCTAAATATATAGCGAACTCGGTACTTGCCGGGTATTCTTACATATACGGAATGTACTTTAGACTATATAATATATCAATATGAAGTGCACGATCGTTTTATCAAAAAAAACCTCACTGTTAGCAGACGAACTTGCAATAGCTTTGAGCGTAAAACCCATTCATTTCAATCGATTTGATCACGTGATTCTACACACTTGTGTAGGAACAGTTCAATATATTATAGTAGTTCAGCCGATAGGATCTCTGCAAACGCAGTTAACGCCACGAACCAACAGAAAAGGATCTAACAAAAAGGGAAAATAATATATATTGTAATAAATAAACTTGTATCTTGAAGGGGGTCAAACATGTAACATTAAATGTGCCTTTGATAAGTACCTCTGTTCTTCAATTTTAATATATCCTCATCCTTGAAACAGCATAATATTTTTATTGAAACTATAAATCTATAAATATATTGAGTTGATTTTTACACACATACATATGAAGTGATTTACTCATTGGATGTTGTATAGCCAACTAGGGTCTGAGACAACTGAACTAACATCTTGAGTATTAGCCTTGAAACTCTAGAATGGAAAAACAACATGTTGGCACTTTTGTTTATAAAGCAGTAAAGTAGGTTTGGTAGCTTGGAATCTTGGATTCACTTCATTAGGCAATTTACAATAGATATATAAACTACAAGCTATAATACAATTCGAACGAATAAACACTCGAAGACCAGGTGATTTACAACTTCAAGTAAGTTTTAATTTACTTAAAGTTGTAAATCACCCTAGACAACATTTACACATTGTCTCTGAATATCATATTAAATGGTGATCATGATCTACTCGTTAAGTACATAAAATCATGTTCAACTTTCTGTACTTGACTATTCTAATGTAAGAACAGTAAATATTCACTCGTATCTGACTCTAGTTGGTACCCGTACATATGTGTATCTGGCACTAGTTTTATTTACAAGATCAAACCCTAGACTTATAAACGAAATCTACCAAAAACCGAGGTTTTCTACTTAGCTTACCAGTCTGTTATAACTTAATCCCAGCGAAACCAAACCTCAGGCTATATTAATGGCATTACATATAATCGATCCTAACCATTAATGAATTAGCCAAACAAACACATGCGTATCTTCATGAAACTAATATAAAATAATCTATAATATAAAATAACTTGTTCCATATTTCAAACTTGACAAAACTTTAGACCATTTTACAACTTTGAACGAAATTAGTTTTAGACAAAGTAAATAGTAGTGTTTTATGACATTATTTATTTTGAATAATGTGGGCATGTCAAGAACACGACAATTTATCAGCACGAAACCTGCATATTTCAGAATATGAACGACAGAACCATTTTCTGTACATTAGTTTATGAATTATTGATAACGTCAAACCAGGAAATTAAAAATGATTGGCTTCTCAGAACATGTTGCTAAGCAACAAACATGTCGCAAAAGGACCAACAACAACAGTGGAAGCAGTACCCGCGATATCAAGCCAAGTTATAATTAGCTGAACATCGCTGAAGAGTATTTTGGTGTAGTTAGGCGCTGGGGCAATTGTACGTTACATGGATTGTTAGTGGGAGAGAGTACCGTATTAGATATCAGTTCAAATCAATGTTTTAAAGTATACATGTATTAAATAGACGATCTTACATGAGTGTCTTTTCATATTGAATTTATTGAACGAGTTGGATAAAAATGATAAAATACGAGGCTCCGTCGAGTATTTTATTATTGCCTTCCAAACAGTTTAATGAATTCTATATTTAAAGACATGAATGTAAGATTATTTGATCACATAAACAAAAAAGCCCTGTAAATATCACAGTGTTAAAATGGACATGTTTTTCCTATAGAACAGAATACAGTCAGCGAGTAATGCGGTTAAACATAAATGAGCAAGTATAAACAGTGCAAAACTGTCATTAAATTACCGTTAGAGTGTTGCATAATTATTGGAGCGAGACAGGTATATTGAATCGTAATCACGTCAAGTACCTGTTTGTCTATGTATCCTGTATGTTTATGAATATTTTGACAGCGCGATACATGACATAGTGATTAGCAGCCTTATTGGCATAGTTATTATATTACTGAGTAGTGTAATGTCTTTTTTTATTAAATGGGCTTGATCAAACTCTCGCGCAGTTATTTATGTGATAACTTACTATTCGTCATACGGAAGAGTTTTTGTTTTTGATATAAATTGAGCAAGAGTGCGCCTCCTGTTGTGTCCTTGTGATGTTTGTTTTGTTCGACGGAGAAACATTGGTATGGATATATTATCATCTACCACTCACCTGTATTATAAAATGTGAAATGAATTAAATATTACAAATGTACAGAAGCAGTGTCTGTGAACATTTCAATTAACACACTTGCTGGGTTAGAATCTTGTAAACACTAATTTAGCGGTACGGGACAACATTGTCTAGTGAATTACACGATTATTTAGTAAAAACACTGCTGTTCCACTGTTGGGAGTTGCCCAATCCCATTTATAATCATATAAGATATAATTACACATAAATCACATTTCAACTTCCCCTTGTCCTACATATGTAACCCTACACTCGTGTCTCCCTGGGGAGACTATTTCTATTCTGTGGTGAGGCTGCCAACATCGATCTGCGGCGCCCAGGGATAGACACTGCCCTCACAGGTACCATTTTACACCATGGTGTAGTGGAGCTGTGGGTCTTGCTCAGAAAAATTAACCAGTGGTCCAGAGGAGGATGGAACCCGGGACCTCTCGATCCCGAAGCGCGCGCCCTACCTCTTGGCCACCGCTCCCCATGCGTAATTATAATAATTCAGGCGATAAAAACAATGTCCACTTCTTTATTGGTCACATTTGGCGTGTTTACATACCGGACACGTGTATTTTTGTCATTTTACACAACTAAACAATGTTAACATGCATTGAGATGTTATACACACTACGATAATTAGAATCAAAATGATTAAGGCTATACATTGTGCTCCGATAAGTTAGTTAGTAATATTAAGCATGTCGGTCTCGTTTGAGTGTACGTAGAAAAGACATCTGATCAGTTTCGGATTTGTATTTCTAGTTAAAACGCAACATTTGTTTTTGTATTTTAATGTATATATTGAAGTCTATCAATAGAGAGTCATATAGACTTATTAGACATATGTTACTGCTACCTGAATCGTGAAGACTGGAATCACGGCTCGAGACATATAGACGTTCGTGACATATTTGCGGAAAAGTTAATCACTCTGGTGACGACTTTGCAATCAATTGTACGCGGTAGGTTCTGTTTTAAATGACATAGAACTGGTAATAATCCATCAAAAGCGAATTAACAAGTGTACTAATTACATTATGGAGAGACTGTAGAATAGAATCTCCTAATTAGTAGTTGATCAATCTGTCAAAGTTGTTGTTTGGTGTCTTGCCAACGGATGTCTAATATACAATGTAACAATTACTTGAAGCAATGCGACGAAACTAAATCAATGCCTCGAGCAGTGAGTCCCGTCTTCACAATTAAAGTAGCAGTAAAACAGCTCTTTTATGCCTATATGACTCCCGGGGATGGATTGCCTTCACCATATAGTGTAGCATGTACGAGGGTCATTCAATAAATTCGTGGACTGGACTCGTCATTTTAATACACATTGACATAGAGAATAACTAATTATATCACACTAAACTTCAGCCTTTCTGACACAAGTGCAGACAATTGTGCACGAAACGACGAATTTTTAAAGAAAATATCGCTAAAACAAAACCATCACCTTACCGCAACGACCACACAACGCAAATATATTTTTACGCCAGCAACGTTATTTACGTTTTGCTATTTCTCAAGTGGTAAACCCGAAACTAAATTATGTCATTAATATGGAATTAAACGTAACTATTTATGTTATAAATTATCAAATAAATCTACCAAATCATTTTATGTATTCAAAGTTAAGAATTTAGCTAGAAACAGAGGTTTTATGCTAAGTTGAAACGCCTCTTACATTTTGACTGGCGTTTCCTAAAATGTCCCTACGTTTGCAAATTTCGTTCGATCGCTGTATCATTTTTAATACCATGCTGCTCTTCAGGAATTTGATTTTGTCACTAAAACACTGGAACACTGAATACTGTATGTGCTCCGTTTCTTCTCATTAGCAACGTACGTGTGTTTGTTGTGTATTTCCAAGACAAGTGCACGATTTAATAGTTGCATGAATTTCCTTGCGTAAATTCATCGGCATTTTGACGTAAATGAAAACATGACAGGCATAGATCAAATACTTCTCAATTAAAACTCAAACGTGCAAACAACTTAATAATTTCACAAAATTTAATGCAAATATCTGGCAATTATCTGGCAAATATACGCGAAAGTAAATTAGTTAGTTCGGAATTTATCACTGGTTGAACTAGTTAAAACGGTACGTTACGTCGGTCGGGGGTGGTAGCGCGTTACTATGGTAATACAACGGCTCATGACATGTTACTGTGTTGCATTATCAAAGATAAATTTGTGTCTACGGTAGGTAATAGATCAATGTTTATAATGATATGAGAAATTATTGTTTAAATTTGAATATTATAAAATGAGAACGATTGTCTACGAATATATTGAATGACCCTCGTAGTGTTTTAACTAGGCAACTACTAATCCAATAATTTGAGGAGCTGAGCATTTGTCTTTTCTTTGTACTTTCAAAAGAGACACATATCATGTTAATTGCCATTAAAGTAAATAAACTACTTCATTCAAAATTTAATTTGGAGCAAGAGACTATAATGCAAGTTTTAGTATTTACATGGAATGTCTGTAAAATAGCAAATGATGCATTTTTTAATCTCGACCGTAAAAAGGTGTCTGATCTCAAAGAGAGGAAGAAAGGTCAATAGTAGTAAGATCGATGCAGACATGCCCCGCATGCATGTTGAACTTTGTCCAGTATGTAAGAATGTTTATAAATGACATATATACGTACATGTGTATGATAAGTTTACACACAAAATGTGACCACGAAAGAAATTTACGTTATTTTTATCACCTAATAGTAATGTTTGACTTCATGGCATATATATTTGGCCATTGATTAAAAAATAAGCTATATTAGTACAATTGTAACAACTAATGATTGTCGCCGATTAGATCGAACACGCAAAATCCTTCCACCGGTCCAATTTATGGTCGCATCAGTAAACAACAAACCAAATAGAATGATATATGAGAACTCAGTGTCTTTAAACAAGTCCAGTTTGTGTTTGCATCGTTAAAGTGCCTTTCATTTAGAAACAGTCTGTGGAAACACTTCTATAGGAATGTTTGTATTACTTTGTGCCTGGTTTCAATGGTTCGCTTATGTTTAAGTGAATTATGTGCTCTATCAAGTGTCTGTGTCGACAATGATGAAGGTGTTTATTATTACGGAAGTCAATGGGTGGACTGTTAATTTTTACAAAATAGCACTAAATGATAATGCAGGCTATTCTTAATCGCCTTAGCGACGGTTTATGTATTATATACCGGAGTATTGCAGACGGTGCAGATTGATAAATATTCCAATGGTTCATAGTCGAATAAAAAGACAAATCACAAGGCCACCACAGTTGTTTATCATCACAAACAATAAAAAAGTTCAAGTCACTTTATGGATCTGTTTTATTCATTGGTGGCTTCTAATATCACATTGCAATGTATTGTAACACACACATGTAGTCAGTACATGTATCTGGTATCAGTATCTGTTATTTTATATGTACGTACCTCACAAATTCCTCGAAGTTCCCAATCGTCTGGCGAATGTAATCATCAAACACCAAAAATATTGCTATGCAATGAACTTATTTATCTCACACGGTCTTATAACAAAGCTGACTAGTCATTTACGTTTTAGCTTAATATAGGCTGTCCATCGCAGTACGTACATTATGTCCACTAGCATTGTTCTGTCACTGTTCGGAGATAAGACATTCTAATATATCGAGTCTAACAAAGACATCTTATTTCCCGCGAATATGGAATGAAATCGATTGAAAATAATTATATTGGCCTTCGATTTTGGTGGCGTCGACAAAATAAAGTAAGGTCCCAGCGCTTTTATTGGTTGTCCTTAAAAAGATCCAATTATTCGTTTTCCGCCTTCGCGTTTCGTGATGTCAAGTACAAGTAAATGATCAATTTCAAAAACATGACGTCATATTCGTAGTACTAGAGAGTATAATACCATTTTACTAATAAGATGATTGTTTTCAAAGTAATGTCAAAATATTTAATGAACGAATGTGCTAAAAGCGAACGCTGCAAGAGAGGAGTACATTGCAATTAAACACAGAGACAAGCAATTAAAGAACAATAAACAATTCAACACCAGGGTAATATTTACAAGATGTGTTAAGTAGTTATCTACTAGACTATTGCGCTCAAGTGTGTGTATTAAAATGTCAAAAAGACACCAAATAGGTCTACCAGAAATCTCAGAGCGAATAATGGTAGCACTCATCCTTATTTCTTTTATCCGACGTCGCTGTTTCGTGTCGTCAAGTACAATCAACGTATCAATTACAGAAATACGAAGTCATACTCAGTGTACGGTAGAGTGTAATACTTACCGCTTAAAATGATTATTTTCAAAGTTCAATCTAGTAAATTAACTTATTGTTCTGAAAGCGACTGCTGTAATAGAAGAGTACGTAACAATTAAACACTCAGACAAACAATTAAAGAACAGTATGAAAGTGATTAAAATTCAGTAACTTTACATTAACTACATTATCTAATGCTTAGTGTAAATATTATCGACATATAGTGGTATACTAAATATTTACGAAGCGTAAATGCTTTTTTAGGATAGAAACATAATTATTACAATGAGCTGGTCCGTACTGTACTAGTTCATCTTTATGCAGAGGAACCGCAGTACGGAAGGATCACATGACCTACAAAACTGTATATGTGACGACGTCTGATAAAAGGGGGCTTGTTGACTTTGACGTCGTTCCGAGAAAAACGTCAATTTATCGACGTTACTTTTTTATCACGTTTTGTCAGCATGATGATGTCGTTGTTTGCATGATTAAAACGAAATTACCCCAACTACACCCTTGAAATTTTTTAACGGACAAAATAATACCGTGATACGGCTTGTTGTGGTTTTATCCGCTTGAATACGTCATCAAAAATCGTCATACGACCTTTGAACTCAGTCACTGCTGCTGAATCCACGCGATGCTGGTGTGCGAAAGATTGTTGTAAAGTTTTACGTTTTTCAACTATGTTTCAGCATGAGTCTTGTTTACTTGAAGGTAAGTTAGATTAAAGATTAGTTCTGCCATATTTTACCATGCATTAGCGGATTGGTTAATAGTCATTTGCATCATTGAAGACTTCTAAAAATAAACCGACCCACCCGGAAGTGAATGTTTTGTTTATAGCAACCATAACTTTTACGGGTTTAATCGATGTTTTAAAACTGGTAGTCATAATCTTTGGGGCTGTAACATGATTCAAAACATAATTATACCATGCAGGCTTGCTGCAATAAGCTTTTACCCAGCAGAGCAAGTCTTATGAATCGCCAATAAATCTAATGGTTTTGACCTCAAAACTTTCGTACTCCGCTGAATGTGAGCCATACTCAGTAAACGCATTCTGGAATTTATGTAGATCGTCTTATCTGATCTGTTTCCGAAGTGTACCTAGACATTTATATGGACCTTACATTGAATTGAAAATAATTATTATTGAATCATGAAGTTGTTTGTTTAATTCATTTGTAGATCAACACTATCAACCCATGAAATGGCTGAACTATCTGACACATTGAATGGATGATGAGCTGTAGATGGATATGGAGAATTTCTAACACATCATGTTGATATACTCTTCGATTCTGTACAGGTAATTAAGTTGTGATGATGAATGCTTGAAATTCAGAATTCAGCTTATAAATGTTTTAATACTGTCACTCCATCTAAATGTACGTTTTATAAAATACATGTATAACAAGCTGACACTACACTCCTCCCTACTCTGATTTCAAGGTGCTACATTTAGAACTGTACCACACTAATTGACTTAAATAACTGTAAACTATGAACATTGTCTGTTAAGTTGCACACCTTGTTAAATTCAGATTCACTCAGTGCATGTATTAGCACAGAAATATTCATGTACATTTTTGTAGCCCCCCCCCCGAGTTATCTTTGTGAAATTTAATATATTAGGTTGGTTAATTGTATAGCATAAATTTCAACTGTCTAGGTGTGCAACTATAATGCAGTGCTCCTAAGTAGTTAGTTAAGTGTGGTACAATACTGGTTGTATGTTATACTTGTAATTATTGGTTTGGGTTAATAGTTATGTCAAAGAAATGAAATAGCATTTTATTTTCTACTCTCATTTAACACTTCCAGACACATCTAAATTGCAATTTTCACACATAAAATATCTCACATTATATTAACATTTAAATATTAACTTTAGTGTAAGTTTTTATTGCAATTTCTTGGCTTGATTAAATATCATGTGTTTGCTCGCTTGTCCTTATGTAGGCATATTTAAATGTTCATTCTAGCCTGGTTCAAGCCAACTGTTCAAATTTCAAACATGTATTGATCTTCTTAACATATGACCAAATTATGTATAATTTTAAGTTGGGTATAGGATGCCATATATTGGAAGTTGCATTGTATAACAGTTAGTTTGTTGGTTTATCCTAATAAGTCATCCAACTGATTATACATGTTCACTATCATAACAGCCACTGTTTTCAAACTACTGTATTTTTTGGTCTGCTATGCATTTATTTGTCACAATTTAGACAGTGGTTTAACTTATTATTTACTAATAGACTTTAATTTTTTGCAGAGGAGAATGTATGAGTAGCTTGTAGCTTATGTCTTATGGAAATTGATCACACAGTGGGATTGTATAAAAAGATATGGTAGAATCAACACCTAAGTACTAACAAAAAGTATTCAGGACACATGCCACCATTCAAAGGTACAATGTAAATTGGTATTGCATATATACAAAGTTTGCTTAATGTCTAAAGATAGTGCATACATTTATATTATTTTTAAAGTACTAATTCCTTTACATTATAACATACATATAATATGCATATGTAAGATTCGGAAAAACTTCTATAATTTCAGTTATACACTATCAATAATCAAGTCATTGATTAGAACCCATGGACTCAGTAATACATTTAAAAATTAATTAGGAAACTTATAGTCCCCTCCAGTTGGAAACTAGTAATGCAAATAATGACATGTATGTTTATGTCAGAAAAGTATAATTATTTGTTATTTTTTGGTATATTTTCAGCTGAAACGGTACTAGGGAAGAAGAATCTATGAATGGAAGATGAAAATTGTCTGATTTCACTGTTTTCACTTGACTTCTAATTCTGTATTAATTTGCCAGCAATAAATTTGTATTTATTTATAACTGTGTTGTCTGCTCTCTGCACTTTTAAGCATAAGTTATGTATACATCTATGTATGGTCAATTTTTATGCTAGGTCCTCACTAAATAGCACATCAATTTTTATGCCCCCGGAACCGATGGTTCGGGGGCATATTAAAATCGCACCGTCCGTCCGTCCGTCCGTCAGTCCGTCCGTCAGTCCGTCCGTCAGTCCGTCTGTCCGTCCGTCCGGATTCGTTTCCGCTCAATAATTCAAGCAGTGTTTATCCGATCTTCACCAAACTTCATGAAAATGTGTAAGGCCATGAGATCTAGGTCAAGTTCGATAAACAGTCAAATTGACCTAGCCGCTTCAGAGTTACGGCCCTTGACACATAGAAAAATGGCGTTTTTTTTGGTTTCCGCTCAATAACTCAAGCATTTGTCATTGGATCTTCACCAAACTTCATGAAAATGTGTAAGGCCATGAGATCTAGGTCAAGTTCGATAACCAGTCAAATTGACCTAGCCGCTTCAGAGTTACGGCCCTTGACACATAGAAAAATGGCGTTTTTTTTGGTTTCCGCTCAATAACTCAAGCATTTGTCATCGGATCTTCACCAAACCTCATGAAAATGTGTAAGGCTACGAGATCTAGGTCAAGTTCGATAACCAGTCAAATTGACCTAGCCGTTTTAGAGTTACGGCCCTTGACACATAGAAAAATGGCGTTTTTTTTGGTTTCCGCTCAATAACTTAAGCATTTGTCATTGGATCTTCACCAAACTTCATGAAAATGTGTAAGGCCATGAGATCTAGGTCAAGTTCGATAAACAGTCAAATTGACCTAGCCGCTTCAGAGTTACGGCCCTTGACACATAGAAAAATGGCGTTTTTTTTGGTTTCCGCTCAATAACTCAAGCATTTGTCATTGGATCTTCACCAAACCTCATGAAAATGTGAAAGGCTACGAGATCTAGGTCAGGTTTGATAACCAGTCAAATTGACGTAGCCACTTTAGAGTTACGGCCCTTGACACATAGAAAAATGGCGTTTTTTTTGGTTTCCGCTCAATAACTCAAGCATTTGTCATTGGATCTTCACCAAACTTCATGAAAATGTGTAAGGCCATGAGATCTAGGTCAAGTTCGATAACCAGTCAAATTGACCTAGCCGCTTCAGAGTTACGGCCCTTGACACATAGAAAAATGGCGTTTTTTTTGGTTTCCGCTCAATAACTCAAGCATTTGTCATCGGATCTTCACCAAACCTCATGAAAATGTGTAAGGCTACGAGATCTAGGTCAAGTTCGATAACCAGTCAAATTGACCTAGCCGTTTTAGAGTTACGGCCCTTGACACATAGAAAAATGGCGTTTTTTTTGGTTTCCGCTCAATAACTTAAGCATTTGTCATTGGATCTTCACCAAACTTCATGAAAATGTGTAAGGCCATGAGATCTAGGTCAAGTTCGATAAACAGTCAAATTGACCTAGCCGCTTCAGAGTTACGGCCCTTGACACATAGAAAAATGGCGTTTTTTTTGGTTTCCGCTCAATAACTCAAGCATTTGTCATTGGATCTTCACCAAACCTCATGAAAATGTGAAAGGCTACGAGATCTAGGTCAGGTTTGATAACCAGTCAAATTGACGTAGCCACTTTAGAGTTACGGCCCTTGACACATAGAAAAATGGCGTTTTTTTTGGTTTCCGCTCAATAACTCAAGCATTTGTCATCGGATCTTCACCAAACCTCATGAAAATGTGTAAGGCTACGAGATCTAGGCCAAGTTCGATAACCAGTCAAATTGACCTAGCCGTTTTAGAGTTACGGCCCTTGACACATAGAAAAATGGCGGTTTTTTTGGTTTCCGCTCAATAACTTAAGCATTTGTCATTGGATCTTCACCAAACCTCATGAAAATGTGAAAGGCTATGAGATCTAGGTCAGGTTTGATAACCAGTCAAATTGACGTAGCCACTTTAGAGTTACGGCCCTTGACACGTAGGAAAATGGCGGTTTTTTTTGGTTTCCGCTCAATAACTCAAGCATTTATCATCTGATCTTCACCAAACCTCATGAAAAAGTGTACAGCTATAAGGTCTAGATCAAGATCGACAACCAGTCAAATTGGCCTAGCCGCTTCAGAGTTACAGCCCTTGATGCGAAGAAAAATGGTGTTTCTTCCCGTTTCCGCTCAATAACTCAAGCATTTGTCATCGGATCTTCGTCAAACCTTTTGAAACATGAAAAGGTGTACGGCCATAAGATCTAGGTCATGTTAGATAACAAGATTTCAAATTGACCTACACGCTTAAGAGTTATGGCCCTTTACACAAAGAAAAATATGTCAATATCACATTTGCCCAATATATTATGACACATCTGTGACGGTGCTGATATCTTAACGTTACGTTACTATCAAAGCATGCACGGGGGCATGTGTCGTCCTATGGAGACAGCTCTTGTTTTATTAATTACTACATTGTAATATATAATTATTCATTAAATCCTTCATAGCACTGGTAGACTGGTATACATGTACATGGATTTCCTGTGACTAGAAACATTACACTACATGTGTTTTAAAAAGTGTCAAAAGTAGCATGTTGAATTATCATTCTCCAACTAAATGTATATGTACAGCTTTTAGATGTCACTCACTCAGCCTTATCTTGAATAAAAACGTGCATATAGTAGAGGCAGCATTTTGGATTTTTGTAATTCTTATGAAGAATGGCTACTTAGTATACCTGAAAGACAACCAAGTACCACATTGGCCCTCTTTTTTGATGGTGTACTATTTCGCATTAGAGGCAAACATGTGCATGTCACAGTCAGTGTTCTATTAACACCCCATTAAAGTATACAAGAGTAAGGCTGTCAGTTGGTTAACTGAAGTTAACTATTGGCTTCAAACAATACCTTGTAATTAGAATGACAATACACAAAACACATTATGAAATACTGATCATGTTAGACTATGACTATACTGCAAACCACATGCCTCTTCAGTGATACAAAAAAATTGAAGCACAGCATACTGCCTCACAGCAATGAACCCATTGTGCAAACAAGAGAAGGATATTTTACCTGCACATTAAATAATTTCTTCAAACATGCCATGGTAACCAGAGTATATTTGTAAAAAAGTGAAATATTTCATCATTCTTTGGAAACATTTTTATTTTTTGCATTCAAGATTGTGAAAAATGAATTTTTTTATATTTTTGTGAAAAATGGATTTTTTTATATTTTTGTGAAAAATAATTTAGTTGCCATGGTAACATTTCAGACAACTTTTTTTAAAATGATGTAATGTCATACCAAGAAAAAGCTTCTGTTCCACAGTAATGTGAATTGAAGCATTTTCAGTTGTTAAATCTCAATGGTGAAGTTGAATTTCATGTTGAGGCACAAAATGTGTTTTATTATTGTTTTAACTGTTTCCATGGCAACCAAATTTTAAAAAAGGTATGTTATAATTTTAATGAACATGTGGAATAAAACTAATTTGTGTCACATATTTTTTTAAGAATGTGTTGTATTTCAATTTTTTGGCAAAATGATCTTTTTTGTTGCCATGGCAACAGTTAAATTTTATTTTTCAAAAATATGTTTTTGCAAAACATTCGAAGTGATGTTTTGACAATACATTAAACCATTTCCATAAAGTTGGAGACATGAAACCAATATTGGTTTCCCTCATCCTACTTCTTCATAATTGACACATACACTAATTTTGTAGATCTTCCACCAAAAATGCAATTAGTTGTCTTATTAACACATCCATAAAATCGGAACGACTTGAGATATTCGTCCATTTTTTTCAATTCTATATCAGTAAGATAGTGTTCTTTCCAGAAATAATAAAAATGAAAATGTCAAATTTTTGCCATAAGCCCCCTTTTATCAGGCGCAGTATTATACAATATTTGGTACTGTTTAGTAAAGCTCTTACATAAATCGTTAACGTACGTCAATTTCAAGTGCTTTACTTATTATTCTTTGATAATTACTAACCGTGTCGAATGGATCTACAACTTTAACAATGCTTCTGAAGTGAACACCTAAAAAACCAAACAATGTATTTCTTATCGCAGCATACTCAATTACAGAGACACAAAAAACCGTCAACATTATTGACGTCTATGCGTGTCTGTCCACTTTCATTACACGCGAGGTTGGCCCCAACAGATCGTCGCAGTAATACATGTTTGCGTCCGTATTCCCTGGATACACTTACACAATTTGGCGAGTTAAATATAACCCACACAGTCACAGAACGTTGCGTGTTAAGCCCGAAAGAGTAATTAAGGTGACAATCAGCAGTAGTTTTTGTGTGACTTGATTTACCCAGTCTTCGATCGGATTGGTAGAAAACATTGGATAATCGTATTGTCATTGACTAATTACATCCATCAGACGAGACAGCAATTGTGTTCTTTATCGGTACTTACCTTTACGTGCATCCGCTGATATCTGATCAGAGCATTGCAGTGTACCACATAACAAAACAGAAGAGAACAGAACAACATACCTAGAATGTTCTAATCTTGACGTCGTTAAAACAGACGATAGTGATACTTACCCACGCTTTAACACATCCGCACTACGTGGAGGTTATCAAAATATCATATAACACAAGCCTACATGCTAGTACAAAACGCTATTGATATGTTGTCAGGTACAAATTGAGAAGTTTCTGTGCTGAGGTTATATCATTATGACATTACACCAGCACCAGTACCAGCCTACATACTAGTACTAGATCTTATTTATTTATCGCCAAGTACATATTGGGCAGTTTTAGCACTGTTTAAGGTAATAAATTATGTTTTACGAGACATGTAGAATATATCGCACATCTGTGTCACCATCAATATACAAATTCCTTTTGTCTTTTATGAAATATTCTACTGCTTCATAATATTCTTATGTGAGTACATAAACCAACATTACATAAAGTCCTTTGCCATAATTATGTGGTTGTACGGCTTTCATGGTAGACTTATTTAATACGTTCGCACATGCCGTTCATGAATCTATCTTCCGCACCCTGAACGTACTTAAAACAGCGAAAGTTCATTTATTGTCTTCAAACCAGGAAAAGACATTTTCACTTTTTATTAACACTCGAGCATAGTTACATACTGACAAACGAGAATTGTTGAATATATTCCTAGGGTGTTTTTATAACTTTATAGTTAATGCCAAAGAAGAGTTCAAACTACAACATATTAAACTTGTGAGTTTTGTATTACACATGTAGTACATTTCATTTGTTGTTTCTTTACTCATCATTATCAGAGTACGACCATCATGTGCTAAATTCTTATGTAGAATGCTCAGATACAAATTGGTACATTGGCTGTAACAAAAGGCTTCAAATACAATAATCAAAGGGACTAGCAACTTCATAGCCAATTAGTAACTTTTCGCGCTTATATCAACATCAGTAGTTTCGGGATGCTGTCTAATCAGGCGTCTTGTTATACATATCTTGAGTATATGGTTTAATGGAAGTACTAAACATGAAACAGAATCTTATTGAGATGTGATGGATTCACACATTTTGTATGTGTTTCAACCACCACAAACAAATAAAACTGTTCTGATTACATCGAAGTGGGTTTACGTTTATATGGTATAAATAAAACGAGACATTCAACATTTTTCTTCCTAATATGTTACCATCGGCATAGAGAGTACATGTGACGATACCAGCGAAGTTTCATTATGCATGTCGCGCTATCATATTGCAGTAGAAAGCATTATAACTATTCCATGTATTTCCTGAATTTAACCTTTAAAAGACAAATGGACAGGACACGCAAACATGATTGCACTCAAATCTGATGGGGGCATTCTTCGCATTATTTTCCTTTCAGTCTGTCATAAAACGAGGGCAATGTTTCTCTCTTCTAATGTAGAATGATTTCGTCCACTATTCACAATAAAACCAAGGGTTGGCTATAAGTGTATTTTTCGTCGTTAATGTTCAAGTGAAATGATCAAAATAGAAACTACGTGAAATGTGTTAAAGTTAGGGATGATTTTTATCGTGAATTAGAGCAGACATTCCCTGGACATTTGTAGGAGTAGTACTGAAATAGCTCGCTTAAATGACACAACAACTAAATACAAAATGAATTCCATGGATATCATTTCAAAACCTCACACGATGAGTGAATAGCTTTTCTACTTAAAGTTAATATACTGTCTAGTTATGTTGTATACGACATATGTGCGCTTGTATTTGTTCTAGTAGATGAAGTAGACAAAAAGCAATGGTTGGTTCGTTTCAATAGTACATAGTTTGTTATGTTATATTACTAGTATTTAATGTTTTACGATTTTTCATTTCGCGTTAGGTATTTTAATGTATGTTCACTGCTAGACACCGTACAGCGGACATAGCCAACTATTTTGGACGAAACACAATCACCAATTATAAAACCAGTTGTGTTTAAGTGGAAACACATGCCTGATATTTTAACAAGCTACATTTAATAATTAATAAGTTATAGGATTTATATCAAAACTAGGTCAGCATGTCAGATTTTATTAGTTCTGGATACAGCTTGAAGAGCATTGTGCTTCAATCTTATGTATGGGTGGTTACATACATTGTAATGGAATAATGTCGATATGTCGGTGAGAAACATTACACAAGAGCGTACGATGTATGTTCCCTGACTATATAATTATAGTTAACCGTCTTGATTCGTACAACACGTCCTTAGTGAATACAATAAATATATCATGCACAGTATGGCTTTCATTTGTTTCAACTTTTTACATTATACGTGTAAGGTTCAAAGTCAGAACGGTGGTTATATTAAATTTATTAATACTAGGTAGGAAACACTGAAACAAAGGTATGTCGGATTAGCAATCAGTAGCTATAACGACTTGATCAGGTCGTGTGCACTTTGATGGTGCTTAGATGAGATAAAACATCATAAATAAGACATGGAGGGTAACGTTGCTTTATTTGAAAAGGTTAAGTCCCTAGTCACGCATGTACTGGACCCGGTCGAACATTTACATGTATTTCTTTTTTATGAATTAGTTATCTATCACTGTGCCGACAGCGACGGGAACCACGTTCGTGTTCGGAGAACTTTATATTCGTCAAAATCTGGCAATTAAATAAACCCTAATAATATCGATTGTGTCATCGCACTTTTCCCACAAAATCGGCTTGACTAATATTTGTACACAAACTAGCCAATGCTGGATTTATCCTGGCATCCAAATGGAACAACCACGTTACAGAAACCTACTTATCATACATGAACTTATCTATATCCCTTGTATGGATATAACACAGTTTATATGGATACGTAGGTATACTTATGAGATAATTAATATTTATACCAAAGTTGTCATAGTGACCTACGTACATAAACAAATAAATATCATTAAACATGCACTGACTGACCCACGTCAATACCTAGCAATAAATACGAGGGTCATTCAATAGATGGAGTGTTGTATTACATGTTTCGGTAATTATACTCCAAATCGAAACCAAGCACTACGGAATACTCGCACTGCTTAAACTGTTAATACTTATTGAGAAATTACTTGTCTTCTTGTCTAGAATGCATTCAACGTAAAGCCCTACTATGATTGTGCTGACCATTTATTGAGCTGCGAATTGGTTATGGTCTTACCCATTGTTTTATTCCATAGACGTCCTTGTCATGAAACCATGAAACCCACAGTAATGGAGCATTGTCGACTGAATATTACCTAAAATGTTATGATATTTTTCCAAGGTAACCAGTTTCGAAATTGTTGGTATTAAATTCAACATTTATACCTTTGTATTCGTGTAATAATGTTAATAATGCTACAAGCACATTTCCCTCGAGATGATTGCTCTAATTATATGTAATGCACATGCATGTATCTGTAACGGATATAATGTGACTCATTACCCATCGTAAAATCATTTAATTCTATAAATAAAACAATACCTGAGACGGACGTTCTTGTTTTTATTACCAGTTTATTACCGTGTAAAATTTCAATGTAGAATGTTAAACGTACCATTTTATACAAAATTTAAATAAATGCCAACGTGTTGCTTTCACTAGAAATAAGAAACTCGACTGTGTGATAAAATGCACTTTAAACAACTTCGGAATGAGTCAATGAAAATTGGCAAATTTTGCATGCGTTAGAAATTAGATGCCAAAAATTGTTTAAATTCACACAGGAATCACACAACTTAACCAGCCGAGCACAGAAAATGGTAACAACAAAACCACAAGGAGCAATTCCCGCATGCAATCCAAATAAATGACTAAAGCCCAAGTCCTCACCGCAGAGTGCTTGTCTCTAGTTCACTATAACTTATTATGTTTTTAAAGTCCCACATTAGTGGAGAACTCAGGTACATGTACTGTATCACTAAAGGACTGTTGACACACGAGACATGACACTTGCCCTTGGTGACGTTAAGACACACAATGCCATGTTAGTTGGCACTCGAACCAAATTGAAAATCTATTCAACATTACTTGTTTCATATTTCAAACTTGACAATACATTAGACCATTTTACAACCATGCAGTGTTTTATGACATTATTCATTTCGAATAATGCGGGCATGTAAACAACACGACAATTTATCAGCACGAAGCCTGCATATTTCAGAATATGAACGACAGAATCAAGTTCTGAACTTTAGTTAATGCATTATTCATAACGTCCAACCAGGAAATGAATAATGATTGGCTACCAAGGCAATGCTGCTAAGCAACAAGCATGATGTCGTAACAGGACGAACAACAACAGCGGAAGCGGTAACAGCGAAATCAATCCAATGTTTCATTAGCTGAATATCGCTGAACAGCATTGTGGTGTAAATAAGCACTCTGTAGGTGTTGCTGTGCCTATATATAGCAAGCTAACCAAACATTAACTAAGAAAGGGTCTCATAAGTATCAGTAAAGACGATTTGCCAAATCTCATATCTACAAATATAAAACATATAAGTACAAATAACGCATACTCCGATGACATTGCCAATAGACAAGTACAGATTAAGAAAATGGGGGTCTTGGAACAACTTAATATCACTAAGAAGTGTAGTCTTCATTATCATTTAGTTCTAACGGTAAAGAGTGAACCCACTGACTTCCGTAAAGGCCTCAATCATTTTCGACACACATACTAGACGTTGTACATACATCTTATTTAACGAAATATTGAGTACAGACATGTGACGTAACATTCACATCATAAAAACGTTTCCTAAAATGCTGTCAATATAAACATGACTCTTGAGCATCATATAATGGTAGCAAACACAGAATGAACTATTGACAGACAAATGTCAGAGTTCTAATGTACTTTGTTGATTACATGGCTAAGGTGCCCCCGGACAGAGCTTTCGAGTTTGATCAGTCTAAAGTACAATGGAGTTGCATTAGTACTAAATATAGTGTACTTTGTAAACAATATACAAACAAAATCATGCGTAACTGCAATAATTCAGGCGATAAATAATGTCAACTTCTTTTTACGTCACATGTTGTGTGTTAACATACCGGACAAGTGTGTAATGGCCATTTTATAAGTATTTGTACACAACTGGACAATGTTAACATCCATGGAGATGTTAAACACGCTTATATTACTAGTATCAAAATGATCAAGGTATGAACATTGTGCTCTTATAAGTAAGTTAGTGCTATTGAGCATGCCAGTCTCGTCTGAAAGGATCTTGAAAAGACATCTGCTCAGCTCCTTGACTTGGTAGTTTCCTAGTTAAAACACTACAATTTTATTGTGTTTTTATCGTATATGACGAAGGCTATCCATCCCCCGGGAGACATACAGACATATAAAATATGTTTACAGCTTACCTTAATCTTAATCGTGAAGACTGGAATAATTTCTCGAGACATTGATTTAGTTTCGTCGCATTGCTTCAAGTTATTGTTACGATTGTATATTATACATCCGTTGGCGAGACGAAATAACCAGTTTGACAGATTGAGCAATTACTAATTAGGAGATTCTATTCTACAGTCTCTCCATAATGTAATTGGTTCACTTGTTAATTCGCTTTTGATTGATAGATTATTACCAGTTCTTTGCCATTTAAAACAGAACATTTCTCGTAAAATGGATTGCGTTGTCGTCGCTAGAGTGATTGGTGTTTCCAGAAATTTGTCACGAACGTAAATAGACGTGTGCCTTTTTGGCTTTACCAATATCGTTCTACCGATTAGTTCTTGTCTGCTGGTTCTTGCCAAAGTTACATTTGACTGAATACTACATATACGAAATGCTGTAAGAGAAGGTTTCGTGATTGTCTGATTTTTAGTTGGCGCATTGGTAGCCCATGTGTCTTCTTTGAAATTACAAAATGTTGCAAGATTTATTCTAGACTTACACAGTCTATTAACAACTCCAAAAGAAGTAAAACAGTTGTTAGATTAGCAGTTGTAGTAGTATCAATGCAGACATGTGCTCATATATGTTAACATTGTTCGGTTGTGTACAAATGCTTATAAATGACCAAAATACACTCAACCGCTTTAAAAACGCACCACATATGAAATATCAGTTTTATTGATGAAAACGTCAATCTATGGTTATTTATTTTCGGATTAATAAATTTCAGTCTACACACAACGAGTTGTGTGATGTTCATGCAATTATTAAGAGTTTAAAATAAATTATTATATAAATAACACAGTGACTCATGAAAGTGAAAGTCACGATTTCAAAAGCAATTATAAGAGCCCGCTACATTGATGCATGTACGTGGTTTCTCCTCCTAAAGAATAACATTTATTATGTTTAGGATAGAATTATGTTGGAAGTGATGTTTCTAACCATCCAAGCAAAGCTTAACTTGAATTATGAATGTTATGTGGCTTTGGCTTTCTGGCTAATACCATACGACCGAGTGCGGTCCAGATATGTGCATTATGTGAACCTAACATGGAGTCAAGCCTTTTTTAAACTTGAAATCTTGGTTATGAGCATCAGACTGTCAGGGTATTTCCCTTGGTGCTTATATGGCACCTCAAATCAACACTATTAAGGACCTTGAAAACAAAACGTTGGGACATTCGGCTCTAAACGGGAGAAAAACTCGTAAAAAAGTGTACTAAAATGATTTTCTTTTTTATTGACAATTATGAAAAGAATATTTATGAAAATGCAATAATGTACTTTTGGCTTGTTTATTGACACCCGACAGTCTTTTGACACTGTGTGGAGTCATGCGGAACCAATTATAGTGGCACAACCTGTGACATGTTTCGTCATGGCCCGGGCTCAATATCTTTAGCTTGTTTCATCCAGGTCGGTTTTTGACTGTGTCATTGGCTAGGAATAAATGTTCTGAGCCCACAATCGTTGTGTGGAGGAAGCTGAACCGCCATACTAAGGCACCGACGCTCTTTTTAGTTGGAAGCGAAGGAACAACCATCCGAACAAATATTCGAGATATTCGCAGCATAAAAATATCATTAGCAAATACTGTTTCTGTTGTTTTTTTCAATGTGTAAACTAACAATGTACAGTTTAAAGTCAATATTGACCACATAGGTTGACGCGATCGAGCTGCACGTGCAAAACAAGCAAAATAAAAATTAGTTCTCTAGGCGGGATATTCCGAATGAAAACAAAATAGTTTCTTTAATTAGGTCGAGCTTGTGAACTGACAAAAACCCTGTAAACTATTAATTTTAGCAAAAAAAAAAAAATTTGACAAATTTGGATGATTTTCAATAGTGGTGCGTTTTTAAAGCGGTTGAGTGTACACGTGTCCGATATGTTTGTATACGAAATGTGACAAATAATGAAATTGACATTGATTTTATCGCCCGAAACATTATAGTGATGCTTGACCATATTACCTTTTTGGTTTTTGCTCACAAAGTATGCTATATTTAGTACTAATGTATAGCAACTTATGATTGCTTCGGCTTGGGAGCACGCAAGACATACCGTTCCCGTTGTTGGCGCCTCCACCACAAAACCAACAAGGTGTATAAGAAGTCTGACATTTGTCTGTGAACAAGTCCAGTGCATATTGGCACCTTTTAGAGTGTCATAATATTTCACACATTTGGTGGAAACGTTTCTCTAATATATAATATGCACTACGTTGTACTTATGTTCAATGTGCAGTATGTACTCCGTGTAGTAAGTGTCGACTATCGGTAATGATTTGGGTGTTTTTAATTACGGAAGTCATTAGGTTCACTATTTGCCTTTAGAACTAAATGATAATGGAAGGAAATTATAACTCCACAAGCGTTTTAGCAATGTTAAGATGTTCCAAGATCTAGTATATTGACATTGTCATCGGATTTTGTGTTATTTTTAAATTTTTTTATTATTTAAAATGAGATTGGACAACTCGCCTTTTAGCAATAATGAGACCCTTCCTTAGACGTTCAAGTAGTAATGTTATAATAAACTGTTAAAGGTGTGGTATGCTTGCTATCTAAAGACACCGACTTCGAACAACACCAACATAGTGACAACAGTGTTATTATTTCAGTAATGGTGTAATTCATAAGAAAATATTGCCCCTTACCGCCACGTGAGCGTAAGGGCGCAAATTGAAATGTTCACCGACACAGCTTCAGATCTGTACTTTTCGTAAGATTTAAGTCATAGCACATGTGTTATATATGGGAGTTGTTATATGGGAGTGTTGTGTCTCAATTTGAATTATGTTCGACTTTAATAACTCTTTGAAACGTTAGTTTTCATTTTGAATATAAAAATATCGGATGGCATCAAGCTTTTTCATATAGCATTCTGTTAAAAGTTTATTATGAATATTTGAAGAACATTTATTATGAATCATCCTGTATAAACGAATTCTGATGTGTACTACAATTATAGTTAATTGTATGTTTTAATTGTACATGGTCAACTTGAGTCAAGCTGGGATTCCCGCCCTTAAAGAAATGAATTTCGAAGAATAAATGAAATTCAGTGTATTATGAGCCAACGCCCTACAAAAATTGGCAAAATATGTTTGTTATCAACTGTATAACGGAAGTATTCAAAGGTAGTAGTACTTGACATCATAAATACTTTCAAAGAGAAATGGTTAACAATAGTCTATGTATTAGTGCAAAGAAGTTGTGCTATGTGTAACACATGGTTTTAATTACTGGAATCCGATTGTTTAGTAATACATGCAAGTATATACTTAAACTTACCAGGAGCCATTATATATTGACGTATATCTGAATTTCGTACCCGGTCTGTGGATAGAAATTTCGACTCTTAACCAAGAGGTTGCAGTGTCGATCCTTTGCCTAGACATAACATTATCTTGTTTAGACATCAGTGTACAGGTGGGTTTGGATAATGTGACTGTGTATTGTTTAAGCTCCAAATGGCGGGTTTTAAAGGGAATATTTATAATTTCTTTAAACTCAAAATACAAAAACACCCATTCCTTATTACACCATAAGTGAGCGGTGGAACGTACTTGACTGAGCCCAAAAGCAGGCAACGGTTAAACAGGGCCTACAAGTTATTTTGTCCTCGTAATGGTGGTTTTTTTTTTTTTTTTTTTTTTTTTGCTTGATGGTATTCAGAAATCACCAACACTCAACTGACAGACTATTCAGTTGCTTTCGCTGCTACTAACGTTATTACGCTTTCCATTCTTGCTGCTTAGCAACATTGTCATGGCAGATAATCAGTATTTATTTCCTAGAAGGACGTTATGAATAATTCATTAACTAAAGCTCAGAACATGGTTCTGTCGTTTATATTCTGAAATAGTATGAATGCTTCGTGCTGGTAAATTGCCGTGTTGTTGACATGCCAACATCATTCTAGATGATTAATGTTATAAAACACATCTTGTTTCGAATTTTCTAAAAATAAATTCTGTGTAGAAATGTCAAATGGTCTAAAGTAATGTCAGGTTTCAAGCTGGTATTCATCATAGTGAAATTTGTTATTATTCCGAACTTCAACACTGTAGTTTTGTCCTTTCCACATACACGTTTTCATCTGCTCTAAAGTGGTTTATGAAATCCAAGGCAACAAATTGCTTCTTTATAATTATTACCAAATTGCCTATATCCCAAAACAACTTAATTGCCTTGTTAACAAACCAACAAATTGCATTGTTATTAAAACCATCATTATGCCTTGTTATCAAAAACCACCAAATTGCCGTGTTATCAAAACAACAAATTTCAAGGTTTTTACTCGAAAGTATAACTGAGGTTATTGAAATTGTCATAGGTGACATATGAGTGTATGCTTAATGTTGTATAAATCACTCAATGCGGTTGTAAAATATTACTTAACATGTAAATACGAGGGGCGATCAATATATTCGAGGACTTTTCATCTAGCAATTTCATATTAGCAACAAGGCTCAAAGCCATTTAACATCATGCGGAGTAAGATGTCTCCGACCGAATGCACTAATAAAATTATTTTATTCATACAAGGGACGCATTACGTTGGACGTCACACGACGTCATTTCAAGTGTCACCGTCGAAGCCGCACATAGCTCCTTTCTGGACTGATACCCGGTCCCATGTATAAGACTGGTTTTCTTTTACTACTGAAATAAGTAGCTAATAGCCAGTTCTGGAATGTGAGGTGAAACAAAGAGTATCGGTGCGTTATTGGAAACAAAACTCGGAAAAGGATGATTGGCTTTACAAAATAAGATTATTCCAATTAAGAATGAAACACGATATATCATGTTTAGGACGCAATATTAAAATAACCCTTTTCATTTGGAGTCAACTATTTAATATTTCGTAGCCTATACTAGTCTTCGTTTTCGCCAGTAACATTTGGTTGAGATCTGTGCGTCTTATTTCGCAGAATTTAAAGGAAAATGTCCCTCACGCGGTGTTATTTTTGCAGTTTTTCCTTATTTTATCGACTTGACCGTTTGACAGAGACCCAACAATCAAATGAACAACGGAATCATATGAAAATGGCCAATTGGGAGCGCACAGAATCCAGGCACAAGTTAGTCAAGTTGTGGAGATATCGCGAGTAGTTTACAAGTTTCGCATTAATTTTCATAGCATGTCGTTTCTCAGAAATAAAGTTACGTCCGAGATGCTCGACGGTGCGTGCTTCACGATGGTTACAAAAAGTGACGTCATCAAGTAAATTCAACAAATCGCGAGATAATAGATTGATCTACATCAGCTTGTAATTTCATTACTCTAGTTTTACTATTTCAAAATTGAGAGGGATTTATTGTTTGACAAACCTAATTATTTCGAACATGCTTATGCGTATGGTGACATTGGAAATGCTGATCCTACGAACCTCCGTTTTGTCTACATTCAACACGAATCTGGATAAGTGAGTCCAAACGTTGCCATAAGTCAATTATGAAGGGATTTGCGTGTTATGGTCATGCAAAAAGCTAATGGTGATTGTACAATTATTTCTGAACTGGTTCGAACACAGGAAACCGTCGTTTGTTACTGATAACATGTTTGTAATATGTCATTAGATACGAGAGGAAACTATCTACAGTGTTATTGGGAGATCAGAGGACAACAGGACGCCCAGCAACAAGCACATGGATGAAAACTCACTATATTTCCTAATTAAAGTAAACATAAAATAATGCTACTGATATAAAGCTATCAAGATATTAATTACAGCTTTCATCCATGATTTCTGCTGCCCCACATCCAATTGACCCGATAAACAATGAATACTTAGTCAATTTTCACTCATATAATTCAGACCAATAAAGTAGCAACAACAACATTTCAAATCATATTATTAGAGCACATTGGCTTGTCGAATGTTTGTGGTTTGGAATAATGGGCGTGGTTCCCGCATTCAACGTGCTAACCGAAATAGGTTAACAGGACGCCGGACAAATTGTCGTTAAGGGCGACCTTTGACAGCAATCCGTAAATGCACCAAAAGGCATACCCCAAAGGGCACCAATAAATAGCCCCAAAAGGCTAAACAATATAAAAGCCCCAATAGGCTGCCCCAAAAGGCTAAACAATATTTAAGCCCCAAAGGGCTGTCCCAAAAGGCTAAACAATATTTAAGCCCCAAAAGGCCAAACAATATATGAGCCCCACTAGGCTAAACAATTTACTAGTATAAGCCCCAAAAGGCTACCACAATATTTAAGCCCTAAATTAAGACTAAACCAGATTATAAATATATGCCCCAAAAGGCTAAATTTGAACTGTGGCCCAAAGGCTTAATTTGAACTGCAACGGGCTAATTTTGAAGTGTGTCCAAAAGGCTTAAATACCTGAACTACTGAAGCCCATATCTCGCCACACACTGAATTGCGAATGGCCCTGGGAATCAGACACCAAACACAACGCTCATGACGAAACACCAACATCAGAAGCTACGGTACCAATAATATAATTTATATAAATTATTTTCTAAATAAACGAGATTTGAATCGCTATGTTACTGATCTTTTGAAAAACAATATTTGAGTTTGGATATCGCTGTCGGCAAATTGCGAATGGCCCTGGGAATCAGACACCAAACACAACGTCAGTGGCGAATCATCAGCCACAGAGGCACCAATAATACAAGTTATATAATTTTTTTCTAAATAAACGAGATTTGAGTCAATATTTCTGATCTTTTGAAAACAATATTTGAATTTTGATATTGCAGTCGCCGGTCGCACTTTTGTAACAATAAACACAAAATCCAGGTAACCACGCCGTTGTTGATGTTCTACTATTCGTCTGGATACGTTATACACAAGCTCACATACATCAGTTCACCAATAATCTGCAATAGACAAACAAACAAAAGCAACACGACCAAAATATAATTTCAATTGTTAACCTTTGAAGACATACTTGACATGCACGACATTTGCATTCTGAAACAAAACTATAAATTATGCTAAATAACACAAACAGAATGTTCTGGGAATGGGTGGGTGGGTTGAAAGAATATATTTGACAAAAATCGATACAATTTCTGATCACCCGTCCTTGGTGTAGAATTCAACCGGAAAAGGAAGTATCGTCATACATACTCCTACGTCATAATTTTCAAATAGCGCAAAGAACCTACAAGTAACGAAAAGGTCTCGTGCCTCCAATAACATGGGTTATCCATTAGTAGATAACCCTCATTATTGGGAGATCAGAGGACAACAGGACGCCCAGCAACAAGCACATGGATGAAAACTCACTATATTTCCTAATTAAAGTAAACATAAAATAATGCTACTGATATAAAGCTATCAAGATATTAATTACAGCTTTCATCCATGATTTCTGCTGCCCCACATCCAATTGACCCGATAAACAATGAATACTTAGTCAATTTTCACTCATATAATTCAGACCAATAAAGTAGCAACAACAACATTTCAAATCATATTATTAGAGCACATTGGCTTGTCGAATGTTTGTGGTTTGGAATAATGGGCGTGGTTCCCGCATTCAACGTGCTAACCGAAATAGGTTAACAGGACGCCGGACAAATTGTCGTTAAGGGCGACCTTTGACAGCAATCCGTAAATGCACCAAAAGGCATATCCCAAAGGGCACCAATAAATAGCCCTAAAAGGCTAAACAATATAAAAGCCCCAATAGGCTGCCCCAAAAGGCTAAACAATATTTAAGCCCCAAAGGGCTGTCCCAAAAGGCTAAACAATAGTTAAGCCCCAAAAGGCTAAACAATATATGAGCCCCACTAGGCTAAACAATTTACTAGTATAAGCCCCAAAAGGCTACCACAATATTTAAGCCCTAAATTAAGACTAAACCAGATTATAAATATATGCCCCAAAAGGCTAAATTTGAACTGTGGCCCAAAGGCTTAATTTGAACTGCAACGGGCTAATTTTGAAGTGTGTCCAAAAGGCTTAAATACCTGAACTACTGAAGCCCATATCTCGCCACACACTGAATTGCGAATGGCCCTGGGAATCAGACACCAAACACAACGCTCATGACGAAACACCAACATCAGAAGCTACGGTACCAATAATATAATTTATATAAATTATTTTCTAAATAAACGAGATTTGAATCGCTATGTTACTGATCTTTTGAAAAACAATATTTGAGTTTGGATATCGCTGTCGGCCATATGACGACATCGCAGACCTAGATCAAGATTTCGTCAACGCCAAAATTAAATCGCCAAAATTAAGTTTTGGCACAGCGAAATATCCAAAGACAGATTGCTGGTTGAGCACGGGAACCACGTTCTACAGCAGTAAGCGAAATAAGCACTTGTATTGGACAAGTGATTTGGACAAGCAACGTTCACGGTCGTGCAATTAATTCGGGCAAGTAGATTAAAATTCTAATTTCGCAGACTGCTACAGGAAACATTCGACCACATTCATTCAAAGCAACAATGGCTGGTATTGTTAGACGGCAACTCACACACAACAGTTTCCTAGAAAAGCATATTTGCACTATATTCAGAACGTTAATAGTTCCCTTAAATCTATAAGAGTTAATGCAGAAGTTGAAAACCCATTAGAAAGTATTTATATTACTTGTTTGGCAGCATATAAACAATATCTGAGCCCCAAAAGGCTACACAAATGACAATAATACGCCCCAAAAGGCTACAACAATATATAAGCACCATAAGGGTAAACCTTTATAAGCCCCAAAAGGCTACAAAATAATATACATGCCCCAAAAGGCTAAACAATAATAAGCCCCAAAATCAATATGTAAGCACAAAATAAAATTGGACAAGATCATATATATTTGCCCAAAAAGGTTAATTTTAAAATATATACACATGCCCTTGTCACCCCAGCCAGACCCAGGTCCTTAAACCAACATTGTTACTGTCCAGTCAGAATCTTCCTGTTAAAACTGTAAGAATACATGTAAGAACAAAATATAATGTGATAATTATATGAGACAATAGCAAAATTACTATGAACAAAATATATATGAAAATGAAACAGTCCACAAAATGTCTACCACTGCCTGCAATTGAACGGTTATCAATTATTATATCCTGTAAGATAAATATTGTATTACTAGTAATAGTCTGATTTATCGAAAACTTGACTGATGCGTACTGATCGGTCTCAGAACTCCGCATGAAAATTGTAACATCATCGTTTAAAAAATGAAATCATTAATAAAATTAATCATTAACAACACATCTGAAACATCATTCCGCACTTGACCACCAACTCGCCCTCCGATAAAAGGTAGCAAAAGCAAGGCAATTGGCTACTGATAACTTGTAAGTCACTCGTAATTGCAGTTTTATTGTCTACACTTAACACACCGTATTAAGTCCTCTTAAGCTGTTTAATCAAATTACGTGGAATAACATACAGATACATTACTTCACATTGAAAATCAACTGCAGTAACGTACAACGTGCTGTACTGTGCATAAAACCTGGCACACCTGGCCAGGTTACATATAAGGGCCATATTTGAGACAAGTTATAATTAGTCCTAAATTGTGCTAACTTGGTTTAATTCTCCGTTAGAACATGCCATTATTTAGTTTCAGCAAATATAGCGTTTTACCAAGATTTACTCTTAGCTCGTAAATCATGGACTGATTGCAATCAGAAAAAATGAGATTTCTATAGTCCTTTAAAGACATGTCGTGATTCATAAGACAAATTGTCGAACAGGCTGTATTAGGCACTTTTGACTGTGACATGTGTTTAGTAATAGCTTAACAAGTGTCGCACTATCAAATACAATAAGACCTACTTTACATAACATAATAAGTGGAACAATCTCTAAAATTGCGATATATGACGTTAATAATTGAGCCACCAACACTAAGGCCATGCTGAATAAACCCACTCTTGACCAAAATAATGCACACAGCTATAATTTAAGTATCAAAGTCTACAAACCAAGCATCAGCAGGTTTATACAAACTCCTATTAAAAGAATTAAGAACATTTGACCATACATATTTACACACGTTTCATGCTAAGAACCCGTACCAAAGAATTCGGATTTGGCTATGCATATCATTTAACACCAGACAAACGCCCAAATGGAATGTATACTTTAGTCCCAGTAAAATTCACCAGCTGTGTCAACTAGTAACTGAAACTATATTATATTATATAATACTCTGTATATAATATATATAAGAACTGACTTAAAATCTGAACTTCCGTATCCACTCAGAATCCGCACATGTACTGAAGACAAGGACTTTTAGGTGCACACAAAACCAATGCTTAGTCACTGTGTAAAATGACCTACATTGGCTAGTGACATGTAGATACAACCACCCAATCTGTAAATACTCAAAGTTACTGTACTATATTATAAATGAAATACCGACTCAAGTACTCCCAACGATCCGCACCTGTATATTGTATATTACAAAATACCGATATAAGTATTCCTTCACGAACTGCAACTGCATAATATACAAAATAACTCCCTTATCACTCCATAAACGCACCTGTAATACTATACATATTATGAATAACACTATCTGGAATACCATGTCCACTTTTGAACCGCATATGTTTACTACTGTGCATAATAATATTATAGATCTACAATATTTGGAAAATCATATCACCTAATGAACCGCACCTGTAATAAATTGCATATTAATATTGGAGATCTACAAATCTGAAGTTTAGTATCCCCTCTAGAACCGCACCGGTAACACTATAATTCAACAAAACCTGCAATTTCGTATCCCATCACGAACCGAATATGTACAACTATAGTTCTATAAAATCTGGAATTTCGTATCCCCTCTTGAACCGCACCTGTAAATACAATCAACAAAATCTGAAATTTCGTATCCCCTCTTGAACTGCACCTGTAATACTCAAGTTCAACAAAATATTGAATGCTGTATGCCTTCACGAGCCGCACATGTATAACTGTGTTCAACAAAATATGGAATTCCGTATCCCCCTCGAACCACACATGAAATACCATAAATCTACAAAATCTGGAATTTCATATCCCCTCTCGAACTGCAGCTGTAATACCATAAATCTACAAAATCTGGAATTTCATATCCCATCTCGAACCGCACCTGTAATACCATAAATCTACAAAATCTGGAATTTCATATCCCCTCTCGAACCGCACCTGCAATACCATAAATCCACAAAATCTGGAATTTCATATCCCTCTCGAACCTTACCTGCAATTCCAAAAATCTACAAAATCTGGAATTTCATATTCCCTCTCGAACCACACCTGTAATACCATAAATCTACAAAATCTGGAATTTCATATCCCCTCTCAAACCTCACCTGTAATACAATAAATCTACAAAATCTGGAATTTTATATCCCCTCTCAAACCGCCCCTGAAAATTACTAAAGTTCAACAAAATCTACAGTAGAAGTTTGTATCCCCTAACGAACCGCACCTGTAATTTACTAAAGTATAATAATATTGAATGCTGTATACATTCACGAGCTGCACCTGTAATACTATGTTCAACAACGCATAGAATTCCTTATCCCCTCATGAACCACACCTGTAATACTATGTAGATCTACCAACATCTGAAATGTCGTACCCCCTCTCGAACCGCACCTGTAATACTATAGATTTACAAATCTGGAATTTAGTATCACGTCACGAACGCACCTGTAATACAGACTCATCAGTGCATACTGTAGTTCAACAAAATTTGGAACTCCCGTCTCGCCTTAATTTGTTAAGCACCGCGCCTGTACTACGCATACTAAAGTTCTATAGAACATATCAACTGTGCAAAATGAACCACATTGTCAACCCAAGCACCCTACTGTATCTGCAATCACCAACATTCCAAACAAAAACAAACAAATATTAGTCACGTGACAACAATATTATCTTAATTGGCTAGTGACGTCATATGGGATATATGACGTCACAATTTTTCTCAACTTGGTCTCAACGTATATTTCTCAAGACATACATTTAAATTTTAAATATGCATAATATATAGATCTAAGTTTAGTTCTGAGTTCAATTAAATAATAAATAAACACTCACGTAACCCCTCACGACCCGCACATGCACTAAACTATTAGATTCTAAATGCAAAAAATATGCACACGACATCTAGGACACGACACTACCAATATATAAACGCATTTCAATATTAACTCTTTGTCAGAGATATATACATGTATATGTGTGTGCTAAGCGTCTATTAAGCTATATGTACTATATAGCTATATGTACTATACAATAAATAGTGTCCATCATGGCATGTCTGGCCTACCGAATCAGCCGATCCAAATTCCAAAATTCTATCCAACAATATCACAAATGCTTTAAACAAATCCATCTAAAACAACCCGTCATAAAATCAACTATTATTTCATTAATTGGTTTGCATTATTTGTACTTCTATATCAACAGATGAAAGAATATATTTGACAAAAATCGATACAATTTCTGATCACCCGTCCTTGGTGTAGAATTCAACCGGAAAAGGAAGTATCGTCATACATACTCCTACGTCATAATTTTCAAATAGCGCAAAGAACCTACAAGTAACGAAAAGGTCTCGTGCCTCCAATAACATGGGTTATCCATTAGAAGATAACCCTCAGTATATGCATTACTATGCGTTGCCATGGGAAGTCAGTACACTCAGGGACAAAAGAAACGCAAAACATACATTATGCTATTTTTCGCAGTTTTTATCTTTTTCAAATTCAATGGAACTTTACATAATTATTGGTGAAGTATTAGGGAGGCATACTTCAAAAATTCATTCATTTCTGTAATTGAATAATATTTGTACATAGGTTTTAATCTAACAGTCCAACATTGCAGAAGTCACATATTTGTCACATTCATTATCTGATGTTAGCACCACGAACACGAATGCACTTTCAGCATCCACGCCTCACCCATGATATAATATTTGTGATGTATAGATGTGGAATAATGTTTCACACACGAATAAAGGCCTCTCGAGTGCTGTAAAGCCAAGAAAATTAGAGACGAAGTTTCAAATTATAGTTAATATAAATTGATTGTTTATAACCTACCAATTGCGAACTACTAAACTGTACGTTCATGTTAATGATTTCGGTTGTTAGAAAAATAAACTAGGAAGCATGGACGTATGTTAATGATAGATGACTTTAGTCAGTATTTTGATTCTGCTGGTAAACTAATGAAGAGATGTGATTGTTGTTGGCTAAATTTCAACGACTTTGAAGTGTATCGTTATCGTCTTTAATGTAAAATGAAAAAAAATGAATCAAAATGAACGTGCAATATTTGGAAAAAGGAACTTGATTTTTTCAAATAGGTTGTCTTTTTGCCTACCCATGGGCTCCTATGTATTCTAGCAGTAATTCGGGCTCGCCGGAAGCGGTTCTTGCTATATAGCATTCGTATGGTCCCGTCTTGTCGCCGAGTGGTTATCCTTAATCTCCCCTTGTGTTTGTGGTCCTTAACCGTTTCAGGGCCTGGTATTGTTCATGTAGCCTTGTAATGATTGAATGGTGGTAATGAAATTGCCCGACAACACCAGAAGGACTCGAACCCATTTGGAGCAGTCCGACTGCTTCAGACCACGTGTGTTAAGGCAAATATGGCATGTGTAACCGTCTTTTATATATTTTTGTTTGACGAGTTTTCATAAGTATTAAGGATAACCTGTCATTCGGCAATAGAAATTTTCCGCTTTGCGATTTTGCACGTGCTCCACGTGCGAAAACTGGGTTTTACAATAAACTGGTAAAAACCGGTTAAAACACATTTAATTGTGTAGAAAAGTTATGGGATATCAAGGTTGTAACCCATGGTTCATTTACATTAAACGAAAACGATACATCGCATTTATTTAATAAATTATGACCCCTGAAAAAGTTTTGCGTTTCTTTTGTCCCTGAGTGTACTAGTATACATGTATATATTTATGCATAATTATATGCATTTGTTTGGATATGTACGTCACTATACTGACTTTGTTTCAAATATTAATTCTACCGTAAGTAGACCAACTTATCCATATAATCTGTACATTGTATTATATCCATAGAAGGGAATAGGTCGAGAATTGTTTCATGAATGTTAAGTAGGTTTCTATGAACTGGTTGTCCTTGTTGACGTACAGAATAAGTCATTAATTCGTCGTTTATATGTACGAAATTAATCTCAGAAAATATTGTAGGATTTGTGAATAGCGCTGGGGCACAAATGATAATGAGTTCGTGGTAGTTATAGACTTTAATCAATATAAAAAAATGTATCAGGCTGTCATATTGTCATGATGTACCTACCTGCAAAACTTTAAAAACATGTTTCAATCGTACAGTTGCACAAATAAGGAGCGAATAATGGTGAACTTTAATAAACTACTGAACAATTAACTTATAAAGTTTTAACCTTTTGAAGTTTATTCAAAGTTGCATGTATTATGCGTATCCTTTAATGTAAGTTCTATCATTAGTGCTGGGGTTTCAATGCTACGAACACGAAGGTAATATTAGTACATCGGGTACAATATCGTAGTTAAACTTCCTTCAAGTTGTCATATTTACGCTAGTGTCATCTCACTTTTAAGCACCACTCGTGTGGACAAAAGCCTCTTTTTACTAATCCGAATAGTGTGGCTTCGATCCCCCTCACGGATAGAAATAGTTTGCCCCGTGTAGCCAGAGTTGCATAAATAACAACACGTGGTGTATGTGTTCCTTTGTGTGTGTTTTTGTTTGTTCCATTCATGCTCGGCTGTTTCCGTACGCGCTACCTTATCTATCCGACATTTCGTATTGAATTCCTCGCATCTTGCACGTACAACAATTAGAGACTGAGATGGTTTTTCACTAAAAGCAAGAACGTAAATGAAAATATATTGAATTCCTAAGAGACGTGTTAATACGAACCTAGACGGTTTATTTTCAAGTCAAGAAACAGACATCAAAGTCTCTTCTTTTGTTGTTAACCGATATATCGTCATTGTTATATTATGTAATCACCGGAAGAAATTATTTTAGAACATTTCTCATAAACCTGTATCCATAACTAATAAAACCTGACATGCTGACCTATATAAGATACAAAACCAATAACTCACAAATTATAAAATGTTGCTTGTTAAAATACCAGGCATATGTTTCCAATTATAACCAAGTGGTCTGCTAATTGGTATTTGGGTTTGAAATTCCACTACGTAGAATATACAGCGCGTGCATGTAAATGCGTATCTTTCAGGATTAGGTAAGGTTTCTATGACGGCAATAAGGCATATTTGACAATACACCAAGTGTCAATCAATACCCTTTAAATCCAACCCATCACCAAGTAGCCTTCGACAAACAATCAGGTGGAGCGAGCTCTATTCTGGCGTAATGTCATATCGATGAAGCCAACTAACTAAATCACAAGGTGTCCTGACGTTAGGTCACCACGTCATTAATTTTTTCACATACTAATTACGAAGCAGTACAAATATTTTACAACTTTAGAACATCGTAGAACAATAGTTAGGTCTAGTAATCATAATTACCGTCTCAGAAATGAAGGTTTCAGGTTCGATTTCATTCAAGGAAATAAGACTTTAAAACGGCAAAGGACTAACTCGCGAAAAGCTAATCATTATTTATAGTTCTAGCTGGCTGGTCATGTAGTAAGATAATGTGACTGGTTCAGTCTCGATATTGTTACAATCTAACAGATGGTATAGTCTCATCTCACAAAACTCACACAACTTCTCGTGCCGTCTGAAACTAGAACATGGGAAACAATACAGGACTGTTCAACAACTCAAGCAATTATACAGCTTTGAATGTGTTATTCCATCAATAGGGACGCTCTGGTTAATCGAACTTTTCGCAAATACTTCCTGTGAAAATGCTTAATTAAGCGACTTAGACTTCGACTCTGGTGGTCCAAGTACTATATTTGAATACGCCTTTCACAAGCATTTCTATTTATCTCAGTCCCACATTTTCTGACAGTTACCTGACTCCAAAAAAGGCTTACGTTGGTATAAAATCTTCAAAATCGTCTAATGTTTTATTGTTCTAAAAGTTATCCGCCTTTAAATAAAGACTGTATTGTATCGTATTGTTCAGCATGGTTGACATGAGTGGTTCTTTACATACTACCAACGTTGCTTCATGTACATGGTCAACTTACCTATTCATATATTGTCAATACTCATTTTACTAGTACACTAGTATGTAATCCTCTCTCTGTAATACTAGTTCATTCAGACATAACATTTAACATATGAACTGCACATCAGCTGATACACTCGGATGGTAAATTATACTCCTTCTGAATTTTGATCAACTGTGTTAGTTCTTGCTCAGAGATATTTAAAGATGCAGAATCTTGAACCTCCGGATTCCAAAGCTAACGCTTTACCTCTAGACCACACATCCACACTATTTACCCCTGGCAGGCCGATGAAAACCAACCTTATCTCAAGCGAAGAGTTATTATTATTCATGGACGTACCGTAGGGGAAATGCACCTTTTATCTTATAACATTAATTTATTAATACATAATTCTAATATTTTGGCATCCAGATCAGTACATGATGCATTACCGAGATGTATAAACAGTGATAGAGTAATGTTCTGTATTTCATAACAACCAATTAGGAATCAAGCGTGGATTAAATTTGAATCAAAATCAAAGACTCTTGTCTGTTCAGATCTTCAGTATATTAAAATAATGCGTACGGTATATCTCTGTTTTCTAAAAACGTTAACAAATGATTTCCTGGTGTAATTATTTAAGATGCATTCAGGCAAATATTATAATAAAGTCGGATTATAGTACATAATAGTTTTATACAACACATAAGACTTCTTGTTTAATACAGATACAAGAATACACGTATGCCACATGATCTTCGTTCACGGAGTGGTGTGGATTTGCGCCTATTGTGGTATGTTTCATTCATATACTGTAGTCCCTTGACAAATATATTTCCTTAATTTGAAGTATGTTACTTAATACTATTGATAACAACTTGTCTAAAGGGAATGCAAACGTCAGCATAAACAACAGTTTGTCCTTTTCTCAAGAAATCGTTATATGCCTCATTTTTTCATGTCAAAGGCACCTTTCCAACTATGTTGTTAGTGGTGAGTGTTGGTATCCCTGTGATCCCTATCCAATTTGCTATTTTCTTTACCATTGTATTCACTTAGAGTGTATGTTGCATTACTGTAAACAGTCAATCTGAGTGTCAACACGACGATTGGAATATCGCTATTTTAAAATAGTCAGATGGGAGACTTGGATGGGTTTTAGTACACAGGTGGTCTTAAACACAAGTTAGCAACAACCATGCTGCCTTACTGGTAAGAAACATGGTGAATTTCTTTTGCAGTTGAATACAATAAACAAATAATAAACTTTATCCTTAACTGAATTGGAAGAAGTTCACTGGGGATGAACGTGTGTTTGGTGATTGAAGCACTTACACAATGTGTTAATCTTTCACGTCTCAATTAAAGTATGTTTGATGTGAAGTTCTTCCAGTACGATGTGTATAACACGACGCCTGTTTAGAGAAAATCCTAAAAATACCGAAGTTGTTCAAGACGTGAACAAGTTACTAATTGGCTATGAAATTACTAGTCCCTTTGATCACAGTACTTGAATCTGCTTGTTAAAGGCAATGTACCAGTTGTATTGAAGCATACTTTATTAGCTTTTAGCACATTATGGTCGTTATCTGAGTACGATGTGTAAAGTAACAACAATGTGTGTGAGTTCAACAAGTTACAAGACAGAGGGATAATCTGAGTGCTATGCTTAGAAACCGTATGCGTTTTGATATGGAGTATGTAATCAATAACATTAATGATTAAGAAATGGGTGTTTTGGTTAAAGACAAAAACAACGCATAGTGTCTTACGTTTCATTCAGAAACATACCTGTATATACAAAGGTTAGTTATATGTATTACGATCTGTGTCGATTTTAATTTGTCCAATGTTCTGAAAATACCCAGCCTAATTCAATATCTCTATCAATAGCCTGATCTACGTTGAAACAACCCTAGATGTACGACACATTAAACAGTATGGCAATTTACTTCTTCTCAGAAAACGTGTAGAATTAATAACGGTATCTAGGGTTTCCCCGGTGATATAACAGTAAGCTTAATCAACGATACTAATTTAGCGGTCTCGAGTCCACAATGATGATATTATAACTTCTGTGCCTTCTTTAACACCGCGCTGTATTTACTTCAGCTTTCACCCAAGCTGCTGAGAAATTATTATTACAGACACATCAACCAAAACGAAAACCGTTGTTATTCTTCCTGCTGGTTTTGTTTACTACAAATAATATAACGTCTACAACGAAATCGAGTAGTTCGCAGAATTCTTTCGGGAATACATTAAACCGAAAAAGTCGTATGTAGTAATGTTCATTGGAATGAAGAGTGGTATCTGGAAGGCAGATATGTGCGCCCACTGGTGACGGTATCATTGATGACATTTTTGTGTAACAGTTATGTTTTCATTTCTATAGAAAAATAAATATTTAACACTTTTTGCTGTAAATCTTTATCAACATGAGTGAGGGCCATGATGATTGCATAAAATCTTCGTCTTCTTCAACACCCACGCAATAACTGCTTTCATTCAAGTTACAAATCAATTAATGGTATAGTACTTTTAAAGACTTTGGAAAAGTGCAAACGTCGTTTTCTACCTGCTGATTGGTTTTACTAGCGACCTACTAGCATACTTATGTAACGTCTACAATTGATAAAGGGGTTCGTATTTATAATATAGCAGAATAATGAAGTTGTTTGTTCGTAATAGTTAAAGTTCGTTGAACCGAAGTGTTAATGTGTGCTTAGGGAAATACGCGTAAGTATGAAACTGGTGCGTTTGCTTTTGTCCATTTCTACGTCTTTTATCAACAATTAGTACATGACTGACAGTTATACTTTGCACCATCCGGGAGGTTTGATCTTCTAAATACGAAACTCGAAACATAACTGATTACGTCATACCTGATTGGCCAAACGAACTTAATATTGTCCCATATATGCCTTACATATTTCGATTGATTTCACCGTAAAAAAAATTTGAGGAAATTGGACAGGGAATGCAGCACTCAACTTAACCAACCTATCACAGGAAAAGTAACTTCACCACACAACTGCACTGAGTTATGCCTACATTCGTCATTTGCTCATTATTTTAAACTAGGTCAAGTCGTAGTTGTGCCTCTTTAAGTCGCATTAACATTAGGTCACTGTCCTTTGTGTTTTAAAATATGTCACGGGGTGGTTGTGCCTCATTTGGTCGCCGTTTTGGTATGGGTTTGTGCGGTTGGATCACCATGACGTGGGGCCTTGGGTGTTGGCTGCGTTTCATTCGGTCTCAAGCAATAACCGATATTCTATCATTTCTTTGTGAAAATGGGGTCATCCTGCTTTTTTTCGGACTAGGATTTTTAACTTTGACTTATGTGTAGGCATTGCTCAGTGTAGTTGTGTTGTAGTGTTTCAGATTTCTGTGCTCTGTTGGTTAGGTTGGGTGCTTCCGTTCCTGTCATCATACCTCTTTTTCACAAGGAAATGGGTGAATGATTGAAACATAATTATACACTCGATTACTAACGCACCCCTCCATCGCTCAATGTAATATAGGGCATGACACTCTCATATGTGTGGTCATAATGCCTTCTGCTAGTAATCAACAATGCTCTCGTTCACCAACACTAAGATGACGAAAACTTGATTTCGCTGATGCTGTTGTTACGCATATCTTTCTTGTTGCTAAGCAAAATTGCCATGGTAGCCAATCATTATTCTCGTCCAAGTTTACTTGATGAATAAGTCATTAACTGAAGTTCAAAACATAGTTTTGTCGTTCATATTCTAAACTATGCAGGCTTCGTGCTGATAAGTGGTCATGTTGTTGACATGCCTGCATTATTCGAAATGAATAATGTGATAAACATGGCTCTTCAGTATCGTACTTAGTCCAAAAATAACTTTAAAAATAATAATAAAATAGTCAAATGATTTAAAGTAGTGTCAAGTTTGAACTTTAAAACAAGTTTGTTTTGATCATAGAGATGTTTGTATTTTTTGCTGAAGATACGGTTGTGTTTATATGGCTAGTTAATGATAAGTGTTAACCACATGTAATGTGTTGGGTTGCTTTCGCTGCTATCTAGGTTAAGCAGACTGATGGGCTTGTTTGAAAACATAGGTATGGTACATTTCTTTCACGATTATTGTGCTTAAAACTATTGTCAGGTACGGATATATTAGTTATCTTTACTGCACCAATGTCTAGTGGCACGGGCTTTAACATTGTTCTAGTAATACGGCACATGCTTTCACCATTCGTATATAGAACTTAACCCATAAACATAAACCAACCTTGGCATATGTTTCCATCACGAGTTCTAACGTACTTTTAGGATACACAATTTAAAGTCCATTCTATGACATCGTCGAATTTATATTTCTTTTGTTGGATTACGAGTTAACATTTATGACAATTGTATTAAAAAATGACAAGTTTATTATCCTACATTGAAATTCATAACACTAATAGAGAAAATAACGTCCATCTCCGGTAGTGTATTATTACATCTAAGTTGTTTAGCACTATTCGTTGGCTCAGAATGAAAAAGTCGTAAGTAGACCTTTTAAGACTGGTACATATCTACAATCATCATCACAAGGAGCTTTTTGGACACTATGATCATGAATATCTGCACCTGTATTATCATAAGTAATGAGTATTTTTTTCCCCTTTTTTCTCAAGATATCGATTTGTACTTACGGCCTCCTCATTTTAGGCCAACAATTTGTTGTTGATATTGGGTCGCATTATGTTCGGCACATGGAAAATATATACATGTGTGTATTAGAGCGCTCTCCCCGGAAGAAATATGTGTGTCGCCTTATTAATACAATTTCACAAATGTAAATTGTAACTTGTTGTACTTATTTTATGAGAAAAGCGGGTTGTGGAAACATTGGTTCCCGTGCATTTTTCAATGTTAGAGAGTGAGCTAAAATAGCAATTGCATTGGTTGGAAATTGGAGGATTCCGAACAATGAACTTAAGATCCACTGCCTCGTTTCAGTATCGTTTGAAGGTGTGGTTTTAATTTGGGTTTGGATTAACACGCATTGATGAGTTCATAGTTTTGCGTGTTTTGAATTTAAACAAAGCGTCTAATAGAGGTATTAATATAGGTACAATAATATCATGGTGAAAACCTGATGAAATATTCTGTAATTCAACCATACCAGTTGTTGTTTCGGCAGACAAGACAAGAATTTTCAAAACCAACTGTTAATACATTCTAAATCCGCAAAAACATTCTGAACCCGAGACAGAGCGCCAAAAGTTCCACATAACAATTACGAACTCAATATGTGCGTGAAATACACGTGTATTTTTGCAACAGAGTAAGTATACAATGTCCTTGCTTGCCAATTTTCGATGTAACAATGTACAATCCGTGTTGTTTTCAATAAATAAATAGTTGTGGCTTGGCGTGAATTATATTCACTCAACAAGCGATACGCTGTGAAACGCATTGACATTTTGCAAACAAACATGTATTAGCAACTGTGTAATCCCATATTTTTGGATGTTTATTTTTCGTTGATGCAAAGCTCGGAATTAACAAGACAACTGAAACTTCATCATTCACTAATCTCAGATACGTTTTTATTGCAAAATATTGCATCCAGTTCATAATTTAATCAAAATCTATTTCTAAATGTTATTACATAATTACTATTGTTATGTCAATAAGCCCGGTTTTCCTGGAGAACGGCTCATATATATGAGTAACAACCATGGAACGTTATTCTACCTTGATTTCACCAGCAAGACCACTACCAAGATTATATGAATTCGGTGGCTTGTAAAGAGCAAATTGGACATAGAAAATATATTGGGTGACATTTGTTACAGGTTGAGAAAATGTCACAAGACACGAGGGATAACAATTTAAAGTGTGGTATGTAAGGTTATCCTGCGGCGGGGACTTAGAGAACTAAGTACATGGAGTATGTTAACCAGGTCCAGTCGCATGCCTCGTTTGGGCGTTTGATTGTTTGAGTCACCGTTTTGTCATATATTTATAAAACTGTGTCATCCTGCAGCGGGACTTGGGGAACAAGGTGGGGTCTTAGCTACGTTTCATTGGGCCACTTGGGGGGTCATCGTTTTTATGCTATTTCTAAGTGAAATTGGGCCATCCTGCATTTTTGCGACGGGGAAAATGACTTTTAATCATTTCTTTGGGTTGTGTGTAGACGTTGCACCGTGTGTAGTTGTGGTTATACTGTTTTCTGTGCTCGGTTTGTTAGGTTGAGTTCTGCCTTCCATGATCGATTTCCTCATGTATGTTATGGCATTGGCGCGGGGTAGTCACTTGTATGTATGCATAATCATATGCATTTCTTTTTATATGTACGTCAATACACTGGCTTTGTTACAAATTTTGATAATCTTATAAGTATACCAACAAATCTATATAATCTGTGATAGATCTATACCGGGGATGAAGACGAGAATTGTTTCATGAATGATAAGTAGGTTTCTATAAGGTGGTTGCCCTTGTGAGAGGTCATGGCAAATCCTGTAATGGTTGTTATATTGTACGTATGTTATATGACAGATTATTCAAGCAAGATTATGTGATAGGATATTTTTCATATATTCGCTGGGACACAAGCTATATTGGGATGATTCGTAGAGTTCAAAGGTTATTTTCTCTCTAAACATTGACCAAACTCGTTCCCTCGACATATCATCAGGTTGTCATGTGAAAGCAAATCAGATGTGGTCAATAATAATAACAACTCCCAGAAATTGGTAGTGTAAGACCGGAACAAGTAAATGCCTGACAAATTATATGCAAAAATTAACACAGTGAAACTAAGCATCTAAATGTACTGCACCATAATGGCATAAGTAAGCAAAAGTAATTAAACGTATATGAATGTATTGCTGATCCCAAGTTTACTGCAAATTCCTCTTTGCAGACTGATGTACTTTAAATTATCTTTATTCCAGCAAATTGGTTGTATTACTCTACAGTACACCTTATCATAAAATATCGTCTAAAACAAAACTGACACTCATACGTGCAAAATGTTGGAAGGTGTATAATGTTTTCCGATGTTTTATCTATAAGTGCAGTTTTTATGAGCAGCCTTCCATTGCTATTATACATCTCCACGTTTAATCACTTAAGATCAAATGAAAAGTGAAGTTTCTGAGTAAATTGTAATTTGGAAAATATGTTTCAATCGTACAATTACGCCAGTGGTGGGCGACTAAATTTTTGTGAATAAACAGTTGAATGTTGAAAAGTAACTTTAATGTTATGATGTTAAAACTTTTGAGATAAATATTGAGTCCCCCGGCTTGATATCCAAATGTCTGTGTTTCATGGTTATCTGTCAATTTATATTTTTTATTATAGGCATCGGGGTTTCGTTGGCACGTTGGCCACAATCACGTAGTTTAACTCCTTCACAATGACCCCTTGTAATATCAACTGTCATACCTACACATGTCTCATATATCACCATTGATTTGGACCAGTGATCCATGCACGGAAGCAACGTATGTTTCACACCTAGCAAATATGGATTAACTAACCATCACTACGTAGTCGGACTGGGGTACTGTGTAAAATGCATGGATAACCAGTAGAGATATACTCGTTTCACTGAAAGCAATAACGTGCACGATTTATCTTTTGTATTCTACAGAGACGTGTTATGGGAATCCAGACGGTTTACTATGATTATAAAGTCAGGAAACAGACATCGTACTCGCTTTCTTTCTGCTCACCCATATCTCGACATTGTTGTATTATGTAACCTTCTGAAGAAATGATTTTAGCACAACTCTCTTAAACCTGTATCCATAACTAATAAAACCTGACATGCCGACCTAGATAAGATACAAAACCTATAACTCACAAATTATTAAATCCTGCTTGTTAAAATATAAGGCATATGTTTCCTATTATAAACAAGTGGTCTGCTAATAGGTAATACTGTTTGAAATTCCAAAACGTAGAACATACGTGTGTGCATGTAAATTCGTATTTTTCAGGTTTTGTATTCAATGTTTTACTGATGTCACAGTATTAAAGTCCTAATTCGATGAAGCCAACTAATCTTTCACATTGTCTTGACATTAGATCAACAGGTTATTGAACTCTTCTTGTACACCGAGCACCCAGTAGTATAACTGTAACGTTTTGGTACATCGCGGATTGTGATATTGACAATTTAGTTCGTATAGCCGTCTCAGAAAGGTTTGATGTTCAATCCCATGCTCCAAAATAACTACATACAACTGTAAATGAATGGTTCCAAGACCAGTGAATAATAACAGTACCAAGACTGTTTCAGTGAAACGAGTATATCTCTACTGGTTATCCATGCATTTTACACAGTACCCCAGTCCGACTACGTAGTGATGGTTAGTTAATCCATATTTGCTAGGTGTGAAACATACGTTGCTTCCGTGCATGGATCACTGGTCCAAATCAATGGTGATATATGAGACATGTGTAGGTATAACAGTTGATATTACAAGGGGTCACTGAGAAGGAGTTAAACTACGTTATTGTGGCCAACGTGCCAACGAAACCCCTATAATAAAAAATATAAATTGACAGATAACCATGAAACACAGACATTTGGATATCAAGCCGGGGGACTCAATATTTATCTCAAAAGTTTAACATCATAACGTAAGAGTTACTTTTCAACATTCAACTGTTTATTCACAAAAATTTAGTCGCCCACCACTGGCGTAATTGTACGATTGAAACATATTTTCCAAATTACAATTTACTCAGTAACTTCACTTATCATTTGATCTTAAGTGATATGTACAAAGCAGTACATTGCTTTGTACAGAACTGTTTGAAGGTAGTTTTGATCAATTGGCTTTACTAAGTACATTGGTAGATTCTTTAGTACTCAAATTGTCCAGCTGGTCGAATGATAATTGCCAGTGTTTTATTATTTTGTTATTTTAAAATGATTGAGCCATTGTTTCAAATATGTAATTATTATGATTGGTTTAAGCTTTACTTAGTATTGTATTTTTATTCTTTTGATATATGTATTTATTTAAATTATATACCTTTATAATAAGAATAAGATGTTATTAGAATAATTTGTTTGTAATTTCTATCAACATAGTTCAGTTTGAACAGCGTTCAAAACTAACTATGATGGTTAAATATGATTCTCACAAGGTATGTTGTACTCTGTCTCAAGGATTTGAATCAACTTCGTTCAAAAGCAAGCCTTGTTAGTGATATGCCAGTGTTGCATGTTGGTACAAACAAGATAGCCACAGATGGATCACTGCGACTTTCTAGTGTTCTTAGTATGCATGCACACCAAAGTGATCACAAATTATACCAATAAGGTATCACTCGGATACAACAGAGAAAGGGAGGCACAAAAAAGAACGGACTTAATTGCAGTGCAACCTAGTCATACAAACGACCACAAAAACAGCTACAATAACACCTCAACTGTCAATAACAGTCTGCTCTGAAAATAACTGAAGCTAGATTCAGCAGTCCAGAACGAATCACAAGGACGCTCGCACATCAATACTAATATTGGCTGACTTGTCACTATACACTTACGGACTTTGAAAACGCACCACTTTTCAGGTTTCGGTATTTTTTGTATGAGCTATTTATGATTATTTTATACCAATGGAATAATGTTCTTGGGTTAGAGCGTTGTCGGTAAAGTATATTTTAATCCATTTTTACTAACCGAATTGCTAGTAGTGACCACGTGGCCAAATCTTATTTTTAGCGCGTGAGTCTCGTGCGAATGAAAATATCGGAACTGTGTAAATGACGATGTGTAAACGATTCATTAGCATACCAAAAAACAACACATTTTTAGTTTTTCAAAACCAAAGGTTACATTTAATGTCATCTGAAACTGATGTTTCTGGAGTTAAAGACATGCAACATACCGGAAGTAGCCACCACGCGGATTTTCCGTGATTACATTGTCACGATACAATAAATATTCGCCTCCAATAGCGTTTTATGCCAACTGTCACCACCATTGATCTCCAAATAGGTATTAAATGCCTAAAATGCCACCTAATTCGGATATATTAATGCGCATGCTCCGTCATAAAAACGACCTCCGGTCAACAACCGTGCATGTCAAAAGAATGCTTGGTGTCGATACATATGCTAAATCATCAAATAAAAATATCAAACACGTTTATTTATGAAATACAACATTTTCATTTAGTACCCTGCCAATTAGTGTTTCATCTGCATGCAGACACTTCCTTCTTGTATTACAATTTCTTGATGACAGGGGTGCCTTGGACAATACGAATATAACCATGCGCATTAATAATTAGTCACTTTTCTTGAAGAAAACAATATCTGCGTGATGGAATGTCCCAGATTTTTATCCCACCGAAAACTTTGACATGTTCTATCAAACCTGATAAGAGTCCTCGGATGAGTTCCATGTTGCGATCAGCCCACAAGTTTGTCCGACGCTTTGTTGATGAATAGAGGAAATGAAATTGTAATGAGTACCCGCTGTTGTAAACGCACCAACAATATAACTTTACACACACTTTCCGTAACTGTGAATTTGGTTTTGAGATTTAAGCACGTGGATGTCACGAACTTTACACACACTCCCAATAACTGAATTTGGTTTTGAGACTTAAGCATGTGGATGTCAAGTGACTTACTGTCTTTTTTAAAATTTTGCTAGATGTTAAAACATAAAATGAGCTATCTATAGGCAAAATTTTAATAAATTTAACAATGTTTACTAATAAATTTCGTAAGTGGTGCGTTTTCAAAGTCCGTAAGTGTATACTGTGGTGGGTATATTTCTTGGGTGGGTATAAAAAGGAAATAACATACTTGCATCCTGCATCATTTCGTGACAAGTTTCAAGTTAGGCCCATATGGGCATCAGCATAAGCAATCAATACAACATATTAAACAAAAGAACATAGTAAACACACATAATTATACAGATTTATAAACAAAACAATATATTATTTACTAAATGACTAGAAGTGAAGATGATATGTCATAATATAAATACAGACTGAAAATGAGTATTTTATGTTAAGAATTTGAGTATTATACTCAAGTTATAGTTTTACACTAGAAGGTGGTAAAACTTATTTAACAAGATGCATTATTTTCTGTGCAAAAAAGGACAGTTTAACTAGGGTAGATCTATCAGTAGTTTGAAACAAGAGTTGTAAATTTAACATATTGGCTCTTCTTAATACTATAGGCAGGTATTTTCTGCAGTCATTATTAAAATGTGGACACTCAAAAATATAGTGAAACTTATCCCCTAACCTAGCATTATCGGGACAGAGATGACAATATCTCAAATTATGGTCTAAATTTATAGATCGCCCTTTTTCAATTGGAAGTTTATGATTAATACACCTGAAGTGACAAAGAGATAGAGCAAGCTTTCTGGGCAAAAGTTTAAAATAAGGTTCAAGTTCGAAACGATGCTTAAAACTCTGTAAATATTACACTTGTTGGAGGTATTCATCTGAGCATTCCACAGATGCATATACTGGTCCTTAATTCTACACTTAACAATATTTTTGAAATAATTAGGTGATATCACTAATTGGTGAATCCAATATTCTGCAAATGCCAATTCATGTAAAGCATTTTTATCATAGGTTACCCAGCGAGAATGGTATACATTTTGACGATCAAGTTCAAACATAAGTTTATACGTAATATTACTTATTTTATCAGACTTAGAATTTACAATTCTACACCAGGGCCCGAAATTACAACCAATACTTACACTCTGCACTCATTTGTTTTTGCACGTGCATTTTGCATAATTTGAAAATTCACGGTTCACTGCTCGCAGCGGGCAAATTACATTGCTCGCAGCGGGCAAAATACAATCATCGAATTATCGGATATTGCTGCTATACTACTCGCATGAAGACATGCAAAAAATGAACATGATATCATTTTTAATAAAAAAGATATACGCATTACATGTTGGTGTACATTTAACAAGTGTAGATTAGCAATCGAAAACAAATTATAGCTTATTAATATGACAAATTCAATATTTGAGTTTTGAGTGCTGAGTGTAAGTATTGGTTGTAATTTCGGACCCAGAAGTTGAGAATTCGACATTTCATCACACAATCAATAGGCAAAACACCGAGCTCGCCAAACACCATAGCATTCGGTGTGGATTGTTTTAACATTCATAATGAGTTTAAGATACTTAAGTTGAAACCTTTTGGCAATATCAATGTTATTAACACCCCATACTTGTAAATCAATGTCAAGGCAAAGATGACGATTCGATCAACAAGCGAAGTAATGGTAATGGTACTGTCTGTGCGGTAAGGACCGTATAACTATCGGGCGATCGATTTGATTTTGCAATACAGATACAAACAATCCCGGTAAACACCTCAGATCTATCGTTTCTGAAGGAACAAAAGAACAAAGAGTTAGATGGTTATGTCATGTTAACAGAAAACACACGAACACAAAAAACATTACAGAGGCATCGCTAAAATGGACACCATCAAGTGGAAAAAAGCAAAGATGGAAGACCGAAATAGACATTGCGGACTTGCCAAGGTTGCTCAACACTAGCGCTTTGGAAGAAACTGAACAAATTATGAAAGTCAGAGACCAACGGAGAACACTGGTGTGAAGCAGCTATCCGGCTCGAAGTGTATAAAAAGTAAGTAAAAAACACAACTTTATATGCTGTATATTTGAAAGTTTAGACCTGTTTTGTCCTGACTGCATTTAAATGTAATTTATAGCATGAGAGCAATTGCCTGTGCTTGATTAAAAATGTCCTAAACAAAGTACACACGAAGGCCTAACCAGATTTCTGGTAAGTTAGAACTGACAAAGCGCTTCATCATCTTGTCGGTCACTTTGGCGTATATTATGACCCACTCCCCGAAAGCTTTTAGCTAAACCCGGCAAACAAAGGCATCGGACCTGTGTAAAATATGGACTTTATTGGGTGCAAAATCGGGGAAGTAAAAGCTAGTTTGTGATTTCATTTCGTAAGCCTGTTTGTTAACAGACAATTCTTCGCGCCAAAAGTTACGATATGTATTTGAGTAACCCCCCTTGTCCCATTTTTACAGACTTTGATTGGACCTTTTTCTGTATGCTTAATGTCATGGTCTTGTATCTGTCACTCTGTTGGAGCTACCTTACGAGTTAGATGTTTGTTGAGAAAACATTGCAGCTATAAATATTTTTGTCTTATAATCCATGAATGGTCCGGGTTCAGTTTGACCTGCCAAAAAAAAGATATTTTTCAAAGATGGTGGGCATGGGATATGTTGTATTTCACCCTTTCTGTTTTCAGAGCAACCACTGGCATGGCCTTTTTCATTTTTTCCAGAATTTATGGACGAAATCACATTGGATTTTGCAAAATCTGGCATTATAACTAACTAACTAACTGACTATGCGTCTTTAAGTCATTATAGTGTACTGGCACGCACAATCTGATTACCTATTTTCATCATAATCTTGACATCAGTAGTGTAAGCCTCTTACAATACTAAGCTCTGTCAAAAACATCCCAAAATCTTTTCCAGACAGACACATCTTTAATTAATCAGGAACTCCTTTGTTATTCGGTGATTAGACAGAAACTTATAGTCCATTAGAATAAGTGCGTGTAGGCGAAAGTTCATCACGTGACATAATAACTACACTATTAGTTTATTATATATCAAAATAATTACATACTTCCGTATTACCCGACATTGCTGCAAGTAGTTCTCCAGTCGCGAATTTGCGCTCCCGTACAAAAATGGAATTGACATTTTAAAATTAATTAAAAACTCTTTAACAAGATTTGATTCTATTGTCCGGTTCATCTGTTTGTTTGATTATATACAAATACAAAACACGTCGCCATTGACCGAAACAAGCTTTTGACGAAAGCATGTTTATTGTAGGTACGTGAAATTTACATGTCCACTGCGGTATAACGTACACCGGATATTGCTAGTAAAGTGAGTAATATTATCAATTTTAAGAACATGAAATGGAGACCAGGGTGAGTTTAGACGCGATATTTTCCTAATTACTGACTTCTAATGCATATCACAATTGAGGTTTAACTTCTTCGGGCATTTTGGTAACTTTATAGAACACTATCGTATATCAAATGGTCATAGAAAGGTTAAACTTATAAAGTATTATACCGTTACTCACTCGCAAATATTGACAGCAGTAGTGTACAAGCTTCTGGAAAGGCTGTATTACCAAATTGTAGATTTTTTAAACCGTCCATTTTGTTTATATTGAACTCCAAAATGTTGTGACCAAATTTCATAAATAGTGTTCGAATAACAACTTAGATACACCCCAAAACAGATACACGGGTGTGTACAGAGTATTGCTGTTTGGTGTACAGAGTATTGCTTAATAAAATGAGTTAATGAAGAATGTAAATGGACAGTTTTATCGTATTATTACGTCTGCAAACCAATAAGGTCATGGTCTTATGGGTTATATGATATACTAAGAATATTCTTAAATGGTTATGTTAAAATAGTTCAATCCGTCAGGCAGTTGAATGCAATTAACAATATAGAATGCTGCATGTTATGCATAAAGTTTTCTTGTGAGTAGTGCAAATGTGATATGTAACATGAATATATGCAATTCTTTGAGAGTCATGCTTATGGTCAACTGGCAAATAAGGGCTTTAACATCCATATATACACACCAAGGTTTATTTTTAATATCTCAACCATTTTTGATGCTTACATTCAATGTTGCTAATTCAAACTATTGGACATTGTAGTTGTTTTGTCTAATGCCCAGTTATGACCCTTTACGGTATGTGAAACACTGCTACTAATAGAAGTTTCCCATAAAATTCGCGGGGGGGGGGGGCTTGGAGCTAGGATAAGCTTGTTACATTAATTGATTCATGTAGTCCATGTAATCCAGTCTAAATAGGTACAGATCTATTCAGTATAAATTATTTTTACAAAATAACACTGATTATACCTTGTATTTATTCAATTTGAGTGACAAATAGTCACTGCACTTATAAGCAATACTCCGTACACGATACAGCAATACTCCGTTCACCAGGGAGCAACCATATAGCAATACTCTGTACACTAACACTTGTATTTATTCTCGCAACGCACCCTCATTTTCGATTAGTTTCGGATACTGTATTTGCAATATAATCTTTGTAACAGGAATGACAATTTGCTCGATTCAAGTCGAGTATTTTAACGAAAAAGTTAAACAAAAACATCTAATTTCGTCAGATCGAGCTTACTTTCTCCGTGAGTAACGATGCGAGTTTGGTCTTTTAATCACCCTTCTAGGAAATTCCTGGCAATTTACCGGTTGCACATGCTAGGAAAATTTATGGAGTAGATAGTTTTGTATAAAATGTATATTAAACACACTCAGAAAAACTAAAAATTGTCTCTCAACTTACCCTTGTAAACACTAGAATGTCGCGAAGATTGATATTACTCATTTTGCTAGCAATACCCGGTGTACGTTATACCACAGTGATGTCTACATCATAATTATTAGATTAACTACTGTCATAAAAAAAACTTGTTAACTTAAGCATTCACTGAGCATTTTTTGCCTCGGTGGTATACTCCCGATGGAAATAAATGACTTTCGAGGGATTTGGTAACAGGATTCCCTGGTCTAGGGGAAACTTCGTGAAAGTAACGAGACATTTATTGACATCGCCTGTATATCGGGAAATCTGAATGCATGCATTGAATTCAACGTCGCCGGTAAAGATTTCCTCAGTGGTTAACATGACTGTAATTTTATCCTGCATTAAGTGCAGACGTCTACACGCGTAGATGTATTACAATTGACTCTATGAAGTTGTGAAAGTAACGCAGAAATACTTACTAATTGACGAATGTCTGTTCAAGTAATCTATATACTTGCATTGTACATAAATAGGATCAACTAAGAGCTTTCAAATAGGTTTGTCTGAGATAATCACGTGATCGATTTGGAAATCCTTTCAAGGACAGATGCTGTAATCATTGGATGTACTGCAGATGTCATGCAAGATAGTCTCATAATCTCATATACCGATCTGATACGTAATTAAAGCAATTTATTTATATCAAACCACTAACAACAATTTTCTGTGCGATGTTTCAATTTTCAAAATGAGCGTCATCTACCAAAGTTAACTAATTATCTACTCAAAACACATTAGAATACAATTTTCCCTTATTCAAAGTTATTTTCGTTGGTATTATGCCGTGTTATTGATGGGACATTACACATACGTTTGTACTTAAGACGACCAATCGACCAAGACTAACGCTGTTAGTATAAAACTCAGACTTAGACTCTAAAAATACATTTCTAAATATTCTATTGGGCAATTTCGCTCTGGTTTTGTTTTTAATATATCGATTTTGATATAAATGGGTATGCATGTTTAGTGTGTGTGTGAGGGGGTAACAACAAATAATCAGATAAAATTTCATATGATATTAAGTCTAATTGCAAAGAATCGGCAGTGTTTATAAGTTAAAGTATTATGCCAATTTTAAGTCTGAGTTTCAGTCTTACAGTGTTGGTGTATAATGCCAAAAGAACACCACAAACAACTTGCATAATTCACTTTCAGACCTTACGTTATTTCCAGTAAACAAAACCAGACTCAGATGAACAATGCAGTTCTGGCTTGCAAGTATCTAGTATATGTATAATCAAATATAGAACGAATTTATGTAGCATGCAGCTCGGACAAACACTACATTGTTTCTGGCTCGCTTCGCTAGCAAGTAACATTAATGTTCCTTAATATCATGTAGAGAACGAGTTTGTATGGGATTTAGCTAGAACTAAAAATGCATTTTTCCTAGCTCGCTACGCTCGCCAAATCACAATTTGGATCGATTTTCATTTTCGCGTTATTTATTTGTCAAATGGTGAAACTGTGATTACGATTGCTTCAATAAATATAATATGTTATGTATCAATCGAACGAAGAAAATCAGCACAATCGACCTGAATGTATGTTTGTTTGTTTTATATTTCAAAATCCCACATTCGTAATAACCATAATACGATGAAATATCTCTGCAGAGATGTAATATGCAAGCTCATGCGGCTTGAGAAAATGTGTGGAGAGCAAAAACCATACGCAAAATTTCTATATTTTTTTTTGGGCGAAATGAACGTTAAAACGTTAGAATTAAGTGGGTCCGTCAGAAAGTCAAAACTTTTGAATCTGTGTTGCGGAGGCAATTGTGTCGAGATTTAAAAATTACGGGAAATTAAAATGTAATTATACAAATGTACTTATAAAATTGTTTTACAGCAATTAGTTTTAATTATTTCTCTTTGAAATTTCTTATAAAAAAATACGTTTTTTTCATACATAGTTAAACACCGTTTTCATTTTAAATTTTGCTTCAAGAGATTAAAAGTAATTTCAAATGTTCGTTATCGACATAAAATGTCTCACCCTGTGTTATTTAACTTAAACTGAATTGAACATGAAATTGACTTTGGTCGAACGTAAAATTTTCTGTAAAACATTATTTGTCTCTGAAAGGATAAAAAATACTTCTTTTCCAAGTTGTTGAATAGTATACGTATGGTTTATCAAATTCGTCCAATATACTGTGAAGTCATTAGTATGTTTCAATGTCGACACAAAATGTCCAGTCACCAAAATGACGTATTTTAAAGTAACGTCAAAATATCAAAGTGCTTGTGTTGTAGCTCCGATAATTCAATGCAAAATTGAAATCGAATTTTTAAAGATTGATTTGAAAATCTTTTTTACATAATTATATACAGTAATTTATTCATATTGGGATTTTTATGTAGCTTTTGTATTCATTATTACAACAAGCATGTCTAAACCTACCATCAGTATGTAAAAAGCACAAAGGGAGAAATGCGCAAATGGCAGCAATATTGTTGATTACAAGTTATTTTGTCTAAATTTTAGTTCTATAATTCCGAAGGGTGCTAAGAAAAGCCCCTTTACACACTGTTGCATAACGTATATGTTTGTGGTTGTTGTACGACCATGATTTAGTTATTATGTCAATCGTACGCCTTATGTCCGTCATATTTTGCTAAAATAACGGCGTTTTTCACGTTACGCAAAATAGCCCCAACTTGTGACGCGACGTCAATATCATGCAAAGAATGAGTTTGCATGGCATTAAGCTTGGGCAAATATTTTTTCTGGATCGCTTCGCTCGCCTAATTACGAATTCATATAGAATGTAATGTCTGTTCGGCAGTCTGTTCTTTTCTAATATGCATCTTTTCAAAACTTCCACGCTATTTACGTAACAATGAGTATGTACACAATGTCCCCCAGATAAACCGTTCATTTTACAATTCTCTTGAAAGCAATAAGCCGGTGCATCCGTTAGAAGAATATGAAGCTCGCTCGTAAATTCAGTTTTGTCAACACCCTGGTCACTTCTTCAAGACCCGATTTTGCACCCCGGTTTAAAAAATCCTATAGTTACAGCCATGATGTATATAGGAGGAAGTCTGGCTAAAGGAGTGTTTAAAATGACCAAGGCTTTAAAGGAAGGATCAGCATTTAGCTGCCGGGCTTGTTTGTCAGACGAACTAAAAAAGGAACACAGGAGAACACTTTACATGAATCATACTTATATCCGCTTAGAGTGCAAGGTACAATTTGTAGGGTCCAATATATTTGTTAAATTTGTAAACAACTCGCCATTTTCACAATTTTCACCACATTTTAAAGCAATTCAGCGTATATTAACGCACCTTTGGCCATGCAGGTGGTAAGGAAATTGTGACTTACTAACATAAAAAATATACTGTCTGTCTAGCATGTGTGCATGCGTGCATGCGTGCATGCGTGCATGTTTCCCTCTGTCTCGTTTTCAATATGTATATATAAAGTTTTATACTCACCTTATAGTTGCCTTATACTAACATTGCCTTGTTAAGTTCATTTATGCAGTGATCACAACAGGGACAAAACCATGTAAGATCTTTAAAATTAATATTTCAATTTTAATTTTCTACGGAACAATATCTTCCTTCGGGAACGCGTACGTTTTTGTGCACAGTTATAGACCTCATAGATGTTTTAATTCTTTCATTAATAATGATTTTTAAAAGTTAAATTAAATATTAAGAGTTGTTCGTTTGACTGGGCGTTTGGTGTAAAATGCCTATCATCGGTAGCGCGTACTTACATGTTCTTGTGTACATTTTTAGAAATGAAATAACGTTATATATATATATATATATATATATATATATATAACTTATATGTTTTAATTAATTATGAGTAATTTAATATTAGGGGTGTGTGGCTGAGAGTGAAGTTTACAAGTGCTGAGAATATCTATGGCAAGGGACATTTTGGTCCCAGCTTGACTTTTTTAAACACACATTGGTGCTACATTGGAGTTTCAATTGCGGTTGGTTTGTTCGTAAAATAGTTTGCCTGTGCAGTTTCTTTGTGACCGTTGATAAAATTTCCACGGAAATCCTTAAAAGTTGTCTCGGTAGCTCATTGGTAAGCCCCTTTGCGGACTTATCCGGTGGTCTAAGTTGATGGAATATTTAAGAGCTCTGGTAAAAGGTTACATGCAATGTTATTTACGAAGCAACATTTTATATTCCTCTAGGAGAACAGATCTAATTCTGACGCTGATTGTGTTGTGCGTAAAATAAACATTTTATATTCCTCTAGGAGAGTAGATCTAATTCTGACGCTGATTGTGTTGTGCTTGAGCACTACATGTATCTTTGCCCGTCGCCGCCGGCACTCCAGATGTAGCCATGCGCCTACGTGCAAGGATATTTTCCTAGGAAAGACGGACGAGAAAGCGGCTGCCAGGTATGGTGTCAAAATGCCGGGAGACAAGTGCGTGCTTACATGGTCACAGTTTGAAACACACGTAAATATCGTTTATTGTTTAAATAAATAATCAGTCAGAGCGTTAAATACCGATAGCATCTACATGTATCAACATTATTATCGATTGTTATTGATTTTATCATATTCATGTGCCAGTGTAGCAATGCCACGTGACTTTTGGCTACAGCACCGAGCCGAAATTTGCTTCATTTTGAAACCAAACATAGCCGTAAAATTCGTCTTGGCTTTGTAGCCAAAAGTCATGTGGTATTGCTACATTGTATATATTAGTTAAGGCGGCATGTGTTACAATTTCTAAAACTCCTCGTACGAGTTATAAATAAACTAATAAAATGATACATAAGTAATGGAGCCTGTATTCTATGTTACCGCATGTTCCATGCATCGTCGGATACCCACGTTCGATTGCATTACGTTATACTCATACATCGACCGTGGGTTACTTGGCTAGCAAAATATCGTAAACGTTATAGATAAATGGTGCAATTTCATTGGTATCCAAAGGATTTCCGCTTTGGAAATTCAGCCAATGAAATTACATGTTACATTCGGCCTTCGTTTCATTCTCCAAAATGGCGGCCCCCATGAAAGAGTATTTCGCTGAAGCCTGTCAACATTTTAAAATAGAGAAACTAAGTGAATTTCAATTGCCATGTATCACAAAACTACTAGAAGGACGTGATATATTTCTAAACACCCGGACCAGTGGGGAAAAAGCATGGTCTATCAAACGTATCAGTTTATTAAGCGACAACAGTGCAGTCCCAGTCAAGTTCTCGTCGTCACGCCACTCGTGTCCATAATGAAAAATCTATTTAAAGTAACAAAAAAAACCTAATGACGTAAGGTTAAATCTCCGATTGAAGAGTATTCTGTTTGTAAGGAGCGATTTCATTGGACACAGGATTTGAAGAGTTATTTCCCTTTGAGCTGAGAAACGAGAATTCGGCAGTCAAAAAACCCACGGTACCAAATGAAGTTGTACGTAATGTGTACCGTGGGTATCCGACGATGGTTCCATGTTTCGAATGCTATGTGCAACCCACATATTTTGCGCAACTTTAGAAAATATTTTTACATAAGGTACGCACAAACATGAAAAAAGGACAAAAGGAAATCCCTTATTCGAATTTGGAGAACACGTAGCAGTAGCACCAATGTGGAACGCAGATGCGCACACTTGCACCTACTTTGGATCGATCTCTCATTAAAAGTCTAAAATGAAATAAAAAAGTTCGATGATTAACCAACAATTAAATGTGTTTTGTGCATAGGAACGGTTTTCTGGCTGATAACGCTCGAGAGGTCCCTGATACGACCCTTTAAGTCAGCTCCTTTTTAATTATTTGGAACGCTACGTCATCGGTGCGCGCGCATGTTTTATTCACAATGTTCTAATATCAATGATCTATATATCTATATCTGTATTATTGATAAAGACTAATACGAAAAAAAAGATTATCTATTGTTTTCGTCTATATGTGTTAAAACGTTTTTAAAAAGTTAGATCTGTTTATTGTAGATTGTTGAAAAGGACTGGATTGGCATCGCTGTCATCGATGACGACTTTAATACCAATCCCGAATATTCCTACAAGTTTAGGGCGTTGTGGACCCAGGACGCTAACAACATCGTCAGGAGGCGTGCCACTCTATGGTGCGTTTTAATTCCTTTATAACCCCCCAAACATTTCTTCAATGTTGTATTACTGTGAAACTTCGCTATGGTGAGCATCAATATCACGAGCACACGGACTATCTCGAGCAAGTTTCAAAATAGTATCTGTTTGTATCATCAATACATGCCCTTTGGTTATTCCGAGCACCCGGGTTATCTCGAGCATTTTACCTACCCCGATTGCTCCTCAAGATAACGAAAGTTCACTGTTCTTGACTTGTCGTATGTATATCAAAATAAATCAGGTGGGAACTACCACAGGTCTAAGAAATGATATCACAAATACAATGTTTTAGCATCTCCGAATGATCGCCCATTCACTAAATAAATAACTGGTACAAAACGGATATGAAACCACCGTAAAACGCTTCAATGAGTCAAAATGTGGTTGTGATCAGGGGCATTATTCACCAACAATGTAATACAGAGACTTATACATAAAATTGACAACATTTATAATCACTGCCATTTCTTTGCAATTTCATTAAACCGCATTAATGTTTGTCTGATCATTTGTTGTCACCCACTAAACACTTATACCTATTGATATCAAAATATGTACATTATAACAACATTTGGCAATATAAAGTCTGCGTCATCAGGACTTTGTGACTTACAACATTTGTGAATAAGGCCCAGGTCGAGATATTGCATACTATCTTTACTACATAAGCCATAACATTTATACCATTAGCCAAGTTTCAGTTTTTGAACAGTGTTACCTGTTCAAAGCAGTCGTAAAGGTTACCGCATCGAGACTGTGATGCTCAAAATAGATTTGAGTGGTCATTTGCGGGGATGACTTCGGGCTTTTTCGCGTTGAAAGTACTAACTAGTGCATTTATCGAAGAAAACAGAAGTCTCTCGAACAATAGTCCGGGGTACCAGTCTATGTTTAATTTCTTGTAATGTCGTTTCATCACTCACTTGAATGAGATTCCTCTCTTTATGGTACTTCAAAGTTTATGAAAACCATACGAACTGAGCAAATACTAAAACCATGTGTCCATGGTTCAATACAGCATTCAATGACTGCTTATCTTCAATGGTATTCTATTTTGAATGATTTTTGCAGTTGGTGTTTTTTATTCATCAATGCTATCGTGAAATATGAGGAGTTTGTTTTGTAGATGTCGAACAAAGCCTTTATTTGCCAGTCAGCTTTCTGCAAAAATATGACGGGCATATGAGTGCTTCCACACGAAACATGATGTGCCTATATGATTATCGTGTGCAATATGTTGGAAATTAACTGTATAAATGTATTTTATTACCCCTTTTTCATGAAATAGGAACTCTGTAAACGCGGAATGCCAATTGATTGATGCAACCTTTGAACGCAGGTCAGACTGTCTAGCTAAAGCAGGACTCCTGGAGGGTAAGCTACATTAAAACGCTTTATAAATAGTTCTTTAACTCAATGTATATTTGGTTAGTACTGTGCGGAATAATCCGGAAAACCGGAATCGCTGCAATAGCAAGAATGATCTTTCCTGCACAAAATTAAAGTTATTTTGGTGAACATATTCAAAGAATTGACACAGTTATGGTCATTTCAAGTTCCATGAACTAAATTTTAACAATAAAACAATGTTTGAAGCCTTGCTTAGGTGTTGGGATGTGACCTTTGCACACCCAAAACCGATTCGATCTGTTAATCAATTGAAATAGCTTCCAGCTTCAAGAATATGAAGAAACACACACAGAGGGTCATGTAGGCCAGCAAACGGTGTAAGAAAACTTGCTGGGTTAGTCAATAGTGTTACGTATCTAGCTTGGTTTCTGATCCTAAACTTGCAGTACGTCTACCATTAAACTGCCAAAAACAAAGCTCGGTAACGCAACTTATACCGACTCTTTTGTTGCTCCCTATTTCCTAGTCACTGGGTACATCGTCTATTTTTAGAACTAGAGAAGCCGTTACTTGGGTTTGGTGATTTTCAGGAAAATAATTTAATTTCTATCTACCAACTTGTGATCCATAAACCTCAACTAGCGCACCATATGCCTTAATGGTTGGCCAGTTCATGCTGCCATCAATTTCTTTGAAAAGATTTCCGGATTAAATAAAATAGCCGGTACAACATTTTAATTTTCTAAAACAAAAATGTTATCGAATATTTTATTTAATTGGAGAACCTTTTCAAAGAAAATGATGACAACCTGTATGCGGCAACTCTTAAGGCATACGATGCCGTAGATGAAGTTTATGGATCATAAGTTTTTAGATAGAAAATCAACTATTTACCTGAAAATCACCCGTCCCAAGGAACGGTTTTCCAGTTCTAAAAATAAACGGTTTACCCATGCTAGTGTTTTTTCTTAACGCAGTTGAGAACCAATTGACCTATTACATCTGGGCAATTTAGTTCTTTTTCTATTTTCTTATCGGGGAAAGTTTATGCGAGCATTCTAAACGTAAAAGTATATGATTTAAAGGTCAACTGAGTATTTTAAAATCACTACATACCAACCCAATTGTGTCAAAGTTGGTAGCGGGAACCAATCTTTTTGCCAAACGTAAGTTTGGTGACAGGAACCAGACTGTGATCAGGGAATTTAACTTGTTTTCTATTATTTGTTTCCAAGGTAACGCCTTTAACGCAGCAGATCGTGAGGACTGGTTTTTGAGCTGTGATCCCGACAAATTCTTCATATTCTTCATATGTTACGTCCTACCTGCCAGAGGTAGATGTTCCCAGTCGGAAATATTCCTAATGGTTCCAGTAAGTGACGTCATTCCGCTTATAAATACAGTTTAGTTTATCTAATAGGAGTATTTATACCACAAAACCCTAATACTTATTACAGTATATAATGGCCAAAGAAACCCCACTTACTTTCAAATATCACGTTACTGAGTTATATAAGTGCTAGTCAGGATAGTGCGTTTTGGCCGTATACACAACCTGTCAGCGTCCCGTGTTTATACATGGTATTATTACCACTTATGTGCAACAAGAACTAATGATCACCGATATTTTGTCATTTCCTTGTACAATTGGGCCATCCTGTTTTATTTCGGTGGGGAAATGGACTTTTAATCATTTCTGTGGCATTTCTCCGTAAAGTTGTGTTGTGAGTTAACTGTTTTCTGTGCTCGATTGGTTAAGTTGAGTGCTGCCGTCCCAGTCCGATTTACTCATTTTTATATAGTGTGATACAACCTTATAGTGCCAAATGGGACGAATACGTGGTTCATACATCAACTACTAAGGTCTACCACGTTTTAAATTATAATGACTTTTTAAGGAAAGTCACCGTTTCATAAGATTTTAATGAAAACCAAATCAGATATAGTTTGTGAATGGATACCTAACTTTAATTTAAGACTGAAGTAAACTAAAATAAGATAAGATAAATATTACTTAGCGTCGATTATGGTTAACATAAGAAACATAAGTTATAAGTTTGTATTTGACAAGTAAGGTATGGTGACTCTTTGTAGTGTTGCATTTGTCAAAGGTGACCGACAATATACGTGTGTATGGATCTCTGAACTTCATGCCCACCTGTTATATCTAGAAACATTACACGATTCTAAGATGGGAACTTAAGGCCACATTTTTGTTCAAAGACATTTGTTCAGAGCATCCAATCAATACAAGAAATTATGATACCATTAGAATGCTTTTCCACAAATAACTAATAATTAATGACAGAATGTCAACTTTATCTGTTGAAATACTAGTGGTAGATCAAAATCACATTTAGTAAAATGTAATGGAAGACAAAATATTTATTCTTATTTATATGGCATACAGCACAGCCTCTGTAGGCAAACACCCTGTGGGAGCTTCAAATATGGGCCTTCGTTGAGATGTGGTTGATCTACATATGACAAATTTATAGTATACTATTATGCTCAAAGAAAAGCGTTGAAAATGTATCTACAGAGAGATTGTTTTCCTACAGAGGGCCGCTCCGGAAATGTTGTACGCTATATTGTATATTACTAAACGTTTAAGTAGTATCGACTCTCACTTGAATTTAAATTTTCACAGAAAACATATCGCATGTATATTCTCAATTGATTTCACATCAATCAATGCACATTTATTTTGCTGCCTACTTCCTGCCGCCCTAGGCTTCTCGGTGTGTTTGCTAGAAGTTGTGAATATACAACAGTAACATGTATACAGCTGTATATACACAAATACATGTGCAAAGTGTTTTATAATATAAATGAACACACAATGGTAACTTCAAATGTTTATACATCTAACTTGTCAGACAATTTTGTTAACAATCTATGGTTTGTTTCATAACACCGAAATGGTTTTTCAACAGGGTGCTCAGGATCCTGTTCATTGCAGGCGTACACATTTGGGCCACCAAGACTGCGATGTTAAAATAGATTCAAGTGGTCATTCCGCTCGATGACTTTGGGCTTTATCGCATTGAAAGTACTAACTAGTTTTTGCAGCTATGGTTCTTTAAAGCCCCATTACGCCCCTAACAGCTAAACATCTATTTTCAATAAAACAATTGTTTGGTACGTTATCTTCAATATGATGTATTTAGAGTATTAAAGTACGGTTCCTGAGGTGAAAATGCACCATCAGATGGAAGAAAACAAAATACTTACGTTACATAGATCGGTTTATAGACAAAATAACGATTTGTAAATAATAAATGCATACCGAGAAGTATAAGGGAAGCAACTCTTGCAAATTCAGTAATTTTTCATCCATACATTGTATTCTTTATTTCTTTGGGCTACTTTTTCGACATATGCATGTATAGTTAACATATTGTTATCAATTATTGGTAATTTGTGAAAATCATTCTAATGGTGCCATAATTTCTTTTATTTATTGAATGACCGTAAAAATGTTTTGTGTGCGATAATGTGGCTTCAAATTAATAATCGGACATGCCATATAACGTCTGGACATGGTATATATCGACACATCAAAATGTATTTTAAGATTGTCTTCAATTTCAAAAAAAGTTCCTTTGATTCGTCATGTTTAAGTTCTTTGTTACGAATTGTTCATTTACAGTTCTTTCAAAGTTAAATGAGAACGGTGTGTTAGTGTCATATGATATAAAAAATATATCACTCGTTGTTAATTGATATACATGCATTTGTATTAAACTCGTTCAGGAAATATTATAAAGCTCGCCAAAGGCTCGCTTAACAAAATGTCCAAATCTTGTTTAATATAAATTTATATCAATTATCGTAATAGATCCTCTTATACATTGATTTATAAACGAGTCAAACTTATTTATCACATTTTCATACTTTCCTTTGAGAGACAAACAGTATTTATGTGTTATTATCAAGACTCTTGGAATTATAAATGATAGTTATAAATGTGATTATATTGTATCAAATTTAACTATCGTAATATATCGTGATAGCATTGTATTGCAATATGTGAAAGTTTTAATTAAGTTGTTAATGTTTATGTAGGACCAGCGTCCACTCAACCCAAAAAACCCCAAGGAGAGACTTGGAGACATTGTTCTGAATGACGTACCATGGTCTAATATTGAGAAGTTCTTCAAGAAATGCACTGACAGTCAGTTTGTGGACTGTAAAGACCCACAGATTGAATGGCTGTGGATCAATCAAGGTAAATCAACTTCTCATACTATGATGATATTGCCAAATATGAAAAGTAAAAGGGCTCAGCAGCATGTCCTGATCATGTGTGACTGTTCAAGAATCACAACACGGGGCCCCGGGCAAATTTGGCTGTTTCAAGAAGCTCAATACCAGGTCCTGTCAAATGTGGCTGTTGACGGGTCTCAACACCAGGTCCTGATAAGATGATTGTGTCTGTTAATGGGTTCTAAATACCTGGTCCCAATCACATCTAGCTCTTAAGGGGGCTTTACTGCAGTCCCTGATTTCCCGAAGAGTTGAGATGCTGCTTACATCGGAGTCTGAAGTTAAGATACCTGTTTTTGAAATTCGGTACCTGAATTAAAGACTGCAACGTCAAAACTAGTCCGGCAGATAAACAGCATATTTTGGGGTAACCGTGCAATGTCTTCTATACAAAATGTTTTTGCATTTTCTTGTTCTCTGGACCCTACCATAACAGAATCCAACTGATGCCACTTTGTCATCATTGAGCAATTCTCAGAATGCAAACGATACCCCAAAGGTGGTATATGATAAAGGTACATTAGGTTTTTATCGAAATAATCAGTTTAAACACATAATTATAATGTATTATAATCAATCAAATGTAACGCAAAACACCTAAAATGTAGTTCATGTTGTGTAAAGTATTACGTTACATAAATTATAGCTTAACCATAGTAAATTGTTGAATTGAGGCCCCGCTTGTGATCGACACCTAATATGTGTCCCGGCAGTAGACCTACACAGAATAGTAATTAGATAAGTATATGTGTACGTGTACAACACCTATTTCATTTGCGAATAGCAAAATATTTTTAAAAAAACATAGATAAAAACAAATGCACAACAGCTTTGATAAGCTGATGTAATGCTTTAATAAATGGCATTAAGGCTTTAATAAGGGAATATGATAATTTGAAAAGATACATTATCATTTAAGAATCAAATGGTCATGAACCACTTAAGTACAGGACAAAGTTTGAAGTTATGAACGGGTGAATAAAATATAGAGCTATTAAATTTTTAAATCCCGGTAATAAATTGAGGAAATGAGGCCCTGCTAGAGTGAAAACTATAAATAAAGGATGTACCACTACATACAACCTTTCCATTCTGAAAGTGGTATTCTTATAATCACTGACTACAGGCATTTGTGTCACTTTGCGGGATTTAACCACTACCAAACAAATCATTACTGGCTATACGTGTGTATCAATGGCCACTGCCTAATGTGATTCCGATCGCTTTGGGTTTCTCACAGCCTCTTAGAGCAGGCATGAACAAATACCCGGTAAAACAATCAGACTGTGCATCATCAATTCACACAATGCCAAGCCAGATGGCATACAAACCGCCCACGAATGAATCTATTTAAACCATACAGGTTACTCCCCACCCTTTGTATTGCTGTTCCAGGCTCTAAGAGGTACACACTACCACCAACCATTCCGTGTCATAAAATTATAGCTTACTCTCTTACTCCCTGAAATATAAACCTGTACAGTACTGACCACCAGTTAGAACCAGGGTATTGTATTCATGGCGTCATTGAGGGCACAACACCTCCATGAACTGTTTTCCCTTCCACCATGTATGTATTGCAATTGCATGCCCTTTGGGTATTTGAGAATTACAATACTATGTGGTGGTGAGTATCATATAGGGATGTTGTAGATTTATTTGGCTACTGGTAAAGTGAGTACGTCATAATCATAGTGGACATGCCATAACTCGCTGATGGATTATATAAATGACCAAGCACCCTCTTCAGCCTCGAATTACAGTTACTGTAAATGGTGGTATTGAGTACACATTAGGGCGTTGGGTAGTTCCCATGGCTCTAATACGTAGTCACGTGCACCCATAAGGGACCGGAATGATCACAATCGACCCTGATATGTAATCAATAGAGCTTGATTATTCCACACCGAGTATTACAATTTGTATTGAGTTGAAATGGCTGAACCTGGTAGCGGCGAATACTTCATTGTGGTGTTCTATATTTTGGTGAGAACACAATCGGTTTGAAATGTCAGTTCTGGATAGCGATGAGTACCTTTATGTACGGGTGCGTCATAGAGTCACTGAAGCTCATGCACCTTGCAATATTTTGACCAAGACCAAGGGGTATTTATTTTCTCTTTTTAGGTCTAATTCCAAGCCCTTAAGCCAAACATTTGGTCTGAATCCTCACATGGAAAATGCTCGTTTCATCAAATGGTCTTGGGTGCATGTTGGTCATCGTTAGTGGTTTAATTCGAAAATTAGGCTGAAGTCTATTTCCGGGAACCAAGGATCATTCTGCATCATTTCCAGTTCGTAAACCCTCTTAAACATATTGATAGGTGCATTACGAGTATCTCATAGTGCCTAGTTCTAAGTGGTAATATCAAGTGACAATGTATTACATCTTATGTAAAAGAACACTATAAGAGTTTAACGATACATTACGGGCCTCAATTCATCATTTCAAATCTATAATTTAGTTGTTGAAGTGCATATAGATAATTAACTGAAATTTGATTATAAAGCAAGTCTCAAATTCATATAATAAAATGTTGAATTGAACCTGGCCTATGTATCATTTTCTCTTTTTCATAACTTAACACGGATACAAACTCTCGTTGCATCATTTGTCTTTTTTCAAAATGTAGTGCATGACTATTTAAATAACACTTTTCTAACAATAATTGTTATGGTTAAAGTTGCATTTCGCAAGGTTTAGTGAAATAACTTGACATAATTACGAATGGTCTGGTCGAATTTTATAATTTAAACTTACCCCTTGTATGGCCTCAATTCAATTGATTAAATTGTCAATTCATGTTTGCGCTTTGCAATGGCACTAAATTCAGTATAAAATATATTCAAATATACAAATGTATGTGCATGCATCATTTACTAGTTTAACTCATTCGTTAGGCTAATAACATGTCTTGTTGTAGGTGTAAACCACGAATGGGGCCTCATATTTACAATTTACTATTACAAAAAGATGTTGATAAATTGAATAAAAACATTATTTGGCAAAATATAAACATCATTAATGACGTTTTGCAACGCAATAATAAACACAACGTTAACTACATTTTAGGTGCTCTGCGTTACATTTCATTGACATTATATGTGTTTAAACCCTACTATACTCCAATTGGGCCACGTACATTTGCTAAATGATGACAGGGCCTCAAGTAAATTAATTCAATGTTTTGCTATGTTCATACTTACCAATGTCACTGAATTCAATTTAAATAATAGATACAATGAATCATTTGTTTAACATGCATCATTTACTAATTTAAACCATTTGTTTGTCTAATAATGGGCTTCGTTTTAGTTGTAAACCACGAGTGGGGCCTCATTTTCACAATTTTTACTATTACAAATGTTTATGAACTGAATAAACACAATATTTGGCATACTATAAAAACATTTAGTGTCTTCTTCAGTACATTTGATAAAATGATAATGTATGTATACTGATTAATTCATGCACATTTATATACCCCCTTTGGGGCCTCATTCTGAGAATTGCTCAATGATGACATGGTGGCATCACTCGGATTCTGTTATGGTATGGTCCAGAGAACAAGAAAAAGCAAAAACATTTTGTATAGAAGATATTGCACGGTACCTTGCAAGCTCTGCCGGACTAAACCGGTTTAAATTCCCGACTTGGCAGAACAAAACCTGATGATCTTATTTCTACAGAATGGTAATTTTGAGTACGTAAGTGCGATCCCAAAGGTGGCAGGTACCTGAAGATGGAAGAAAACATTAACAACCCCCATTTGGTTTGTTTTCAAAATAACAATGTGTAAACACTAAATGCATAATGAATAGTCTAAGGGGAGCAACTCAAATTAAGTGTTTTGGCATCCATACATTTTACCAAATATTTTTGGTCTACTATTTCGATATATATATAGTAAATCAATTATTTGTTATAAAATTTTGCCAAAAGCGTTGTAATGGAACCTAAATTCCTTGTATTTATTTGGTGATCTGAAAAATGTTTTGGGCGATAATGTGACTTTTATGCTATTGCCTACAACAGAGCTAAAAGGCACCAAGGCAGTGGTCTAGTTGAGACATTTTTCTTCATTAAACACACTTATTTAGATATGTTAATGCCTAATAACCCTCGATGGCGGAGTGACTTAATACATTATTTACCATACCATCATAGTCGATCGTCAAGTAGCTGTTTCATGACCATTCAAAAACCACCAAATAGAATAAATTTATAGTTCTTTAACTCAATGAAAAGTGACCAAGGTTAGCTAGAAAAGTCAACTTTTTGTCCATGGGGCCGGGCCCTTTCAAAATATTTAAATCAATAGAAATATCATCTAGCTTTAAGAAAATGAAAAAAGTAGGGGGTTATAAATAAATAGGTAGATTTGGTTCGTCAAACCCGGTGAACAGATTTTCTCACATGTACGGATTTACTCAATCTCCGTTAGCCCCAACCCTACTTTCACTTTCATATTTAAGCCAGAATGCCAGATATTTCAGAATAAAACAATAACACTACATCACCTACATGCATACAAATCATTTACACCAAATTTCTTGATTCTGATGCTGATTTGTCATGACATACTCCCATTTCCAGTCGCTTAAAACAAATACCAGACTATTTGAGTGTATCTGATTTTGGTCCGCGTTGGCATTTGAAGTTGTTATTAGCCCCTGCAATAAAATACGACATGTATTACAATGAGTGGTGACTTCTGTTTATTTCTTTTTCAGAATGCTCTCATCCCCTGTTTAATCCCGTCGCAGAAGTGTAGTGTTACATGTGACACGTGACATCGTACCAAGGCAACACTAGTGGTCTGTACGCACATAAACTTGACCTGCATTTCTTGGCGTGTACACGTAAACTTCTGGCGTAATAAATAATTATACTGGGTGATAATTGATATATGATAACATAAATAACTTTGATACGTTTGTCAGATTTTATGATAATGAAGTGGTCAAATATTGAGTTCAATGTGTCTTTTGCAGCTGGCTTTTTCAATTTGTAGAATAAGGCAAACGTTTCGAACATCCGCTGCGACAAATTCGGTGACATTTGAAAATAAATACGCAGAAAAATGCTACTTTTTACGCTAATCGTATGAATATGACAATAATAGACTGTCTAAAAAGTAATAATGTTATAGAAGTTATTTATGTTATCATATAGTTATTATCACCATGTATAAAAAAATACACTATACCGTATACCTTTTTCTTTATCAATATTTCTGCATGGAACCTGTGTTGACAAATTATGCTAGATTCTATTGACTGGCTTAAGATTGAGTTAATACAGCTGTATTTACCGTATGTTGAAAATAGAACAACATTAAATCCTCAAAATAATGATACACACGAGTGATAGTTTGTCAAATGTTGTACATTCTTTCTTTCATTAATTATCACCTTGGTGCTTCAATTATGGCAAGTTATCCGTGCGTTTCAACTTTAGAGAGGACATTGATTTCCTATGGCGAATTACATTGTGACTGTCAGAAATCCAGATAAATCTTAAAAGTTGATGTTTTTCATTTCATTTCACCGCCTCAATCATACAACCAATCAGAACTCCTCGGCGTATTTGTGTTGAGCAGGAACATCCACTTTCTAGCCAAGGTGTATACTTTGACATCGAGTGTATCTGTAACAGGCACACTAGCCCTTGCTTTGCACTTGCCCTGTGATCGAGTATCTGTTTCCCAGGTTTCAACTACATACACTTCGAGACTTTTCTAACGCAACACCTCTTCAAATCGATATAGCTCCATTATTGGTGAATGTATTTTGTTGAAATTTGGACTAAGAATCATTAAAGACAAATCTAATACTTCCTGTAAATTTGATAGAAATTGATTCACAAAAAAATATGAAACGTAACAAATTATGCTGCCCTACATGCCAAAGGGCATAACGGACAGTAAGTAAGTAAGTAACAAATTAAAAACACCACTGCAAAAGTAAAAGTCGTACAACGTAAAATATTAACGATATGAAAAGTTACCGAGTATCACAAATTCGAGTGGCTAATACCTCATTGAAACCAAGTAGTTTAGAATGAAACGTTGAGGGATGTTTCTCCACTCTTGCACTAGGGCCTGTTCCAATTCACGCAGCGTAAGGGGGCTACGGATGATACATGTCTGCCAAAGACACGTGCTACCTAAAAAACCAACATACGATGCTCAACTTTCTTGATTAAACACACATACGTTCTTAATTAGTTACATGTCTATCTAGTACAGTTATGATGCTTATAATGATCTGGGATGTAACTTTATATTGCTAAAGTAATAATAAAATGCATAAACTTACACGTCTTAATGACTGACCAGCCTGCATCATGCCAATTGCGCGGTTGTGCGCCGGAATATTCGTACGAGACATGTTGTTTTTTAAATTAATTTTATGTTTTCTTGATGTAAGATCCCATCTATAATTAAAATTTTAATCATATCGCGTTTCACGATTTCCTCGTGCTAAAAATGAAACCATACTTACACCACGTGCTAAAGGGTCCTATTGTCACGGATGAATAATTTTATCATTAGTTTGCATAGAATGTAGTCAAATGACCACATGTGTAATTTCAAATCAATATCTTTACTCATAACTGAGGTATTCGAGTTGTAAAAGTGTTGCGTTAGAAAAGTCTACAAGTGTATTGTAGTCATTATGTAAAACAAATAAAGCAAAGATAACCAATTCATGTCAGGATTCAATGTTTTTAATGTTTATAAATAGTAAATATGATCAATCTTAAAACTTGAATTCTAACACGATCTGCGGATTAATCGTTTAAATATAGAGCGGACCTAACAATGTATTATTACCCCCATAAAACATGCCTATCAAATTGGCTGTTTCTATTTACGCCCAGTATCACGTGACATATTTATGAATGAATGAACGTAAACTTTATAGTAAAATTTACTACGAGTCACGATGACAAGGCGAGTTGCACGAGAATCCAGTGTTACATCTATGACGCATCTATTTTTAGAAACTCCAATATACTCTAGAAACCAAGTCCCATTTATATTTTTCATTTTATGTGTTTTATTCACCGACAATAAACGCGAACAGATTTTTATTTCTTAAACATGAAGTTTTCATTAAGCTAAGTAAGGTTTATATAGTCACTACAAAGTTAAGCATGCAGTGGTTACATGGTACACTATAGATACTGTAAACATGGTAAATACTGTACATTGCTAAATTTAATACAAAAGTTTACATAGAAACTTAAAACCATTCCAGCCACAGTAACACTTGACTAACTGTTCACATTGCAAATTTCAAGACGGAATTTCTGAGAGTAATTTAATGGTACATTTATACCGACAGTGAGCAGTATTAGGTATCTTAGGTTATCTTGTCACATTCATAGTATTGTACATTTACAAGCGCAAACTAAGTTCAATGGCACAGTTTACTGGTTGGTTCATTTCAGCAAGGGTAAGGGTGATAGCTTCCGTCTTACGATGCATTTGATTGTCGACCTCTTCACGGGTCGCTTTTGAAAATATATCCCTGTTGGATAGAAACGAAAGTAGCGGATCACAAGCATACACTGTAACGGTCTGTAATAACACAACTCACCAGTGCACTTTTCACAAATTACCTGGCTAACACAGTTAACCCTAACGTTAGGGGTTAGAAGTTGTTAGATGAACACTCGGCCGAATCTGACAGAAATAAAAAAGGAATGCTTGTAAAATATGTTTACAAATACAGCCACTGGGCCACCAGAGTAGTTATCTTAGTAGCTTAAATTGTGCTACTGGATGTTTGTTGTTCCGAGTATACTAGTAGTTCGTCGACGATGTTTGTTTCCTAACTTTAAAATTATAGTAAACCGTCTAGATTCGCATAACACGTCGCTGTAGAATACAAAAGATACGAGGGTCAGTCAAGAAAAACTGAGAGTTGTTAATTTAAGCCTTCCAAATGTATTTAAATTTATATTTTCTACCAATCATCGTCAAATATTATCCATTGCGGATATTCTGATGAATTCCGTGATCGGATATAGGCTTATATATTAAGTTGCCTAGCAACCAAAGAACATCACTAAAGGGTATGCGTTCGCGCGAGCGACTGGGAGACTGATTTTGTTGCCAATTCGAACGTTTATTTCAACCTTATTTAGCGTAATTTAGTACAACTAACATGTGTATCTTATAGAATCGTATATACCAAATAATAATGGACGTTCGTTACAGAATGGTCACTAATACTTTATTGTTTAGTTGCCTAGCAACACTTTTACCCGTATTTTAAAAAAAATCTCCGCATGTGTTCTTTGCGTTGCCATGGTATTCTAAAACTAATCACTGATTTCACAATTTCTACTCAGGAGGATTATGAATGTATCTAATGGAGTTCAGTGACCGTAATAGGAATAGAAAATATAACTTAGCTTTTGAAAAACAGCATGCGTTCTTTTGGGTGGGGTAAAATTGTGGTCTCAATGCCAACAAATAAAGTGACAATTAATAGTTCCATCAAATATATTTTCTATATTTGAGGAACAAATCAACCATAATTAACTATATCTGAGAGATTAATGTATAAACAAATAAAAAATAAGTTTGAAAATGTTCAATATAACTTCATGTTTCCATAGCAACGCACAATTGTGTTCTACATACAGCGTGAACGCATGCCTTCGATTTGTCTTCTTCTGTTGCCCGGCAACAAGATACAAATTTTCATACCCAAAACTGATTTCGCCATAACATCGAGGAGATACCATATTTTACGATAATATACAGACAATATACGAACACATATTCTCCTGATCATTATTCACCAACTCTCAGTTTTTCTTGACTGACCCTCGTATATCGTGTTCGAAACGAGTATACTTCTTATCCATGCACTATACACAGGTCCTCAGTCCGACTCCATGGTGGTGGTTAGTTAAGCTATATTTGCCAGGTGTGAAACACACATTGCTTCCGTCCATGAACCACTGGTCCAAATCAATGGTGCTAATATGAGACATGTGTAGGTATAACAGTTAATATTACAAGGGGTCATTTTGTTTGAGTTAAACAACGTTATTGTGGCCAATGTGCTGATGAAACCCCGATGCCTATAATAAAAATATAAATTGACAGATAGCCATGAAACACAGACATTTGCACATCAAGCCGGGGGACTCAATATTTATCTCAAAAGTTTAACAGCATAACATGGAAGTAACATTTCAATATTCAACTGTTTATTCACAAACATTTTAGTTGCCCACCACTGGCGTAATTGTAAGATTGAAATTTTTTTTCCAAATTACAATTTACTCAGAAACTTTTATTAGCATTTGATGGTAAGTGATTAAATGAGGAGATATATAATAGCAATGGAAGGCTGCTCATAAAAACTGCACTTTTAGATAAAGCATCTGTAAACACCATGCACCTTCCAAGATTGTGTACGTATGCGTGTCAGTATGATTTAGTACACTGTAGAGTAATACAAGAAATTTGATCGAATAAAGATAACTTAAAGTACACCAGTCTGTAAAGAGGAATATGCAGTAAACTTGGGATTAACAATACATTCATATATGTTTAGTTACTTTTTCTTACTTATTTCAATATAGTATAATCCATTTAGGTGATTTGTTTCACTGTGTTAATTTGTGTATGGAATTTCAGTTCATCCGGTCTGAAATTACCAATTGCACGGAATTATAATGATGGACCACATCGTATTTGCTTTCACGTGATAACTAGTTGAGTGCACGAGTTTGGTCAATGTCTAGAGAGACAATAACCTTTGAACTACGAATCATCCAAATATCGGTTGTGTCCAAGCGACTATGAAACATTTTCTACTACATGAGCTTGCTTGAATAATCTGTCATATAACATATACATGATTTTATAACAACAAATACTGGCTTCAACCTGGCCTCTAACAAGGGCAACCACCTTTTAGAAATCTACTTATCATTCATGAAACAATTCTCGACTTCATCCCCAGTATAGATCACGGATTATATGGATATAAGTTTGTATACTTATGAGATCATTAATATCTGTAACTAAGTCAATATAGTGACGTACATATACAAACAAGTGCATATCATTATGTATGAATATACTGACTAACCCACGCCAATGCAAGACATACCTCACTTCAGATTGGTACCGCATCTCTTGTATCGTGCGACATTTTCTCAACCTGGTATCAGTTACACCCATTAAGTTTCCTTTGGACAATTTGCGTTTAACACGCCACTGAATCCATATCATCTCCGTGAAATCAGGGTAGGATGTTGTTCCACTTATATCTATATTATTTCCTCAACGAAAGTGAGTTGACCTTAATATTACAAATTATTATCAAACAGTTATAACTTACTAACTCACAAGCAATATATCACCTCAGCATATAGTGGAGCAACAAACGAATTCTCCGAATCAGATGGATTGTAGTCAATCATTCCGCGGTTATTTTGCAATGCATGTACTGAAAAGTACAATACTTTTCGATGGCGTTTTGGCATTTTGATTATTTGTAAACTCATGGATTGAATATTTCGCACGAACATCGTCCCGGGGGTTGGTGAAGTATGAAGTTTAGTTTTCTGGTTAATTTCATGCTTTGCATCAACGAATATTAATCCTCCGCAAATATTAGTGATTACAGAGTTACTTATACATGTTTGTTGTACACTGTTTTGCAGCGTATCGCTTGTTGAGTCAATATTGTTAATATAGTTCACGCCAAGCCACAACTATTTATTTATTGAAAAGCAACATGGTTTGACATTTTAACATAAAAAATTGGCAAGAAAGAACACTGTATACTTACTCTGTTGCAAAAATACACGTGCATTTCACGCACATATTGAATTCTTAATTTCTAATATGGAGCTTTTGGTGCTATGGCTCGGGTTCAGATTATGTTTGCGGATTTAGAATGTATTAACAGTTGGTTTTGAAAATGCTTTTCTTGTCTGCCAAAAAACCCTGGTATATTTGAATTACAGAATATTTTATCAGGTTTTCACTATGATATAAGATTACTCTATAGATGAGTACCTCTTTTAGACGTTTTGTTTAAATTCAAACATGCAAAACAATTAGTTCATTAATACGTCTTTAATCCTAACCCAAATACAAACCACACATTCAAACGATACTGAAACGAGGCAATGAACTTTTAGTTCAATGTGCTGAATCATCCAATTTCTAACCAAATGAAAGTAACATATTAGCTCAATTTTTCAAATTGAATGTTCATGAGAACATAGAATGTGTACAAACGATCCATACACTTTCTAAAGAACTGACCAATGTCAGTTAGTTTTTTTGCACGAGAATTGGGATAGCAACCAAATCCCTACGCATTTGACTAAATAATTTAATGACTACACTTGAACTTGCTTATCAGAATTCGTTAGATCAGCATTTGCGAGGTCATATTGGTAAGAAATGTTATTCCCTTCCACAATCTCCTTTCTAATAAAAAAGTACAACCAGTTGCATTCATGAAGATGTATTAATAATGCGACAGTACATTCCCCGGGAGTACATTCAAGTACACACATGTATCTGTTTTCCATGTGACACAATAACAACAATAAATGTGATAAACATCTTAGATTTATTAAAACAATACCGGAGATGTAAGTGTTATGAATTTCAACGTAGTATAATAAACTTGTCATTTTAAAAATAAAATTGACATAAATGTCTACTCGCACTATAACAAAAGAAATAACAAATTGAATTCGATCATGGGATAAAATGCACTTTAAAAATTCTGGACCTAGTCAAATTGTGCATGCTATGAGTACGTTAGAACTCGTGTTGAAAAAAATGACAAGTTTGTTTTATAAATGAAATTGACATGAATGTCAACTCGTTATTTTACAGAAGAAATCAAATTCGATCGTGTGATAAAAATGCACTTTAAAACTTTCAGGAACGAGAAAGTGTGCATGCTAAGGGTACACCAGAACTCGTGTTAAAAATATATGCCAAGGTTGGTTTACGTTTATAGCGGTATTTAGGACTACTATTTAAATGCTAAATTTGCCATATCACTAGTTCATTTTATCCTAGTATATTTCAAAATTCTATACAGGAATGGTGAACGCATCGTATCACTTGAGAACTTTGGAAATTGCATGCCACAAGTCCTTGGTACAGTAAAGAAAACTAACACATTGAATTCAAATTAACTTCAATGCCCTGTTACTTCACGATCGAACCAAACTGGATAAACTATGCAACGTTAACAGATGTATAAGTATTTTTCAAAGACATAGTGGATTATTATAACGCCATAAGTGAGTAACAAGTGCATGGAAATTCTGAACAATGTACGGATGCAAACAAGCAAACACGGGGATGTTGAATAAGTGTGCTAATACAACCTTGGTGCTTTGAGTGTCTTGGTCGTTAACTTTCTCACAGTGTATAGCTTCAGTTAACTATGTAATGTCACTACAACGAAACAAGATGTATGTACAACCTCTAATCTCAACAATACTCGGGACATAAACGAGTCAAAATAAAAGGAAATGAATCATGTGAAGTTTCAAATACCTGTGATAAGTATACTTTAATTTTGATGAAGCCGACTCCTTTAAACAGCATATACTTTTTATCGTAACTATAAATCTATAAATATCTTGAAAGGTAATTTAATCCACATTGAGCGATTTACATAACTTTAAGGGTACACTCATGTGACGTCTATGACAACTTCAAAAAAACTAGCTATAATCGCGAGTATAACCTTGTTATCCTAGCCAATATGTTTTTTGGACCGCAAACCAAATGTAGACCTATGGTAGACTCGGGTTCGTTTCTGGTTTACGTAAAGTTGTTAACATTTACACAGTCGTATAAACTTCATAAATGGTGGTAATATTCTATTCATTGAGTACAGCAAATCATGTTCAACTTTCTGTCCTGGACTATTACAAAATACCTCTATGTGTATACGTACCTGGTTATAGTTTTATTTACTCGATCAAACACAAGAACGAAATCAACAAAAACGTGTTTTCAAACCAGCCCATCATGGTGACATCTGGCAACACATGATTCCAGAGAAATCAAACTCATGTGGACAATAATCTTTAACGAATTAGTCATTTATACACAAACGCATCTTCAAGAAACAAAGAAACAAATCAGCAAAAATATTGACTGAATGGTCAAAATAAATTTGCTTACTAGAGTAGTTTAACATTGACAGTACCATATCACAATTTTACACCGAATTTATTTTTTAGACAAACAACAAAACGTAAGAGCCGTGTTATGGCATTGATCGTTTCGAAAAATGCAGACATGTCAACAACACGACAATTTATCAGCACGCAGCCTGCCTCTTTTAGAATATAAACGACAGAACGATGTGAATTATTCATAACGTGTAACTAGGAAATGAACAATGATTGGCTACTATGACAATGTTGCTAAGCAACAAGGAAGGCATGCGGAGTAACATCAGCAGCAAAATCAACGAGGCTTTCCGTCCGCTTAATGTTGATGATCAAGGGCATTGTTGAACACAGGTAGAAGGTACAATGACCAGAAACATTAGACTGGTATATCCTATAATATACCCTGAGCGGCAATGAAAACGCAACACTTACATAATACAGCATAACATATTTGATAAGTATGTAAGCATCGCGAAATTTTGTCATAGAATAGATATATGCCAGTGACACATGCATATCACTTCGAATCAGACAAATTTGTTTAGCAACATAGTTTTTTACCAGTTATTTTGGGGTCAGTATAAAACAGAAAATTGCATTTTAATATTTTAAAACCACCGTCAGGAGAGATACATCGTGTGCATCTACGACGTATTAATCGTATGAAACGTTCATTGAATGCTTATAGGATGCTGTTCCGTTGTTGCAGAAGGGCTTTGTGAAGGTTTGAAGGGGCCTATATGCACCCACTAAAATTGAGAAACATGGTCTATTATAGCCATTTGGAATTTTCTATGGTCAAAGGGAGATAATCTTGGAGTAATAAAATTAGCTTGCCAGTTTCTTTAAAACACTGCTTCGAATTTTGCGCCTCAAAGCGCATATTCGAAACTGCTCGTTTTGATAGCAATAAAATTGTATAATATTTGTCCCAAGAATGGTAAAAGTATCACCATTTGTAACTCGAAATAAATTGCATGAACGCTATAGGTATTCTATAAAGATTGATTATTGCACTCAATGGAGAAAAAATGCGCCTTTGAACAGCGCACTTAATTTTCAAAACACAGTTTACGTCTAAATATTAATGAACACCATAACTTGATCATGTAGACTAGTCTAGTAATATCCAGTAATACAATGTGTAAAATTTTGGTGATTAATCTAAAAAAGTGAGGATAATTTTTCAAGAGTTATCGCACTTGACTTTAACTTTTTTCTTTCATCCTATGATTTCTAATGCATTTTTAGCTTTCTTAATAGGTGTTTATGTATTCAAACTTGTGTTAAATAAATGAAATAATGACTTCGGTAATTTGAATCAACGAAACTTCGATTTTTAGTACGGATACCCCACAATTGAGCATAACGGTCGATCCTTTGGAGTCTTCCTTTGACATACATGTATGCACCATTTTGTTTTTCCGACTTATCCATCCATATTCTTCAAAATGCTTGCACAATATGCGAGGAAATCTATAGCCACCTCTCAGCACGCGGGAAAATGAGGTTTAAGGCTTTTCCGCTATGGACGAGTGATTTTTTAAGTATTTTCACGGAAAAGGCTGAATTATGTAGATAATATATATCGAAGGGAGCATACAAAATTTCAAGTTTATACGTTGACAGATAACAGAAATATTCAAGTTTAAAAAGTGTTGCGTTTTCATTACAAAACTGCCTAAATTTTGTTCTTTATTTTGGTAAACATGACAAATACGCCCATAAGAAGAGCCTGATAATGAAGATTTTAAATACTGGTGTGTATCAGTCTTATAAGGTCTTTTAAAAGTATTAGTTACGACCTTCTCATTCTAAGCCAGCGATAACGTAGACAAAATTTGGACTAGGTCAAGTTCAAATGACCAATTAGGTATCACGTAATCAAAAATTATTTGAGTTTCGTATTTTGTTGATACGAGACGTAGTAATGGACTAAACAAACAAATCAGTTTCATACTGACATGCACGTCATTTTCCAAAGAAATACATTTTACATTTCCGTTCAATGAACTTTATTACGAACAAACAACTTCATTATGCTGTAATACAAATTAAATTAAACTTCTTACATTGCTAAGGTAACGAGACTCTTGGTAAAAAAACTACATGAAAGAAAAGCATGCTCACCCAACAAGGGTGGGTAATTATCTTATATACTCATTTACATATACATTTAAGACAACTAACCGTAAGCATGTGAATCAATTAAACCGTAACCGTCACTACAATGTTACTACTCGTATATTACTCATTTCATTGTTACTTGGATACAAGCTAGAGCAGTTATTGTTCACATTGCATTCCAATGAACATTACTACATACGACTTAATTATCCTTTTAACTGTTTTCTGTGCTCGGGTGGTTAAGTTGAATGCAGTCGCCCCTGTCCGATTTCCTCATATCTTTTATGTACTTCCGGATGAATTTTACAAACAACCCATTTTCGTTGTAGACGTTACATCATTTGTAGTTAACAAAACCAGCAGGTAGAATATGAATGTTTCCATTTTCTGTATAAATCAGTTATCTGTAACTTGAATGAACGTTGGACCAATTACAGCATGGTATTAAAGAAGACATGGACGTTATGATAGCATCATTGTGAACTCAAGACTGCCAAATTAGTATTGTAAAATAAGCATGCTGTGTGTTGTATCACGGGGAAATCTGAGGTAAAGTTATTAATTCTACATGTTTTCTGAGAAGAAGAAAATTGCTATACTGTTTTAATGTGTCGTAAATCGGGGGCAGTGTCAACGTACCTCGGGCATTTGTATAGAGTTACTCTGTGTAGCTTCAGAACATTAGCCATCTAAATCTAATTGACAATTATTATAATAAATACATTTAACCTCCTTTGAATGTACCGGTACGTTCTGAATCAAACCTAGGACGCGAGGCGTGTTGTCTTTGACCAAAGTATCCATTTATTTATCCTTATTTTATCTTTTAAATCAGGACGCGTACTGTTGCTTACCCTTGTACTCTGATTACCCTTCTGTCGAAACTAAATTGTTGAAAATCACGATCGATTTTTTATGTTCCTTTACACATCATTCCCAGATTACGACCTAATGGTGGTAAAAGCTTATACATTATGCTTTAATACAACTAGTACAGTGCCTTTAACATGCTTCAAATACAGTAATCAAAGATACTAGCACTTTCATAGCCAATTAGTAACTTGTTCGCGTCTTTAACTACATCGGCATTTTCAAGATTTCGTCTAAACGGGCGTCATGTTATTCACATCGTGATTGTACGGTTTAGTGCAAGCACTTATCTTCAAACAGACTCTAATTGAGACATGTATTCACACATTGCATAAGTGCATCAACCACCACACACAAGTTCGTAAATACAACTGTCCTGATTTCACCCCCAGTTAATGAATTTGTTCCATGTCCGTTAAAGTTAAAGTTTATTATTTGTTTATTGTATTCAACTGCGAAAGAAATTCACCATGTTTCTTACCAGTATGGCAGCATGGTGTGTTGCAAACTTGTGTTTAAAACCACCTGTGTCCTAAAACCCATCCAAGTCTCCCATCTGACTATTTACAACGATATTCAAATTGTCGTGTTTACACTCATATTGAATGTTTAAAGTAAGATCACATACACTCTAGGTGAAGACAATGATAAAGAAAATCTAGTAGGGGCCACCTAACCTCATTTTGACCTTCACATTTACCTACCTTTAGGCTTAGACGTTTTGAAGGGCCATATCCCAGGTTAATCCAAACTCGCATCAATACGACTTGCTAAAATGCTTTCAAATTTGCACACCTACAGCATCTGACCTCATTTTGACCTTCACGTTGACCTACGTTTGGACTTGGACTTATTGAAGGGCCATATTCTTGGATAACACGAACTCGCCATTTTTCTTACACCAATATTGCTTGCTACAATATGACTCCCCAGGGCTCCTATGTATGACAACATAGCTGGGAAGGTAAATAAACATGTACAAAGGCGGCATATCATAATATCTTGACAAAAGGACAATCTTTTGTTTCTGTTGATGTTTGCATCACCGGTTCTATCTGTTGTTATTTTAGTACTAAGTAGCCTAACGTATGGTTAATATCAGTGAAATGTTTCTGACCAGGGACTGCAGTAACTATATGAATGAAACATACTCAGATAGGCGCAAATACATCCCACAGTGAACGAATACCGATGGCATATGCTTGTGTCTATATTAAATGAGAAGTCGTATGTGTATAAAAACTCCCTTGTATTATCCGACTTATTATAATATTTGACTAAAGTGCAATTTAAATAATTACACCAGGAAATCACTTGTTAACGTTCATTTAAGCTACACGTATATCTTGTACATATTACTTTGATCCTCTGAAGATCTGATCAGAAAAGAATCTTTGATTTTGATTCTAATTTTAATCAGTATTCGTATTCGGTTGTTAGGATGTAACATAATAATAATGACTGTTTATATATCTTGGAAATATATCATGTGGAAATAATGTACTGAAAGCAAATTATTTGAGTTTCATGTTAATGTTATAAGAAGAAAGTGGCATTTTCCTTACGATGCGATCATGAAGAGTGGCAGCACTTAACTGGAGATAATGTTGGTTTTCATCGAATATGACGCCTTTTTTGTACATGTACCAAGTGTACAGTGACCATTTTACCTGTCAAGTGTATAAAGTGTGGAATGTGGTCTAGAGGTAAGGTGTACGCTTTTGAATAGGGAAGTTTCAGATTCTGCATAATTTAATTTTTATTAGCAAAAACAAACACATTCACAGAATATCGCAAGTTATCCGAATAAATCGTTCTCAGCTTTTAAGTAAGTAGTTCACATTTTGTGTAAATTGACCATGTACAACGTAGATAGTATGTAGAGAACCGTTCTGTCTTACAAACCATGCTGAAGATTTTACACCAACGTAAGCCTTGTAAAACAGTACTTTGTATAAAAAGAAAGGCTCGTGAAATACGTTTTCAAATACTAAATTATAGTACCTGGACCACCGGAGTCGAAATTGTAGTCGCTTAATTAAACATTTACACTGAAAGTAATTTGCGAAAAGTTCAATTAACCAGAGCGTGCCAATTAATGGTACAACATATAAGTGGTATAACTGTTTTGGTTGTTGAACACTCCTGTATTGTTTCACATGTTCTCGTTTTCGAGTTTTGTTAGATAATGTGACTTGGGTATTAACACATGGCTGTTATGGTGTCTCGAAATTGTTACAATCCATCAGATGGTATAGTCTTATCTCACAAAAATCAGGATTATGTAAGGTTTCACTGACTACATACTTCGAGACGAGTCTTTAAAACGGTAAAGGACAGTCTGTTCTGAAGCTATAACTAATTATTCGCTTTCGGGAGTTAGTTCTTAGCCGTTTAAAGACTTATTCCGAGGTGTGAAATCGAAACTGAAACCTTCATTTCTGAGACGGTAACAATGATCACTAGACCAGACTTTTACACCATGATGTTCAGACGTTGTAAAATTATTGTAATTAGTATATGAACAAGTTTAACGACTTGGCTACCTAATGTCTTAATGTCAGGTCAACTCGTGATTTAGTAAGTTGGCCTCGTCGAATTATGTCTTCAATGTCGCCAGGGAAACTTTACCTAACCCTGAAAAATACGAATTAACATGCACATGCTGTACATTCTACGAAGAGGAATTTCAAACACAATTACCAATTTACAGACCACTTGTTTATAATTAACAAAATGCCTAATATTTTAAAAAGCAACGTTTAATAACTTGTGTGATTTATGCTTTGCATATAAACTAGGTCAACATGTCAGGTTTTATTAGTTATGGATACAGTTTGAAGAGAGTTGTGCTAAAATAATGTCTTCAGGTGGTTACATAATACAACAATGTCGAGATGTCGGTGAGCATCAAAAAAGCGCGTACGATGTCTGTTTCCTGACTTTAAAATTATAGTAAACCGTCTGGATTCCCATAACACGTCTCTGTAGAATACAATAGATAAATCGTGCACGTTATTGCTTGAAGTGAAACAAGTATATCTCTACCTCTTATCCATTTTACACAGGACTTCAGTCTGACTCCATGGAGATGGTGAGTTAATCCATATTTACTATGTGTGAAATACACTTTGCTTCCGTGCATGGATCACTGGTCCAAATCAATGGTGCTAATATGAGACATGTGTAGGTATAACAGTTGATATTACAAGGGGTCATTGTGAAGGAGTTAAACTACGTTATTGTGGCTAACGTGCCAACAAAACCCCGATGCCTAAAAATAAATTGACAGATAACCATGAAACACAGACATTTGCATATCAAGCCGGGAGACTCAATATTTATCTCAAACGTTTTACAGCATAACATGGAAGTTACTTAGCAACATTCAACTGTTTTTCACAAACATTTTTATTTGCCCGCCACTGGCGCAATTGTAAGATTGAAACATATTTTCAAAATTACAATTTACTCGGAAACTTACTTATAAAATAACAACGCAAGACTGCTCATAAAAACTGCACTTTTAGATAAAGCATCAGTAAACACCATGCACCTTCCAACATTTTGTACGTATGCGTGTCAGTATGATTTTGTGTACTGTAGAGTAATACAAGAAATTTGATCGAATAAAGATAACTTAAAGTACAACAGTCTGTAAAGAGGAATATGCACTAGACTTGGGATTTACAATGCATTTATATATGTTTAGTTTCTTTTTCTTACTTATGACATTGTAGTACGAGGGGCATTCAAAAAATACGTTTTTTCAGATAAATCAATAATTACTTAGTTTTGTGTACAACCACATTCATTCGCCAAAATCCGAAAGTTGCATAGAAATCGGGCCGTCGGTTAAGTGAGGATCTTATTCTGTATAATGATCAATTTACAACGGCTGATTCAACTTATTAAAAAGAACAAATGGCATCAATATTTCATGTGTTGTTTCGAGTTGCATACTCGCGTAACCAAATATCAAAGTCTGAACGTCCAGAAAAGTGAAATTTGGACTGTAGGGGACATGTTTGAGCTAATCCAATCAAGGGATACACCGGCACTGTATGTTTAACATGATGTTCCGGCATTTCCTCTGGGTGAAATCTCCAATGTTTGACCTCGATTAAAGTGTGTATGGGTGTTTATATCAAGCCCGACACATAATTTGAGGATTACGCGTGGTCCGTGGCTTAACGTAACGTCACGTTTTCATTCTGCTATAAAAGTGACTTTGTATGATGACCAATATCTCTGTAACGGTGTTAACTATGACATCATAATTTAAAACACAGAATTACATAGTTTTAAACAATACATACATGAATTCTCGAAAGGTTTTTCAACTGTTAAAGGTAAGTGGTGGGATGGAGAAGAAATAAACACCAAATTTCTACGCGATAAATCGATGGGTTACCCCGTATGTTCATTTTACGTTGCTATAACTACCATATTTTCGAATGTCACATATATTTTTCGTGATAAAAATACGCACTGAATTCACAACCGGTAGTACGTGATTTCTACCAATTTTGATCAAAATCGGATAATAAATAGTTTCACAATCGAGGTTGTCTACGTATTTTTTGAATGGCCCTCATGTAATACATTAAGGTGCTTACTTTCACTGTGTGACTTTGTGCAAGGAATTTTTCAGCCATGTACGTGATCCGTTCTTACATTACCAATTGCAGGGAATCATAATTGTTGACCACATTTAAATTGCTTTCACGTGACAACTTGTCGATATGTCGAGAACACGAGTTTGGTCAATGGCTAGAAAGACAATAGCCAACGAATCGTCCCAATATTGTTTGTGTCCCAGCGAATATGCAACATATCCTTGAATAACATTTCCTATAAGATACCATATATATAACAACCAATACTGTATTTAGCCTGGCCTCTAACAAGGACAACCACCTTATAGAAACCGACTTATCATTCATGAAACAATTCTCGACTTCATCCCCGGTATAGATCTACTATTACGGATTATATGGATACGTTGGTCTACTTATTAGAGCATTAATATTTGTAACAAAGCCAGTATAGTGACGTTCATATACAAACAAATACATATAATTAAACATGAATATACTGACTAACCCACGCCAACGCAACACACGCCTCACTTCAGATCGTTTCCGTATCTGTCGTACCTTATGACATTTTCGCAACATGTTACCAGTAACAAATGTGACCCACCATGCTTTCTTTGACCAATTGCCTGTAGCAAGCTTGTAACATAATCCATATCATCTCGGTAGTAGTCTTGCCTGTGAAATCGGGGTAGGGTTGTGTCCCTCATATCTATATGTTTTCATAAACGATAGCCAGTTGACTAGTAGTAAAAAGAATTATCAGTTATTATTAACACACAAGCAATATGCGTCCACAGCATATTTATTGAAAAACAACACTGTACATTTTAACATCAAACATTGGCAAGCAAGAACACCGTATACTTATATTCACGCACATATTGAGTTCGTAATTTTTCATATGGAGCTTTTTGTGCTCTGGCTCGGTTTCAGATTATTTTTGCGGATTAAGAATGTATAAACAGTTGGTTTTGAATGTGCTTTTCTTGTCTGCCAAAAACCCGGTATTGTTGAATTACAGAATATTTCATCAGGTTTTTACTATGCTATTAGATTCCCTCTATTAGGATTGTGTTATTTAAAATTCAAAACAGGCAACTATGAGCTCATCAATATGTCATAATCCAAACCCAAATTCAAACCACACATTCAAACGTTACTGAAAGGAGGCAATGAACTTTAAGTTCAATGTTCTGAATCTAACCAAATGAAATTGCTATATTCGCACACTCTCTGAAATTTAATATGCATGGCGACGAATGTTTACAAATGAATCTTAAACTTGGAAAAGAACTGTACCATAATATTTAGTTTTTTTACACGCTCATTGGGATAACAACCACGTCCCTACGCATTTGACTTAATAACTTAATGACAGCGTTTGATCGCATTTATCAATCCGGATTCGTGTCATTAAGACCTAATCAGCAGGTCATATTAGTTAGAAATGTTGTAAGTTATAATCTTCAATAATCCCCTTTCTCCATAAAAGACATGTACAACAATTACAATTAGCATTCATGAAAATATATAACATGTAATAATGCGACGAACTAGGGCTGTAACGGTATACCGCGGTACACGAAAGACCGCGGACGTCAGTCCCACACGGTTCACGGTACAAGAGTTGCAAATTTCGGTACGGTTCGGTATAAGCTATTAATGAGCAAAATAATATCCAAAGAACGAAAATGTCAGAAAGCCCTCAGATTATGTATAACTACCATGTATCACTCGTTTTACTTGTATTAAGATATGCCTTATATTGTCGATATTCATTTAATTTAGTTGATAGCCACATAATAATTGATGTTATAGAATCAATAAATGCATTGTCACTCATAAATTGTAGTATTTAAGCAGCTGTTGGAGAATATTGTATCATACCGAAATATACCGAACCGTTAGAAAAATTGACGGTACGTATCATATCGTGAGGTAAGCGTACCGTTACAGCCCTACGCGGACGAACACATTTCCCCCGAGGAGAGCGCTCTAATACACACATTTAATATCTTTTTGCGAACATAATGCCACCAAATACCAACAACAAATGTGCTAAACAACGTAGATGTTATAAAACAATACCACAGATGGACGGTACTTTCTCTATTTATATTATAAAATTCAATGTAGGATAATAAACTTGTCATTTATAAATACAATTGAAATAAATGTCTACTCGTAATCTTACAAAAGAAATAAAAATTCGATCAATGGATAAAATGCACTTTAAAAAATTCTGGACCTAGTCAAATTTTTCATGCTAGAAGTACGTTAGAACTGGTGTTGAAAATGTATGATAATGTTGATTTGCGTTTATAGCGGTACTTCGGACTGAGAATAAAGTGTGAAGAGAGCCACGTCACTAGTTCATTTTACCTTAGTATATTTTTAATTCTATATAGGATTACATGTAGTGAAAGCATGTGTCGTATCACTAAAGCACTTATGATGTTCAGTGCCAGGAGACCTGGGTACAGACAACTAGCTAAAGACAACTAACAAACTGAATGCAAATTGGCATAAATGTCATGTTCCACACCATCGAACAAAACCATATAACTTTGGCAGATATATGATAAGTTATTACAAGACATACTCCATAGTTATTATTATAACGTGATAAATGAGTAGCAAGTACTTGGAAATGATGAAAAATGTACGAACGCAAACATTCAGGCACGAGAAGGTAAACTAATTGTGCTACACATATTTCGTACTAATGTTACATTGTTGCTACAATCAAAGTCGTTAATTCCTTCAAAGTGCAGTATATGTTTACTTAACTATGCAGTTCTACCTAAAGGGGTACATTTTTCTTTCTTTGCTTCTAGTCCAGAACTTTTTAGAGGGATCAGCATGATGCCAGCATTGTGCCAGCATGAAATCACTATCAGTTATATCTGGGGTCATAAAACACAGTAACTGGTCAGTGTAAGGGACAAGAGGCCCATATATAGCTATTGATAATCAATAAAGCGCTACTGTATGTAGTACCCTAGAAAATATGTGTTATGTTGTGTGTATGTTTAATTTGTATAATTACATATATTTATTTTATTTTTGTTTCCGTCTGGTTTGAGTGTGTAAAAACTATTTGCCAAGATATTTACTAATTTAGTTATTAATATTCCCCAAGAGTTATTTAAATAAATACACACCCACACCAGATGCAAACAAAACTAACCAAATATACCACAGAGGTATACAGAATATCTATTGTGAGTGTATGTCTGTGAATATACCGAACAGTTTTTGTATAAATAAAAGATAACATAATACACATAGATTAGGTTAATGATTGTTTTTGTATTTAAAACATTTTAACCAAAATCATCAAAAATAACAGTTTTATATGTTATGAATAATATCAATTCACTTATATCAAGGAATACTTTATTGAGAAATGTTAATCTTGAGGCATACTGTATACTATATGTTCAGATTTTCCCACATTTATAACTTTTTATTAGTTGTATGCACTTGTGTCTAATCACTCCTTTCAAGCAACACTATATGCAGGTGAAAAACGTCGAAAGGCACGGAAAAATTACGTCCCCGCTAGGTGGCGCTATTCATCGCACGTCACGTGACAGTTCTCCATAAAACCATCAAAATCAGAAAGCCAATACTTGATACTATACTGTATTTATGCAAAATATCATCAAAATCCGAGTTACAGGCGATATTTAACGAAAAGGGTCTAAATTACCTTAATACCCAAAGTATACTTGAATTTTGATGTTTCCGACTACTTGGAGGAGCATAATATTGTTTTATTGCAACAATAACTCTATAAATATATAAAGGGAGATCATTACACCGATATGGGGTGGTTTGTATTTTCAACTTTATTTACTTTACTGCTCCGATGTACGTTATCTGACAATAGTTTCAAGCACAAGAATCGCGAAAGAAATCTACCAAAAGAACGAGGTTTTCAAACAAGCCCAACGGTCTGCTGTAACTATATTTCAGCAAAAGCAACCCACCATACTTAATTAATAACATTACATGTAGATGACATTTATCAGTATTAAACTAGCCTCATAAACACAACCGTATCCTCAATAAACAAATAAAAATATCTCTACGGCCAAAACACAGTTGTTTCATATTTCATAACACTCGGTGGATTTGTATGACTTTAGAACATTTTTACCAGACGTTATTTTTAGGCAAATTGCGAAACTAACGAGTAGTGTTTTATGGCATTATTCATTTTGAATAATGAGGACATGTCAACAACACGACAATTTATCTGCACGAAGCCTGCATATTTTAGAATATGAACGATAGAACCATGTTCTGAACTTTAGTTAATGAAATATTCATTACGTCCAACTAGGAAATGATTACTAATTTGCTAACATGTCAATGTTGCTAAGCAACAAGAAAGGCATGCGGATCAATATCAACAGCAAAATCAAGTGGAAATGGACAAAAGCAAACACATCTAAAATATGCAGGCTTCGTGCAGATAAATTGTCGTGTTGTTGACATGTCCTCATTATTCAAAATGAATAATGCCATAAAACACTACTCGTTAGTTTCGCAATTTGCCTAAAAATAATGTCAGGTAAAAATGTTCAAATGTTCTAAAGTAATAGAAATCTACCGAGTGTTATGAATAGAAACGAGTGTGTTTTGGTCATAGAGATGTTTTTATTTGTTTATTCAGGATACGGTTGTGTTTATGAGGCTAGTTTAATACAGATAAATGTCATCTACATGTAATGTTATTAATTAAGTATGGTGGGTTGCTTTTGCTGAAATATAGTTTCAGCAGACCGGTGGGCTAATTTGAAAACCTCGTACTTTTGGTAGATTTCTTTCACGATTCTTGTGCTTGAAACTATTGTCAGATAACGTACATCGGAACAGTCCAGTAAATAAAGTTGAAAGTACAAATACAAACCACCCCATATCGGTGTTATGACCCCTTTATATATGTATAGAGTTATTGTGGCAATAAAAAAATAGTATGCTCCTCCAAGTAGTCGGAAACATCAAAGTTCTTTGGGTACTTAAACTTTATCATGTTTGATCTCCTTTTCTTTCGATTCTCTTTGTGCGGTAGATTGTAACCATATATCTTGTTCCGTTTTAGTAGAACTGCATAGTTAAGTAAACATATACTGCATTTTGAAAAGAAATAACCACAGTGATTTGAGCAACATTGTAACATTAGTACGAAATGTGTGTCGCACATTAAGTTACCTCCTCGTGCCTGTATGTTTGCGTTCGTATATTTTCAAAATTACCAAGTATTTATCACGTACTTATAATAACTATGGAGTATGTCTTGTAATAACTAATCATATATCTGTCAAAGTTGTATGGTTTTGCAATTCAGTTCGAAGGTGTGGTTCATTTGGTTAGATTCAGAACATTGAACTAAAATTTCATTTCCAACTGTTTATACATTCTAAATCCGCAAAAATAATTTGAACCCGAGCTAATGCACCAAAAGCTTCATACTAAAATAATGAACTCAATATGTGCATGAAATGCTCGTGTATTTTTTTCAACAGCACAAGTATACAGTGTTCTTGCTTGCCAATTTTTGATGTTAAAATGTACAAACAGTGTTGTTTTTCAATAAATTTGCTGAGGACTCACATTGCTTGTGAGTAAGCGGGTAATAACTGATAATACTTTTTAATACTAATAACTGATAATATCGTTTATAAAAACATAATATGAGAAAAGGGCCCTTAATGAAAAATTTTCGATTTTCGTTTTTTTGCATTTTCCGAAGAATCTATCTTTCCTGTGTACAAGAAAGAAAAAAAATTGTCAAAATTTCAAATATTAACAATTATGAAAATAATGAAAATTCTCTGGTTTACTACTAATGATCAGGAAAATATTACAACTGCAATATATGGGCTTTGTATTAAATAAATGCAGTTTGGAGCAGAACAGTAATACTGAATACAGAAGTTATTTTATTTCAGGGTATGTATGTTAAATAGGTCCCCAACCGGTTTTCAAACGGGGCCTATCGGTTTGCCCTCCCTCGGTCAGACAGTTCGTTAGTCAGTTAGTTCGTCAAAAATCTGGATCCTGACATAACTACAACATCTTTCAAGTTATGTTTAGCAAATTTGATATGTGGATAAGGGGCAATAAAGAGACTTATGCAAGTCTATTTTTATTGTGTCTGAAATTGTGGTTGCTATGGAGACCGAAATAGTAAAAATATGTAAAAAAATACTGGACCCTGAAATTACTCATACAGTTTCTAAGCTCGATTTATGAGACCTGGCATGTAGGTAGGTGACAATAAGAAGAGTATGAACATCTGAAAATAAATTCATTTTAACAAAGAATGGGTTGCTATGGATACCGCAATATTGAAAATACTTCAAAATCTGGAATTCTGTCATTACTCAAAGAATTTCAAATGTATGTGTATGAAATTTTGTATATGGAATTTGAAGGGAAAAACATATAATGATTACATTTACGCTTGGATATTGTAATATTCTGACAAATATAGTGGTTGTCATGGCAACATAGATGTAAAATATGATACAAAGGGTCGTAGATTTAAACATGTAGGCCTCTGTCTTGCTTGCAATTTTTTAGTGGCGTGTTTATGTTAAACGTCATGTTCTTCATTGTCTGGTTTTCTCAAATTGTTTTACTTATATAAACCAATTCCGGCATACGATGATATATGATGGCAAATTGATTCCGAAATTATTGATATTTATTTCATAACATCATTAATGGCAGCACGGTTCCAAAAATATATTACGTTAGGATTAACATAAAAATGTTGACTTTTCAATACTACATTTCTAAGAAATGAAGATATTTGATGTTTTGATATGTTATTCAAAAATGTACTTCAAGAGACTGCTAACTCATTACATTGCTATTAATCACCCATAATAATTAATGGTTTTGTGGTCTGTCGATTCCAAAATTCCTCCATTTTTGTTTATGTCTGACTTAGTTTAACACCCAAAAGTCGTATTGTCTTGACTATCTGTCACTAAAGTTCGGATGCTGTAAATGCCAATCAGTATGTACATATTACATACTTTATATCGAAATTAATAACAACATTGTAGTCAGCAGATTCCAATAAAAGGTTTTCCGTATACATTTTTAGTGTTTTATCCCAAAATATCGTATTTCACACATGTTACTCACTTTATACTGAAATGTTTTGATGTATTAAGCAAATTGTTACCGCCAACCTAACACAGTAAGTTATCAATTTCTTACTATATAGTATACTACAAGTTATTACAAGCCAATTGCAGTTATTTTTGATAAAATATGATTATGAATAACATTGTGATCAATTAATTCCAAAAATCCTGAGTTTTGTTATTATATTGAACTGTTTTACCCCAAAAGTAGGTCAAGACACGTATCATTTTGAAACTAGATTATCAATTTCTTCAGCGGAAAGACATCATGTGACTATCTAAGTGCTTTATTACTATGTGATTAATGGCATTGTACTAAACCGATTCCAAAAATCACCATTTTAGTTTATTATTTGTACAATTTTACCCCAAAATAGCATAAAGTGATCCAAATGGATAATGTTTTATTAGATATATTAAACTTTAACTTAATACAAACTAATTGCAGTTGTTTTAGATATAATACGATTATAAATGTCAATGTGGTCAATTAATTCCAAAAATCTTCACTTTTGTTTAATTTTACAATGTTTTTGCCCCAAAATGTCTGAGAATGGACAACATTTAAGAAATCAGATAAGCAATATCTTATGAAGGCAGACAACATGTGTCCATCATACTGAGTTACAATCGAAAAACATAACAAATTGCATTACAGTAAACTGATTCCAAAAATCACCATTTGTGTTTATATTTTGAAGAATTTTACCCCAAAATATCGTATCTTGATCAATAACTGATAATTTCAAATGCTATATAACACTACAAGATACTACACTCATATCGCAGTGGTTTTCGATAAGATACGACTATAAATGAACATGTGGTCAATCGATTCCAAAAATCCTCAATTTTGTTTAATTTTCAATGTTTTTGCCCCAAAAATGTCTGAAAATGAACAACATTTGAGCCGTCAGATTAGCAATATCTTATGCAGGCATACAACATGTGTCCATCATACCGAGTTATAATAAAATAACATAACAAATGGCATTACAGTAAACCGATTCCAAAAATTACCATTTGTGTTTATATTTTGAAGGATTTTACCCCAAAATATCTTATCTTGATCAATAACTGATCATTTCATATGTTATATAACACTACAAGATACTACACTCATATCGTAGTGGTTTTCAATAAAATACGACTATAAATGAACATGTGGTCAATCGATTCCAATAATCCTCACTTTTGTTTAATTTTTCAATGTTTTTGCACCCAAAATGTCTGAGAATGGACAACATTTGAGCCACCAGATTAGCAATATCTTATGCAATTATACATATATATATATTACTACAAGATACTATACTCATATTGAGGTGGTTTTCAATAAAATATGACTATAAATGACCATGTGGTCAGCCGATTCCAAAAATCCTCAATTTTGTTTGTAATTTGTCATGTTTTAACCCAAAAATATAGGCGTTATGTGTTAGTATAGAACTCCATATTAAGAATGTTACAAGGCAACAATTATGTGGCAGGATACAACATAAAATATTTTTGGGCATTCTTTGCCTTGTTCTGAAATTCGCAGAAAATGATGTCGTAACTTTAAACTCAATTTTCTCAAATTGATGTCAATGTCATTAAGGGCCCTTTTCTCAGATCGCGGCTCATATAGATCTGAGGGACACAATCCTACCCCGATTTCACCGGCAAGACTACCACCGAGGTTATATGGATTATGCTACAAGCTTGCTACAAGCAATTGGTCAAAGAAAGCATGGGGTGTCACATTTGTTACTGGTAACAGGTTGCGAAAATGTCATAAGATACGACAGATACGGAAACTATCTGAAGTGAGGCGTGTGTTGCGTTGGCGTGGGTTAGTCAGTATATTAATGCATAATGATATGTATTTGTTTGTACATGTACGTCACTATACTGGCGTTGTTATCTCATAAGTATACCAACGTATCCATATAATCCGTGATAGATATATACTGGGGATGAAGTCGAGAATTGTTTCATGAATGATAAGTAGGTTTCTATAAGGTGGTTGTCCTATTTAGAGACTAGGATAAATACTGTATTGGTTGTTATATGTATGGTATCTTAAAGGAAATGTTATTCAATGATATGTTGCATATTCGCTGGGACGCAAACAATATTGGGATGATTCGTTGGCTATTGTATTTCTAGACATTGACCAAACTCGTGCCCTCGACATATCGACAAGTTGTCACGTGAAAGAAATTTAAATGCGGTCAATAATTTTGATTCCCTGAAATTGGTAATGTCAGAACGGATCACGTACATGGCTGAAACATTCCTTACACAAAGTCACACAGTGAAACATAGCACCTAAATGTATTATACTACAATGACAGAAGTAAGAAAAAGTAACTAAACATATATGAATGCATTGTTAATCCCAATCGTACTGCATATTCCTCTTTACAGACTGTTGTACTTTAAGTTATCTTTATTCGATCAAATTTTTTTCTTGTATTACTCTACAGTACACTAAATCATACTGACACGCACACGTACAAAATGTTGGAAGGTGCATGGTGTTTACTGATGCTTTATCTAAAAGTGCAGTTTTTATGAGCAGTCTTGTGTTGTTATTATATATCTCCTCATTTAATCACTTACCATCGAATGAAAAGAGAAGTTTCTGAGTAAATTGTAATTTTGAAAATATGTTTCAATCTTACAATTGCGCCAGTGGCGGGCAAATAAAAATGTTTGTGAATAAACAGTTGAATGTTGCTAAGTAACTTCCATGTTATGCTTAAAAACTTTTGAGATAAATATTGAGTCCCCCGGCTTGATATGCAAATGTCTGTGTTTCATGGATTTCTGTCAATTTATATTTTTGTTATAGGCATCGAGGTTTCATTGGCACGGTGGCCACAATAACGTAGTTTAACTCCTACACAATGACCCCTTTTAATATCAACTGTTATACCTTCACATGTATCATATTAGCACCATTGATTTTGACCAGTGTTCCTCGCACGGAAGCAATGTGTGTTTCACACCTAGCAAATATGGATTAACTCACCATCTCCACGGAGTCAGACTGAGGTCCTGTATAAAATGCATGGATAAGAAGTAGAGATATACTCGTTTCACTGAAAGCAATAACGTGCATGATTTATCTATTGTATTCTACACTACAGAGACGTGTTATGCGAATCCAGACGGTTACTATAATTTTAAAGTCAGGAAACGGACATCGTGCGCGCTTTTTATGCTGCTCACCGACATCTCGACATTGTTGTATTATGTTACCACCCGAAGACATTATTTTAGCACTACTCTCTTCAAACTGTATCCATAACTAATAAAACCTGACATGCTGACCTAGTTTATATGCAAAACATAAAACACGCAAATTATTAAGCGCTGCTTGTCAAAATATTAGGCATATGTTGCCAATTATAAACAAGTGGTGTGTTAATTTGGTAATTGTGTTTGAAATTCTACTTCGTAGAACATACAGCATGTGCATGTAAATTCGTATTTTTCAGGGTAAAGTAAAGTTTCACTGGCAACATTGAAGACATATTTCGACGAAGCCAAGTTGACCTGACATTAAGACACTAGGGCACCTTTTTTTCAACATACTTACGGAAATCGTAAACTTACGTTCAAATTTAAATACAGTATAATTATTTAAGAGCTGTACATTGGGGACAGCTATTGTTTGTAAGACTTCAATAACTGAAACTTGATTAGTATAATAGCTCGAATTTCGACATTTTACAGTTGTAACAGTATTATAAAGAATTTAAATTTGATAGTTAGTTAAAACTGTCCGTCCATGCTTTGATAAAACAGTACCCTAGTCGTCAAGTCGTGAAACATTTTCATATACTTATTACGAAGCAGTACGATAATTTTACGACTTTGGAACATCATGGTACAATAGCTTGGTTCAATGTTCAAAGTGACCATCGCATAATTGAAGATGTCGGGTTCGATTTCATACTTCGAAATAAGTCTTTAAAACGGCAAAGGACTAGCTCCCGAAAAGCCAATAATTATTTATAGTTTCAGGACTGGCTGGGCATGTATTAAGATAACGTGACATTGGTATTTCCACATGACCGATACAGTGTCTCGAAATTGTTACAATCATAATAGTAAAGTCTCATCTCACAAAACTCTAACCTCCTCACAGTCTGCCATCGGTTTTCGTTCACTGTGGGGAATGTATTTGCGCCTATCTAAGTATGTTTCATTCATATAGTTACTGCAGTCCCTGGACAGAAACATGTCACTGATTTTAATCATATGTTAGGCTACTTAGTACTTAAATAACAACAGATAGAAAAAGGAAAGCAAACATAAACATAAACAAGAATTTGTCTTTTTGTCAAAATACCATGATATGCATCTTTTGTATATGTTTATTATACCTTTCCAGCTATTAACCAAGAATATGGCCCTTCAATACGTCTAAGTCCAAACGTAGGTCAAGGTGAAGGTCAAAATGAGGTCAAATTATGTAGGTGTGCTGAGAGTGTTCTAATACAACACCCATGCAAATATGAAAGCATTTTAGCAAGTCGTATTGATGCAAGTTTGGGTTAACCAGGGAAATGATCCTTCAATAAGTCTAAGCCCATAGGTAGGTAAATGTGAAGGTCAAAATGAGGGTAGGTGATTCCTATCAAATTTTCTTAACCATTGTCTTCACCTAGAGAGTAAGTGACCTTACTTTAAACAGTCAATACGAGTGTAAAAAGACAATTTGAATATCGTTGTAAATAGTCAGATGGGAGACTTGGATGGCGTTTTAGGACGCAGGTGGTTTTAAACACAAGTTTGCAACAAATCATGCTGTCTTACTGGTAAGAACATGGCAAATTTCTTTCGCAATCGAATACAATAAACAAATAATAAACTTTAACCTTAACTGACTGAGAAGAAATTCCATAACTAGGGTGAAATCAGAACAGTTACATTTGCGAACTTTAGTGTGGTGATTGAAGCACTTACGAAATGTGTGAATCTATCACGTCTCAATTAGAGTCTGTTTGATGATAAGTTTTTCCAATAAACCATATGATTACGATGTTTATAACATGACGACTGCTTAGACAATATCGTGAAAATGCCGATGTTGTTAAAGACGGAACAAGTTACTAAATGACTATGAAATGGCTAGTCCCTTTGATTATTGCATTTCAAGCTTTTTATTAAGGGCAAGTAGCATAATGTGCAAGCTTTTACCCCCATTATGTCTTATTCTGAAAATGATGTGTAAGGAAACATCACATTGCGTGATTTTCAACAATTTAATTTGTAGCGAGACAGAATGGTTATCTGAGAAAACAAGGCACAGATATACAATATGTCATAAATGACGTTGAGGATACAATTAATGGATACTTTGATCAAAGACAAATATGCAGGTTTCGTGCTGATAAATTGTCGTGTTGTTGACATACCCGCATTATTCAAAATGAATAATGACATAAAACACTACTCGTTAGTTTCGCAATTTGCCTAAAAATAACGTCTGGTTAAAATGTTCAAATGTTCTAAAGTAATACCAAGTGTTATGAAATATGAAACAAGTGTATTTGGTCATAGAGATGTTTAATTTGTTTCCTGATAATACGGTTGTGTTTATGTGGCTAGTTTAATAATTATAAGTGTCAACTACATGAAATGTTATTAATTAAGTATGGTGTGTTGCTTTTGCTGAAATATAGTTTCAGCAGACCGATGGGCTAGTTTGAAAACCTCGTTCTTTTGGTAGATTTTACGGTTCTTCTGCTTGAAACTATTGTCAGATAATGTACATCGGAACAGTCCAGTAAATAAAGTTGAACATAGAAACCACCCCATATTGGTGTAATGATCCCTTTATATATTTATAGATTATTGTTGCAATGAAAAATATAATGCTCGTCTAAGTAGTCGGAAACATCCAAATTTATGTATACTTTGGGTATTTTAACTTTTACATATTTAATCTCCTTTTCTTTCGACCAGTGCGGTGGATTGTAACCATATATCTTGTTCCGTTTAAGTAGAACCGCATAATTAAGTAAACATATACTGCACTTTGAAAGAATTAACGACAGTGATTGGAGCAACAATGTAACATTAGTACGAAATGTGTGTCGCACACTAAGTTTACCTCCTCGTGTCTGTATGTTTGCGTTCGTATATTTTCAAAATTACCAAGTATTTGCTACTCATTTACCACGTTTTTACAATAACTATGGAGTATGTCTTGTAATAACTAATCATATGTCTGCCAAAGTTGTATGGTTTTGTTCGATGGTGTGGTAACATCACATTTATGCCAATTTGCATTCAGTTGTTTAGTTGTCTTTACTGTACCAAGGTCTCGTGGCACTGAACATCATAAGTGATCTAGTGATACGACACATGCTTTCACTACATGTAATCCTATATAGAATTAAAAATATACTAATATTTTTCAATCTTACAATTACGCCAGTGGTGGGCAATTAAAATGGTTGTGAATAAACAGTTGAATATTGAAAAGTAACTTCCATGTTATATAAATATTGAGTCCCCCGGCTTGATATGTAAATGTCTGTGTTTCATGGTTATATGTCAATTCATATTTTTATTTATAACTAATAAAACCTGACATGCTGACCTAGATAAGATACAAAACCTATAACTCACAAATTATTAAATCATGCTTGTTAAAATATTAGGCATATGTTTCCAATTATAAACAAGTGGTCTGCTAATTGGTAATTGGGTTTGAAATTCCACTACCTAGAACATACGTGTGTATGCAATTCAATTCGTATTTTTCAGGTTTCGTATTCAAGGTTTCACTGACAACATTGGAGTCATATTTTGATGAAGCCATCTAACCTTTCACATTGTCCAGACATTTGGTCAACATTTTATTGAACTCTACTCGTACACCGAGCACCTAGTAGTATAATTGTAACTGGTTGGTACATCACGGCTTGTGATCGTGGTCCTGTAGTCAGAACATCCGTCTCAGAAAAGATCGGTTTCGGGTTATATCCATACGAGTATCAAAATAATTTAACGCAGTATGGGGCCGAAAAAAATGTGTTTAAATGCAAACATCAGTCCATACAAAGGTAAAGAAATGGCTCTCATGCTCAACGAATCATGGATATGTATACTAATTTTATTTTGCCAAATGTCACTTCGTAGTATTAAATTCATTTCATCACAGGGCAGGACAGGGTAGGGCAGGGCATGCAGGGCAGACAGGCCAGTGCAGGCATGGCAGGACAGACTGGCCAGTGCATGCAGGGTAGACAGACCAGTGCAGGCGAGGCAGGGCGGGTGGGCGGGCTGGCGGGCAGGCAGGTGTGCATTTTCACTGTTTTTGGAGCTGGTTCCAATATCGTTCAGAAAAATAAACGCAACGTCAACAGCGCCGGGATTCAAAATATGCGTTAAGTCATTGACGTCATATTTGTCACGTTGTAACGTTCTAATTTCAACGTATTTTTGCCAATTTAGCCAATTACTATACCCTTTTTACGAAAAAATGAAGCAAATAATAAACAGAAAATTTGTTGATTTTTGGTGAAAGATCTTATTTTATTTCTCTCGTGATCACAGAAAATTATATTTTCACGAGTGGCGTAGCTTTCTGTGATCATACGGTGGAATAAATTTCGATCTTACACCAAAATCAACAAATATCCTCTATATCTGTCTGGAAAAAATGAGATGTTTTTGACAGAGCTTAGTGCATGTATTGTAAGAGGCTTAAATATACTGATTATTCTGATTATGATGAAAATATGCAATAAGGTTGTGCGAGTCAGTACACTATATCCTGACATAAAAACGCATACTTAGTAAGCTAGTTAGACCAGATTTTGCTAAACCCAGTTTGATTTAGTTAATAATTTCTATGGAAATGAAAAACGACCATGCCAGTGATTGCTCCAAAAGCAAATAGGGTGAAATACAGCATACACCAGGCCCACCATCTTTTCAAACAACCCAACCTTTCTTGCAGGTCAAGCAGAACCTTCTGTTTCTAAATCTATAGTTGTGTGGTGTTTCTGATTTCTGTGCTCGGCTGGTTAGGTTGAGTCCTACCTTCCCTGTCTGATTTCCTCATTCATTATTTGCTAAAAGCAAATTGGTCGACGAAAACAAATTAGGTGACGCTTGTAACTGATAAGAGGTGTCTGAAATGTCGTAAGATACGAGAGATACGGTAACAATCTGAAGTGAGGTGTGTCTTGCGTTGGCATGGGTTTATTCATGCATAATGATATGCATTTATTTGTACATGAACGTCACTATACTGGCTTTGTTACACATATTAATGATTATTCCTACGTATCCATATAATATGTGATAGATCTATACCGGGGATGAAGACGAGAATTGTTTCATAAATGATAAGTAGGTTTCTATAAGGCGGTTGCCCTTGTTGGAGGCCAGGTTGAAGCCAGTATTGGTTGTTATAATATTATGTATATGTTATATGACAGATTATTCAAGCAAGCGAATGTGGTAGGATATGTTTCATATATTTGCTGGGACACAACCTATAGTGGGGTGATTCGTAGAGTTCGAAGGTTATTTCTCTCTAGACATTGACCAACCTCGTGCCCTCGACATATCAACAGGTTGTCACGTGAAAGCAAATAGGGCGTGGACAATAATAATAACTCCCAGAAATTGGTATTGTCTGACCGGATCAAGTGAACGACTGAAAAATTCCATACACAAATTAACAGAGTGAAACTAAGCACCTAAATTTATTATACTGTAAAGACATAAGTAAGAAAAATTAATTAGATATATGTGAATCCATTGTTAATCCCAAGTTTACTACATATTCCTCTTTACAGACAGTTGCACTTTAAGTTATCTTTATTCCATTAAATTTCTTGTATTACTCTATGTGCAGATGATAAGATATCTTCTAAAACAAAACTGACATTCATGCATGCAAAATATTGGATGGTGCATAATGTTTTCCGATGTTTTATCTAAAAGTGCAGTTTTTATGAGCAGTATCCAATTGCTATTATATATCTCCACATTTTATCATGTGCGATCAAATCAAAAGTGAAGTTTCTGAGTAAATTGTTATTTGGAAAATATGTTTCAATCGTACAATTACGCCAGTGGTGGGCAAATAAAAATGTTTGTGAATAAACAGTTGAATGTTGAAAAGTAACTTTTATGTTATGATCGTAAACTATTGAAATAAATATTGAGTCCCCCGGATTGATATGCAAATGTCTGTGTTTCATGATTATCTGTCAATTTATATTTTTATTATAGACATAGGGGTTTCATTGGCACATTGGCCACAATAACGTAGTTTAACTCCTACAAAATAAACCTATGTAAGATTTACTGTTGTACCTACAAATGTCTTATAATATATGAAACGTATGTTTCATACCTAGCAAATATGGCGCTTAACTAACCACCTCCACTGAGTCGGACTGAGGTCCTGTGTACACACAATACATGGATATACTCGTTTCACTGGAAGTAATAACGTGCACGATTTATCTATTGTATTCTACAGATACGTGTTATGCGAATCCAGACGGTTTACTTTTATTTTAAAGTCGGGACACAGACATCGTGCGTTGTTGCTGCACACCGACATCACTCGACATTGTTGCATTATGTTACCACCAGCAGAAATGAATTTAGCACAACTCTCTTCAAACTGTATCCATAACTAATAAAACCTGACATGCTGACCTATATAACATACAAAACCTATAACTCATAAATTATTAAAGCTGCTTGTTAAAGTACCAAGCATAAGTTTCCAATTATAAACAAGTGGTCTGCTAATTGGTAATTGGGTTTGAAATTCCACTACCTAGAACATACGTGAGTGCATGCAGGTAAATTCGTATTTTTCAGGTTTCGTATTCAAGGTTTCGCTGACAGTAAATTCGATGTAGCTAACTAACCTGTCACATTGTCCCGACATTAGATCAACAGGTTGTTAAACTCTACTTGTTCACCGAGCACCCAGTAGTATAAGGGTAACGTTTTGGTACATTGCGGAATGTGACATCGACCACTTAGTTTGTATAACCGTCTCAGAAAGGTTTCATGTTCAATTCAATACAACTAAATACTACATATAACTAAATACATGGTTCCAAAATCAGTGAATAATAACAGTACCAAGACTGTTTGGCCAAATGTAACTTTAAATAGGAGTATTCGTGTGACTTTTAACACTGTCAGTAGAACTTCAAAATCTGGCATAGGGTGTCGCCATACCCTATAATGCGGCAACCTTCTCAAAGTCTGAAACTGGAACATGGGAAACAATTCAGGACTGTTAAACAACTTAAACAATTATATCACTTGGAACATACTGTAACATTTCTTGGCACACTCGAGATGGCCCAAGTGCTATATTTGTAAACATATTTGAAAAGCACTCTTTTTTATTTCTATCTAACATTTTCTGACAGTATCTGGCAGCATCCTTCATCTTGCAACGCGTACACTGTTGCCGAATTTTAAGTATGATTCGAAAGACATGTCTGTTCGTTACAAATTACTAGCGTTTCTATATATTCATTGCCCTATGGTGCATACATACAAATGTGAACTTTAAGTAATTATTCATCCGTGTGTATCGGTTATACGAGAGGTGCCCCACTTATATTTGAACAGTATTGAATATCAAATAGTTTGATGCTTATTATATATAATCAAAATATTTATATATCATCGTGCAAAATAACGTGTTATAAAACACATGAAACTATTGATTATTACTTTATTTCTTAGTTTGCACTCAAATCTAAAATTTTGTAGAGGGTATGGTGTTTGGCTTTTTGAAGACTGAATAATCCGATCGATGCTGTTTGCATTTCCCGCCTGTAATAAACGCAGCAATATTCCATAGACTGAAGGGTTTGTGGGTATATCTTCATTAGACTTTGGTCTTGACTAATCTTGCGTAATATACTTCAAATGTGTGTTCTTAAGGTACAGAATGGTGTTTTTGTGGAGGGAGTTGAAGCTCCGTGTTGACAAAACACCATGCTTCCCATATGGTCTCCAGGAAAGTAGTTTTGCAAACAGTTTGACCAAATATGGTTTGGAACTTAATGTACACAGCAATGTGCATTTACCTTTGACTTTTTAGTAAAACATATGTGTTCCATTAAGACAGTATAGCAAACAATAGCATACGTTATGCCTACGTTCGAAAACATGTGAAGCTTAACGAATGTCAACTTAAGGGTAGCCTTATCAACATTTATCATATAGTAGGCTGTCCGTTCATGGTATATTTCTCATCGATAAAGCATTGCCTCTACAGAGGTGACAAAGTTGTGGCATCTACGGTTCTGTTGAAGCATACACAGCATTAAAGACATTTGTCTCCCTTATGTTGTTTTTGTGGTATTGAGCATGTAAACACCGATTTTATCCCGAATCCGGCATGTATAATTCTCTAAATGAACAAATCGAAAGTTCCAATGTGTACTCTTAACGTCGCTGAAGCCCCTATTTTTGGTTTTTGGATATGCCTGACTTATTAAATAACCAAAGTTTAAGATTTTTGTAGGTTTCATCACTTTTTGTCAGTTTTTAATATTTTGCGTAATTTCGTTAAAAAGAACAACAAAGCGCAAAACTTCCTTCCTGTGACAAAAATTGCATATTTTCTTCACAAAAATGGAATATTCATGCTTAACCAACAACTTTTAAGGGCTTTTATGGCAGTGGCTGATCTTCAAAACGCAAAAACCATACCCTCTACAAAAGTGTTGTTTTTGGTTCTTTCTATTTTTCAGACAACCCTACCAGTTAGTGTAAATGTTACCTAACACATATGTTTACACAGTACAAAAGAGATATTTGATTTATACCATATTTCCATGAAAATATGTCATGTTCAACACTGTTCAAATATAAGTGGGGCACCTCTCGTAGTCATGAAAGAATCGTAAGTGGCACTAAATGCCAAACTAACAAAAACTAAAAAGACTTACAGTTTCGACAATTAAACAATATATCTAGATCCATCAACTTTTCACGTTATATGGACTTGTACTGTGTTATGTAATGTTGTGTGTTTTAGTGCTGCCTCCCCTGACCGATTTTCTTATAAACAGGGTGATCATTAATATATGGTAACATAAATAACTTTAATTACTGTGTAAGATTTAATCAAAGAGAAGTGATAAGACCCTTATTTCAAACTAATGAGCCCAAGTTTTCATTAAATGTGGATAATAAATGCATGCTGAGTGAACTGAATGTCAATTACGTCATCAATGAAGTTGTCCATTTTCCGTATTTCCGGGAAATTTTGCGATAGAATCATTTTGCTGACACTCACCGGAGTTAAACCGTTCGGATTTCTCATAATGGTAATGCCTGTAGGAAGGAGTGATTAATACAAAACTGGTATATTAATTTGATCTGAAACCTACAATACAATGCGCAATCGGAAGTACCAATGTGTAAAATGCAAGGGAAAATTGGTAATTTACAACGTCATTTGCAGCTGATTTGGGCAGTTTTGTAGAATTAAGGATCGTCTGTCAGAATTGGCGGAGTGTTGATACAATCACTTCTAACCCCTACAATAATTTTTAACTGTGTTGGGTGTGTGATTTGTGATATGCGCACTGATGTATAATTTTAGACCAGACGTACACCGTATGTGTCTGTCGTCCGCAACTTTGGTGGCTACCGAACATAAAAAATGTATTTTCAGAAGCGGTCGAAACTTTGAATAGGTCGACTATCGAATGCATCCCAATTATACTCGTGCAAATATGCTAGAAATAGCTGATCTAATTCACGAACAATGCCTTTTCCACTTTGAGTTAACAAGTCCATTTTTTCAACTTGATCATTTCATTTTAAATTGAGGCAATGTTCCCTAGTTACCAATCCTAATGTGGAATATTGAACGTGCTGTTATTACATTTGAAGGGGAAATATGGACGTCGTTAAATGGCGAGTGAAAGCAGAATAATGAGAAAAATGACACTCGTCAAGTGTGTGTGACATCGCGCTTGTGTGACCTTTTAAGCTGTCTGAAAGAGACAGGTTGAGTCCGAAAAATCCAAGCAATACATTTAGAATGCGTTTTACTTTGACTACAATATGATCGCGCTATACAATGTGACAAGTCCATATACTAGTATATGTCTTAGTTTTGAGTGTCTTCTAAAGGAATGGGAATATCTCTGAGAACAGAACAATTGCTGAGAGATAAAGCTCCTAAACATGTTGTTGAATGAAGCATTCATGTACTAATGTGTCAAATGTGTAAATACATAATGTTTTGCAATACATGGGAGACTTCATAATCGGAAACATCGTAGTTATATATACATGTAGAATGGTTTGAATTATGTTTAGTCCTTTTAAATCCCTTAACCACCAATGGCTCGTGTTTTAAGTATAATCCGCTCTGCATGAAGGTCGGAAGTAATCGTAACTAATCGGGTATCTCCGCCATTGAATAATGCTGCAGCGGTACGTCAGTAAATTCCAAGGGTCCAAAATGGCTCAGTGTATATAAAAACTAAACGTAAATTCATCTACAAAAACTTAATTTTAACAAAATAACTCCGGATTACCAATAGGTTTTAATACACCTACCGCAGTGCCTTCATTTGTATTAAACGAGAACAATATTCGTAATTGTATACAGAGTTAATTATCATCAGTATTTAGAATGTCAAATCGTTTAAATTGGAAATACCAAGTAGTTCTGTACAAGATTATAAGACATGCTTAAATACATTTCTTACAGCAATTAGTATTACCAATGTCTCATAATTCTAAAATTGTCATTGAGAATGAAGAATTAATCACATTTATTTACCAATAAATTTTAATTGTGGCGGAATGTAATGGTTACGAAAGCAGAGTACCATGTATGATATTAGAAGCTGGTGTAAATTGCGGAAGATAAGGTAAGATACTGCTGGTTATATCATTAAAATTACTTTCAGAAATTCCGTCTTCACATTTGCAATCTGAATAGTTAGTCAACTTTACACCGATGTTAAAGTATACACCATGGCTAGAAAGTGGAGCAATGCGTTTGTTCCCACAAAAAGAATTACTAGCACAAATGTATTAGTCATGCAGACGAGTTTCGAAAAGGGGACCACTTACTATGAACGCATGGTAGGGAAACTGTTCCCTGTATCATATTAGCATCCGACAAGGTTGAACTTCACTTTTATCTAACAACTTTATTATCAGCTTCGGATTGCAATATTTGGCATCCATTAAAGTACATCATTACAACATGGTATATTTCCAAGATTATTAACAGTAATGAAGTATTATTCTATTATACCTTAACAACCCATTAGGAAAACATCAAGTGTGGATTAAAATTATAATCAGAACCAAAGACTCTTCTCTGATCAGATCTGAAGTGTATTAAAACAATATGTAAAACATGCTCAGATTTTGAATAAAAAATAATAATCAAACGATTTCCTGATGTATAGAGAAGATTAAAATAAATCTTTTCTTATACACAATGTGTTCAGAGTTACTGTAGAACGTAAAACTGCGATTTGTTTTGAATATACAAGCTAACCCTTTGCATACTCCCAACAACATCCCTGTCGACGTGTCCCAGATGTTGGAAATAGTAGCAGTCTAATAAAACTATTTGTCAAACATTTCTTCTCTGAAATAATGTAGAATGAAAACGTTGATTTTTCTAGCTGGTTTTTGTTTACTAGTAATGACGTAACGTCTGAAAGTGAATTATGATTGTGGAAATGTGGTATTCAGTGGCATTATTCACCAACATTGTAAGACTAAAACTCAGACTTAAAATTGACATAATTTATACACCACTGTCATTTCTTTACCATTCGATTTAATCATGTGAAATTGTATCTGATGATGTGTCGTTGACCACTGAACGTGTATACCCATTTATATCAAAATTTATAACATTACAAATTATAACATATAACGAATAGAACAATTGGCATTATAAAGCGTAAGTCTGAGTTTTAGCCTTATGAGGCCTCTGCTCCGCATGTAAATATATATGGTTATTATTACGAAACACACGTACTTGTATGTGAAAGACATTGGTAATAATCATGACGGACCAGTATTCGTCTAGTCCATTGCCGTATGATGCTATAACAGATTAGTTAGTAAATATACTATATGCATTGCAAAAAGGCCGAGGTGATCAGAATAGTACAAAAAAATGTGTAATGTCCCATCAAAAAGTAGATTTCTATCACATGCCCTACTCCAAAAGACTGAAATGAGACGGCGGGATCAAATCACCAAAAAACATGACACGAAACCAAAGAAAATAGGGGAAAAGTTGTATTATGTGTTTTGGTAGACGACGTTAATTTGAAAAATGAAATATCGCATAGAAGTGTTGTTAGTGGTTGGACAAAAAGGAATTGCTTTAATTACGTATCAGGTCGGTAAATGAGATCATGAGGCTATCATGCATGACATCGGCAGCACATTCAATTTTTACAGCATCATTTTTTAAAGGATTTGTCTGATCAATTACGTGATTATCTCAGACAAACCTATTTGAAAGCTCTTAGTTGATCTTATTTACAATGCAGGTATAAACATAGCTTAAACAGACATTTGTCAATAAGTGAGTATTTCTGTATTACTTTCACAACTTGATAGCGTCAATTGTAATAACTCTACGCATGTAGACGTCTGCACTACATGACATATGCACGCTACAATAACAGCCTTTGTCCCACTGGGGAACTCCTCATTGGCGACGTAACATTTAATGCATGCATGTACTAGCGATGTCAATAAAAGTCTCGTTACTTCCAAGAATTTTCCACTAGACCAGGGAATCCTGTTCCTGAAGCACCTCCTCGAATCTCATTTATTTCCGGCAAAAATGCTCAGTGAATGCTTTAACTCAACACTTTTTTTTGTTGGTGACATTAGTAAATCCAATTATGATGTAGAAACATACATATCACGTACGATACAATAAACATAGTTTCGTCAAACTCTTGTTTCGGTCATTGGCGACGTGTATATTTTGTTTTTGGATAATCAAACACACAGACGAACTGGACAATGGAATCAAATCTTGTTAAAGAGTATTCTATCAAATTTTAAATTGTTCATTCTATTTTCGTAATGGAGCGCAAATTCGCGACTCGATAACAATTTGCAGTAATATCTGGAAATACGGAAGTACTATAATAAACTAATACCGTGTGTACGTGTTATGTCACGTGATGAACTATCGCCTACACGCACTTATTCTAATGGATTATACATTCTGTCTAATCATCGAATAACAAAGAAATTCCTGATTAATTAAAGATGTGTCTGTCTGGAAAAGAATTTGAGATGTTTTTGACAGAGATTAGTATTGTAAGAGGCTTAAAAATACTGAAGTCAAGATATGATGAAAATAGCTTGGTTATAAGATTGTGCGAGTCAGAATAGATGGGTACTCTATATAGATTTAAAAACGCATATATAGTTAGCTAGGTAGACCAGATCTTGCTAAATCCAGTTTGATTTAGTCCATAAATTCTCGGAAATATGACAAAAAGACCATGCTAGTGATTGTCTCAAAAGAAAATAGGGTGAAATACAACATACCCCACGCCATCTTTGTAAAAAAAAACATTGTTAGCAGGTCAAAACGAACCTGGACCCTTCTGTTTCAAAACCTTTCAGACAGAAATCTTGATAGCTGCAATGTTGTCTCAATAAATATCAAACTCGTAAGATGGCTCCAATAGAGAGTCAGATATAAGACCATGAAACTAACTAAATTAAGCGTTCAGAAAAAGGTCGCACGAAAGTCTGTAAAATAGGAATGAAACTTAATGGGACAAGGGAGGTAACTCAAATAAACATCGTACATAAACATTGCTCAATGTAGTTGTGTGGTGTTTCTGATGTCTGTGCTCGGCTGGTTAGGTTGAGTGCTATCATCCTTGTCTGATTTCCTCATACCTTTTTCGTTAAAAGTAAATTGGTCGAAGAAAACATACTGAGTGACGTTTGTTACTGATAAAAGGTGTTTTAAATGTCCTTAGATACGAGAGATACGGTTACAATTTGAAGTGAGGTATATATTGTATTGTATGTATAGTATTTCATCATGTATGTATTGCGTTGGCGTAGGTTAGTCAGTATATTCATGCATAATTGTATGCATTTGTTTGTATATGTACGTTACTACACTGTCTTTGATACAAAGATAGTTCTATACCGGGGATAAAGACGATAATTGTTTCATGAATGATAAGTAGGTTGCTATGAGGTGGTTGCCCCTGTTGTGTTGGCGTACAGGATGAGTTCAGTTTTGATTGTTATACGCATATCCAAGTCAATTTGGTAGGATATGTAGGATATTCACTGGGACACAAACAATACGACGTATTTCGATGATTCGTAGAGGTCGTTAGGGTATTGTCTTTCTAGACATTGACTTAACTTATGTCATGGGAAGGCAACTTAGATGTGGTCAATAATAATAACTCCAAGCTATTGGTAATTTCAGACCGGATCAATTGAATGACTGGCAAAATTCTATACACAAATTAACACAGTGAAACTAAGCACCATATTTCTCTTTACAGACTGATGTATTTTAAGTAATCTTTATTCCATCACATTTCTTGTATTACTCTATGTGCAGTGCGCCAAATCATCAGATATCGTCTAAAACAAAACTGACACTCATACGTTCAAAATGTTGGAAGATGTACAGTTTCTTTGAGCTGCCTCCATTGCTAATATATATCTCCAGATGAAATCACTCACGATCAAATGAAAGTGAATTTCCAAAGTAAATTGTAATTTGGAAAATATGTTTCACACATACAATTACACCAGCGGTGGGCAAATAAAAACGTTTGTGAATAAACAGTTGATTTTTTAAACATAACTTCCATGTTATGGTGTTAAACTATTGAGGTAACTTTTGAGTCCCCTGCTTGATATGCGAATGTCTGTGTTTCGTGGTTATCTGTCAAATTATACTTTTATTATAGGCATCGGGGTTTCATTGGCACGTTGGCCACAATAACGTAGTTTAACTCCTACACAATGACCCCTTGTAATATTCACTGCTATACCTACACATGTCTCATATTAGCACCATTGATTTGGACCGGTGGTCCATGGACGGAAGCAACGTTTGTTTCACACCTAGCAAATATAGATTAACTAACCACATCCACGTAGTCAGACTGAGGTCCTGTGTAAAATGCATGGATAAGAAGTAGAGATATACTCGTTTCACTGAAAGCAATAACGTGCACGATTTATGTATTGTATTCTACAGAGACGTGTTATGCGAATCCAGACGGTTTACTATGATTTTAAAGTGTCTTTGGAAACAGACATCGCACACGCTTTTTGCTGCTCACCAACATATCTACATTGTTGTATTATGTAACCACCTGAAGACATTATTTAAGCAGAACTCTCTTCAAACTGTATCCATAACTAATAAAATCTGACATGCTGACCTAGTTTAGATACAAAACATATAACTCACAAATTATGAAATGTTGCTTGTTAAAATATTAGGCACATGTTTCCAATTATAAACAAGTGGTCTGCTAATTGGTACTTGTGTTTAAAATTCCACAACGTATGACATACGTGTGTATGTAAATTAATATTTTTTAGGAATATCAAAGGTTTCGCTGACAACATTTTATTGACACCGTACACAGAGCATCCAGTAGTACAATTTATTTTGTTGGTACATAACGGCTTGTGATTTTGATCAGGGAGTTCGAATATCCGTCTCAGAAAGGGTGAAAGGGTTCGGGTTCAATCCAATACTCCAAAATAACTACATACGACAGTAAATAAATGGCTCCCTGTATCAGTGAATAGTTGTATTGCCAAGAGTGTTTGGTCAAGTGTCACTTTTTAAAAATAGGTGTATTCATGTGACTATTAACACTGGCAGTAGAACTTAAACTTTAACAAATGGTGTCGTCTTACCCTACTATTCGATAACCTTCGCACAGTCTAAAACTTGATTATGTGAAACAATTTAGTACTGTTCAACAATAATATCACTTGGAACATATTGTACCATTTCTTGACACACTCTACTCTACTAATTTGTGGTACTTTCCCCACATTTTATTCATTGTGAATGCTTAATTAAGCTACTAAGGTTTCGACCCTGGTGGCCCAAGTACTATGTTTGTAAACATATTCCAAAAGCAACAGTTTTTGGCAGTACCCTTCATCTTGCAATTGCGTACACTGTTGCCGAATGTTTAGCATGATTTGAAAGACATGTCTGTTCGTTACAAATTACTAGCGGTTCTAATATTTTTTTGCATATTCATTGCCAAATGGCACATATTCGTGTGAACTATAATTAAGTTTGCACGTACGCGTGCGTATTGGTTATAGTTATGAAAATGAATGCCAAACTAGCAAAACTAAAAAGACCGCTTAGAAAACATAGAAAGAAATTACATCTAGATGCATCAACTTATCGGGACTTATCGGACTTGTATCATGAATTTGTGTTAAGTGGTTGTTTTATGTTTCCCTGTCCGATTTTCTCACAAACTTAGGGTTTGTCTTCTCCCAGGGAAATGAACTAACCATTGCACTTTTCCTTCATGCAAAGGCACACAAAGTTTGTTACCATACGTGAGTGTCCAATACTATAAATGAGACAAATTTTGCAAATAATTATCGCGGCATTTAGCGTGTGACACTTCAATGATGCTCGTGCAAATGTACTGGAATGACGTCTCTAATTAATGAACACAGCTTTTTCAACCTTTAGTTAACACGTGCAATTGTTTCCATTAGATAATTTCAATTTAACTTTTAAAAATGGAGCAAATATTCCCGTGTGACCAACCAAGATGTTTTATGGTGAACATTGAACGGATTGTTATTACATTTGAAGGGAGAAAAATGGCCGTCGTTACATGACACACTGAAAGCAGAATAATGAGAAAAAATGGCACTCGTCAAGTTTGTGTGACATCATGTTTGCTTGATCTTTTAATTTGTCTGAAAGAGACGGGTTAAGTCCGGGAAATCCAAGAAATAGAATGAGTTGTTCAAAATACTACAATATGATAGCTCGCTATGCATTGTGAAAAGTCCATAATTATCATAGCCTCAGTTACAAGCGTCTTCTAAAGGAATGGAAATATATCTCTAAGGGAAAAAGCTCCTAGACATATCGTTGAAAGAATGAATAATGTCCTCATGAATCAAATGTGTTAGTACATAAAATTATGTATATTTTGCAATGCATGGACGACTTCAAAATCGGAAACATGGAAGTTAAAAAAGAATGGTTTGAATTATATTGAATTTCAGTATTTTTAAATTACTTAACTATCAATGTCCAGCGGTTTAAGTATTTATTTATATAAGCGCTCTGCATGACGATCAAAATCTATCGTAACTTCTCGGGTATCTCCGTCATGGATGCCGGAACGGTACATATGTGTATTCCTAAGGCTCCAGAATGGCCTAGAGTATATCTAAAAACAATTATATACACCCATGGATGGGTTTTCCCTTTCAACTACATGTATTTTAGTGTAAGGGGCAAAAATGAAGTGCGTATTGTTACTTCATGGGTTGCCTGTCGGTGGGATTTTCATCAACAACATATTTTTTAACCAAAATAAACTACTTTGGATTAACAGTAAATTTTTATCACACATATCATGGTGCCTTCATTTGTATTGAAAGAAAACAATATTCTTAATAAAATCAAGTATACTGAGACCGTTAGCAGCAGTATTTGAAATGTCAAATCTTGGAAATTGGAAATACCGATTACTTCTGTGTAAAATTATAAAACATGCTTAAATACATCTTGTACATCAATAAGGATTTCCAATTTCTCATAATTCTAAAATTGTCATGGAGAAATGACGTATTTATCATATTTATTTGCTAATAAATTTCAGTTGTGGTGGAATGTAATGATTAGTTTCATTACGTAAGCCGAGTAACGTGTATGATATGATTAGCTGGTATAAATCGTGAAAGATAAGGTAAGATACCAGAAACTGCAGGTTATACCATTAAAAATACTTTCAGAAATTTCGTCTTCACATTTGCAATCTGAACAGTTAGTCAACTTTACAATCGATGTTAATTAAAGTATAAACCTTGGCTAGAAAGTGGAGCAATGCGTTTGTTAGCACAACTGTATTACAAAATGTAGTCAAACAGACGAGTTTCGAACAGGGGGCCTCTTACTATGATCGCATGGTAGGGAAAGTGTGCCTTGTATCATATTAGCATCCGACAAGGTTGAACTTCACTTTTATCTAATAACTTTATTATCGGCTTCGGTTTGCAATATGTGGCATCCATTAAAGTACATTATTACAACATGGTGTATTTCCAAAATGAAGTATTATTCTATTATACCTTAACAACCCATTAGCAAAACATCAAATGTGGATTAAAATTACAATCAAAACCAAAGACTCTTCTCTGATCAGATCTGAAGTGTATTAAAACAATCTGTAAAACATACTCAGATTTTAAATAAAAAATAATAAATATCAAACGATTTCATGATGTATTCGGAATACAAGTGAAGCGAAGATTATAATAACTATTCTTATACATGATGTGTTTAGAGTTACTAAGTTGAGTAGAACGTAAGGCTGTCAATTGTTCTGAATACACAAGGTATCCCTTTGCATACTCCCAACAACATCCTGGTCGACGTTGAACCTGTCCCATATGTTGGATAAATAAAGTAGTCAAATAAAATGTATTTGTCAAACATTTCTTCTCTGAAATGATGTAGAATGAAAAAACGTGTTTTGCTTTGCTAGACATTACCTGCGCTTTCCCCCGCAATACCACTCTTAGCATACTAATTCAATTCAACAAGTTTAGCAATCTAGATGTCCCCAATAATTATAAAATAATAAAATTATCATAATAAACGTGTACTTCTTCTTCAAACCCGCGTAATAATTGCTCCTGCTTTTATCCAAGTTACAAAGAAATTATTGAAACGGTATATTGAGTAACACTTAGGAAAATGGAAAACGTTGATTTTTTCTACCTGGTGGTTTTGTTTACTAGAAATGATGTAACGTTTGAAACTGAATTATGCAAGTTATTTGTCATGATCTGTGATATTATTCACCTACAATGTAAGTCTAAAACTCAGACTTAGACTTAAAATTGACATAATTTAAAACACTGCCTTTTTAACAGTATGAGTGCGAAAAGAACATTTGGCAATATAAAGTCTGAGTTTTAGACTTACAACGTTAGTTAATAAGGCCCCTGATCCGCATGTAAGTATATGGTTATTATTACAAAACACACGTACACGTTTGTGAAGGACAATGACGGAAAATAAAGTCCATTGGCATATGATGCTAGAACAGATTAGATAGTAAAATAAACTATGCATTGCAAAAACACCGAGTCGATCAGAATGGTGCAATCGCTTGTGTAATGTCCCTCCACAAACACGACATTAAACAAAAGAAAATAGGGGAAAATTTGTATTGTGTTTTTAGTAAATGGTGTTAATTTTGGAAATTGAAACATCGCATAGCAACTTGTTGTTAATGGTTTGACATAAAGAAATTCCTTAAATTAAGTATGATCAGATCGGAAAATGAGATCATGAGACTATCATGCACGACATTTGCAGTACATCCAATATTTACAGCATCATTTTTGATGGGATTACAAAATCAACCACGTGATTTTCACAGACAAACCTATTTGAAAGCTCTTAGATGATCTTATTTACAAATGCAAGTACTAGTATAAAGATGCATGCACAGACATTTGTCAATGAGTGAGTATTTCTGCATTACTTTCACAACATGATAGCGGCAATTGTCATAAGTCTACGCGTGTAGACGTCTGCATTTAATGTACGCTACATTTGTAGCATGTGTCCCACTGGGGAAATCCTCATTCGCGCGACATTTCCCGATGTACTGGCAATCCTTACTTCCACAAAGTTTCCCCTCAGTCCATGGAATCCAATTCCCGAAGTACATCGCCGTGGGAAAAGAATGCTCAGTGAATGCTTAAGTAAACAAGTTTTTGTTGATGACAGTAGAAAATTTAATTTTGATGTAGAAATATACGTTCACGTACGCTACAATAAACGTGATTACGTCAAAAGCTTGTTTCGGTCGTTGGCGACGTGTGCATTTTATATTTGGCTAATCCAACAGAAAAACCGGACAATGTAGATTCTAAATTGTTTGTTGAAGAGTTTTCTATTAGTTTTTTTTAAATGTCGATTCCACTTTTGTAGGTGAGCGCAAAATCGCGATTTATGAATTTTTGTAGAGTTCATTGCCTGGCATAACGGACGTATATATTTTTATCTCTGATAAACTAATACCGTGTGTTAAGAAATCTATTCCTGTTGTTCTTATGTCACGTGATGAACTTTCGCCTATACGCACTTATTTCAATGGAGTATACATTTTTGTCGAATCATCGAATAACAAAGAAATTCCTGATTAATCAAAAATGTGTCTGTCTGGAAAAGAATTTGCGATGTTTTTAACAGAGCTGAGTATTGTAAGAGGCTAAATAATACTGAAATCAAGATTATGATGAAAACAAGTAATAAGATTGTGCGAGTCAGTACTCTATAATGACTTAAAGACGCATAGTTGGTTAGCTAGTTAGGCCAGACTTTGCTAAATCTAGTATGATTTAGTCCAAACATTCCAGGAAAAATGACAAAAATACCTTGCCAGGGATTGCTCCAAAAGCAAATAGGGTGAAATACAACATACAACATGCCCACCATCTTTGCGAACAACCGGACCTTTCTAGCAGGTCAAGCAGACCCCTTCTGTTTCTAAACCTTTTAGACAAAAATATCTATAGCTGCAATGTTGTCTCAACAAACATCAAACTCGTAAGGTGGCTCCAATAGAGAATGAGATATAAGACCATGAAGTTAAGCGTACAGAAAAAGGTCGCATGAAATTATGTAAAAAAGGAATGAAACTTAATGGGACAAGGGAGGTAACTCAAATAATCATTGCTTTATGTAGTTGTGTGGTGATTCTGGTTTCTTTGCTCGGTTGGTTGGGTTAAGTGCTACCTTCCCGTCTGATTTCCTCACACCTGTTTTGTTAAAATCCAATTGGTCCAACAAAACATATTAGGTGACGTTTGTTACAGATAACAGGTGTCTGAAACGTCGTAAGATACGAGAGATACGACAACAATCTGAAGTGATGTATGTATTGCGTGGGCGTGGGTTTGTCAGTATATTCATGCATGATCATATGCATTTGTTTCTATATGTGTGTACTATACTGGCTTTGTAACAAATGTTGATGATCTTATAAGTATACCAACATATCCATATAATATGTGATAGATCTATACCGGAGATGAAGACGAGAATTGTTTCATGAATGATAAGTAGGTTTCTATAAGGTGGTTGCACTTGTTAGAGGCCAGGTTGAAGCCAGTATTGGTTGTTATAGTAGTATGCATATGTTATGATTATGAAATATGATTCAAGTCAATTTGGTAAGATATATGTTGCATATTGGCTGGGAAACAAACACTATTGAGACGATTCGTCGAGGTCGAGGTTTTTTGTCTTTCTAGAGATTGACTTAACTTATGCCCTCAACATACCAATAAGTTGTCACGGGAAAGCTACTTAGATGTGGTAGGATATATTGCATATAGGACAAAAACACTTCCTTGATGATTCGTAGAGCACAAAGGTTATTGTCTCTCTAGTCATGGACCAAACTCGTGCCCTCGACATATCAACTAGTTATCACGTGAAAACAAATAAGATGTGGTCCATAATAATAACTTTCATAAATTAGTATTGTCAGACCGGATCAAGTGAATGAATTAAAGATTCCATACACAAATTAACACAGTGAAACTAAGCACCTAAATGTAGTATACTATAATGACATAAATAAAAAAAGTTATTAAACATATTTGAATGTATTGTTAATCCCAAGTTTACTGCATATTCCTCTTTACAGACTGTTGTACTTTAAGTTATCTTTTATTCCATCAAATGTCTCGTATTACTCTACAGCACACTAAATAGATATCGTTTAAAACAAAACTGACATTCATGCATGCAAAATATTGGAAGGTGCATAATGTTTTCCGATGTTTTATCTAAAAGTGCAGTTTTTATGAGCAGCCTCCCATTGCTATTATATATCTCCACATTTAATCGTTTACGAACAAATGAAAAGTGAAGTTTCTACAGAGACGTGTTATGCGAATCTAGACAGTTTACTTTGATTTTACAGTCAGGAAACAGACATCGTACGCGCTTTTTTTGCTGCTCACCGACATCTCGACATTGTTACATTATGTAACCTCCTTAATATATGATTTAAGCACAACTCTCTTCAAACTGTATCCATAACTAATAAAACGTGACATGTTGACCTAGATAAGATACAAAACCCATAACTCACAAATTATTAAACGTTGCTTATTAAAATATTAGGCATTTTGTTAATCAAAAACAAGTGGTCTGTTAATTGTGTTTCAAATTCCACTTCGTAGAACGTACAGCATGTGCATGTTAATTCGTATTTTTCAGGGTTACGTAAAGTTTCCCTGGCGACATTGAAGACATAATTCGACGAAGCCAACTTTTTAAATTACGAGTTGACCTGACATTATGACATTAGGTAACCAAGTCGTTAAACTTTTTCATATACTAATTACTACTAATTTTACAACGTCTGAACATCATGGTGTAAAAGTGTGGTCTAGCGATCATAGTTACCGTCTCAGAAATGAAGGTTTCAGGTTCGATTTCACACCTCGGAATAAGTCTTTAAAACGGCAAAGGACTAACTCCCGAAAAGCAAATAATTAGTTATAGCTCCAGAACAGACTGTCCTTTACCGTTTTAAAGACTTATCTCGAGGCATAAAATCAGTGAAACCTTACAGTGAGATATGACTATACCATCTGATGGATTGTACCAATTTCGAGACACCATAACAGCCATGTGTTAATACCCAAGTCACATTATCTAACAAACTCTTAACTTCTAATAGTCTGAAACGAGAACATGTGAAACCATACAGGAGTGTTCAACAACCCAAACAGTTATAACACTTATATGTTGTACCATCAATTGGCACGCTCTGGTTAATTGAACTTTTCGCAAATTACTTTCGGTGTAAATGTTTAATTAAGCGACTACAATTTCGACTCTGGTGGTCCAGTTCCTATAGTATAGTATTTGAAAACGTATTTTCATAAGCATTTCTTTTTATACAAAGTACTGTTTTACAAGGCTTACGATGGTGAAGAATCTTCAGCATGGTTTGTAAGACAGAACGGTTCTCTACATACTATCAACGTTGTACATGGTCAATTTACACAAAATGTGAACTACTAACTTAAGAGCTATTCGAATAACTGGTGATATTCTATGACTGTGTTTGTTTTTGCTAATAAAAATTAAATTATGCAGAATCTGAGACATCTCTATTCAAAAGCGTACACCTTACCTCTAGACCACAACTCCACACTATATACTCTTGACAGGTCAAATGGTCACTGTACACTTGGTACATGTACTAAAAAGGCGTCATATTCGATGAAAACCAACATTATCTCCAGTTAAGAGCTGCCACTATTCATGAACGCATCGTTAGGAAAATGCCACTTTCATCTTATAATATTAACATGCAATTTCAATAATTTGGTTTTAGTACATTATTACCACATGATGTATTTCTAAGATATATAAACAGTCATTATTATTATGTTACATCCTAACCGAATACGAATACGGATTAAAATTAGAATCAAATTCAAAGATTCTTGTCTGATCAGATCTTTAGAGGATCAAAGTAATGTGTACAAGATATATGTGTAGCTTAAATGAACGATAACAAATGAGTTCCTGGTGTAATTATTTAAATTGCACTTCAGGCAAATATTATAATAAAGTCGGATAATGCAAGCGAGTTTTTATACACATACGACTTCTCATTTAATATAGACACAAGCATATGCCATCGGTATTCGTTCACTGTGGGATGTATTTGCGCCTATCTTAGTATGTTTCATTCATATAGTTACTGCAGTCCTTGTTCAGAAACATTTCACTGATTTTAATCATAGGTTAGGTTACTTAGTACTAAAATAACAACAGATAGAACCGGTAATACAAACTTCAACAGAAACAAAAGATTGGCCTTTTGTCAAGATATTATGATATGCCTCCTTTTACATGTTTATTTTACCTTCCCTGCTATGTTGTCATCCTTGATGTAAGAAAAATGGCGAGTTTGTGTTATCCAAAAATATGGCCCTTCAATACGTCCAAGTCCAAACGTAGGTCAGGGTGAATGTCAAAATGAGGTCGGATGCTGTAGGTGTGCAAATTTGAAAGCATTTTAGCAAGCCGTATTAATGCGAGTTTGGAATAACCAGGGATTTGGCCCTTTAACAAGTCTAACCCCAAAGGTAGGTAAAGGTGAAGGTCAAAATGAGGTCAGGTGACCCCTATCAGATTTTCTTTATCATTATCTTCACCTAGAGTGTATGTGATCTTACTTTAAACATTCAATATGAGTATAAACACGACAATTTGAATGTCGTTGTAAATAGTCAGATGGGAGACTTGGATGGGTTTTAGGTCACAGGTGGTTTAAAACACAAGTTTGCAACACACCATGCTGTCATACTTGTAAGAAACATTGTGAATTTCTTTCGCAGTTGAATAAAATAAACAAATAATAAACTTTAACCTTAACGGACTTGGAAGAAATTAATTAAATGGGGGTTAAATCAGAAAAGTTGTATTTGCGAACTTTTGTGTGGTGGTTGACGAACTTACGCAATCTGTGAATACATGTCTCAATTAGAGTCTGTTTGAAGATAAGTGCTTGCACTAAACTGTACAATCACGATGTGGATAACATGACGCCTGTTTAGACGAAATCTTGAAAATGCCGATCTTGTTAAAGACGCGAACAAATTACTAATTGACTTTGAAGTGCTAGTACCTTTGATTTCTGTATTTGAAGCATCTTGTTAAAGGCACTGTACCAGTTGTATTAAAGCATAATGTATAAGCTTTTACCACCATTAGGTCGTAATCTGGGAATGATGTGTAAAGGAACATAAAAAATCGTGATTTTCAACAATTTAGTTTCGAAAGAAGGGTAATCAGAGTGCAAGGCCAAGAAACATTACGCGTCCTGATATGAAAGATAAAATAAGGATACATAAATGGATACTTTGGTCAAAGACAACACGCCTCGCGTCCTAGGTTTGATTCAGAACGTACCGGTACATTCAAAGGTTAAATGTATTTGTTAAAATGATTGTCAATTAGATGGCTAATGTTCTGAAGCTACACAGCCTAACTCTATACCCATATGAAAATCCCCGGTGATGCAACACACAGCATGCTTATTTAACAAGACTAATTTAGCAGTCTTGAGTTCACAATTATGCTATCGTAACGTCTATGTCTTCTTTTAGACCATGTTGTAATTGATCCAACGTTCATCCAAGTTACAGAGAACTGATGTATACAGAAAATGGAAACATTGGTATTCTACCTGCTGGTTTTGTTTACTACAAATGATGTAACATCTACAAAGAAAATGGGTTGTTTGTAAAATTCATTCGGAAGTACATCAAATATATCGAGGAAATCGGACAGGGGCGACTGCATTCAACTTAACCACCCGGGCACAGAAAACAGTTAAAAGGAGAATTAAGTCGTATGTAGTATTGTTTATTGGAATGCAATGTGAACAATAACTGCTCTAGCTTGTATCCAAGTAACAATGAAATGATTAATATACGAGTAGTAACATTTTGGTGACGGGTACGGTTTAATTGATTCACATGCTTACGGTTAGTTGTCTTATATGCATTTTAGAATCTCTTTGGACTGTTATATTTGAAAAAGTTGAGTATATAAGATAATAACCCACCCTTGTTGGGTGAGCATGCTTTTCTTTCATGTTGTTTTTTTTACCAAGAGTCTCGTTACCTTAGCAATGTAAGTAGTTTAATTTAATTTGTAATACAGCATAATGAAGTTGTTTGTTCGAAATAAGTTCATTAAACGGAAATGTAAAATGTCTTTCTTTGGAAAATGACGTGCATGTCAGTATGAAAATGATTTGTTTGTTTAGTCCATTACTACGTCTCGTATCAACAAAATACGAAACTCAAATCATTTTTGATTAGGTGATACCTGATTGGTCATTTGAACTTGACCTAGTCCAAATTTTGTCTAAATTATCACTGGCTTAGAATGAGTAGGTCGAAACTACTACTTTTAAAAGACCTTATAAGACTGATACACACCAGTATTTAAAATCTTCATTATCAGGCTCTTCTTATGAGCGTATTTGTCATGTTTACCAAAATAAAGAACAAAATTCAGGCAGTTTTGTAATGAAAATGCAACACTTTTTAAACATGAATATTTCTGTTATCTGTCAACGTATAAACTTGAAATTTTGTATGCTCCCTTCGATATATATTATCTACATAATTCAGCCTTTTCCGTGAAAATACTTTAAAAATCACTCGTCTATAGCGGAAAAGCCTTAAACCGCATTTTCCCGCGTGCTGAGAGGTGGCTATAGATTTCCGCATATTGTGCAAGCATTTTGAAGAATATGGATGGATAAGTCGGAAAACAAAATGGTGCATATGTCAAAGGAAGACTCAAAAGGATCGACCGTTATGCTCAATTGTGGGGTATCCGTACTAACAATCAAAGTTTCGTTGATTAAAATTACCGAAGTCATTATTTCATTTATTTAACACAAGTTTGAATACATAAACACCTATTAAGAAAGCTAAAAATGCATTAGAAATCATAGGATGTAAGAAAAAAGTTAAAGTCAAGTGTGATAACTCTTGAAAAATTATCCTCACATTTTTAGATTAATCACCAAAGTTTTACACATTGTATTACTGGATATCACCGAACTAGTCTACATGATCAAGTTATAGTGTTCATTAATATTTAGACGTAAACTGTGTTTTGAAAATAAAGTGCGCTATTCAAAAGCGCATTTTTACTCCATTGAGTGCCATAATCAATCTTTATAGAATACCTATAGCGTTCATGCAATTTATTTCGAGTTACAAATGGTGATACTTTTACCATTCTTGGGACAAACATTATACAATTTTATTGATATCAAAACGAGCAGTTTCGAATATGCGCTTAGAGGCGCAAAATTCGAAGCAGTGTTTTAAAGGTACTGGCAAGTTAATTTTATTACTCCAAGATTATCTCCCTTTGGCCATAGAAAATTCAAAATGGCTATGATAGACCATGTTTCTCAATTTTAGTGGGTGTATATAGGCCCCTTCAAACCTTCACAAAGCCCTTCTGCAACAACGGAACTGCATCCCACAAGCATTCAATGAACGTTGCATACGATTAATACGTCGTAGATGCACACAATGTATCTCTCCTGACGGTGGTTTGAAATATTAAAATGCAATTTTCTGTTTTATACGGAACGCAAAATAACTGGTAAAAACTATGTTGCTAAACAAAATTGTCTGATTCGAAGTGATATGCATGTGTCACTTGCATATATCTATTCTATGACAAAATTTCGCGATGCTCACATACTTATCAAATATGTTATGCTGTACTATGTAAGTGTTGCGTTTTCATTGCCGCTCAGGGTATATTATAGGATATACCAGTCTTATGTTTCTGGTCAAAGAAACTTCTACTTGTGTTCAACAATGCCCTTGATCATCAACATTTAGCGGACGGAAAGCTTCGTTGATTTTGCTGCTGATGTTACTCCGCATGCCTTCCTTGTTGCTTAGCAACATTGTCATAGTAGCCAATCATTGTTCATTTCCTAGTTACACGTATAATTCACATCGTTCTGTCGTTTATATTCTAAAAGAGGCAGGCTTCGTGCTGATAAATTGTCGTATTGTTGACATGTCTGCATTATTCGAAACGATCAATGCCATAACACGGCTCTTACGTTTTGTTGTTTGTCTAAAAAATAAATTCGGTGTAAAATTGTGATATGGTACTGTCAATGTTAAACTACACTAGTAAGCAAATTTATTTTGACCATTCAGTCAACATTTTTGCTGATTTGTATCTTTGTTTCTTGAAGATGCGTTTGTGTATAAATGACTAATTTCTTAAAGATTATTGTCCACATGAGTTTGATTTCTCTGGAATCATGCGTTGCCAGATTTCACCATGATGGGCTGGTTTGAAAACACGTTAATGTTGATTTCGTTTCATTCTTGTGTTTGATCGAGTAAATAAAACTATAACCAGGTACGGATACACATAGACGTATTTTGTAATAGTCCAGGACAGAAAGTTGAACATGATTTGCTGGTCTCAATGAGTAGACTATTACCACTATTTATTTTAAGATTATACGACTGTGTAGATGTACTTAAAAATGATTTACAACTTAAAATAAGAAACGAAACGAGTTTGCTATATGTCTACATTTGGTTTGCGGCTCAAAAAACATTTTGGCTAGAATTTCAAGGTTATACTCGCGATTATAGCTAGTGTATTTTGTATTTTGTAAACATTCTATGTTCTCATGAATATTCAATTTGAGAGATTGAGCGAATATATTACTTTCATTTGGTTAGAAATTGGATGATTCAGTACATTGAACTAAAAGTTCATTGCCTCGTTTCAGTATCGTTTGAATGTGTGGTTTGTATTTGGGTTTGGATTAAAGACATATTGATGAACTAATTGTTTTGCGTGTTTTGAATTTAAACAAAACGTTTAAAAGAGGTACTCATCTGTAGAGTAATCTAATATCATAGTGAGAACCTGATAAAATATTCTGTAATTCAAAGATACCGGGGTTTTTTGGCTGACAAGAAAAGCATTTTCAAAGTCGTTAATACATTCTAAATCCGCAAACATAATCTGAACCCGAGCCATAGCACCAAAAGCTCCAAATTAAAAATTAAGAATTCAATATGTGCGTGAAATGCATGTGTATTTTTGTAAGTATACGGTGTTCTTGCTTGCCAATTTTTATGTTAAAATGTACAAGCCATGTTGCTTTTCAATAAATAAATAGTTGTGGCTTGGCATGAACTATATTTACAATATTGACTCAACAAGTGATACGCTGTGAAACAGTGTACGACAAACATGTATAAGTAACTCTGTAATCACATATATCTGCGGAGGATTAATATTCGTTGATGCAATGCATGAAATTAACAAGAAAACTAAACTTCATACTTCACCAACCCACGGGACGATGTTCGTGCAAAATATTCAATCCATGAGTTAACAAATAATCAAAATGCCAAAACGCCATCGAAAAGTAGTGTATTTTTCAGTACATGCATTGCAAAATAACCGCGGAATGATTGGCTACAATCCATCTCATGTAGAGAATTCGTTTGTTACTTCACTTTATTACTGTTTCATAATAATTTTTAATATTAAGGTCAACTGACTTTCGTTTGGGAAATAATATAGATATAAGTGGAACAACATCCTACCCTGATTTCACTGAGATGATATGGATTCAGTGGCTTGTTAAACGCAAATTGGTCAAAGGAAACGTAATGGATGACGATTGTTACTGAAACCAGGTTGAGAAATGTCGCAGGATACAAGAGATACGGTACCAATCTGAAGTGAGGTATGTCTTGCGTTGGCGTGGGTTAGTCGGTATATTAATACATGATCATATGCATTTGTTTGTCTCTGTACGTCAATACACTGGCTTTGTTACAAATATTAATGCTTTTATAAGTATTCCCACGTATCCATATAATCTGTGATAGATCTATACCGGGGATGAAGACGAGAATTGTTTCATGAATGATAAGTAGGTTTCTATAAGGTTGTTGCCCTTGTTAGAGGTCATGCCAATTCCGGTATTGATTGTTATACTGTGCGTATGTTATATGACAGATTATACAAGCAAGATTATGTGATAGGATATGTTTCATATATTCGCTGGGACACAACCGATAATGGAATGATTCGTAGAGTTCAAAGGTTATTGTCTCTCTAGACATTGACCAAACTCGTGCCCTCGACATATCAACAGTTTGTCACGTGAAAGCAAGCCAGATGTGGTCAATAATAATAACTCCCAGAAATTGGTATTGTCAGACCGGATCAAGTGAATGACTGAAAAATTCCATACACAAATTAACACAGTGAAGCAAAGCACCTAAATGTATTATACTATAATGACATAAGTAAGAAAAAGTAATTAGGTATATGTGAATGCATTGTTAATCCCAAGTTTACTACATATTCCTCTTTACAGACTGTTGTACTTTAAGTTATCTTTATTTCATTAAATTTATTGCATTACTTTATGTGCAGATTATAAGATATCGTCTAAAACAAAACTGACATTCATGCATGCAAAATATTGGAAGATGCATAATGTTTTCCGATGTTTTATCTAAAAGTGCAGTTTTTTATGAGCAGCCTCCCATTGCTATTATATATCTCCACATTTAATCACTTACCATCAAATGAAAAGAGAAGTTTCTGAGTAAATTGTTATTTGGAAAATATGTTTCATTCTTACAATTATGACAGTGGTGGGCAATTAAAATGTTTGTGAATAAACAGTTGAATGTTGCAAAGTAACTTCCGTGTTATTTTGTTTAAACTAGTGAGGTAAATATTGAGTCCCCTGCTTGATATGCAAATGTCTGTGTTTCTTGGTTGTTTGTCAATTTATAATTTTATTAATGACATCGGGGTTTCATTGGCACTTTTGCGCCAATAACGTAGTTTAACTACTCAACAGTGTTACATTATGTAACCCACTGAAGAATTTATTTAGCACAACTCTTTTCAAACTGTATCCATAACTGATTAAACCTGACATGCTGACCTAGTTGAGATACAAAACAAATGACTAAAAAATATTAAATCTTGATTGTTAAAATGTTAGGCATATGTTTCCAATTATAAACAAGTGGTCTGCTAATTGGTAATTGTGTTTGAAATTCCACTACCTAGAACATACGAGTGCATGTAAATTCGTAGTTTTCAGGTTTCGCATTCAATGTTTCACTGACAGCATTGAAGTCATAATACGATGAAACCAACTAACCTCTCAGATTGTCCTGACATTAGATCAACAGTTTATTGAACTATAACCGTAAACCGAACATAAGCAAAGTAACACAATAAAACAAAGCACCTAAATGTTTTATACTATAATGACAGTAGATATGCAGATTATTAAACTCTACTAGTACACCGAGCACCCAGTAGTAGTATTTTAACTTTTTGGTCCATCACGGCATGTGATCGTGGTCCTATGGTCAGAACATCAGTCTCAGAAAAGAACGGTTTCGGGCTATATCCCATAAGAGTATCGAAAGGATTAATTACATAAAGGGCCGACAAAATGTGTTTTTAAAATGCAAACATCAGTCTATACAAAGGTAAAGAAATGGCTCTCATGCCCAGCGAATCATGGACATGTATACCAATTACCACTACATAGTATTAATGTGACTATTAACGCATGTCAGGGGAACCTTATACCCAACAAAAGCCGTCACCTTACCCCACTGTGCGGTAACCGTCTCATAGCCACTGAAAACAACTTAAACAATTATATCACATTTCTTGGCACACTCCAGTTTGTTGTATTTTCCACAAACTTCGTTGAGTGAGAATGCTTAATTAAGATACTAACATTTCAACCCTGCTGACCCAAGTGTAATATTTGTAACCATGTTTCACAAACTCTCCTTTTTATTTATATCCAACATTTTTGGCAGTATCCTTCATCTTGCAATGCGTACACTGATGCCGAATATTCAGCATGATTTGAAAAACATGCCTGTCCGTTACAATCTACTAGCGTTTCTATAATTATCCTAGCCCAATGGCACATACATTCGTGTTAACTATAATTAATTGTGTATCTTTGTCTAACTGATAATGTTAAAATATGTCCAGATTCATCAACTTATCATGTTAGATCTATGTAGGACTTGTACCGTGTATTCGTGTCATATGATGTTTTATGAAAAATGAAAATATGTCGAAGCGAAATGTGTAGATGTCGGCAATCGAATGCACCAGACGATTTTTTTATTATGGAAACTATTTACCTTTTCTGAAATTAACCATTTTGCCTTACTTAAAAATCACACAAAGTTTGTTAACGAATATGAGTGTCAAATACTAATATTGTGACAGAGTTTGCTTTTCATTCTAGCCTGCATTTAGCTTCAGAGAGTTCAAAGATACTCGTACAAACGTACTAGAAAAATCTGTTCTAATTCACCAAACATGGTCTTTTCAACCTTAAATTAACACGGTATTTGTTGTCAACTTGATCATTCCATTTTAACTTAAACTGAGGGAATATTCACTAGGCATTAACCAATATGTTTTATGGAGAATATTGAACGGGTTGTTATTACATTTGAAGGGAGAAAAATGTCCGTCGTTACATGACAGACTGAAAGCAGAATAATGAGAAAATGGCACTCGTCAAATTTGTGTGCTATCGTGTCTGTGCGACCTTTTGTAATAGTAAACATTAGTCGCAAAGTGACGGGTTAAGTCCAGGAAATCCAAGAAATACGAAGAATGCGTTTCACTACAATACGATAGCGCGCTATGCATTGTGAAAAGTCTATATGATAATTCTTATTTACGGGCATCTTCTAAAGGAATGGGAACATATCTCTGAGAATGTCCTCAAGTATCAAATTTTTTGGTTCATATGTATGTTTTGCAATACATGGGCGATATCAAAAGCGGAAACATTGAAATTTAAAAATTGAATGGTTTGAATTATATTCAGTATTTTTAAATTACGTAACTATCTATGTCCAGCGGTTTAAGTATTCATTTAAATAAGCGCCCTGCATGACGATCAAAATCAATCGTAACTGCTCGGGTCTCCCCGTCATGGATGCCGGAGCGGTACATCAGGGTATTCCTTAGGGTTCAGGTTGACCCAGAGTATATATAAAAACAATTATGAACACACATCTTTGGGATTTCTCATGTATTTTAGTATAATATGCAAAACATGGCGTGCGTATTGTTGCTTCATGTGTTGCCATTCGGTGGGATTGTCATCAACAACATCTAGTTTAACAAAAAAAAACACTTCGGATTACTAGTAACAATAAATTCTAATCACACATATCAGGGTGCCTTTATTTGTGTTAAAAGAAAACAATATTTATGATAGTATATGGAGACAATTAGCAGCAGTATTTAAAATGTCAAATCTTGGAAATTGGAAATACCAATTACTTCTGTACAGGATTATAAGACATGCTTAAATACATTTCCTACATCAATTAGCATTTCTCATAATTCTAAAATTGTCATTGAGAAATGACGTATTTATCAGATTTATTAACTAATAAATTTTAATTGTGGTGCAATGTAATGATTAGTTTCATTACGTAAGCCGAGTAACGTGTATGATACAAGTAGCTGGTGTAAATCGTGGAAGATAAGGTAAGATAACAGATACTGCTGGTATACCATTAAACTACTTTCAGAAGTTCGATCTTAAATTTGCAGTTCGTCAAATGTTATTCTTGGTGACAAATTATACATCTTGGCTAGAAAGTGGAGCATTGAGTGTGTTCCTGCTCAACGAAATACTAATATTAGTAATGCAAAACAGGGACCTATCACAACGCACGTATCGTAGGGATAGGACGTCTTGTATTAATTAAACATCCGTCAATGTTCACTCCTATCTTATGATTTTATTATAAGCTTTCGATTGCAATATTTTCGCATCAATTACAGTGCATTATAACAACATGGGGTATTTTCCAAGATTATTAACAGTAATGAAGTATTATTCTAGTATACCTTAACAACACATTAGGAAAACATCAAGTGTGGATTAAAATTACAAACAAAACCAAAGACTCTTCTCTGATCAGATCTGAAGTGTATTAAAAACAATCTGTAAAACATACTCATATTTTAAATAAAAAATAATAATCAAACGATTTCCTGATGTATTCTGAATACAAGTGAAGCGAACATTATAACAACTTTTCTTATAGACGATAGCTTCAGAGTTACTGAGTAGTACGTAAAGCTGTCCGTTGTTCTGAATACACAAGGTATCCCTTTGCATACTCCCAATAACATCCTGGTCGACGTTGAATATGTCCCAGATGTTGGATAAATAAAGCTGTCAAATAAATTGTATTTGTCAAACAGCTCGTCTCAGAAATAATGTAGTAATAATTAGCAAGTTTGTCAAAATGCTTTGCTTTGCTCGACATTACATCCGCTTTCCCTGACTATACAACTCTATTAATACAAATTTAACAATCTGGATGTTATCAATAATGATACCATAATAAACGTCTACTTCTTCTTCAAACCCGCGCAATAACTGCTTCAGCTTTCATCCATTAGCTGGTGTAAATCGCGGTAGAAAAGGTAAGGTAACAGATACTGCTGGTATACCATTAAAACTACTTTCAGAAGTTCGATCTTAAATTTGCAGTTCGTCAAATGTTATTCTTGGTGACAAATTATACATCTTGGCTAATGCACACAAAGTTTGTTAACAAACGTGAGTGTCCAAAACTATAAATGAGACAAATTTTGCAATTATATATCGCGGCATTTAACGCGTGAGACTTCAATGGTACTCTTGCGAATGCACTGGAAATATCAGCTCTAATTAACGAACATAGTTTTATCAACTTTTAGTTAATACGTGCAATTGTTTCCATTTGATAATTTCAGTCAAAATTCTAAACATAGAGTAAATATTCCCTAGTGACCAACCCAGATGTTTTATGGAGACTATTGAACGGATTGTTATTACATTTGAAGGGGAAATATGGCAATCGTTGAATGACCGACTGAAAGCAGAATAATGAGAAAATGGCACTCGTCAAGTTTGTGACATCGTGCTTGCTTGACCTTTTGATTTGTCAGATAGAGGCAGGTTAAGTCACCTATCGCGGTGCCTTCATTTGAGACGAAAACAATATTCGAAATTATAGTATATAAATGCAATTATGAGCAGTATTTAAATGTCAATCTTTCAAATTGGAAATAGAAATCTACCAAGTAGTTTGGTACAGGATTATAGGACACGCATAAATACATTTCCTACATCAATTAGTATTTCCAATTTCTCAAACTTCTAAAATTGTCATTGAGAAATGACGAATTAACTCAATCTAAAACCAGTCAATAGAATCTAACATAATTTGTCTACACACGTTCCATGAAGAAATATTGATAAATAAAAAGGTATACAGTATATTATACGGCAAAACACGTATACACGAAGACCAGTACCCCGGTTTCGAGACAAAACACCAACAGTGTATCATTTTATACAGGGTGATAATAACTATATGATAACATAAATAACTTCTATAACGTTATTACTTTTAAGACATTCTTTAATTGACATATTCATTATTCATACGATTAGCGTAAAATGTAAGATTTTTCTGCATATTTATTTTTGATGCATTATTTTCAAATGTCACCGAATTTGTTCACAGTGGATGTTCGAAACGTTTTCCTTGATTCTAAAAATTGAAAAAGCCAGCTGCAAAAGACACCTTGAGCTCGATCTTTGACCACTTCATTATCATAAAATCTGACAAATGTATCAAAGTTATTTATGTTTTCATATATCAATTATGACCCAGTATAATTATTTATTACGCCAGAAGTTTACGTGTACACGTCAAGAGATGCATGTCACGTTTATGTGCGTACATGCAACGTGTGTTGCCTTGGTTCCATGTCACGTGCCACACGTAACACTACACTTCCATGACGGGGTTATTTAGTGGATGAGAGCATTCTGAAAAAGATATAAACAGAAGTCACCACTCATTGTAAAACATACATGTGGTATTCTATTGTTGAGGTTAATAACAACTTCAAATCACAGGTATCTGTATCGTTGAAAACGATAAAAAAGTGTTTATTTTTCTATAAAGAAAAAAAATATTAATTTTCAAAAATATATCGTTTTGTGTTTCGTTTTCAACGATACAGTTACATGTGCTTCAAATGCCTACGCGGACCAAAATCGGATACACTCAAATTGTCCGGATTTTTTAAGCGACTGGAAATGGGGGTTTGTCTTGACAAATCAGCATCAGAATCAAGAAATTGGGTTTAAAAGATTTGTATGTATGTAGGTGATGTAGTGAAGTGGTTTTATTCAGAAATATTTGGCATTCTGGCTCAAATATGAAAGTGAAAGTAGGGCTTGGGCTAACGGAGATTGAGTAAATCCGTACATGTGAGAAAATCTGTTCACCGCGTTTGACGAACCAAATCTATCTATTCATCAATAACTCCTTACTTTTTCATTTTCTTGAAGCTGGATGCTATTTCTATTGATTTAAATATTTTGAGAGGGCCCGGCCCCATAGACAAAAAGTTGACTTTTCTAGCTGACCTTGGTCACTTTTCATTGAGTTAAAGAACAATAAATTTATTCCATTTTTGATTTTTGAATGGTCATGAATCAGCTACTGGACGATCGACTATGATGGTATGGTAAATAATGTATTCACTCCGCCATCGAGGGTAATTAGGCATTAACCTATCTAAATAAGCGTGTTTTATGAAGAAAAATGTCTCAACTAGACCACAGAAAATATTTGCCTTGGTGCCTTTTAGCTTTGTTGTCGGCAATAGCATAATAGTCATGTTATCGTCCCAAAACATCTTTCAGATCACCAAATAAAAACAAGGATTTTAGGTTCCATTACAATGCTTTTGGCAATTTTTGATAACCAATAATTGATTTACTATATCGATGGCTTAGAATGAGTAGGTCGTAACTACTACTTACGGCCTTATAAGACTCATACATAATTGAAATCTGCTTCGCAAGGCGCTTCCTATGAGCCTTTTTTCATGAAAATCTGAAATTGTCATGTTGACCAAAATGACGTTTTAAAAACTTGTTTTCCCATACTTATTAGGTAAGGAGTAAATTGCAGACAATTTTCTCTTGTTTTCTCAATATATTTATTTGGTAGTTACGAGTTTTCTCATTCAAAGCCATCGATATGTATCGAAATAGTAGACCAAAAATAGCATTTGGTAAAATGTATCGATGCCATAATACTTAATTTGAGTTGCTCCCCTTAGGCTGTTCATTATGCATTTTGTGATTACAAATTTTTATTTTGAGAACAAACCAAATGGGGATTGTATTTCGTTTTCTTCCATCTTCAGGTACCTTCCACCTTTGAGACCCAACTTAAGTACTCAAAATAACCATTATGTAGATAGGCTACGAAGTTTTGAAAATAGCCATTTGAGGTTTAATGTTGCTTAAAATCAATGCTTGGTCACCAATGACCGTATACAGTGTTTTCTGGACATACGTTTGGCAATAACGTGGGGTTTTTTTAACTATCAAGCAAAGCAATAAGATCACCAGGTTTTGTTCTGCCAAGCCTGGAATTTAAACCGGTTTTGTCGTTGCTACCAGTCTTTAACTAAAGGTACCGAATTTCAAAAACAGGTATCTTAACTTCAGACTCCGATGTAAGCAACATCTCAACTCTTCGGGAAATCAGGGACTGCAGTTAAGCCCCCTAAAGAGCTTGATGTGATTGGGACCATGTATTTAGCCCCCTTAACCAACACATGTAATCAGGACCTGACGTTGAGACCCGTCAACAGCCATATTTGACAGGACCTGGTGCTGAGCTTCTTGAAAAAGCCATATTTGCTCGGGGCCTCGCGTTGTGCTTCTTGATCAGTCACATATGATCTGGCCCGTTGATTATAAACATTCTCATACTCAAACTCAATACTCCATGTTCCAACTTAAAAAACAGCTTTTTTAGAATTTTGCACCAAAACCAACAACAACCTGTAGCAAATAAAGAAAATGAATCTCCATTGCATATGTTTCCATTCAGTAATAAAGAAGTTACAGGAGTTTTTGTGACTAAGAAATAGTCCAATTGGAGTACGGGGTATGAGTTGGAGCATGGAGTACATACTCCAATGTTTATAATCACCGGGCCAGGACATGGTGCTGAGCCCTTTTACTTTTCATATTTGGCAATATCATCATAGTATGAGAAGTTGATTTACCTGGATTGATCCACAGCCATTCAATCTGTGGGTCTTTACAGTCCACAAACTGACTGTCAGTGCATTTCTTGAAGAACTTCTCAATATTAGACCATGGCACGTCATTCAGAACAATGTCTCCAAGTCTCTCCTTGGGTTTTGCTGGATCGAGTGGACGCTGGTCCTAGCAAAAAAAATAACAACTTAATTAAAACGTTCACATATTGAAATACAATGATATCACGATATAGTACGATAGTGAAATTTGATACAATATAATCACATTTATAATTATCGTTTATAATTCAAGGAGTCTTGATATTAATATATAAATACTGTTTGTCTGTCATAAGAAAGTATGAAAATGTGATATATAAGTTTGACTCGTTTATAAATCAATGAATAAGAGGATCTATTACGATATAGTAATTGATATAAATTTGTATTAAACAAGATTTGGACATTTTGTTAAGCGAGCCTCTGCCGAGCTTTATAATATTTCCTGAACGAGTTTAATATAAATGCATGTATATCAATTAACAACGAGTGATATATTTTTATATCATATGACACTAACACACCGTTCTCATTTAACTTTGAAAGAACTGTAAATGAACAATTCGTAACAAAGAACTTAAACATGACGAATCAAATGAACTTCTTTTGAAATTGAAGACAATCTTAAAATACATTTTGATGTGTCGATATATATCATGTCCAGACGTTATATGGCGTGTCCGATTATTTTATTTAAAGCCAAATTATCGCACACAAAACATTTTTACGGTCATTCAATAAATAAAAGAAATTATGGCACCATTAGAATGATTTTCACAAATTACCAAAAATTGATAACAATATGTTAACTATACATGCATATGTCGAAAAAGTAGCCCAAAGAAATAAAGAATACAATGTATGGATGAAAAATTACTGAATTTGCAAGAGTTGCTTCCCTTATACTTCTCGGTATGCATTTATTATTTACAAATCGTTATTTTGTCAATAAACCGATCGATGTAACGTTAGTATTTTGTTTTCTTCCATCTGATGGTGCATTTCCACCTCAGGGACCGTACTTTAATACTCTAAATACATCATATTTTAAAAAAGATAACTTACCAAACAATTGTTTTATTGAAAATAGATGTTTAGCTGTTAGGGGCGTAATGGGGCTTTAAAGAACCATAGCTGCAAAAACTAGTTAGTACTTTCAATGCGATAAAGCCCAAAGTCATCGAGCGGAATGACCACTTGAATCTAATTTAACATCGCAGTCTTGATGGCCCAAATGTGTACGCCTGCAATGAACAGGACCCTGAGCACCCTGTTGAAAAACCATTTCGGTGTTATGAAACAAACCATAGATTGTTAACAAAATTGTCTGACAAGTTAGATGTATAAACATTTGAAGTTACCATGGTGTATTCATTTATATTATAAAACACTTTGCGCATGTATTTGTGTATATACAGCTGCATACATGTTACTGTTGTATATTCACAACGTCTAGCAAACATACCGAGAAGCCTAGGGCGGCAGGAAGTAGGCAGCAAAATAAATGTGCATTGATTGATGTGAAATCAATTGAGTATATACACTTGTTCAATGTTATAAGTACACCAACATGTAATGCGTATATCTTTTTTATTATACATGATACCATGTTGATATTTTGCATGTCTTCATGCGAGTAGTATAGCAGTAATATCCGATAAATCGATGATTAAAATTTGCCCGCTGCGAGCAGTTAACCGTGAATTTTTAAATTATGCAACATGCACGTACAAAACAAATGATTTTCGCAAGAAGTCTCAAAATGTTACATACTCATTGTCCATCAACACCCACACCAGGAAAACACAAAACCGGAGGAATTACGATAACAGACCGTACAAGAATAGTTTGTGAAATATACACGTCTCATGACAGTAAATAGCCTAGTGTAACTAAGGTCACTACGACCTTGACCTTTGACCTATCGACCTCAAAATTAGTAGGCGCCTACTTCGGATGATATGCAACCTCTCTGTAAAGTTTTACGATCTAAGATCCTTAATTTCTTATGGTGTTGACCAGTGATTGGTTGTGTGTTCAAAGGTCATGGTGAGTTTGACCTTTGATCCAAATGACCTTGAAATTGAGTCGAGCCGTCTGTGGAGGATGAATAATCTCAACTTAAAATTTTAGAATCCTAGGTCCACCCGTTTTTGAGTTATTGTTGAAAAACCATTTGTCATGTCGACCGACCGACTATTTGCACGTAACACTATGTACTGTGTTGGTGTACTTATAACATTTAATGAGTGTACATGCGATATGTTTTCTGTGAAAATTTAAATTCAAGTGAGAGTCGATACTACTTAAACGTTTAGTAATATACAATATAGCGTACAACATTTCCGGAGCGGACCTCTGTAGGAAAACAATCTCTCTGTAGATACATTTTCAACGCTTTTCTTTGAGCATAATAGTATACTATAAATTTGACATATGTAGATCAACCACATCTGAACGAAGGCCCATATTTGAAGCTCCCACAGGGTGTTTGTCTACAGAGGCTGTGCTGTATGTCATATAAATAAGAATAAATATTTTGTCTTCCATACATTTTACTAAATGTGATTTTGATCTACCACTAGTATTTCAACAGATAAAGTTGACATTCTGTCATTAATTAGTAGTCATTTGTGGAAAAGCATTCTAATGGTAGCATAATTTCTTGTATTGATTGGATGCTCAGAACAAATGTCTTTGAACGAAAATGTGGCCTTAAGTTTCCATCTTAGAATCGTGTAATGTTTCTAGATATAACAGGTGGGCATGAAGTTCAGAGATCCATACACATGTATATAGTCGGTCACCTTTGACAAATGCAACACTGCCAATAGCCACCATACCTTACTTGTCAAATACAAGCTTCTAACTTATGTTTCTTATGTTAACCATAATCGACGCGAAGTAAGATTAATCTTATTTTATTTTAGTTTACTTCAGTCTTAAATTAAAATTAGGTATCCATTCACATATTATATCTGATTTGGTTTTCATTAAAATCTTATGAAACGGTGACTTTCCTTAAAAAGTCATCTAATTTAAAATGTGGTAGACCTTAGTAGTTGATGAATGAACCACGTATTCGTCCCATTTGGCACTATAAGGTTGTATCACACTATATAAAAAATGAGTAAATCGGACATGGACGGCAGCACTCAACTTAACCACCCGAGCACAGAAAACAGTAACCTCTTCTTCTTCCGTAGTTAGGTCAGGACCTCACAACATAACTTTACGGAGAAATGCTTACACCCAAAGAAATGATCAAAAGTCCATTTCCCCACCGAAATAAAACAGGATGGCCCAAATTTACAAGATAATGACAAAATATCGGGGATCATAAGTTCTTGTTGCACATCAGGGGCGTGGTAATAGTACCATGTATAAACACGGGACGCTGACAGGTTATGTATACGGCCAAAACCCACTATCCAAAACCCCGTTACTGACTAGCAATTATATAACTCAGTAACGTGATATTTGAAAGTTAGTGGGGTTTCTTTGGCCATTATATACTGTAATAAGTATCAGGGTTTTGTGGTATAAATACTCCTATTAGATAAACTAAACTGCATTTATAAGCGGAAGTGACGTCACTTACTGGAACCATTAGGAATATTTCCGACTGGGAACATCTACCTCTGGCAGGTAGGACGTAACATATGAAGAATATGAAGAATTTGTCTGGATCACAGCTCAAAAACCAGTCCTCACGATCTGCTGCGTTAAAGGCGTTACCTTGGAAACAAATAAAAGAAAACAAGTTATCTTCCTTGATTACAGTCTGTTTCCTATCATCAAACTCACGTTAGACAAAAAGATTGGTTCCCTCTACCAGCTTTGACACAATTGGGTTGGTATGTAGTGATTTTAAAAAAACTCAGTTGACCTTTAAATCATCTACTGTTACGTTTAGAATGCTCGCATATTCTTTCCTCGATAAGGAAATAGAAAAAGAACCAAGTTGCCCAGATGTAATAGGTCAATTGCGTTAAGAAAAAACACTAGCACTGGGTACACCGTTTATTTTTAGACTGGAAAACCGTTTCTTGGGACGGCTGATTTCCAGGTAAATAGTTGATTTTCTATCTAAACACTTATGATCCATAAACTTCAACTAGGGCATCGTATGCCTTAAGAGTTGTCACGTACTTAAACAAAATAGTCGGTAACATTTTTTTTATTTGAAAGTTAACATTTTGTACCGGCTATTTTATTTAATCCGGGAATCCTGAACGGGTCAGCCATTAAGGCATACGGTGCGCTAGTTGAGGTTTATGGATCACAAGTTGGTAGATAGAAATTAAATTATTTTCCTGAAAATCACCACACCCAAGTAACGGCTTTTCCAGTTCTAAAAATAGACGATGTACCCAGTGACTAGGGTATAGGGGGCAACAATAGAGTCGGTATAAGTTGCGGTACCGAGCATTGTTTTTGGCAGTTTAATGGTAGACGTACTGCAAGTTAAGGATCAGAAACCAAGCTAGATACGTAACACTATTGAATAACCCAGCAAGTTTTCTTACACCGTTTGCTAGTCTACATGACCCTCTGTGTGTTTCTTCATATTCTTGAAGCTGGAAGCTATTTCAATTGATTAACAGATCGAATCGGTTTTGGGTGTGCAAAGGTCACATCCCAACACCTTAGCAAGGCTTCTAACATTGTTTTATTGTTAAAATTTAGTTCATGGAACTTCAAATGACCATAACTGTGTCAATTCTTTGAATAAGTTCACCAAAATAACTTTAATTTTGTGCAGTAAAGATCATTCTTGCTATTGCAGCGATTCCGGTTTTCCGGATTATTCCGCAAAGTACTAACCAAATATACATGAGTTAAAGAACTATTTATATTATAACGTTTTAATGTAGCTTACCCTCCAGGAGTCCAGCTTTAGCTAGACAGTCTGACCTGCGTTCAAAGGTTGCATCAATCAATTGGCATTCCGCGTTTACATCGTTCCTATTTCATGAAAAAGGGGTAATAAAATACATTTATACAGTCAGTAGTGCATTAATTTGCAACATATTGCACACGATAATCATATAGGCACATCATGTTTCGTGTGGAAGCACTCATTTGCCCGTGATATTTTTGCAGAAAGCTGACTGGCAAATAAAGGCTTTGTTCGACATCTACAAAACAAACTCCTCATATTTCATGATAGAATTGATGAATAAAAAACACCAACTGCAAAAATCATTCAAAGTAGAATACCATTGAAGATAAGCAGTCATTGAATGCTGTATTGAACCATGGACACATGGTTTTAGTATTTGCTTAGTTCGTATTGTTTTCGTAAACTTTGAAGTACCATACAGAGAGGAATCTTATTCAAGTGAGTGATTTTATATTGCCAAATGTTGTTATAATGTACATATTTTGATATCAATAGGTATAAGTGTTTAGTGGGTAACAACAAATGATCAGACAAAAATTACTGCGGTTTAATGAAATTGCAAAGAAATGGCAGTAATTATAAATGTTGTCAATTTTAAGTATAAGTCTCTGTATAACATTGTTGGTGAATAATGCCCCTGATCACAGCCACATTTTGACTCATTGAAGCGTTTTACGGTGGTTTCATATAGGGACCTGACATATTCGTTTTGTACCAGTTATTTATTTAGTGAATGGGCGATCATTCGAAGATGTTAAAACATTGTATTTGTGATATCATTTCTTAGACCTGTGGTATTTCCACCTGATTTATTTTGATATACATACGACAAGTCAAGTACAGTGAAACTTCGTTATCTTGAGGAGCAATCGGTGTAGGTAAAATGCTCGAGATAACCCGGGTGCTCGGAATAACCAAAGGGTATGTATTGATGATACAAACAGATACTATTTTGAAACTTGCTCGAGATAGTCCGTGTGCTTGTGATATTGATGCTCACCATAGCGAAGTTTCACAGTAATACAACATTGAAGAAATGTTTGGGGGTTTAAAAAGGAATTAAAACGCACCATAGAGTGGCACGCCTCCTGACGATGTTGTTAGCGTCCTGTGTCCACAACGCCCTAAACTTGTAGGAATGTTCGGGATTGGTATTAAAGTCGTCATCGATGACAGCGATGCCAATCCAATCCTTTTCAACAATCTACAATAAAAAAGTTTTAACACATAATATAGACGAAAAAATAGATAAAGAAAAATAAAAAATTTACAAAAAAAAATTTTTTTTTTTCGTATTAGTCTTTATCAATAATACAGATATAGATATAGATATATAGATAATTGATATAAGAACATTGTGAATGAAACATGCGCGCGCACCAATGACGTAGCGTTCCAAATAATTAAAAAGGAGCTGACTTAAAGGGTCGTATCAGGGACCTCTCGAGCGTTATCAGCCAGAAAACCGTGCCTATGCACAAAACACATTTAATTGTTGGTTAATCATCGAACTTTTTTATTTCATTTTAGACTTTTTTTCAAGTTAAATAATGAGAGATCGATCCAAAGTGCGTGCAAGTGTGCGCATCTGTGTTCCACATTGGTGCTACTGCTACGTGTTCTCCAAATTCGAATAAGGGATTTCCTTTTGTCCTTTTTTCATGTTTGTGCGTACCTATTTAAAAATATTTTCTAGAGTTGCGCAAAATATGTGGGTTGCACATAGCATTCGAAACATGGAACATGCGGTAACATAGAATACAGGCTCCATTACTTATGTATCATTTTATAATTTTATTTATAACTCGTACGAGGAGTTTTAGAAATTGTAACACATGCCGCCTTAACTAATATATACAATGTAGCAATACCACATGACTTTTGGCTACAAAGCCAAGAAGAATTTTACGGCTATTTTTGTTTTCAAAATGAAGTAAATTTCGGCTCGGTGCTGTAGCCAAAAGTCACGTGGCATTGCTACACTGGCACATGAATATGATAAAATCAATAACAATGGATAATAATGTTGATACATGTAGATGCTATCGGTATTTAACGCTCTGACTGATTATTTTTTTAAACAATAAACGATATTTACGTGTCTTTCAAACTGTGACCATGTAAGCACGCACTTGTCTCCCGGCATTTTGACACCATACCTGGCAGCTGCTGTCTCGTCCGTCTTTCCTAGGAAAATATCCTTGCACGTAGGCGCATGGCTACATCGGGAGTGCCGGCGGCGACGGGCAAAGATACATGTAGTGCTTGCACATAACACACTCAGCGTCAGAATTAGATCTACTCTCCTAGAGGAATATAAAATGTTTATTTTACACACAACACAATCAGCGTCACAATTAGATTTACTCTTCTAGAGGAATATAAAATGTTTATTTTACGCACAACACAATCAGCGTCAGAATTAGATCTACTCTCCTAGAGGAATATAAAATGTTTATTTTACACACAACACAATCAGCGTCAGAATTAGATCTGTTCTCCTGGAGGCATATAAAATGTTGTTCTTTAAGTGCTACGTAAATAACATTGCATGTAACCTTTTACCAGAGCTCTTAAATATTCCATCAACTTAGACCACCGGATAAGTCCGCAAACGGGCTTACCATTGAGCTACCGAGACAACTTTTAAGGATTTCCGTGGAAATTTATCAACGGTCACAAAGAAACTGCACAGGCAAACTATTTTACAAACAAACCAACCGCAATTGAAACTCCAATGTAGCACCAATGTGTGTTTAAAAAGTCAAGCTGGGACCAAAATGTCCCTTGTCATAGATATTCTCAGCACTTGTAAACTTCACTCTCAGCCACACACCCCTAATATTAAATTACTCATAATTAATTAAAACATATAAGTTATATATATATAACGTTATTTCATTTCTAAAAATGTACACAAGAACATGTATACGCGTTTCCGATGACAGGTATTTTACACCAAACGCCCAGTGAAACGAACAACTCTTAATATTTAATTTAACTTTTAAAAATCATTATTAATTAAAACATTAAAACATCTATGAGGTCTATAACTGTGCTCAAAAACGTACGCGTTCCCGAAGGAAGATATTGTTTCGTAGAAAATTAAAATTGAAATATTAATTTTAAAGATCTTACATGGTTTTGTCCCTGTTGTGATCACTGCATAAATGAGCTTAACAAGGCAATGTTAGTATAAGGCAACTATAAGGTGAGTATAAAACTTTATATATACATATTGAAAACATGACAGAGGGACACATGCACACATGCTAGACAGACAATTAGGCGCCACGGTATATTTTTTATGTTAATAAGTCACTATTTCCTTACCACCTGCATGGCCAAAGGCGCGTTAATATACGCTGAATTGCTTTAAAATGTGGTGAAAATTGTGAAAATGGCGAGTTGTTTACAAATTTAACAAATATATTGGACCCTACAAATTGTACCTTGCACTCTAAGCGGATATAAGTATGATTCATGTAAAGTGTTCTCCTGTGTTCCTTTTTTAGTTCGTCTGACAAACAACCCCGGCAGCTAAATGCTGATTCTTCCTTTAAAGCCTTGGTCATTTTAAACACTCCTTAAGCCAGACTTCCTCCTATATACATCATGGCTGTAACTAGGATTTTTTTAAACGGGGAGCGAAATCGGGTGTTGAAGAGGTGACCAGGATGTTAAGAAAGCTGAACTGACGAGCGACCTTTATATCCTTCTAACGGATGCTGCGGCTAAATGCTTTCAAAAGAATTGTATTTAATCAACGGTTTATCTGAGGGACATTATGTAGGCCTACATACTCATTGTCACGCAAATAGCGTGGAAGTTATGAAAAGATGCATATTAGAAAAAAAGACTACCACATAGACAAGGTTTTTACATTCTAATATGAATTAGGCGAGCGAAGCGAGCCAGAAAAAAATATTTGTCCAAGCTTCATGTCTCGTTCTTTGCATGATAAATACAATTACTGACAGCGCCTCAGGGGCTACTAATCGTTGTCATCTAATAAGGTTGTCAATCATACATATGGTGCATACTGTTGTATATATTTTAACAATGATCAAAATGAAGTCGGAACTCTCTCAAAGGTATTACTAATTTTGCAATTGACTGTCTACCAACATGAGCTGAAACTTTAGATACTTGTGTTAATAAATTGTTAATTATTGCCCAAGTAAAGTGCGTTAGCGACTAAGCTGGACCCCCATAAACCTTAAATATCTTAAAAAGTACAATGCCGATTAGAACAAAAATGGGTATGTCTTCGTAAAGCACCCTTACCAACTCTGATAAAATAAAACGGAATTTTCGGTCCACAGAAAAGTGTACTTTGCATAGACGCCTAATGCAAAGTTTTGAGTCTAAAACAGGGTAAATACGTATGGGTATTGGAAGTGACCGGAACAGCAACGGTCAACAATTTGGTCCAGTATAACTGTACATTTAGGCACACACCAGTGACTGTTGAAAATATATAACGAGGCCCTTGGACGAACGTTTATCTTAGTTTGTATAACTGAAGCAACTTCGTAGCAATATTTGCAAGAAAAACAATGTATTTCTTGTTTGTATAAATGATCCTTCCAATTAGAAGATGGGCCTCAACTATATAAACATTGGTGATCGGACAAATGTTAGACAAAGTTATAAAATTATACCGTTATAGTTGTTACATAATACAAAAGCATAATCTTAACTAGCTGGTCGTAATAGCTTATTTTACTCCCTGTCTATTTGTTGATTAAAATACCAAAAATAATACATAAGACCCAATGGGAAAAACATTAATTAGACAGCAAAAAAATCTGAAATTTAAACACAGAGTTGGTAAAGGTAATTAAGTTAACTCTGCCAAATTTCAATAAAATTGCATAATTACTTTTTAAGATATTTAAGGTTTATGGGGGTCCAGCTTAGTCGCTAACGCACTATAACTGCACTCGGATTAGCCATTTTTCAAGTATAAACAAAAACAATTTAGGTACCACTCACCTCAAACTTGGTCGACTGGTCGTATCCGTGATCTAATGTGAAGTACTTCTTATTGTTTCCGCGACGATGTTCCCCTTTTAAAATGTCGTAATCTGGTCCTCGACACCAAATCAACAGTGTAGTGAAGTGCTGTACTGGTGTTACAACAGCGTTGTGATGTACTGTTATTAACATACACAAGTCTATCATATTTCAAAGTATGAAATATAAGTCCAAATACTTGTATAAGTTCTAGGTATTTTATTAACTCCCAAATCACCAAATATAAATAGTCTAAATAGCTATAACACAAAAGCATGTAAGTTCTCACGAAACATTCAAAGTAGTTCTCTAAGCAATATGTCCATAAGTGTCAGTATTTCGCTTAACATAATATCCACACTGATGTGCCAAGTGGCAACATGGCCGCCCACCGGCAAGGTCTCTCCTCTTGTCTAGTTTCTTTCCGAGTTTATAAGGGATTCTTTCCGTGTGTCATATAAACGCACCGTACGTCACTAAATCCAATAACTTCAATCCTCATCACGATCATCATTAATATATATATATCTGTCAAGGTATATCATGAGCTCGTGCCTCCATGATGGGTTTACAGCATTCTAATTGATTACTACCAAGTATTTCGTCAGCTTGTCGTGACAACCATGTGCGTACGTATTATATTACAATAGACAAAATAGCGTCTTCGTATAGCTAGCATCTACTATTACATGTGTTTGTTGTATCCAGTATACCCAGTAAGATATATGCATGATTAAAACAATTCCTTCCTTTACGAGAGTAATGGCTATTTTTATTTCCCAATCCCAAATAAGACAGAGTTTCCTTTACATGTCACAGGTTAACAACTAACATAAATATGTTGGCCAAGGCATAGCTGACACTATTTGTGGTTGAAATAATAACTTACTAGTGTATGCAAACACACTCTGTTCAACAAATACTTGCTGCTGGCTGGGCATTTGCTGAAAGTGTTCGCGACTGATCAGGCCCCTAGCTCCCTTCACAACTAAATCTAAGCTAAACCTCATCTCAAATTTGTCCGTGTAATTTTGATACTTGGCTGCTGGACATGAGATTTGTTTACAATATATTAAATAATATTATTAGTTTATTAATGTAAAGCTGGAACTTATTATCAGTGCTTAAACTTAAGGGAAAACTCTCAATTTGAGATAATATTTCAACTTCAGATGTTTCAGGAGATCGGGGTTTAATCTGCATGCCAGGTAGGAACCTTAAGTGAACATTAAGTGGAGACATATTTATGCACGTATAAACAAAGGGGTTATTTACGTCATCCAGATATAAAAGTAAAAACATATGATACAACTGATAGGCTATGATATATTGGTAGAAAAGTGAATATTTTCGAAGTTTTATTCAATAAGTGTTTCAAATTGTACACATGTATTAGTACAGTATATGACATATAGTGTTAACAATTGAAATATCCATGAAATACTAGTATATGATACAAATTAAGACATAGCAGAAGGTTACCACCTATAAGTCCAAAAAACACAATCTAAAACTTCAATCATTCGCCATCGGTTCACGAACATTGTTTTACATCGACACAGATAATCGAAGACACTGTCGTACGTCTAGTTATATATTGAGCCGTTCTCCAGAAAAACCGGGATTAGTGACAAAATAGTAAAACTGTTGATAATATATGGTTAGAAAGAAGAGACTCTTGTTAACAGTGTCTAAAAATTTGAACGCATTATTTCATGCACTTACAATGTTATACACTTTTTAAACCAACCACTACCGCTTACTTTTGAGTTACGTCGCGAACGTCATTCTCTACGTTTTTGACGTAACGTTAACTGGAATTTCAAAGATCCAGCATCTGACAATTTTTTACGTCAACTTTTAAAATGGTGTCACATTTTAGAATCATATTCTTATTTTAATAAAACGAGTGCAATTTGTGAGTGTTTGCTTACAAGGAAATAATAAAAGTTTTTTAACCACACAACCCTTGCTTTCCTTAATATGAGTACGTTTTGGAAAAACTTATCACCATAGCAACATCAGAAGATTTGTTAACACAACTGTAAAGAAAACTTGAAGCTAATGGTAAGTACTACTTTATCCAATTACTTAAATATGAAATCAAAGGACACGAGTTTTGTCTCATAGACACTTTTCTAAATCCTATTGCATACTTACAATACAATGTCATTCAGCCCGATTTTCCTGGAGAACGGCTCAATTATATTTGCAGTGTATACCAATTCATTTTCCATTTAATCAGTATGAAATTGTATGTTTGTATTGAATTCCTTGCCAGTTGTCTTGTCTGTCGTAATGACAGACAACTCGGTTCCTCCGTATACCATGGTGACCTCAACTTCTCTAGTCGTTCCACCGGTTGTGTCAGGACTCTCCACATTTATTTCGCCAATCTTTCTGCAACCTTCATCTGTTATATACTTGGGGTTTAATGATTCAGATGCGTAGATGGAGATAGACATCGCCTTCTGCTCCTTGCGGAGGGGATGGTAGGTTTTCACAGGTTGTTTGTCTGCAAGACGAACGGACTGTCCTTTTCTCACGTGTGTATCAAAAATATCCTTACAATAGAAAACCCCAGTTTCCGGATTTTTCCATTTTCTGGATGCATCATGCTTTGTTCCATCAAAGTTCAAGTAGATTTCTACACCGTACGTTTTTCGACTTATTCTGCTGAAGAAAATCATGGGATCGTGGCCGTAAAGGACTGCACCCTGTAGGACAGCTTTAAATGCCGAGTCAGGCACGACCACTTTGACTTCGGTGAAATCGTCTGTAATCATCTCTCGGAGGCTATCCACAACAATTTGTGATTCGACAAACCCGCCAACAAGTATAACAGTACTTATACCACTTGCCTCTGGCTTGTCGAGAACATGTTTTATTGTGCTGTCATAAATATGTTTACATGTTGTCTTGAAAAGTTTCTCACTGATAAATTTAGCATTAAATTGGAAATTAGGATTATCGTATCGTACGCTTGCTCCAGATTTCAACGAAATAGTTTTGTTGTCTAGTCCTGTCTTCACTATAGGCGGTATTTCAACACAAACCATCACAGCATCATCGTCTGTGCCTATTGCTACCTTCTTCTTTTCAAAATCAGCTTCCATACACAGCATCTCTACAGGAGTGGCTTTTCCAAATATCTCTTTCCACGGTTTACCTTCAAAACTGTCAAAAGTTTCTTGTCTGAATGCATCGTTTACGTTTTGACCACCAACAAGATTCCCTAGAGGTTCACAAAGTTCTTTAACGCGCCCAGTCTTGTCAACCTCTAGCGCAGATAAATCTGCCGTGCCACCTTCAACGACAAATGTTTTAATTTATTGTAACAAAAATAAACAAAGATAGCGTGTACTAATTGAACCTTCTGTGCCATTTAGTATTTGAGGCACTTTTATAGAATGCGTTAATGTGATTTGTTCTTGTGACATTCACATGCGGTTTCCGATTAACAAGAGGATAAATATGTACAAAGTAAACGAAATGATTCCATCGCACTTAACTATCCTTTTCTTTATTTCTGTGATTTAACTTACAACAACGAATTAATTATTTCAAACGTGCGCTTGTATTTAACAAGGAGATCAATGGACTCTTCTCTCAGGGGATCGCTAAATAGAAATATATATTAAGCATATGTGTACGAGACCTTTGCCTATTAAGCAAAAGAATAGATACTAGTCTAGTTTTTGCAGAGCACACTATAGCCGTCGGAATAGTTCAAAACAAATCAGTAATTAGTATTGTTATATTGAAAAAAGTACCTCCTAAATCGGCGACCAGAAACTTTCGTCCTTTTTCATCGAAATTGTTCATGTCTTCACGCTCTTGGTCTGGAAGATGCATACAACAGATGGCGGCCGCCTCTGGTTCTAATGCCAGTAACAAATTTCTTTTTCCGATCCCGGCCTTTGTAACAAAATTAAATCAATTTAAAGGGTTTTCATTCTATTAAGAATGATCAACCAATACGCGAACTTTTAAGTGCTGTTATTCCACTGTTGTCAATGTAAGTTAATGAAACGTTCTATATATGAGCCTGTCTCCAGGTAACCTATTATTCCACTGTTGTCAATGTAAGTTAATGAAACGTTCTATATATGAGCCTGTCTCCAAGTAATCTGTTATTTGGACATCATGTAACAAGATTTGGAAAAGCTGTAAAATAAGAATAAATCTAATGAATTCGTTGCTATGGTTACCAATTTCGCAAAAGTAAACGGATTTAGGAAAACGAGGAGTAAGTAGCGTAAAACAATAGTACCCTTTCTTTAAATGCAAACCCTATCGTCACTGGTAGGAAATGTACACCGGATATTGCAGCTAAGCGAGATGCGATTTGCTAAATTGGATGAAAATCATCGTTGACCAAGGATAGTAAAAGGGACATACAATGTATCTCTTAATTTATTAAATTTCTGTATGTGGTAGGTTATTGATATAACTATATACATAATCTATCAATTTAAATATATACATATTTCGATGTGAAATTTACGATTCTAAATTTCTTTTTTATTTTGCTGCACACTTTTCTTTACAATTATGCAAAGCCTCAAACTAATAATTAACAGCAGATTTTCCTGGATACTGGCTCATATATTTTAATCATTGATTGAACAATAATCGTTAACATATAATTTTTGTAAGTCTTTAAATACATGTAGCATAGTATGCATAACAAAACATTGGCATAGCTCATCTTATTTGAACCAGTTTATTCTTAGCCAGCCAAATATTTAAATAGTTTAATGCTGTGTACAAGAAAACGATGGCTGGATTTTTTTCATCTGATCCTCACCAAACTCGATGAATTTGAACGTTTTGATGAGCATGACTTACTATTGGAGAATGATGGTCGACCTTATCTACCCATGTCTTCATAGAAATGGTCCTTGAATGATAATATGTTGAAATATAAAATGATGAGACATTTTTTACTAATACATAAGGCCACATCAAATTAATTTTTGGTTCTACGGATTTTTTTGGGAAAAATAGGGGCGAGCGAAATATAAATTTAAATTTTTATTTTTGAAAAAGCCATAATTGAGAGCGAGCGAAGGAGCGAAATATATTTTATGAATTTATTTTTGAAAATGCCATTTTTGAAAGCGAGTGAAGGAGCAAAAATGTCATATTCATTTCTGATACACCCATTTCTAGGAAATAGTGACTATTACTTTATAGCTTTAATAAGAAATGAAGCCAAATAAATGATTATTATACAATATACATTTCTTGTTATGTTGTGTATGATTTATTTTACTCGAGTACAGGTAATTTATGAGCAGTCATATATACAATTATTGATCACAAATGCACTGAGTAAAGATTGGTTAAAAGTGGTTAAAGATTCAAATCAATTGAGCATTAATCTAGTCAATGAACACTGGGTGCAGTCTTGTTCTTGTAGAAGTTGTAGTGATACGTCATGCTCAGACGACTGTTTACTTAGCACTGTTAGAAGCGCACCAAGGCATAATGCTATGTAAGGTTACCGTCATAGGATCTAGCCCCACATCAAGCACATGGCTTCGTCGGTAGTACGGTATACTTGTAATAATAATGGATACAAACATAACTAGATACCCTTGTTGTTTCATTCTGAAATCGCAATTCTTCCCTTTTTACTACGTGTATACACTTACGTGTGTTTTTGTAAAGGGCAGAACATTCACAGAAATCATTTCATCAGACGCTTGCATACTGCGCATAGTGATCGTACACGATTTTTGTGTGCAACAATTTACCGCTAAAATTAATCGAGTAACTAACATCCTCAATAGAGCGCGCATTCCCAGAACATATTCTGCAGTAATGTTCAGTGTCCGAAATTATAAACAAGTTGGCTTTATTTTTCGTTATTTGTAAATATTGATGCGTGCGGTAAAATTATTTAAAAAGATTAGGAAAAAAATCACATGCGCGTGGTTTGATCAGGTGCGGGCGCAAGAATTTAATATTTAAGTATTTATTTCTCATTTTTAGAAAATCAGGAGCGGGCGACCCCGACGAACGCATGATCAATTTGTTGTGGCCTAACAGTAAATGTACAATATATTGAAAGATTACCATTTCGGCTGCTTTGCGCATAAACATCTTTGCATTTTCGCTCCATATAGCTGGCACAGTCACTACAAATAACGTATTAGACTCGTTTATCGTGTTGTCTTTTTTGCCTCGTAACTTATTTAGGCTATGGTTTTTCAGCTCTTTGATGAATAACAACATTACATCCATCAGAGGCAAAGGTTGTCCAATTTGATCTTCCTCAAGTTGTTCGTGATGAAAGGTCTGTATAAATACAACATAAGACGCCAGTAATTTAAACAACACGCAAATGCACGTATTTATGTCAACACAGCTTATGCACCAGTCAGTTGCATACACGCCCCCACCCCGGGGACCCACGGGGATAGCTGGGGAACGGTCGTGTATTTACCTTCCAGCTTCCCTGCAGGGCCAGGAAAATGTTGTGATTTTTTTCTGCGAACCAATACCACGGGGACAATGGTCGGGAAGTATCATTAGCTGGCCCCACAGGGCCGTGGAAGGGCGGGGTTTGATAATCCAAAAGTAAAAATCCCGGCCCATCCCCGGTGTGTGGTCGGGGATGCAACTGACATAATAATAAGTATCCAGGAGGATAAACGCAGTGCTATAAATAGACTGACGAATACATTTTATTATGCTTCTGCAGTTAAAAAAGCCATCATTCTTAATGGAACAACTAGCTCTCAGACATACCTGTCTAGGTAGATTGTGCCTCTTCTATTCTAGCTTTTCTAGCTGTAGGAATAGTTCACCAAAAAGATATGAGGAAATCGGACAGGGAAGTAGCACTAAACTTAACCATCCGATCACAGAATGACAAACAACGTCTCATAACACGATACAATGCCTATACACAACCTAACGAGAAAACCAAATGCCCAAGTGCTGGATAAACTAGTTTTATAAAGATAACCCAAAACGATGAACAAACGAGCCGTTACTTGTGACTTTACCCTGTTACTGGTTCCGGATAACCAAAAGCCAAAGACTGCGAAATGCAGCTACAAATCATACCAAAAACGGGGATCTCAAGTGACAAAACGAGGCAGTACTTTGACCTAGGCTACCAATCCCGGACGACCAAAACTTATAAAAAGCAAAAGAAGTTACAGTTAACGGATATCCGAGCAGCCAAATAAAATATATCCACGGAAGCAAACAAAAAACCACATCCATAACCAAGTACAAAAGCATATAACTTTATAAACGAATGGAAGGAAGGGGTACGAATAACACAAACGATTTAGATAAGGAATACATAATAAATACGAAGAGGAAACTAATCTAACCCCGTTTAAAAGGACGCATACTGAGAAATTGTGACTTTTATGTGAAAAGGTTGAAAATGTTCACTATAAGAGGTATTTGAACTGGACATCAAGACCAACACTATCATTTTAAATAAAATGTGTTTAACAAAAATACAAAAAAATACAGGGCACGATAGTACACGCGGAAACAAAATGACACAGACAAAGCAAAGCTGGGAATAATAGCTGACTTCTATCCGAATCACATTTGTTCAGCAATACATAAACTATATGAGACAATCTGACAGGAAATGGTTCAATCAACTCAACCAGCCGAGCACAAAAAACAGTAACAACACAACACAACTACACGAAGCAATGCCCAAACACAAACTTGTTGCTTTAATTCAGCACATACCTTGCTATAGAGACGCTCCTTAAACCTACTAAAAAAGTAGTAGTTGCCAATTATGTCATTATTCCCTTTAGCCTTATTCAGGTACATATCCTCTGCCAGATGTCCTATTCTAACCTTCTCAATATCTTCAATGTCAATATGAAATTTCGCTGCACCCTTGTCTTGTTTTGCAGGCGTATTTCTGTTTTGCTTCATTTCTATCAACATGCAAGATTTAGTCTTGTGCAACTGAAACGATGTACATGTACAAATATATGAATTCACTAAATAAGGACATTGGATAACTAGTCATTAAACCCTGAAATATTCCTGAAACAATGTAGTATTTTGGTTAGTAATTTGAAATCAGGTTTTACGCGCGGACATTTGGTCATTTACGCACTTTTTGCGGGATTGTTTATATTGATGTTGTTACGACTCATAATTACGAAATTGAATTTACCTGTAAGGCACCTCCTCCCCAGTTCGTGTTAAAGTGGATATTATTTCTGTTGGTTTCAAATTCCCCTCTACTCTGCCAAGCATATCCGGAATATGTGCTACCAACATCTAGAGCTATCACCATCGCCGGGTGTCCGATAATACTCTATAATTAAATAGATCAATATATTCAGTTATTTACCGTACATGTACAACTGAACAGGTGATTTTGAGTGACAGGATGTGTTCTTGTTACGAACTAAATCAAGTATAAGTATAAGGGACTATATGTGAGGCAATATTCCGTCAATAATTTGTCCCCGCTATTTTTCCGTATACCCCAGGTTGCATTTTAACAAAACTTTTAAAACAAATCAGTATCAAGTTAGATGCACACACACACAGTCTGCTCTATGTTCCTTTCATCAACAATGTAACCCGAATCGGTCGCATTTCAACTCAATTTTGCGAACAAGACTCAGTAGTACCAAGTACAGTTGATTGGTGGATATGTAATAGATACAGTACTAGTTTTTGGTCAAAAGTGTATTCTTACAAGCGTTAATGTATAGTTTGGTGAGGACGAACAACATAATTGTCCGAGGAGAATTAGACAATTATAATAATAATAATAATAATAATAATAACGACTTTATTTAAAGAGGCAACACAGTTGGGCAAGCCCAGTCTTCCCTGTGAGCCTCTATGACAAATGATTTGTACATGTTTTCAGTAGTATAACAAAGCATAAATCCAAACAATAGCAATAATACTCCTGAAATGAAAATAAACATACTTGTATGTTACAAATATGAAACATTATTTACAAAACAACATAATAAGAATGTATGTGACAATATTCACAAAAAAACATCAGTACATCCACCAGAGTAAAACCATGTGAGATATGTGGTTTTGAAGGCATTTAGTGAACTTGACTGACGTATGTTTAGGGGTATTTTGTTCCAGATTTTTGGACCAGAATATGCAAGAGATTTTCTGCAGAACTCTAGTCTAGGTTTAGGAATGTACAGAGTATTGTTTGAATGAGATCTTAATGATGCATTAGTAGTCTCAATAAATAGGTTTGACATGTACTCGGGAAATAAATTATTCAAGGATTTATAGACAAAGATAGCATTTTTGTAAGATATGCGGTCTTGCATTTTCATCCATTTTAGATCAGTGAATAAGGCTTGAGTAGGTGCATCATAAGGCTTGTCTGGTCTAGCATTAATCTTGCTGCTCTTTTCTGGAATTTAAGCAACTTATTTAATAGTTCATCACTGCAATTGCCCCAGATAGTGCAGTAATAATTAAGGTGTGGCAAGATGTAAGCATTGAAGAAATTTTTTCTCATATCAATACTAAGATACTGCTTTATTCTTAAAAACAGATATAGCAGAGAATTACATTTCTTAAGTACATGTTCAACTTGGATAGTCCAGCTTAACTTGTGATCAACATGGACGCCTAGCAGCTTTTCAGCTTCAGTGAAATCAATGTTCTGATTTTGTAAAAGCAGATTGTGATCATTGCTAGTATATATTGTTGTGTAGAAAGTGTTAGAGGGGAGATAATCATTGCCCTTGTCTTTTGAGGATTTGGTATCATTGAAATCCCTTGACACCATTCATCAACTGTGTCAAGGCTCGACTGTAAAGCATGGCAGACAGTATTAATGGATGACCCAAGTGCAGTTATAGTAGTGTCATCAGCAAACATGTCGGTAGAAGATGTTTTTACATGAAGGGGTAAATCATTTATACAAGAACAGATCCCTGTGGTACTCCTGATGTTATTTCAAGAGAAGTGAAAAGCTTGCCTTGTATAGACACTTGTTGGGAACGATCTGACAAATAGGATTGAAACCACTGGATTGATGAATTTGATCATTCCAATGACAGATTTCGGTCGGAGCCATTTTGAAGATGTTTGTAAAAAAGTCATTGAAAATTTCAGCTGTTGTTTGTGGGTCTTGAATGGGATTGCCTACTGTGTCTGTTATAAAGTTGGTTTGGTGCTTGGTTGATTTCCCTGATAAATCCTTCAGATTTCTCCAAAGTTTCTTGGGGTTATTTTTTTTCATTTACCGCAGTATTATAATACGATTTATTTGCATTGTTTATGCATGTTTTCAGTTTATTGCGCCAGTATTTGTAGTGTTCTGTATCTTTTGATATCTTAGCACTGTTTCTTTTCTTTATTGTCTCTGAAATGTCGGGATTAAACCAGTCAGGCAAATTAACACTCTTTACCCGTTTTTGTTTAATTGGAGCATGTGAATTTAGAGTAGTTGTGAAAAGGTTAATGAAACAATCCAATGTGTCATCAGGATCATCATACATTTCTATGACTGACCAAGGTTGGGTATCTAATGACTGCAGAAAGTCGTTTTCATTAAATTTGTTCATATTTCTGTAAGTGATTATGTTATGGATTGGACCATTGCTGTTACTAGTATTAGATGATAAATTACGGGTGAAACATACAGGGTAGTGATCGCTAAGGGTAAATTTAGGTATTTTGAGATCAACAATATTGCATGGTGTATTAGTGTAAACGTGATCTATAATAGTTGCAGTATTTGAAGTTACTCTGGTGGGTTTATCAACCAGTTGTTTTAAATTAAATGCTTCTGATATACTTTTCAATGTATTATTCACAATTTCAGAGTTCACAATGTTATAATTAAAGTCTCCGGACAAAATAATTTCTTTGGTTTCGCCATACAATTGTTCCAAAATGTTTTCAAATTGATCATTCCAACCGTTATTTGACGATGGTGGTCGGTAAATATATCCAAAGATTAATGGTTTCTGTTTGGAGACCTTAATTTCTAGCCATATTGCTTCAATTTGTTCTCGGTCCAGATCGAGTCGCTGTTTACAATTGTATTTGCAACTGACAGAAGCCACAAGAACACAGCCATTTGTGAGTCTATCGCGATGGAAAAAGTTAAGTCCTTGTTTTTGAAAGAATAAGTCATCTGTTATGGGCATCGTTATGTTCTGTGCAATTGTTTGTACTTTTAGGATTTAAAAATGTATTGGTATTCGTCTTTGGAATGGCAGGGTCCTGTTTTTCTGTATGTAGTTGTTCTTTGAGAATTTTAAGTTGAGATTCTTGTATTTTTTCATCTTTATCAGTTGTTGAAAAGGGATCATCATTTGTAGTATCTATCGCTGTAGTAGGGGAAAATTTTTGAAATTTTGTTACCTGAATGACAATGGAAAGATACTTTCAGATATGTAAGCATATGGCTTGGTGATGATAAAAATGATGGGAGCAGCACTGAGGTTCATGTATAAAGCACTTAAATCAGCGTTTCCATGGCAACCGTGTGGCTACATATTAGTATTTCTCACTATCTACGATAATACCTAATATCTTATTAGCGAATAAACATATTTTAATGAAACATGGTATGTGACCTCACAATATCCCAGCAATTATGAAAATATATAACTCAATTGCAAACACTTGATGTCAAGGTCACAGTCAGAGGTCAAAGGTCTAATTTTGACATTTTCCCGAATATTTTAGATATTTTTCTTTTCTAGCATCTGGAATTCTTTGTGTGCAAAAATAGTCCAGAGCGTTTCTTGGTTTATTTGTGTAGAGGAGTGTGTGAAGTTTGATTTCAGCATGTATGGACAGCTGGCATCACGCCGGTTACCATGGAAACCAAAATGGCGTCCATATTTCCCGTCATGTTTTAGCACACACCCCATCTTTATCTAACCATTTGTACTAAGTATGTACACTTGTATGCAAATATGAATTTGTACAATAGTTAAATCACATATTTAGTGCTCCAAAATGTTTTCTGTGTCAAGGTTATAAAATGTCAGGGTCAAGGTCATTTGAAGGTCAAAAGGCAAAAAATGTGTAAAAAATGTGTTTTACCCCCAAAAAGTTATCTGTTATACACCCTTTCAATTAAGACCGTAATTAAATTGTCTCCCTTTGATGACGTCAAACGAGGGCTCAAAGCGAATACACGAGCCGATTACCGTTAGCGTGTAAAGGAAATAAAAAATGTGTCAACTTTAAACCGCTGTAAATCACGTTTTACTCTGTCGATTTTTAAAAGATGAACACTTACGAAAACAAGATCGTATAGACTTTTTAATAATGTAGCTTTTGTTAATGTTTTTTTAATAATAAAACATAGAAAGCCATGTTTTCGGAACAAAAATTTCAAGGGCAAGAAAATGTAAAAATAAAGAACTGAATTCAATACTCAACAATTGGCATTTAACTTGCTCAAAATGTTTATTATTTGCAGTTTAAAGAACTGTGTAGACTAAGCTTTCCAACAATTATATTATTAAAAGATATTATTAAAGTTTTAAAAGGAGAGCCATGCTTTTCGAACCTAAATATCATGCATCACGCGCGCACAATCCACTCATTGAAACCTGACTTACATTTTATACTAGCATAAAGAAATTGTGTATTTTAATAATTCATCACACATCATAAAAGTATAGAATATAAGCTATATCATTTCACAAGTACGACTATCCAGCCAGAAATTAAAACGTTAATTTACACAGGAGGAAATTTCTTTCTAGATATAGTTTGTACTAAAATCCGGGCGGCATGATTTTACATGTCCGCATGTGCTTACTTGTTTAGTGTTAGCACGAGTACATTGATGTGTTGTTTACTACAATCAAAGAAAGTAAGGAATCACTGGAAAAGTTCACACGACGAATAACTTAAAATCAGAATCAATTCTATGTAAAATTTTGTTGTATGTAGGTAAAACTAAATTGTTTGGCAATACAATGTAGTCTGTTTCAAATCTTACTCTTCCATCATGAAACCTTTGTTCATTTGAAATTCATATACAAGTAAATGAGAAAAGTGCTTTATTTATTTTAAATGGTGTCTACGTGTAAAAATATTGCAATAAATTATATTTAAAACATCAAAATGAGCATTGTAGCACAAGTCATACAGGTGCATGTCCATTAATTTACACTTTTTGTTCGGACATGGAATTAGAGAGACCTCCGTGGTTTGGATAAACAAAATTTATACTTTTTTATAAAAATAACCCAAACGTTGATTTAAAAGTGTCAATCAATGTCAATCATTTAAGGTAAAACACTGATCAATATAATGTACATGTATATTAAGATGACAGATGGTGACAACATAGTACTGATTGGTTGTATATTAGTACCCTGCTGTGAAACTAATTTAGTGTATGGTCTTGGTGGCTTATCTTGATATTAGGGGATCTATGCTGTTTATTGTAAATCTTTATATAATTATACAGCACCTAGATTTATTTATGCGTTAGGGTTTTAGCACCTCATCATCTGACAAGATTTTATTTATGCATTAGGGTTTTAGCACCTTAACTTCTTAAGTATCTGTCTCACTTTAATTTGTTATGTTTTTCCCATCACTCAAATTGCAGGTCAGGTCACTTTTTGTGAATTAAGATTTACAATTCTAATATTAAAAACAAAATATTGTTAATTGTGATGTTAGTTTGAAGAGCAGTTGTATAAAAAAAATAATGTATTTTTTAAATCAATTTATAACAATCAACTGCTATCATAATCGTCATTTATACAGCTTTTTAAGCCGAATTTGCCCGAAATGGCACGTATGTAACCAGATAGGACATTCCAATAAATCGTTGTGGTTCTAATATACGTGTATTCAAAGGCCTAAATAATTATGTCTTTGTTTTATTACAATCCATAATAAACAACACATAACTTGTAAATTGTATTGGTAAAAAGAAATGAGACATTGCAATGATCCAGAGTTAACTAGGTCTAATGGCGGTAATGATGTAGTATTGAAAGAACCAGGTGAGAATACTTGCGCTTTATACTCCCGGCAAAATATACATTTATCAAAGTACAAATATACACTGTATCTTGGCACTAACGCTCAATTTAATGTACGAAATGTGCATGACAATCAACCGAATTACAAAACAAAATTAATACAACTACAGATCTTTTTGGAAATTAACGCCCGATAATTGACCATTGTTGATAGAAAAAAATCCGAGAAATCACACGTTTCCTCCACATCCATAACATGTAACATACTATACATACATTGTTAGTACATTATAAACATCTTGTTTGAAAAAACAACAGCTACAAAACATGCAATTAACGAAAAAAGCGATTAAATAATCTCTTCGCTACTGCGTTTATAGTGTCGTTAATTTGTAGAGCCCTCGTTTGACGTCACATCCGGTTACGGGAGGTAACTCTGTACATACGATTATCGCTTAATTGAAAGGGTCTATAGGCACAATTATGGCAAAAATAATTTTTGATGTGCGTAATCACAATGTAACATCACTAAGTCGCATAATTTTTTTATTTTATGGTCATGAGTTGAAAAATGATAAAATTAGAACGAATTCGCTAACCTTACCACAATTGAAAATTTTCATAATTCTGCGATTATCATGACATAACTGTATGCGTTGCATTTGATATCACCGGGTTTATATGTGTAAATAGCGCATACATGTCCAAGTAAGAGCAACCTTATTACAAACTGATGTCAAGGCCGGCGTCAAATTAATCTGTCTACCAAGGTCATGTAGGTCAAGGTCATTAGAAGGTGAAAATTCAAGAATATGGTTCAAGTCACGTTTTTACATTGAAAAACATCTTTAGTTGATTTTGCTTCAGCGAGTACCATTTCCTTCTATTATACATGTCTTTGTTTATTCGTGTAGAAGGGGTGTCTAAGGTTTAAATCCTGGAGAGAGTAAGGTTAATTATCATGGGAACCAAGATGGCGGCCTATGTAACAACCATTTTATGAGCCAATTACAAGTCAAAATCTCATGAGTGTTACCAATAAGTAGACAATACTTATTATATTAAACAAGTACATGTAGTGCCATTAATAAACATATGCAGACCTCCGACATGAATTTTTTACCAAGGTCAAATCATGGAAGTCAATGTCATTTAGAGGTCAAAACTTTAAAACATGTTTAAGTCAGTATTTTACCTAAAATGATTTGAATTAAATTGCATGGTTTTACAACAAATGTGATACAGAATGTCATCTAATTGCAATGTTACTCGAGCAAAAATGCATATCTTTATCATATGAATGGTGTGAACTTGGAAATCTAATATAGCGTCCAAAATGGCGTTATAAATCAATAATAAACGTGCATTTCTATGTTCCAATGTGACATTTAGATAATGCTTATATATGGATGTAGTGACACATATTTGCAGAAAAATTGATTTGATAATGTGTATCAAACAGGCATACAGCAGTGACCACTTTGAGGTCACAGACCACTTGTCATTTCAATATCGCATTGGATGATAAGCTGAGCATGTGATATTTTCTCCCTTCTTATCATGTTGCAACATATTATATTAAATTTAGGGTTTGACTTGTTTAAAATGTGAAAAATACACGTATTTTCATACCACAAGGTCAGTTTTTAATTCGAAAACTTTGCAACAAACGGCATTTATGTGCATGTGCATGTTGATCAAGATCGATTTCTTGAGTTCATGCGTCCGTATCTTAAATTCTTAGTTTTCAAGTTTACCATTATTAATTCTAATGAAATAAAATAAATATTTGAATAATATTAACAACTTTATATTGTACTTTTTACAGACAAACATTGGCCATTCAAGGTCTTGGTCATTTCAAGGTCAAACAACAAAATATTTGATACTTTCGGCGCAAATCATCATATTGTAATTCATTGTACTGTGTATTATGATGTAGATGTGCTATCGTACGTTCAGAGAGTAAATTCTTACATTAAAAGTTATAGGACGAAGGGCCTTGTGTGTTTGTAGTCTTTAACGACATGTCTGGTAAGGGTGTGGGTAACCATTAGGTTTCGGGATGACTGCACTCATAGGAGATGGTTACCTAATATGGTATAGTATTGCTGTAAATAGGGATGGTGGATACAAAACATGAAATGGGCTGGCTGGATACAGAGGTTGTTTGTTACAAACAGGGTCTGGGTGGGCTGCAAATGGAAGTGGTGGGTTCCAAACATGGTCATTGATAGATGAAATTAGAGATGGCGGGAACTAAAATGGTCTATGAAGGCTCTACCTAGAGGTTGTGGGTCCCAAACATGCCATGTTAGGGCTGTACATGCCTACATGGCGATGGTGGATACCAAACATGGTCTGATATGGCTGCACTTGGATGTGACTGGCACCAAGCATAGTCTAGCAAGGCTGAAATAGAGGTATTGGGTACAAAACATGGTCTTAAATGACTACACTTGGAGATGATGGGTACCAAACATGGTCTGGGATGGCTATACCTGGAGATACTTCAACGCCTGGTCAGTCTACACCCATAAACTTGTTTGTCAAGTTCATTGCTGTGAGGTCATATGCTGCGATCACTATTATCTCAACTGCCTGATGAATCCTAGGTATGCACTTAGTGAGGGAGCCACCAGTGTAAAAAGCTGTCATCCATAGTACTATGAGATTCTCGCCAGCGTAGGGAACTTTCATCTCTAGTAATTTGTGATAATCACCGGTGTAGGGAACTTTCACCCCTAGTACTTTGTGATACTCACCAGTGTAGGGAACTATCATCCCTAGTACTTTCTCCAGTGTATGGAACTTTGATCCTAAGTGGTATTTTGGGACGAAAAGTCATTGATCTACATTTTATCATTTGAGAAAACGAGGCAACCTGAATTATGTGGGACTCACAGGCATTATCTCTAAAACGGTGCTCATAACTGGACATGCGTGCAAGTATGCGGTGTCTGTGTGCAAAACGCAAGTGATACACAGAAATATGTACGAGGACGGTCAGTATGGCCTTCGTACGTTTTTCTGAGCACTCAGACACATGCTACGCTCTTGCAATATGTGTGCCTTCTACTGTCAACTACAACGCACATTATCAGTACGTGCAAGTACTGTCTCCTGACACAATAACTTGACAATTGTCAGTCGAGTGTACAATGTGCGCACGTTGTAGTCATGTGCAACGTACTTGTCAAGTGTGCAACGCACGATTCACACAGTTTTTTTTATTACAGCCAGGAAAAGCTTTGCATGTAACGAGCATCGACGTACTTCATTCGTACTTCCTTCCTTTTCGAAAAAAACGTAGTGACCACAGCCTTGCAAAAACACGCACGTCGGGTTGTGGCCAGGCCATTAGAATGACTCAAGACTTTTCGAAGTAGTCACCAACCGCCCTAAGGGCTATGATGTGAGCAGCAGTCATAGTAGGGACTTGGAAGGACTAATGACTGTATAAAATAGCAAACCAAGGTCAGTTTTATGCACAGAAAAAGAGGGGTGACCAAAAAAGAAACTCTTGCAGCAACTACTTTTGCCTTCAATGTTAATTTGACTTAACTACAAATTTTATTTATTAACATGAGTGAAGCTGATGACAGCAATATTGGAAACCATATTTTCAGTTGCCATGGTTACAATAAGTATTTTCTATCGAAGAATCAAGGTATATTCGTTTTGTTTTTGTTAAAGTAATCAAATCAACATAAAAAATACTATTTATTCCTGTATTATTTTACTTGATTGTGCTCATACTTACAATGCAAATTACGAAATTCCAAATTTGACAGTTGACCTCTAATACAGGGTGTTTCATAATATCTGTCCCCATTACAAACTAATACCATGAGAAAATACGTGATATCATCTGATATATTTATATACCAACGGTAAGCCAGCTTTGTACCATTTTATTCAGTATATAACATGACAATGTTACTATCAATGCAAGATAGAAATTAAGAATTCCCCCAAAAAGTCATTTTTTTCGATAAAAGTCAAAATGACGTCCATATTTAATCTGTTTCCCAAGTAGAATAATATACTATTTTAAAGTATTGCATGATATAACCAGTTTAAAAAATGATTATTATACATATGTGAAAGGTTAATCCATTTGTGATAATTTAACCACTTATGAGTGATACAGTTGTTTTGGTTTCCAGTTGCTAGGCGACGCAAGAATCTAACGCAAAACGCTACGTTCTCGCTTTAATTAATACAAAGTACCGGTAACCGACTTGCTGATCTTTAGTCGTTTCTCTTTCAAAATCTAGTTTTTAAAGTCACCAATTGCTTTCAATGGCAGTATTGTAGACTCAATACGACTCTTTGTGAATTTATCACATCCATTTGGAAAAAATATTCGTCTATAGAGCCAGTCACCTGTTAACTTGGCTACAAGTGAGAATTATCTGTGTGGTTAAGTTCTTTCGTTGCCTAGCAACTAGAAACCAAAACTAACTGTACCACTAATTTATCTGAACTCGTTGTATAGTATCTAAACTTTGTAATCGATATATTACGTGGGTAATAAACAGTGTTATATCTTTCAATACTTTACAAGCTATGCTATCAATTTGGGATAAAAATCATTTTGAACGTCATTTTATCAATTTTCAAAAAGTGACATTTTGCAAGAATCTTATTTTCTGGTTTGCTTTGATAGCAAAATTGTCATGTTATATACCGAATAAAATGGTGAAATGTTGGCTTTCCAATGGTATATGAACATATCAGAAAAGATCAAGCATGTTCTCATGGCATTAATTTGTAATGTGGACAGATATTATGAAACACCCTGTATGACATTTTTTACAAATATTGTAACAAGTACATATTTGCTAATATTAAACTTCATCATTTCAAATGATTAATAACCAAATTCAAATCATGTCATCTTTGGAACATGTTTCATTATTATCAACTTTACCCCTACGGTCCTAACCCTGATGAGAAAAGTATAGAGTAGATATGAGCAATGTTGATAAAATACTTATTTATATATGTACTATTAAAATGACAACTTTATATTAGAAAACTTAAAAATTCAAATTACGGATGCAGTTACCTAAGAATACCTTCTCAGTCAACGTGTACACGCATAACAGTGTCAGACTTAGTATTTTGCATTGAAAACTGAACTAATAATTAAAGAATATATGTGTACAAACTATTTTATCACATTTAATGCCAACTTAAATACAAAACATTTGCTAAAATAAGAAAGTTAGAGAGGAAATATCTATTTTTCGGCTATTTTTCATAGTTTAACCGTGGAATGGAATTGACCTGGACCTTTAAGTGGTCAGTACAGCATGTCCAGTTAATGAACATCATCAAATGAATAATATCCAGGCTAATACCTGTCAGTTAATACATAAATAAAAATCACATTAGATAATATACTATCAGGTGTAATCGTAAATTATGGCGGCCATCTTGGACGCCATCTTGGATTACGCAAAACGCTATATTGTCCCACAAAAGGCTCCCGCCTTTTTTGAATCAGCAGACCTTCCCGAACATTTTGGTATATAACACCTCTTGTTGCCTTTCATCGCAGACCCCCTTGAATTTTTAGCCAAATTGTCACCAGACCATGAGGAAATTGTAACTTTTGGGCCGAAATAGGAACATTTGACAAAGTATTCCAATATTTAATTGAAAGATGCATAAATTACAACACACTCCGACTTTCCTAATAGTTAAATAAAGCAAACTGTCTCAAATATGTATAAATTGTATTAAGTAAAATATTGATGCTTTTCGTAGATTTTAAGAAATTCGTACCCCACCCACTTTTATAGTGTATTGTCAATATTTAAGTACTTTTATTTTGTACATTTGTTAGTATTGGTAATTCCCCAACTATATAGCATATACTTAACACAAGAATTGTTATAAACGTGGTAAGAATAATCATAGGTGGTTAAAAATCTTACCCCTACTCCTAATTTTTGCCTCAATTTGATGATAAATATGATGAAAAACAACTAAATAACGTTCCATGTTCACAATTATCCACCAAACTCACCTAATATGACAAGAACAACATACCATACACTGTTAAAATGACTTATTCCCATAAGAAATGTCATTTCTAATGTCCCAGGGGCTATATATAGGCAAACGCTGATATTTTCGTTTTTTGGTGGCCATCTTGGACGCCATCTTGGATTTCTCTAAGCATACCTATTTGTCAGTGCTGCTCCCATCCTTACAAGGTCGAGTAAGGTGTTGGGTGTGCGTATGTAAAATATTGAGTCATTGTCATTCCGGTAACAAAATCGGCCAAAAATGGACATATTTTCCCCTACTACTGGTATTGTTGACGTGGATTGCGCTGAAATTAGGTCTTTCTCATGTCCTGATGAAAATTTACAGCAGGTTGTTGATTTTGAGGTATGTTGTACTTGTTATGTAAGGTTGATTACATTTGACTTGATAGTACTGTTGAGCCTTTCCAAGATAGATGAACTTCATCTCGGTAGAGTGTTCTGTCTGCTGATTTGTCATTAAACATGAATTGTTCAGTATTGTCTATAAATGTCAGGCCTTCGTTTGTACAGTATGTCTGGAGTGAGGTGTTTAGAGTTTCAATGTTAGGTGTTGAGAGTCAGTCATATTTCTTGGGTAGTATTGAGGATATGGTGATATTTGTTTGATCATGATGGTGCTGTATAGTTTTAACTAGATCCTGGAAATGTTGGAGAATATCCTGTGGTTTTTCAGCACTGGAAATATCGTTTATTCCCGGATGAATGACGATGGAGTCATATGACTTCAAGTTGTTTTGTTGATCTTGCAAAGAGATTAAACTATCCTTTATGTTGCTCACTTTGGCACCAGGATGAGTCCTAATCGTAACATCCATAGTGTCCTCTGCCGTCTGGGATGTTTTCAGTACTCGTGTAACTGAGTCTCCCATAATCAGTACCTTTGGTTTTCCATTTATTTGTTGTTCAGTGTAAGCATTTTGAGTTTTTGTGGTAGAACTGCATGTTTACTTTATGGCGTACATTCAGGGTCAATTTAAGTTAGGGCATTTTCTTACTCAGTCTGCTTTTTGTGAGCAGACTAAAAATCTGCGACCAGACTTAAAAAATCTGCCTTCAGGGCAGGGGGCTTAACCTGGGTAGGGTTCTGGGAGGGCCCCCGTTGTCGAAAAAAAATTAAACTGGCAAATTGAATTAGTGCAATTCCTGCTATGTAATCACCATGATTGTGCATGCAATACAAACATGAATAACCTCGAAGTTATTGACTGTGTTCAACGTACGAACTTCGACAATATGAGTCATGTGCGGTGTGTGTTTTTTTTTTGAGCGATTGAAGCCCGATTCGCTGTCACTCTCACACAATTGGTCTGGGATTATTTGTCAGGGGCTCTACAAATTTTTTCTTGGTAGAGTTGTCCCGGACAACTGACCATGACAAAATAGAGTTGTCCGAATTTTAAGTTCAGTTGTCCCAATTAAAACAAGCAGTAGTCGGGTCGCGTTCGTAACTAAAGGCCACATTATTTTACTAAAGCGTTTTACCATAGGTAGCCCTATATGTGAGCTCAAGACAAGGTTATGCTCTTCAATTCAGGAAGCTACATACTGTTGTCAATGTAAATCATAATATCATATTGTAGTTCATATGTTGAATTTGAACTTATCCAAGTCAGATTCCGACTGCAAGTTGACACTACCTAGTAAAGTTTGTTCTGTATATAATTCTATGCCAGTGTTCTAATGTTGCAAGTATGCACTGAGCTGTGGTTGTGCTAAATACTAAGTGGCTAATCACACTGTTTGAAAAGCTGTTTGAATGAGTTAGAAATCAAGTTTGGCAGGTTGTCTACACAATTCAAAGCAAGATATTGCAGGGTCAGAGCAGTAAAACAACTCAGGACATGAACTTCCACATGACATTGAAAGGATTTTCTTTTGTATTTTGGTGCAATCAATTACTCAATGATTCTTCTACATGTTGCATCATATGTTTGACAGATGCCACACTTTACTACAGTACTTAAATAACAATGGAACATGATTTTAATTTATTTTTGATAGCTAGTAGCCAATAATACTAAAGAAACATAAACATAATCAACCAAAAACGAACTTGTCCGAAAATGCGTATCTATCCGAAATCGGGTCACTCGCGTGTATCTCGTCGTCTTATTTCCGATCATTTGTGATTTGTACCAGTCAATTAATGAGTCTTAACTCGTCAAGATATATTACATACTTAATTATGATGTGAAATTGAAAGAATACTGCCGTACCGTTCTTGGCAAACCTGTTTTATGCGTCACGAAAATGTCCAAAAGTCCAATTAAATAGTACAGTATATTACTCTCGGCAACCCGTGACAAATAACTCGCTGATTTTCAATAATATCGTGTCAATTACTCAAATTTAATACCCACAAATATCGCATACATAACGACATCTGTACATCATTAAAGACGTCGCTCTTTTACTGAGTCGCCGCGCGGTACGTTTTGAAGTCGTTAGATCTTAGAGCGGCGCCGACTTCTTCAAAGACCTTGACCGAGATTTTCGCAGGTGGTGTCGATTGCTTGCAAATTTTTTACTCGAGTTGCAAGTTTGTTGGATTACTGTTATATTTCGATGTAGGAATGGTTATTGCGGAATATACGTGCATTACAGGTATCTGATGATTTTCATTATTGATACGTCTTTTAGCGAAAGATTTTAATTAATTACTGGTCAATATTGTGCACGTGCGCGGTTGCACATAGACTGTCACTGCACCGAATTTTATCCAATCAAATTAGAGAAGACGGAGCTTCGACGCGAGTTTGCAGTTGTTTGTTGATTCAAGCATGTAAGTAGACCTCCCGTGGTGCTTGATTATCGGTAATTGACACGGATTATCCGACTATCGATTGTTTATTGCAATGTCCGGAAGGCCACATGGGGTCGTAACATTTTGTCATCGAGATGTAGAATTTGATTATACGCATTTTTGGACGGTTGTCTGATCTTATTGTCCTTCAAAATTAGAGTTGTCCGGGACTAAATATTTGCACAAAGTCAGTTGTCCGAAACGGATTTAGAGTTGTCCCGGACGTCGGACTATAGGATTTGTAGAGCCCTGGGCATATTATTTAAATTTAGATCGTGGATGTCAAATTTCTGTATTTTGTAAATTAGTAATAAATTGCAAATTTTATAAATTTAAAAAATCACCATCAACTAAACCACATTATTTTATATAGTAGAAGTTTCAAAATCCCATTACTTTCAGTAAAGACAGAGGAAATCAGATCAATCGTCTGTGTACATATATTTTGTAATATAATTTCTTAAGCTCGTGGCTAAATGTTCAGAGAATTTCATTAGTCCAATGTTTCTCCTTTAGCCAATCAGATAGTGTGGTTTATCACCAGCAATCAATGAAGCATGTAGTTTACCTAGACAAGTATATCCTGTCAGAGGTTTAAGCCTGGATCTAAATCACAGAGACCATAGCTGTTTATTGGGGGGGGGTAGTTAACAGGAATTGTACCTATAGTGGATAAGTTGGAAATTTTAGGGGGCTCATATTTTATAGAATCGTAACTGGCCAGCCAGCTGGGGGGCTCAAGCCCCCTAGCCCCCCCCCCCCACCTAAAGACGCACACTATCTTGATAACCAGTAATTATTAACTACATTATATAATCTTTTAAATTCATCTTGATTAGTTGATGTTTTGTATATGCATATACCTTGTAATATGTTTGACAAAGTATGTAGTCCCATAAATATGTTTTAAACAATGTCAAGTTTAATGACGATAAGCGTTAACTGTTTAACGTGCGCGACCTAGTTTGCACAGTTTATCACCAGAATGCATACTGTTTGGTTTGATTTTTAAATACCATGATCGACTACCTGTGAACACCTTTTGAAAAAGCATTGTATCGATAACAGAAAAATAACATTGCAATGCTGATTAATTAAAGAAGTATTTGATTGTTTAACTACGATTTTAAAGTCACTCTGTTGGCAATGTCAATTAATGATATCACAAGATACGAATTATAGTCGTGTGACACTTGTATACCGACATTGCAATATCATGACATTGTATCATTTTTGTTTTGAACATTTGATCTCGAAAAAAGGGCAGTGTTAGAATTTATGCGGTCTGGTGGTGACTTGTGTAAAGCCTCAGACTAATTAAAGAATAGTTACCGTAAACAAATGTCTGCGAAGCTCCATGTAATGCGAAAAGAGAATCAGGAAGTTCGGTGCAAACAAAATAAATGTGTATCATGAGTAAGTTGTATACGAATCCCATAATTACATTAAGTACAATAAGCATTACTTCGAATATAAAATGACTTTAAACAAATAAAGTGTACTTACCAGTTCCATTTGGTATACACGTATTGTTTAAAATAAACTATAGATAATAGTCGTTTCACAAAATCAAATGTCCCATTTAAATAATTTCCACTAATATTCGTACTGCGTAGATAACACATGTAATTTTCAAAACCGAAACTAGACGACCTGTAAATATTGATTTCACGCGTTACATACTATGGTAAGATAAGATAAGATAAGATAAACTTTATTTAACGTCGATTATAGTTAACATAATAAACATAAGCTACAAGCTTGTATTCGACATAACAAAGAAATCATATATTTAAGTATATGCAAATAACATTTATATGAGACATGTAATAATATATACAAACAATGTTACAAGAGAATTAATTAACAAATGAAACTACAAATAAAACAAGTATAACAGTGTTGTCAAGTATATACAACATGTACATATGTCAGTTTAAGATAATTAAAGTGGGACTAAGCAAATACATTCATAATTATTACAAGATTGTTACATATTAATTTATCCTAAGATAGACTCAGATAAAATGCCAGATAACACCAAAGCTAATGTTTGGATTAAAGATGTTAAACTGCTTTGTAAAATTGTTATCTAAAGTGTCCGATTATTAGCTTATATGACACACTGACTGGTATTTAAAAGCATTTATATTTAGGATTAATTATTAAAGCTTAGCAACGGACAGAAAAATATACTACATCAAATAGGATGTTGCTGGTTCCGTAACCATTTAGAAGTTTATAAGGTAAATTGAATCATGGTTATTGAAATGGTCATTGAAATTTGGTTACCATTCTATGCTTGTTCAAGTCTATGGCGTCATTATTATATGAAGTGTTTATATTAAAGTATTTAGGTGATACCCTGTAAAATGAGTGTCTTTTCAGTCCTACTTAATATACCTCAACATGATAAGACTAATAATTTACTATAAAATACATTCACAAGGCATAGTAGTCAAATAAATTGAATAATATACAAACTGAACTAAAAAGGAGAAAAGAAAAGTGAGACTAAGCCACTCTTGCACACGCATACACGCACTACTAAATCATTCCACGAACAAGACATGCACTCTCACACAGACATGATTACATGTATATACAATTAGGAAATTCAAAACGTGTGTTCAAATACACCAAAAATGTACATGGGCTGATACAGACACAATCATAACATTAGACGACTACACCGATGCATAGTAGTCCAGTACCTTCCTTAAGACATATGTAAGGACAGGATGGACGCATTCTTACCGCATGGAAAATTTTAGTACAATACTTCAGGAGCTTAGTTTCTACGAAAAGTCGAAACAGAAACGAAGCATCTGAGTAGACATTGTAAATTATCAACATGAGGGAAAATAAAGCGCCTTCTTTAATGAAATCACATGTAGTTAGTGTATTCGACCGATGTTCATTGGTATATATGTATGCTTGGTATGTGAACCTCAATAGTACAGAGCTTTAATGAATTTTGGGGCCGCAAATTTAAAAATTTGGGTACATTTTGACATCATCTAAAGTTTCGCACAGTTGTGAGTCTATCGTACCGAGAATGTATTGGATGCAATGGGGTATGTCTGCACTAATTAACATGTCGCATACGCTATTATTGAATTCATTTGATGATTTTGTTAGAAACATTCACAAGGCATAGTAGATTATATACAAACTGCAATAGAGAGAAAAAGTCAGTCTAAGCAAAAGCATTTGTAATAAGTGCAAAGCAGATTATGTACAGTACACACACATAGTCACAATCATACAGCTTAAGATAGTAGAAGTAGAAGAATGATGTTTAGTAGATATAAAGTAAAGATATTATCTATGTGATACTTAGAGTTTTCAAATTAACATTACTGTTATATGTCATTTAAAATGTTATGTGTACATACTTTGACTATGTTGTCTATTTCAAAACAATATACATGTACAGCATTTCAATATCAACATGGGATCATAAAATATACATGAAAAACAAATACATGAAAAAACAAATAACAAACATTCATTGGGCTCCATAATAAATGTATATACACATGCAAAAGACAATTTTAATACTGACACATAGAACAGGTACAGTGCTCATTACTCCAAATTTTTATAAGCTGTTTAAATTCAGTAAACTTAGATGCGCATCTTATATGATTAGGGAGGTTGTTCCAAACTTTAGCTGCTTCAAAGCGGAAGCTCTTTTTTCCATATTTTGTAGTACGTACTTTAGGTAAATCCAGAGTATTGCTATGTCTAAATTGGTAATTTGAGGAGCGAACACTTACAAGTTCCTGCACATAATCAGGAGAGATGTTGTTAAGGCATTTGAAAACTTCTATTGCGAGTTGTTTTATTCGAGAAATGTGAAGTGTTGGCAAGTTGATTCGCTTTAACAAATCTTCATATGAAGAAGAGTAATCATTGAAAACAACTTTCAGAGCCTTAAATTGTAATCTTTCAAGTTTTTCAGTATTTTTCATACTACAAAAATGCCAAACAATTGGACAATAGTTAAAATTCGATCTGATAAAACATTTGTAAATAGTGATCCTTGTTTCTATATTAACGAGCGGACATAATCGAGCCAACACGTTAATTTGTCTAGCTGACTTTCGACATATATTAGATACATGGATGTCAAAATTCAATAGTGAATCTATTTCAATGCCAAGTAGTTTAACATGAGTTTCACAGGGGATCTCAATGTCTGAGATTTGAAAGCTTTTTACCTTGTTCCTTGTTTCTTTTCCAATACAAATTGCTTGAAATTTATCTGGGTTTGCTTGCATAAGATTATCTGCGAACCATTTAACCATTACACTGCTTTCATCTTGTATTGTGTTTTTTAATGTTGTAAGATTTTTGTGGTGAAACGATAACGTATTGTCATCAGCATAGTTATAGTTTGACGCCTTTTCTATGAAATAAAATATATCATTCAGGAAAATATTAAATATTAGGGGACCTAGAATTGAACCCTGTGGGACTCCTTTAGTAATGTTACTCCATTCACTGTATGTATTGCCTAGTTTGACTTGCTGCTTTCTGTTTGACAAATAATCTAGCATTAGATTTGCCGATGCCTCAGAAAGGCCGTATGCTTTAAGTTTAAGAAAGATTAAATTGTGTGGGAGACAGTCGAATGCCTTAGATAGGTCCATCAATATAGCAGCAACATACTCTTGTCTGTCTAAGGCACTCTTCCAGTCTTCAATAAGACGCAACAAAGTGGTCTGGCAACCATAACTTCTTCTGAAGGCGGACAAAACTTGTGAAAAATATTTTCAAAATGTGAGTTAAGCTGTATGTTGATAGATTGCTCAAACAATTTTGATATAGTCGGCAAGATACTGACAGGTCTGTAATTTTTCTTTTGAAATGGATCATCTTTCTTAAACAGGGGTTTGACTTGAGCCAGTTTTAATGCCTGTGGAAATTTGGAAGTTTCGAAAGATTTATTTATTAGTGAAGTAAGAGGCAATGCCAGTGCATCCGCACCTGCCTTTATAACCTTCGGTGGTAGATTATCTATACCTATGGCTTTTTTGGTATTAACATTTTGCAATAATTTGCGAGTTTGGTGTGTGCTCACCGGTAAAAAGTTAAAGCTACACATAGACGGGTGTAATTGTGATATGCGTGTTAGACTAGAGTGCGTTTCGTCTATTACATCATCATTGTTGATACCAATATCCCTAGCTATATTGACATAAAAGTCATTTAAAATATTACTTACATCTTTTTGGTCAGACACTAACATATCATTTTCATTAAGAATAATATCACTTTCAGATTTTGATGTGCTTTTAGATGATAAGAACGGTTTTATTGTTGGCCAAAAAGTATTTGCCTTTGGGCCGTCATTACACCGTTCAGCGAAATAAGTTTGCATTGACTCTCTTTTTAATTTTGTGACAAAATTTCTTTGTTTACGATATTTTTCCCAATCACTACTATTGCAGAAGGAGAAAAACTTATTTCGAAGTTGCTGTTTCTTATAAATAGCTTTTCGTAGTTTTCCATTCATAAATGGTACTTTTTGTGACCGTATTTTACGTTCTTTTAAAGGGGCATGTTCATCAACTACTTCCTTGAACAGTGTCTCGTAGGTCCAATATTGATCATCAACATATTCAAAAACATTTGCAACATGAAAAGGTACTTTACTAAGATCGTTATTAAAGTCAGACTCATTAAAATTTTTGTATGATCTTGATTTGATATATTTAGGCTTATTTGATGGACAATGTTCTTTGATTGTAGTAGCAATTAAGTGGTGACAATCACTAATTCCAATATCAAAGTTTACTGTATTACATATTAAATTGGAATTATTCGTTAATATGACATCAATTGCTGAGGGAACGCTGTTTTTCATAAAGCAAGTGTTTCCTTTTACTACATTTTCTAAATTATATGTATCACATATGCTTTGAAGTGTGGATGATTTTTCTGGTTTATTTAAATCAAAGTTTAGATCCCCTATGACTAAGAAATGTTCATATTTACTGAATATTATATCTAATAAATTTGAGCAAATATTTGAGAAATCATTATTTTTATATTTTGGTGGTTTATATAGAGTGAGAATGCACCATTTCCTTTTATTTAATGATAGTTCAAAACACATGTTTTCAATGTTTGTAGATTCTAAATCTTTCTTTCTTCGTATCGGTAAATTATCGCGGTAGTAAACTAATATTCCTCCTCCATGTTTGTTCCTATCTTGACGTTCTATTTTGTAACCATCACAATTAAAGATATTATTACTATAGCTATCATCTAATTTTGTTTAAGATAAAATAAAAATGTCAATTAATTTGCATGTCAGAATTTCCTGTATTTCTATATACTTTACTTTAAAACTGTTTATATTTAAATGAGCAACCAATGGGCGTTTTGGGTTCTTTAAACGTAACTCACGTAGTTCATTGAGGAAATCACACATTGAATATTCTGATTCATCATTGTCACAATGAATAGAAGATAAGTCCAGGAAAGAGCTTGTATCATCATAGTTATCATCATCCACATATCCTGGTAGGAATTCAAATGTACACATATAGCAATGAAATAGAAATTTTTTATCAGCTTTTATAGTTTCGTGATCTGATAATTTGATATATTTTGTACATTTTATATGAGTCTTTCTATTACACATAGCACATGTTACTTGTTTACTTCTAGCTATAACTCCTTTTTCACAAATTGTGCAGGGAAATTTGAAATTGCGTGTCTTTCGAGTTTTATCAGATTGTCTAGGTGTACGGTTAGGGTCATAACTATTGAAAACTGTCTCAGACACTTTATAAACTGTCTCAGACACTTTATAACTGTCTCAGACACTTTAAAAACTGTCTCAGACACTTTATAAACTGTCTCAGACACTTTATAAACTGGCTCAGACAGTTTACATAGTTATGACCCTTTCGTGCGCGTTAAAGCCTCATTCTAATAAACTGTCTGAGACACTTTAAAACTGTCTCAGACACTTTATAAACTGTCTCAGACAGTTTTCATAGTTATGACCCTTTCGTGCGCATTGGAGTCCCATTATTTAAACTGTCTCAGACAGTTTACGTACATTGCCTAATTCTGATTGGTTTCCAATGGACCAACCAAAGAGGACCTTAAAAATTTCAAATTTGGTACACCTAAAGTCCGCTCCGTACCGGACTGGTATTAAAAAAGTCACAAAATTCTACGCAGTTATCTCCCTTTTGGATACGGACAAAATCCCCACTGTATATAATGATAATAATTCCCATTGCTCATTCTTACATTGATGGATAAAATCCCTACATTTATCTACATTTATACCATATAAGGTGGAATTATTGACGCACGGTGCATATAATTATTATGTACTTAGGTTACTATTGATAATTGCATTCTCTTCAACACGCCTGCATTTCGTCACTGGTCCAACTAAATTTGGTCACACTTTTCTCCGCATGTGGTCCCTGATTTACGAGGTATTGCACCCTATTACGTAATATTAGATAATAGTGCATAGTACGTTAATTAGTTGACAAGTAGATAATATTACCACAGTGAAAGTTATAACGAAGTTATACATGTGGTACATACTCAATTGAAAACCTATTGCGAACAAGTTTATTATCAAATGCATGTAAATACAAATGTAAATGAAATATGTAGCAGATTTAATGTAGACAGGAAGATTATCAATAAAAACAAAGTCGTAGTCAAATTGAATTCACATGTACAATACATGCATTTGGAACTGGTGGAACAATTTTAGTGTCTCACTGTGAAATCCTGTACACGTACAGGATTGATATGTGTATAAATAAATGTGTGAAAAAATATGAACACCGTATGCTTTTGCGAAGCAGGATGGACGTGACTACGGTATCAATTTAACAAATTCATTATTACCCTATAAGTTTCAGGGTGGACATAATACCCATCATGACTTATGTAGAGGGTTATTGCTGCATTGTTAACGATTATTGTGTGATTGTGTGATATTGTAAGGAACTTCTCTATGGTGATGTTACAATAAAGGTTAATTTTTTATTTAACATGCATACTCCGTCGCTGTCGTTCTCAAACCTCGTAGCTCCAAAATTTCCAAAAAAATTGTTTCGTCTTTTCCGAATGTATGAAGTCTGGTGCGTATTTTGGGCTATATCTCGTAGCTCTACGCCAATCAGAACCCATTACAAAGGCCACGTGACGAAATGTTGTAGCTTGATTGGTCGCTTTTTTTGTCGGACGAAGAGTCGTAGCTACCATTTCTGAATATCGGGAATTGTCGTACCTCATTAAAATGACACAACTGTGGTGACGAAATATCGTAGCTACCATTTCTGAATATCGGGAATTGTCGTACCTCATTAAAAAATGACACAACTGTGGTGACGAAATATCGTAGCTACCATTTCTGAATATCGGGAATTGTCGTACCTCATTAAAAATGACAAAACTGTGGTAAAAAAATATCGTAGCTACCATTTCTGAATATCGGGAATTGTCGCACCTCATTAAAAAATGACAAAACTGTGGTGACGAAATATCGTAGCTACCATTTCTGAATATCGGGAATTGTCGTACCTCATTAAAAAATGAAAAAACTGTGGTGAAAAAATATCGTAGCTACCATTTCTGAATATCGGGAATTGTCGTACCTCATTAAAAAATGACAAAACTGAGGTGAAAAAATATCGTAGCTACGATTTCTGAATATCGGTATGACTAACGCGTCTACGGCTTATACCATATTTTGTAGCTTCATTTGTTTGGTATTTTTACAAAATTTCAATTTCTAGAACATCGTTATAAAAAATGTGACGGTTTTTTCTCTCTCCTGAAAAGTTGGCTTTTTGGAGCTACGAGGTTTGAGAACAACAGCGACGACTATCAACTATATCATATATAAATATAGTCATGATGGGTATTATGTCCACCCTGAAATTTTTAGGGTGGGAATTTTGTCCACCCTGTAAAAACATGGACATGATTATGTCCACCCTGTCAAAAATTCTGTCCACCCGGGATTTTGTCCTACACTCTGTTTACATAATTATTTATGCAATAAATAAATACGATCAACCGTGTATCTTTAATTAATGTTGTAACATCAGTAGTCCATCATTTTACGGTTTGTGGAGAAAATTCGATCCATCTTTTTTTTTTTAAATCTGTAACAGTGGTTTTAAGTTTTATTGGTTCAAGAATACAATGCAAACGTCGCGTGTAAGCTGTAATAGACTGGTCCTGGCTGTGTTTAATGTGTTAACTCAACTTATTATGGTTTTTTATTGAAACGTATTTTGCGACATATGATTCCATTTTAAGAGTTTAATCTTGAGTTTAACGTCGGCAAAAACATATTTTTATATAATATGTTTTATTCTTGTATAACGAATAAATACATGTTTGTACTCCCCATTACTGTTAAAATAACCGAATTCCTCTGTACTTATATAATGGCTGGTTGATAAAGCAATAAAATGAATTAACAGGAAAGAGGTGTCATAAAATGTACATACACCTCTCATTGTTTCCTGAGGTGAATTTATTCTGATTTAATATACATGTTCTTGATCTGGCTCTGAATCTTATATTCATGTATCTTGTGATATTTATAGGTTTTATTAAAATGTACGTGACATCAAAAGTTGCGACTCATGCTAAATTTCGCTAGTGTAAAATGTAAAAATGAGGAGTATTTAATTATCATTCATCCTAATTTCCTTAAAAAAGAATCAACATACAGAATATTAATAACGCTCCAATAAATCGTTAAAAATAGTTTTTGTTTGACAACACTTAAATATAAAAATACACCAAATGCTTGTAAAAAATGAGGAAAAAATTGTGTGTTGTATACATTTATTTTAAAGCAGCGGTACCTTTCGGGATTTGTTTTTATTTTGCGTGACTGAAATGTCTGGAACTTTTATATACACTCGTTAATCGTGAGTTCGTAAGTGATGTGATTTTGACAGTTGTGCTAACATTACAAAAGAAGGTAGTGCTAGTGTATTATGTAATTCCCCCTGAAAATGACACAAATATATGACACGTGGAGCTTTAAAATGATGAGAATTTTTTTATGATTATTAGATTTGTTTCGTTCGCTATTTTCAAAGACTCTTTAAATCGATAATAAGTGAAAAGTAAGCATTTGATGACATGGTCTGTGTCAGGTTGGATGACATGGTCTGGTTCAGATTGGATGACATGGTCTGGGTTCAGGTTGGATGACATGGTCTGGTTCAGGTTGGATGACATGGTCTGGTTCAGGTTGGATGACAATCATATTCAGGTTGGATTACATGGTCTGGTTCAGGTTGAACGACATGGTCTGGTTCAGGTTAGATGACATGGTCTGGTTCAAGTTGGATGACATGGTCTGGTTCAGGTTGGATGACATGATCATGTTCAGGTTGGATGACATGGTCATGTTCAGGTTTGATGACATAAACATATAAAGGTTGGATGACATGGTCTGGTACGGGTTGAATGACATGGTCTGGTTTAGGTTGGATGACATAATCATATATAGGTTGGATGACATGGTCTGGTTCAGGTTGGATGACATGGTCTGGTTCAGGTTGAATGCCATGGTCTGGTTCAGGTTGGATGACATGGTCTTGTTCAGGTTGGATGACATGGTCTAGTTCAGGTTGGATGACATGATCTGCTTCAGGTTGGATGACATGGTCTGGTTCAGGTTGGATGACATGTTCTGGTTCAGACTGGATGACATGGTCTGGTTCATGTTGAATGACATGGTCTAGTTCAGGTTGGATGACATGATCATGTTCAGGTTGGATGATATGATCATGTTCAGGTTGGATGACATGATCATGTTCAGGTTGGATGACATGATCATGTTCCGGTTGGATGACATGGTCTGGTTCAGGTTGAATGATATTGGCTGTTTCAGGTTGGATGACATGGTCTGGTTCAGGTTGAATGACATGGTCTGGTTCAGGTTGGATTACATGGTCTGGTTCAGGTTGGATGACATGGTCTTGTTCAGGTTGGATGACATGGTCTGGTTCAGATTGGATTACATTGGCTGTTTAAGGTTTGATGACATGGTCTGGTTCAGATTGGATGACATGGTCTTGTTCAGGTTGGATTACATTGGCTGTTTAAGGTTTGATGACATGGTCTGTTTCAGGTTGGATGACATGGTCTGGTTCAGGTTGGATTACATTGGCTGTTTAAGGTTTGATGACATGGTCTGTTTCAGGTTGGATGACATGGTCTGGTTCAGATTGGATGACATGGTCTGGGTTCAGGTTGGATGAAATGGTCTGGTTCATGTTGGATGACATGGTCTGGTTCAGGTTGGATGACATGGTCTGGTTCAGGTTGGATGACATGGTCTGGTTCAGGTTGGATGACATGGTCTGGTTCAGTTTGGATGACATGATCATAATCAGGTTGGATGTCAATCATATTCAGGTTGGATGACATGGTCTGGTTCAGGTTGAATGACATGGTCTGGTTCAGGTTAGATGACATGGTCTGGTTCAAGTTGGATGACATGGTCTTGTTCAGGTTGGATGACTTGATGATGTTCAGGTTGGATTACATGGTCTGGTTCAGATTGGATGACATGGTCATGTTCAGGTTGGATGACATAATCATATTCAGTTTGGATGACATGGTCTGGTTCAGGTTAGATGACATGGTCTGGTTCTGGTTGGACGACATGATCATATTCAGGTTAAATGACATGATCTGGTTCAGGTTGGATGACATGATCATGTACAGGTTATATGACGTGGTCTGGTTCAGGTTGGATGACCTGATCATGTTCAGGTTGGATGACAATCATATTCAGGTTGGATGACATGGTCTGGTTCAGGTTGGATGACATGGTCTGGTTCAGGTTAGTTCTCATGGTGATGTTTAGTTTGGATTACATGGTCTGGTTCAGATTGGATGACATGATCATGTTCAGGTTGGATGACATGGTCATGTTCAGGTTGGATGACCTGATCATGTTGAGGTTGGATGACAATCATATTCAGGTTGGATGACATGGTCTGGTTCAGGTTGGATGACATGGTCTGGTTCGGGTTGAATTACATGGTCTTGTTTGATTGGATGACATGATCATGTTCAGGTTTGATGACATAATCATATTCAGGTTGGATGACATGGTCTGGTTCAAGTTGTATGACATGATCATGTTCAGGTTGCATGACATAATCATATTCAGGTCGGATGACATGGTCTGGTTCGGGTTGGATGACATGATCATGTACAGGTGGGATGGCATGGTCTGTTTCAGGTTGGATGACATGGTCTGGTTCGGGTTGGATGACATGGTCTGGTTCAAGTTATATGACATGATCATGTTCAGGTTGGATTACATAATCATACTCAGGTTGGATGACATAGTCTGGTTCGGGTTGGATGACATGATCATGTACAGGTGGGATGACATAGTCTGTTTCAGGTTGGATGACATGGTCTGGTTCGGGTTGGATGACATGGTCTGGTTCAGGTTGGATGACATGGTCTGGTTCAGGTTTGATGACATGGTCTGATTCAGGTTGGATGACATGATCATGTTCAGGTTGGATTATATGATCATGTTTAGATAGGATGACCTGATCATGTTCAGGTTATATGACATGGTCTGGTTCAGGTTGGATGACATGATCATATTCAGGTTGTATGACATGGTCTGGTTCAGGTTGGATGACATGGTCTGGATCAGGTTGGATGACATGGTTTGGTTCAGGTTGGATGACATGGTCTTGTTCAGGTTAGATGACATAGTCTGATACAGGTTAGATGGCATGGCATGCGCGTATCTCTTTGTCGCTTGATATAACAGTCCATATTTAGCGAACTGTTAAATTAAATTTGTTGAATTTACGCCACAATATGCGTAAGCAAGTAACCGGTGTTATTTCATTTCCACTATAGCCAAAACGTATTGGCAAAGACATGAAACACTATTTACTGAATGTGAAAAGGGTGGCACGTTAAGAAGAGAAATTTAAGACATCAATGAAAAACTCGAGTTAATCAATAAAGATGGTGCAAATTTGTTAACACTTCTCACAGTACTGTTTCTTTATAGTTATTTAGTATGCGAATATATTTTATTTCTGAAAATACTCTAGCTACAACTTTATTTTACATAAATAATATCTAGGTAGACGTTGTCCCAACGCTACGTCTTCCCTAAAAATTTCCTCTTTTAGTTAGCTCCGTGAAGTTGGCAGCGGGTTACAAGTTAGTAGTTCGATATTCAATTTCTAACTAATAGCCAAAACCGAACTAGCACAGAGTTCATTATTCGACACCCTTTGTCCAATATAGAACTAGTGTCCAATCTGCTGCTAGCACCAAGTTCATTATTCAACTATAAAAGAGGTCCACTACCGAACTAGGTTCGAATCTTCTGACAGTAAATACCCGTAAAAGTTGACGTTTTTGGCGCACCGTTTTATGTACCAGTTTTGTGCGTAACGACAATTATATACAGAGGATCTTACATGAGTGACTTTTCATATTGAATTAATTAAACGAGTTGGATAAAAGTGATAAAATACGAGGCTCTGACGAATGAAAGATTCTTTTTATAACATATACAAAATAAGCCATTTAGATTAAAAAAAACACTAAAAATAGTAGACCCGCTTACCCTTAAGAGAGAATAAAATTGAGGTGAGTAATGCGGTTAAGAATAAATGAGCATCTAAAAATAGTGCAACACAGTGACTGTATTTCAATTATATTTAATACATTTGTAGATGAAAGATCTCGGGCCAGTTGTTGTGCTTTATGACCACATATATACAATGCTAGTGATCTACTGGTCGTGAGTTATTGAGTTCATTGTAGGTTGCGCACATTACAAGTGAGTTTTACGTGTTTATAAAGCTCTAACAGCCTACGATCTCCGTGCTATGGCCAGGTTATCTATTTCACGGTGACAAGGCGATTACCACAACTTTTCCGTTCACCGTCGAATATTTATACTTCTGACAAATGCACCGCATCCTTCTGCCAAAATAATGGATGCACATTTTTGGCAAGTAACGAGATCACCCTAAAAAACGAGAAAAGCAGGTATGTTGGTAATATAATGATATTCCATCGAATGAAGTATATATTTAAGATCTATTTGCCGTTTACCGCATCGAAATTGAGTAGCTATTAACTTCAAAATAGTGAAAACAGTTTGAGCAAGTCGTGAAAGAAGTGACTTTCATGACGCGAAAAATCGCATTTTTGCAGAGTTTTAACCCTTTCAATGAAATATTCCGTTTGCGAAATAGTATGTTATGGTAGAATAAACAAATTACAACACATTTTAACATGCTTTATTGTATATAACTGCTATTTTTACATGAAAACGTGTTCGCAGTTATGCACCGCTCAACACTGACATTGTAGAAATATAAGCACCGCTCAACAATGTCCGTAAAAGCACCGCATCTTTATGAATTTTGGCACCGTGTAATTCTGATCATTTGTCTTTCAGGAAAAGAGAAGTTTAAACCTTTGAAAAGGACAAAAGGCAAGAAAATGCGACTTTTTCATACTGGTGCTGAAGATGATTTCAGTGCGTTTACAGTCAACGTAAATCGATCAGCGTCGACCAGTTCATCTTCTGTAATAGAGACAACTAACGCCCAGTACCTCAAAGCAATAAAGATATATCCATGGACTTTAAAAATATTTCTCTTATTACGCTCCAGTCAGTAGCATGCACTCCCCCACCCCGGGGTCCACTGGGGGTAGTCGGGAAAACGTCATGTTTTTGCGTCCCAGCTTCCCGGGGAAATGTTGAGACCCCCCAAACCAATTACCCGGGGGCAATATTTAGTTGTCAAGGGCCGGGGAAATACCTGTACTTTTACGATTAGCTGTTCCCACATGCGGTGGTTGTAACAACCAAAAAGAAAAAATCCCGACCTATGCTCGGGGGTAGGGGGTATGGATGAAACTATGGAAACGTATCGCTGTAACGTGAATGGTCCTCACATAAACACCAAAAACAGAGAAAAAGCTTCCTCTGACTAGTTTAAGGTACTAGTCTTCACAAGAGATATGCGTTGACAACAACACGCTTAGTTCATTCAGTAATACAAAAATAGATAAACTAATACACGAGACTTAATATGCCTTCCATGTATCCCTACCGGAAAACAAGACCGTCAAAATATCCCATTGCGATCACAGGTTACTGTACAGTATCATTGAAAATGAAAAAAAAACACGAAAATTATATTTTTATTTCAAGGTCCATTTGTAGAGAAATCCACGAGCCGATTCAAAAGGTGCACTTTGTTTTTAGTAAAATAAACTGCTTTATGCATACCAATTATCTAAATAAGGCTGTGTGTTTACACAAACAATGTTATGGGATGTATGTAAGCCTAAAATTAACTTTCGTTTCTTTTTTCGTTTTCAACGATGCGGTTACCTGTGATTGCGATTATGTGATCAGGGACCCTTTTTAAAATCTTGGACATGTAACCAAGATAAATGGAGGATTATCGTAAGTAAATGCAGCAAACGATGGCTTATCTAGAGCGTGTTGAGCACATCGTTTAAAACAAAAAGCAGAAATAAGCGGTGCCACCGATTTCAGTGAAACGGAATCGAGATGCGGTGTTTATTATCAGTGTTGTGCGGTGCTCCCATATTTTTTGTTTACTTGTATGTTTTCATAAAAAACAAGACTTTCAATGAGAAATAGAAACAGGCAGGTTCATGTGACATGCACTCTTATATATACAATGATTTAAGACTGTCACATCAGGTATGACACATCGATAATCATCAGAATATTACATTTTCTTTACGAGTGCGAATTGTGTCGAGCGCTACACTACTTTTTGTAAACACTATTTCTAAGTCCTGTCATATATTTAACGACTGATAAACTTCCAAAGGGATGGCATAATGTCTCAAAAATTGGATGGAGTTCTTCATAAGTGGCAATCATTTTGCAACGTCTTATAATAAAATATTTTGTCACCCGCTAACTTGCTTTAGGCACCTGCGCCATTTGTGATTTCGTCATAAGGATGCGGTGCATTTGTCAGAAGTATGAAATTTCGACGGTGAGCGGAAAAGTTGTGGTAATCGCCTTGTCACCGTGTATTTGTACAAGCTGCTCTCATGCGTTGTCCTTACGAATTAAGGTGGCAGAAAAAGGCTCGCAAATGCGGGAATGAATAGGTTGGCCGAACGCAGATCTATAGAACGCATCGAAATGCTACAAACGTCATGTCTGCGTAATCACAAATATACGTACTGACTCGGTATTCACGTAGTTACACGTGCGTTGGGTTGTGACTATCGCTTATATTTCCAAACAAAGAATTGATATTCCTCCAGTTACAGTACTTTCAAAGTCAATTGAGAATCGTTGGTCAACATCGAGTCGTCTGTCAGGTAAACTTTGTTTTTTCTACTTTTAGCTGGGTATACATCATGTATCTGAGTTAACGGTAATTCCCGCTATTCTTTCGAATGAGATAGTTCCCTCATTAGTATTATTTATTGAATCGATTACTAGTATACTGTACTTTTAGGAATTTGATTAAACTGTATTAATTAATTTTGGTTTTTAGTGCCGTTCTCAAGCCTTTTTCGCGAACTTGTAGAATTGACAATCTCGCTAATGTTTGGGTTCAACATTTATTAATCACGGTCGGGTACTCTATAGGATGGGTCAAATAATTAGAATACATGTAATAATTGAAACTTCGCAATATATGCATCGGGTATAAACATTATACATTTTCTAGGATCGATTCTGCATACACATTAATGTGATAGCTATCACACAATATTGAATTCGGACAAGAGAATTAAAGTTACAACAGGCCTCAAAATTATGTAAAAGATGTTGTTGAGTTTCCTATTTAACTGATATAATTGTCAGCTGGCTGCCAGTTGCCAATTCGATTCTACAGATTTGAATTGTCAGCTGGGTGACAGTTGCCAATTCGATTTTTTTTAGAAAAAAAAATTGAATTGTCAGCTGGCTGACAGTTGCCATTCGCCAAATCGATTTATTAGAAAAAAATGAATTGTCAGCTGGCTGACATGTGAGCTGCCAGTTGCCAATTCGATTTTTCAGAAAAAAAAGAATTTTCAGCTGGCTGACAGTTGCCAGTTGCCATTTCGATTTTCCCGAAAAGTTTGAATCGTCAGCTGGCTGACAGTTGCCAGTTGCCAATTCGAGTCTATATATATAGTGAAATGAATCGTCAGCTGGCTGACAGTTGCCAGTTGCCAATTCGAGTCTACAATGAAATTTGAATCGTCAGCTGACTGACAGTTGCCAGTTGCCAATTCGAGCCTGCAGTGAAATTCGAATCGTCAGCTGGCAGACAGTTGCCAGTTGCCGATTCAACTTTCGAAATCGAATTGGCTGCTGTGTTGTGAAGTTAGCTGCCTTTTGCCAGTTGCCGATTCAAAAAGTTGAATTGGAAACTGGCAACTGGCAACTGGCTGCTAACTTCACACACATCATATTTTACAATATTCAAGCATGGTTTCGAATGGAAAATTACTGTATTTTACTTTCAGCCTTAGATTTTACCTGATGTTGGTAAAATATCTTACGTCGTTACTACGGTAACCAATTTAGGCAGTTTTGTCAACTAAAAGAAAAACGTCGCAAAATTGTGGCGTACGACAATCTTACTATACACACATAATAAAGTATTATTTCGGACTTATTTTAAAGCAATCTTATTGCTTTTAAAGTAAAAACAGCACTAAAATAATTTTCTAGTATTATATCCACATACTATGATTTATAGTTTAATTATTTTAAAGTTTAGAAAATCAAAGACTTAAATTAGGTAATTTAGGTCTTTGAGAAAATAGACTAAGCGGCAACGTATCATGAAAACGCGTGAGCAGGGCATTTTTTCTCCACGCAGGTCATTGTAATACTCTTGAAAAGTATTGTCTAGGATGCATTGAGAATTTAATATTCTTAATAAAACAGAATAATATTTTAAAAATGAAACCATAAATGTTTTGTTTATAATCTGGAAAATATAGATGTGTACATTGATCTAAGCGAGCGTCTTTTTTTCGGTTATATTTGCAAAACTACATTTTTTTCGTGTTAACAGTTTATTATTTAACCGGGTTTTGGGGTTTATTCTACCCCAAGCTTTTTGACTATCATATTTTTTATGTTAAAACATGTCACTTGCAGGGGCGTATTTAGATGGGGGGCTAGGGGGCTTGAGCCCCCCCCCCCCCCAGCTGGCTGGCCAGATACGATTTTATAAAAATGAGCCCCCTAAAATTTCGAACTTATCCACTATAGGTACATTTTCTGTTAACTAGCCCCCAATATACAGCTATTAGGGTAAGTGTGATTTTTAGCCCCCAATCATAAACTTGACAGGATATAGTCTAGGTAAGCTGCATGCTTCATTGATTGCTGGTGATAAACCACACTATCTGATTGGCTAAAGAAGAAACATCGACTAATGAAATTCCCTGAAACATTTAGCCACAGGCATAAGAAATTATATAACAACCAGCCCGCTTAGCAGCTCAGTAGGTATGAAAAGAACCAGGGATGCTTTTGGAATTGGGGCATCATAGTGTATCATGCACTATCCCCCAAAACTAAAACTCTTCTAGGGGCCTCGCCCATATGGATAATCCGGTGGCGAGGATAAAGAAACTCATTAAATAAATAAATAAAAAAATTATTATTGACATCCCCGATTTTTTCGGTCATTACTAAAAGTAATGAGATTTAGAAACTGAACTCTGAATGTTGTGATATAATTTCTACGATAATAGTTATCATATAAAAAAGGGGTTTAGTTGACGGTGATTTTTTAAATTCATAAAATTTGAAATTTATTACTTATTAACAAAATACAGAAATGTTGACTCAAGTTGTCGAAGTTCGCATGTTGATTCGTTGCAACCCTGTCAATAACTTTGAGGTTATATTCATGTTTGTATTGCATGCACAACGATGATTAAATAGCAGGAAATCGAACCAATTCAATTTGCCAGTTTTAAAATTTTCGACCACGGGAGACCTCCAGGAACCCTTCCCCAGTAAAGCCCTCCCACTGAAGACAGATTTTTGGTCTGTTCGCAAAAAGCAGACTGACTAAGATGAACGTAGATAGATTGAGATTAAGTTTTCCGCAACAAGAGGGGTACAACCCTATATTTAGGACCACAACCTTAACATTTGCTAGATGAACTTTGCGACCAATCAGTTTTATGAACATTTGTCCAAATTCTAACTTCTTGAGTTTTATACATTTAAAGTTCATACATTTTATCATTTTCAATAAATTTGTAGTTTTTAATGTTTAAATATAACATGTTCATTCGTCAAGCATAACGGTGATTAGACAACAGGAAATTGCACCAATTCAGTGGGCCCTTTAAAAAAATCGCCCACGGGAGGGGACACCCCTCCCGGAACCCTCCCCAGGTTGAGCCCCCCCCCCTCTGAAAATTTTCTGGATACGCCCCTGACTTGTGGTGTCACCCGGTGGAGTATCTCACAATTTTAAGGAAATTAGTACGGTACCTTCTGGATTTTTCTGTACAACGTATATAAAACCTGTCATCTTTATGAAGATTAGATCAAAAAGCATAAAAAACTGGCATAATAGGATGAATGATAATTAAATACTCCTCATTTTTGCATTTTACACTAGCGAAATTTAGCATGAGTCGCAACTTTTGACGTCACGTACATTTAAATAAAACCTATAAATATCACAAGATACATGTACATTGTATATGAGATTCAGAGCCAGATCAAGAACATGTATATTAAATCAATGAGAGGTGTATGTACATTTTATGACACCTCTTTCCTGTTAATTCATTTTATTGGTTTATCAACTAGCCATTATATAAGTACAGAGGAATTCGGTTATTTTAACAGTAATGGGGGGGGGTACAAACATGTATTTATTCGTTATACAAGAATAAAACATAATAATTATATAAAATATGTTTTTGCCGGCTCACGTTGAACTCAAGAATGAATAAACTCTTAAAATGGAATCATATGTTGCAAAATACGTTTCAATAAAAAAAAACATAATAAGTTGAGTTAACACATTAAAGACAGCTTACACGCGACGTTTGCAATTTATTCTTGAACCAATAAAACTTAAAATCACTGTTACAGCTTTTCAAAATTAAGATGGGCCTTTAAGGATCGAATTTTCTCCACAAACCGTAAAATGATGGACTACTGATGTTACAACATTAATTAAAGATACACGGTTTATTTATTTATTGCATAAATAATTATGTCAACAGAGTGTAGGACAAAATCCCGGATGGACAGAATACCGGCCCCTCATTTTTGACAGGGTTGACATAATCCCGTCCATGGTTTTTACAGGGTGGACAAAAGCCCCACCCTATAAATTTCAGGTTGGACATAATACCCACCATGACTATACATTGTATATATATATGATATAGTTGATAGTATGTATGTTAAATAAAAAATTAACCTTTATTGTAACATAATCTTAGAGAAGTTCCTTACAATATCACACAATAATCGTTAACAATGCAGCAATAACCCTATACATAAGTCAAAGTCATGATGGGTATAATGTCCACCATGAAATTTATAGGGTAATAATAAATTAATTAAATTGATACTGTAGTCACGTCAATCCTGCTTCGCAAAAGCATACGGTGTTCATATTTTTTCACACATTTATTTATACACATATCAATCCTGTACGTGTACAGGATTTCACAGTGAGATACTAAAATTGTTCTTTCCACCAGTTCCAAATGCATGTATTGTACATGTGAATTCAATTTGACTACGACTTTGATTTTATTGATAATCTTCCTGTCTACATTAAATCTGCTACATATTTCACTTACATTTGTATTTACTTGCATTTGATAATAAACTTGTTCGCAATAGGTTTTCAATTGAGTATGTACCACATGTATAACTTCGTTATAACTTTCACTGTGGTAATATTATCTACTTGTCAACTAATTAACGTACTATGCACTATTATCTAATATTACGTAATAGGGTGCAATACCGTTATATACCTCGTAAATCAGGGACCACATGCGGAGAAAAGTGTGACCAAATTTAGAAATGCAGGCGTGTTGAAGAGAATGCAATTATCAATAGTAGCCTAAGTACATAATAATTATATGCACCGTGCGTCAATAATTCCACCTTATATGGTATAAATGTAGATAAATGTCGGGATTTTATCCATCAATGTAAGAATGAGCTATGGGAATTATTATCATTATATACAGTGGGGATTTTGTCCGTATCCAAAAGGGAGCTAACTGCGTAGAATTTTGTGACTTTTTTAATACCAGTCCGGTACGGAGCGGACTTTAGGTGTACCAAATTTGAAATTTGTAAGGTCCTCTTTGATTGGTCCATTGGAAACCAATCAGAATTAGGCATATAATGGGACTTCAATGCACACGAAAGGGTCATAACTATGAAAACTGTCTGCAGTAGCGTAGCTGCCGCTAGGCCATTAGGCCCGGACCTACACATCATTTCGAGAAAAAATAAAATATATATTTTTTAAGTTTAATTTGAAATTTGATTTCTTAAATATATGTCAAAACGCACCAGTAACTTTCAAGGAATAAAAAAAATCCGGGGGAGCATGCCCCCGTACCCCCCTACTTCTTTCATCTTTGCCTACGGGCCTACACATTGCTAAGGTCCTAGCTACGCCCCTGGTCTGAGACTGTTTATAAAGTGTCTGAGACCGTTTTAAAGTGTCTCAGACAGTTTATTAGAATGAGGCTTTAACGCGCACGAAAGGGTCATAACTATGTAAACTGTCTGAGCCAGTTTATAAAGTGTCTGAGACAGTTTATAAAGTGTCTGAGACAGTTTTTAAAGTGACTGAGACAGTTTATAAAGTGTCTGAGACAGTTTATAAAGTGTCTGAGACAGTTTTCAATAGTTATGACCCTAACCGTACACGCAGTATAGCGTTGAAATATTTGTCTGTACGGTGTGTAAACCTTACATATATGGGTCAAGTTGGTCCGCTGCGCGAAGTTTGCGTGCGTGTATAGTGAGAGTCTGCCTATTTACCACAGAACACCACAGAATACCACATAACACCACAAAACACCACAGAACTCATTAAAAATAGCAGAAAATGAATAAATAACGCATTTAAATTAATTAAAACCTTAATAACGAACATAAACAAACTGTGGCGTAGTGTTCGTATAGTGGTTATTTCGTCATAATTAACATCGCTTGTGTATTTTCTTTGTATATTTATTTTACATCACGACAATAATAAGTTTTATTAATAACTCAGTTAGTACGTTGGCGAGTGGCGCATAACGGCGCCCCGCGCATAGAGCGGACTCTCAATCAAACGTTATTACATACTCCTAGTCTAGCTCTGTGTTGGACTCCCTCCTTGACAAATATTGTAATATAATATCCCGTATGTCATTATTACAAAACCTTAAAAAGTATTTTTAACGGACATTATTGCCGTTAAATTATGAATTCTGATCAAGGGAAGCAACTCGTATTTACCACAGAACAAATCGAGACTGGTCGGATTTACCACAGAACACTTATAGTATAGATAAATACATTAAATGGTATATATGCACGTAATAAGTTGTATTGATTAAATAAACGAATCATGCTTATTGATAATTAGTGTTTTTATACTTATAAGTGTTTTTTTGTTAAAGTCAAGGGAAGCAACTCAGAATTACCACAGAACAATTCTAGACTAATCGGATTTACCACAGAACAAATCGAGACTAGTCGGATTTACCACAGAACACTTCTATATCGCTGTAATATTAAAGATAAATGCATTAAATGGTATATATACACGTAATTAGTTGTATTGAATAAATAAATGAATTATGGTTACTGATAATTAGTGTTTTTATACTTATAAGTGGTTTTTTTTGGGTTAAAGTCAAGGGAAGCAACTCAGAATTACCACAGAACAATTCTAGACTGATCGGATTTACCACAGAACAAATCGAGACTTGTCGGATTTACCACAGAACACTTATATACAAAATACCCCCGAAGCGAGGGCATAAAAAACTGAACATATTCAGATGTAAGTGCCTGCGGTGTCAAGTATGGATATATTTTAAGATAATTGTTCTATATGCTATATTATGTCAGTTTTGAAAATTTGCTGAAACTTAACGCTGAAAAAACAGAGGTAATCTTGTTTGTACCAAAAAGGAATGCCAGTTCAGTCGACAATCTCAATGTAAAAGTTGGTGATGCTGTGATCAGACCAACGTCGATGGTGAGAAACCTCGGGGCCATGTTGGATTCGCATTTGGACATGGACAAACATGTAAACTCTGTCTCAAGGCCGTGTTTCATGCAGATCCGACAAATAGGTCAAGTCAGACAATACTTAACTGTTGATGCAACAAAATCCCTGATCAATTCTTTAGTAACATCGAGACTGGATTACTGCAATTCATTACTATGTGGCACCCCGAAAATCATTCTGAATAAACTACAAATTATTCAAAATACAGCTGCCCGCCTCATCACACGGACACCGCGTTAAAATCACATCACTCCTGTGCTGAAGGATCTTCACTGGCTACCTGTACAGTACAGGGTAGAATACAAGGTCTTGACTCATGTTTTCAAAGCACTACATGGAAAATCGCCTGGCTACATCAGAAGTATGTTGGAAGTATACACTCCACAAAGACAGCTAAGGTCTCAAAATGATTCTGTTCTTCTAGTTGTGCCAAGGACGAGGACTGTGACTTACGGTGACCGATGTTTCACAGCTGCTGCACCCAAACTCTGGAATGCACTGTCAACAGCGCTCAGAGACAGTAAAACACTACCGTCCTTCAAGAAAGCGCTGAAAACGCACTATTTTAATAGAGCTTATTCATGCTGACTGTGTGTATGTTCCCATTAACTTTGCGCCCTATCATTAGACCCAATGACCCACATGTTCCCAGGACTATAAGCCCCATCCACCTATTGCTAGGTCTCTACTATTAAGTTTAGTAGGGCCTCGTCTACTGGGTTAAGTAAAGCCCCGCCTTCTGGGTTAAGTAGAGCACCGTCAACTGTCTTCAATAAATCCCTACTACTAGGTTTAGTAGGGCCCCGTCTACTGGGTTAAGTAGAAGCCCGTCTACTGGGTTAAGTAGAGCCCCGTCTACGGGTTAAGTAGAGCCCCGCCTACAGGGTTTAGTAGGTCCTCCTTTTATAGTTTATGTACCGTGATTATATACTGTTTTAACCATGTATTAGTCATGATTGTACAGCACTTTTGAACGTGTGTATACATGAAAAAGGGCTATATAAATATGGTATAATAATAATAATAATAATAAGTTACCCTATTTTTAAACGTGAAAATAATTAACCATCATCTCACCTTCATTTCTACTGACAGGTTTTGTATTAAATGTAAAAAACTGTTTCGTTGTTGAAGACTTATTATGATATGGTAAGTCATTTATATAAATGAGAAATAACAGGGGTCTCAAGACTGAGCCTTATGAAACACCTGAAACTATATCTACGGGGTCTTGATGATATTCACTGATCAGTGCACACATAATGTGTCGGTGTGAGTGTCTCCGTGTAACATATTGCAATCAGTAAGTAACACAAAATGTAGACTTTGAACTATTAATCTATGTATGCATATGCTTCAGTATAGTGCGTTTAGATATAGAAAGGGGAATAACCCAGTTAAGCCTAAGTGTTCATTGAAGTTGTTATAATGTAATTACCTCCCTTTAGCTGCAACATTTCATAGAAGAAACAGTCTAGAGTTGCAGTTTTTTCCAGATCTTCGGAAAGGATATTGCTCTCCATTGGTTGGACAGAGCAAAACTACTGGGCAGCAATATAAAATGACGAGATAATATGATCCAAATGTAGCATGAGCAGAATATAAGCCATCCCTTGATGTAGCAACTAGTGGACGTATGTTTTGTATATATATAAAAAAATATATTTGCAACTAGATCTATATATCAAATTAACATACAAATATGTAATGTCAAGGAAGATTTAAATATATAAGTCTTAAGAGCATTTCGCTGGCTTAGTATGAGAAGGTCGTAACTGCAAAATCAATAGTTTGAGAAAACAAGAAAAACTGTCTGTCAACCACTCTTTATTTATGGTAAAACAAGCTTTTTCAACTTCACTTTGGTAAACATGACAAGTTCCGCTTTTGGTTAAAATAGGCTCAATATTTTTCAACTTGAGTTTGATTAGCATGACAATTTTTGATTTTATGAAAATAAGGCTCATATATAAACAGGCTCCGTATGATGCAGACTTCAAATATTGAATATAGTTTCGTAACTAGTACTAAGTTAAAAAAAAGTTAAGTTACCAATTTTCTAGGGCTCTTTTCAGCTGTGAGGCCGCTCAAGCACCCTTTGACATTTCAATTTCCCCTAGTCATTGGGCTACATATGGAAACCTACACTCGTGTCTGGGGAGACTATTTCTCTCCTGTGGTGTGGCAGCCAACATCGATCTGCGGCGCCCAGGAATAGACACTGTCCTCACAGGTACTATTTTACACCATGGTGGAGTGGAGCTGTGGGTCTTGCTCAGAGAAATTAATCAGTGGTCCAGAGGGAGATCGAACCCGGGACCTCTCGATCCCGAAGCGCGCGCCCGACCTTCTACTTCTAAGACCGCGACAAGGTGATGTCGGTTCTAGTATATATATATACGACCATTTTGATAGCATTTCTGTTTTTGAATGACTCGGGATACCTCACAACTGTTAGTAGCTTCCACCAGACGATCACTGGGCCACCTACGCAAGTTTACAGACGATCACTGGGCCACCTACGCTAGTTTATAGTACCAAGTCTGAAACACGTGGCCTTTGCACACTAAATGTAGAACGTTGCACCAATTTTTCGTGCAAAATGTGCCGAAGATAGTAAACATCCGAGATAAATTGACATTCCACCAACTATAAACTCTCCTGGATCAGCTGGTCCACGATAAACTCGTGCGATAGCCACTATACCTACGAGTCAGATAATATTCCTCATCTAAAGGAATTTATACCCACCTGAATCAGTTAGTGCATGCGTTTATCGTGCGATGGTTGCTGCAAAAACATTGTACATGTATTTCGTTTACTAGCGTCTTAGTTTTAATGATGAGCGAATCAAATGTTCTTAATCATACTATATAAGTTTATTACAATACAGTAGAGTCATCACCAGAGGCAACGATTTTGATAGAAGTTTGACAAATTCATGTCTCACAGTGTTTCCTGTCTTCGAGCGTCCCTTGGGAGTTCGAACCTCTGTCTGTGGCGCCGAGGAATATAGACATTGTACACACAGGTAGATCTTTCAATTCTAATCTTGATGATGCATGCTGGCTGGGATTGAACCCGGACCTCTCGATCACAATACGCACTCTGAGTCTCACTACCTCACGGCAACAGCCCCGTCCTGAATTGGATTGAAATTAGTTAGGCACAAAATCTATGCACAAAATAAGGCGCTATATACGATAAAATGCCTGTAAAGATTGCACAAACTTTGACGACGTATGTGTATCTTCTTCCTTTTACAGGACAGGAATATATAAACTGGATTGTACTTATGCGCTAGTCAGTTGAATCCACGGCCCTCGCCCTCGGGGTGTGTCGGGATCTTTACTTTTTGGGTTGTGAAAACGGCCCTGCGGGGGACAGCTGACTGGTGAAATACCCGGTATTTCTCCGGCCCCTGACAACTTAATATTGTCCCGTGGTGTTTGTTCGGAGAAAAATCCAAACATTTCACCGGCAGTGCGTGGAAGTTGACAGTAAAAAACGGCTGTTTCCCCATGGATCCCCGGGGGTGGGGCGTGGATGCAACTGACTTGTGCATAAGTACCAGGTGGGGTATCGAGCAAGTGTTTAAAAAAAACTTTTCTTTACTTAGGCTAGCGTTATCACCGGCGGACTTTAAATAATTACTAGCTGTATATCTTTGATGAGGAAGAATATAATTATTACACAGTAATTAATAACTGAAGTGTGTCTGCTCTATCAAATACAGTACAGTAGGCCTACACATTTTATTGCTACAAGACGAAAATAAATATTTATAAAAAAAAACTATTTCTAAACTTAAAGGCTTTTCAAATTGTATGTCGGACCCTCGTTTTTATGTAAATGTTCACACCTCATGGTTGTATATACAATTCTATCTATATTTACTCGTTAATATGTCGTGTAATGGTGTTTGACTACAAGTCACTGTCGAAAACACGTGCTCAATACATAAACACCGGGGTGATCAAAATGGTTCAGTGTTGAGCAATCACGTGATGTGTACATGCGCAGAAATAACCGTCGTTTGTGCGGACGATTTATGAAAAACAAAAAAGTGACTATTTACTGTGTTTTCCGTTGGAATTTGTTACATTTTGGACATTTGAAGCGGATTATGATGTGAGTAAAGTACATACAGTAACGATATTTCTTACAAGGTGTATAATTTGGTGTAAAATCAAGTCTACCATGTAGTAGTCGGTCAGAAGAAACATTTTATTTGGATGTTGGTCTGCTTTTATGGTCCACATTATGGCAGCCATAGATCTTGGTGGCTGATTGAATCTAGGTCGAGTTTCAATATGCTGGTGAGTTGTATTGGTGCAAGTATTTAAGCGATTTTTTATAAGACCAGCAGAAAATCTGACTTTTTAACAAATTTAGTCAGAAATTGTTGAATATTGCGACGTGTCTGCCACCATATCAACATGTGACAATTGTGTTATGCACCAGACAGTTGCATGCATGCCCCCACCCCAGGGGATGGACCGGGATTTTTTTGGGTTGTAAAAACCTCCTTGGCACGATCGGGGACAACTGATGGTAAAATATCAAGTATTTCCCTAGTTCTGGGTACAGGGTACCATAACTAAATGACTTTTATTGACTGATGTCGATGAATTGGAATAATCACTGAAATGGAATAATCATCGTCTAAGAAGCTTGAACTAGTATTTCCCCAGCCCACTGACAACTAAAATTGTCCCCAGGGTATTTGTTTGGAGAAAGTTTTTCAAACATTCAATGGCCGTTTTACCCGGCAGTCCACTGCCCCACCCGGTGGTGGGGGGGGGGGCAATGATGCAACTGACTGACCATGTGCATTGTTTATTCACAATGATTGTTTTGGTCAACACATATTTAGAAATTAATATTCATATAGACACATTTCAAGTTATAGTTACATAACACTCGTGTATATTAATACAGGACTAATCCATTGCTATTTTTCATTAATTTGCTTTAAGTTTCGTAGTCCTTATGTCTTGTTGATTGAGAAATTAAATGTTGACTCATTTTAAGTTGAATTTGTTCCTTTTATAACAGCAATTATTATGTGCCTATCAACTTTTTAGAATGAATTTCGGCAAAATGAAGCATATCTTAATACAATCAAAACTAGTGATACAATGTCATGGTAATTGTACATACTCAGTAGGATGTCTGATGTTTTCATTGTCTGAATATTCTTTTGCTCATAAAAAAGCTTAAACCGAACTGTACCCAAATGTTGAAGTTTTGTACTGTACTGGTCGGCGATCAGTTCCCGATGGCTACCAGTATCCGACATTTGATATTTTTTCGTATTTAGCAGAGCTCTAAAATTAAGATATTTGGTATGATTAAAGAACTTGACACAAGCAACATTTGTGTGTCAGAAAATTTACAATTCACGGAAATAAAATAAAAATATCAAGAAATACATGCAATGAAATGATAGTCGTCACCTCTTTCCCTTGGGGGATCATCTGTAACTCTGTTTACGAAAGATGTGCATGTGCGATGAAACAAACGAGTTCATCTATAAATAGCCACGGGTTTGCCAGAGTTTTTGACAAAGCAAGGCTTAGCTCCACAACAGGTATGAGTAGTATCGGCGATCCATACAAAACTCGATGTTAGAAAAATATTGACAAAAACGTCATCATTGACGTCATTATGTATGACGTCAGCGATTTTTACTTATTGGAAAAAGCACTGACCATTAGGCCTCAATTCCATTACCGTAGTGTAAACAAACAAAGAGAGGCAACTCTAAAAAGCTATATTCAGTCAACGGGAGATAATTTCCTTTTAGTTGAGAGGGTCAAAACGGGGAAAAGGGGAAATTAAACCTAATTAAATGTAAAATGTCGGATACTGATACTCTACATCTAATTTACGGCCTGAAATAGTGACCCCTTCTTCGCCCCGAATTCTACGCACTGTATGACGTCACAAATGTCAAATTGCGATTATAATATCGGTCTTGAGCTCAGGATTACAAAAATGTAAGTTATTTTGTTTAAACCTGTTTAAATGCAAAAAATGTCGGAAACTGGTCGCCGACCAGTAAACCTTGTAGTACTGAAGTCTGTGGTGTTTTATGTAGCGCGCTATGCTGTTACAACCCTAGTATTTATTACCTGAAATGCGAAATCCATGAATTAACGTCCCATTGAAATGGTATTTTTTACGAAAACAGCAAAATTTGTTCAAAATTGAATGATTTTACAGTATTGGCTGTTATAATCTCTCTTCTGTACATACAGCTTGGCTAATTTGACATGGGCCTGACCTTATTTGATTAGCATAAGTTTACAGTAGATATATTATAGCTTGGCTATATTGACTTGAACCTGACCTTTATGCAAGAATATATTACAAGGTTCTTGCTTTGAATATATCAATTTTGGCAAGCAAATCATGCAATATTGGTATTTCAATTTTGTGTTTGTATTACATCTTGAGCGTCTTCGTGATACTCCCCAATCATGAAAACATACAGTCGGTGTTATAAACGTAAATATATCAACTGTTAAATTGTGCTAATGCAAAGGTGACAGGCTCTTGTCAAATTGGCCAAGCTATACCTATGATTCAACATTGATTTGTTTTCATAATCTCCGTTTTTGATTAAATATATTTTGGAGTAAAGTATGACTTACTGTAAACACTGTCACACATAAAATTGATTTCAATGGGACAAAATTTTGTGGTTTTGGTAAAAATGGCCATTTTGATGTGACCTTAATTTGTGGATTTTGCATTTCAGGTAATAAATAAAAGGGCCATAATTATTGGTTGATGGGATTTGATTCGTGGAAATCCACAAAATTTAATCCCCCACAAAAATTAATGATTTTACAGTAATTTATCACACCATCACAAATTACTCACACTGATTTGTTACATGCGCTATACAGTCATGTACATTGTTTTTTGTTTTAAGACAGTTATTTTTTATTTTGTAGAAAGTTTGGATTTCGATTGATTTCGAGGGACCATTAAACCAGTTTTCACTGAGGAATATCCACAACAAGAATTCAATAGATAAAAACCAGTAAGTAACTTAAATAAAAAAAATATGCCAGTCAAATTTTATTGACGTGGGTGTTTAAAATTGTCTAACATGTATTACCGTTTCGGTTTCAGCTTTTCTCAGTATTTATATACTCCAACGTGAAATTATATATCGACGGTGCCAAACAAAACCCCGTAACAGCAAAAAGACAACATTTCAGGAGACGAAAAAAAAGCATATTTACTCCGTCGAAATAATACTGATGTCTTGTAACGAAATGATCCTATTTGGAACCTAAATCAACTCTGACATGAACAAGAATATGTTGACTTGTACTAAATCAGAGTGTGTACTGTATACGGAATTTTGGACTAATCTTTTTTAATCCAATAAAAATACGGTATATTTTTACCTGACTGTATTGAAGTAACGCGATTGGCTATTTAAATGGCGACTAGACAGAAATGCGCGGGAAATCTAGCAGATGCGGATGCTGCAAAAAAAGTTTTCTCGCCCGAATCAAGGTACGTGGTTTTGGTTTGGCACCGTCGATATCTTACAGCGTTGGTCATCCAATTTATTTTAGGGGTGGAAAAGGTAATAAACCGACATTGTGCAATTATTGTTCTTCTAGATGAATAAGTCCAGATTCTTATATAAATGTTTAAGATTTGTTAAGCCAAAACAATGCGATTTCGCTGATTTTCAGTTGGGTCCTGTATTTTGCTGATGAGACAGCTAGTGGAAGAGACAGTTGTGTGATACAAGGAATCCGGGCTCGTTGCCATAGCTAAATAAAGTCTTTATCTTCCTCTAGATTTATTAGATATCATAAAGGATGGAATAACTTTTCCATAATGACAACATATTAAACAACAAGTAAAGTTACATAAATCACACAAATTTTAAAGTTATGAAAGATTAGGCAAGGTATCAAATCAAGGAAATTCTCTCCTCCCCAAGCTTTAAAGTTTGTAACTTTGTAGTAAAGTCATATAAAAGTCATAAGTAATTTACTTAAATTTAAATGTGGAAAATGGAAAAGGATGTCCACAACCTGTAAATATATGACATACATATTAGTACTTAGTTATCTCCCTTCCTAGGGGCAAGTTTTTGAGGGTACGTGAAAAACTGATAACTGAAAATTAACATTAATCACTAAGAATAATACAAGAACACCATCATGTCTCAAAAATTAAGATTTTAACTCATATTGTCTCTTAAAAGCTCCAGTGCAGCAAACTTAAAGAAAGTCAACACATCATATCAGTATATAAGTCAACACAATGATTTCCACTGTCAGTTAAATGTGATTTAAATGTTAAGTGATTTTCGACCAGCCCGCCTAGGTGGTAACAGTTCTCTTTCTCCAGCGGTATTGTATGGTTGCAACCTAGCTAATGCTCGCGGTAGTTTATTTGCTACAGTGTCTTGGTTCTCTTCAGTAAATGGTTCGGATTGTACACCCTGGACCGGTGGGGGTGTATCATACTCGACGGCAGGATCCAGGATATGTTGTGGCCCAGGCAAAGGAGTTTCTGGTATCATATCAGGGGCTGTGTCCTCCAAAGTGGTAGGTGTTGGTGACAACTCTGGATTTTGTACATGTTCATGAGTTAGAGATGTGGATTTGGGACACTTTGACACAACTGGTGCAGTCACAAGGGGATCCGCTGGTTTACTTAAGAATGGAGTAAACTTTCTCAAGTGCTGTCTATTCCTTAAAGTTACCCTACCCGTTCCATCTACTCTAACCACGTATTGGTGAAATTGGCGCACCTCAATCACAACACCTGTGCGCTCCCATCGCCTTGGCTGGTTTCCCACAAGATTTTGAATGAACACATGGTCTCCTATCTGCAGTGGGGGTAATTTACGAGTATGTTCAGTCCATTTTTCATGTTCTCTAGAGTGACGTTTAGCCAGTGCTCTCTCCCGATTAAACAGTAACTCCTTCCAAGTCTCGTGTGGTTGATAACGACCCATCAATATTGGGATCGGGTCACGAATAGGTCGTCCAAACAAAATGAGCGCTGGTGAAGCCTTCGTTTCTGGATCGATAGAGTTCCTGTATACCAGCAGTGCTCGCTGAAATTTGTCGGTGTCTAAAGACCCTGTTGCAGATGTGTTGTCTACAAGCATACGTTTAACTGTTTTCACAGCAAGTTCAGCTCTAGAGTTTGCATGTGGGTTCGCAACTGAGCAAAGCCTATGTCTAACGCCCCAGTTCCGTAGAAACTCTTGTGTCTTACCAGCTGTAAACTGTGGACCACCATCTGAGGTTAACTCCTCGGGTATGCCGAATGTAACAAATGTCTCACGAAGACGTTTAACTAGTCCCTCAGCGCCAGATTCTGACCTGTGCACCATCGGCCAGTTGGAGTATCTGTCCACAATCACAACATAGTCTGTATTGTTGTAAGTAAAGTAGTCCGCACAGATCTGTTGAAATGGGAACTCGGGTGGCTCAATGTCTGATGGAGGCTGCATTGGGTTCGATTTGGCTATTTTATGGCAGTGTAAGCATCTGTCTCGTATCTTAGCAATGTCAACAGTGATATCCGGCCAGTATACAGAGTCCACAGCCCTTGCCTGCATGGCACTGACACCTTGGTGCGCAGCATGAAGCGCGTTGAGGACAGATTCCCGAAGTACAGCTGGAATCACGACGCGATGACCCATGAGTACCACACCATCCACTACACATAAACTAGGTGATAACCGGTGGTAAGCTCTCAATTCTGGCGGCAAATCTCTGATGTCCTCTGGAAACCCTTGTTCTATGCAGTGAACAAGTTTACGGAGAGTTTGTTCAGACGCTGTGGCCTCACGAACCATGTCCCATGTAACCACTGTGCATACAGAATGTAGAGTGCTGGATGCTGCTGCCAATATGGATTCATCGTTAGCATCATCATGATTATCTGTTTGCTGATATAAACCAGTGAGCACATCATGGAGAGAAATGGAGGCATCATCGAGTGAGTGAAGTTCTGCTGGGTCCCCAGGAAGTTCGAGACGTTCTGGACCACCTGTTGGGTAACGCGATGCAGCATCAGGACCGAGATTCTTCTTGCCTGGTATATGGACAACTGTGAACCTGTATCCAAGCGTTTTCTCCTTGAGGTTAAGCAGGCGCCTGTTATAAATCTCAGTGAGTGAACGATCGTTCAAGATCTGCAGGAGCGGCTTATGATCTGTGGCAATGATGAGGTCTTCGCATCCCAGTACATAGTAACGTGTTTGATGAAGAGCATAGACGACAGCCAATGCCTCACCTTCAATGGCAGCATACCTACTCTCAGCTGGATGAGTAAATCTGCTCCCAACAAGACAAAGTTTCCAACCATCAGGACAACATGCAGGGGTTTTGGAAGTGCATACACAGTATTTCTGCATCATGAAGAAGCCAATTCCATCAACCGACCAATCTGTGGAGAGGCACGTCATTCGGGTAGGATCAAACAAGCGGACACCATCCCTCATTTCTTGTATGATAGCCTCTTTAGACTGTTGGAATGCACAAGTAAGTTCCTCAGTCCACTCAAATTTTGTAGAGGGTTTAAGCAGAGTACGAAATGGTTTCATTTGCTTTGTTCTGGCGAAAGCGTAAGCACCCTGGTTAATGAGCCCAAACCATGCCCTTGCCCCAGTGATATCTGTAGGGACTGGGAAGTTACGAATTGCATCAATGAACTTGGTACTCGGTCGGATATTGGTTGGTGTAATCGTCAAGCCTGCAAAATCCACATTGTCTTGTGCAAATTGAAATTTGCCAGGATTCAACGTGATTCCGTTTCTGGCACACATGTCAAGCCACTCACATGCCTGGAAAAAGGCAGCCTGAACAGAGTCTGCCCACATACATGTATCATCAACGCATTTGACCTTGTTGTTGAAGTTGGCAATGATTGCATCAAATCTCTGATTATAGGCATCGCCACTGGCCAGAAATCCCTGAGGGGCTACCTTGTAGCGATACCGACCCCATGGTGTGATAAAGGTGGTGAAATGCCGATCCTCCTCACGGATAGGCACAGAATGGTATCCATTCCATGCATCTGTCACAGTTTTCTTTGTATTCTGTGGAACTCTATCAGCAAGATGAAATGGGCTGGGCACATGGTGTGTTTGACGGACAGAGCAACGGTTGAGAGGTTGCAAGTCTACAGTTCTTCTGGGGGTGCCGTCGGCTTTACTCGTGACTACCATCCTTGAACACCAAGTAGTAGGTGTGTTGGAACTAACTCGCTCCAGCACGCCAATGCGGACGTCCCTCTCAAGGTCAGCATGCACCTTTTCTTGCCAATGGATAGGTACTAAGGCTGGTTTATGAACTGCAACAGGTTTCGAATCTGGGTCAATGTGAAGTTGGAGTGGATCACAAGACATTAGAGGCAATGGTTGATGCTCACAAACATTGAATACCGTTGATCCATAATAATCAAGTAGCCACATTTTCAGAACGTCAACATTTTCATCTGTGGCTTCTAACCCTGATGGAAGCTCTGTTGGCAGCGGCAGGGGTTCTTTTTGCCGTCTTGGACAGGAGCACATTACATCAACAGGAACATGGCTGGAGGCGGCAATCTCTGACGAATTTACATTGCAGACAGGAAATTCTGGATGGATCATTCCCAAAGAGGTGAGAGCTTCTCTGCAAAGAAAAGCCTTATTCATTGTTTCTGACACGTAGCATATAAGCCGAGTGGATTTTGGGGGTAATGCTGCATTAGCGGTTTTAACGTCAATGACGACAGCCCCAATGACACCTAGATCCTCTTTGATGGCACCCCGCATGGTAAGTTTGACCGGAAGAAGGTCTTGCTTAGTGATTCCAAGATTTTTCACACACTGTAACGGCATTATCGAACTTTGGCACCCTGTATCAGCTACCATAGTCATGTTCACAGGTTTCAGCTTTGAAATGTCATTCATAGGGTACCCAAACGATGAGTGGTCTTGAGGGACTGGTGTGACTGTCACTGTGATCATTGGATGTGGCTTTGATGGGCGTGCGATCCATTGGCCCTCAAACACATGGTGTTGAAGACGATGTAATGTTTCTATATCGTCAAATGGGTTATCTTCAGACACAGTACATAATTGATCGTACACATAACCAATGTCATTAGCATTCACATCTTTATTTGAACTTGAATGCTCACGTGTTTTGTTATTTTGATGTTTACTGTTCTTATTTTTCTGACAGTTTCTGGATAACGAATCGCGATGACCCCATGTAGGCCCTTGCATCAGAAAGCAACATGACGGATGAAACAGATTCAATGCAAAAGGAGCTTCAGTCTCCTCTTCAGAAGCAAGATCTTTCAAAACTTAAAATTGAAGAGCTTACACCTCTCACACCAGAAGTGATCAGCAAACAGGCTACTATAAATATTGGTTGTGGACATAAATAAAGTCTTTATCTTCCTCTAGATTTATTAGATATCATAAAGGATGTCCACAACCTGTAAATATATGACATACATATTAGTACTTAGTTAATAGCTATTCCGAAATAGACTCCTTGGTTCTTTAACATGCCTGGTGTACAGCACCCATACACGCGAGACTCCTAGGTTCTTTAACATGCCCAGTGTACAGCACTGATACACCCGAGGCGACCTCTGGGTTAATTACCACCAACCAGTTCATCTCTAGTTAGGCGGGAAATACTGAAAAGCATTTAATAAATGAAATAAATGACAAAGTGTCATGGCCGAGCCGCTGAGGATGGAACTAGGGTGGGGAGTGGGGGTGGGAGTGGCTTCAGAATTTTTTAAAGTATAACTTGCCCTAAGCACAAATCTCCAGTTATCAATCCTTTACTGTTTTGGTTTCAAGAAATTAATTGTTTTCATGCATTACAGATGAGATGATGGACGTTAATGGATCTTGTATGATGAGATATGCAGCCACTAAACCAGTACTGGTATGTAAGTACGGACAAATGCATTTACACATCTTATATGGACGGAATTCAACAGCATGAAAAAGATAAGTACTGACTTAATACAATACATTTGGAAATGTTTTGTAATATTGATAAAAATGAATATGTTTTAATAATGTTGACTAATAATGATTTCAACTGGAATTACTTTAATGACTAACATGGTGGAGGCCCGAGTGTCATGAATAACATGCCAAATATTTGGTTCAGCTGTCAAAAAAAAAATCGCTGCACAAGGAAGCAGCCTGTGGGCAAGGCCTTTAAGTTGAATGTGTTTCGACCCATATAATCGTCATCATGTGAATTGTGTTTAGTGTGCACATGTGTGCTTATATCATCACTCGGAAGGTCATCAATGGAATAAGATTTTCTTGTTGTGTCATTGAAGTGATGGCAGAGCTCAGGTGAACCTTAATTGGTATTTAGCTTTGCTATTCAACATCTCTTGTACATACAGTCAGCCCTCGTTACGACGATACTCAATTTATCGACAATTTCTTTTTATGAACTAATTGTTTGGGACAAATTCTATTCAACATTATCAAGTCATATTTGTATACCGACAAGAAGAAGGGATTGATAGTTTACTAATTAATTCATATTCAAAATACAGATGCTGCATGACCAGGGACTATTTTTCACACTAAGCCTGTCATATTACTGGTCTTTTCTCAAAGAAATTTTTTCTAAGCATCACTTATAATTTATAATCCTATATCAAGATAGAAAGTTTGCACATATTCTATGTCAAACGATATTTTGGTCTTGATTCATTTATTCATCATTGTTTAATGACGATAGGATAACCTTATAACAAAAGGCATTTAGTTACCATTTTATTGATAAAGTGTTAAATATTATATAGGTTATTGAAAACTTATCTGGCCACCTTTAAATTTGAACAGTTTTCACTTAATGCTCTCCCAATACAATTATATCAATTAAATATCATTTTCATTCAATTCTGATGATTTTATATTGCTGATTGGGAGAATATGGCAATTTTGTATCATATAAAAATGATGCATGCACAATTAGGATTTAGTTCTGTGAAACAATCTTCCTACCAAAATTCTAGTCTTGCTGTCAGGGACTATAACCTAGCAAAATCCAGTTTACTGACAACAGTGGGGACAAACAGTGTTGTAACGAGGGCTGACTGTACACTCAACAAAAGTTATAAGTACACACCTTTTTATAATTGTTTATAACTTTCAGTTTGAACTTGATAAAATATAGTTGCTCTTTTACATAATTAAGTGAAACTGTGTTTACTTTAATAAAAATCAAGTTTTTTAAATCTCACATGTGTAACCATCAAAAGACTTGCTTGGTCATCAAGGATCTAAATCAATTTTTCAAATACAGTTGTGCCAATGACTGTTCTTGATGTAGTCAATAACTGCTAGATGTGTTGTTGGTACTCCCAGAAGCTCTATATATTTTCACCCTGAGACTGTGTGAAACACTTTGAAAATGAGGGTACCTGGACAAGTAGACCTTTCCAATGTATGTTCTCACTTTTAAGAAACCAGTATACTAGATAATTTGAGCTTTTAATCTTTAAATGGTTTTGTTCAACAAAAATTGACCAAAAACTATGGTGTGTACTTATAACTTTTGTTAGCTCATCTGTCATTTTTGACTTTCTTATTGAGTGAACTATGTAGTGTTGTGCTGTACTGGTATTCAACAGTTGAGTGATGTACTGTTGTAAACATCCACAAGTCTATTATAAACTATATAGTCTATAGTATTTCAAAGTATGAAATATAAGTCCAAATACTCGTATAAACTTATAAGTATTTTATTCCCGATCACCAACTAAATAGCTATTACAAAGTTCTCACGAAACATTCAATGTAGTTCTCTAAGCAATATGTTCATAAGTGTCATTAGTATTCGTAACATAATATCCACACTGCGGCATTCGCCGAGTGACCAGCTAGTCCGTGGACTGGACTATCCCATCTTGGCTTGTTCATCTTCGAGCTTTTAAGCCAAACTGCCCGTGCGTCATATTTACGTAAAGTTCCACTAAAACCGCACTAGCTCATCCATCATTTGTCAAGTATATCTGGTGTTTACATATACGGCTGTCAGTATTTAATTTGTTATAATTAGTCTATGATGTCCTTGACGCAGTTTGTCCATATATGGTATGTAGTCTCGCCTGGCTATTCTATGTCTCGCCTGACTATGCTATATTACATCTCCCCCTGTGCTTTTAAGAAACTTAGTTGTTTAACAAAACAAATAATTTCTTAGTTGATGTTTCCTTCCGTTAATTGGAATAAAGTTGGTGCATAAATCTTGATAAGTGTCACCTAAAGTTGATGTGATTGCTCTACTTTTAGTCTTTACTGATTCAGTTTGGAGTGACACCCAGCCTTAGGCTATTATATTACACGTCCCCCATTCGAATTAAGACATTCAATTCATTCAAGAATAATTCAATTTCTTAGTGAAGATTAAGAAATTCAATTAATTCAAGAATAATTTAATTTCTTAGCTAAGTGATATGTAGGCTATATGCCACTAATCCTATCCTTGCAACATAACTTTTAAACACAACTACAACGTGTTTCTTTAAAATACAACAATGACAAATAAGATTTTGAAATAAACGAAACACATAGAAATATAAATATATATTGTATGAACGCCAACACCTTCTCTGAAAAAAATAATAATCTAGTAAATTTGCATAATAATGTCAAAGATCGCACTGATTAAACACAATCCATAATTCTTCAGACGCACATGCATACGGGCAAATGAGCAATGCCATCCACCATGAAGAAAATGTCTGTATATAGTATCCATTGTTATCATCCACACTACCCGTCTGGTTCCTCGTTTTCGATTTTCATGAATGTTCTGCCATATGTGCTGGAAATCTCTGCACCCTCAGCAAATAAAACGTTGATAGATCCTCACTGTATTGAGACATCATTGTGGTAGTTCATGATTTAACATGTGTAACTGGTAACTTCCCGAGGTCCATAGGTTGGGCCGTTTTCCACACAATCGTATCTCCTTGATTCTATAATTTACACTTTTATGAACGTCATGAGATGACAAGCGCTCAGCAACAACCATTTGTCATCTCCTGAACGAGCTATGTCTATCTTGTAGAATCTGTTTATGTTTGTCCAGTCGTTGTTTTTGCTCTAATTACTTGTTGGTACGTTTATCCAGACGTTGTTGTTTTGATAACGAGTTGGTAAATTGATGGTGCGCGCGCAGAAATGTTTATTTTTTGGTAATAGTCGAAACCATGTCTTGCGGTTTTTCAGGATATCAGCGTTGTAAGGCCTGCTTCCATCGTGGTTTCCTGTTTTTCTATTTCGGCGCTGGTGTCAACTTTATAACGAGGTGGTAGCCCCTTGCATGTCTTGTTAATACTTTATTTTTGGCAAACCAAAGTGCATTTTTGTACCTATTTTCACAACAGTTCTAAAAGCCTTACCCAGTCCCTTTTTACAAACAATAATAAATAACTTGTCCTTGTTTCAACTCATGTAAGGTATAAATTACAGTGCACATATTATGGGTATTTGATTGGGATGTTTCAACTTTACGCCTATCCTTTCCTAATTTAGCAACGCTATCAGTGAGACAGATTCCTGGTCCAATTCCTACAATACCAGAGTATATTCCTCGCAACCTTATATGTGCGGGACAAATAAGTAAGCTCGGGTGTTCTACTTAACCCAAACAAACAACCGCCGTATGAACGCGGTTTCACGGTTTATCACTGATTTATTCTCCTAAGCGATGCAATACATGGCCTGTTAATCGGCACACATTACTTATATAATAAATATAGTCTCAGACATCCCCAATCAAAATAAACTCTTAACCCATTCCTTGTCAGGAAATCCCCGCGCAGTATAATCATGCATTTTAAGGGGTTGTACACTTATTCCTTTAACATGTAAGCTATTTCAATTAATTGAGTGTGCATTTACTCTTCGTCGCGTGAGTGCCGGCTTATGTTTTGATACTTAATATGCAAACAGTTGCTTATGCATTGGTATTTAATACAGCCCTATATTTTCTATCTATATATTTATTTTTTTTAACAAGAAACCTACCGCTACTGAAATTATAATTATATGTTGACATGCATCTCTACTAATCGTACAATCTTTTCCGATAATAATTTACAAACAAATATTCTGATAAACAAAATCATTAAATAAAAGTCGTTAATATTATTATTATTTTTTTATTATTATCGCCCTCTGCATTCCCACCTACAATGGCTCAGTTATTCGCAATTAAAACAATGTTTACTAGCTTTTTATTCAGACTGCTTTTGCCTTACGGCGTTTACCTACTTTTTCATGCAATTGTTTTCAATATGACCGCGCCTGATACAATTTCCTAAACATCTTATATGACGTACTTGGTTTATATACATTGGCACGCTTTTTTGCCCTACTATAGTTTGAAAAATTCTACTGTGTTTTACCTGATCTTAAATTTAATCTACTCCTTAAATTTTGTTCCTTCATTGCGCAGCAAACGGCTGCGACGAATGTCACTGGAGCTTCGCGCATTACTATTATTGACATGTATGATAATTATATTCGGCCATATAATGATATATATATATACAATTACTTACAGCGCCTCAGGGGCTTTGATATACTAATTGTTGTCATCCAATAAGGTTGTCAATTATACATATGGTGCATACTGTTGTATAGATTTTAGCAATGATCAAAATTATGTCGGAACTCTCTCAAAGGTATTACTAATTTTGTAATTGACTGTCTACCAACATGAGCTGAAACTTTAGATACTTGTGTTAATAAATCGTTAATTATTGCCCAAATAACTGCACTTGGATTAGCCATTTTTCAAGTATAAACAAAAACAATTTAGGTACCACTCACCTCAAACTTGGTCGACTGTTCGTATCCGTGATCTAATGTGAAGTACTTCTTATTGTTTCCGCGACGATGTTCCCCTTTTTAAAATGTCGTAATCCATGGTCCACGACACCAAATCAACAGTGTAGTGTTGTGCTGTACTGGTATTCAACAGTTGAGTGATGTACTGTTGTAAACATCCACAAGTCTATTATAAACAATATAGTCTATAGTATTTCAAAGTATGAAATATAAGTCCAAATACTCGTATAAACTTATAAGTATTTTATTCCCGATCACCAACTAAATAGCTATTACAAAGTTCTCACGAAACATTCAATGTAGTTCTCTAAGCAATATGTTCATAAGTGTCATTAGTATTCGTAACATAATATCCACACTGCGGCATCCGCCGAGTGACCAGCTAGTCCGTGGACTGGACTATCCCATCTTGGCTTGTTCATCTTCGAGCTTTTAAGCCAAACTGCCCGTGCGTCATATTTACGTAAAGTTCCACTAAAACCGCACTAGCTCATCCATCATTTGTCAAGTATATCTGGTGTTTACATATACGGCTGTCAGTATTTAATTTGTTATAATTAGTCTATGATGTCCTTGACGCAGTTTGTCCATATATGGTATGTAGTCTCGCCTGGCTATTCTATGTCTCGCCTGACTATGCTATATTACAACTATTTACTCAGTTAGGTCAACAATATTGAATAAAATTCTTTAGTTGTGGTTTTCTTAGTTTGTGTCAGTCAAAAAAAGTCCAAAGAATGGATTTGTCCGTTATTGATTTTGCCAGATCTCTGTGATGTTCAATGATGCATTGCACGTGCTTTGGTAGTAATCGACCCAAAATTTAGTTCAAGTGTATAGAGCTATATGTATCTTAACGGTTATTTAATATCAAAATAATTACTTGCATAATTTTGTGTATGATACTAGACTACCTTAATTGCAAATTAAAACTTTGGATGGGTTCCGTGTACTTTGAAACAATCTTCGAAAAAATAGACAATTCTTATAATTTCAACCATCGACATAGGGTGTTCTAGAACACTTTCGTATGAAAACGGACAATTTGCATGTCCAATAAATCACAGAGAGGGTTTCTGTTTATGCTGAAGCCCAACATGATCGATCTAATGGAAATGAAAGCATAATTGTTTTTCAGTTTTTCAATTTTAAAAATTATTGTCAGATATGGCTTTATACACTTTAATATTCCTATCCTTTGAGCTTTTTGCTTTTTAATATGTTGAAATTCGATGCATTTGAGAAAATTTTCTATATACCTATATAAATTTTACGATATTTTTCATTTTAGTCTTTATCAATGATACAATTAGCTGTGTGTTTGTTGTGATTGATTAAAGTTTGAATGCCTAATGCTGCTGTGAATTTGGTTAAGCACCTCATATACATGGGTATATCCAAAAATAATGACACTGATGCTAAAAAATCGTGGATAATGTCAGTAAAACCATGGAAATTTTCACACCGTAACTTCTGTCTTATTTAAATATGATGACCAAATTTTACAAATATGCACAGCGCAGTTCTTGTGATATGAACAATTTTATGAGACATACTAACAAAAATCGCCGCAAGTCTGACGTCAACGACATGATAATGACACCTTCTTCACCTGCAAAAATTCATCCTTGGAGATTTCTAATGACTCATTAGTCATGCAGTCATTTCCACGACCTTTAAAAATGTGCATCCAAACCGATGCTTACTCGTTGCGTGTTCAAATTATTTTAAGTGTCCTCTAAGATAAGATAAGATAAGATAAACTTTATATAATGTCGATTATGATTAACATAATAAACATAGCTACAAGCTTGTATTAGACATAACAAAGAAATCAGATATTTAAATATATGCAAATAACATTTATATGAGATATTTAATAATATATACAAACAATGTTACAAGAGAATTAATTAACAATTGAAACTACAAATACTGTAGGCAAAACAAACTGAAAACAAAAAATTACAAGGCTAAACTATATGGACAAAATTAATTTAAGCTAAATGCCTGTTTGATATGATTTATCCGGATCAACAGTGGACAGAAAATACAGTGAGTTGACCGGAAGCTGCTGGCTCTAAACTTGTGTACATGTGTATTGTGACTGTACCAGTGAATTGTTTGTGAATTAAGTAATATTATGATTATGAAATTTTATTATTAGTTGGAGATAATATAAATTAAGGACAATATTTATAATAGGCTGTTTCATTTCACATGAAATAACCATGCTTTGTATATGGTCATGATCGAAGGAACTAACAAGATATGCAGAAATAAATTAAACCTAATACAGTAAAGTTCCGCTATTAAGACCACCACTGGGACCGACATAAAGTGGTCTTATTATAGAGTCGGTCTTATTAGCGAGACCGACCAAAATAGCTGAGATATAACACTCTTGTTGACGTGCTTTAAATATTCATATGTACATGTACCTTAATTTAGTGCATAGTGTATTTCATTAATGATTGAGGATTATTAACTGTTAACTATTCATATATATTTATTTATTTATGTCTCATCTTTGTACAACATACAAACATATACTAATATAAAATACTTAAAACATTGCACGAAGTCATTCTGACAAGAATTATAAGAGACAAAGTAAAAGAGCAACACATTTACAATTATGTTACTCTACATACTTAAAAAAAAAACATACTAATATACTATATAAAAACATACCAGTACGCTTCCCTATCAAAGAGAAGATACATATATAAGACATTATTACAAAGACGTATTTACATATGTAAGACCAAGGAACAGCTGTTAATCTTTAAAGTAAAACCGAATTAAAAGTGAGATTATAAAAAAACTGAAAAAGAAAATGAGTACTAATGCACAGTAATTAAAAAATGGCTTATGAAAACGATTATCACCCCGGTCAGACCGTGGATGAACTGATTAACAGCTGCTTCTTGTATGGAGATAAAATCATATACACTTTTATCATAAATAATATAGTCATTATTTACAGAGATAAATATTTCTACTATTTAAAATATCATGACAGGTTTTGGCACATATTCTAGTAACTGCCTGATTCGTAAAAACGAACTTAAGTTTTTCTTGATCAGAAAATAAATTAAAATCTAAGTTAATAGACACTGCTTTCTGCATTAGCTGTGTACGTTCACAAGCATATACATTACAATCAAACAGAACATGTGTCTCCGATTCAACTTTGTTGCAAAATGGACATTTACGATCAGATATATTTAAGTTTTCGTATCTTCCAGTTTCAATTCTGATTGGTGCAACACCACATCTAAACTTACTGAAGGCCGATCTATGACTTGGAGGAAGAATTATGTTACAATAAGGTTCGACTTCAAAAACAGATTTATATGTACAATAATTCCTGAGCTTATTTTGGCCTCTTCCAGATTTACTATCAGCTCTTAATAACGATGCTTTCCAAACATCAATATACTCCGACAATAATCTTTCAACAATGGTATCACAAATAATGTTTTTTGGCACATTATTGACTAAATATGTAAATGCAGAAAGTTGACACGTATGTAATTGCTTTTTAACAACAAACATCCATTTTTTACAGCCGTTACCTGCTTTGTTGCTAGCCCAGAGTGCTACACGCTTATTTATTCTAGTTGCTGGAGTATTGCACATTCTGGCCCAGAAACTTGCGACCGACTTCCATTGGCGGACGGATGGGGGTATCCAACCCAATTCCCCTGCCAGAGCTGCGTTTGGAGTATAACGTCCAACTCCCAAGAAATATCTCATAGCACGATTGTGTACACTATTTATACACGAGAAGGACTTTGTCCCCCAAATTGCAGCCCCATAACTAATAACGGGCCACACCAAAGCGTCATACAATTTAGTGAATACGTCGTAAGGCATACCTCCGACTAATTTACTTTTAGCAATTAAAATCCCGAGGGCGCGACTAGCACTCTGGGCAACAGCCTTTGCAGTTAAATTAAAATCAAGATGTTCATCAAGTACCAGCCCAAGATATGTATATTTTCTAACAATTTCCAGAGAGCTAGTACCACAAGTAAAATTATAATCAGTACATTGCATAGAAGATGGACGACAATGCATAACGTTACTCTTGGTTGCATTTACGTTCATATCATTTTGACAACACCAATCATTTAAAGCATTCAACAATAATTGTAAATCATGGGCATTTTCTGCCAACAAAACAATATCATCAGCATATAATAATATACTAATCTTTTCATTATCCAAATCAATTCCAACATTTAGACTTTTAATATATAGTACCAAGTCGTTGATATAGAGATTAAACAATAATGGTGACAAAATACAGCCCTGTCTTAAACCGGAAGTGACGTTAAACCAATCCGTCTTAAATGAATTAATTTTTACACAGGAACTTACCGATGAATATAATGATTTGATGGCATTTAACATATTACCAGAAATTCCAGTTTTCAATAGTCTCTCCCATAGCTTTTCTCTATTAATAAAATCATACGCCTTTTTGAAATCTATAAATGCAACAAAGGTGGACTGTTTAAGTTTTTTCCTTGTGTCTATTAGATTGGTAATTGTTGAAATTTGGTCAATCGTACTACGCTTCTTTCGGAAACCACCTTGTTCGTCTTCCAATTTGTCATTGCTTTCAACCCATTTACTTAATCTATCATTTAAAATTGAACAATATATTTTATAGACGACCGAAGCCAATGCTATTCCTCTATATGACAGTGGATCTCTAGGATCTAAAGATGCTGATTTAGGTATAGGGTTAATTATACATTTTGACCATATAGAAGGAACATTTCCACTAGTGAAACACACATTAAATAAAGAGTGAAGGAAAAGTATTGAAGATTCATTTTTCAAAACTTCCGCATGTATAGTATCTGCCCCTACTGCTTTACCGCGTTTTGCATTAAGTATAGCTTCTTTAACTTCTAAAATAGAAATATTCTCATTAAAAGGTAAAAGAACATCTTGGATACCAGAAGTGTCTTCAGAATACATATCCGGTTGATTATTCGAACTAACATGGTTATTGAAAAGCGAGCTAAAACTATCCTTCCATTTTGTTAGCACAGTAATGTAAAAATGAAAACGACATGTGATTCATATACATTAATTAAATGATAAATATAATTATGTAACAGTTGTTTTCATTTCTCCTGACCTATGACCTCTGTGTACATGTTCAATGCATATTGTAAAATTTTAAGCATGTATACCCATGGCCATTTAAAGCTGCAATATTTTTTTTAATTACCGGTATTCTAAAATTTATTAAGTTGCACTGTACAACCAATACAGCACAAATTTGACCGTAATATAACAAACTAGTTGATCTGTATAAAGGCCATGTACATGTACGTACGTGGTCTTTATGCAGATCAAATGGTTTGTCAAATTTTTTCTTATTTATAAGAATAACATGAAGTTATGATTTTATAGCTGTGTAATTTGATGTACAAACGCGCTAGGGTATTAACAGTTACAAAAATTATTTACATGAATTAACAACGACGTCCAAAATTACGCATCATCCAAAAACGTGCGACTACCAGCCATCGGTCTTTATTCTCCACAAATCTTTAATTATGCTTGAGTTATTTGTCGCCGATAGTTTCAATCGATCTATTGTCATTGATAAACAATAGAATTTCGTTTTAATCCCTGCGTATACACCAACAAGTGTCAATTTATCAGTTTATATGTTTATTGTTTACACCTCGGTGATTGCCGTAAACGAGTCTCCGTGTCGTAAAATTAATTATACAAAATGACACGCGCGGTATGTGGTCTGTTTATCGAGACCTAAAACTGCAATAAATTGGTCGTTGGGACCAGAAATACTGGTCGTATTACGTAATATCGAGTCGGTCGCATTATCGGGACCGGCGACCATTGGAATATAGAGCAAAATATTCGGGACCACGAAAAAGTGGTCGTATTACGCGAACGGTCGGATTATCGGACCGGTCGTTAGGCGGAACTTTACTGTATAACAGTGTGATCAATTATATACAACACAGAGCTACAGACAAACTGCGTATTGGGGTAATTACCCAATTAATTTTCTTAAAAACCCAATTGATTTTGAGAGGAGGGAGTAAGAAAAAGCAATGAAAATCTGAAATACCCAAAAAGAAAAGGATAATATAGTGTAAAACATTACATAAAAGATCATTTACCCTATGAATTTGATTAAATACCCAAATAAAATTTGTGAGAACCCAATCAAAATTGAAACTTGGGGATAAAATATCCAATCGACTAAAACCTTATCTGTAGCTCTGACAACATGTACCTATCTAAGGCTAAGATTATTGAAGTTATAATGACTAAGCAAATACTTTTATAATTAAGGAGTTGTTACATATTCATTTATCCTAAGCATACATGTTGGTTGACTGTAGATGGTCCCGCAGCTACAATTTTAACTCACTACATAATTATCATAGTTTTGAACGTCAAGTTGCAATGGTGTTCCTTTTTGGACCTACTACAAAACTTTTCCAAGGTCTCTCTGTTGACACTGGTTTGGTTAATATGCGCCTTAAAAGTTTATGCTCTGGTACACGAGACCATGTTGTCCCCATGTGTAACACTAATTTTCAGTAGGTGACTAGTCTCAAATCTGCCTTGTTTTCACTAAGTAAAATCACACCTTCAACTCACTAGATTTGTTCAAACATTGTAAAAAATCAGATTTGATTCATTCGAGTTGTTATGCAGTGTGCACCCAAACCATGTAAACAGACTGGTGGATATAGTTCGATTTCGAGCATTGAGCCGTGACTGCACTTTTAAAGTTTAATCAATTCGCCGATAAAGCTTGTTATGGCATTGAATACTGTGTTAAATTGCCAATTGATAAATTACACATATTAGTAAGTATCATATCTTTAAACCATGATTATTGAAATCAATAAATCACGGGTTACCCGCCCAAATAGAATCGTCTTTAGAAAAGGTCATGGCTCAGGGTTCAAAATTGAACTATACATGGAGTTTTTGTTTTTGATTCACTTGAAAGCTTTTGAGTTAAAATTCAAGAGTAATGTGTTGAAAAAATTAATAAGGTTGAAAATTATATAATTAATCGGGAGTTGGTAGTGTTGATTTATTTAATTTTTTGCAGGATTTTTGAATATGTGGTTATAAAGCACAACATAAAAACCAAATCACTGTGTGGCTTATTGGGATACCTTAAAATTTACTTGTATTTATGACTTTTTGCAATTAAAAGCACATGTAAATCTGATCACTGTATGACTTATTGCCATTCTTTATAATTTAACATGTAGGCCTTTTTGCAATTGCAGGATATTGTTTCGTTTAGACTCAGTGAACATTTTGTCTATATCACCATGGTGAATATCCCAATTTGAGTTCAAAGGTCATAATTGTTTTCTGGACTATAACAAATTTACTATGGAACTTACTTATAATAGACTTGGTTATAATCAAATTTCTGTTACAGAAAAAAATCCTTGATATGAGTCATTTTTATGCCAATGTACTACCTGTTGCTAATAAGGAGTCGGATATAGCAAAACAGATATGAGGAAATTACACAGGGAAGGTAGCACTCAACCTATTACCAGCTGAGCACAGAAATCAGAAACGCCTAACCCTATAAACTTTGTAAAGTAACAATATACGCTATACATGAGCTTTAAACTTTTCACTCTTAGATTAATTCACTTTTTGTCTCATTATAAATGAATAACATTATAGCAAAATAATTTTTCTCTGTCAGTTACTGTATAATTATGTAATATTATTAGTTCGATTTTTCAAAGAAAAAAAGTTGACCATATTAGGATATTTAAACTTCATATGGAAGTTGGTCAGGAACATTTTGAGGTCAGTAGGTCAAAGGTCAAGGTCACTACGACCTTTTCAATTTTTTTTAGACTAAATGGTTCGCGTTAAATAACTTGAGAATGCTTTGTCCTATGATAGTCAAACTTAACATAGAGGTTGGCCAGCAAATAATAATGATACAATACAATTTATTTTTATTGACCAATTACAAACTCAAAAACATATGGCAAAGACATAATAAATATAAATACAAATGTTGCTGAATATCAAAAATACATTTAATAATAATAATAATAATGATAATAATAATGATGATGATAATGATAATAATAATATAATTATGATAATAATAATAACAATGATAATAATAATAATAATAATAATAATAATAATAATGATAATAATAATAACAATGATAATAATAATAATGATAATATAATAATAACAATGATGATAATAATAATAATAATAATAATAATAATAATATAATAATGATAATAATAATAACAATGATAATAATAATGATAAAAGTACTACTACTTCAAATAATAATATTGATAACAGTAATAATAATAGTTGAATTCAACTGAATTGAACAATTCTAATGATAATAATAAAAAATACACGCCATGGACATTTCTTGATCTCCACATGTCTGTCAAAAAACTGTCAAACATCTGCATTTATGGCAAATTTATTTTGAAATTTTAAAGTTATAAATACTGTTATACTTGATAAATAAATTACAGTCAAGAAAATTGTTTAAACAAGAAAAATGTTTAGAAAGTTAACAATTACTCTTGTACAAATGTTTTCCTTAGGGTATACACAGGACAAAATTAATTTATGACCCAGCGGAAAAAAGGATTTTATTGTTTTGCAACTATGTTCCATAGGAATAGAACTGTTATATAAAATAGTTTTATTTAGTTATAACTGGAAGATTGATCCTTTTTCATTGTTTAGAAATCATTGGTTGTTGTGTTTTACAAAACAAGGATGGTCACTTTGATAAGTAATATCACTTAAATAATTAACTATAGTAGTACTTAAAAAATATCATTTTATCAGTCTTTTCTGATCTAAAGAAGGAATGTACTTAGAGAAACATAATTTACAGCGGCTTGTCTTGTTTCTAATGAATTTACCAAATATTATTTTATTTTTTAATCCCATGTAAGATTTCATTTTAGCAATAAAATATTATTGAGATATTTCTGTTAAAAAATCCAATCAAAAGTTATCTATAGTCCATTGGTTAGTTTTCTAGATTTTTTACACATCAATCGGGGTTTGAGAATCTTTCATGAATATTTGCATAATGATGGCATTGCTTCTTGTTCTTTATAAACTGCATATGTAAGATTGTCCTGGTTAGGATAAAGTAAGAAATGTTGTGGGGTCAAGTGGCCACCTAATATAACTGGAAAAAACTGCCCAGTTGGAGCAAAAGCCCTTTGTTTTTTCACTACACAAAAAAATGTGTCTGTTCCATTTTTGTATAAGTATCAGTTCAGTTATGTATATTGTCAGAATTTTTAAGGGAATTATGGCCCTTCGATTTTTCACACTTATTTGTCTGCTCTATTTCTCAGCAACTATATACTGTATTTCATCGCATATAAGTTAAGTTACCAATTTTCTAGGGCTCTTTTCAGCTGTTAGGCTGCTCAAGCACCTTTTGACATGTTAACTTCCCCTGGTCTTTGGGCTAACTAAGGAAGCATGCGCTCGTGTCTCCCTGGAGAGACTATTTCTATCCTGTGGGTGTGGAAGCCAACATCAGTCTGCTTCGCCCAGGAATAGACGCTGCCCTCATGTGTACCATTTTACACCATCGTTGAGTGGAGCATGTTGGTATTGCTCAGGGAATTTAAACCGGGAACCAGGGCCACCGCTCCCCACATTAGCAGATATCCATTTGAATTTACTGCAAATCTGGTATTATTGGCGGTGGTTTAATTTTTGCGATTGGCACTCATCGCGAATTCATCATTTTGCGAAAATTAACTTTCACAACATAAGGCATATCTGAAAAAAACCCTCAAAAGTGAATATAATCCAGACGAACAAGACATTGTTGTGCATTGATATTATGCAAATTAAGTTGGAAACTGAAAATCGCGAAATAAAGTTCACATGAATATAAAGTGATTTACAGTATATTATAGGAGTTATTATAGCTCTTTTTCTACATATTTTCTGTGCTATTTCTCTGATATGTTTGATCAGATTTCACAGAAATCTCATTCGTATTTGAATATCGTTTGCACTCTATAGTCAGAAAAGTTTTTAGCGAGTTATTGTTCTTTGATCTTTTCACTATAACTGTAACAGTAGTATTACTTTATAATTTAATATTGCCACTTGACTAGGAATATAAGAATATCAATAATTTAGACTTCTATTACTACCACTAAGTGACAAACAGTGTTTGAGGGGTGTTCATGTGATATTTCTTGTTGTGTGATGTCCAATGAGTTGTGTAGAATAATGTTGTCTCTATAGTGTAGTGGTACCATACTGGATCAACCAATCCAGGGACCTGGGTTCGATTCCCAGTGGAGACAGCTAATTTTTCTCTATTTTTTTTGGTACAGAAATGTCACTGATTGAGATGAATACCACCAGTCACTGCTTGACACATAGTGGTTGCTTTAGATGTCTTAATTATTATTATATTCATATCTGCATAGTCTTGTGGCCATATTTAATTAATTATTGATAGTTCAGTCGCAATCTTAAGTAAAAATATCAAAGGACACTAACTCCATAACATCTGATCTGCCTATTGAGTGCAAAAGATATTTAAATGCTAATGAGAATTCTTTGAAATCAGTGACAACAATTGCAGAGAAATTGTGCAAAGAAAATAATTTTTCGTTTTTGTTGAGCCTTACTTTTACTGACACTAACTTTGTCATACCCTCTCTAGAGTGACTCTCTTCAGCAATAACATCTGTAGGGTGACCTGTCTTCAACAATATACTCTGCAGGGTCACCCTCTCTTCAACAATTAACTCTCCACATAGTGACCCTCTGTTTGGCAATAAAGCTCTCCAAAGTGACCCCCTCTACAACAACTACCTCTCCAGAATGACTCTCTTTTCAGCAATAACCTCTCCAGAGTGACTCTCTCTTCAGCAATAACCTCTCCAGAGTGACTCTCTCTTCAGCAATTACCTCTCCAGAGTGACTCTCTCTCTCTCTCTCTTCAGCAATTACCTCTCCAGAGTGACCCTCTCTTCAGCAATTACCTCTCCAGAGTGACTCTCTCTCTTCAGCAATTACCTCTCCAGAGTGACTCTCTTCAGCAATAACCTTTGCAGGGTGACCCTCTCTTCAACAATTAACTCTCCACATAGTGACCCTATGTTTGGCAATAAAGCTCTCCAGAGTAATCTTCTCTTCAACAATTACCTCTCAAGAGTGCCTCTCTCTCTCTCTTCAACAATTACCTCTCTAGAATGACCATCTCTTCAGCAATTACCTCTGTGGAGTGACCCTTTCTTCAGTAATTACCTCTGCTGAGTGACCCTCTCTTCAGCAATTACCTATGCGGTGTGACCCTCTCTTCCGCTATTAACTCTGTGGAACAGTAATGTTACATTGACATATATTATCTGTGCTATTTCTCTGAATTGATTGGTCAGATTTCAATGATGTCTCATCAGTATTTGAATATCATTTTGCACTTTATAGTCAGAAAAGTTTTTAGAGAGTTATTGTTCTTTGATATTTTCACTATGATTGTAACAGTAGTATTACTTCATAATTTAACATTGCCACTTGACAAGGAATATATGAAAATCAATAATTTAGACTTCTATTACTACCTCTCAGTGACAAGCAGTGTTTGGGAGGTGTTCATGTGATATTTCTTGTTGTTTGATGTTCTTTGATGTCATAAGTCCAATGAGTTGTGTAGAATAATGTTGTCTCTATAGTGTAGTGGTACCATACTGGATCAGCCAATCCAGGGACCTGGGTTCGATTCCCAGTGGAGACAGCTAATTTTTCACTATTTTGTTGGTACGGAAATGTCGCTGTTTGAGATGAATACCACAAGGCACTGCTTGACACAGATTGGTTGCTTTAGATGTCTAAATTATTATTATATTCATATCTGCCTAGTCTAGTGGCAATATTTAATTATCAATCAATAGTACAGTCGCAATCTTAAGTGAAAATATCAAAGGACACTAACTCTATAACATCTGATCTGCCTATTGAGTGCAAATGATATTTAAATGCTAATGAGAACTCATAGAAATCGGTGACAACAAATTGCGGAGAAATTGTGCAAAGAAAATTATTTTCGTTTTTGTAAACGTTTGTGTCAGTGATCAGTGAGTTACTCACGGCATGAACTTCAATTTTTCTGAAACAAACTTTGTCATTACCTCTCAAGAGTGATCCTCTCTTCTGCAACAACCTCTGCACAGTGACCTTCTCTTCAACAATTACCTCTGCAGTGTGACCCTCTCTTCTGCAACAACCTCTCCAGAGTGACCTTCTCTTCAACAATTACCTCTGTAGTGTGACCCTCTCTTCTGCAACAACCTCTCCAGAGTGAACATCTCTTCAGTAAAAATCATAAGTGGAAATATCAAAGGACGCTAATTCCCAAGCATCTGATCTGCCTATTGAGTGCAAATTATATCTAAACACTAATGAGAATTTTTTGAAATCAATGACAGCAAATTGCAGAGAAATTGTGCAAAGAAAATCATTGATCCGTTTGTTGTTTTTTTTTGCTGACTTGGTAAACATTTATATCGGCGATCGGTGAATTACACATGGCATGAACATTACTTTCACTGAAACAAACATTATGGTTTCAGTCTATTTGTGTTGATTTACTACCATTAAATGAAAAAAACGTTTTTACTGCTATCCAGTCCTTGACTTGCATGACAATAATCTCTGCAGAGTGACTCCCTCAACAGCAATTACCTCTGCAGACTGACCCCCTCTACAACAATTACCTCTGCTGAGTGACCCTCTCTACAGCAATTACCTCTGCAGACTGACCCCCTCTACAGCAATTACCTCTGCAGAGTGACCCTCTCTACAGTAATTTCCTCTGCAGAGTGACCCCCTCTACAGTAATTACCTCTGCAGAGTGACTCCCTCAACAGCAATAACCTATGCAGAGTGACCCTCATTTCAGCAATAACCTCTCCAGTGAATCTCTCCTCAGCAACAACCTCTCCAGAGTGACCCTCTCTTCAGCAATAACCTCTCCAGAGTGACCCTCTCTTCAGCAACAACCTCACCAGAGTGACCCTCTCTTCAGCAACAACCATTCCAGAGTGACCCTCTCTTCAACAACAACCTCTCCAAAGTGACCCTCTCTTCAGCAATAAACTCCAGAGTGACCCCCTCTTCAGCAATAACCTCTCCAGAGTGACCCTCTCTTCAGCAATAACCTCTCAAGTGAATCTCTCTTCAGCAGCAACCTCTCCAGAGTGACCCTCTCTTCAGCAACAACCTCTCCAGAGTGACGCTCTCTTCAGCAATAACCTCTCAAGTGAATCTCTCTTCAGCAATTACCTAATAGCAATAGGTCCTCTGAACTTATCTTTATGTCTTTGAGTCACACCTGCTTATTTTCTCCCTCCTCAAATTGTGCTGTAAAGAAAAGTAATTGTAATAATATAGTTACATGCAAGCTGCTTGGTCAACTTTGATTTAATGTAAAGCTATTTTGTTTTAATCTTCATATATATTCCGTAGGGAAATAAGAATTCAAAAGCTTCGGTTTTTTTCACATCGTTTATATTACGGCCTATGGCCTTCTTCAGAACAACTGATAACATGTAAAAACAAACTTTTAAAAATACATACATACATAATTAATCTAATTACCTAAAACAAACATACATGTACATAACACTTTATATGACACATAAATAATTATTGTAAAATCTAGATATGCTTTTCCCCCCCGTAAATTTAATAAAAAAGTACATTGTTCATTTAATTTTATCTTCCAACTTACTTATTTTTCCCGTGTAAGTTACATATTTAATCTTCTTTTAATATTGTGACTGTTCAAAAATATTCAAACGTTTTTTTCTCTATATTGTTGACCGGACGTTACGTCATGGGACGTCATTCAGTAACCGCGCCAACTAGCGACGTCATTTTACGCAAACAAAATCGTCGGGACGTCAGCGTCCTTTACGTTACAACCAGCAGGTCTAACCGTATTCATCCTTTTGATCCACATAGACTCCCTTATTTGTCGCTCGGTCCTCGTACCATTGAAAAGCTTCTCTAGTACCCGAAACTGCAAATCTGTGTGCGAATGTAGGCTGTCAAAATGTGCTGCAATCGGGACGTCGTGTCTCAATCGAATCGATCTCAAGTGCTCCGTCATTCGTTCCTTTAACTTCCTCCCCGTTTCCCCCACATATGCAACCACATCACACCTCGTACATATGATACCATACACTACGTTTCTGGTGCCACAATTGACATCTTTTTGAGTATTATAAGAGTCACATTTATTTGTGTCCTGTATAGGGCCACACGATATAATTTTACAGTACTCGCATTCTTCCGGGCACGATCGCTCATTCGTTTGTATGGTTCTGTTTGTTTTTGAGTGTACAAGCGCATCGCACAGGTTAGCGTCACACCTGTATGCCACTAGTGGGGGTTCACTAAATATTTCCGTCATACGTTGAGACCGATACAATACGGGCAAGTGCTTTTTCACTATATGGTGGACATTGGGAAGGACCGATGAAAACGTCATCACCAGTGGGACCCGATTATTTTCCCGCTTTTCCTGCTTTTCTTGCTTTGTAAGTAATTCGCTCCTATCCTGTTCATCCACTCTCTGCAGTTATCTGGAAGATAAAATTAAATGAACAATGTACTTTTTTATTAAATTTACGGGGGGGAAAAGCATATCTAGATTTTACAATAATTATTTATGTGTCATATAAAGTGTTATGTACATGTATGTTTGTTTTAGGTAATTAGATTAATTATGTATGTATGTATTTTTAAAAGTTTGTTTTTACATGTTTTCAGTTGTTCTGAAGAAGGCCATAGGCCGTAATATTTTGTTTTATTAGTGTTGTCTTTTTAAACTGCCAGTCAATAAGGCTTGATATGCAGATTTGCAGATTTAAAGTTATTGTCAACCTGTAAAAATAATCATTCATTATTACCCCCCCCCATGGTTATTTATGTATGAATTTCAAAGTTAGCAATGTTGCTATAACTGCGTAGGTTTGGGTTAATTTTGCACATCAGTATTTATTCATGTCCACCCTTTGTTTTTATCATGAAAGAGAAAACAAAAATATACATAGCATAATCACAGTTTGATATGACAACACTTTTTATTTAATACATTTAATTATTTATATCTGTCTGCGGAGCTTTTGTGTACATTGCAGTTTCCTTTGAATGTCATTGTCTGATCTAATTCACCTATATTGTATAGTACGGTCATTTTACATCTATTGAGAAATACAATTGCTTTATGATAGTTTCAATGTCATCGAGTGAATAAAGTGTGAAAATGCACATCTTATTGTACTTAGACATTGTGCAGTAATTACAGCTAGTCATCTCCACTGATGCATCAGTTTGTTGCATTCAGTGCTATACAATGTAGGTCATCTTGTGTCTGGTCACTATGATTGTCTCCATACAATCTAGGTCACCTTGTGTCAGGTCACAATGATCATCTCCATACAATCTAGGTCACCTTGTGTCAGGTAACAATGATCGTCTCCATACAATCTAGGTCACCTTATATCAGGTAACAATGATCATCTCCATACAATCTAGGTCACCTTGTGTCAGGTAACAATGATCGTCTCCATACAATCTAGGTCACCTTATATCAGGTAACAATGATCGTCTCCATACAATCTAGGTCACCTTGTGTCAGGTAACAATGATCGTCTCCATACAATCTAGGTCACCTTATATCAGGTAACAATGATGGTCTCCATACAATCTAGGTCACCTTATATCAGGTAACAATGATCATCTCCATACAATCTAGGTCACCTTGTGTCAGGTAACAATGATCGTCTCCATACAATCTAGGTCACCTTATATCAGGTAACAATGATCGTCTCCATACAATCTAGGTCACCTTGTGTCAGGTCACAATGATCGTCTCCATACAATCTAGGTCACCTTGTGTCAGGTCACAATGATCGTCTTCATACAATCTAGGTTGTATCTGGTTGGGACACCTTGCGTGGACACTCAGCTGAGAAACATGTGCAAATGTAATCAATAGTTTTAAAAAAGAATGAGTTCAAGACTGGAAAGGACTGATAAAAAGGATTTTCATGGTAATTGTATACATTAGCGTTGGTTGGGTATTTATTTTATGCATCAACTTTTGGGTAATATTTCTTCTTTCATATTTGTATTTTGTTATCTTATTTAATTGGAGGATAGGGATATCCAATCATATTGCCTGTTGTGGACCAATAGTTTAATTTGGTGTGATCTGCTTGAAATGCATGATATTAGCTTTGACAAAAATGATTTGGCTAGTTGGTTAACTGCATTGTCTTGAAAACTATTGTCTTGTTGGTAAAGCATAATTACTTTTGTCTGTTGTAATAAAATTGAAAGTTGAAATTAAATTATTATACTCTATGTATCATTCCTAAGTTCAATATTAAGAACAATGATGTTCAGTTAGGTGACAGTTTGTCCAGTTATTACATCAAACACAACACTGTGATTTAAGTAATTCACATTATGGTTTCTAAAACTCTGAAACTATTGGTCCAACCAAGCATCAGGCCAGCATGTGTGCATTTCAGAATGTACACCACTGTGGTTTAAGTGCTTCACATGAGTTTCAGAAATTGCTTGTCCATGCCCAACACCAGGCCAGCATGTGTGCATTTCAGAATGTACACCACTGTGGTTTAAGTGCTTCACATAAGTTTCAGAAATTGCTTGTCCATGCCCAACACCAGGCCAGCATGTGTGCATTTCAGAATGTACACCAATGTGGTTTAAGTGTAGGTTGAAGCTTTTTGAATGTTAGGTAACCGGACCAGCATGCTTATAATACATTGTTACCATTTTTTTTGCTATAAATATATGATTGAAAATAAAAAAACAAAGGTACACTTTAAAATGTTTGATTATGTTCATTCAAAACAAATATTTTTCTATGGCAAGACAGTTTATACTTTTGTAATAAACTTGAAAGTTGAAATTAAATTATTTTACTCTATGTTCAATATTAAGAACAATGATGTTCAGATAGGTTACAGTTTGTCCAATGCACTCAGCCAGTATGTAGGCCTGTTATTATATATAGTAACATCAAATACACCACTGTAATTTAAGTTATTCATATTTATAGTTTCTGAAAATCTAAAACTCAGAAACTATTGGTCTAACCAAGCATCAGGCCAGCATGTGTGCATTTCAGAATGTACACCACTGTGGTTTAAGTGCTTCACATGAGTTTCTGAAATTGCTTGTCCATGTCGAACACCAGGCCAGCATGTGTGCATTTCAGAATGTACACCACTGTGGTTTAAGTGCTTCACATGAGTTTCTCAAATTGCTTGTCCATGCCCAACACCAGGCCAGGATGTGTGCATTCCAGAATGTACACCACTGTGGTTTAAGTGTAGGATGAAGCTTTTGGGATGTTTGTTAACCAGACCAGCATGCTTATACACATTGGTACCCTTTTGCTATAAATATATGATAAATTGAAAAAATAAAAATAAAGGTACACTTTAAAATGGTTGATTATGTTCATACAAAACAAATATTTTTCCCATGGCAAGACAGTGTACTGGCCAGTATTTCTAATTATTAGCTGATTTTCTAATGAATTTGAATCATATCTCACCATATTAACCCATTGGTACATACACTGGTGATAAGGATAAATCCAAGATTGGACTCCTTATTCTTCAATTGAATAAGATTAATAACACAAATCGCTGGCTTAGAATGAGGTTGTAACTATGAGGTTGTAACTACTACTTACGACCTTATAAGACTCATACATATTTGAAATCCGCTTCACAGGGCGCTTCTTATGAGCCTATTTTCATGAAAATCGGAAATTGTCATGTTGACCAAAATGAAGTTTAAAAAAACTTGTTTTCCCAGAGGCAAAGAGTAAATTACAGACAGTTTTCACTTGTTTTCTCAATATATTGATTTTGTAGTTATGACCTTCTTATTCTAAGCCATCGAAATATGTAATAAGTAATAATATATGAAAGGCACTACATTTGAATTACCATAGAAAGTGCTTACGTTGTACATATCTGTATAATTGCTTCAAAATCCTTTTTTCCATTAACCTTTCCATTCTTTGGTGTTGATTGCGCAAATCAAATTCCTTTCTACCCATTGAGCCTATTCCAGTGTATGCCGTCTCGGGTACCTCGCTTTAATTGGATGAATTTGCTCAAATTGAAAATATCAGTGTCTTCAGTACTTTGATTCTGTATGGTACTTGCATTGCAATAATTGCCGAGATGTTTAGGTCTTTAGAATCTCATGCTAAATACTACACAAAATCTTGAAACAATACTGATGTAATATAGAGTGCATGTGCATACTCTATTTATCATTTTATGAGTGTTAGATGTACATGTATTGGTATTTGTTAATCATAGTAAAGTTTGTTTATTATAGTTTCACCCCTATTGAAAGGGACAGTCAATTCATATGAAACTTCTGGAACTAATTTTGCAATATGAGGGGTGCCTGCAGTACTGTAGGAAGTCCTTCTATATTTATATGCAGTAACTACAGTCTTGTGGGCACGCCTCGAATAGCATGCAGCTGACAACAGCAATGCGCACAAAAGCATACCAAACTAAGACATGAAAATAAGATACCATGTTCCTCAGCTTTGTGGCTTTATGTATCTACCTTTAGAGCAGGGTCCTTATTCACCAACATCTTAAATTTAGACTTAAAATTGACAACATTTATAATCACTGCCATTTCTTTACAATTAGATTTAACCATGTGGAATTGTATCTGATTATCTGTGGTTACCTACTGAACATGTTTACAAATTTATATCAAAATCGGTACATTTATAACAACATGAGAGCAATTAGAACATTTGGCAATATAAAGTCTAAGTCTGAATTTTAGACTTATAGCTTTGGTGAATAAGGCCCCTGTAGGGTGAAGGTTTGAACCCTGGCAGGGCCCGGCTAGGGTTCGACCTGATATGGCCACTGTTGAGCCACTAGCTTCATACATAAATAAGATAAATTCTATAAAACATTAGACAGTTATGTCACAGCAAATACATTGATCCTTTCAACATATTATAGTAAACTGATGGAAATTTCCTCAAAATCCATTCTTCTAGTGGGGAGCGGTGGCCTAGAGGTAGGGCTCTCGGGATCGAGAGGTCTCGGGTTCAATCCCCATCTGGACCACTGGTTAATTTCTCTGAGCGAGACCCACATATGCTCCACTCCACCATGGTGTAAAATGGTACCTGCGAGGGCAGTGTCTATTCCTGGGCGCCACATATCGATGTTGGCTGCCACACCCACAGGAGAGAAATAGTCTCCCCAGGGAGACGCGAGTGTAGGTTTTCATATGTAGCCCAATGACCAGGGGAGTTAAAATGTCAAAGGGTGCTTGAGCGGCCTAACAGCTGAAAAGAGCCCTAGAAAATTGTTAAATTTTTTTTTTCTAACTTCTATTTAATGATCGGGTAAAGTTTGTCGGCTGTTGATAGAATTTGATGTTGGCAAACCTTTCCATCTATCATTTTGAACAGGCCAGTTGTTGTTTCTTTATTGAAAGCCATAATACATGTACCTTCCTTCCCCCCTCACTTATTTAAGTGAGTGCATATAATATTGGTGTTGTGACCCTACCCCTCTATGGAAAACAAATCTGGTGTGTTGAACTTCTCACTAATCATGGGGCTACTGTTCGTAGAACCCTTAAAAAGTCCTTGAATTTGATGCATAGTCCTTGAAAAATCCTTCAGTTATTACTGAAAACATCCTTGAAAAGTCTGGAATTTTGATTTCTTTTAATGAATTCTTATATATAGTCTTGAACTGTAATGTTGTATGAGTGGAAAATAAGAAATGTCCTTGAAAACAAAAATTAAATAAAAAACATCGCCATAGCTTTATGACGAGTACAAGCGTCCTGCGATGCAGTACGGGTTACCTGGGTACAAAATAAAGAGTATATTAAGCGATAATCACGACATGACAACCTTACGTACAGCAGTCTAGGTAAAGTTTTCTTAAACTTTGGTATAAACTGGCGATTATTAGTGTTTCAGCATTGTTTGACATCATGAGTAGTAAAAATAAGTGCTTGAAAATGAGGGAAAAGTCCTGGAAAAGTCCTTGAATATGGTTTTCAAATGATCCCTAAAAACTAGGTTGGGCAGAATTAATCTTCAAACTTTCACAAATTAACAACCTTAATGTTTTGTTGACTGTGAAGGATGGAACTTTTCCTCTATAAATTTTACAAGATTATTATTTACTATAATGGGGGCACCTGTGCCCCATGGACAAATTTCTAGATTTAGACTTTATTACTGATACATTTATACCCATGAAAAGGGTATGCAACTGCTACATAGTGCTATTTTATTGAGCAGGTGGTGACTGAATAAACATGCTTTTTACATTATGAGGCAAAATTTGGATTTATGTTATATTTGTCAGGAAATGATGGTTGCTCACATTTAATTAAAAACTTTGCTCACATTTAATTATAAACTTTCACTCTTTGATACAGATGATAGTAAAGTCAATGCAGTAGTAGTACATAGTAAGTTATGCACCTGCTGTAGAAAAGATCAAGAAAAATGACCTGGGAATTTTCTATATCCACATACATGTAAAAAAATGTCACACTTAGAAAATGATTGATACGATATTTGCACCACAACTCAAACAAAATGATGAATATTGAAGTTGTCATTTTATATTTTTTTGTTTGGCACATACAGACTTCCTATAATTATATATTTTAATTTGCAGAACACATTGAAGTTTCTTTGTACTCTAGACATAAACTACTAGGTGTGACCAAACATTAGGGGTTTTTAGGCCCCAGAATCTACTGATGCAGAGGCATATAACCTGTCAGCCTGTCAATCAAGTCTATCAAGGCTGATTGCTTTCCAATTTGATAAACTTGTTTACCACCATACAGTCCAGTTAGGATAAAAATCCAGTGATGCAGTGGACCAATCCATTAGAACCGTGTAAAAACAAGTATAAATTTTAATGCTTATACCAACAGTTCAATATCAAACTAAACTCTACCTGTTTAAGCAATACTTTTAATCTTTTGGGTATGATGTCACTGTCAGATTACCCTAGCTGGACTATAAACCCGTTATATTATCAAAACCATGTAACACTATCAATCATTACAAAATTATGGCCCTTTTTCGTTATGGACAAGGGTTCGACCATGGCATAAGTATTTGCTGATTGCAGTCTTGTTAATTTGAAAATTAAAACCACAATAACTAGCCAAGCAAAACTGTTGGGATTTTCTAAAATGATTATTGTTTGATATACCTTGTACAGAAAAATCCAACACTAGTGAATCACCTTAAATGTGATATGCTTTCATAAGTTTAAATCTATTAGTACAGGATCAGCCAAAAGATCATGTTAAACACATTATTTGTGCAACTGTGTTTATTGCAGATGTTGTAAAAGAACAGTTTTCATAGTGTCACTGTATAAATGTGTTGATTTCCGGCAATTGCAATAATGAGTACACATTGAATTATATAGTATAGCAATAAGGCATACAGTGATCAGATTTTATGTGTGCTTTCAATAGCAATAAATGATACTAGTTAAATTTGATTGTAATCCGATAAATCATACAGTGATATGGTTTATATAATAATAATAATAATAATAATAATGACTTTATTTTAAGAGGTGACACAGTTGGGCAAGCCCAGTCTTCCCTGTGAGCCTCTGTAACAAAACATGTTTACGAAGAGTATGACATAAATAATAGACAGTTAGAAATACAACAACAAAGTTTAACAATGGCATCTGTCAATATATTTCCACTTGTCGCAGGCAATTCGCCACTGGATATGAATTGAATGTGTTGATGGGATATGATACAATGAATAATGCTAACTTAAAACAAAGTTGATTATAATTTTACATTTAGACAATTTGTGTTCAGGCAAGATACCCGTAGGAATAAAGATTGTGTATACAGTTATCAAAGCTGGATTACCTTTTCCTTTCAATAATAATAATAATAATAATAATGTTATTGCCTTTGTATACATAAACAAACGGTCAGATTATCGAAATTGGACTTTATATAGTCCTTAAAAAGTTAAATGACAACGGTTTGTAAACATTGAGTCGTCTGTCAGGCACATTATGTATGTTTGTCTATATACTAGGTTTAACTGTGTATACCTGAGTTAACAGTAGTTCCGGCCAGTCTTTTGAATGGGATAGTTCCCTCATTAGTATGACTTACTGATTCCACGATAGTCTGCCGGTGATTATGTTATCCTTAGTTTACAAACGAATATGGAAATAATTGTATTTTTAATGTCCAATTTTTTTTACAATGTTGCGCATAATTACTTTAAATGCATGTACTCATTTAATCTACACTAAAAACAAGGGGTCTATGCAGCATAATAGAACTTTGTTTGAACACAGGCTTGAGTTATGGTGCGCGAGCTATTTTTTGGTGTATTTAAACTTGAAGTATGAATTTTGCAACCGCATAATGGTAAAAATTTAATGTTTGAAAGGCGAGTAATTTTTGCATAAGCCACAGGGGCAGAAAAATCAAGTGTGCACAATTAATCAGTGTTATTTGAGTATAAAAGTGACCATACGCGTTTATTTAAGTAACCAGATTTTGCCACAGTAGATTGATCGGATCAATACTGTAAAATCATTAATTTATGTTCGGGATTAAATTTTTTGGGTTTTGTGCTTCGCCTTTAACCACGAAATCACATCCCATTGAACAACAATATTGACTCTTGTATTTATTACCTGAAATGCAAAATCCATGAATTAATGTCCCATCGAAATGGTATTTTTTACCAAAACCACAAAATTTCGTCCCATCGCAATTAAATGATTTTACACTAGTCAACCAATCTGGTCAATGTTAGTAAATATCACATTATCGTTGGCGCATTGTATCCAATGGCAGTAATGAAAAGCATATATGTGACCTTTTACCTCCCCAGCTGTGACCTTGACCTTTCAGGTTAGAACATTGGGGGTGGTGCATGACACTCCAACTCATTGAGGTCAACATTCAGAATGTAATCAGGAAATTGTTTGATACATTATCCAGTTGAAACAAAGTAAAAAGGAATACTAGAACTAGTATAGCTTGGCTATTTTGACCTGAGCCTGACCTTTATGCAAGAATATATTACAAGGTTCTTGCTTTTTGAATATATCGATTTCCGCAAGCAAATCGTGCAATATTGGCATTTAAGATTAATGTTTGTATTATATCTCGAGCTAATTTATAGTTACAGTAGCATTGGATGGGCATTCAAATTCTAATCAATCCTACTATGTAAGAGATGTTGAATAGCAATGCTTTATATCTATCAAGATTTACCTGAACTCTGCCATCACTTCAATAACACAACAAGAAAACCTTATTCCATTGTTGACCTACTGACTGATGATATTTGCAAGTGCACACTAAACACAATTTACATGATGACTATTATATGGGTATTAACACATTTAACTTGAAGGCCTTGCTAATACACAGGCTGCCCTTGTGCAGTGGGGGAGGGGGGTGGGGAAGGGGGGGAAGGGGGGTATGGGTGGGGGTGGTGGTGGTGTTGTTTTGTGTTTTTCATGTGTAGTTAGGTAGTAAGTTAGGTAGTTAGTTAGTTAGATAGGTAGTTTGGTAGGTCACCCATCTTGTCTGTACTGCTGTTTTAAGTTTTTTTTCTGTATTTTCAGGTTTGAAGAGACGAGGAGTGCAGATGTTCAGGATGGCTTCAATTTCCTTTGTGGTTCCCGGGGGAGAGCCCATGTTATTGGGAAAATAGACCGTATGCACTCAGGGTGTCTCTGATAGTATGTGTATGGTGCACTTAGGATGTGTCTATAGGGATGTCTCTTATAGGGAATATAACATGCATGTTTTGTCAACATTGTATAGCAAGGCGAATTGAACACAAACTTGACCTTTTGATTAGCATAATTTAACAGTCGATATATTGCCTATGTTTACAACACTGATTGTATGTTTTCTTAATCGGGAGTAACCACGAAGGCGCTCGAGATGTAATACATTTAACACAAATTTGAAATACCGATATTGCACGATTCACTTGCTGAAATTGATATATTCAAGGCAAGAACCTTGTAATATATTCATGCATAAAGGTTAGGTTCAGGTCAATATAGTCAAGCTATATGTTTCTATCACAGGTGTTGCACAAATGTTGTATTTATATGGTGTATCTCTCTCAGGGGATGTGTATCATGTAAGCTGTATCTATAGGATGTGTCTCTGGATGATGTATATCATACTGGATTTACCTACAGTGTGTGTCCCTAACATGGGATGTAACACAAGATGTGTCTAATCAGTAGATCTCTTGCAGGGGATGAGACCTACCTTGCTGATATATCCTTTGATTACATTCCATTGAGAGGCATACATTGTAGGTTCATCCTGTATTTCACACTTCATTCTGAGAAATACCCTGTGGAGTCAGCCTGTGTGTTAGACCCTCGGTAAGAGATACACCCAATAGATCCAACCTGTAGGCAACATATGCGATAGAGACATATAGCTTGACAAATTTGACACAAACTTGACCTTTTTATTAGCAAAATTTAACAGTAGATATCTTGTATATATTTATAACCTCGGTTGTATGTTTTCATAGTCGGGAAGTATCACGAAGATGCTCGAGATGTAATACAAACACAAATTTCAAGTACCGATATTGCACTATTTGCTAGCCGAAATCGATATATTCATAGCAAGAACCATGTAATATATTCATGCACAAAGGTCAGGTTCGTGTTAAATTCGCTTAGCTATACCATGTTGACACAACATCTGTAAGAGATACACCTGTGGAAATACAGGGTGTTTCATAATATCTGTCCCCATTACAAACAAATCGATGGCTTAGAATTAGAAGGTCGAAAGTGCCACTTACGACCTTTTATGATTCATACATATTTGAATGAGCATCACAAGGAGCTTCTTATGAGCCCATTTTCATAAAAATCTGAACTTGTCATGTTGACCAAAATGAAGTTGTAAAAGTTGTTTTACCATAAGTAAAGAGTAAATGTTATGGTAAAGAGTAAATGTCAGACAGTTTTTTCGTGTTTTCTCAAAATAGCGATTTGGTAGTTACGACCTTCTAATACTAAGCCATCGTATTGTCATGTGCACATGCCTGATCTCATTTGATATCTTCATATACCAATGGAAAGACAACATTTCAAAGTTTTATTGAGTATATAATCATAGGTGGCAGTATCAGTGTTTGGAAAGGAAAAGAAAAAATCCGTCACTTAGCTAATACACTACATGGACCGTACATATATTGATTGTCTATCTAACTTAATGTACACTATCAAGGTATAAAGCGTAGTAAATGTCTATACCCGAAGATTGTGGAACATCGCATAGGCTTGGTTCCCAACAATAATTACGATACTGTGAGCGCAGCGGGTAACCAGTGCATAAATAAAATGACCTTGAGCGAAGTTAAATAACGAAAGTAACACGGTTTTGCTGTTTCGCAGTTTTCAGATACAATTGAACAAGATTTTCTGTAAGAATGAATATCTTATATATGTTATATTAATTGTCTCTCATAGGAAAGAAATGTTCATTGTATAACAAATAACTGACTCGTAATTCAAATTTCATAACAACATTATGATAAATTTAAAATGGATGCAACTTGAATACATGAAAATGGAAATATATCCTGATGAAGAGCATGGGCCCGAAAATTTGAATTACGAGTCAGTTATTTGTTATACAATGAATATCTTATAGTTTATTTGAATGACTTGTATAGCGATTTTTCTTCAGCGCCCGTATTTTATGTTGAAAAAACGAGATGCAATGTTCCACAATCTTTGGCATATAGACATATAGTACGCTTTATACCTTGATAGTATATTAGCTCAGTACAGAACTTTTTTTATTTATATTTTTTTATTATTTTTTTTAATCGTTTGAGGACAAAACACTGATACTGCCACCTGTGTATATAATATGACAATTTTACTATCAAAGCAACATTGGAATTAAGATTTCTGAAAAAAGGCAATTTTTCGATAAATGTCAAAATGATGTCCATATTGAATTTGCTTTCCAAGTTGAATTACATAGCTTGTAAAGTTTTGCATGATATAACCAGTTTTAAAGTTTTCAAAAACAAATGTGATAATCTAAAAGCTTATGTGTGATACAGATGATTCGGTTACCAGTTGCTAGGCAATGAAAGAAGCCAACACAAAAACATTACTTCCTCGCTTTCATACAAAGTAAACAAGTGCATGATCTTTGGTTATTTTATTTCTAAATTATTATTTTAAAGAAATAAATTGCTATGGTGGTTGTATTAAAAACTACATAAGTCTATTAGTGAATTTAAACCATTCATTTTGAAAACATGTCACCTGTTTGCTTGATTACAAGAAAGATTGTATCTGCATGGTTATGTTCTTCCGTTGCCTAGCAACTAGAAAGCAAAGTAACTGTTACATCAAAATATTTTCAACTTGTTGTATATAATATAAACTTTCAAATCAAATTTTATTTTGTTAATAAACATTATCAACTTGTTTTATCATTCAATACTTTACATGCTATGATATCAATTTGGGTTAAAAATAACTTTGAACGTCATTTTGACAATTATTGAAAAAATGACATTTTGCAAAAATCTTTGTTACGGTGTTGCTTTGATAGAAACATTGCCATGTTATGTACTGAATAAAACTTTGAAATGTTGGGTTTCTATCGATGAGATCATGCATGTACTCATCACATTTATTTGTAATAGGGACGGATATTATGAAACACCCTATATCCATACACCCCTAGTTAGAGTCACACTCTGTAGTACATGGTCTTTGACCCTAATGATGTTAGTCTGGTTCCCTGTTTCAAATCTTACTGTAGTTTGAGTCAGGAGCCTGTTGCATAGCCAAGGCACTATCGAGCACTTTTTGGTAGCGCATTACTATGTCTGCGCAACCACATGTACCGGCAACCATGTTTGCTGATAGCATACTGTTTCTTAACACTTCGCTAGACGAGTGCTATTGATCGCTTTCTTATGCAACAGACCGCTTCGGTTCCGCTGGTAGCATATACATTTTTTGCTTTGTCCACTACTAAGCCTTTTTTTTAAGCAAGTGGTTTCTTAGCATATCACTACGAAGAGCTTGATAGCACCTGGCTTATGCAACAGCCTCCTGGCATCATCCAATAACTCCAGTGGTCAAATCAAAATGGTGGATGTACATGAGGCAATTTTAGATAATTTCAATAAACATTTTGATGAAGCTTTGTCACAATATCAATGGAAAAATGCTTGGTCTTTGCAATACTGTAAAATCATTAATTTTGATGGGGGATTAAATTTCGTGAATTTCGTAGTTCACCTTCAACCATAAAATAAATCGTCAAACACTAATTTTGACCCTCATATTTATTACCTAAAATGCAAAATCCACAAATTAACCTCCCATCTAAATGTTTATTTTTGCCAAAACCACGAAATTTTGTACCATTGAAATTAAATGATTTTACAATAATACAAGTTTATTCACACCATCGGTACTATTAATGTTATTTAGTACATATTAAATTTGTAATAAATAAGGTTATAGATAAAATAAAGAAAACTTTTTGTAGCGGGGTGTTATTAATGGATATAATTGTGAATGTTAACAAATGTCTGATAAACTCAATCAGTAGAGCAAATGACTTGTAAACATGGCCGGATATTGTTTACATTTTGCATAAATATTTTGCTTTAATTTTGTTATCGGAAATATTATATTTCCTCATCATATTCCTAATACAAGTATTAACTAATAACAACTACATATATAATCTATATTTTGGAAAAAAAGAGAAGATATTTCTGGATTCAAACCTGCAACATTCATCTTACTTGTTAGACGCTCCACCAATTGAGCTAACCAGACATTTGAATTAAAAACAATTACAATGCTCTATAATCATGCTGGTACAGAAGTTTGATTAGCTTTTTAGTACATATCAGTGGTGATGTTTTAATGAAACTGAAAAGGCATACATTTTTTCATTAATATACAAAGTCTCATCAAAGTGACAGCTAAAGAACACACACTTCAGGAGATAATATAAAATTCCATATATTAACTAACATACAACCGCCATCTTGTTTTACCCATGGAAAAAAGTCACCTTTGTTACATTAGGCCGGACCTAAACTGTAATGTTATGTAAGATTTAGGTACCGGGAACCAGACTAGTAATGGTGTCTGATCTACATGGTGAGCTTTCGGGATCATTCTTTGTCTGTCCATTGTCCATCCAACAACAATTGAGATTACGCCAGAGATCGCTCCGCCTGATTGTTTGTCGAAGGCTCAGTTGTTCACCTGGCGTAATGTCAATTTACTTGTGAGTTTCCTGGGAAGTAGAGACAGACATCTGTCTTCACTCCCTTGTATGTCACAAGAGATGACTATATTGGATACTATTTTAACTTGGTACTGGACTGTTTTAGGCCAAAATAAAACAGGCTGGTACAGTAAGTTAAAATAGCCGTTATTTTGTTTCGTGATTTTTCGTGTTTTTGTTTGCCCTCATGTGAGGCAGGCCTTTTGAGGCACACATCAACTGAGGCAGCCATTATATGATGACATATCAAGAGAAGCAAGCATTCTAGCCATATCAAGTGAAGCAAGCAATATATGATGACATTTCAAGTGGAGCAAGCATTATATGATGACATATCAAGTGAGGCAAGCATTATATGATGACAAATCAAGTGAGGCAAGCAATATATGATGACATATCAAGTGAGGCAAGCAATATATGATGGCATATCAAGTGCAGCAAGCATTATATGATGACATATCAAGTGAAGAAAGCATTATATGATGACATATCAAGTGAAGAAAGCATTATATGATGACATATCAAGTGTGGCAAGCAATATATGATGACATATCAAGTGAGGCAAGCAATATATGATGAAAAAATCACTTGAGGCAAGCAATATATGATGACATATCAAGTGAAGCAAGCATTATATGATGACATATCAAGTTAGGCAAGCAATATATGATGACATATCACTTGAGGAAAGCAATATATGATGACATATCAAGTGAAGCAAGCATTATATGATGACATATCAAGTCAGGCAAGCAATATATGATGACATATCACTTGAGGCAAGCAATATATGATGACATATCAAGTGAAGCAAGCATTATATGATGACATATCAAGTGAAGCAGACATTATATGATGACATATCAAGTGATGCAGACATTGTGTGATGACATATCAAGTGAAGCAAGCATTATGTGATGACATATCAACTGAGGCAGCTATTATATGATGACATATCAAGTGAAGCAGACATTATATAATGTCATATCAACCGAGGCAAGCATTTTATGATGACATATAAAGTGAAGCAAATGTGATGACATATCAAGTGAGGCAAGCAATATATGATGACAAATCACTTGAGACAAGCAATATATGATGACATATCAAGTGAAGAAAGCGTCATATGATGACATATCAAGTGAAGCAAGCATTATATGATGACATATCAAGTGAGGCAAGCAATATATGATGACATATCAAGTGACGCAGACATTGTATGATGACATATCAAGTGAGGCAAGCAATATGTGATGACTTATCAAGTGAAGCAGACATTGTATGATGACATATCAAGTCAGGCAAGCAATATATGATGACACATCAAGTGAAGCAAGCATTATATGATGACATATCACTTGAGGCAAGCAATATATGATGACATATCAAGTGAGGCAAGCAATATATGATGACATATCAAGTGAAGCAAGCATTATATGATGACACATCAAATGAGGCAAGCAATTTATGATGACATATCACTTGAGGCAAGCAATATATGATGACATATCAAGTAAAGCAAGCAATATATGATGACACATCAAGTGAGGCAAGCAATATATGATGACACATCCAGTGAAGCAAGCAATATATGATGACATATCACTTGAGGCAAGCAATATATGACGACACATCAAGTGAAGCAAGCATTATATGATGACATATCAAGTGAGGCAAGCAATAAATGATGACACATCAAGTGAGGCAAGCAATATATGATGACGTATCACTTGAGGCAAGCAATATACGATGACATATCAAGTGAGGCAAGCAATATATGATGACACATCAAGTGAAGCAAGCAATAGATGATGACATATTACTTGAGGCAAGCAATATATGATGACATATCAAGTGAGGCAAGCAATATATGATGACATATCACTTGAGGCAAGCAATATATGATGACACATCAAGTGAAGCAAGCATTATATGATGACATATCACTTGAGGCAAGCAATAGATGATGACATATCAAGTGAAGCAAGCATTATACGATGACATATCACTTGAGGCAAGCAATATATGATGACACATCAAGTGAAGCAAGCAATATATGATGACATATCACTTGAGGCAAGCAATATATGATGACATATCAAGTGAGGCAAGCAATATATGATGACACATCAAGTGAAGCAAGCAATATATGATGACATATCACTTGAGGCAAGCAATATATGATGACATATCAAGTGAGGCAAGCAATATATGATGACATATCAAGTGCAGGGTTTCCACTGGGTCCCAAAATAATTCCGCCAAAAAAAATCCGCACGGCAACTGGGGGGTGGGTGCGGGAGGGGGTGTTCCCCCTTCCGTGTATCGATTTTTTTTTAATATGCAAGTAAAAAGGGGTAAATTTGAGGCATTCTTCAACTAAGATAATAGAGAAAAACACACTCAATACAAACATATTTAGCACTAATAAAGTTTCCATCTTGTGGAAGGACAAATGAAATACCTGTCTTTGAACAAAGGGATCTCAAAATTGCTTGCCCTTCATAAACAACAACTGGTTTAGAGCTATTGCAGGTTTGTAAAACAGGATCCCTGTTAAAATGTTGCATTCTACAGTTTACAGTTTATCTGAGCAGCATGTATTCAAACTAAAAATTTAACATTTACCAACAACACTCTCAACCCCAAAAGTTATAATTGATTTTAGAAAGTAGGGATGTGAAGCTCAAATTTTAGTAGTGAAGCGATGAGTCATGTGACAATGTCCATAGATTGGCAAAATGTATCTAAAAACCTAGAGCTAGCCTACATTGTACATTGAAGCTATACGAAATAGTTTCCAAATTTCTTTTCCTTACGGAAAAAGTTGTAAGACAGGGCAACATAATTGTGAGAATGAATGGTAAATTTATCATTTTGTGGTTGATCTTTGTTTTCCTTGACTCGTGAAAAAGTATAATCATTAATAGAGAAAAAGATCATATCCGAATTTGACGTCCGATTACTATGCAAGTTAGCCTTAAGATTTCAATTTTCAAGAGATTTTTTATCTGAGCTAAAAATTGAAGTGAAATAATAAGTACATGGAATATGCCAACTTCAATGAGAGTAACAGATCTTAAACAGCATTTGATTGGCTTTAATAGTCGTATAAATTACAATTAATGTTCTCTGGTCTGCAACCTTCACGGACATGGCTGCTTAATAGTAAATTAACTTGAAAATAAATAATTGAGAACAATCTGGTATCTAGTTTGTCATTATTAAACTCAAACAGTGTTTTGATTGATGCTACAACAATAAATAACTACCGATTAACACATGCAATTAAGAGAATCCCAGGAGATGATACGGACCGTACACACACTACATGTGTTGGCTTTAGACACGACTGACCGTACAAAACTCGGTTTTAGACACAACGGACCGTACACAGGTTAATTTTAAACACGACCCAATACGAAGAGCAGAAATGGAGATCGTAAGGTGGCAGGGGATATATTGGGGTGATGGGGGTCCCTCAAAATATCAAATCTTTAGTGTAGGGCTTATTTATGGGCACCAAAAATTAAATTGGTATTTTAAAGACCCAATTCTGTATTTATTTTGTACAAAGAAGGTGTTTAATATTTTGAAAAATCATAGAAACTAAATATCAGTTGGCTCTGAAGGATTTGTAGCTCTTCAAAATGGAGGTTACCACCACTGGCGGAAGTTCAAATTTAGCGTCGTTAGAAACCGCGAAAAACTTTGACAGCAAATAGCAAAAAATCGGCAGGTATGGGAGACACTTTTCTTGCTGAATTTACCTAGCTCAGACATGTTATTTATGTAAAATGGGACCAAAAATAGGATTGCATTGGGTTTAAAAATACTGTGTATGGGGTGAAATTGGTCACTTTTGTATTTTTTTGACTAAAATTTGGAGGGGTAGGGGCAAAAACAAAGGGCCATAACTCCACAACCCTAGGGGTTAGCCTTGCAATTTGATGTTATTTTCTATTTATGTTGCATAGGCCCTGAGACTGACACATAAATACTTTCTTGTCTTATTTGCTGTTTTCAAGAAATCCGCTTGACTGTTTGCGGCCTGTCGGAACCTCAAAATTGGCCAATAATATATCCCCTGCCCCCTTAATAGAAAATGGCTTGTTATCAAAGTTCTTGGATCATACAGTTTTGCATTAATTTAGATAGGTACATGTCTTAGAAATCCAGTGCTGGCAATTTCAGGCATTTTTTTGGCAAATTGTGTTGTCAATTTCCTTTGAAACAAGGGAGGTAATCCAAAATGTGAGAAAATGCCAAATCTGAGATTTGCCCTCACCACCCTTTTTCAGCCCTAAAAGCTGTTTATTTGTATTCTATTTGCATGGATTTTGTTAAATATGTATTAAAATTGCCAAATGTATCCAAAAAGTGCATTTAGATTGCTGTATTGTCTAGAAATTTGAATATTTGGGGGCGGTTTGGGGTATTTTCTTGATTTCCGCCTTGTCGCTGGGGGTTCAGTAACAGTTTGAGTACATAAGTGTGTCTGATATTGAACAGAAAGTGTTATTTGGTGTTGAAAAGAATGTACCGGCTTAATTCAGGAGAAATAATTGAGTAAAAATGTTGAAAAACTTGAAATTATACCAATATAACACATGGAAATTTGATGGGCTGAACTGAGTTACCTCCCTTGCTGCATATAATCACTGTTTTTGTGATTTCTGGTCCATCCTGTGTCATATTTGCTGACTGGTGTGATAAAATATAGTAAAATAATGTTTATTGAGTACATTTACTCTGCAGAAACACATTTAGAGCTAAATTTTTACTTTTATTTTGTGATTATAGAACAATGGTCACCATTTTTTATTCAACTATTTTGTGGCTCATACAGCCCGAGTGGACCAATATTCCCGGATAAGTGTTCCAAATGCTTGATTTGGTGAAAATAAGCCTGCGCGTGACATCAGCGAGTCATTATGTGCATATTTTATATAACATTTCCCTTAAAAACAGGAATTTGGACTAGCTATTACCATGGGTAGCTTGTAATGAAGAATGAAATTGAAATTTGGCAAATCTTAAGGATGTATGTGGAAAAGTAAATTGAATGTAAATCACTAAACTCATGATGGAGATCATATTCATGGGTGAGGTTTTACTCAAAATTCATCCCAGAACAAGATGTGCATATAAAATTTGGTTTCAAAACATAGATCTGAAAACTTAATAGAAAATGGCTTGTTATCAAAGTTCTTGGATCATACAGTTTTGCATTAATTTAGATAGGTACATGTCTTAGAAATCCAGTGCTGGCAATTTCAGGCATTTTTTTGGCAAATTGTGTTGTCAATTTCCTTTGAAACAAGGGAGGTAATCCAAAATGTGAGAAAATGCCAAATCTGAGATTTGCCCTCACCACCCTTTTTCAGCCCTAAAAGCTGTTTATTTGTATTCTATTTGCATGGATTTTGTTAAATATGTATTAAAATTGCCAAATGTATCCAAAAAGTGCATTTAGATTGCTGTATTGTCTAGAAATTTGAATATTTGGGGGCGGTTTGGGGTATTTTCTTGATTTCCGCCTTGTCGCTGGGGGTTCAGTAACAGTTTGAGTACATAAGTGTGTCTGATATTGAACAGAAAGTGTTATTTGGTGTTGAAAAGAATGTACCGGCTTAATTCAGGAGAAATAATTGAGTAAAAATGTTGAAAAACTTGAAATTATACCAATATAACACATGGAAATTTGATGGGCTGAACTGAGTTACCTCCCTTGCTGCATATAATCACTGTTTTTGTGATTTCTGGTCCATCCTGTGTCATATTTGCTGACTGGTGTGATAAAATATAGTAAAATAATGTTTATTGAGTACATTTACTCTGCAGAAACACATTTAGAGCTAAATTTTTACTTTTATTTTGTGATTATAGAACAATGGTCACCATTTTTTATTCAACTATTTTGTGGCTCATACAGCCCGAGTGGACCAATATTCCCGGATAAGTGTTCCAAATGCTTGATTTGGTGAAAATAAGCCTGCGCGTGACATCAGCGAGTCATTATGTGCATATTTTATATAACATTTCCCTTAAAAACAGGAATTTGGACTAGCTATTACCATGGGTAGCTTGTAATGAAGAATGAAATTGAAATTTGGCAAATCTTAAGGATGTATGTGGAAAAGTAAATTGAATGTAAATCACTAAACTCATGATGGAGATCATATTCATGGGTGAGGTTTTACTCAAAATTCATCCCAGAACAAGATGTGCATATAAAATTTGGTTTCAAAACATAGATCTGAAAACTTAATAGAAAATGGCTTGTTATCAAAGTTCTTGGATCATACAGTTTTGCATTAATTTAGATAGGTACATGTCTTAGAAATCCAGTGCTGGCAATTTCAGGCATTTTTTTGGCAAATTGTGTTGTCAATTTCCTTTGAAACAAGGGAGGTAATCCAAAATGTGAGAAAATGCCAAATCTGAGATTTGCCCTCACCACCCTTTTTCAGCCCTAAAAGCTGTTTATTTGTATTCTATTTGCATGGATTTTGTTAAATATGTATTAAAATTGCCAAATGTATCCAAAAAGTGCATTTAGATTGCTGTATTGTCTAGAAATTTGAATATTTGGGGGCGGTTTGGGGTATTTTCTTGATTTCCGCCTTGTCGCTGGGGGTTCAGTAACAGTTTGAGTACATAAGTGTGTCTGATATTGAACAGAAAGTGTTATTTGGTGTTGAAAAGAATGTACCGGCTTAATTCAGGAGAAATAATTGAGTAAAAATGTTGAAAAACTTGAAATTATACCAATATAACACATGGAAATTTGATGGGCTGAACTGAGTTACCTCCCTTGCTGCATATAATCACTGTTTTTGTGATTTCTGGTCCATCCTGTGTCATATTTGCTGACTGGTGTGATAAAATATAGTAAAATAATGTTTATTGAGTACATTTACTCTGCAGAAACACATTTAGAGCTAAATTTTTACTTTTATTTTGTGATTATAGAACAATGGTCACCATTTTTTATTCAACTATTTTGTGGCTCATACAGCCCGAGTGGACCAATATTCCCGGATAAGTGTTCCAAATGCTTGATTTGGTGAAAATAAGCCTGCGCGTGACATCAGCGAGTCATTATGTGCATATTTTATATAACATTTCCCTTAAAAACAGGAATTTGGACTAGCTATTACCATGGGTAGCTTGTAATGAAGAATGAAATTGAAATTTGGCAAATCTTAAGGATGTATGTGGAAAAGTAAATTGAATGTAAATCACTAAACTCATGATGGAGATCATATTCATGGGTGAGGTTTTACTCAAAATTCATCCCAGAACAAGATGTGCATATAAAATTTGGTTTCAAAACATAGATCTGAAAACTTAAGGTGGCAGGGGATATATTGGGGTGATGGGGGTCCCTCAAAATATCAAATCTTTAGTGTAGGGCTTATTTATGGGCACCAAAAATTAAATTGGTATTTTAAAGACCCAATTCTGTATTTATTTTGTACAAAGAAGGTGTTTAATATTTTGAAAAATCATAGAAACTAAATATCAGTTGGCTCTGAAGGATTTGTAGCTCTTCAAAATGGAGGTTACCACCACTGGCGGAAGTTCAAATTTAGCGTCGTTAGAAACCGCGAAAAACTTTGACAGCAAATAGCAAAAAATCGGCAGGTATGGGAGACACTTTTCTTGCTGAATTTACCTAGCTCAGACATGTTATTTATGTAAAATGGGACCAAAAATAGGATTGCATTGGGTTTAAAAATACTGTGTATGGGGTGAAATTGGTCACTTTTGTATTTTTTTGACTAAAATTTGGAGGGGTAGGGGCAAAAACAAAGGGCCATAACTCCACAACCCTAGGGGTTAGCCTTGCAATTTGATGTTATTTTCTATTTATGTTGCATAGGCCCTGAGACTGACACATAAATACTTTCTTGTCTTATTTGCTGTTTTCAAGAAATCCGCTTGACTGTTTGCGGCCTGTCGGAACCTCAAAATTGGCCAATAATATATCCCCTGCCCCCTTAATAGAAAATGGCTTGTTATCAAAGTTCTTGGATCATACAGTTTTGCATTAATTTAGATAGGTACATGTCTTAGAAATCCAGTGCTGGCAATTTCAGGCATTTTTTTGGCAAATTGTGTTGTCAATTTCCTTTGAAACAAGGGAGGTAATCCAAAATGTGAGAAAATGCCAAATCTGAGATTTGCCCTCACCACCCTTTTTCAGCCCTAAAAGCTGTTTATTTGTATTCTATTTGCATGGATTTTGTTAAATATGTATTAAAATTGCCAAATGTATCCAAAAAGTGCATTTAGATTGCTGTATTGTCTAGAAATTTGAATATTTGGGGGCGGTTTGGGGTATTTTCTTGATTTCCGCCTTGTCGCTGGGGGTTCAGTAACAGTTTGAGTACATAAGTGTGTCTGATATTGAACAGAAAGTGTTATTTGGTGTTGAAAAGAATGTACCGGCTTAATTCAGGAGAAATAATTGAGTAAAAATGTTGAAAAACTTGAAATTATACCAATATAACACATGGAAATTTGATGGGCTGAACTGAGTTACCTCCCTTGCTGCATATAATCACTGTTTTTGTGATTTCTGGTCCATCCTGTGTCATATTTGCTGACTGGTGTGATAAAATATAGTAAAATAATGTTTATTGAGTACATTTACTCTGCAGAAACACATTTAGAGCTAAATTTTTACTTTTATTTTGTGATTATAGAACAATGGTCACCATTTTTTATTCAACTATTTTGTGGCTCATACAGCCCGAGTGGACCAATATTCCCGGATAAGTGTTCCAAATGCTTGATTTGGTGAAAATAAGCCTGCGCGTGACATCAGCGAGTCATTATGTGCATATTTTATATAACATTTCCCTTAAAAACAGGAATTTGGACTAGCTATTACCATGGGTAGCTTGTAATGAAGAATGAAATTGAAATTTGGCAAATCTTAAGGATGTATGTGGAAAAGTAAATTGAATGTAAATCACTAAACTCATGATGGAGATCATATTCATGGGTGAGGTTTTACTCAAAATTCATCCCAGAACAAGATGTGCATATAAAATTTGGTTTCAAAACATAGATCTGAAAACTTAATAGAAAATGGCTTGTTATCAAAGTTCTTGGATCATACAGTTTTGCATTAATTTAGATAGGTACATGTCTTAGAAATCCAGTGCTGGCAATTTCAGGCATTTTTTTGGCAAATTGTGTTGTCAATTTCCTTTGAAACAAGGGAGGTAATCCAAAATGTGAGAAAATGCCAAATCTGAGATTTGCCCTCACCACCCTTTTTCAGCCCTAAAAGCTGTTTATTTGTATTCTATTTGCATGGATTTTGTTAAATATGTATTAAAATTGCCAAATGTATCCAAAAAGTGCATTTAGATTGCTGTATTGTCTAGAAATTTGAATATTTGGGGGCGGTTTGGGGTATTTTCTTGATTTCCGCCTTGTCGCTGGGGGTTCAGTAACAGTTTGAGTACATAAGTGTGTCTGATATTGAACAGAAAGTGTTATTTGGTGTTGAAAAGAATGTACCGGCTTAATTCAGGAGAAATAATTGAGTAAAAATGTTGAAAAACTTGAAATTATACCAATATAACACATGGAAATTTGATGGGCTGAACTGAGTTACCTCCCTTGCTGCATATAATCACTGTTTTTGTGATTTCTGGTCCATCCTGTGTCATATTTGCTGACTGGTGTGATAAAATATAGTAAAATAATGTTTATTGAGTACATTTACTCTGCAGAAACACATTTAGAGCTAAATTTTTACTTTTATTTTGTGATTATAGAACAATGGTCACCATTTTTTATTCAACTATTTTGTGGCTCATACAGCCCGAGTGGACCAATATTCCCGGATAAGTGTTCCAAATGCTTGATTTGGTGAAAATAAGCCTGCGCGTGACATCAGCGAGTCATTATGTGCATATTTTATATAACATTTCCCTTAAAAACAGGAATTTGGACTAGCTATTACCATGGGTAGCTTGTAATGAAGAATGAAATTGAAATTTGGCAAATCTTAAGGATGTATGTGGAAAAGTAAATTGAATGTAAATCACTAAACTCATGATGGAGATCATATTCATGGGTGAGGTTTTACTCAAAATTCATCCCAGAACAAGATGTGCATATAAAATTTGGTTTCAAAACATAGATCTGAAAACCTAATAGAAAATGGCTTGTTATCAAAGTTCTTGGATCATACAGTTTTGCATTAATTTAGATAGGTACATGTCTTAGAAATCCAGTGCTGGCAATTTCAGGCATTTTTTTGGCAAATTGTGTTGTCAATTTCCTTTGAAACAAGGGAGGTAATCCAAAATGTGAGAAAATGCCAAATCTGAGATTTGCCCTCACCACCCTTTTTCAGCCCTAAAAGCTGTTTATTTGTATTCTATTTGCATGGATTTTGTTAAATATGTATTAAAATTGCCAAATGTATCCAAAAAGTGCATTTAGATTGCTGTATTGTCTAGAAATTTGAATATTTGGGGGCGGTTTGGGGTATTTTCTTGATTTCCGCCTTGTCGCTGGGGGTTCAGTAACAGTTTGAGTACATAAGTGTGTCTGATATTGAACAGAAAGTGTTATTTGGTGTTGAAAAGAATGTACCGGCTTAATTCAGGAGAAATAATTGAGTAAAAATGTTGAAAAACTTGAAATTAGACCAATATAACACATGGAAATTTGATGGGCTGAACTGAGTTACCTCCCTTGCTGCATATAATCACTGTTTTTGTGATTTCTGGTCCATCCTGTGTCATATTTGCTGACTGGTGTGATAAAATATAGTAAAATAATGTTTATTGAGTACATTTACTCTGCAGAAACACATTTAGAGCTAAATTTTTACTTTTATTTTGTGATTATAGAACAATGGTCACCATTTTTTATTCAACTATTTTGTGGCTCATACAGCCCGAGTGGACCAATATTCCCGGATAAGTGTTCCAAATGCTTGATTTGGTGAAAATAAGCCTGCGCGTGACATCAGCGAGTCATTATGTGCATATTTTATATAACATTTCCCTTAAAAACAGGAATTTGGACTAGCTATTACCATGGGTAGCTTGTAATGAAGAATGAAATTGAAATTTGGCAAATCTTAAGGATGTATGTGGAAAAGTAAATTGAATGTAAATCACTAAACTCATGATGGAGATCATATTCATGGGTGAGGTTTTACTCAAAATTCATCCCAGAACAAGATGTGCATATAAAATTTGGTTTCAAAACATAGATCTGAAAACTTAAGGTGGCAGGGGATATATTGGGGTGATGGGGGTCCCTCAAAATATCAAATCTTTAGTGTAGGGCTTATTTATGGGCACCAAAAATTAAATTGGTATTTTAAAGACCCAATTCTGTATTTATTTTGTACAAAGAAGGTGTTTAATATTTTGAAAAATCATAGAAACTAAATATCAGTTGGCTCTGAAGGATTTGTAGCTCTTCAAAATGGAGGTTACCACCACTGGCGGAAGTTCAAATTTAGCGTCGTTAGAAACCGCGAAAAACTTTGACAGCAAATAGCAAAAAATCGGCAGGTATGGGAGACACTTTTCTTGCTGAATTTACCTAGCTCAGACATGTTATTTATGTAAAATGGGACCAAAAATAGGATTGCATTGGGTTTAAAAATACTGTGTATGGGGTGAAATTGGTCACTTTTGTATTTTTTTGACTAAAATTTGGAGGGGTAGGGGCAAAAACAAAGGGCCATAACTCCACAACCCTAGGGGTTAGCCTTGCAATTTGATGTTATTTTCTATTTATGTTGCATAGGCCCTGAGACTGACACATAAATACTTTCTTGTCTTATTTGCTGTTTTCAAGAAATCCGCTTGACTGTTTGCGGCCTGTCGGAACCTCAAAATTGGCCAATAATATATCCCCTGCCCCCTTAATAGAAAATGGCTTGTTATCAAAGTTCTTGGATCATACAGTTTTGCATTAATTTAGATAGGTACATGTCTTAGAAATCCAGTGCTGGCAATTTCAGGCATTTTTTTGGCAAATTGTGTTGTCAATTTCCTTTGAAACAAGGGAGGTAATCCAAAATGTGAGAAAATGCCAAATCTGAGATTTGCCCTCACCACCCTTTTTCAGCCCTAAAAGCTGTTTATTTGTATTCTATTTGCATGGATTTTGTTAAATATGTATTAAAATTGCCAAATGTATCCAAAAAGTGCATTTAGATTGCTGTATTGTCTAGAAATTTGAATATTTGGGGGCGGTTTGGGGTATTTTCTTGATTTCCGCCTTGTCGCTGGGGGTTCAGTAACAGTTTGAGTACATAAGTGTGTCTGATATTGAACAGAAAGTGTTATTTGGTGTTGAAAAGAATGTACCGGCTTAATTCAGGAGAAATAATTGAGTAAAAATGTTGAAAAACTTGAAATTAGACCAATATAACACATGGAAATTTGATGGGCTGAACTGAGTTACCTCCCTTGCTGCATATAATCACTGTTTTTGTGATTTCTGGTCCATCCTGTGTCATATTTGCTGACTGGTGTGATAAAATATAGTAAAATAATGTTTATTGAGTACATTTACTCTGCAGAAACACATTTAGAGCTAAATTTTTACTTTTATTTTGTGATTATAGAACAATGGTCACCATTTTTTATTCAACTATTTTGTGGCTCATACAGCCCGAGTGGACCAATATTCCCGGATAAGTGTTCCAAATGCTTGATTTGGTGAAAATAAGCCTGCGCGTGACATCAGCGAGTCATTATGTGCATATTTTATATAACATTTCCCTTAAAAACAGGAATTTGGACTAGCTATTACCATGGGTAGCTTGTAATGAAGAATGAAATTGAAATTTGGCAAATCTTAAGGATGTATGTGGAAAAGTAAATTGAATGTAAATCACTAAACTCATGATGGAGATCATATTCATGGGTGAGGTTTTACTCAAAATTCATCCCAGAACAAGATGTGCATATAAAATTTGGTTTCAAAACATAGATCTGAAAACTTAAGGTGGCAGGGGATATATTGGGGTGATGGGGGTCCCTCAAAATATCAAATCTTTAGTGTAGGGCTTATTTATGGGCACCAAAAATTAAATTGGTATTTTAAAGACCCAATTCTGTATTTATTTTGTACAAAGAAGGTGTTTAATATTTTGAAAAATCATAGAAACTAAATATCAGTTGGCTCTGAAGGATTTGTAGCTCTTCAAAATGGAGGTTACCACCACTGGCGGAAGTTCAAATTTAGCGTCGTTAGAAACCGCGAAAAACTTTGACAGCAAATAGCAAAAAATCGGCAGGTATGGGAGACACTTTTCTTGCTGAATTTACCTAGCTCAGACATGTTATTTATGTAAAATGGGACCAAAAATAGGATTGCATTGGGTTTAAAAATACTGTGTATGGGGTGAAATTGGTCACTTTTGTATTTTTTTGACTAAAATTTGGAGGGGTAGGGGCAAAAACAAAGGGCCATAACTCCACAACCCTAGGGGTTAGCCTTGCAATTTGATGTTATTTTCTATTTATGTTGCATAGGCCCTGAGACTGACACATAAATACTTTCTTGTCTTATTTGCTGTTTTCAAGAAATCCGCTTGACTGTTTGCGGCCTGTCGGAACCTCAAAATTGGCCAATAATATATCCCCTGCCCCCTTATCACACCTTTCAATCTGTTAATTGCCTGACTGGGGGGATTAACTGCCTGTTTGCAGTGTAGCCAGAGGCAATTAGTCAGTTGTTTATTGGTGTCTACAGGTCTTTCCGGTATACTGATCTTACACCAAAATAAAAAAATTGGGTTTGAAATTATTTTTTTTCTAAGCTTTGAAATTATTTTTTCGCCAATCTCAAAATAATTCCGCCAAAAACGGAAATGGCGAATACCAGCGGAAACCCTGATATCAAGTGAGGCAAGCAATATATGATGACATATCAAGTGAGGCAAGCAATATATGATGACATATCAAGTGAAGCAGACATTATATGATGACATATCAAGATGTTATTTGAGGCACATATCAAATGGTGGCAGGCGTTTTACTTGTAGTTTCTCTTCTTTAATTAACTGATTACGATTGATTATATTTGTATGTCATATTTTAAAAATGGATGTGGCGACTTCTTGTAGTATTCTGGTTGAGGCCTGTATAAAGTTTTAATTTTCTCTGAAGCCACATTGGAATAATTTCTTTTTTGTTTAATTCCTTTTTTTGTGTCTTTAGTTAAAATTGAAACTGATTAGATAAAACACATATAATGTCTATTAGAAAAAGGAAATGAATTACACATATTTGATTTGTTGGATCATGACACATAAAGGATGTCTTGTAATCTTATTTGATATTTGATATTTTGAGTAAACGCAACAAAATAATTAACCAATTTTCAAAATTCTCACTTTTCGTTTAAGTTTTACACTATTTTGCCCCAAAAATACTATCATCTAGCAAAATATTATGGTACTATAGTTTTGATATCTTAAACTGCAATGCACCATGAACCTACCACAATTGTAATCAACCGATTCACAAATTTCTCGCTTTTGTTTAGATTTTTATCCCATAAAACTGTAAATGGTGATGTGGGTAAATACTGATTCCAAAAAATCATGTTTAGCTTTTATATTTTGTAAGGTTTTACCCCAAAGTAATACTTTCACAAACATATAAGGACCTAGATTTTTAGTATGTTACATAACACTCATAGTGTGACATCATCAAACAAAACAAAAAGTTTTCTTAATTTTTCTCTAAAAAAATGTGCTCTGAACTAAATATTGGTTTCCCAAACAACAATATTTTATCAAGCGGTTGGAAATTGCACAGCAGAGCTCAAATAGGGATCTCTACAGAAAATTTCAAAATGTATCGGGTTCATATAATTATCTTAACTTTTGAAATTTATATAATAAATAACTTATTTTAAAAGCTGCTTAAGCAGATAACTCATTAAGACTTTTAATTATTGTGTTTGACTAATTAATATTACTAAAATCCAATTTTGTCACGCAAAATATAGGATTATCTTATTTATTTGATTTAATTTTCAGTCATTAATAAGAATTAATAAAATAAAAAACCAAAACTTTAGAAATTTAAGCACTGAGATTTTAAAATGGTGGTGAAGGATTGGCTGTAAGGGGAGGTTGGAGGCCATGATTTAAAACAGTTAAAATAATGCAAATGTTATACAGAATGCAAGCCATGCTTAAATCATCAAAAATGAAGTAATATATTTGGTCTTAAAAGTGAGGTTGCATATTGTCAAGTTCAAACTGTTAAGGCATAATTACTAAGTTGGGCATTATAGTGTCATTGTATGAGTTCAAAAATAAAAACAAAACTAGCAGTAAATGAAGATTGGTATTAGTTTATAAGGAGTTGTTTCGAATCCTGGTTGCTATGTGGTTTCCCAATGGTTCCCGGGAAGTAGAATTGGACCTCTGTCTTACTCCCAGTGTGGCATGTCATAAGAGGCAACTAAATGGGAGACTATTTTAACTTTAGTACCCAAGTGTTTTATTTTGGCATGAAACTACCTTGTACCAGTCAGGTACTAAAGTTAAAATAGCTGTGACTTTTTATTTAGATATGCAAGTGATGTTACATATCTATATAAAGTGTTGTGTATGGATGTCTGATAGTCTTACTGTTGTTGTAAATTTTAAATTACTGTTAGTTTATGATTGCATTTAAAATTCAATAAGAAGCAACACTCGTTTAATAGCCAGCAGATGTAACTTAGTTGTTGATGTTGAGTCACTAAATAACTGTAAACCCTCAATTGTAAGATTGGTCGTATAACTCCGTTAAGTTATAAAGTGCAATGGTCTTAAAAGCGAGGTTGTATATTTAGTGCAAATTTTAAAGACCACCCTTATAACTTAAAATCAAGTGATAAGGCTGGTCTTAAAAGTGGTGTTGTTTGTGAAGTTGAAATTGGTAAACAACTTATAATTCCTGAGTTCAATTGGTCATAAAAGCATGATATTCAAATTGAAATAAAAAATCTATATGAGAAGTAAATATAACTCATATTACTTTAAGAATGGTGGTTAATTTGAGGATTTCTCCATGTGGTTCCTAAGAAGTAGAATTGGACCTCTCTCTTACTTGCTTACATGTTGTAAGTGGCAACTAAATGCTGAACTATTTTAACTTTAGTACCCATGTGTTTTATTTAAAACTGTTAACTCCATTAAGTTTTGGAGTACAATGGTCTTAAAAGCGAGGTTGTATAGTTAGTACACATTTTTAAGACCAAGGAAATGAGAAACATAATATTGATTTTAGTTAAAGGCAGATGATTAGTCAGGTGGTTGGGATATGAGGTTTTCTGCGTTTAGTTCATTGGACCTCTGCCTTACTCACTTGCATGTTGTAAGAGGCAACTAAATCAGAGGCTTTGGTACAAGGTCAAAATAATACAGCCTGACACTAAAGCTATATCAGCCGTAATTGTTTTTCGTGAATTTTCTATTTGTTTTGTCATTTGCATGTAACGTAAGAGGCGACTAAATGGGAGACTATTTTAACTTTGTACTTCATTGTTTTATTTTGGCGTATTGCAATCCGGTACTAAGGTTAAAATAGCCATGATGTTTTCAATATGGAAATGATGTCATTGGACATTCTTTGTATATTGTGATGACATCTGTGACATTTTTAAGACCACCCTTATAACTTACTCAAGTAATAGAGCTGGTCTTAAAAACAAGGTTGAATACAAAGTAGAAATGGGAACAAGACGGTTAATGAATGAGTCGAAAATAAAAGTATGATGTATAATAGACAAATTGGAAAGAGGAAATGAGAAATATAATATTGATTTTAGTTTAGAGGCAGATGATAAGTCAGGTGGTTGGAATATGAGGTTTTAGGCGTTTAGTTCATTGGACCTCCGCCTTACTCACTTGTATGTTGTAAGACGCGACTAAATCAGAGGCTTTCGTACAAGGCTGTGTTAGGCCAAAATAATACAGCCTGACACTAAAGCTATATTTTTTTTCGTGAATTTTCTGTTTGTTTTGTCATTTGCATGTAACGTAAGAGGCGACTAAATGCGAAACTGTTTTAACTTTGTGCTTCATTGTTTTATTTAGTCATATTGCAATCCGGTACTAAGGTTAAAATAACCATAATGTTTACAATATGGAAATGATGTCATTTGACATTCTTTGTGTATTGTGATGACATCTGTGACATTTTAAAGACCACCCTTATAACTCACTCAAGTAATCGAGTTGGTCTTAAAATCAAGGTTGAATATAAAGTAGTAATGGGTACAAGACAGTTAATGAATGAGTCGAATAAAAGTGTGATGTATAAAAGCAAATTGGAAAGAGAAAATAAGAAATATAATATTGATTTTAGTTTATAGGCAGATGATTTGTCAGGTGGTTGGGATATGAGGTGTTTAGTTCATTGGACCTCTGCCTTACTCACTTGCATGTTGTAAGAGGCGACTAAATCAGTGGCTTTGGTACAAGGCTGTGTTAGGCCAATATAATACAGTCTGACACTTAAGCTATGGGAGCCGGGATTTTTTTATGTGAATTTTCGGTTTGTTTTGTCATTTGCATGTAACGTAAGAGGCGACTAAATGGGAGACTATTTTAACTTTGTACTTATTGTTTTATTTTGGCGTATTGCAATCCGGTACTATTAGGTTAATATAGCCATGATTTTTTCAATATGGAAATGATGTCATTTGACATTCTTTGTATATTGTGATGACATCTGTGACATTTTTAAGACCACCCTTATAACTCACTCGAGTAATAGAGCTGGCCTTAAAACATTGAATATAAAGTAGAAATGGGTACAAGACAGTTAATGAATGAGTTGAAAATAAACGTGTGATGTATAATAGGCAAATTGGAAAGAGGAAATGAGAAAATATAATATTGATTTTAGGTTAGAGGCAGATGATTAGTCAGGTGGTTGGGATATGAGGTTTTCGGCGATTTGTTCATTGGACCTCTGTCTTACTCTCTTGCATGTTATAAGAGGCGATTAAATCAGAGGCTTTGGTACAAGGCTGTGTTAGGCCAAAATAATACAGCCTGACACTAAAGCTATATGAGCCCTGATTTTTTTTCGTGAATTTTCTGTTTGTTTTGTCATTTGCATGTATCGTAAGAGGCAACTAAATGGGAGACTATTTTAACTTTGTACTTAATTGTTTTATTTTGGCGTATTGCAATCCGGTACTACGGTTAAAATAGACATGATTTTTTCAATATGGAAATGATGTCATTTGACATTCTTTGTATATTGTGATGACATCTGTGACATTTTTAAGACCACCGTTATAACTCACTCAAGTGATAGAGCTGGTCTTAAAAACCAGGTCGAATATTAAGTAGAAATGGGTACAAGACCGTTAATGACTGAGTCGAAAATAAAAGTGTGATGTATAAAAGCTAATTGGAAAGAAGAAATGAGAAATATAATATTGATTTTAGTTTAGAGGCAAATGATTAGTCAGGTGGTTGGGATATGAGGTGTTTGGCGTTTAGTTCATTGGACCTCTGTCTTACTCACTTGCATGTTGTAAGGGACGACTAAATCGGAGGCTTTGGTTCAAGGATGTGTTAGGCCAAAATAATACAGCCTGACACTAAAGCTTTATCAGCGGTGATTTTTTTTCTTCAATTTTCTGTTTGTTTTGTCATTTGCATGAAACGTAAGAGGCGACTAAATGCGAGATTATTTTAACTTGTACTTAATTGTTTTTTTTTGGTGTATTGCAATCCGGTACTAAGGTTAAAATAGCCATGATGTTTTCAATATGGAAATGATGTCATTTGACATTTTTTGTTTATTGTGATGACATCTGTGATATTTTTAAGACCACCCTTATAACTCACTCAAGTAATAGAGCTGGTCTTAAAAACAAGGTGGAATATAAAGTAGAAATGGGTACAAGACCGTTAATGACTGAGTCGAAAATAAAAGTGTGATGTATAAAAGCAAATTGGAAAGAGAAATGAGAAATATAATATTGATTTTAGTTTATAGGCAGATGATTTGTCAGGTGGTTGGGATATGAGGTTTTCGGCGTTTAGTTCATTGGACCTCTGCCTTACTCACTTGCATGTAAGAGGCGACTAAATCAGAGGCTTTGGTACAAGGCTGTGTTAGGCCAATATAATACAGTCTGACACTTAAGCTATGGGAGCCGGGATTTTTTTATGTGAATTTTCGGTTTGTTTTGTCATTTGCATGTAACGTAAGAGGCGACTAAATGGGAGACTATTTTAACTTTGTAGTTAATTGTTTTATTTTGGCGTATTGCAATCCGGTACTAAGGTTAAAATAGCCATGATTTTTTCAATATGGAAATGATGTCATTTGACATTCTTTGTATATTGTGATGACATCTGTGACATTTTTAAGACCACCCTTATAACTCACTCGAGTAATAGAGCTGGTCTTAAAACATTGAATATAAAGTAGAAATGGGTACAAGACAGTTAATGAATGAGTTGAAAATAAACGTGTGATGTGTAATAGGCAAATTGGAAAGAGGAAATGAGAAAATATAATATTGATTTTAGGTTAGAGGCAGATGATTAGTCAGGTGGTTGGGATATGAGGTTTTCGGCGATTTGTTCATTGGACCTCTGTCTTACTCACTTGCATGTTATAAGAGGCGATTAAATCAGAGGCTTTGGTACAAGGCCAAAATAATACAGCCTGACACTAAAGCTATATGAGCCCTGATTTTTTTTCGTGAATTTTCTGTTTGTTTTGTCATTTGCATGCAACGTAAGAGGCAACTAAATGGGAGACTATTTTAACTTTGTAGTTAATTGTTTTATTTTGGCTTATTGCAATCCGGTACTAAGGTTTAAATAGCCATGATGTTTTCAATATGGTAATGATGTCATTTGACATTTTTTGTATATTGTGATGACATCTGTGACATTTTTAAGGCCACCCTTGTAACTCACCCAAGTAATAGAGCTGGTCTTAAAATAAGATTGAATATAAAGTAGAAATGGGTACAAGACGGTTAATGAATGAGTCGAAAATAAAAGCGTGATGTATAATAGGCAAATTGGAAAGAGAAAATGAGAAATATAATATTGATTTTAGTTTAAAGGCAGATGATTAGTCAGGTGGTAAGGTTATGAGGTTTTCGGCTTGTAGTTTACTGGACCTCTGTCTTACTCACTTGCATGTTGTAAGAGGTGACTAAATCAGAGGCTTTGGAGCAAGGCTGAGTTAGGCCAAAATAACAGCGTGACACTAAAGCTATATGAGCCGTGATTTTTTTTCGTGAATTTTCTGTTTGTTCTGTCATTTGCATCTAACGTAAGAGGCGACTAAATGGGAGACTATTTTAACTTTGTACTTTATTGTTTTATTAAGGCATATTGCAATCCGGTATTATGGTTAAAATAGCCATGATCTTTTCAATATGGAAATGATGTCATTTGACATTCTTTGTATATTGTGATGTTATCTGTGACATTTTTAAGACCACACTTATACCTCACTCAAGTAATAGAGCTGGTCTTAAAACATTGAATTTAAAGTAGAAATGGGTACAAGACAGTTAATAAATGAGTTGAAAATAAACGTGTGATGTATAATAGGCAAATTGGAAAGAGGAAATGAAAAATATAATATTGATTTTAGGTTAGAGGCAGATGATTAGTCAGGTGGTTGGGATATGAGGTTTTCAGCGTTTAGTTCATTGGTCCTCTGCCTTACTCACTTGCATGTTGTAAGAGGCGATTAAATGAGAGGCTTTGGTACAAGGCTGTGTTAGGCCAAAATAATACAGCCTGACACTAAAGCTATATGAGCGGTGATTTTTTTTCGTGAATTTTCTATTTGTTTTGTCATCTGAGCATAACAGCTTAATTTCGGTTACTTTTCAAAACTTATTCGCTATCTTATCAAATGCAGCTGTTCGGTTATTTCCACGGAGAGTTTGCCATGTAAGTAGCATTTATTGAACATTTTTTAGTCTATGTGCTTGAGTGCCTAAAACTTACTGCATATTAGCAACCAGTATTACTAACTGCTTATGGTCGTCATCAGCATTAAGGCAAGGCAAGATGAAGTGTCAACGTCTAGTGAGAGGCCCTGACCCACAATAGACATTATCATCGTTAGTTTGGCTGTGCAAAGTCAGCTCTTCATATCTACTTCAAACAGCTTACAGGATGTGTGAAACCAGTATTATCAACTTCTCGTGGTCGCCGTCAGCGTTACAGGCAAGGAAAGATGGAGCTACAACGTCTTGTGAATGAGAGGCCCTGACAACACAATGGTCGCAATCATCGTTAGATCGGAGATGCATGTCAGCACTGCATATCGACTTGTTCCATCTTGCCCCTCGTTTCTCGCTACAGCCGTCTGAGAGATTTTTGGTAGTTACTGATTCATTTAAAGTCAAATGCATTTAATTAATTAAAACCCTTCTGTCTTGTTCTAGATGGAGCCATGAGGACTCAATTTACATGCAGATTTCTACAGATAGCATCAAGATCGAGAAAATCGAAAGAGACATTTAGATACTACTCTGAGAATATAGCAAGGATGTAAGCCAGTTTTATTTCTTATATCACCAACTACTGTTAAATCATTTAATTTCGATAGGACAAAATTTCGTGGTTTTGGTAAAAAATACCGTTTCGATGGGACGTTAATTCGTGGACTTTGCATTTCAGGAAATAAATTCTAGAATCAAAATAATTGTTCAATGGGATTTGATACCAAGAAATCCACAAAATTTAATCCCCACGAAAATTTATGATTTTACAGTATTTGGTTGAAAATTCAAATGATAGTTTTTTTCTGGATATGCAAAGCCTGAATAATGCTGGAACTCTTTAAAATGACCAAACAACAGTACCTCCATACAACTTTCATATAGTGACTATACTGTTGCACCTCTATATAGTGAGCATGCAGTACAACTGTTATATACAGCGACCATGCAGTACAACAACTAGTTCTTGAAATATGGTGAATTCTTGAAACATGCAGAACGACCTCTGTTTACTGACGATGCAATACAAACACTACAAAATGACTACAGTACAACCTCTATTGCCTATCCATACGTTAAAACCTTGACAAGGAGACCATGCAGTATACATACAGCAACGCCGTAGAAACCATACATTACAAAATTTGTGTAGTTATGTTATTAAATGTGCAAACTCTTTACAGTGACTGTGCAGTTTAACCTCTATATAGCGAGGATACAAAACAACCACGTCATAGTGACCATACATTTCAACCTCTATTTAGTGGCAACACGGCAAAATCTTAATGTTGGGACTGTTCAGTTCAACCTCTATATAGTGACCATACAGTACACACTATAGAGAGTGACCGTACAGGCCGAACACAATAAAGGGACAATGCATTCCAACCTCTATATACTAACCATAGTTTACAACCTTTAAAACATGACCAACCTGTACAACCTCTATTTAGTGTCCACACGGCATAACCTCTATATAGTGACCATATGGTACAATCTGTATATAAGGACTGTGCAATTTAATCTCTATATAGCGACCACTTATAGCAACCTCTATATAGTGACCATTCGAAACAACCTCTATTTAGTGACCACACAACAACCTCTATATAATGACCATACAGTACAATATGTAGACAGGGACTGTACAGCTTAAACACAATATTGTGACCACTTATAACAACCTCCATATAGTGACCATACAAAACAACCTCAATTAAGTAACCACACAGCATAACCTCTATATAGTGACCATACAGTTCAAGCTGTATATAGGGACTGTGCAGTTCAAACTCTACATAATGACCACCTGCAGCAACCTCTATATAGTGACCATACAGTACGCCCTGTAGAGAGTGACCACTCAGGCCGAACACAATAAAGGGACAGTTGATTCCAACTTCTATATAGTGGCCATATTTTACAACCTTTACAAAGTGACCATACTGCACAACCTCTATTTAGTGACCACACAGTCTGACCTCTATATAGTGACCATAGAGTACAATCTTTAATTAACCCCCGTGGATAATTATTTTATGATTGTGCTTTATATTTGACCCACTATTACATAATAGCACATTCATTTCATGTAACTTTTATGAATTCAAATCGAACATATTCAATAGAGATCAAGATTTATGCGAATATACACTAATAGTATACAGCCTCTGTGTTAATCAGATGTTCCAAAAACACGTCACAAGCTAAGGGAAGTAACTCGGGTTAGTTTATTCACAAAATAAGATAATCGAAATAAGAGATGACGTTTATTGTGTGTTATAATCATATCTGAAGTGTAGAGATTGATGTAATCATATATTTATACCATAAACTTATTAAAACAGCAAAAAAATAATTTTGCGTATATGACCTTTAATGTTGGGACTGTTCAGTTCAACCTCTATATAGTGACCATACAGTACACACTATAGAGAGTGAACTCACAGGCCGAACACAATAAAGGGACAATACATTCCAACCTCTATATACTAACCATAGTTTACAACCTTTAAAAGACTGTGCAGTTCAAACTCTACATAATGACCACTTATAGCAACCTCTATATAGTGACCATACAGTACACCCTGTAGAGAGTGACCACTCAGGCCGAACACAATAAAGGGACAGTTGATTCCAACCTCTATATAATGGCCATATTTTACAACCTTTACAAAGTGACCATACTGCACAACCTCTATTTAGTGACCACACAGTTTGACCTCTATAAAGTGACCATAGAGTACAATCTTTAAATAAGGACTGTGCAATTTAAAGTCTACATAGCGACCGCTTATAGTAACCTCTATTTAGTGACCATGCAAAACAACTTCTATTTAGTGACCACACAACATACCTCTATATAGTGAACATACAGTACAATCTGTAGACAGGGACTGTGCAGCTTAAACTCTATATGTTGACCGCTTATAAAAACCTCCATATAGTGACCATACGAAACAACCTCTATTTAGTGACCAGACAGCAAAACCTTGATATAGTGACCATACAGTTCAATCTGTATATAGGGACTGTGCAGTTTAAACTCTATATAATGACTGTCTATATTCTTTTTTTTCTACATCATAATTACAAGATGAGCAAAGTGTTAGTGGTGGATCCGACTGGACAGATGTTGGCACTGGTGATGGGAATGATACAATTATGCTCAACTTGACATCCAGGCTCCCATATTTCAAACAGCTGCTGCCTCGATCACTAAGGTTAAACCGATTTTAAATCCGACCATTGGTTAAAGCACACTGCGCAGGCAAAATTATAATACAATATTACCTCTACATAGTAACAATACAATACAATACAACCTCTGCATAGTGACCAGTCAGTACTAATTTACTGTTAGACTTAATATCACAGCATTAGCATTAGTTAAATTTATTACCCAGTCTGTTCCACAAGCCCAGATTTCGGTACAAAGTAACGGTTAACACTAATTTATCTCTTCACGCTTTGCTATCATAAACCCAGTTTGACCTAGGGTTCCTAGTAGGTTCCTTCACGGTGATTTCCTGATAGCAATCTCAATATATTGGAACCACATGGTCACTATGTAGAGTCAATATATCCACAATAACATATTTTGTTAGGAGATAATATGAACTAAGGCACCGCCTAAATGAGGGATTAAATACACATTGGATATCTGCTAAGCTATGTTTCAGATAGAAACTGACTAAATATGAGTTGAATTTAGATGTTATAAAATATACAAAGATAGTTATTGATCAGCAACTGATCACTTTTCCTCTTTAAATTTAAGACCAGAAATAATAATTATTCAAAACTTTAGATTGGCTATGTATCTGTGGTTGATGTTTTGAATAAGTGTAGGCATCCCTAACCTGGAGTTTTACCTATATAATACTGATTTGTTATACATTGCAACGTAGCGTCATGAGTCTACTTGGCGTACTTTTGGTATGACGTCGTTTCCTGTTATTTGTGACGTCATGACATCACGTCTTGTATTGGCGCCGTGTATCCAGTACAGTAGCGTATTTCTTACTTCCTTTTGTTTATTAAATAGTTTGTTTTATTTATTTAATATTTTTAAAGATGGTTATAATTCGAAAGAAAATGATAGGGGCAATCGTTTACAGATTTCTATTTTTTTATGTTCAAAGAACCATTCACCTCGGAAAACTGCCTGAAATTTTTGACCGGAAATAACTTTTTCTGAAAGCATTAGTACCTGTGGAGACTCGACGAAAATACGCACGTGGACATTATTGGTATGAGTATTTACAATAGCCAGCTTCGCTGGCTAGTTAATCCCCTATTATTTTATTTGAGAAACAGCATTTATTTACATAATGATTAGACATAATTATTGAAACTGTTTTAATGCCCCCGTATCGATAGATCGGGAGGCATATAGTAATTCACCTGTCCGTCCGTCCGTCCGTTCGTCCGGCCTGGTTAACCCAAATTGACCGTTTCTTCTAGCATTAAAATGGCTTGCTACAAAGCTTTCATGGATGTTGTATATGACCACTCTCCACACGCCTGTATCACCTGACTCCATTTTGACCTTCACCTTGACCTAATTTTGGACTTAGACTTATCTCCCCTTTAGTATTTTTACAATAAAATTTTGTCTGGAGCGTATCTTCAAAACTATTTAACATATTGACTTGAAACTTGAAATATAAATAGATGGCAACTTGGAGAAGTGCATTGACAAAGAACCATAACTCTGTCTGTCTTAAATTTTAAATTATCTCCCCTTTAGTATTTTCAGAATCAAATTTTGACAGGAGTGTATCTTCCAAAGTGTTTAAGATATTGACTTGAAACTTGGTATATGAATAGATGGCAACTTGGAGAAGTACAGTGACAAAGAACCATAACATCTGTATCACCAGATCACACATGAAGTCGATCAAGGCACTGCTTTCAAATGGGGCATATTCATTTACCATCATAAGCTCCTTATAGTTCAAAGCCATGTAACACTATCAAACATTTTAACTGAATAATGGCCCCTGATTAACTTAGCTTTTTATAGACATGGCTTCCACGGGGGCATAAGCGTTTATTGAACGCAGTCTTGTTTGTTAAACTTGCATTTCAAATTAATGCTTATAAATTCAAAATTTATGTTGAATAGAAAAAAATCATTAAAATAAAATGCTTTTCAGGCTAGCGATTTCGCGGCAGACTATTACAATCCTAAAAAGTGAATTCCACTAAGATGAATTTACTCCCGAAACTGACAACACAGAATCTATACACTCAATGCAAATAGTTCCTCCTCGTTGATCAGTTTTGCAAGATTAAAACATTCAACTTTCCTTGTTTCATTAATTCTGTTCGATTGTAATATATTAGTTTCTTCTTCTAATGGAAGGAAATTGTATGATATTAAAAGAAAGGGTGTTTAAAGGCGTTGATAATTATTACTACGTGTTACGAACAGGATATACCACGCGCATCAACGAGTATTCTTTAATGAGATCGTGGCCGAGTGGTTATGCAGCTCGCTTAGTAATTTTATGGTGCTAAGGTCCAGCGATCGAATCACGGCGGATCCAATATTTTTATATATTTTTTTTAAATTTTATTTTTTTAAGTCCAGCACTTACCTCTCTTTCGACTTAAAAAACCACTTGATGTTATATTACTTGAAAAGCTATTGTCCCTTTGCAGTTCGCCAGCCTGTCAGTACTTCAGTGCTTTGATTTATATCAGTAAAGCTGAAATCTTTGGAATTTTTAGAACCAAAATAATCATAAGGGGTATTTATTTTCATTTGCAGTCTATTGAAATTATTTTATTTTCCGGTTTCCATAAAACAACATTTACTTAACTCATGAATAAAAATAAAATATCAATATTTGGGAAATACAACATTTCCAAAAAATGGCTGTTGCTAATGTCATTAACATCATGCATGGAAATATACAAATAATGTCAGATGTACAATCTGAATCATACATAATAACGACCTAAAGTATATAACTAATTTAAAAATCACTCGAAAATATTAACCCCAACATTACACAACTAGCCTATAAAACAGCACTTAATATTTTCATTTATGTCTAACATGTTGCAGTCCACTTTGGGCTGCAACAACGAGTGGTCTTTACAGACAGGTATTGCGGTACTGGCCACATTTTAATATAGTCTCACTGTTCAGTATTCAGCATCAGCCTATGTTTACACATTTAAAGCAATATTGAAACTCACTGAAAAGGTACTTTCGTTAGGTATAAATGTCGCTCAAATTTAAAGAACAAGTTTAAAAATAACTGAAGTGTAATTTTCAATGTGCGATAAATCATTGAAGTCATGAATTTTGTGTATACTATGCATAATGCGGATGGAGGCATTCATATGCCTGTCATATTCCAGCAAAATACTCATAACATAGTACCTCTGCACAAATAAACATCTGGGGCTTACCATATCAGGAAGTTGATCTAACATTTATTACCTTCATGCTGTGAATTTAGGGAACACTGACCCTTAATGACCCATATCGATTTCATGGTGATTACAGAAGTAACTGTACTGGCCAGCTCAAAAATGAGCAGATTTTTGGGCTTGTGGAACAGACTGTACCCATGTTTGTTAGTTGGTTCTCAAAAAAGTAATATCTGTATAACTGAGAGTTGAACAGTGTACATTTATAAACAGAAATGTTCAAAATCTGGCAACAAAGAGTTGGATGGTATCCAATGACACCCCTGTTCCATGAAGCAGGTAATACTCCATGTATAAGATGGTTGTCAAGGAAAAACTATTTTCTTTAAATTCATGTTTCCAAGAACAAGTTTTTATTCTATAAAGTTTTATTTTATCATAACTATGTTTGATGTTGCATCAGTGTAGTTAAGCCATTATAGCTTGGCCAATTTGACACGATCCTGACCTTTTAATTAGCATAATTCAATAAAAGTCAATATATTGTGTATATTTATGCCCTAGTTTGTATGTTTTCACAATCTTGAGTATCATGAAGACGCATGAGATGTAATTCAGACACAAATTGGAAATACCGATATTGCATGATTTGGCTGCGGAAATGGATATATTCAAAGCAAGAATCTTGTAATATATTCATGTATAAAGGTCAAGATCAAGTCAATATTTCCAAGCTGTAAATAGCTTCATATAAAAACAATAGAACCTTGACCTATCAATACATGGAGGGGGACCAGAAAGCATGACATTTTTATTTGCCCCACCATGGATCGGTGGAAGGGCTTTGAATGAGAAGGTTGTAAGTGTCACTTGCGACCTTTTAAGACTAAATAAATGCATATTTTAAATCTACACCATAAGGTGCTTCTTATGAGCCCATTTTCATGAAAATCGGAACTTTTCATGTTGACCAAATTGAAGTTGAACAAGCTTGTTTTGCCATAAGTAAAGAATGATAGCCAGACATTTTTTTCTTGTTTTTCTCAAAATATTGAATTTATAGTCACGACCTTCTCATTCTAAGCCAGCGATCGATATATAGGTTGATTTGGGATTGACTATTCAGTTATGTATAACCAATAAATCGCTGGCTTAGAACAAGAAGGTCGTATCTACCAAATGGATATATTGAGAAAACAAAAGAAAACTGTCTGTAATTTACTCTTAACCTATGGGAAAACACGTTTTTAAAACTTCATTTTGGTCAACAGTAAGAGTTACGACCTTCTGGTTCTAAGCCATTGAAATACTTTTATACATGAGTTTGAATGGTACTGACAGTTAAGTCAGTTAAGCATTACAACTTTTGTCAAGCCCAGTTGCAAGTTTGAATCCCACTGACATCATTTTTTCTCAAATTTATCCAAAAAGAAAGTTTTTTATTGCACAATATTTGTGCACAAACCAAATACCGTAAATACGCAGCCATAGGTCGCATGCATCCATAAGTCGCAGGGGGACTTCTGTATCAAAAATCAAGGTTTTTGTCTAAACCCTTTCATAGGTCGCATGTAGAGTTTTCCATTTTTGTGAAAGCTGAAATCATATGTCTAGTGTCAAAGTCGGGGGGGGGGGAATTTGGTCATTTTCAGATAAAGTGGGGAGGAATGTTGTGATTTTCAGTCGAAGTCGGTAGGAGTGTTGTATAGCCGTGGGTAGTTATTTTGTAGAAAAGGGCACAGGTAACAGTATAATGGAAAAAGAAATTGAAAAAAATAAGTTTTTTTCATTTTATGCTTTTTCAATGATAAAAATGAAAATGAAAAAAAAATGAAATTTTACAAAAAATAATTTTGTTCGTAAAAAACTTTCTATGATACCGTTATCAGTTCCTGTGAGAAAAGGAGCTATCAATATCATATTAACATTCACTATAGTTCACAACCTTATGAATTATACTGATGCCTTTAATATAATGGGATATTAAACGGTTAAGTTATTTTCCTCTCAAAGTCGTGTTCAAGTAATTCAATCTATGTACAATTTACGTGGTTCCTATCCAGATTTTAATTTCGTTGTTATGTGGTATTCTGTGGTGTTCTGTGGTAAATAGACCGACCGTGTATAGTGATGTATATTGAATGTGTAGGGTAGAAATCATTCTACCAGGCGACGTTGCGCAGACAAGTCTTATTTTCCTTTCATATGTTGTAGAATTTGTAATATTTTGTTTTTTCATATTTGAACAAATCTGGTTAGGCAGTTCAGCCGCGGTTGAATACCGGGCAAGAGATGATTAACAGTTTTAAATCCGTATAAACGCCCTACTTGTCTATTATTATTGCTTGATATGAGTGCATGAATGTTAATTTTCATAGTTAGATTTGGAAACTCAGAATGGGGCCACACATTCCCCAATGCGACATTTTTTCTGACAAAGTGGCACAGGTTTCAGAGCCATCGGTTCTGTTTTTCCTGGGCGAAGTCGATTGCACTTGAGTTTCTAGTAAGTACTGTGATCATTATTGCAAGTATCATGTCGCTATTCAGCCATCATGCCGTTGTTGTTACTGATCATTGAATATGTTGCTCACATGTTACTGAATAAACGCAGCTCGTCTGGCCATGCAAACGTTTGAGTTTGTTGTTCATTGTTGTTGAGGTTTTACTGTAAAGCTGTGAACTTAGTAGAGACACAAGAAGGAAGTGACTGCATGCTGAAGCACGTGTTCAATGTTAGATGAAACACTAATTGGCAGGGTACTAAATGAAAATGTTGTATTTCATAAATAAACATGTTTGATATTTTTATTTGATGATTTAGCATATATATCGACACCAAGCATTCTTTTGACAGGCACGGTTGTTGACCGGAAGTCATTTTTATGACGGAGCATGCGCATTAATTTATCCGAATTAGGTGGTTTTTTAGGCATTGGAGACGAATATTTATTGTATTATGACAATGTAATCGCGGAAAAACCGCGTGATGGCTACTTCCGGTATGTAACATGTCTTTACCTCCAGTTTCAGATTGACATTAAATGTAACCTTTGGATTTGGAAAACTTCAATGCTCATGAATCGTTTGCACATCGTCATTTACACAGTTTGGGTATTTTCATTGGCACGAGACTCACGCGCTAAAAATGAGATTTTGCCACTAAAAATGGATTAAAATGTATTTCAACGACAACGTTCTAACCCAGGAACATTATTCCATTGGTATAAAACAAGGCAGTGGCTAGGATTACGGTACCGTAATCCTAGACCCACAGACTAGGATTACGGAAGTTTTTATATCGAGTTCAATTAAGCGTGCAGGTCGCTTTATATTGCATGTTGACAATATTACATGAATTTATACAAATATTGGTATACATGTATTTATATAAATACCATCGAGTAATCAGTTTTTGGTATGGGCACAGATATGTATTTAGTATTTTCTAATACATATCTGTGGTATGGGTAAAGATATTAAAAAGACGGAAAATACCAAAATGCAAATATTTTTGATACTGTGTTATAAAACATAAATGTACTTTTATCTACACATTTATAAAGTTTTTAAAATATGGAAACTATGTTGAGAGAAGAGATAATAACAGTGTGAGCAAGAACACTTCAACCTATATATCGCAAATGCCAGTCGTGTGATCAGTGCAAACATGAACGTATGTACACGATGGTACGCCAAAAACCTTTTTGATTTTTTATTATAAACGTACACAGGACCTTACAATTTACATAATTTAATTTTAAAAGATTCCAAATGTCCTTATGACCACTGGTAGACACCGTACAGCGGAAATAGCCCCCTATTTTGGACGAAAACGAAAGTAAAAGTGGTAATCGATTTCGGAGGACGGTAAGTTTTTAACCATTATTCGGTAAATATGTATGCGATTCACTTGAAGTGAACTGATTTGGGTAGTGTAATGTTTATTTTAAAGCTCCAATGTAGTCATTTGCTCTGTAATTTCGTTAACTCTTGACAAACAGCACCGAAATGTATCTCTTTTGGCGGACGGTGCAGAAAAACGTACATTTATCTTTAATCCCAGCTAAATTATTCCTTTTCCAAGACCCTGTTAAGATTTAAACTTTAACCTGGCATGTTCTTTACCAATGATGAAACCCTCGTCAATAAACATGCACTAACAAGCATGTAATTGACGAAAAACAATATTGCGTTGTGTACTGGGTCTAGTTTTTTACTGTACAGAGTCTAGTTTTTATTCACATAACAAGTGTTCGGGGTCTAGCCGGGAGTACGGGGTCTAGTTAATGTTATTTATTTGATTTTCTCGTTACATTTATGTATTTTTTGTATGTAAATAGTCTTAATATAGATTAATTTTCAGGCTTAGTCCGTGTGGTTAATCATACATGCTTGTCTATGAACATAAAATAGCTTTGTGTCACCGATTCAATGTATATATTCATTTGAACGTTCTGTGGACAAACATCAGGATAGTTTATATAAAAATAGCCATGGTTTGAAGCATTTCAACGAAGGTACAGAAGATAAAGCGTATACATGTACCTGTAAACTACATTTGTATGATATTCATGATACGTTACGTTCATGTAGAGCATGCTTTGGATATCATGCATGAAATATTGTCATATTTACATGCAGTCCAATTCTATAAAGAGGTCATATCTGTGCTAGAATGCGAGCCAGAGTAAGACGACGGTTCTTCGATTGGTCGTTACATCGGAGCATGTAGGCATTTGTTTGTCATTTTAAAATATTGAAACTTAGCATACTAACGACGCATAGATGAAAGTCAAATATTAATTACTAATGATGAATGTAAACTACGTACCTTTTTATCATTATTAGTTCTTGGAATAAACTACATTTAGTTAATCGTATCAAGTATTGTAACTGATCCTGCATTAGTCTAGCGCGTGGATTAATAGATGTACAACGACCTTTGAAATACGACATTTGGACCTTTGGACGAGTCTACTAGCCAGGGTTGAAACGATTTTTACCGGGTTTTTTTCTATTAAAGTATGGTTTTATCTAAAACAAATTATGTTAGTTTCTAGTTGGCAACATGGCCTTCTGGATAACCTGTCCTATTCACAGGAACATACTTTTTATATGGACTGTGTGTTCGAGTCCTCTGCTGTTCAACTTTGTTTTTATCGTACTTTTGTATTACATGCATGTTTTTATACTTTATAAACGATACATCTAATTCATACATTTGACAAAAATAGCTTCATTTTTATATTGATTTAAGGATGGACATTGTATCAATTGCTCATCTTACATCTGAACATTGCTCAGACGACTATTGGGTTCATTTACAAATAACTTGAGTCATTAGTTTCGCCGGAAACATCATTTTAAGAGTTTGCAGTAGAAACGTCAGAATTGGCAAATAGTTACTCAATGCGCGCGGTTTGGCTGAAAGTTGACCGATACTTCGGTTCAAAAGTCTGCACATGGGAATGTTTTCAGTGCATCAATGTATACATTAGAACAAATGAATGTTTTAGAAATGTAGATAATAGACATGCACGCGCATGTTTATTTAACAAAATTAAAAATGAATGTCCATGTTGGTGGGATTCGATCCCAAGCTGAAACATTGAAAAAGGCTAACGCGCGGTAGCTTAGCCAAGTGCACCAATGAGGACGATATAAATCACCAGTTCAAATATGCATTTCAATTCTTATTAGGAAAAAGACACCCGTTTACCTCGGTTATTTCATTATTAAAAGTAAGTTACGCCCGACTGCTTGTGATTTATCTATAGCAACGTTTTTAAAATGGGGGGGGGGGGGGGGTGACCAAACATTACAGATATACTAGTAGATAAAACGTCATGTTTATGGAATCGTATGTGGATGTCTTGTGTTTCTATAATTATAATGACTAAGATTGTGTATCTAGGAAGTTGTTGCTTGTAAAAATAGGAGGTCATTGTATTAGGGGTCCGGCATGCTCCCGGTGAACATTTTAAAAAACAGTGGATCCATCTGGTGCATTCTGAGATACATTATTTGGTATAATTTGCCCATTTTGTTACAAATTCAAGCTAATTGAAGTTCTTGTTATCCATACTTGTTCTTGCGAAATTGCCCGGTATTCCGATTTAACCTTATTGGGAAGGTTATTGGATATGACAAACTAGAAAACAGGAGTTATAGACGATGACATGCGCTATAGCTTTTAAAATGCGGGATAGCGTATTTTTATAGATACTTAGTGAGCGAAGCATGAAACAACTTTTTTTTTTACTTTTTTTTCACCACGAAATAAAGGCAAATGACCTATCATGAGACTATTCTGAATTATTAGGGGGCGAAATAGATATGCCCCATGTCCTGACTTGGTGGGGCGGGATGGTTTTATTTGGTCGAGCATAGCTAAACTACTTAAACGATGTCCGGGTGTAAAAACATCTTTTTTAAATGTTAAGGACTGCATTTTAAACATTTTTATTCTATTGTATATCCATTAAGACTGCATGTGAATTTTAAAACACCTTTATTGTCATATAATAGAGTAATTACTATTGTTATTTCCCTACACCAGCGTAAGAAAGTATAGATACATGGCAATAAGATATGATCTAAACAATTGGCACCATTGATTTAAAAATAAACTTCAATGTGTGTGTAATGTTTTAACAAAATTGTGAAAGGTTTTACCGAGCGCTTTTGAAAATATACATTTCAGAAATCCATAGTTACCCGATTTTCATCTTTTTGCAAAATATAAATCCCTAAAAAATTAAAGAAACAAGACTGCGTTCAATAAACGCTTATGCCCCCGTGGAAGCCATGTCCATAAAAAGCTAAGTCAATCAGGGGCCATTATTCAGTTAAAATGTTTGATAGTGTTACATGGCTTTGAACTATAAGGGGCTTATGATGGTAAACGAGTAATGCCACATTTGAAAGCAGTGCCTTGATCGACTTCATGTGTGATCTGGTGATACAGATGTTATGGTTCTTTGTCACTGCACTTCTCCAAGTTGCCATCTATTCATATACCAAGTTTCAAGTCAATATCTTAAACACTTTTGAAGATACACTCCTGTCAAAATTTGATTCTGAAAATACTAAAGGGGAGATAATTCAAAATTTAAGACAGACAGAGTTATGGTTCATGGTCATTGCACTTCTCCAAGTTGTCATCTATTTATATTCCAAGTTTCAAGTCAATATGTTAAATAGTTTTGAAGATATACTCAGAGCAAAATTTGACTATAAAAAAACACTAAAGGGGAGATAATTCAAAATTTAAGACAGACAGAGTTATGTTTCTTGGTCATTGCACTTCTCCATGTTGCCATCTATTTATATTCCAAGTTTCAAGTCAATATGTTAAATAGTTTTGAAGATATACTCAGAGCAAAATTTGACTATAAAAAAACACTAAAGGGGAGATAATTCAAAATTTAAGACAGACAGAGTTATGGTTCTTTGTCAATGCACTTCTCCAAGTTGCCATCTATTTATATTTCAAGTTTCAAGTCAATACGTTAAATAGTTTTGAAGATACGCGCCAGACAAAATTTTATTGTAAAAATACTAAAGTGGAGATAAGTCTAAGTCCAAAATTAGGTCAAGGTGAATGTCAAAATGGAGTCAGGTGATACAGGCATGTGGAGAGTGGTCATATACAACATCCATGCAAGTATGAAAGCTTTGTAGCAAGCCATTTTAATGCTAGAAGAAACGGTCAATTTGGGTTAACCAAGAATTTTACCTTTCAATAAGTCTAAGTCCAAAATTAGGTCAAGGTGAAGGTCAAAATGGAGTCAGGTGATACAGGCGCGTGGAGAGTGGTCATATACAACATCCATGCAAGTTTGAAAACTTTGTAGCAAGCCATTTTAATGCTAGACGAAACGGTCAATTTGGGTTAACCTGGCCGGACGGACGAACGGACGGACGGACGGAGACGGACGGACGGACCGGTGAATTACTATATGCCTCCCGATCTATCGATACGGGGGCATAAAAAAGAATAAAAATATATTGGCTCTAGTGGGGGTTGAACCCACGACCTGTAGGAAATCAAATAACATTTTCGTCCCCAATAATTTTTATAATATAAAGATATCACTAAACAGTTTAAACAAAGCAATAGTTTTGGTAAATTCGATTAGTTCTTGTCAATATAGTCAAACTTTGGAACCTAGACCCTGTACAGGACTGCTAGACCCAGTGAAGTAAAAAACTAGACTCTGTACATTAAATTTCTTAAAAAAGCTAGACTCTGTACACAACGCAATGTTGTTTTTCTTCAATTACATGCTTGTTAGTGCATGTTTATTGACGAGGGTTTCAACATAGGTAAAGAACATGACAGGTAGAAGTTTAAATTTTAACAGGGTGTTGGAAAATGTATAATTTAGCTGCGATAAAAGAAAAATGTACGTTTTTCTGCACCGTCCGCCAAAAGAGGTACATTTCGGTGCTGTTTGTCAAGAGTTAACGAAGTTACTGAGCAAATGACTACATTGGAGCTTTAAAATAAACATTCCACTACCTAAATCAGTTCACTTCAAGTGAATCGCATACATATTTACCGACTAATGGTTAAAAACTTACCGTCCTCCGAAATCGATTACCACTTTTACTTTCGTTTTCGTCCAAAATAGGGGGCTATTTCCGCTGTACGGTGTCTACCAGTGATGACATGCAAAGCTTAAACAGTTACAAATTAAAGCAAATAATTAAGAAACTAAATATGACCATATATGGAATTCGTATCACTGCGCGCTGTCACAACGTAGACCCAGTAGTAGGCGGTAATTAATTTGTGAATCAACAAACGATTTAGCTACTTAATATTTATTTCGAGGACCATATGACGAACAAACATATCATATCTACTACCAAAATTAGCAACACAATTTGTTTCGATCATGCCAATCAATTTCAATGGAACTACATTTGTGTATTCGACCACGCACTTAAATTAATTTATTATAAACATTCGGACTGCCTCTATTTTCTTCCCCTGGAAAGACAAAATATTAGCGAAGTAAAACTCGAAGCATGCTATACTGATATTTCTATTAATTTGTCAATAAATATTTGTATAAATTCATGAAATAATGATGACTTCATGCAATATAAGGCGACCTGCACGCTTAATTGCACTTGGAATAAAAACTTCCGTAATTCTAGACAGCCCTAGCTAGGACTCGCTAGGATTACGGAACTTCCGTAATTCTAGCCTGTGGGTCTAGGATTACGGTACCGTAATCCTAGCCACTGCCATAAAACAATCCTAAATAGTTCATACAAAAAATACCGACCCCTGAAAAGTGGTGCGTTTTCGAAGTCCGTAAGTGTATAGTGACAAGTCAGTCAATATTAGTATTGGTGTGCTAGCGTCCTTGTGATTCGTTCTGGACTGCCGAATCTTGCTTTAGTTATATTCAGAGCTGACTGCTGTTGACTGCTGTCGTGTTATTGTAGCTGTTTTTGTGGTCGTTTCTTATGACAAGGTTGTACTGCAATTAAGTCTGTTCTTCTTCGTGCCCCCCTTTCTTTGTTTACTCCGAGTGATACCTTATTGGTATAATTTGTGATCATTTTGGTGTGCATGCATACTAAGAACACTAGAAAGTCGCAGTGATCCATCTGTGGCTATATTGTTAGTACCAACATGCGACACTGGCATATCACGAACATGGTTTGCTCTTGAACGAAGTTGATTCAAATCCTTGAGACAGTCAGAGTATAACTTACCTTGTGAGAATGATATTTAACCATCATAATTAGTTTTGAACGTTGTTGAAACTGAACTATGTTGATAGAAATTACAAACAAATTATTTTTATAACATCTTATTTTTATTATAAAGGCATATAATTTAAATAAATACGTATATTAAAAGAACAAAATACAATAATGCTTAAACCAATCATAATAATAACATATTTGAAACAATGGCTCAATCATTTTAAAATAACAAAATAATAAAACACTGGTAATTATCATTCGACCAGATGAACAATTTGAGTACTAAAGAATCTACCAATGAATATAGTAAAGCAAGTGGATCAAACCTACCTACAAACAGTTATGTGCAACGTAATGTACCGTATGTTCATAGGGAACATAATAAATAACACATTGTCAACATATTTAAAGTCTTACATATACATATAGCACTATAATCTTAGTAGGCATGTATAGCTAGTTTGCGATAGAAAAAAATCGTGTTTTCGATTACATTTCTCTGTAATTACTAAACCTACATGTATGAAATTTTGTATGAATAAATGAAATATATCTACCTAATACACACTGAAATTTCAGCAACATCAGAAATGAGTTAAAACAGTTTTGTTCATAAGTTCTATGTGACATATTTGTAGTTTTGTATGAAAACTCAAGTTAGAAGACTTGATACTTGCAACAGCCCATTTTACGGTCACGTGATACGCCTAACGGTATATTTGCGTATTCGCAACCTACTTCATATAACACACGCGAGGCCCGTCTGTGAATCTGACAAAGTATATAGTTTTTCTATAAATTGTTTACAAGCGACACACCTAAATAAACCGAATCATACGGGCCTCCTAAGTCTCGTTTTCATAACAGCAATGTCAATCCCTTCGATCACGAACTGTAACGGTTAAATAATTGATAGTACATCATCAATGGAATACCAGATTACCTCTCTGCATTAAACTGTCCCTAAGCATGTAATTTCAATATATAATAAAGAATAAATGTCCTTTAATAGGTGATTAAAAATTATTAAAGTCGGAATGTGAGTAGGAAGTAAATGTAGTTGTGTGTAAATTTTTCCCAAAATCCGATAACTAGATTTTCCGAAATTTTGAAAAAACACACGATTTTTTTCTATCACAAACTAGCTATACGTTTTACTGAAATGGAAAACAATTTATATTGATTGCTGACCTTGTAATATTTATGTACATATTGTATGTATATTTGGGTACTCATAGGCATAATGCCTAATGTATTTCAAAATTAACTGTAAACTGTACATCATAGTTTGGAGAGGATTTAGTCTCAATTTCAGGGACACTCACTTTTCATTCTGCAGTCAATATTTATTGGCTGTGCATGTAGGACATATGGGTGCAACTAAGACGTTAAGTACAGTCAAAGGTACAATGGTCCAGTCGCAATTTAGATTAAGTTGTGGCAACAATAAATAAACAGACCATCAAAAGCGTTTAGAATACAGCAGTTAAAGTTGTATTCAAATCAACTGGAATCTGAAGTTCCAAGACTTGAAATTAAGTAGAAAATTGTGACTGACCCGGCTTTTCTAGAGGACAATGAAGGAAAATACATGGCTTAAATCATGGAAAGAGCCAAGAGCTACCCGGATGAAATATACCAACGCTTATATCAGCCGTTGTTGAGGTAAACTGATCAATAAATATAAACACACTTAATGAAATACTGCAATGCCATTGATCCAACAATGATGTCAACCACTAAATTTAGTTTTAGACTATTGCAAACCATTGATTTGATAGCTTTGAAACAAAAACAATTAAACCATAATTAGTCTGAGACTGCATATTGCTTTGATTGGTGTGGGTATAAATCAGACCCAAGTTCTTACAAACATAGCACACTGCCCACAGATCTGTGTGGTGAGGAACTTAGAAAGGATTTGAATGCAGTTTTTTTGTGTTCGCCAACAATACTGAAAAAATTGCTCCAGGAGGTTCAACTAAGGATATCGAATCGTTCAACAATATGGTGGCATCCAATGCTCCCAAACGATGCCATTTATCTGTGGAAACTTGTTGTCGCGAGTTGGATGTGCTGTGGCACAGAAAAACTTCGGTAACGGTTACATCAACACCCTAAACGAGCAATTGAATTTGTCGCCAGATGAAGTGTACATTTTGTATAGTGAAGTTGCTAAATCGAGGGATTCAGAAAGAAAAAGACAACTTGTGTATTGCAATAAAAAAGATAATAAACACAGAAAGCTACAAAATAAACTGAAGAAAAATCGAGTCCAAACAAAAAAAGAAAAGAAGGAAGGGACAACCTACAAGACAGCAGTGGCTGTCAATGACGACATTACTATTCCTGTACATAGACAATCGCCAAAACTAACAACAGTAACTTCTTCAGCGAAGGTTGTGTTTTGTGACATCGAGACTGAATCGTTGGAAATGGATGCTGATATGTTGTAACTGGCTGCTTGTGTAGATGGTCAGTCATTCAACGAATACATCATACCAAGCAAACCAATTTCCTGTATATGTCTCATGTGACTGGGCTAACTGCTCAGGGAGGTGTTTTATTTTTGCATGGTACACCCGAACCAGCTATTCCGTTAATTGACTGTTGACAATTTCCTGTCTTGGTTAGAAGATACAGGTCATGTGATATTAGTGGGACATAACTACGAAGTTTTTGACTTTCCAAAGCTCATACAAAATTTCAGGAATGTAAATCCTGTATCACAGTTCTCCGGTGTGTGCGTAGGGGGCATTGACACATTATCATTGTTCAAAGACGTGTACACCAATGTGTTTTGTTACAAACAAGAGTCCCTTATTGACACTTTGTTAAAGGAGAAATATACTGCACACAATGCTTTAGATGATGTTTTGAACTTAAGAGAAATTGTATAAGCATGCTAATGTTTCACCAGAGAAATCAATTTTGTTCAGCTTTTCAACTGTGTGGGGTATTGAGCGTCAAATCTTTCAGGAGGAAACAACCCGCAATGCTTAAACACTTCAGGTTCTTACTGAAAGAAAGGTGCTCTCTGCAACAATGGTGAACAAAATTGCTTCCTCTGGTCTGTGTTACATTCACTTACTGTCAGTTTATAAATCAGGTGCTTCGAATGGCCTTGTCCGCCTATTCAGTGAGAAAAATGAAGGAAAAGCACACGTAACATCAAACAAAAAAGTGCTTGGAAAACTGTGTGAATTCTTGAAATCCACTTTAGATGGCATGTAGACACTTGTTATAGTTGGTTGAATGGTCAATCTTATTGATGTGATGTATGTGAAGGAATATATTGACTGTGAAGGATTGTGTTCAATGATTTGGATTTACCAAATGTATAGTCTGATGATGACGTTAACTATAGTGTACTTAAATATTGTGCTGTAATTTTGTTAAATGCATGGTGACCTATGATGTTTTTAGTATGTTGTTATTTACAGTTATTAGGCATATAATAATGTACATGTATGCCAATTTTGAAGTATTTCTTATTGCTACTTTTTCCAAAATATTTTTTTTTCACACAAAACATGCCGAAAACGGTCAATCTCATTGCTGTCGCTTTGATCGGACTACCTCATAATTTTAAATAAAAAAATCATAGAAGCTGCATATTATTTTCATTTGCACCAGTTTTATTCTTTCATTAGTGCAACATAACTTCATTTGGGTGAAAAAACTGATATACCAACAATAATAACAATACTCTGAATTTGGCGTCTGAAAATGACCGAAATAGGTCTAAGATGCACATTGTCTGGAGCTTCTAGAAAAAAATTTGGTAAGGTAAGTTACTTTTTTAAATTTTCCATGGTATTTATGGAGGTTTAATCTGTACTCCTGCCAAATTTCAAGGACTTCTTATTTAAATTTCATTGGAGTGCATATGACTTTAAACAATGAACAACCAATGTTATACCTAAAATTATGTTAAAATTGAACTTCTGAGGGTCAACATATTTACAGATGCAGATGTTGATTCAGAGCTCTGATATTGCAGTTCACATGTACATGTGAATAAAATGTATTTTATATTTCATTAGGAACTAGACTGCACTGCCAGTGAACGGTGACAGAAGTATGGACACTGTCCTTAGATTTGCAAAGGACACAGTCTACCAGAGCCCATGTAGGTCACCCTGTAGGTCAACCCGTCAACAGCTACCAAAGCAGTCTTCCAACAAAGTTATGGAACTTCAACAGCAAGTTTCTTGATTGGAAGCAGAGAACCAAATCCTTAAGATGTGGTACCATAAATTATGGGAAGATGTTAAGGTATGTTATCTTACATTAGGAAGAAGTCGTTTGCACCCATTAGTAGCCAAAAATCGAACATGGGGACGACTAGGCTTGCCATTGAAGAGCAGGCGAAACTACGATTCGTAACAGGTTTAAAGCTAATTGTAGTCAATTCTTATTGAAAATGAATAAATTCGGACTTTTAAAACAAGCTTTCTCATTAAACTTTTCGGCACAAACTGTTGGTCAAAACAGATGTGATACTGTTAAATATGTTTTTACAGACTGCTTTATCAAGGCATTTCCCGGGAACAAAGCGAAATGATGTAATGGAGGTTGTTCGGCACCTAATCAAGCCGTCAAAGGCTGAGCCAAGAAAGCCAACAGAGTAGAGTGCAGCGCTTGGAAACCAAATAAAACAATGCCACATTAGGATTTCAAAATCAATAATTTTTTCTTAAATTAAAAAAATATTTTTAGAATTTAAAAAATACATAATTATGTATGAAAGTTAATAAATGTCTTTTAATGACTGTCCCTACAAAACCCATCCCATTGACAGAAAGGAAGTTGGACATTTTCCATTCTTTTACATCGATTTACGTCAATTTACAAGGAAAACAGCGGAAACTGCAATTCCGTCAAGTTCTACTCATTTCGTGGACTTTGAAAAAGTGTTTTTGATGATGGAAATAACAGATACACAACCCCCAATTACAATGGCCAGATACAGCCAAAAGACACAAAGATATTTTGCAATTGGAAATGAGGATGGCCAATTAAAAGAAGTTCTGGTGTTTCCTCTGTGGCCAGTGTAGCTCATCATAAATGAAATTCCAAAAACTGAAAGATTTGACTGAAAAACATGATACTGTGAGGAGTATGGCAAGGATCTGGCAAGCCAAATATGACTATTTTCGGAAGTCACTAGTTCAAGACCTTCAGAAAATATATCATGAAGGCGAAACCTTGTCAATACCAGGGTTAAATACAGTTTGAACTGTTCAACTCATTCGAAACAACTTCATCAGACGAAGAAAGATATGGCAGGATGTTATTGTGCCAAAGTTGAACAATAAGATACGGGGAATAAGGAACAATAAATACAAACAGTGAAGGAAATAAAAAACAACATCATAAAAACAATTGGAAACAGTTGTTGTATTTTCTCAGTTTTAGAAATTAAGACCTAAAACAGCTTGTTCAACATGGTGCAACTCTTTCGTCCTTGTCTACAAATTCACTGAAACATGAGATCTCTGTAAAATTTCAGCTGTTAACTTTATATCTAGGTGAAATTCCACTTTAATTTTTACTACTTTCTTTCACTGAAACTTTGTGAGATTTTTGTGAAATTTCAGTGAGATTTTTGTGAAATTTCGATGGGATTTCACTGAGATCTTGATGGTATTTTGCCCCTTTCTTTCAGTGAAATTTTAATGAAATCTCACTGGAATTTGGTGAAATTTTGCTGAGATTTCTGTGAAATTTCACTGAGATTTCAGTGAAATTTCACTGAGATGTTACTGTTATTTTGCCCCTTTCTTTCAGTGATATTTCACTGGGATTTTAGCGAAATCTCACTGAAATCAAGGTGAAATTTCAATCAATATTTTCACTGTTATGAATGTTGCAACAATGGACTTTCAAGCAATGTCTGCAGTACTTAATATGACACAGCATTATGGTGAACATTCTCGTGTATACTGTATGCATTCAAGAAATGTTGTTAAGTCTGGGAAAGATCATTGTATTTCCTAAATCCATATACCGTGGAACCACTCATACTGAGGACAGTGGAAGAGATGGCAAAGCTGCACAAAGAATGAAAAAAAGAGTAAATGGATTTGCTGGAGATAGTGTCCTGAATTACCTACCACATGTCATGTTAAACAACAACATAGTAGAGGACTACATGCATGGTATACTCCTTGGAATTGCTAAAAAGTTTCTGTCACTTTGGTTTGATGTTAAGTATGTTGATCAGTCATATTTTCATTCATTAATGAAGTAGAAAAGGCCACGAAATCAATTACACCGCCATACCTTATCAAACGGTTATCTCGGAAGCTGATAAATACAATGCATCATTGGAAAGAAGGCAAATACACAACAGCCATAAAATGCGAACAATGAATAACAGAACACCAAATCAAATGGGGCTGTCCAGGCTAGTCGCTCTCCATGAAACAAACACAACTGGGCTGTAAAGGGTCATGCAGAAAGATAAAAGGACACATTCAAAATATAGCTGTTGCAGATTTTGTGAACAAACAGGTATCAAAATCGACTGAAAGCTGTTTTAAGGTATATACGAGGGGTGATCAATATATTCGAGGACTTTCCTCCTCAATTTTGCAATGTCGTAACTAGAGTAATGAAATTACAAGCTTATGTAGATCAATCAATTATCTCGCGATTCTTCTAATTTACTTTATGATAACGGTATTATTAACTTGATGACGTCACTTTTTGTAACCATGGTAAAGCACGCACCGGAGAGCATCTCGGGCGTAAGGTTATTTCTGAGGAACGACATGCTATGAAAATTAACGCGAAAATTGTAAAATCCTCTCGATATCTCCGAAATGACTTCACTAAATAGTGCATGGATTATATGCGCTCCCAAATCGGCCATTTTCATATGATTCCGTTGCTTATGTGATTGTAGGGTCTCAGTCAAACGGCTGAGTCGATAAAATAAGGATAAACAGCAAAAATAACACCGCGTTATGGACACTTTCCGATAAATTCTGTGAAATAAGACCCACAGGTGAGCGATTTAGGGCCATCTTAACCCAGTTCTAACTGACAAATATTGAAAATTAAAAATTACAACTATATTTACAGAATCAGTTGCTGGAAGATATATCCCACTATTCCTACCCGGATTTGGGAAAGGCTGCAAAAAGGCTCTTCAGACGCCTATACAAAGAGGAGAAATGGCAGGGTAGGACCCTGTCTGGACTTAGGGTCCATAAAAAAGGGGATGAGAGGCCGGCGTTGGCAGATCTTTCGAAGATGAGAATTATATATGGTAAAATTTAATTGATGCTAAAGAAAATAGTTAAAAGGTTCTATTATGGTGTAAGTGCTAAGCATATGGGACCATCTGACTATTAACAAGTAGAAAAAAATATCACAAATCAAGGTTAAATGACATAAATCACTTCATGAGTCATACCAGGGATTTCCCTGATGCAGGTTTTCTGCATCCCTGACGCAACTTTGTGGCTTGGGACCCTCATTTCTGCGTTACTGTGCATCCTTGGGACCCCCAATAGAAGCCCTTGAATAGAAATTTTTATTTCAGCTAGAACATTTTTCTTTCTGCTATTTATTGCACTTAGTCTTGTGGTGCATTGAGCAATTTGAATTTGCTGTTTTATTTATGTAAAAATTTGATACCCACTAATAATGAGCTTGAAATGCATTACCGTATAGTGAAGGGACCCCCAAAATTTCTCAGGGACTCCCTAAGCATAAACATTTAAGGGTCCTGGGACCCACATATGAAAAATCCTAGGGAAAACCCTGCATACTATTTATTAGTTCTCTTTTATTAAGACTCATTTAAACTTACTTAAGCACCTTTAATAGCCAGTAATAAGAATGCCATTGGGTTGTATTGAGGCAACTTGAGTGTTTACAATGCCTTTTTTCAGAAATTATGAAGGAAAAATATGGGGTGACGGCGGTTCACGTGAGGGAGAAGATCAGGGATTTGCTAAAGCCAAGCAAGATGAAGAAGAAAAATTTATTAAGAAAAAAATGAAAATCAAATTGTTATAATTATGTAAAAAACTAAAATTAAAATGCTTATAGTAACCTTGATCAATCTCGCCTGTCTGCATCAATGCTAAGGCGAGCTTATTTGTGAACATTGCATGACCATGTATCAAACCCACTGGAAAAAAGTCCAGGCTTTTCCGGGCAGTCTGGACAAATGTCCAGGCTTTTCCTGGCAGTCTGGACAAATGTCCAGGCTTTTCCGGGCAGTCTGGACAAATGTCCAGGCTTTTCCAGGCTCATTCAGACTGGACTTTTTTCCACACTCTCCCTGGAAAAGTCTGGACAAATAGTCTGAATACTCCAGGCGGACATTTTACCATGGAATTCCAGGGATTAGGGAAATCCCTGGTACTTTTTAACCCGGGAAGTTCTACTTATTTCGTGGACTTTGCAACAGTGTTTTGATGATGGAAATAACAGATGTCCTGAGATGAGAAACTTGTCTATTCCCTGGGACCAGGAGTTGATAAGGTGGTCAAAATCTGTATGTCAGGAATATTTGTCCGTCTGATTCCCAATGTATCCTCCCAGGCGGGCATAATAGTGTCAGACATTGTTAGGAATTCAGACCAGAACAAGCGATCAAATCAGAAAAACAGTGAAAAAAGCCCGAACATCCAAAACACCAATCAATGGATTCCAAGGTCAAAGTTTTCTCTTGTTTCTTAACAAAAACATTGTAGTGGACTATATGCACGGTATTCTTCTAGGCATTATCAAACAATTCATGAACTAGTGTTTTGACAAGAAGCATTCCAAGCAGCCATTTTATATCAGAAAGTCGGTAAAGATTGTTGATGCATGACTGATGAAAATCACCCCAACTCACAGAATAACACGTCTACCGAGAAAAATTGAGACATCATTGAAGAACTGGAAAGCATCCAAATTTAAATCATGTCAGTTTTTCGACAGCATACCCCGTCTAAAAGATTTTCTTCCGTCATCATATTTGAAGAACTTCCTTCTGCTAGTTGAAGCTTCATATCTTTTGCTCTATGAAAGCATCAGAAAATATTGGTCGGGCATAATTGTTGCTACCAACATTCCTGAACACTGCAGCCACCCAATACCAAGAAAATGTTGTGGGATTGAACATGCACAACTTAAGTCACCTAACCAAGTGTGTGGAATTGTGGGGATCAACATGGGCTTGGTCATCTTCAATAACAGACATAAGTGATGGAACTGAGTATAGGAAATTGAAGTGGGAGGAGGGTTTTTAAATGACAGAAGTAACATAAGTTTAACCATGTTTACTGATGGTATCCCACTATTTAAAAGTTTTGGTGTTTCCTTGTGGCCAGTGTATCTCCTCATAAATGGCATTCCAAAAACTGAAAGATTCAAAAGAAAAACATGATATTGTAGGGAATATGGCAAGGATCTGGCAAGTCAAATATGACTATTTTTCTGAAGCAACAAGTGCAAGACCTTCTGAAAATCAATCATGAAGGTGTAACCTTGTCAATATCAGGGGTAGTTACAGTTGTAAAGCAGTTATGAATGTTGCAACAATGGACTTGCAAGCAAGGTCTGCAGAACTTAACATGAAACAGTATAATGGTCAACATTCTTGTGTATACTGTAGGACATTGTACTTGCCTTCCATATACTGTGGAACTCCTCATATTGAGGATAGCGGAAGAAATTTGTAGAGACGGCAAAGCTGCACAACGAGTGAAAAAAGAGTAAATGGACTTGCTGGAGAATTACCTACAACATTTCACGTTAAACAGCAACATACTAGTGGACGACATGCATGGTGTACTCCTTGGAATTGTTAAAAAGTTTCTGTCACTTTGGTTTGATGTTAAGTATGTTGATCAGTCATATTTTCATTCATTAATGAAGTAGAAAAGGCCACAAAATCAATTGCACCGCCATACGGTACCGTATCAAACGGTTATCAGGGAAGCTGATAAATACAATGCATCATTGGAAAGCTTCAGAGTTACGTTGGAGAGTCAAGTGCTTTGGACATAGAGAACCCAATACAACTTTATGTGTTGCAGTTTGTGTTCCTTCCCTCCCTCAACCAAGTTCTTAAAGAATGGAGGCAAACACACAACAACCATAAAATGCGAACAATGAATAACAGAACACCGAATCATATGGGGCTGTCCAGGCTAGTCGCTCTCCATGAACGAAACACAACTGGGCTGTAAAGGGTCATGCAGAAAGATAAAAGGACACATTCAAAATGTAGCTGTTGCAGATTTTGTGAACAAACAGGTATCAAAATCGACTGAAAACTGTTTTAAGGTATATACGAGGGGTGATCAATATATTCGAGGACTTTCCTTCTCAATTTTGCCATGTGGTAACTAGAGTAATGAAATTACAAGCTTATGTAGATCAATCAATTATCTCGCGAGTCTTCTAATTTACTTTATGATAACAGCATTATTTACTTGATGACGTCACTTTTTTGTAACCATGGTGAAGCACGCACCGGTGAGCATTTGGGCGTAAGGTTATTTCTGAGGAACGACATGCTATGAAAATTAACGCGAAAATTGTAAAATCCTCTCGATATCTCCGAAATGACTTGACAAAATTGTGCATGGATTATATGCGCTCCCAAATCGGCCATTTTCATATGATTCCGTTGCTTATGTGATTGTAGGGTCTCAGTCAAACGATTGAGTCGATAAAATAAGGATAAACAGCAAAAATAACAACGCGTTAGGGACACTTTCCGATAAATTCTGTGAAACAAGACCCATAGGTGAGCGATTTAGGGCCATCTTAAACAAGTTCTAACTGACAAATATTGAAAATTAAAAATTATAACTATATTTACAGACCCAGTTGATGCAAGATTTATCCCACTATTCCTACCCGGATTTGGGAAAGGCTGCAAAAAGGCTCTTCAGACGCCTATACAAAGAGGAGGAATGGCAGGGTAGGACCCTGTCTGGACTGAGGGTCCATAAAAATTGGGACGAGAGGCCGGCGTTGGCAATCTTTCGAAGATGAGAATTATATATGGTAAAATTTAATTGATGCTAAAGAAAATAGTTAAAAGGTTCTATTATGGTGTAAGTGCTAAGCATATGGGACCATCTGACAATTAACAAGTTGAAAAAAATATCACAAATCCAGGTTAAATGACATAAATCACTTCATGAGTCATACTATTTATTAGTTCTCTTTTATTAAGACTCATTTCAACTTACTTAAGCACCTTTAATAGCCAGTAATAAGAATGCCATTGGGTTGTATTGAGGCAACTTGAGTGTTTACAATGCCTTTTTTCAGAAATTATGAAGGAAAAATATCGGGTGACGGCGGTTCACATTAGGGAGAAGATCCGGGATTTGCTAAAGCCAAGCAAGATGAAGAAGAAAAATTAATTAAGAAAAAAATGAAAATCAAATTGTTATATGTAAAAAACTAAAATTAAAATGCTTATAGTCACCTTGATCAATCTCGCCTGTCTGCATAAATGCTAAGGCGAGCTTATTTGTTAACATTGCATGACCATGTATCAAACCCACTGGAAAAAAGTCCAGGCTTTTCCGGGCAGTCTGGAAAAAAGTCCAGGCTTTTCCGGGTAGTCTGGACAAATGTCAAGGCTTTTCCAGGCTCATTCAGACAGGACTTTTTTCCACACTCTCCCTGGAAAAGTCTGGACAAACAGTCTGAATACTCCAGGCGGACATTTTACCATGGAATTCCAGGATTTCCAGGGAAATCCCTGGTACTTTTTAACCCGGGAAGTTCTACTCATTTCGTGGACTTTGCAACAGTGTTTTGATGATGGAAATAACAGATGTCCTGAGATGAGAAACTTGTCTATTCCCTGGGACCAGGAGTCGATAAGGTGGTCAAAATCCGTATGTCAGGAATATTTGTCCGTCTGATTCCCCATGTATCCTCCCAGGCGGGCATAATAGTGTCAGACATTGTTAGGAATTCAGACCAGAACAAGCGATCAAATCAGAAAACACAGTGAAAAAAGCACGAACATCCAAAACACCTATCAGTGGATTCCAAGGTCAAAGTTTTCTTTTGTTTCTTAACAAAAACATTGTTGAAGACTATATGCACGGTATTCTTCTAGGCATTATCAATCAATTCATGAACAACTGTTTTGACAAGAAGCATTCCAAACAGCTATTTAATATCAGAAAGTCGGTAAAGATTGTTGATGCAAGACTGATGAAAATCACCCCAACTCACAGAATAACACGTCTACCAAGAAAAATTGAGACATCGTTACAGAACGGGAAAGCATCCAAGCTTAAATCATGTCAGTTTTTCGACAGCATACTCTGCCTAAAAGGTTTTCTTCCGTCATCATATTTGAAGAACTTCCTTCTGCTAGTTGAAGCTTCATATCTTTTGCTCTATGAAAGCATCAGAAAATATTGGTCAGGCATAATTTTTGCTACAAACATTCCTGAAAACTGCAGCCACCCAATACCAAGAAAATGTTGTGGGATTAAACATGCACAACTTAAGTCACGTAACAAAGTGTGTGTAATTGTGGGGATCATCATGGCCTTGGTCATCTTCAATAACAGACATAAGTGATGGAACTGAGTATAGGAAATTGAAGCTGGAGGAGGGTTTTTAAATGACAGAAGTAACATAAGTTTAACCATGTTTACTGATGGTATCCCGCTATTTAAAAGTTCTGGTGTTTCCTTGTGGCCAGTGTATCTCCTCATAAATGACATTCCAAAAACTGAAAGATTCAAAGGAAAAACATGGTATTGTAGGGAATATGGCAAGGATCTGGCAAGTCAAATATGACTATTTTTCTGAAGCAACAAGTGCAAGACCTTCAGAAAATCTATCATGAAGGCACAACCTTGTCAATATCAGGGGTAATTACAGTTTGTAAAGCAGTTATGAATGTTGCAACAATGGACTTGTGAGCAAGGTCTGCAGTACTTAACATGACACAGCATAATGGTGCACATTCTTGTGTACACTGTAGGACATGGTACTTGCCTTCCATATACCGTGGAACTCCTCATATCGAGGATAGCAGAAGAAATTTGTAGAGATGGCAAAGCTGCACAAAGAGTGAAAAAAGAGTAAATGGACTTGCTGGAGAATTACCTACAACATTTCACATTAAACAACAACATAGTAGTGGACTACATGCATGGTATACTCCTGGAATTGCTAAAAAGTTTCTATCACTTTGGTTTAATGTTAAGTATGTTGATCAGCCATATTCTATTGGAAACAGGATAAATGAAGTAGACAAGGCCGCGAAATCAATTACACCGCTATACGGTATCAAACGGTTACCACGGAAGCTGACAAATACAATTCATCATTGGAAAGCTTCAGAGTTACATTTGAGAGTCTTGTGCTTTGGACATAGAGAACCCAATACAACTCTATGTGCTGCAGTTTGTGTTCCTTCCCTCCCTCAACCAAGGTCTTAAAGAATGGAGGCGAACACACAAACAGCCATAAAATGCGAACAATGAATAACAGAACACCAAATCAAATTAGGGTGTCCAGGATAGTCGCTTTCCATGAAACAAACACAACTGGGCTGTAAAGCGTCATGCAGAAAGATAAAAGGACACATTCAAAATGTAGCTGTTGCGAATTTTGTTAACAGTAAGCAGTGCACTAAAGTGAAAAAGCGAAACTCATATACTGTGAAGGTACGAACTTCTATAACATTGGTAGGGGCTCAAAGGGAGACAGGCAGGCTTACAGGTTTTACATTTCTTACGTAATGCCTTCAACAGAAAACCCTCTAAAATCATTTCTAGTTATTACTTTTTTATTTTATAACATTTAGAATTAAAAGACTGAAGTTTTATAGGTGTTTTCAGGCAATTCGTTCAAACAATAAATTGCTGAAATGAAATATAGATGCTCCATGATTTTAGATATTGCAAATGCTTCATTTCATGATTACTGGTAAAAAAGCATGGTGCACCTTTAACACTAATAAGAATGAAGATGAGGGATTGACTGAAACATTCAGGAGAAAGCATGGTGTTGTTGATATTGAATAAAGTAAAGGATCAACTGAAAGCTGTTTAAGATTTGTTAAGTTCGCGCAAGAATATCCTTAAACATTTTGAACAAGAGTAGGTGTGTGGACAGAAACACGTACACACCTCAGGTAAACTTTATACGGTAAGCTCATAGCTAAAACTCAGATACATAGAACATCTTAACGTTTTTTCTGTACTCGGCATAATACTAATGCAGGGGACATATCTACAAATGGTTTAAGACCACAAGTACCATTTCAATGAATTAGAATGGAAACAGATTTGCTGGTTTGAGAACAATGTTTCCAAATTGATTCAGTTTCAGGAATTGACTCATGAACAAACATTAGAATTCAAATATTCAAGATTTCAGATTCTGTTGTCATTGAATGAATGCTGTAACTGTTTGAGTCAATCATCAAAAGTTCAAATTAGAGAAAATAGTCTCAGACACAAGTCACCTCTGATCTGAAATAGAATTGTTGCGGGCCAGGTACACATCACAACAGTGATTGACAGTGATATTAAATCACTTGTTGATATTTATTGCCCAAATAGCATAGAAAATAGCACCGTCAATGTGGACAACTTCAGGAGTCCTCTCCTGTTCCAGCGACTCCTCCAGAATGGAACGTACGCCCGTGGTACCGTGAGATGTAACAGGACAGGCTTCTCCACCTATCATTTGAGGAAGAAAGATGTCAAGCGACAGGGTGAATTTCGAAATTCAGTAAAGAGCGAGATGGTGGCAACTGTGTGGATGGACAAGAAACCGACCTTTGTCTTGTCAACAGCAAAAATCCATTCATGATCGCCAGCTCTGTCGACAGGAAAAGTCGGGATGAAAACCGTGACATCCGTACCTGCCCTATCTGTCATCCAGGAACACAACAACCACATGAATGGTGTTGACCATGCTGACCAGCTACGACTGGAGTACAGCACGTATCGGACATCTGGTTTCTGTTCGATACAGCCATGACAAATGGTTTTGTGAACCTATATGCATGTTGGGTAGTTTCTAACTATCAGGCACCCTGGATAGCTGCCTTCCCAGACCTAAAGGTCAATCATCCAAAGTTTAACAATCCAAAGACGGTTCAAATGTTTTGGCTTCTTGAAATCAAGAGCACACAAGCATTAGTGCTTTAGAGGTCAAATACTTATAGAAAGATGCAACCTGGCATCTGAACCTTCTGCGCAATCATTCTATGTGCTTGAAAATGACCATGCACCAATCGCAACTTCTTGCACCAAACCTAACGATACTGTCCGAAATATCCCGAACGCTTGTCACGATACTGTCCGAAATATCCCGAAATAAGGCAGAGTTAAAACTGTGGATTTCTGCGGGGCAATATGCGGACCTATATGATAATCCGAAATATACGTAATGTGCCGGTGTTTTTTTTGTTTTTTTCTTTCTGAAACTGATAATAAACTACGGGCTAATGTGAATATCCGTAAAATATGTTTTATTGCTTCTGCTGGGCACGCACGTTAATTAAAACTTTGTGTGTTCGGTAATTGATGACGTCAAAATGGTAAGAGGTGTTTTAGGGAATTTTCACCAAGGTTATTCACGTTTTGCACCATATAAGTGCCAGGCTGATAAACAGCAGCAGAAAGTTACACAAACTCTGAAAGTCTTAAAAAAGTCAAAAGACATTCTCAAGTATACTGGGCCTAATGGAGAAATGAAGTATTTTAACGTTGTTGCGGCAGTCGGTGAAAATACAAGGATTCTGAAAGTGTACCAAGTACACAAGTTCACTGTGGTGAAAGAAGGAATGACGTACAAATTTTCAAGCATGCTCGAAAAAAGCGACGGGTTATGGGTCATCTCAACTAGTGGCATCGCCTTTGCCAAGCCAGTAGATGTGTCCACAATAATTTCTGTGCCCTTGTTGCCAGAAGAGGAGCCATCCACTAGTTCAAAAAGAACTCTCCAGCAGGCTCTTTTGTCTCCGGCCAAGAGTACTGTCAGAGCGAAAATAGTGAAAGTAAGTGATTACAATTATGTTATGTTATGTTACCTCAACTGAAAACTGTGCTCATGGCGGCGGCACGAAACACCCAAATATACCCAAATCTTACCCAGATATACCCAAATCTTACCCAAATATGAAGGTTTTTTACCCAAATACTTGTATTAACACATGTGTAGTATAAAAATATCCGTACTCGATATACTTTTCCGGATACAAGGAAAGTTATGTGATATATATTTTAACAAGCTGCAGAGGAGTGTTTTTTTTCTCAATTCATTTTGCACAAACGCATATTGTTTGTTTATACTATTATCAAGTTTTAACTCTGCTAGTAGTGACTGCTTTGCAGTGATGTGGTATGGTGTCAGGCAGACAGGCATAAAGAAACAAAGAAAAGGGAAGTTGATTGTTCAGCCAGGCTTACAGACAAGCAGAAACAGATTAAATTTCCAAATTTTAAAGAATAAAATAGCTACCATATAATTAAGGGACTAAATATATGCAGGATTTTGTTGAGACTGGTTCTTTGGCAATGGAGGCTCACAGGGAAGACTGGGATACACAACAGTGTAGCCTGATTTTATATTTTTCAATACTATTATAATTAATTCAGAGCCCATGATGCAGTGACAAACATACTGGACTGTTTCTCTGGTTCACACAACGGATGAAGGAAAGATTCTGTAGCATGTACTGCAAAAATGAAAGGACATAAACTAAGTAATCTACCATGTGGTAAGAATGTAAAATTATCAACAATCGACGCACAATCCATAGTTAGAATAATTGATGCTAATTTCAATTCAATTGAAAGTGATCTATTCAAAGAGATCTGTCGACTACTGCAAATTAAGAAGACAAGGACAACGCCGTATCATCCTTCCTCCAATGGAATGGTAGAAAGGTTTAATGCAACATTAGGGAAAATGCTTATGAAATTTGTAGACAGGAATAACAACAACTGGGATCAATATATTGGTATCTGACCTTCGGGTAAAGATGGAAGAGATATACCAGATGGTTCGACACAACTTGAAACAGGCCACCAACCGACAGAAAAGGGACTACGACACACGAATAGTGGAGAATGTGTACCAACCAGGGGACCTTGTTCTTAAGCGAAGAAGTCCTGTAAGGAAGCTGGAGAAACCATGGGATGGGCCATTTGTTTTCATCAAAACCCTATCACCTTCAGTCTATTTAATTCAGAACAAACAAAAAAACAAGTGCAGTCCATCAAGACCGGTTAAAGGTCTGTCACTTAAACAATATTCCAAAATGGGCAAGTAACACCATAAAAAGTTTAACCAAGTAGGCGCCCACATCACTAAACTTTAGCAAATCTATTAGGACAATTTAACATGATATATTCAGTTCAATCATATCAAGACAAGAAAACAACAACCTGGGGAACCTCTTCAAAGTCCAGAGGATCGAGTTCCACATCAACAGGATAGAACGAGCCCAGGGGCAGAAGAGACTCTTGAGCCAGAGGATTATGGAACTAGGTGGCCGTCTACCAGAGTTTACTGGTGTGGATGACTATGATACGCACGTTATCACACAGGGTGCGAGGAGGCGGTGCATTGTGATGTATCAGATGTATTGGACGTATCAGCACTATATTGATATGCTTACGGAAGAGGCCTTGGACATTCTGGAAAGGAATATTGTTTAATTGCTAACTTTACTATATTATAGAAACCACGATGAGGACAAAATACATGTGTACTATGTGTGGCTACCAGAATGGGTATATGTCTGTTTGGCAACACGTAGCACGTACTCACATCAACCCGAATTTTGTAGCATTCACTTGTACATGCTGCAATCATGTGTTCTGCAACCAAAGGGAAGCTGAGCGTCACCTAAACAAAACCGAATGTAACCAACTTTCTTTGGGACATTTAAATCATAACAAACAAAAAACAAGTGCAGTCCATCATGACCAGTTAAAAGTCTGTCACTTAAACAATATTCCAAAATGGGCAAGTAACCAAGTAGACGCCCACATCACTAAACTTTAGCAAATCTATTAGGACAATTTAACATGATATATTCAGTGCAATCATGTCAAGACAAGAAAACAACAACCTGGGGAACCTCTTCAAAGTCCAGAGGACCGAGTTCCTCATCAACAGGATAGAACGAGCCCAGGGGCAGAAGAGAATCTTGAGCCAGAGGATTATGGAACAAGGCGGCCGTCTACCAGAGTTTACTGGTGTGGATGACTACGATACGCACGTTATCACACAGGGGGCGAGGAGGCGGTGCATTGTGATGTATCAGATGTATTGGACGTATCAGCACTATATTGATATGCTTACGGAAGAGGCCTTGGACATTCTGGAAAGGAATATTGTTTAATTGCTAACTTTACTATATTATAGAAACCACGATGAGGACAAAATACATGTGTACTGTGTGTGGCTACCAGAATGGGTATATGTCTGTTTGGCAACACGTAGCATGTACTCGCATCAACCCGAATTTTGTAGCATTCACTTGTACATGCTGCAATCATGTGTTCTGCAACCAAAGGGAAGCTGAGCGTCACCGTAACAAAACCGAATGTAACAAACTTTCTTTGGGGCAAATGCCTGACCAGTTCCCTTCTAAGCTAATTATCACAAAAACAAGAAAAAGATGCTCAATATCAGATGAACTAGTCTGCGACTACCAAGAACTGGAAGAGTTGGATTACATTGACGACCCTTCCACTGACCAATTAGAGGTTAATGTAAGATTACTATAAATAAGCTTGCAGATGTTTTTTAGTCTTTTTTCTCTGCTGCCAAGGAAACTGGAAAAAGACTAAATCTGTGATCATCTACTGGTAATTAATTATTTAATTAATTATTTTTAAGACACTTAGGAAGTTTCTGGAGTTTTGACAATTTGATGTAAAATTAGATTATACTATAAATATTTAGACACTTAGAATATTTTTGGACTTTAAGCATTTTCGTAATAATTTGGGTTTATACTTAAAAGTTTTAGGACAATTGTACACTTTGATAACACTTTTGATAAATACTAGTAGATTTCATTGTTTGTGCAATTGTGAATATTTAATGATAGTTTCATCACTTATAAACCATGTGGTTTTATTTCTCTTTGCACTTTTTAACTTCGTAACTAACTGGGTTATATTTTTTACAATTATCTTGAGTTTTGGACTATACTTGTACTTATATTTTTCCCAGGAAACTTGCTCCTGCAGAGTTGTATGCAGAATATAGCTGTTGAACTAGGCTGATCGATAGGTGTATTTTGAATACTTGGCATATGTATATACTTGTACATTTTATTTCATTTTACTTTGGAATTTTGATCTTGTAAATACACTTTTATTTTTGTATCTTTGTAATTATTGTTTTTATGTTATCCTTTTTCCTGGTTTACGACCAACATTCAGGCTGCATTATTTCGTTTGTACGATTTCGATCTTGTATATAATTAAAACCTGTTCAGTTAATTTGGCATTTGTCGTACTACTTTGATAATTTTGTACTTATTGGGTTCTGGCTGACCCTAGATAGCCAGTGGTGTCATCTTGACGAGAGAACCGGCTCAAACGAACTAAGAACCCTGGGCGCTAAGTGTGGGTTCGCCACAGAGATAAAGGTCCAGTTATATTAGTGGGACATAACTTTAAAGTTTTTTACTTTCCAAGGATAATACAAAAATACAGAAATTTAAACCTAGAATCACAATTCTCAGGTGTTTGAGTAGGGGGCATAGACTCTTTACCTTCGTTCAAAGACTGTTACCCCAATTAGTTTTGTTACAAGCAGAATTCCTTGTTGACATTTTTTTTGTTGAACGAGAAATATGCTTCCCACAATGCTTTAGATGATGATTTAAACCCGTAATGCTCAAACACTCCAGGTACTTATTGAAAAAAAAAACTCAACAAATTAACATGCAGAATAATACTTAAACAAGCTAACTAACGGACCGTAAATATAGAAGTGCTGATTTTAGGAAACAGGAATGGATTGGCAACTATACGACAAGAAGCTAGCCACCAGTATCTGCGCTATAGATAGCAGATGACCTGCAAAACCCTTACTGTTTCCACCAAGAGGGTGTAACCCATGTCCTACAAGCTCTTGATATTTCAACTAATGTATGACTGATAGAAATATATAAAAAAAAAAACACTTAAATTAATTTCTTAAAAATTTATATTTGTATTTTTGCAAAGTTCAGGGGTGAACAAAGTTCCGATTCACCCTTCGTACAAAGTTCACATGTCACAAGGACAGATGTCCCATATTTTACACGTTGGAGGCAACAACTCCAGAAAATTGACTGTCGCACTGTTAGATGCCCTATTTAACCTCAAGTTATTGGCCAAGTCAAGTGTCAAAGGGTCCAAGAGGGCCCACAACGCAAAATCTGTATCGTTTATATATATGTTTTCATTGTTTTATTCTTTTTCAATGACACATTTCCCCGTTTTCCGTAGCTACTTTAACACATTTCAGGGGCTTTTGCTGGAAATCATGCAGAAAGTCTATTTGTTGGTACATTAAATGAAATAAGTTGTTTAAAAACGTTTAATCTTTCTACCTACACATTTTTTAGCATGTTGCTGGAAACACTGATTTTGGTTTGGGTATGAAACTAAATAGACAACAAAAACTTGTTTGATAAGTCATACATTATTGAGGCTCACAGGGAAGACTAGGTATACCCAACAGTGTTGCCTCTTTTTTGTATAATGTTTAATAGTATTATTATTATTATTATTATTATTATTATTATTATTATTAAATTCAGATCCCATGATCAAACATAATGCACTGTTTCTCTGGATCACAAAGTGGATGTAGGAAAAATCAAATTAATTAATTCAGAGCCCATGATGCAGTGACAAACATACTGGACTGTTTGTCTGGTTCACACAACGGATGTAGGAAAAATCTGTAACGTGTACTGCAAGAATGAAAGGACATAAACTAAGTTATCTACCATACAGTAAGAATGTAAAGTAATCAACAATCAACACATAATCCATAGTTAGAATAATTGATAGGTACTGTGGTATTCAGCAATTGAAAGATACAGTTCAACTGTACAATATTAACAGATGTGAGAATATGCATAGCATGCACGCTCCGAAGTCCGAGGCTGTCTTATTCTGGACGTTTTAGCATATAGACGTATATTTTATATATAATAAATATGTGGATAAATTAGAGTTTCTTGTATAGAAAATAAAATACAGTGGACAACAAACAGTCTTATTTTATTTGTGTTCTGACAAATATTAGCGAGGATGTTGGGAACGGAATTATAGCACTTCTACATATAATACCGATCCCGGTAAAACAAAGGTAATTTCGTCTTAGATGTTATTACCTCAAAGTGGACACATACATATTCGTAATATGCGAATATTAATAATAATACAGAAAAGTTGAGTGCTATACTTATATCCACTTGGTAAATATCTACACCCCACCCCAGTTACATCCATACATATTGGTAGCAAGGATATATGAACACTGTTTGTTTGACATAATAACCCTGCAGCAGGTTCTAGATAGAGATACGTAATTCAAGCAAAACTTTGCTGATGAAAGACCAATCAGTATGGCTGAGAGAATGTATCTAAAACAATCTCTGAGCAAAATTCACAGGGATGTAAACATAGACAAATTAAATATATGTAACTGTATTTCAAAATTATTAATAATTTAACAGAGCAAAAAATGACATCTAAATATCAAGACTGAATATTAAGACTATGCAGAAGAAGAAAATGTGAGCACAGACAAATTGAGCAAGATAACTTTGCTGAAGAAAGACCAATCAGTATGACTGAGAGAATGTTTCTAAAACAATCTTTGAGCAACATTGATTCATCAGATAGGAATCATAATTATAGGAACATTCAATGTTCATGTCACCAATTTAGATGCTCCTTCCAATGATTTGCCGGTGCGTGGCATGGATTATGATCATGTTAGACATTTGGAAGAGTCATTTAAGTCAACAGCATTCAGCCAACTCGTCATTTTGTCTGGAATGGTGTCAACAAGTGATAATTTGAACAAGCTGTGAGAAAAGAACTCCTCATTGACAGTGAAACTTCTAGGAGTGAACCATACCAGACTCGCTCTGCAGTCATTGCACATTTTGGCTTATTTCAATGAAAAAATGTTAAGTTAACTCATACAATTCATTGAGTCAGTCCCTTGCTCTGTCTGTAGCAGTACAGTATAACACCCTGCTGGAAGAGAAAACGAAACCTATGTCCTACTTCGAGAAGGTCAGAGTCATGAGGAGCTGCTGTCCTTCTCTGGAAATGACACCAGCTATGAAGAAAGGAAGGATATGCTTTGTATCATCTTCAGGGCGAAGGAATTAATAATTAATAATCTTATTGCAAAAATGGTCTTTACCAAAGTTTGATTATTGTTAATTCTATACCCAGTATACTCAACAGGGCACCTCTGTATATTTCTTAATCACCCTTATGCCTTCATATATATCAATGTTTTTGTAAATATCTAATGATGACTTTATTTGTATTATAAACATTTATTACATGATTGTGCATTCAATATGTATATATTTAAAACAAACTGGGTTACACTTCACGGGCCCGAAAAAAATAATTCTATTAGAGAGATTTATAAGAAGCACTCTTCCGGGCCTGAAGGCATTAAGATATGGAAAAACAAATGAGCCTAAAGCTTTGTGTCAGTACAAGGAAAGTGTGAATAAAAATAAAATAGTGGAAACTACAGGTCTATGGATTAATCCTTAGCAAAGATGTAGCCCTGATGCCAATTGATCAAAAACTTATGCACCAGTCAGTTGCATCGACGACCCCACACCCGGTGATAGGCCGTGGAAAGTCGGTGAAACAGCCGTGCGGGGGAATCTGGAAGGTAAAAACATAGGCCTTTTCTCTGCTATTCCCCGATTGTTAGATATGTTTCCCTCAATCCCTGCAATGTTTATCATCTATATAAAAACCTGTAGGGAAAGTTCTGAAAACAGTTGGCTGTATTGTAGAATGTAGGAATTGATCAGCTACTATACTGAAAGGAACTAGCCACCAGTATCCACACCTGGGTACATATGGATAGGCCATATGTCTGCAATCTGTTTATGCACTGACACCAGAAAAGCACCGACTAAGCTTTTCCGGATGCTTTTCACAGAAGAAGAAAGGAATGGGAGGAGTCTGACTAGTAAAGCCAGCAATACCAGAGTCCAGCGGCCATCCATCGAGGATGTTGGAAAACTACAACTTTTAGAGTGTTTGGTATTTTCCTTCATGTTCTTCTTCTTCTTTTCATCCTAGCACTCCCTTATATAAATCAAAGAAAATGTTGATTTTGGTTAGTGCCAAAATATGTGTGTAAATTACTTTTTAGATTCTGTATTGAACAAATTTCTGGGAACCCGATAGAATGTATACAGGTTGTTTTGAGGGATATGTTAAAGCCATCCAGGTCTGCCAAGAAGAAGACAACATAGACTGTTTTAAAGTGTTTCAGTCAAATTTCAAGTTCCAACCAAATGTTTTATAGCGTTTTAGTCAGTGAACAAGTTTCAACCAAATTGTCAAATTTTATGTGAACATTATAAAATAATTATTGTAAATCCTGGATAAATTAATTAGAAGAGTATGTTGATTTAGATATTTTGCTTGTGTAAGCATGTATTGAACAAATTTCCGGGAACCCCGATAGAATGTATACGGGATGTTTTGAGGGATATGTTAAAGCCATCCAGGTCTGCCAAGAAGAAGACAACATAGATTGTTTTAAAATGTTTCAGTCAAGTTCCAACCAAATGTTTTAAAGTGTTTCGGTCAAGTTTCAACCAAATGTTTTATAGCGTTTTAGTCAGTGAACAAGTTTCAACCAAATTGTCAAATTTTATGCGAACATTATAAAATAATTATTGAAAATCCTGGATAAATTAATTAGAATCTTGAGTATGTTGATTTAGATATTTTGCTTGTGTAAGCATGTAAAAAAATGCATGGAAAATTGCCTGACAACATTGCATGGCAGCCACTATCTGATATCATCAGGACATTGGAGCTACCTAGTCTTGTTCCAGTAAGAGAAATCAAGCTTAAATTCAATTTAAATTAACTTTATATGTTATGAGACTGGATAGTGGTAATATAGTGATAGTATAAATAAGTATGTTTGCTATGAATATGCGAAATGCTATTCTTTTTTTAATAAACTTTGTATAGTATTGTACTATACGGAAAGGAACAAGCCACCAATATCCACACTGAATATGTGTGGAACATGTTACCATAGTGGTCGAAAACAAACACATGAATACAACAAGAGGGCCCTACACAAGCCACTTCAGATGCAATAGGATCACTTATCAGTATGCCACAAATGAGAGACACAGTGATGGTTCTGGCTTACAGTATCTAGACACGCCCAACATTTTCATTGAAAAAAAAAGAAAGAATGGCTAATAAACACAAATTTGAAAAGTATGACGTAATTATGGGTAACATAATACAAGAAAGAAAGATAAAGAAAGGAGATTTCCCTTTAACTATTATTTATAGTGATAATTTAGAGTCATTGGGATATTTGTATCAATACCTAACATATAAGCTAGGCCTAGATGCTTATAACCCTGTAGGTAACTAGGATCCCAGGATAGGATTATTGCCCAGTACCACAGTGTCGGATTCGGAAGATGAAACTATTCTAGACCAAGTACTTTCCAATGCGAACCCTGAAGATGTTAAACAGGGCAAATTCAACATCATTTAAGGATTGCTGAGAAGCTACAAATTTAGAGATTTTGTTAGTTGTACAGTGGTTGACGAGGTTCATATGATATCAGAATGGGTGACATAATATCAAGGGCGACATAACACAAGAAATAAAGAAGAAGAAAGGTGAATTATGTATGTAGACAATTTACAAAACTCAAGTGGAGGAACCTGGTGTGAAGTATCAGGTTCCTTCTCCAACTAACCTCAGGAAAAGGAGCTATATGCCTCTACTGAATGAGGTCAATCATGAATCTCGCTGTTGCAAGAAAATCTCCAGTTTAGAAACATTAATTCACAACAAGCATGCAGAATTGGAGAAGTTAGTAAAATCTAATCAGCAGGAGACTTTAGATGCCATGGCAAAGGTCATGGAGTATCAGAAGAGTTTTTTCGCTTCTCTCATTTTCGCATCAGGAAACAATGTTTCGGAGTTTTTGGAACAATTATCAGATATCACTGTAAAGGCTTTTGGCAAAAAGTCATGAAACATTCATTATTCAGTGACAATGGATTATAGTATTTTGTTAAAGGTGACTACTATGTTTGTTATATATTATTATATTTCGTCTCATTTTTTAACGTATTAAAAAGTTACATGGCTGATGATCAATTTGTCAAGTTATAATATTGATATTTGCTGGGCATAATGTGTTTTGATACAAAAGACAATTGGAGAAGATTTCAGAAATTTTGTTTCTGAAGTATGTCAAAAACTCAATAATTTTGACAGAAAACTTGAGCAAGGACTTAATAAAGTGCAGTGTTACAGCAGGGTGCAGTAACTCACCTGCATCGGACTAATTTACGGATTTTATTTACCAACATGTAAGCCAGGCGCTACCCGGCACCTTGCCTCAGGCCACTGTCGGGAATTTAAGTGATAACCAAGGAGATTTCAACGTGTTAAAGGACACGCTTGGTAAAAGAAGACACTAGACATAATGACATTCATAAGAAAAAAATAGAAATGCATCATTAGCAAAATAATCAAATAGACCGACCTTTTGTGAAAGTTTGACCGTTTTGTCAAAGTTTTACTGTTTTGTCGAAGTTTGAATGAAAGTAAAATCCTTGTTCTTCTACAACCTGCATGCATACATACATACCTATTTATGATCTTTTTAAGACTAGTAGTTAACCTGAACAATTTGCACCATAAAACTTGTGTACTATAAAAACCCGAAACAGAAGTGGCATTTTATGCTAACACATTCTAAGACTAGAATCACTATAACATCTTTTTGTAAAGGAAAAACCCTACTTTACATCCCGTCTTGAAAACCCTGTTGTCCGAGTTCTTGAGTTCTAGTTCATGTTGGAACACCTCCTAGTTCAATTGAATCCCTTCAGGTAGCTCAGTTCCAATGATGACACCTTTGGTCCCTACATCAGTTTCAAAACAGTAAAATCCTTCTTTTTCCAGTTCCTTTATAACACTATTCAATGAATTTGCGTCCAGACTAGGGGGTAGTAAAGTAAAGGCACAGCCTCCCCCACCGGCTCCGGTCAGTTTGGAATGTAGTCCATGTTGTAGAGTTATATCACAAATACGGTTTAACTTGGTGTGACTTACTCCTATTGTCTGTAGTAAACTTTGGTTCATATCTATTAGTTCCTGTAATAGATTAAAGGTTGACTGTTAGGGGTTTCAGTAGCTACAGTTTCTGAAGAGTCATTTTCATACTTTTGAATAATAGAATAAATGTTGACTGTCACAAAAACTAACTGCGTCGGTTTTTGACAGGTTTTTAAAGGTCTGAAATATATACCTAACCAGAAAATATGCACCTCTAGGCTTGGTATCAATTATTCATGTATACCGATTACAACAAATTTTTATTCAACAAAGTGTTTAAATTCCCAAAAATCAGGTTTTATTGTTAAATTCAGCTGAAGAAATTTCAAATGATCAAATAGCTTTCATTGTCGGCAGAAATGTTTATTTTTTAATCTTTCTAGGGTTACTGGGTAGTTTATCCGGATTCCAGATCATTCCGGAATTGTAGGACTCTGAGTATAAAATTTTCGATCCCAACATACCTCTAGTTCAGCATATTGTTCTCTATGGTTGTCTTCACTTTCTGTCTCCATTATTGTAAATACATGTTTACAATGTTTCACTATACCTTCCATAGCATCCAGAACAGGCTTCATTATATTTGGAAACTGAAAAAAAACATAAAGCGTTATAGTTTTTTAGTAATCATCTGGACAAAATTTATTTCGATAGTTCCAAGCGTTCGCTTTACCAGGTTTTTTTTCAAAATCATTTTATACTTACAGTACTGTTACATTATCCATGTTTATGAATACTTTCTGTTGTGGTGAAAACTTGTATTTTTATGAAAACTTTAGTTTTTGTGGTACATTTTTGCCTGCACCATATTGTTTCGATAATTAACTCTTAAAATTATTTTTGAGAAGATTAAATTCATCCTTACTTTGCCATTTCTTGGGATATTTTCATTGTATGTATACCTTTTATTTTGGTCAGAAAACATGACTCTTTCAGGATAATCCCATATGTAAATCCAGCATTCCAGATTTATTTGGAAAAACAGAAAATTGACACACCTGTGACCTGTAAATATCAAGGTGAACCTTACTTACCCTGTTATATTTGTCCTTCACATTCCCCACTAATGTCTTTGTACTTCTCGGTACCCCCGTACTTGTCAGTAAAATCCTCAACTTTGGAATGCTGCAATTGCACAACAAAAATACTTATTTAGCGAACCATTGGAGAGCTTAGTAATTTGTTTTCGTGACAATGCCAGAACAATTCCAGAAAGACTGAATTTAAACAGACAATGTTACATTTTCATGCCGAAAAGCAGACAATATCACATTTTGTTATCAAACATGTTGGATAACATTGTTGCCATTTGTTATCACATGGAATATCAGGGTATTTATGTGATGATTATCAGGTTATAAAAACCGTTCAGAGTCCTGATTATCTCATTGATTACTACATACATGGGTAAAAGTTCAAAATTTTCAAAATACTGAAAAGTGCTTGTCAATATACTGAATTAGATGATTTTCATATAAAGTGCATAGTGCAATCTTTTTCTAAAAATACTGAAATCAGTATTTAGACTGAAAACTTTTACCCCTGTACATAGAGTACCTGGCAATAATACTACCTGTAGTCAAAAGCTGTGTATTACCTTTCTAACAGTAACAGTGTAATAAATACTAGGGTAAAACTTATTGTTCGATGGGATTTGATGTTGTGGTTGAAAGAGAACCACAAAATCCACAAAATTAAATCCCTCACAAAAATTAATGATATTACAGTATCATGTTACAAAAGCAGTTCAGTGATCTGATTATCTCATTGATTACTATTTAGAGTACCGGTACCTGGCAATTATACTACCAGAAGTCACAAGTTGTGTATTGGCTTACCTTTCCAACAGTGTAATTTCTCCACTTTGAAAACTGATGGCTCCACCTGAAATATTCAAATATTTAACATGAACATTATGTTGTGGGGAGCGGTGGCCAAGAGGTAGGGCGCGCGTTTCAGGATCGCGAGGTCCCCTGTCCAACTCCCGTCTGGACCACTAGTTAATTTCTCTGAGCAAGAATAACCCACATGCTCCACTCCACCAAGGGGTAAATTGGTACCTGTGAGGGCAGTGTCTATTCCTGGGCACTGCAGAGCGATATTTGCTGCCACACCTACAGGAGAGAAATAGTCTCCCTAGGGAGACACGAATGTAGACCAATGACCAGGGGTAGTGAAAATATCAAAGGGAGCTTCAGCAGCTTAACAGCTAAAAAGAACCCTAGAAAATTAGTAACTTAACTTTTTTTAACATATTCAGGGTTCTCAATAATTCAATTGGCCTGCATCCACTGTTATTGAGAACCCTGAAATTGGAGACAAAGACAAGATGATTGTTTTCGTATTCACATTAAGTTTTAAGTCCTTTAAGCAGTGTTTTAGTCATGTGAAGACTGCCCAGTTCCTAATACACTAAAGCACAATTTAAGACGGAGTAACCATATCAGGGCTCTTACTTGCAAAAACGCCCTTTTCCTGAAAACGAGAAAACAATAAGAATTCTATCTCATGTAGCAAAGCTGGTTTATCCTGAAACTTTGAGTGCAGGACGTCCAGGGTTCAATACCAAGCTGCATTGATCAATTAATGTACAGTACAACCTCTGTAGGGTAACATCTTGTTACAGCTGCAAATATTGGCCATTGTTTCAGGGGTCCCACTGAGGCATAATGCCCAATCCTGAAAATGAGTTACAAGTCTTTTTTTGGCGGCCATTAGCACACATCACCAGGGATTTCCCTGATGCAGGTTTTCTGCGTCCCTGACGCAACTTTGTGGCTTGGGACTCTCATTTCTGCATTAGTGTGCATCCTTGGGACCCCCAATAGGATCCCTAAAATAGACATTTTTATTTCAGCTAGAACATTTTTCTTTCTGCTATTTATTGCACTAAGTCTTGTGGTGCATTAAGCAATCTCAATTTGCTGTATTATTTATTTATAAATTTGATCCTCACTAGTAATGAGCTTGAAATGCATTACCGTATAGTGAAGGGACCCTCAAAATTTCTCGGGGACTCCCTAAATGTAAACCTTAAGGGTCCTGGGACCCTCGTATGAAAAATCCTAGGGAAAACCCTGCATCACTGGCATCCTTACACCTTAACAAGGCTTCAAACATAGTATTTTCTAATGCAGCCAATCCGGAATTGTAAGACCCCTGCTTAAAGGTTGTTGCTCTACAGAGGGCAGCTCTAGAGAGAAAGTACTAATATTCAGTTTCTAGAACAATATCCACTCACCATAAGTAGCGACAGCATTATCTATCCCTGAAGGATTTCCATGTATAATCCTCTCACCTTGAAATGACCATTTATCAATCAACTCTAAATCTTCTACTTCCAGTGGATCTACAGAAACAAGAAAATGTATGATTTACAATAAGAAGAAGAACAATACAATACAGTAAAACTCGCTTATAACGAAATGCCAGGGGGTATAAAAGTTATTTCGCTGTAACCGAGTTTTCATTGTAACCGAGTACACGCTTAAAGTTAAATTTCACTGTAAGTTGCTCACATATAACAAACTTCGTTATAACCTGTATCGGAGGTATAATTCTTCTAGATCTATGTAAATATATGTCATGCAATAAATGAATAGAAAACCTTGATGCATATGTATTTTATTTGTGTATTACATTTGATTTTGTGAGAAATGTATTTAATTTGAATAAATAAATAAACAACTGTGAGTCAAGTATTCAGTTTTATTATGTTTTGTATTTAAATGTACAGTCCAACCTGCCTTAACGGTCACCTTTAATCGGCGGTCACCTGGTGTAAACGGTCAGTTTCTGACGCCCCCAACAAAATTTGTTCTATTTTACACGTTGATTTAGCGGTCACCTGCTGTCCGCGGTCAGCGGTCACCAAAAGTGCTTCCCAAATACTCAATATGGCCCCTATTAGGCGGCCAGGCGCCGGTCCGGCGGCCAGGCGCCGGTCCGGCGGCCAGGCGCCGATCCGGGGGCCATCTATATAGCTTGAATCATCCGTGGCAATTTCAAACCCGTGTCAAAGAAAACAATCATCAGTTTACACGTGACCGCGAACGAGAACGAGAATGGCTTCGATACACGCTGTAGCCACAAAGTGCGATGATGCGATGTTTACATACCGCCGCTAATCCGATAATAGCTCTACTTACTGGTTCCGCGCGTCACACGCTGTGTGTATACAACGATACATCCGGGTTCTTAAAGGGAACCAGTGCGCTGTTACCCAGCTTCTATGTCAATTATGCATTATTTACCACACAGCAAAATATACGACTGGGAATCAGTAAACTGTAAACAACGGTTTTGTGAATTTTGTGACCATTAACGCTCAAAGAGCAATAAACAAACGATTAGCACCTCTGATGGGTATATTTCATCAAAGTCGATCGACACAATTAAGGCTATAGATCTGTACCAATTAAAAGGTATTTATGTGTAATTGCCGTATTACGAGAAAATTGTTGTGTTTATCATCGCTCCTTTCAATTTCTTTTTGACGGTTTGCACGCTTTAGACAATTGTTTTTTATTGCTCAAAGTTTGTCATACAAGCAATTATGCGTTCAGAAGTGTGTTTTATTTTATTCTCTTCAAATATTTCTGACTGTCAACAACTATCAATCCTGCCTTCTGCATGACGTCGTTTAGCGTCAATAAAATGTCAAAGACAACCAAGCAGATTACATCGTTTTTTAGCGGTGTCTGCTTATTCAGGGCAGACAGGGCAGGGCAGATAGGCCAGTGCAACCCTTTACAACAAGAGGCATACTTTAAATTACCATTTATGTATACCAACCCATTATGATACACCAGGTCCTGTCTCATTAAATAAGTACAATGTATGCTCGAAACCGATCCCCCTTGCCCAGTATTCAGCCCCTCCGTTAAGTGGTCACCTGGCTTAAGCAGCCAAATTGGCTGCATCCCTTGGCTGGCTGCTTAAGGCAGGTTGGACTGTATTTCTAATCTCTTGTTTCACTACGCACAAAGAAATCCTTTATTGTCTTCTGTTTAATATCGCTAGTATGCAGCACAATGTTTTCCAGAGACTGCAACTGATGGAATGCGGATTCATCTGCGATTCCAAATACCATCTAAGATTGATAATGTTCTCCCCCATAAACCACTCGAACAGAGCTTTATCGACAGTATCAGCATTTCCAGATCGATGACGTTTTCGCGATGGTGATGAAGTTGATGAATGAAAAGACTGAATAATCATGTCTTTCATTTTCAATATTCCAGTGATTGTGCTCGGTGCTACTTCAAATTTCTTTGCAACACTAGTTTTAGATTCAGTTTCACACGCCTTTATAATCTCATATTTGGTATTTAATGTTAGTTAATTTTGTTTTCGAGATGGCGACCCTTCCATGTTTTAACATAAATATTTCCTGACTGACTAGTAGTTAAAAGTACTTAATATTTATCTGTTTCTGGTTGAACAATAATGCTGTAGTTAGAAGTACTTACTATTTATCTGTTTTTGGTTGAACAATAATGCTGTAGTTAGACATACAGAGTAGCTAGCTGATGATCCTAGACCCTCGCCAATAGGCAACTTAGAATACACCTTCACTCTAATTGATGGTAAACTCCTGAAATATAGTAGCCAACAATGGTGAAAATGAAAACCTTAATTAAGCATTGGATCAGAAAAACAACAAATCCTGAAATTCCTCTTTTCGATATAAACAAAGTAAAAAGTTTTATTATTCAAAAACCTAGTGAGCACCAACTAAGGCCAAAACAGCCGAACAGGAAATTTGCAATACTTCATTCCGCAAAATAATGATAATAACAATAGAGGGCTAAGAAACAGTCTGTTAATTTAGGATTTAAACTATATGCTAGACACAGCAAATATTAATAATCAATGCTGTTTCTTCATACTCTCTACATAATTACAGCAGAAATAACTTGCCAAAATAAAGAATTACTTGTCCCAGACAACCAGACAAGTGACATTTTGAAATGCCAAGCTTAGCCTTTATTAGCCAGTCAGCTTTTCTGCTGAAATATGGCAGGCATAAATTTATGTGAATCCTCCCGGATTTCAAATGGGGTGGCCAAATTAGACAGCAAGCGCACTAAGATGAAGTGCACAGACAGCGAAACTTTAATTTGAAAAGTTATATAGACACAGTCACCCCTACCCTTTATTGCTGTATATAGCTGTGTATAAGTACAGGAATGTTATACAAGCTTGTGCCTTGGTTCCATGTATACCATGTTGTCTGTGTACTAACTCAGTAATCTGTCTCATCACTTCACTGTCTGGTGACGCAGCATTAGTAATATCAACTGAAACACAACAAGATACCTGTGTCAACAATCTCATTTAAATCAGACCCATATTATGCTCCACTACTTAACGCTGATAAAGGATCTGATCGCACTCCGTATGGGGTCATTTTGTTGTGAAGTTTATAACATCAATTCAAATCGCTTCCTGCAGAGAATCTCTGCTGTCGTTTTCTGTAAAGGAGATGTTTAAACTTGATATATAGAAGGCGAAGACTGACTTTGGCATACTATCTATACATACTAGTTAATAACCATAATGCAACATGCACTAGAGAGGTCATTTGGACGTGACCTCTTAGGGTAAGTAGTCAGATCTCTATCTATGTATCTAGAAAACCGTAACAAATCCAGAAATACGAAATTTCTCAAGCAGAGATCTTCATATTTTGTGAAAACACCTTCTATACATAATTCAGGTTCAAATTAATAATCATTTATTCACCATCACACCTACCTTTATTTAATTCTGCTATACTCGCAATATCTTTAAAACTCCAACACTGTTCTAACTCTATTGAAGGCAACTCCAGGTGTATACTTTCATCATCAGTCTTTATCAAGTGCACATAACTCCGCAAATCAAGACTGGCTGCAATAGCTGGCTGTTAATAGAAAAGAAAAATTTGATTTTTAGACTTTGATACTAGAAATTCTTCCCATGCGCAGGCCCTTCCCCAGAGTCAAAACACACGGTGGTACACCAGCGCCTTAATTCCAAAATTGGCTTTTTCACCAGCGCCTCAAACCTCAGAATTGTGTCTTTAGATCACTATATTTTGTCAGTATTGTGTTATTTGAGAGATAAAGGCTTGTATTGGGTACAAAGTACTTAAATCAGTATCTGAATTATGCATATTGATGCAAATTATATGTTCTAAATCATTCTACCTATTCTTGTCGATGTCCTGAAGTATGTAAGAAATATCCCAGGGCTTTAAAAAATAAAATTCTAGTGAAGGGCCTGATGCTTCCTGCTATTAGTGCCAACTCTAGTCCAAGCTTTTAGACGATGATAATTCCATTTCATTGTCAAGGCTGTTTGTTCTTTCAAACTTAACAGGAGTGAGGTACAGTTTGAGTCGCCTCTGCTTTATGAAAAACAATTAAGGCCAGTAGGGGTAGCAGAAACAAGCTATTTATCATTTTGACCTAACTTGGCATTATACTTTACAATGTAGCAATTGTAGAAAAGCACTTTCATCCCTTCCCTGGTATTTGTACTAAAACACTCTCAGAACGGCAGATTTTTTTGGGCAGATTGATCTATACACTTTATCGGCCCATGGACCGGTAGGTTTCTATGCCAATTTTGGGAAGACTGAGATCATGTTAAGAAACATGCCAACTAGTTACCGACGACGCCAGTTGATAAACGAAAGGGTTGCTGTTTATCCCCAAATACAGCGGTCCAAGCAATGCTGTCAGTTTGCCGATAGGTTGATATAGTAGTTTGGCATCGTTTATATACATAGGTAACCTTTCAGCAATCTATCGGCATCGATTTATAAACCCTTCCGCATATTACGAAATGTAAACACAACCTTTCCGTACAATCGGGAAACATATGGGACCAAAATCCTGAACTGCCAGTATTCATTTAGCTAATTCTGACAGGCTTCGCAATGTATCGTCGCGGTATGGGTTGTGGCGCGGTATCAGAAATGGCGCACCTCAGATAAATGCTCTTTTCATGAGTTTAGCACCCAAAATGACTTAGATTACCAGTATATTTTTGAAAGGAAGTAGGTTTTCTGTCTATGATGTAAATAAATAAGATTTAAAATGAAAGATCATGCTTCAAGAACTCAAAATGTATGCCCTACCCATATTTGTTGTTATTTTCTTATGTCACTTTTTTCCTCCAACATTATAATTCCACAATTTTGAGAAATGAAATATTTATCTTATTTTGTTTTGATGGAGACCACTAGCATCCATGTTAGCATTAGGTCACATGATTAAAATGGCCTACACATCTGTCAAACTCATGGTATGGTGTCCAGAAGGAACTGATTTTCTTATCTTCAAAATTTGACAAAATTGGTCAAAATCGGAAATTATTGTTTCAATAAGTATGTGCAATAATTACTGTTATTGACATTTTTGACTTTCCAAAATCCTGTTGTTTACAGATCTGTCTATGTAGATGCCATAACTAATGCTTACATTGTTGTAAAAGATTATTACATCTTGTTAGGACACATTCAAGTTGACTTGTTTAGTAAATAAGGTCATGACTATTTACAGCCAATGTTATTCTGCCATGCCATTTGTTATTGATTCATAATCCAAGAAGATGTAAAAGAAGTTAGCCAACTGCTATTTAAAATTGACCTATGTGGAAGTAAAATAAAATTGAAAACATTTTCATTATGATTTCTTTTAGTTTTTGTGACGTTTGGGACCTAGACGGTAGGTGCGCCATTTCATATACCGCGCACGCTACGAAATATGCCGAGTATGTCATTCATTGTGATGGACGTTAAACATGCGATGAAGCAGTAAACAAATAATATTCAGTGTCAAAATGTCCCCAATGAATGGCCCTATTAATAGGTAAGGCCTAAAAAAAAAATAGTTGTGTTTCTGGTGGCATGGCTAAAAATTATAGGGTCGGTAGGTAGGCATTTTTTTTTTTTTTTTTTTTTTTAGTATAGACAGGTTCCTCGACTAAGAACTTCATATAAAAAGATCCTGTGGTTGAACTTTGTGTATCCTTTAGATATATATGTTCTGACAATAAAAGTAAAAACACAGTTTTAGTTGTCAGTTCTTTATTAAACAACACTATATTAATTATTATAATTTCCTGCTGTAGGAAATGGACGAACAATAAAATATGACTTGAACTGTGTCAATCACTAGAACACATAGTACAACTAAATAACACTGCAAGATGCCTTAAAACTAAAAAAGTCACCTCATTTATAGATCTGCTAAAACATACTTAGACCACTATTTTTTATTTTCTGGTTTACAAGATTTTTTGGAAAAGCGTCCACCGGCCGGCCCGTCGAAAAAAAAATTTGATTTGAACCCCACCACCTAATTTCGTTGCGAAATTTATCCTACAGTCCCAACCTTGGTATTTATGATTAACATACACCACTGTATCTACTTAATAATTCGCGACAGAAGCAGAAACTAATTTGTATGATCCATAGCAACGACGTTACTCATACATCGACCATAGCAACGTATACGACAGTGCGCAATGTACGAACGAAAAAATCGTCAAGTATTTATAAAACGCGTGAATTTATGAAATAAATTATGAAAACATAACGCATTTGGTCAATAGCGAGATCAGCGACAGTATAATAGTATTTATTCTTCCCAGGCGAGATAAAGCTGGTAAAATGCCCGCCATGCCCTTACTGTTATTCCATCAAAGGCAGTCGGACCGACATTGTAACTTCAGAAGTCGCCGACAATCATTAGATCATAGAAATGCCGCCGCTAAATATCAGACGTTGCCGACTTATGTCGGGCAATCAAAAGAAACTGTCAGAGAACTGACATCGAAGATAAAAGAGCCGAAATTTATGCACATTGGAATTTTGACTGGTTTTTATGAGAGCGCTTTGACACAATAGAAACACATCGAGACATCGCTAATTTAATAGACTTCACGCCATAGACGTCTGTTTAATCGGTGTCATTGGAATAATTTTATGATTGATGAAATATATACATGTTAACTTATGTTACAAATGGATTAATATTTGAAGGTAATTATGAATTTGCCCTGTTTTCGCAAAACATAAATTTCGCGTCAATTAGATCTAGCATTGAACTGATCCAACGTAAGATGAATACATCGGTCTGCAATCATCATGATAATCCAATCAGGCTGGGTATATATAAGGATGTCAATTTGTCTCAATTCAAGCACGAAGTTTAATCTAAGTTTAATTAACATGCGTGATTCAAGGTCGTCAGTTCGACCTCGTATAAATCTCGTGGTCCCGCCTGATTGTCGCATAGATGCGATTTACGAAGAATTTTACGATCTGTTACCAAGAGCTTGTATTCTGGAACAATATTATGAATTGATTAAAATATACGCGCAAAAAAAACGCAAACTTATGCACGCAGAGAACTTAATTTAATTGCATGTACAATTTGCTCGATGTTAATTTTGTATGACGTCATCCGTCTATTTACGGAAAATAGAGTCAAGATTTTCGAAAATGAGGTGACCTAGTTCACGTAAGGTTATGGTACTTTAATTTCGATACGTTTTCAATATGATAACTGCAATTAGACAGATGTTTTGATGGTATTAACTGTATTAGATCATTTTTACGTGAAGAATTATCGATCTTTTGACGATTTCGATTTTTTTCCCACTTTTGTAAAAATTACGGTCGCCGGTCTTATAAACAGTAATAAAAAAAATACGGTCGGCCATCGGGAGAAAGGGTCGGTCGGGCCACCGGAAACACAACTATTTTTTTTTTAGGCCTAAAGACTCTTATTATGTATGTTTAAATTATACAACAAAATGACCTTGTAAACTGTTAAGTGCGCCATTACCCATACCACGGGGATATAAAACGTGTATACCGCAACAACTTGTATGCTGATCCGAGAATAATTCCCGAAGAAGCACAATGACAAAGCTCACCACATATTTATTGATCAATGTTATAGCCCGAAGATTTCCCGAAATGGGGCAAATTGTAATCCACATGCTTCCCATTAGCATCGGTGTCTAATGGACGGCATGTCTAACAACCAGACAACTGACAGTCAGTTTCTGGAGACTGGAGTGGACACTAAAAAAATCCTGATGTGGGGGAATAACAAAATTTTCCCTATGAATCAGACAATTCACTACGACTAATTAAAAATGACGCTAAATTCTTAGCTCTCTCTTATTTAATGTAATTAAAATAATATCCCGAGTCGAACATTTTTAGGGGCGAAACATTTTCAGAACGAAACGATGGGGTCGAATATGTTGATAATTAAAAGGGTAAATTAAACGTTTTTATTCACCTTTCCGTAAACGACAGCATGTTCCCCGTGTAAAATCACTTTTCCTGGAGCAGATACAACAATGTCCATGCCTGTCTTCTTTGTATGACTGCTTCAACTGTTATCAGCGTGGACGAAACTAATTAACTCGCAACAATGGCGCGGAAACTGCAAAATTGAAAAGCTCTTCAGTGGAGGAGGTAGCTGTCAGATTTTACGTGCTTGTTTTATAAGGTCTAATTATGAGAAGTTTATACGCTGTTTGCAGACGATTTGCACAATGTCACGCAGGTTTATCGTCTCATAATGCATTGAGCAGGTATATTGTGTAATATGATTATCTTTTTATTGCTAGATATGCAATAGTATCGCTGTATTTCCTGTAAAATTCCTATAGTTCTCTCTTTCGTCCCAAGTTAAAACGTAACTGAAGGTATTTTTCTATTATTTTATACCACTGGTGTACCAGAGACCTATAGACTGTAATTTTTTATAATAAATTTTAAAAGGGTTCGGTGTTTTAACTCATAAAACTGTAATTGATCATTGAGTGTTTTGATTGGTGATTAATTATGATCAATGTATGTCTCCATTTTTTTCAGAAACATAGAAAATCTGTCATTTCAGCAGACAAGATGTTTGAAAATTTACACAAAAACTGGAGATAAAGGTAATTTTACTTTTGTGAAGTCAGATTTCTATCCTGACTAAAAGGGTTAAGGGGTTGTTAGGCTGTCATATATCTTATGTTCTTGAAAATTGTTCATCTGTTATTGTGTGATTTATATTAGATATGATTTATATGCCTGAGAGGGCCCATAATTGGTAATAAAATTTATTCTATTCTATTCTAAGCTACCACCAACTGAAGCTGACTGGGTCAAGGTCCCCCCCCCCGGTACTACTTTACCGTACCCGGGGTACTTTGAAGTATACTTCAACGTACCTTGATTTTATAGATAATGCTTCACCTTACTCCGATATACTCAACCGTACCCGGGTTTACAGCGTGCCAAAAATCGATGTCGTAAAATAACAAAATAATAGAATGATGTAAAGCGGCGGCCATCGTGGCAGTGAAAAAAAAATTGTTTACAAAGACCTAAATTACATGTATCCAGCGGAGAAAAGGATGAAGAACAAGTGAATATTCAGGCTGGTGGAAACAAATTGAGCACTATTTGCGTACTAGAGATAACATCAGCTCTATTTGTCTACAGTTTGTCTTCAGTTAGGCTGAATGGGTCAAGGTCCCCCGGATACTACTTCACTGTACCCCAAGTACTTTGAAGTATACTTGACCGTACCCCGGGAACTTAGTAGTATACTTCACCGTACCCCAGTATGCTTACATAGTTACAGGAACCCCATTTTTACTGCTGAAAAAAAAATTAATTGATAGGATCTCTACTGAGGCATAATGCCCAATCTTGAAAATGAGTCGCAAGTCAGTTTTGATTACCATTAGCGCACATTCCTGCACCTTAATTAATTTCAAACATTGGTTTATTGTTAAAATATAGATTTTAGAACTTAAAATGACCATAACTTTGTCAATTCTTGGAATTTTTTCATCAAATAAAATGTGTCCTGCATTTGAGACTGTACTCCTGCATAATTTTTGGCAAATTTAACAAATCTCAAGCATTTCTTCATTAATTTCTTGTTAAGTTGTTCCATATATTGAAAGATATATGCTAGTTTTTATCTGGATTTCTACATTATCAAATTAAGATTTTGTTTAATAATGTTTAAGGTTTGTAATTTGGTTTCATTTTATTTAAATTTGTTAAAAAGGTATTAGGAAAATCGGACAGGTAAGACAGCACTCAACTTAACCAGCCAAGCACAGAAATCAGTATCACCACAACACAACTGAACTGCACATAAGCCAAAGAAAAAATTAAAAGTCCAACTCCCGCCTAAAATGCAGGATAGAAGTTATTATAATTTATACATTTTTTGTAAAACATTAAAAAATAAATGTGTTCCTACTACTATGCCCTGTAAGACAGCACATGTTTGTATAATAACAATAAATGTTACCAAAATTGTTTACGACAAGCGATAATTAACAACAAAGTTTTGTAATAAATTTAACAAATTATAACAATTTTAACATTTAATTTTTAAAGTCATTTAGAATCTAAATTCAAATTTAAAGCTATTTAGATTGTAAATGTCAAGCTCTTTCCATTCAAGTTGCATGTCAAACATGGTTTCATTGTGTTAATTTATTACATTTTTTAGTTATTAAACAAAGAAAGTAGATTTTAACTTTATAAGATTTTAAATAATTACTAGTATTCTAATTATAAAAGTATCTCACCTCTGGCACCTCAAACAAAGGATTGCTGTCTCAATGTGTTGATACTTTCCCACTGAAGTCAACAGTCTCCTCCAATCAGAAATATAGTCTAGTGACTTGACTAACCACTGATTTATGAGGTTGTGAAGACACAGGTGCAGACAGCATGTGGCATACATGTGTAGATACCCTTTAATGCATTGTGTACAATAAACTCTTGACCAGTCCACTCTCTAGTTAATCCCCATGCACAATAGTTTGGAACAGTCCACTTTGGGGTTAATGCATTTGGTGAACAATATTGACTGTTATAATTACACAATTAAATCAAATAATTGAATTATTTCTTTATAAAATAAGCAATAGTTTATTAATTAAATTAACAATAATTAGGCTAATCAGTAAAATAAAAAAGCAATATTTGATCAGTCTTAATATTTATTTTTTGAATCAGGAATGTTTCTACCCTTGCTCACACAATGAATCAATCCTTAAATAAATGTTAATTGATGTAAGACTAAGGCCTAAAAATTGTAAATTTCTGGTCTTCTTAACTTTACCCCCAAAAAACTACCATCCAAAATGTTGTTTGTTTTTATAAAAATAAAACATTACATACAGTTTATACATATTTCTAATACTTTCCCAAGATTAGTTTCTTTTTTGCTTAGTTTAAAAGATTATTGTTACCTACCTACCCTATTTTTGGACCACATAACCAGAAACCAACAATTATTTCAGCCTTATCAGATTGAATACCAACAGTTCTTGTATCACAGACCCCTGCTGAGTTCCTGCACCACCAGACCATGTCATAAAATATACTTGTCAGATAACATACACTGTCCACCAATTAACAAATTGGTTCCAAGATATTTGGAATCCTCTGATGTTATCCTCCATCATAGGAGGTGTATTACAGACCACCTGTTGAGTTTTTGTATTTTGAGACCTGTCAATATAATGCTATATAACATCAAAAATGTCCAATTTCAATAGCCCTGATAATATGGGCACTTATAAGATACTAGATTCCTGCAGCACACAAATTAGTTCAAACATAATTAATAAAAATTATGTGGAATCCTTTGATTTGATTTTTCACCTTAGAAGTTGTGCAAATTCCAACTTGTCATGTCAATTAAAAATATGACTATTTTAATATCCAGGTTGAGCCCACTGATAAAGACTAAAACGAAAGAAAAAAATGTAAAATTTATATTTTTCTATAAAAAAAAGAAAAATATAAATTTTATTAAAAATGTTTTTCGTTTTTTTTTCGTTATCAATGATAAGTAAGTAACTAAGTAAGTAAGTAAAGTCTTTATTTAACGAGACTAACATATTTACAATAATGCGATCTTCCATTATATGGGCCTCTTTTAAGAAATACTTTAAGAAATCATAAAATGATGCAGTTACCTGTGGTTACCCACTACTATGAAACAAATGACAAAAACTTATCCTGACATCTTTAATTTCAATGCTAAACTTTATTTACTTTACGTTATTAGAGTATTTCTTGTACACACACCTGAATATCTGACAGATTAATCCACCGCTTTGGATTATCCTCAATTATCCCTCCTTTCTCATTAGCTTGGGTGCAATATCATTTTGAGATGAGACTTCACGTGTGCTGTTTACATTAGCATGTTGATTTAACTTACTCATGTTTGACAACTAAAGTAATTTGTTGGTACTGTAAATCATTTAAAACTTTTGAGAGGGGGGGGGGGTAATTTTGTGGATGATCTCACCCACAAAATAAAATCCCCACAAATATCAAAATACTTTCTATTGTATATGACTAAGTGGATAAAATCATGTTGATATTATGACCTCACAAAATGATCTTTTTCACTAAAACCACGAAATTTTGTCCCATTGAAATTAAATGATTTTACAGTACTTTGTTAATTGTTCAATATTTTTGGTGTCTACATTACAGGAACATCTGCAACATTTACTGGAGAAAGGAGAAGAAAAGATGACCATGTGTTTGAAGCATTAGGTGCCACAGATGAACTTACTTCAGCTATTGGGTATTATTGTAGATTATAATTGTTAGATATAGTGACAGTGAATTTTACATGATCCTGGACTTTTAATTTGCATAATTTAACGTCTGATATCTTGTCTATATTTATACCCCGTTTGCTGGGACTATCACAAAGATGCTCTTGGTGTATTACAAAATTTTAATACAAATCTAAACTTATTTTATTTTATAAATATTGTGTTTTATATACTGATAGGGTAAATTTAATTATTAAATGACTGTCAATTATTAGCCATTTATAACACAGCATTGCCCTTGTCTAATAATACACATCAGAGCCAAAAATTTATATCAGTTATTGGCCCCGGGCGAAAAAGTGTTATAAAATCTCATTGGCTAATAGACAGGGCCGAAAATTGATATAGATTCTCAGCTGAAATTACGCTACACTTTGGTGAAGGTTCTGATTAAAAAATATGAAAAAAGTTGTTTTTCACATATTTTGGAGCCTTTCATATGCTAGATTTATATGTTGCTGCCTTCAACAAATAACAGGGCTAATATCAAATCACCAATTTATTAACATAATTATATAATACATTAACACAAATTTTTTATCAGATAACTTACATTTTTTTATAAGACAAAGACGATAATGTAATGTTTAAACATTTGACTCACTTATTTCACTTCATATTTCACTTATATATGTAACACAGCACTACCTACATTATACAGAAATAATAAACAAAGAGGTTTGATAAAGAGACACTGAAACTGTAAACTTTCTTTACGGACAGCGTGTACATGTACTTTTTATCGTTGATAGGTTAGCCAAGGAGTATTGTAAAGATGCGGGACATCCATTTGTGGACAGACTCGAGGAGGTAACACAAACTTACTGTACTGTAATCAGGGGCCGAATATTAGAGGGGAATTTCATTTCATGAATGGTCTCAACCGCAAAATTAAATCCCTAATATTAATTATTTCTATAGTACACTGAGCAGCAATGAAAACGCAACACTTTTTAAACTTGAATATTTCCGTAATCCGTTTACATATTAGTTTGAAATTTTGTATGCTCACTTCGATATATATTATCTACAGAATTCAGCTTTTTCTGTGAAAATGCTTTAAGAATCACTCGTCCATAGCGGAATAGCCTTTAACAGCATTTTCCGGCGAGCTGATGGGTGGCTAGAGATTTGCTTGCATATTGAGCAAGCATTTTAAAGAATATGAATAGATTAGTCGGAAAAACAAAATAACTAGTTGAAAACATTGTGCATATGTCCAAGGTAACTCCGAAAGATCTGTCATTATGCTCAAGTGTGGGGTATCCGTACTAAAAATCAAAGTTTTGTTTATTTAAAATTACTGAAGTCATTACTTCATTCATTAACACTAGTTTGAATACAAATACATCTGTTAAGAAAATTGCATTAGAAATCATAGGATGTAAGAAAAATGTCTATGTCATGTGCGATAACTCTTGGATAATTTTCCTCACTATTTTAGATTAATCACCAAACTTTTACACTAAATTGTATTACTGTATATGACTGAACTAGTCTACATGCTCAAGTTATGATGTTCATTAATATTAGACGTAAATTGTGTTTTGAAAATTAAGCATGCAATTCAAAATCACATTTTTTCTGCATTTAATGCAATAATCAGTTTATTTCCAGTAACAAATGGTGATCCTTTCACCATCCTTGGGACAAATGTAATACAATTATATTAATCTCAAAACGACCAGTTTCAAGTATTCGTCTGGAGGCACTAAATTCGAAGCAGTGTTAATTATAAAGAAACTGGCAAGTTAATTATTCACTTAATTTATTACTCCACAATTATCTCCCTTTGACCATAGAAAATACATCATGGCTATAATAGAGCTTCTTTTATTATTTAAGTGGTTATGCGCAAAATAGTGTACAAGCCCCTTAAAAGTACCTGAACTTCACATAGCCCTTCTGCAACAATGGAACAGCACCAACAAGCATTCAATGAACGTTTCATACGATTAATACGTCGTAGAGGCACACGATGCATCGCTCCAGACGGTGGTTTTAAAAGATTAAAAAATGCAACTTTCTGTTTTATACTAATCCCAAAACAGCTGGTACAAAACTATGTTGCTAAACAAATTTTTCTGTTTCGTAGTGATATTCATGTGTCATTCTATGACAAAATGCGATGCTTACATACTTATCAAATATGTTATGCTGTACTATGTAAGTGTTGCGTTTTCATTGCCACTCAGTGTATATGATTTCGGATAAAAAATAAGCTGGTAGGACGAGAATTATAATTTTATTAACTATGAATTTAACCTCTGTAAAGCAAACACCTCTTGTCAACGCCCCATACTTGCAGCTCACAAAGGGTTTTGCTCTACAGAGGTTGCTCTGTTTTTTTGTGATTTCATTCCCATAGACGTGCTATGTGATAGTTCAATGTTTGTGTTTTATACTCACAGATTCAATGTGTTCTTCAAGATGTTAGCTCTAATGTTGCTACACCGAAGTCATCAGCCAGGGAAAAACATAATGGTACAGTTATCTTCTTTTCTTCAATATCGTTACAAATTTCCACTAACATATAAGTGAAAAATTTTTCCTTTAAGCCTAGGCCCATTAAGCATTTTTTGCTTCGACGATCTACTCCCGATGTTATAAATGAGCAGGTGTCCTCAGTGGTTTACAGGAAGCTTTAGGGAGTCATTAAAGAAAATTAAAGAAATCCCCATTTCCGAACCACCCCAAAGCTTGATCATTTACTGTAAAATCATTAAATTTCGTGGGGATTAAATTTCGTGGATTTCGTGGTTCACCTCAACCACAAAATTTAATCCTAACGAAATTGATTTTGACCCTTGTTATATTGCCTGAAATGCAAAATCCACGAAATCAAGTCCCTACAAAATTGTCTTTTTTACCAAAACCACGAAATTTTGTCCCAACGAAATTAAATGATTTTACAGTATGTCCATCAGGATATTACCATTGCAAAAAATGTCCAAATGGGACAAAGGTTTTACTTGAAGTCTTTAGTTTGTGTTTCACACTATTCTGTAATTCACTGTACATAATATACTTGTGACTTATTTTATGATCACATCAAAATGGTCACAAAACACAGATTTTGAAGCATTTGTTTATTTATGTATATTTTTTCTTATAGCACCTATTGGGAGTGCCTACCGGTATATCATAATAAATTTCTCTGATTGGGATCGACTGGCATTTTGTAAGAATTGAGTTCCACTGTAGATAGCTCAAGTAATTTTTTTACCATTTTGGATGTGAAGAGCCTTCAAGTCAGAAGTCTGAGAACACAGATAGTTGACCTTTTGACTGTGAATATTTTGTTTAAGTCTATGCTCCTCTGAGCATTCTTGTCACAGCGATGTACTCACAATTTAACAAATGAGCTACAGAAGGCACTAGGAAAAAGGTCCTTGTAGTGAAGGGGAAGCTTCGGGATAGTTATTAGAGAATTTTTAAAATCCCTCTTGCAAATGCCTCCCAAAGCTCATTCATTATTTCCATCTGGAGTACATCACTGAGGCAAGAATGCTCAGTGGAAACCAGGAGCTCTTCAGAGAAGGTCCTGGCCGGTGAAACCTAGGCGACTTTAGCTGCCATGGTGTAACTGAACATTTAGATAAATATGCTGTCATTTCTTTGTAGCTTTGACTGAATTTAGTGATACATATGTGATAACGTTGGAAGCATGGATCGATGAATATACCCAAGAATTACCTCCCTTGACTAATTTCATTTTACCAGTAAGTATAAAAGTCAGAGTTACCTCCCTTTGATATCAACTTTAAATTTACCAGTATGTACAAAGCTAGAATTACTCCTTGATCTCAACTTTGAATTAACAGTAAGTATAAAGCTTGAATTACTCCTTGATCTCAGCTTTGAATTAACTAGTAATTATAAAGCTAGAATTACTCCATGATCTCAACTTTAAATTTACCAGTAAGTGAAAAACCTAAAATTACTCCTTGATCTCAACTCGAAATTAACCAGTAAGTATAAAGCTGGGAATAACTCCTTGATCTCAACTTTAAATTTACTGGTAAGTATAAAGCTAGAATCACTCCTTGATCTCAACTTTGAATTAACCAGTAAGCTAGAATTACTTCCCTTTCATCTTAACTTTAATTTTCCAGTAAGTATAATCTGGAGTTACTTCCCTTGATATCATCTTTAGGTTATCTGATTTGAATAACAAGGTTGCTGCTTGGTGAAGACAATATGAAAACCTTGTGTGCATGCGCAATAGAGGCTAAATTTTCTTGATTCTTAGATGTTGTAAATTATTTCTTAGGTTGGACTCTAACTATTTTGGTTTAAAATTTGTATACAAAACTGTTACTGGTCCTTCAAAACTTTTACTGGTCTTTGATTTTTACTGTCCTTATGCCTGCGGACTAGTGTTGATATGAAGCCCTAATAGTATTTGCCTTCTACGACCGATGAGTGAGGATGCCCTCCTGTTCAATATGCAAATAAATGTTGTGCTGGTAAATTTAAATTATCTGTGATTACCATAAATTATGTTTGTTATTTTAGTCAGGAGGTAAAAGTGCAACATCTCTACATCTTGCAAGATCTATATGTCGTAGAGCAGAACGAAGGTATAAATCTTCTTTCATCATGTCATTGTGATCTTTCACGTTTGGTCGCTTGGGTCTACGTTTTGGCATATATTTGTGAAACTAGGTCATCTTACAGGTTGCATCTTAGCTGCTTTTCATGTGGTCACTTGGGCTCAATGTTGTTTTTGTTTTTTCCCTTGTGAAATTGGGTGTGGGAATTACTCCGTGTAGTTGTGTGGTGATGTTACTGTTTTCTGTGCTTGGCTGGTTAAGTTGAGTACTGCCTTCCCTGTTTGATTTAGTCATTTATTTTTTACCATTTTATTAAGACAAAATGATTTTTATTCAATTACTCATGACCGCTCTGCTCTAGGATCTTTACATGGAGGTTGGCAAGTAAAATTAGATGACCCTATTGATTTTGTGGTCATAGATCACGGTCACCGTAACCATTTCTGACTATAAGGCTGCCTAAGACATTTCTTGTTCCTATAATAGTATATTCATGTATTTACCTATAAACCTACAAATCGCTGGCTTAGAATGAGAAGGTCATAACTACTACTTACGGCCTTATAAGACTGATAAATTTGTGAAATCTGCATCCCAAGGTGCTTTGCATTCAATGAAAATTGGAACTTGTCATGTTGACCAAAATGAAGTTAATAAGCTTAATTTTCCATAAGTAAAGAGTAAATTTCAGATGTTTTTTTGTTTTCTCAAAATATCGATTTTTGTACTTACTAACTTCTCATTCTAAGCCAGCGTGTTCTTGTTCCTATCATATTATATTCTTGTATTTACCTAACCTGTTATTATATTACAGGGTAACCACAGTTGTCAGGGCTAGAGAGATGGACACAGAACCTCTTAAATATTTAAACAGGTAAAATAGTACATTTGCATTACAGATGTTTACCTTGTGGTTTGTCATTGGATCCACAAAGGTTAAGGGCAAGATAACCCTGACAGAATACCCAGGGAGTTGAAATTAGCGATGTTGTTGGGTCACTGGCACTTCCTAACATATCACAGCATCATGTGAAACCGTCATGACTACGCAATCTAGCATTAATATATTAATTATCTGTTAATAAAATAATATGTCAGTCCTAAAAGGTCTGTGACCCAGCCTATGCTCTCTCCTATCAATGGCTGTGGGGGATCATGTATTCCACATGTGGAGAAATTTTCAGTTGTTTACAATAGAGCATTTCAGTACAGTATTGGTTATAATTATTCAAATAAATAAATAAATGTCTGCTAACTGGAAAGGGCATACTAGAAATGTATCTTATATAACAGTTGTTACTGCTAAGCATGCTAAATTGTTTACATTATTTCTGCTAAAAGTTATTAACCACGTTTGAAAGGACACTTCCAGCAATTCAGCCAACCTTTGACTTTTTCTCTTCTGGCTTGTGTGCAGCCAACACAGAGTTAAGATTCCCAGGAATATCCAGACATGGCCAGACACCATTCCAACACTTGTTGGAGTGGAGTATGTGGGTAATTCTTGTTCAAAGTAATTAAGCAGTGACACTGTCAGGGATTGAACCCTTGATCCTGAAGAGTTTCCCTACATCTATACCACGGCTCCCCACTGTGAAGAGTTTCCCTACATCTATACCACGGCTCTCCACTGTGAAGAGTTTCCCTCCATCTATACCACGGCTCCCCACTGTGAAGAGTTTCCCTCCATCTATACCACGGCTCCCCACTGTGAAGAGTTTCCCTCCATCTATACCACGGCTCTCCACTGTGAAGAGTTTCCCTCCATCTATACCACGGCTCCCCACTGTGAAGAGTTTCCCTCCATCTATACCACGGCTCCCCACTGTGAAGAGTTTCCCTCCATCTATACCACGGCTCCCCACTGTGAAGAGTTTCCCTACATCTATACCACGGCTCCCCACTGTGAAGAGTTTCCCTCCATCTATAGCACGGCTCCCCACTGTGAAGAGTTTCCCTCCATCTATACCACGGCTCCCCACTGTGAAGAGTTTCCCTCCATCTATACCACGGCTCCCCACTGTGAAGAGTTTCCCTCCATCTATAGCACGGCTCCCCACTGTGAAGAGTTTCCCTCCATCTATACCACGGCTCCCCACTGTGAAGAGTTTCCCTCCATCTATACCACGCTCCCCACTGTGAAGAGTTTCCCTCCATCTATAGCACGGCTCCCCACTGTGAAGAGTTTCCCTCCATCTATACCACGGCTCCCCACTGTGAAGAGTTCCCTACATCTATACCACGGCTCCCCACTGTGAAGAGTTTCCCTCCGTCTATACCACGGCTCCCCACTGTGAAGAGTTCCCTACATGTATACCACGGCTCCCCACTGTGAAGAGTTTCCCTCCATCTATACCACGGCTCCCCACTGTGAAGAGTTCCCTACATCTATACCACGGCTCCCCACTGTGAATAGTTTCCCTCCATCTATACCACGGCTCCCCACTGTGAAGAGTTTCCCTCCATCTATAGCACGGCTCCCCACTGTGAAGAGTTTCCCTCCATCTATACCACGGCTCTCCACTGTGAAGAGTTTCCCTACATCTATACCACGGCTCCCCACTGTGAAGAGTTTCCCTCCATCTATACCATGGCTCCCCACTGTGAATAGTTTCCCACCATCTATACCACGGCTCCCCACTGTGAAGAGTTTCCCTCCATCTATACCACGGCTCTCCACTGTGAAGAGTTTCCCTACATCTATACCACGGCTCCCCACTGTGAAGAGTTTCCCTCCATCTATACCACGGCTCCCCACTGTGAAGAGTTTCCTACATCTATACCACGGCTCCCCACTGTGAAGAGTTTCCTACATCTATACCACGGCTCCCCACTGTGAAGAGTTTCCCTCCATCTATACCACGGCTCCCCACTGTTCTCTCATCTTTACTTTAAACTGCCTTGTATTTCAGGCCTGTAGCCACACAAAGGCACACGGGGCACACAAGGCACTTGAGAAAAGACCAAAAATTCATGTCTTTTGAAAAAAGAGCCCGCCTCAAATACTCCCTCATAAACGTTAGTCTAGGTGTTATTCTGTCTCTGGATAGTGGATAGGACTCTTTATTTGGCTGCAACAAAGGAATACTAATTTAACATACTTCTCTTCTTGTTGTTTTAGGTTAAGTGATGCTTTATTCACTATGGCGAGATTAGCTGCTCACAGAGAAGGCCAGGAAGAGAAAATATACCAGAGAGTAAACAAGGAACCTTCATGATTAAACCTATATAGTTTAGATTGTAATTAATTGGTGTGAAATAGAATATCCCCCACATAGAGAGGTGTTACTGAAAAGCAAAATCAATTTTTCACGAATCTTGTCTTGTTTCATAAATCTAACTTAATTTTGAATCTATGGCGAATGTATTGATGATTTATATGTTATTTTAATAAATTGACATGTTTTTAATGATGATGTTAAATGAAGTTGCAACACATGTAAATATTACAATTATTAGCAAACTTTAAAAAGGGAAACAACTCCATATTATATTCATGTTAAATTTATGAAAAAGCCTTTTAAAGATTACATTTTTCTTTGTAGCAACAGCTCACATACAGTGTTTGAAACATATTAATTTTGTGCTAGAAATCTGTCTTAGTGGATTTTGACAAAGTTGTCCTTTCTTGTATTCCTTAAACATAAGATTTCAATGAAACTTCACATGAATAGTTGGTACCATGCTTGTATGGAATTTTAAGTCATATGAGGTCTACTGGAGTTAAGGCCCTTTATTGGAGACGTACTTTTTGTGTCAGACACTCTTCTAATTTAGAGATTAAATTGTTTTGTTTTGATATTTGTTATGACTTTTTCTTTTCCTTGTTTCAATTTAAGCTATTGTAATTGCCATATTTCTGCTTCCAAAGTGCACCGCATGTATTTCAAGGTGACACTAAGAGGTCTTACTTTCACAAAATCTGTGAGAACTCCAAAAGTTTTATACATTGTATATACATGTAGTTCCAAATTGGCAATACGCTTAGATGCGGCATTCAACCAGTAATCTTACCTGACTTAAGGATAAGGACAACCAATCAGATCACACCATATTAAACTCTTAGTCAGTAACAGGCAATATGATTGGTTATCCTTATTCTCCTATTAAATAAGATAAATATTGAATAACAACACTGCCCTGTCCTATTGCTGTCTATTTGTCATTTTAATAATATAACATTAATGTTAGCTATACAACCAGTATGATGTCCAAAAACAGCATTTTGATCGTTCTATACCCCTTCTTTCATTGCCTTATGTATATGCGTACATCAGAAATCAAAGCACTACCCAGCATTTATTCACTTAAATACACTGGTAATAAACGTGGATTACCTCCCCTGGATAGTGATATATGAAGGCTAGGTCATGGAATTAGATAGACACAGAAGGTATGTACGTGGCTAGGTTGATGTATACCTATGCAGGGATTGTATGCTTTCCTTGCTGGCGACACTAGCTAGATCTAAAGATGCCTAATTACAATAAAAAAGTTAAAAGGCATTAACAAAACAAAAACCGTATCATACAAAAATGCATAAAACAAAATATACGAGCATTGAACGGCACATCACTGCCACGAAACTAGGACCAGATTTTTAAGGCAGTCGAATTACTATGTTGGATATGTCTCCATTCAAACCTATTTCTATTTTTAGTAGCGATGACCTTGACTCTAAATGTAATCCCAAGCTAGGTCTCCATGCAAACTTACTATTCACAAAGTTTCATGAACATGAGTCGATCCAAACTAAAGTTATTGACCTAAAAAACCCCTGCTGTTATAATAAAAGCTTGTGTACAAAATATATCTCACAATTTATTTGTATTTTTGTAACATTGTTTCACCACAAAAGAACAAGCCGTGTTCTGGAACACCCGTTACAGTGTTTCTGACCACGACTAGGGTTTAAGGTACAACTGTTCCTACCATCCTTATAGTGGCTTGTCAAGTCTCCAGACTAAATAATTGTATATTTCAGATGAAAAATATACTGGTAGAATGAGAATGGGTCATATACATGTATGCACGAATAAAAGTCGAAACGTTGGATAATTACAATTGGAGTTTGTCTTGTATTCGTTCTATATGAATAGGAATATAACCACCAAACACATATTAAAGTAAACATTTTTTATTATACTTATGTATAACACTCTGATATTTACGAGTATACAGCCTAGATTGTATATAACTGGAGTTCTTTGCACTGACGGAGTGCAAGCACTTGCTGGTGCTCTCCCTGTTTAGGGGCTTTGTGCATGAAATATGTACATGGATGTCTTATTACCGCATTGGGACCATGTACACTGGAGGTCACGTTCTTTCGGATGCTACTTGGGATCATGTACTTGTAGAAACTTTCTTTCGGCTGCTGCGCTACTATTCGTTCTATTCTAAGAGTTCTGCGCACGCTGTCTGAGAAGTTCCTCTTAGTACATCAAACAATTAAAATGTCCTCGCGCTCAGTGAAGTATCACGTATTTCACTATATGTACGAGCTAGTCATCATTCGTAAAACGTTCTTGGGGTTACGAACAGTCATTGTGCGCGATTGTCGCTAGTAGTAGCTCTGCACTACATGTGTATATTTAACTGTAATTCCCTTTTTGTCCCAAACGTTGCTTGTACCAGATATTTTAGCATATGGTTATACTAGTATATGAAGAGTCCCTGCTTGTACCAAAATAATTATAATAATAAGCGCAAGATCGGTGAACACGTAGAATACCGTGCACAAGATCGGTGAACACGTAGAATAGCGAGCGCAAGATCGGTGAACGCGTAGATTACCGAGCGCAAGATCGGTGAACACGTAGAATACCGAGCGCAAGATCGATGAACACGTAGAATACCGAGCGCAAGATCGGTGAACACGTAGATTACCGAGCACAAGATCGGTGAACGCGTAGATTACCGAGCGCAAGATCGGTGAACGCGTAGAATACCAAGCGCAAGATCGGTGAACACGTAGATTACCGAACGCAAGATCGGTTCCATCTCGGTACACTAGCGGTATATATGAATGCCACCGAATGCACCAATACTTCACCGACCCCTATTATGACAATTAAGATGACAAAGGTCTAGTTACCATCAGCTCGAGAGCTTTATTTTGTTTCGACTGCTGGGCATTTCCATGTTGAGTTAAATGGAAATCATTGCCTGACGATGAACCGGAAGCTGACAAACTGACAGTTGTCAGTACATGTAAGTATATTTGTACATGTCTGTCTTCACTGATTTTTGTATGGTGCCTACCTGCTTGGACATGTGATGTGGCACACAGCATTGCCTTATTGACATTAACATTCCCCGTGCTTGGGTAAGTAAAATTTTAACCCACTTTGTAACGAATTGATGTCTGCCAATTCAACCTGGTGCTTAGAAGTCAGTTATTTTACCCTTTTTCAGCCGTCTGTCTCACTCGGATAGCCATAACACATAATGCGTGGTATCATCTCTGGAACGAATAATATAATATGAACAGAGCAGAACAGAATAGAACTATTGATTTCCACCACCGACCCACATAAAACACTTCAAGTAAATAACATGACACGTAAGCAATACTAACAAAATAGGTATTTTAAGCTTAAAAATCTCGTTAATAAATGTTCAATTATTATAGTATTTTGACGGGTTTACAAGTTCAGGTTGAATCTATACGTATTGTATCAGATACGACGAAATATAAATAAATATATACTTTTTTATGAATTAATTCGCACATATAAATGTACTAATGATTTGACTTTTGAATCACTACTTTCCTAAATTACAAATGATGAAACGGTCAATTATCCCCACCTGGCTAGTAGTAATGGACGGTGATTGTGACTTGCATTTTCCTGTCCACAACAGCCCTAACTTCAGCCCTAACTTTTAGTCAAACTTTGTATTTAAGCGTACAAGAGGGTCATAAATAAGTAAGACCTGCCCTAACCTCGAGTTAGGCCTGGTTAGGGCTGCCCTAACCAGGTTAGGGCTGAAGTTAGGGCTGCCCTAACCAGGTTAGGGCTGAAGTTAGGGCTGGTCTAACCAGGTTAGGGCTGTCCTAACCTGGTTAGGGCTGAGGTTAGGGCTGCCCTAACTAGGTTAGGGCTGCCCTAACTTAAATTGACCCTGAATGTACGCCATATTAATATGACCGCAATAATGTTGAATGAATGCGTACCTTGTCGGACTTTATCTTGAAGTGACAGACGGCGTTGATCAACGAGTGTTCAGAAAGATTCTAGAACACCCATTGTATCGTTGTCATCAAACACCACATCTCTCATATCTCCTCCGACGTCATCTCTAGCTGCTGGTAGTTCCTGTTGTCGTCTGCCTTTCTGTTTTCTCGTCTTTCTCGTATTGACAGGTTTGGGAAGTTCCTTGATGTCAAATATTTGGCTTTGGCTAGCTTTAGGGATGTTTGGATGACACCACATAATGTCGTCTGCATTATCAGCAAATGTCGCACTGGACGACCTATATACCCTGGAAACAAATATTTCGTCTAATACATCTTTGCTGGCGTCTGCTTCTATTGGAGAATCTTCCTTTTCTCCACGAATACAGAAAAGTCGCTTGCAAAACTTGAAGAAACGCTCTCTTTTCGGTAGTTTAACTTTACTAGCAGCCATGTTTGTTGTACGTCGACGTAACTAAGAAACGACGTTGTCTGCCGTTATACAAGTAGTCACGTGGTGACGTTAGAGCCAATACGCATGTCATAATCTCTAAACCGGATACTTAGCGAATTTTTCTTCAAAGCTTTGCGACTTGTGACGCTTTTATGCGCAATTATACATGGATTGTACCGGTAGTGACATTTGTCGAAAGATGGATAGTTAAGGTAAAATAATTGGTTACCGTATGCCAATATCTGTCAGGCGTCCGGCAATACGAGAAGGGATTCGGGAGGTACTGTACACGAATGAGTAGCGTCTCATAAGTCAGAATTGACTGGCCCCTTCAGTATGAATGACACTATATATTTTTTTTAATCGTTACTATTAATTTGCACGAATAGCGTTATTCTCGTGATGCTTTAAATAAACCAATAAATGTTCTGTTACTGTGAAGAGACTTTTTAAACCAAGTGAAACTGTTCTGGAATTTATTTTAAATACATATGATCCATGAATATCGATTACTAAGCATAAAGGGCTGGGGTTTCACTAAATACCAACTCGATTCGGTCAGTTTGATAAGGTTATTATATACTAAATACATCGTTAACCCGAATATTCGTCCGTGAATATATTTGGTACCCAAGTTCCATTGAATAATTGAAATTTCATTCAGATAGATAGAATCTAGATATATATTTATTTCTACCTACAATGTACAATTTACATGACAAAAATTATCACAACATATGATAAAACAATATCATGGCAAGCAACATTACATGTAACGGATGACGCAAAAAGAACTACGTGGAACTTCATATCGACGGTGCCAAACTAAAACACCGTAACTCAATTTTGGCGCGAAAACTTTTTTGCAGCATCCGCATCTGCTAGATTTCCCGCGCATTTCTGTCCCGATGCCATCTAAATAGCCAATCGCGTTACTTCAATACAGTCAGGTGACAAAATACCGTCTTTTTATTGGATTCAAAAAGGTTAGTGGAAAATCACGTATTTGACAGTACAAACTCCGATTTAGTACAAGTCAACATTATATTATTGTACATGTCGGAGTTGATTTTGGTTCCAAATAGAATCAGGTAGGTTGTCATCGTCGGTATTATTTCAACGGAGTAAATACGTTTTTTCTTCTCCTGAAATTTGTCTTTTTGCAGTTACGGGGTTTTGGATTGGCACCTTCGATATATTTCTTATCCCCATGACGCTTCTGAGAGCGGAGTATGAGACATGCAAATGTAAAGAAAATAACAACAATTTATGGTGCACGAGATGAGAAAAGGTTAATGTAATTGTCATGTGAAACTCCTGTGCGTAAAATAATACAAACAATTCCATTTTTCTAATTTACTAAAAGGAACCCGCTCCCAACAATTTTAAATGTCATTCTAATAGTGTTGCTGCAGTTTGGTTTTAAAAGTTCACATTGAGTCCCTGATATATGATGGCAAATTATTCCTAAAGGGAACATCCATTATAAACATATTTTCTTCTTTTTTTAAATGCCACCGTGCTCAATTTAATCAGTCGGAAGTCACCTTGTCAAATTGCTGACACTGTTGTTGTTGCGTGTTTTCCTACATGATAAAAGTGCCTTGAAAGCAGCCCTGAACTTATGGTTATCCAATCCGTACACGATCCAATTCAGAGTTGCATTTAATCTTCCTGTCATTGCTACATATTCCTTGACACAAAGCGCATCTTGTCGAATAGATGGCATAAATAGGATAAGCGTAGCACAAATGAGAAATGGAAAATAGCACACTGTGAATAGAGAAAAGACAATTACCATCAGTCGAGTTTTGATGGCATTGCTGCTTCTGACAACATCTCCTGGTTTTAAGTTAGTCCGGAGCTTGTGTATTACAAGCGCGTAAAGAACAATATTGACCAGGAAAAATAAGAACGTAATACTGGTTGAAATCAATGAATAAGTAAGAGGAATCATTGCACCGATTCTACACACTACGGCGTCCTCCTGAAAGTCCTCTCTAGGCCAATGAAGAAACATAGTACTTAATACCGCTGACACTCCCCAAACTAATATACTAAACGCTATGTTCATCATCTGTTTGACCGATTGCAGACGGTGTTTGAACGGGAACATCACTGCCATGTATCGGTCAACGGATATGCACAACATGAAATTCATTGATGCCACGAAGGGAAAAAGGAAAACTAAAATTTTTGCCACACAAAAGCCCCAGATGTTTACTAACTCCGTGGCTATGTCTTCCGCGATAAAGAAAACCATCGAGAGTCCAACCATGAAGTCAGCTGCAGCCATATTTCCAACGAATATAAACATGCTCCCTCTGAATTGAGATTTGAACTTAATCAAGCTTCCTAGGATTAAGGAATTTCCAAATGTAGCCATGACCAACAATGCAACAGATACGAAAAGTTCAAGGTGTCTAAAGAAAGGTGTCAAGGTACACGCGTAATCTATACTACCGTCATCAGTACGTGGAGATGTTGTTGTGTTTGACATGTTTGCCATTTTATTATGAATTTCACCCTCGGATAAGTCAAAAAAGCAATGACTGTTGTACTAATTTTACGTTCCTCGCGTAGTGAAATTCTCACTCAGTTTCACGGCAAGTTAGACCCACGATTTCAAAGCTCAGTTTCAATTACAGTGAATTATCATACATGTGCATTACAAAGTCCTCGTGACTTCACAAAAATTAAAACAATTAAGTCGTCACAGTTACACTAGTTATCAGGTCCGAATCCGGTGTTCTTAAGGAATTCAAATGATGCGAAATTATTGTTCTACTTTAAACGTAACAATTTTCTGTTCATTGTTCATATGGTTGACACTATATTCGAGAAATAACTGCACTGGTCACGCAGCTTCCCGAGAGTCACATTTATAGCTTCATATTTTAGCTGTTAACTGTCGAGTTCAACAGTTCAACACTTATACACGTTCCAACCCCATATTACCTCCTTAGTTGATTAAATCACTCTGAAACATACTAAAATAAATCGCAATAGAAACAAACCCTTATCACTTTTCTAAAAGTGATTAATTTTTGTTTTAGGTATATTTGTATTGCCATAAATGTAACTGTATCTTAAAGTAATTACTGAGAAGGATAAAAGTCATTAACTTAAAATATTAGTACATTTGTTTACGAATACCCTTCGTAATCGATCATATCTATAGATACGAATCTACCTAATGTTAATCAAAAATGATTTTTAATCGCTTCTTGGAGCCATGTGTCTAATAATCATATTGAGAACTTTACAGGAGGTTGACTACAATATCAATTAAGGAAGTCACCCTAGGTATTCAACTGTTTAGCTCAAACTATTTATATTATTCACGCATAAACAATTAATCAGGAAAAGTAATGATGTGATGCGAAATATCGCCATTTGCGGGACAATAAACAGACATTGTCGCATACTTCCTCATTAAATTTTGGATTGAAAACTTACATGTGCATGCCTTAAAATGAAATTATGTTCGTATGTTTTATGTTCAACTTTCCTTCTAAACCTCTCAATAAAAGTGCACAAATACCTTTTCCTGCCGCCTCACATTTTTACACAACACTGTTGACGAGTATGGTAGCTATCCGATTAGCAAGTAGCTGAATACCCAGGGTGTTAGTGGAACCACACAAACAGATACTGAAAGTTAGGATTTCCTTTGTAGAAATGTTTGAACAACGTCATACTGCTTGACTGGTCTTTGGTCGTATAAATAGTCAGAATACATGTACATGTACTACAAATATAAAGCTAGATGAACTAAGTCCTGGTGGGTTCCTCGGGTAGATTTGGACCACTGTCTGTCCATTTTCATGTTTGTTAGAGTCGATGGTATAGGCATGTTGAAGGTGTCTAGCTCATTGTCTTACATACTTAGATCATCGCAATTAATTAAGACTTTGAGCTTAAGCAACTCCTCATACTCAGATATCGGTTACTGTGCTGTGCGTTCAGTAAGAACTTATGATTCCGACTGGTTCTAGCGCTACGCAAACTTTTTTTACTATATATACGTAGCGTTAGACAGCTAACTCGAACTACTTTCAGTGGTGGCGCGCATAGCCCATAGCAATGGCGGGCATTACATCTCTGCTTGTAACATCAGGCCCGGTGATTATAAACATTTCCCCTTCTCATACTCAAACTCCATGCTCCAACTTGAAAAACAGATTTTTTAGAAATTTGCATCAAAACCAACACCAACTTGTAGCAAATGATCTAATTAAGAAAATGAACGCCCATTTTATATGTTTCCATTCATTAATAAAAAAGTTTCAGCAGTTTTTCTAACTAAGAAATACTCCAATTGGAGTACGGAGTATGAGTTGGAGCATGGAGTAGGTACTCCAATGTTTATAATCACCGGGCCTGATGCTGAACGCTACAACAAGACATGACAATTCGATGGAGAAAAATATTGCCACACTTGTCTTACATATTTCATGCATGAGTGTGACCAAGGTATGGATGTATAACAGAATAGTGGAGAATATCGCGAGGTTGATTATCTTCCGGTGCCGTTTTAGATAAATCCTCAAACGATCTCCGGAGTATTTTAGGGCTTGGAGCTCAGTTCAATGACGACTATACTCACTCTGACATCTTGTTAGTTGAAATTATATCAATTTTGCTGATTGCTATTTGATTTAGTTCTCGAAATCGTTGGAATTGTTTTCCTCATAGAATTCGGCTAGAAATTAATGTATATTGATATTTTATCACATACCCTGTGGCCTTGGAGTGCCGGAAATATCGTTTGGCACTCCCATAATGTTTCCTGAATATTTAAATAAGCTTGACGTTGGTTGGTTCTGGGAAGATCTATCTAACTTCCGGGTGACGTAACGTAGGCCAATACGTGCCTTGAATCGGCATCTAACTATTGACTAATGCCCAACCCCCCCCCCCCCAATGAATGAATGTGCATAACTTATAACATTTATGTAGATGCTCACAAACTGACACTCGCCGTCGTTGCGTCTAAAGATTAAACACAATCCAAAGGAAAATCAAATAAATATATATATTTTAGAAACTATTAAAGGTGTTTACACGTAATTAGGCATGGATCGGATCGTTTCAGTTACAAGGGGTGAGAGGGTATTCCAGTAAATCGTGTACTTTGCTTAATTGTTTGTGGCGTAAACAATTTACAATTGCAATACATGTGACTCTGACATCACTAAATTCGTCAACTCAAAGGCGATTATATAAATTCGTTATTGCCTAAATATTATATTATGACATTTACATAGGCATTCTGATCACCTCGGTTTTTATCCAATGGAATTTACCGGAGACAAACGGAAATGGCCGAGCATTTACGATTGGTGCATAGACCCAAACGTCATCACGTGACTAATTGTATGACGTCACATGATGTCGTTTCTTAGTTACGTCGACGTAAAACAAACATGGCTGCGAGTAAACTTAAAATATCAAAACGACAACGTTTCGTCAAGTTTTGCAGACTGCTTTTCTGTATTCGTGGAGAAAAAGAAACTTCTCCAATAGAAGCAGACGTCAGCAAAGATGTATCAGACGAAATATTTGTTTCCAGGGTCTATAGGTCGTCCAGTGCGACATTTGCTGCAAATGCAGACGACGTCACGTGGTGTCATCCAAACATCCCTAAAGCTAGCCAAAGCCAAATATTTGACATCAAGGAACTTCCCAAACCCGTCAACACGAGGAAGACGAGAAAACAGAAAGTCAGACGACAACATGAACTACCTGCAGCTAGAGATGACGTAGGAGGAGATATGAGGGATGTGATGTTTGATGACAACGATACAATGGGTGTTCTAGAATCTTTCTGAACACTTGTTCACCAACGCCGACTTTCTCATCAAGAAAAAGTCCGACAAGGTATGCATGCATTTAATATTTTATTGTAAACTAGTATAAGTACATTGACGCACAGAAAAATATATGTACGTGGGGGTTAAAAAAATGGCCTTAACTTTTATTTTTAGCGTGATTGTCGTCATTAGTATTACCACGGATCTTATATACTGTCTGTTTTACAGGAGAGTGTATGTCATACCAAGACAATGCAACACAGGGTTATAGGTGTTCTAGAATGCATGTTCATTTCTTGTTCCTAATTTGAAGTAATTTCCATGCTATCTGTTTTACAGGATATTGTATGTCCTACCAAGGCAAACAGCAACCTGTAGCCATCGAAATAGGTCTTTTAAAACACACGTTCACTTATTGTTCCTAATTTGAAGCAATTTCCATGCTTTCTTTTTTACAGGACAGGGTCGTAATGCAATAATAAAACTTATTCCTGGTTGGATGATACAGACACAGTGACCGCTGATGTAGAAAACTTATTCCCGATTGGATGATACAGACACAGTGACTTCTGGTGTAGTAAACTTACTCCTGATTGGATGATACATACACAGTGACCTCTGATGTAGAAAACTTATTCCCGATTGGATGATACAGACACAGTGACTTCTGGTGTAGTAAACTTACTCCTGATTGGATGATACAGACACAGTGACCTCTGTCGTAGCAAATTTACTCCTGATTGGATGATACAGACACAGTGACCGCTGATGTAGCAAATTTACTCCTGATTGGATGATACAGACACAGTGACCTCTGTCGTAGCAAATTTACTCCTGATTGGATGATACAGACACAGTGACCTCTGGTGTAGCAAATTTACTCCTGATTGGATGATACAGACACAGTGACTTCTGGTGTAGTAAACTTACTCCTGATTGGATGATACAGACACAGTGACCTCTGGTGTAGCAAATTTACTCCTAATTGGATGATACAGACACAGTGACTTCTGGTGTAGTAAACTTACTCCTGATTGGATGATACAGACGCAGTGACCTCTGTCGTAGATACACCACGGTTCCTGATGAACATGGTTCCAATGGGTCTCAATATTTCTGACACTTTTACATTTGTGCAATATCGTACACGTTTTTGTATTTTTGCGGTTTGTGATTCATAAATAAACATGAAATTGTTAGCTTTCGCGAAGTTGGTGTTCTGCTTTATTGAATGCCAGATAACAATTAAGATTACGTCCGCTTAGAATGAGAAGACTGTATGTACAAAATCGCTATTTTGAGAAAACTAGAAAAAAACTGTCGGAAATAACTCATTACTTTTGGAAAAACAAGCTTTTACAACTTTTGGTCAACATGACAAGTTCTGATTTTTTTATAAAAATACGCTCATAAGAAGCACCGTATGATATAGATTTCAAACATGCACAAGTCGTATAAGGTCGTAAGTAGTAGTTACGACCTTTTCATTCTAATCCAGTGATTAGTTAAAATATTTTGTCATGTATTGTTTTCATTACAATCTACCGTGATGATTTTTGTACATAAATAAATCAAACACAAATTATGGATATCAATTTACAGATAGAGAAAACGTGACAGATATGTGAGATATTGTTGAGTTTGACAGAAGTTATTTTAATCTCCCATTCTCATCATAAAGCGTTACAAATTATGTCCGAAACGTACATTTTAAAAACTACTTCTAGTTAAAATTTGAAAGAAATCCGATAAAAAATAAGCTCTTTACCAATTTTCAATCAGTGCGCATACCCTAAAAACGTAAAAAGACGGAACATCGTGCGCGACGTCTTGTGTGATGAAAACAAATTACTTTTTTCTACTGTGATAAATAAGAATTCTCCCGTTCAATAACCATTTCGACACAGATCTTCTATTCCTGTTGCTTGGCTTGTTTGTGATATATCATTTTAAACAACATGTATGTATTCATTGTTGAATAATAAGGTTTAAATATTCATTAAACACTGATAGCATGGAGAAAATAATGGATCTATAGGTCTTCAGGGTATTCAACAAACAAAGATATTCAGGCTTCTGTTGAAATTGAATTTATTGATTTTGGAAAATATATCCATTAAAAATAATTATTCTGTACATACATAATCATATGGCATATTTATAATAAAGTCGCATACTTGAATGGATTGTACATTGTGCGATGAACATGACGCTGGTTTAGAATGAAAACGTCGTTACTACAAAATTAATAGTTTGTGAAAACAAGAAAAACTGTCTGACAATCAAATTTTACTTATGGTAAAACAAGCTATTTCAACTTCAGTTTTGTCAACATGACAAGTTGTGATTTTCATGAAAATAGGCTCATAAGACGCGCCTTATGATGTAGATTTCAAATATGCATTTATCTTGAAAGGTCGTAAGTGGCATTTACGATCTTCTCATTCTAAGCCAGTGATGTATACATGGAATGCTCAAACTGGTTTCAGACAAACACACAGGCACACGATTTCATTGCGTTTAACTACATAAATGTGTGAAATTAGTTTCAATTACCTTCTTAAACAACCAAAGATAACTCACCAGCCGCCATTTTTTCAAGCAACGGAAGTACACATTTTCACTATAGACTGGCCTCGTGGCCTACCTCAACAACGCGTTCCGATACGTGTACGCACATGGTACCAAACTACTTGCGTCGCATGAGAAAATGGTGGCTCTGCTACCCTTGGGTGTTTAAAAAGGTAGTCGAAAAAGATGTTGATACAAGTTGTAAAAACCGACGAAACCGTGTACCCACAAAACCGTGTGCCTGTGGGCAAACGTAGAAGTTTCGATAGGACAAACACTATACTCACTGATTATATCAAGTAGGTATGTAATTAGTACTAAGACCCAGCGAATACCAGAACTGCTGAATAATGTATGGATACGTGTTATCTATGTAATTATAACATACTTAAGTAATTTAAAATTCAAAGCTGTCAACAATACATCAATGTCATCAAACATGTTTCACAAAATAGTTTTAAAAACCGATATTTATGGACATTTTTCACATCAAATGATTAATTCATTATTGATGATTGAAAGAATACATCTGCCTTGTTCCAGTCATATAATAGAGTATTGATATCACGTGACAATGAGCATAAAAGACAGCCTACAGTCACTCCGACTTTAGTTTTATATACATACATGTATCCAGAATGCGTGTGCGGGCGTTAACATCATTATTTTTCCAGACCAATTTTTACATTTAATTGCGCATTTTAGGACAATACATGTGGTTTAAAATGTGTAAGGAATATCAGACTACGGTCTAACATCATTTAATTTAGCATTACTTTCGAGTGAAGAATAACTTTATAAACAATTAGTTTGAAGACGAATTAACGTTTCTGAAAGCTGGAACAATGTAATTGATTTAATAATAGTGTGTTTGCAAACTCTAGCAATACTATCTTTTATTTCAAAAATGCTGCAGTAAAGCAAGAAAAAATGTCTGGATACTTTTGACAGGAGTATGTGTATTCGAAACAGATTTTGCAAACTCTTTAGGATGCTTAGAAGTCTGAATGTTGTTTGATGTTAAATCTTTAGATGTTGCCACCAGTCAATGCTTCGTGTGAATAGGAATTGTGAAATGTTAAATTGTGACCTTGTAAAAAATAAATATTGCTTACAAGTGCATATTACCTACTGGAAGCCTAACAATTGACAATGGTTTGCCTTAAAATCTTCATGTGAAAAATGTAACATCGTGAAAAATGAATATTACTCTTGCATAATTACGTGAAGCTTAGGAGTTTAAAACAATGGTTGGCTTTTATATCAAACTACAGTTAGCAATTTTTGTAGTTTATTGTCTGACAGAGTGTGTGTTTTGTGATTCTCGTATAAAGGCGACGAGGCTACCAGGTCACGTGATTCGTACAGAATATAAAATATCTGTGACAGAATGTATGCGTCTTTGTGATAGTACTGTTGATTGTTTATCCGTGAATTATTTCAGACGAAGTCTTTTCTGTGAACTCAATTCTGAGTCAAAGACAAATGGGGTCCCTTTAGCTGAAGCCATAGGGTATATTTATCAAGAAACATCCCCTCCAAATAAAGTTTGCACCCGAGATGAATGTCCTATAGGAGATACTTGTGGTGAAAATAACTCTTGTGACATTACACAATGTCCATATACATTAAATGTTGATAACGGTGAAGTTACTGGCAATATGAATCATGTTGGTGCACAACGAGTTATTGAATGTTGGTCTGATTATAAACTTGTACTAGGAAACAACATAACTGTATGTACTGATGAAGGGACCTGGGGAAATACGTCACTCATACGTTGTGAGAAAGTGTGTCCTGAACCGGAGCAAGTGAACGGGAGATTTATTGCTCATTCAAACATCATAACAGTCTTTGAACCTCAGACATACACCGTGGGTTTAGATGCAGATATCTTGGAATCCTCAACAATCACATACCAATGTGACAGCAACAGACTCATGTCTGGGTTAGCAACTATCACATGCCTTGATGGAAGTTGGTCAAAGTATCCCGCATGTGAGTTCACATACGCTAAAAGTTGCTCGGGTAGTCATCAATGTACCGAACCCGGACTGGAGTGTTCTGGTGGCGTTTGTCAATGTTCTGGGACAATAAAAAGTTACAGTTACACAGAGCATCAATGTGTTGAACGATGTTCACACGGACCAGCTTCTACCTTTCAGCAAAGATCCAAACTGACAGTTTATTTCGGTAACTCACGTACTATATGGGGGCAATCAGTGAGCGGTTGTGTTGGTGCATGTTTAGCTGATGGTGGATGCAAAGGCTTTACGTACGGAAAAATATTTTTAGTGGGAAAGGAATGTAGTTTGCAGTACGATTATGCAGTCGACAGTCCAACAGGGTGGCTGGGCTCTCATTCATATTACCTTCGCGATTGTGCATAACGACTCAGTAAAATCCATGCATAATGCACACATCAGTTGCATCCACGCCCCCACCCCCGGTTTCGCCAAGCCAATCCCCGGTGACACAATTTTTACTAAGTAGTTGTCAGGGGCCGGAGAAATACCGGATGTTTTACCATCAGCTGTTCCCCGGACAGTGGAAGGGCGAGGAGTTCGACAACCCAAAAGTAAATCCCCTGGCCCATTCCCGCGGATGGGGAAGCCGTGGATGTAACTGACTGGTGCATAACTTAGCATGATTGCGACAAAATAATCAATTACATTGTGTATATCCTAAAAAATAATTATGAGTTCTAAGTTACACCTAAGTAACCCTACGCATGCATTATACTACTTGGTGTCACACCGGTGGACAGTGCTTCCGGGAAAATTTTATTATGTCTGTTCAAGTACTGTTTTAATGTGGAAACTGCTGCTGGTAGACCGGTGGGTCATGAATGAAGTTAAAATATGACCAGCAGAGTGTTTAATTGATATTTTTCTGGATAACCTTTCCTTGGCTGAAGACTGAAAATGTATGTTTACTTCGGTCGAGCCAGCTTTTGATGCATGGAAAATAGCGTTGTCTTCCCAGAAGACATGCAGTAGCTCGAAAACGAAGTTATCGTTCTTTTGGGTGACAGTAATTGCTTTTTTATGGAAACGGCCTCAGAAAATCATTCAGAATGTCAGTGTAACGGAATGAGAGATGCGAATTTGAGTCATTTTGCATTGATTTGAATGGCAGAAAATTCACCGGTATGATACCAGTTCCGATGAAGAAAATAGTGCAGCGGTTACTGTACCTTGTGTTTTTAAATGCGGGATCTTGAAGATGTTAGAAACGGAATAATACAATAAATCGAATAGAGTATAGTTTATTTGCACATTTAGTCATGAAAAGGACTTTTTACTAAACAGCAATAACACAATTGAATAAATATTATTGTGATATATGGCGAGAAAATATTTGTATTATATAATATCAAAGGTGAAGAAATACTTTATATGTGTAACACGTCGGGCAAATTTTGGCTCGGGTTCGGGAGAGAAATATACTTATGATGGTAGTTTGTGTACTAGTACTATTATATGTTAGGCACTATCTCTCGTATAATATCATAATAATTTAATACCATACGATATTATGTTTTTTTTGCCCGTTACAAAATGTTGTTACTCAAATATATTTTTATATTTCAATTGCTGGCGCTACCGTCCTGCAAAAAAGGACTTTTGTGAAGTTTTCAGGTATGGAAATCACTGTTTTTGTACGGGCCTACATGGCACAGCATGGAAACTGGACTCCAATCACCAATACTATGAAGGGGAATATAATGTAACTTCCGTACGGACATTCTATGGAGCCTCGGCAACAGAGAAGTCGAGGGTCTATCCTCATTGAGCGACACTAAGTGATTCGGTAATTATTTTGTTTAGCCTTATAATATTTAGAATGAATAAACTTTGAAACCAATCCGACAGTTTTTCTCCGTTTTCCCTTTTTATTCTTGCATTTTCCACCTGTACATTTCTAGTAGATGGCATTTCTTCGGGCTAGGTGTTTTCCCATCATGAGGGCTGGTTGTTTAGATCTGAAAGCTTTTATATCGTTCATTAGACTGTGGTTGGTTCACAAACGTTTATATAAAAAGCGTTTGGTGTCATCGCAAGAAATATTGAATACAATTAACAACACTTTTAGAATGAGATAGAGAAAAATTGTTCCACTAATTAACGTTCTAGATAACGTTGACGTCACTGTGTGCCTTACTTGTATACCATGTGTATAAGAAATGTAAACTGAAAGTGTATTTCTTGATACATTTTCATGAAATTCCACATTCCTACCTCAAAACATACGTATTTATGAATCACCAGCGCAAATTTGAAACGCATGTTCTGAATACGTTTTGTGTAATGAGCTAAGTACACGATTGGGACGACGCTCGTAGATCATGTACCGATACCATGTGAGGTGAACCAACTGTAAGGGTTTAAAAAATAAATAAATGATGCCGAGAATTTTGATTTATGTTTGCTTTGTTCACAGTCGTTCTAGTAAATATTTGTATATTTGTTTAGTTTTAAAACATTTCTCCCTCTCTTGTGTAACAATATTTTAAAGTACAATGTAATATTAAATTCCACAAAATTATGACACTCAATGGTGCGTAAATATCAGTTTTTTTGTCAATTAATTTCCATTGTTTAGAATGTAGAAAAAACAATTCTTTCAAACCTTTGTAAATGAACAATGGCGTGGCCTCCAGGGACTCGGCTAAAACATACGACATCACTTAAATACACATGGGGTAAATAATTCATTGAAAATGCTTAACAATAAATGTAGACGTTGTGATTCGTCCCGGTAAACGCCCTTAAGTCTTTGAATACACTGACAGAACTTATTTATTCTTTTAAATGTTTAAAAGCATCTAGTCTAACAAAGAAACTTTTACCAAACTGTTTTAACAATGTCAAACTTGTTTATGTTAAATATGTGTTTAAAAATAATATCGTAAACTACAGTCCGACCAGGGATACCTGACAGTGACGTCATGTTGTGATTACAATCAAATGTTTCTTTATATATCATCTGCAAAAATGTGGATGATCAGTATATTTATTTACCTATACTCTGCATGAAATAGTGGCCGAGAGGATAACGGTGCAGTATTAGTAAATAAAACTTACAGAGTACGTACCCCACACGGTATAACCGGATGCGTGGTCGGCCGAGTGATGCGTTTCGGCCGAGGTAAATACTGATGACGGGTAAGTAGTGGGGTTATATTTCTTACCAGAACTTATCGAGTTCGATATTTCTGGTGGATCTAGCGATTTGTGAATGACCACAAAGGTTTAAATGTACTATTCACTTAGCTTCGCATGCTATCTTTGCGGAATAAATCTGATAGAGCCTGTTTATACACGACACGCAGAAAATAATGCTCATTTCTCACATACATTGTCCGAAATTAAACAATTTGCGCTAGTATTGAACTATTTAACATCACAGATCTAACGAAAATTCATCTATGAACAATTCTGTAAAGTTACAACTCTGTCCGTGCCCTGAAACCAACGATTGACCCCTTCAAAGAGACCCTAGTATGCTCCAAAATGATGACGTTAACAGCCGAGGAGATTTTGTGATGATGACGTTTACGGCCGAGGACGAAAAATATGGATGACGTTTACGGCCGAGGAAAAACTTACTAAAAACTATAATTTTTCGCATTTTTAATGGTTTTCTCACCGGCAAAGTATGGATTATTTGCAAGTGTACGACCCAACGAACACTTCTTTGCCCTTTGCCCTGAAAATGTTGAAAAGAACTGCCTTACACTTATATTATTCTTATATCTTCAATATCAAACGTCATTTTGGAGATCTATGCTACTTACTAGACAGATTTTTGTTTATTTGAAAGTAAATACCAAGGTCATATGGAACTCAGATTAGCTCTATGGAACGCCACAGCTGCCATACGATAAGCAGAACTGTTACATTATGTTGTTATACCGCGCTATAATGTGTCATAATATGACAATGTTTTATCATTTTATGATGTCCGTTTGCCATAATATGATCATCATTTGATGTGCATTTGTCATTACTATGATGCCCGTTGGTCATTTGATGTATTTTGTCCTTATGTGATGAACATTTTTCATAAAAGAATTAGTTACCAGGTAATCGAATTTCCTATCGATCGTGGGTTCAAACCCCACTGGAGCCGATATTTTTTTTATTATATTTGTAGTTTGAAGACATATGTTTTGGCTTCAAATCATGACTTCATAGAGTAATTTGGAGGAAAAAAAAATTAGATTACTAGTATTGGAATTTACACGTGATATATCGAGTATAACTTTAGCCCCGTTCTCACTGTCCCGGTGCAGGTCCAGGTACCGCCGGCGAGAGTACAGGGAGAATAAGAACGACAAATCTCCACAATGTGCGTCAAAAAGACAACCTAATCGACTCCTAGTTCCAGTGAATATACTTTGGTTCGGTTCCAAGACCCGCGATTTACTATATGATTACGTGTACCGACCCCGGAGACTTGGACTGTCAGATCTGGCTGTAGGGCGGGGATTTAGACATCAAACAATTGTGCGTTAACCGCAAAAGCGGTCCTAGACCTACGGCATGACCACTGTTAACAGCAGAATCGGTCCTAGCCCGTGATAGGAAGACTCGATGACGGTATATGTAAAACATTTCCTTCTGTATACCCATTAAGGGTAAAAAACGTTTACTATCAGTTCAGAATGAACATTTTTCTCTCCCTACTCCAAGCATAAATCAAAGTACTGAAAGTACTGACAGGCTGGCGAACTGCTAAGGAACAATAGCTTTTCAAGTAATATAACATCAAGTGGTTTTCTAAGTCGAAAGAGAGGTAAATGCTGGACTTAACAAAAAATAAAAAAAATAAAAATATAAAAAAATTGGAGCCGCCGTGATTCGATCGCTGGACCTTAGCATCAGAAAATTACTAAGCGATTTGCTCAATCACTCGACCACGATATCGTTGGAGAATATTGACCTAAATAATTTAACATAATAAAATCATTGATGCGCCGCGCTACCTGGTGTAATCCGTACTCGCCCGTACTAATATTAGCTGTGCTATAAATAGAACATGGAACACGTTCACGCTATACATCGCGTTCGTAACGCGTAGTAATAATTATCAACGCCTTTAAACACCTTTTCTTTTAATTTCATACAATTTCCTTCCATTTCAAGAAGAAACTAATATATTACAATCGAACAGAATAAATGAAACAAGGAAAGTTGAATGTTCTTATCTTGCAAAACTGATAAATGAGGAGGAACTATTTGCATCGAGTGTATAGATTCTGCGTTGTCAGTTTCGGATTTCATTTTTTAGGATTGTAATAGTCTGGCGCGAAATCGCCAGCCTGTACACTGGCGAATATTCCATACTTTACCGGTGAGAAAACCATTGAAACTGCGAAAAGTGACAGTTTTTAGTAAGTATTTCCTCAGTCGTAAACGTCATCCATATTTTTCGTCCTCGGCCGTAAACGTCATCATCAAAAAATCTCCTCGGCTGTTAACGTCATCATTTTGGAGCATACTAGGGTTTCTTTGAAGGGGTCAATCGTTGGTTTCAGGGCGCGGACAGAAATGTAACTTTACAGAATTGTTCATAGATGAATTTTCGTTAGATCTGTGATGTTAAAAGTTCAATACTAGCGCAAACTGTTTAATTTCGGACAATGTTTGTAAGAATTTAGCATTATTTTCTGCGTGTCGTGTATAAACAGGCTCTATCAGATTTATTCCGCAAAGATAGCATGCGAAGCTGAGTCAAAAGTACATTTAAACCTTTGTGGTCATTCACAAATCGCTAGATCCACCAGAAATATCGAAATCGATAAGTTCTGGTAAGAAATATAACCCCACTACTTACCCGTCATCAGTATTTACCTCGGCCGTAACGTATCACTCGGCCGACCACGCATCCGGTTATACCGTGTGTACCCCGTCAGCAGAAGTTTTACGCTTATTTTTTTGCAACCGCATACAAAGTATGTGTACAGAATGCTGCTTGAATAAAAAACACCTTTGCATTTCACCCATCTTCGAAATGGCCAAGAACAAGTTTAAATTATAGCAGGGACTCTTTGAATAATTAAGAAAACCAACAGCTATCCCATACGTGTTTTAAATTACACGAACTCCACGGGTCTAATTTTAATAATAAGGCAAAAAACTTTATTTTCTAAATAAATATATTATCAAATTATCCAAGGGTATATATTTCTCGTATATAATACAAGAAAAAAATGTAATAGAGAAATGGCTATCACAAGCTTTGAACTTAGATCTCCTGAGTGAGAGTCAACAAATACATCCACAGAACCATGTATTGCTTGAAATATATAGCTTTGCAAGGACATACTTCTATATAGTAGGATCCTCAATCTTTTTGGGGATATACCCTGCTTATTTATAGATTGTTTACAAAATGACGTCACTGTCAAAAATCGTTGGTCGGATAGTATACACCTCAGCCAACTTAAAATGGGGAGCGGTGGTTTAGAGGTAGGGCTCGCGCTTCGGGATCGAGAGGTCCAGGGTTCGACCCCGCTCTGGACCACTAGTTAATTTCTCTTAGCAAGACCCACGGCTCCACTCCACCATGGTGTAAAATGGTACCTGTGAGGGCAGCGTCTATTCCTGGGCGCCGCATGTCGATGTTGGCTTCCACACCACAGGAGAGAAATAGTCTCCCCAGGGAGACACGAGTGTAAGTTTCCATATGTAGCCCAATGACCAGGGGAAGTTGAAATGTCAAAGGGTGCTTGAGCGGCCTAACAGCTGAAAAGAGCCCTAGAAAATTGGTAACTTTTCTTTTAACTTTTAACTTAAAATAGTGGTATTTCAATCCTTATAACTCCTAATCGACTTTTGAAACTACCTTCAGTCAATGATCCCTGCAATATTTACAAATAATGTTGATACAGTCCTATGTGGAATCCCTTATCCGTGCACATAAACAACATTTAGAGCATACACTTGAGGGAAAATGACATAGCAAACTGAAAGACACTCGCGGCTCGTCAAAATTAGGAAAGCAATTTTTAGATAATATAACATCCGGTGTAATCGTAAAATATGGCGGCCATCTTGGACGACATATTTGATTACTCAAAACGCTATATTGCAGGATGGAAGGCCTTTTTAGAATCAGCAGACCTTCCAGACATTTTGGTATATAGCATCTCTTGTTGCCATTCATGGTAAGGTAAAGTTGAAAACGTCTAGCACTTTTATCCTAATTGTCACCGGACCACTACGGGTATGGCAAGCCAAATGTCCAATAATTTCGTAAACCCATGTTCACGGGCGTAAAACTAGGTTTTACGGTCGATAAACTAGGTTTTACGAACGTAAAACCGGTGTTAACCCATATTTTCGAGCGAAAACATAGGATAACGTCGTAAACCATAGTTCACGCTCGTAAACATAGGTTCACGTTCGTAAACCTATGTTTACGGTCGAAAACATGGGTTGTATTTCGTAAACTATGGTTTACGAGCGTGAACCAGGGTTTACCAGCGTAAACATAGGTTAATGGTCGTAAACATAGGATAACGACCGAAATCAGTAGTTAAATCGAGAAACCTAGTTTATCAAACGTAAAACTAAGATTTTCAAATAAACTATGAATTTCGGGCGTAAACATGGGTTTACGGACGTGAACCCATGTTGACGCTCGTAAACCCATGTTCACGTTCGTAAACCCATGTTCACGGGCGTAAACCCATGTTTACGGTCGAAAACACAGGTTAATGTTCGTAAACTATGGTTAACGCTCGTGAACCGGGGTTCACGAGCGTAAACATAGGATAACGGCCGTAAACATAGGATAACGGTCGAAATTCATAGTTCAATCGAGAAACCTAGTTTATCGAACGTAAACCCATGTTCACGAGCGTGAACTATGGTTTACGACTGTTATCCTATGTTTTCGCTCGAAAATACAGGTTAACATTCGTAAAACCTGGTTTTACGTTCGTAAAACCTAGTTTATCGACCGTAAAACCTAGTTTTAAGACCGTGAACATGGGTTTACGTAATTATTGGACATTTGGCTTCGTAAACCCATGTTCACGGGCGTAAAACTAGGTTTTACGGTCGATAAACTAGGTTTTACGAACGTAAAACCAGGTTTTACGAATGTTAACCCATATTTTCGAGCGAAAACATAGGATAACGTTGTAAACCATAGTTCACGCTCGTAAACATAGGTTCACGTTCGTAAACATAGGTTCACGTTCGTAAACCTATGTTTACGGTCGAAAACATGGGGAAACATAGGATAACGACCGAAATCAGTAGTTAAATCGAGAAACCTAGTTCATCAAACGTAAAACTAAGATTTTCAAATAAACTATGAATTTCGGGCGTAAACATGGGTTTACGGACGTGAACCCATGTTTACGCTCGTAAACCCATGTTCACGTTCGTAAACCCATGTTCACGGGCGTAAACCCATGTTTACGGTCGAAAACACAGGTTAATGTTCGTAAACTATGGTTAACGCTCGTGAACCGGGGTTCACGAGCGTAAACATAGGATAACGGCCGTAAACATAGGATAACGGTCGAAATTCATAGTTCAATCGAGAAACCTAGTTTATCGAACGTAAACCCATGTTCACGAGCGTGAACTATGGTTTACGACTGTTATCCTATGTTTTCGCTCGAAAATACAGGTTAACATTCGTAAAACCTGGTTTTACGTTCGTAAAACCTAGTTTATCGACCGTAAAACCTAGTTTTAAGACCGTGAACATGGGTTTACGTAATTATTGGACATTTGGCTTCGTAAACCCATGTTCACGGGCGTAAAACTAGGTTTTACGGTCGATAAACTAGGTTTTACGAACGTAAAACCAGGTTTTACGAATGTTAACCCATATTTTCGAGCGAAAACATAGGATAACGTTGTAAACCATAGTTCACGCTCGTAAACATAGGTTCACGTTCGTAAACATAGGTTCACGTTCGTAAACCTATGTTTACGGTCGAAAACATGGGGAAACATAGGATAACGACCGAAATCAGTAGTTAAATCGAGAAACCTTGTTCATCAAACGTAAAACTAAGATTTTCAAATAAACTATGAATTTCGGGCGTAAACATGGGTTTACGGACGTGAACCCATGTTTACGCTCGTAAACCCATGTTCACGTTCGTAAACCCATGTTCACGGGCGTTAACACATGTTTACGGTCGAAAACACAGGTTAATGTTCGTAAACTATGGTTAACGCTCGTGAACCGGGGTTCACGAGCGTAAACATAGGATAACGGCGGTAAACATAGGATAACGGTCGAAATTCATAGTTCAATCGAGAAACCTAGTTTATCGAACGTAAACCCATGTTCACGAGCGTGAACTATGGTTTACGACTGTTATCCTATGTTTTCGCTCGAAAATACAGGTTAACATTCGTAAAACCTGGTTTTACGTTCGTAAAACCTAGTTTATCGACCATAAAACCTAGTTTTACGACCGTGAACATGGGTTTACGTAATTATTGGACATTTGGCTTGCCATATACGGGGGATAACTGTTACAAGAATTACATGTAGAGAATACTGAGTTGAAACATTCGCCGTGTCACACGAATTGACTGGAACCGCATCAAAGTCTCGTGAGACGGAGATATGGCACCTCAAAACATTGCAATGTCTTCGCTTTACTTAAGATACGAATATCTAGCTGTTTAATATTTGATAGTTTTAAAGTGTATTTAAAAATGTAGCATGACTCAGGTACGTAAATGCACATTTAGATCTACAAGTAGTTAAAATTCCTATCAGCGGATACGATAATTATTCTTTATTGCTCGTTGAGTTATGTTATAATGGTGTTTGTAGATGAATATTTCACGAACTCGACATGTATGAGTTGTTTAAGTCGAGAAATATAATTATTATAGAAGGCACATGAGTTCCACAATCCGGATTTGAACAGAGTAGTAAGCAGATAAGAAGACTAGAGTACTAACCACTGAACTACGGAGGCACATACGTATGAGTATATTAATCTAACCGTAAAGCTGTGTAAAACTAATGTACAGTATGTGCAAAATACTTTAACATTTTGTCTTGCTACTTGAACGATAACAGATTGTAATTTTATCACCATGTCTAAAACAGGTAGGGGTTGGGTTGTTGCTGTGGGGGGCTAAATGTTGGTGGCTACCCTTTGAGAAAAATCGTTCGACCAATACGCTTTTGAAAAAGTAAGGCAGCACATAATATGAAAAAAATCACGTGCTATACTTGGTTATATTCACTAATAACCGTTTTTGAGCGAGCGATGTGAGCTATAAAAAACATCAGCAGTATTACACAGGTCATTCTCTACTATTCGTAGCGCCAATTGTTTGAAAATCAGCAACAAGGTGGTAAGTGGTCCGGTGTACTGCTCCCCGTACTTGTTTTGAGATCAATGGATCCGTATTGTGCAATTTGCGCAATCTTTTTTTGATAAAGAAAAAGAACAGGCTTTAAAACGAACCTTTTATTGCTTTTTCACTTGGAACAAAAGACAAAATGCCAATGTCTTGACGATTTAGTGGGCGGTCCTCCTCTCCTCACCAATCGCGCTTGCCTTCATTTACTGCCCTCCTTTGTTGATGATGTTTATATATACGTTGCATAACGGTGGGCTAGATATAGGCTGTGTAAGCGCTTTCGGGCCTGCGGATCCCGCTGGCTTAGAATGAGAAGGTCGTAAAGAATCTACACTATAAATTACTCAAATCAAGGAAAACGAGGGTTTAGTGGCTAAAAACAATTGCTTTTTTTACCTGTAAGCAAACACTCAAAAATTGGACACGTTTAATTAAAATAAGAATATGATTCTAAAATGTGCCACAATTTTAAAAGTTTACGTCAACAATTTATTAGATAGTGGATCTTTGAAAAGCCAGTTGACGTTACGTCAAAAACATAGAGAATGGCGTTCGCGGTACTGGTTGGTTTAAAAAGTCTATAACTTTGTAAGCTAATGGAATAATTTGTTCCATTTTTCAGAAACTGTTCATAAGAGCCTCGTCTTTCTTAGCATATATTGTCAACATTTTTACAATTTTGTCACTAAGCCCGGTTTTCCTGGAGAACGGCTCATATACGTTGGATAACGGTGGGCTAGAGACAGGCTGGGAAAGCGCTTTCGGACCTGCGTATCCCGTTTCAGACCTATCGCAGTGATAACATTCCACGATCCTTTCTTTTAAACATAGCATCAAGGTGTGTTATAGAGTTTGATCCCGTGTTGTTCGATTGTGAATTTTTCCGAGCAACAATTACACGCAAATGGCTGGCTTAGAATGAGAAGGTCGTAAAGAATCTGTTCCATAAGGAGGTTTCTTTTGGGCATATTTTCATGAAAATCTGAACTTGTCTGGTTAACCAAACCGAAGTTGAAAAAGCTCATAAAGAGTGATTGTCAGACAGTTTTTCTTGTTTTCTCAAAATATTGATTTTGTAGTTACGACCTTCTCATTCTAAGCCAGCGAAATGATGCACTTACCACTTATAAATATCAAAGAATTAGAAGATGACAAACTCAGGATGATTTATAATTTATTTTAAACACTTAAATGTATCAGTTCGTAGTTTTTTCACAAAAATAATACATCAGATATTTTTTCCATTAAGGATGATAAAATATTCAAAAGAAGATTTGCATGATACCTTACTGAATAAGAATCTTCAAGTATCAAAGAGTAGCGATTGTTTAGTTCAAATGTCCACAACAAAAAGTGTTCAAACCAAATGTCAATATCATCTTCATTGATACATATAAGTATATTACTTTTCTTGTTCGGTTGTTTATTGTTGAGGATTTTATGGAATATTGTCAATTTAAACAAGTAGTGTCAAACAATTTACGCAGAGAAGTTTAATTATCTCTTTTTCCACTGATCCACCACTGATCCACCGCTGATCCACCCGTCCACCCGTCTTTTGGTATTATACTGTTTGTATATGTTGGACCTTGTTATCTCCAACTTTATGTTAAAGTTTAAACACATTATTTTGACGTTTATCAAAATAAATCGTCTGACGTTTGTCGGACATGTTCAATAGTACCACGTGTTTGTTACTTTAATATACAATAAATGAACTGCATTGACAGGGGACACAATTACATGAAATAAGTTTCCTCGTTAAATAGTTTTTTTTCTCATAATTATTGACATATTAGGGATCGCTGCTGCTTTTAAATAAGACTGTGTTCAGTAAACACGTATGCCCTGGTAGAAGCCTCGTAATAACTAGCTTAGTCAATTAGGGGGCCATGATTCTGTAGAAATATTGGATGCCATACATGGCATTGACATTGTAAGGTATTTATAATAGTAAACACGTATACCAAGTTTGAAAGTAATGCCTTTATTGACATCGTAAATATTTGTTGGTTAACATTTTCATAAAGTCAACCAGGGGCCATAATTCTGGCGTTAACATATATATATATATATATATATATATATATATATATATATATATATATATATATATATATATATATACATGTGTGTCGTCACAGTTGATATTGATTATTAGCAATGCAGAGTAATACATTAGAAAAATGAAAAATATTAATAATAAAATTGTACACAAATACGAGTAATGAAATACCTCAAACACATGAATTATAATACATACAAATTTTACAATCATAATGATGGCAATTGCATTTGAGATTTAAACAATTGTTGATATTTTCTCTATTTAATTACATGTATAATGGTTAATAAGTATGCTAACTTTTGAAAACAATGCATTGGTGGAATTAAAAATTATTTGAGTTTCAACTAGTTGATTTGTGTTACGTAACATTGTCGAACATCAGTAAATGTCGGGACATAAAAAACAACAAAAATATTCAATACTAGTACAGTGAAGTTCCGCTAACAAGACCAGGCATAAAGTTGGTCTTAATAGCGAATCGGTCTTATTAGCGGACCTTTTTTGTTCTAAATTTAATACTTTGGGACCTTAAACAGGCAAAAATCTGCATGATTTCAAATTACTCAAAGTGGTCTTATTAGCGGAACTTTACTGTATATAGACTACACCGGTTTATAAATGTACATAGAACATTTCGCTGGCTTAGAATGAGAAGCTCGTAAGTGCAAACTCGTTATTTTGAGAAAACATGAACAAACTGTCCGAAAATTACTCTTTACTTTTTGTGAAACAATTTGTTTCAGCTTCTGTTTAGCCAATATGACAAGTTCCGATTTTCATGAAAAAAAACCTCCTAAGAAGAGCCAAATGTGAAGCCGTTTCTAAAAACACGCGAGTCTTACAAGGTCGTAAGTACTGCTTATACTTATTACGACGTTCTCATTCTAAGCCAGCGATATAAAATAATGTAAACTCCCAAACACTTGAATAACATAGAGGGATTCAGAATGTATGTTTGAAAATATATACAATCCAAAGTCATCCATCATTTGGTACGCAGGATTTACTGACATCTTAGACTTTGTTCGGGACACAAGAGCGTCGTACGCGGCACGCAGTAAAAGATTTGTTGGTATTAAGTTCGCATGATCTCCTACACATGTTTTTGAAGCATTAATCCGAGCAATTATTGAACACTTAAATTTCAACAGACCATGGAGCAGTATAGTTAAAGTGTAAAAGTGACCCGGGTGAAAACGATCCATGGGATGTCGCCCAATATACAAGCCGTAGGGTGTTGGCGAAATTATTCTATATACCAATTACAATACTGGGTGTTATAAGTTATTTTAAGTAAACTTTAATAACTTCAATTTGATTTGCTTCACTTTGCCTAGCATGTTAGAAAATAAATTAATCCAACCTATAATTAATAAATTACCATAGTCTCAGTGTCAGGGTATAGGCTACATTTACGTTTATGTGAAAACAAGTCGACATGTATATTATTCTATAGTTATTCACATTTATAACATATACGAGGAGTATACCAAATAAGCAACCATTTACCAGGCCCTAGGCTACGTAATGGAGGTCCTTTGTTGCTGCCCTAAAGCCAAAGGGCATAACGGGAAGTAAGTAAAGTAAGTAAGGCTACGTAATCTTTCAGACATTTCTTATGAAACTTGTCATGTGTTACACATATACTAGTTATGTGATTTGAGAACAACCATGATAAAGTAAAACAGATAAATAAATGTACAGATAGCCCTTGAGAATTGAATAAGACTGTAGGAGTGGTTGGGGAAAACTTACTAAGTGTTTTTGTTCGTCAGAGAGCGTGCTTATCAGAACTCATTGTCTTACCCATAGGACCCGCAAAACATCTTTTATCACATAACCTGCGGTCTGGGAGTGCATTAAAGCCGTGCCGGAAATATCATAATGCACTCTCAGCCCATTCATTAAACATTTAAATTAGCTTGACGTTGATTAATTGGTTAAGTTCAGGATGACGTGACGTAAGCCAACCCGTGTAATACAAACGTCGGCATGACGTCGCGCACATTGTAACGACAAAGCCTCGTGTCATATTATATAGTTTTGTCCACTCGTTTAATAAAACTCGTATGTAATGAGCACTTATAATGCAAGATCTAAAATCCGTACCCCGGCCCGGACCGGATTGGTACGATCTATCGGACCAAGTCGTTTCACAACACTGATATACGAAATATTTGAACATTTGTCAGAATCGAGCTTTACTTCTTTTCTTTCATTAACTTGATAGTCAATGTTAATGTATACTAGGCTGTGATTTTATGCACAATCGCGTAAGTAATATGAATGACCATCCAACGGCTCGAAATGCATGTCAATTGCATAGCTGTTTTGCAAAGTACACGCAGTTCCGGTGCGCATATGTATCATATCATTTGCATTCAACCTTAGATAAACACAATTCCCGGCAATAGTCAACTGAATATGCAAACGAAACAACTGTAATAGTAGCCACGTTATAGTATGTGTGTCCCTCTCGCATCTGAAAGGTTGAAGCTGGTCCATGAAGACATCTTATAAGGCATTGTTGTAAAGTATAACTGTAAATCTCGGCATGGTCACATTCACAAACGCCATCAGAACAAACCAGACCGGGATCGGTACATTCATTGTCAGCCATGCACTCATCACGGTATGTCTTATAAAACTCGCATGTGGGGTACGTTGACCAGCTTCCAGCAAGGCATGTTATAGTTGGTACACCAGACATGAGTCTGTCGCTGTCACATTGAAATGTGATTGTTGAGGATTCCAAGATATCTGCATCCATGTCGACGGTGTATGTCTGAGGCCCAAAGACTGTTATGATGTTTGAATGATCAACAAAGCTCCCGTCCACTTGTTCCGGTTCAGGACAAACTTTCTCACAGCTTATGTGTGACGTATTTCCCCAGGTCCCTTCATCAGTACAAACAGTTAGTTTATAGCCTAATAACAGTTGATAACCAGACCAACATTCAATATCTCGTTGTGCACCAACATGATTCATATTGCCAGTAACTTCACCGTTATCAACATTTAATGTATATGGACATTGTGTTATGTCACAAGAATTATTTTCACCACACGTATCTCCTATAGGACATTCATCTCGGGTACATACTTTATTCGAAGCAGTTGATTCTTGATAAATATACCCAAAGGCTTCAACTAAAGGGACCCCATTTGTCTTTGACTCAGAATTCAGTTCACAGAAAAGCCTTCGTCTAAAATAATTCACGGATAAGCTATCAACAGTACTATCACAAAGACGCATGCATTCAGTTACAGATATTTTATATTCTGTACGAATCACGTGACCTGGTAGCCTCGTCGCCATTATACCAGAATCACAATACACACACGCTGTCAGACAATAAACTACCAAAACTTCTAACTGTAGTTTGATATAAAAGCCAACCATTGTTTTAAACTCCTACGCTTCACGTAGTTATTCAAGAGTAATATTCATTTTTCACGAGAAATTGACTTGTAAAATAACCTTAAAGTGTAAAGAGCTATATTGGAAGATATTTTTTTTTAAGTTTCAAAAACTGAAAATTAATTATGCTTTCATATCTATTAGATCATTTTCCGCTTCAGTTTTAACAGAAATTCACTCTGTGATTTATTTGACATGCAAACTGTCCATTTTCATACGAAAGTGTTCTAGAACACCCTATGTAACTATAAGAATCGTCTATTTTCCGACGAATGAATCAAAGTACACGGAACCCATCCAAAGTTTTAATTTGCAATTAAGGTAGATTAGTATCATACTAAAAACGATGCAAGTAATTATTTCAACATTGAATGACTGTTAGAATATAGCTCTATACACTTTAATCACCACCTCAAAAATATATTACTTTTTATCACGATGTCACATTTTATAATTTTACCATCTCGTTCACACGAAGGATCTATTACAATTAGATGACACCGTCGTAACATACGATGCCACTTCCCAGTCAATTCATGCTTCTAGTAGCATCCTACAAAGTTTTCAAATTACGTTTTGAATACTTACAGTTACTTTGATATAAAGTTATTTCCAAAGAAATCGGATTGGGCTAAGCCTTTATTAGCCCTCTCCTTTTGGTACTTGGTATGAATGTCAACAATTCATCTGGTTGAAACAATTGACATTACGCCATTTGTATATCAATATCCTTTAATCTAATAAATTACAACGGTAGAATTATAATCACATTGCCCAATGGATTAGCTCGAAAACCTTCGCTAAGCAATTTTTCGTCAAACATTCAGGTGGAGCGATATCTCCTCTGGCGTAATGTCAATTTGCATTTGCATATGAATATTTCCTTTTCCTTGTGTTCGTTTACTGAGCACACACTGTAACACACAGCTTGAAACAATACCTGCGAAAAAGTGTCATTAATCCTTTTTTTATTTACTAGCAATTTTACCGTTCACTGTCAGTATTTCTAATAAATGTTCATAAATTGATTATTCACAATCGTATGTTCAGCATTGGTTGCAGTTTAACTGAATTCTGCTCACGGTCTACTAGTACCTGGTATAAATTCATTTATTATATTCTTATTTTTGAAACAATACGCACGAAGCCTCACAATCTTCACGCATGTAATAATGCCAACTTAATGTTCGTCTTCAGCATCGCCTTTGATTACGATATCTTAAAACGTTAATGTTTTGCTTTTAGTCACGGTCCGCTTCTACTTCTAGTTCATTAAATTTATCTCCATGATGATCGAGACAATGTGCTGAGAAAAGGTTTTTTTATACACCGAGAGACTTTAAACGCAACAGTTATTTAAATATTGAAACAAAAACTTCGTTAGCACCGATATAATCTTATGACAATTGGTAGCAATACACATGTATAACTTCTCAATCCATTATGAGCGAATGTGTGTCCAAAGAAGTTATATCACAAAAGCCGGATTTTAACATCCTCAAATTTTCACTCAATCATTAGATAAAAAAACAGGTTTGAAACGCCTCTGATCGACCCTACATGAATATACCATTTAACGCATGAAGGGACCTTAAATGATTTTGGTCGGATCTAATTATGCCTCTACCAACCCAAAAAAGTTATAATACCTGGTACTTTCGACAATATGCCGTTCCGGGTTGGAAGCCATTATCACGTTGTTTTGATAGTGACAATGGAATCCAATCCGAAACGTTGCAAACCTGTCAAATATATACTACACCTATATTGAATTGATGAAAAATTGAGGAAGTAAAAACTGTCGTTTGTGATACAATTTCTTAGGCCTGAGTTTTTAAAGTCTCCCAGTGTAGGAAAACCCTGCTTTCTAGTCACATACATTCTTCTTCTGACTTCGTTTTCTTTTAACTTGCATTTAATTTTTCATTCTATTTTCTACTGTTTGATGAAATAAATGATTAAATCTTGAAAATAAATTTTCTGTTATTACTTTTTAATTATTTTTGTATTATTTTTATTATCTGACGGTGATCAGTATTTGGATCTTAATTTATACAGTGTTCGTATGATTTATTTATTTGATGTTTTAAAGGCGTATATACAGCTAATGGAACATTCAACCCACACTACGAAATTTTGAATGCAACTACATGCTCTTGGAGGGACGATTTTACGTCACTGAATGGTTTACCTGAAGCAGACAATGTAGTGTCATCAGCGAACATGTCTATGTTTGTGTTATTATGTTGAAAGAGGGGAAGATCATTTATGTAGATTTATGTAGTTTAGATTAAATCATACGACGAAGAACACACTCATTATCCATGAAACTGCCTATACAAATGTGTTTTCAATTTAGTTCTGAAGCTGAAGATGAGTATCAAGTAGTAGTGTTAAATGGGATAATATATATAAAAATAATTGAGAAGAGAATTTTCGGGAAAGTTCTAAACGTAATGTTTCTTTTAGTATCCTTTTGTGACGTATAGGGCCTACAAGTGTCATGCCATTGTGTAATTAAGTGTCAGATATATAGTAGGGGACTGTAGGTCTCCGGGTAACAAAATGGTTTGTATGAAGAATAAATCTAGTTCCAAATCACAATTCAAAATTTGAAAGTGAATCGAAGAAGTAAGCACTAAGCGGAAAAATCTATACTCAACGTGTAAGATATGATTCATTATATTAACGACCTGTCAAATGTTGCTGTGAAACTAAGTGTTTCCCACCTACAGCCATGCAAACAAGAGGGTGACAGTATCGGTATTAGTCACACACTTGCCATGATCTACCACGACTACCCATCGGAGACATGGACTCGCGTCTATACAGATGGTTCTGTCACTAGAACAGTCAAAGACGGAGGTGCTGGCATCGTCATCCTACATCCATCTGGGATAAGAGAGACACACCACACAGTAACAGGAATATATTGCAGCAACTACAGAGCTGAGACAGAATCGCTCATGAAGGCAGTGTCAATGATTAAAAACTCGACTGAAACTGTCAACTCAGTAATCTCCATACATATGCCATGTCTGTACTGGAAGACCTGACCAACAACAATGTTTCTCAGCTAGCAAAGAATCCGCCCATATATAAGCGTGGCCCTCCAGTGGATACCAGCACACTGTGGTGTAGCCGGAAATGAAGAAGCTGACCAACTAGCCCAGCGAGGTGCTCAGTCAGAGCAACCAACCGTGCATGCAACATACCAAGAGAAAGTCACAATTATCAATCACTTACTAGATCCAGACACGAGGCAGATGCATATCATCTCGTAAGTAGGGCTGAACAAGCAGTATTGGTGATACCTTGATCAGGACATAATCGACTCAATGCACACATGCACAAGAAGTACCGACTGGTCCCGTCACCGACCTGTTCGTGTGGTACAGAAGACCAGCCAGCAGAACATATCCTTCAGCGATGGAAACGTCACAACCAGGATCGAAAGGAAAAGTGGTCTCAAGAGACAACCCTCCACCAGAAGCTCTATGGAGATGTAGATGACCTGAATTCATCGCAGATACTGGTGTGATCGTGTAAAGCGAACGTTAGTAAGTAAGTAAGTAAGTAAGTAAGTAAGTAAGTAAGTATTATATACTGAGCAAGACAGCTAACCAAACGCTTTTTAAATTTGAATATTTCAGTATCCGGTAAGTGTACAAACCTAAAATTTTGCATATTAATTTCAATATAGATTGTGTACCTAAGGCAGCTAACCCCATGAAAATACATGCCAAAATCACTTACCCATGACCGAAAAGCTCCTAATCACATTTTTGCACCTTGTGATCGATTGATCCCAAGTAGCACAAGGTTTGTGTGCATGTTGTGTAGCATATGTATTTGGTAATCGGAAAAACAAATTATTTTGTAAAACACATGGCGCAGTTGTCAAAGGTAGGCCGCGGAAGAGCGGCCATTACGCTCCCTGGAGGGTATCAATCAGACAAATCAGTTTTACACAGATTAATATTATCACAAACATTAGTTTCTTTTATTCCTCGTGAGTGTGCATACCAATATACATAAAAAGACCTAAACAGTATATTGGGAATCACAGGATCAAAGAAAAATAGTTAATTCAAGTGGGATAACACATGCATAATTTCACTCTTTTTAAGTTCATTGTCAACATTTTCCCATAAAATTGTATTGACGTCGCGTCACAAGTTGGAGCTGTTTTACTTTTGCGGGGTTTGTATTTCTTGTTAAGTAATTCGGTTGTTCATCCGTCGCGTAACTATAAAATGTTATACACCATTTTAAAGAGAAACAAATGTATTATACAAACGTGTAATGGTGCTTTAAAAATAATAAATGCTTAAGATGTCAATTTGTTTGAAAGACTAAAAAACTACAAAAAAACCATTGTAGAGATGTAACACTTTTTGTTGAGCAGTTGCAGTAAAACCTCAATTTCACCAATACTTTTACGCCAAAAGACGTTAAAATTTTGCGTGACAAGAATTGAAACCATGTATTTCTGATATTATTTCCGTAGATTTGCTTAACGGAACCGGAAGTTGTAAAATAAACATGGTTTGAAGAAAAATATTGATGTAGAGATTTCGAAAAAAGTAGCGTTTCGGCTACGAGTTAGAATTTAAAATGTGAATTACACCTATCTTTTTCAACGCACGTATTAAATATTTTAATACACAAATATTGTTTTTTCCTAGATAAAAATGTGTGAAAATTCAAGTGATAAAATGAAATAAACAATGTTTTTTCCTTGTTTTTCTATGTCCACAGAAATGTCCCACTTGCGTAAAAAATACGTTCGTTATGTAAACCGTAATTTTCGTTTCTTCTTTATGTTTTATGCTTTGTGTATTGCAAGCAAACGACTGAAGAAATAAAATATTGTTTTTCTCCTGAATCTATACATGTATTATAGCGTTAATTGCTTCAAACATTATACAATGGTGCGTAATAATCCATGTCCACAGAAATGTCCCACGGCACGTTTTATGCGACGTTGACGTTTATATCTACTTAAAACGCTTCGTGTATTTCTACGAGAACAACATCTGTTTGCATGGCATTGATTAGTTATATGCGTTACCCTTTTCTAAAACATCCTCCATCGATATGCTGAACGAAGGGTTTTAAATGAAATATATTATATTTACAACCATATTATTTACTGGGTATATACATGTAAATAATCATAGAGAGATTGGTTAGAAATAATTTGAGTGTTAAAGGAAGTCATATGCGGATCTACTGTACATACTATTATATTACTCGTTTACTTTTGTAAAAATGTACTCTAGTATGTTTTTAATTTAAGAATAATTTATATTTTTCTTCAGTCGTTACTCGAAATGCATACATGTATGCAAATTATAGCACAAAAACAAAGACGTTGTGATTATTTATACATAATTAACCATTTTTGTTGCTAAATTATCGCTTCATTAATGTAAGTTGTCATTTATGTTGTCATAGTTAATTTCTGCCATTCTTGGGGTGTGCCCCAATGCATATTAGAACACAAATAGTGTGCTTAACTTTGTGTTATTGTCCGCCCATTATTTAATTATAATGACTAGTATTTACGTTAAATTAACGCCGATCGCATTTATCTAAAATAACGGCGTTTTGACGTTACGCAAACTAGCTCCAACTTGTGACGCGACGTCTCTGTCATGCATTAGTGAAACACGTTGACTTTATAAAGTTATGCATATTAATTCTCATGGCTTTTTGTATGTGTTTGAAAAAAACGTGATTTCTCTCCATTCAGTATATAGGACACTTTTGAAGAGCGTTTATCAGGTGTTCGACAAATTGTTAATGCAGCAATATACCCGCTTTGGTAATAAAGTTTGTTTTAAGTATATATTCTGATAACGGAAACAAAAATAGATAATGAAATACTGAAAATAAAACCAAAATTAAGTCATTAATTACCCTCATTTAGCCACACAAAAGATGTTCAACCAAATTACCTCCCTTTGACCATTGAAAATAAAAACATATTTAAATAATTAAAAAAGTCATGTTTTTATGATCATATCGCATTATCTCGAGTTTGACTATTTGTTTTATTGATTTGACGGTTAGTCTTTAATATGTAAGGAATAAACATAAAATATTTTATCATTTAACGCTTATTCATGAATTTCAAGTTTATATGTCTGGTTTGGTTATTTCATGGTTCCGTGAACTTAATTTTTGCATTTTTGAAAATAAAACTACTTCAATCACACGTCAAGATCGTAAATAACAAGTACACAAATTTTCGTGCAAAATATTTATAAATAAAAAAGTTATGCGGTAAAACCCGCCGCACATTCATAAAATATGTTAATTGTACATTTGTGAATTTCACCTTGAATGGTGAAGTCATTAAATACACATTTTGACAATGATGCAAATTAAATATTTTAACGAAATTTTATCACCAGCCGTCTAATGTATGGAATTCCAAAAGATAGTTTTATAAATATTTATAAAAAAAACATAAGCGTTCGGTTAGCTATTTTGCTTAGTATACATGTTTGAAATCGGCATCAAAATAAGGCGCCTCTTATGAGCCTATTTCCATGAATATCGGAACTTGCCATATCGACCAAATGAAGTTGTAAAAGCTTGTTTTTCCACAAGTAAAGAATGAATTTCAGACAGTTCTGGCTCGTTTTTCTCAAAATTTCGATTTTGTACCTACGACCTTCTCATTCTAAGCCAGCGAGATAGTCTTTAGATTTTTTTGCTAATTAAAGCTCATGACATACTGGTCTATATCGATACTTATTTATAAACGCACTTTTGTATAGGTCGTTATCTCTTTAAATATTGGGTTTCCATGTTGTCTATTTAAAGATCGCGAGTCGGAATTACAGCGGTGAATTCAGTTGATCTATTTTTACCTTTACAAAATATTGCACAAGTTTTTGTACTTACTAAAATTATTGTCACCTGTTCATAGTACATGTACATAAATATGTAATAATTAGGGCAAACTAAAACAATGGACGAGGAAATAATCGAACAATTTCGAGTGTATGTGACGCTACCACTGTAAATTATACAGATTAAATAGTACATATGGGTATTTATGTTCAATTTACATTTCTCAGACGAAATTTAATATATGTGAAATTTAATACTTTTTACTGTGTTTTTAAGTGGGAATTCTTATAAGGACATATGTACTAGAAGTCAATATCAAGAATGTAACCTGTTCATATTTAATTTGTTGCATGCTTATGATTATGCACCAGTCAATATTACTGGGGGCATAATGGAACTAGACATTCCACGTCTATTTTGATGTTCAAATTACACCATTGAGACAATGCCTAATGTCTGAGTCCCCGGGACTCATAGTAGATAAGGTTGTCGAATTCCTACCTTCTGGGAAAAGTCGTCTGTTTTATTCCATTTGTATCCCCCGATGGGGCATTATATTGACTGTTGTATTAGCAACTACTGTAAGCTTGTGCGCAACGTACATTTATGATTAGGATGCAACTCATCGTAAATGAATGGTACATTGTCAATGAGAGACTGGGTTTTTCTTTCAGTACCCAGGACTATCGACGACTAGGGCAAATTATTAATTTATTGAAACCATATGTCTATGTACTTGTGACGGGAACATAATACAAAACATATAATTGTGTAAATCTGATTAGGTTCATGGGAGCTCCCGGTGGCGAGGGTGAACACATCCATTATATTCGTTCCTTTGCAGAACCCCTTGGTGGGAACCAGACTATGGGACAAGACTCACCAAGTTATACAGTCTATTTTAATATAAAATCCCACACCCTTATTCTTTATTGAAAAATAAAAAAGCATGGTGTCATAGCCTGGTTACAAATATAATTAATTAATGATATAATTACGAGTGCATGCCTAATTAAAACAATGCGTTTATAAAGTACAAAATGAGATTGGTTTGTTGATTTAATGAAGTGATCTATAAATATATACCGCAGTCAGTAAAATGGGACAAATAGTTCAGATAATGGCGAGTAAGTTATGTTCACAAAAAAGAAAGCGTTAACACAATCTAAATCGGGCGATCAGGTTATTTTCGTTTTGTTAGACTAGATCCATGGACAGTTTACTTATAGACTAATGCGTCTCAATGCAAAGCAATGATAGTTGACTTCAAAGGCACTGTCGTCTTAATGTTTGAAGCTCCCTCCTAAACATTGCCATATTAATCGAGGAAACCTTTATTTGTGAAATCTAAAAACGTCGTAATTTTCTCATTTCTACTTTTCCTCTTTTTCCTCTTCTTCTTTTTCACTTCTTTTTTTCCGTTGTCCAGACACCACCTAGCGTATGCTTGTGTTGGCAAATGTCTGCCGCATAACCATACGTACCGATGGGACTCTTAAACCGGTCTCACTTTATTAAAATTGTACATTCACCTGGGCGATACAGGTAATGTGTCAGAGCATAACACTTTTCCAATAGCATTTTTATTTCACTATACATTGGTGCAGTGACTCCGATACCCAACATTTAATTTAAATGGCCTTTATGTGCTACCTATGTTGTGCAACTGTTTCATCGATTCTAAAAATAACTATGCGCAGTCGTCACAAACTATGGTTTCCCAGATTGATTTTCGAAAAACGCGGGATGTTGGTTTCCTTTGAAAATGGATATAGATTTCTTCAATTTTCCTTTGGAAACTTTATTACGCATAGCATAATATTAGAATGTTCTTTCGGACTATAAAAGGACCCGCAACCGCAACTTGTGAAATATTAACAAAACGGAACGGTTATAAACGGTAACATACCTAGAACTACACCAATTTGTTTCACATACATTATAAGGTATTTGTTTGTTTTCGTTTATTTTCTTTTAAATAATTAAATATTGGTAACGTATTCAATATAACAGCAAATTTTTATATTTATTATTAATATTCTTGTTAATGTTTTAGTTTATTTTGGCTAAATTGTGACTGCTTCATGAACCTCATTTTAATTACTTTGTGTGTGCGATTTATAGAGTTTATTCGTATAACGTTACACTGTTTAATTTGATACGATCTACTAAAGTTTGTTTACAATTTGATTGCTGCATGTTTACGTTTCATTTTGAATATGCGTGTAAAGGAACTATTGTGTGAGGAAAAACTTCCACTGTCAAATTGTTAATACCAATGGTGTTTAAAGACCTGCATTTTGGCACTGGGCCAACAAAATTCGGTCATAGTTTTCTCAGCATGTGGTTACTGATTTTTAAGATATCTGACCATATTGTACCCTATTACATAATATTATGCAACATTGCACAGCATGTTAATTAGTTTACAAGAGGCCCTAGTATTAGATAAGGGACAACAAGAGTTCCCTTTATGACACGAAGTTATAAAATATCTGTAGGCCTATAGTAAAATTAAATTGATATATAAGTTTTTGTAATATTTTATTGTGAAAAAAAACCTGAACCATCAAGATTGACATACTTTTGTTTGTGTTGCTTGAAAACGACTGTCGTGAGATAAGACACAAATGCATGCAAATTAATGCACAATTATTAAAGTATTTAAAAAATCTGAACATATATAACTTATATACCGGTAGCTGTATGTCTCATGATTAACATTTCTTAATAATGTATTCAATGAAATGAGTGAATTGATATTATTCATAAGATATAAAAATGTTATTTTTGATGTTGGTTTTGTTTTGATGTTTTGAATTTAAAAATAAATTATTAACTAGATCTATGAGTACTATGTTATCTTATATTTATAAAAAAGGTATATTCACAGACAGTCAATCAGAATTGATATTGTGTACCTCTTTGGTATAGTTGCTTAGTTTTATTTGTTTCTGGTTTGGGTGTGTATTTATTAAAATAACTCTTAGGGAATATTAATAACTAAAACAGTAAATATTTTGACAAATAGTTTTTACACACTAAAACCAGATGGAAACAAAAATCAAAGAAATATATCTAATAATACAAATTAAACAAACACACAATGGTAACACATACTTTCAAGGGTACATATTACAGTAGTACATTATTGATTATCAGTAGCTATATGGGCCTCTGATCCCTTACACTGACCAGTTACAGTGTTTTATGACCCCAGATAATCACTGATAGTGATCTCATGCTGGCACAATGCTGGCATCATGCTGATCCCTCTATAAAGTTCTGGACCAGAAGCAAAGAAGGAAGAATGTAGGGCTTTAAAACCCCTTCTTTAGTATCATGATAAATATTGATATTTGAAGTTTTGCACGCATATGATTCCTTATTTAAAAAATCTAAATGATTACTTGTGGATACTTTGAATTTTGAATAATATTATTTGAATTTAAATGTATATGAAGGTTGGCTTGACTTTGCCAGTAAATGTATTTGTTATAGTTGCGTGTATTTTGATTCCATGGGCTGATGCCCTTTGACTGTCGACATTTCCAAAACTGAAATGAGAATCGTAAGCCACAACATTCGAGTCAGAGCGTACATTATCAATTCATACATCGTAGTTCTAAGCCTATACTTGAATTTATAATAAAAATATGAATATTCTTAGGCTCAAACTGGTTCAACTACTGCCTATTAGATAACGTTAGTAAGTCCCAACAGAATGAAATATGTCTTTTTTATTTCCAGCTATAAGCAAAACAAACACAATGGGATACGGACCAAAAGACAAACTGTCCATAATAAGCTTGAACTCCCAGAGAAGGGCTCTGCAAGGCCTTCCACTGGCAGATAGACCATCTTACTATCAGGCACTTTTCCAGAATGCTGAACCTGATATTTGTTTCCTACCGGGGGATGATAAACAGGCCAAAATGAATGCCCTTATGGGATACGGACAGTATTTGATACCCAACAATGATGACACCGTCTTACTTTATGACTCTCAAAATGTTGAAATGAAGGCACCAACATTGAGTTTAAACTCCCTCTGTAATGATCTTCATGGGATTGATCTCAACCAGATGGTGGTTCCAGACGTTACGGTCACCACACAACAGCCCACACGACGTGTGGTGAAGGAGTTCAGCATGATCTCATGGAAGTATGACTATCTTCAGTGTACCAACGGCTACACTGGAGGTCTGGAGACCATCGTCGAAATGATCATTGAATTTTCCCAGAGACTCGGCCTCATGACACAGAAACATGTTCTGATTGGAGGCGAGTTGACCATCAACTTCACCCAGCTGAATCAGATCGTGAAAAGGGTGTGCAAGAAATACGAGAAAATGTTTCTCGAAGGCATGCAACCAATGATGGCTGCATGGGGTTATACGCCCCCCATTGCAAAAACTTCTCTCAAAGAACAACGTGATCAGATCATGATGAATGTTATCAAGTGTAGCAACAACAGATCAAATGGTATCGTGAAGACATGGGAAGCATCACAGGGCAGTCCAATGGTGGCGGATTGCTTTATAGCATCGAAACAGTTACAACTTGCTGACCCAACTCTAATAGACGTAGAATCGGTAAGTTTATTATATGAATTTGTTTATTACGTACAGTTATCATCATTTTGAATACTTTTGTAAACACTAAACAGTTTGGACATCTTATGAGTCATGACCCTACCCAAACCATCGCGATGCATGAAACACCAACAACAGTTATTAGTTTCGTTAGTTTATCTAATACATCAATAACGTATTAGTATTAGTATAAGCATATGCAATGTTATTCTTTTTGGTTTAAAAACTGACTTGTGCATTGTCGTTTCTGACTATTCAACTAATGGTATGTGATAGTGTATGCATTGTACGATATAATATATTTACAATACTATTGTTATTTTTATCGTTTCAGGTTATTGGACGGAAGGTTTGCATGCCATTACTACATACCCACAGACCAACACAGACATATATTGATACGCCTGTTCGACAACCACGACATCACGGTGGATAAACTTCCATCCCACAACCTTCATGACATACGTAAAGCTACCAAAATGCCTTCTACATGTACCAGAATTCTACGGAGCGTCCTTCGGAAGTCGTAGTTTCATTTTGACTCGCGATAATTTCTGAAGTTAATGATGAATGAGAAATGATACTTAATTGAACACTTGTCATTTTAATTGAAACATCTAGTGTTGATAAGGCGGACATAAACAATGATCTTAATACTAGACTATGTTTTGAAAGTACCAGTTGTGATATAATGTACCGGTAGTTGGTGGATGAAAATGTTTCGGTTTGGAGATGTTGGGGTGGAATTGAAAATGTCAGTGAATGTGTAAGTTTCAGGATGCAATTGACTGCGTGTTGTGGTTAAACACGTAAGTGAATGTTCAAGCTTTGACAGTTTATAAGATTGACATGTACGAGAAGAGACTCGGGAGGCACTGTGCGCAATAAAGTACAATGTACGTTTCTTTATCAAATTACTGTTGTTTGTATTAATACTGCATGTAATTCATCATTTATATACACTATTGCATTGTAATTAATATTCCGAAAACATCTTGAAAACAAATTCGTGTCTGAAAAATAAGAATGATCTGCATAGCTCCAAAATATTTCACTGATTGGCAAAATTATACTTGTACGTGGTAACTAAACTGTTCTAAAGTTTATATACTAATTGTATAGTATAATGCTGCGCTCATAATTAAGGAGTAGTTTGTGTTGGAGATTGATACATATCATAAAATGTGTTATGTTAGATGTAGCTCTGTTTTGTGCCATATATTGTTTTGTTTGAAAATAAAACTTATAAAATTAGCTCAGAATTCTCATTTATCTGTGTGGTCGTTTTGCGGTCCGTTTTTTATCTTGATTTTGGATCCATATGCATTGCTCATCAGTGTGTTTACGGTGTTAATACAAGGGGTTGTCTGTCATAATGCACCTGTCAATATTATGCCCGCATGGTGGATACAAGGGGAATTAGACATACGCATCTTCCTGACCGGCTGAAATTTGACTACCTCGTGGACACCCGGGGAATAGAATCTGGTCGGTTCCAAGACCCGTGCATTACTACTTGATTACGTGTCCCGACCCGGGAATTTAGACATCAGAAAAGTGAAAATGTTAAATTCCCCATGGATTGCCAATTATTGATTGTTATATGATAATATATAGCGGTCATGTACGGCTATGAGAACTAAATACGTATTATTTTTGCCTGGTACATTTAGGCAACAGACACAATTCATGGATTCCCTTGAAAACATTTCACCAAGCGTTATTAAAACTTGTTTCAGGTTTATTAATAACCACTTAATGCCTTGGCAGACGAAAACCCGATAGACTCAAATAGCCCGGTAAAAAAATCGATCGACTGGAAATGGGGGTATGTCTTGACAAATCTGCATCAAAATCATCAAATTTGGTTTTAATGATTTGTATGCATGTATGTGATGCAGTGAAATGGTTTTATTCAGAAATATTTGGCATTCTGGCTGAAATATGAAAGTGAAAGCAGTATTGAAGCTAACGGACTTTCAAGTCAATCCGTACGTGTGAGAAAATCTGTTTGACGAACCATTTTTTTCTTATACGATACATGACCCCTTCTTTTTTAATTTTCGTAAAGCTCGATGCTATTTCTATTGTTTAATGGATTTTGACAGTGCCCCGTGGACAAACGATTGACATTTGTGTTGGCTTGCAGTGGTCACTTTTCACAATTCTATTTGGTGGTTTTTGATCTGCATTAAAGTAGAATCCCTCAACTTACATATCATATATGTACATCAATGAACTAAATGTCAACACCATTTTAATCAATATCTGGTTGTAGTATGCATACATACAGCAAGAAATCATCACACTCATAAATCTTTCAATCGTATTTCCCATATAAACGGACAAAAAACACAAAAGGAGAATGTAGCACAGTGCATCTAACTGCATCTAGCTTCTTTGTTAGATCTTTACCATACAAACATTTATTTTTTCTTACTGTATTTTAATAAGAACTTCCGGTCTGTACCAAATCAACTCTACACTTAAACGAATTATAATTAGCCACTCAAGGAAATATTATATTATGCGATATATTCCAATAATATTTCTTAAATTTTGGTTATTTTCATTCCATCGATCTTTCCTATCGATTTCAAGAAATAAATTACGCATACATGAACAAAATCATCCATGCGAAACAGTTAGTGAAAAATAGCTTACGTGCACGTGGTTCACGTGCCCGACATGTTTGAATTTTTAAATTAGGCAGAATGTATTTTCTGTCGATTGGCTTTAATGAAAAACATTAATACTGGCGAGAATAAGTAATGTGGGGCGCATTGAAGCCGTCAAAATGACGAGTACCAGCACAAAATGCAGACATGTACGTCATTTGATTGAAACGTCATGAAAATGTATTGTCGTGAAGTGTGTAGTACCCATGTAATGATTACACTCGAAATGTTGGAAATATTAGACATAATATTAAGTTGGTTATTTCAGGACCAGTAAGCCAGTTATTCCCCTTTCTATATCTAATTAATAGAAGTTGATTTTTAGTCGTGTCGGACCCCTTTGGTTATATGTATTCATTAATAACCGTTTTTGAGCGAGCAGCATGCTTTAAAATGTATATTTTTGCCTTTTCACTTAGGACAAAATACCAATGTCTTGCCGATTTAGTGGGCGTCCCTCCTCTCCTCCCCTATCGCGCTTGCCTTCATTTAATGCCCTCTTTTGTTGATGATGTTTATAGATGCGTTGAATAACGGTGGGCTAGAGACAGGCTGGGTAAGCACTTTCGGACCTGCGGATCCCGTTCTAGACCTATCGCAGTGATAACATCGCAAGATCCTTTCTTTTAAACATAGCATCAATGTGTGTTATAGAGTTTGATCCCGTGTTGTTCGATTGTGAATTTTTCCGAGCAACAATCACACACAAATGGCTGGCTTAGAACGAGAAGGTCGTAAAGAATCTGTTCCATAAGGAGGTTTCTTTTGGGCCTATTTTTATGAAAATCTGAACTTGTCTGGTTAACCAAACTGAAGTTGAAAAAGCTTGTAAAGAGTGATTGTCAGACAGTTTTTCTTGTTTTCTCAAAATATTGATTTTGTAGTTACGACCTTCTCATTCAAAGCCAGCGATATAATGCACTTACCACTTATAAATATCAAAGAAGTAGTAGATGACAAACTCAGGATGATTTATAATTTATTTTAAACACTTACATACGTATATCAGTTCGTAGTTTTTTTTCACAAAAATACATCAGATATTGTTTCCATTAAGGATGATAAAATATTCAAAAGAAGAGTTTCATGATACCTTACTAAATAAGAATCATCAAGTATCAAAGAGTAGCGATTGTTTAGTTCAAATGTTCACAACAAAAAGTGTTCAAACAAAATGTCAGTACCATCTTCTGAAACATATAAGTACGAGTATATTACTTTTCTTGTTCAGTCGTTTATTGTTGAGGACTTTATGGAATATTGTCAATTTAAACAAGTAGTGTCAAACAGTTTACGCAGAGAAGTTTAATTATCTCTTTTCCCCCTGATCCACCGCTGATCCATCGCTGATTCACCCGTCCACCCATCCTTTGGTATTATACTCTTTGTATATGTTGGACCTTGTTATCTCCAACTTTATGTTAAAGTTTAAACACATTATTTTGACGTTTATCAAAATAAATCGTCTGACGTTTGTCGGACATGTTCACAAGTACCACGTGTTTGTTACTTTAATATACTATAAATGAACTGCATTGACAGGGGACACAAATTATATGAAATAAGTTTCCTCGTTAAATAGTTTTTTTCTCATAATTATTGACATATTAGGGATCGTCGCTGCTTTTAAATAAGACTGTGTTCAGTAAACACGTATGCCCCGGTAGAAACCTCGTAATTACTAAATTAGTCAATTAGGGGGCCATGATTCTGTAGAAATATTGGATGACATACATGGCATTGACATTGGAAGGTATTTATAATAGTAAACAAGTATACCAAGTTTGAAAGTAATGTCTTTATTGACATCTTAAATATTCGTTGGTTAACATTTTCATAAAGTCAACCAGGGGCCATAATTCTGGCGTAAACATATATACATGTATGTCGTCACAGTTGATATTGATTATATGCAATGCAGAGAAATAAAATTAGGAAAAATGAAAAATATTAATAATAAAATTGTACACAAATACAAGTAATGAAATACCTCAAACACATGAATTATAATACATACAAATTTTACAATCATAATGATGGCAATTGCATTTGAGATTTAAACAATTGTTCATATTTTCACTTTTAACATCAACTTTAAACTGGAACAAATATTCCACAACGTATCCATTTAGTTGATGTTTGTTTTTTAGGAAGATAATTTATTCATCTTTAATTTGGTCTATCAGTTTGCTCACTCACACATGTTTGGTGAGATTAAATTGGAAATTTAAAGCACCCACCCTAATTTGACCAAAAATTGCATTTTTCTCGAAATTCAAAGTCGATTTCCATAGCAACCAAGCAACATTTTGGAATTCAAAATTTATTTTCCTGATCAGGATGGTGACATGTATGTGTGGAATAAAAATCATTAGAATCCATGACTATGCCTGGCCAATTTTTTTTTGGTGGTTACAGAGAATCATGGTAAATAAATATGCTAACTTTTAAAAACAATGCATTGGTGGAATTAAAGATTATTTGAGTTTCAACAAGTTGATTGATTTTACGTAAAATTGTCGAACATCAGTAAATGTCGGGACATAAAAAACAACAAAAATATTCATTACTAGTAAATAGACTACCTCGGTTGATAAATGTAAATAGAACATTTCGCTGGCTTAGAATGAGAAGCTCGTAAGTGCAAACTCGTTATTTTGAGAAAAGATGAACAAACTGTCCGAAAATTACTCTTTACTTTTGGTGAAACAATTTGTTTCAGCTTCTGTTTAGCCAATATGACAAGTTCCGATTTTCATGAAAAAAACCTCATAAGAAGAGCCAAATGTGAAGTCGTTTTAAAAAATACGCGAGTCTTAGAAGGTCGTAAGTAGTGCTTATACTTATTACGACGTTCTCATTCTAAGCCAGCGATATGAGATAATGTAAACCCCGTGTCACTTGGATAGCATAGAGGGATTCAGAATATATGTTTGAAAATATATACAATCCAAATATCCATCATTTGGTACGCGGGATTTACGGACAATTTAGATCTTGTTCGGGACACAAGAGCGCCGTGCGCGGCACGCAGTAAAAAATATGTTAGTATTAAGTTCGCAAGATCTCCTACACATGTTTTTGAAGCATTCATCCGAGCAATTATTGAACACTTAAATGTCAACAGTCCATGGAGCAGTGTAGTTACAGTGTAAAAGTGACTCGGGTGAAAAAGATCCATGGGATGTCGCCCAATATACAAGAAGTAAGTTGTTGGTGACATTATTCTATATACCAATTACAATACTGGTGTTATAAGTTATTTAAAGTAAACTTTAATAACTTCAATTTGATTTGCTTCACTTTGCTAATAGTCCAGTCATTTTAACTTTTAACCTCAAACTAATTGCAAAACAAACAGTTTTGTGTTTATATGGTGAGTAAAGCTATCCTTAGCAATGTACAAAATGTCCTAATTGAATATTCGTGGGACTTTTTGAGATATTTACAAATATATTGAATTGTCACATGTTTTCGCGATATTTGTCACTTTTGATGTAAATAAATCGTGACTTGTACCAGTAACATATTTTTACATTGTGCTTAGAGGTCGCAATTTTGGTCTGATTTTTATGAAACTTGGCAGCAATGATCATCGGAAGCTAATCTAGGTAAAATAAAATGTTGAGTTAACCGGAGCCAAAATCTAGGTCACTAGGTCAAAACATAGAAAAAACAAGATACAGTCACCAGGGGTCGCAATTTCAACCTTACACTTGTGAAGTTTAGTCACAATGATCACCTTACAAAGATCAAGGTCATGTATGAAATTGGATTATCCAGAGTTAAAAACTAGGTCACTAGGCCAAATTATAGAACAAATCTTTTGATGGCGCCCTTTTTACCTAATCTTTATGCAACCATGTCACATGGATCATGAAGACAAAATGTAGGTCAAATTCAATATTTACCTATCATGAGTTAAAACTAGGTCACTAGGTCAAATAATAGACATACCTTCATGCGCCAAAAAGTCGCATCAATTATTTTCACATACTGACCTAATTTTGACCCAAATTATTCAATAACATACTTGTCTTAGATGTTTTGAGATGAGCATTGTGACCAAGTTGCATAAATATTAGACCAAAATTGTGAATTTTGTACCTACACAACGTTTTCCTTTGATTTTAACTAGCGACCTACTTTTTGACCCCGGATGACCAAATTTATAACTTTGACCTAGATTTTGTTGATATTATTATTGTGACCAAGTTTCATAAGTATAAGGTCAACATTTTGACCTCTAGCGACTACACAAGGTTTTGCTACAATTTGACCTAGTGACCTAGTTTTTTACCCTTGATCATCCATTTTCTACCTTGGCCTAAATTTTGTTCAGATGATCACTCTGACCAAGTTTCATAATCATAAGGTCAAAATTGTGAATACAAATGCAATTGCGGACGAACAGACAAAGAGAACAATCCCTATTTCTCCCGAATCGATAGATTCGTGTACATTTTGTATATTGTCATTATTGTATACTGTCCAAACACAAATATCATTTTTCCTTTTGACACACATGTATACAACGCATGATATGTGTAAATTTTAAACAAAATGGATTAATATTAAAGAAATGAATATAACTTTTGTTTCCCCTTCCAAGTGCTATTTTGAGTCATTTTGTCGACATTTGAATGGGTAGTATACCAACATGTAGACTGGCATATATATGAAAAGTAAATTGTCTGATAATAAAATCAATATTTGTATTCGATAGAAGAAGGTTGTATCTTTCAGAAAACATAAGCTTTAAGGTGCAATTAGTAAATATTCAACGACTTATACGGGAATTATTAGAACTTAAAATTCCCCATGTAGTATGAAATAAGGAAAATGCTGAAATTGCTACCAAAAGTGACCTTAAACATGTCGATTTTTTTGTATTTTCCCCATTGAACTCACATATTTAACGTTTTGTCTGTAGATGATAATAGTCTGTAGATGCTGAAAATGCAAAGAAACTCTGTTTTGCAATTTGTTTGAGGTTGACCATATTTTTGAGCTTCAATGACTGGACTATAAGCATGTTAGAAAAAAAAATCGTACCTGTAATGAATAAATTACCATATTCTTAGTGACAATGTATATGCTACATTTCATTGATGCGAAAACATGTCGACATATATTATTCTACAGTTATTCACATTTATAACATATACCAGGAGTATACCAAAACATCTTATCTAAAATCTGTTCCCCGACCCGGACCGGATTGGTACGCTCTACCGTACCAAATCGTATCACAACACTGATATACGAAATATTTGAACTTTTATCAGAATCGAGCTTTACTTCTTTTCTTTCATTAACATGCTTGTCAATGTTAATGTATACTACGCTGTGCTTTTATGTACAATCGCGTAAGTAATATGAATAACCATCAGACGGCTCGAAATGCATGTCAATTGCATAGCTGTTTTGCAAAGTACACGCAGCTCCGCTGTGCATATGTATCACATGATAACTATTTCCATATGTAAATCCTTTGCATTCAACCTTAGACAAACACAATTCCCGGCAATTGTCAACTGAATATGCAAACGAAACAACTGTAACAGTAGCCACGTTATAGTATGTGTGTCCCTCTCGTATCTGAAAGGTAGAAGCTGGTCCATGAAGACATCTTATAAGACATTGTTGTAAAGTATAACTGTAAATCTCGGCATGTGCACATTCACAAACGCCATCAGAACAAACCAGACCGGGGTCGGTACATTCGTTGTCAGCCATGCACTCATCACGGTATGTCTTATAAAACTCGCATGTGGGGTACGTTGACCAGCTTCCAGCAAGACATGTTATAGTGGGTACACCAGACATGCGTCTGTCGCTGTCACAGTGATATGTGATTGTTGAGGATTCCAAGATATCTGCATCTATGCCGACGGTGTATGTCTGAGGCCCAAAGACTGTTATGATGTTTGAATGATCAACAAAGCTCCCCTCCACTTGTTCCGGTTTAGGACAAACTTTCTCACAGCGTATGTGTGACGTATTTCCCCAGGTCCCTTCATTGGTACATACAGTTAGTTTGTAGCCTGATAACAGTTTATAACCAGACCAACATTCAATATCTCGTTGTGCACCAACATGATTCATATTACCAGTAACTTCACCGTTATCAACATTTAATGTATATGGACATTGTGTAATGTCACAATCGTTATTTTCACCACAAGTATCTCCCATTGGACATTCATCTCGGGTACAAACTTTATTTGGAGCAGATGTTTCTTGATAGATACACCCAAAGGCTTCAACTAAAGGGACACCATTTGTCATTGACTCAGAATTGAGTTCACAGAAAAGACTTCGTCTGAAATAATTCACGGACAAACAATCAACAACACTATCACAAAGACGCATACATTCAGTCACAGATATTTTATATTCTGTACGAATCACGTGACCTGGTAGCCTCGTCGCCATTATACGAGTATAACAATACACACGCGCCATGAGACAATAAACTACCAAAATTGCTAACTGTAGTTTGATATAAAAGCCAACCATAGCTTTAAACTCATACGCTTCCGTAATTATTCAAGAGTAATATTCAATTTTCACGAGAATAACCTTGATCACCACCTCAAAAATTTATTCTTTTTATCACGATGTCACATGTTATAATTTTACCATCTCGTTCACACGAAGGATCTATTACAATTAGATGACGCCGTCGTAATATACGATGCCACTTCCGAATCAATTCATGCTTCCAGTAGCATCATACAAAGTTTTCAAATTACGTTTTAAATACTTACAGTTTGATATATATTTTATTTCCAAAGAAATCAGACTAGGCTTAGCCTTTATTAGCCCTCTCCTTTTGATACTTGGTATGAATGTCAACAATTCACGCGGTTGAAACAATTGACATTACGCCATTTGTATATCAATATCCTTTCATCTAATAAATTACAACGGTAAATCATAATCACACTGCCCAATGGATTAGCTCGAAAACCTTCGCTAAGCAATTTTTCGTCAAACAGTCAGGTGAAGCGATATCTCCTTTGGCGCAATGTCAATTTCATTTGCATATGAATATTTCCTTTTCCTTGAGTTCGTTTACTGATCACACACTGTAACACACAGCTGGAAACATTACCTGCGAAAAAAGTGTCATTAATCCTTTTTTATTTACTAGCAATATTACCGTTCACTGTCAGTATTTCTAATAAATGTTCATAAATATACGATCGTATGTTCAGCACATTGGTTGAAGTTCAACTGAATTCTACGCACAGTCTAGTAGTACCTGGTATACAGTTATTCATTATATCCTTATTTTTGAAACATTACGCACGAAGCCTCACAATCACCTAGCATGTATTAATGCCAACTTAATGTTCGTCTTCAGCATCGCCTTTGATTACGATATCTTAAAACGTTAATGGTTTGCTTTTAGTCACGGTCCGCTTCTACTTCAAGTTCATTAAATTTATCTCCATGATGATCGAGACAATGTGCTGAGAAGTTTTTTATACACTTAGAGACTTTAAACGCATCAGTTATTTAAATATTGAAACAAAAACTTAGTTAGCACCGATATAATCTTATGACAATTGGCAGCAATACACATTTATAACTTACTCAATCCATTATTAGCGAATGTGTGTGTGTTTTTGCACAGGCCTAAGATAAGAAGTTTTATCACAAAAGCCAGAATTTTTAAAACATTCCCAAATTTTCACTTATTCATTTGATAAAATAAATAGAGGATATTTGTATTTTTCCGTGTATGATCGGCTGATAATTCACCGAGTAAGCAGCTGATGTAATATTCTCACGAGTGGCGCAGCTGCTCACGAGGTTCAAATAGCTTAAATGATGGAAATACTCCACTATATACTTCACATGCTTTGCGCGACGTCGTTTTCCCGCCATGCACGTGTCGAGTTGCAATCAAGTAGTTCTTCTACAATGGCATTTGCTTTACATATATGTACATTAAATGTTCTATAATTTTGTACAGTTTTTGTAAAAGTTACTGTAAAGTTTCAGAGAACAAGTCTTTTTTGCGGCGGGGAAATTTGTTTTAAATAAGTAGTTCGTTTGCGTGAAATTATGAACTGTGAAATTATGGACTGTGAAATTATCGGGGAATAATCCACCGTTATTCCGCCGTAAACCACCGATAAGCATGAAATAACAGGTTTTATTTTTAACTTTGATCGCCCCTACATGACTATAACATTTAACGCATAAAGGCACCATAAAATGGTTTTGGTCGGATCTAATCATGCCCCTCCTCTACCACACCAAACAGTTATAAAGTAATAATACCTGGTACTTTCGACAATATGCCGTTCCGGGTTGGAAGCCATTGTCACAATGTTTTGATGGTAACAATGGAATCCAATCCGAAACGCTGCAAACCTGTCAAATATATACTACAATGATATTGAACAGATGAAAAATTGTGGAAGTATAAACTGTCGTGTGTGATACGATTTCTTAGGCTTGTGGGTTTTTTTCAGAAACATTAAATTTTATAAAGTGGAGCGTTTTTAAAGTCTCCCAGTGTAGGAAAACCCTGCTTTCTAGTCACATACATTCTTCTTTTCGTTTTCTTTTAACTTGCATTTAATTTTTCATTCTATTTTCTACTGTTGATGAAGTACAAATGATTAAATCTTGAAAATAAATTTTCTGTTATTACTTTTTAATTATTTTTTTATTATTTTTATTATCTGACGGTGATCAGTATTTGGATCTTAATGTATACAGTGTTCGTATGATTTATTTATTTGATGTTTTAAAGGCGTATATACAGCTAATGGCACATTTGACGTTGTATTTAACCCACACTAGGAAATTTTGAATACTACTACATGGCATTTATATAGCACAAAAATTATGAAAGCATATTCTATTGCGCTTCACAATTATCACACCGTTCAACCCGATACATAGAAAACAGTTGGCACATAGAAGACAGTTGTCAGCGTTTACGGACGCAAAATTCGCGGAAGTAAGTATTGCTTGTTTTTATATTCCTTTTGCAGGGTCTGAACAAAACAAAGTATGTACATTTATTCGCAGTTAAAAGAGGTATCAGTACACGAAATTCTGAGCAAAACCGTGTATTATTTAGGGAGAAATCATGAAAAATGTATGCGATTTTTTACAAAAAAACGCGTTGTTTGAAACTTTGATCCCCAAAAAGGTATTTTTTGACAAATCCTTACCCTTTGACTTATACCATGACGAAATTACATCCATCCCCCGTCTATATGCAGATTTACACACTTTTATTCGTCCTTTTGGCCGAGATATGAGCGTTTAAACATGACATGGTGTCATATTTTTGAGAACAATGGAGACAGTTGATGATTTTAAAAAGATAACATAGAAATCAGTCGGAAGGGTATAGATGATAACAATGAAGACAGTCGTCGTTAATTTCTAAATTGCGTTTTAGTAACATGGAAATGATACTACTTTGATTGTAAATGGTCATTTTATATACACAATTGATAGCAGATAAGGGATTTCACTTTTGTAGTACTATGTTATTTATGTAACATGGCTATTACTTATTCTCGGCTCGAGCCCCGTCTCTTAAATACGACAACATGAGTAAATATATACATATGTACATGATGACTCCTGATAAACGTACATGAAAACACATTTTCTGTTCTAAACGTCTCTACAACGATACCTAGTACAGAAATATCTTTGTTAACAGCGGTAGGATCGATGCTTTGAATTCTTCATACTACCCAAACCACAGTTTATATGAATAGAACACACATTTATGCATCTTAGCAAATACAGTGATGAACCCACTTATTTTGCAATCCTATGTGACACTGGTGAAAACATGTATGTTTGCGGACAACTTATCTTGAGCTTGAGGGTTGTGCCTCCGTAGCTCAGCGGTAAGTGCGATTGTTAAAATACATCATCATACTAATTTTTTTATATATAAATATGTTATTATTTAGGCTTCTATCTTTTCAGATTACACAGCCCTGTTGCCATGGATATCTTCAAGTGCTACTATTGTGAAACAGAATGCAAAGTGTTCAGTGACATTATCCGACATTTGGTCGAACACCACCCAACGGTCTGTCTGAAATACAGACAGGTCGAATTAGACGCTGCAACTGGGAAACAAGGTCATCGGACTAAAGAATATAAACACATAATTCCTATAGATGGTGAAATTTTCGTAACATCTGATGATAAAGTAGGTATATATAGAGGAAAAGAAAATAGCAAGAAAACAAAGCTGAATACGCCAGGGAAATGTGAGCTCGATATGCCAATAGCGAATCAATCGGAAGAGACAGAAATCAGTGCCTGTGAAGGAATAGACATGTTATTGGAAGATATGGAGATGAAACACCTCCCAACAGAAACTGAATCTGCTATGATGGAGTGTATTCCTGCTGTTCTTGACAATCTTCGGGAAAGTGGACATATACATACATTTGAAAAGTTCTGTGATTTAATTGCTAAGAAACAATTTCCATTGTCAAATATAGGGTTTTTGTTGTTTCTCGACATTGTTGATTGGTTTGCCAACAAAAACACATCAGAAATGAGGTATGTGCGACACGAGACAAGACAATTCTGGGAAGTTGGCTACAGGTTGTTTAGAGGCAAGTTCCTTCGATTCATGTCTGGGCCAAGAAGTTCTGGCAAATTAATTACTGGAGAAGAAGAAAGGGGATCGTGCTCATCCAAAACATCGCGTATAAACTTTGCAGTACCTTCCATACAGACTTTGTCCAAGGAAAAGTTAGATCCAGTTTTACCCGGTGTGATGGAAAACTCCATTTCTAATTTGGCAGAGTGTTTGCAGTCCAAGTACATCAAAGTAGGAGTAGATGGCAAGAAAATCGCGCGTGGTAAAGGGAAGATAGCAGGTGATATAGATTGTTGGGGTTTTGAGCCAAGTCCCACACTGAAAGAAAACTTGGATAGATTCGAGAAAGAAAAAGCTGAAATAGAGAAGTTCACGTCCACAATACAATCATACGTAGAAAAAGATCATCAGTTCATTCCTGAAGAGAATATTCCGACTGTCTTACAGATGCTGCAGAGTATAGTTCTCATTATAAGCAACCGTATCAAGGATTTGCGCAGCGTTGTTGTTCGATTGCAACTTGGAATCGAAAAATTTATGAAACTGGGAGACCTGTCAGCCAAACATTGGACCAAGTCGAGATATGCACCTGTCATAAGTAGTTTTAAAGTGAATAATTACGATGCCGAGCGAGCGATTGATTCATCATTGAGGTTAATAAACGAGTTGTGTCATTGTTGTAGCAAACTGAATGGTTGCGAACGTTGTTACTCGATAAATGATGTCGTTGAGGTCTCAAATCACGAAAAGTATCATCAGTTGAAGAGTGATATTCCAGGTGAAGAGCCAACAACAACAAAACAAAAATCCGAAACATGGTTTAAGTTAAGAGAGAAAGCTAGTGTCACTGGAAGTACATGTAATAAGGCAGTAGGATTGGGAAAACTGAAAGAAATGCAAGCTCATTTTGACAAGGTCAAATCAGGTATGGATACACGCCAGTTTAGCGATGTACAGTTAAGAAATATGAAATATGGTACTGAACACGAAGTTGATGGCATAGCTACAGTTCCTGCCAGAATCCTACCGTCTATGTTTCCATCAACAGAGTACTTCGAAGAGGGATGTATTCCTATAGCAGATGTAACGAATCCATATTTCATGATTGTAAGTCCGGACGGAAGCTTAAGAGAGAACAAATCGGACCGTCCTATAATGATGTATGAAAATAAGTGTAAGATCGAAAGTAGTTACAGTACTCCAGTGTACTATGAAATACCAAAATACTACATCCCGCAACTGTTGTGTGAAATGTCCGCTTACAAATGTGAGGAATTGTTGTTTACCTGTTGGAGTAGGAAATCAACCACAGCATTCAAAGTTTATTTTGACAAGGACCTGTGGACGACAATTTGGAACCAATTGACACTGACTTACAGTGTGGAGACAAGTAAGCGACCTTCCAAATTCCCCGAAGGAAAACTGGTGATGGAGAAAATGATTAAAACATTTCAACAACAGATGGTGCAGTTCATCGGAGAGTTTCCTTCATGCAGTGTATCCTATACACCACCTGACGTAACTTATAACGGGGGAAGTGCTTATACGTCTGCTGGAAACTTAGAAAATCAAACGGAAACCCGAGAGGTTCAGTGTGATGTCATATTGAAATGCTTACATGAACTGTCTAAGACTCTGGATGACATTTACAAAATATGCCGCACTTCAGCCTCGGAAATACTTGTATTTATGGCGAATGATTTAGACAGGACATATCATGAAGAAGTAAATAATGCTCATCCTATTGCGTATGCTCTTAAAGGAGCAAGTATGTCTAATGAGGTTTTCGGTAACATGCTAGACTTCGTTATTGACAGATGCGAAGAAAAGGGGCTTAAAGTCATTGCAACAGCTGCAGACGGTCAATGGCACAAATATGGAGTTCGAGGTTATCAAAACAGGCCGCTTACCATGTATCAACTTCAACGTGATATCTGGAAAGACAATATTGCACGCCAGAAGCCAGATATACTGAAACACATTAGAAACCGTTGTAAGGTGGTATCCGGGACCTTGGAAAATGTTGAAGTATCAAGAGACTTGAGGGGTCGATTTGTAGTCACACATGCTACGGATAAACCATTGCGGGTGTTCAAGACAAGTGATCTGAAATGGGTATTCGATAGAAGTACGGATTCAACTGACAATGACGGTTATGGTGAATTTGACAGCGCTTGTGCAAATACCACAAGTGACTTTTTGCCAACAGTAGAAACATTTGCTCCTGCTATTGATATCGATAACAATTTGGTTGAAGATCTTGGTCAAAACACAGAAAGTCATAATACCAAAGATATTGATACTGCTACTTCGAACTATCTTTCACTGTTGTTTGAAAATGACAGCAATATCACATCTTCTCGCACGATACAGGAAGAAAGCAATATCTATGACGAAAACCACCATCATGCAGTGGAATTTACCGACAATCTGGACGAATCTTTCTCGACGCTAACATTGATAACAGAGCAAGACAACGGAGCTAGCAGTGAAAATACCAGTGCAATTATGGGAACTGCTCATGCCCTGCTTTACGGAGATTCAGATATTGACTATGCCGTGCAAAATGAAATGGAAGATAGGAACATAGATCCATCCACTGTAGGAGATTATGATATGAACGCTTGTGGGACTTTTTTCAACACACATCAGAGTACTTCAGATGAGCACCATAGTATATATGATGACACTAATAATACAATTGGAGACATTTATCTTGCAGAATCATGTGAAGTTACACATGTTGAAGAGACTTGCAATACCGTTACAGCTGATATAGTGTGTACCACCGATGTTAACATTTCTGAAACCAATACCAGTATTTCAGAAAAGGGTGCAACTTTCCTAAATAAGTGTGAAATAATCTTATCAAAACTTAAAAGTAGTGACAATGCTAGACACGAAGAATGGGCTAAATTCTCTGTGAATGCTCTTTCCGAGATAGTTGTAGACAAGACAAAATGTTGTACATTCATGCAAAAAAATGACTTACTTATGTGTCTGCATGAGCTTAATGTTCAAACAAATGCAAGTATTTCATTTTTCAAATCGTGGAATAAACCAAGACTGTTTGAGGTTTTGCTGTTGACATTGACATCAGACGAAAACACTACTGAAGAAAACAACTCTAATCCGCACATTAATCGAAATAGGCAAAAACGAAATCCGGAAAAACTGACGAAGATGCTTTCCAAATGGCTAAACAAAGTACCAAAAGAAACACTAGCAGTGGTTATGGCACAAAACAGCTTTGAGGACTATTACTCAAAATGGGTGTCGGAATCGATTAAACCTAAAACTGATATACTTCGCGAATCTAACTTTCAGTCTTGGTTTTCTGTACCAGATGGAGATAGTAATGGATTTCCAAGATTCCATTTCACTGACTGCTGTCATGTTCTGACATGTTTACGATCTAAATTGTGTACTACTGGTATTAGTGGTTTACATAAGAGCGCATGGGAGAAAGCAGCTGAAAGTGAAAGCACAAAACTGAACATTGCGATTGTGAAAGAGTGTGTCGATAAGCAAAGTGTTCCGTTTGCAAGACGGATGTTTGATGAAGACGTTGAACTGTTTATGCGGCAAAACAACTATGACAAAGAGGCTGACTTTGTTCGTTTGATACGTCAGTGGTTCGAAGCCGAGGATTCTCCTGGACTCCCAGCAGAAGAGAGATGTGCGCGTCGGCTGAAACTTCGGGACTATCTACTGGAGGGTGTAAACTTCGCGTCATTTCCCCCAGTTGGACGATACATGAAAGGGATTCCAATTGTTACGTTTGAGTCGCTACTGATGCATTTGGAGAGGAAATTACAAATATTTCAGTACATCCCTACACATAAATACAATGTCCGAGCTTTGGGAACACAAGAAGTGGAACAATTTTTTAGTACAGTGCGTGATATGGACCCATCTGGACAAGGAACACCAAAACCCGACGATATACCAGACATTATAGCAACGGCGGCGTATTTGGATAACATACGCATGAAACCAGAAAGGTATAACTCATGTTTACTTGTACTTATGTTGGGTTTACGCAAGCTTTTTAGTGCTGTAACATCCGGAGATACTAAGAACACATGGATACTGTGGGTTATTTATTATTTTACTATTACATGTATAGAAAATGGATTAGTAGTTACAAGTAAAATGTAAAGTATAGTTCATATGACGCTTTAAATCATTCATTTTCGTCGGCTGGGTCCTGAAATGAGCACACTTAAAACTGGACACAAACAGCACGTGAATCTTTATGTTTATGCAGGGGTCTCGTCCTGTTTACGTATGCACAAAATCACCATTGTTATGCTATAGTACAATCTAAAACATTATAAGATATTGTCAATTAAAACGAACCATATTTAAATCGTATGTTTGCAAAGCATATACGTATAAAAACTACATTTAAATTGATTAAGATATTTATTGTAGGCTAGCAGATATCATTTGTAAGTATAGCTTGGCTATTTTGACCTGAGCCTGACCTTTATGCAAGAATATATTACAAGGTTCTTGCTTTGAATTCATCTATTTTCGCAGGCAAATCATGCGATATCGGTATTTCAAATTTGTGTTTGATTTACATCTCGAGCGTATTCGTGATACTCCCCGATTATGAAAACATACAATCGGTGTTGTAAGCGAAGGTCACATATCGACTGTTAAATTATGCTAATCAAAAGGTCAAGCTCGTGTCAAATTGGCCAAACTATACAGCCTTATTATTTGTACAGGTCAATTATCAGGCAGGAGAGTCCATTGACAATAAATTGTAAAAATGCGTGACGTGGCTGAATGCTGTCAAACATTAAAAGTCCCTGTATTTATTATATATACATTTTTGTAATTACAAAATATATACATTTTTATAATTACATGAATGTACAACAATCAACTGTTTGTTGAATCTCATACATCATTTTATACCACAGATCATTCTTTATGAAGACTAGCCGATCGCCTGTATACCCTGAAGTTGTCATGGAGAGGTCATATGCAGCTCCCGATGAAACAGAAAAGGTGGATATTCAGTAAGTATACATTTTGCTAACTCGAATTTGAATTGTACTTGAAATATGAATTTTGTTATTGAAACCGATGAACGAAAGAATGCAGCTATTTCCTTAATATATTTAGCGTTAAATTCAGGACAGATGTATGTGTCATTACGTGACCAGTGATCGAACTTGAAGATATCGTCAACAACTCTGGAAGCGAGGGTTCGCCCATTGAACGTCAGAGTCGCTGTTTAAACTGTTAACTTCCTTTTTGCTATATTTCAGGGATAACTTTTTTGATTCACAAGCTCGTTTGCGTAGAAAGCAGAAACGAAAGAGCGGCCTTGTTTCAACGCCAAGTCAACCAGCCCATCGACAAAAAGGAGTTAGACAGTACCATGCATGTGACGACTCAAAGATTTTGCCACATCTTCGTAAAGGGTTGCCAGATATCTAAATGTATGTCGTTGTTAGAGTGATTGTGCTGTACTAGTTAGTGTTATCCATGATGTTGATGGACCAAGACGTTATTTATTAATGTAATTAATAAGCAGCTAAAACGTCACGATTTAACGAACTAACAACACATTTATGGACAGCCAATGGTTGTTAACAGTATTATGATTACGACTTTTTGAAGTTTTGCAGCAATGTTCTTCATGATTAAGTTCTCTTCTGTGCTAGTTTTTGAACTAGTATCAATGGGGATATACCAGTTCTATATTTGTTGATGAAAAAGATACGTTATTTTTAACGTATCATACTCAGTTGTTCTTCTTACATTGGTTATAAAATGTGCATGTCAATAAAAAAACAAAATTTCAAATATATGTAAATTTTAATTGATCACAGATTAACACGAGGATCTTGAGATCATACAAGCATCATAATTATTTTAAAAGGAGTAATGGGGCACTAATATAAATGCATCATTCAATTATATTTTGCGAAACTACCGAACGAATCTGTAAGTATTCACTCTTCATAAGACGAGCAAAATGTCTAATTTTTAATTGCCAGAGATTGCTAGTTTCAATAGTACTTTTCTGTGCTATATTTATGATTTATCTAGATCATATTGTGGTAACCTATCTATTTTAAATACAGTGTATATGGACGCAAACATCTTACTACTTTACACAGCAAATATATAATATAAATTTATATGAAGTACGCTTAACATAGATGTGTCTTATTATTCAAATGTTGATATGATCTCATACCTTATAATCACAGGAATCATGTAAACATATATAATGTTTAAGACAGTACTTCTGTCCTTTGTTATAAAATAATTATATAACAATTGAAACAATTTGCACATCTGTGCACACGTGATAGTACTGCATGTATCAATAAACAGTTATTAGAACAAAACTTAGTATTTCTTATTACCAATTAACCACGCTATTAAAACTTTTCATATGGAACTTGCTTAAAAAGTCCTGGATTCGGTATAAGTTGGACTTTAACATACGATGTATGTGTAGCTTTTATCGAAGATTGTCACTGAAATACCAGGAATGTTATTTATCAGCAGCATGGGTGTGCATTTTGAGTTGGTGTCGTCGTAATCCAGACCGGTATTTGTACGACTTACCACAGTCAATACACGGGTGAACCAAATTGCGATGTTGAGCATCTGTATGTCCACTTAAAGCACTCAATTCACCAAAAGCAGCACCACATACTTTACACACTATTCTGTTTTCTCCAGTACAAACTTTCATATGTGCGTTTCTTCTGAAGCGTTCACGGAACGTACGATCACATCCTGTACACGTATGAGGTTTCATACCTGAATGCTGGTTAAGGTGATCCTGGAATCGATTTTTGATGGGAAAAGTCTTTGAACAACCTGGAAATGGACATTTGAATTCATGATCGTCGTGTTTATATTTGCAATGCTGTTTAAGGTGCTGGCTTGTTTCAAAACTTTTCCCACATGCATTACAAAGGACTTTCTTCACGTGATGGACTTGCTTATGTGCTTCTAGTTCAACTTCAGTATCGAAGAACCTTGTACATTTACTACATTTGATCTTGGAATCATCGTGGTCTTTTAAATGCCTTCTCAAAGTATCTCTAGAGCTATAGGATCTTTCACAGATGGCACATTCACAATTCTTTTCAGACAAAGACACAAACGACCCGTCTAACGGCCCCTCTGCTTCTACGAGTTCTCCCTCTGCGTCTGACGAATCCATTTGCAACTGCCTAAAATATAAAACAGTCATATACAGCTTCTAGACTATTTACTGGTAAGGGAGATATGTAGCTGAAACCTGTGTATATTTATCCTGAGGAAGTCTTATGACAATGGGTTCACCTTAATATCCAAACATTCTTGGAAGCTAATACAAAGGTATGCTTTTGCTAACAATGAATTTACTGTATTCGCTAAATATAAACGAATATATGTGACAACTATGGCTGCTTTAATAAAAGCTAATTAAATCTAGACCAGAAGTTCCACAATTCCCATCATAATACACATCTGACAGAACGGGGGATTCGTCCGAACAGGTAGTACATGCATGATAACCTTTGATTAATCTTAGATTGGTCATGGGACACCATTCCCTTATTTAGTTTGACAGTACACAAACAGTTAATGGTACCTTTTTACCTGTAACAATGATTTGCCTGTGTCGAGCACACATTAACTTATGCTAGACTGGTACAATGTACTAAATCACAGCTTAATGTTATAATATCCACTTAACGAGCTACGTTAGAAACAACCGGAGTCAACACCGTCCCATTTGATATCAATTCCGGTAATACACCAGCTAAACAAGAACATCGCATGCACTTCTCAGTAAGTTATATCCGGGTCGCGAAAACATGTGACAATTAATAATACAAGATCATGGACTCTTATATTAATGCCAACGTTTCGCGGATCGATATACAACAACAAATTTAAATTGACATAGTAGTACATGTGTGAAATATTGTTATACACTAGTTAAAACCATAACTTACATGCGACAGTTCATTTAAACAATCGGTGCGGCATTTACTACTAACCGGTGCTATCGTGAACTTCATGTACACGTGCAGCGTATAGAGGGTTGGCACTATATGACACCCAATAAAAGGCGATTCCTACATAGATCTAAAAATGTCCAAATCATGACAAATCGTTGTCAATCGGAGAGGATATTTGTGAACGAGAAAAAAAACGTGACGGAATTGCGTTGGTCAGGAAACTCTCCGACCTTACCACGTTTATTTTAAACATGTTCAAAACAAGCATATATATTGCGTCCCGATTCATAATTTGAGTCAGGTCTGTGATGATGAACTTGGTTAGTAAGAGTGTGAATGGGATTTATAAAAAAAACCATTGGTAGTTTGGAAGCGCATTATAAAAATCCAGTTATACACATTGGCACTTAAGTATACCGTAATTATTTCAATATTATTGCGCTCCAAAACGTTGCGTTCAGACTGTCTTCATTGTTATCATCTATACCCTTCCGACTGATTTCTATGTTATCTTTTTTAATCATCAACTGTCTCCATTGTTCTCAAAAATATGACACCATGTCATGTTTAAACGCTCATATCTCGGCCAAAAGGACGAATAAAAGTGTGTAAATCTGCATATAGACGGGGGATGGATGTAATTTCGTCATGGTATAAGTCAAAGGGTAAGGATTTGTCAAAAAATACCTTTTTGGGGATCAAAGTTTCAAACAACGCGTTTTTTGTAAAAAATCGCATACATTTTTCATGATTTCTCCCTAAATAATACACGGTTTTGCTCAGAATTTCGTGTACTGATACCTCTTTTAACTGCGAATAAATGTACACACTTTGTTTTGTTCAGACCCTGCAAAAGGAATATAAAAACAAGCAATACTTACTTCCGCGAATTTTGCGTCCGTAAACACTGACAACTGTCTTCTATGTGCCAACTGTTTTCTATGTATCGGGTTGAACGGTGTGATTATACACATGAACATTCACAATTTAGACAGGATTCTAGAACTTACGTGTAGATTTAATCATACGACGAAGAACACACTTATTGTCCATGAAACTGCTTATACAAATGTGTTTTCAATTTAGTTCTGACGCCGAAGATGAGTATCAAGCAGTAGTGTCGAATGGGAAAATATATATAAAAATAATTGAGAAGAGAAGTTTCGGGAAAATACAAAATGAAGTTCTAAACGTGTTGTTTCTTTAGTTTAAGTCTCCTTTTGTGACGTATAGGACCTACAAGTGCCATGCCATTGTGTAATTTAGTGCCAGATATATAGAAGGGGACTGGATGTTTGTACAATGGTTTGTATGGAGAATAAATCCAGTTCCAAATCACAATCCGAAATTTAAAAGTAAATCGAAGAAGTAAGCATTAAGCGGGATAATCTATACTCAATGTGTTAGATATGATTCATTATATTAAACATAATATCTTAGTACATACGAGAATGTTGTAACTACTACTTATACTGTATAAGTCTCATACATGGTTGACTATCCCCACAACCCCACTTGGCACAGAAGACATAACAGACTCAGTACAGAACGACCTGTCAAACGTTGCTGTGATACTTAGTGTTCCCAACCTACAGCCAGGCAAATAAGAGGATGACAGTATCGGTACACTTGCCATGATCTACCACGACTACCCTTCGGAGACATGAACTCACGTCTACACAGATGGTTCTGCCACTAGAGCAGTCAAAGACGGAGGTGCTGGCATCGTCATCCTACACCCATCTGGGATAAGAGAGACACACCACACAGCAACATTAATATATTGTAGCAACTACAGAGCTGAGACAGAAGCGCTCATGAAGGCAGTGTCAATGATTAAAGACTCGACAGAAACAGTCAACACAGTAGTCTTCCATACATATGCCATGTCTGTACTGGAAGACCTGACCAACAACAATGTTTCTCAGCTAGCAAAGAATCCGCACATACATAAGCGTGACCCTCCAGTGGATCCCAGCACACTGTGGAGTGGCCGGAAATGAAGAAGTTGACCATCTAGCCCAGCGAGGTGCTCAGTCAGAGCAACCAACCGTGCATGCAACATACCAAGAGAAAGTCACAATCATCAAATCACTTACTAGATCCAGACAGGAAGCAGATACATATCATCTCGTAAGTAGGGCTGAACAAGTGATATTGTTGATACCTTGATCAGGACATAATCCACTCAATGCACACATGCACAAGAAGTACCGACTGGTCCCGTCACCGACATGTTCGTGTGGTACAGAAGACCAGCCAGCAGAACATATCCTCCAGCGATGGAAACGTCACAACCAGGATCGAAAGGAAAAGTGGCCTCAAGAGACAACCCTCCATCAGAAACTCTATAGAGATGTCGATGACCTGAATGCATCGCAGATACTGATGTGATCGTGTAAAGCGAACGTTAGTAAGTAAATAAGTAAGTAAGTAAGTATATATGTTTGAAATCGGTACCAAAATAAGGCGCCTCTTATGAGTCTATTTCCATGAATATCGGAACTTGCCATATTGACCAAATGAAGTTGTAAAAGCTTGTTTTACCACAAGTAAAGAATGATTTTCGGACAGTTCTGGCTCGTTTTTCTCAAAATTTCGATTTTGTACTTACGACCTTCTCATTCTAAGCCAGCGAGATAGTCTTTAGATTTTTGTGCAAATTAAAGCTCATGACATACTGGTCTATATCGATACTTATTTATAAACGCACTTTTGTATAGGTCGTTACCTCTTTAAATATTGGGTTTCCATGTTGTCTATTTAAAGATCGCGAGTCGGAATTACCGCGGTGAATTCAGTTGATCTATTTTTACCTTTACAAAATATTGCACACGTATTTGTACTTACTAAAATTATTGTCACCTGTTCATAGTACATGTACATAAATATGTAATAATTAGGGCAAACTAAAACAATGCATTTGATTGTACAAAAGCGATCTCGGATAGCCCAAAATAACAAAATCCACAGGAATTAAGACCCGTGCTGTGGGCGGGCCATTCCACTCTGCAGTGGAATTTGATAAAAATTATTTTGACTTCAAATGTTTCTTATAACTCACCCAACACCATGCATTGCAATGTGTGGCTCTGGTGCCATTTGCATGAGCAATACAACATTCAAAACAAAGGATTCGCTGCGGAGTTAAGAATGAACTTGCTTTACAAAGGCAAGTAGCACACTGGGTTTACTTCTTTCTATTTTGTTGTCGAAATCGCAAGTGAATAGCCTATTAAAAGTCAACCAACATGCCCATGCTCGTAAGACACATCATTTATATAATATCAGTTGAGACATTTGTGAAATGCAATGCAAATTTTCCAAGAATGCTTGCAAGACGGGAAACACCAGAAATACAGAAATTGTGAAGACGTCGTAAATAACGTCAAAATGACGCCACGGATAGAATACGGTAATTTTAGAAAATTTACATTTTTACAACAAATATCCAAGTTACTTGTTTTAAAATGATGCCAGATAAAAATTTCATCTTTCGACTAACCATGTGCTAAATTTCTTTGAGATAGCAAAACGTTAAGATTTTATTAAAATGCACTGAAACTGTATACTTTCTTTTTGGACACCCTGTATGTGACGCTACCACAGTAAATTATACAGATTAAGTAGTACATGTGGGTATTTATGTTCAATTTACATTTCTCAGACGAAATTTAATATATGTGAAATTTGATACTTTTATTGTGTTTTCAAGTGGGAATTCTTATAAGGACATATGTACTAGAAGTAAATATTAAGAATGTAACCTGTCCATATTTAAATTGTTGCATGCTTATGATTATGCACCAGTCAATATTACTGGGGGAATAATGGAACTAGACATTCCATGTCTATTTTGATGTTTAAATTCACATCCTTGAGACAATGCCTACTGTCTACGCCCCGAGGATTTGGACACGTAATCATGTAGTAATTCCCGAGTTTTGGAACCTGACCGGAGTCTATTCCCCGGGACTCATAGTAGATAAGGTTGTCAAATTCTTGCCTTCTGGGAAGAGTCGTCTGTCTAATTCTCCCTGTATCCCCCGGTTGGACATACTATTGACTGGTGCATTAGCAACTACTGTAAGCTTGTGCACAATGGACATTAGGATGCAACTCACCGTAAATGAATGGTACATTGTCAATGAGAGCCTGTGTTCTTCTTTACGTACCCAGAACTATAAGGGAACCTGGGGGAAATAATTAATTTATTGAAACCAAATGTCTATGTACTTGGAACGGGAACAAAATACACAACATATAATTATGTAAATCTGTTTAGGTTCAAGTGGTAATTCACCTCGCCCATATGGGATCTCCCGGTGGCCAGGGTGAACACATCCATTATATTCGTTCCTATGCAGAACCCCTTGGTGGAAACCAGACTATGGGACAAGACTCACAAAGTTATATGTATACAGTCTATTTTACTATAAAATTCCACACCCCTATTCTTTATTGAAAAATAAAAAAAGCATGGTGTCATTGCCTGGTTACAAATATTATCAGTATTTGATGTAAATACTTAAAACAATAAGTTTATAAAGTCCAAAATGAGATTAGTTTGTTGATTTAATGAAGTGATCTATAAATATATATCGCAGTCAGTAAAATTGGACAAATCGTTCAGACAAGGCGAGTAAGTTATGGTCCCAAAAAAGAAAGCGTTGACACAATCTAAATTTTTCGTTTTGGTAGACTAGATACATGGACAGTTTACTTATAGACTAAACCGTTATGTATGACATCTAAAAACGTCGAGATTTTCTTATTTCTTCTTTTCCTTCTTCTTCTTTTTCTTCTTCTTTTTCTTCTTCTTCTCACACAGACACCGCCTAGTGTATGCTCGTGTTGGCAAATGTCTGCCGCATTACCATACTTACCGATGGGACTCTTTAATCGGTCTCACTTTAATAAAAGTGTACATTCACCTGGACGATACGCGTAATGTGTCAGAGCATAACACTTTTCCGTGCAGTGAATCAGATACCCAGCATTTAATTTAAATGGCCTTTATGTGCTACCTATGTTGTGCAACTGTTTCATTGATTCTAAAAATAACTATGCGCAGTCGTCACAAACTATGGTTTCCCAGATTAATTTTCGAAAAACGCGGGATGTTGGTTTCCTTTGAAAATGGATATAGATTTCTTCAATTTTCCTTTGGAAACTTTATTACGCATTGCATGGTTCTAGAATGTTCTTTCGGACTATAAAAGGACCCGCAACCGCAACTTGTGCAATATTAGTTTGATTGAGTTATAAACGGTAATACTAGTATACCTAGAACGACAACAATTTGTTTCACATAGATTATAAGGTATTTATTTGTTTTCGTTTATTTTCTTTTCAATGATTAAATATTGGTAACTTATTTATATAACAGCAATTTTTTATATTTATTAAATTTCAAAATTAGTTTTCTTGTTAATGTTTTATTTAATTTTGGCTGATATTGTGACTGCATCGTGTACCTCATTTTAATTAATTTGTGAATGCGTTTTATAGAATGTATTCGTATACTTGATTTTCATGTTTAATTTGATACGATCTACTAAAGTTTGTTTACAATTTGATTGCTACATGTTTCATTTTGAATATGCGTGTAAAGGTAAAGGGAAACCTTCCACTGTCAAATTGTTAATACCAATGGTGTTTAAATTGTATAGAGCTATATTCTAACAGTCATTTAATGTCAATATAATTACTTGCATCGTTTTTAGTATGATACTAGACTACCTTAATTTCAAATTAAAACTTTGGATGGGTTACGTGAACTTTGATTCAATCGTCGAAAAGTATTTCATTGGGTGTTCTAGAACACTTTCGTATGAAAATGGACAGTTCGCTTGTCCAATAAATCACAGAGAGAGGAAGCGAAAAATGATCTAATGGATATGTAAACATAATTGTTTTTCAGTTTTAATCGAAAATCCGAAATAGCTCTATACACTTTAAACCCCCTTCTTTAGTATTATTATATATATTGTTATACTCCGTCATGCCCACTGACTCTATTCATAAAGTGTACATTATTTCTGTAAATGTACACTTTTGTGAGACATTTTCTCAGAAAATGATTGGTCAATTTAAGCTTCAAACTATTTCAGATTTGCATAACCACATAAACAGTAAAATAAACGTCACTACTGATTGCCTGAAGACTAAAAATTGTAAAAACACACAATGAGGGATTAACATGACTGTGCTACTGTAAACTAATCAAATTTGCAGCATTATATTTTACTTAGTGTCTTTTGTGAAACTTAATAATATAACAAAGAAATGAAGCGTTAATTTTTTATATTATATTTTTTAGTGTTGGCTGAACTATATACTAAAACAAAATAATCACAATTTATCTACACCCCAACAATAATAGGACAATGGCTAATCCTTTAATATTGCTGTCCACAAAGTTAAGAGCAAAATCCATCAAAATTGAATGATTTTATGTTATTGGTTATCAGGATGAATACAGCAAACCTATAAACAATGTATAAAAAATAATATACATTGTACAACCGACAAGAATCCTGAATTATTATTATACAATGATCGAAAGCAGTTATAACTTTCTACTTGTTTCCATGAGCACAAGTGATGCCACTTAGAATCACTCGAATACAACATTATACTGTAGTTAGTAATCATCAAATTATGTAACCCCTATATGAAAATGAATATTTAAATTAGAACATGTGTCAATTCATTACGGCGCTAGTATAATACAAACATTTTTTGACATCTATTAAATAAAACACACTGTCTTAACATCAACTAGGCAGTTTTAGATATATATAAGAATCGGCTTACATGATCCTGTTTGAAAATAAACATTAATTTTATAAATATTTCAATGACAATCGTCTATTTAAAAAACAAAACAAATGAAGACAAATAATTTGCTATATACCTTTGTGCCTCAAGCCTTAATCCATGAATGTGGAAAATAATTGCTTGTGTAATCTTAGCTTTTATATGTTGTATTAATAGTTTCTTGATTTTTACTCAATCTGTATGACAGTTAATCCCTCAGATGTGTTAGGCCAAGGTTATAATGTTACATAGAGTCATATTTTCTAAAATTCAATATGTGTTCTGCTCATGCATTGTGCCAGAATGGATTGTGCTAATCATTGTCTCTCTGGAGATCATTTACTTTTTGCCGGAGTATAAGTAAGATAAAGTACAATTTTTTGATCAAAAGTGTCCTCTTACAACCGTTATAGGATAGTTTTGTAAGGACGAACAACAAATTATCCTCGGCTTCGCCTCGGACAATTTCTTGTTAGTCCTTACAAAACTATCCTATAACGGTTGTAAGAGGACACTTTTGATCAAAAACTAGTACTGTATCTATTACGTATTTGAAGTTTTGCACGCAAATGATTCCTTATTTAAAAATTTCAATGATTACTTGTAGATGCTTTGAATTTTGAATAATATTATTTGAATATAAAAGTATAATTATGTAGGTTGGCTTGACTTTGCCAGTACATGTATTTGTTATATAGTTACGTGTATTTTCATTCCATGGGCTGATGCCCTTTGACTGTCGAAAATTCCAAAACAGAAATGAGAAATGTAGGCCACAACATTTGAGTCAGAGCGTACATTATTAATTCTTATATCGTAGCTCTAAGCCTATACTTGAATTTATAATAAAAGGATGAATATTCTTAGGCTCAAACTGGTTCAACTACTGCTTATTAGATAATGTTGATAAGTCACAACAGAATGAATTTATTTTCTTATATTATTAACGAGTATGTCTTTTTTATTTCCAGCTATAAACAAAATAAACACAATGGGCTACGGACCAAAAGACAAGCTGTCTATAATAAGCCTGAACTCTCAGAGAAGGGCTCTGCAAGGCCTTCCACTGGCAGATAGACCATCTTACTACCAGGCACTTTTCCAGAATGCTGAACCTGATATTTGTTTCCTACCGGGGGATGATAAACAAGCCAAAATGAATGCCCTTATGGGATACGGACAGTATTTGATACCCAACAATGATGACACCGTCTTACTTTATGACTCTCAAAATGTTGAAATGAAGGCACCAACATTGAGTTTAAACTCCCTCTGTAATGATTTACATGGGATTGATCTCAACCAGATGGTGGTTCCAGACGTTACGGTCACCACACAACAGCCCACACGACGTGTGGTGAAGGAGTTCAGCATGATCTCATGGAAGTATGACTATCTTCAGTGTACCAACGGCTACACTGGAGGTCTAGATACCATCGTCGAAATGATCATTGAATTTTCCCAGAGACTCGGCCTCATGACACAGAAACCTGTTCTGATTGGAGGCGAGTTGACCATCAACTTCACCCAGCTGAATCAGATCGTGAAAAGGGTGTGCAAGAAATACGAGAAAATGTTTCTCGAAGGCATGCAACCGATGATGGCTGCATGGGGTTATACTCCCCCTATTGCCAAATCTTCTCTCAAAGAACAACGTGATCAGATCATGATGAATGTTATCAAGTGTAGCAACAACAAATCAAATGGCATCGTGAAGACATGGGAAGCATCACAGGGCAGTCCAATGGTGGCGGATTGCTTTATAGCATCGAAACAGCTACAACTTGCTGACCCAACTCTAATAGACGTCGAATCTGTAAGTCTACCTTTAGGACTTGTTCATTTTTTACTTAAATAGTCGTTTTTAACCCGATTTTCCAAACAGAAAAACTGGATTTTAGAGTCTTCGTCTTGTTTTTAATACAATAAAAAGGCATTATTTATTGCAAGTATTGCTCTGACAGATATATTTTGATGAAGTCAAGTTGCTTATTTTCATTGCGACTATATTCATGACCAAACTCAAAACATCGCGAGGAATGAAATACCAGCTTAGTATTCATGAACAGTTATAAGTTTCATTTTAGTTTATTATAACACTAACGCATTAGTAGTATTATATTATATGAAATGATTCTTTTCTTATTTTAATAACCTATTTTGTGCAGTGTCGTTTCTGATTATTTAAATAATGCTATGTGATAGGGGTTTTTTGCATTGCACGATGTTTATATACATTTACAATACTATTGTTATTTTATCGTTTCAGGTTATTGGACGGAAGGTTTGCATGCCATTACTACATACCCACAGACCAACACAGACATATATTGATACGCCTGTTCGACAACCACGACATCACGGTGGATAAACTTCCATCTCACTGTAAAACTTCATGACATACGTAAAGCTACCAAAATGCCTACTACATGTACGTGCCAGTATTCTACGGAGCGTCCTTCGGAAATCGTAGTTTGATTTGGACTCGCAATAATTTCTGAAGTTAATAATGAATGAGAAATGATACTTAATTGAACACTTTTCATTGTAATTGAAACATCTAGTGTTGATAAGGCGAACATAAACGATGATCTTAATACTAGAATATGTACTGAAAGTACCAGTTGAGATACAATGTACCGGAAGTTGATGGATAACAATACGTCGGTTTGGGCATGGTGGGCTGAAATTGAAAATGTCAGTGAATGTGTAAGGCTGATGATACACCTGACTATGTTCATTGGGTTAATAGTAAACACATGAGTGAATGCGTAAGCTTCGACAGTGTATAAGACTGATAAGTGCGAGAAGGGAATCGGGAGACACTGTGCGCGAGAAAGTACAGTGTACATTAACTTTTTTTGTATTAATACTGAATGTAATTCACAATTTTATGTATTCGCTATTGGTATGTAATTAATGTGCTGAATAAATCGCTGGCTTAGAATGAGAAGGTCGTAACTACAAAAATCGATATTTTGATAAAACAAAAAAAATGTCTGACAATCACTCTTTACTTACGGTAAAACAAGCCTTTTCAACTGTAGTTTGGTCAACATGCCAAGTTCCGATTTTCATGACAATGGGCTCATATGAAGCGCCTAATAATGTATATGTCAAACATGCATTAGTCTCAATTAGTGGCACTTACGACCTTCTCATTCTAAGCCAGCGAAATCTGGAAAACAAAATCGTGTGTGAAAAATGACAAAAATTCACTGATTGGCAAAATTGTACTTGTACATGTAATGTAACTTAACTGTTCTGAAGTGGATAATTGCAGCAGAATAATGCTGTGCTAATTTAGGAGTATTTTATATTGGAGATTGGATACATATCATCAAATGTGTTGTGTTAGCTCTGTTTTGTGCCATAATTGTTTTGTTTGAAAATAAAACTGATAAAATTAGTTCAAAGTTCTCATTTATTTGTGTGGTAGTGTTTTGTTGTCCCTGATTTTGTATCTTAGGGCAATCCTTAAAAATTGTATGTTTGCCCTAACGCTACCTCCTCATTGAAATCGCCCCTACTCAAACTTTTAAGCCCATTTCCTTATACTAGTATACATTTTTTGAACTACGTGTACATTGAATTTTTGACAGGTTCCTAAAAATTATTTCCATACTGTACAAAAAAATTCGACCTACCTACCTACCTTAAAAATCTTGGGTCGCGTTAGGGCAAACTATACTTTAAGGATGGCCTTGGTTTGGATTCATATGCAGTGCTCTTCCGTGTGTTCACGGTGTTAGACGTACAATGGGTTGTCTGGCATAATGCACCTGTCAATAGTATGCCCGCATGGGGGATACGTGGGTATTAGACAGACGAATCGTCCTGAGCGGCGTGAAATTTACAACCTCGTCGACACCCGGGGAATAGAATCTGGTCGGTCCCAAGAACCGGGAATAACTCATTGATTACGTGTCCCGACCGCCGAGAATTTAGACGCCAAAAAAGGGAAAATGTCAAATTCCCCATGGGCTGCCCAACATTGACTGGCAATATATAGCGGTCATTTACGGCTACTAGAACCTACTAAATACATATCATTTTTCCTCGTATACTCGGTTAACGGACACATCGATGGCTTAGAATTAGAAGGTCGTAACTACCAAATCTATATTTTGAGAAAACACGAAAAAACTGTCTGACATTTACTCTTTACTTATGGTAAAACAAACTTTTACAACATCATTTTGGTCAACATGACAAGTTCAGATTGTTATGACAATGGGCTCATAAGAAGCGCATTGTGTTGCTTATTCTTAATATGTATGAATCTTAAAAGGTCGTAAGTGGCACTTACGACCTTCTAATTCTAAGCCATCGACATGGCTTCCCTTGTAAACATTACACATTTACACAAAACCGGATAAATTTCGGCAACAGAAAGTGCAAGAGAGGTTTGTGAAACATTCACGTCTCATGACAGTGAATTGTGTATTTAAGGTCACCACGACAATGACATATTGACCTCAAAACCTGTAGGAATCTACAGCTGATGATCAGCAACCTCTCAGTAGAATTTTATGATCTCAGAACCTGTAATTCTTACGTAGTGGACAAGATATAGTTGTGTATTGAAAGGTCACGGTGCTTATGATTTTTTATCCAAATGACCTTGAAATTGAGCCGGACCGTCTGTGGAAGATGGATAATACCACTGAAAACTTTAGAATCCTAAAGACCTAGGTCCACCCGTTCTGGAGTTATTGTTGGAAAACCATTAGGCATGTCAACCGACCGATCGCCAAGCATGTACTGGACATAACAACACGTCTTTACCAGACATAATACTTAAATACTTAAAACTTTTAATATGTTTAAACAAAATAAGTCATGAACGTAATATGTATCAATATTGAAAAAAATAAAATTTCTTTACGCCGTCGAAGAAGGTCTTCACATAGACTTAAAGTAGAAACTGACAGATGGCATTATTCTCGATCAACCAGCGTATTTTTTCAATTACGTAGTCTAGAGACTTTACTATACACTGATTCATGAGAATGGATGGCATAAACCACTGGCAAACCCTTGGGGTGTTTGTTCCAATTATATTTTGAATTCTATGTTTTATTAGAACGTCCATTATACTATGATCTGAGAAAAAATACTTGGACAAATACTTTTGGAAAGGCCAAATATTCCAAAATTTATTGAACTATTATCTTCAGAAAATGAAAATGTTATAAAGAAATTGTCAATGTTCGTTCAAAAATCGTTCAATATTAGGAAGTTTAATTAACTATCCAATTACCATGTGACCACAGTTATCTCGTTTTATCTTAGCTCTTTGACACCGTTGCGTGCATCTTTATGAATGTTACGGCCCACCGACCCCGGCCAACTGACTGGTGCATTAATTATAAGTGCATCTGTAGATCTCGTATAGTACATTTTGTATTAATTTTCTATATTCTGCACGATATCGTGACACTGACATCATGGAACGTTGCCAATAAACTTTGGGAAACCATTTTGATTTTATTGCTTTTTTTCCTTGGACATTGGAAATAGATTAACATTTTCCTTTGGAAATTTTATTACGCATTACAAATTAGTCTAGAATGTTCTGTCAGTCTGCATAAAATACTAGTAAAAGATCGCGCGATCGTCACTAAGTCTTATGCATTCTTCCTCGCAAAGACCGGTACATTGTCAAATTCAGTTCCAACATTTGTTTTTGGCGTTTACAAGTAATCATTTAATTACAATGCAGTTCGTCCTTTGATTTTCGTCATGTAGCTTCGTCGACTGTCTAGCCACCTTCTTCAACCCTTTGCTGATACCCACATACAATACCAGGCCCCGATCTCTCGAAGGATCTCAAGTACTCCAGCGCCGTAACTACACTGAGGCCAGACGAGGCAGTTGCCTCGCCTAAAATTTGCTGACCAAACTTTGTTTTTGTTATTAATACATACATGTAATAAAATATCCCTGAATATTTAAAATAAAATGTCTCAAATTGTCGCATGTAATAAACAATGAGGCAATTTATTCTGAGGCACTACGGTTATCTAGTATGCAGCGCCGTAACTACACTGCAGCTGCCTCGGCTAAAATATGCACACCTAACCTTTCGGCGGAAAATTTGTCTTCAACTTAAATGTAATATAAAATGTCTGAAAAACAAAAATATTACAAGCTGTTGCAAGTTATAAACAAAGAGTGCAACTTGAGGCACTAGATTTGCACCTTAATGGTAGTATACATAGTGCAACTTGAGGCACTAGATTTGCACCTTAATGGTAGTATACATAGTGCAACTTGAGGCACTAGATTTGCACCTTAATGGTAGAATACATAGTGCAAATTGAGGCACTAGATTTGCACCTTAATGGTAGAATACATAGTTCAAATTGAGGCACTAGATTTTCACCTTACTGGTAGTATACCTAGTGCAACTTGAGGCACTAGATGTGCACCTTAATGGTTGTATATATAGTGCGACTTGGGGCACTAGATGTGCACCTTAATGGTACTATACATAGTGCAACTTGAGGCACTAGATTTGCACATTAATGGTAGTATACATAGTGCAACTTGAGGCACTAGAGTTGCACATTAATGGTAATATACATAGTGCAACTTGAGGCACTAGATTTGCTCCTTTATGGTAGTATACCGGACAGTTTCCCTTTATTAAATATAGAAAGAAAGTGGCACAGGCACACCCTCCCCTTAATATCGCTTAATATGTTCTGTGAGTAAAAATTGTTAATATGCCAATTTTCGCTCGCTACGCTCACATGGTACTGTTTACAATCAATTTAATGACGAGGTTGGCTACACACCTAAGAGTATAAGCATGTGCATATTAGTATTTTCTTCTTTGAACTCTTGCTTGCTATGAATGTCTTGATGTTCCGTTTCAATACCAAAACATGAATTTGTTGTTTAAAAGTCCCGTGGAGCATGACTAATGAATACAAGTGAATACTTTCAAATACAGAATATGTTTTGGCATGGTGTTCAAATAATATAAATAATGTTTGTCTAGCTCGGTTCGCTATTCTACTTTTCTGATTATGTCTATGTTGAAAGTGTATTCGGTGGTTGAATAGCGTGCTTTCAGAAAGTAAAACGTTCTAGGTTAAAAATACACCGGACCACTACATGGTCATAACTAAGGATTTCATCGGGCGCAAACGTACCCCTTTTACACTAATTTAAGTGGTCCTTGTTAGGAGAGCAATGTTTTACATTTGTAAGAAATATAGCAAAATTTATACACCATTCATTACTTTTAAGACAAGAAAAGCTTAACATTTTACCTGCTTCTTAAATATTAAATTTTGTATGTAACTTGTATGTTTGATTTGATAAATTGTGTTTTGTTATTTTGCATGCTTTGTGTTTATATTTATGTATATGTGACCTTGTATATATGTTTTGTTAATGGCCAAAGGCATTGCATAAATGCCGATTTGCTAATAAACTTGAAACTTGAAACTTGTAAAAAAAATCGGATCGCTTCGCTCGCCAAATGAATTGAACACATATTTAAATATGTCATGTAGAGAGTAGTTTGTGCTACCTGAACCTCAGATAAATCATGATCTTTTCGCTTGCCAAATAACTACACGTTTGAAATATCATGTAGAGAACTAGTTTGCATGACAGGCAACTTGGAGAAACAGTGCATTTTCTTTGGCTCAATTTGCTTGTCACCTAACATCAATCTTTCATAAGTTCGTGTAGAGAACGAATTTATGTAGCATGCAGCTCAGGTAAATAATGCGAGGATTGATCATACCATTTAGAGAACGAGTTTGTGTGAGCTAGGGCAAAGCATGCATCTTTAAGGAGTAAGTTTGTGCTGAAAAATATAGCATTTTTCTGCCTCGCTTCGTTCGCCAAATACCTTATACCCATTAATAATATCATGTAGACAACGAATTTCGTGGGGGGCTCGTACAAATAGTTTTTTTCTGGTTCGTTTCGCTTGCCAAATAATTTATCACCATTCAATATCATGTAGATAACGAAATGTGTGGGCTGATACAACTAGTGCATTTTTTGTGGCTCGCTTCGCTCGCCAAATATTTTATGAGCATTAATTCATAAAATCATGTAGAAAAAACATTTGTGTGGGCTCGGCCAAATAGTGCATATTTGCAATAAATTAAGCGATTATTAATATCATGTAGAGAAGAAATTTGTGTCAGCTTCCACAAATAGTCCCTTTTTCTGGCTCGCTTCGCTCGCAAAATACATTGTAAATATTCAAAATAGCATGTACAGAACGAATTTGGACGTCTCCTCCTGTAAATACCCCGTCACCTAATCAAGACCCGATTTCGCACCCCTTTGGAAAAGTCCTAGTTACAGTCCTGTCCAGCCCCAAGACTGCCTCGGCTAAAATTCATGTCTGGGTACGGCACTGTACTCTCGAAGGATCTCAAGTAGAAAACTCAACTCAAATTGATTCGCAATTAGAGATAAATCTGAACATGCAGCTCTTGGAAGTTCACTGTAATAAACTCAGTGTAAACTATTTCTGTTTAGTGATACTAATTTTGAGTACATGGCAGCCTCGTATGAAATTGAACATTAAAACGCATTCCAATATTTGAGATGAGATATTGCTCAGATTGAGATGCTTATTTAGGGATACCAGGGCCTCATGATCTCTGATCACAGGCCTAAGAAATTATATAACAAACCACAGTTTTTATTTATCAATGTTTTTATCCATTCAATTTAGTATATCATTTTCTCTTACGAATGGTAGAAAACTGGGAATGTCAAACGCTGATGTTGTGATGCCCTGATGACGCTTGTAAATATGTCTAAAACTAGTACTTGGTAACCAAATGTGAACTCTGTTCGACGTTCGTTTGAATCACTTGGTACCATATAACTAGTGATGTTCTGTCATTGTTTTGTGATAAAGCAAGTGCGCCTACATGTAAAAGCCAAATATATCAGTCCGGTTATAAGTTGATACCCCCTCGTATGTCAACATTGGCTATGAGTCGAAACTTGTGAGTATTCATAATTTAAATATTCCATCGCACAAGGAAAACGACAATGTCAATTGTAATTATATAACTAACAAATTGAATAAATATAGCATAAGAACTGAGGGCGATGTATTAAAAAAAAAAATTGTCCAAATCTGAAACTTTTGTCCAATATGGCAGAATACTCAATTTGCAGGAAAATGGCGGTCATACTGGATTCTATCTTGGATAGTGAAGGGTTATGAAAGCAGAATTGTTTAAGAAATGTGTTTTCTTAAAGTTTAGTAATGTGAACTTTGGTAAATGTTTCGGATTTAGACATTGTTTTAATAAATCGCCCTGAGCTCTTAATTAGGCCAATATACTAGTATACTAAGTATAGGGAAGGCAGCGATAAACAGAAACAGCATAATCTCACAAAAGACACAAAAATAACAACTAGTACTGAGTATACTAATTGCTAGCTCTGTGCGAAAGTTTTGAATGCTTGATTGATAGTTGAAGTATGGCTTATATCATTGTTGATAGTATCTAAACTTGAAGTTATATAGAGTGGTGCTACCACCCGGACTACCCGATTCAATCTGACCCCTATATGAGTTCAAGTTGCTGGGTGATAGTTATAAAATCAGGCCTGGTGATAAGTAATCATTCTAAAACCTGAAAATCGTGGTGTCAGTGCCAGAAAATCCTTTTCTCATATAGACAAAGAAGGAAAATGTCAGGATTGAAAACCTGAAATCAGGCACAAACTTGAAAAAGTCCTTGTTATTTATCGTATGCGCACATGTCATACATCTTATGCGCACGTGTAACCAAGTATCACATCTGCACGTGTATGACTGAGCACTATAGCATGTACACTTATTTACATATAGAAAAATATTGATGTGTCCCGTCTGTGCGACCGTATATTCTATATACGCTTATGAGTCAAAATATATTTATACCATTCGACAATGTAGAAAAGAATGGCATGTGTGTGTAAAATTATATTCCAATATCGTTTTCAGAAAATGTACACATGTATGTTGGCAAAGTGGTTTTCCAATTTATTAATAGATTTGTGGGTATTTCCTTCAAACTTTCCAATGAGGAGTTCGTTCACCTATTTATGTTAGAATGATTGTTATCATGAACCGTATTGATTACAATGCAAAACTGATATCATACCTGTCATACACAGGGCCGTGCTGTGCATTAATGAAGTAGATAATCCTTTTTTTTTCAACCATTAAAATATATTCGCAGATTGCAAGATTACCAATGCCCCCATTTCCAGATGAAGCACTTTCAGCCTCCTGGATACGTGATAGCCTAGTCTACGGGAGATCCAGTGCTGCTACTGTTGCTGACCAACTTCCTTATAAAGTTTGAAGATCACAGGGAAAAGTGTTCTCAATTTATTGAAAGAAAACTATTTGGTCTACCCACTTAATGTACAAAGCAATATATTCACTCACCAAAGATAAGGAGCATATAATGGTTTCAGGAATACCCTTGCTAGATACTCATGATAATTTTAAGGGAATCTCGCTTCTTTCTCTTGATATCCTCATCCAAGATTGTGTGGGGGCATAAATATAGGAAAACAACATGTCTAACAACGTGATCATAAAGATGCTTGATACTAACAATAACTACATTGTATTTTTTCTATTTTATTACATAAATTTTTTAACAATTACAAACTTAATAACAATCACCATAAAAATAATGTGCAAGACATGTGGTAAGACAAACAACGGATGGGTTAAGGAAAAACAACAACACAGAAATAAAGCACTATGGATGTAAAGCAGAAAATAAACGCAACATAAGGTCAAAGTCATTTGTTTAGGGTACAGGCTTCTTTTTAAAGTTTTGCTTTCTGGAGGTGGCAAATGGAAAATAAGAAGATGGGTGGTATTCAATGTTGATCTTATTGGATATGGGAAAAAGGATGGGCAATAACATGGCCTGTTACTGACAATGAGTTAAATGTCATATGATGCCTGAATGCCACTCCAGGACCGTTACTCAAATATCAATATGGGTGATCTACAACCCTTTTGATACATTTCCTTTCCCTGGCCTATCAACAGCAAAATGTTTATTAAAACATCCTGCAACCTAGCAACAAAATAACTGTGGCCTTAACTTGACGAAACAAATATCTAAAACAAGATACATGAAAGTTCAAAGAAAACTGAGGCATTCAAACAGGGTTCCAATAACTCTGGAAGCAATACAGAATAGGTTTTTAATGTTTCCATTGCCCTAGCAACCACAATTTTTGTTAGAATCAAAAACAAAATAAATGTACATAATCTTGTTAATAGTCCATAACCACATATAAAGTTTCATAAACCTAGCTTAAAAACTAAAGCATGACCCATATTTCAGTACGAATGGACAGACTGACTAACAGAGGACAAACCTATAGTCCCATCCGGGGGACAAAAATTATTTCTTGAAGTGGGAACACAGTTGGGCAAGCCCAGTCTTCCAAGTGAACCTCAATAATGCATACCCGATTGTCAGCAAACATAAGAAATGCCTGTAGAACAAAACTGTTGATGCCCCACCTACCAAATCTACCAAGCTTGAGAAACAAGATTTTCCTTTTGAAAAACCTGGATAAATGTATATTAATAATGAACAAGTGGTATTGAATGACACACTGAGTATTACTGTCAGATGATATAAATCTATACATGTACATTATAATTTAACAATTTTCATATTTTAATGTCTAAATCCCTAACCTGGAGACAATGCTTACTGTCTAAATTCCTGGAGTCATGACACATAGTAATTCCCGGGTCTTGGAACCGGACAAAAGCCTATTACCTGGGACTCGGGAGTCGATAATTTTGTAAAATTCCCATCTGTTGGGAAGATTGATCTGTCTAATTCTCCTGTATCTTGAGGTCACATTTATAACTCATTTGAGCACAAAGTGTTCAAGGTGAGCTAGTGTGATCGCTCCTTTGCCTGTTGTCAAAATATTGACTGGTGCAGTGACAGTCAAATTGCTAAAAAGTTCAATAAAAAAGTGTTTCACAACCAATCACCAACAATAGCAAGGTTGTCATTCATAATCACATATGTTACCACACTATAAGTAGCATCTATAGGTGCTGGGTGGTATTTAATATTGGTCTTATTTTACTTGAAATAAGGAAAGGCCATCCTACCCCTGTTACTGATCAAGAGTCAAATATAGTATGCTCTGATTGGCTATCCTTAAAATCCTTAAGTCAGGTAAGATCAATATTGAATACCACCCCAGGCAAGTTAGCAACTTCTAATTATTAGACTAGTGTAACAAAATGAACACAACACTAACAGTACAAAAATATCCCATATACCAAACAAGCAACTTGGAAAATTCCATTCATTCAGCCTAACCAGGTTACCTTACAAGGACCCTAACTGCGTTAATGCTGAAACTTGGTTCCAGCAAAACCTAAATTCTCAGGTACACAACTTCACATGATGATTAACACAACTGTAAAATTTCATGACAATAATTAAAATGTAAGTTCCTTTGGCGGTATTCAATAGTGATCTTACTTGAATTAAAAATAACGACGACCAATCAACACAACATATTAAACTGTTTGTCAGCAATAGGCAATATGATTGGCTATCCTTTTTCTTCAATTTGATATAGTATACCATTATTATGGTGATATAACACATGAATGATTACTTTCCCACAGATAAAGTACACCACTATCATTACTAACATGGAGTAAAGGGAGTATAAGTCACTAAAAATAAAATGCAGAAATATTAGTCAACAAAGAAACTGACTAAAAGCTGTTAGTAATGAATTATATAGAACAAGACTATTGCAAAGCAATATAAGTCCCATACCGGTAGAAGCTACCAGAATTATTGCCATAACAACCAGAATTGTTGACATAGGAATATAATCCAAACATGTGCATGATATCCAAATTGCCATGTAATCATGTTTTAAGTTTCATAAAAAAATATGAAGCACTTTCAAAGTTATTGCATAATCCAGAAAAGTGACAATTTTAGCATGATTTTGTCTCTTTGTTGCCATGGCAACAGAACCATTGACGTAGGAACAAAATTAAAACACATGTGTGATCTCCATATTGCCATGTAAGCAAGTTTTAAGTTTCATGAAAAAAATATTAAGTACTTTTAAAGTTATCCCGTAATCCAGAAAAGTGTGAAGGACGGACGGAGCGCTAACCATCTAAAAAGTATAGATTAATTCATTTTGAGACATGGTCATATTGAGCAATAAACAAAAAATAATTTAATATTGTAACTTATAATGATAATAATACTACTATACACTAACTTCTTTGGATACAAATAGAAAAGCTATAACCAAAGAACTAACTACCACATTAAATGGTTTTGATTATTGCAAACACAACTTTACCTTAACACTATTTTGTTATACTACCAAATAAATATTGCAGTTTTCTAATAACTGTGTACTGGTCTGACTGAAAATATTCTGATTAACAGCAACACAAGTTATAGTATTGCAGAGTTATAATAATGCATAACAAAACAAAAAATAGGCTTCAGTAATAATATAATACTGTAAAATCATCAATTTTCATGGGAGATTAATTTTGTTGATTTGGTGAACCCTCATATTTAATTATTTATTAATTAAGCTCGAAATGGTCGTTTTTACCCAGGTACTTAATATTAGCATATACATTTACGTTTCATTCACACACAAAATAACGATGTAGTCTACATTTCTAAAAGCATGAATGGCTTTCAAAATCATTAAAAGTCACAAATGTTAGTTTTCTCATTTATCACAACCTTAATCATTATATTAAAATAAATTCCTCCGATAAATACAAACAATATTAACCACAGTCTGTATGAAATATCCCTACAGTCACTTCTATTCTGTTGCTTTTGGGAGTGTAATACATTTGCAAACTTTCAAATCAGAAAAATAGCACACTTAACAGTCTCAAAACTGGACTTGTAAATAATCAACTCACAAAACACTAGTGATACTGGTAGAAATTGACTTTTTAAACAAACAAACAGGCAACATAGTAAATGTATACAAAGACCATAAATAAATATTCTCGACAGCTACATAACTACAGCTATGTAGGCAGTATCATGCTTTCCTAGGCTAGAATAATACAAAGTAAAACAAAAATTCTCACGTTTTAAGCAGAATAGGGAAATTCCATGGAAACTAGGTTCCCATAAAAGGTCCATAACTCCGCAAAAATATGAAATTTGGTTACAGATACTGGGGCTCATAAAAAGTCCATTGTCTGCAAAAATATGAAGTTTGGTTACTCTAACACAAAAGTAATACTTGCTAGATTTTGCAAATCATAAGTACAGTATTTTGAATGAACAAACAAAAGAACTCAAACTAACATTATAAAGTTATACACATGTACATTATTAAATGATTTTCAATTTTCAAGCATGAAAATATTGCTTTCTAAAACTATGGTAGTACCCAGTAATCACTTATGCCTGATACACTGCCTCTCAGTTCCAACAGAAAATTGATTTGTCTTTTTAAATGACTATAATGGAACTGAAAACTGATGTAATACTTGGACAGAACTCAAATGAAGTTCCCTCAGAGCGCCATTATCATGGTTTGCAGTTCAGTCATAGCCAGGTCACTGGCTTAAAATTAGGTTGTTACTACTACTCACATCCTTATAAGACTGATACATATTTAAAATCAGCACCACAAGGCACTTCATATTAGTCTATTTTAATAAAATCGGAAATTGTCATGGTGACCAAATTTAAGTTGAAACAGCATATTTTACCATGAGTAAAGAGTAATTTTCTGACAGTTTGTTCTTCTTTTCTCAAAATGTCAATTTTGTACATACAACCTTCTCATTCTAAGACAGCGATGTCAAACAGCACAATTCATCAAAGGAACTGAGAAGCATTGTTTCAGAAATACTACTGAAATAAGCAAACTAAAAACTTTATCAAGTTTATCTAAGGTAACTAACTATCTATTTCAATAACATTAAAATATCACATTTTATTATCATAATCGTGGTTACATTATACAAAGTAAGCTAAACATACACTATACTGGTTGATATGCTTTTATCATAATAATTTTCGCAAAGAAAATAACAAATAAATGGGTTGTATTATGCATATTTTAAAATCATATCATCAAACAAGCCGAGGGGGCGAAAACTAAAGGGTTTAATCTGCTACAATGTTTAACCCTTGACTGCAATGATACATATGTCTTGTTTAAACCCAGTCCAATAATTGGACTGTCTCCCCTCATAATTGGAAAAATAATTTGGTGAGTGGGCCAGGGTAATGGTCTAGGATTTAATTTATTTCTGTATTCAACTTTCACACAGGCACACAAATGATTGTACAGGTTTAAATTTAATTGACATTGAATTAAAACAATTATCACTAACCATCTCTCAATAAGGCAATATATACATGTATGGTTTACTGTAAAAATCATTAATTTTTGTGGGGGATTAAATTTCGTGGATTTCGTGGTTCATCTTCTACCACAAAATTTACTCCCATCAAACAATAATTTTGACCCTTGTTTTTATTATCTGAAATGCAAAATCCACGAATTAACGTCCCATCGAAATGGTCTTTTTTTACCAAAACCACCAAATTTTGTCTCATCAAAATTAAATGATTTTACAGTATATTCGTTGTGTAGGAAATATAATAGTTTTTATACCTGAAAGATCAAACTTTGACAAGTATCGGTGTACAAAGTGATATGGTGCTGGTAATTAGTACAGACAACATGCATATATGTGATAGGCATATATTCACCATTACTGGCCATACAGAACAATATCTACTCCAGTTGGCTACATAATCAAGGGTGTTAACAGAGCCAAATTTAAAATTTAAAAAGGAAAATCAGATGCAGTCAACTGTTTTTGACAAACAAGAGGCCTTCAACAATACTGTTTCAAATCCTTTTGAATCAGTTTTTATTAAGAAATTCTTTCAAAACAGATTAAATTGACCATAACTTTTCTATTTCCCAAGATATTTTCATTAAATAACTTTTATTTTGGTAAAAAATCATGGCTCTTCCAGGATATGTAAATACGAAAATCCACATTCTGGAAAATAGACAACCCTGACACCTTTAGTACTACCCACATACCATTTAAATATAGTAGTATGAAATAAATTTCAAAGAATCTAGAATTTAGATTTTTAAAATTTGCCTTTTCTCTAGTTGGTATAGAACAATTTTGAGCTAAGTTCATCTTCATTTTAACAGAATTATATGCAGGCCACAGAATATTTAAATTCCACAGTTTGGCACATTGCTCGATCCATATTGTGTTTAATGCCCAAATTCTGATCAAGTTTAAGAAAATATATAATATGTGGGAAGACAATGAGTAATAATGACTATATTGTATAATAATATTGGACAGAAACATACTTTCCAATCCATGCATGATGCACAATGTAGAAAATGGTGAACTATTATACATGATTGAAAAAGCGGAAAGGAAAAAAATGATGGGAAACATGCTGTTTTACTGATTTCGTCAGCTTGTAGGCAGTTAATATTTTCTCCCGGAGGAGTTCCCCCTAATTCTTATGTTTTGAAAATTCTGGAGTTTAAATTTTCAGAAATATAAGCAAACTTTAGTTTTCTTAAGATGTCTGGTATAAATGATCTAACCAGAATGAGAAAACAAACAAAAACAAAGGAATACTAACAGACACAAGCACATAACTGACATTATTTCATAATCAATAAAAATATTTATACATGTTCTAAAGGTTTACAACCAATGTAAGACCAAGAAACATATTACAACATGAATTACAAAACAGGTATGGTAATTAAAAAATGCCACTAAATTAAGACACAACTTGTTTTTTAAGGGAACATAGTACATACTAGGTAAGTAGGGTAAATGGCTAACAATCCTTTAATATCATATCTTTGAGTTTAAATATTGCAGTAGTGAGTGCATATACATAGTTTATAATTATATAAAATTCTTTTGTGAGAAATCATAAAATCAGCAAAACAAATTTCATGAAAAAGCATGTTTTCAACTTTGGGTTGAATATACTGACTGAAGCTTGATTTCAGGGAAACCAAAACATTCCTGCTCAGTATCATGACCATGGCTATTATAATGCTTATGAGATACAGGTACATGTTGGTGTGATACGAAAATTTGGTACGTCAAAACTATTGAAAAACAGGGTATAAAATGTTATAGAACATTCCATGACACTGTGATTCACACACAGTGCAACTTGTGATAAAATTTGATCATCAAAACAGTTTTCAGTGCAGCTATACTAAGTGACTTTTTGGACTACAAGCCAAAGAAAAAATTTGCTTCACTTCAAAAACAGCTGTATTCTATTTCTTAATCAATTTCTATAAAATATATGCCACGATACAGGAAAAATAAGGAAAATTATAAGCTTTCCGCAACATGCAGTATCTCTATCCATAGTTGGGTCGTTTATTGAAACACCGTGTAAAACCTTTGGAGTTTCAGACTGGATTTTCCAGCCGGTTTTTCCCCGAGGTTTCACAGAAAGTAAAACAAAAGGCTCGACTACAGACAGGGATCCTGCATTTCGTTGAGTTTAAATATTTTCCCTTAGCAGGGCATAGGTTTCATAGAAATCGGTAGTAATAAAACACAGCTATTTTTGCTTTCGAAGTGAAGAACATTTCTGCTTGGGGTTGTAGTCCAAAGTCACATGGTAATGCTACACTGGTTTTGTACAGTATTTAAAAGATCAAAAACTCTCCCAAAGAGAAAGAATGCCCAAATCAAGGTTCATAACATGAGCTCATTGACTAGGCTATGTGATAGCAAAGAAAGACAACTCTACTGGCACAATAATGAGTTATATTGGTGGTTTTGCAGAGTTACTTGCCCTTACAGAGTATTGTCCATAAACATATAAAACATTAGATATGGTTTCATATTATATAAACATATCACTGTATATCGTAACTTTGGTACATATATCATGTTTGTATAAACATACAAAATACTGTTTCTATATAACCAATCTAGAGTGAAACCTATCTGTATTTGCCTGTCAAATTTCAGGGCTTTCACTAGGCTCCAAAAGTGAAGAGTCAAAGTGACTCCTCACTCTTAATTTTCAAGAGCCTTCAAATTATCTTAAGAAAATTTTTGTATTAATAGCATAGTAAATTTGACTCTTCCCCTTAAATTTTCAAGAGTCAAAATAGGCACTTTTGTCAAATTCAAGAGTCAAAATGCAGTTTCAAGAGTCAAATGAAAGCCCTGTCAGCCAGTCAGCTCTCAGCTGAAACATGGTGGCATATAAGTGCCTCCAGCCTGGGTCTCCAGATTAAATGGCAAGCATGTTAACCACAAAGCTTGGGAGGACAGATACGCTCGACGGTGACTGCTGAATTCAAATGATCACTAACATAGAAGTTTAACTGCACCAAAACAATATAGTTAGGAGTCTTACTGAGACCTATTCATAATTGCCAAATTCTGAAAATCGTTAATTTACAATTAGCACTTATCATTTTGTAAAACTCTATTCAAAAATTGTTCTATTGTACAAACTTATCTGATGAAATTTCTTATGACCATATCTTTGTTAAAATATTTCATTTTTAAAAACCATTTATATTCTGTAGAAAAACTTAGTCTGTCTAGTGTTACAGTAGCAATTATTTTTCTGATTTTGGGATTGGTAGGACCCCTAAATATTTATGATCATATTACAGCGCAATTATGTGCTAAAATCTACTGGTTAACAGCACAATTATCTGGTAATATATACTGGTTTTATTAATAACAATGGTTTTTATTTTTGGTAAATAACTTATCAAACAATGTACAGTACATTTCTAAAGACTAAATACATAGAAACCTATTTAATCCAAGATTTTCTTGTTTCGGCCAAATCTAAATCTCGTGCAAATTCTTCAAAATCTTTTTCACACACATCTTCTTGCACGAGAAATGCTTGATGTCCGAACTTCACAGCAATGTCAGTATTATCCCTGTCATCGTCAAACAAAATAATCTCATCGGGTCGAATCTTTAGGTGACATTTATTGTATAATTCTGTCAGTATTGCAGCAATATGGGCTTCTTTTCCAAGAAATTCATGGTTGTGTTTCTCACGGAATGCGGCCGTGTTGGCTTGCACTAATATCCTATCAGCATCAGATCTGCAAGTAGACAGTTTTCATGATTTTAAGCTAATGTAAATTCAATTATTTTCGTGGGGGATTAAATTTCGTGGATTTCGTGGTTCACATCAACGAAATTTAATCCAATCAAACAATAACTTTGACCTTTGTTTATATTACCTGAAATGCAAAATCCCAGAATTAAAGTCCCCTCGAAATGAGTTTTTTTTCCAAAGCCCCGAAATATTGTCCAATTCATAAGGGATTTGATTTCGAGGCTGTGGACATCCACGAAATTAAATCCCCAACATATATGAATGATTTCAGTTTTGAAATTATCTTGGGAACTCGCTGCGTTCCTGATGAAAAATATGGTGCTGGAGGGTTAAGTTAACTCCAGGAATTTATCTACACTACTCCTAGGCCAAAAATGCTTGTTTTAGCTACTGGCTTTGAAAAAAATATGGTCAGTAGGTGCCATACGGAATAATTTATTTTCTATTTTTTAGAAAAATACAGACAGAAGCAAAATGCCCTAAAAGAATAGGTCAAAATTAAAGTGATTTTTTTCTCAAGTTTTATAAAAAAAACACCCCGCTAGGGTAAGGGGCAAAAATATTGTTGAAAGGGGTAGTGGAAACAAGCAATTACTTTTTGGCTTTATTATCTACAAAATGCAGATGTAGCGATAATGACATTAACAAACACATGTAGGCTTTCATCAATTATTCATACTTACACAATAAGAATGTCATTATGGTTCCTAACATCATACAGTTCAAACCCACAGTCAATATTGCCCGCAGTCACCAGCTGCGGCATGTTTTTAATTACATAATACAAACTTTTTCACATCCACACCAAACAGCACTACCTTAATGAGTATTAACGGGTACATTTCGTGACATATGAATATTCCAACACTGACTAGTAGTAGAAGTCTCTAACATCAAAGACAAAGATAAGTGATAATTAGCAGTATGTTGGTTAGAACTTAGAGCCCCATACTTTAAGCCTTGATTTATTTCTATAGTGTTTGACAGTCTACAAATATATATGTTGCTGGCTTAGTATGTGAAGGTTGTATCTCACTGTAAAATTGAAATTTTGAGAAAACAAGGAAAAATTGTCCAAAATTACCTCTATACTTCTATATTAAAAAATGTTGTTTCAACTTCAGTTTGGTCAATAATGAAAATGGGCCCATAAGAAGCGTCTTTGAATGCAGATTTCAAATATGCACGAGTCTTATAAGGTCGTAAGTAGTTCTTACAACCTTCTCTTTCTAAGCAAGCGATAAACAAACATTTCAAATGCCCAAAAACAGTCCAGAGTTTAGAAGTTTGGGTTAGATAATGGTCTACTTAACTCAGTCTATAGAGTGTAGGATTACCAATGACTATCTATTTAAAACAAGTTTCAGCACAGCCTCACCTTTACCATGGGCGTAGGAGCAGGGGGGGCCAGGGGGGGCCAGGCCCCCCCAATGTCTGGACAGGGGGGGCCAACATATCTTTTGGCCCCCCCAATAATTCAGACGAAAAATTATAATTTACGACCTAATATATCTCGTTATAGGCAATTTGCCTTCAGTTCTTGGTAAAAACGTATCAAAATTTTTTTTTGCTCCCTTCGCTCGCAAAATAACTTCCTTATATTCAAATACGTTACCACCCATCGTTTGCAAAAATACACTTGCGCCAAAAATTGTACTCTAAAAGCCCCCAAACCCTCCTATATGACTTTGGGACGTTGTCAATTATATATAAAGCCTTTGAAACAAACGTTTTCATCTTAAGCTTCAATCTCAAAATCTAGCAATTTTAGTTTCATGCAAGCACTTAATTGTGTTTTTTGTAAGAACTTAAATTTCCTGTACTAAGGTCCTTTTAGAATGTCAAATAAGGTATCTCAGAACGCCTAGAATGCACTAGACTGATCCATAGTTTAGAAAAATTTCCGGAGGGCTACGCCCCCGGACCCGTGTATACTTGAACGGATTAACTTCCAGTTACGACGTAATTTCTTAACCAAATGACCACAGAACCATAAACTCACAGTTAGTATATAGATATAGGAGTGTTTTGGACGTTTAAGAGTACAGTTTGTGTCTAGAATAGTTTTGTACAATTATTGTGTGTTGACTAATTGACATAAGGAAGTTACTTTGCGAGCGTAGCGAGCAAAAAATGTTTTTTTACCCCAAGGTGCCAAATGTTTGGCCCCCCCAATGTTGAAGACGCTCCTACGCCCATGTTTACCCATTTCAGGGTCGGTCATCACAAAGCATATATTATGTGAAAACTTAAATATTTTGACTTATGTTAAAAATTTGAAGAACAAATGGCAATTAACAGGAATTATACAAAAATATTTTTAGTGGCTTTGGTACATGTTTTGGGACTTGAGACTACTCAGACTTGTATTGGGCGCTCCATTATATGTCTAGAATCAAGCATATAAGTTGCTTTTAGGTCTAGGCTGCTCTACGACTTCTAAGTTCTAACACAAGCAATGCTATCTAAGTAAAATAGTAAGTTGCCCTTACAGTGCTAAACATGATTCAAACCTTTGATGTATGGCTTCAGCGCGAAGCATGCAAAGTATGAAAGAATATGACCCCTTAGCCATCACAACTACACTGTACTCCTGAGTCCTAAGTTTATGGAAAAAGATTGACTAGCAGTAGCATGAAATTCGAACCCTAATCAACCCCTGTTAATCCCCTTATATTACGATTGTTCAAGTACAGAGCTATTCTGACAGACCTAACCCAGTGGGACATAGCAACGGTCTTGTATAAGTTACATGTATACCACTGGTCCAGTGAACGTGGCAGTCAATTGACTTTATCTATAACCTTTAAATCAATTTTAAAGTAAATTATATTATATCACATGAAAGTCATGAAGCTAATCATGGCCCCTGAACCAAGGGAATGGCAAGGACTTTTACTTTTGCTTTTTCAAACCTTAAAATTCTTGCCATCCGAGGTCTATACAGTAACAGATGGTAAACCCTGGCAAATTGCGCTCGCCCTTAAGCACCAGTCAGTTGCATCCTCGGCCCCCACCCCTGGAATTGGTGGTGGATAGCCAGGGAAACAGCTGTGTTGATACCTCAAATCCAGCTTCCCCTGCCCGCACTGCTAGGGACATCATGCGCATGTTTGGGATTTTTATACAATATTTAGTTGTCAGGGGCTGGGGAAATACCAGAGATTTTACCATCAGCTGTCCCCCGCAGGGTTTTGACAACCCAAAAGTAAAAATCGTGAATGCAACTGACACAGTGGCAGGTGCATAAACCAGTGAAATTGTCATGGCTATATATTCCCCCACGTTAGTGAGGCATCCGAAAGGTCAAAACATGGGACGGTTCCCCTGCCATCACCAGGGCTGGTGGTGCCATAGTTTCAATTGATTGGTGCATAATTATGCATTTAATGGCTATAAAATTATTAATGCAAACATTTTTTTCTCACCTTCGAAATATTTTTTGCAGCAATTCTTTTATCACCCATGGTTGCATAAAGTAGGTGACAATGCAAACGTTTAAATGTCTATCAAGGCAAGTCTGCATCAAATCTCTTATACATGGCCGTACTTTAGACACAAGCTTATCAACGCTATCTTTCCAGACACCGCCTGAGTGGAAGGTGATTAGCGTTTGGTCAAAATCGACTGCAACAAGTTGAGTTCCACGTTTTTGCAGCGTAGACACGAGTAGCGCTATACCCACTTCCCTGTCGTGCCTCCTCCTGCTCATTTTCAAATTAATTTGACACAAACAAATAAGCCTGCAACGAAATAATTCCCAAAATGCTGCAAGATTTTTTTACGAAGTTCATTCGGCGGCCATATTGTTATTTTATCATTTTCACGGCCAATACTAAACTGCTGACGCGTTAAGCTGACGATATGTATATAGAGGAAACTGCTGACGATATAGACAAAGAGGGAAATTGCTGACCATATGTAATAAGAAGGATATCATATTTTATTGCCTTATATGTAAGATGGTGCGCATTGTAAAGTGTTTTGTATGCCTGAAATAAATAATTGCAATATGTATTTAATATTTTTGTTTGATTTTTGCAGAATAAATTACAGAAATAAAGTTGTTTGAAAACTGTAATTATCGTTGTTATTTTAATATCTTTGACATTGCAATACCAGTATGTATATAAATTTGTTATAAACATGCATTGTAATAAAGAAATATCAAACATGATTAGATGAAAGATATAAATAAATTGTTTTGAATAGTTTTAATTATACGCATGTGATTGCTTTTGACGTGCTATAATTTAAAAACCAAACATATTTAAGATAATAATTATTATTTAATTGTCGAATGATTGTAACAGTGTAAATAATGATACTTCATAATAATGTCCAATCAAGTGAAAATGAATTATTTAATTATGTAGTTTGTTATTTAAACGATAATTTTTCTTTTGAACCATAGTATCATTACAACAAACAATTTTCGCGTTAATTAAAAACGGATTAATTACAATTAATTATTGCACAAACATACACATTAATGACGAAAGATTCACGAAAGAAAGAATAGCACGTACTGGTGTTGATTGATTAAGTTTTTTTATAGTTGATAATTATTGTACACTTGTTCACTTCAACTTATTAATCAAGTCACTTCTATAGAAAGAAAATATATAATGGTGATTTGTTCCATGAAATAATTATGTCATATTTATTTCGTACCTATATATTTTAAATGTAATATAAATTTTGTACATGGGTGAGAACCAAATGAAGACTTTATCTAAAATATGAACGTGGTAATAATTTTTGTTTTTCATATATTCAAGGAATTACATTTTATATACCTCCCTGATATATTCAATAATCTAGAAAATATCAAATTATTAATCAATTTATATATCTTTAACCGCGTATAGTTAGGTATTTATAAATGAAATCGGTTACTATCAAAAGTTTTAATTCGAATGAAGATTATTACCAAGTGTCACATACCAATCACCTACAATAAAGGGAGTACCGACCGTGCATATATGATCGATTATACACTTTTAAATGATCAGCTACGTGAATGGGATGATCCAATTAACTTATTATCCCATTAAATTGTATATTCGGTGTCACTCTAATTTTGGAAAGTTGTCATAAACACACAGTATACTGGTCAATGCAATTAACAGGCCCCCCCATATCTATTAACTGCTACTGTTTACATACACTATGTGTCATGTTTTTTGGTTTTAATTAATTTAGTATAATTAGAGATCAATGTATTTACTAATTGTTTCCACCTGGTATTAGTGTTTTTAAGATTTTAGCCGAAATGTTAATAAATTTAGTCATTCATTTTATTTAGAGTAATTTAAATAAAAGTAATATGTATAACACGTGTAAACACTAGAACTAGATACAAATAAAAATGAGTAAATTTATCTCATAAATAGTTCTTTTATATAAATTTATATGAAATAACATAATACACAAAAGTCATAGTTTCTAAAAAAAATGTATTCAATTTAACCAAAAATGTTACATTTATTGATTTGTTTCCCGTTTCATTAAATAAATAGTATACATTGAACATGTATATATAGCAAAATGTTTAAAGATTATATATATTAGATATAAATATGAGTTTATCGATTTATCTCATACCAGGACCTCTTGTAAACTAATTAGCATGTTGTTATATATTCTTTATTTACGTCTCATTCATGTACATTTAAACACAGTATTAAATTATAGGAACTTAAGATATCACATATTTATGTTATAGTGTACACTATGGTCCGATATCTTTAAAATTTGGAAAATATCAAAATATTAATCAATTTATAATTATATTCTGGTATTCATAGATGAAATTGGTAACTATCAACTTTTTTTAATTGTATTGAAGATAATTATCAAGTGTCACCTACAATAAAGGGATTATCGACCGTGCATGTATAACCGATTAGACACTAAATGATCTCCTTCGTTAATGTGATAATCCCGTCCGTATAGTTGTATATTCGGTCGTTAAATAAGGTGTCACTCTAATTTTTGAAAGTTTGAATTGTTTGTAACTTAGTCCATCATAAAACAATATTCAAAACATTATAGGTTAAACTGACCAGTATTGTAACGAGACATTGCGGACCATATAGAATAATAACAAATATTGTAATGCGCGATTTTAATTTCACTGCAAGTTCATATATAGAGAAAATGCTGACTATAAATAAGAAGAAATTTTCCGATACATTTAACTGACCAGTTATTAAGAGTTAAAACTGACGATATGAAACAAGAACAAATCCTTCTTAATCTATATGGTCCGCACTTTCCGATATGTTAAACGTCCACCCTTGAATAATCCTTCTTATTACATATGGTCAGCCATTTCCCTCTATGTCTATATGGTCAGCACTTTTCGATACGTTTAACTGACCAGTTATGTAGCGAGAAAACGCTGACCGTATGAAATAAGAACGAATCCTTCTTAATCTATATGGTCAGCATTTTCCGATATGTTAAACGTCGACGCTCGAATAATCCTCCTTATTACATATGGTCAGCAATTTCCCTCTATGTCTATATCGTCAGCATTTTTCGATACGTTTAACTGACCAGTTATGTAGCGAGAAAACGGTCAGCACTTTTCGATGTGTTAAACTACCACGCTTGTATCGAGAAATTGCTGACCATATGAAATAAGAACGAACCCTTCTTTATCTTTATGGTCCGCACTTTCCGATATGTTAAACGTCCACGCTTGAATAATCCTTCTTATTACATATGGTCAGCAATTTCCCTCTATGTCTATATGGTCAGCATTTTTCGATACGTTTAACTGACCAGTTATGCAGCGAGAAAACGCTGACGATATGAAATAAGAACGAATCCTTCTTAACCTATATGGTCAGCATTTTCCGATATGTTAAACGTCGACGCTTGAATAATCCTTCTTATTACATATGGTCAGCAATTTCCCTCTATGTCTATATGGTCAGCACTTTTCGATGTGTTAAACTACCACGCTTGTATCGAGAAATTGCTGACCATATGAAATAAGAACGAACCCTTCCTTATCTTTATGGTCCGCACTTTCCGATATGTTAAACGTCCACGCTTGAATAATCCTTCTTATTACATATGGTCAGCAATTTCCCTCTATGTCTATATGGTCAGCACTTTTCGATACGTTTAACTGACCAGTTATGTAGCGAGAAAACGCTGACGATATGAAATAAGAACGAATCCTTCTTAATCTGTATGGTCAGCATTTTCCGATATGTTAAACGTCCACGCTTGAATAATCCTTCTTATTACATATGGTCAGCAATTTCCCTCTATGTCTATATGGTCAGCATTTTTCGATACGTTTAACTGACCAGTTATGTAGCGAGAAAACGCTGACGATATGAAATAAGAACGAATCCTTCTTAATCTATTTGGTCAGCATTTCCCGATATGTTAAACGTCCACGCTCGAATAATCATTCTTATTACATATGGTCAGCAATTTCCCTCTATGTCTATATGGTCAGCACTTTTCGATGTGTTAAACTACCACGCTTGTATCGAGAAATTGCTGACCATATGAAATAAGAACGAACCCTTTTTAATCTATATGGTCAGCATTTCCCGATATGTTAAACGTCCACGCTTGAATAATCCTTCTTATTACATATGGTCAGCAATTTCCCTCTATGTCTATATGGTCAGCACTTTTCGATGTGTTAAACTACCACGCTTGTATCGAGAAATTGCTGACCATATGAAATAAGAACGAACCCTTCCTTATCTTTATGGTCCGCACTTTCCGATATGTTAAACGTCCACGCTTGAATAATCCTTCTTATTACATATGGTCAGCAATTTCCCTCTATGTCTATATGGTCAGGTTTTTTCGATACGTTTAACTGACCAGTTATGTAGCGAGAAAACGCTGACGATATGAAATAAGAACGAATCCTTCTTAATCTATATGGTCAGCATTTTCCGATATGTTAAACGTCGACGCTTGAATAATCCTTCTTATTACATATGGTCAGCAATTTCCCTCTATGTCTATATGGTCAGCATTTTTCGATACGTTTAACTGACCAGTTATGTAGCGAGAAAACGCTGACGATATGAAATAAGAACGAATCCTTCTTAATCTATTTGGTCAGCATTTCCCGATATGTTAAACGTCCACGCTCGAATAATCATTCTTATTACATATGGTCAGCAATTTCCCTCTATGTCTATATGGTCAGCACTTTTCGATGTGTTAAACTACCACGCTTGTATCGAGAAATTGCTGACCATATGAAATAAGAACGAACCCTTTTTAATCTATATGGTCAGCATTTCCCGATATGTTAAACGTCCACGCTCGAATAATCATTCTTATTACATATGGTCAGCAATTTCCCTCTATGTCTATATGGTCAGCACTTTTCGATGTGTTAAACTACCACGCTTGTATCGAGAAATTGCTGACCATATGAAATAAGAACGAACCCTTCTTTATCTATATGGTTCGCACTTTCCGATATGTTAAACGTCCACGCTTGAATAATCCTTCTTATTACATATGGTCAGCAATTTCCGATATGTTAAACGTCCACGCTTGAATAATCCTTCTTATTACATATGGTCAGCATTTTCCGATACGTTAAACGTCCACGCTTGAATAATCCTTCTTATTACATATGGTCAGCACTTTCCCTCTATGTCTATATGGTCCGCACTTTCCGATTTGTTCAACTGACCAGTTATAAAGCGTGAAATCGCTGACGATATGAAATAGGAGCTTTATGGGCTTAATATTGAGAATAACACCTAAATTCACTTCATTATTTTGTATTGTTATTATTATTATTATTATTATATGCCAATAAATTCATGATATATAAAGAATTGGAGTTTGTAGTTATTATCCCATACCTGGTACAAACAATTTATTTAAACAATTACTACTAAACACTTATTTATTAAAATCGTTCATTCCAGTGTTGTTTAAATAATTGTTTGTTACCATAAATGAATATCTATCATAAGACAGCTGCATATATGGCCTAGGACAATAAACCACTAAAGTACAATATCTAAAATTCCCATACAATAATTTTATTTAACAATCAATTTGCGCTAAATACTATATAAAACATGAAAATATTTGTCAAAATATTCTTATAAACACATATATACTATAGCCAGATCAATATCCTTCTTATTACATATGGTCAGCAATTTCCCTCTTTGTCTATATCGTCAGCAGTTTCCTCTATATACATATCGTCAGCTTAACACGTCAGCAGATTAGTGCGGCCCCATTTTCACGATTACCTCCCTTGGTCAGAAAAATAATATCGTTGTCGTCTTGCATTGTGACATTAAATCAAAAACTGCACGGGGAACCAATTGTTACAGTCCAACCCTTTTTAGAATACCAGCTGTAAACAGATACCACTACAGTTTAACACAGTCTGACTGAAATATTAACCACTTTTATGATACTCAACCTGTTATAAGAGACCACCTGTTGACAATAGACCGCTATTTGCTGTTCACTCAGATGGTCATTACAGACAGGTTTCACTGTACGTTTCATCATATACAAGTCTAGCTTTGTTCTTAAAAGACCATTTGACGAGCAGCAAGCGGTTTCAACAAGGAATTAAAAAGTCAAGCAAGTCTATTCATCTTCATGAATCAGTGATTAGTTAAGTCCCACATGAAAAACATGCTGGTTGAACGAAAATGGATCTATTTAATTCCTTGATTGAAATAATGGTTTACTTTGAAGGCTTTGCCAACACACACTGACAGACGGGAAGTCACTCCGTGCACCCATGTTATTAGCATTTAGGACCCTAGGCTGAAACTAGGCTGGATGCTTGATAAGTGAGGCTTTCTCCAAATCGAGGTTGCAACTTTGTTAAGCAGGAGCCTAGTCAAGTAAGTTTTTAGTCTATCAGCTAGAGACTTGTCAAGCGAGGCTTTCTCTGAATCTAGGCTGGCACCTTGTCAACTGAGCTTTTCATAATCTCATCATGAACTTTGTCTAATGTTCTGGGTGAGGTTTCCTTAAGACTTTCTTTAGACTTATTTTACACCCACTTCTTGAGGTTCCAGATGATTTTTCTCTCAATTTAGACTTTAACCTCGTCAAGTGAGGTTTGATGCGACTCCACAAGGTTTCGAGCAATTTTTCAACAAGATTAAAATTTCAGTCACTAATGGCAGTCATTAATTTTCCTGGAATTCCATAATTATGAACCAGTACTAAATTGCTGCTCTCAAACAATGAACAACTTCTCAAAGCATTAGGCATGTCACAGCGAAACACAATCTGTCTGACTTATCACTGGCTTAAAATGATGTCGTAAACACAAAATCGACATTTTGAGAAAACAAGAAAAAACTTTCCAAAAGTTACTCTTTACCTTTGGTAAAACAAGCAGTTTCAACTTTAGTTTGGTCAACATGACAAGTTCTGATTTTCATGAAAATAGGCTCATAAGGAGTCTTTTTGCCGAGGACCTTCTCATCCTAAGCCAGCGATATGAATTACGGGAATGAAACCAGGACAGCTGGGATAAAAATCCAGCTTACTGATGACATCACTCACTAACAATAATATGTATGGACGAGATGTAAAAGAGAAAACACCAATGACTAACCCGATGTTTAATTTAATATTGACTATTGCACATACAATAAGCCTACACCATTAAATTATAATATAATATGATTTCATTATAAACAATAATTATAAACATTTCACAACACAGCTATGATTGTTACTAAACATGCATATCTAATGTCTGCAAGTCACTTTCCCTTTGTCATCACTCAGTGGGGAAAAACGTTTATTTAATTTAATCACATGATAAAGTTGATAAGAGTGACTCCCCTTTGTTATCATTGAAAATCACTCTTAACTAATCTTTTCTTAATTTGGGAAATCTGTTAAGTGGTTTAATACATTCTGACTGCCTAATGCATGTGAGGAAACTATTACAATAATTATACAAGTACATTTTTCACATAAATGGTTTCACAAAATGAAGTTTTCACGACAATGTTTTGTTCACAGGGTGTATTGTCATCAATTATTTTCATGTCTATGTTCAATAATTTATCCTGATTATGAAAAAGAAATGTTTTGTGTTATGAAACTACCTAATCAAAACATTCACATAAAATGAGTATTACTTGACAATTTTACACATAAAATTCAGTAATGTTTATTTCACTTATAAATTACGGTAATAACTTTGTGCATTGATACTAGGACAATTTAAGAAGTCCTTTTCTTCACAATTTTGATGGAATGTTTGTAGTTATTGGCAATCTGCCTTTAATTGTGCAGAATATTCTCAAACACGTTTTTGATGGCTTCATACACATCCACAGCACGTGCCTTCAGTGATAACTGAAAAATTAGAAGGATGGTTAAAATACAATACTTTTTGCAAAAGAAATACACACAACCAAAAACTAAATTGGGTATTTAATACTCAACACACTATAAAAGCTAAGTATGAGCAAATTAGTACAAAAAACAATCATTTTAATAATTCACAATTTTGCGATTTTTCGCGCTAAATTTCTCAAATGTATAGGCACTGGCAGTTTTTTTCTCAAGAAAATTACTGAAAAGAAAATTCATTATTTTTATGTAGGAAATTCAGCATTTTTATGTATTTTTTTATTGGAAAACCTTGAAAAGAGTAATCTAGTACTTACCACAAATGAAGGATTAGAAGGTTGTATTTTGAGTTCAGCTAATACCCAGATACCATTGGTTAGTTTTAGTGACTGGTATAACATATCCTGTCCTTCAACGTTCCTTTTAGCAATGGTAAATATATTATTGTTCCTCAACTTTTGTGACACAGTATCTGAAATGAAATTATTCACACAAATTGATTAACTTATTTTTCAAACCTAGGCCAGACTTTAAATATTCTTTGTTTCCCTATCCAACCCAAGCAGATTTAGAATGGGTGGGTAGCAAGGTTAATTTTTTTGTATTTGTTTCAGAATGATATAGTTATTAGTACATAGAAATAATAATATTTAGTAACAACTCTTAAATTTAAAATAGGTACCAAATGTACTAGTGAGACAGGAGCCCATACAGTAATAAGATATATATTCAATAATGCTAATGACTTAGTCTTAATATTATTTTACAAAGTCAGACTTTATTTTCTGTGGATGACGTAATTGGCTTACAAATATTCATTTAGGTCCACGTCATATACCAAATCAACACTATAAAGGCATATTTCATAAAGATTAAGATATAACGACAAGAACCATACATACCTGCGTTATGTGGAACATTATTAATTGTATACTGTGTTTCATTCTGTGCAGGAATGTCTTTCCAAGTTTTCAAAAACACTTTTTTATCCATCTCTCCATCTTCAGTAAATAGTACATGAAGTGGTACTTGTGTGGACATATAAAATACATCTATATTGTTCTTTATAGCAACCTGAAATATCAACCAGAAATGTGAACATTTCATAAAAACAAGGACCATACCTGCCAAGTACTCCTATTAAAGTGGAGTTACTCCTATTTTCATTGATAAATTTCTCGTTTCAAAGTTTGCCTACCTTTGCACAGAGGTACATTTGATTCATTTATAATCTTCTATCCCGTATTGTTAACCATAAGAATTATAATACCTTCCTTGTTTATGCATCTAAATCCCTTTTAAATCACATATTTAAAAGTATTTTGTAACATATATCGCTTGATCACTCCTATTTTGGTTGGTATGCAAGGAGCGATTTTAGGAGTTTGATTAAAACCTTTAGTGACACTTAGAACTTCGAAATTGTCACATTGTGGTCCCCATGGTTATGACTGCTTGTCTTTTTTGCAGGTAAGGTGCAAAGAGTATGTTTTGGTTTGGATGCGCAAAAAAAAATTTACTTCACAGAGTAATCAAAGAAACTCTTTATTTCAATAAATTCATTTTCTGTTGTTGATATGTTTCAATTTCTCTTAAAAGGGTTCAGTAATCAGTTCATCAGTTTGACAATCAAGCACATGTTGAGCATGCGCAAACAAACTGTTTTTGACTGTTAGCATAAACATCCTGGATGCTCGGCGAAAAATAAATATTGAACAGGAAAAGCTTAAATTCGAACCCTGAATCTTTTGAATAATGACTGGACAGTCAGACTGAACAGACCATAATGAGGCCATGTTGATGTAATACATATTTACCTGTAATAAAGTCAATGGTTCCATTTTCTGTACTGGACCTGTTGTATTCATAGGTAAAGATGTACTTGCACTCTGGTTAGGTGGTAGTGGAGTGCGAATATTCATAACTTGTGCAGGCATTAATCCAAAACTGTATCAAAGAAATAAAGAGAATAATTGTAAATATTAATTTCAAAAACCTTGTCATGTGTAAGTCATGGTAGTGGCCAGTAAATAAATAGGATTTATTTATTTTATTTTGAGGATACGGGATGGTATGTTCTGTATTTATCAAGAAGTCCTGTTTGACTCAGTGGAAAAAGGGATTTCGACCATTGAAATTTCGAAAATCCACATTTAGAACTTCAAAGCTGAAGACTATTTTTCTTTTAAAATCATAGGTATTTTGTCTTAATGAGAAAAGTTTAGTCAAAAGTATTCAAATGGCTCTTTAGATTCAGAAGCTAGCAAAATTCATAATCACTAAATAAAACTCCACTAACCTGTTTTTGTTAAATTGTATGGCAAATCCAGACATAGGCTGCATAGCTTTGTTTGTAAAAGTAAGTTCCATATTGATTTGGTTAGATTTTCTTGTAAAGGTTCCCGTTATCTCGAGACCTTTACCCTTGGTAGCTGGGAGCCAGACTTCCTGGGGTGGTGTGTAGGATTGTGTCTGAGGCATTCCAAATATGTCACCAAGTCCACCAAGCATATCGCCTCCTGACGGTCCGCCTCCAAGCTGTAGTGTATGCAATATTATAACATATACTAATATGTGATAACGAACACACCTGTATTTATTTAACTTAGTCTTTCTACAAAGCAAGAGGCCTACAACAACATCGTTTTCATAATTAACTCAATTTGTATTAACGAAAACTCTTTACAGCAGATTAAATTTAAAATAACTTTGTCATTATTTTCATAAATACTGGTAACTTTTATTTCGGTCAGAAGTCATTGCTCTTTCAGGAAGACTTTATCCCAAATTCTGAATTAATCATGAAAATTGACATCCCAGATTTACGAAAATCCTTTACAGCTGATTAAATTTCCCATAATTTTGCTGTTTTCTTGAGATATTTTCACCAAATAACTTTTCTTTTGGTCAGAAGCCATTGCTTTTACAGAAGTGATCAAACCTGAATTTCGGATAAATCTGACTATCAGAAAAATCAACACCCCTGAAGAATATTAGAAGAGTACGTACCAGGTTATCCAAACCTTCACCAAATATATCCATACCCCCTCCAGCTCCTGCACTCGGTGCTGGCGCTGCTTGTTGTGGTGGGTACATTTGTTGTTGCATCATGGATGGGCCCGGACCTAGATCTATATCTAGTAGATCCCCTATCAGAGAGTCTGCCCCTGGTATAACTGTAGGTTGAGGGGCCTGTTGGGCTACAGGGGCCGGGGCTGCTGGTTCTTCTACCGCTCCCTCTCTGTAAAATAGATATACAATATGTGAGCTAAATATAGGTTTCTATAAATTCATCAATTTTTGGTGTACAGTACAACCTCTGTAGAGCAGCATCTTGTGGGAGCTGCAAATATTGGCTATTGTATAGAGATTTATGTTCTGCAGAGGTTAAATTTAAGGTAAATATTTTGGTTGTAAAACATTGCACATGTCTGCTAATCTGATGGATTCACTTGTAAACAGCCTTAGACAATCTATATAGTATGGTTACGTTTGTGCATTTCTGTCGAAGGTCAATTGAATGAATGGATCGACTTACGATTGAGATTTGACAGGTAACACTCTTCTCTGACCTCCACGACCTTCAACGAAAGCATTAGGAGGTTTATGGTAGACTGAGGCCAGGCTAGAGATGTGACATATCAGTTCATCTAGTAATGTGGGCTCTATAAGATCTGTCTCCTCAGATATAAGTGGTTTCTCCGCCAGGACAACTTCCTTGGCCGCAGCTGGGTCGGTGGATAACAATCTCCAGTAGATATAGCCACGATCTCTTAAATCTGGGTTGTCACTGTCCTGTAACACAATGTATATGTTAAAACACTAATAATAATAATAACACTTTAATTAACTATGAAAAGCCCATTAAGTCAAAGTTTATTCTCCCATCGAGTCATCTAAGAAAACAACACTAAAAGACATACATGTGACTATGGATTTTGCATCAAAGCAGTTTGTATCATTTTTATAATTCAAAATTGTGTACAAAAAATGTCACTAGTAACACTGCTTTTACAGTAAACATAATACATGTATATGATAAACGGCTACACACCTGTGTAGATAAGCTGAGGACTTGCTGTACAAGTTCCTGTGTGTCTGTTGGTCTCTTCAGGAAGAGTTTGACGATAGCAGTCAACAATTGTAACTGTACTTGTGTGTTTTCATCCTGGAATCCTTCGAGGAAACTTTCCAACAATTCATCAGCGTTATCGATACGTTCTGCATACTCTCCAATGATCCAGATCATTGAAGCACGAGCTTCTGGTTCATCCAGAGTGTCAAGGTTCTCGCACAATGTAGCGATGATGCTTTCATATTTGTTCGGGTACTTTCGGAAAATATCCTGAAAATTTAATTTATTGTGATAATTTCACTGGAAATTTTAGTGATAATTTCACTGGAAGTCATTGAGATAATTTCACTGGAAGTTATTGCGATAATTTTACCGAATCTTGACCTTGATCATAATTTATGTGAATACTTGAACAGTTAATGAAATATTCTCAATCATTGATACTCAACTTAACATTGTGATGGCATATGCCAACTTGAAGATATTCTGCTCTCAGTGCACTGTTTCATATTTATTTATTTATACACTACAATACCACCTCTTTAGAGTAACACCCTTTGATAGCTTCAAAAATTGGCCTTTGTTTTAAGGTTGCAACAACCTTGTCAAACTGCAATTGAGAGATGCAAATATTGGCCATTGTTTCGAGGATGCAAATCAACATTTTGGCATTTCCAAGATGGGGGCATAATAATGCAGTTTAAGTGAAAGAAGACAAATCCTACCTTTATGACAACAATAGCTTCCTGTACAACATAGTTAACTTTTGTCTGTATGAGATCAAGGAGTGTGCTAACACATCTTTCAGCTGCTGGTTCTACCTTGATAGCACATCTACCAATAGCTCGTACAGATTTACGTACAAAATCTACATCTACTTCTGTAGCATACCTGCAGAGAGAAATATTCAATAAGTCAATTAGGGGGAATTTGTACAATAATTTTGCTTCACTTACTAGTTAGTACAGTAATGAGAAAAGACTTCACTGCATGACATTCTTGATCTTACTAAATCAACTCAGTTGTTAATATTTATAAACTGATATAGTGATGCTAAGCAAATGTGATTAAATTTTGTGATGTTCTCCTATTGCGCCATTTTTATTCAAGTTTGTCGTAATAAACAGCATTTGATGCAGCTGAAAAAATCTTTATTTTTTTAAAAGCCCTCAAGGCGAAGTATTAACAAGAGGGTCCAAAGGGCCCTGGGTCGCTCACCTGTTTGGCCTAGTGACCTAGATTTTGGCCCAAATGACACAGTATCTAACTTGACCTAGATTTTATAGAGATAAACATTGTGACCAAGTTTCATAAAGATAGAGTCAAAATTGTGACCTCTAGTGTGTTCACAAGATTTTTCAATGATTTGGCCTCGTGACCTAGTTTTTGACCCCAGATGACCCAATATCGAACTTGACCTAAATTTTATAATGATGATCATTGTGATCAAGTTTCATAAAGATAAGGTCAAAATTGTGACCTCTAGTGTGTTCACAAGCTTTTTCAATGATTTGGCCTCGTAACCTAGTTTTTGACTCCGGATGACCCAATATCGAACTTGACCAAAATTTTACAGTGATGATCAGTGTGATCAAGTTTCATAAAGATTAGGCTCAAATTGTGACCTCTAGTGTGTTCACAAGCTTTTTCAACGATTTGGCCTTCAAAGGCTTGTGACCTAGTTTTTGACCCCGGATGACCCAATATCGAACTTGACGTAGATTTTATAGAGATGATCATTGTGATCAAGTTTCATAAAAATTAGTCTCAAATTGTGACGTATAGTGTGTTCACAAGCTTTTTCAATGATTTGGCCTTGTGACCTAGTTTTTGACCCCAGATGACCCAATATCGAACTTGACCTAGATTTTATAGAGATGATCATTGTGATCAATTTTCATAAAGATTAGGCTCAAATTGTGACCTCTAATGTGTTCACAAGGTTTTTCAATGATTTGGCCTAGTGACCTAGTTTTTGACCCCAGATGACCCAATATCGAACTTGACCTAGATTTTACAGAGATGATCATTGTGATCAAGTTTCATAAAGATTAGGCTCAAATTGTGACCTCTAATGTGTTCACAAGGTTTTCCTTTGATTTGACCTAGTGACCTAGTTTTTGACCCCAGATGACCCAATATCGAACTTGACCTAGATTTTATAGAGATGATCATTGTGATCAATTTTCATAAAGATTAGTAAAAAATTGTGACCTCTAATGTGTTCACAAGGTTTTTCAATGATTTGGCCTAGTGACCTAGTTTTTGACCCCAGATGACCCAATATCGAACTTGACCTAGATTTTACAGAGATGATCATTGTGATCAAGTTTCATAAAGATTAGGCTCAAATTGTGACCTCTAATGTGTTCACAAGGTTTTCCTTTGATTTGACCTAGTGACCTAGTTTTTGACCCCAGATGACCCAATATCGAACTTGACCTAGATTTTACAGAGATGATCATTGTGATCAAGTTTCATAAAGATTAGGCTCAAATTGTGACCTCTAATGTGTTCACAAGGTTTTCCTTTGATTTGACCTAGTGACCTAGTTTTTGACCCCATATGACCCAATATCGAACTTGACCTAGATTTTATAGAGATGATCATTGTGATCAATTTTCATAAAGATTAGTCAAAAATTGTGACCTCTAATGTGTTCACAAGGTTTTCCTTTGATTTGACCTAGTGACCTAGTTTTTGACCCCAGATGACCCAATATCGAACTTGACCTAGATTTTACAGAGATGATCATTGTGATCAAGTTTCATAAAGATTAGGCTCAAATTGTGACCTCTTATGTGTTCACAAGGTTTTCCTTTGATTTGACCTAGTGACCTAGTTTTTGACCCCAGATGACCCAATATCGAACTTGACCTAGATTTTATGGAGATGATCATTGTGATCAAGTTTCATAATGATCAGGCTAAATTTGTGACCTCTAGTGTGTTCACAAGCAATTGTGAACGGACGACGGACGACGGACGACGGACGGACGACGGACGACGGACGAAGAGCGATCACAAAAGCTCACCTTGTCACTTTGTGACAGGTGAGCTAAAAACAGAGTTGAACATAGAACGGCGTTTTATTGAAAAGTTATTGTCCCCATTCTGAGTCTTACTCAATAGGTTCAGTCATTACACACACAACCATTTAAAAATTAGGAAAAGCCTGAAACAAACTGACAAATTTACGGCTAACTGACAATGAACATGCTCCCTGTGAAGCCTATCTAGTCACTGACAGGCGTTACTAAACCATAACAACAAAACTTACTCTTTGAGTTCTGCCAGTACTTGTGCAATATTTGACTGACTGGTGAGACGTATCATGATGTCTAACTTCTCTAACTTCACATAGATCGGATCATTGTACTTCACGAAGAACACTTTCATTTCATTCTTCAAGATATCAGACCTGAAACAGAACAAATGCTGGTTTCTATTTGAGTTAATAGCCCAGGCCCTGAGCCGGGCTGAGGCACTTGCCTCAATGAAAATTTGAAAAAATACTAAACTAAGCATTTTTAAAGAAAAAGATGCCTCAAGCTCAAATAGGCCATAGACAAGATTTGCCTCAGTGTTATTTTGTCTCTGGATACGGTCATCAGTCTCTCACATATGGTAGATAGAGAATAATAGGTTAGTGTCGTGGATGAGAACGGTTATCTGGCAAAGGTGGAGGAATTTATCGGGTGAGCTGTAGGCCATCTTGATAACGTCATGTACACACAGGTAAGACGTAGAAAAATTATTGATCAACCCAAGCTCATTTTAAACAGGAAAACCTCATCCTCTGGTACAGAGTTTCAGCCGGGGACCCCGCTTTAAGAAGTCTGTCGATCACGTGGCCAGTTGATAGGATATAGCAAGTCACGTGATCACTTGATGGGATATCAAAAAGTTTATCCGGCATCCCTTTATCAGGCTGATTTACTTCCTCCAGATATGAAGAGCATCGTAACATATTTACAATACAACACTATGTCTTCCCAGAACAACAATGCTTACCTTTTCTGTACAATGAGATTGATGTTCCTTAGAGCGACATATTGAATCTCTGGTTCTGCAGACAGTAGTGTGACAAGGGGAGGAGCTAATTTCTTCACCAATGATGTCACATAATCACCTGATGTATCCAACATCTCCATTAACTTCATTACAACCTACATAAACAACATGGAAACTCAGGTGATGATTCTTTAAGTAGTCCATTAAAAGTTAAATGATAAAATGTTTTCCTGGCAAAGTTACAACCAGTCAATTCTTTTTTGTCAAGTACTTTGTACAGTTTTACCTGAGCAACTCAATTCTTAGATTCAAAGAATTCAACTTTAACCAAGGTAAGTGTCTTTTTTTAAATTTGAGGTGAGCAGGTTTGTTTCTATTTTATATGGACAAACTTGAGTAAATATTTTGCAACTGAAGTTTTAGACATTTTTCATTCATACCTCAACCATCCATACCTCCTTACTTTGAATTACTGTAAAATCATTCAATTTCGATGGGACGAAATGTTGTGGTTTTGGTAAACAAGACCGTTTCAATGGGACGTTAATCGTTGATTTTGCATTTTAGGTAATAAATACGAGGGTCAAAATTATTGTTCGTTGGGATTGGATTTCGTGGTTGAAGGTGAGCCACGAAATCCACAAAAATTAAACCCCCACGAAATTTATTATTTTACAATAATGTATTTTCAAAATCTCCCACCTTAATATTACATTCCAACAACCCACTCTACCTTAAAATAACATTTAAAAGCTTCCCCTACCTTAACAGCTGACAGAACAACAGCAGCGTTAGCATGAGCCAATCTCGGTGTTACTCTCTCACAGATACTCTGTGCTTCACGATCATCTTTAGGTGTGTAGTTTGAGATGGAATCCAGAATGAACACTTGTCCCCATCTGAAAATCATCAGGTTGAACAATGTACAGTAAAACCTCACAATCTCGAGGATAATAGAGACAAGCCAAATGGTCACAATAAACCAGGAGCTCGAAATATCATTATCGGTGTGATTAGTATACAACATACAAAACAAATTTGCCAGGACTTTGCAATTATGCTTGAAATTCGTAGGCACCACAGATCGATGTTGGCTGCCACATCCAAAGGAAAGAAATAGTCTCCACAGGAGACTCAAATCTGGGGAGAATCAAATGTAGGTTTCATTAGGTAGACCAATGACCTGGGGAGGTTAAAATGTCAAAGGGTGGTTGAGCGGCTGAACAGCAGAAAACAGCAATTGGTAACTTAACTTGTTTTATATAAATTAATATAATGCAAGTATATTGACTTACTCTGTACATTCATTGAGAGCAGTAAGAAGTTTGTTGATGGTGACTGAGTTCATCTCTAGTGCTGTAGCTGCATTAGGTGATGCATCCATGATCTCCGATATAGCGGCAACTGCATTAGCTACAACCTGTCAAATATATATCATAAAACAATATAAATACCTTTATACCTGTTACAATAAACTGCCGGCTTAAAATGGAAAAGTTGTAACTCATGTAAGAAATATCTAAAATCAGCATCACAAGGCGCTGATTATGTGCGTATTTTCATAAAAATCAAAACTTGTCATGTTGACCAAAGTTAAGTTGAATAACTTAATTTTGTGCAGAAAAGATAATTTTTTTCTAGTGAAGCATATCCCTATTACAAGATTATTCCAGAACTGTGGAACCCCTGTGACTAGTAGTAGTATAAACTAGTATAAACTTACCATAGGGTTTGAGTCGGACAGCAGATCTCTAAGAAGATCAAGAAAACCTTGGTCTTCAACAAGTTGTGCATTGATATCATGTAACTTGGCAACACACACTGCCGCTGTCTTCCTTACATAAGGGTCCTCATCCTAGGAGAAGAAGATTATAACAGATTGCATACATGTAAAAGGTGAAGTTTTTGTTTATTACAGAGTCACCCCAATTGAAAAGACCAGCCAAATTGACTGATAAGACACTTATTTTTTCTTGGGCACAGTACTTCCTGAATCCCTTCTCGTATTGCCTGTGCCAGACAGCTTGCCGCTAACCAACAGTTGGAACTGGCCTCATCTTTCGCTGGGATTTGAATCTTCCACCTACTGCTCCAAGGGCGTGGTTGTATGTAAAGTGTAAGATTAGCTAGTCTTTAAATAGCAATTTCAAAACTCAAAACAAAAAAAAATGATCTATAGATCATACAATATGAATATATGTAAGAATTAACAAGAAACAAGAAAAAATACACTACCTTCAAACATTTCCTCAGTGGTTCACACAAATATTCTGTAATCTTATCCACCCTGATACAACCCATTGTCCTAACAGCTAGAGCACGGATCAAAGGATTTGAGTCTTCACAATCCTGAAATAGCCAAAGACCGAATTTATTTAGCAACAAGTGTCACACTACAAACTCCAATCATAATTGCACATCATCAGTCCTTGAATTTAGAATTTGAAACTACTTATCCAATTCAGAACAATTTAAAAGTTTCCCTATATACTCTATACATAATTACTGCAAAAATTACTTGCCCGAATCACCAAAGACAACCGAAGTGCTAATTTCACAGACTGCATCATAGAATTAAAAGACCAGTGTCCGATAAATCCACTGCCCGGAGCCCGTGGGCTACCAGAAATTTTGGCCGGGCTACCAAAAAAACTCAGATGTAAGCCCGCCGGGCAACCATAAAATCTCAGAATTGGTAGTCCGGTTAGTCGTATTTTACAATAAATCGAGTCTATAACTTGTCTAATTACTGTAAAAAAAGCGACAATATACAGTCATGTATACTGAAGACCCCAATGAACAATCAGTAATTGTCTCTTGCAACCTGCCAGCAATTCGTTAATCCCATCAAAGGTGTTAAAATTCGCCGACAATCTGATTAAATTGCTCATCGGGTCGGGTATAAAGCCCAAACTCAAATTCTGCAACCGTACTTTTGGATTCCGGCCTTTAGCAGTCAACCACGACGTCACCAAAAATGAAAATTGGTTATGAGTTTTGTGATTTGTCAAAGCTGTATTGGAAGTCATAAATAAAAGACTTGAGCAGTAAAATATATAAAAATGTCTTATTTAAAAGAATTTGCTATCATTGATCACTCAATTGACGACAATTTGAAATGTCATATGTTTTCGCGACCTTCACATACGATTTTGGTCCAACTATGAAAATTCTAAATGTCTGTAGTCAACAGAAACATTAAAATACATACCAGCAGATGTTAAATTAACAACAGGTGTGTTTTACCCTTCATATTGAATTAATCATGACACTTTTGTCTTCCAAATCTACATTATGTTTGTACATGTCCAGCAAGGACTACAAGGGAAGTAACTCTGCTCTGACTGACATTCAGAATCAAAGCACTGGATGCATTTAGAGTCAATACTACACACAGTTAAATATAATTATACACATAGGCCTACAGTCTGGATGGAAGTGGTATCAATTCATTCATTTTACTAGGCCTTATGATATTAAAATGATAACCAGCAAAACATATAAAGAAGCCAAGTGTAAATTACAAGATAGAAAGGATGGAGAAAGAATGGACATGTTTTCTTCAATTTGTGCATGCAATTTATGTATTAATGGTACCTGGTTCAAGGGAAAGCCCTAGTACAGTACAATATGTATAGCTATTTACCGACATTACAATGAATATGAAATAAAAATATATACCGGGCGGGGTATCAGGTTACCAGGAACTAGTCATGCTTACCAATCATATGACAAGTACCTTTGACAAACATTGCCATATTGACACATCTATCAAAGTTCACTGCCAATATGGAGCAAATTTATACTTGTACTTCCGCAGTTGCAATTTCTGGGCAACTAGAAAAAATTCCGGGCTACCAGAAAATAATTCTGGTAGCCCAGTGGGCAACCAGCAAATTTAGAAATTTATCGGACACTGAAAGACATAGTATTTTATTCCAATCTTTATGGCTGTTACTGCGTAAATATAACATAATAATGACATTGTGTAACTAAAGATTAGCACAAAACCACTGCATATACAAGTTTTTTAACGTCCTCACCAAACTCTTTAAGATTGGGACTCATTCACTAATTAACGTAAATAGATATACCAGATATTATTCAAATGCAATTGTAGATGGCTGAGTAAATTTCCAACATAGAAAATTACAGTTATTTTGTTTTTACCTTAACAAAAGTATTGACAGCCATAATGGCCATATCTGGTTGACTCTTGGCATAATTCATCAAGTATAAATAGACGAGTTTCTTCAGTTCCAGATTGTCTGTCTGCATACAGTTAACAACATCTGGGAATAATGCACTGTGAATAAAAATATCAATTATAATCCAACAAAACATATTTTACAACATGGCAGTGAATGGATATTAATCAAGAGGCTTGAAAGTTTATCATTTTAAAATGCTGCAGAAACAGAGTTCCAGAACAAAAACACAAACCAATGTGCACAAGCAATAAAATAGCAGATATATCGGTGACATCAAAAATCTTGATGTCAGTCCTGCTTTCCACTCATTTTTTTACTTAACTCGGTTTGTGGAGTACTTACCAAAATCAGCAACTAGAAATTACTTGTCCCAGGCTATTTCTAATTTCACTGACTGTGATAGTAGTACGAGAAATTTAAAAAAAATTAAGCCGACTGTGAATTCAGAATTTGAAACTACTTGCCTGAAATTTAATACTTTCCCTATATTCACTATACATAAATTGATAAATACTGCAAAAGTTACTTGCCTGACTGCAAAATTTACTTGCAGGAATCAAAAATTACTGGTCCCGGACAAGTGCTAATTTTGCAGACTAAAGCAATATCTAATCCAAAGAAGGCCTTGCCAAATGACAGAAACGAGATATTACCTGACATCTTTACCAACTGTCATGCTAGCAATCACTTTTTTCACTGCTTCCTTTTTCTTTTCCTTCTTATCACTATTCAGCTCTGCCTTCAACTCAAATATCTCACCTAAAATTAATACCCATTGTATAATAAAATAATAAACATGGTTTTCTTATGGATTTTATACTTAAAGGGGTACATTTTTTCTTCTTTACTTCTGGTCCAGAACTTTATAGAGGGGTCAGCATGATGCCAGCATTGTGCCAGCATGAGATCACTATCAATGATTATCTGGGGTCATAAAACACCGAACTTGACAGTGTAAGGTACAAGAGGCCATATACAATATAGCTACTGATAATCAATAATGGGCTACTGTATGTAGAATCCTAGAAAATATTTCTGTATACTGTGTGTATGTTTAATTTGTATAAATAGATATATTTATTTTGTTTTTTTTTCCATCTGGTTTGAGTGTGTAAAAACTATTTGACAAAATATTTACTAATTTAGTTATTAATATCCCCCAAGAGTTATTTAAACACAAGATACAAATACAAGAGGATCGGGCCCTGGGTCGCTCACCTGTTTGGCCTAGTGACCTAGATTTTGGCCAAAATGACACAGTATCTAAATTGACCTAGATTTTATAGAGATAAACATTGTGACCAAGTTTCATAAAGATAGAGTCAAAATTGTGACCTCTAGTGTGTTCACAAGATTTTTCAATGATTTGGCCTCGTGACCTAGTTTTTGACCCCAGATGACCCAATATCGAACTTGACCTAAATTTTATAATGATGATCATTGTGATCAAGTTTCATAAAGATAAAATCAAAATTGTGACCTCTAGTGTGTTCACAAGCTTTTTCAATGATTTGGCCTCGTGACCTAGTTTTTGACTCAAGATGACCCAATATCGAACTTGACCAAAATTTTATAGTGATGATCAGTGTGATCAAGTTTCATAAAGATTAGGCTCAAATTGTGACCTCTAGTGTGTTCACAAGCTTTTTCAATGATTTGGCCTTCAAAGGCTTGTGACCTAGTTTTTGACACCAGATGACCCAATATCGAACTTGACCTAGATTTTATAGAGATGATCATTGTGATCAATTTTCATAAAGATTAGTCACAAATTGTGACCTCTAATGTGTTCACAAGGTTTTTCAATGATTTGGCCTCGTGACCTAGTTTTTGACCCCAGATGACCCAATATCGAACTGGACCTAGATTTTACAGAGATGATCATTGTGATCAAGTTTCATAAAGATTAGGCTCAAATTGTGACCTCTAATGTGTTCACAAGGTTTTCCTTTGATTTGACCTAGTGACCTTGTTTTTGACCCCAGATGACCCAATATCAAACTTGACCTAGATTTTATGGAGATGATCATTGTGATCAAGTTTCATAATGATCAGGCTAAATTTGTGACCTCTAGTGTGTTTACAAGATTTTTCAATGATTTGGCCTCGTGACCTAGTTTTTGACCCCAGATGATCCTATATCGAACTTGACCTAAATTTTATAATGATGATCATTGTGATCAAGTTTCATAAAGATAAGGTCAAAATTGTGACCTCTAGTGTGTTCACAAGCTTTTTCAATGATTTGGCCTCGTGACCTAGTTTTTGACTCCGGATGACCCAATATCGAACTTGACCAAAATTTTATAGTGATGATCAGTGTGATCAAGTTTCATAAAGATTAGGCTCAAATTGTGACCTCTAGTGTGTTCACAAGCTTTTTCAATGATTTGGCCTTCAAAGGCTTGTGACCTAGTTTTTGACCCCGGATGACCCAATATCGAACTTGACCTAGATTTTATAGAGATGATCATTGTGATCAATTTTCATAAAGATTAGTCTCAAATTGTGACCTCTAGTGTGTTCACAAGCTTTTTCAATGATTTTGCCTTGTGACCTAGTTTTTGACCCCAGATGACCCAATATCGAACTTGACCTAGATTTTATAAAGATGATCATTGTGATCAATTTTCATAAAGATTAGTCACAAATTGTGACCTCTAATGTGTTCACAAGGTTTTTCAATGATTTGGCCTAGTGACCTAGTTTTTGACCCCAGATGACCCAACATCGAACTTGACCTAGATTTTACAGAGATGATCATTGTGATCAAGTTTCATAAAGATTAGGCTCAAATTGTGACCTCTAATGTGTTCACAAGGTTTTTCAATGATTTGGCCTAGTGACCTAGTTTTTGACCCCTGATGACCCAATATCGAACTTGAACTAGATTTTACAGAGATGATCATTGTGATCAAGTTTCATAAAGATTAGGCTCAAATTGTGACCTCTAATGTGTTCACAAGGTTTTCCTTTGATTTGACCTAGTGACCTAGTTTTTGAGCCCAGATGACCCAATATCGAACTTGGCCTAGATTTTATAGAGATGATCATTGTGATCAATTTTCATAAAGATTAGTCAAAAATTGTGACCTCTAAAGTGTTCACAAGGTTTTTCAATGATTTGGCCTAGTGACCTAGTTTTTGACCCCAGATGACCCAATATCGAACTTGACCTAGATTTTACAGAGATGATCATTGTGATCAAGTTTGATAAAGATTAGGCTCAAATTGTGACCTCTAATGTGTTCACAAGGTTTTCCTTTGATTTGACCTAGTGACCTAGTTTTTGACCCCAGATGACCCAATATCGAACTTGACCTAGATTTTACAGAGATGATCATTGTGATCAAGTTTCATAAAGATTAGGCTCAAATTGTGACCTCTAATGTGTTCACAAGGTTTTTCAATGATTTGGCCTAGTGACCTAGTTTTTGACCCCAGATGATCCAATATCGAACTTGACCTAGATTTTACAGAGATGATCATTGTGATCAAGTTTCATAAAGATTAGGCTCAAATTGTGACCTCTAATGTGTTCACAAGGTTTTTCAATGATTTGGCCTAGTGACCTAGTTTTTGACCCCAGATGACCCAATATCGAACTTGACCTAGATTTTACAGAGATGATCATTGTGATCAAGTTTCATAAAGATTAGGCTCAAATTGTGACCTCTAATGTGTTCACAAGGTTTTCCTTTGATTTGACCTAGTGACCTAGTTTTTGACCCCAGATGACCCAATATCGAACTTGACCTAGATTTTACAGAGATGATCATTGTGATCAAGTTTCATAAAGATTAAGCTCAAATTGTGACCTCTAATGTGTTCACAAGGTTTTCCTTTGATTTGACCTAGTGACCTAGTTTTTGACCCCAGATGACCCAATATCGAACTTGACCTAGATTTTGTTAAGATGATCATTGTGACCAAGTTTCATAAAGATTAGGCCAAAATTGTGACCGCTAGAGAGGACACAACCCAATTGTTGACAGACGGACGGACGGACGGACGGACGACGGACGAAGAGTGATCACAAAAGCTCACTCTGTCACTTTGTGACAGGTGAGCTAAAAACTAACCAAATTTAATATCTATGAATATACCTAATAGTTTTTTTAAAATAAATATAAGATAACATAATAATGATAATACACATAGATCAAGTTAATATTTTTTTTATATATTTTAAACATTTTAACTTAAATCATCAAAAATAACATTTTTATATCTTATGAATAATATCAATTCACTCATTTCAAGGAATACATTATTTAGACATGTTAATACTGAGGCATACTGTATATGTTCAAATTTTCACGCATTTCAATAGCTTAGAATGTGAAGGTCGTAACTACAAAATTGACATTTTGAGAAACAAGAGAAAACTGTCTGTAATTTACTCTTTACCTAGGGAAAAACAAGTTTTTAGAACTTCATTTTGGTCAACATGACAATTTCCGATTTTCATGACAATGTATTGGGCTTATAAGAAGCGCCTTGTGGAGCAGATTTTAAATATTTATGAGTGTTATAAGGTCGTAAGCCAGCGATTTATAACTTTACATTAATTGTATGCATTTGTGTCTAATCACTTCTTTCTATTAACACAATAGATATGGCAATCCCACAGTGAGCTACTAAATATGCTCCTTTTCCATCTGTACCAAATATTGTTCCGGTATTTTTATCTGAGTTTCTCCTGCTTTTATTTTTTCTATAGGCATATTTTATAACTTCCTGCCATAAAGAGAACTCTTGTTGTATTATAATCTAATACCAGGGCCTCTGGTAAACTAATTAACCTGCTGTGAAATGTTACATAATATTATGTAATAGGGTACAATATGGTCAGATATCTTTAAAATCTGGAACCACATGCTGAGAAAGTAATGACCAAACAGGCCTCGACAAATTTTTCAAAAGCCACTCGTCCTGCCGGACGAGCGGTGCCAAAAAACCACTCGTCCAGCAGCAAAATCAACTCGCCCGTAGTTTTCAGTCAAAGAAAAATCTGGAAATCTGTTTTTTAACGATGTGATTCTCGTCTCAAACTGTCAATAAAATTGTGAAAATATAAAATTTAATGTGTTCAGCAGACAACTTTTGATCAGCTTGATTGGTAAATACACTGTGTCTACTGTTTACGAACTTTATTTTTCACGTGATGACCAATATGTTGGCATCAAATTTTGTCCTTAATTACGCAAACTGATGGAAGGAGTTTGTTTGTTAGTCCATACATTCATACATAATATTCATTTTGAACCGAAAATGTCGCTTTAATGCTAACAATTAAATTTCGAGCGATTAAACTAAGAACAGTGTCATTCATTAATTGAGCATAACCGGGGAATTCCCGTGACGTCACAGCGCACTCTCATGTTTTTATTCTTCTAACTTTCGTTTTTGACTGACAGATGATCTGGCGTTTGTATCGAATACGAAATGTTTTTTTATCGAATTATGTTGTTTAATGCGCGATTAATTATTGAAACTTGATCGTTTTCTGCCGAAATTGCACTCGTCCTGCAGGGCGAGCGTTGCTGGATGTTGACTCGTCCGATGTGAATTTCTACTCGTAATTACGAGCGGACGAGTGGATTTGTCGAGCCCTGCCAAATTTAGTTGGCTCAGAGGCAAAATCCAGGTCTTTAACACAAGTATCAAATAATTTCAACAAGTATTTGAAATAAGTCATGGTTAGTCTGATAATCTGCAAACACATATTACTAAGGCATGCTGTATTGACAAGACAATTTATAAATTTAGCTATCTGTAAATTTACATGAGCTATATATTATCAACAGGGGTTTTATTATGGCATAATGCCAAAACCTGAAAACAAGTGGCAAGCCTGTTTCGGATGCCATTAGAACTCTTTCTGAGGCAGCAAATCCCGATTTCCTAATTATTCCAGAATAGTAGGACCCCTGTTATTAAGCACTTGTATCATATCATTGCACAATTACGAGAGTATGTTCACTTCTATGTCAATTGGGTTCTTTTAAAAAGGTACAAATTATAAAGAATTGGTCAAATCATTTCTTATCTTACCCTTCTTGGTGGTAGTGAAATACTTGGAGTCCGTCATTTTGGCAAATTATAACAATACCTGAAACACAGAAAAGAAAGTTTAAATAGTATTTAAAGGGAAACAACTCAGACTCTTACTTAGACTATTTCACAAAATATAACATTAAAGTTTGTACGAGTACCAGTCTATAAAAAATACGAAAACAGCCGAATAGAAAGCGATTGAGACCATGGAGTTAGTGATTATTCTAGCACAGAATAGCAGGGCGCTCCGCCCTGCCCGTTTTTAACTCCGCCCTTTTGCCCGAATTTGGCAAGTATGCCTTTTTGAACCGCCCTTTTGCCCAAAAACACCTTATGGAACATCCCTTTTGTCCAAATATGCCTTAAATCAACATGTCAATCAAACAACATTCGATTATTATTAAAGTTGCTGATAATGACATGTTAATTGTCCCCATCGGCGAGAAGAAGTCAGTAGGGGGTCTACTCGAGGTGCTAAATTAAACAAAAGACGTAGATTAGATGACCATAAATGGTCACAATGGGGTGTAAATCCACTGAAAACAATAAGTCATTACCTCGAACACGTTTTAATCCGTTAATTACCCTTTATTATGCTCACGCGCGTTGATGACTGACGAAAATTAAAATCAGTCACAAATAGTCCATCCGTAAAATTGCCGACGGAAAACGTAAACCAAAGGCCAATTGTAATGTTAAATCGCATCTTTGCATGAAATTGACGTACAAAATGTTTATAAGTGAACACATTTGCGTTTGACTGGCTAAATGAATTTATGCGAAAATATGCCGACATACGCGTCACGTGACCAGTGTGTTCTGCAAAATATGCCGTGTTAGGTTTTACGAATGTACAGTGCTGTCGGGTAATTCTGCGCACCTAACGGGTATTGGCTTTCTACATTTCAGATTATTTGATTTTTAGAATAGAGTATGGTGCTGTTTGGATAGAAACAACCTTCATTGACAAATGTTAACAATTCAAAACATCATACCTTCGCTAAACTAGGTCAAATGTCGTCTGAAAACAAGATGACTTCCGGTTTTCATGACGTAATTTTTTTCGGCTAATTCTGCGCAGGTGGAGTTGTGTTTTTGTATAGTCTGTTTCAAAGATTTGTTTCACAAGAAATTTATCACAGTATCGAAAGAATAAGTCATTAAGCCAATGTTGACAAAAAAGGAAAAGTCATTATCCATTACAAAAGTGCTTTTATTCAATTTATGTGTCACGTGGTATATCAAATTAACGAAAATCGCCGTTGACACTCATTTTGGTCAAATTTTCGTAGAAATACTTTTCCGATTTTGTTGAAATGATTATAAAACTTTACATAAGTAACCCACATCTACAAAAACACTGGAGGACCGAAGAAAAACGACCCAGCAAAGTCTCTAGGAAATAGAAAGTTAGGGTGCGCAGATTTACCCGATGCGCAGAATTACCCGAAACGACTGAATCATTCTGGGGATGACGACGTGTGTAAACTACGAACTTTTAAGGCAAATCTAAGAGTATTTGACGAATCTATGAAAGTTTAAACGCATAAATTAGAATTAAATGGTCGAAAGTACGCTGTCATTGATATGCGAGTTTTCTAAGTTCGGATAGTCACGTATTTTCGGATACGTTTGTTTACGCTGAATATTGGCCATTCTCTGGCAAATAAGCGCTACATACGAGGATTCAAGTATGTCATTTATTGTTTAGTATGATATATCAGCTGTCAAATACAAAATAGAATCGATTTATTAAGCCTTATGCCACCAAAGAAACACATTTTATTTATAGATTTTTTTTATTTAACAAGAACAATTTTACAATGCCATTTTATATGAAGCCCTAAAGTAGATAACTTGATTGTCCAGAGGAGATTCTCTAGGAATAACACCATATGTTAAACACCAGTAATACAGTACATGTAAACCACCACTAAATTGAAACAGAAGCCCCCAACACCCGGGGAAGTATACTGGGAATAGTGACTAGTCCCAAGCGATTCTTCTTTATAAATACAAACCAGAAATCAATCTAAGTACCAGATGATGTATTGAACAAGACAGCCTCCGCTTGAAAGTTGTATGTACAATAACATCATAAAACATTTTAGTAGTTACAATTTAAAGTTACTATGTACACCCTATGTCACAGTATGTGCAGCTGCTGTCTACTCCTGGGACCAAGGCTGGACTTGAAGGCCTCTAGATTTGATATGAATGTGATGGTTGTTTATTCCAATCCTGTTTAGTTCTCGGGAAGAGGAATGCTTGTATATTGAAGCATTGGCTGTTGGAACATAAAGCTAGCCAATGGGTCACTCAGACTCCGGTCCAGTTATCACAAGGTGATGCTGGACACAACTTGGTATTTCCATGATCTTGAAAAGCTTTGTGGTGACAGCTAAGAGCCTCTCAGCCGAGTGAACTTACCATGCCTGTGACACACCATAGGGGTCTGTCTGTGTGAAAATTATGCTGATAATGCCTCAAAATCTGTCCTATTTCAATATAATTTTAAGTACCTCAGGACGCCTAGAATGCGCCTGATGGGTCCATTTTTTAAAAAAAATTCTGGGGGAGCATGCCCCCGGACCCCCCTAGATTTATGGCCACCCTGCCCTATTTTTATAGCACCCTGCCCTTTTTCAGGTCCTAGAATAATCACTATGGAGATCAGGTCATTTATCTGATTTTCTCTCGTAAAATTATCGACTCTTCAGAACAAGAACATTAAGTTAGAAACTGTTTCCTGCCTGCAATTGGCTTACAAAATTATTATCAACCAATCAAAATATGTCTTACAATTTTTAAGATTTTTAATCAGGGCTGTCGTTCCGCCGATTTTGGGGCCGATATTCGGCCCCATTCCCCCACTAAAATAGTATGTTTTTTTCCCCTAAATCTGGCCTAAAATTCCCCCCTTCAAGAAAAAAAAAATATTGTGTCCCAAAAAATATCGTTGTTGTTTGTGATGACCACGATTTTTTATGTAGTCGTCATTATTTAATGGACTGGTTGTCCATTTCGCGCCTTTTTCACTAAAAATTATGTAGACTGTATTGAATCCGTAAGACAGTCTGCGGCCGTAAACAAGATGTCGCACAATAGTAAATCATATCGGCGGAAAATAACAACCAAATCGGCGTCTAAATGCGCGAAAATAGACGTCTTATTTAACAAACAAAAGCTTAATGAGTTGGCTAATACACCAAGCGCGGATGAATCACCTAGGGCTCCGGTCGTGACCTTGACGAAATCGAAAGAAAGCGATAATTCGGATACGTCGGATTCGGATATGCCCGAATTAGATAGTTCAGCTTCTGCTTCAAATTGTGTGGACAATAGAAGGTCTGACACGAGACGGTACGAACTTTCTCATCCCTGGATGTACCACAGTTCCGCCAAATGTGGGTTCATTTGTAAATACTGTGAATACATGTATTTTTATTCCGACGAAGACATCCCTTATGTCAACAAAGCTGTCCAGTTAGGAACACACCCAGAACGTAAATTAATGAAACATGAGAATTCTGCCAACCATATTAAAGCAGCAGACAAATACCATGGCAAAATTCCGATGATGTCCGTTATTAAATAATATGTTAAAAAAAGAAAACGAATCTCAAATTGAGAAAGAAAAGAAGAACAACCATGAATATCTGTGTGTACTATTCAAAACTGCTTTTTTCATGCTACGAAAAAGGTGGGCTATTTCTGAAAATCTGAAAGACTTTGTCCAGAACTTTTTACACCATGATCACCATTAAATGTCTATGTTAATATTATGTACTTTTGTCATTTTTCCTTTTATTCCTGAATACTAAAAATTCCCCTTTTGTAAGGAAAATAACGCATTTTTCCCCCCCTCTGAGGGCCCCGGCCCCAGTCCCCCAAACAGGTCGGTACCATTGCCCGATCAAGCTTACAAGCCTGATCGGGCAATAAAAGCCCGTTTAGGCTTAAATTGATGAATAGAGAGGTTAAATTTCGTCATTTTCACTTGAAAGCAGTTGGTTGCGCATTGTCAAAGTGCACAAACACATGTATTATGATCAAATATCAACACTGAAGAAGAAAGTTTTTACAAAAATCCTCTTGCAAAATGCGCAAATTTATTAAACAGACAATGTACAGTTTGTATATATACAATACTATTTTGTCTATATGCTTGTCTAAGTCCTAAATGTTGCATACAATACCACATCTTTGGTGGTTCATTAAAACAATATGCGTGCTAAACTGGTTCAATTTTCATAATAATATATAATTATATATATATATGACAAGAAGAAATAATTTATCTAGCTAGTGTTTATGTGTCCCTGTGTGTTGCAGACAGGCCCTATGTGTGCATGCACTGAACATGACGATTTTACAAGGGGCAAAGCGAATGGTGGGCGAATAATAAAGCTGTCAAGCAAAAAGGTGAGAGTTTCAACCATTTCGTACATGAAAACACAAGGTTTAATGCCTCTACATGGTTCTGCTATATGTGAATGTTGCAAGATCCATGTAGAGGAAACCCTGATTGGACAAAACAAGCTACAGAATGTGGATGTACTAATACAAGAAATAGAAAATGGTAATGTTAAGGAAACTGATATAATCAGGATAGTGAGAGCCATTGGGACCAGGGTGTCGGAAAACATTATGGAAGATGCCTTGAGCATGTCTACAGACTATAAACGTGAAATTGGTACAAACAATATCAGTGTTAATAATTGGTTGACCAAACGAAATGCAGTGGTGCTAAATTTTATGATGTCCTGTGCTAACATAACATCACTTGAAAGTTGCAAAAAATCTTTATGTATTTCTGGTGCCATCAATTGTCTTTACAAGGCAAGAATGCTAAATTTGGTGACCCCAATGCCATTCTATTCAAATCTTGTAAGTTATTTTATTAGCGGAAGCCGTCAAATAACAAGACTGAACTGCACATACTCGCCTGCGGGTAGTTATTCCTGCTTGAAGGCTTGGCTACAGACTCAAGCTATGAAGCCACTGAAGAAGCCAGTGATTGACAATGATGTTGTGTCATTTTTTGACAACAATCAGGTTGTTGCCAGGAATTGGCGAGTCAGGTACAATTACAAAACTATAGCCAGTGTAATTACCAATATAATACACATTGATCCGGAAATAAACACTAATTTACAAAACCAAGAAGAACTGTGCCCAAGCCGTTGGTTATATTGTGATAAATCATCAAACACAATTGACACGATAAAATCTGATATGGAAACCTCTGACAAGACCTATGATGCGATTCGCGACCAATTCCTGTCAAACAGAATAAACATGGTCAATGACCAGTTGATGGAAGATGTAACTGGCGATGTAACTGACGCTGTAGATATGTATTCAAATGGTAATATTCTCTTAATTACTATACTGATACTTCTCTCTTACGTAATATTTATTTGGAAAAAAAATGCATTGCTGGTTATAATTTCATTTTATAAATTCCTATAAACCCCACATTTAACCATTTTAGCTGTGTGATTAAATTATGTATTGAGTCACTAAATTGTATAAAGAAGTTTACATATTATAACAAATTCAATGCAGTTATTGAATCATAGATACGCATAGCACTACTAGAAGAAAGGATATTATATATCATAACCATACAGGTCATAAGACTCATTATGTATCATATCACAGAAATTATTCAAAGTTTTTAAACGTACATATCTATTAATTTATACACACTCATATTTATTAAGATGGCATGCTCCCTATTCTGACAAAATCGGACAGCGACCCATACTCCTGGGTTGACAGCAGCCATCCTCACAATCCACCAAAAGTTACAGTTGGAGAGCCATGTATGGTAAACCCATGTTCGTTTAAAGCAGTTAAACAAGTTTTATCGGTGAGTAAATAACGAAACAGATGTCCTTTTTAATTAAGACAAATATGGTTATTTTACATACAGTTTATTGATTCGATACATAAATAGAAATTCTGCGTACTAGTAAGTTAAAAGTAAGTTAATAGTAAGTTAATAATGTTTCTCATTATCAAGCACATCAATGTTGACCTTGTTCGACACCATATAAAATACTTATTCCTTTAAATCTTGTATGCTATTGAATCTAGTTTTGTGGTATTAGATTATTAATTTTTATTAACGTTTTCCAAATATTTAAGCATATACAAGAGCAAACTAGAACGGCACCGGGAGGGAGGAAATGGACCATAGTTGGATGCGATGGACTGCCATACTCCTTGGCACAAAAGCTATTCAAAAACCCTGAAAACGAACAACTAAAAAATATTTTACTAATGCCAGGAAATGGCCATATAGAAATAAATGCTACTCGGGCAATTTTTAAGTTATTGTGGGACGTTGCCCTTGAAGATGTGGCTAAAATGCATGGCTTCAGAACACCACGGGCCTTATTGGCAGCAAAGAACTGTGCTGACCATCACAAGTCTTGGCAGCTTCTTTCAGTTTTTTTATTTGGCAGTATAGATGAAATTATTAGGCATTTTATTTTATTTTCAAGATCAGACCCATGTGAACCATCATTGACAAATTTTTATAAATTCATCCAAAATTCCACAAATCCAAATTACAGATTTTTATGTGACATGTTGCTTAATTATGTTTTGGCTTTATTTGTTTTTCGATGTGGCGTTAGAAGATGCAACTACAAAGTTTTAATTTCAGGCAGAAATAAATTTATTAAGCTTTTTTTTGGCCTCAATATGACCACTTACCAATCTATCATGTTTCATGACCTCAAAATGAGAGCATTAGCCCCACAGCCTGTTCTGAAATTCATTCAAAATGTAGAATCCTTCAGTGTGTCTGGCCATAAAAGTAAGGGTGAAGGGGGAGATTTTGTCCTGGAGGCCATTAATGGTAAAACAAAAAGATGGTTACCACCAGGTGCTCCGACTGAAAGTCAGTGGTTGGAAGCGTGTAGAAATATAGACACACTTGAAGAGGCAAGTTAGTTTCATGATCCATCGTACAAGTTCATAAAGTATAAATAATGTTATGATATATGATAATTATTTCATCGTTCAGCACTATGGGGCTATATGTTTCAGCAACCAGTCAATGATGCATCATTTTACTATAAAAATAGTATAGAGATTAACATAATACAAATATATAAAAGAACTACTCATTATAAATGTGTACAACTATTAAATTAGAAAATTATTGTTGCACATACTATTTTACTGAGTTTTAACCCTTAATGAATAATTTTCTGTAAAAAATTTCAGATACGAGACACACTGTTCACTGAGATAGGTGTCAAAAAGTCTGGTCCTACTATGTACCAACCAGACTTATCGTTAGAAACGTTTCAGTGGCGTGTGCATTTAAGGAGGAGTAGATATCTGCAAATGACTAATAAGTACGATTTATATATTTGAAAAGTTGTTATAGTATAGTATAAAGTATGACCCAGATTTATATGAAAATTATATACAGCTATATTAAAATAAACTATTTACATGTCTTCTAAAATGATAAACAATAAAAATAAAAATAATAAATCGTACCACATAGTTCATTTAATGTAAATGTGTATCAAAACAAATACGTACCTCTTTTTGTAGCCATCACACATCGCTCAGTGGCGACCAACTGGACAAGGGTTTGTTGTTGTTTGAACGCACATGTGTGGATAATTTCAAACTGTATTTAGCCAATATACTACATGGTAATGAGCCCGGCAAAGGTCTGTGCCTCAGCCCAGTTTTTGTAACCACTGAGGACAGAGAGAGATACCACGATATACGGAAAAAAACTAAGGCCCAAATATCAACAATGATCACAGAATGCATTAAGGATGTGGAAGAACATGGTAATGTTGAGGAAGCATTGGTGTTAGAAAGACAATGGCAAAAAATAAAAGGTATTTGTTGTCATAAACAAAAATAGCATTGATATTCATTACACATAAAATTTATTTTTTCTTTAAATGTAAAAGTCTAATATGCTCAGGGCACTTGTAGTCTATTTTTGATATCTCATCTTCCCCCCCAGTGAGCCCAACACAAAGAGAATGTGCCCAAAAGTTGCACTTTCTTTCGATGCAGTTTATCCAAATGCACTTTTTTTTCAAACCTATATGCTCTTCATGACATATACTGCATACATCAGAATCCTCTGCTAACTTATCTACTACTGGTGGTGGAGGGTAGGTCGATGTTGAAGGCTCGTCTGGGTTGAATATGAAAGATGGTGGTTGAGACTGTTCAGCTGTAAATAAATATTTTAATCTCTCTAACAATAATAAGAAGAATATCACACATACTGCTTTGTCCTTGGTTTAAATTACAATGCATTAGGCCTACAGTACAATGCATGTATAAAACAAACATGTTTGTTTGCTCTGATCGTATTTGGTTAAATATTAGGTATGATATACGGCAAGTGTTGTTTTTACTAGAGTGAGGTGTGGGTGATGTAGTTTTCTTTTCGCTATAGGAGCAATCACACGCACATATACATGCATATATAAACCAATTATTAGAACGGTAAGTTTTACCTTGAATGGTGCATCCGTCTGTTGCAAATGATTCAATGACGGTATCATCCGGGCCATCCCTCCAGCGCAACAACAACTCCATTCCCGTCTTGTTGCTCAAAGTCTGGATCTATAAATTCAAATGTACAGAACATATACAATATGTAGCAAAATGTGATTATAAATCGTATTTATATATACTTTTCATACAATTGATATATTCCTGTAGTTGGTACAAAGGATGCACTTCTACAGTTTTACAAGGAAGTGGTGGTAGCATTGCAAGACGCTTCAAATGAAACAAGTTCAGGTATAGTCAACCCACATATATTTATAATGTATTATAATGCTTAATTCACTTACAGTTTTCTTCACTGTTCCAAGCCTCTTACACTTAGTTTCTCTCCTCTTTTTTTTATCCTCAACATAGGTGCTCCCCACTTCTCCCCGGTGATGGACCCGAGCCCGACATTTTTGACCTTTAACATTATTTCCAGGATTTTTCTGTAATAAACAGGATATTGGCATAAACATTTTTTGTACTTCTTTATTTTAATACGACTATGCACAACCATCCATGTTTAACATTTTCAAGTAACATGCACCTAAAATTGTAAAAGATAAAATATATTTCCAATAAAGTATTGTGAAACAGTATATCTCTGTAAACAACATTTATTTGAGGCTAATACAAGTTTTTTTCAAACAGATGATGATTCTGCACAAGGAAGTGATGATGAAGACACACAATAAGTATATGATTCGTTTTTGGAATAATATAGACACTTACCGGCATGATTGGTTTTTTTCCGTTGCTACGTGTACACAATACGAATGATACGAATGCTCAAGGACATTTAGCACGAGATTTATATACATTTCGAAAATAATCTCTCACCCACGCTATGTTTTCTTCGTGTACGATTTGTGAAAAGAAAGTAGACAATATTTGGGAAAATATTTTAGAACAAGTCTGTACTACTCTGCAGCATCCAGACGATGACAGTGATGCTGGGGTTCATTCGTTATTATTTTTTTATCACGTGACCTCCAACATCCAAAATGGCTGCCTCCATGTGAAACCGAAGAAATTGACAGAGTATTTATCAATATTTCGGTGTTATAGACGGTATTGATGTATTCATATAGGATATAAGGTAAAGTTTAATATAATTTGCGCATTTTGCAAGAGGATTTTTGTAAAAACTTTCTTCTTCAGTGTTGATATTTGATCATAATACATGTGTTTGTGCACTTTGACAATGCGCAACCAACTGCTTCCAAGTGAAAATGACGAAATTTAACCTCTCTATTCATCAATTTAAGCCTAAACGGGCTTTTATTGCCCGATCAGGCTTGTAAGCTTGATCGGGCAATGGTACCGACCTGCCAAAAGGCAGTGACAGCCCTGTTAATGTACCCCCATTACAATCGTACCACGACAATTACGAATCATCTGACAGGCGGTCTGATGGAAATGCGAATTGCACCAGATCAGACTGAGGCAGCTTAAAGACATGTTAAATTAAAACTTATTGAGACCCTAGGCTGGGAGGGGGTAGGGGTGGATGCAACTAACTGTAGTTTCATAGGGACAACGACCAGAAATTGCCAAACATTTCTAAAAGTAATACAATTAATAACAGAAAGTTGAATGACTATGACAAGTCAGTGAAGTATTAGAATTCAACAAATTTCTGAATCTGCCTGATCGATTTGTCACTTCCGGTCTGCCGGCTCACTATTTTACGAGTAATCAGGCGTCATATTGTCTCATTCAGTTCGCAATTTGACACAAATTACTAAGAATTGAGATTTGCTTCAGAAAACTATTCATAATATTCACTATTTCGGACAGAAACAGTAAAAATTAATAAGAAATTTACCCAAATTTTAATGAAATATCAGTGGGCAGTAACTTCCGGTTTGCTTCTAACCCAAAGATTGATAACTAAAGAAAAGTTTATTTTTTACTGATTTTATTTCTTTTTTTCTTTTTTCTTTCTGCCGTTTTTGTCAAACCCCTTGCGGGGACGTAGACAATTTTGTAATATTTTAAGGAATCTAATCAATTATACACTTAGTATCGTTATTAATTTTCAAGCTGTTCATAATATTAAGTGCATAATTATTCATGATTACATTATAGTAACACCTTTTGTTTATTAATGTTGCTTTCGTTTTATTAACCAGTTGAGTGACCTCCCTTTACAAAAATCTAAGGGAGATAATTGCAAAATGGATTAGCAAATGAACAGATGAACCTAAGTTAGTTTGAAGAAATGGCTGAAGGAGCACATTTAACGTCAGCTACACTTCATGACAAGCCTTCCATCTTCGAAGTGTTGGCTCAAGAGAGCTTGATATCCACTGTCAGACCTGCATTGAGGCATGCAACGAGGGTAAATTGACCACACAACTCTACTTTCATTTTCACTATTTTCAATTTCATCCTAGATTTTGAACCCATGAATGCTGACCAAAACATCAAAAATAAATAAGATTACTTGTCAATGAACTGAATGTTCATAAAAATACAAGCAATTTTATCTGTTTAAACCCCGCAAATTTCTCTCTCACTAATTGGCCTAACCCCAAGTGAAATAGACTGCTCCTTCGCTATTTTAGTGCTAATGTTAGACCCTAGTATGTTTCGTGGTATGATACACTATGTCAGATCGCAACGGATCTGAGTTTTAGAAGACAGCACGCTTAATCATGCCCTTCCCCTGGGTTTTGGGTGCCATGGTTTCCTTTGACTGGTTCATTAGCCAGGGTTTCCTGGGTTTAAGCCTCACTTGTTGGTCCCTTTCTTGCAGTGAAGTACTTCAACCAAGTGAAAAAAATGTGGACAATGTAATGCCAATGAACCCAATTGGCTCCTTGAAGTTAACTGATTGAGGGCCTGTGGTCTACTGTGCACCCTAGACATGCATGCTGTCCAGAGCTACAGATAAGGTTTTAGTCCATTGGGTATTTCCCCCCCACACACTTTCAATTTTGATTGGGGTTTGACAAATTTTATTTGGATATTTAATTAAATTCATAGGGAAAATGGTCTTTTATGTACTGTTTTTCACTATATCATCCTTTTATTTTTGGGTATTTCAAATTGTTATTGCTTTTTCTTACTTCCTCCTCTCAAAATCAATTGGGTTTTTAAGAAAATTAACTGGGTAATTACCCCAATAGGCAGCTTATCTGTAGCTCTGCACTGTCTTCATGTGGTGTTCTAAAGTACTTCACTTGTTCACTGTATAGCGTTGTATTTTCATAACTACCGCAGGCTCTATACTTGTGTGCATTGTGACCAAGCTTTGCCCCTGCAACTTGGAAGTTGAAGTGACCAAGCTTTGCCCCTGAGCTTAATGTGCACTTACTACATGTACTACTATGCATATTTGTCATTGTTGTAGGTAGCAGCTGAGAGTAGACCGGACAAGTTTGGTTGGTTGTTAAGATATTATGATGAAGTTTATACAGTGCTAGATCTTCTGTTGGAACAGTATCATCTTAGAAAATACAGTAAGTTGATTATTAAATATTGGTATTTAATACTTTGAAGGGAAAGTATTTTAGCATTTAGAATGCTCCCCTTTGTTATAATGTTGCTTTTTATGCCTAGGCATCTACTGATGTGGAAGGCATATAATGAGTGCCCTGACCATTTGTCGATTAGTCTTTTCATTCATCCCATTGAAAATGTTAACCAAAGCTTTCCAAATTTATTGGTTATGAACTTATGAGTACTTGTAATCAGTGGGGTAGCCTGTGATGTGAACATAAAAGTAAAAAAGTTGAAAAGTAAAAATATGAATATGGCCAAAATGGCAAAAATCATGACTGAGGACCCCAGCCATAACCATCAACTTCATGACTTTTATGAGAAGCATCAGTTGACATTACACCAGAGCAGAGATTGCTCCACTTGGTTGTTTGTTAAAGATTGCTTGGCGAAGGTTTTCAAGTTAATCCATTGAACCATGTGATTATAATTGATTTTAAAGATATTTTTTTATTGACAACTGGCGTAATGTCAATTCAAGCAGGGCTACATACCTAGTAATAGGGCATACTTTTACAATGTACTTTCAAATGTTAAATGTTGAAATTGTCTATTTTAGGTGCCACATTTGCTGAACACTTCTATAATTTGAAAAGACAGACAACTTCACAATCATCCAATGCTCTACCTAGAGCAACATTTTGGAAATCTATTATCTTTGTGGTAAGGTTTGGTCATTCTCGTTCAACCAGCATATTTTTCATCTCAGAGACTTGACTAACCAAGGATTTATGAAGATGGGTTTACTATACAAAGTTATTTTAGGTTGATTGTAAAATAGCCCTTGAAATATGTATCAATTACTTTAGATATTTGATGAGTTCCGATGGAAAATTAGCTAAAAGGCTATGAGACACAATAGCCTGCCTCCACAAAAGCCAAGTAGTAGTGCATCTGCCTCAAATGCCGAAGGTCCATGGTTTGATACAAAGGAAATAAAAATGGCACCTGTATTGCCCTTGCTAAACCCTCAACATAAAGGAAGGCTTAATTTTCTTTTCTTATACCCTCAATGCATTGGATTATAGCTAGAATTAGGTGTGGATAGTGATTACCGGGTAATGTAAGTTCATATAAATAACATAAAATAAATAAGTATAAACGGTAGAGCACTATAGCTTTCCCTCTAATTATGAGCATATAAAGCAACATAATTAATCTGCTACACATTATTTGATACTAAGCCTTGTTGTGCATACTGTCAGGCATTTTATTGAGTTATGGCCCTTTGTGGAAGACATACTTGTTTTGTGTTACAGACATTTCTAGTTGGGAGCATATAGAATTGGTGCTGTCTGTAAGTGTAAATCTTGTGTGTTGAACTCCTCATAAACCCTTGGGAGGAATTTCTTCAAACTTTCACTGATACCGGTAATCAACCCCAATGTAAAGATGACCATAAAGGATAGATTTTTGCTGGGTCAATTTTTACCAGAGTAATTACCCTTTGTTACTTTTACTTTATATCCCAATGTCATGTGGATACATTTCTAGTTATGTACTGTTATTGATGTCTTGTTTTATGATACATATCTTACAATTTAGGTATTATTGCCGTACATCAAGGAGAAGCTGGATAAAGTGTTTGAAGAGATGAGACATGTATATAACACATACGGTAGTAATCAGGTAAGTGCTGCAAGCTTTGGGGTAATAAATTTCATGGATTTCGTGGCTCATCTTCTACCACGAAATTAAACCCCATCGGACAATAATTTTCACCCTTGTATTTATTACCTGAAATTAAAATCCACGAATTAACGTCCCATCGAAATGGTATTTTATACCAAAACCACGAAATTTTGTCTCATCAAAATTAAATGATTTTACAGTATATTAAATACAGGTACTGTAATACAGCTTTCAGTATATCGCTGGCTTAGAATGAAAAGGTCGTAAACTACAAAATCAATATTTTGAGAAAACAAGAAAAACTGTCTGACAATCACTCTTTACTTATGGTAAAACAATCTTTTTTTAACTTCAGTTTGGTCAACATAACAAGTTCCGATTTTGTAAATGATGAAAATAGGCTAATCAGAAGCGAATATGCATTAGTCTTATTAGGTCTTACAGGCACTTACGACCTTTTCATTCTAAGCCAGCAATATGGTAACTTATAATCAAGTTATAGATAGAGAATTGAAACACTAGGGGGAGAGGGGAGGGGATACAGGGGGAATAAGACAGATGACTCCTCCTGACCGGCGGGAATTTGACAACACTATCTACTCTTAGTCCTGGGGAATAGATTCCGGAATTACTACATGATTTTATGTCCCCACCCCGGGGATTTAGACAGTAAGTATCATCTCGAGGGTGGGGATTTAGATGTAAAAAATGAAAATGTTTAAGTCCCAGGTCGCATTTTACTAGCATGTATATTCAATACATTTCTAATCCAATGTTATCTGAAAATTTTGAAACTTTATTTGATATCCTAATCCTATATTTCAGAATATGTCAAAACTTGGCAAAGCATTTGTTGCTATATATCCTTACATACATACTACATGGGAAGGTTCTATGTTAGCTTATCAGACAGCCTACATGTTCGGTAAATGTGATTGGCATTCACCTTTTCTACAATTAACTGGAGTGACCTTGTGTAATGACCTTGAAGAGGAAGGTCAAACTTCAAGGACACCAGTATCATTGGAACAATTGAGGTATTTCAAATTTACATCACAAGTAACTGTATTGTTGATAAAATATATAAAGATAAATAACTGACTCGAAATTCTAATTTTCGGGCCCATGCCCTTCATCAGGATTTATTTCTATTTACATGTATTTAAGTTATATCCATCTTGTTTTATCATTGATAACAACATTATGATAAAACAAGATGGATATAACTTAAATACGTGTAAATAAAAATAAATCCTGATGAAGGGCATGGGCCCGAAAATTAGAATTTCAAGTCAGTTAATTTTAAACGTGAACACTTCTTTCCTATGAGAGACTATCAATTTAAAATATATAAAGATAAATACAAATTTTACAACAAAAAATGTTTTTCAGAATTTTTTGTTATCAGTGATACAGTAACCTGTGATCAATGGTACATAGCTTCATACTTCATAGACGGTCATTACCTCTTTAAACCAAAATTAAGAAAATTCCTTGTATTATCAATAATTAAGTTTCTAACAGAAACACATTCATTGTTTGGAGAGTTTACTATTGCATAATCATAGAATGTCCGATCAAAGATATTGAACAATAATTTTTCTACACCATTAAAAAGGCATTTTTTCCACAAAAATAATCTGCTTATATCTCTTTGACCCACTCTCTGGTAAAAGGCCTACACTTCGGTTTTTCTTTCACTTTGAGTCTGGTTTACAAACGTTCTGCATTGTTTATTACTGTAAAATCATAATTTTCATGGTGGATTTAATTTTGTGGATTTCATGGTTCACCTTCCACCATGATAGCAAATCCCATCAGCGTTTTTTTTTGCTTTTTTGGGAAAGTACCAGGTACCAGTCAAAATTGGGAAATTTTGTGCGTAAAATTTTGAAATTGGGAATTTTCCTGCGTAAAATCATGAAATTGGGAATTATGGGTACCTTGTAGAAATTGATCAATAAACTTGATGATTTCTATCTTTTGTGTGTTTTCTATATTTTTTGCTCAATTGTAGTGTACACATTGACTGTTTAAACTCACTAACTAAAAGGAATTATTACAGCTAACTCAGTTACACCCGGTTAAACCTAGATAAACTTAGTTTACCTGAATGACAAGCCAATATTTATACCTGTTATACATTCAACAATGCTTATGACTTGTGTCAATGACTGCAAGTGGAAAAATCTACTTAGTGATAAAAATATGTATCTGTGATTTTTACCTCCCTTTGTTGATATGTTAGAATTGATTCAGTTTAATAAATTTATGCATATCAAACTCAATTTTTTGTCGTACAATTTTGCAAACTGATATTTGGCGCTTATTATAGCCTAATTTCATTGAGATACAAACATGATTGGCAAAGTTATCTATTAAAATATAAGTGAGGACTTAGAAAAGTTGCTAAGTATATATCAGTTAATTTTTATTTCACTGTGTATATTTCAGTCTACAACAGAAGATAGTGACTATTATGAAGAGAATGTTAAACTTCACTGCCGTCTCCGTGACAACAGGATTATCTGTCAGCCTCTTTTTCATCCAGTTTCTTGATTGGTGGTATTCACAAGACTCAACCCATACATCTCTGACATCACTTCCTGTTCCATCACCACCTCAGGTTTGTTCAAATTACGGTACAACTTCTGAAGAGCAACACCCTATTGGAGCTGCAAATACTGTAAAATCCTTAGTATTTGAGGGGGGGTAATTTTGTGGATGATCTCAACCACGAAGCTAAATCCCCATGAATGTTAATACTTTCTATAGTTTATGACTTAGTGGATAAGATATCCTTGAAATTACATCCCAACAAAATGGTCTTTTTCCCCAAAACCATGAAATTTTGTCTCATTGAAATTAAATGATATTACAGTATTGGCCTTTGTGTAGAGGGTGTTGCTATAAAGTAGTGGAATTTATAGGAAACATCAGCTTATGGAAATTTAAGTTGTTGTTGTTTAGGGGTTGTTGTTTGACACAGGGCCACTCTGGAAATGTTGTATTATGGGGACTGCCCATGATATCTTGATACTAGTACTGGTACTAGTACTGGTACTATACACATCCTGGCTATGCTGAGAGTCACATAAGACTCACATTGTTTAGTACCGGTAACTATTTATTATTGATATAAACAGACAGCATATAAAGTATAAAGTGCATCAGTGGATGTTGTTGTACAAAAAATAATTCTTCGATGTTGCTAATGTAAGATAGGCCCGTTGCTAATGGAAGAAAGATCTATCTTACATGGGCACACATGCAACATAGAGCAGGATATTTTATTTCTATTTAGCTAACTAGACAATTATTTTGAATGCGAACGCACGGCAAATCCCACATTATCATGACGTCACGTTGACGCAACAAACGCTAAGTAATATTAAATCTCTAATTACGTCGAAGAAAAATGATCCATCATGAGACAGTCTATGTAGGATAAGGAAATCTCATCCTCGGCAAGCCTCATCCCTGGTTAAAATCCGACCCTCCGGTGAAATATCCTTATCCTACTTAGAAGCTCATGGTGATCCTTATAGAAAATTTTCTGGGGAAATCCCTGAGTAATAGATAATTTTGTTATCCATCATGTCGACATTGTGATGCTGAGATGATAACGGAGAGTTACCTTAGCATCAGAATGTCGACATTAACATAACAGACCCAGTGAGGTTCATTCATGTAAACACTTGATATTTTTATTTCAGCGAGATGAGAATCGAGAGACGTCACAGTTAAATGTTTGTCCTATCTGTAACAGAACAAGATTCAATGATACAGCTCTCTCCGTATCAGGGTATAGTATTTACTATAAATGTTTGTCCAATCTGTAACAGATCTGAACAAGATTTAATGACACAGCCCACTCCGTATCAGGAGAGTATTTACTATAAATGTTTTTCCTTTCTGTAACAGATCTGAACAAGATTTAATGACACAGCCCACTCCGTATCAGGAGAGTTTTTACTATAAATGTTTGTCCTTTCTGTAACAGATCTGAACAAGATCCAATGATATAGCCCTCTCCAAATCAGGGTATAGTATTTACTATAACAGTATAATAGTTGATATCCGGAAATCTGTGCAAAGTGGTTTTCCCCTTACTTAACATGTAGGTACAAATAAATCTGGCCTAGTTAGACTTGTGTTTTGTATTCATATGCAAATACAACTGACCCCAACTGTATTGTCCATATATGAATAATTCAAGTGTCACAAGGATTATAACGGTAAAAATATATTTATACCTAAAGACCACTCTATTTCAATGCACCCCCTACCTCTAGGCTTCTGTTCCCCACAATGACAATTCTGATACAGATCTATATTAATAACGCTCAACCTTTTGAGCAAGTTGGTGAAGAAAATGTGCATAGGGAAATACTTTTACTTTTATTTGCTAGAGGTTCTGCAAATATTGTAAAAAGTGTAACCAGGACCTTGTCTATAAATAGGACAGACAATATATAAAATGCCTGATTTAACCATGCAGTATGGTAAAGTACCATGTTAAAAATGTTCCTTGGTATTTTGTAAAATTAGTTTGACAAAACTTATATTTTATTTTCTTTGATTTATTTCAGGTATGTGTTTTGCTATCCATGTATATACGACTATGTGAAGGAATATAAGAAGTGTCCAATAACAAACTATCCTGCTAGAACTGACCATCTTATTAAATTATACATCACTGGATCTTAGCACTAACTTAGGATTAAATGTTGTATAATTCACTTAAAACATACCTGCCAAGTACTCTTATTAAAGTGGAGTTACTCCTATTTTCGTTGTTAATTTCTGGTTTTCCAAGTTCATCTGACTTTGAACAAAGGTACGGCGCATTTGATTCATTTTATGATCTTCTGTCCCGTATTTATCACCACTAGAATTAATACATTCCTTGTTTATGCTTCTAAATCTGTTTTAAATCACGTTTAAGTGCATCTTGTGACATGTTTTGCTTTATCACTCTTATTTTGGATTTAACTAGCTTGGCAGGTATGTTTATTGTGTTTTGATGTATGGTACTCTGTGATATGCTGAGGGGTTTTCTCAATGTTGTCAAGATTTCTAAATTGAGTGAAACAGGGATTGCCACGGGAGACAGGATTTTGCTTTCATAATGTAAATTATGAACATTACTTTGGAATTGCATTTACAACAGACAAGTGCTATTCTTAAATATTAGTGACAAAAACCTTGCTTAGAAATTAATCAAATGCACGTCTTTTGAAGTTAAGGGTTTAATTGACTATGAATGTGATTGTATCACATGTATTAAGATCATACATAAGAGCACACATTTGTATCATTCAGTATTTATGTGAGTAATTTTACGTTGGACCTTAAATAGCATATTGTTTGTTTCTCTTTCTGCCACCCTTGTTCTATAGGATTAGTTGAGGAAAATATGTGTTGATATCTATTATTTCTTTTCACAAATAATATTGACCAACTTTTGTTAATTGCATGTTGAATATATTCTAATTTGTGATTAAACTTTGTCAGTTGGGGCTATATTGTTAGGTAGGAGGAGAAACAAATAATATTTCTTTTCTTTTGGCCCTTATAATTTGTCATCCTTTATCTGTACAGTCCATTCAAAGTTAAATGAGAACGGTTATAAACATAAGCTTGTGCATTGGGTAAACTAGGTTTATCTAGGTTTAACTGGGTGTAACTGTAGTCCCCACTATTCTTTCAAATGGGATATTTTCATCATTTAATAAATATTATTGCTTATTCAATGGACAGTACAAACATGTTTGTTATTTGTATAGTTTAACATTTTTATGAACAAAAAATACAATTTAACCCATTTTACTATGTGATATGTTAAAGAAAAAAATAAACAAAAATGAAAAAAAGATACTCAGGTTTTGTTGTGTATTTGTTTAAAATATATTTATTGTTTTAGCTTTTCAAAAGAATAATTAGAGCAATCATTGAGTCTACCTCTGATGTCTGCTTGTGTTGAAGGCAAATTTTATTTCCTATAGTTTTGTTGATATGCTTAAAGTAAATTCGGGAGCAAGAAAAATCTGCTCCTTACCCAGGGCCCTTAGCACTGAAGGCGGGCACTCAACCACATTGCTAAAGAGTTAACTCAACAGAAAGTGGCCTTATCCCTACAATCATTGTATACTGTTCAAGTCTATCAATGTAAATTTGCTAAACAGACAGATTGTGTGAGGATGCTGTTTGCAAATGAAAGTGGGGCAATTGAGTCACTGTCAAAGACACTGATACTGAAAAAATCAATTTCTGCTCCATTGTTCCACAAAGTAACAAAGCACTATTCTATAGTGGAGGGATGGATCTAATGAGCAGCTCTTATGAGGCCCCTACTGGTTTTCAACTGGAAGGGACTGTAGGTTTGCCCTCCGTCCATCCATCAATCCATTGTGATTAATAGCCTATGAGGCTGGTTATTTGTTGCTGTCTATGTCAGTAGACAAAGACTCTTGTTACAAAGGTGATACCCAACATTTTGGTATTACATCTTTCTACTTATACTGCCTAACGCCTCTTTTCGAGTATCATTGGCATTGTCTGACTGTTTTATTACATATCTTCTTCTCTTCCTTGTAATTTGCAGGGCTCCCTCTGGGGCATTATCAAAAATTTTAGAGACAGGTTAGATACAAGTAATCCGGATGCGATAACCTACCTTGAATTGTTTTGAATCAATTGCTTGGTTCTTTAATGGGCCCAGTGTAAAGCACCGATACACGTAAGAATACCTGTGGGTTTCCCACCAGTTAATTTCTAGAACTTGCGCACTAATTTAATAGGGTTTCTGAAATGACTAAGTGCCTGGGCCGAGTCAAGTGTCTTACCATTCGACCCCCATGCCACCCAGTGTATCATTATTGTGGGGGCACTAGTGACTAGATAACTGTACACTCAGGCATGTATTTTTACATGCATGTCTCAGGTAATAGCAGATTTTTAATATGGGATAGTGTAATTTTGTTGAATTTAGTGTTGTTTGACCTAAAGTGATTGTCACGTTTAGTAATTATCACGGGAACACCGAACATTCTGTCAATTCTGAAATTGACTAAATAAAACACTGATTTATGACAATTTGCAAGGGATTATCGTTACCGATGTCTTTTGGATGGTACGCTATGCATTGCCTGTAACTCAGGTAGCCTAGGAACGTTTGTCTTTCTACACTGCGGTAAGATAAGCTCCGTTTCTGAAGTTTTTTTTCGGTCATTTCCTGATATCCGAAAACTACACCACTTGCAAATCTCGGATGTAAACAAACACCTTCTGCGCTCCCATAAGACCAAACACAGTTGTACCATGGATTGCTTGTCATGATAGCCCACTGTGTGCATCAAGTTATCCTTTTTCAGTCATGATACTGTTCTTCACGGTCATTTTTTTATTATCATTGCCAAAAAAATCTTGCTTGCAGACTAGTAGGACTAGGAGAATACCAGAACCTAGTCCAACAATTTAGACTTAATGTACATACTTCCTGTTAGTCGTCAGACTGCTAGTCTGACAGCCTTGGGAAAATTGTCATACCAGAGTGAAATCAATTTTTTTCACTACAATCAACGGTTCAACCCTTTAAGGCGACGTAAACATGGTAAAAGATGGCTAAAAATTCCTCGTGTCCATCAGTGCTCCCGCTGGCGTTCGCCAATGGCGCCATTTGCGCAAGAAATGAAAATTTGGCGCAAGATAATTCAATTTGGCGACAAACATAAAAATCGGCCATTTTTTCGATAAGACAACCATATACAATAGACTGCAATAAACAATCAATTAGAGCTGCTATCAGTCAGTTAATCCCATCAAAGATGTTAAAATTTGCCGATAATTTGTTTTAAATGCGTATGGGGTTGATGTTAAAGACTGTTTTCGGCTGTACTTATATTCCGGAATTTCACATGAAATGACCACATGAAATACGACCGTGATGTCAACAAAATTGGTTATGAACTCTGTGGACCTTAAAAGCTGTATTGGAAGGCATTAATTAAAGACTTGAACATTGCAAGACATAAACATGTCTTAGTAAAAAGAATTTGCCATTATAAATCACTCAAAATGTCGACAATTTGAAATGTCATATGTTTTCGCGACCTTCACATACGATTTTGTTACAACAATAAGAATTTGACATGGCAGTAGTCAACAGAAACATTACAATACATATCAACAGATGTTTGATTAGCAACAGGTGTGTTTCTTTACCCTTCCTAGACAGATTTGTCTTTCAAATCTCCATTATGGTGGCAAATATGTAGCATGGACTACAAGGGAGGTAACTCTGCTCTGACTGACATTCATATGCATACTGAATCAAAGCACTGGATGCATAAAATTTGAGTCAAACTTGCACACAGTTTAATATAGTTATACACATAGGCCTACAGTCTGGACTGAAATGTTAGCAATACATTATTTTTACTAGGCCTTATGATATTAAAATGTCAGCCAGCACAAATATAAGTTTAGCTTCAGTTATAAGAATATTATAAGAATAAAGAATTTATTAATTGTGCCTGGTGCAAGGGAAAGCCCACAATGTATATGAACAGTTTAACAGATTAGAAATTTATCGGACACTGCTGTAAGCATTCTATTCTCTGATGAATGGTTAGCATATTGTCAATAACATAGAAAATAAAAATAAATTGTTATAATAATGCTGTAAATATATTTGTAACAATGATGACTTCTAAGTTCACACTGAAGAGGAACATAAGTAATGCAATTAAAGCATTACCATGGGCACATCAAAATACACATAAAACAGAAATATATACAAAAATTACAAATCGAGGGTTGCCCGCAAGACTGTAGTAACTGCATATTTTTACAAAAGTGACTTTTTTACATTTTTGGATACATAATTATGTTTTACATAACTGCAAAAAGTAGTTTGGCTTTATTTGTATAAAAAAGTACATTATGATTATATTGCAATATAGTCTCAACTCACGATGAACTAAAAAGTTCCTGCAATACTGTAGTAAGTCAATAAGTTGTATAATTTTTTTTCCTGCAATACAGTAGTAACTCAATGCTAAATAATCATTATGATGTAATAATGTTTGATGACATCATCAGTTTTTATAGAAGGGTGTATCATGGCTGTTTTCAAGCAATAAAAGGTACAAAAAACGTACTAAATATAGTGAGGGGTGGCACAACCAGGCAATATAAGGTTATCCATTGAGTCGGGAATGACCGTGTCTGGCACATAGAGCTTAGTATGTCTTTACATAGGGATGGTTAGTGGTCCAGTTGGCTTGTTGGACTCTGTGGTGGTTAGACTCCCTTATGGCATTAATGAATGGAGGTTTAGAACCCTAAGAGTGTAACAGGGAGTAAGGGTGTACCCGGTAGTTGGTGGTGGCAGATTTGATTTAATTACTAGTGGTAAATACTGAAAAGGGCCTTAAGGCTAAGGAATAGTAGTTGTGAATATACCCTATAAAGCCTATGGTAGCTGAAAACAGTGTTTTTAAGTGTCACCTAGGATAAAATATTGGTGGTTTAGGTTGTTGTAAGTGTCCCGTAAGGTCCAGCTAGTGTTGCCGCAGTCAATTTATGTGGTATTGATAACTTATTAGGGCCTAGTATTGTTTCAAATGGATTGGGACAATGTATCCCATTTTGGATCTAGTTTTGTTGTAATTGATGGTTAGTACTAATATTAGTTCTAGTGTGTTAACCCTATAAACCTTATAGGGTATGGTATTGCATTAATTATTGGTGGGCATTGCTCAAAATGGCCTGGTATGTCTTCATTCAGTGGTTATGAGAAGAGCATGGGACCTGGTATGGCTGTAATTTGCTGTCTAAATATTTGGACCCTTGATGTTTCTTTAAAGACTGAATGCAGTGGTGTTTGAGGGCTGCAATTTGTGGGGAGGGGTACCCAATATAGGATTGGTAATGGATTTATTCTATGATTGTACATTCCCCATAGTGACTGGTATAGTTGATCGCTATAGTACCCCTTATGGCTTATGCTAAATCTATGGTTGGTTGTTGTGCAATTTGTTTTCCAGGTTTTTAAATAGGGCTTTGAATAGCTATACTCCGAGTTTTAGGTGTACCCCATATAACATAAGGTGGCTGTATTTAGCAGTGAACAGGGTTTTGTCCAGCTTGGAAGAAGCTATTTGAGAGATCATGTTCATATACAGAAGAAGTTATCTGCAAATGTACCCACCAGCTAGCAATTGCTGTAAGGCAGACTTTTACTGTTCATTCATCAAATAAACTGAGGGCACTTATGAATACAGGTAGTAGATTTTACCTAATGTAGTGTCACAGTGGACAGTGGATTTTTATATCGGGGTATCCAAGTTGCTGTATATGGAGGCTAATTATACCATGTGGCTTATATTTATGAAGTTATCTGCCCTTATTACGACTTAGTATATTAAAATAGTGGCAAATATTATACACAAACTGATTTTTCGCAAACACTATTTTAAAGCTATCAGTTTGAAAATCAACACAAATTTTTGAATGTGATGACCTTACAAGAGGACAATTTATAAGTTATTCCCATTTGATCACTTAGTCTTTTTACACATAAATGTTTATTTCTCAAGAACTATCAAAGGTACATCCACTTGCAACTCAACTTAGTTATACACCATGCACCACAAGGGGAGTCCTTACTGAATAGTCTGTTTATCCTATATTCATGACCCTATATTTATGACCCTATATTAATGAGTTATCTGCACATGTTAATCTTAAAATGATCACACTCACAGAAAGTTACTGTTGAGTAAAGGTACTTATATGAACTTATGTGCTGCCTATACTGAGCATCAAGCCAGGGAGATGTACCAGTACTACTCATGACACAGTCTTGGATCAAACCCCCAACTTCCTGCCCCATAGCAGGCTGTCACTTAAACCACTCGGTCATTTAGGGGCATACATACTGTTGTTTAAAAGAGTTACAAAGCTCAGTATAGGTATCATGGTTATGTTGTAGGTAATTGCAGGATTGCCTAATGTAAGGATACTGTGATTGGGTAGATTGTCAAAGAATTACCAATTCAAAACAACTTGGTGATATCAATTTGTTAAAGTTTGAAAGACAACACTTTCTACTTAATCATAATCATTGAATTTAAATCAAGAATTTTGGTGCAATTTATTTTAAAGTGGAATAGTGATTTGTATTGCATTTTGTAACAGGGCACGTTAAAATTGTGCTTTATTTTTCAGAAAGTGGAACAAAATTATTGTATCATGTCAAGTATGCATAGTAAAGAATGGTGGCAAGTTTCATTGCAATAGAAACATTGACTAAAATTATAAAAAAGGCAATGTTGCCTTACAAAAATCATCCTTAAACAGATGTCACATGGTATGTTGACATGTGATAGCAAGTTTATGAACCACCTTTTATTTCTATACCATTTGTTGTGTAATAATATAAGAGACATTATCAAACATGACTAATGATGCTCCCCCTTTTGGTAATAGACAGTGCTGAAAATGCTAAGCTAAAATGGCAACACCTCCTATTGTATTTATAAAGTAACTTTCTCTTGTCTACCTATAAATGGGATTAATATCATTGTGATCAAGTTTGTTCAGTTAAGGAAATACCTCTGATAAATAATGAGAAATGATTACCTAATACAAAATTTCGTAAGTTAGAAATGGGCAATAACTACGTCAAAACTTTTGCTAGAGCTATCTCATGTTGCCTACATAATTATCAATGAAATCCCCAGTGACTCATCAATATGATCCAGCATGTTAAGTCACTACCAAAATACAGAAACATTTAACATAAAGCAAAAAAAATCAAATTAAGTTTCAGGGGACATACCCTGTAAAACAAATTCCAGAATTTCCTTCACTTGTTTATACAGTGGGGTCATCATCTTAATAAGTATCTCAAATTTCAAGAAAATATCTTCGATAATATTTAGTGATGCATGTATTTTTTACAACAAAAATGATACACATTCTAAGTTAAAATTCAAGTCCAATTAAGTGCATATAACCCTTAAAATACACATCACAGGGTTATCTACCAAGTTGTAATGGATTTCTCTTTTGATCATGATCATGTATCCCAAGTTCGAAGTGAATACATGGAATAGTTTTGACAAATGTAAATTTTTAACAAAAATGAGCAACATTTCGAAGCTTTACGTTCAATCAAGGGACGATAACTCTGGAAATACACAAATAACATATGTTAGATATTGATGAGATTAAATATTACCGAATGACCTTGTGACAATGAGTTAGTGAGTACAGTTGTTCAAGTGTTTAGTGAAAACCTTAAGTTATGAGAAAATGGACATCAACAAAAACTACCCCTGACGCATATGACCATGTCAAGGTAATAGTTCTTTTGTCTACAGAAGTCAAGCTAAAAATAACTAAAAGATAAGAAGGCTGTCAACTTCTTACGAATCCCTAGAGTTATGTCACTTGTCTAATGCTACAGACTGATGATAGTTCATAGTTGCCCCAAGATACATTGCCATAGCTTTGAATGTAAACCAGATATCGGACTTCAAGAAAAACTGTTATCACAATTTTGTAGTTACAAAGGGCCATAACTCCTTACCATATCATCCTAGAGTTATATATTGCATAAATTTATCTATTACTGTTGACTGTAGATAGTAAACTAAGTTAGTTTGTCAACTTTCATAGCAATAATATTAATAGTAAACAAAATATTGGACTTGATAAAAATTTATCCAATGCATAACAAAATATTCACGTTCAGACAGATGGACAGACAGTTAATTGTTTATATGCCACACTGGGGTCATTAAAAACAAAATATATCTAAATTATTTATGACTTTTTTCTGTTTGTTATAACACTTACTACTGTATTGCAGAGATTTTTTTTTATAAAAACTTGAATATATTCCCTGCAATACTGTAGTAAGTTGACTTAATACAGTATTGCAGGAACATTTTGAACCCGGTCATGCGAAATTTCAGCGCAATAGTGTAGTAAGTCAAGAAATTCTTCAAATAAGCTTTTTTCATCCAGATATTTTAATTTTCATATATTCATAGGTTTTTGTTCTCAATTCTTTACAAAATATTGAAAAATTGCATTAAATACATTTAATTTGGAAAATGTGGGAAGTTTTTTGCTTCTCCTGAATAATTTCCAAAATTGCACTTACTACAGTCTTGCGGGCAACCCTCGAAATACAAGATTTAGTCCATCATTTACATCATTTCAATTTTGGTCAAAGTGGCGCATAAGTGGCGACAACTTTTTTCATTTGGCGAAAGTGGTGGCGCAAGAAAAATATAAGCCAGAGGAAGCACTGGTCCATGTACTTTCATCTTGAAATCAGTTTTAAACTTGTTGTCCAGTGGCTATTAATTGATATGATCATTTGATTTTATCCGCATTTATCTTGTTTTCCCTCGTGAAATAAACGAGACTTCTCAAGAATACTGTACTAGAACACTGAGTGAGAAAAATGTTTCTTGCTTCCCGATTGGCTTCAAAAGAAAAAATTATATTTTGTAGACGTAATTCTTGTGAATGGTGACACATATTATTTATATTGCCGCATATTAACCGTCATGTGATTCTTATGAACAGGTACAGTAACAAAATCAGGATTAAAATTTTAACACTTCAATTCAGTGATACATGTAGCATTAACAAACAGTGCTACTGTCACATAGTACAGCAGATATGTATTTGGCCTTAGGGAAATTCATTTATTCTGTTGCAGAAACTTGTTAACAATAATCCATTTACATTGTAGAATAGATTAGAATATGTTTGGCAAGGTTGATGGGCAGCAGAGAAGTTGCTTTCTCGAGCAAACCAAAGCACAGAGGGAAGAAAGGGCATTAGAAAAACAGAAAGATGCTTCTGCTGTTAAAATACAGGTGAGTTTATAACAGCTTCCAATCACTTTCTACCAATCAGTCATAAGAAATTTATTATATATGATAAAAAAGTGCCGTACATTTTTACTATCCCCTTCTGACACAGAAGCTGGTTTGATTAAATTGCCTCATTTATTATTTCTGAAAAAAGTGCTACTTCAATCAATCCTCAAAGGGATGCATGATGATGCATCAGCGTCTTGTGGTGTGTTAAAATTGTGATTTACCGGGTTAACTGAATAGTAATTGACATTACATCCGAGCAGAGATCACTCCACCTGATTGTTTGTCTAAGGTTGCATGGCAAAGGTTTTCAAGTTAATCTATTGAACCATGTGATTTTAATTCACAGTTAAAATTTACTTAAAGGGTATAGATTGACAACTGGAATAATGGCAATAACTGGTAAAACTTGAAGAAAAACGATCATGACATCATCCTATATTTCGAATGCTTTGTGTTACAGTGTACATTTAGGGGATACAGAGCTCGGGTACAACTCAGAAATGCAATACGGTAAGTTACAATACTGTCACATGATTTATAATACTGTCATTCTCGTTCAACCACTGACAACCAGCATATTTGACTTGACTAACCACTGACTTGTGACGATGAATATTGTTTGATTATGCATTTAACCAAAAAATCACAGAAACAGAAATTTTCCTTATCCTAGTGTGATACCTCTATTTATGCTGCTAATTACAACTCATTGAAATCAAGAAGGACCAGAGAAAGGCTTGAAGGACCAGTAACTGATTTTTTCACAAATTTTATAATTCTTTTCTGTATTTATTTTACAGGGATGAAATATCGAACTTGTTATCCAAGCCGGATGCAGAAGATGGTGAATATATTCCAAACTTTCGGCCAGGTAATATTGCTTGTCTTGTATTTATAACATGTTGGACATAAATAATGTAAACTTTAATCATATATGATTATAAAATTATAATTAGACATCGTAATGTTCCATTAAATTTCACTTTAACTTCAGTAATAGTTAAAACCCAGTCATGCTTTTAAGTTTAAAGACAAAGGCTGAAAAACTCATAAATTATAAAAGATTATAATCCTACTGACACATTTCTAGTTTATGTAGACTTTTAAGTTTTTGAATATCTTAAACAATCTTCTTATGAGTAGGTCTCACTGAGCATTTTTTGCCTCGGCAATGTACTCATGATTTAATACATGGGCTTCTGAAGGCATCGGTACAAGTCCTTGTAGTCTATGTGATTGTTTGTGGAAGTCATTGTTATAAAATTTCTGTTCCCCTGTTCCTGATGCCTCCCGAAGCTAATTTATTTAAATCGGGGAGAACATTGCCAATGTAAAAAATGCTCTGTAGGACCTAGGACTTACATATGAGTAAAACATTTCAGCTCTGGAAGTTTACCAATTGATTAAAGGATTTCTGTTCACATTTTCTGACTGCTCGGATAATGAGGTTCGTATGGCTCATATTGATGATTAATTTAAGTAATAATTAGGTTGTTGGCATCTGTATTGGTTAAGGTTAATTTCTGGAAAACTACAAAAGGTATCAACTTGAAACCTATACTGACAAGGCTGATAACCCTGCCTGTGACCTATATTTATTGCGTTATCTGCCCATGTTTATAATCAAGAATGAGAAATCTAACATTCAGTATTTGTAGGCGGTGCTCTTGTTACTTTTTGACTTCTGTCAGTTGAACATTAGCGATAAAGATAAAAACAATAATTGAAGTTAAGTGTTCCATTTTGATTTTTGAAAAAAATTAATGAGTCTTCTTTGTAAAAAATAAAGTTATGCCTTATCCAATTTTGATTAGACGAGGACTTCGGACTCGCACCAAAATGTAACACTGAAGTATAAAAATTTTCTTTCAGAATTTAGAGATGTTGTGTAGATATCTCCTAGCAACCATGGATTCTGATAATCTCAAGGTATGTTCATCATTTGTTGTCCTTCTCTATCGCTAAATCAATGCACCTTTTAGTATATGTACCTCCATAGCTCAGTGGTTAGTGCGGTAACAACCTTATCCTGGGACCCGGGTTCACAATCCGGGTGGAGGCTCTCATAGTCATATGCCTGCCATATTTCAGGTCACAAACCACTTAATAAATTTGTTCTTTAGCTCAATGTAAAGTTACAATAGTCAGTCCCAGGTTGATACATGTTAAAGTCTATGGCCAGGTGGCAGACATATATCAATGAAAAGAAGGGGCTACCAGCTTTAAGAAAATACAAAAAAAACAGGGGGTCACGTATCATATAAGAAAAATTTTGTCCGTCCAACGCGGTGAACATATTTCTACAGGCGCACGTACCGACCAAATCCGGGTTTTACCCTACCCTACTTTCGTTTTGGTATTTTGGCCAAAATCTCAAAATATGTAAAATAAAACAGTTTCAATACATCACATACATGTATACAAAGCCTGTAAACCCAATTAGAAGATTCCAGTTCCACCTTGTCAAAGCATACTACCATTTAAACACAATCACAAGTTTATTTAGGGACTATTTGAGTGTATCCTATTTTGGTTCGCGGAGGCATTTAGTGGTTTGTAACCTTAAGACAACCCCTCTCCCCCATTTTAATTGATTTAAACACTTATTTGACAACTACTATGTATATACAACTCCAAATGATGACTTTCCAGACTGAAATGACATGATTTCTCAAAATTTTGACAAAAGAGAGTAAGCGCCTTTAACGCAATTTCTTGGATTCTGCTGGCCATATTGTATGAATACTGGCAAATTAAAGAGTTGCAGTTTTGTATAAACCTTACATTGGGCAATTATTTTATGTTGGGTGCTTAATTATGTGACTATTCCTCATATATATACACAATTACCCAGGTCTGATACCTAAATAAGGTCAAAATTGGTATGAAAATGTCATTTTGTGGAGGAAAAATCTTCATTTTTTTCTTAAATTTTCACCCCAAAACACAATTTTTTCACATTTTGAGACAAATTTCACTGAAAAATGGAATAAAACCCACAGAAAAATGTATTTCTAAACATTTAAAGTCAAAATATTGAAAATATACATTTTAATTTTTTGGGCCATTTCTTAAGGTCACAAACCACTAAATAGATTTGTTCTTTAGCTCAATGTAAAGTTACAATAGTCAGTCCCAGGTTGATACATGTTAAAGTCTATGGCCAGGTGGCAGACATATATCAATGAAAAGAAGGGGCTACCAGCTTTAAGAAAATACAAAAAAAACAGGGGGTCACGTATCATATAAGAAAAATTTTGTCCGTCCAACGCGGTGAACATATTTCTACAGGCGCACGTACCGACCAAATCCGGGTTTTACCCTACCCTACTTTCGCTTTGGTATTTTGGCCAAAATCTCAAAATATGTAAAATAAAACAGTTTCAATACATCACATACATGTATACAAAGCCTGTAAACCCAATTAGAAGATTCCAGTTCCACCTTGTCAAAGCATACTACCATTTAAACACAATCACAAGTTTATTTAGGGACTATTTGAGTGTATTCTATTTTGGTTCGCGGAGGCATTTAGTGGTTTGTATCCTTCAGCTGAAAGCTGAATGGCAGATAAAGGCTTTGCTTGGCATTCATTTATTTATTCAGTAATTGTTCTTTTAGCTGTTAAGTATATGAATCAATACATTAATACCTGACATAGTACTATTGATCACCTCGGTCACCTTATGTCGGTCAATAGCTATATATAGCTTATGTTATTCTGTTATATGTCAACCGACTGTAAATAAAAAAACTTGTATCTTGTACCAAAACAGGTATGAAGTCTTTAGTTATCACAGTGAAGCATTTTCATATTACATATACATGTATCTGTATTCAACAGCCACACAATTGCCACACAGTTATGTTACCAAGATTTTGACCTGAAGAAATAAGCACATATTTGATAATGATAGTGTTTATATATTGTAGGTATCCTATGTGTCAGTATCATTGTTGAAGAACTTTGTGTTACCATGGATACAACAAGTCAAAGAAATTCTCTGGAAATGTGTGACATGTTTGAAACTCATGAGGGTAAGAAACATTAATATTTTACTTTTATTCTCAAAATTGATAACAGAAGTTTTATAATCATACATTAGTTTTACCCTGCCATTTGTTGGGCAGGGTTTGAAATGTTTTAGAGGGCACTGGCAGCCATTCTGGGGCTAAATACAGGGGTTGAATTTAGCACTCGCTAGCTTGCAAAATGCGAGTTGCAATTTGAAAATGCGAGTACAAAATTTCTACCATCGCAATTTTTTGCGAGTGCATGTAGAAATCGGCAAATATAAACAAACTGTCCTTTCCGACGTTTCCGTCTCCATTCCGTTCTTTAAACTCCTTTTCACGCGTAAAATTTGTACCCGCGCACCGTTTATCGCTAAGCGCTTGATGTGAGCGCTCTGCCGATTCAGACAAAATGGCAGACATTCGAAGTTTTTTTGGTAAACAGCCATCGAAACTGGGTTCTCCAGGTCCAACCTCGCCAACATCTACCGGAGATTGTGAAAAAAAGACAGCTGCCGTCCAAAAACACAAACGTTCAGATAGTTCGGCCAGTGGCAGTCAATCCGATTCGGAAAAACCAGCACAGAAAAAAACTAAAAGCAGTCCAACGGCGTCAGTCAAAACAGTTAAAAAATGGATGAAAGAACTAAATATTGAACTCATATTCCAAACAGAAAAAGAAACAGACACTGTTAACAAAATTTGGTGTTCAGTATGTAAAGAAACCCACTCTGATTTACCTGCAGAAAAAACCTCTAGCGTAAGATATTTGTTTTCTTTTTTGTACTTTGTCACAGTTTTATGCTAAGCCTATTGTGTAAACAAGTCTGTCTTTGTCTAGAAATTTTCATTACACCCCTCTCATTTTTTTACGTAATAGTTGAATGATCATATGATAGATCAATCTATTGACCGTCTACTTGAAAATGCTATTGCTAGTAGCAAAAACCATTTTGCTAGTAGAAAAATAAGGCACTAGCAATGTTTTGCTAGTGGCAAAAAAAGTTAAATTCAATCCCTGAAATAATAGCCATAAATTTGTAATAATACTCAACTCAGTCACTGCAAAAATTCTCAAAGTTGGTTGGTCTGCATCAACTTGAAGCGTCGTACAATCACTATATTAAAGTCCCATTCACGCTCAAAATCAGTCATAATTTGTGCCCAAAATGAGTTACTTAATATCGAGAATGTATTATGTTTTTATAAATATTGATTACTGTGCAACAATAAGTTGACTTACACAATATGGATAATTCTGGCCTTTCATTCTGATGTTTTGTTTACTGTTATACACGCCGAGCTTATTTTCGTCCAGTACCGAGTGCACGCGAGCGTGAAGTTATTCACATACGTGGGCGAGTACTAAATCTCGGTGTCCGCCGGTATCTTTTTGAAACTAAAGAAACTGTCGGTATCGCTGGTTGAACATACTGTATATTGCCTTGTATAGAGTAGATTTTGTTATAACTAAGTTGGTACGTTTGTATTACTTATTCACAAACATTGTGATAGTTTTCTATTTAACTATGTGCTACTTGTATATTACACTTTTTCATCTGTTAAAGCCAACGCTTCTTTGCGGCAGTTTTTAACAGGATTGACAGAAATTAAAATATTCATAAAATATTTATACTTATATTTTAAACTAAAATGTCTAAGACCTGCCATCCACTAGGACCGGAAGGGTTCCCGAAACAGAAATTTACCAGATCGCGATGGTTCGGCGTGTCCTCGTGATGTTATGGAACCCTTCCGCATCATTCCACATCTTCAGGACGCTTTCTGTGAGGCTTCGTAATCATGTAGCCATCCCGAAGTCGAATCGATGCCAAAAGCTCCCCGAAAACACCGAAGGGATGAGTTCTACACACGGAAGCTATGCCGATTATGTTAAGATCACAAGCCGAAAAGCGAAAAGTTACCAAAGGCACCAGTTGATCGTGGAAGAAGTGATGCCGGGTCATCAGCGTATATATTTTGAATGGCAGCGGATGCGATGCCGTCAGTTTACCAAGAGGTTCAGATAGAAGTTCGGCATCGTCTATACACTTAACCAAATTTCTAATTGGCCACCCTAAAACAACATTATGTCATCTGATATATTATATCAATAAATCTTAGGCTGTGTAATTTGTTCATTCCACGCACTAATTTATCGATTTCCGGAATAAAATGGCTTATAATATTATTCATGTAAAAAATCATCCATGCGTAACGGCAAATATTTTTTGCACGTTGGTCTCGTAAACAGCTTGGAATATTATCGTACTTGGTATATGAATTTGTTCCCTGTTGATTGACTTTTCTTAAAAACACTACAATTTGTGAGAATGAGCCGTGTGGAACGCGCTCATGACGTCAGATTCATGCATACATTGAACGAATTTCTGATTGGCCAAGTGTCTTTATAAATTAGTTTTTAACAAATTGCTTTTAGAAGAATACAAATAATCGAAACCTCGATACTGTCCAATTTTATTAATAGAAAATAAGTTCCTCGAACTAATTCGAGCTTAACCCAATGTTATTATAAATATCGCATTTTTCAAAATGACGTTTTAGCATACATGTCTGGATTTTTGTCATTCTGACACCCTCAGCGCGCCCCATGTTACTTATTTTCGCCAATATCCATGCTTTTCATTAAATGAACTTGAATGGTTCCCGAAACGAGCATGTTGTAATCAGCATCCCTTCCGCATAGTACCGGGGTCTAGTTGACGTATGGTCTAAAACATTATTAAATAGACACTTTACTTCTCAATATGTTATATTATAACCTAATGAAAACAATCTACCCTTTAATTCACCCGTGATATATTACACTCGATAACCCTATACAATATAGTGCAATAGGATACCGGCGATTACCAGTACCGGAGGATACCGGTCGGTATTTGACTTTTATTTAAATGCATATACATGTACTCGCATAAATTGGTCATCAATATATGTGTCCTCGATATATTACGGAACTTTACATACTGTCTTCGGAACGACCTGTCGATTTCAGATTGTAAACAAAGGAGTATTTTGTGTGGTGGACAAAATACTCCTTTGTTTACAAATTGACGATTTGCGTAGATTATTATTCTTAGGATAAAAGTTAACATAGATCAAATATATGCTGATTTTATGACATTTGGGGAGATATATAACCTGCCAATGTTTCACGGTCTTATTTGTTAGTAAAATATTGCTATTTCTGAGACTTTATGGGACTTTATGTCTACTTTTACATCTATTGTAGACATTTTTATGCACTGGCATCTACTACTAATAATAATAATAATAATAATAACATCTTTATTTAACGAAGGTTACATATAAAATATACAGAGTTTTAAACAATATACATCTTATTTTCATATGGCCTTCTGGTACCAGTATAATTGGTAATGATGATAATAAAGCAATAACAAAAAGAAATCTATGTTGTCACATATGGACATAACCAGTATTTACATTAAAAATGCAATTAGATTTAATAAAGTAAAACTACAACTCAATATAACACGTCAATAAATAAACACATATGTCGACAGACACTAAGAAGAAATACTCATTAAAAGTATGTGTTAAATGAAAACTCACACACATGCATAAAATTTATATCAAGGTTTAAACTTATTTCGAATAAATTCCAATCAATTTAATGCAGGATGCATATAGTGATGCACCTGTCTGTTTGTTTGTCTGTCCAAGCCCATCCGTTACAAAATGATGAAACTCATATTATTGAAGTCCATCAATACATTGCTTTCAAACTTGCCATGCTTGTCATAAAAGTATTGCATTATCAAAGCCATTTCATCAGAATTATGGCCACTGAATGAATTCACCATTTGTTATAGACAAGACTTCCACTGGGGCATAAGCGTTTACTGAACACAGTCTTGTTTACCACTATTTTAGAAAATAATATTTTGTTATATTTATCAAAGCCATGTAACACATCAAATATTTCAACAGAATTATGGCCCCTGAATGACCACTGGGGCATAAGCATTTACTGAACACAGTCTTGTTACCAATATATTAGAATACTAGCATTATGTTTACATGTTTTATAGCCAGAAAACCATGTGGATGTGAAGGTTATGATGGTATATTTGCGTATGTTAGTGACATTCACCCATACTGCTACATGGAAGGTTATCAAGGGCAAAGGTAATACATAGAGGATCCGTCATGAGTTGTCTTTACAGATCAGCATTTCTTAAGCAAGTCTAAAAAACAAAAGTCATTAGACTAGCCTCATTTGAAATCTCAAAGACAACAGATGACAAATTTTTTATCACATTTCCATAGTTACAGGGTCAAAAAATAATGTCAGAAATAATGAATTTAAGCCAATGACGTTAAATATTTGCGCTGAAAAATGATGATGTCATGTTTTGTTATCAGATATGTTTGAGAACATTGTTCTATCATTTGTTATCACATGGCATATCATAGTAATTATGTGACAAATGTACTGTCCAAATAAGCTTCAAGCTTGATTTTAAAAAAATGTGTAGAGTAAACATATATATTTTGTAGTGGACTTTGGGTATCTGTGGTTTTCGCATTAGATGAACTTCAGAAAATGTCTATTCAATTATTAAAAGCAAGAAGTGACATCTTGAACTTGTGATGTTTCATTATACAAGTCCCTGGCTTACAATAAGAAGGTCGTAAGTAAAAAACTATATTTTGAGAAAACAAGGAAAAACTATCTGATAATTACTCTTTACTTATGGTAAAGCAAGATGTTTCAACTTCAGAAGTTGCAATTTTCATGAAAATAGGCTTGTGATGCTGATTTTAAATATTTATCAATCTTATAAGGACCTTCTCATTCTAAGCCTGCAAAATGCTTGATGGTTTTTGATGCATTTCAGGAGATGCATTGACAGCTGGAATGAATCAACTATGTAACAATATAATGGGACATCTCAACAACAAGGGACTATATCCAGCTTTACAGGTATGATACAAGTTATGCAACAGTCAGTTACATTCACACCCATCCCACCCCCGGTGATGGGCAGTGGATAGCTGGGGCAACGGTCGTGTTTTTACTGTTCAGCGTCCCTTGCACTGCCTTACAAATTTTGGAATTGTATCTCCGAGCCAATACACCGGGGACCGTATTTAGTTTGACAGGGGCCCGGAAAACACTGGAGATTTTACCATCAGACTGTTTGGACTATCCTGGAATTTTTATTCCGAAACCTAGAACTTTTCTTAGTGATTTTCTTTCCATTAGCAAATTTTACAAAGTATTTTACGCAATTTACACCAAATTTGATCATGCGTAAATGTTGCACATGGAATTGGATTTTTTTACGTACAGGAGTGACGTAACCCTATCTATAAAATTTTCTATGCCATTATGCACTATAGTACACAAAATAAAAAAATGTATGAACAACGTAAGTAAGAAAAAACAAGGATTAAAATGTTGCGTTTATCGATGTACTGAGGATATGTTTCAAATAATGTTGGAGACAAAGAGTTTAAGGACAATTTGCTTGGTAATTTATAGCAAGTCATGGGCTGTACCACATTTGACCTTTTAATTGTTTTATACTACATTTTCCTCATGTATTTTGGTTCATGTTTAGATACTACTGGTGAAAGGACTTGGCAGATCAAAGCCTGCATTTACAAAGACATCACTCACAGCTATTCTCACTATCTCATTTAGGTATATTTATGTTTTAATTCTGCCCTGTGCTTTAGGTAGAATCATGTGAAAGAATGTTCTCAATGTTTTTTTAACATTTTTATAAGGAAACTGGTACCATAACAGTTGCGAAACGTAACAAAAACATTACAGAAATGTACAAACATTACATTACATACTTCTTCCTTGAATACAGGGCAGATTAGTGAATTAAATTTGTAAATTATACTTTTTGCTTATGCTGTGTCCAGTGGTTAGTCTGATTGATGTAATCAGCCAGGCGATCCGGTCATACCCTTCCATACGACAATTTCAATCTTACTTCACATATGTAGAAAAAGTAGGTTCCTTATGGAAGGGTCAGTATGTACAGATTTATCACTTGTTAGATGAGTTGCTTGTCAAATATAACTGAAAATTGTTGAGAAACTGCAATCAACCCAAATAAACAAACTGACTGAAGTGATTTTATTGGAATTGTTAAGCAACCACAATCTTCTTGAGCTCAGATAAGCAAATTGCAATTAAGTCAGTTTCAGCATTACTTTTCAAAGTTTTCCAGTTTCAAAACATTTTGAATACCCTTCACTTGACATTTGTTGTTTTACAGACCATTAATGGCAGCCAACTTCTCGGATAACTTGTTGACGTTATTTGTGTTGAACATACTTGCTGTACCAGCTATCATCCATCATTTATCAGTGATGGCTCCGGATGTAAGTACTGTTACAGTAACACCTAGCTGCCATGTTATTTATAGTTTATAAGTGGAAATTTTTAGGATACCTTTCAAGCAATTTTTAATTCTTGAAAAGTACTGATTGTATTTTCTTGTATATTGACATCTTTATAATGCTAATTTTTTATATGAAAAATTATCATTTGCTTTTAATGGATTACAGAGAATTTTAGTGATAATAGAATGACACATAACAGTGAAAATAACATTTTGATAACTTTACAGTTCTGAAAGCTGGTTCCAGTACTGCATGGAAAAGAAACGTAACAGCGCCAGGCATCAAATTATTTGTAACATCATTGTGACGTTTTAATTTCAACATAATTTTTTGAATCAAGCCAATAACTTTTACTATTAAACGCAAAAGATGAAGCAAACAATAAACAAAAAATTTGTTTCCAGTGTTTGACAATCCTGATTACAAACCGAGTGTTCAAGAAAACTCTAGATCTGCTCACTATAGAACAAAGTACAAGGATAATATTCAACACGTTAGAAGGCAACTATGCACTCTGTTTACTAGGTAACTATGTCCTACGTTCTTATTCTTGCTCCGTGTAGTTGTGTTGTGATGATACTGTTTCCTGTGCTTGGATGGTTAAGTTGAGTGCTGCCTTCCCTGTCTGATTTCCTCATATCTTTTTTCACAACAATATTGTGTTACAATGAGAGAGCTTATCATAATGTTAGGGCCTGTGAATTTGCATTAACAAAATGAAAAGTGGGAAGGGGTATCCATACCCTCTCCCACCTATGTCAGGGACAAGAAATGGCCTATCTAAACATATTTTTTAAAAGCTTACCATGACATGTAGTGACAGTACTTTGCAATATTCTGGTTTCATTATAATATTCTATATTTATTTATTGGTAAATTATGAATGAGAACTTTTTTTAAAAATCCTAAATATTTCTGCATGCTAAATGTATAAAATTCAGAATTTGATACATTTTTGATGCACAAAAATATTGCTGTTATGCACTTACCCAATACTTTACCATGCTCATGGAATACTTTCACACCACGTATACCATTTACATGAAAATCTATTAGCAATGAGCTCATCATGTCAGTTTTCTGTTTATGAATGATATAGTTTGTTTTGCATTTTATATTCAGCCAACTTGATACAGCTGGGTTACTCTGAGTTGGAAGGTTTAGTGGAGAATACAAATATCTTTATGGTGAGTGAACACAAACTGCTACAGGGTTACCGAAATAAAATTATGGCCCCCTTTTTGAATTAGCTTGTTTTTATGCCCCACGTATCGATAGATCGGGAGGCCTATAGTGATTCACCTGTCGGTCCGTCCGTCTGTCCAGCCTGGTTAACCCAAATTGACTGTTTCTTCTAGCATTGATATGGCTTGCTACAAAGCTTTCAAACTTGCATGGATGTTGTATATGATCACTCTCCACACGCCTGTATCACCTGACTCCATTTTGACCTTCACCTTGACCTAATTTTGGACTTAGACTTATTGAAATGGCTTCCACGGGGCATAAGCGTTTATTGAACGCAGTCTTGTTATGGCTTGTTTTTATGGGCAAAGCTACCACAGGGGCATTGATAGCGTTGTCAAAGTCAGGTTTATTCATAATATTGCATTGTCATGTTCTAGTTTGAAGACATTTTCATGTTGTGCCATGGCCTATAACAGAAATGAATTAAATTATCTAAAGCTTTGAAAAGTTTTATTAAGCTGTAGAGGCACTTTTTTTTATTTTTGCTTGATTAAACTGCAAAATAGTAACGGCTGTTATACTCCGATACTCCTGATATGTTTTCTATATTAAAATGTGTTGATTGTTAACCTGTTTCAGTCTGTGACGATACGTTTGCTGGATAAATGTAAGAAATATGTACAGAATAAGCGGTCTAATCTGACACACTGGCACCCGGTGTTAGGTTGGTTCTCACAAACTACTGATCAAGGGTAAGTTGCTACTGTAAAATCATTAAATTTCATGGTTTTGGTGAAAAGGGCCATTTCGTTGGTACATCGTTTCAAAGATAGCTTGTCCACTAAGCCGTATACTATAGAAATTATTAATATTCATGGGGATTTAATTTCATGGGTTCATGATTTTACAGTATTTCACTTGTGTCAAAGTCTTGATTTAAACATGTATCGTAAGTCTTTCATAGAGCTGCAAATGAGTTGATAAATTTTAAGTGGTACAGGTTTAAAACAAAAGACAAATTTTGAAATTTTGTCTGTTTGGAAGCTGTGACTCCTGAATTATCTCAAGTTTAGAATCAGACTGATTAGTGTAAAATCTCTATTTTATCCAAAATTCTTTACACGAGAAATATATGATTAATTTTGATATTTTTCCCGTACATAACATGAAGCAATGCCGTTCGTTGTGAAACATATACCATGAATCTTATATAATTTCTAGATTACATGAAGCAATGCCATTTGTTGTGAAACAGTTACAGATTCTCTGGTGTAGTAAGATGGTTCGTCTATTGTTCCTAGAACTCATTGATTATGTGGATTATGCAAAAATGTTAGATCTACAGAAAGCTTCAGTGAAAGATAAAGGTCAGTATGTTATTCAGCATGTTTCATTAATTATTTATGGATCTATGATAGCTTAATCGGGAAATCTTGTCCCTATAAAAATTCTATGTTGACTGTTATTATGCCCCCTCCCATCTTTGATGAGGGGCTTATTGCTTTGCTCATGTCTGTCGGTCAAACGGTTTCCATTTTTAAAAAATGTTGCCCTAGGGTCTTCAAACAGTAGATGACCCCTGTTGATTTTGAGGTCAGTAGGTCACTGTAACCTTTACAATTTGTTTGACCACATGGTTTCCAATCAATAACTCGAGAACACTTTGCCCTTTAGATGGAGGTTGGTCAGCAACAGTAAATGACTCCTATTGATTTTGAGGTCAAATGGCAAGGTCATTGACCATTACCATTTTCGACTATTGGGCTCTCGTGGGGGCATACACGTTTACAAACATCTCTTGTTGGACCAGTGTTAGATTTATCGGAAAATCTTATTCATATGAGAAATTTCTATGTTGACTGTTATTTTATTTCTAGGACTGTTTAAGAAAGCGTTGGATAAAGCTTCAGCGAAGAATTCTGTTACAAAAATCAAACTTGGCAGTAATATCGCTCAGTCTACATGTTTACCATGTGCCTTATATCAGTGTGCTATCAATACATTGTCACAGTTAAGGCTCGATATTGTCAGTGGTATGTTGGACTTTTATTACTGTTTGTATACTCAATATCACTGGTTTCGCTTCATCATTGAACTCGCAGTATTTATAAAACTCTATCATCGAGTGAGTGTTGACTAAAGTTTAACTTCCTGTGACTGTTGTAGAAATAGGTCAAACACCACTAAAATAATGTTTAAGATGCATACATTCTGTCAATTTCAAGGAATGAGCCAAAGTGGAAGTGCTAACGAGGGACAGTCGAATTATTGCTAGCACTGCATTTGTTCGGCAACATGAAGTTTTTAAATTGTTTGCAACTCGTTCAGTAGCCTTAAGATTTTAATATTTAAAATTATTGATCAACCACAAAAAGATGAGAATACAGCGTGGGTAACATTTAGCGGTATTTAACCTTTCAGTCTACAAATAACTGTTTGGAATTTAGACTTACCGCGAAACCAATGATGACGTCATTTAACTTAAATGGCCGATACCTATCGTAAGCAAAGCAGCAATACTCTTTAATTGTACTGCTTTAGTGGCCTATTTGAATTTATCGTAAATAGGATGGAAAAGAAAGATTATATCAAGTTCTGTAAGATGTATGTCGATTTTTGCAATTGCTTAACTGTTTTACTGTTAGTACCGCGAAACAACAGATGGCCAGTATACACTGTATATTATTCAGAGAATTTGAAACCATCCTAATTCAACTTTGTACTGTAAAATAATTAATTTTCATGTGGGACTAAATTTCATGAAAACTAATTTTGGCTCTTGTACTGTATGTTTTACCTGAAATGCCAAATCCACAAATTAACGTCCCATCAAAATGGTCTTTTTCACAAAAACTACGAACTTTCATCCCTTTGAAATTAAATGATTTTACAGTATTCTCTGTCTTGTGTTTCATAGTTCATAATAATATCAGTCTCTGCTCCCATGAATAAGTACTTGTGAAATAAATCACTGGACTCCGAAATATTACAGAATGAAAAGTTCCATCAAATACATAGAAAGGTTACTGGTTTAACTCCCTGTATCAACAAAGTTGTTGATACAGGGTGCGTAAACATCTGAAAAGATCGTGGAAAATCGGCATTTCTGAGAAAATCTGGGAATTTTGAAATTTAGCAAATTGTCATGGAAATATCATAGAAATTTGTGATAATTATTATCATCTTGAAATTTCGAGAAATATCCTTGAAAATTTGAATTTGCTGATCCTGTGTTCTATATATTGATTATTCTAAACTACATAAATTTGCTATTTGACCAGTCTACAGTGAGGATAAATTGTATAATGTGTTTATCTATTTTCTATATTTACAGGTTTAAGTTATAATGACATATTACTGCCTATATTATGGAGATTTCTGTGTGATTTAGGACCTAATTGTGGTCTGAAAGTATTCATGGATCTATTACAACAGACACCTGAGAGTACTATACATCCAATCTTCAGTCTACTCACACTCTTCTGTGATGCTGCATCAAACTATATATGGTAAGGAAAATGAATTATGGTAATGATATGTAGTCTTTAACAAATTCAAATAATTTGTAAAACTAATTTTCATTGGTCAGTCAATTGTAGAACACCAATCATTTGATCAACAAACAGTCATTTGTAAAGTGTGTATTCATTGGTGAACCAATCATTTTTAGGTCAACTTTTAAAGTTTAGGTGACTGGATCATCTGTGTGTTCATTGGTTAATTTTATTGTCAGAGTCCTTTTCCCAAAGGCTATCAAAGATATCCACTTCAAACTTAGCATAGTTATTCTTCATCACAAGGGGAGTCCATACTGACAAGGCTAATAACCCTGTGACCTTTATTTATTTATTAACTTATATGCCAAAGAATGTCGAGCGTTCAGCACTCGTATGTAGTTTTCTTGTTAAACTGAATGACAAGGTGAGCTGTTGTTGTTTTGTATGAATGCCATCACATTGATTTGATCAGTTTTCCCCAAAAATAACAAACTTTCAACAGCTCAGACCCAACACATAAAATTTGCTTTTACTTTCCACTTCTGTTTTAAATTACAAACTTTTCTATGTGTGTTACAGCACATTGGATCATATAGAAATGTTTGAACACCAGAAGATGTTTAAAGTGGATGATTATATCAAGATGAGTGAATTCCTAAACTTGTTTGTATTCCGTATACTCTGGGGAGGACTTATGTGTAAGTACTTTAACCTTTTACTCCACAGCACTCATAATAAAAAAAATTTATCCAGAGACAGGAAACATGTTCATTTTTTTTGTCTGTTTGTTCGTCTGTCACAAAATGTTGAAACTCAAATATTTCTAGAGTCAATCAATGTATTGGTTTCAAACATGGCATACTTTTTCCATCATAAACACATTACATTATCAAAGCCATCATTTCACCAGAATTTTGACCACTGAATGACTTAGCTATTTGTTATGGACAAGACTTCCACTCTTGTTAAGTGTACAAATTTTGAGGCATTCTTTGCTTTAAAAGACATGCTTATTTCAGTAATTTCCCAAATTCTGTCTACATGGCTGCAGGCATGATTTTCAGAGATTAACTTAATTTCCACGTATCTCATATACAGTTTTTAGTGACAAATATCAAGAGTGATCTACTTTGTTAGGGTGTCTCATGAAGTGCATTTCTGCAATCTGATTGTCTTCCCTCCATACCTTGTGTATAGGTAATGAGGGGAATAAAGGTATTATATTGTTGGATAATAATTAATAATGGAAACTAGTATGGTTGTTATGGTAATAGTGATTGTAGTATATTTGTATATTTCAGCTATTACTGCAGCCAGTCATAGTGATGTGTTTGTGGCAGCTAGAGGGCTACTCATGATACTGTATGAGAGTGATAGTAGACGGAACTATGCACCTGTTGGTCATTGGTTGATTAGGTAAGCAGAGGGTCAAACTAGAGGTTAAATCTCAATGTCATTTGGATAATTTGGTACTGCAATAGCCAAAAACAACTTCAATTTAAAGTTGAATGCAAAATTTTATAATTGACCGATCTGCTAGACCCATTTTCTTATGGTTAAGTACAGGTTCAACTGACAATACACTACTGAGGTAAAATTCTAGGTTTGGGACATTTCAGGGGTCGAAGATTAAATAAATGACCTTGTTGGTGGTGTTTGTAATGTTCTTAATTTGCTTATTTTAACTGACATGTATGTTTTAACCTGATGACTTATACATTGCAGGGATATAAAGGCGAGTTCATTCATCAATGAGTTAGATAAAGGCAAGAAGTTAGCACAGTATATACTACAGAAGATTCCACATATTATACCATTCTCAGAGGTAAGCAACTCAATCATTATTATCAGATAAAACAAATTCAGATTTTTAACGTAACTGAAATATTTTTGAAGTGCATCAAGGCAATTCTTTCGAACTTGGCACACTTGTTTACCATCATAAACACATTACATTGTTAAAGCAATGTATCACTATCCATTATTTCTACAGAATTTTGTCCCCTGAATGACTTAGCTCGTTATTGTTATTGACAAGGCTTTCACTGGGACATAAGAGGTTACTGAACACAATTTTGTCTTTCTTCAGAGAGTGAAGATATTTCGCCGTAGTGTACAGAAAGAAAGAGAAGTTTTAGGATTATGTGAGTCTGTCAGTGCTACCCCACAGTCTACACTGATCACAGTACATAGGAGTAGGATCGTGGAGGTAGGTGTTACATGCTCCCTATGCTGATTGTGATGTTTAAATTTTTAACTCATCTGAGCAATTCTTGCTCCTGGTGAGCCTTTTGTCGATACCGAGATGTCCTTCATCATCAACTTTTTACTCTTTAGCACTCTAGAGGCCACAGTTTAGACTCAATCTTTATGAAACTTGGCCAGAATGTTCGACTCCATGAAATCTAGGCCAAATTGTAATCTTGGTCATGTGGGGTCAAAAACTAGTTCATTAGGTCAAATCTTTAAAAAGAAATTGTCCAATCTTCATGAAACTTGGTCAAACGAATTTTCTCCTAGTCTTCTAGTTGGCAAGTTTGGTCAAATATTGGGGCAATAATCTTAAAACCCCATTTCATGTCAAGATCATACTGTTGTAACCAATTTTGCCACCTTTCTGTTTAATGCAAACAAAAACAGAAAATCTCTACTACACGCCCAAGTTTAAATATCAAACATAATTTTAGCTTATATTGTTAGATCATCGTGTTATGCTGTTGTTTTAACATATTATCAATGTTCTGTTAATTGTTATTATGAATAACCCTGCATCTAGTCATGATATTTATTTGTGTTTGTTCTTAGTTAAGTTAGTACAGTTCCTTTAGAAACTTTGTGTACATATCAAAATTTATATACACGCAAAGTGTCAGAATTTGGAAAAAAATCTTATCTGTTAGGTAGGCGACATTGGCCCCTCAGGGGCCTTTTAGTTTTAAAGGTTCCATGAGTGATTCTTAGAAGTACAATTTATTGCACAATTGACTTTCATTTGCTTAAATGTTTGAAATGGCAGATGAGATTATTTCCCATTACAGGACGGATACAGGCAGCTGGCCCAGTTACCATCACGTTCTATCAAAGGTACAATACGTGTACGGTTTATCAATGAACAAGGTCTAGATGAAGCAGGTATTGATCAAGATGGTGTCTTCAAGGAATTTCTGGAGGAAACTATCACCAAAGTGTTTGACCCGTCACTGAATCTCTTCAAGGTATGTGAACAGAATTATTGTAACCTAATTGTATTTATTTCTTGCTTCTACCAACCTTCCTACATTTAACTAAAGCAACAGTCATGGTCCAGTGGTTTCTGGTGGAAGGTTAACTTAGTATGGGTTAGAACATCTGGTTAGGTGCATTAGCAGCAGTATATAGACTGGAAAATTGTTGAGAAAGGGCATTTAACCCGAATAAATGATGTGCTTAATACTGTAAAATTAATTTTTGTGGGGGTTTAAATTTCATGGATTTCGTGAATCATCTTCAGCCGCAGAATCAAATTCCATTCATGAAACAATCATTTTAACCGTTGTATTTATTGCCAGAAATACAAAATCCATGAGATAACATCTCATCAAAACGGTATATTTTACCAAAACTTCTTTTTTACAATATTTGTCCCATCGGATTTAATGATTGTACAGTAAGTTTTTTTCTTCTTCTCATTGACAGGTAACAAGTGAACAGAAGCTGTATCCCTCATCTACATCATACATACAAGAGAATCATCTGTTCCTGTTTGAGTTTGTGGGTAAAATGTTAGCTAAGGCCGTATATGAGGGTATAATCGTAGAGGTACCGTTTGCACCATTCTTCCTCACACAGATACTCGGACATAGTTTTAGTTCTACATACAGTTCCCTGGATGAGCTACCTTCACTTGATCCTGATCTAGCTAAAAATCTCTCCTACATCAAGGTAAATATACTGTACAACACTTTTATGCCCCAACAACTTCTGATGCCGGAGGCATATAGTGATGCTCCTGTCTGTCCATTTGTCCGATCCTTTGTCACAAAATGTTAAGATAGATAAACTCCAATGTTTTTAAAGTCCATCGATGCATTGCTTTCAAACTTAGCATACTTGTTTACCATCATAAACTCATTACATTTTCAAAGCCATGTTACACTGTCAAACATTTCAACAGAAATATGGCCTCTGAACTACTGTTATAGATATGAGAATGTTCTCAGATAGCAACGATCCTTAGGCGCTTAATGAGAATCTCTTATTAATTAAAGAAACTTTCCCCAACGACATTTAACACTGTAAAACTATTCTACTTACTCTATTACTCAGGAGAAGCTCTAACTAAAACTTATTGTTACTTTTAAAATTTAAAGGTTCGACTTCAATGAAATACTTCACTCAAAATCCTAATTGGACATATTGTTGAAGGAGAGGGTGCAGCACATGGTGCAGCAAATGCCCAGCACTGGCACACAGAACATTAATTTTAACTTAAAAAAACTGGTTTAACAATAACAAACCGTCCGACATGTATTTAAACCGCATAAATGTTTATTTTAACAATTAATCCATCATCCCATTAAGGCATGAATTTTAGGTCAGATCAATAATGACCCCTGATAAGTTTGGTCCTTCGTGTGAGACATGCGTTTTTTGTTTAAAAAACCCTTCACATTATAAGCTGTTTGTATGATTTTATTTCAGCATTTTGATGGAGAAGTGAATGACCTTGACCTGACCTTCTGTTATGATGAGGATATTATGGGAAGGTTAGAGACACATGAACTGGTACCTGGTGGTAAAGCTATTCCTGTAACTAATGAAAATAGGTAAAAGAAATTGATTTGTACTTAACTATCTTTGATTTTATTGTGAAACAAGTTAAATCAGTCATTCTCTTGACGCTCCACTTTATTTCAAGAATTTCCATCACTTGCGAACTTGTCGATATTGAATTGTGCAAAAATAATTTCTTGGTTTACAGTAATTGATTGTCTCACCTTGTCATAAGTTATGTTATATATTTCAGGATTCGTTATGTACATTTGATGGCACATTTCCGCATGTACCGACAGATCAGGGATCAAACCCTGGCATTTATAAAGGGGTTTAAATCTGTGGTGAATTCAGAGTGGTTGAGTATGTTCTCCTCACCGGAACTACAGAAACTGATATCTGGTGACACGGCCGACCTAGATATAGGTGATCTCAGGTAAGGATATCATGATGAGCTGCATTAATATAGTACCTTCCAAGCACTCCTATTAGAGTGGAGTTACTCCTGTTTTCGTTGCTAATTTCTGGTTTGCCAAGTTCTAACTTTGAACAAAGACGTATTTGATTCATTTTATGATCTTCTGTCCTATATTTGTAACCATTAGAATTAATACATTCCTTGTTTATGCATCTAAATCCCTTTTCAATCACATTTATGTGCATCTTGTGACATGTTTTGCTTCATCACACCTATTTTGGATTTAACTAGCTTGGCAGGTATTGGCATAACTGTAAAATCATTAATTTTTGTGGGAGATTAAATCAGGGTTGGCAATTACCCGGGTTTTATGAGTATTTCCCAGCCTGGCGGGTTTTACCGGGAAAACCCGGGTTTTACAGGGTTTTAATGGGCAATACTGGGTAATACTGGGTGATAAAAATCAGTATTTATTTTGGGGGGTGAGGGTCATAATAAACTTATAATTATGTAACATAATTATTATAAAATATGAATAAAAGGATCATTAATTCAATATTTACTTTAAATTAATTGAAAAAATGTTAAAAATGACTATTAAAAACATTTAAAGTTGATCAACTTCATAACTGATCAAGACATTATATACTTCAAGTCCAATGTGTTTCAATACATTAAAATGACTTTTCATCCCTGCACCTATTTAATCACCTGTAAAGTGATTGTAACACCTCCTTAAGGCTCCCTTTGTTACCTGTCAAAACAGCCCCCTGTCAGATCACTGATCTGCTAATTGAGCAATTATTGAGCAATACATAGGATTTAAGATGTATTAAAAAGTGTTCAAATGAAGTTCACTGAGATCATTTATTAGAGATCACAAGTTTGTAAAAATCATTCATTCATATCGTATGGTGGTAGACAGTCAAAATGAAACCGAAATACCCTGTGTGGAATTTTTTTGATATTACTGAAGAAAATTCTAAGAAAATTCTTAGTGCAAAGATTGTGGGACAATTGTTAGTGCAAAAAGTGAAAGACTGAGTGCACATAGATTGAAGTGTCCTCATCTAGTGTCGGATACATGCAGTATTGATCAGTTTAGAGTGTTATACAAAATGTACTATGCAACACATATATATGATATAAATGGTAATCATTATATTTCATGGTTCATATCCAATCAAAAAATATTTTTGCCCTTGTATTTATTACCTGAATTACAAAATTCATGAATTATCATCCCATTGAAATGTTGGGGGGGGGGGGGGGGGGGGTTTTCACCAAAACCACGAAATTTTGTCCCATCAAAATTAAATGATTTAACAGTATTGTTTATGATTGATTTGCATGATAATGAATTTGCAATATAATTTTCTTTCAAACATAATGATCTGGATTTTAATAAATTGTGTGTTAAAATTATAATGGATCTGTTGATATTTGTGATCAATTTTTTTTGAAAAAAATGTGAAAATAAAATCCTTGCAAATGAAATGAGAATCACAGTATTGTAATAACGTTCTCTTCAACCAGCTTTTTTGTCATCTGAAATATAGTCTGGGGACCTGCCTAACCACTGATTTATTGTTTTTACAGAAAGAATACACAATATTATGGTGGTTACCATAACAACCATAAAGTAATCAACTGGTTGTGGGACGTTTTAGAGAAAGATTATAATCACTCAGATAGGGCAGCATTTCTCAAGGTACGTTTTATGCACATGTACTTGTACATGTAGGTTGTGAAGGCCAGGGTAGCACACACAAGTAACCCCCTGCTTCTGTACTAGACACCAAACAGTTAGCTAAATATATTAATAAACAGGGGGGGGGGACTGTATGTTTGCCATCTGTCAAGAAATGGGGATCCTACCATACAGTTTTCTAGTCAAGTTTATGAAACTTGGTATGTGGATAAGTTCAATAAGGATATTATGCACAATAAACTTGTTTTTGATTCGGACAATGGCAACAGAAACATTGAAAACCTGAAAACCAAAAAGGGGACTTCTGTATTGCTTGCAATTCCTAACTACTTGTACAATATTCATTGACTCTGTTGACTGTTTGATATGGGAGGCATCCATTTTCTCTACTGATAATGGTTTGTTACATGTTTCAGTTTGTGACAAGTTGTTCGAAGCCACCATTACTTGGGTTTGCCCATCTAGAACCTCCGTTCTCTATACGCTGTGTGGAAGTTAGTGATGATCAGGTATGTACTGTAAAATCATTCATTTTGGTGAGTGATAAAATTTTGTGGTTCACCTTAAACCACAAAATTAAATCATCCCATCAAACAATAATTCAAGTTATTACCTCAAATGCAAAACCCACGAATTAACATCCCAAAACTGCGAAATTTTGTCCCTATGTTTATGAAACTTGGTATGTGGATAAGGAGATTATGCATGTCTAATTTTTGTGGTTGTCATGGCAACAGAAACATTGACAACCTGAAAACCATGTAGGGGACTTCTGTATTGCTTGCAATTTCTAATTACTTGTTTTCTATATATTGTTCTAAAAATGCAAAACTGTAAAAAATCGTAAATTATTTTATTTTCTAGGATACTGGAGATACAGTAGGGAGTGTACTGAAGGGATTTTTCAACATCAGAAAAAGAGATCCTGTTGGGCGCCTCCCAACTTCCTCTACGTGTTTTAACTTGCTCAAACTTCCCAACTATCAGAAGAAATCTACATTGCGTGAAAAGTTACGATACGCCATTCACTCAAATACTGGATTTGAACTTTCTTGATATTTGTGTGGCGTGTCAGTTACTATTTTAATTCCAAAAAACACAGTCTTTGAAATGTTGTATTTCTTTAATTATGCCCCCGCATTCTTTGATGAGGGGGTTTATTGCTTTGCACATACTGGTCAGCCTGTCTGTAGACCGAAATTGGTACTGTTTCAATTACTCAAGAGCGCTTTGCCCTAGAATCTTAAAACTTTATTAAGGCAGGCCAGCAACCGTAGATGACCCCTATTAATTTTGAGGTCAAAGGTCAAGGTCACTGTGACCCTTACCATTTTCGACAAAAAGGCTGCCATGGGGGCATACATGTTTAACAAGCATCTCTCGATTATCTGGAATGACAACACCTGCTTTATAAGTTTTCTTTAAAATAATGAGAAAACAATTGACTAATAATATGTTTTTAAGAATCGGGTGAGTTTATGTGTCAAAAATGTATATGTTTGTGCCAAGGAAGTAATTATAAACTGTGCATATTTTGAAGGCTGGCAACTTTTTATCACTGTGATATTTTCTTAGAGCTATTGTACATAATTACATGTAAATAATACTGTAAATAATATTGTAAATTACTGCATATTTGTGTAGTCTGATTTTGTGAATGTCTTTTTACAGACTTATTTTGTGAATTTATTAATTTACTGTCAAAGTATCCAGGATAAGTCTTCTTACAATGAAATCTCAAGGAACTGAAAATTGACAAAATAATAGTGATAATAAAAAGGTGAAGAAAAATACCTTTATTCACCAATGTTAGTACCCACTGAAAATGATTGTATACCCACTTATATCAAAATCAGTAAATTTATAACAAATTGAGAGCGAATAGAACATTCTGAATCTAAGTCTGGATTTTAGACTTGCAACATTGTGAATAAGGCCCCTGTGTTAGTTGTTATTTGAATTAAACCACCACCTGTTTTTGATGCCCATATCACCTGTCTTAAACAGCCTCTATTATAAAATCCAATTAGTCCCCGTTTTAAACGACCTCTATCTGTAGGCAACCACATTTTGATTTTTACCTAATTTACCTTGATATTCATAAAGTGTCTACACATTGTTTAGCTCAACTTCTTGAATAAAAAAGATTAAAAAGCTATTGTCATGATGTGGCAAAATGCATTTTTATCTTTTAAAAAATCACAGGGCCAAAATAAACCATTTGTGAACCTTGTCCTTTCTGACAGTAAGAAGAAAACAGTTTTAATCAGTGACTATCATTATTTTATTGATTGTATATATTTTAATATGAAAGTTCTAGTCTTTTATCACACAATATTGAAGCTTGTTGTATGTTGATTTTGTTATGTTTGTAACTGTATTTTATATCATTTTTACAGAACTGTGTATCATCAATATTAGTAATATTTTTAGCCACCTCACTTATTTATAAATGGGTGCATATAGCATTGGTGCTGTCTGTCAGTACCTTTGTATGTAGCGCAAATCTTGTGTGTTTAACTCCTCACAAACCATCAGGCCGAATTTCTGCAAACTTTTACAGATTAACAACTATGATGTGTAGTTGACTGTAAAGGATGGAATTTTTGCTGCAGTAATTTTTACCACAGTTACCGCCCTTTTTATGTTTACTTTATACCCCAATGGGGGGTACCTATGTCGATGGACACAATTCTAAGTAGCTCAACTTTTTGAAGAATCAAGTTTAGCTATGGTTGTTACCCAGTCGTCTGAAGCTGCTTCTGCATTAGGTCAAGTTTTTAGGTCAAGTTGTTATTAAGACAATATTTCTCAGATACTATCAATCTTTCTATTTTGATGCATTTGTACCTTAAGCTGTCTCGGAGTGGCAAGGTGAGCTTTGGTGATCATTCTTTGTCTGTCATCAACTTGCTTGTGTGCATTCTATAGAGGCAATAGTTTTGATCCAATCTTTATGAAACTTGTTGTCCATGTAATCTAGGTCATGTCTGGTTAAAAACCAGGTCACTAGGTCAAATCTTAGAAAAAACCTTGTCCTTACTCTAGAAACACCAGTTTTACCCAATCTTCCTTAAACTTGATCAGAATGTAAGTCTAATTGATATCTAGACCAATTTTTAAACTGGATCATGTTGGGTTAAAAACTAGAGCACTAGGTCAAATCATAAAAAAATGTGTATGCACTCTATAGAAGCCACAGTTTTGATCTAATTTTTGTGACACTTGTCTCTGAGAAGTTGTAAATGAATTCTTAGGCCACATAGATGCATTCTATGACAGATGAACAACAAAGGGCACTTTTGGTCCTCTTTTTAATATTTATGTGTCCGTGTTGATATATTGATGCAGCTTGCTACAAAGTTTTGATACCCACATGAATGTTGTACTGGAACACTCTCCACACATCTACGAGGGTATATCCAAAAGTAATGTCACTCCTCCCGTGGTTTATTTGTTTATAGGCCGATATGCATAGATATGATATCAAAATGTTCAGCAATTCAATTCTGATTAATAAACAACGTGCCCCATTATTCCATTTTCATAATTGGATTATATGTACATTTGAAATATACCTATGACGTCAGATCGCCGCACACGAAAATTACGATATTTTTTCATTATCATAACGATTTTCTTTTATGCGTTTTTATAAAAAATAATTCTTGAAAGCAGACGATACTTTCGTGACGTGATGAAACCAATGTGTTGCGCCTGTTGCTAAAAATTCATTGACGTCATTCTATTTTGAAACTCGCAATATATTTTCAACGCACTGATTACTTAACGAAAGCACGGCATATTTGTGACAAAAAGACGCTGCGTGTAATAATGATCTTATCCTAAAAGTTATAAAAGTCACCTACTGAAACTTTAGTTACACACGGCGGCAACATAGTCTCGTGTACCTGTAGTATAAGCTTTTAAGGGGGATCAACAAATCATTATCGATAGAGAGTCATATGAACGGTTTGTAGTAGATCCGAAAAGAACACCAAGAGTACTTTAACGCCGTCAATTCAATTCAACGTTCAAAACTGCGATCATTATGTGGTGAGTTAATTATTTGACTGTGGGACTATCAAAAAGACACTTAACAATAATTTGATTTCGCAGGGAGTAAGTGTCAGGTGGTTTGCACATTTTTTAAGGTCGTGAAAATGACTGCACGTTTTATAAGTCGTTAGAAATTACTAGGGATGAACTCTTGCTGGATGAGTAGGTGCCAACAAGTAACGTCATTGTGATGTCGTTGACGTCGGACTTGCGGCGATGTTCGAAAGTATGTCTCATATAAATATTCATATCTCAAGAACTATTCTGTGCATTGTTGTGAAATTTAGTCATCATATTCAAATTAGACTTAAGTTACGGTGTGAAAAAAGTCGTGGTTTTACTGGCATTATACGCGATTTTACAGCATCAGTGACATTACTTTTGGATATACCCACGTATATCATACATGTATTGTCTGGGTTATTCATAATTTTTATAGTCATAGGTCAAATTCTATACTTGAAGTTGAAGCATATAATTAACAGAAAATTTGTGATTTTTGGTGAAAGATCAAATCATTTTAACTCCTGATCACAGAAATGTTTTATGGATCCGTGTGATCACTCCGTGAAATAAAATTTGATCTTACGCCAATGTCAAGAAATCACAGGCTTAATGTTGAAAGTACAAAGTCAATATTTTAAGAAAACAAGAAAAACTGTCTGAAAATTATTCTTTACTTATGGTAAAACAAGCTGCTTCAGCTTTATTTTGGTCAGCATGACAAGTTCAGATTTTCATGAAAATAGGCTCATAAGAAGCGCCTTGTGATGCTGATTTTAAATATGTATCAGTCTTATAAGGTCGTAAGTACTTATGACCTTCTCATTCTAACCCAGCGAAATATCTGCTATAAAGACTATAACTTCTACTTATTATAGAATGATATGTTTCGCTGTTTTCATCATCGTATATATATTTATTGCATCACAGACATTTTATTACATCACATACATTTTGTATTATGTTGTCAAGGTAACTATTATCATGTTTTAAAATTATGCACAAAACTTGACTTGTTCAGTTTTGCCTCTTCCTTATGCAGTTATAAGACGTTGTATGGAAATAAAAAGTATGAAATATGAAGAATGTGTTGTTTTATATGTAGCCTACCTTGGTACTGTTTTATAACATCATATATTATTATGCAATTCTTATACTTATGGTCAAATTTACTTACTTACTGCCTGTTATGCTCTCGGGCATGTAGGGCAGCAACAATGGACCTCCACTGGCGTCTTTCTTTGGCCAGCTTCTCCACTGTTCCCCTGAACTGTCCCATGGTCTGTCTTCAAGTTTAAAGTTTTGATAATTCTTTAACATAATTATGTAAATTTTTATAAAAGGCAGTTCAATATGAATTAGGCTTCAGTCAACGAACTGCTACAAACCATATCTGTCGCCAATGTGTAGGTTTTCAAAGAATACTGTAAACTCGGTTAATTTCAGTGAGACAAAGTTCCTGGGTTTTGTAAAAAAGACTCCTTTTGCGGGGACGTAATTTCAAGTATACATTATCCACTAAGCAAGATACTATAGAATCAAGAATGTTTGTGTGGAATTGGATTTCATGGTTGAGGAAATTAAACCAACACGAATATTAATGATTTTACAATAATTAGAATTTAAAACTGAACGAGTACCAGACCGTTACACAGAAAAAGACCCCAATAATTTTTCAATACAAACTACACAACCACAAAGTTGAATCAGCTAAATATCTAGGCATAACATTACAAACAATCTACCAGTAAAAAGGGACAAATGTTAATTCTATCACCAACAAAGCAAATCAATCCCTAGACTTCGTACGTAAATGTATACAGTCACAGGTATAGCTTGGCCAATTTGACACGAGCCAGACCTTTTGATAAGCATATTTTAACAGTCGATATATTGTCTACGTATACATCGCCGACTGTATGTTTTCATAATCGAGGAGTATCACGAAGACGCTCGAGATGTCATACAAACACAACTTTGAAATACCGATATCGCACGATTTGCTTGCGGAAATTGATGTATTCAAAGCAAGAACTTTGTAATATATTCTTGCATAAAGGTCAGGCTCAGGTCAAAATAGCCAAGCTATAACTGTATCGTTGAAAACGAAAAGAAAAGCTACTGTGAGACCAAACTTAGAATATTCCTCTTCTGACTGGGACCCACATACCAAATGCCAAAAAAATAAAATTGAGAAGGTCCAAAGAAGGGCTGCTAGATTTACAACCAATCGCTTTCATGACACCAGTTCGGGTTCAAACATGATTAACGCTCTAATCTGACCATCCCTAGAAATTAGAAAAAAACAGAGCTTGTTTAATAATGTTATACACAATTATCCACCATACTGTTGTTATATACCCGAAAAACAATTTATTAATCCCACCTGACCCCAGAACGAGATACAGTAGTGGGTATGGCTACAATCACGTCGGTACACCACATGGTAGATACAAGTTCTCATTCTATACAGAACAATAAGCCAGTGGATTATGTTGTCCGTAGTCTCAAAGCCAGCACACAGTTGATGTTTTTAATTGACACTGTGCCTGTCTTTGTTTCCACGTATGTGTACTAAACTGCAACCACTGTAAAAAGAACCTAAATGTTTGATTAGAAAATCATGTTTTGTAACCATATTTTGTGTATTATGCACTCACATTCAAAATTGTTTTTAAGCTGGCGCATACACGTTAAATCTTGTTTTGAAGGATTGTAGTTATAAGAAGAAGTTATAAGACATTGTCTGTCCAATAAAGCATTTGTGGGAACTCTTGCCCACATCGTGTGACTGCCAGTCAAAGTTACCTGGACATGGCACACGATCTCCCCCTTGAGCAGAGTGTGGACCTTTCAACACGTAATGCAAATACCATTGACTTGGTGTCGACATCCCAGCCGAACTTCATGACATGCTGCAAAAATCTGCAAGTCTGCCACCACTACATGTAGGTGCCAAGAGTGACAGCATGCTCTATGATACTACACAAGAAGTTGTACACTCTAAACAGTCACGTAGAAAGATCTTGCCGTGGAAGGATATTGATCTTGACACCATCAAGAATGCATGCTCATATGTGAATAACTCATTGCAGCTGGTATCACCCCCGTAGCCGAAATATAGATCAACTTCAAAAAGGGCTTGTTGGACAGCATAAAAATCATGTTCCCTCCAAGATGAGCTCAGCTAGGTATACTCATCCCTGGATAACCACAAGAACTTGACGACTGAGCCGCCGTAAGGCCAAAGCTTTTCACAGAGCCAAATTGAATAACAGTCCAAAAGATTGGACTCGTTACCAACAACTTAAAGCTGAAACACAAAGGGAGATGCCCAGAGGTCATAATGGTTCCATCAAGAAAACAGTCAAATAAGACGTAACCAACAGCTTCAACGGTTCTTTGGAACTGGACTCATCTGCCAAATCATATAGATCTAGTTGACGCACTTGTGGCAGGCTGACACAAAAGAAACACCGACAGTTCAAACGACATCAGAAACATCAACAGTAATGATCTGAGCATGACGTCGGTGATACAAATCACACGTCTGAAGAATGGTTGAAATTCAACAGTAAAAATAATTTGCAGATGTTGTTACATCTGTGTTTCACTATTTTAATAAGAAGGCTGCAATAGGCAAGCCATTTATTTCGTGACGGAGTGTACACAAACAAACTGAACATGTGACCTGAGTGCATGAGACAAGTGATTGGACACGAGTGGGAAGTGAATTGGGAAAATGTTCCACAAATGGGGAGGTTGGGTGAAGAAAATGATAAAACTGGATGAAATACCATTCAAACACAGACATCGAAGAATCCCAGCCAGTATGATAGAAGAAGTAAGAGAACATGTCGAGCAGTTGTATGCCAGCGGGGTCATCAGACCTTCCAAGTCTCCGTATTCCTCACCAGTAGTGTTGGTACGGAAGGAGACGGGCATACTTCGCATGTGTGTGGACTATAGAACACTCAATAGCAAGACTGTGAAATATGTCTACGCATTTCCGAGGATAGAAAAATATGAATACTTGGATTGGGCCCAGTATTGCACTTCCATTGATATGAAAGCAGGGTATCACCAGATTGAAGTAGAAGAGACACACAAAGAGAGACCACGTTTTACTGTAGGTGCGTTAGGCTTCTGGAAGTTGTTGGTCTTTCCAACAGTCCTGTCACATACCAGAGTGTTGGAGAAGAATGCCTATGAGACTTGACCAGGAAGATATGTGTAGTTACATAGACGTCGCGTCACAAGTTGGAGCTATTTTCATTTTCGCGTAATTTATTTGCCAAATGATGCCAATGTTATTACGCTTGATTCAATAACTATAATATGTTATATATCAATCGAACGAAGAAAATCAGCACAATCGAACTGAATGTATCTTATTTTAGTTTTATTACAAAATCCCACAGTTTTAGGGTTTGTAATAACCAGAATACGCTGAAATATCACTGTAGAGATGTAACACCCAAGCTCATGTGGCTTGAGAAAAAAATGTGTGGAGAGCAAAAAGCATACGCAAACTTTCTATATGTTTGCTCAAAACAATAGTTAAACGTTACAAATTGATGTCATTAACATAAAAGAAAGTGGCATCATTAAAAAGTCAAATATTTTGAATCTGTGTTGCGGAAACATTTGTGTAGAGATTTAAAAATTACGGGAAAATAAGTTGTTATTACACTGATAAAATTGTTCTACAGCGGTTATTTTTAATTATTTCTCTTTGAAATTTCTTATAAAAAATACGTTTTTCCTACATAATGAAACACGGCATTCATTTTAGATTTTGATTCAAGAGATAAAAAATAAGTCCAAATTTCCTAAGGGTGCTTAGTATACCCCCTGTACACATTGTTTTACAACTTATGTGTTTTTGGTGGTTGTACGCCCCTGATTTAATTATTCTGTCAATTGTACGCCTTATGTCCGTCATATTTAGCTAAAATAACGGCGTTTTGACGTTACGCAAAATAGCTCCAACTTGTGACGCGACGTCATAGAGGACTTGATTATATAAAATTTTAGTTTAGTAAGACCTTTGAGGAACATTTAGACAACATTGACGAATTTTTCAACAAAAATAGAGAATATCAACTGAAATTAGCCCCAGAAAAGTGCAAATTCTTCCGGACAAGATAACCATTTTTAGGACATGTAGTTAGCTCAGACGGAATAGAAACTGACCCAGACAAGATAGAGACGATCAAGGACTGGCCAACACCCGGTAACCCAAACACATCAAGATACTTTTTGGCGTTTGCTGGTTATTACCGAAGATTTGTCAAATACTTCAGCAAAGTAACTAGACCACTATTTGAACTGTTACCATCCACAACTAATAAGAAAGGAAAAGGAAAGCAACATTTAGAATGGAAATGGGGAGGCGCCCGTGTTTACGCTAAATGGCAAGTAAGTATACGTGTACATGCATCGTGTAATAAGCCGACAAAGAGCTGTACATCAATCTATTTGATAGACATGGACCTCACATTCCGACCGTCTCTCAAATGCCCAACTCAATTTTATGTACCAATAACTTGAGTAGAATACAAGGGTTATCTTGCTTAATATCGACGGTGCCAAACCAATACCCCGTAACTGCAAAAAGACAACTTTTCAGGAAACGAAAAAAACGAATTTACTCCGTTGAAATAATACCGACGTCTTGTATCGAAATGACACACTACCTGATCCTATTTGGAACCAAAACCAACATGTACATACCAAGAACTCATAGAAGTGCACTGTCAATGTTGCACCCCTAAAAGTCGAGACAGGGCGGTATCAAGGGATACCATTCGATCAAAGATTTTGTTTCAATTGTATGGATGCTGTCGAAAATGAATATCATGTTATTATGTCATGTAATTTGTACAAAAACATCAGAAGTAACTTGTATCAATGTATTCAAAATGTTTACCCGGATTTTTACTGTTTGAATGATCTTGAAAAGTTTTATTACATCCTATCAAATGATGAAATCGTAAAATACAGTGCCAAAGCTTGTCATGAAATTCTAGTCACTAGGAGAAACGTATTGTACAGTTAATGTTTTATATGTGTATTTGATGCTTTATATTTCCATGTTCTGATCTGTTCTTAATATATATATATATATATATATTTATACGCCCTGTGACTCCATTGATAAAGTGTACATTATTTTCGTAAGTGTACACTTTTTGAGTTGTAAGAAAGTTGTTTGTACAAAACATTTACTCAGAAAATAATTGGTCAATCATGACAAATCCGCTTATAACTACATGAACAGTTAAATAAATGACATACTGTAAAATCAATAATATTCAAGGGGGATTTAATTTCGTGAATTTTGTGGATGATTTCAACCACGAAAATCCTTTAAATTACGTTGAACTTTCCACAAAATGGTCTTTTTCACCAAATCCACAAATTTTGTCACATTGAAATTAAATTATTTTTACTTGTCAAAAACATGTAGCTAGAAAATTTTAAATCCACCCAATGATAGTGCAACATTAGCCTGTACTACTGTAAAACCATCTATTTTGTGGCGTTTTACTCGAATCAATAGTGTAGATAACTAAATCATGAATTCCAATATTCTTGATTAATTTAGGCCAGAACAAAGTTTAGAGAAATTGCTTATTGTTTTGTAAATTTATATTCTTGTAATGACCAAGAAAAATAGAAATTAATTATAGCAATTGAAGCAAAGTTACAGAATATTCATACCAAGCAAAATTTATTTTTGAACTTTATTCTATATATTAATACGACTGTGAGCGTCAACATGGGTAGTACGAATATACATGTAACTTTGTTATGTGTATTAAAAAAGAAAACAATACGAATATTTTCATAGAAATATGACAATTGTGAAAATAAGATGCATAATTTTCTACCTTTGTGCACTAAGTCCTTTATCAATGAATGAAGAAAAATAGATGCAAGTGTATTATAAGCACTTATAAGGTGTATAAACACATTGACACTTGTGAATTTTGATTACAAGCTAATTAAACCTATGAATGGACATTTTTGGACAGTTAACTTAATCCCTTTGGTACATTATAGGCCAAGCATATTTTTACATTAGAACTATATTTTCTATGCTGCGAACGATGCTCTGTTCATGGATTTTGCAAGGAACTTTTGGATAACCATTGTCTCTCTGGAGATCATTTTGCTTTTTGTTGGAGTATAAGTCAGATACAGAACTTGTTATCGCTCAAAAGTGTCTTCTTACAAGTGTTATTGTACAGTTTCGGAAGGACGAACAACAAATTATCCTCGGCTTCGCCTCGGACAATTATGTTGTTTGTCCTTCCGAAACTGTACAATAACGCTTGTAAGAAGACACTTTTGAACGAAAACTAGTACTGTATCTAATACTTAATTAGCGATTTTGTATTTTAGGATTATAGTTCTCTTGATGTTTTATGTATGTGTACTTTATAGATGTTCATATTCTCATTGTCTCTCATAACTCAAATTGAGTGGTTTTTGTGCATGTTTATATATTTTATCATTTTATATGTATATTTGTTACAAACATGTACATGAGTGAGACGTTAATAAACTTATCTTTATCTATCTTTATCTTTGTACATGAATATGATGACTTGTACTAAATCGGAGTTTTTACTGTCAAATACGGGATTTTCGACTAACCTTTTTGAATCCAATAAAAATATGGTATTTTTTCACCTGACTGTATTGAAGTAATGCGATTGGCTATTTAGATGGCGACTAGACAGATGTGCGCGGGAAATCTAGCAGATGCGGATGCTGCAAAAAAGTTTTCGCGCCAAAATTGAGTTTTTGGTTTGGCGCCGTCGATATGATAATTGCAATGATAGTATCGCTTGGCTATTTTGAGCTGAGCCTGACCTTTATGCAAGAATAAATTACAAGGTTCTTGATTTGAATATATCAATTTCCGCTAGCAAATCGTGCAATATCGGCATTTCAGATTTGTGTTTTGAATTACATCTCGAGCGTCTTCGTGATACTCCTCGGTTATGAAAACATACATTTGGTGTTGTAATCGTAGGCATTATATCGACTGTTACATTATGCTAATCAAAAGGTCAAGCTCGTGTCAAATTAGCCAAGCTATATTTCGCTCTTGTACTGAATACTAGTAGTCGACCCGCCATCTACATTTACACAGCGAAACTGGCTGAATAACATGCTTTTCCCGTGCAGTGAGAATAACATGCTTTTCCCGTGCAATGAAAATTATAAATCAAGCTCAGTCAAAATACTCGAGCAATACAAAATAAAGATTTTCACGAGCACGTAAACTAGTTGAACCTAGCTAGCGGGTGTGTGTTCGAAACGTCCGATTTCTCTGTTCTAGACATGTTCTGTCAGTTTCCAATGAACAGCAGTGCGTTCATTAACGAAAACGCTCGCCAACGTTCGCGAACAATACATGAGTTCGCGTTAATGAACGATAAGTTCGCCACGAACATGTTAGCCAATCGCGAACGACCTTTACACATAGCTCGCCAAGCGAACAAAGGTGGCGGATAGATAAATATTTGATTTAATTTATTATAATCTTAGCGATTTAAACATCAATTGTAGATTGTATTTGTTTTGCATTTGTGATACAGTGTGGATACCAAAACAATTTCAAGATGGCGGAGATCGACGATTTAATGGCCTATCTTGTTCTATTAGATTTTCAGCCGTAGATTGAAAATTAGGAACTCAGTAATACTTCTTTCGTGTTCTATTTATTCAGCTTTGGTATCCATACTGTATCACAAATGCAAAACACATACAATCTACAATTAATGTTTAAATCGCTAAGATTATGATAAATTAAATAAAATATTTATCTATCCGCCATCTTTGTTCGCTTGGCGAGCTGTGTGTAAAGGTCTTTCGCGATTGGCTAACATGTTCGTGGCGAACTTATCGTTCATTAACGCGAACTCACGTATTGTTCGCGAACGTTGGCGAGTGTTTTCGTTAATGAACGCACTGCAGGTGATGTAGACTGAACAGGTCACGTGATTACAGCAACAACAACAAAAAGACAACCGGAAACTTCACGAAATGTGTTATTCTGATCACGCTGGCATAGTACGTCAACGGGGAAAACGAAAATGACCGAACTTATACAATGGGAAATTTTCTAGTGGCATTTTTCTTCCACCAATATAACATCTGTTACCAACAATATCAGTCACCTTAAAAGTTTTATTTCTTAATATTATTTATTTAACATTATTTTTATTGTTGTAACTTCCTGTTCTGTTCCTGATCCGTTTTGTTCGTAAGTCGTTTAGAGTGGAATATTCAGAACACTGTTCGGAACAGTTTTAATTTGTTCGTAAGTAGTTGGAACATGAACCCTCGGAACAGTGTTTAGCACAGCCGTTTCGAACACACCCCTGATGGTCATACATATTTGTTATGACCGAAACTAGGTCATTCCAACGTTATGATATTTTAAAGCATCATCCAATGGTATTGTCATTTCTTTCCTCTTGGTTTGCGGTCAATATTAAAACGTGAAAATGAAACCAAACAATTTCACAATTTTCACGATCACTACACATTATTTCTCCAGATTCAACCTGATCACTGTAGCACCATGTGTGTTTTCGGTGTCACCCTGAGGGGTAGATGATGCCGGTTGTATTTATGTAAGGGACTGGATAGGAAGGCCAAAGCCTGGTAACTTGGAATACACTATTCCAACACGTTCTGGCAATATTGTCAATCGATTTTTCACATGTTTTAAACCAAAATCTCTTATCAAACGGGACAAGTTCAATATGAATAACATGTTCTGTCATAATTATAAAATGAGTGGATCACATGTTGTGCCTGTGACTCCCATTTGGACTTTTATTTGTAAATGGTAAGGGTGGCTATGGTCAAGAACCATATTTATGTATGGTATGTCTGTGACTCCCATTTGGGCTTGTATCTGTAAATAGTATGGTTGGCTATGGTCAAGAACCATATTTATGTATGGTATGTCTTAGACTCCCATTATGGCTTTTATTTGTAAATAGTAAGGATGGCTTTGGTCAAGAACCATATATCCTAGATTAAATTTTGTATTTCGGACTGAGCAGTATTTTTCATGGTCATCATCAAGAAGAAAAAGGGCCTTACGTTGAAGATGATGGTATTTGATGACCAGTCTATGTTGGTTGGGCTGGTTGAAGTCGCTAGCAGTGCAGATTGTTGCTTTGGGGTACTTCAGATGGAGCTCATGTATCCTTTCTCGTATTTCACGCATGTAAGCGAGGTCGCTACTCGGTGGGCGATATACTGATACGACTATAAGGTCATTTTTCCCTGTCCATTCGATGACAGTTGCAGTGATTTCAGCACTGGTTGTCTTCCAGTGATGTTTTCTTTGGCAATGATGACAACACCCTCGTGTGTGCTGTTTCCTCTATCACGACGGGCTATGAGGTGGTAGCCACTAGGTATCACTTCACGTTCATGTATCCCTTGGTGAATCCATCCGTAACTATTACGATGCCTGTGTCTTCCTTTAAAAGTAATAGCCGAAAGGGCTGTCGTTTAGCTCTGATGCTCTGGCAATTTATTATCATGAGTCTGAAGTTGCATTTCTTTCTTTCTTGGAGTTGCTAATTTTGGTCCCGAGTGTTTCGGCCTTCAGCCTGTTGAGATAACCTACAACTGTTTTATTCGTGTCACTGCTGTGGAGTGATGCTGGTGGTCTTCGGTTAGTTGTCGTACATCTTGAATGTGAGGTTGTTCCTGGACACGTTACCTTTAGCTATCATCCAAACTAGTCCAATGACACTGAGATCGGCGTGATATGCTGGCAGTCGTAGGGACACATGGTCGTGTTCCTTCCATACCCTGTCCACTGAATATGATGGTTCTGGTTTAAATTTCTGGTCGCTTGGCTCGGACCCCTTTCCTCTGGACATTGTGTTAAGGCACATTGTCCAGCACGACGATAGATTTCTGGTGTAGTCCTGGAATCAATTTTTCATTGAGCTACTTCAAAACATTCTCAGAGTTCAGCTCACTGTGGTAATCACCACCTGTAGACTTTGCATTGAAAACCCAGTCCGCTCCTCCTAGAAATCCATGTTCTGTGCCTGAGTGCACGACGATTATTCTCTCACCGCGTGAAATGGAAACTGTCACATGGATTTTTACCGACTTGCTTGACCTGAAATACCCAACTCAATAGTATCTCTATTATTTTAAACAAGCCGAATGCAATTATTCAATGGGTGCTGCACACTTCACGACAACATATTATCAAACATGAAAAACACGACTGTAATCAAATTCCGTGTGCAATGATGCCGATATGGAGCATGTTCTTGTTTCGTCCGTGATAGGCTATGTCAACATACCTCATTATGTAATTCGCGGGGCGGGTATTCGTTCTGGGTTTTTCGTCCGAATGGTAATGCTTTGAGGGGTGATTCACTCTTAAACGCCGAACAGTAGGAGCAAAATCACTACTGATAAAAAAAAGTCAGAGCAGGAGTCCAATCGTAAGAATGTCATTTCATGAATGATCCAGCGAAATCAATGAAAAGAGGTACTGGCAAATAGTATACACCAGACAGTTGCATCCAAGTACTCCCCGTCCCCGGGGATCGGCCGGGAAGTTTGCTTTTGGGTTGTAAAATCCCCGCCCTCCACGGCTTTGTTGGTGACAGCTGGTGGTAAAATCCCCCTGTCAACTAAAAATTGTCCTAGTGGTATAAGTTCGGAGAGAGGTGTGGACCGTGGATGTAACTGACTGGTGCATTATTGCACAGGTTACAATATTATTATTATTCATAAAGAAATGAAAAATAAAATTGAAAAAAAAATGGAAGGGAGCTTACATTTGTACTAAAACACGGGCTTTCAAAGTATCAAAAACAAGAATTAGCTTATGAGTTTTCTTTTCAATTTCATTTTTATTTGTTTGGGACTTCAGTCCCAAATAAATACTGTTAGCATGATTCTCACGTCCATGCCCTCTAACTACAGTCTCCAGAAGTAGTCCGTCATTTGCCAGGCGCAATAATTTTCAACAGCAGAAAAAATAATTCTCAAATTGCCTCTTCAGATGTAAACCGTCATTTGGCAGGCGCAATAATTTTCAAGCGAGGAAACGTCCGTAGAAAGGCACTCTACCGTCCTCCCGATCTCGCTGACTTTCCTTGCAACCGAGGAAAACTCCTGCAAACTTTTCTCTAATGTGTCGAGTCTAACTGTGTCGGGGCGCCCGTAGGGCATTCCGTTACGCCTTTTTCTGCCTGCAAGTCAAGAATACTTTATAAGTAATGCGATTCACGCAAAATATAGTAAAACTATATGCATTTACCGTCTGTAATATACAGCCGTTTATTGGGGCAGTTTATCATTTTATATATACGATATCTTAAATTTGTTTTATAAACACTGCACCTTAGTGCACCCCTCCGTATTTTTAATATAGGTTTTACCGAGTTATAAATAGCTATGTAAATTATTTATAGTTATGCGCCGTCGCTGTAACTATAAAGCTCAGTGGGGCCCCGAAATGGATAAGTAAAACCTCGGGGCGCTTTGTTATTTTTAGTGTATAAACCCCGCACGCTCGGCTAGAAGCGTAAACAAACATGTGGATTAAAATACCACAAAATGCTATTCAAGCAAACATGTAAGCCTTCAAGCGTAAACCGAACTAAATTTCGCACTTTTAGCGTGCTACCAATTTAAAGTGCACATATCCACATCAATCGGATAATTAATCCCTCAATAAGTTCAATGTACATGTACCGCTAATGAACGTGGTACAATTTTATCTTACATCATAATACATGTATAGGATAGAACACGAGTAAGTGTTGGGTATGAAAACTAAATCGAGTTTGCGAGATTTTATGTTTTCATACCCAACACTTACGAGAGATCTATCTGTCTTAGACCACAGCTAAAAATGTTAGTTTCTCAGATACAATTTGCACAACAATCAACTACTTAATACTATCATTAATACTTAGTAAACACAATATCCCCAAATCGTTTACATTAGCCATTCATAAAATAAAATCAAGGAATGTTTGGTGCACGGGTATTTTGTGTTTTCGTTGGTAACATTCCATTGGTCAACTTTCTTTCTGTATCGTACATATTTTACATATCTTTTTTAAAGCAAGTGTACATGCATGTGCTTTTAAAAACAAGTAGTGGAATTTGATTTACTTGATGAAACTACTACATCGATGGCTTAGAATAAGAAGGTCGTAACTACTACTTACGACCTTATAAGACTCATGCATATTTGAAATCTGCTTCACAATACGCTTCTTATGAGCCTATTTTCATGAAAATCTAAAATTGTCATGTTGACCAAAATGAAGTTTTAAAAACTTGTTTTCCTATAGTTAAAGAGTAAATTACAGACAGTTTTCTCTTGCATGCATGATGTTTTCGATTTTGTAGTTACGACCTTCTCATTATAAGCCAGCGACATGTAGTATGTTTTTGGAGTTTAAGGACGTAACCGCGGTTACGCAAATCAAGCATCTTCCATCCTGAGACCTTTTAGTCAAAGATCTGAATGAAAATCAAAGGTTTAAGGACGTACAAACGCATTCAGAACAGCGTCTGCCGAAAGATACCAGAAAGCAACATTCTTTGACACGTTCAGCATATAAGCAATATGCACAATTAAGCAATTCTAAGATATTACCAGGACTGCATTTTCATCATTTGAATATACAAGGTATCCATCTATATGAAAACAATTTTGACGAACAAGCCATAATGGCACGCAGTGGGCATAGAAGCACTGCTGTATATTATTATAAACAACCGTTAGAGGCACTGCAGTGTAACTTATCATCCAAACTACAAACGCCATCGAAGACGCCTCCATCGCCCCAGTCTACAGCTGGACTAGTCGTCTCGGCAACGGTTATCAAGGCCGAGTCTGCTGGCTTACCAGATCCAAATGCTATTGTGATAGAAGTACCTGGCTGTATATATGCTATTATTGGTTTTCAAAGGCATCAGAAAGATGTTGATTACACTGTAAAATCACCAGTCAAAACATTTGTGTAAGCAGCAGTAAAATATAAATATGTTATTTCACTGAAAGTTTTTTTTTCATTTTTGGCATACCGATTTTGTAAAAGAGCAGAAAACTCTTATGTTATAACTGAATATATAATTCATTAATTAACAATGATTTAATATTTGTTTAGATATACTTAACTGCTTAAATAGTATTTAAGTGCAAGTATATGTTTTATAATCGATACTATTGTAATTCTTACTGCTTCAGCAATAGATTATTCTGTATTTAAATGGTACTTTACTCTAGTTACACAAAATATAGATATAAAGTAACATAACAATTTTAAGTCATTAAAAACGCCGCTTCATCCTCTTTAAACTCTACGTTTGATGTTTGTATTGGATATATGCATGTATAGTGATTGTTAATGCTGAACTTCACTGTTACAATCACACTTGTCGATGGATTGTGTTTACAATAAAGCTATAAATTCCTGACTTGACGGATTATTTTGCTTGGCCTAAATAGTATTGGATAAATCAATGTAAGTTTATGTACAACACTTTTTCTATATATCACAGAAAAGTGTTGTATAAAAAAATTGATGGGATTTATTCAACACTTTTTCTGCTCGTTGATTGGTCAGTTACAGTAAGCTGTGGTCTAAGGATTGGGTTTTCAACCCTACATGTGTCATTCAGACAGTGTTTTAAATAACATATTTGACACTCATCGTGTCGGAGTTCATCCATGCATATTGCCATTCAGGCTTGGTTTGTCATTCAGACTTGTTTTGCCATTCAGGCTTGTATACTAATGCCGTAATGGCGTATACTGGCCATCGTTTCTCGGAACAAAGATCCGAATAGAAATCCCGATTTAGGATCCATACGATTAGTCAAATTGATTCAATTTTCCATCGAATCAAACTTATATAAATCTGAAAAATAAATTATAATAAAATAATCAAATCTTACCATAATTAGCGTCAGATAAATCGAAATTTTTAAATTATTTATAAGAATTCCCAAATAACCGTTTGTTGTAGCTGCTGATAAGCCTCGTTCTGATTTGTTTGGCTGTGGTAGCTGCATTATCTCTCCTTGGCTAAGTGGTTAGTGAGTTCTAATCCCCGTCGGTGACATAAAATCTTTATGTGATGTAGCCATCCAACTGGTCGGTGGTACTACCCAGGTGCCCGCTCGGGCCTGAATTATGTCTGAAGGGGCACCTGGGTTCTTCCTCCACCACTGGAAAGTCGCCTTATGACCTACACTGAGTCGATGTTACTTAAAACCCAACAAAACAAACAAACATTATACTTGGGGTAGACAATTAGACAGATATATCTACAGATGGATATATCTTATTGAAAAAATGCATTCCTTTCCATATATTTTAAAGATTGTAATTGTCATAGTATTGTAATGAAGACAGTGCAGTGTCCAAGTACTTTAACTTTCTTTTGGCAATTTTTCATAATTATGTCTCCCGAAATATTGGTTTTGCCCATGATGTCTGTCCGTTAATAAATTCTTGTCAGTTCCAAATCTTATATACGCCTGGTCCAATTTTAATGAAACTTTCCAGGAATAATTAGTATGAAGTTTAAATGTGTATATTATTTTGGTTTGCTCGGATGATTGTTGACGGAGTTATGGCCCTTTAATGGTTATTTTAGAGGAAGTTTGTCTGCATATCTCCTGATCAATATGAGGTCCAGTTGTGCATATCGTCTTTTTGTTCCGCTTTGATATTTTTTTACGGAGTTATGGCCCTTTTGTCCACAAAATCTTGTCCGCTCCAAATCTTATATACCCGTGGTCCAATTTTAATGAAAGTTTGCTGGAATGATCAGTGTGAAGTCTAGATGTGCATATTATCATTTTGTTCCTATCGAATGATTTTCCATGGAATTATGGCCCTCTAATAGTCATTTTAGAAAAAAATTGTCATGAGCGTTCTTCTTGTTTGTCCTTTGTTTATCTCAAAAGGTTCTGGAGGTATCATACTGAAATTCACACTACATTTTTAGATAGATAAAATTAATCTGTGAAATGGAGGGGCAGCTGATTTTCAGACCCAAACAAATTCAGTGCCTTCAGCGCTTTGATTTATTTCTTTTTAATGATACTGTAGCCTGAGCATTATTGAAATCACAAAATGTAGTGTATTGCTTCCCAAGCGTATCTGATGATTATTAGGACTATTTGGATCTAGTATAGTATTTTTTACAAATGAGAGCTGAGACATGGTTCATAGAAGTTATTTTGAGATCTTTGTTACACACATGAGTAAACGCAAATATCAAACATTCGATTCTTTGCCCGACAAACAGTACTTATCGCATCATTAATCTGAAATAGAAAAACATACGATAACCGTATTATTCCATTATATATTCATCCGGTGGGAAAACGAAGATTTTACTAGTCATGCCTCAAAGTCACTACAATATAAAATATTCATATGATATTGACCGCAAACTTGTAGCAAAATCTCCAACAAAATTTACAAAATGACTACATTAAACTTTAGTCAGGTACGTATTGACGAATTGAATACTTAAAATTATTGAGACACATGAAGAAACGTTAGGAAGTTCTCTGCAAAATACATAAAGCTTTGTTGTAATAAAATTTTAAAAAAGAACATGTTTTAAGCCCTGTGTTACTCGCTATCCTTTTAATATTTCTGAAAATCGTCATTTTTGTGTTGTCATCAATGGTTTTCTCATATTACATATATAAGGTCGCACCAAGTCGTTTCTTGGTTTAGCGTCCGAGGAAGGATATGTTTGAGCATCTTCGGAAAGAAAAAAACAACAAGTTTGTAACCTCTTATATCTTCAATATCAATTGAAATATAGCTTTCTTACTTGTTCACCATCATATCACAAACCCTTTACAGCAGTAGTTCTCATACAAAAGTGCTCAGGTATCTAATTACGTAATCATGAACGACAATGCTTGAAAGCTATACAGTGATTTGTGAGCCGTATGATGATGAGGATAGAAATCGTTGATTTTTTACGTGTGTTTTTTTTTTTTTTTTGTCTCCCGATAGCTAGATTGGTTTTCTAACGTAGGGTGGACGCTTAACGATTTGGTATGGTCTTACGTAAATATGTTTTACTTGTCGTGTCATAATGTTGTATGAACCATCTGTAGCAGTGTCGGGTGTTAATTCCCTGATATAGATCTGTTCACGCATGCGTAACTGATCCAAGAAACGGCCACCATCCATCTATTGTAATCCAGATCAGTGAAACCACATGTTCAATAAACAAGACAAAACAATCCACACGATCTCTGAGACTCAATATTTTTATGTCAAAACAGAGTGTTAGTACAGTGTACATGTACAATTCGGACACCACAAATTTGTGTTTTTATTATAAATATGAATATATTTCATTAATTGACGCATTAAATGCATTACGACAATTATACACGATTTATGAGTACACATACCGACAAACTTATACACATACAGGGCATACTCGGATATGCTCGTACACCCTCGATACCTCGAACAGGTAGATGCCTCGAACTATTCTCCGGGGCACTGTTTTATCAAAGGACTTACGAACATTTTAACCTTACGCTCAAATTTAAATTCCTTATAATGCGTTTACATCTACAAATGAGGCAATTATATTGTCTAAAATCATTAACTGAATTAATTACCTGATGATTTTACCTATCGCCTTACCAGAATTTGAAGCAGTTACATAATTGTAAAGGATTCAAATTTGAACGTAAGTTTACGATTACCGTAAATGCTTTGATGAAACAGTGCCCCGGTCCAAAGGTAGTTCGAGGCATCGAAATTCTACAGTAATGTTTTACTGTATATTATTTTTATTACATGGTTTTATAACTCCTCAAAACAAACAATGAGTAGTTTTGTACCATCATGTCATATGTGAAGCACTATCTCTCGAATAATACGAGATGTAATGACTAACATATAATAGTACCAGTACAAAACTACCACATCCGTATATTGTTTTGTTATATATCTAGCTGTATTTTATAACGCAATCGACCCATGAAAGTAATATTTGAAGATGATAAAAAGGGGGAAATTCATTAGTAATGTGAAGAATCCAGCGACATGCGAAGAGAAGTTCAGGAAGACAAGTGTACTACATGGCATGACTCAAACTGAAAGAAGAAGAAAGAAGGAACTCATTGAAGAGGCCAAGGAAACAAACTACCTTAATCCAGAGTATTAGTTCATTGTGAGAGGTCCCCCGTCGGAAAGAAAGTTAGTAAGGACAAAAACAAAACAACAGTGAAAAATGCATCTGTAAATAAGAGGGATGATCAACATGTACATATGTTAAAACTTAGAAGGTTTTAAATTTTTACATGCAAACGCAAATAGCTTACCCAATACACTAGATGAACTTAAAGCTAGATTGCTAAATAGTGAAGTAAAGGTAGACTTAGTCTGGATTGCGGAAGTGTTTCCAAAAACTGCAGATTTTCACCAACCAATGCAGAACTTCAAACAGAAGGATATGACCTATTTGTAAATAATTATGATAGCGGTACTGGTAATATGAGAGGGATATCCCTGTTTACAAACAGGGAGGAGGAGGTGAAAATGAGTGGTGAATTCAAGGAGTACAAGTGGGTAAAGGTGAAATTGAATAAAATTGACAACTTGTAAGTTGGCTGCATATACAAAAGTCCAAACCGCACAAACAAAATTTTTAATGAACTGAACAAATTAGTCATCAATATGGCCAACTTGAGTGACACATATTCGCATGTTCTTCTGATGGGTGATTTCAACTATCCAAAGCTGAACTGGATAGAATTGACCGGTGGTGGGGGCAAGGATGGTGAAATCTATCAGAGATAGCTTCCTATATCAACAAGTATCTAAGCTTACAAGGGCTAGAGGTAGTAATGAGTTAAGCATGCTGGACTTAATATTCCCAAATGAACAAGAAATGGTATGTGACTTGAAACATGATAGCCCACTGGGGCGCAGTGATCGTTGTGTACTAGAATTCCAATTTAACTGTTATATTGAACGAGAGAAAAACATGGCTGAAAGATGAAACTTCTTCAAAGGAAACTACAAAGTTATGGTCGATGAAAGGAGAATAGATTGGACAACTGAACTTGATGGAGACTCAAACCAGATGTTTGGAAAGTTTCTTTCGAAGGAGAAGGTCATACCGAAGAGCAAGACAAATAATGCAAATAAGGCCAAGAAACACATCTATCTACCACTACACTTAAAAACGATAAAAAAGATAAAGAAAAAACATTGTTGCTGGCAAAGATACATGGAAACTAGAGAAGGCATGAAGTGTCAAGAATATACCAAAATCCAAAACCATGTCAAAGGATTAGTGAAAAAAGATAAGCTAAGGATGGAGAAGGACATAGCAACACATATAAAGAAAGATCCCAAAAGATTCTGGCAATATGCCAATTCGAATAGGAAAACTAAGTCTGGTATAGCTGAGGTAAAGGTGAAATTGGACGATGGAGACTATATACTTACTATTTATTTTTTCAGCGTGACAGAGAGAAGGCTGAAGTTCAGGCTGACTTTTTCTCCAGTGTATTCACTGTGAAACCAGAAGGAGACATACCCCCATTTGAACAAAGAACAATAGAGAATGAATTTGTAGACAACCCATTTACGGAAAAAGAAGTATACAAACAACTGAATGGTTTAAATCCCAATAAATCACCAGGCCCAGATAGACTACACACAAAACATTATTCCAGTTGAGAGACGTGATGACATACACACTTACAGTAATATTTAACGAAACACTGCAAACAGGCCAAGTTCCTGACATATGGAAGCTAGGAAACAGCAAAGCATTATTTAACAAAGGAGAAGTCTTGGATCCTTGAAACTATCGACCTGTTAGTCTAACTTGTGTTGTATGTAAGGTGATGGAGAAACCTACACGAGAGAAGATGGTAAACCACATGACAGCCAACAACTTATTCAGTAAGGACCAATATGGATTTATGTCTGGAAGGTCAACTACTCTACAATTGCTGAAAATAATCGACCAGTGGACAGAAATACTAGACAGAGGAGGAACCATTGTGGCAATTTACATGGCCTTCATGAAAGCATTCGACAAAGTGCCGCATAAATAATTGATAAACAAACTGTATTCATACGGTCACAGTGAACAGATCATCACTTGGGTTGAACACTTTCTACACAATCGTAAGGAAAAAGTTATTGTTAATGGTCAAAAGTCATCATGTTACCAAGTTACTACAGGAATCCCGCAAGGCAGCGTTTTAGGACCTAGTTTGTTCGTGTTATACATCAATGACATGCATGACTGTGTATCAGTTCCAACTTACCTGTTTGCGGACAACCCCAAGATATTTTCTCAGACCAAGACCGAGGAAGATAGACACAACCTCCAAATAGACCTAAAAGCATTGCAGAGATGGTCTGACACCTGGCTACTTAAAGTCCACCCAAAGAAGTGCAAGGTAATACGATTGTCCAAAAAGAAACTGATACAGGATGAGAATACAGTCAACTACCACATGACCGCAACAGAGGGAGAAAAGACAAAACTAGAAAACTCAAACTGTGAAACGGACATCGGAGTTGAAGTAGATGGTCTCCTGAACTTTGAACAACGCATGCAACAAAAAGTCAACAAAGCTAATGGAATAATTGGATTGATCAGAAGAACGTACTCGTGCTCGGACAAACAAACCTTTAAACACCTGTTCCAGGCATTAGTAAGGCCAATCTTTAGTATGCGCAAGCAGTATAGTCACCATACAAAGAGAAGGATATATAAACAAAAGAGAATGTTCAGATGAGTGGCTAAACGTGTATTTATATGCCGATTTGCTACGAATAAATGGTAAATGATATCTGGCATGTAAAGGTAAAAAACAATAAAAATCTTGAGCAATACTCGATGAAAACAAACGGTACGTGGGTATCCCATAATGAGTCTCGCGGCCCCTTATAACTATAGAACTATGGCAATACTTTACGAGTTGATAGTCATATGAATAAAACAAAACAGAACGAAAACAGTATCTTTATGATGATAGCAATACATGACATAAGCTGGACAGAACACGTTGTAATTGTCAGACTGTGCACGCATGCACAAGAAACACAGACTGGCTCCGTGTGGCACAGAAGATCATTTAGCTGAATTCATCATCCAGAGATACAAATGGCACGCCTAGGAGCGAAATTGCGAAGTGGCATCAAGAGACAAACATCCGCCAATCTCGATTACCTGAGACGGACAAAATTCTTCATCGCAGATACTGGCGTTATCGTGTAGACGAACACTAGTAAGTAAGTTGGTGATAGCAATACTTTGACGAAACATCGGAAACAATCATAATACATTCATCTATTCATGGACGTATGACGAAGTTTTAAACGATTTACAAATTTCATTTCCTCCATGTCCATATATTCACAATCCTCGGTTGTGACATTGAATGCTTCATTCCATTTGGAACTTTTTATAACAAGTCGTGCATTTTTTTGTTTCTTGTTTGTGCAAAATTGTTTAACTTTTCCAAGAACTCTTTTGAAGAACTTCACTTCCGGTATCAATGTTTTCTGTTCTCTCCGCACGCGTTCATCAAATATTTTATAGAATGTATTATATATTGCGTAATCTAGAAAACATGTTGATTTGAATATTTTTAATTCTGTAGAATTCAGCGATACCGGGGTGTGTATATGTGAGTTAGATTGGATATATAAAATATCTGACATACTCCAATTAAGATCCCTCTTCAGAAGAATAAGCGATTCCTCAAATCTTTCCATTACCATAACAAGTTTAAAGTCAGTCTGAAGCATGTCTAAATGTGCATTGATTGTTTGTGTGTCTTTTTCTTTGACCCATCCAGGAAATCCAAAGTCTTTTCCCATGGCATTTCTTGTCTTAGAGAATGGTGCAGGGTCGTAACGGTCAGCGTGGAGTATAAGGTTATGAATATAATGCTCACGTGGTATTTTTCTCAACACAGGACTATTCCAAACATCACGAAAGTAGAACGCCGCACTCATCATTCGTTCTAAAGGTTCGCGAATTATTCCAATATTGATAGTGTCACTTGGTAGAACTGATCGGAAAAGTTTTCGGCTATATATCGAGTGACAGGCCAAAATATCGCGGTGGTTTCCCTTGGCGACTGGAAGAGCCGAGTATGTTTTCAAAAAGTAGTTCCTCGTTTCTGGTAGAACAAATGTTAAGTTATGCTTTAATCCAAACCTAAAGAACATGTTTTGCATTGTTGTTGAGCCTGCTTTGTGGACTTTCAAAAATCCAATATGAGTGACTTTGTGTCCCGCTGTTGGGTTTTGTCCTGTGTTAGTATTCATCCGCGACGTTCCCGCCATCAGTTTTGTTTTATAGGTATATGGCTGTTCGGAGTACAATCCCCATGTTGCTACGAATAGAAAGACTACGATGACCAATGCATTCAACAGAAATATGCTGAAATAGAAAAAAAGAATATGATAGTTTTACGAAATATTTTAGCAAATAATATAGTTTGTCCTCGTTGTCAGCTCTCTGTTTATGCCAACGAATTTGTAATTTCCATGGCCATTTCGCAACGAGACCTTCATGCTCAAAAGGAGACGAAAACTTATGTCATTAGAAAAATATCATAAAGTACCTTGTTATTTGTCATCGTGCTGTTTATTTTATTAATCATGGCATTGTATATAGAATAGCTTCTTTTGTGACAATTTGCAGGGCTACACATGCAATACTTTTTACTAATTGATAACTTAATAGTTGTACCGGGCTGAGAAAAATAGCTAATGGAACGTTCGAATAGGCAAACGGAACATAATAGAGAGCTCAGTATTTTGATTTGCTGGATTGTGTCTCTTCTGTGTTAAAAAGCTCTCCCGTCTCTTCTACTTGGTATTTGAAAGATGGTGGATGAACCAAGCAAGTGTTGCGTAACACAATGTCGGTGAAAACACTCTACTCTGCTCTGTTCGGTAGAGACCAAATGGAATGGTCACATACCACTGGCTTAGAATGAAAAGGTCGTAATTTTAAGAAAAGCAAGAAAATGTTTTTTCTTAAAATTGCTCTTTACGTATGGTAAAACAAGCTGCTTCAACTTCAGTTTGGTCAACATGAAAAGTTCTAATTTTGATGAAAATAGGCTCCTTAGAAGCGATTTATGACGTAGTTTTTAAATATGTGTCAGTCTAAAAAGGTCTTACGACCTTCTCATTCTTAGCCAGAGATCTGTTTAATTCATATAATCTTCATCTAACTTACTACTTGATCTTCTGTGGCCAACGTAACTTTTTCACAGATGCTACCTGTAAGTAGAAAGACAAATTGGTTGTAGAAATGTTATAAATAATAAATAGCAGCATCCAAGACGTTAGGTACAGTTTTGGGCACGTCTGATTGCTGCATCATACCGTATATGGTATTGTCCTGTATGGAAGTGCAACGATTACAAATTTTGCCAGTGATCCTTAGTAAATGAATCGTATAATACTCGGTTTATGAATATACGTATAAGTACACTTTTCTCACGATAAAATAATATATGTATAATGTATACATGTACATGAACTAAGTGTAAAGTAGTTTCAGTCTCCGAGACGGAGTGTCAAGTTTAGATGATCAAGTATGGAATGGATAAAGCATCACATTGCAATATTGCATACATTATTTCCATAGACACCACCGTAACAAGAAACTATTGTCAATGTTCACGAACCATCGCTTCGTATTCGTGTAATGATTAGATTCAATATCGAGTTACCCGCGACATTTTCCCCTGAAACTTGTTATATTAGAGTTTAAATTATACTAGTATCCACAGTTACCGCCTCGTTGTCTGGTTTTTGTTGTGCTGAAGAAATCATTGTGTGTTTTATAAACAAAACCCGCGAATGAACTGAACTATATTTTTGTACGTGTACCATTGTTTGTATAGCCACTTGTAATTATCATTTTCATTGTATTATTTCTTGATCATTGATCATATTAACTCGTACATTGTCAAACTTAACTTGTCCATTGTTTCCTCCCATTTTTTATTCCAACCACTATTTTATAAACATCCAAAACTTTGGCCGGCGACATTGGCAGGCATAGGTCGGACCTCAAAGCCTGCGCTGAGAGCAATCTCATCAAAATCATATACATAATACGCCCCGCTACCTTTCGCAGACATATAATTTGACTACATCCCGTAGGTGGTCATGCCGATGAATCATCCAATCAAATCGCTACTTTCGCAAATCTGAAAGTGCAGAGAATCCCTCTGTTGTACTACATAGTTTGCAGTGAGAGAGATGGTTTATACATACATACTCGTACATACATACATACAGTTAATACTAGACCGCTTTAATTCATGCACATGTGAATAGCCATACTAAAAAATGTACAAGAGAGATCATTTGAACGTGACCTCTTATGTAGTGTTGAAAGATCTAACTAACAGCTTAAGGAATGAAAAAAATGTTAGGATGTGATTTTTAGGAGATTGTGTCAAGAAGTAATAAGCGCTTTGTTCCTTATCGAGTGTTTGTATTGTTTTATTGATTAGAATCAGTAGGTAATGTTCCTTGTAAACATTCTTCGCTAAGTCTTTTTAAAAGGTTATGTTCTATTCTCGTCAATATCGAATGCAGCCCCAGATCAAGTGTCGCTCTTGTGTAATGTTGATGCATATCAGACCCGTATTATATCAAAGTAACACAGTGTATATACCTATAAATGTATTCTTGTCGTTGCCGTTGACTATACATGCTTGTTTGAATTTGCATCGGTAATAATTGTATTATGTACTCATAGACAGCAAGGTATAATGTATTGACGCCGACCATATGTTACTATAGAATACTAGATTAAGCAGATTAGCATGTTTCCATCATTTGATAATGTTCATATACCGTGTAACATTCGTCAGGGGAGTTCTACGAACAATAATACTCGTACGTTTATTCATAAATAAAGTATGGTTCAAACTCCCACTGGGGAACAGTATTTCAGTCATAAATCCATTCTGATCACCTCGGAGTTTTTGCATTTATATTTATCGGAGATCAACGGAAATGGCCGAGCTTTCTCGATTGTCATACATCATGTAGTCTATATCTAGTCATATTATTCTTAATTAAAATAAGGCTAAAACATTGCTCGTTTCCGCTACACCATTGACCCAATTTTTGCCCCTACACCCAGTGAGATTTATTTTTACAAATTTTAGAAAAATTAGTATCTTCGGATTTGACCTATTCTATCAGGGCATGTTGGTCCTTTCTGTATTTCTTTACCAAAGAAGATGGGTATGAGTATTCTTAACGTAAAAGTTGAGGACTTAATGGTCAACTAAGCATTTTTTCTATAAAAAAGCCTATTTTTTGCAAAGCATGTAGCGGAAACAAGCTATTTTACCTAATTTTGGGCTTCAAATAACAGATACATTAAAAAATCTTGAACCCATTAAGTTTCAAACGACTTTGGTACAAGCTCACTTTGCTACGAGTTCGTCACGGCCTTTGATCAAGCATAATAAGCCTTGTACTTGTAGTTGACACTCTTAACTAGGCTATCTAGATGGATACTAGTACCCTATTTTCATAAATATAATAAAGGTGATGAAAGGGTTTTTCAAAAGTACACAACAAAACCATGATACAATGGGCGGTTTTCATAGATGCAAGAGATAACCGTTCAACGCTAATTGAAAAGGGGTGTTTAGTGTCAACCCTTTATGAAGTATATTTTTGATTTTTTTAGTAAAAATACTGCTTATTTTAAATTAATAAACATAACATTAAAATACGTTGGTGCATGAAGCTGTATTAAATTAATGTACCACATAGTACGATATATAAAACCTATACAATACTATATAATAGGTCCAAATTACTATCCCAGTATAGATAGTCACGGTCGACAGTTTACCTAGACAGTGTTGGTATAGCTAGTTTGCGATAGAAAAAAATCGTGTTTTTTTAAAGATATCTGAAAATCTATTCATCAGATTTTGGTAAAAAATAACACAGAACTACAATAACTTCCTGCCTACTCCCATTTTGAATTTAATACTTTGAATTTGAGCTCTGCTGTGCGATTTCCAACCGCTTGATTAAATATTGTCTTTTGGGAAACCCATATTTAGTCCAGAGCACATATTTTTGTGAGAAAAATGCGAAAAAAAATTGTTGGATGATGATCTAGGTCCTTACATGTGTGTGAAAGTCTATTATTTTGGGGTAAAACTTTACAAAATATAAAAGCTAAGCATCATATTTTGGAATCAGTAACCCACATCACCATTTACCGCTTTATGGGATACAAATAGATTGTGATAGGAAGGTTGTTACTTGTAGTTTACGATATTAAAAATCATTTTCCCGACCATTGTCTAAAATCCCATATTTTGGGACAAAACCTGTCAAAATCTAAGCAAAAGCGAGAATTTTGGGAATCGGTTGATTACAATGTCATAAAAAAATATATTTGATTTTTTTAATTGTGGTGGGTACATAGTTCTTTGCAGTTTAAGATATCAAAACTATAGTGCCAGAATATTTTGTTAAATGATAGTAATTTTGGGGTTAAATAGTGTAAAACATAAACGAAAAGTGAGAATTTTGAGAATTGGTTATTTATTTTGTTGTGTTTACTCAAAAAATCAAATATCAACTTAGTTTACAATACATCCTTGATGTGTCATGATCCAACAAATTAAATATGTGTTTTTTATTTCCTTTTTCTTATAGGGCGCTTATAATAGGACCTGTACTAATAATAAGACGTCACTATATTTGTTTATTTTTAGTGACTTCGATAACGTCATTTTGAACGTCAGTTATAATTGCATGCCTCTAGTTTTCATTATGTCATAGCATGTTACTATATTGGACGATTTTGAAAAGGTATACCTTTTTGGAATCCTTAAACATTTCTCTACACAATCCTATTAAAATGTGAAGATGTGAAATTTTGACATCAGGTTGGAATTCGCACAGCAGGGCTCATTTATTCTTTATTACATAAATTATTGAAATAACAGGCGTATTTACAGTTTAACACAGGGAGGTATTCGGGTTTTCCATTGATGATTTGCTATAAATTATTTAACCGTTACAATCCGTGATCGGCTAGATTGAGATTGCTGTTATAAAGACAATACTTAAGAGGCCCTTGTTATTCGGTTTATTTAGGTGTGTCGCTTGTAAACAATGTACAACAATATATATATAACATGTATTTGGTCATATTCACAGACGGGCCTCGCGTGTGTTTAAGTAAGCACAATGTAGGTTGCAAATGCGTAAATATTCGTTATGCGTATAGCTAGTTTGCGAAAGAAAAAAATCGTGTTTTTTAAAGATTTCTCTGTAATTTCAACACATACAAGTATGAAATTTTGCATGAATATATGAAAAATTTCTACAATATTTCTATTGGTGCAAGTATCAAGTCTTCTAACTTTATATTTAATACAAAACTAGAAATATGTTACGTAGAACTTATGAACAAAACTTTTTTAACTCATTTATGATGTTGCTGAAATTTCAGTGTGTATTAGGTAGATATATTTCATTTATCCGTGTAAAATTTCATTCTTGTAGGTGTAGTAATTACAAAGAAATATTTAAAAACGCGTTTTTTTTCTATCGCAAACTAGCTATACTATATCACTTCATAAATATTTCTGTAACTTAGTTTCATTTATATTCGAGCGGGGATTTAATTTCGTAGATTTCGTGGGTAATCTCAATCACGATATTAAGTCCCCACGAATATTTATCAATTATATAGTTTACGACTTAGTGGGTAAGATATCTTTGAAATTACGCCCTCGTGATAGGGCCCTTTTCCACCAAACCACGAAATCTCCCCCTTTGAAATTAAATTATTTTACAGTATATTAAGTTCGCTCGGAATTCTATTTGTGACTGGACAAGACGATATAAAACTGACAATGTTCTAGATATCAAACTATTTAAATAAAAGTAAATCACATTTAAAATAAAAAAGTACAAGAGAGGTTTGCGAAACACATACCTCTCCTGACGGTAAAATAGTCGTAGTGTTATTAAGGTCATCACGACATTGACTTATGACCTATTGACCTAAAATTGTAGGAGTCGACAGCTGATATTCAGCAACATCTCTCTGTAAAATTTTACACTTTTAGTATCTATAGTTCATAAGTTTTGGACAATAAATCGTTCAAAGGTCACGATGATGTTGACCTATAAACTGAATGACCTTGGAATTGAGTTGGGGGCCTCTGTGGAAGATGAACAACTTCACTGAAAGTTTAAATATCCTACGTCCAATCGTTCTGTTCTTGTTTGGAAACCAGTCAGCATGTCGACCGACCGATCGGCAAGCATGCGCTGTACATAACAACACAAATTCACGTAAAATATACCACAGGCATAAGAAGTAATATCACAACATACAGTTTCAACCTTTATTATATATTTGCCATAAAAACTTAAATTCTTACAAATCTTAAAATGTTTAAACATAATAAGCCATGAACATAATATCACCGTCTTATATTTCGGTATTGTTCAAGCCAGAGACAAAAGTACACACACTATTTACTGGTACATGTATCGCTAGATATTGTGGTGGTATACTTAGTTACATTTTAAAATGAGTGTAATTTATGATATTTTATTAATAAAATTTCAAACTTCTCCACATATGACCTACATTTACAATATTTTTTCATTTTCTTTTTTAAGTCGAAGGTACACTTGGTCTATTCCTATTCGACAAACGCATTTTCCCTATTCTAAAATCACGGGTTTGTATAATTTATGGTTACAGCGTGACGGCGTCCCAGTGTGAAAAAAAATAGATAGACAGATAGACAGATATTTTATTCAGACTTGTACATATGTACATCATCTACAGACATAAATACAAACATAAACTGGCAACGCTATTTGCAATTAAACAATAAAATGAACTAAATTGAACATAACTTTTTTAAAACAAAGAATCATACACATGTTGCACAAATATAATTATATAGGTAATGGAGATGAACAGAATAGAAAAACTAGAAAGAAATCTAAATTGTCGAAATCGACTATACTAGCTGATCGTAATGGCTTTTTTACTCCCTGTGCACTACAACCAATGGGGAAAACTTAATTAGTCGGTACAAAATTCTGCAATAGTCCTGCACACGATAAGGGTATAGGTTAAACACCGCTAAAACAATTTAAACCACCGAAATAAACCTATAGAAATACTATATAAAATAATTCATATTCTTGAGGGATTTAAAATTTCGGGGATTTCGTTGATGACCTCAACCACAATACATAACTCCCATGCATATCAATGATTCTATAATATCTGACTTGTGGTTCATGTACCATGCAACATTGAAATTACGTCCCCACAAATTGTCTTATTCACAAAAACCACGAAAGTTTGCCCCTTTGAAAATGATTTACCAGTAAATGAATTGTTACATTATTCCGATAGAACGTTCGCTGACCCATTCGCATTTATAATTGATCCAAAATCTTTGAACTTCAACATACTACATAAAGACATTTTCGTAAAATCTTTAAAAAATAGTTATTTAACTTGGTATTGGTAAATGGAGGTGATAAGGACATACGATTGTGCTTGACCAGCATATGGGTACTGTTTTATCAAAACATTTACTGAAATAAACTTACGATCGAAATTTGAATTCTTATAATACGTTTACAACTATAGTTATATATAAAATGTGGTAAATGGAGCTGTAATACGCATTTGTTAAATAATTATACTGAATTAAAATGGGATCGTAAGTTGCTAAAATGTCATCCTGATGATTATATTTTAAAATATTATTATTTATTTAAATATTTTAATACGATTTTTATACATAATCGTCTATTTTATATTTTACAAAAATCTCATTTTAGTTTCAGTAACAACCAGTAGATTAAAAACATACTACTACAGTAACATAAAAAAGCTATAAAATACAACTAAAAAATAAATATCTTACCATGATAGTCAGTGTGTCAGCTTCCAAGCATGAAAACCTTTTATAATCCGCACCAGTAACGTGTGGTTTATTGTATACCCATGTTATTATACACCTGAATGGACCAGATGATCAATGGTGAATTACGGAGGATGGGTGGTGACATTGCTGAATGATGAAAATTCGGTCATTTCCGTTTGTCTCCGCTAAGCGTATTGTATTGCATTAAACCGAGATGATCAGAATGGACATTACTGTGACTGCGTCCAATTGTCTCTCACGGGAGTTCACACTGCCATTACTTAGCTTGGCGAATTTGACACGAACCTGACCTTTACGCATGAATATAATATTATATTACCAGGTTCTTGCTTTGAATATATCAATGTCCGCAAGCGAATCGTGCAATATCGGTATTGTTTCAAACAATCGACTATGAGAAAATACACACGAGGTTATAAATACAGACAATATATCGACTGTTAAGTTATACAAATCTAAAGGCCAGCTTCGTGTCAAAATCGCCAAACTATACTAAAAAAGCGCTTTGAAACGTGACTAGTATAAGGTAGACGGTTGTCTCCTTTTGGCGTTTAATGTCCGTCCAGTGTGCCATTTTAGTACATTAGCAAATAGTTTAAGCTTTATTTTATGGTTCTATAGCAAATAAAATAAATGTCCATTTTCAATGCTAGATGCTGTTCTTCATTCCATACAAGTTCGGCCGAGCTTGGGTTTATACTCACCCACACCTTTAACAATACATGCATAATTGTATTCTTTATCACCTAGATGTCATTGTGCGTATATATACTCGTAGAAAATGTAGTTCAGTTCATGTTTTGGATCGTACACATATTTAATGCGCATGTATATTAATGCACATTGGGTTGCACATATCTGCACCAAACCATATAAATTTGAAATTCTATCCTTATTTATTATCATAGCAGTTGATGCATGCTTTATGGATATAGTTTCATATTTCTGTCACAACGATGTAGTTTTAAGATAATTTATTCAGTCCAACAGTAAATGACGTCTGGTAAATCTTAAACAAAAAGTATAGACATGTGTACAATGTACATTACTTCGGATAAAACACCGTTCAATTCACAACTGATATGTATCTTGAAGTTTCGCAATGATGTGTTTGACAGAGGTCGAGAAAGCCGAATAAACGGGATGCTGAAAACACTTTTTATCTACTATTGACATCAGTTGAACGTTTTTTAAAAACTGTCAAACAAAATCAAGCCTAATTTGCAAAAATATCCTTAAGATTGAGTAATGCTTGTTTTGACTGTCATGTTTGATCGACTTTCTGACAGACTGTCGGGAGTTTCGAGTCGTGTGCTGGTCACTGTTGCTCAAAGAAGTTATACGTGTGCAGAAACCTTCCAATTTATTCTAAATACAGTGGCATACAAGATTGAAGGTATTAAATACAATCGGGACGACAGGTGTAACTGTATTCGAAATGATTGGTTTCGAAAATCTATTTAAAGTAGTGTTCGAATGACTACATGTTTATAGCAAAAATGAGGATCGGTGCCTCATTTTTATGTCGATAAATTGGGGAATGTGCGGGATATCATTATGCTTCAAATCAATCAAATATATGTGAATACACGGTGTAGTGTTTTAAGTTACAGATATTACGTCATTTGTCTTTGTTCTCTGTCTGCAGCCATATTGTATTTCATCCTGACACGCGGCGTATGTATGCTAGCTGTGTAAATTAAGAATTAGTGAACACGTTCTAACATACTTAGTCAGTTTGCGAAGAGGTTCAAAAGGAATAATTACTTTTTATAGCAAATGTGCACTTATTTAGACCTATACCAATTGTTGTTTATATTTTTGATAGTTTTTTTATTATATCATTAATATTTTATTGTATATAATCTACAATGTCAATAATTATTTTGCCTGTATATTGTTTGTATGTCCGGGCAAGTGGTACAAAACGCAAATAACGAATGTCAACACATTTTCCTTTATTTCTTATTGTACAAAACATACATTTATCGAACTAGCCGCGTATTAATCTATAGTTATTTTTTAAGAAACCCAAGCACAAGAAGTAAATTAGTTCATTGCAGTCAAATGCTCCTACTGTATTGTACATGTTTCATTTGCTTTAAAAGTATAATACTTTCATCAGCACCAAATACAGAGTCGATTTAGTAATAAGTAACCAGTTCTGAAGACAAAATTGAGTAATATTTTTTTCTAGTTGATTTATAAGCGCTGTTCAAAATGTTTAGATGAATTGTTATAAAATTTAGCTATAAAATCGTATTTCATATACGAACTTACTTACGAACGGGTTTGTGTAATTTGTATACCTGTTGTCTTCAAGTTGTACTCTGTTATAGCAGTGTCCATGCCCCCTCCTCCTTTACAGCACTGTGCAGTGTCGGTGTATTTTTGTTTCCACTTGTCCTTGCCCAACCCCCCCCCCCCCTTTCATCATTTGTATCTTGTGTAGATACTGGATGAGATCATTTTAATTAGGTCACTGTGCTGTTTGGTCACTATGATAAACGCTTTTGGCATATATATTTTCGCCCTCTTTTTGCCCATTATTGTAAACTAGGTCAAGCCGCAAAAATGCCTCTTTAAGACGTGTTAACGTTATGTCACTGTCCTTGGTGTTTTAAACTAGGTCATGGGTGGTTGTGCCTCATTTGATCGCCGTGTTGGCACGGGTCTGTGCGGTTGGGTCGCCGTGCAGTGAGGCCTTGGGGAACTTGGTGGATTATTGTCTGCGTTTCATCCGGTCTCATGCAATAACCGCTATTATATAATTTCTTTGTGAAACTGGGTCGTCCTGCATTTTTTTCGGCGGGGACTTCGGTTTTTAATTGTTTCTTCGGCTTATGTGTGGGCATTGCCCATTGTAGCTGCTAGGAATATGTAATATTATTTCCAACCCCATTCCTACCATGCCCATTATTTTAAACTAGGTCAAGTCGTAGCTGTGCCTCTTTAGGTAGCATTAAGTTAGGTCACTTTCCTTACTGTTTTAAACTAGTTCACGCCCCGGGGTTGTTGTGCCTCATTTGGTCGCCGTTTTGGCATGCGTTTGTGTGGGCATTGCTCGTGGTGGTTGTGTTGAGGTGTTTCTGATTTCTGTGCTCGGCTGGTTGGGTTGAGTGCTACCTTCCCAGTCGGATTTTCTCATACCTTTTTAGCTTACATGAGCACAAAGTGCTCAATGTGAGTTATTGTGATCACTCACCGTCCGTCGTCCGTCCGTCTGTACGCCCATCTGTACGTCCGTCCGTCGTCCGTCCACACTTTCAAACGACATCTCCTCTCAAACCGTTTGACCAATTTTGATGAAATTTTGCCAGTGGTCCCCTACCATGATTGTCCCAAATTATGCCCCTGGGGTCAAAATTGGTCCCACCCCGGGGGTCACCAGCTTTACATAGACTTTTATAGGGAAAACATATAAAAATCTTCTTGTCTTCCTTTGGTGAAAACTGTGCAGGACTTCACTTATAATCAGGTGAGCGATATAGGGTCATCATGGCCCTCTTGTTAACATTATAATGATCTTTATTAATATGTTCAGTGCAAAGCGATAGGCCGAGAACTTCATTCGTTTTTATCCAGAAGTTATGTTTGTTTATTTTGTTATAAATCAGGCTTTATAATATAAATCATTTATATGACTGATGTAAACTTATACATAGTAATTACACACACGTACGAGTTTGATTTTATTCCATTGTGTTTTATCTGTATGTTTTATTGATGAGACGAAAATAAACTATAAAACCTACGGGGGTTGAAATATAAGCTAACTGTACTTCTAGATAATAATAACACCAAGCTGTTGCACGTGATGGACAAAACATGTGCATTGATTAAATAAAAAAAGGCATTATTTGCAGTAAACATCGTCCAAGATTAAATGATTTAACAATATAAGGCATTAAATAGACACTATCATGGATAAAACATCTAGAAATCTAAGAAAAAAAAACAGTAACTAAAAAAGAATAATCACAAATAAGTGGGTGGGTGCACGAAATGTATATACATGTATCCGAAAGCGGCAAAATAGTCGACAGTATACAGGTATAAGGTTTTGGTCTGTTGTCCCCTGGAGAAAAAAGACAACCGTATTGTAATAAACCTCTGGCAGCTTGCAAAAACATAACGTTACATTTAATTGTAAATCGTACATTCTAAATAAGCCAGGGGTAAGTATGCAAGATTTGTACAAAAGTGTTAGAAAAAAAACATTTTGTCTCTTTATTTATTTTTTTGTTGATCATCTCTTGCGAGACAGCGAAATATTGGAGCTGCCAAGCACTCATGGATTTTGAGCTGCCTTTCTGCTGATCCTTCAATTAATACTAAAATGAGTTTGTTAGTTTGGTAACGCTCATGTGCCCATTCTTGTGTAAGAGTTTTCTGAAGAGCTTGGTGATGTTTCTTTCTTTCATTATTTTCCATGTCTTTCTTGTTTGGTGCATCTTGTCTTAGAACCGATACGTCACGTACAAACATCTCGTTCTCTGTCTCAGAAGCCGTTTTTCCATCTTTGAACGTTCTCAACAATTAAGTCGAGTTTTTTTTCCGATGCAGACTTATCTTGGTTCTGCTTTGAGGTTTTGTGTTACGTGCGTGTGGTGGAAGTAGTTTAGTTTTCTCTGCATGCAAGAAGGGCTTTGTGCTCAAACCTTGTGCCAAATGGTTCAAATGCTACTCTTTCCTTCATTGGCAATTTTAGGCCAATATTTGGAAACTTGTCCAATTTCGCTATTCTGATTTTGAATGCAGTCAACCATGAGTAGGGGCATATTCTGCTGTGATGGTATGATACCTATGTTGACTAGTATGCAATAGACGGTCAAATACAATGCTGTTGTTTTTTAAGAAATGACAAACCGCAGTAGAATAAGATAACAAGTATATTCAGTTTATAAAAAAAACTCTAGCATTCAATTAAGTTAACAATTGAACATAAAATACAGTAAAATAAAAGAACATATGAATATACAATATGGCATTGTTGATATAAACCATCAAACAGTAGGATATAGATTAAACGTGTGTGTTTATACACATTCAGTACTTACATGTTATATGTACATACAGGTTCATAGGCACGTGTTTTGATTATTTGACTATGCATTTTGTATATCCAAAACAAGGTGCTACATATCGCTGGCTTAGAATGAGAAGGTCGTATAACTACTACTTACTACCTTATAAGACTAATGCATATTTGAAATCTACATCATAAGGCGCTTCTAATGAGCGTATTTTCATGACAATCGGAACCTGTCATGTAGACCAAACTGAAGTTGAAAAAGCATGTTTACCAAAAATGAAGAGTGATTGTCACACAGTTTTTCTTGTCTTCTCAAAATATTGATTTTTTGTACTTACGACCTTCTCATTCAAAGCCAGCGATATAATAAATCATGTTTATAAGGATGGTTGTAAAAGTTGTCGGAATACAATTGTAACACAACAAGAAATTATTGAACAGACTAGTATTTATTTCCTGAGAAAATTTATATTACTACGTTACCTAAATGGTTTAGTGGGTGGTACCTTCCGCCATTTGTTACAACCGGAGGGTATTTATGTTTGTCTTAAATCCGTATATCAGTCCACTCACTCTACTGCTAGCAGTAGATGACTGGAACTAAAACAAAACATGAATGAAATCTATAGAATTAAACTTATAACCACTTTGTGTTTTTGTGTTGTTCTTTTATTTCTAAACAATAAAAATAGCACCAATATAACAATCGCATGGATGTCCGTCCGTCATGGAATCTGGACCTTGTCCAAGTAAAATAATTTTCCAATCTAGGCTCATGAAACTTTGTGTGACAATACGGATGAAAGGAGATTTTGAACCATTTCTCTTTTTGACTAAAATTGTAGCAGCAGAAATAGTGCAACTGTCTTATTTTAACATGATCGTGGCAAAACTTGGAAATAAACACTTAAGGTATAGTATAATAGAGAGCAGTGTTCAGAGCACAATGGATAACCATTGATATAGCTAATGCCGTTGTCATTATAACATAAGACAATAGCATGCGTGCATAAGATGATATGAAAATAACAGAAAGATGCCAACATATACTAATGGAAAAAAGTCTTGTCCGGTATAAATTTCCATAATATCTTTTAAACGCGTAAACTGTACCATCAGAACTGGTCGAAACTTTAAAAATCAGCCTACATCGAATGCATATTAATGTCCTCTTTCCATTGATACCAAATTTATGAGCGTGTGATGTAAAACAAAAAAGATATTGTACTTTTTGCAGACCGAAAAAGACTTTTTTCCATTAGTAGACCGGACCAAACTTTTGTCCATTAGTATACGTATCAAAGTTAATATTGGATGGACACACTGAACGATTGATATTAAACGTAACATCAACAATAAACCACTATACAAATACTTTGAGAGATCATGAAACGAACATCATACAACAACAAAACTTAAACAATATCACTCACACATGGCACATACGTATATGTTTAAAACAAATAAATCACCAATCACGAAAAACGTGACCAGCAAAGCACACTCATAAATAGAACAAATATTGATTTACATGCATGGACCAAACATGAAAAAAGTGTAGCATTCAATATTTATTACATTAACTTTGATAAGTGACAAGTTTAAACACTTGTTATAACCATCGAGTCAGGGAATTTAAAGGAGCAGGTACTATAAGGGGTGGTTTTGGCCCAAATATTTTGGAAAAAATAAAATCTATGTTATGAAAGTTTTCTTTACAGAAAACGATAACCCCATATATTGACAGTCATTTTATCATGTTTACACACATTTATATGAGCTGGATGACGTCATAAGGGGTCTCATTTGACCCCTAAAATGGCCAAAATAGGCGATTTTTGTAAAAATATGGTCATAAAATGACAAATTGCAATACGAGCACAGGCGTGTACCAAGACCAAATTTTGTACAATTGTTGAAAATCATATTATTTATGAATACAGAAAATATAAAGTTGGTACACGCCTGTGCTGATATCTAATTTTTAAAAATTAGTAAAAATAAGAAAATATTAAGTGAGAGTGTGAATTTTTGGAATCGGTATACTACAATGTCATTAGTTAAGTTATTTGAAAATAAATCACTTTGGTATATGCAAATAAACGTCTAGTTTTATATATTACAACATTGTGTACGAGGCTTTAGCAAAAGAAACGCTATTTTGGGATAAAAGGGACATAATATGAAATAAAAGTGTGAATTTTTGGAATCGGTTCACTGCAATGTCATGAATCCCTTTATTTGAAAATTAATTGCTGTGGTTGTCGCATAGTAACTCAAAGTCTTAAGTTATACAAATTCCAGATTCAAATATTTCTGCAAACAAGGTATATTTTGGGGTAAAATTAACAAAATAAGAAATAAAAGTGTGATTTTTGGAATCGGTATACTACAATGTCATTAGTTAAGTTATTTGAAAATATATCACTATGGTATATGCGAATAAACGTCTTGTTTTATATATTACAACATTGTGTACGAGGCTTTAGAAAAGAAACGCTATTTTTGGATAAAAGTGACAAAATATTAAATAAAAGTGTGAATTATTGGAATCTGTTCACTGCAATGTCATGAATCCCTTTATTTGAAAATCAATTGCTTTGGTTTTCGCATAGTAACCCAAAGTCTATGTTATCCAAATTCCAGATTCAAATATTTCTGCAAACAGGGTATATTTTGGGGTAAAATTAACAAAATAAGAAATAAAAGTGTGAATTTTTGGAATCGGTACACTTCAATGTCATAAATCATTATTTTTGAAAATTAAGTGCTGTGTTTGGTGCATAGTAACCCAAAGCCTATGTTATACAAATTCTAGTGTCAGATTTGTATACAAATGAGTATTATTTTTGGGTAAAAATCTCAAAATAAGAAATAAAGTGTGATTTTTTGGAATTGGTACCCTGCAATGTCATTCGATATTTATGTGATAATGAATACCCGTTGTAGATGCATAGTAACCCAAATTCTAAGTTAGATAAATTCCTGATTCAGATATTTCTTCAAACAAGGTGTATTTTGGGGTAAAATTAACAAAATATATTAAATAAAAGTGTGATTTTTTGGAATCGACACACTGTAATGTTTATAATAATGTTATTTGATGATTAATCAATGAAAAGATGCATGGTAACTTACAGTTTATTTAAGCCAAACTCAAATGTTTCAATATACTTTATTGTGGAATATTTTGGGGATAAAATAACAAAATATGAAATAAAAGCGTATGAATAATAAATGAAATTTCCATGTAAATCGTTTATTTTTGCATATTTATTAATTTGTGTAGATGGTTGCTATGGCAACAGAAGCACAGAAAGTGGTAACAACAGTACAAATATATCACACACAAATGGTATATGTCATATATTGAATAATACTTCAGAAAAAAATACATGGAAACACAAATTATTGCATATTTAGTAACAGTAAAAAATGGTTGCCATGGAAACAAAAACTAACTTTTTTAAAATTAAAATGTAGAAATCGTGATATTCAAGTACATGACTTCCTATGGTCACTTTTTCGTTCAAATAAGAAGAAAAACACAGATTATTGCATATTTGAGAAATTAGAAAAAACGGTTGCTATGGCAACATACAGTGAACAGAAAATATGTAAAATACCAAAATCGTTTACAGGAGAGTATATATCTTTCATTTATAAAAAAATCATTAAAATCGGGCATTGGGCCAAAAACACCCCTTATAGTACCTGCTCCTTTTTGCACGATCTGTCACTTACTGTAAGTTATGATAAACAAACACAATTCCTACAGACTCCTCAGATGTCATCTTGAAAGATAACACGCTAATCACAGCTCATATATCCAATGGTGTTATGAGTTTATGGATACCTATTTGTGACATGCTCAACATACCTAAATCAGTTCATGAACTTAGTTCAGATACTAGATGTAATGAACACTGGGCTAGTTTGCTTACGAAAGTATAAACGATAAAATACCAAACCCAAAGTCATATACGAGTACAATGTACTAACTGTGCACATATTGTAGTGACCGAATTTGAATGTTGGTATATAAACACAAATCATACACCACTATATACAAATACAGACAAGGCATGCTTTGGAAGGACGAATATAACTTAAGAATTCGCTGATTGAGAAGGTCATAAGTACCTTATAAGACAGATATATACGGTAAGAGACTTTAACAAGAGGGCCATGATGGCCCAATATCGCTCACCTGATTATAAACCCTGCACAATTTTCACCCAAAGGAATAATTTGAACATCTTGGTAGAAAACCACAAGATGATGCTACATACCAATTATCAAAACTCTAGGCAGTGTAGTTTTTGGCAAGAAGATATTAATATGTTTTCCCTATATAAGTCTATGTAAAACGGTGACCCCCTGAGTGGGGCCAATTTTGACCCCAGGGGCATAATTTGAACAATCTTGGTAGAGGACCACTAGATGATGCTACATACCAAATATCAAAGCTTTATGCAGTGTAGTTTTACACAAGAAGATTTTTATATGTTTTCCCTATATAAGTTTATGTAAAATGGTGACCCCCGGGGCTGGGCCAATTTTGACCCAAGGGGCATAATTTGCACAATCTTGGTAGGGGACCACTAGATGATGCTACATACCAAATATCAAAGCTCTTAGGCATTGTAGTTTTAGACAAAAATATTTTTTTTATGTTTTCCCTATAAAAGTCTAAGTAAACTGGTGACCCCCAGGGTGGGGCCAATTTTGACCCAGGGGAATAATTTGAACAATCTTTGTAGAGGACCTCTAGCTGAGTCTACATACCAAATATGAAAGCCCTGGGCCAAGCGGTTTCGGAGAAGAAGATTTTTTAAGGTTTCCCCTATATAACTCTATGTAAAACTAAGGGCCCCGGGGCGAGGCCAATTTTGACCCCAGGGACATAATTTGAACAATCTTCGTAGAGGACCTCTAGCTGAGTCTACATACCAAATATGAAAGCCCTGGGCCAAGCGGTTTCGGAGAAGAAGATTTTTTAAGGTTTCCCCTATATAACTCTATGTTAAACTAAGGGCCCCCGGGGCGGGGCCAATTTTAACCCCAGGGACATAATTTGAACAACCTTTGAAGAGGACCTCTAGCTGAGTCTACATACCAATTATGAAAGCCCTGGGCCAAGCGGTTTCGGAGAAGAAGATTTTTTAAGGTTTTCCCTATATAACTCTATGTAAAACTAAGGGCCCCCGGGGTGGGGTCATTTTTGACCCCAGGGACATAATTTGAACAATCTCTGTAGAGGACCTCTAGCTGAGTCTACATACCAAATATGAAAGCCCTGGGCCAAGCGGTTTCGGAGAAGAAGATTTTTTAAGGTGTCCCCTATATAACTCTATGTAAAACTAAGGACCCCCAGGGCGGGGCCAATTTTGACCCAAGGGACATAATTTTAACAATCTTTGTAGAGGACCCCAAGGTGATGCTACATACCAAATATGAAAGCTCTAGGTCTTACGGTTTCAGAGAAGAAGATTTTTGAAGTTTCCTTTTTGAAAATCTATTTTTAGCCTGTGTGACCTAGTTATGCGACGGACTGGAATTTTTTTAACAACTTTGGTAGAGGTCCACCCAAGGAACATTCCTGTTAAGTTTTATCAAATTTGGCCAAGCGGTTTAGGAGGAGAAGTCGTTTGAAGAAATTGTTGACGGACGCACGACGCACGACGCACGCCGCACGACGCACGACGCACGCCGCACGACGGACATCTCGGTATGACAAAACCTCACCCTGACCACAATGTGGTCAGGTGAGCTAAAAACGCAACAGTTTTTAAATGATTGAAAAGTTGGTTAACATTCGTATATTATCATGAAAATTGGTAATAATATGCAGTTATGCTTTCTCAATCATATCTGAAAATTGAACGGCATAACAATAATTAGTAACAAAATTATCTGGTTCCAAATAGCCAAACTCCAAAAATGAAATTCACAAGTGATAATTCCAACCGGAAACGGTGTGTGCATTCCACATCAGTCACATTGGGAGAACAATTTGTGTTATGCCGTGTTGCGACATACTACACCATTCCCGGATTAGGGATTGAGAGGTCTCGTTGACGTTTCAGGGGTTGTGATATGGGATTTCAAACGCGTTTAAACTTAGTTTAAATGATCAGGCTCACGTAAGGATGCCAAATTGTAGCGAGATTATTAGTCCACGTTATGTGTATCAGCAACAATACATATCTTTGATTGTCCCAGACAACTTGTAAACAAACAAAACACAACATTCGTCTCATATTATTGCATGATTATGGAACGCCGGATATACACGTGTCATTAAAGTTCTCTTAACTTCGATGGACATTTTCATTGTGTTCAAGTACAAAAATAGTTTTTAAAATGGTCAAAAACTTGTTATCGGATACTAATGGCTTGTTTTTCACTCTGGTTTGTGTACCGGAAGTGAAAACGTCTGTATAATTGGAGAACGTTAGTATGTTGTTAATGCGTTATCAGTCGGGCCTGCGGTCGAGGCCGATCGTTTTCACATTCTGTGGCGTGGAATCGTTTGAACGAAGACGAAACGTTTTGCTGTGTGTGCCATTTTACTGACAAACCTTATCAGGCACTCTACACCCGGCTTTGAGTATGGCACGAGCATCTGTGTTTTCATGTTTGGACAAGCGCGGCACCATAACCGATATAACCGATAGCAACTTGTTATGCTTTTCATATATGCCGATCAATATAGTACACATAAATCAGGTTTTTATTTGAAAACACGCTTAAGTTTCTGAATCACGTGCAAAAGGGACCAAAATAGCGCAAGTGTAACCAGCGGAACCATTTATAATAATTTCGTCAATTCCTGGAGCAAACATGATAGCCGTAATTATTAAAGACTCGTGTATCAAGGAAAAATTGGTTAACTCAATTTTGTTTAAGCAAAAACAAATTTTATAAAGTGGAGCGTTTTTAAAGTCTCTCAGTGTATTTGAACTCAGCATCAAAAGGCACTTCTTATTAGCCTTTTTGCATGAACATCGGAACTTATCATGTCGACCAATTGATTTTACCATAAGAAAAGAGTATTCTTCGGGCAGTTCTTTCCCAAACTATTGATTTTGTACTTACGACCTTCTCATTTTAAGCCAGCGATTTATCGGTGATATGTTAGTGAGTCTTATAAATCACAAAATACGTATACATGATCATTTGAAAATAAAATGCATGAACACAATAAGAAAACTTCTCAATGTAATAAACTGAGATGTCATTATATTTTAAGGATAATTAGATATATACATATATCTAAGTCACTCGTAGCACACATGCATTTTTCAAGATGTGGTATACATGCTCCTTTGCGAACAGATCTTTCTGAAGGGGCACAGACCAGACTAAATATCCATATATCTAGTTACATGTATTAATATCCCAGATGCATCGTGTTTGAAAGCAGACAAACACTTTTTACAAATACTGTTAGTTATGTAAGATCACTCCTTCCCCGTCGAGGTTCTAAAAGCACTAAGAACTTTCTATCCATCATATCTTTTGTAATTAGAAGTTAATGATTTTAATCCACCGCTCAGTCATTAGTAATAAAACTGGAATTTAGAGATACTAGTAAATGATAACATTAGCTTCTTAACGAAACAAAACAACACGTGTGTAAACAAAAAGGGTTTATTGCTTACCACAGGAAAACGAAAATTCTACTGGAATAACAGCTTTTAAACCAAAAGCAACTCAAGTTTATTGACGTTTTTCTCGTTGTTTCAATGGAATTTTAAACTCACCAAAGATGAATGTTTGGTAGAAAACGTTTATCGTAATTTATCGTGAAACACAGTAAAACGTATCTATAACTGACGAGGAATGTATTTCAGAAACCAAAATTATCGATATCAATAATATTCAGTTTAAATTGAAAACAATAAATAAACAACATGGCACATTGTGTATATAGTTTATGACAAAACATGTTAAATACTGCTATGTATGCACCGGGATAGCTACATTCATTTTCCAAAACCAGAAGATTGACACTGAATATCTAATAATAACTTTAGATATGTATTATGAATGTTGACACACGTGGCCTTATTCACCAACGTTGTAAGTCTAAAACTCAGACTTACACTTTATATTGCCAAATGTTCTATTCGCTCTTAAGTTGTTATAAATTTACTGATTTTGATATAAGTGGGTTTACCTGTTCAGTGGGTAACAACAAATGATCAGATACAATTTCGCATCTCATTGCTCAGAAATGGCAGTGCTTATAAATGTGGTGAATTTTAAGTTATAAACTAAGTTTCAGTCTAACAATGTTGGTGAATAAGGCCCATGATGTAGAAACACACTCTCCGGGAATCGAAACTCCTCGGCGTTTATCGCGGTTTTCTCAGTTACAGAAATGTTCGATAAGTTAAGATCGCCTCTTCGGGTCTCAACTACTCTCAGCACTATCATCATCATCGACCGCCGCTTTCTCTAACAAACTGGCTATTAGTGCCGTCCAACCCGTCTGGTGACTGAAATATACAAACACCTCACATTCAGCATCATATAGATACATTGTATACAACATTCGCTTAATGTCTATGTCCCAATGAGCATTTTGCCTCGGCGATGTACTCTCGATTTAATACATGGGCTTCGAAAGATATCGGGAAAATGGTCCTCATTGTATAAGTGATGCTTTGTGGAAGTCATTAGAAAAATAGTAAAATCCCTGTTCCCGATGCCACCCTAAGCTAATTTGTTTAAATCGGGATTACATCGTCGAGACAAAGGATTCTCAGCGGGAAATAGGCTTAACGCTGGCTATTCATCGCATCACAAATAGCATCAGTCATATCAATGACTGTTTGTTAATTTGCATTCTTAACCTCAGACAATATCTTTCAGTTTAACACCAAACAATCCGACTTTGTCATACTAACATTTATTATAATATAACTTACCCAAAAGCTACATTTAATGAATATGACAAGTGACCCATGAAACGTGGTTATAAATTTGTTCTTGAATCACAAAGGTCAATGTGTTGCTCAAATATAATTTACTTAAATATCTCAATCTTAAACCATTCATGGTACATTAAGTAGATTTAGCATTGCACTTCTACAAAAACAAAGAATGTTGCAACTTGTGACTTACCTGGCACCACACCCTCTTCCTGTGTCACCATGGAAATACTCATAAAATAAACATAAATCTTTGAAGTGTGGATCATCTGCGTATATGTTGTCCTCACCTTTAAGATACGAAGTCATAATAATTCATTAATACTAGTATCAGTGTACACGCATTACCGTTTATTGCGATCATCAAAACATTTGCAATTGGCCATTTTCAAAACAGAACATGATAAAAATTGCAATAAGCGTGTAGCATTTGGCAAATAATTATTTCGAAATGCGTAGATCTAGGAAAAGATCCCTTTCAATATTGGCAAATAGTTTACTTAAAATGTTCGTCAGCGTGCCCCTTGTATGTTGTTATAGGAAATTGATGATGTCAGTAAAAGATAAGAGGAAAACTGATTAATAAACCCAGTGTGACAAAGCAAAATATTGGCAATCATGTATTTCCGGGAGGCTCAGTTATCATGTAATGTGATGTGATTCAACGTGAAACTTGAGGATGTGCAAGTGACATATGATTTTGACGAACTGTTCGACACCTGGTATCACAAAGATTGGAAATGTGAAACCAATTGGAACACTTGCTAGTACTGTTTCAGTTAGTGTAACAAATAACACACTAATTGTGTTATCAGAACTATTATTGCTTTCATTGGTGTGATCTTTGATTTGTAGTCAACTATAGGAAAATATTAGAACAAGAGATGTTTGTAAAACATTTATGCTCCCATGACAGCCTGATCATCGAAAATGGAAAAAAGTCGAAGTGACCTTGACTTTCGACCTACTTACCACCAAATTAATAATGGTCATCTACTGTTACTGGCCAACTTCCATGTAAAGTTTGAAGATCCTAGGGCAAAGCGTTTGTGTGTTATTGAACGGAAACCATGTTGGCATACAGAAAGACCGACCGATAGCCATGTCCAAAACAATATTCACTCATCCAATATGGTGGCATAATAATTGTACCACTCCTGTATCTTCATCAGAACATGTATTAACAAACAGTAATAGTACTAAATCATGCACAAACCATGACACGGTCTTCGTCCATGTGGGTCAGGCATAAACAAGTTGGTCAGACGCCCTTCTAATTCCTTAGCAACAGCTTTCAGGCGAACAAAATTTCCAGAGCCAGTAGGGCATTCCACTTTTAATTCTTCCCCATAGAAATAATCAAATCTTAGTAGATTTTCTATTATCAGGTAGTTCACTGAAAGGAAAAAATATAATGCTGATATTTCGAACAGCTCTCACAATTTATAAATAATTTTATTTATATTGTCAATATAGTCTTTTGGAAACTGTATTTGTATAATACTTAGCTCTGCCTTATAAATAACATCAGTTCAAATCGTTACCTCCCTTTGTAAGCCTAACATGTCTAATCCCTTATTTTTATTTAATAAAGAGTGAGCTAATGCACATAAGCACCGACATGTGGCTTGAAATGTGATGAAACAGCAAACACTACTTCATTCTTAATCGCTCCTACTGATAGACTAGGATTATATAGAGTGTTAAAGCTTGTCGAATCAAACAAAGGTATGTGTGATAACATTAACCTAAACATGTGGTACAATTAATAACATAATACATATTTAATTAAACATTTCGATGTCACGTAACTTACGTGGTAACCATATTGGTCCTCGCCAATTGCTGTTTCCTCCAAACATATTAGACTCTGATTCTCCTGGCACGTATTTCACGCCGTAACACGTGTTGCCAACATGTAGTTCGTATGGATCTTTGTCATGTTCCTGGAACAACGTTATCAATGTATAGGCATCATATATCAGTACATTGTCTGGCTACCGAATTATAGAACACTATGGATGCCTACTGTTGATGTCCCATATCCCATGAGGGGTGGAGGGCCTAAGGACCTAAGTGTCTGGCTACCGACAAGATAAATATAGTTATATGCTATCGACTAAACAGATTAATTCGTCCAGAAAAACCAAGAGTGCCTCCTACGACTTACTCTATTGGATAGTATCATGGCTCATGTGAGTGAAAGAACATAAGCTATATAAATATAGGTCACAGCGTTCGAAAATCGAGCTAATAATCTTGGGATTTCTATCTGTAACTTGTATAAAAATAGCTATCAACTGCCTCCTAATGCAAGACCAAGTACGAATATTTCAAAGATGTTTGGATTGAACCTACCTTTGACAGAGAACGTATACCATATGGAGACAGAAATTTGTTCTCATCGAGCATGTGTTTCAGAATCTTCACAAGTTTGTCTTTGTTCAGCACGGATAACAATAGGGAGTCTTCTTGGTGTGTTCCACGGCACATGAACGATATCTACAAATATTCGCAGCAGAATGACAAACTGTACTTCAGGTAACAGTACAATTTAAGTTATATTTTCCCATCTTCCTAATGTATCACAGATTTTACAATAGTGTCTGATTTCGGGAAAGTATTTAGAATGTGTTCACGATGTAAATCCACTTATACATAGTTACTTATAAATGTGTATTTTATTATACAACGGTTTTTGTCTTATGCAATGGTAATTTTCATATGCAATAGTAGTTTTCATGTGCAATGGCGTTTTACTTATTCTAAGGTGCTTTTCGTACGCGATTGGTATATTTTATACAGCGGTATAATGTCTTGTTCCATTGTTGTTTTCGTATGCAATGGTATTTGTAATAATTGATTACTTACTTACTATTACCTACTTATTTACTACCCTCGGGCTTGTAGAACATTTTACCAACTTCTTCCATATTTATTTGTAATATACACTTGTGACTTATGCGTTGGTAGTTTACGTATACAATGGTTTTTGACTTACGCAACATGGTAGTTTTCGCATGTAATGGTATTTGCCTTATACAATATGGCAGTTTTCGCATGTAATGTTATTTGCCTTATACAATATGGTAGTTTTCGCATGTAATGGTATTTGCCTTATGCAAAATGGTAGTTTTCGCATGTAATGGTATTTGCCTTATGCAATATGGTGGTTTTCGCATGTAATGTTATTTGCCTTATGTAATATGGTAGTTTTCGCATGTAATGTTATTTGCCTTATGCAATATGGTAGTTTCCCTATGTAATGGTATTTGCTTTATGCAATATGGTAGTTTTTGTATGTAGTGGTATTTGACTTATGCAATTCGGTAGTTTTCGCATGTAATGGTATTTGCCTTATGCAATATGGCAGTTTTCGCATGTAATGGTATTTGCCTTATGTAATATGATAGTTTTCGCATGTAATGGATTTGCCTTATGCAATATGGTAGCTTTCGCATGCAATGGTATTTGCCTTATGCAATATGGTAGTTTTTCGCATGTAATGTTATTTGCCTTATGCAATTGTATTTTTCGTATTCAGTTGTATTTTACACATCCAATGGAAACATATCAGCGTTTTTATTTATATCTCAATACGACATGTTAAAATACTACTGAAACATTTAATCTTAATAATTATTTAGTAAATTTTTCTATTGAATATGAACAAACCCTTTTTGCTAAATCCTTCCTATTTTCTATAAACCATTTTGTTCGTTTGGCGAATCCAGGGTGTGTTTTGAAGTCGGAGTCATTGAGGACGAGTGTACAGATGAGAGGTAGAAGACCCACCATGGATTTGATCTTCACTGGTTGACTACAGTGATTGTTCCGTACATGATCATAGTAGAAACCATCCGTATCATCCCATAATCCTGTACAAAAATTAATACATTAACCTTGAAGCGCATTTTATTCATATGATGTTTTCAATTTTGTTGTTAAAAACTCTTTGTACAAGACTCTTCTCATCATGTTTATACATCAAGTAGAAATATCATCCAAAATTGAGATTTTTCTTAAACAATATTCTGTTTTATTGTTTAAGGTCATTGCACTTCATTGTAATAAAGTAATAATAGTGACTTCTGTTCGTATTATGCAATGTTTTAGCCTAGCCTTCAAAAGAAGTTTTCTGAATAACACATGGCAATACTTGAGATGAGATTTAGCTCAGACTTAGATGTTTAGGGAGATTCGGTGCCAGGTATTTTAAAAATATAATTTAAAGTATTTGGAATATGAAATTTGGAATAAAATATCATAAGTGTGTTTTTCATTTCGACGTTGTTATCATTTTCTTAACAGAATACAGGGCATCCATTTTTAAATACTACTGGCTCAAATCGTAGTTTTGAAAAAAAATACAGTGGCATAAGTAGAAAACTGCAAAAGTGTTTACTGGTTTTAAGTTAAGTGTTTTTTCTCTGTCTTTGGCATATATATTGTATAAATAATACATGTTTTCATTTCATTGCTAGTTCAATGATCTTTTAAAGGGCGACAACTCTACGACTGACAACATGTTTACTAAGAATTATTGAGGCTCCTTACCTACGTCAGCAACGCTGTTCATGGCATCAGTGATGGCGATAAAATGTTCAAAGAATTTACTGGCCATATCCTGGTATGTATGTTCCTTCTGTGCCAGTATCAGGCTGATCTCTAACATGATAGAACAGAAGAATCCCATCCACGCTGTAGCATCCGCCTGTAACATATACACCGTATGTTTGAATAATAGAAGAGAAGAATCCCATCAACACTGTAGCATCCGTCTATAACAGGTACAGCATATGTTTGTTTAGAATGGTGCTCCACGTACGTAACATATCGACGTGTACATGTACACAGTATTACTCGCACTATCTCATCTTGTGTCGTTATTATATCATATTAATTGTACATTTAATTAACATCATGTATACATGCTCTTCAGTTAAAACATGCCTTTCTTGCAATTAACATGTATGTTTTCATGCAATTCATTATTTGTATTGTATTACGATAAGACTATGCACAATAAACTACTGATAACAACTTTCACACCCCAATCAACAATACCTGAACAACTCTTACTACTGACCTAACTTAACTAATATATAAAAATTCACGCTTCCCTTATTACCTGAGCTAGAAATCCCCCTGTAGGTAGTGGCTTGGATCTATCAAATACACCAATATTATCCAGTCCCAGGAAACCACCAGAAAATATATTCTTTCCTTCAACATCCTTACGATTTATCCACCTGTATAAAATATACATGAAATATAACATGTTCCAAACTGATTAATAATATGGGGAAATACTTTTCTACTTCAGTTTGGTCAACGTGACAATTTCCGATTCACATGAAATAAACCTCATTAAAATGCCTTGTGGTGCTTATTTAAAATATGTATCAGTCTTATTATGTCGTAAAAAGTAGTTACGACCTTCTCATTCTAAGACAGTGAATTGTTACTAATTTATTGCAGGTGAAACAACTGTAACAATTTGCATAATCACTCTGGAAAGTCCAGTGGTTGCTTAGTCACCGTTTTGGCACATATTTGTAAAATTATGTCGTCCTTCAGCGGGGACATGGGGAACTTGGTCGGGTCTTAGCTGTGTTTCATTTGATCTCTTGGGATGACCCGTATTTTGTAATTTCTTTGGCATTGGTCCGTGTAGTTGTGTTGTGATGTTACTGCTTTCTGTGCTCGGCTGGTTAACTTGAGTGCTGCCTTCTCTGTCCAATTTCCTCATATCCTGCCCGGTAGTTTCCATCGCCACGAGTGTACCATGTGAAAAGATGCATCAAATATTTTGATTGACTTACCATGTAAAGTTGAGCACCAATTTATGGAAACATCTAGACAGGAATGATGTATCACGCAAACTCTTCAAGCCAGAAGATTTATATACTTTGAGTACAGCATAAGCATGCACTGGAGGATTGACATCGTCAAAGGCAAACTCATAGGCTGGAATCTGCAATACAGATATATTGTCATGGTAAATTTGTGGCGTAAACAAAATAAGGTATGATACGATAATTAGTCTTTTTACGTCGTATTAAAATGCATGCAGTGTGTGCGTACTAAATGTAAAGAAAGAACCATAGTAGTTACTAGTTATACATACTTGCTATGTATGTTGCCAGTGTTCTTATAACAAGAAAAAATATATATCTTAGAACTATCAAGTAGACTTTCGCTATGACGTCTAGTCTGATGGTCTAACAATATGGCTAAATAAATCACCAACGAGCATTCAATATTGTCAAAAACACTCGTGTAGACGAACCTGTCCATTAGGATGCATGTACCATTCCCTGAGTAACAAGACTAGCTGTGATTTAGCATACTGTATATCTATGGTGGCCATAGGTATCATGTGAAAGGCAAGGTCCCAGGAAGCATACTGAAACACGTAAATAAATTAGTTAGTAACGAGATGTACCGGTATCGCTAAACATGATAATACTAGTTACAACTCGGACAGGGAAGGCGGGAATCAACAGAAACAAATATTGCACGGAAAATGACATATTTCATACTTTTTTTCAGTACATCCGAACAGGCCTTTATCCAAACAAAGACGTTGGAACACAATGCTGATTGCACTCAACTATTATTTTTAGTATTTTTTAAATATGGTACACATTATTGCAACATTTATAAATTTCGCTAAATTCACATGGCAAAGAACCTGCAAATTATTAAAGATATGACCACAAATAGGTGATATAAATGCATGACATCATATCAAGAACTGGACAGCACAACCTACCCAGGGATATTCCCATTTATCTGGCATAGATATAACATCCCTGTTAAATAGATGTTTCCATTCCCTGTTCCGGCCCCATAATCTCCTAGCTTCTGGTGGCGGCGGCTGCGTCTCATCTCCCCGCAACCATTCTACAATAATAATGCAGATACATAGTACTGCATACTAGAGCGTGCATACTGTATATGTCCAGACAATTGTAAGAACTTACATAGTTATGGGCATTTTATGTATATGTTACATTGTGCACATGCCACGAGGTTGTTGCATGCTATACATTTATACGAATAAAGTGCTTACCTTTGTGGCTTCCTACATGAATACAAGTATAACATAATTCTAAAACAATGAAGTTATATGATACTGAGTATGCATTAGAATGGATACCCTTACCGAATAGATAACCTATTTTATCAATTTTGAAATGAATTTTCACATTTCTAGATAAGATTTGTTTTAAATTTATTACTTTAATTGAGAGTGCAAAGGGAAACAGATCTTATTTCATGAAAAAGAGAAGGCTTGTTGGTTGTCTCCTATAACCATTCAAACCAAAAGATACATTTGAGACCTAATATGATTCAGCTTACCTTTGAGGACATAATAATAGAACTGTTTACTCCACAACAGCCCAGCATACGCTTGTCTGGCTATGCTCCGTACTTGTTTACCACGATTTGGTATTACCTGTAAAACAAAGTTATAGATTGAAAGGATTGCGTATAGCATAATTTACCGGTGAACTTTTCAACACAATGAGCACGAATTTTAAGTAGATCTACCACCACGTTAAAGAGGTATGTAAATATTGTACTTTTTCCGGTCCGATTGATGTACTAGTATGCTATTTTTCAGTGTCATCGATTCCAATATTGTATATTACGAAATCTGAAAAAGATTTGATGCAAAATTCAGTGCACTAGTATTATATCAAAAAAGACATTTTTTGTCATTGAATAAATGCAGTATATGAAACAAAATAATATATACAAAAATAAGATGTTTTAATACCCTATAAAATGATATTCTTACTTCGTCATAGAAGAAATCAGCTTCAAGTTTTCTCTGTTGGAAAGTTTTATCAAAGTGTTCTTCAGTAAATGCTTCGCCTTTAGGTGGCGCCTCTGAACTCTGATACAGCCTCAGTTTGAGAACCACTTCCTGTCCAGGTTCAAGGTCAAGGACGTAGTGTGCCGCGCATTTTGTACCATAATGTTTGGGATTCACCTTTTCTTTTTGACCTATGTAATAAAATCAGGCAAATTAGAACACGTCATTGCTTTAACAACGCTAGTACAATGCCAAATTATCGAATCGTAACAAAAACGTTATCTAACGGACGTCAGTTTTTTTTATAAAATTAATTATATGGTGTGTGCATAATTTTGCTCATGTATACATGATTCGCGAGCTTCCTTTTATATCATGCTATGTAGGCAACACTTCAATTGTAATCTGATCATGTTTGTCTTTATACAAACATACAGTCATGTTCATATTTGATGTAGCTAAGAATGGAATGGAAACATCCCGTGTTCAGCAGCAACCATTATGCACAAACAAACTGTGTAATTACCATTGACAACATAATCATGAAATGCATCTTTGACAAATCTAGCCTTGTTTTTCACTCCATACAATCTCTGATAATTGGTTTCATTTTCAGTGAATAACATCGGAACTTTCTCCCCATCAGGACCTGGACCGAACTCCATCCGGAATACTCCTATAATATAATAAAAATGATGAAACAAATGTGATACATGTAATATCTAAAACGCCATTGTAAGCCTATGTGTGATTGTCTTCACCTTGGAAGGCATATTCAAGTTAATTCATCAACCTAAACATCGATATCAACATTTCAAATTTGATCATCTACGTTTTTAATATTACAAAGTTACCATTTAAAACGTATACATGTACCATATCATTTCAGATTAAATATGGAATATGGTGACAGGTAATTGGAGACAGAGAAAAACTGAAAAGGTAAATGTGTTTGAGGAGCCAAAAATAGGCGGATGTCAACACCGGCCAGTTCCAACTTCTGCAAACATGTTGAGTATCTTATATTGATCAGTTAGTGTACATAAATAGTCAATTTTAAAATTCGCAGTAGTTCTTGTGTAGTATAAAGTTTTCACCATCAACTGCACATACAACATTTGTCACATTATGTATGTTTACATAAAATACTTTTGACCCAATCACGATCCTGTGGTGCAGGGATATTTATTTTTCATTTGTTCTCCGTTTTTGGGAGTAAAAATCGAAATATAATAATTTATTGATGACAACCTATTTGCAGTGTCGACATGCCGTATATTATACAACTAAAACACAATTAATGTTTTATACATGATTTATCACCTTTATGCGCTAGTAGTTCAATAACGACAAGAAAACCTTTCATAAAACATTGAAATTGACTCATAACGCGTATTACCTTCATCATGACCATTGACCACTGGTTGATAGAAGAGATTATTCTCGGCATCACGTCTGTTTACTGCGTCCATTTCTTCTACATATCTATCCATACTGTTCAATCTAGCTCTCTGTTGTGCTTCACCTAAAGTATACACAACAAGTTATACTTATAGTGGATCGAAACCTTTAATGTACAACGCAGTTGCCTAAAACCCGAAAAGACGCATTAGACCAACAGTTCAAACTAAAAACCAGCATTCATACCAGCACTTTGACGCCTGGTTATAAGCTCGGCAAGTCACAAAGCATGTTAAATTGTTTCATAAACAAATCAAATGATTATGAAAATGTAAATTGCTCGATTTATAGCAATACCTCTAAACAGGATATGGTACGAAATGACGGCGAACTATAATAGTACTGCAAAATAAATTTTCACAATTGTCCCACTTTTTCTGACTTTAAAGACTAATACTAGTATTGATAAAACCCGACAGTCATTAATGAAGACAATTAGTGTCAGGTTTGGGACGATTACGTAATGTATCAAACTCTCACCGGATGATGTAAGAAAAAAATGAATTGTTGGCATTGCATGAATTCACCGAATTGCCAACTAACAATTAATGACAGTAGTATGTCATTCAGTAGGGACATATTACAAACAGCATTTAGTGTTATTTAGGATTTATAATTAACCAAAACATTATTCAGCCCTTTCATACTCGTGTTTTATTGTAAATAATGGAAATTTGAAAAATAACAAAATGGACGGGGACCATTGACCAACGATGCCACTAAAGACACAACACGAAAAGCTAAAAGTCGCATACACATATGACAATCACAACTCGCAAGAACAACCACTAAACTGAACAACGAAAATGTTACAAAACAACATCAAACATACGACACCTGCCCTGACAGCATGTAACCTCAGTACATCAAACTTGACGACCACCTACCCTGACAGCATATAACCTCAGTCCATCAAACTTGATAACCAGAGTAAGATACAAATACAGGAGGAATCAAAGAACGACCACGTATCACAATTACTATACACAAAGCAATAGTCAATGTAAACAATATACCTGAACCGTGCAAGCCTTTTTAAAAGAAACAAAGCTAAAAATAATGGTTTTCATAGTTGTAAATGGACACACCATTAAAGAATAATCTGACCACCAACCAGCCACGGCAGTGTAATCATTTTTAATTTTGTATTGCTACAGAAAAACGTGTAGAGACAGATGAACGCTTGGTGTCTTATCCAATGGTCTATTTCAACATAAAATACAAAATGAACTACGGATAATAAACACTTTAACACAATTTATGTTGCATAAAGTCATGCAATTTGTGTTTCTTATTAGCTTGTCTTATTACCATGTCATGCCATTATATAATGACATTCGTTATTAGTTTTGAATGACAAGCATTCATTAAGTAACAACCCAAATAATACAACGTAATTTACCTGTCATTATTTCGAAAATAATCGGTGCTACCCATCAGGTCATCAACAACATACTTACAATATGAACACCACTTATTTCAACCAAGTCATCAAATAAAGCATAAACGAGTTCATATCCTCGAATGTTTTGTAATCAGATAAAATTTCACATAGCTAAATCTTAATTCAAATTAAAATCTAATGGCAGTCACGCTAAATGTTATCCATTTCAGTCTTTTAATGCTGGTGAATAAGGCCCCCTGGATTTTGTATGATCCCCATACTAGTATATTTAGATTTGCTATCAGTATTTTCTAGTGAAAGTGTACCTAGTGTGGGATGTTCACATCGGACCACGCCCTCTTCCTCTTTCTGTACCATAGGTTTCCAGTCTACCGACGCCTGTAACAACACAAATATATAACAGCATAATATACTAGTATAACTTCATATAAAAGGGGACTATTTAGTTGAAAGCGGGTAACATGATCACAAACGCTCCAAGTTGGGTTGTTTTGTAAACTAAAGGTTCTTGCAATGTGTATTTGTCCTTGTAATAAATGCTTGTCCATGCAATGTGTATTTGCCCTTGTGATGGATGCTTGTGCATGCCATGTGTACTTGTCATTGTAATGGATGCTTGTCCTTGCAATGTGTACTTGTCATTGTAATGGATGCTTGTGCATGCAATGTATACGAGGGTCATTCAATATATTCGAAGACAAGCGTTGTCATTTACTCACATTTATGATTAAATAATAATTTCTTATATCATTATAAACATCTATCTATTACCTACCGTAGGTAAAATTTTATCTTTGATTATGTAACACAGTAGCATGTCATCAGCTGTTATATTGCCATAGTAACGCGCTACCACCCCCGACCGACGTAACATACCTTTTTCACTAGTTCAACTATTTATCAATTCCGAACTAATTAATTTACATTCCCAAAAGTTTGCCAGATTATTGCAAGATAGTATCTAAAGATTTTGTGAACTTATTAAAATATTTGGACGTTTCAGTTAGAATTTGGAAGTATTTGACCTATGCCTGTCAAGTTTTCATTTACGTCAAAATGCCGATGAATTTACGTAAAAAAATTCGTGCAACTATTAAATTATGTACTTGTCTTGGAAATATACACCAAACACACTAGATGTTCGAATGAGAGCCAACGGCGAACATGCAGTATTCAGTTTCCCTGTGTTTTAGTGGCAAAATCAATATTGAAGAGCAGCGTGGTTTTAAAAGCGATATGTAGGGGTCGGACGAATTTTGCAAACGCCGGGACGTTTAAGGAAACGTCAGTCAAAATATACGAAGCGTTTCAATTTAACATACAGCCATTAAATCTAGTTTATTCCATAACTTCGAATGCATAAAAATGTTGTGGTAGATATATTTAATAATATACAACTCAAATAATTGTGTTTAATTCCATATGAATGACATAATTTTATTTCGGGATTACCATTTGAGAAATAGCAAAACGTCAATAACGTCGCTGACGTCAGAATATAATTGCGTTGTGTGGTGGTTGTGGTAAAGTGATAGTTTTGTTTTAGCGATATTTTCGTTAAAAATGCCCCGTTTCCAGCGAAATTTTCTGTACTTGTGTCAGAAAGGCTGTAGTTTAGTTTGCTATACTTAGTTTTTCTCTTGGTCAATGTGTATTAAAATGATGAGCCCAGTCCACGAATTTATTGAATGACCCTCGTACTTGTCATTGTAATGGATGCTTGTGCATGCAATGTATACTTGTCATTGTAATGGATGCTTGTGCATGCAATGTGTATTTTCCCTTGCAATGGATGCTTGTGCATGCAATGTGTATTTGCTTTTGTAATTGATGCTTGTGCATGCAATGTGTATTTGCCCTTGCAATGGATGCTTGTACATGCAATGTGTACTTGTCATTGTAATGGATGCTTGTGCATGCAATGTGTATTTGCCCTTGCAAAGGATGCTTGTGCATGCAATGTGTATTTGCCCTCGTAAAGGATGCTTGAGCATGCTATGTGCATTTGCCCTTGTAATGGATGCTTGTGCATGCAATGTATACTTGTCCTTGCAATGGATGCTTGTCCTTGCAATGTGTATTTGCCCTTGTAATGGATGCTTATCCATGCAATGTGTATTTGCCCTTGTAATAGATGCTTGTCCATGCAATGTGTACTTGTCATTGTAATGGATGCTTGTCCTTGCAATGTGTACTTGTCATTGTAATGGATGCTTGTCCTTGCAATGTGTATTTGCCCTTGTAATGGATGCTTGTGCATGCAATGTGTATTTGCCCTTGTAATGGATGCTTGTCCTTGCAATGTGTACTTGTCATTGTAATGGATGCTTGTCCTTGCAATGTGTACTTGTCATTGTAATGGATGCTTGTGCATGCAATGTGTATTTGCCCTTGCAAAGGATGCTTGTGCATGCAATGTGTATTTGCCCTTGTAATGGATGCTTGTGCATGCAATGTGTATTTGCCCTTGTAATGGATGCTTGTCCATGCAATGTGTATTTGCCCTTGTAATGGATGCTTGTGCATGCAATGTATACTTGTCATTGTAATGGATGCGTGTGCATGCAATGTGTACTTGTCATTGTAATGGATGCTTGTGCATGCAATGTGTACTTGTCATTGTAATGGATGCTTGTGCATGCAATGTATACTTGTCATTGTAATGGATGCTTGTCCATGCAATGTGTACTTGTCATTGTAATGGATGCTTGTGCATGCAATGTGTACTTGTCATTGTAATGGATGCTTGTGCATGCAATGTGTACTTGTCATTGTAATGGATGCTTGTGCATGCAATGTATACTTGTCATTGTAATGGATGCTTGTGCATGCAATGTGTACTTGTCATTGTAATGGATGCTTGTGCATGCAATGTGTACTTGTCATTGTAATGGATGCTTGTCCATGCAATGTGTACTTGTCATTGTAATGGATGCTTGTCCTTGCAATATTTACTCGTAATACGATATTGTTTGACTGGCTGGTTTAACAGGCTTTGGAATTAATTAAAGGTGTTTTGTTTACTTTTCCTGCTTATAGACATACTCCTGTTCCTACATAATGCTGCTTTTCTTGGCTCATTCATCGTTATCTGTTCATCTCTAGTTGTTTATTTCAAGGCATTAATGTAAATTTTGAAACAAGCCATAATATAAATATGTTAGATATGTCTTGACCAATGTTATTCATCGCCACAAGGCCTATTCCTCCCACTTAAGTAAATACATCGATCGTCAATGTATAATCTCGCGGAAAAAAATATAGCAGAGCACATCGTTTTTGGACTTCCGAATTTATCGGGGTTTTTTCTTTTATGTAGAATACTTACATCACAATCGTCTCCCCACGACCAACAATTCCTGTACCACAATGTAGGTAACACATGGATGGTAGCTTTATCAGGACCACGGTTAGATATTGTATAACGTCCTAATATATCGTTAGGATTTCCTTTACAATACTCGGCTTGTACATCGAAATATCGCTTCTCATCAAAAACTCCTGAAGTTTTGTAATGTAAAAATGTATGTACCAGCATGATCAATATGGGTTCCATAAAATATGTTTTATAGTAAGGTATCAATGTCCATGGACATAAAAATATAATAATAATATAATTAATGCATACAATTACGAGTTGATGTACAAACATTAAAATAATGAAGGATATGGATATGGATATGGCCCCATCTCTGTCACTCCTGTGGTCAAACTGTTGACTCCCATAGATACAGAAAGCCTATTTGTATAGTTCGTAAAACCGTGATATCTTAGTAGGCATCACTAAAGTGTTTGCATCAGTCAATGATGTAAGAGTCCAAATATAGTATGTTCTTCAGAAGAGAACTATCATTTAAATCTCGTGGCACTTACCTGTGTCTAACAGCTCGTATTCAGGATCTTTAACCGTGCGACGTAAATTTTCTTGCTCTATATTGGCATACGGAAATTCAGCTTGTGGGTATTTATATAATGCCTTCATGTAGGAATGTGTTGGTGTGTTGTCAAGGTAATAATATAGTTCTTTTACGTCTTCACCATGGTTACCCTGAAATACAAAATATTCACGTACTTGCATCAAATTGAAAAAAAATTTTCGTTGCTAGTTTCATCGTATCAAGTAAGCAGGCTTGATTTTCCTAATTGTTCATAGGAGAGGAGTGGTATATCACCCTGGGTATTCGACTACCAGCTCATCGGATAGCTGCCATATTCGATAACTCTGTCAACAAGGTGCGCGAAGATATGAGGCCTCACATCTTCGCGCACCTTGTTGACAGAGTTATCGAATATGGCAGCTATCCGATGAGCTGGTAGTCGAATACCCAGGGTGTATATGGGCATCTGTGATTGCGCCAACCACTGAGCATGCTCGGCTGCCATTTTGAATTTTAGCGTGGTTGCCTTTTCTTACTTAGCATAGCCTGTGTCTTTGGAGTGTCAACAAAAGCGCATGTGCGGGGTCTTATGAGTAATTATATGTTGATAAACGGCTTCCTTTGTCTAACTATCTTTTCTTATTATCTATACTGTATATGTTACTGCTGAATCTAGAACTAACAATATTGACTGAAACATACGGGAATGTTATTCGTTTCTTTGCGTTTAACTTCCCCTTTGTCCATTGGAAGACAGCCAAACTGCTTCATAGAAAATGCCACTAATTGGTAATGGCCGTCAAAACTAATGCGGCGATTATTGCATGGAAAACAATTGATTTGTTGCAGCTAGACGTCTGATGAACAATTCCATCATATTAAGCAAATACCGTCTTGCTTTGTTCATGTCTCCATTAACTCCCAGTTGTACACCAAGAAACATTTGGCAAATGCACAATTAGGGAACAGTGTGAGGCAAACCTGAGCAAACGTGTGGTCCGACGATGGGGCGGACAATGACCATACTAAGTGTCCATGTGAACTTATCATTATAGTACTCTCTATCAGTGGACTGACTTTTCTTTTTCGGTACAAGTGAACTCGCTGAGGACAACTTAGATAAATCATCTAATTTCGTACTGACAGACACAAACTATAATTACGAAACGACTTGGTAAGACAAATTAGTGATAATGGCTGTGAATAATTCTACCATTGTCTATGGTAATACAGGAGACAGACACACAATAATCACATCTTTTTCTCTTTTGTGTGCAAGTTAATGCACCCAGTGGACAGAACATGTTTGCCATTACGTTAAGTAAATTATCATAACCAATTGTATACTCAGCCTACTAGAGTCAAACACCAAATCAAAGTTCTCATAAAACGAATTTCGAGGAAAATTTGTCAGTTTTTTCTGTATTTAAAGTTGCATGGCAGGATTATTAGAATATACCCTGGGAAATATTTGTTTTTATAATTGTGTTAAAACAATCTATTTATGATTCGATTATTATGTATTTATACGTATTACACGTTTGATTTTCTAAGAAATTTATTAACGTAAATGACAATTCTTGACTTAATAATGGAATAAGTCTGGTTGCCATTGCTATGAATTCTCAGAATTTGATATTCTAACACACAGAAATATAAAGGAATGATCGCCAATTTATAAAGACGTGTTCATTTGTTAATATTATGATACCGATTTTTAATCTGAAAAAGATATTTGGAAATCGGACACCAAGCCCCAAAGCACGAAATCCAGCCACAAAACAAAGCCACCACCGACCAGATCACACCACAAATATCGTTCCCAGTGATACCCGTGTAATTTTGTTTTAACTTTATTTAACGTCGATTGCGGTTAACATAAGAAACATAAGCTACAAGCTTGTATTCGACGTACTAGTACATGACGATGGTATTCGTAAATTTGCAATTCGTACCTGGTTTCCAGTTAGACCATAGAGTCTTTCCTTCAGTATAGTATCCTTGGTGTTCCATAATGAGAGAGCTAGACACATTCTACATTGTCTGTCTGTTATACCTAACAAACCATCCTCACCCCATCTATACGTCCGCGACCTTGACATGTCATGGGTGAAATGATTCCAACTGAAATAAGAGTAATATCAATTTATATATATTGTAGTATCAATATACCTGTCGGTGGATTCGAACCTATACTGTACGACAACATTGCCTGGCATTGTGAAGGACCAGCGCAGTCAGTTCGTCCGTCAGAAAAATCTGGATCCTGCCATAACTCAAACAGTTTTATGAAACTTGATGTGTTGATATGGACTAATGAGGAGATTATGCACGTGTAATTATTTTTGATTCGGACAAAAAACGTAGTTACCATGACAACAGAAACATTCACAACCTGGAAACCAGGAAGGGGAATTTTGTTCTGTATTGCTTGTAATTCCTTGTTACTTGTTCAAATAGGTTTAACATTTGGTGTTTAGTACTAAAGTTACATTTTAGTTGTCGTTCAAACCAAACTAGACAGATAGCCATTGATTGGATATCACCAGGTACACACAACGTAATCACACAAATGACACTTGACTAAATAAGCTGGTGACAAGTTACATGATATGTTTGTAATCAGATCGTCAGGTGACCAGCTGTAAGTCTGTATAATCTATGGACGTATCAATCAACTCAAACACTGATTGATGTTTGATTTGTAGACATTATTAAGGTGAATGGGCGACAAGCAGATTGGCAATGCAGTATATGAACTTTTCCAATTGTATCTTGATAAAGACACCAGCGTCGATGCCAAGGTCCCTTTGAGCATTTTTACCTTGGCGAAGTACTCTCAATGTAATAAATGAAAATCGGAAGGCATTGGAAGCGGTAACCGTGGTCTAGGTGTTTAGAATATTTCTGAAATCCCTCTTCCCGATGCCTCCCGAATGTTATTAATTTCCACTAAGACTACATCGCCGAGACAGAAGAGGCTCAGTGTGACCTAGGCACAGCATGGCATACAAACAGAAATTCTCAAACCACTGATCAATCTGGCAGGGAAAACCAGAAAACAAGAAAAACAAAACATATCAACATTCTAGAAAATCTAGGATTCTAATCACCATTTCACTAAATTAATAGTCGTTTGTGGACCATTAAGCAAGCTAGTAAAAACTAGATTTCTATTTGCAGACGACCTAATTCTCCGACAAGCTAAACTCAGCAACTTACATTGTGTCCTTCTTTCTATTATTGGTACTTTACACACGTTAATTAATACAACAACGATTCTTCATTCTATTACTGGTACTTAAAACCAACTAATTAATAATTAGTTGGTTTTAAAGTAATTAATGAAACAACAAATCCTAGAATTATTCAACATGACATATTCCGTGTATTGTAATTAATAACGTACATAATTATGTTTGATGCTATAGCATAAAATAGAACTACTTAATTAATAATTATTTTAACTAGGTATAAAATTGGAATTTCTTTCTCGTAAAGGTTTACTGTGATATCGCTGGCTTAGAATGAGAAGGCCGTAAGTACTACACATTTGACATTTACATTACAATGCGCTTCTTGTGAGCCTATTTTCATGAAAATCGGAACTTGTCATGTTGACCAAACTGAAGTCCAAATGGTTGGTTTTTCAATAACTAAAGAGTTGTTTTCAGTGTATATCGATTTTGTGCTTACTACCTTCTCATTCTAAGCGAGCGAAATGAACATTAGCTGATAGATGTTCACAGCCATTGTAAGCAGACACACAATGCCATGTTAATAGATATCCCATTACGTAATTTTAAAAGAAATGTAGCAGTGATGGATGTTCTGCCGTTTGTAGAGTAACCTAGAAATAAGAGAAAGGTCTCCAGACACCTAGATAATTATATAGATTTCGAATAAACTCTATTCGTTCATTTATCAACAATACCAGGAATAAGTATGTATATTGAGCCGTGTGTCCATTTTTTGCTATTTTGCTGGGATGTTTCTGTATTGGAACCATCATATTTCGATCGTTATGTTGTCAAAGTGTATATGTATTGTTCCATGTTCGTTGTTAGAGACGCTATGATAAAATGGTGTCCGTACAGATATATGTGTATCCTTCTTCTAGTTTATTCATTTTGGTTAGTGTTTATACGTGCGTAAATGTTAACTTTTAAAATCATTCCAATATGACCATATCAGGCACGTGCTCCCAACAATGTCACCAGCGTGGACATTCTGTTCACCTCGGTCTTTATCCACTTCAAGATATATATTTAACGGAAACAAACGGAAATGTCCGATCTTTCACGATTGCAACGTGGGAAAACAACCACGTACCATGCACATGTGTGATACATGTCCAGGCAGCTGTTCTTGCACAATACAATATCATTGTTGTTCTGTTTCGCAAAACATCCTAACATAATGCTTCAGTATATCAGTATAGCATAACACGTGTCTTGTTTTAATGAAATAGTCAATGCTTAAATGTCATCTCACAAAAACAGTAATAACGTTTTGCAGAATGTGTATGCTTGCATTGTAACAATAATTGTTGGGTTTTATTATAACGCCTAAAGATAAAATGTTTATTTTCTAGCCTGAAGCCGCATTATATAAATAACATTAAGTCATAAACAGAACAAATAAAGATTATTATAAGTATACATGCGGGAATATATTAGGACAAGAGGGCCATCATGGCCCAATATCGCTCACCTGATTATACGTAAACCCAGCACAGTTTTCACCCAAGGGAATAATTTGAACATCTTGGTAGATAACCACAAGATGATGCTACATACCAATTATCAAAGCTCTAGGCAGTGTAGTTTTAGGCAAGAATATTTTAATATGTTTTCCCTATATAAGTCCATTTAAAAGGGTGACCCCCGGGTGGGGCCAATTGTGACCCCAGGGGTATACTTTGAAAAATCTTGGTAGAGGACCACTAGATGATGCTACATACCAAATGTCAAAGCTCTATGCATTGTTGTTTTAGACAAGAAAAGTTTTATATGTTTTCCCAACGGCCTCGGGCCAATACGGCTGCCCTCGAACAAATAACAGGGCTAATATCAAATCACCCATTAATTAACATACATAATTTACTCAAAATCATGGTTATAATGAAATATTAGGACTCGCGTTGTTAATCTTACATCAACCACTGACTTTATCCTTGACAAATTACTTTTGGATGACATCCAACACTTAATAGTATAGCATCACACAGTTTTAGACTGTCACATTAATTAATTTAATTTTCGCCAAATATATCTACCAATGTTCTTGGTTTTAGCCTGGAATAAAGATTCTACACTTACTGAATATTTTCATTATTTAAATCTTTGTCGTTCTGCGGCCATTCTCTTTTCATATGTCATCTAAATTTATTACAGCCATCCGTTGATTTGACCGATATTGTTTTCTTCTAGAAAAACATTTTATAGCCTGAAGGACTAATATGTCTGCCCAATCGCGCAAGCTCGGCCATTTCTGTTTGTTTCCGGAAATATGCGTATTGCAAAAACGCCGAGGTGATCAGAATGACAGTACGTGTGTCAGTCTCCGAGCATGTGATTGATACTTTCAATTTGCTTCTGTACTTTCTCTGTTCTAGATTTCAGACAAAAAGAAACAGCAAGTTCAAGGACAACAGTCACAACACCGCAGTTTCGTATTTTTTCAAACCACAGTTGCGTATTTTTTCAACTTCCTGTTTTTTTCAACTTCGTGTTTTACACCGTGATAAATGATTTATGAAGCACACAACGCGTACATGAAAAACTACAATAAAATACTTGTAGTGTCAGGCAAGCATCCTTGTGTACGAGGAACGGTTGACTTATCTACTTTTCAAGGTTATGTTGGATTTGTGTTTTACGTGGTAAGGTCACCTAGCTAAACTATTAGTTACCACAACTAATGATCGGGAGATTCAACTTTGTCAGAACAACATCCTTTCTCTACGAAAAGTCAAGCTATAAATGCAATCGTGAAAGCTACAGTACGAAAAGGCCGAAAATGCCGAGGTGATCAGAATGGCTATAAATGAAAACAGTAGCGCCATTGCTACATATAACATATGTGTCTCCGTAGCTCAGTCGTTAGTGTGCTCGCCGTCTAATCTGGCGACCAGGGTTCAAATCCGGGTGGAGGCACATACATATATGCCTGCCATATTTCAACAGAAAGCTGACTGGCAAATAAAGGCTATGTTCGGCGTTTAAAAAACAAAACAAGAAAAGAAGGGTAATCTGGTTTCTCTTTTTCACGAACTAGTTGCGATAGATACTTCATTCCTTGGTACGTGTATTTATTATTGTAAGAACTTGTTTCAACAATCGACCTAGAATAAATCAGTGTAAACAAATCAACAGATGAACGAACGTACATGGTCTATGGCAGACAGACTTCCCCGACAGTTAATGTCAGTTCTTGGAATGACTTCACTGACATGTTCTGTACTACCAGACATGTTATATTCATATACCCCGTACAGTACAGCCTGGAACATCGTATTGGAGTTAATTTATGGCGACATTTGATGAGAATTCCAGAAGTTTCAACATGACGTATAAAATACCTGAGACCCGTACGTTATACTTAGTACACCACTCGAGGGAACTAGGATATGTTTATTAGTTGTTTATTAGTATGAAAGCAACTTTGCTTTGTCTGATTGCTTTGTCTTGTTTGAACCCTTCTTCAACATTTTTCGATTATAGACTTAACGACCGTAATTTTCCGGGAATTGATTATCAACAAGTACTAACTAGCTTTTCCCGGAAACAACTGATACCTTCTCCACATGTAGAAGAGATGCCCGTATTAAAGTAATGTCAATACAAATAACATGACCGCAACACATTTACCCAATACCAACATCACTATGGGTCTTATAAATGACACCGAACATCATAATGTCATTTCAATGATTGCTTTCACTTGCTGGCAACACTGTGAATAAATGGTTTATGTTCACAATAAAATATGATTTCATATCAAGAAAATAATGAAGATTGCTCCATCTGATTATTGTCATGGTATCAATTATTGTCAGATGTGACAGGATAAAATGTTGAATTCCAAATGATGCGTGTTCTATCGGCCATGCAGCGGTGCCCCTATGATTGAATTGGCAATACTGGTGTTGTATTTTAAGCGGAGGTGAATATATTATCATATAATACAAACTCTATCTGAAGAGCAAAGGTTGTTGCTTTACAGAGGTTAAACTGTACTATCTTATAAAATGATGTTCATAAAATTCCACACAGTCGCCTGAAAATCGAGAGTCCGCCTCGAAATGAAGGTCAAACATCGCAAGACAAAACGCATGTAACTTTGCATTGTATTAACGAATGTACTTGCAGCCATACAAATGGCACTAACAACTAGAATACACCATTAATAAAATATCACTTCTCGCAATTTCGTTTTGTTATGGTATCCATACGGAAATTAGAATAGAAAATGTGTTATGATGTACTGGGAATATCACAACTTCCTTGCACAGCTTCCTGGTGGCAATCAAGTCTGTGGATGACTGGGAAATATTGCTGGCTTAGCATAAAAATACTACTTACGACCTTATTTGACTGATACACAACAAAACGCTTCTTATGAGCCTATTTTCATGAAAATCGGAACGTGTCTTGTTGACCAAACTGAAGTCCAAAAAGTTGTTTTTTACCATACGTAAAGAGAAGTTTTCAATCATGTTTTTCTTCTTTTCTCAAAATATCGATTTTGTACGAGGTAAAGGGTATTGGTTACAGATATTTCCCCTTGTCCTGACAGCATAAAAGAGGGCGAGTGACGATGAAGAGCAAATATAAAATTATAGAAGCTAAAAGTAGCAGCATGGTAAATGCTGTGCTGATGGGGTCAGGCACAAAGTTTGACAGTGTTTATAGGGTGAGAAACGGCCGCAACAAGCCTAGCTCTAGGGGATATTTAGGTACATGTACATGTACAAATATAAACAAAGGTTGTGATGAATGTAAACATTGACCCATTTAAAACATCTATTGAACATCCTCATATGCCTACGACCTTTTGGATTTTGAAACAATTTTATCATACCATCTACATTTTTGTACCATTAAATGAAACGTGAAGAACTACAAATTGGACAGGGATGGTAGGGAAGGCCAGAGTGTGTATGTGTGTGTTAATAAGTGACACAAATCCATTCTATGACATGTATGTCACAGATATAGGTCATAGTACGACTGTACAATGACCTCAAGTTAAAAACATAAGTTTATACATTTTCAATAGCTGTGACAAGACGACATGTTATCTGATATTTGGCCCATATTCGGTAGGTCATTCAACTCTTTGTTTATGAACAATCTATAATTTGGACATCTCGGAGATGTTTACCTGAATTTAGCATTCTTATTCATTAGAACACAGAAAAAACACAACCAATATACAGTAGGCCTACAACTTCTACATAAAGACCATCTGTAGACCAGCAATCAATGTAGAACAGTATCTTCTAAATGCCCTCAGTTAGTTTTAACTATAAACTTAACCTATGTAGAACAACATCCTCAAAAAACGACCATAGTTGGTATCCCCGTAGGGAGTTTCTCCACAGAGGTTGTGCTGTAGTAGATGGTGCGTTAGGTTGTGTTAGGCTGTGTTACGTCGTATGCAATGTATGCTACAGGGTACGTTAATGGAATAGAAAAGTATAAATGAAATTGAAAAACGTGAAATGGCCCATATTATATAACAATACAATGTTTAATTTGATACGAGATAAGACTGTAGGTACGTATGTTTAACGAAATGTGAATGACTGGAGAAGTTATATACAATATGTCATTGAATGCTATATTGAATCGACCGAGATAATCAGATAAGCTCACTTATCGTACAGTGTATACCAGTACATTGTATGTTTACATTCATGTCTAGGTCAATTCAGGTAAAACTTCTCTCTTTCGGTAACAGATTCACACACAAACCACTTTAATCATTTCGTAATTTCGCTTACTTGACATAAAACACTTTTTAAAGCAGTCGTCTGCTTAAAAATATAAACTTTAACTGGCACTCCTATCTCTACAATAACAAGTACATTTGTGTGTCTTTGATTAATCGTCAGAACAAAGACCTAAATTACACAGATAGGACACTCCACTGACAATTTAGAGCAAACGCAAAATAACAGGCAGCAGAGTCAGTTATTGTGCATAAAACTATTTTTAGTCATCCAATTTTAATGGACAATGTGTCATTTTGAGGAGATCATTTTCTTCTACTATATAAAGTAGCTCATTTTTTGTCTACCTCTTATAAAATACATGTACAGAAAATTAGGATTTAAATGAGGCAAATCAGGTATTTTCTGATAAATATGAAATTTACATTAATTTGATGAAAATATAAGAGTAGGTCTGGCTCTTCGGGGTCTACTGTTTTATTAATTGGATTATTTCAATAAATGAGGTATCATTTTAAAGCTGAATAATAAATCTATTGCATAGAATGATTAGTTTTTTCATAAGTATATTAGGACATGAGATATAAGATATTGAAAACAGACGAGATTTCGCGAGATTTCAGAAGACCTGCCGCGAGATATCGTGAGACTTGGCACAGGTTTCCAACCTGTGTAATTTAGGCCTTTGGTCAGAACAAATGTACAAAGTATAAATTCAGTCATACACGTGCATACTGTTTATAGGGGTCTGAAGATAATTCTGACTAATCGTTTATTTGTACAAGTTTTTATTTCGCTTTTATCTCCTGATATTTAGTTAGCATCGAACACATGAGACTGGGAATGTTTGCATTACTGACAGCACAAAAATGACTTCATTGTAAGTTATCAGGACGTAAACTAAATATAATGTCCTCTGTGCAAACTCTTTGACAGCATGTTACCCCGGGGATACAGGGACGCGGCTCTCTGGAAAGCATTCAAATGAGTTGTATAAAGCAGGTGGTAGCTAAATGCAGGTAATCACTAACACTGGTTTGACTGAACATGTATATTGACTAGCATTAAATAATGTGTATACATAAAGACAATGGTCGACACAAGAGCATATCTGAAGTGGTTCATTCAATCTATTAATGAACTAATTATAGCTGATCATTGATCAATGCATACTCACGTTACCTGTAGAGAAATATTTCATTCTTAAAATCAAATAATGTAAAACACGTGGTTATGTTTGTTAATAAGAGAAAGGCTTTTTTGGTGTGTTATTATCCCCGGATTCGGTATATTAATCTAAGTGGATCCTCTTGATATGTGATAGTTTCATAAATGAAAGATTCAACCACGTGTCCGCTGCATGTACAAAACTTGTAGTCATGTGCTAATTATTGAGACCAGAGTTGGAGTATAATATTAGCGAACTTTGAGGCAAAACTATAAACTTATCGCATGTCACGTTGACTTTAATAATGACAGTTGCTATAAAACTTGTAATGACATTTTAATCGGTTGAAATATAAAGGTTTTGGTTAAATCAGTGTACATTTGGTTGTAGTTTCGGTTTGAATGTAATGTAAAAGTTTCCTGATTGGTTCAAGTACATCGATCGGGTCCTGAAATTCGGTTAATTTAAGTGCACGTGTACTTACCAATTTCCATCGTCGGAGTAATCCTCACGTACAGTACCCCACTGTCTCTCTGACAGGTAGGGACCCCAACGTTTCCAGTTCTTAGTTCGTAACTTATCTTCCTTCAATCGTTTCTTCTCCAATCCTGCCATTATTGTGTTAATCCAGTTAAATTCAGTACATTTATCCAACACAGCACACGGCACGACGAAATATAGATCTACTACGTGTCTAGTTGATATAGTTTTACGCTGTATTATTCATTATACACTTTACTAGCGGACTGTTTTTAACATTTACAAAACTAGGTTATGTGTACCATTGAATAATATATAATGTAAATAAGCTGCTGAGATCCGTGTCACGGTTATTAGCATATACAATGCAGCTACATACACAAGTCAGACACCTTTAGTTTCAGTCAACATGAACACTGCTGGCTACATGCACGCGTTGAACAATACTGACTATAATAATCCAACAGTACTGTCGACACGACACGAGTAAGTATATAAAACGTTGTTTTTCTTCCTGATAATGCGTATGTTTTCCTTTCCTTGCTATCGACTGAAAAAAAACAAAGTACAACAGTGTCGACAGATGGTATTTTACTGCCGTATCCTCATGATGAGGTTATTTGCGAATAAATTCGGTCACAGAACGTAATATCCGTGCGTTCAGTACAGAAGTACAACAAATTTTCTGAATCAATGAGTTTCAACGGATTTTGTAAAATGTCCAACACTCGTGCCCTATTGATCAAGGAATACTGTGTTATGTACACAAGTGAGGGCTTTATACTTGTATTGTTTACCAAGTCAGTATTTTATGAATAAAAAGGTCATTGTAATTTGTTTCTGTATCATATTACGTGATAAAAATAGATAAGCTTATAACCTAGATAAACGCAACCTAGATAATAGACTAACGTACATGTATGTTGTTTTATTATACATAGTCAGCAAAACTGTCGTGAGCCTATATCCTTTTATTTAGAGAAACTTATGTCCCGTCCTAGTACCATGGGCGTAGGAGCAGGGGGCCCAGCCCCCCTCCCAAATGTCTGGACAGGGGGGGGGAAACATACCCCCCCCCTCAATAATTCAGACGAAAAATATAATTTACGACCTAATATATCTCGTTAAAGGCAATTTGCCTTCAGTTCTGGATGAAAGCGTATAAATAAAAAGTTTGCTCGCTTCGTTCGCATCAAAACTTCCTTATATAAAAAATGTCAACACCCATTGTTTCTGAAAAAATAAACTTGTGACATAAATTGTACTCTAAACCACGCATGTATAGATATAGATACATGTCTAAACGTCCCCAAACCATCCTATATGACTTTGAAAGGTTATCTATTATATGTAATGCCTTTGAATCAAACGAGCGAAGCGAGGTACATTTTTTTTATTCCCAGTTTCCAAATGTCCCCCCCCCCCCAATGTTGAAGACGCTCCTACGCCCATGAGTACTTATGGGTCCTCTTCATCAGACTCTTCTATATATGCTTCCGGATATCAATCTTTTTGCTTTTCATACATTATTAGATAGCATTTTAGATAATACAATTGAAATACAATGTACCAATGTATCTAAATCAGGTGCATAGCTCTGTTACAACCTAATTTCTACTAGAGCAATATGTCTGCTGCAGGACTGCATCTGCTGATATAATGTGGGATTTTGACTAGTTACCAGCTATTACAGTTGCTACTGTTAATGCATCTATGTGAATTTGACCTGCTGATGACGATGCTACTGATTATGACAAAGTGGCTTTGGTTATGTAGCAGCTGATGATGATGTATATGTTGCGCACGAAACTGTTACATAAAACGTTGCTTTTACGAGTGTCCGACGTCGTTTTTTACAAATACGTATTTAGTATTTGGACAGGAAGCTGCTGCTACAGACGATTAACGTGGGTCGTGGGTTCGACATGTGCTCGCTGTTCACTGCTGGTGCTAAAAGAATGTGATTTAGAGATGACATCTAGCCTCTTGGTGTATTGTCTTTATTTATAATACTGTATGTTTTATATCACTATAAGTATAAGTTGCCCGATGTGTTGACAAACGCAACTCCTGTACGATTTGCTCGCAGAAAATTGATATATTCAACGCAAGACCCTTTTGATCGCTAACCAACCGCAACTGCTGACAGGGAAATACTACTGTTGTTTTTAAGACTGGCTATGTTGCTTGGTCAACTTCACCCACACTAAATACACAAAGTCATTGTGAATGCAATGAATTCAGATGTGGAACAACCAATAATACATGTACAATGAATCTCTCAATTTTCACACTTGTGAAATGCTCTTAACACACACCCGAATCTCTTAAATCATCTACCGTATTCAAAATCAGTGAGCGAGCATGCTTCCCTACTGGACGAAGTAAATCAGTATCTGACAAATAATTGCCCGACATCTTCGGAGTTTGTCTACGTGCAATAACAGCATCGGTCCTTCCTGTACATGTATCCAAGTACGTATGTAAAGTCTCCCTAACACTTGCAGAAGGTTCTGAGTTGGAATCATAGTATGGTTAATTCTGCCATGTAGTAATCATTAATAGCTGCAAGTGAAAACTTAAGCTACTTCTTTTTTCAGTAAGCTCGTGCAGGGAAGTAACTCGAAAATAATCCAGTACAGTAGTTCATGTAACGTACTAATTATATGCAGGTTAGCTTCATGACGGTTATTGATTATCTTTATGACTTCAGAAGAGTGTTTCATAATATCTGTCCCCATTACAAACTTATGTCATGAGAACATGCTCGACCTCATCTGATATTTGTATACCAATCAGATGGGATCAAGCTTGTTCCCATGGCATTAGTTTGTAATGGGGACATATATTATGAAACATCCTGTATGTAATCGGACGAATGGTATTTTATTTTTTCCCGGTTCTTTTTCAACTTTAGAAATGACAATCCAAGGAATATTCTTGTAAAGTTTGGTTTGTATTGGCCAAGTGGTTTAGGTTACTGATCGAACTTTTGACGAACACACGGACGACGGACAAAGAGTGGTCACAAATGCTCACCTTGGTACTATGTGACGGGTGTCAGCTGAAAACAGCAAATACACACAGGTATAATATACGATTCTATTTACATGGGACTGATTGTAAACAATGAAATAATCAGTCAATATAATTTGTTCTACACAATGTTGGCCAATGAAAACACATTTACACAATGTAGAACAATAAAAACACGTTTTACACAATGTTGAACAATAAAAACACGTGTTACACAATTCTGTCCAATGAAAACTCGATTTTCACAATGTAGACCAATGAGCACATGTTTTACACAATGTTGGCAAATGAAAACGCGATTAACAGGATGTTGGCCGATACAAACACGTTTCACACAATGTAGACCAATGAAAACACGTTTTACACACAATGTTGACCAATGAAAACTCGTTTGACACAATGATAGCCAATGAAAACGTGTTTTACACAATGAAGACCAATGAAAATGCGTTTTACAGTAATGATGACCAATGAAAACGCGTATTACACAATGTGACCAATGAAAACGTGTTTTACACAGTGTTGACCAATGAAATCACAGTTTACATAATGACGACCAATGAGTACACGTTTTACACAATGTTGACCAATGAACACGTGGTTTACACATTGATAAGCAATTAATATTAAGGCTAAAAGAGTTATTCTTTTTATGGATATCTTTAAGGGAAGATTTCTGTATCCATTGTGAATGGTCAGTGTTGGTTAAAAGTGGTTGCATGATTATTGGAGGAGTCCAACATATGTCACAGTTCGTAAGTGAATTTAAATTTTGAATGTTCCATGTTTTGTTGGACCATATTATCGACAAGTTCACTTTGTGCCACTGTAAACCATTCTTTCCAGTTGCCAACTTCGCCTGCAATATAAAACATGTTGCCATGGAGTGAGATACCAGTGTTCGGTAATTTAGAATACAAATATATGGGGTTTTGACAGAAAACAAGACTGCATAAACGTATGTCCCTAGGAAACCTTATCCATAAAAGTTTTATCAAAATTATATGAAACAGTCCATCAGGATCATCCAAAAAAGTTGACACATGAGCAAGTCCAAGTCCAAAATTAATAAGGGCAATGCGAAGGTCAAAATGAGGTCATGTGTTATAGGTGTTGATAGTGTTAAAACACAACATCCATGCAAGTTAACGAAAGCAGTGTAGCAAGCCATAGTGCTATCAGGCGAAAAGGTCAATTTGGGTTAGTAACTTAGAACAGACGGACCCGCGTACAAACAAACGAGCCAATCACTATTCGGCTATCAATCAAGCAATAAGGGGGCTTAAAGTATAGGTCTACATTATATACCTTTTCTCATAAAGCCATAAGGTGTTCCTTCCTTATAGGAGCTGGCCCCTAACATTTCTGGTGTGTATCTGGACTTCATTGCATCAAACTGACATTTGTTTGAGATCTGCTTTAACACGTCATCATTCAGAGATATGTTGAGGAAGTCTGACAGCTGTTTTATACCCGTCAATGTGTCCTGAAACACACTGGACATAATTATATGTAATACTTCTCTGTAGGCACAAACACAAGTTACTACATCAATAACAAAGCAACATACAAAAGATATCTATGCAAATATACACATGATATATTTCAAAAGATATATCAATTTCACAAAAAATGCATTATCAACGATACAGTTATGTGCGGTCACCTATATATAGTTTATGTCTGGGAACAGAACAGCACAAAAAAATGGTCATTTAGAGATATTTTAACTTAATTTTACTCAGTAATTTAATAATAATGTCTTTTCGGCACATTATTTCTGGCTTGATAATCAGATGATTATTCTGGTACATGTATACATTTGTAAATATGAACAACTTACTTTTTTCAAGTCTTCGAAATACAGTACAGTCATATCATGTTGTTTTGACTGCCACACTGCTTCCCAATCATTTAGATATCTAAAGTAACTGTCATAGGCCACTGAAATATCAAATGATAATTATACATTATGGACCATAATGAAAACTGGTTTGGCAATTTTATATTGTGGGTAGCGATGGCCTAGAGGTAGGGTGGGTGGTTCGGGCTCGAGATGCCCCGGGATCAACCCCCGTCAGGACCACTGGTTAATTTCTCTGAGCAAGAATAAACCACATACTCCACTTCACCACGGTGTGAATTCGTACCTGTGAGGGCAGTGTCTATTCCTGGGCTCCACAGATCGATGTTGGCTGCCACACTCACAGGAGAGAAATAGTCTCCCCAGGGAGACTGGAGAGTAGGTTCCATAGGAAGCCCAATGACCAGGGGAAGTTAAAATGTCAAAGGGTGCTAGAGCGGCTAAACATCTGAAAACACTGCGGTATAACGTACACCGGATATTGCTAGTAAAGTGAGTAATATTATCAATTTTAAGAACTTGAAACGGAGACCAGGGTGAGTTTAGACGCGATATTTTCCTAATTACTGACTTCTTATGCATATCCCAATTGAGGTTTAACTTCTTCGGGCATTTTGGTTACTTTATAGAACACTATCGTATATCAAATGGTCATAGAAAGGTTAAAATTATCAAGTTTTATGCCGTTACTCACTCGAAAATATTGACAGCAGTACTGTACAAGCTTCTGGAAAGGCTGTATTACCAAATTGTAGATTTTTTAAACTGGCCATTTTGTTTATATTGAACTCCAAAATGTTGTGACCAAATTTCATAAATATTGTTCGAATAACAACGTAGATATACCCCAAAACAGATACACGGGTGTGTACAGAGTATTGCTGTTTGGTGTACAGAGTATTGCTTAATAAAATGAGTAAATGAAGAATGTAAATGGACAGTTTTATCGTATTATTACGTCTGCAAACCAATAAGGTCATGTCTTATGAGTTATATGATATACTTAGAATATTCTTAAATGGTTATGTTAAAATAGTTCAATCCGTCAGGCAGTTGAATGCAATTAACAATATAGAATGCTGAATGTTATGCATAAAGTTTTCTTGTGAGTAGTGCAAATGTGATATGTAACATGAATATATGCAATTCTTTGAGAGTTATGCGTATGGTCAAATGGCAAATAAGGGCTTTTACATCCATATATACACACCAAGGTTTATTTTTAATCTCTCAACCATTTTTGATGCTCACATTCAACGTTGCTAATTCAAACTATTGGACATTGTAGTTATTTTGTTTAATGCACAGTTATGACCCTTTACTGTATGCGAAACACTGTTACTAATAGAAGTTTCCCATAAAATTCGCGGGGAAGGGGGGGCTTGGAGCTAGGATAAGCTTGTTACATTAATTGATTCATGTAGTCCATGTAATCCAGTCTAAATAGGTACAGATCTATTCAGTATAAATTATTTTTACAAAATAACACTGATTATACCTTGTATTTATTCAATTTGAGTGACAAATAGTCACTGCACTTATAAGCAATACTCCGTACACGATACAGCAATACTCCGTACACCAGGGAGCAACCATATAGCAATACTCTGTACACTAACATTTGTATTTATTCTCGCAATGCACCCTCATTTTCGATTAGTTTCGGATACTGCATTTGCAATATAATCTTTGTAACAGGAATGACAATTCGCTCGATTCAAGTCGAGTATTTTAACGAAAAATATAAACAAAAACATCTAATTTCGTCAGATCGAGCTTACTTTCTCCGTGAGTAACGATGCGAGTTTGGTCTTTTAATCACCCTTCTAGGAAATTCCTGGCAATTTACTGGTTGCACATGCTAGGAAAATTTATGGAGGAGATAGTTTTGTATAAAATGTATATTAAACACACTCAAAAAAACTAAAAATTGTCTCTCAACTTACCCTTGTCAACACTAGAATGTCGCGAAAATTGATAATATTACTCATTTTGCTAGCAATATCCGGTGTACGTTATACCACAGTGGAAAAGAGCCCTAGAAAATTGGTAAGTTTAACTTTTTATGTACCCACGGGAAAAAAAGACATTACTACTGTTAACATACATTTGAAATCAGTCTTAATCCATAATTATCTTCAATAAAATATAAGGTGCTACTAACATTAACAGTACATGGCCAGTAACAGACAGTTATACAAAACAGGGCCTCACACCAGAATTAAGACACAGGGCCTTGCCCAATATAAAACGGCTGTTATAATTACAATTCACCACAAGCTTTGCATGAGTAAAAATTCGAAAGTTTAAAAATCCATGAACAAATATGACAATTGCTAAAGGAAAATTAAGAAAACATCCCATTTTTGGTCACTTATAATACTCAAGTCCCTGACAAACTATTGCTGGGTTATGCCTATTTCCCACTGAGTATTTTTGCCTTAGCGATTTTATCCTGATTTATTAAATGGGCATCGAAAGGTATCGGGAAAAGGGTCCTCGCAGGCTAGGGAAGGCTTTGGGGAAGTCATAACCAAATTTGTGATTCGTAGTTCCCGATGCCTATCAGAGCAAATTGATTCAAATTGGCAGTACATCGCCGATGTATAAAATGCTCACTGTGAACAAGGCTTTAGTATAAGATGATCACTTACAGTCACCACGATAGTATAATGGTAGCCAGTTCTCAAACTTTCCCGAGTAGTTATAATGTTTGAATGCTGACATCATATTGTAGAACGACACTGCAGCATCTTTAGGATTTCTGACAACAAACACTATCTTCACTTTTTTCTTACAGATATCTGGTGGTATTCTGAAACAAAAAAATATATCGCTGGCTTAGAATGACAAGGTCGTAACTACTACTACTTACAATCGTATAAGATTCATTCATATTTAAAATCAGCATCACAAACCTATTTTTATTAAAACAAGAGCTTGCCATGTTGACCAAACTGAAGTTGAAACAGCTTGTTTTACCATAGGTAAAAATTATTAATAAGTAATTTTTGGACAGTGTTTTCATGTTTTCTAAAATGTCAATTATGTACTTACAACCTTCTCATTCTAATCCATCAATATGAAAATGGTAATACTGTATGAGATACTACAGCAGACAATGTGAAGTATTTTGACCAATACACAGGAGGCTTGGGATCAAATTCCTGAGCAAGGCAGATTAACATGAAATCTGGTTACGGGCATTTGCCACAGCATCATGATCATGTTAAGAAGTGGTCAGTTGTGAGTTAAAAAGAGGTGTTTAGGTGTGAATAAGACAGTTTTAAACTGAAAATAAGTTATATTCCAATATGCACCAAAACTGAAATGCTGATTTGTCCTGGAGATGCAGCTTGTAGTAGTATATAGTATCAGGTAGCTATGTAGCAATGAACAGTAGTAAGCTGAAATGTTCAATACAGTCACAGGAAAACCACCAGTTGTTTTAATGAAAAATTAGTGTTGTTGTTATATTTTGTATTCTAGATGCTGCATACCTTCTATAAGGCATGTGTGTGTTGATGAGACGAGGTGACGGACATTTGTTGAGTTCATCTGCTGATACAGCTTCTAACATTGTATCCATCTTACTACATCTAGACCCTTCAGCACATCCCTTCATTAACATACTCAATATCTCGAACGTCCATGTAGTCCCTGTTGAAATACAACACCTAAACATAATATCATCATGAGCTTACATCTCAAGTATTAACATCTAAACGTGACACCATCAATGAACCAACATCTAAACATGACACCATCAATGAACCAACATCTAAACATGACACCATAGTGTACCAACATCTAAACATGACACCATCAATGAACCAACATCTAAGCATGACACCATCAATGAACCAACATCTAAACATGACACCATCAATGAACCAACATCTAAGCATGACACCATCAATGAACCAACATCTAAACATGACACCATCAATGAACCAACATCTAAACATGACACCATCAATGAACCAACATCTAAACATGACACCATCAATGAACCAACATCTAAACATGACACCATCAATGAACCAACATCTAAACATGACACCATCAATGAACCAACATCTTAACATGACACCATTAATATAACAACATCTAAACATGACACCATCAATGAACCAACATCTAAACATGACATCATCAATGAACCAACATCTAAACATGACATCATCAATGAACCAACATCTAAACATGACATCATTAATAAAACAACATCTAAACATGACACCATCAATATAACAACATCTAAACATGACACCATCAATGAACCAACATCTAAACATGACACCATCAATGTACCAACATCTAAACATGACATCATTTATGTACCAACATCTAAACAAGACATTATCAATGTACCAACATCTAAACAAGACATTATCAATGTACCAACATCTAAACAAGACATTATCAATGTTCCAACATCTAAACATGACACAACCAATCAACCAACATCAAAACATGGCATCATCATCATCTACCAACATCTAAACATGACATCTTCAATGTACCAATATCTAAAAATGACATCATGTAGTACTAATATCTGAACATGAAATTATGAGGCCTGGTATGTTTAATTTTAGCTTACAAATTTTATGAATTATTCTTGTAATCAGAGAACAATAGAAAAGTTACTACTAGTATGTTATGGAAAGCAAACGCCATATATTAATACAAACCAGCCTTTGGATAAGAACACAGCAAAATGTCGCCATCTCGGAACTCGAAGTCTTTCATTTTATGGTTAAGATCTCGTATGTATTCCACATCTCGTCCAAACAAAGAAGATCTGAACTCTCCAAAGTCAATCATTGTCATCACATCCCCGCCTTCATCTGCAACCTTAATCTCTGTCATTGTCTTAGTAGGCCTACCGCCGGAGTGTGTTCACAACCTGGGGGTTTATAAAGTACAATTAATGAGCATATGTTGTCAGGTTAAGAAGCCCCAAGACCCCCCCACCCCCCGGATGGGCCGGATTTTATTTCGAGCTGTCAAAACTCCTGCCCTTCCATGGCCATGCGGGGAACAGCTGATGGTAAAATATCCGGTATTTCCCCTGCCCCTGTCAACTAAATATTATCCCTGGGGTATTGGTTTGAAGAAAAAATCCCAACATTTCCCCCCGGCCCTGCTGGGGAAGCTTGGAGGTAAAAACACGGCCGTTTCCACTGCTATCCCCAGGGGTGGGGCAGTGGATGTAACTGACTGGTGCAAAATAGGTATATGAGTGCATGACTGTATAGAAGTATAATAGTATAATATTTTAATTATCCCAAATTGATCATTTGTCTGGGCCAACAAATGCATTACAGACTAGGCTTTGACAAATTTGATCATTTAATATACAAAATGTTTAAATTATGTGACAATTTAAGTCGAATTCAAAAGTAAATGTAAAAAGTGATTTACAAATGTTTTAGTATACACAATCAGGAAATAACAGGTACAAAACATGATATATGGAAACTGAAAGAGAATTAAATCATATACCAGAGTTTCAATTACAAGAGCAATGTAATAACCATGATCACACTGAAGTCCTGTTGATATTGAGTTAACAAATGGTTAAATTCAATCGATAAACTTTACACATTACCTGACCTGTTCCCGTCTCTACCTTAACCATACTATACATGTACATGTATTATTCTACTTTCGTTTCAGATAAACAAGGGAAACAACTAAATTTGGCACTCAGAGTAATTTTTTTAATTACCTCCCTTGAGTATAAAAAGCACTGATTATATAGTCACTTCATACACCTTGTATAATTGTTCAAATGCATCAGGTTGGTTACACTGATTGAGCCATAATTCTTGAAGCAACATATTATATCACACTTTTAACTGTGACAGTTACAATACACATCAGTGTACCTTTTGTATCCACTTTGCTTATAAATACTTTTTAAAAAAAATGCAATAATGTACTGTACTGACTCTGTGGTGGGTACATTTAATTGAAGAATGATTGTATGATACACAAAAAGAAGCAAAATAATTTCAGATTAACATACAGTCTGTTCAAAGTTCATTGATAATGGTTGTAAACATTAGCTTGTCCATCAGCTAATCTTTGTTTATATAGGTTTAACTGAGTATGTATTACATGAGGTAACAGTAATTTCCCTGCAATTCTTTCTTATGGGATAGCTCCCTCATTAGCATTACTTATTGAATCGACAGTACAGTACTGTATGTAGGGGTGGGTACATTGCAAAATAAGTTTATGATAAACACCAAAAAGAAGCAAAATAATTCAGATCAACATACATTCAGATATTAACCAAGCCCATATTAAATGTTGTATCAGAGAAATGTAACAAATGATTACCTTTGTCAGTCGCTCCCCAACTTTATGTACTAAATACTAATATCACCCACTATATAATACTCGTATACCTACATAATCTACTTGTACACACGTACAGGTCAACATTAGGCCATTGACAATCCAGCATAAAGGTTTATCATCTTTCGTGATTGCACATAACAATTTGACATTAAAATGCTTTGTATGTAAAAGTGAGTGTTACTTGAGCATTATATTTCACATATATGTGGGTATGGCAAGTGCAATGTTGCAAAATTGTATTAACAAAATAATTGTTCAATCACAGAAAAAATAATTATTCATAAAATATAAATAACTTTTTAACCTCACAACTTTATTTCTTTGAACAAAAATGTATTTTATGAATAAATATTTTTTCAATGACTGAACAAAATTTTTGTATTGAATAAATATTTGTGTACAATTTTGCAATACTCCACTTGCCATAGCACTTGGGGTTGCACTGTACATTTTGCACTATATAACGTTTGCCTATTTGCTTCAATTTGTATAATTGTGAAGCAACATTTGTGATTATTTTACCATGATACAGGCAGCTACACACCTGCAAGAGAATGTGTCTTTAGCTACGCATGTGAGCTTGTAAGACGACTTTTACTCCTAAGTGTCCTCTGACCCTATTAAAAGTGCCACATTCTTTACCACTTTATAAAAAAATTTGCATTGTATCATGTTTTTGCATTATATTGTGTTTTCACTATGCATTGAGTTTTCACATTGCATCGTGTTTTTACAATGCATTGAGTTTTCCCACTGCATTTTGTTTTCACATTGTATTGTGTTTTCACATTGTACCGTGTTTTCACATTGCACCATGTTTTCACATTGCACCGTGTTTTCACATTGCACCGTGTTTTCACATTGCTTCGTGTTTTCACATTGCATCGTGTTTTCACATTACATCGTGTTTTCACATTGCATCGTGTTTTCACATTGCATTGTGTTTTCACATTGCATCGTGTTTTCACATTGCACCATGTTTTCACATTGCACCATGTTTTCACATTGCATCATGTTTTTACATTGCATCGTATTTTCACATTGCATCGTGTTTTCACATTGCATCGTGTTTTCACATTACATCGTGTTTTCACATTGCATCGTGTTTTCACATTGCATCGTGTTTTCACATTGCATCGTGTTTTCACATTGCATCGTGTTTTCACATTGCATCGTGTTTTCACATTGCATCGTGTTTTCACATTGCATCGTATTTTTACATTGCATCGATCGTGTTTTCACATTGCATCGTATTTTCACATTGCATCGTGTTTTCACATTGCTTCGTGTTTTCACATTGCATCGTGTTTTCACATTGCATCGCGTTTTCACATTGCATCGTGTTTTCACATTTTTTCACATTGCATCGTGTTTTCACATTGCATTGTGTTTTCACATTGCATCGTGTTTTCACATTGCATTGTATTTTCACATTGAATCGTGTTTTCACATTGCTTCGTGTTTTCACATTGCATCGTGTTTTCACATTGCATCGTGTTTTCACATTGCATTGTGTTTTCACATTGCATCGTGTTTTCACATTGCATCGTGTTTTCACATTGCATCGTGTTTTCACATTGCATTGTGTTTTCACATTGCATCGTGTTTTCACATTGCATCGTATTTTCACAATGTCACATTGTGTACAGGTAGAAAGTTTCTGTTACGGCTGTGATAAGATAAATCGATGTGTTGGGAATGAAAGCTAAACATACCTTATGTTTATATAATGTTAAGCTTTATAACTGGACAGTAATAACCAGTAATTTTATACTGTAAAATCAATAATTTTCATGGGGGTTAAATTTCGTGGATTTTTTGGTTCACCTTTAGCCATGAAATCAAAATCCATTGAACACTAAAAATTTTGGCCCTTGTATTTATTACCTGAAATGCGAAATCCACAAATTAAGGTCCCATTGAAATGGTATTGTTTACCAAAACCACCAAATTTTGTCCCATCAAAATTAAATAATTTTACAGTATTTGATTTTGATAGGCTTTTGGATAGATCTTTTTACTTCCTTACATCGTACAGTTGTCATGTTTCCTGTGGATTCTGGCTGTTATTCCATACTTATACACATATCCATTGTGTTTCATGGGTGGTGTGAGCATAGTAGCATATAAGACTGGATTCATTTGAATCAAAATCTTCAGGTGTACAACTTCAAATCGCTGGCTTAGAATGAGAAGGTCCTAATAAGAACAAAATTGATATTTAAGAAAAACAAGAAAAAACTGTCTGTAAATTATTCTTTACTTAATATGGTAAAACAAACAGTTTCAATTTCTGTTTGGTCAACATGACAAGTTCTGATTTTCTTGAAAATAGGTTTATAAGGAGCACCATGTGATGCTAAATTTAAATTCGAATTGGTCTTAAAAGGTCTCATTCTAAGCCAGCGACATGTTGCAAAGTTTTTCCTGTGTAGCTTTTATGACTGTAGCTCATACATACACATTTTGTGTAACATGCAAAATGACTTTTTGGGCTGGATCCCCTTGAACACTTTCAGGCTATAACAAAATACCAAATACAGCAATACATTAAAGTTCATAATTTTATGTTGGGATTGATAATTTTCATATACATCATATACAGTTTCAGTCAATACATAATAAACTAATAAAACGATTCATTGAACATATCTTGTATAGAAACAAAATTGACTGAATTCAACTTTGCTCTATGTACACTAGAAGCATAACAGAAAATAATAATTAACAGTCCGAGTATAAAGACTTCTTAATCATTAACACAATAAATTAAATAAATATCAAATGTTTGTCCCTTGTAAACAGTAAATCACAGAGATATCATAATAGTAGTCTGCCAGGCGGTGGAAATTGGACAAACCAACTATGGTCCCATAAAAAAGGAGATGGACCAATCTTGAAACCCATGATGTAGGGAATCAACAAAACAAAACACAAAGACAAAACCCTACAGGGTGGTGTCTTATAATTTCCCAGTGTCAGCCACACAGTTTTCATTGAATTAGAATCTGATGTTGTAAAGGGTGTTAACATTAAATTTTAACACATTTATCATGCTATGAACTTGTGACTAAGTTACAAATCTATTGCAAATGTCATAAATATACCCGAATATACCCAATCCCTAGTCTGTATATATTAAGGACTATTAAAAGCTTAGGTTAACACTTTAAATTAAATCTTTCGAAGAAATTAGCTACTAGTAATCACACTCCAGGAAAAAAATTCTGAATTTGTAAATTTTCCACACTTTGTTTGCCATGTTTACATTCTAGTTCTGGTCAGTGAATAAGAGTCTATCGATGATTCATGATGCTTAACTCCTCCTGGTCTCTCTTGTCAGATAATGCTACTGTAAGTTTAGCTAGGAATGTACTGAACTGGTTACGTACAGCGTCGCTATCCTCCTCAATGTTTGTATGAATGATTGGCATGTTACTGAAACATGTCGCTGAAATCATAACAATATACACATTATAGAATAAGTTAAGTTACTAATTTCCAAGGGCTGTTTTCAGCTGTTAGCTGTTCAATCACCCTTTGACATTTTAACTTCCCCTGGTCATTGAGCTACCATCTACGTTTGTGTCTCCTTTGGGTGTGGCAGCCAACATCGATCTGCAGTGCCAAAAATAGACACTGTCCTCACAAGTACCAATTTACACCTTGGTGGAGTTGCGCATGTGGGTTATTCTTGCTCAGAGAAATTAACCAGTGGTTCAGACGAGGATTGAAGGCATATGTAAAATCTGATCACTGGATGACTTATTGCCATACTATATAATTCAATATGTGTAATTGTGTATGCCTTATTGCAATTGCCAGAAATTGACTTGTTTATACACGATCGTAACTACTCGGGTCTTTCCGTGATGAATCCAGAAGCTCCCTCGGATGTAGTGTAGTGATCATGGAAAAATTCCACACGGTGATTTGGTCACACATGTGTGATGCGGTTTGCCCGAAAATAAACCATAACATATCCATTGCATATGTAAGCTATGATGTTTTTAAAGAACATAAATATATAAAACATGCTAAGTTAAGTGTATATTTATGCCCAAGATGTATAAACAGTGCCGCAAGTTCCATTTTTAATCTGTTTACAAAACCGTTCTGGCTTCGCTAAAAACCGTTAAGAACTGTTTGAATAATGGTGACGTTCTAATTTACGTCCGAGAGATGATTCATCTTAGAATTGTCAGAGGTGCCCCGATTGGTTTATACAGTGTTGTGTGTCACATCATAACTATATTCCATGAAAGTAAGTTAATGTTGTAAAATAGTGTTATGACGTGACACATAACATTGAGTAACGTTGACAACTAACACAGACAAAGTCTTAAACTAGAAATATGTCCATCGACCCCGGTGCCCCCATTGGGGTATATAGTACAAGTAATAAAGGGCCATAACTCTGGTAAAAATTGTTGCAGAAAAAATTGCACCCTTTACGGTCAACTAAACATCAAAGTTGTTTATCTGTGAAAATTTGAAGAAATTCCGCCCAACAGTTTGTGAGGAGTTCATTACACCAAATTTGCATTATGTACGGACGGACACACAGTACCAATGCTATATGCCCCACTTATAAATAAGTGAGGGGCACAACAAATAGAACATTACATAACAAAATAAAACGAAAATAATGTGCTTCTATAAGCTAAGACAAACTAAAAAATTACGCAAATCAAAATATACCCTACATACAAAAGCAATGACAGCATAAATAAATTAAGTAATAAGGAATGATTTAGAAACTAAACTCTGAAATAAAATCATGTTGCTATGGTAACAAGACTGGACAACAACAAAATCATATTACAGACAAGGTTTATCTACAACACAGGAGATATCTACAGCTTACCAGAAGGATGTGCCTGTGTAGTGGCTAGAATAACATGCAGAATACATAACAGTGCTCGTAAAATATGTCAGTTACATTCAAAGATTTAAACAAAACTTTCAAAGCAGGTAAGCTAACAAATTTAAAGAGTGAAATTACTTATCTTTTCATGTGTTTTATGATGGTTAAATTATGCAAGACTAAAGAAGAATCTCTTTCAAACACGGTATGAGTATAGTAGAAGTTTGGAATGCCATGGCCTTGGTTGATCATTATACAGTATTTGCTGTGACAGATTTTAAATACTGTAAAATCATTTAATTTCAATGGGACAAAATTTCATGGTTTTTGAGAAAAAGACCATTTCATGGGGATGCCAGAGGCTTGGTTAATTAAATTTCCAAAACTTGTTTAATACAGATTCATATCAATTGACAACTTGTGATAGATCCTCTATATACTTCTATATGATTTCAGAAAGTGAAATATACATACATTTATATAAAAAACTATAGAGTTCAGAATAAATTATAAAGCACTGTGTTGAGTGTATTTATACATGTACCGTACTTACATAATTGTGTTCTTTCTCTATCGGGAGCGTTAGGTTTATGATGAGCAAATACACAACATGACGTCTCCTTGATTCCTTGATCATCAACAAAGTAACTGTACCTTTAATTATAAACACAATCACCCAGCTAGTTTCATAAAAAGAAAATCTAGTAGAATATCTATTAGTCTTGTAAATGTTGCTTAAAGACATTTTACCAATACCCACAAGTAATTAGTCAACAATGCTTGCTGATTCATAGGACATATTTCTGACAGTTTAAGTACATGTTTATACAATTGTAACTGAAATACAGTAATTATTAATAAATGAAATGCATCATCGCAAAAGTTCTAGAACATAGAATGTAACCCATCCCTGACTGAGGGCATTTTAATTTTTGCTTAAAGATGAGACTTATTTAAAGATAATTACAGAATTATAAAAGAATTTAGTAGTTCCATCATGATATTAAGAGATATGCATCATTCTAATCTTACCAGTTTTCTAAGTCTTTATCATGATTTGGTTGATCAGGGTTATAGACAAATATAATACCAGTCGTATCCCTGGCCATACCAGGCCAGCACGCTTCAAACCTAAAATAAGTTTAAACATGGCATACAGTTGCAACTTAAGTATAGCATATTATTAAAAAAACTCTAAAAAGATTCACTACGAGAGACAAAACAAATGAGTTAATAAGAATACAAAAATATCAATAAGGGTTTTTGATGTGAACACAATTGTTATGTATGTCTACTCAACCAGAATGGGCCATAATTTCTGATGATAATCAAAACTAAGCTTGTATGGGAATTGCTCAGGGTAATTGTGTTGTGGTGTTTCTGATTTCTGTGCTTGGCTTGTTAGGTTGAGTGCTACCTTCACAGTCGGATTTTCTCATACCTTTTTTGGTACCAAGCATTCATGTTTCATTGAGATAAAATCCTTTTTTATTATTATTATTCTAGTTATTTATTTGATAACAAACATGAATAAACTTCAGCACAACATCAACATATTTGGGAGACAATTTATAACATAGTTATGTAAATGAACCTTTTATCTCCACTGCAGTCCCATAATTCTACTTCTACTGCAGATTGACGACCATGTCCCGCACTTGGATTGTGATTTTCAAACTCTAAAATTCTGAAACAATAACATTCGATTATAGTAAAATTTATACAATCAGGTTTCAAATCTCAAAGCAGCCTGTAAGAACTGGTATATATAATTATAACATCGCAATTATGTTTGAAGTTTCCACACCTTTACTACGTAGGAACTGTCTGGAATTTGTGTCTCTAAATGCTCTCTTAATTTGAAAAAGTTGGTTATTTCTGAAAAGCTTTTAAGTGTTTCCCACTCAACCAGAGATGAACTGATTGGTAGCCTAGAGGTTATCTCGCTATACACCGGACACATTGAAGAGTCTTTTCAGAATGAGCTAGTGTAAGTTACTAACACACCCTGATTCCTTGTATCACATCTCTGAATCTTCATTGAGTTTATGTCTGCCCTAGTCAGACACACCTACTTAAGTAAAATGAAAAAGGCTTAAGACAGTATGAATTAAATATATAGATAGCAACGTGTCTGTGTACTGCACACTCACCTTACACCTTGTGTTGGATGGTATTCACCACTTGATGTGTCGGTTGCATCTGCTAGGAAATTGGAGAGAGCTGTTTTGCCACTCTGTTCAAAGCAAATAAAAGACATCAAGATATAATAATCATTATGCACCAGTCAACATTATTGGGTCGGCGGCATCCAAGGGGAATTGGACAGACAAATCTTCCTGACTAGCACGAATTTGACAACCTCAATGACTCCTAGTTCCGAGAAATAGACTTTGGTCGGTTCCAAGACCCGAGACTATGTGTCCCAAACCCAGGGATTTAGATAGTAAGCTTATTCTCCAGGGTGGGTAATTAGATGTCAAAAAAATTGTCTAATTCCCCCTGGTTCACCACCCCCCCCCCCCCACTATTCTGCCAGGTACAATTTTGACATTATGCTGCTATATATTTATCATAGGTACTGGTAGTGGTTCTATATTTAAAAAACCAATGAAGCACTTCATGAATTAACTTTAACATTTTAATAAAACAAATAACTGCATTAACACAATAAATGCACCAAGTCAAGATTTTTAGATGTCGCGAAATCATATGACTATTCACAGAATGCCGTATATCACGGCGATTAGAGACAAAATTTAACTCATGTATGCAACAAAACTATGACAAAATAGTATTTTTCTTACCTCACATGGTCCTAGTACAAGTATTTTTGCTTTAAACATTCTAAAACTTCAATAATGTAAATAACAAATATTTTTCTTTGGAATGCGTCGCTGACGATGTCAACTTCCGGTTAGCGGTAGGCGCTAATTGCCATAAAAAGCCGGACCACTGTAAATATTCGCAGGAGCAAAAGTATAAAAAATATGCTGTTTATTGGGATGTGATTTAAATGCCAATAATGACCAATGCTTGGAAGATAAAAAAAAACTAAAATACACATTGATAGAGTATTGAATCAACAAAACCATTGAAGTATAAAATACTCATTTGCCAAAAATACAAATCCGGATTTTTGTAAATATTCCCACAATGGAAGATTTCATTCCAGAAAATGAGGACTAATATGTAATTATTCATCTTTAAATTTATTGCACAGAGATTTATGCAACATGTGTATAAAATGCTAAAACACGATCGAATGGTTCAATGAATGCTCGGGAAAATTCGCTTTTACCATTTATATACTAGTATGGCTTGAAACCTGTACTTGTCAACAAAACACAAACACAATGATTGTTAAACATCGAATAAGCACTATCATATATGAGCAAGGCTCTGCGATCACCAATATCACATTTGTTTCGATTTTTAAATCGGTTTTGTTTATTATATTCATCGTCGGCTTAGAATGAAAAGGTCGTTAACCTGTACAAAATCAATATTTTAAGAAAACAAGAAAAAAACTGTCTGGAAATTAGTCTTCAATTATGGAAAACAGGTCATAATCTTCTCATTCTAAGCAAGCGATATATTCATGTAGGCGTATGTCCATGTGTAGCGCGCATTGCATGGTTATGTTATGTACGACAAATTCTGTGGTCGACAATTCAAACTTAGATCACAACTACTCCACCATTTTGTTAGAAATGTTTGCTTAGAATTCCTTGTCTTTGACTCGTCAATGAGTTTTAAGTCTTGGGTTCAATTCGAAATCATATTCCATCGGAACTCTTCGGTAATCTCCGTTAACGTATCTCTTACATTTATCACGTGCGTTAAATAACAATAAGACAACAAACACACCAATAAACACACCACCGACCGTGCACGCGATCAGAGCTGAAGCTGGATACAGCTGTTCGGAATCTCTGCAACAAAATAAACATGCGCTTAACTATTGCCGTTACAATTGAGAATCGCCTCCATGATAGCAAAGTGGTATCTAGGGCGTCTGGATTCGATTGTATGAGGTCCCGGGTTCGATTTTACAGCAATGTGCATAATTGGGAATAGTCTTCATCAAGTACACTATTTAAACTGAACCATTTCAGGAGACATTAAAATATAATTCGTTAAATCTTAACCAAATCCATCATTTTATTTATGTTTAGAAATTAAGAAAAACTACATGTATATATAATAAGAAGTGCGGTTAAGCATTAATTAAGTGTAATTCAAACTTACTACTGACACGAAACTATCTTTTCATATACGTACAATCGTGCATGTTGGTATACATACTACAGTTCTACTACGTTCGCGCAGTATATAGGTACATAAATGGATAGTATTACTAGTACTAATATATGATAAAATCTTACCCCATACACCGACATGGTTCATCATCAGTTGGTTTAACTTCCTCGTCAACGTCGTCTTCTATCCCATCCATATATCCATCAGGCACGTATTCATCATGTCTCGGTGTTTCCACACGCTTTATATTCGGAACTAGTTTCTCTGTCGGCACTGGTACTTGTGCTTGTTTTGTAGACTGTTGTTTAGATTGTTCTTCCGAAGAATGGAACGACAGAGATTTATCATTCAATTGTTTTTGTTTGAGGTCATATGTAGTGGTATTTTTCACAACAGCAACATCGGTCCTGGTGGAATCAGAATTGACCGGATTCGGTGCTGTATTAGAGATCGGGTGAACTAGTTGCGATTCTTTGTCAGTTGCTTGCACATTATTGTCAGTGATTATCTCTGCTGTTGCATCGGTGTTTGTATTACCACGACCGCTCAGTTGGTCATTAGTATCGTCAACATTTATTAAATCGTTGCTTTCAGTACTTGTAACAATGTCTTTATTATTGTTAGGTATTTTATCAGTGACTATATTCAGGTTAGTTTGTGAGTCAGTTTCACCAGTACTCGACACAGTAATAGCTTTTGTCGTGATTACTTGATTACCTAATTCAGTAACATTATTGGGAGAAATGGTGTTTTGAGAAGTGAATTCTTTTCCTTTTGTTTTTTCCATGTCCATATTTTCATCTGCAGTTTGATCGTTCTTATTTGCTTCCGATTGAAATTCGTCGTTATAAACACCCGTGTCAATAATAGAGGGGTTTTCAGACAAGTCTCCAGATATGTGAGCTTTTTGGTTGTTATTTCCTTCTTGAATTTCAACTGTTGATTCTTTGTCACAGTGGTCGTCGATTTTCTCTTCATCATTGTTCAATTCTGTTTGTTCAGTGTTTGTAACAAGCGTATTAGGTTCCGTGTCAAGAATTGAACTAGTCGTCTGCATTATATCAGATGAATGAGTCGCATCTTTCAGATGGATGTTCTTTTCTATAACTGAGGTTATCACGTGCTCCGTGTCGAGATATTTAAGTGTTGTTAAGGATTCTTTTGACCCAGTCACTATCCTATTTTTATTGTCAATTGATTTATCATGACTTAGAGTTCCGTTCTGATTACGAATGTCACCTTTCTCAGCATTTGATTCTGAATTAATCTGTTCTGGATTTACAGTTCCTTTGACGGCGATCTTATTGGGTGTGTTATCACCTTTGTTCTGTTTCTCGTCTGTTTCTCTTGCCATGGAATCTTTAGTGTTAGTCCCATCTACACCGGGTATGTTTGGTTCGGCTTTGTTATTTATGGTCTCCGGGTCCTCGGTAATGTCTTTATTTGTCTTGGACTCGTCTGTTTTGTCTGTCAACGTGTGTGGTATGTCTATGTTGCTTTTAACTGGTTCTAGATCGTCGGTCTTGATTGTTTCCGCATGATTATGTTTATCTCTAATTGGTTTTGCTTCGTCTGTGTTATTTTTAATTGTCTCTGCTTCGCCTTTCTTGTCTCTAACTGTATTTGGCTCTCCGTTGTTGTCTTTAAGTGATTCAGTCTCGTCTGCAATAGTATCCTCTTTTTCTATGATGCTTTTAACGTTTGTCTGGTCTGATTTCAATGTCTCTGTTTCGTCGGGTTTGTCATCTATTATACTTGCTGTTTTGTCTGCATTGCCTTCAAATGCCTCTGGCTTGTCGATCTTATCTTTGGTTGTATTAATCACACCAGGTTGTCCTTCAATTGTCTTTTTCTCGTCATTATTTTCTTTGATAGACCCTATCACAAGCCTTTCAGTGTGGCCTTTAACTGTGTCTGGTTCGTCAGTTTTAGCATTAACTATATCTTGTTTATCAGTATTGTCATTAATTGCGTGGTCAGTGTTATCGTTAAATGTTTCTTTCTCTTCTGTATTTGGCTTGTCGATATTGTTTATAATAGCCTCTATCTCCCCGGTGGTGTCTTTAACTCGCTTTTGTTCATTTGCGTTGTCATTAATTGTTTCTGGTTGGTCTATTTTGTCATTAGTTGTCTCTGGATCTTCTTTGTTGCCATTATTTGTCTCTTGCATTTTGTCAGAGTCATCAATTCTGTTTTGCAATGTTACTGGTTTACTTTCGTCATTTCGATTTTCGTCAATGAATGTATATTTGTTGTCCTTTTCATTATTCTCTTCACTTACTGTATGTTTTGCATTATTTGAATTTGTATTTTCATTTCTGAGTTCACTTAGATGACTGTTTAAGCCTTCGTGTAGGTCGTCTTGATTAGTGTCACCATTTTTCTTCATTCCTTGCATAATTCTATATAACTTGTCATCATCCGAACTTATATTTAGATTAGCGATGTATTGTTTTAAACTATAAGGTTCGTGATTGTTTCCACTTTCAGAGTATTCTGGATGTCTGTAGAAGAAAGAGAAACCACATATGTAATTATAACCATGGACAATTTGATTCAAAATAATATCAAATGAATTTAATGAGTTTGACGTCATGGCTTATATGAATTTTCACAATGATACATTTTCAAGTTGCTGATTCAAACCAAAAAGGGGAATAATTTCATGATGAAATGGCTGGTAGTGGAAGAGTGAGCCATTGCCAAGTAAAATAATGGCTACATACCTGGAACCGGATATTATAGGATATACACATTTAAGTAATTAAAATTCAGAAAACTGTAGTTCCATATGTCACACTTACAGACTTTATGACTCTCATATCCAGTTCCTGCCTTTACTTTATTATATCTACGAGGGTTGTCCCGGTAAATCGTGTACTTTGCTTATAATTTTCTTATGTGGCGTCATATAATCGTAATATGTGTGAGAAGCATGGGATTTTTAATTCGAAGTTTTGTTTGCAGCAAACCAACACGTCCCAGTGTACCTATGTGAACACTGTCATTGATGAGACGTTTGTCATACCATGAGAAATATTTCATTCAAGTTTACCTGTTGGATCCATGAAGTGGACGACAATTGATAGTAACGAATGTCAACACAGCTAACACTATTAGACGATCCATGTCACCAGTATATGATTGTTACACAAAATATATTAAATCCAATAATTTGCTTATAGAATAAAACGTTTACTTATATACACAACATCACTATTTATACATAACATGAAGTAACAAATGTTCACTTATGTACACATATTATAAAACTTTTAATAAGATAATACAACACAAACTTCTATACATTAAAATTTAACTTGTTTATATTACTAGTATATATTAATATAGGATAGAATGTCCATAAATTAGTGACGTGATGATATAATCAGTAATAATTATTTATGTCACAATTCATACACACAGTTCAGTGTTTGTTCGAGTTATCAACAAGTTGTGATTAAACTGATAAACGAGATTACTGACTCACACATTCAAGATGTTGGTGATGTTGACATTGAATTGATGACGAATTTATGTTACACTAACCTTACTCTGTGAAAATAACATTAGCATAGTATATCTACTTATGCATTTAAAATGCAGTACATCTGACATGGTGTGCGTACTTAATGGAAAATGTCAAAGAAAAGTTGACTCAGCTATGACATTATTATAAATTTCGTAAAATAATGACGCACTTCACACAAATGAAATTATATGTTCTATTAGATATAAGTTAAAATAGGTTGCACTACCTACTGTAAGATCTTTAAAAAGTATTTAATGACACTGCCACCAAATAAATTCAACGGCAATATGACGACAGCGATATCGAAAAAAAATACATTGGCTTTATTTTACCAGACCGGAAGTGTATTGTTTCGCATTGCTCAATTCGCAAGATGAATGCTCCTCCAACTTTCGAGTCGTTCTTGTTGTTCGAAGGAGAGAAGAAGTGAGATATTATTTATAAATCAACAATTTGTCATGATATATATTACTGATACAATTTTGGTGTAATTCACGCGTCTTTAATACCTCTTTGCCTGTAGTCCTCAAAACTATTCGCCCCAACTTGATAAACATGCTAGATTGACCGGCTTAAGGTGTCAAAGATGCATTGTTAACTCTTCCATACATTACAACAATAAATAAAATACACTATGATATTTTTGAAACTATGTGTTTCATTTAGATAGATATTTCAGACTTCTTTATCTGTTGATAGTCGCTGAAAATCTGACAGCTCATGCGGAACTGATCATTCATATACCGGTATCACTAATATGCGCAGCGGAAATCTGAATCGGAAATTTTGGTATACAAAATACAATATATATAGTGTTTTAATGCTGAACGTGTCATTAAACTGGTTTATTGTGTCGAACGCACATATTTAATAATAATCAAGATTTAAAATATAAAAAGGGTTAAAAAATCCGAACTACATCCAGGATTTACTATTTATAAGATCTCTGTTAAATCTGAATCGGAAATCTGAATCGAAAATTTTGGTATGCAAATCGGAAAAACAAAATACAATACATAGTAGTTTAATGCTTGAACGTGTCATTAAACTATTTTATTGTGCCGAACGCACATATTTAATAATAATCAAGCTAAAAATTATAAAAAGGGTTAAAAAATAAGAATTAAGTCTGAATCGAAAATTTTGGTATGCAAATCAGAAATACAAAATACAATATATAGTAGTTTAATGCTTGAACGTGTCATTAAACTGGTTTATTGTGTCAAACGCACATATTTAATAATAATCAAGATATAAATTATAAAAAGGGTTAAAAATCAGAATTAAGTCTGAATCGGAAATTTTGGTATGCAAATCGGAAATACAAAATACAATATATAGTAGTTTAATGCTTGAACGTGTCATTAAACTGGTTTATTGTGTCGAACGCACATATTTAATAACAATCAAGATATAAAATGTAAAAAGGGTTAAAAAATCCGAATTTCATCTGAATTGGAAATCTGAATCGGAAATTTTGGTATGCAAATCGGAAACACAAAATACATTTATATAGTCGTTTAATGTTTGAACGTGTCATTAAACTATTTTATTGTGTCGAACGAACTTATCTTAATAATAATCAAGATACAAAATATAAAAAGGTTTAAAAAATCCCATTTGTAACTTAACAGAATTATTAACATCACTCGATTTACTGTAAGTGTGAGCGTAAAGAATGTCGTTGTCTTTTGTCGGTACATAAATAGAGTGTATGTTTCTTTGTCGAGATTTAATCCAATTATCTTTGGATTTAATCCAATCATATTTGGATATTTTAATTGGATTATAATTACGGCCCTTCCTTATTGGTCACCACAAAAAGTCTGTGTAAGCGAAATTGAAACATGAACTAAAACATCATGGCAGGGCATAGTGGAGCATAAGTTAAAAGAGCGGGAACGGGCCATTAGGGGAGCTGGTAATTATAAGTTAGCATACCAATTTCACAACCACGCAGTAGACATTTCTTATTGGGCGAATTTGACTAATGACCGACAGCAAAAAAAGTCAAGAAATTTAGATCAGACAAGGGAGGGGAAAATCAAAATGCAATAGTTTCAACCAATGGTCAAATATCAATAATTCGGACACCAACTACAGGAAAAACCATATCAAGTAAAGAGAAAGCGCGCTGAACGTTCGCAAACATCCACATCTAAAAGAAGGCTAATCCAACAATAAAGACAACGATAACGTGAGGTAAGAAAACAGTGTTAATAGTGTAAAAATTTAACAAAAAAAATACAAAAAAAACTGTGTGGACCACGATTTGGGCGCCTCCTCTTTGGTGTGGCCTGGATATTATTTATCACAAGTGTCTTTTTAATGTTAAATTTAAAATGTACAATCTAAACACGCATATTGATATTAAACTTGTGATGAATGGTAACTGAACGCTCTTGATCAACTATATCATGAATATAATACAAATAACTGACAACTAATATTTGCATGGTCTTAATTTTTTTAATCACTTTAGCTTTCTAACCCATACACTGTTTATTGGTATTTAAAGGTGTCATAATCCAATTATCTAATCACGATAACGTGTTTATTGTTAAATGCTTCCAACTACCAAGTTATGCTAGGGTGTCAAAGTTGTGAAATGCAATACACGAGTAAAGCTGATTGATTCAACACTACAGACGCATCAATGTGAAATATGATATGTAAGTAATATTTGTTAGCTGTTTTTTTTAATTGCATTTCTTAATTACAAAAATCACATACTATTATTAACTATATAATTAAATAGAATAAAATAAACTTACATTACCAAATCAGAAATTTTCTCTCTATGTATTAAGATGCAAATCTGAAACTTTTTCTCTATCAAGCTACAAATCTGATTTTTTTATGTTTTATATATTGTTTATTATTAAGATATGTTCGTTCGACACAATAAACCAGTTTAATGCAAGCTCAAGCATTAACCCACCATATTGTATTTCCGATTTACATACCAAAATTTCCGATTCAGATTTCCGATTCAGATTTAATTCGGATACTTGTAAATCTTTTTATATCTTGTTTATTATTAAGATATGTTCGTTCGACACAATAAAGCATTTTAATGACACGTTCAAGCATATTTAACTACTATATATACTGCTACGTGTATATATTGTATTTTGTATTTCCGATTTGCATACCAAAATTTCCAATTCAGATTTCCGATTCAGATTTTCCGATTCAGATTTCCGATTCAGATTTAATTCAGATTTTTCTAAACATTTTTATATTTTATATCTTGTTTTATTATTAAGATATGTTCGTTTGACACAATAAAGCATTTTAATGACACGTTCTAGCATTAAACCACTATATATTGTATTTTGTATTTCCGATTTGCATCCTAAAATTTCCGATTCAGATTTAATTCGGATTTTTTAAACCTTTGTATATTTATGTCTTGATTATTATTAAGATATGTTCATTCGACACAATAGAGTAGTTTAAAAACATGCTCAAGCATATTAAACTAATATACATGTATACTGTATTTTGAATTCCTTATTTGCATACCAAAATTTCCGATTCAGATTTCCGATTCAGATTTTCCGATTCAGATTTCCGCTGCGCATATTAGTGTGACCCTTCATATACAGTTTATACTATTCCATGTTTCTGCTTACTTATTTGGTGATAATGCCCCAGAGTGGGTCCTGCAAAGTTATAGGAAGAAGGAAGTAATCAGGTTGTGCTGCCCTAGCTCTAACAGACTCCTTGGTTCTTTAACGTGCCCGCTGTATAGCACCGATTCACGTGCGACTACCTCTGGGTTGCCAACCAGTCCATCTCTGGTTGAGTACTTGGGTGGGAAATAATGAAAAGAGTTACAGAAATTACCAAGTGCCCCCGCTGAGGATTACATCAGGGACTTTTTGATTAGTAGTTAAACTGTTAACAGATTATCCTCTCAAACATCAGGCCACCCTATATCCTACTAAAAAATAAAGGCTACTATAAGTATGGGCGAAGTTGCACTTCCGACGTCATTATCTCATATATAAGGAATATAAGTTGTAGTAGACTTCCTACAATCATAAATATCAGATATCTTAGTAGATAATAATTAATCATGATAGTTCCCATGGCGATGCACATTTGCTGATGTAGGTATACATGTTTGTGTGTATTACGTATGTATGCATTTCAGGATTCAGATAGAGAAAGACACAAAGGTTCCAAATGCTGCAATATTTACAATCAACAAAGAAGATCATACATTGGGAAACATGATTTGCACGTAAGGGTGTACTTATTTTTGGTTATGTTTGCACAGGTGTCAATGGTTCACAAATTGGAAGGCGTAAATTGCCAACATTGGTTGAGATCAGTGATGAAGGCCTACTCCCTTAAATGAGTATCATGAATACTCATGATATTGTTTCAAAGATTCAAATATTAATTCTGTAACTGAGAAGCAGCAGCTTTTAACAAAAATAATTTTCTGGGCGTAGCCAGCGATACGGACATACATCCATGGTAAAATTAATTTGAAAAATATAAATACTGCTGAAATGGCATTAATGTCTAAAACTCCCACAACTATAAAGACACCAACTACAAGGCTTTCGAGCGTAACATAATTTCATTCCTGGCTATGCCCCTGTATCTTATAAATTTGCTATCATGTTTCATTGTGTTGTATATTGCTTCCATTCAAACATACGTTTGTGTCATTAATAAATTGTACAAGAGCTTTTTTCTCAAATTACATGTATAACCAATTAGCGACATTGCCAACTAAATAATTCAATTTTATATTGCAGACAATTAAGAAAAGATCCCCAGGTATTATTTACTGGTTACAAGAATCCTCATCCACTAGAACATAAGATGGTATTGAGAATACAAACACTGTCTGAATATAGTCCACAGGAAGCTCTCACTAATGCCATCACAGATCTCATCTCAGAGGTCTCTCTCATGGAAGAACGATTTAGGGTAAGAGAGAAAGTTACATACTCTATTGTGTACAATTGCTTTTTGCCTGTTTATAAAAGACCAACTGCAAAGTTTAAACAAAACCACTATTATAATACCGGTTATGACTCTTACAAAACCTGTCTGTAAGACTGCAAAGTCAGTCAGTCAAATGTTGTCAAGCCCGTGTCCAGTGCTCCTGACCTAGATTATAGATAATTCACTGATTCAGACAACAATTGTGGTTGCCATGGCAACAGAAACACTGAAAACCAGGTAGGGTATGTCTGTCTTGCTTGCAATTCCTAATTACTAGGGTTTTTTCTGTCTGTTTGCAGGAAGCTGTACGGGAACGACAGGAAGGGGATATATGAGCCGGTCTCTATGTCCATTGTGGTCTCAATGATATACAAGCTGGAACCGATGTGTTTACAGTGTCACAGTGACAACATAAGTGCTGGAACATTTATTGTCGGATAATACATAATGTACATAATGAACATAATGTGTTAGCATTATTTCATCTACCTGACAAATTGAAAGTAATTGTGATAATTTGTTAGAAGTTTTCAGTATCATAGATTGCAATTGATCAGATGCCAGTCTTATGAACACTCAGTCCATTTGTTTGTTGAACTGTCGAATAAGGTTGTCAGTGGATAATAAAAACTTTAACAATTTACATTTTCACAGCCAAAATCAAAGCCTTTCATTGGTCAACTGAATTCTCCATTTATAAATTGTAAACATCTGGAGCACAGTGAATTCTTTCAAGTTTGTTAATTAAGAATGTCTTGGGTTATTGATGAATGGAACATAATGACCATTACATCACTTTCTAAAAAACAGTGTTTTCAACAAGTCAGGTGTATTTAGTAACTTGGATACATGTGAATATAACACCATAGACAAGAAACATCTCTTCTATCATGGTGCAAGTCTGTAGTTGGCAGTCACATCATTCCGACTACTGCTTACTTTATTTAGTTTTCAGTTCATTTGTTGTTATCGTCCATCCATCCAATCATGTAGCATGACAGCGACAATACCTTTCAGCTTACTTTGCATTGTTAGTATCATGTATCGAAGGTTGCCTGCATGACTGTTATAACTGCTTCTTATTAAAGGACATACGACAGTCTTGCTGACAAACCATGGTATGCAAGTATTCTCAAATCATGTACAGTTAAGTGTGTAAATAATCCACCCTTCTTCAATTTGTAATTATTTTATTATTGTTTATGAATAACATGTCTGTATTTTTAAAAAATAAACCAATTAGAAATATATTGTGTATTACTTGTTAATGTCATAATGGTATACTATTAGTCACAGGTGATATGTTGTGGTCAAATGTAGGGGTGTCAACAGCCAAATTTGAAATCGGGAAATCAGATGCAGTCAACCATTTTTGACAAGCAAGAGACCTTCAACCACATTGTTACCATATTTGATAATTGACACCCCTGTCTTCACATGAAACTGATCAAAATTAAGCAGGTTGCTGGAAGTTGAGACAGCATGTAAATAATTGGTTTCATTTCCAATTAAAATAGCAACCTTTGTGTATATAAAGCAATCTTGGTTTGTAGGATCGTTCGCCCTAGTCTTCTATAGCATCTCAATCAGGCATACTGGATCACATTTTTCAGGTTCCATTTATATACAATACGGCCATGCATGCAAGTTGATCAGTTTGTAGTTAGTACCGACTGATAATTCCTTGAACTAGAAGGGTTTTGACACACTAGTGTCTCCAACGAAGAACCATGACTCTGGCAATACTCATTGCACTATTCCTGGCAATATGCACAACTTCATGTTACCAACAATTCTGTGAAGTTTCATTGAAATCCAACCAATGGTCAAGAAAATTATTGATAATGATTTCTTTACTTCTGTGAATTGTCAAATAGAATGTTCATAATGGTCGGTAAACATAGTTGCCCATTTTCTAGGGCTCTTTTCAGCTGTTTAGCCGCTCAAGCACCCTTTGACATTTAAACTTCCCCTGGTCATTGCGCTGCCTATTGTAACCTACGTTTGTGTCTCCCTGGGGAGACTACTTCTCTCCTGTGGGTGTTACTGCCAACATCAATCTGCAGCGCACAGGAATAGACACTGCCCTCACTGGTACCAATTTACACCTTGGTGGAGTGAATCATGTGGGTTATTTTTGCTTAGAGAAATTAACGAGTGGTCCAGACAAGGGTTGAACCAGAGTCCTCTCGATCCAGAAGTGCACGTCCTATCTCTGGCCCAACCCTCCCCGTATGTGTAACAATGATAAACAAAAAATATATGAGACTCAGAAAACTAATTTGTTTTACAATTTATTTCATTAATATCAAAACATCGTACAATTGAGATATGCAGAGTTGATATTAAATGTACATTAAATGCATGTAAATATAGACAGTCTATGTACACAATATATTCATACATTAACTGATCTAATCATAATCAATTCAGCATTTTAAACATGCTATACAAACTGTATAAAAATTTAAGTTCCCAAACAGAAATTGGGAATTTATATGAACACAAGTTGTCAATCATTGTAAAGACAACAAATAATAATAAATAACTTACTGTATTTATAAATGAACTACTTTCTTGAAGTAATAGAATTAATTTAATATCAATTAAAAATTATTTTAGCAAGACTGATCATGGTGGTGACCCATTTCTTAGCTTAACGGAATAGTTTCTGTAGTCCAAGAATACAGAAAAGAGATTACTTCTGAACTAAAATCTCGGGCAAATGTTATCATTCTACTTTCAGAAAATACTAGTAATTCAAACCGATACTTAACATGATCTCATTAAGGAAAAACATCTACAGTAACAACTTGATAAGTTGTCACATAAAATGTCTCCCTGTTCTACTCTACGTTCATCTACATTTGATCTATTCTACCATTTCAATGTTTACACAATCACCAAGCTATACATCACTTTCTCATCATGCCATTTATCATTCATCATTAACTTTTTCATGATTTTCACCAACACGGACAATCACTATTGCACTACATTCAATACTCCTCTCCACACCAATCGGTCTATGTCCATGCCTCTGTTGTCAGCACATTTTCACCCCTCACCAACCATCATAACTGATCAATGAAACAACAGTCAAACACCACATCAGTACAGTTGAAAACCTCATTATGTCTCAGTACAGTTGAAAACCTCATTATGTCTCAGTACAGTTGATACCTCATTATGTCTCAGTACAGTTGATACCTCATTATGTCTCAGTACAGTTGATATCTCATTATGTCTCAGTACAGTTGATACCTCATTATGTCTCAGTACAGTTGATACCTCATTATGTCTCAGTACAGTTGATACCTCATTATGTCTCAGTACAGTTGATATCTCATTATGTCTCAGTACAGTTGATACCTCATTATGTCTCAGTACAGTTGATACCTCATTATGTCTCAGTACAGTTGATACCTCATTATGTCTCAATACAGTTGATACCTCATTATGTCTCAATACAGTTGATACCTCATTATGTCTCAGTACAGTTGATACCTCATTATGTCTCAGTACAGTTGATACCTCATTATGTCTCAGTACAGTTGATACCTCATTATGTCTCAGTACAGTTGATACCTCATTATGTCTCAGCAGTACAGTTGATACCTCATTATGTCTATCAGTTTGAGATCACTGTGGTTTGGACTGATTTCTTGTTCTCATACTGTACGTAGCTTTACCCTGTGCGCCGCCAGTTTGTGGTGATTGTGACTGTGACACCTGACCGGTGACCTGTCCCGTGACCTGACCTGCTGACTGTATGTGTATAGTTTGTGATGAGAGTGGTGTAGATGGCGTATGTTGTACCTGTACTGTATGCTGGGCCGCAGCTTGTCTCTGTGTTTGTAAGATGGTGGCTACTGTTTGTTGTTGCTGCGTAGATTGGTCAGGTTGTGAGGGTGTAGGAAGCTGTTGTACTGTAGGCGTGGTGGTGAATGTTACTGTGTTACCCTGCGGTACTGAAGCTGTTGGGTTATGTGTCACTGTGACAGTTAAAGGTGCGGGAGAGTTACTAGCACCACGTTGTACACCTGCTGTCACATGTGCTACCTGAGCAGCTTGTACATTCACTTGTTGTATGGGTGTCTGTATCTGTGTGGAGGCTGGTACTGTGACTTGTAGAGTGGGAGCAGCTGATACAACCACCTGGGAACCAGCAGCTATATGTGCTTGCTGCGAACTACCCGGTGCTGCCACAGTGACATGTTGTATGGTCTGCTGTACCGGTGTCACTACAACATTCTGTGCTACACCGGTCAACTTGGACTGTGTTATAGATGATATAGGATGTATCTGTACTGTAGTGACAGCCTCAACACCCGTCAGACCAGGTTTGACGATACTAGCGGTCATTGAGGAGTGACCTTGAGGCAGGGATGAGATCAAAGAGGAAGGGACTGGTACCGTGGTTACTGTTGCCGAGCTTCCACTCAACTGTGAACCACCTTGTATAGTTTGTTGTATCTGTGTTGGCTGTATTGTAGCTGTTGTAGCTATCACCTTGGTTACCATTTGAGGCGTGGCTTGACTCTGTGTTACCGTGGCAATGATGGTAGGTTGTGAGGTATGTATGATCTGTTGTATGGTACCACCCTGAGATTGTTGTTTCACTAACTGTTGTAATTGTTGCACTGTCAAACTACGTCCCTGCTGTTGTATTATCTGGACAGCATTCATGATGGGTGGGGGTTTCTGTAGACCTGCAAATACACAACACAAATATTTCAGGATAACACAATTCACATAATTCATAAATCAGTATGTACCTAAATTATTCTTTTCCAACACTTTCACTAAAGCCTTTTTAGATAAAGTAATTTTTTTGGATATACAAAAACAATGTACACAAAAATATCTATCATTCTTAGTACATGACAGACATTTTGAATGTAAACTTTTGGCTTGGGTCAAAATTAGCAATTTTTTGTAGGAAAACATTTAATGCAAGAAGAATTTCACCTACAATAACAATATGTTGATTACAGAACCACTTAATAGAGTATCATACTTCTGCATAAAATAGAAGTTGTCCAGTTAATGATCAATATGTGTTATAAATATAGTTAGATTTACCTTTCTGCATGGTGACAGGTTTTCTTTGCTGCAGTAACATTTGTTGTGGGGTAATCTGACTAACTTTGGCTGAAATAAACAAAATAGCATAGTACAAGTAAAACATAATGAAATACTATAAGGCATACAGATTTCTATGAAGAGTAAGTACAGACTAATGATATAGATGCAACACTTGACTAGTGTTAAGTTGTCAATCAAGAGTTCAAGATTTTTATTTTAGGAAAATTATAAATCACAAGGAACCAGCAACTTCTCTGCATGCGGAACAAAAATTGCCATTGCTATCAAAGGACCAAATGGAACAAAACCTAGATTGCTGGGTTACAAATCCAGCACATTTAAACATGACCTCGGCTTAGACAAGATGGAACACACAAACTGTAATATCACGCACAGTGTGCACAGGACAAGAAAAGTAGGAAAATTTGGTATAATCCACAAAGGTAGACAAATCAGTGTGAACAATTTATCAATGTTACTGTAATATATAATTGACAGTATGTGTTTATTTAAGTAAACAATTTTGCAACGGTAGACCAATCCGGTCAGTGTCTGTAAACATCTCATTATCCTGGGCATGTTATGATAAACACAAATATAACTTGACTTACCGACACCTTTCTGTTGACTGACATTAATACTGACAGGAATGGACACACTGCCAGCAGGTGCAGTAACTGTCTTCACTAATGTAGCCCCGGTCGCTTGCTGTCCCTTAGATAGGGTCTGACCAACTTGTTGTAATGGAGTCCCAGCAATGATTTGAGTGTTTTGTATCTGTAATAACATAACGCACATAGTTAATTCAAGTTCTCATACACTATAAATCAAGTTCATTTTTCATGTATGCACCAAAGGTCCATGATATTTGTTCAAGGTGTTTCACCACTTTTGAGTTTGGCGGAAGTTTAAAAATCAGTCACTTAGGTGTATTGTGAGCGTCTGACAACCGTGATCAAATAATACAAAATCCTTAATATTGATTTTTCAGCATCTTCCCATGTCTTATAATCTCGATTGTAATGAATAGTAAATACAATTATATACTTTTAATGAAAATATAGAAACACCCTTAGCTCCATACATACGAATGATTTATTACAAATGATATTAAACACCTTATCTAGCGAATTGGTTACAACGTATTTAAAACGTAGTTCTATGCGCCCATATAAAAAATATTCAATAGTTTTGAACAGTATCCCGAACACTTAGTAACCAGAACTAACTTAACCTTCTAATGCGAAGAGCAACTATGTATAGTGAGGAAATTCAATATTTTATGGAAAGTTATGACCTGACCCAACTGGGAAACTAGTGCAATTGTCAGGGTAATAAGATTTTAAACTAGAAATGTGTCCATCAACACGGGTGCCCCCATTGGGGTATAAAATAAAAAGAAACAACGGGCCATAACTCTGGTAAAATTGCCGCAACAAAAATTCCATTCTTGTTTATGTAAATCTGTGAAAGTTTGAAGAAATTCCGGCCAACGGTTTGTGAGGAGTTCAAAGACAAGATTTTACAACACCAATGTTATCTATGCCCCCCACTTATAAATAAGTGAGGGGGCACAAACACATATGAACATACCTGGCCAGTTTGAGGATGATGTAATTGAGCGACTGTTGTACCGCCCATCTTCTGTGTAAGTTGATGTTGTTGAAATCTGGCTAGATCTTCCTTGGTGATAGCACGACCAAGTTGTGTACCAGCTGGGGCCTTTAATCCTCCCTGTAAACAACCAGCAATATATCAATTATACAGCATCTATATATCGCTGGCTTAGAGTGAGAAGGTCGTCAGGGCTTGACATTAACACTGGTCCCCTGGTCAAAGGCAAAACCAGTAGCTGTATCTACACAAAATTTTCTTTTCTGTCAGACCAGTCGCCTCAAAATAGTGTAATTGATCATTGCTCATCTAACTGCATGTAAATTTTGCGGATCCAAGCCAAACTAGAGCTATCAAAGGAGTGATGAATCATACCCCCGCAGCACCGCCTTGACACAGGAATATCATTTAAAATTATAGTCTAAACAACACATTTGATGGAAATCTGCTGCTATACAGATTGAAAAACACCATGATTGAAATTTCATGACTTTGTACCAAGCAATTTTAAAATCCAGTAAGAAATGACAAAGTTATAGAGCGGACACGATTTGCATGACTATATAACCTTTGACCTGTAAGTGTGACCTTGACCTTTGAGATAGGGACCTGGGTCTTGCGCATGACACACCGTCTTGATGTGGTGAACATTTGTGCCAAGCAATTTTAAAATCAAGTAAGAAATGACAAAGTTACAGAGCGGACACAATGCTAACGTAACGACAGACCGACAGACCAACATGGTGACTCCAGTATACCCCCTTCAAACTTTGTTTGCGGGGTATAATAATTAGCAAATACATTGTGATCAAGTTTTCATAGCAGTAAGCTGCAGACATATTTAGATCTATGTTTGAATAACCATCTATTGCTGACATTAATGGAAGTTTAAAAGCCATACAAAGGAAATAGCAATAAAAGAATAGGAGCAACACTTACCGGAGCCATACTGGTGACCAATTGTTGAGCAATGACCGTCTTCTGACCAGACAATACTTGACCCTTCATCTGTCTCAATTGTTGTGGCTGTCGTATTGACTCAGGCTGCAAATATAATACACAAATATTAAACTACAGCATCAAATGTATAAGAAGGTGTTCAGCTGTGGCCTAGAGGGAGGGCGAACACTTCGGAATCGACAGGTCCCAGGTTCAACCCTCACCCAGACCAATAGTTAATTTCTCTGAGCAAGAATAACCCACATGGTCCACTCCAACAAGGTGTAAATTGGTACCTGCAAGGGCAGTGTCTATACCTGGGTGTCGCAGATCAATGTTGGCTGCCACACTCATAATAGAGAAATAGTTTCCCCAGAGAGACTCTAATGTAGGTTTCATTAGAAATGTCAAAGGGGGTTTGAGTGGCTAAACAGCTAAAAAAAGCCCTCGCAAATGTTTTTATAAACATAAGTAGAAGGTTGGTATACAGGAAATAACTTTTTTGATGCCATAAACTAGCTGCTACTTTACTCATGAGTCTTTAATCCACAAATATTACACACAAGAATGAGTACAATAAATCTTACTATTATTTTCTGCATTCGTTGTTGTTGTTGTAGTAGGGCTTGTTGTTGTTGTTGTTTACGGAGCAATGTCTGTTGTTGTTGCATGATCTGTAACTGTTGAGGTGTTATAGCAGTCTTACCAGCAAGTTGTTGTACTTGTTGTACTGTAAATGTAGAAATACAGTAACGTTAGTACAAGTCTTTATTTCATCAGGGGTGTCAACAGAGCCAAATTTTGAATCAGGAAAATCATATGCTGTCAACCGTTTTTGCCAAATAAGAGGCCTTAAACCACATCGTTTCCATATTTGACTCAGTTTTTCCTTCAAAACAGACTAAATTGACCATAACTTCCATTTCTCAAGATATTTTCTTCACATAACATCTATTTTGGTCAGGAATTATGGCACTTTCTGGATGTGTAAATCAAATCAGGACAATTGACACCCCTGTTTCATTAAACAAGGCAATACATTTACAATAATGGCCATGCAATCTTTCGTAAAAGCATCATGCCACATAGAAGAGAACATTGCTTTCAAACGACGCACAGACTGGCTTGTTAATATGACACATGTATACAAAATCCAGAAATGAATTTTAATAAGCAATTACACTTCTTACCAACAAATCATCACAAAAATGAGTTAACCAATGTCTGGTACATATAACAGGCAAGTTATCCTATCAGATATCCTGCTCACAGCATGTACAATGTTTATATAGCAAGACGTGAAATTGGACTGGTGAATATATCCCAGCACAGAGTGCTATCTTGCAGTTTTCTAGTTTTAGTAATTGTGCCCTTGATCCCAAACGGCCCAATTTAATTTAAATGAATCCTAATCAAGGTTTCCATATAAGCTATCTACACAGCAAGTTTCATCATGATATCTCATTCAAAACTCAGTTATCGATCATATCAAATTTGTTAAAAAATCTGGTCAATGAAGAATGACCTAGAGCCGGTGTCTATTGCCTAAGCAAATCGCTACATACCCTGTAGTGCTTTCCCTGCATTCTATATTTAATTGAACGAGAGGTAACTGAAAGAAGGCGCTTTGCTTAGGCAATGGGGACCATTTAAGGTGGAATGGAAACACACAGTATGATAAGTACCGTACCTGTAGTGCTAGCACCGCTGATTTTCTGTGCAAGTTGTACAGGTGTTAGTGCTGTAGTTGCTGTAGAAGCCACTGTCTGTAGTTGTGCTCGTACCTGTGACACTACACCAGCCACCTGTCCTACAACACTCGTAGCTGAACTAATCTCCTGTATCCTTAATGGTGCACTCTGTCGTATTGTTGCCTGTGGTAACGGTGTGCCTGTCACAGTCTATAATATAAATAGACAAGATACATATAAATGTTGGATTGAAGCATAGGTAATAACTATCATAATGAAGTTTTTTTAAATTAATTTATAGTTGTCTTAGAAAAAATATTTGTTTTAGTCATTATCAATGATACGGTTACCTGTGGTTTGAAGATGATAGATGGAAAATACTTTAAAATAATCATTAAACACAATATACTGTTTAAGTGAAGACATACTGTGCAAGTGGATATTTTGGTCGGCTGAAAAATAAAAATGCTGGAGACTTAAGCTTGCTTTGAAGTGTTGTTTATAGGACAATTTTTACAAGAGAAAATGAAAGCACATATTTTTTTCTATTTCTGTGTCACAAACTTAGTCACTTACAATAAGCATTGAGAAATTGAGTAATTAGAATTGTGTCACATACCAAGACTGTTGCTGAGGAAGCAGATGTTCCGATAGCTGCTAGTTGTGTAGCTGTCACAGCAGTTGTCATAGCAACAATAGTTGGTGCGGTTACTGTGGTTCCTGTAATAATACCTTGTTGTGCCACTCTCTGACCAATACTAACACTACTTGTAGTCTGTTCCGTGGTCGCCTGGTAATAATAGAACAAACATGTAACCATGGTAGCATATCAACAATACAACATTATATAATATGTAAACTAAGTTTGAATCTCAATTCTTGATCATACAAGTTTAAATGTGGAAATGGTAGAAACTATGTTTTACTCCAGGGGCTAACAGTTAGCCATGTTTCTATCTTTAAGAGGGTCTTAATGACCTAAGCTCTTACATTTTATATGAACAGAAAAGACTATTCCTCCATAAGTAAATTATTACTCAAGTAATCATTTATCAGCTATTGTTACATTTTCAAACTATTGTAAGAATAGTTAAAGATCGAAAATGAGTATGGAACAGTGACTGCAGTTGCGAATGTCCAAAGGTTACAGCACATAGGTCATGGCAAGTAGTACATACGGCAGCGGCAGCTTGTTGTTGACTCTGTTTCTTCTCTCTCTGTATTCTCTGTGCACGAATCTCAGCTACATGCATCGGGTTTAACGGTTGATCATACTGTATGTTATTGTCCTGTAGAACGCTCGCATGTTTCGGGTTCTTTAACGTTGGATTGACGAGAGTTTGTCTCATGGTTGGTGGACGTTTAGCAGCTATACTCTTGGTAGAATCAAAGCGTAGTGAATACATGATTGTGATACGATTGTTATTATCCTGACTCTGTATCTGTCCTGTCTTCATTGCACGGTTACCCTTAGACTGAAAATAAAATAGCAGTTTTCATAGATTAGTTAGACTGAAAATAAAATAGCAGTTTTCATAGATTAGTTAGACTGAAAATAAAATAGCAGTTTTCATAGATTAGTTATCAATCAACCAATAATTACTTGCTCTTCCACAAGTAACTGACAAATCCTTCACATTACTGTTCATGTGATGTAATAAAGTTTTCTGTGTTTGATGCAGGCAGGTTGCATGAAGAGACAAAGTGGTAAAACTTTTGATTTAACAGTATTACAGAAGCTGAATCAACACAGAACAAGAGCTTTCACCACTTCTTGATATGTGTGAAAGTTTGAAGAAAATCCTGCAAAATCTGTATGAAAAGTTGCGTTCACAAGATTGCACCGAAGGACAGACCAATGGATGGACACTGAAAACCTTATAACCCCCCTAACAACTTTCGTTGTGCAGGGGGTATAATACAATTTTACAAGTGATATTACCATTTTGTAAATTCCTTTCTGTTTCTTCTGTTTACGTGGAGTGATATCGTACATGATCCTTCCTTCCTCTCTAGGTATAATGACATTCTCGTAACGTAGACGACATTGTTTAGGTGATCTATATACACGACTACAACTGTTGACAACATCAGCTACCATATCCCAGTTAGGTGTATGCGCAGGATTGATGATCATCAGGTTCAATGGAACATCGAAGTAACTCTGTACAGCCTATAATACAAGTACCGTAAAGTCAGAAATGTTTACATGTATGCATAGTGTACTAACTCATTTGATGGGAAATACTGGTAATGCAGACTTGCAGTCATCGAAGTTAGCACTCGCCCGTAGGGCATGGCGGTGATTTTTGGCGGATTTTCTGTTCGGACAAGTACTTTCCATGGAAGTAGTTTCTTTGTTGTATTACTCGCCCGAAGTGCAGATAAGGTTCACAAGCAAAATTCACTGACTGGACTTGAAATACATATACAGGCCGGCCAGTTGAATCCTATTCTTCATCTCCCAATACACCTCAGTCCCATTTTACATCAGACAGAAAATTAATATTGTAAAATTAAGACATGATGCATTTATCATAACAAAATTTCACAAGCTAGAAACTTGAGCAGTGATTTCTGCCCAAGATAAACAGCTTCAAGATCCATTGTGGGGTCAGGGCAATGATTAGTGCTGCAAAGAAACGGACTAAGCAAACAAACAACCATAAAGTACCTGTAGCAGTGCCCAGTCTTCGTGTATGAGCCATTCTGGGTGATCAGGAGCTTGCTCCATCACAGGTTTAGATGGTAATGGTGGGATTGGACGGTATGGTTTCATCTGACCCATCTTCAATTTCTGTAGTTTTGCATCACGTCGAAGACGTAGAATTTGAGCATTAGCGCGATCAAACAATGACCTTGGTACCCTCGGCTGTTCTTCACGCTTCTGTTTTTGTTTCCGAGCTGAAAAACACATTCAGAGTATCATATACAGTTTCTGAAAACAGAACATGGGTGACACGTGTTATGGCCACTTATCCTTAGAAACAATTCAGCTTACTGAAAATAGCATCTTGGAATATGGATGTCCCTATAAAGTGTAATTTATGTAGCTTTGCTCTCTCACGGAAACTGACCTATTGAGTGGAGCAACCAGGTTACCTTGTAATATACTAATATTAGGATCAGTTAAACATGTTGGGACCATACATACTTGTGATTGATTCCACTTTGATCTTCTTGCGTTCTTTCTTCACATAGACAGGAGGTAGTTGTGTTTCTGGCATCACAGAATGTTCATATAGGAATAGTAATGTTTGATCTATGTACAAATCATTATCATCATGTGGTGGGGTAGGTGGTGCCCATAACTGTCAAATAATACCATACCATTATACTTCATGTATATTTCACTGGCTTAGAATGTGAACGTCGTTAGTGCCACTTATGATCGTGTAAGACTCGTCCATCATTGAAATCACAAGGCGCTTCTTATGAGAAACTTGCCATGTTGACCAAAATGAAGTTGTAAAAGCTTGTTTTTCCATAAGTAAAGAGTAAATTTCTGAAAATATTGGTTTCTTTACTCACGACCTTCTCATTTTAAGTCAGTGATACGCTTATACTTTGTGTACTCATCATTCCACAACAAACAAATTATACCAAGTAGACATATTCCTGTCACAGGGACTCAGACATTGAATATTCAATTGTCTGTCTGATGAGATCAATCAGGTGTAGTTGTTATAATGATCAAGGGTAAATTCTGTACATGTCTTGTGTAATAGCACTTAACGCTTACGTGAAATAGACCATTACTAAAAGTCACCTGATTATATACATAAAAATAATAAAACTTTCTCAGTTGTATAATATTGACAAATTCAGATATTTCCTGGACAGTATTCCAACCAGTTGTAATTAAAGAAGAAATCAGTAAACACCTCTCCACATGTGGATGAAAATCATGTCAATTTTCATGGAAGTGCAAGACCACCACACGCCAGGAATGGACTGGAACCTCAATGGATTACTCTACTGTCTCATTTGACAACCAGGGTGGAGACTCTTTTGCCTGCCATATGTCAGCAGAAAGCCGACAGACAAATATATGCTTTGCTCGACTCTCTAACATTGGATGCCAACTCCAGTACACAAGTTTATAATTATTCTGCCATTCAATAGACATATTTATATTTGGATTTGCTGTCCAATCAGTTTGTACACATGTATTAACGCATTCAAGTTCTTTATTGAATTACATGAATCTGCTATGCACAGAATAACGCATGGTACTTGAAGCTTGATGTACAATGTTGTATTGTATGATCTGATATAACTTACTGGCATTTGTTCTTGGTCCAAATCCGACAGAAATACCTTCAAATAGAAATGATAAACCGATATGATCCAATATGTTACATGTGTAGAACATACATCTATATAGACAGCCAGTGCTACAAATACAGTAGCGCACCGACAATCCAAAAGCTTGTTATGTACAGCATTAATATGCACGGTTATGTAACCATAATGTGTCATCATTGTGTGGTGCAGTCTTTCTACAAAGTCTAGTTTTTCTATGCAGTATCCAGGAAAATTGTGGTGTATCCAAATCCAGCATGTTTTATGTGTTAGCAAAATCATTCAAGTAATAAGAGTAATGGTTTGTAACTCTTGTGTGATAAATAGCAACCTTTTTAAATTCATGGTCTCTGAATGTAATATATTTGAGTATAGTGGTGTATGTCCAAATGCTTAAGGCCCATATGGAAGATTGCATTATTGTAAATATGTTAGCCTCGTAAACTTGCAATTTATCACACTATGGTTACTAGTATACGTCTTTACTCTTGATTGAGTCTTCAATGCACTGAGCAGCTTCGCAACAAAGCTGACAATTTTTTAAACAGAACTTGTGCTTTAAAGTAGTTTCTTCAGAATGCACACATTATTTTGTCCATGTTAGTTGCACACGAGCCATCAAATCAATTATTTTCCAATTACCAGTGGAGATGTTGTGTAGCTTGGCTATATTGACCTGAGCCTGACCTTTATGCAAGAATATATTACAAGGTTCTTGCTTTGAATATATCAATTTCCGCAAGCAAATCGTGCAATATCAGTAATTCAAATTTGTGTTCGTATTACATATCTCGAGCGTCTACGTGATACTCTCCGATTATAAAAACATACAATCGGTGTTATAAACGTAGGCAATATATCAACTGTTAAATTATGCTAATCAAAAGGTCAGACTCATGTCAAATTGGCCAAGCTATACCAAATATCCTAGTTGAATATTGCGCATCATGGCAGTTTTATCAAGTAAAATTGACATTTGACCCCATTGTGAAGCAAACTGTGTGCATTGAAAACATGTGTGTGTATTGTTCTGCATCTCAAAGTTTCCCCAGTGCTCAATCAAGGAACAAGGTTTTGGTGAGGGATGTTTAATAAAACAACTTACTGTAGAAATTAATAAACAATGTAAAGATTTTGGGTATTTTAGTCGTCCCTCAACCAAAACCAGATAAAATGATTCGCCTTTTATCATTGAGCGACAAGTGAAAATTTGAGATACATGTTTTGGGCATATTCTTCACCAAAACCTTGGATGGTGTGGGTTAAAGTACAGAAAGTCTTGGCTACACAAAAATTGACTCAAGTTTTGTATTTTATTCAACCTTTTCCACAGACTGCCACTTTCTGTACATTAACTTTTCCTTTAAAAGAACACAAGGGTCGAGATACAGACCAACACATGGAAATATTTTGTTTTGTTTATTTTTTAAATTATTTTTCCATCAGTTTTGCAATTTTAACAGAAACAATTTTGAAAAACAACATATAAAAATGTACAAATGATATCAAAGAAATGAAAACATGCAATTATACCAACATTCATCCTAAATGATATGATACAATGTATTAACAAGTGACATTACTTGATCATACAGTTACTGGTTCCATGGAATTCTTGTATCACTGACTAACAAGGTACATTAACATGAACCAACCGCACAGACAACCGCTAAACATGTCAAATATACAACAGCACCAACATAATATCACCTTACAGGCACCAATTTAAACACAGCACTTATAACTAATGAACACAATTACACAAATGCATTATCGTATAACAGTTGTAATATATAAACAGTTACTTCAGTGATCAAAAGTATGGGAACTCACTTAAACAATGATTATCAATCAATTATCAATCATTACTTACAACTTAAATATCTTTTCTGATTTTGGTAAAAATAATTGGTTTTATTAAATAAATATTTCAATTAAAAGTTGCTAAACACTTTCAACATATACACAGCATACAAGGAATTGTGCAACCAGACACACACACACACGCTATCGATCGTCCAGTACTATATTACATAATTATCATTGTATGGCAGAAATAACACAAACATCACAAACAAAATGAAAGACTTGTTTGACCAATATATTGCTCCTGTCCAGTGACAAAGCAATGCTAGCATCATTTACTATAATTCTGGTTTGATGCAAATACTGAAACATCACAGAATAATCTTGACAAGTATAAGGAATCTTTTAACCAGAAAAAATCACCCTAAAAATATATTTGTCAATGAAGGAAAATCAATTATTATCACAACACGCCAGCCATGTAAATCTCGAACAATCCTATTAGTCTTTAAATTTAGGATTTTAAACCACTTGTCCTTTCTGCAAAAACTTGAATAGTTTTCCTATTAAGTACAATTACAGCACAAGTCGCTTGCCCGAATCAACAATTGTCCCGGACAAATGCTAATTTCACTGCAATTAACTGTCAAGGTAATGGGATGCTACTGTTAAATATTTATCAGCTAATCTCAATCACGTCCACACCTCCATTACCATTTGCATCAGTGTTATTGTCAGGATTGACTTGTTCTAATTTGGTAGCAACATACATGGGTGTCTCATTAACATGGTTTACTATAGAGTTTTGATTCACTAATGGACCATTAGTGTTGACAAGCATAGTAGGTAAAACCTCGGGAGGGGGAGCAGTAGGTCTTGGACCAATCTGTGGGGACCGGGTCTTCTGATGGTTCTGCTGTACTGCTGCTCTACGAGTTCTGATAACTAAGTTAGGATTTGACCATGCTTGCAAGGTAGGACTAGATGATGCAGACACTGGTGTCACCTTGACACCAACTTTAGATCTATTTATAGGGGAACCATTGTTAGAGTAAGCAACCGCAGAAGCGCCGTGGCTGCCTGGTTTACCATTTGAAAGCAGTTTTGGACTACTTGCAGCATTTGGAGTATATTTCTGCACATCAGAAGTATCAGTGACTGCTTTTTTCACAGTAGGCTTGGTCCCTGCACTTAAATTTGAGCCAACAGGTAGAATACCTTTAATGACACCACCCTTAGATATACCTATAGACCCAGACACGAGTGAGTTAACCAGACTAGCGGGTATTGACACACCTGGTGGAAGACCTTTAATATTGATGGTAGCTACAGGATTGTCAGGTCTAAGAGGAACAGCTTGGACTGGGGCAGCCACCTTGTGAGCTTGTACTTGGCTTGTGACCTTTGGTACTGGACTGCTGGTCCGCGACACGGAGACCACCTTTACCACTGTAGGACTCTGAGATCGTGTAGTAGAGGACAAGTTAATGACTGTAGGATTAGGAGCCGTGGAAGGCACCATTACAGGCGAGGATATAGAACCACTCGGACCACCCATTGCATTCGCTGAATGAATATGTGACGCTACAAGCTTAGCAACTGTTGGATTGACTCGAACTTGTGATGCAGACACTGATAATGGTGAAGTATGTGGAACCTGAGCTTTCATTAAATTTGAAAGATTAGGAACAGCGAGTGGAGGTCTCATGGCTGTCAGTTGAGTAGGTATACTTGGTCTAGGCTGAGGTTGAGCAGTTTGCTTAGCCATCTTATTGGCAGCTATCAAGTTTGCTATGGTTTGTACAGATGACTTCCTCTGAGGTGCGGGAGATGGTGTCTGTATATTGACAACCTGACCACCCGAGTTATGTACAAGCTGAGTAGGTAACCTTATTTGAGGAAGACCACCAAGTTGTGGATTTATCCCTTGTGGACTAAGTTGTGGTACTGAGACTGTGGCAGGCAGCAAGCCAGTATTCACTTGAGGAGCGCCAACAATTCTTTGGACAAATGCTGGAGTTTGACCACTTACTGGGGATATAATTCTAGTTCCAAGTCTGGCTGGCTGAACTAACTGCGGCGTTGCAACAACCCTGGGACCTTGAAAACTGATCTGATTTCCAGCCCGAGCCATCGGGGCTACCTGAATTGGAGTGCCCTGCAGAGAAACTATACTATTGCCCACCATAATGCCCTGGGGGAAACCTTGCATACCCTGAAGGAGAACAACATTCTGTGGGTTAACAACATTTTGAGGAGTTGCTGTTTGGAATGAAGTAGGACTGGAACTAACAACCACCATCTTTTGACCCTGTGGGGTATTAATCAAGCGGACAGTTTGTCCAGCTATAGGGGTATGGAAGATTTGACCTGGTGACTGAACTACATCAATACCATGAAGTTGTTGGGGGGCTGGCTGTGCACTAAATTGTTCAAATATATTTGTTCTATCAGGAACAAGTTTGGTGGGCGACTGAAGTTTCTGGAAAATATTTTCCCTGTCATGTACAACACTATAACCAGGTAGAGAATCTAACTTGGTAGCCTCAGGAGAACTACTAACTACAACAGGTACTGACTCTTTCTGTACATGAACATGATCAACTTTAGGTTTTCTAGGACGTTTTAATTTCTCTGCTTTCTCAACCTTCTTTTTCACTTTCTGTCGGACATTTTCCTCGGTCAGATCGACAGTTTCAACATCCACATCCTCTGTGGTATCATACTCTCCCTTACTCTCTCGGAACTTTTTCTTACTATCTGTATCTACAGGTGTATTCTTATTCTTAACAAGATCTCGTATAATTTTTGGTGTTTTATAAACCCATTGACGTTTGGATGGAGATTCCTCCAGCTCGTCCCCACCCCCCAGACTCTGCCGACCAGCCCTACGAGGGGACACACATAAACTTTGGGTCTCGGCAGCAGCACGCTTAGCTTCAGCAGCCAGCTGCTTGTTACGTTTCTTCACCTGTTGGTAAGCATCATCACGACTGTATGTATATAACATCTCATCTTCCTCCATCTCGGCTCGTCTTTCCTCTTCTTCCTTCAAAGTTTTCAGACGATTTAATTCCCAGTCTCTCTTCACTGCTTCAATGTCCTCCTGAAAAACATAAATGAACAACTCATCAAATACTTCGTAACAATGCCATAATTCCATAGGCAACAATGCCATAATTCCATAGGCTGCTAGTATTACTACATCAGCGAATACATACCAGGGTTCTCAATAAGTTATAACCTAGCAGTCCGAAATACTTAACCAACAGGCCTGATAAGGTCCTTAGTGCAAATATTTTCTTACAATTGTGTATAAATTTCACATTTTCAGCTGGCCCAAAAGGATTTTAAACGGTCAATTTGGCCTGTAGCCTGCTGTTATTGAGAACCTTGCATACTGTCCAGAGTAGTATGGTATTCAATCTAATATGCAGCCCAAAGAACAGCAATCTATACGAAACGAGCAATACTGCAAATGATGTTGGAATGTTTCCATGAAAAGTGATCGTAAGCATCAAGTAATGATACCAACATGAACTCAACTTGGAACTTATTATAGCAAGACGTGAAATTGGACTGGTGAATATATCCCAGCACCAGCACAGAGTGCTATCTTGCATACTCAGGCCTGGTAACTAGTAATGATCTTCATACCAATGTAAAAATCCAAGTTTTAAAGATTGAAATCCTATATTTCAATGTAAACGAAGACAAAAGAGCAGAAAGTGTAAATTTGAATGCAGAACTAATCTGCAGTTAGATTTGTCAAGAGTATATTTTGTATACAAATGTTTTAATGATGCAAAATCAAGAGCCTGATCCTGAAAACTAATCCTTTGTGAACTTGGGACCTGTTTCACCCTAAATATTCAATAAGATATTTACCTCGGCTGTTTTCAGTTCTTCTTCATTAACTGGTTCCATCATTTGTTCAGAGAATTGTACAGCGTATCTCTCAATGGGTGTCAACTGTAATACAAGTAATCATTCATCATTAATTAACTACATAAAGACAAATGGATTCAGTTACAGATAACAGCAAGTATTTATGTCAGACTATATTCTTAGTTTGTTATTTATTATTGCCAATTGAAAAAAATACCAAATATAGAGTCAACACTTCGAAAACTTAATTACAACTTGCACAATTTCATTAAAGATACACAAATTTTGTATCCAATCAACAACATAGTTCTCTTCGACAGATAACTTGGTCAGTGTTATGGAAGTTATTCTAGGCCACTTTATGGAATCCATATGTCTACTAAGATCATTAGACAACGAGGTGGCCGTCGCAATGTACAACAACAAAATGTATACTGTAAAGCAAGAAATTATTTGAGTGGTAAAAATTTGCGAAATTAAGTAGCCGCAAAATGATCAAAACTTTAATATGGACATCGCCGGAGTAAACGCAAAAATTTGTAGCCACCAATATTAGATGACCGACAAACCATGACAGTTATTTGGTTTACAGTATACATGACATGTTGTTGTTATATTCAAACATTGGAGAACGCCCAACAAAATAATTTATTTCTTTCCCAGGGTTGTCATCACCTCAAATGATATTTGGACCACCTCAAATGTACAAAAAGCCACATTCATGTATGAAATCCTAGTGAAAGCCCTGCTTTCCTGAGAAGAGCTTGAAGATTAACCAAAATATGCAGCTGTATACTTGTATTATGTACCTCTTTATCTAACATGGCGAGTTCCTGTTCTACATGAGATTCCTCGTCACCTCTCGGTTCACCGTTCTCATCTAGAGGTATGGATTCATCAAACTCAGCTAACTCGGCTTTCTGTTCTGCTTTCACTTGTTCTATAGCTACAGCATCTGTCTCATCTTCTGTCTTAGCCAGAGCCTGAAATAACGTTCAACGTAAACATCTGACATGTATGCAAGTTGGCTAGATGATTCATTATATGGATAAAAGTTGCAAATTTTCAGAATATTACTTAAAACTGGTTGTCAGTATACTGAACTAGATGATTTTCATACTAATTTCATACAGCATTTTATCTGAAAATACTGATATCAGTATTAAGACTGAAAACTTCCACCCCTGTGAATGTTCATTAAGTCAACTTTACAAGTAATATCTCAGGTTAAGGTGACCAGTATGCAATCGAACACAGACTGGTGCATAATACTGACGTTTTCTCTACGAGAACATTAGCACCAAACCAACACATATATTGGCACAGTGACTCTATGTCTCGATGTACTAAAATGACAGCGCATAGAAATGGCACAAAATTTGATCGAGTGTGGAATGTTCAACATTAAACACAATGGACAAACAAGAGGGCCATGATGGCCCTATATCGCTCACCTGATTATAAACCCTGCACAATTTTCACCCAAAGGAATAATTTGAACATCTTGGTAGAAAACCACAAGATGATGCTACATACCAATAATCAAAATTCTAGGCAGTGTAGTTTTAGGCAAGAAGATATTAATACGTTTTCCCTATATATAAGTCTATGTAAAACGGTGACCCCCGAGTAGGGCCAATTTTGACCCCAGGGGCATAATTTGAAAATCTTGGTAGAGGACCACTAGATGATGCTACATACCAAATATCAAAGCTCTATGCAGTGTAGTTTTAGACAAGAAGATTTTTATATGTTTTCCCTATATAAGTCTATGTAAAACGGTGACCCCCGGGGTTGGGCCAATTTTGACCCCAGGGGCATAATTTGCACAATCTTGGTAGGGGACCCCTAGATGATGCTACATACCAAATATCAAAGCTCTTAGGCATTTTAGTTATAGACAAGAAGATTTTTATATGTTTTCCCTATATAAGTCTAGGTAAAATGGTGACCCCCAGGGTGGGGCCAATTTTGACCCTGGGGGCATAATTTGAACAATCTTTGTAGAGGACCTTTAGCTGAGTCTACTTACCAAATATGAAAGCCCTGGGCCAAGCGGTTTCGGAGAAGAAGATTTTTTAAGATTTCCCCTATATAACTCTATATAAAACTAAGCGCCCCCGGGGCGGGGCCAATTTTGACACCAGGGGCATAATTTGAACAATCTTTGTAGAGGACCTCGAGCTGAGTCTACATACCAAATATGAAAGCCCTGGGCCAAGCCGTTTCGGAGAAGAAGATTTTTAAAGGTTTCCCCTATATAACTCTATTTAAAACTAAGGGCCCCCGGGACGGGGCCAATTTTGACCCCAGGGACATAATTTGAACAATCTTTGTAGAGGACCTCTAGCTGAGTCTACATACCAAATATGAAAGCCCTGGGCCAAGCGGTTTTGGAGAAGAAGATTTTTTAAGGTTTCCCCTTTATAACTCTATGTAAAACTAAGGGCCCCTGGGGCGGGGCCAATTTTGACCCCAGGGACATAATTTGAACAATCTTTGCAGAGGACCCCATGGTGGTGCTACATACCAAATATGAAAGCTCTAGGCCTTACGGTTTCAGAGAAGAAGATTTTTAAAGTTTCCTTTGTGAAAATCTATTTTTAGCCTGTGTGACCTAGTTATGCGACAGACCGGAAATTTTTTAACAACTTTGAAAGGGGACCACCCAAGGATCATTCCTGTGAAATTTGGTTAAATTCCATCAATTGGTTTAGGAGAAGAAGTCATTTAAAGGAATTGTTGACGGACGACGGACGACGGACGACTGACGACGGACAACGACGGACGACGACGGACGCCGGACAGCCACCTATCCTAAAAGCTCACCAGTGAGCACTTCGTGCTCAGGTGAGCTAAAAAACTAAGGTTTTATCCGCCTATAATATGCATCTTCTATCCAGCCAAAGCATTGATGTAATAGAATCATTTCAAGGAGAATAAAAAACTTAGAATAAGTATCTCAGGTTAAGGTGACCAGTATGCAATCTAACACAGACTGGTGCATAATACTGACGTTTTCTCTACGAGAACATAAGCACCAAACCAACATATATATTGGCACAGTGACTCTATGTCTCGATGAAAGTAACAACTCAAAGTAGCTGCTTAATGAATGTCATGACAAGCATCATTTAATGACAACAGGAATTATTATATTATGGACAATTTACAGCACGATGTCAATTAATTATACATTACAGTTATGATTGAATTTCTTCTACATGCATCCATAACCATTAGCCAGTCTCTTACTGCTACTAGTTTATGTATTAAAGATAGTCAATCTATTATGCAGTCCCAAGAACAAAATAAGCAATACTGTAAATGTAAATGTGGAATGTTTCCATGAAAAGTGATCGCAAGCATCAAGCACTGATACCAACATGAACTCAACTTGAAACTTAATATAGCAAGACGTGAAATTGGACTGGTGAATATATCCCAGCACAGAGTGCTATCTTGCATCCTCTATTATTACATTAGCTACACACAGAGAAAATTTCATCATGGTATCTCATTCCTAACTTAAGTTATCCGACGGTAATCAAACGGACAGACAGGACAATCACTATATGCCTTCCGCATCAGTAGATGGATTTCAAAACCTGAAATAAGGCACAGGTCTGATAATCTATAGAAAAAAAGAAACACACCTTTTCAAACTGAGCCAATGCCTGTGTTTCACCAGCATCTTGTTTCTTCACTTCAGGTTTCTTCTGTTTTTCCTGTTTGATTTGTTTCTCTTTTTCTTCCTTTTCTTTCTCCTTGACGAGTGAATCCAGACCTGATGGCTCCGAGAACAGCTCACTGATCGTATTCTGTAACAATCAATCGTACTTATAATATCACACTTTATACTGACAAGAGAAACTTAACAAAATGTATGCAAGTTTTATCAGCATTCCTCCACAATCCTTTTGTTAACAGTGTATGACAGATAGCCAACACAATTATTACTCAAGTAATTTTGAAGTTTATTGTATATACTTCGAGGCGGCTGTTCAGTTGAAATTAAGTTTATTGTATATACTTCGAGGCGGCTGTTCAGTTGAAATTAACTGAGACCAAAAGCCAACCTTTTAACAACAACTCTGATGACGTCCTCAAAATATAAACATGAATCAAAGCACTGAAGAGTGAACTTATGCCAATTTGCTTAGCCTGGTTAAAATGATTAAACAAATTCTAGATATGTATACAAACCTCTTTGAAGAATGCTGTAGTAAAGTTGCCTCCTTCTATTGCCATATCACCCAACATTCTCTTCTGGTTGGCTTTCTTCAAGATGTTCTCCTCAACTGTTCTTTCACTTACAAGTCTGCAAGAAAAGAAAGTTGTCCATCATAAGTTACAGCATGAATACTTCATAATAAGTACTACAGGTTCGAAAATTTACCCAATAAAAATCTGAATCATGAAACTGGACAATAATAAACCTTAATGCAGTTGCTGTGCACACAAGCAAACCATGAGTTACTAAATACTGACATGCAGTGAAATCTATAGTCAATGTAGGTGGCAGTCACTCAGGGGTACACAGCTTTTAAAATATTACACTCTGACAATGCTGTGTCATTCTGATTTGTATTCCATCTGTTTTCACTGACATCAGTTAAAAGTCCTTAACCCAGTCTTCGAATTTGGCCACTAGCCCAAAGCCCGAGGCTAGTAAAAACTGGGTCGGGCTAGTAATAGTCTCTAGGTGACTAGTCCAAAAGTCTCGTTAAAAATTTAAAATAATTTTAATAATTTAATGGTCTGACTTGTAAATATCTTCTCGGGCTAGTAAGTTCTGCCATGTTGGTAGCCCAATTGGCTAGTACTTTGAAAAGTTTTTCGTGAAGACTGTTAACCTCAAGAAAATCAATCATCCATACAGAATATCACTCTTTACTTACCTATAAATATGGACATCTCTAGTTTGACCAATACGATGGCATCTGTCCTGTGCCTGGGCATCCATAGTAGGGTTCCAGTCACTATCGTAGAATATCACAGTATCAGCTCCTGTCAGATTGACACCAACACCACCAGACCGGGTAGATAGGATGAAACAAAATATACGTCGATCTGCATTAAATCTGTCCATTAATTGCTGTAAATAGAAATAAGATTGCCATTTTAGACATGTCTATGTCAGTCAGGTATATTTTATAGTTAGTGCATAAGCAGGGGTGTGGAATTCCTTTATCCAACTTGCCCAACTTGGGCTTTTTGGCCTGTGGGCAAGGGGATTTTTCCATCCAGCTTGCCCATGGGTCTATGGATCTAGTAAAATATTTGTTGTACCATCATACGAAGACAAAGTTCTACAACAAGAGAACACAGTTCATACAATGTTTGTTACTCTGGGCCACTTTATGGAATCCATATGCCTAGATAGATCATTGGACAACGAGGTGGCCGTGTCAAGTTCAATACTTAGCATTCATACAAGTGTGAAATTATATAAACTTATCGGATCCAAACCTTTAAGCATGGATATATTGAAAATGCAAATATCTTTAGGATCTGTTTATTATTTTATAATATAGCCAGCGAGTAGAAATGAGTCAATAGGCGGAAAAATCAACTGGCTATTAGAGCATTCTTGCTATATTTTATTAATTTCCTTCTTTTTACAGAGGTAAACCATTTAATCCACAACATACTTTTACAGTCAAAATGACAACATAAAACATTCCTACACGCCAGTGTAACATGATTTTCTTTCTTTTACACATTGAGCTTTCAAGGGCCTAAACTAAACTGGGGGAAAAATGTATATTCATTTATGGGGGAATGGGGTCGAATTTCTGAAATGCAGGCCTTGAGCTTTCACAAGTAATGAAAGAGTTAACGAACCTGTCTTTGTTCAATCTTGGTAGTACCATCCAGTCTCAGATATCTGTGACCATGATAGTTGAGGAATGCTTCTAGTACGTCTAACATACGAGTCATCTGTGTAAATATCAGTACTCTATGGTCCCCAGATTTCAAACGATGTAACAATATATCCAGTGTTTGAAGTTTACCTGAAATCAGATAAATAAACATGTAGGTTAAAAAAACCAAGCTAACTGGAATTTCAAAGTACACTAAAGTATCTATTGAAACTGAGTTTAAAGTGCCATGGACATTCTTCTATAAAAAGCAACCATCCATGACCTACAAAAATAGTTACTACACTTGAATATCCACTTCAATATATACTTGAAATTTGAGATCCACGGTAGTTAGCAGTGGGGAATCATAATAAACACAATTTTGTATCCAATCAACAACATAGTTCTCTTTGACAGAAAACTTGGTCAGTGTTATGGAAGGTTACTCTGGGCCACTTTATGGAATCCATATGTCTACCTAGATCATTGGACAACGAGGTGACCGTATTATGTGCAACATTCTCTTAACAACTTGAAATACTGAATTTTATACACCCAATTTACAACACAGAAAATCTGTATTTAGAGAATCAATAGACTTACCACAATCATACTGTATTAACCGTAGCTCTGGGAACTGTACGGTCATTTTTGTACAAATCTTGTGGTAATTAGCAGTTTTAGGAGAGAGATCTGTACGTAACATTGTCTCTCTATATGCTTGTTCTCTGAGGTAAGATGGCGGTGGATGAGATACATGAAGACGTATACGAGATGATTGCACGGGAGGGGTTACAAACACAAACCTGAAACAACAAATTATCTTAAATGAAACTATTTTTTGATACAATTTTTATGTGTTACTTTATCCTTTTATATCCTTTTATAACTGCATGTGCTGTACACAACTACAAACACTCTTGATGAGTTCAACAATTTGATTTATAATCAATAATGATGCAAGTGAACACTATCAAGTAATATCTCAGGTTACGTGACCAGTATGCAATCTAACACAGACTGGTGCATAATACTGACGTTTTCTCTACGAGAACATTAGCACCAAACCAACACATATATTTGCACAGTGACTCTATGTCTCGATAGTATTAAACAACAAAATCTATAACAATAAACATTAAAACAAAGAATGAAGTTTCAATTATCAGGGAAGTTATCAATGAAGAAATTTGATCTATATTTAATTGTCATACCTATCTAACAATGGTTCCAATTCTGCAAGATATTGTTCCGGAGTATAGAGCATGTCTGAAAGCGCTGATGTTTGGTGCCATAAATACTTAGGGTGATCACAGTTAGTACAGAGTTTTGCACACTGACAATGTATATGTCCAGGACCATGCCACCGTGATAAATCACGGTTTCTGTAAGTTCTACTAGAATAAGGATCCTTGAATATATTCACAGCATCACATAAATCTTGTCCATACACTGGTTTACGTTCACAATGTTGTTTATTAGTTCGACTTATAAAGTTCAACTTTTCCTTATGTTTACACTGCAGCTTGTCGTACAACGGTTCCTGCAAACAAAAACATTTCTCTTTTTATTTTGGTCTTTATCAACTTCCATAAATTAGCTTATTGTTTCCTGACACAATTTAGGAGAATTCAATAAAAGCATTATTAGCAGAGAAGTCATTAAAATATCTCAGGTTAAGGTGACCAGTATGCAATCTAACACAGACTGGTGCATAATACTGACGTTTTCTCTACGAGAACATTAGCACCAAACCAACACATATATTGGCACAGTGACTCTATGTCTCGTTAAATAATACAAATCAATGACCATTCCCTTCAACCCAGTTAATCAAGTAATTTCAAAGAATCAATGCCTGAAGCATTACGATCTCCTTAACTAAAAGCACAGTGACACAGTTGTTACTTTTTGGGAATATTTATCAAGCAGTTGACAAGACTAACACACAGTCCCATTCTATCGAGTTACAAATAAAGTGTTTTAAGCATCACCAAAGCATAGTTGATATTTAACACATTTGTTTATAAACAAGTTGTGTAGAACCTACCATGAAGAATTCAGATTTACTGCTTCGTTTCTTTTTATTTTCCAGATGTTTGATCATTTGTGGAGTACATGAGATAGAAGGTACAGGTTTACTGGCTGTCGTCATTACATACGATGTGGAAGCTGTAGTACGAGCTGTAATACAAATAGAACATCATTCAACTTGTGCTTTTTGTTTATTCAGAGTTTAAAGCATTTTTCAACTAAACAGTATGACAGCAGATTCAGTTTTCCAGGACTGTATCATAACATTTACTGCCTTAACTTTCAACATGAACAAGAAACCAATCACTCTCCCAAGATTTTAACAAACCGGCATAAAATTCTGAAATTTGATTTTCTTTGCTTGAGAGTATATCTATTTTACCAATCTTCAACCAACCTTCCTACATAGAATCACAAGTTTAGAAAATGTTAAGCATAATACAAAGAAAACTTTTTTATCATAAAAGAACAACATTTACATATCTCAGGTTAAGGTGACCAGTATGCAATCTAACACAGACTGGTGCATTATACTGACGTTTTCTCTACGAGAACATTAGCACCAAACCAACACATATATTGGCACAGTGACTCTATGTCTCGATATAAATACAATTTTATTGAATTGTTTGTCCCATATAAAATCACATGTTAATTTGCAAGAGTGATGAACTGTGCACAAAAATACTGTGAACTAATGTTTATACCTGCAGTAAACACAAGACCATCAGAGTTGGAACAATTTTGAAGACCATCAGCAAGTGGAGAGACTCTCATCACAGGCTTCTGAGCTTGGTTGGTTACTCCTATAGGAAGCTGTACACCGGTAATTGACTGTATACCTGGTGACATCTTCACCTCCGGTACCGAGGTAGAGACAACAGTCCGTAAACTGGAACTTGCCACCGTCACTACAGGGGAACCATTTGCTGTAATAAATGGAACAGATTTTAAAATGCATGGTATAAATGTCAACAACTTTAGTAAGAACACAAGTTACACAACTGCACCAAAAACATAACTTAACAGCAATTTTGGAAGAAGATATTTTAGTACACAATATCTCAGGTTAAGGTGACCAGTAAGCCATCAAACACAGACTGGTGCATAATACTGACGTTTTCTCTACGAGAACATTAGCACCAAACCAACCTATATTGGCACAGTGACTCTATGTCTCGATAAATAATACTTCTTTCCTAATCCTAATCATGATGCATTACCACATATAGTAGCAGACTATGAAATGTGCAAACTGGACTCACCTATTGACACTGTTGATACAACACTAGATGTAGCCACAGCTTGAGGACCAGAGGAGGTTTGTACTATCTGTAGAAAACCTGAAATATAAACATTAGTAAGTAAGTAAAGAAATTAATTAAAGAGGCTACGCATTTGGTTTCCCAATCTTTCACGTGGGCCTAATATAAATGACATAATGCAAACAGGCAACTAGAGTTTGTAATATTTGTCAACATTGATTGTACATTACAGAACTATGACAATATTACAATTCATAATAATCTATTCATTTCAGATAAGTGACTGTCAACATTGTATTTATGTCCGCCCGTCACATGTTATCATCATTTGAATTTTGGAATCATCACCCTACGTAGATCTATAGATGTTGATACTGGTAATTATTTTCACTAGAAATGCACTTGTCAGATTAAGGGCGCCAAAAGAATTGAGTCTACATATTTAAGCATCAGATAAGTGACTGTCAACATCATGTTTATGTCCGCCCGTCACATGCTATCATCATATGAACTTTAGAATCTCCACCATTTCAAAAGTGAAATCCTATAGATGCAGATACAGGAAATTATTTCACTCGAAATGCTCTTGTCAGTTCACCTTAGGTAAAGGACGCCACAAGAATTGAGTTTAAAACACTAAGCATCAGATAAGTGACTGTCAACATTATATTTATGTCCGCCCGTCACATGTTATCATCATATGAATTTCAAACCAATTTGAAGGTTACACATAGACCAGAAATGATCTTCATTTGAAAAGCACTGGTCAGTTAACAAAAGATAAACAGCGTAAAAAGAATCGAGTTTACAAAACTAAGCATCAGAAAAGTGACTGTCAACACTGTATTTATGTCCGCCCGTCACATATTATCATCACAGCAGAGAAAACATTCATTAAGTGTCTAGATAATGGACTTCAACAGTTACATGTATCTATGCATCAACTATAAACTTCTCAAAAGTCCAAAGTCAACAGTTTGACAAAGAGTCAATAGTTACCTGGTATCTGTGAAAGCTGACTTGTAGGTACAACTAATCTCGTACCAGAACCAGACTGTTGTATTTGCACTGTTATAGGTTGACTTGTGGTCGGCTGGGAAACAGCATTTACAATACCTGAAAAGTAGATTGATTGAGTCTTTTCACAAATGTATTTGGTAATGACTGAATAAAGAATGTTGTATCTAAACTAATGACCAAACTACTGTAATTTTTAATGTTGAAAATAGCTTGCATTTTCCTGTATTAATCATAGAAGCAGACTTTTGTATTCTGACACTAAATTAATTAGTTTTCCAAAAATTGCACTAGAAAACTGTAACAAAATACATAAGTAATAATTGTATATATTCAATTGACTTACTGTTTCCATGAATATGAGGGGCCACAGTAGCCTGTAAAGGGGGCTGACTGGACCCTGTAACAAGGGAACTAATGGATTTAATCACAGGGGCTGGAGACACAGATCTACTGTTCACAGTTGGAGACGCTCGACCAGACTGAAAGTTATAAAACATGTATAAATGTTAAGGGCTTTGCAATTGCTGGCATATTATCCAATATATTCCACAAGAAGAATAATCTATTGATTTAAAACAACATTTTATCAATTAGGCGATACTTAACCAATGTTTTAAAAACATCAAGTCTGATTAACAGAACACATTTAAATGAAATATCTCAGGTTAAGGTGACCAGTATGCAATCTAACACAGACTGGTGCATAATACTGACGTTTTCTCTACGAGAACATTAGCACCAAACCAACACATATATTGGCAAGTGACTCTATTGGGTCTCGATCATAAATTTGCAATACATTACCAACTCTTATTACCCAGCGATATACAGACAAATCTCATTGCACTCATAACAATCTATCAGACAATCAAAGACCTCAGACTATCAATGACCTCAGACTATCAATGACCTCAGACTATCAATGACCAAATCAATATTATATTTACCTGTATGGCCGGGGATACACATCGAATCATGTTGGTTTTCAGTTTACCGGATGGTGGTCGAGGTGGAGGACTTGGTTGAACCTCTATCTCTTCTATTAAACGACGAGGTGTTTGTAGTTTTCTCACTCTGTGAGCGATAAATGCAGGTAGATCTCTCTCCATCTCAGCTAAACCAGGATAACGTTGTAAGTTGATGTCCTGAATATACAATATAAAATTCATTTAGAATTATCATCTACTTGTAAAAATTTGGTCATAAATTCATGCTGGCTAGCAAAATGAAATCTGGCAACAAATACAAGCAAAATTTACTTGACAGAAACTACACATCAGATAAGTGACTGTCAACATTGTGTTTATGTCCGCCCGTCACATGTTATCATCATTTGAATTTCAGACTATTTATAAATCAAATTATACCGACTTGAGTGTCACAAGACTGTCCAATTTGGAATAGTAACTAGTTTTTCAATTTTCACCCAGAAATATTCATGTATACTTACATTTAAAGGATCGTAGCCACAAACATCTAGTACAAGGGAAGCCGTGTGATACACAATGCCTTCCATTTGAAATGGTGAGACAATAGGACGTGGATCAAACAACATCGGATGATTGCACACTTTACGTAACTGCATCAGTATGTTGATTACACTCATAAAATGTCCAGAAGCTAATGTTTCTTTGGTCCTGAAATACAAAGTAATGTACTCTTTATTTCAAATTTACATACATACTTGACTTGGCAAGAAACTATCTTTGCAAACTGTACCTAACATTAATAATTCACCTCTCATATATATGATGCAATGTAACAATATCATTTGTAGAGACACATATTAGGGTAAACATACCATGTGACGATACTTATTGTTCTTAGTTTTTTTATTTGCATATTTTTACTCGTAGACTTAGCCAAAATGTCACATGGAATGTCCACCCTGCATATAAATGCACCAGTTATTACTATATTTTCACAAGTTAACCCAGTTATGTAGAAAGTGAAATATAAACAGAGAGAAAGATTGTAGCAACTCGAGCGACTGAATACAGTAAATGGTGGACCGTAGCCAGTGTCTATGAGCTGCATTGTTCTATGAGAATATATAATGCCTCCTTCATAGTAACTGAATGGAGACAAATAAAGGAGAATTCTCCTATGTAATTCTCAAACACATATATCTAATGACTTAATATTTACTACATCTGAGCTATACTAATACATGGGTCTCTCAACATCACTAAAGCTTATGAATCTACCATATGCCAGATGTTTATAAATGAAAGTCTAGAATTCAGTTGACCAATTGTAGGACTTTAAATTTGGTTGAAAAAAAAACACTCAAAATATTGCCTGTTTGCATTACAATGGATTACTGAAAGTCTGACAAAAACCTTCAACAAATGGGCAGAGTGAAATAGTGCATGTTTAAATAACCCAGTGGAGTCATTGAAGGATTGACAAAAACCTTCCAACAAATAGGTTGTGTTCATTACTGGCGCCTGATCTATTTAACAGAACGAGTACTTATGTTTCAATGACAATAGAGCATGAATTGCTTACTTTCCCTGAGCCATGAACTCATCATACAGAAAGCGTTGTCTCTTGGATAGATGACACATTACTATATGTTCATATTTCTTTGGCATTTGTTTCTCCACATCATCTTTTAGACGACGTAGAAGAAATGGTCGTAGCACCTGAAACACAAACATAATATGTAATCAAACGTCACCAACAAATATTACAGCATCTGTAGAACTTATTAATCTATGAGGTAGTATGTATCTGTGAAAGCTGATCCAGGGTGGTACGATAGCCACATCAGATGGATGATACAGACATTATTCTATGAGAAAACTCACCCATACTGTAATTATTGTACAGCTGGGCTATCATTTCTCGACACAAATGTTATTATTAACATTAGGACACACAAGGTAGTCACTCAGAGTAAATCTTACACAAGTTTGGTCAGATTATGGGAAATATCCCTCTACATGTGAATGTAACAACTCATTTTCTTATATTATCAAGATTTGTTTTGTTAAAGTCAAAAGAGTAACCTTTACACATTGGACCATTGGATTATGGTTACCACACCCTCTATAATGTTTTAAGACACTTTTTCGAAAATTTGCTAAATATAAAGCTTTGCTTCATTAGATCTGGTGACCCTAATTTGGATGGCACATGTATGATGTATCTGTTAACGCTGATCCAGGATGGCACAATAGCCACATCAGATGGATGATACAGACATTATTCTATGAGAAAACTCACCCATACTGTAATTATAGCACAGCTGGGCTATCATTTCTCAAAAGGTTACAATTAACAGCAATGTAAATGCAAAGAAATAAGTATGCCTTTTGTTGTTCTACCAAAACAATTCATAAGCTGTACTTTTTATGTTTTTGATAATAAATCATCTGTACATATAGAAGTGGGAAAATAGCTACCAGGTTCTATACTGTTTTATACTAAAGATCAAATCTGTTCAAACTGAATTGGATTTGACCAAGTGATCCTAGTTTGGATGTCACTTCAAGTGACTTGGATAATGTATCAGTGAAAGCTGATCCAGGGTGGTACAATAACCACATCAGATGGATGATACAGACATTATTCTATGAGAAAACTCACCCATACTGTAATTATAGTACAGCTGGGCTATCATTTCTCAAAAGAAAACAATAAATAGCAATGTAAATTAAATAGGCCAGTAGAATAGGTCGAACCTGGGGAAAAAATTCAGATGTTATCAAACTCTTCGGATTTCTACTCCCCAAGTGCCCCAGAACAACAGAAAAAAAGTCCCAAGAAAAATCTCTTGGGGAAAATTTTTGACACCATTTTGAAATTTTGCATAATAACGCATCGGCAAAAATATTTTAGGACATTTTTGAAAATGCAAAATTTCGCACAAAGTATATCATGTAACATATCAAACTGACCAGTAAAGTATCAGGAACGATTTTCAAATAGAAATATTTCTTTATTTCAAATGTAGAAAAAGAAAAGCCCCAAAATGTTGTTTTTTTGCTTCAAAACGACCATCATTTCATATTTTCAGTACCGGACACTTATTGTTTATTTAGTTCAATAACCATTGATAGTAGTAAATGATCCACATAAACTATACCAAAATAACCATTCAAACAATGACACAATGAAATGTTTTAACAATGGATATGTCTATATTTGTTCCAACATTAATGTCACATATCAATTTCGGCATCGTTGAGAACAGGATCGAGAGAAGGATTAACAGCTCTTTCCGCGAAACCCACCACAGGCCACTCAACACTTAGTTCCATTTCTATGACAAGAACACTGGTTTGTGACGCACTGTCGGGTTGGTACTGTTACATTTACAATGAATGGATTTGCAGGTGCTTGCTCCATGTTTGTCATTATATGGCGCATAACTTGTTTATCCAGAGCCCAACCCCATTCTGAAGCATCGAGCCATGAGGTATTTGGGTCTTCCCCTGAGCTATTTGTGATAATAGGCTGTTCTTTCCATTGGTGATAGTCTCTCTGGTTCAATCAGGTTGCATTGGGCAACCACTATTTGTTACCAAAACTGCCTTAATGATGTGATGGGTCGCGATTCACCATTTGCAACCATACAACTCGGAGAAAACAGATTTCCCAGCATTACTGATTTCGTCTTGTGTACTTTCCCAATTGTTATCGTGGCTGCTTCGTCTTAAATTTTGTGAGATTTCGCAAGTCTTTAGTGCCTTTAGTAGATGGGTTTTCCCTTGTCCAAATGTAGATGTGGAGGTGTCGCAACTTCTACAAGCATGGATCCAAAGTATATTCATATTCACAATTATAGGGTCCATTACAGCATGAGCTTCTCTGATGCCATGGATTTCTGCAGCTTTCAAACTATGCTTATTCTCTTTCCTTATGTGGATATCAGCCATGTCGGTCATCCAGTGGTGTAGTAGCATTATGAAAATGCAAGTGTCTTCAGCAACAACTGCCACTAATTGGCCATTTTGTGTGTATGTCAGAGCCGTCGATACGATTAGGATGTCTGCATCACTGTCACTGCATATAAAATAATCGAATACATATCTTTTCTTGCCCTTTCTACTGTAACTCACACAGACGGATACAGCCATTTCAAGCTTTTGAGGTATCTACATCAATCTGACACAGCCTTTTCTGGCTCTACAAGTTTCCTAACAATTCAATGTCAAACCATTTCTGGCTCTATGGTGTACATTTCACTGCTGGGTAATGTATTTTCTGGCTCTACTGAGTATGGAATACTACCTAATACTCATAAAGCTGGCTTTCTGGGGTACAAAAAAGATTGTAACAGCAGTTTCTAGTCTTCTGTGTAGTATCTACCTAACTCAGTTGAAAACAGTTATTTTTGGCTTTCTGTGATTTCTACCACAGTCAAAAACAGCCATTTCTGGCCTTTGGAGGTACCTAATAAAGTCAGACACAGCTGTATTTGGCTTCCTGATGTACCAACAGCTGTTTCTGGGTTTCTGGTGTACCCACCACATTCACAGCCAGATACAACACTTGCAGGCTTTCTAAGGTACATACATCACCGGGACACAGCCATTCCTGGCTTTCCGAGGTACATACCGCAGCAGGATACAGCCACTTCTGCCTTTTGTAGGTACACACCTCAGCGAGACACAGCCATTTCTGGCTTTCTGAGGTACATATCTTAGCGGGATGCATACATTACTAGATTCTTAGGTACACACCTCAGCGTGATACAGCCATTTCAGGATTTCTGAGGTACATATCTCAGTGTGATACAGTCATTTCTGTCTTTCGGAGGTACATACCTCAGCGAGATACAGCCAGTGGGGAGCGGTGGCCTAGAGGTAGGGCGCGCGCTTCGGGATCGAGAGGTCCCGGGTTCGATCCCCTCTGGATCACTGGTTAAAATCTCTGAGCAAGACCCACAGCTCCACTCCACCATGGTGTAAAATGGTACCTGTGAGGGCAGTGTCTATTCCTGGGCGCCGCAGATCAATGTTGGCTGCCACACCACAGGAGCCACAGGAAGACACGAGTGTAGGTTTCCATATGTAGCCCAATGACCAGGAGAGTTAAAATGTCGAAGGGTGCTTGAGCGGCCTAACAGCTGAAAAGAGCCCTAGAAAATTGGTAACTTAACTTTTTTCTTTCTTTATTTCTGGCTTTCTTGGGTACATACCTCTGCGAGATACAGCAATTTCCGGCTTTCTGACGTACATACCTCAGAGGGATACAACAATTTCTGGATTTCTTAGGTACTTACCACAGCCAAGTTCAGCATTATTTTAGGTAGGAGTACCTACCACAGCTTGATACAGAAATGTATGTTGAAGAATATTTGAAGCTCTTATTCATACCATGAGAAGTATATAACAGAGAAAGTTATTATGTTCCATTATCATTAGATATCAAACTCAATAATAACGGTTTTCAGTTTATAGTTAGACACTTTAAAACACACCTTTGGTTCTAGTTCATGTACGAGTAAATCGAATTGTGTATTGTTTTACGCAAAACACTACATTTTTTCACAATAGCTAAGCACTTGATTTAGCGATGTATTTTGCCAAATCCCCCAAATCATACTTTTCTTTGAGAAATTATTATGTTTTACCTTAAATAGCTCATTATTTTCATAACATTCTGATACTACATTCTGATATATTACACTGCATATTCATATTGTAGTGATTTATTTCCAAATCAAATTATTAAAAGTACTGTATTCCATCAATTAAAAAAATTCACACTTTTGGCTTATATTTTGAGGGTTTTTTTAACCCCAAAATGGCCTTATGTCGCCCTCAATATGCAATGAAAAACAATACTTATTTATCTGATTTGTGTTTCTGATATCCTTCCGGTCAGTTTGATATGTCAAAAGCCATAATTATTTTATGACTATTTTATCATTTTCAAAAAAGATCCTTAATTTCTTGGCAATGGATATACATGCCAAACTTCAAATGACAAAACATCATAAAAAAGTTTCCTCAAAAGGGATTCATCAGAACTTTTTTTCTGTGATATTAGGAATCCTGTAAAGTAATATATGCATATTGTAGTTATTTATTTTCAAATCAAATTATTAATAGTGCTGTAGTCCATCAATTCCAAAATTTCACAATTTTAGCTTATATTTTGTAAAATTTGACCCCAAAATAGCCCATTTCGCTGCCAAAATGTAATTAACAACAATATTTATATCTGATTTGGGTTTCTGACATCTTTCCGGTCAGTTTGATATGTCACATGCAATACCTTATGAAAATTTTATCATTTTCAAAAAAAAATCCAAATTTCTCGGCAATGGGGTATACATGCTAAACTTCAAAATCATAAAAAAGTTTCCCCAAAAGGGATTTGTTGGGACTTTTTTTCCGTGATACTAGGGACCATGTAGAGTACAAAATCGAAGAGTTTGATAACATCTGAATTTTTTCCCCAGGTCACCCTTTTTTGGTCTTATTCTACTGGCCTAAAAGGAAATAAGTATGCCTTTGGTTGTTCAAACAATTCCTAAGCTGTACCACTATATGTTGTGTACATGTAGAAAAATAGTTGCCTGGTTTTATAGTAAGGATCAAATCTGTTCAAACTTTATTGGATTTGACCAGGTGACAATAGTTTTGGACACCTAATGTATAATTGTATCTGTGAAAGCTGATCCAGGGTGGTACAATAGCCACATCAGATGGATGATACAGACATTATTCTATGAGAAAACTCACCCATACTGTAATTATTGTACAGCTGGGCTATCATTTCTCAAAATCATACAATTAAGATTTACTAATTCAGAAAACAAATGCAATCTCTCACTTTGATCTCAAGACACTATTTTGAAATTTTGTGAATATGGGGCGAGAAACATATTCCCTGTATTATTACCTTATGCAATCTCCGTATCAGACTTTCGTTGTACTCGTGACTTCCTTCAATCATCCCGGTCAGTGGATTAGCAAACCATTCCTTGAAATCTTTGTGAGATTGGAACACATGTGGCATGAGGAAATGCATCAAGGACCATAACTCCATCAGACTGTTCTGTAGTGGTGTTCCAGTCAACAACAAACGTCTCATACTGTTGAAATTCAGTAAACATTGCCATCGCTGTGATTTGAAGTTTTTAATGTTCTGAGCCTATAAAGGATGAACGTAATTTGCTTAATTGTTTTGTTACGCCAGGTCAAGTACACCTTGAATTAATTAATACAGAAAATATTTATCATGCAATGTAAAGATTTTAATAAACAAGTAGGTATATCAGATAAGTGACTGTCAACATTGAATTTATGTCCGCCCGTCACATGTTATCATCATTTGAATTTTAAACAAAATCAAAGAAATTCTCATTATTTTATTTATTCATGTCTAGTCAAAATTTAAAATTGCATAAAGCATCATAAGATCATCAAAGTACAACAGAATTATTTTAAATCAGACAATGGCCAGAAATAATTATTCTGCTCATAACAGCAATCAATATTATGCCAAAGGGATCACTAGGTTATAAATAAAGATGGACCGATAGGCTTACCTCATCAAGAATCAAGTATTTCCACTTTTTCCGTCTGAATGCATTATGATCTTGTATTACTAACTTATACGAGGTTATACATATATGAAAGGCATTGGTCTTTGTCCATCCCTGAAACATAAAATGTACACAATGAGAGAAAGGGCTTATACATGATACAGCAAGAAGCCACATTATCACCGAACATCAGTCAATGCAGTACAGAAACTAGACAGACAATTACTTTAACACCATCAATGTTTCAACTTAAGTTTATACATAAGTTAACAGTCGAAGAACATGGCAGGGCTCGGCACTAAAATGGTCCCTAGGAAAATCTTTAATGACCAGTAAAATCATTTAGGATCAGTAACTTCTTTTTTACAAATTGAATGATTTCTTACTGTCGAAACCAGTGACTAAAAATAGTAAGTGTCAACTCCTGCATTGAGACACAATTATAATTCAAATCAAAGCAAAGAAGAATGACATCTGTCTTTTCACATAGAATAAAGTAGTACTAGTTAATACACTGAATATAATACACTTACTGTTCTTTTCTGTTTTCTTTCCTTTTGAGTCCCATAGTATGTAAGAATTTTAAAGGCTGGAGCCCATTTCTTGAATTCCATTTCCCAGTTCAACATGACACTAGTTGGTACAACAATCAAATGTGGTCCCCATATACCTGCATAAAAAATGGTAAACATGATAAAAGATATTCATGAAAGTATTACTTTCAGGTTGTGAAACAAGTTTGACAATGGTAATCATTCCTGATGGTATTCATTGCCATGAGAGTACAAGGTGAATACCAGTTTTCTCATGTTTTACAGCCATGAACATGTCAGTTCTTTCTGTGTACATTTTAAAATGATTATTACCCCACAAGTGAGGTACATACACATCATTTTTGCAGTAGCTGGAAAGTCACCAGCTTTATTAGATTGACTTCTTCCAGATTTGAACAATGCACTAGACCAATAGATTAATCTACAAGGTAGTATGTATCTGTGAAAGCTGATCCAGGATGGTACAAAGCCACATCAGATGGATGATACAGACATTACTCTATGAGAAAACTCACCCATACTGTAATTATAGTACAGCTGGGCTATCATTTCTCAAAATATTACAGCTAACATTAGAATTGACTTCCAGGAAACACAAGGTAGGTCGCTCAGAGTAACCCTTACACAAGTTGGACCATCAGATTATGGGAAGGATCACCACTATATAACGTTAATGTAACATTTTATGACTCATTTTGAATTTCATCAAGATTGGCTTCACATGGTGATTTCCTTTATTAGACCTTGGGGTCTAGTTTTGGATGCCACATGGTATGATGTATCTGTGAAAGCTGATCCAGGGTGGTACAATAGCCACATCAGATGGATGATACAGACATTATTCTATGAGAAAACTCACCCATACTGTAATTATAGTACAGCTGGGCTATCATTTCTCAAAATGGTACAATTAATATTAAGACCGACAAATTCAAGGAAATAAATATGCCTAACAGCCTTAGGTCATTCACCCGAAAAATTCATAAGCTCAACCATTATACTTTGGTAATAAATCATGTGTACATGTAGAGATGCAGGAAAATGACCACCTGGTTTTATACTAAAGATCAAATCTGTTCGAACTCTTGGATTTGACCAGGTGACCTAGTTTTGGATGCCACATAAATTATGTATCTGTGAAAGCTGATCCAGGGTGGTACAATAACCACATCAGATGGATGATACAGACATTATTCTATGAGAAAACTCACCCATACTGTAATTATTATACAGCTGGGCTATCATTTCTCAACACATATGTTACTATAAACATTATGACTGTTGAAAAATCATACTAAAATTTTAAGCGTACCCAAACAATGCTAGAAGTTTTACCTTTTTCACAGGCAAGATGAGCAATTAGAGCGATGGTCTGTATAGTTTTACCAAGACCCATTTCATCAGCTAGAATTCCATTTAATCGTTTTTCATACATGGTAGCCAACCAATCCAATCCAACATGCTGATATTCACGTAATGTATGCTTCACTAAAAATGGAACACTTGTTTTCACCTACAAAAAATAATATGCATTATAAATGGTAACGTCATTTCAATATGGCAATTAAATATTTTGGGTAGTCTTTTGGACAAATTTATTTTGGCCTGATGGAAACGAATTGGTAATTTGGTCTGAAGGTCAACCACCTGCCAAGTGTGATGACATAAATGTTTAATAGATCCCAACAATCGGAAATGCTTCGGGTTTAACAATAAAAGGGGGAAGTTTCTTTTTGCAGCTAGTGCAAGTTCCTACTTATCTATAAATGGCTTGGGACTTGTTAAATTTCGGGTTTACTTCTTTTTACGCAATGCGACTCATTGATTTTCTAATTTTAGTGGAAAAGGATTCGGTTTTCAAAACCACAATGAAACACTGGACTAGATACCATTAAAGGCATATAAACTGTATCAGACCTGAGATCTGAGTACCTCACATGTAGAGGTAACCAGAGCAATAGTTCTGACTATATTCTACGAGGTATCATGAAGCCATATTGGTCACAATGACCAAATGCTAGTAAGAAGATCCTCGGAAATCATAAAAATGTTAAAACGGTACAAAGAAACATTTTAGATGAACATACCTCAGCTGTTTGTAGAGTATAGCCCTTGGGTTGTAGACTGGCTGCTTGTTCTGCAATGTTGACTAGTTCTTTACCAGGACCTTCCTCCTCTGGCTCCTGAAATACCAGATCAGCAAATATTTATATGTGTGTACGAGAGAGACAAGAAAGGAACACTGCAAGGTCTTATATCAAACATATCCAGTGAACAGATTCTGCAAAAACTGTCAGTCCTCTAATCCCGACTGACAAAGTTTCATTCAAATTGAAAGAAAAATTATTTTTCTACAATGGACCGAAAGGTTTAAAAACCTTTTATAAAGCCTTTTACAGAGCTAGCAACTTATCAATAAGAACTAAAATTTGTATCTAAAACTCGAGACAGTTCATAAAATACATATGAACTGAGACAAGTTAGCAGAACATTTCTATAGGAAACAGAAACACCTGTGAACTAAAACGCATTCACCAGTGGTCAGTCAAAAGTTTCCAACAAACCTCTAGTTGGCAACATATTACATTGATTAGACATTTCAGATTCAAGGATTATATGTCAAGTTAGTAAATTTCTTTGCCTGAGATTAACGAGGGAATCCGTTTAATTACGCTGATTATTTAACCAAATATTCAGAAATATGGTCAGTCCTACATGCAACAACATAATGTGGTTTTCAACTAATGTCAGGATGCAGAAACTTCTGTCAAAAAATGTTGATTCACAAACAGTAATTAATACAACATCAAGTGAGCAAAGCTATTTTTAAAACTGTTACAATGATCTAAACATCTAAGCATACATGTAACAATGTTTCACAAACTTATTACACAATTGTCTCAGCCATGTGAAACCAGTCATACAATAGTTGTAAACTGGGGCAAATTCACTGAATATTCATTTACGAAAGTAATAAAACACCAATGAATCAAGAATTCAACAGTGGTCGATATTTCGATGATGAATCTTCTCGGCTTAATACTTAGTAATGTTCCCAGCTTAAAATTTTGATTGTCAGCATTTCAGCATTTGTCAGCATTTCTTTGAAATATTAACCGATTGTGGTTTAGTAGCTGTCCTTTGAAGACATAATTTATACTTAATTAGTTAAATTCCCTTATATCTTCTAGTCACTAAGACGCTAACTAAACCACCTATATTACAACATTAAACACAATTGTCTCAGCCATGTGAAACCAGTCATACAATAGTTGTAAACTGGGGCAAATTCACTGAATATTGATTTACGAAAGTATTAAAACACCAATGAATCAAGGATTCAACAGTGGTCGATATTTCGATGATGCATCAAGCCTTCTCAGATTATTACGAAGTAGGACTCCCAATAACATTGACATGTTAACAGCTTGAGAAATTTAGATTTTCAGACATTTTGCATGTTGAAATATCAAGATTTTTTATATCAGCATTCTTTGAAATATTAACTTGGTTATTGAGCAGTACTTCGCAGACCATATTTTAAACAGAATTTGTGAAATTCCATTGTATTTTCAAATTACTAAGAAGCTAACTAAACCATTTATATTACAATGTAACATTGTCTCAGCCATGTGAAACCAGTCATACAATAGTTGTAAACTGGGGCAAATTCACTGAATATTGATTTACGAAAGTAATAAAACACCAATGAATCAAGTATTCAACAGTGGTCGATATTTCGATGATGCATCAAGCCTTCTCAGATCATTACCAAGTAGGACTCCACAAATGCCAAAATGTAAAATCTAAATGTGAAATATGCCACATTTTCCAAACCACTTACTGACTTAAAGCAGTCATCGAATTCAAGCTTTATTAATAAGTACATGAAATATTGATTTGGTCTCAGCCAACCCTGCAACATTCTATAAAACAAGAGGGCCTGAAAGGCCCTAGGGCGCTCACCTGTTGCACATTGGTCTAGGTATCAATACAACCTACATTCTGACAAAATAATTTTCATGAAGATTAGATCAAAACGGTGACCCCTATAGTAAACACAATATTTTTCTAAGATTTGACCTACTGACCTAGTTTTTGACCCCACATGACCCAGTTTCAATCTTGGTCTAGATTCCATAGAGAACAACATTCTGACCAAGTTCCATGAAGATACGATCAAAATTGTGACCTCTGGTGTGAACAGTAGGTTTTTCTAAGATTTGACCTAGTGACATAGTTCTTGACCCAACATGACCCAGTTTCAAACTTGGCAAAGATTTCATAGAGAACAACATTCTGATCAAGTTTCATGATGATTGGATCAAAACCAAGACCTCTGGAATGAACACAAGGTTTTTCTAAGATTTGACATAGTGACCTAGTTTTTGACCTCGTTTGACCCAGTTTTGCACTTGGCCTAGATTCCATAGAGAACAACATTCTGACCAAGTTTAATGAATATTGAATCAAATTGGTGACCTCTAGGCAGTGCACAAGGTTTTTATAAGATTTGACCTAGTGACCTAGTTTATGACCCCACATGAACCAGTTTCAAACTTGGCCTTGATTTCATAGAGAACAACATTCTGATCAAGTGTCATGATGATTGCATCAAAACAGTGACCTCTGGAGTGAACACAAGGTTTTTCTAAGATTTGACCTAGTGACCTAGTTTTTGACCCGGCATGACCCAGTTTCAAATTTGGTCTAGATTTCATAGAGAACAACATTCTGACCAAGTTTCATGAAGATTGAATCAAATTGGTGACCTCTAGGGTGTACACAAGGTTTTTATAAGATTTGACCTAGTGACCTAGTTTTTGACCCCGCATGACCCATTTTCGAACTTGTCCTAGATTTCATAGAGAACAACATTCTGACCAGGTGTCATGAAGATTGGAACAAATTGGCGCATCTAGAGTGTACACAAGATTTTTCTAAGATTTGACCTAGTGACCTAGTTTTTGACCCCACATGACCCAGTTACGAACTTTGCCAAAACTTCATGGAGAACAACATTCTGATCAATTTTCATGAAGATTGGATCAAAACTGTTGCCTCTAGAGTGTACACAAGCCAATTGTTGACGGACGGACGGACGACGGACGAAGAGTGATCACAAAAGCTCACCTTGTCACTATGTGACAGGTGAGCTAAAAAGAGGAACGTGTAGTCATTGTTCATATCCAGAAACAATGTTCTTTATAAAAAATTGTTAAGTCTGCTAGCTATTCATAAACCAGGATTTAACAAATGATGCATATGATAACAGAAGATGAAAGATCATGCACCATCTGTTGGTGCAAACACCAGACAAACATAGATAGATGATAATGTATCAGCCATGTGAAACCAGTCACACAATCTACATAGACTGGGGCAAATTCACTGACATTTTATATACGAAAACTATAAACACCAAGGAATCATATGAAACACTGGTGGTCGATGTTTCGATATATGTTTAGTAATATCCAAGACCATTAGTTCTCTACTTTCAAACCTCTCCACAGCAACAACCTCTGTAACAATGCCAACAAAACCTCTAACCATGGGTAATTAATTACCACTCCTAAAGAATGTTTGTCTACAGGTAGTATTGTAGTTAGAACAGTGGAGCAGATAGAGAGATTACATACCTGTTTATCTTTGTTATCAGAGTCCATGAGAGCTTCCAGTCCAACATCTTCCTTACTATCCTCTTCTTCCATCTCATCTTCCTCTTCTGTAACATAGCAATATATCATGAATATGCTACGCAGAACAACACAGTATGATCACCCATAGTAAATACACCTGCTTTTATTTGGTCAGGATGGCTACAGAAAATGAAAGTATTTCAAGTTTGTTTTGAGCATTTAACAAGTTTTCCAGAGTATGTTGCCACTCTTTTGTTCTATGGTTAAATTTCAGCTCAAGACTTTTCAAATAACATTAACTTAGTTAGATTTTTTATCAAATAACTGAATTTCTGTAAAAAAAGTTCCTTCTTTCTTTTTTTCCTATCGAGGCAAATCTGATTATTCAAGAAGGGTGGAACCATGGTAAAGATATGTGCTACACGAGACAGAAAGAGCTCTTCGTGACCATTCATACCTTCATCTGATTCTTCTTCCTCCTCATCCTCAGAGTCATCATCGTCCGAGTCATTGATATCAGTCGACTCCTCACCACTGTCTACAGGCATCTCAAACTCTGGATCATAGGCTGCAGCATATTTTGCTCGTAATTCTTCAATGTCCATATCACCTGAAACACGCATCAGAAATACTGAACATCAGGGTGTGAGTGATCACTAGTAACAGTCTGCGAAATTAGCAGTTTTCCAGTTGTCAGGGTAAGTAATTTGATGATATGATTCAAGCAAGTAACTTATGCAATCGGGCAAGTAACTTTTGCAGTCAGGCAAGTAACTTTTGCAGTCAGGCAAGTAACTTTTTCAGTAATTATGCATAATCTATAGGAAAAGTATTCAATTTAGCTGATTCAGGAAGTTTCAAATCCTAATTTCACAGACTGCAGTAAAGCTTGTCTTACAAATTCAATATACCGCGTGTCAACATCATGTCAATATCAAACACTGACTCACGTTCCATCATACAGAATCTGAGGTTAACGAAGGGAAAATATCTGGTAACCCAGGATTCTCCCAGCTTATAGCTACAAGAGTTTATAGTTACAACCTTTTATCTATCCCTCATTATTTAAAACCTGTACAGACAATGCATGTCTAAAAGGTGCGTTGACGGGGAATGCTTTGAAATAACACATTAATATTGTATCTTTTTTGGGCCAACTAGTCTAGTACTTCCTTGTTTCAATAGATTGTCTCATAACAAAGACACTATATACAATGACAGGAAGTAGATTGTTAGAAAACGTTCTCCACACTGACTGAGACGAACCTTAATTGGTCTTTAGCTATTACTTTCTGGCGGGACACTAACCTGCACATTCAAGTATTTTCCAAGAAAATGAATTTTAAGACAATATCTGGTAACCCAGGATTCTCCCAGCTTATAGCTACAAGAGTTTATAGTTACAACGTTTTATCTATCCCTTATTATTTAAAACCTGTACAGACAATGCATATCAAACAGGTGCGTTGACAGGGAATTTGAAATGACTATCATTAATATTGTATGTATTTTACGGGCCCTTTAGTCTAGTATTTTCTTCGTTTCAACAGGTAAGTCGAACATTCAACCTTTTCAATGTTTGTCAGGTCTCATTACAAAGACACTGTATACAATGACATTTTTGTTAAATGACATCAATTTCGTAGAAGTTGATTTGATCACATTATTTGTTTTTGTAATTATACCAAATTTCCAAATACCGACATTACAGAATAATTAAACAACGATTTATTATGAATGAAACAATAGGGAAGATCTCAGAAGTAGACTTAAGAAAAAATATTCAACAGTGACCGAGATAAACCAATGATCTTTTGCTATAACTTTCAAGCGGGACACTTGTTACCTGTACATTCAGATCTTGAACTCATACTTTCCACTAAAATGAATTCTAGAAAATATCTGGTAACCCAGGATTCTTCCAGCATATAGCTACAAGAGTTTATAGTTACAACTTTTTATCTATCCCTCATTATTTAAAACCTGTAAAGACAAATGCATGTCAAACAGGTGCGTTGATCGGGAAATTAACATTTGGAAGTATGAATTATGATAATTAGTTATTAGACAAATATAAATTATTAGTCAATCATTGATCAGTTAGTTTAAAGTGATTGCCAACTAGTCGTAGACACTTAACTATTTTGGCCACTGTTCCAACAGTAAAGAAGAGTAAACTTTGTGAAGAGAAGAGCTACGAGTCCCTTCAAAACCTTCACTGGTGCCTGATTTTCACTGGCCTAGGGCCAGCGGACCAGTGTTAAGTGCCAAGCCCTGCCAACCCAACAGTGTACTTACCTTCATCTTTGAGATCGTCCAGTTCAAGTTTGTGATCAGCTTCTTCATGTTTCTCTTGTTCTTCTATTGTTTCCTCAACATCAGAATCATCATCGTCCGCTTCAAACTCCTTATCCTCACCTTTCTGTAACATACAATGTTGTAATCATGTTATCATTACATGAGGTACACACTATTTTCACCGATCAAACAGTAAAGTATAAAATTTGTTAAGAAAACAGCAAATGGCCCTTTAAGACTTTCACTGGACCTTCTTCGGGTCAGCAGACCAGTGGTAATTGAGGAGCCCTGCCCAACATATTGTTCAGGTTTATCAGTCAATATATTTTTTATTTACTGTACACATACAGCAATGGATTCATGTGTCCAGGATGTTGTCCTGGACTAGGCACCAGCTGGAATCTGCCTCTATTCAGTAGTATTCTAAACAATGTCCGTCCTTTTCAACCACTGACGGATGTAATAGTATGTATCTGGTAACCCAGGATTCTCTCAGCTCAAAGCTACGAGAGTTTATAGTTACAACGTTTACTTTATCCCTGTGTATATCCTCCTGTACGGACAACAGAACGTCCACCAGGTGCGTTGCTAGGGAAACTATCACAGACATGATTCAAATCGATCAAAAATTAACACCTTTAAATTATCACTGGTAGTGGAAAGTTTTACTGAGCAACAACAACTATATCATACGCATACAAAAGTACAAAAATATCATATGCATACAAAAGTACAGAGAGTTTTACGAAAACCAGATGTAAAACTTAGGCAACCACTCAAAAGACATCATATCTGTTAGTGTTGGTAAAAAGTCCTCAATTTATATAGGCCATACATAAAAACACCAAGTTACCAAAATAGCAATTGTTGCTCTCGTATAGACATGTATCAAGGAGTACACAAACATCCAGCATAAAACATTACGCAATTATACTCACTGTTACATCACTCGCCTTACAATCTAAAAGCCACAAAGACCAAATTGGCAAGATTCTTTACTTTATAAATGCACAAAATCATTAATGTACACAGAATCTATTTTTTACCATCACAATAAAAACTTAAAATTTCTAGAAATGTAAAACTTAGGCAACCACTCAAAAGACATAATATCTGTTAGTGTTGGTAAAAAGTCCTCAATTTATATAGGCTATACATAAAACACCAAGTTACCATAATAGCAATTGCTGCTCTCGTATAGCCATGAAACAGTTTTTGAATTTCTGACACGCAATAAAATATTTGAAACTATTCAGTGGTGCTATTACCTTGGTTGGAGATTCAGTTTCATCATCATCGGAGTCTGGTTGCAGAGGTGCAGGCTTTTCAAGGATTTCTTTAGGTAAGTTTTCAATCAGCTGTTCAATGGGAAGTTCACTCTCTTTTTGTAATGCAGCAACTTCATCTCTCGTTTCAGACTGAAAATATAAAATCATAGCATTTGACAGTGACTACATACGAAGGTATTTAGGGCACTTCAATCTAAACAATTTTGTTTTATATAACTTTTTCCAATTCACTAGCAAAACATCACACAGGTCAAAATTACCAACAATAACACATTTCTCGCAGTAAGGACATTGCGGGAGTGGCAAGTCCTTTTCGTATACACAAATCACTGGTTTAGAATTATAAGGTCACAACTACTACTTATGACCTGATAAGACTGATACATATTTTAAATCAGCATCACGAGGCACACTTTATGAGCCTATTTCCATGAAAATCGGAACTTGTCATGTTGACCGAACTGCAGTAGAAACAGCTTTGTTATAAGTAAAGAGTACGTTTTGTTATACAAGTAATATAACAGTGTGTAACTTACCTCATCAATACCTTCTTCATCTTTCTCTATGGTTTCCTCATCATCTGATTCACTCTCTGCACCAGGCTTGAATTCATCTACAACATACAACAAAATCATTGAAATGTGCAAATTTTCAATTTTATCTCATTGTTACCGAATGATGACCCCATCACCCAGTTGAGCCAAGCATGAAAGTAACAGTATCAAAGGGTTTTACAGATAATGGATATTGTTTACAATGCAAGTTTATGAATTTATTTTCAACCTGACCATTTGCTATACATTGACTTTAATGGACTAATCTTTCTAGTATATAATAAGTCTATCTGGTAACCCAGGATTCTCCCAGCTGGCAGCTACGAGAGTTTATAGTTACAACGTTTACTATATCCCCATGTATATCCTCCTGTACAGACAACAAAATGTCCGACAGGTGCGTTGCTAGGGAAACAAATGAATACATTTCATTCCAACCATTATTTCAATTCAGACTTTCTGATTTCTTCTTAATTTGCATTAAACAGATAGTGGTATATATATGGTAAATGACTAAATGTTAAAATGGTCACAAAAAACTATGTGAATAATTTGTAATGTAAAACTTAAGCAACCACTCAATAGACATAATATCTGTTCGTGTTGGTAAAAAGTCCTCAATTTATATGGGCCATACATAAAACACCAAGTTACCATATTAGTAATTGCCGCTCTCGTATAGCCATGTATCAAAGAGTCCACAAAAATCCAGTATTTATAAAGCAATATGCAAGTACAAGTATATTGTTAAAGCACTCAATCTTACAATATGAAAGCCACAAAAACCATTTAGACGGAGAATGTCTCTAGCAAGAATCTTATTTCATAAATGTACAATTCGTAAACACAGAATCTATTTTTACCAAGCCAAAAAACTTGAAATTTCTATAAATGTAGAACTTAGGCAACCACTCAATAGACATAATATCTGTTAGTGTTGGTAAAAAGTCCTCAATTTATATAGGCTATACATAAAAACACCAAGTTACCATAATAGCAATTGCTGCTCTCGTATAGCCATGTTTCTCGTTTGGATTTAAACATTTGAAAAAATCGAATTCCTATTGCAAGTCTTCGTTCACATCAAAAGATTAACTTCCTGAGATGGGAGAAATGCACAACTGATTCACTTAAAAACAGTTCTCATTTTTGTACTATTTGTAAATAAACTAGGTGACCTATATTCATTTCCTATTGTTGTACTTACCATCGCCAGCAATAGACGGATCAGGAGTGATAGAACCCACAGATGAACCTTTAGAGCTCTGTGCTAGACCTTCAGATAACCAGTTTGAGTATTGTTCAGTTTGATTTACTATAAAGTTCAGATGTAAATCCATCGCTTTCTTTCGTTTCTCATCCAGACGACTGTTTTGTTTATATTGCACAACCTATAATACACAAATTTTAAACAATATGTTATTTGATATAACTTAAAGTTAACTTCAGAAAATGTTTTTTATGTGAAATTCATTACTCAGACAAATGCCTCGGTTAACATCAAGTGATGGTTAGAATTACTTTCCCCAAGATAACAAGAACTGCCATCTTTAGATTTCATTTTAACTGTGTCAGCCTCGTCATCGTCTCATCATTGAAATGAACTATAAAAGTTTAAGGCCACAATCTCAACCATCTCCAGAAGGAATCTCCTTGTTATCAACAGAATGGTTCTGTTTTGTGGAGCACATTTTATGTCCAGTCTTACATGGTAAATAAACAAAGACACAAGAATATTTTAGATGAGATTTTGCAGAGATTAAGATGCTTCAGAAGATCAGGGTCAGTGTACTAGTTAAGTTATATATATTTTTAATATTTTCCCAAGAGGAAAATTCGTTACTCAGACAAATGCCTCGGTTAACATCAAGTGATGGTTAGAATTACTTTCCCCAAGATAACAAGAACTGTCATCTTTAGAGTTTCATTTTAACTGTGTCAGCCTCGTCATCGACTCATCATTGAAATGAACTATTAAAATACCAGACTACTATCTCCTGAAGCATCAAATAAAATTCCTAGATCAAAACTGAGATTTTGCTCAAATAAGAATGAATAAAACTTAATAGCAATAAGTTTGAGCTCTTAAAATTTTATGATTATGAACTGAGAATGTTTTGTGAAGCCAAAAATTATGAGTTCTGTCTCACAGTCTCAAATTGAATGTAAACAAATATTACAATAGTTGTGAAAACATTTTAAAAAACTTCAGATGCTTTGGGTGATCAGGCCCAGAACAGTAGTTAAATGGCACACAGTAAACTGTAGAATTTTAATCACAACTTAAAAGACATCAAATGTACACCTTTTAGTGATTACATTTTCAATATTTTTCCAAGTGGAAATTCATTACTCAGACAAATGCCTCGGTTAACATCAAGTGTTGGTTAGAATTACTTTCCCCAAGACAACAAGAACTATCATCTTTAGAGTTTCATTTTAACTGTGTCAGCCTCGTCATCGACTCATCATTGAAATGAAGTACCAGTACAGTAGACTCAGTAGTCAATTAATATCAAGAGTTGTCAACTAGGCAAAATATTTTTTTAATTGTTCTCATAATTGTGAAAATTCATTACTCAGACAAATGCCTCGGTTAACATCAAGTGATGGTTAGAATTACTTTCCCCAAGAAAACAAGAACTGTCATCTTAAGAGTTTCATTTTAACTGTGTCAGCCTCGTCATCGTCTCATCATTGAAATGAACTAAGTTCGGTGTCATTTATACAGAGACAACATTTTTGTAACAATTTTCTAGACAGGCGTACAATCGAATTTTGATCAAACATTCGTCTTAAAAACAAATTTAAGAAAATATCTGGTAACCCAGGATTCTCCCAGCATATAGCTACGAGAGTTTATAGTTACAACTTTTTATCTATCCCTCATTATTTAAAACCTGTGAAGACAATGCATATCAAACAGGTGCGTTGATAGGGAATGCCTTGAAATATGAAGTACTGCAACCATTTTGATTGGGCTGTACAATCTAATATTGCCACATGTCAAAAGACTCAAAACAATACCTTTTCAATGTTAGTCCAGAATTCTTTCACCATTTTGGCCATATTGGATGCGATTCTCTTTAGTTTCATACTTTCCTCTTTCTCTGCCTTCAGTTCCTTCTGTTCAAGATCTTGGAAGTATTTCTGTACCATCTTTGCTATCTGAAACATGCAAACCAATAATTGTAACATATTTCTTGGTAAAATGGTTGAAGACAAAGATTTGTTTTCACTTTAACGTCCATACAGTAACAACTGTAAACTTTTTCAAACATGGTTTTATTGTTAAATGCATTGCATATGAAATTTCAAATTACCTGACTTTGAATCTTTGTGGAATATTTTCTCAACCTTTTTCATTTGCAAAAGGTCAGTCTAGTGAAGTAAATCTGGATTCATAAATGATTCGGGATTTGTAAGTCCATATTCATTTCTCAGACAAATGCCTCGGTTAACATCAAGTGTTGGTTAGAATTACTTTCCCCAAGACAACAAGAACTGTCATCTTTAGAGTTTCATTTTAACTGTGTCAGCCTCGTCATTGACTCATCATTGAAATGAAATATCAAACTACCCACCTACCATTATCAAACGACTCGACCAATTAAGATCAAAATTTTGGTTTAGTTTAAGAAAATGGTTATTTAAGCAAGCTGCTTACTTTTCTAGCACATGTTTTCTTCCATTTTCTTTCTTGAAGGAAATCTGCAGCCAACCATTGCATCTCTTCCAGTAGATAATCCCAGTGAGCTTTGGGACGAGGGGGTTCCTGAACCTTTGGCAAACGTCTGGATGACCACAGACCATCTTTCCTAAGCTCAGCAACTCGACTCATCACCTGCGCTTCCTATAAAGACAAGCAACAAATACCAAAGTTGAAATAGCTGCTTGTGCAAGTGAGGTTACAACAATATTCAAATCAGGTATTCTACTGAGGCATATTGCATCGAGATAACATATCTATACATAGTGTCACAATTTCATTAAGCAGTCCAACTAATAAACAAGCAATGGACCGGTACTGAAGTTGTAATTGATAATATAGCCAGACAGTAATTGTGCATGATCAAAAAAATCGAACACAGAATGAGTATGCTGGCGTCCATTGGTAACTATAAGCAATGACCGCTGTCTTAAACAAATTGAGGGCTCAGTGCAAACTGGTAACTACATCAATTTATAGAGGCACATACCATAGTTTCGAACTAAGCCCTCGAAATACTGCTTCAAGTAACATGTATGAAATAATTTATAACAGAAATAATGCCAACCTGTTTGGCTCTTTCAACAATGGCTTCCTGTGTGGAGATTGCCTTGAATGTTGTACCATTATTGACACTGCCTGGGGAACTTATACCTGGCTTCTTGTTTCCACTACCCCTGCAAGACGAGGAGAGATAACAATGAAGTATAGTAGATTACAAAGTTCAACACTACCAAACCAAACATATCATACAAAGATGTTGTTCATGTTAGCATTCAGTCTATTCTTTGGTTAATGTAACAATTTCACTGTTTTCATCATGTATAAGGATTACAATCTTCCAAAAACAGATTTTTGATCCTGCTTAAATTGCCTTAGAGACGCTCTGTTAAGTACCATGAACTTACAGGCAATAGATATTGCAATATTAGATTTCATCAAAAATTTTGATTTATTATGAATGTCATACATATGATACCCACAAGTTCTGTACAGGGACTGATATTATAAATATGTAACTTACATGACAGAGGTTGGTGTCTTTGCTAGAGATGTGAGAGATGGTAGTCTGGAGTCGGATACAGATCTGTGTAGATTGGACGACACTGACAGCGTTGTGTTACCTGAAGGTCGACTCCCTGTGGTTCATAATACAATAATGATATACTGTGTATTACAAGCGCATTAATACGACAACTTGTGTCTAGCTGATCTATCAACGGAAGAAAAGTCGTCAAAGTTTAAGTTTGATTGAACTATTTCAATAGAAGGAATTTGGTAAGTAAACCAATATTTACATTTTACACCCTATAGGCATACACTTCACAAGTGTCTTATGCACCTAGTCTCAAAAGTAGTGTAAATTAAATTGAAGAATGCCAGTCTTATTCATGTAGGTCCTACCATCAACAATGCAAATTTGCAGATTTAGCTTAGTGAATAGTCAGTGTAAGTTAATGTTCCAGCATGCAATTTATTCAATCTTTAATTCTTGAGAGAACTTTTGTAGGGAAAATAAAACACCACAACAAGGCACAATAATCATAAAGGAAAAATGCAAAAAGCCAAATACAGTCAAAGAAAGAATGGGAGACGAACGCACACACAAATGTCAAAATGTACAAGATACAGAAAATGTTCATACAAACTTAGAAAATTGTTGGACAGAATGTAAGAAATACAACAGAATGGGGTAAATAATACTCTGAATAAAACTAATACAGCAGCTAAGCACTACAACTGAAATAGAGAAAGCCACACTAGCAGACAGGCAGGCATGAACAACACTGGAATCTACCTAGACGTTTTGAGACATCATGATGAGGAGATATAAATGCTGACTGCAGGTTGTAATGTTCATCAAACTTAATTCCAGGTAAATTGCCCAAATCTGAACCTAGAGGTACAGGAAGTACTGTCAGTATACACAACATAAAAGTAAGAATAAAGAAAATATTAAGATATCTATGAAAGTCATCGAAATTAGCACTGTGCCTTTCAGCCATGGCAGGTAATTTTTTGCCGACTTTTTGTCTGGGGCAAGTAACTTCTTCCATACAAGCTCAAGTAGTTGTCCATATAACGGTCACTGGCTTGAAATGGCAGATAATAATCTAATTCCATTTAGCTTATTTTGATGAATTAAATATGCATTTCTACAATTGAAACCCCAGACCAGTATACTAACTAGTAACTACAACTTGCTAGGCAATGTACTTCCACCAAATGACTATTAACACATGTATGGGTAATTTCTTCCTTTTAACAAAAACCCAAGAATTGGTAAAAACATAGAATAAAATTCAACAGTTTTACAAACAAATGTAAATAATGTAAAAAGCTTACCATCTAAGACAGTTGAGGCAGATGCTGAAGACGAAGCACTTGATCCTTTACCCTGCAAATGAAAGAATCGGTCCTAAATTTACCTCACCAAATTTTTGAGTTAAGCACAACAACCTATACAGAAAACATAGAAACGTTCTAGTCACTTTAGCCATTTGAACCAAGTTCACATTATAAATAGTGAAAATCTTCAAGACTGTTGATTGGGAAGGGCCTTTCACTTATTTTATAATTATCACGTCTGGCAACATAATAACATGAGCATAATCATGGTAAGCATGACATACCTCATCGACGGTCTTTCCTTCTTTCAAGTATATGACAGGATTTTCCTCCTCATTATCGCTATCTAGATGACCAGACTTGAGAAAGTGTACAAGTTGAGGGGTGGGACGTTTACGCCAAGCATAATAATCCATCATACCACCACCATTTTGTAGGAAGAAACATTCTGTGAGATTATCATAGTAGCTCTCCTTTAACTCCAACATCTGAGAAAGTTTCTCATCCTAAAAAACAAATATAAATGCATGTTTCAACAGTCAGGAAATGAATTATTTTTAATCAAGGGCTTTAGAAATACTTGACCAATCTTTATTATTATCATATATTAAATGCCGTATTATTACACAACACATGACCAATTGTAGTTTACAAATATGCTTTTAAATAAAACACCTGTTATTGAATTGCTTAAGCCTCTACAAGGTTATTTCATACAATAACTTACCAGAACGAGTGTCCTAGTCTCAGCAATTTCTTCAGAAGCAGCTGGAACTTCTTCCAGTTTCACTTTTTTCTTCGGTGACGGCCCCGTACAAGCCAAACCAAAGATTCCTCCATGCTGCAAAACTCTACCAACTCCCTGGCCCCCAACATTTCCTGAGACAGGCCTGTTAGGAGTGGCCATTAGTAGAGATCTGAAACACAAATAAAACATTCTGTATCATCAACAGTCAAATGAACAATCAACATGTAGAAAACACCATAAGTACACTTGTATTGAAGCGGGCAAAAAAAAGTAAACATGTGATATCAATATCATGTTTAATTTTTGCTGACAAATGTTAACCTACTCAACAAGATTTATTTTCTAAATAAAAATAAAGATTTTAAACCATTAAGGAAAGAAATGAATTGTACAACTTGTAAAGTGATAGTTGAAATATGACAGTTATAAATCACTGAACAGGAAGTTCAGTAATACTTACCACAGCGAGGGAAATTATCCAAATGATTGCTTGATACTCTCACATAAGCAAGCAAGCACAAATAATTATCCTCAAACATTGGTGCTATCTGAAAGAGAAAATGAAGGAACATTGCAACAACATTTTTTCTTAGCACTTTGCTAGGAAGTGCTACCGAGCTCTCTATTACAGACTTCCCAATAGCCATCGGGACCGTGGGACAAGTCAGTTTTGGTCTCAGTGTGGTGCATCAGGCCTTTCCGTCAGACCCTTTGTGGTTTGCTTGAATTGGGTACACTTTGTACTGGGTATATTTTGTGAGACATATTTTGATTGGTCGATAATAAATTTGTAAGCCAATCACAAAGCAGGAAACTTATGACTCAGTTTGTTTCGTCCAACATATTGTCAGCGATGATTGGTAAGTCTGCAGTTTCGTTTCAGCTTAGACACGCAACTGACAGCTTACCGTTGACGATCGCTGATATTTTATCATTTTGTCCACATTTCTTAGTGCAACATTCCCAAGCACTTGATAGCTCCTTGGTTATGCAACAGGTCAGCCTCCTGCTGACCGCGAGCATGTGTCTGAAGCACATTTTTCGCGTCATCTATTTTTACAAATAATCTATTTCTTCGTATAGACCTATCAGGCGCACGTTAGCGGTTGCGCAATTTTTTTTAAATGCTCATTGATTCACACTGCCATGCCAACTGAATTTTCTTCAAATCTTCATGAGCACATGTAGCAATGCAACATGTTCGTGTTCGACACATAAAAGAGAAATTGTCGAACATAAACAGACAGTTAAAACGCTAGTTTGAATCTGAATGCTGATGCAACTTGCAAGTTGTTTCAGACTTGCTTCTTCCGAGACGTGAACACGTGCAAACCCACAAAAAGGAATGTCCGTGCGCTTCGCTACACCATGCAAATTTATTTTAAAATGCAATCACATTTCATCATCCATACAAAGTAAATTCCTGTTTCTGAAAATAAATTTATAATTTATGAAAATTATCTGATCATCTCCCCACCCACAAAATTTGCCTTACGAGCTGAAGAGTGCGGCAAAATATTGCAAAAAATAATTTATTGCAATACATCGATACAAATAATTGTATAGTTGATACCTTGAGGATGCACCATTTCAATGACATTTTGTGACAATGCCGCAAATCGATATTGCCCATAGAGTAACTTCGGCAGCGCGGCTATGTGCGCCATTTTTGCTGAAGTCGATCGGAATTACTAGCAAAATATTTCTACTTGTAACACCGTAAGTCGAAAACATCCATCAGAATAAATGCAATATCCGTATGTATCAGTACATAATCTTGCATTGAAAACGCCACATACCTATCAATGATGGTTTAGCGTTGGTATTTTTCCATGTAAACTTGCTCAATATTTTCAGCAAGGGCGTCTCAGACAATGGCTACCAAAGGAATTTTATTGAGTGTGCGTACGCAGCATTTCTAATCATGTGATTACATTTCATTGGATGTTTGTTGCGGGAAGCTACACGTCATTATCTTAGGCCTCATACTACTAAATTAACCATGCGCGGTCTTATTTTTAACACACGAAAAAAAGCCCATGTATTAATATAATTATTTGCAAGCTGAATAGGGTATCAAAATGAAGAATAATATCCGGTAATATTTCTATAATGCTTTCTGATATTTAATTTGTTTAGCCAAGTACCGGGGGCGACCCAGGGGAGTCAACAAAGTTGCCAAATTCCCGCGTCTGTCTAATTCCCCTCGTATCACCAGGGCGGGCATAACATAATTATGTCTTTGGAAAACTCGCCTTGCATTTTTTTACATTTTCTTATCAAAACATTTATATTTTATCTCATTAATATATTCTCTACGAATGGCAAATTATGTCAGCTTTTCATAGGTCTATTCTACATAAATGACATGTTGTGTCAACTATTTCATTGGTCTATTCTACATGACTGGCATTTTGTGTCAACTGCTTCATTCAACATGAATGACATGTTAAATTGTGTCAACTGTTTCATTCTACATGAATGACATGTTGTGTCAACTGTTTCATTCTACATGAATGACATGTATGTTGTGTCAACTGTTTCATTGGTCTATTCTACAGGAATGACATGTTGTGTCAACTGTTTCATTCAACATGAATGACATGTTGTGTCAACTGTTTCATTGGTCTATTCTACAGGAATGACATGTTGTGTCAACTGTTTCATTGGTCTATTCTACATGAATGTCACGTTGTGTCAACTGTTTCATTGGTCTATTCTACAGGAATGACGTGTTGTGTCAACTGTTTCATTCTACAGGAATGACATGTTGTTTCAACTGTTTCATTGGTCTATTCTACATGAATGTCACGTTGTGTCAACTGCTTCATTCTACACGAATGACATGTTGTGTCAACTGTTTCATTGGTCTATTCTACATGAATGTCACGTTGTGTCAACTGTTTCATTCTACACGAATGACATGTTGTGTCAATTGTTTCATTGGTCTTTTCTACATGAATGACATGTTGTGTCAACTGTTTCATTCTACACGAATGACATGTTGTGTCAATTGTTTCATTGGTCTTTTCTACATGAATGACATGTTGTGTCAACTGTTTCATTCTACATGAATGACATGTTGTGTCAACTGTTTCATTGGTCTATTCTACATGAATGTCACGTTGTGTCAACTGTTTCATTCTACACAAATGACATGTTGTGTCAACTGTTTCATTGGTCTATTCTACATGAATGTCACGTTGTGTCAACTGTTTCATTCTACACAAATGACATGTTGTGTCAATTGTTTCATTGGTCTTTTCTACATGAATGACATGTTGTGTCAACTGTTTCATTCTACACGAATGACATGTTGTGTCAATTGTTTCATTGGTCTTTTCTACATGAATGACATGTTGTGTCAACTGCTTCATTCTACACGAATGACATGTTGTGTCAACTGTTTCATTGGTCTTTTCTACATGAATGACATGTTGTGTCAACTGTTTCATTCTACATGAATGACATGTTGTGTCAACTGTTTCATTGGTCTATTCTACAGGAATGACATGTTGTGTCAACTGTTTCATTGGTCTATTCTACAGGAATGACATGTTGTCTCAACTGTTTCATTGGTCTATTCTACATGAATGACATGTTGTGTTAACTGTTTCATTGGTCTATTCTACAGGAATGACACGTTGTGTCAACTGTTTCATTGGTCTTTTCTAAATGAATGACATGTTATGTCAACTGCTTCATTGATCTATTCTACAGGAATGACATGTTGTGTCAACTGTTTCATTGGTCTATTCTACAGGAATGACATGTTGTGTCAACTGTTTCATTGGTCTATTCTACAGGAATGACATGTTGTGTCAACTGTTAATTTCATTCTACATGAATGACATGTTGCGTCAACTGTTTCATTGGTCTATTCTACAGGAATGACATGTTGTGTCAACTGTTTCATTCTACCCGAATGACATGTTGTGTTAACAGTTTCATTGGTCTATTCTACATGAATGACATGTTGTGTCAACTGTTTCATTCTACACGAATGACATGTTGTGTCAACTGTTTCATTGGTCTATTCTACAGGAATGACATGTTGTGTCAATTGTTTCATTCTACAGGAATGACATGTTGTGTCAACTGTTTCATTGGTCTATTCTACAGGAATGACATGTTGTGTCAACTGTTAAATTGCTCTATTCTACAAGAATGACATGTTGTGTCAACTGTTATATTGGTCTATTCTACATGAATGACATGTTGTGTCAACTGCTTCATTGATCTATTCTACAGGAATGACATGTTGTGTCAACTGTTTCATTGATATATTCTACATGAATGGCATGTTGTGTTAACTGTTTCATTGGTCTATTCTACTTGAATGTCGCATTGTGTCAACTGTTTCATTCTACATGAATGACATGTTGTGTCAACTCTTTCATTCTACATGAATGACATGTATGTTGTGTCAACTGTTTCATTGGTCTATTCTACAGGAATGACATGTTGTGTCAACTGTTTCATTCAACATGAATGACATGTTGTGTCATCTGTTTCATTCTACATGAATGACATGTTGTGTCAACTGTTTCATTGGTCTATTCTACATGAATGTCACGTTGTGTCAACTGTTTCATTCTACACGAATGACATGTTGTGTCAACTGTTTCATTCTACACGAATGACATGTTGTGTCAACTGTTTCATTCTACACGAATGACATGTTGTGTCAACTGTTTCATTCTACATGAATGACATGTTGTGTCAATTGTTTCATTGGTCTTTTCTACATGAATGACATGTTGTGTCAACTGTTTCATTCTACACGAATGACATGTTGTGTCAACTGTTTCATTGGTCTATTCTACATTAATGACATGTTGTGTCAACTGTTTCATTCTACACGAATGACATGTTGTGTCAACTGTTTCATTGGTCTATTCTACAGGAATGACATGTTGTCTCAACTGTTTCATTGGTCTATTCTACATGAATGACATGTTGTGTTAACTGTTTCATTGGTCTATTCTACAGGAATGACATGTTGTGTCAACTGTTTCATTGGTCTTTTCTAAATGAATGACATGTTATGTCAACTGCTTCATTGATCTATTCTACAGGAATGACATGTTGTGTCAACTGTTTCATTGGTCTATTCTACAGGAATGACATGTTGTGTCAACTGTTTCATTGGTCTATTCTACAGGAATGACATGTTGTGTCAACTGTTAATTTCATTCTACATGAATGCCATGTTGTTTCAACTGTTTCATTGGTCTATTCTACAGGAATGACATGTTGTGTCAACTGTTTCATTCTAACCGAATGACATGTTGTGTTAACAGTTTCATTGGTCTATTCTACATGAATGACATGTTGTGTCAACTGTTTCATTCTACAGAAATGACATGTTGTGTCAACTGTTTCATTGGTCTATTCTACAGGAATGACATGTTGTGTCAACTGTTTCATTCTACAGGAATGACATGTTGTGTCAACTGTTTCATTGGTCTATTCTACAGGAATGACATGTTGTGTCAACTGTTTCATTGGTCTATTCTACATGAATGACATGTTGCGTCAACTGTTTCATTGGTTTATACTACATGAATGACATGTTGTGTCAACTGTTTCATTGGTCTATTCTACATGAATGACATGTTGTGTCAACTGTTTCATTGGAATGACATGTTGTGTCAACTGTTTCATTGGTCTATTCTACAGGAATGACATGTTGTGTCAACTGTTTCATTGGTTTATACTACATGAATGACATGTTGTGTCAACTGTTTCATTTATCTATTCTACATGAATGACATGTTGAGGCAACTGTTTTATTCGTCTATTCTACATGAATGACATGTTGTGTCAACTGTTTCATTGATCTATTCTACATGAATGACATGTTGTGTCAACTGTTTCAATGGTACATTCTACTTGAATGTCACATTGTGTCAACTGTTTCATTAATCTATTCTACAGGAATGACATGTGTCAACTGTTTCATTGCTCTATTCTACAAGAATGACATGTTGTGTCAACTGTTATATTGGTCTATTCTACATGAATGACATGTTGTGTCAACTGCTTCATTGATCTATTCTACAGGAATGACATGTTGTGTCAACTGTTTCATTGATATATTCTACATGAATAGCATGTTGTGTTAACTGTTTCATTGGTCTATTCTACTTGAATGTCGTTTTGTGTCAACTGTTTCATTGGTCTATTCTACATGAATGTCGCATTGTGTCAACTGTTTCATTCTACATGAATGACATGTTGTGTCAACTGTTTCATATTTCTATTCTACATGAATTACATGCTGTGTCAACTGTTTCATTGATCTATTCTACAGGAATGACATGTTGTGTCAACTGTTTCATTGATATATTCTACATGAATGGCATGTTGTGTCAACTGTTTCATTGGTCTATTCTACTTGAATGTCGCATTGTGTCAACTGTTTCATTGGTCTATTCTACATGAATGTCGCATTGTGTCAACTGTTTCATTCGTCTATTCTACATGAATGTCGCATTGTGTCAACTGTTTCATTGGTCTATTCCACAAGTCCGTGAAAAGTATCCTAGGTCACCTTTATATACATAGTTAAGTATTCATTTACGTATAAATAAGAGATCTTGGACACTTTTCACTGACATGTGGACTATTCTACGTAAATGCACATTTTGTAAGCAGTTGCGCTGGCAGAACATCTGTTCATATACCTGCGGGATAAGAAACAACAAAGAGATGTCACTAAATTGTACAAATTAATTTATTGAACATACAATAAGATAGACAGCAGATGATACAAATGAAGTTTTTTATAGATTACTCAGAAAGTAGCACTGTAGTTTGTTGTTTGTTAAATTTCGCATCCCAACAAGTTCATGAAAAGTGAGTTATTGTATTAAAACAGGAAACACATACCAGGCATCTGATACAAAAAAACTTACAATAAACTAACAATGAGTAAAGAAATCCACACCTTATCGTTTGTTTGACATTTACAAATGAATCCATTGGATTATACAATTGAGGCTCACAGAGAAGACTGGACTTGCCTAACTGTCGTTCACTTTTATATAATCATGTACAATATTTCCATGATTTAACAAGTGAAATGAGATCCTTTCATCCTGGTCAAGTGAATGCTAGATTCAGATGCATGGTCAAGTCATTCAAGGACTAAGTTGACACTTTTCAATGAATTCACTTGAAAACCCAGCTTAGACAATTTTTCTATCTTAGAACAAAGTGTTCTATACACCTCCACCTTTCACACATATTGATGTCTTTGTTGGAGGGAGGTATCACTTCCGACATATACAGAATATCACTGCAGTGTGTTGATACATCAGGCCATATTACCTAGAGTTGCTTGTGTGATGCCGTACCTCAGAGTTTGATACAGTATAACGCAAGCAACAAGAGGAAATACGGACAGACGCATCAACACAACTGCAGTGATATCCCTTTTATAATATGTCCGTAAAAGTAGAAAATGCGTTAAATGTGTAAACATTGACATCAAGAATGCATATAACACAATGTCCATTCATGAAAAGGTAAATGTTTACATCATGACGTTGACATATTTTCAGCATATAACACAGCACACATGCACAGTACGGATTCGTAAAACTAGACATGTATGATACGGAAAATGTGATCCGTCGCGCTGTATTCCACTGAGCGATTTGTTCTGTATTTGAGACAATACATACGGTTGGTACATAATAATTTGGCTTATTGTAATTCACCAATACCGGTATGGGTACACCCAGTAAAACTGGAGATTACATACTTGTGAAACATTACAACATTACAATGTACCATACTTTGAGGTATGAACCATGAAGTGTAACGCATGTAATAAACAGAAAGATATACAGCCGAGACAAAATATCATACAAATAGATTCATATACATTGTGAACAACATTGCAGCATACATCATTTAGATTAAAAATTTAAAATAGATACACATAAATATTCACACAAAATTTTAAAAATACTAAATAATGGTTCCCGTCAACTCAAATAAAAAACTATTGTAGAATAGGTGTAAAATAATACATCACCTGCTTTGAATAACAACACTACAATATGATGTGCTTTTTTGTCCAGTTATTAGGAAGGACATTCCTGCTTTAGCCATGATTTCTGGGAAATCAAAAGTCAATAACAGCGCAAATACTACATGTATAAACCCACCTACACAGACATAAACCTATGTGACATGAACCTTGAGACATCATTTATGAAAATAGCTGGTGTAAGTGTGTTGGATGACAGCTGTAATACCATTGTACAGCAACCATACCAAATATTAGTGCTGCAAGATGAATGCAAAGTTGCAAACCAAATTCTTGAGCTTCCTAAATATTATTTCAATTTTGTTTTCAGGAGTACCTAATAGTGCAATCATTAACAGGTCTGTAAAAGCTCCTGAGGTCAGTGAATTAAGACAAAAAGCGTAATCAGCCTAAAGGAGAAAGAATCACATGCCTGAATTATCGTGCAACTGATGTGACAAAGGGTATAAATTAGAGATGGGACCGAATATTCGAATATTCGAAAATGTAACGAATATTCGAATCCAATTTCAATATTCGTAAAAAATAACGAAAAATTGTCAATTTCAACGAAAATTGATACATGCACATTTTAATTATTTTTAGTATGCTTAATAGCAATATAAGGTGTGATATATATAATAAAGTCCCTATTTGACACCTTTTTGACATGTTTATTGATATATTACAACTGTATATTCCATGAATAAACAGTATGACACGTCTCCAAAATACTTCCGTAAAACTATTGCATTTTAGACACCCGAAACGCTTGCATTTCGTCTGTATCCAAGCGTCCTAATAACCCGGATTGTGCAGGCTTAATAAATTACCTGTGTGGGATTCTTTTAATTCTGATTTTTCATCCAATGTATGATTAGATGTTTGCATAGACTAATAACGTTTTAGTTGTTGGTGAAAGTGTTGACACATTGTCCGCAATAACAGAGCGAAACGCCCATTGGATGATGACAACGATTTTCACATCTGCGTAGTCGTACACTTTTATACTATCTTCATGAGAAATAACAAAACAATAAAACTTATTAAAACTATATTCGCAAGTCCCTGAAGACGACAGGGTAAAGAAACATGACGATTTGTAGACCAAAAACATGTATATTACTTCCCAATCAGGATGAATGTATACCAAGCAATATCAAGTAACTTTATGTAATCTTGAGCGGAAATGAAACTTTTGTTCTACAGGGCCGTTAAAATGAACGAATACATTGACATCGATAATCGAACGAATATTCGAATATATTCGAATATGAATTTCGATTATATTCGAATACTGATTTTGGTATTCGGTCCCATCTCTAGTATAAATACATGGTATAAACATCACAATACACACAATAACAGTCTACACACACAATGTATTGGAGGTAATCAGTTATCAGTCTTGTTAACAGTCACTAACTGATTCATTATTTCATGGTTTTAATTGGTCTCAAATCTCCTTGGTTCCCTTTTTTCTTGAATGATGCCGCTGGTACCCGACCGTCTATGAGACTGATCAATGCCGCCAGGTCTTTGTCCTGCATCACCAGTTTATGTCCCATCAATACATCTCTCACTATCTCGACGAGTTCATCAAATCTACACACCTCAGCATCGGCCGTCTTCCAGTTAGTCTCCAATTTCTGTATTCTAGCGGACGCTCGAGATGTGATCAACTCTATCTGGTCATCTTTCTCACGCATCATACAACGATACTTCTCTACCTGTTAATACAAATTTCATTAGACCACGAAAAGTATTATTTTGGTTCTAGTGAGATGCTTATTGGGTAGGTATGTGGAAAAATGTATCATTTCTAAAAATGACGTTTATATTCTCTACTTGAAATGTGCCAATCTTCAGTGACTTTCAGCAAAATGGTTTAAAATAATGATTAATAGGGGAAAACTTTGGTTAGAGATAGGTTACGGTAACATTACTGCAATACCGTTTTGTTTTTGCCTCATAGTAACTTTTTACTCTTAACGTTTTCAAGAACAGTATGCTTATAAGATATGTGTCTATATTATGTCTCTGTCACCACTGACTGACCATATAGACACCTATCGTAAAATTTGTATGAGGTTTTACCTTCTTCTTGAGGTCGAGGATTTCTCTCTGAGAGTGAACATCCATACCACCAGTTCTCTGAATTCCATCAGTTGAAGATTCCATCTTATGTAATAGCTCTGTGACCTGTTCATTCAATAAGTCTCTCTCTGCCTGTAAACTATGATACTTCTCCTTCATACGACATACCTCATCCAGTAATCTCTGAAATATTCCACAAACAAATTATCCTCAGTCACAGGTGACATGCTATAATGTATATTCTTAAAGGTTTTTTTCTTACATATGACAGCTGATTCATCTGACTAGTTTTTCTGACTGCATTCTAACCAGTACTAATTTCAGCCTTCCACAAGGAATCAACAACAGTACATCTGTACATGATGGGCTACATTAGGGTATGACCTGTCGGGACTGAGAATGGAATCTGGATCAACAGGAAACAAATTCAGTGGATCACTGAAAGCTGAAGCTGATGGTTTCTCTCAGCGGATCTCTTGAGGCATGGTTCAAGCATAATTCTATTGATGATAAAATTAAGGTTATGAACTTTCAAATGACCATAACTTTGTCAATTCTTTGAACATTTTCCTGAAATAACTTTTATTTTCTGCAGAAAAGTTTATGCTTTCTAGTGCAATAAATCCGGATTTCCAGATTATTCAGGAATTGTATAACCCCTGATACTAACCTTGTTCTCCACGTCCTTGTCTAACATTGATTCAAACTTGTCACTCATATCCTGTATTCTGGAGTTCAATTCATCGACAACTTTCTGACTCTTGTCCAGTTCAGACTGAGTGAAGTCGAGTTCTGCTTGTAAACGTTTCTTAGAATACGTAGACTGACTGACACGTGAACATAGATCCTCACTGAAAACAATACAACAGATAGCATACATGTGAAACGCTGATACAAATGTACTAAGCTACACAGTTGCAGCAAATTTAACTCAATAACTTATTTTAATATTTAAGAAACAATACATTTTTTAAGTTGAAAAAAAATATCTGACCCAAAACTAGGCTTCAATAACCTTGTTACAATCAATTCAAATTATAGATAAATATACAATGTATTTCCTACTAAGGCTTCATATTTGTAAAACCTATCTAGACTAGACATCCTGCACAAAATCAATTTGTCTCTCCAGCTTTAACCTATATGTGGAAGACATAATTCTTTCAGTCCTAGCAACACGGAGGCCCCAATCTCCCCAAGCAGAATTATTTGAGAATAATCGCAGTCGAAATATTGGCTTACGTCTCCTAATTAATTTCCCAGCACAACTGGACTCAACATTGGTTTCACTAAACAGTGACATTATTTTGTGTCAATTACAGTAATATTTGAGAACTCAATCTTCAGATTTGTCTGTAACCCAGACTTAAATTTGAGCAAAATCTCAAATTTGTGATTTATACTTGAGATACTTCTGGAGATCAGGGGCCTTATTCACCAACGTTATAAGTCTAAAACACAGACTTAGACTTTACATTGTCAAATGTTCCATTTGCTCTCATGATGTTATAAATGTACCGATTTTGATATAAATTGGTAGACATGTTCAGTGGGTAACAACAAATAGTCAGATAAAATTTCACATTATTATATCGAATTTCAAAGAAATGGCAGTGATTATAAATAATGACAATTTTAAGTCTAAGTCTGCGTTTTAGACTTACAACGTTGGTGAATAAGGCCCCAGGCCAGGGCAGCCAGATAGACAATGAACTTACTTCTCAAATGTAACATCATTGAGTGATGATCTCAATGCTTTCTCTATGATATGTGCCACTCGTGTGACCTCTGTGAAGAGTTGTGTTACACGTTCTAGTTGATTTGTCAATCCTACATCCTCACCGATATTACACACATCTACAAACTTAGACTCCACCTTATCAGAGAAATGTTTACTCTGACCCACTCTCTTTACTGATTTAGATTTTATTGTTTCTTTAGAACATGTAACCTTAGCAACTGTAGCATCTGTAGCACTATTTTCTTGCACCATGGAACTCTGGTTTGAATCTTTTGGTTTAACAGAATGGATTGGAGCAAATGCACTATTTCCTGTACAACCAAGCTTTTTCCTACTCAATGTTTTTGGACTGTCTACAGCCAGTCCACCCTGCTGCACTACACTGTCTACCGCACTAGGTTTAATTTTATCTTCTTGCACTATTTGAGTTTGTTCACAATTTGTTTTAGTTTTGTCACCCATATTCCCTGGTTCCTGTGAATCACAATGTGCCCCTGGTTCCTGTGTGCTATCAGGTTTTGCTGGTTCCGGCGTGACATCAGGTTTTGCTGGTTCTGGGGTGCTATCAGTGTCGGTAGACAGGACCGCTGAGAGTACCTGTGATACGAGTGATGATGTCGGTTTGACTGGACTATCCTTATTTATCTTTGTTGATGTAATATTAGAACCTGAATCGTCATCAATGCTGGATTTGTCCTGCAGTGTACAAATTTAATATTTATACAACACGGCCATTTTCTTATCATAAAAACAAAGTTTACCCATACATTTATGCAATACATCTTTTGTTGGTAATGAAACTAAAATGTCTTGTAAAAACGGCAGGTAACTTGAAAACTATTAAATGAGGTGCATCATGATTTAACAATTTTGGATAATGGCTTTATCTTATGATGAGATGCTTATACACACTAGAGTAATATTTGCAATAACTAGTTATGTTTTAATGATTTTAATCCACTACAAAATAGTAAGAATTGTACAGACCTCAATGCCAGCTCTTCTACATAGATTAGCTAATACATCCACCATATGCTCAACCAATTCATCAATGGCTGACGAAGCATCAGTAATCTCGGTACCCTGTGTTCTCATCACATCAGAAGCAAACTGCTGGGTGTAAGATAACTCCTCCAGGGTACCAGTCAATGTACATCTGTCAAACATAATATAAAGGTTTAGTTTTTACAAGATATACAAGTCAAGCCAATTTCGACTCAAAAGACACAACCAAACTTTCTGGGTACTTTTACTTCCAACTTCTACCCATTACTGCCTAGCACCATGTTGGTAGGTCTTTGAGTGCTCAGTGCAAAACTATGGTAACTACATCAATTTATAGAGGCATGTGCCATAAATTTGCAATGAGCCCTCAATATGGTTAGCATTATTTAACCAGGGAATAGTGCACACACCGGAATAAAATAATAAAACAACCACCATAACATAACCATAGGAGGGTTGTTCGATATGTATTGTCACTTGGGCTTGGAAAAACAAACTATACCCGATATCTGAAATTTTATTACTACATTCCTTTAAACTACTCTCCCTGAGACAATATACAAATTTTCACCATTTTTAACCACATGTAAAATGCATTAAAAAGATGTTTTGGGGTATAGCCATAAGGCACTAGGAAAAGTCTGAACCATCAATTTTTTCAGTAGCATAATTTTGCCCCGCAAACATTATTGTAAGTTTTATAAAATGGAAAAGGTAAAAATGTGCCCACTCTGGAGATTTAACAGGGTTTTGTGACATTACCACACCTCCTGTCTTCAAAAAGTCAGTAATATTACCCGTAGAGTGGCAAAAAAGCGTGGTTTTTAAGCAGTTTCTTGAAGTGTGAACTTCCAGGGATTTCCCTGATGCAGGTTTTCTGCGTCCCTGACGCAACTTTGTGGCTTGGGACCCTCATTTGTTGATTACTGTGCATCCTTGGGACCCCCAATAGGATCCCTCGAATAGACATTTTTGTTTCAGCTAGAACATTTTTCTTTCTGCTATGTATTGCAATAAGTTTTGTGGTGCATTGAGTAATCTGAATTTGCTGTTTTATTAATTTATGAATTTGATACTTACTGTAATAATGAACTTGAAATGCATTACTGAAAATGAAGGGACCCCCAAAATTTCTCAGGGACCCCCTGAATGTAAACCTTAAGGGTCCTGGGACCTTCGTATGAAAATTCCTAGGGAAAACCCTGAGTGAACTACTCGTTTCGCAGATTTTAGAAAAGTAACTTGTATTATTTTCAAAACTTTGTCACTGTAGGATATGTTATTCATCCGTCTACCCTTTGGCATCGAAAACTTTTATTGCCAGTCCTCTTATGGTAACGAAAAAGGCACTCAAAGCCTTTCGTACATGAAATATCCTCATTGCTATATTTGCCTTTTGACCAGAATTCGGGTCATTTTAAAGGCTGTTCCTATCCTCAACCAAAGTTAATTTCTATCTACAAACAGTTCTATATGCGAATGAACTATCTATTTACCCACTAACAAATTTCGTTTTTCAAATTCATGCACTATATATACTTAGCGTGACGCTTTAGATAGGCTCATTTTTGGGCTTACTTTAATCAAGTTTTGTAGGCCATAAATATTCCTAGTGTCTAAGAGTAGCATATTTTAACATCCTCTTAAACTGCGATAAAAGACAAAAATATGTATGAAATTGGTACCAATGTAAAGCTAATGAATAGATTTATCGATATTTGTAAAACGTTAACCATTGGGGCAGAACAATCTCGAGACTTACGTGCAAAGACAATATATCGAACAGCCCTCGTAGTACAAGGACAGAAACACCAAACAGCTTACCTCACTTCCTGTTCTTTGGCTCGCAGTTTAGCGCAACAATCCTGCAAACAATGAATGTATAAAATCATGCACTGTTTAAGTACAGGACCATACATGGCTTCAAGCTAACAACTATGCAATTATTTTCAACTAGATCTACATAAGCTAAACAGTATACCTTCAATAATTGGGTGAGGGAATGTGTAAAGTAAAATTAGGGAAATACTTTCATACTGGTTTGGAAGACATATAACTGAATATATTGGTACAATATCATATGGTAAGTATGGCTAAATCCTTGAACCTTCCATTAGCATAATTCAATAGTTGAATTTGATTCTTCTTCCGATGGTCTAATATATCACAAAATAAACACAGACCAGGTTAGATAGTTCAGGTGATATAATAAGGTATACTAGTACATTCAGACAGCCTTACTATGAGTTCATTTAGTTCACGTTTTGTTGTATCCAGCTGTTTGGTCAGTGATTTCTCCTGTTTATCATGTGCCTTGACTGCCTCAGTCTGTTTAAGGATCTCTTCCCGACATTCAAACAATTCCTTATCCTGTGAATCAATCTCTATCTCACGATTCTGTAACGTTCTCTCCAGATTACGGATCAACAGCTTTTTCCTGTAAGTGTAATATGACCGTGCCATTAGCTTGGCTCGTATTAGTGATAGCAAATCAATAAATCGCAATTCTTAAATAAAAGTGTACCATCTGAGATTAACAAAGTGACAAAACATCAGATTTTGAGACACCATAGTTCACCTAACAGAATGGCAAGGAGATGGTGGGGGTGTATCTTACTTATAGCAGTCAGCAGAAATATTTATAGCAGATACTTAACCAGCGGATAACATGATCAGTGGGCAACTATTAAAATGAGTCTGTATATTCTGAACATTCAATGTGCATTGCTTTCTCTCTGGAAATTCGCTAATAAAATTTCCAGGATTAGTTTAATACATTTTTTGTATAAGTTTATATCAATTGACAACTTGTGATATATCATCTACAACATCCTCATCTATATTAAAATACAATGAAATACAGTATTACTTATCCAGGGTCTCCTTATAGGTTGTTTCATCTTTCACCAGTTTATCTGTGGTTTCATTCAACCTGGAAAATACATCAAAATTACAACAATCAATTCAAACATACATTTCAATAAAGACCGGATGCGTAAACCATTCCCCGATTTTCCTACACTTTTCCTCTCTTTTTTTGTGTTCAGTAGTAGTAGTAGTATGTGGCCATACTACAGTCAAATGATCTCCTGTTTTGAGGGAAGACTTGCGCTAGATTTCCAGATGTCACAGACTTAATTAAAAATTTCTGGACCTTGAACAACTATTTTTCTCCTCACTTTACCCTCACTTTGGTAACTAATTTTAATAGAATACTGGAATAGTTAAATCAGCATATCGGATCAAGCAGTATGGATAATAAAACCGAACACTAAATATATCAATAGTTTTATCAATACCCACCTCTTATTGACATCTTCAAGTTTGTCACTGAGTTCCTTCACAGTAGACTGACTTGTTTCTAGTTCCACTTTCAGTCTATCTCCCTCTGATTGTATGTCAGCATTGTGTTTAGTCAGTTCATCACATTGGGACTTCAACACATCTCTCTCTGTAATAGATGGTATCATATATTTTTTAGAATTATCGGTAAATAGTCTTGACTCTGCCTAGAAGTTCTAATAAAGTCCTGGTTACATGAATATACATATACGAGGGTATATCCAAAAGTAATGTCACTCCTCCCGTGGTTTAATTGTTTATAGGCCGATATGCATAAATGTGATATCAAAATGTTCAGCAATTCAATTCTGATTAATATACAACGAGTTGCATTATTCGATTTTCATAACTGGATTATATGAACATTTAAAATATACCTATGACGTCATATCGCCGCACACGAAAATTACGATTGTTTTTCATTATCATAACAATTTTCTTTTATGCGTTTTTATAAAAAATAATTCTTGAAAGCAGACAATATTTTTGTGACGTGATGAAACAAATGTTTTGTGTCTGTTGCTAAAAATTCAATAACGTCCCTCAACTTTGAAACTGGTAATATATCTTTAACGCATTGATTACTTAGGGAAAACACGGCAAATTTGTGACAAAAAGACGCTGCTCGTAGAAGTGCACTTTTACTAAATGTTTTGAAAGTCACCTACTTAAACTTTAGTTACACAAGGCGGCATCATAGGCTCAAGTGTATGTAGTATAATATTTTAAGGGGGCATTTATCACCAAATCATTATCGATAAAGAGTCATATAAACGGTTTTTAGTAGATCCGAAAAGAAGACCCATAGTATTTTTAACGCCGTCAATTCAATTCGACGTTCAAAACTGCAATCATTATGTAGTGAGTGTAATATTTTGCTGTGTGACTATCTAGGGGACACTTAAAAATAATTTGATTTCGCAGAGAGTAAGTGTCGGGTGGGTTACACCTTTTTAAAGGTCTTGGAAATGACTGCATGGTTTATGAGTCGTTAGAAATCACAAGGGATGAACTTCTGCTGAATGAGTAGGTGTCAGCAAGAAACGTCATTGTGACGTCGTTGACGTCGAACTTGCGGCGATGTTCGTAAGTATGTCTCATAAAAAACGTTCATATTTCCAGAACCAGTATGTGCATTGTTGTGAAATTTGGTCATCATATTCAAATTAGACTGAAGTTACGGTGTGAATAATTTCGTGGTTTTACTGACATTATATACGATTTTATAGCATCAGTGACATTACTTTTGGATATACCCACGTATGTTGCTTTTAAAACATAATTACCTCCTTAAGCTAGTCAAGCTAGAAACTTCAGCTTTGACCTTAACTGTGACCTTAACCTTTGAGACAAGGAACCTGGGGGTAGGAAATGGTACGTCTCCTCGTGGAAGTGAACATTAATACCAAATATAAGCAAGATTGGCCAAAGCATGAAAAAGTTATCGTCCAGACAAAATCGGACAGAGGGACGTACATACTTCAAAAGTGAAGACTAAGTCTTTACAACTAATTGAGATGAAAGCAATATTGGGGTTTATCCTACCTTTGGTTACATTGTCATTCTCTTCTCTCATTACAAGCACTGTTTCTTCAGCTGCTGATAACTCAGCTTGTGTTCTCTTCAACTCTGAATCCAGCTACAATATAAAACACACAGACTGACACACTGACAGCCAAACATACTTAAATATAAACTCTTTGATATCAACCACATTATGTACATATAAGTCATACTCACAATAAAATACGAATGACATACGACTGCAACAGTTACACAATTAAGTAATTTATATCAAACACCTTAACCGACAACCCGTAACAATTTTCTGACATTTGTCACTTGCAATAGTTTTACAAAATAAAGACCATGCGCCTCTATCACTTATGAAACATGAAGTTTGTCTATTCTGGTAAAAGGCCATTTATCAACCAGTTTTTTGGACTGTATCCTAACCAGTACTAGCCTTCAACAAGAGACCAGCAACTTCTCCACATGCAGATAAAAATCAAATATTCATGTAAGGATAAGAGAGATCTGCTGCAACCAGGAATCAAACATGGGTCAAACTACTGTGTGTATGCTGAAGATTCCTACCTGAATCATACCATCCTTACACTGTGCAACAATCTGTGCCATCTGGTCTCTCTCTGTCTGTATAGATAGTTTATCTTCTACCATTACTCTCATATCCTCCGTGTACTTCATCTGTTCTACAGCCAGATGTTCACTCTACAATACACACAACATATACTGTAACACCATTAATAATTGTGGGGGACTTAATTTCGTAGATGGTCCCACCCACAAAATTTAATCCCTTACTAAAAATAATTTATTTAGTATATAAATAGTGGATAAGATATCCTTAAAATTATGTCCCCACGAAATGGTCTTTCACAAAAACCCCAAAATTTTGACCTTTCGAATTAGAAGATTAGTCTCTTGGCTTCTGCCCTGAGTTTGAATCATGTTAGGGTTTTGACAAGTTAGAATCCGATATTAATTAAAATCAAGTAGGTAAATGAACATTTTATGTACTGTTTTTCAGTATAAAATTTTCTATTTGAGAAATTCACATTTTCTTCACTTTTTAATATTTAAACAAAATGAGCTTGGGTAATTACCCCCAATATGCTGCTCTACGTAACACAACACACACTTCGTAGACATAAGTGCAGCAGTTTAGGTGATACTTTACAGTAGAATAACTGCCCCGAGGCTGTTAGGGCTAGGCCTACACATCATTTCCCTAAGTCCAATTTGAAGATGGAGTTGTTACTTTTGATAAAAAAAGACAAGACACCCAATACATTATCAAAAACCTGGTAGGTAAAATCTTTCTGAGATGTTTTACTTTTTGGTTAATTTCTGTTTCCTTAAGTTTGATCCATTCAGCTTTACTTTTGATTTTCTTGAAGCAATCTGAGACGGTATTCTGCATCTTTGTCTGAAAGTGACAATAACACAACCAGTCATAATATAGCATACCAACATTATGAAATATTCATGTACGGTGAATTTGTGATTAAACTAAGCTTAGGTGAAATTATAGTTTGTTTGAAATTAACTGAGACATTCACTAGTACATGGTCATTCAGTTCGTCCCAGCCAGATCAGCCAATGACCTCTCACTTGAAAGTTAAGTGATGCAAATTGTCTGGGTGCACTGCCCTAGCTCTTTCTGAAAAGACTATCTGACGCGCGGAGTGTATAGCATCAAATTACCAACTACTAATTGAGACTACCAACCAGTTCAAATCTAGTTGGATGGGAAGCACAGCAAGAACTATAATGACTAAGTGCTCTATTGGAGAAAATTTCAATGTTTTATTAAAACCAAAGAAAGACACTGCATTATTAGAACTATTACAACCCCATATAAGAAACATAAGTTGCAAGAACAAATCTGGTATGTATATATGTCAAATATCAACATAGGCATCAACAATAGATGTTTGTAAAACATGTATGCCCCCATGGCAGCCCAATAGTCAAAAATGGTAAACGTCACAGTGACCTTGACCTTTCACCTCAAAATCAATAGGGGCCATCTACTGTTGCTAACCAACCTCCATGTAAAGTTTTAAGACCATAGGGCAAAGTGTCCCTGAGTTATCGAATGAAAACCTTTGGTCTACTGACACGACAGACATGAGCAAAGCAATATATGTAATACCTCCGTGGAAAGTGCAACATAGCGCTTTGCTTAGTCAATGGACACTAGTTACCTGCAGATTGGTGGTAGTCTCTACATCATCATCCAGTGATGCATACTGGTCTAACTCTGCTTGTAGTTCCTGTACCAGTTTCTGTGAGGCGTAGAAATGTTCACGATAATCATTGCTCTCATACTCTCCTCTCACCTTCATAATCTGAAAGTAAGCCAGGTAGGAAAACTAACATACATTTTTTGTAAAAAAGTTCCTCGTTGAACAGATTTTTCAATCTTAAATATCAGTATGTCAGTATTTTTTCCTTAATTTTTGGAACATAGTCCAAGGCATTGGGAATTTTAGAAGCAATTTGGTCAAATTTGGGAAAAGTACAAATTTAATATCCTAACTAGTTAAAGGCAATATGAACACAACTGACGATACTCTGTTGTATGTTTAACAGATAGTAATTTAAAGTTTTTCATACAAGAGTTTCATTGTGCTTAAAATATAGTACAACGGGTAAATTTTTCTCAATTGATTTCAAAGTTTCTGGAATTAGGAGTGACAACAAAGCCAATTTAAAATCAGGAAAATTTCAGCTTTCAACCGCATTGTTTCCATATTTTAATCAGTTTTTATTTAGGAAGTTCCTTCAAAACAGACTCAATTGGCCATAACTTTGCCATTTTTCTAGATATTTCATCAAATTACTTTTATATTGGTCAGAAATCATGGCTTTTTCAGATGACGTAAATTCAGAATTCCAGAAAACTGATACCCCTGGGAATGAAGATGACATTGTGTCTAAATGTTATACCTCAGCCTCATGTTCTGACTTCACAGATCGGAGTTCTGTTTGTAATGTATCATATTTCTCTTGCCAAGTCAACATTTCTGTCTCGTGCTTCTGTTCTAAATCCTCCAATGACTGCTTAGTATCAGCAAAACTTTTCTGTAACTCCTGAAAAGTTAAAATGTTGCTTTAAATCCCAATGGTCTACAGTATTTCACTACCCAGTCTCATTTTCTTAAGACTGGACAAACTATGCTAAGTGTCAAGCCAGCAACATTTTTAACGATTTTGGTGGCATGTCCCAGCTTGGGAGTGAACCTCAGACATTTGATTACTTTGCACCTGGACATTTTGAGAAATCAAGAAGAACGGTGGAGAAGCTGGCTACATAGTAAGTAAGTAAGTAAGTAAGACTTGGTTGAAGGTCCTTTGATGCTACCCTACATGCCAGAGTCCATAACAGGCAGTAAGCAAAGTATTACTTAATAAAATCTAAAAGTTGTCAAACAAAATCTTATGTCACTATAAGTATAAACACTATTCACCTCATATGCGACCAGTTTCTTTCTGTCTTTCTCCAGACTATGTACCTGAGACTCTAGTCTTGTATTCTGTAGTCTTAGTGTTTCAAACTCGTTAGCTAGAACCCTGGGATGCTGTTTCCTTACATCATCAGCTGTCAACCTGAAACAGTATATGATAATAAACAGTTTACAGTTAAGACATGTTGATAAATATTCCAGTACCACAATTGTTGTCCAATTAAAAAATGTAGATCTGTGCATTATCTCCTCATTGGTCCCTATCTACATACAAAGTTTTATAAATGTAGCTTGAAAACTCTTTTGACTTATGGCAGGATCCAAATTTTCTAGACAAACAGACTGACAGATGGAAATCGATATCGATAGGGGCCTAATAAACACCTGTTTAAGTGGCATGTATGTCAGTGTACACCAGACAATCAGTATAAATATTTTTATTAATATATTTTTGGATAAACATTAATCACTAAGGCAAGAATATAAACAGTGTAACAACTTACTTTTTGCCTTGTTGTTTCTTATCCAGTTTAAGTGGAGTCATACTGGTGCCTATAGTTAACATCGGTTGATCGTCCATCTCTGTACTAACACTGACCATCTCTGGCTCGACTGATACTGAAATACTAGTACATGATTTAACATCGGTCATCATACCACTGTCTACAAGCTCAGGGCCGGTAGCCAGCACACTTTTATCATGTGACGGACAAGGAACCATCGGTGAACACATGATGGACTGACTGGTAGCAACGTTCTGTATAGACACATCGTGGCCGGGGATTCTCATGGGTGAGCACAAAGCGGAACACATATCTGCCCCATTCTGTATAGATACATCACAGACTTGTCTCGGTATGGGTGAACACATGATAGAGTGAGTATCTGCCGAGTTCTGTACCGAAACATCACACCCAGGGAAATGTACCGGTGAGCAAAGTACTGAATGGAGCTGGACCTCATTCTGAGTGGATTTATCATGTGACGCAAAACGTATCGGTGAACATAAAGCAGTTTGAGTATCAACTTCATTCTGCACAGAGAAGTCACAGGTAGGTTGATACATTGGTGAACAAGCTACAGAGTTAACTGAGTGATCTGTCTGAATGGGAGTCTTTTCTTCATTCGGTTCTTCCTTATTCTGCTCCTGGTTTCCATTCACATCTGGACACATCCCTTTCTCAACCAAGTCACAGGTAGCATTATCTACAGTTGGTGTAGCTTCATTAATGTCACCAGAACACTCAGACTTGTTGGTAATATCTTCTTCAACAATTTCAGTACCTGTTGCATCAACCAAGTCCTCACTAGATGTGCCTCGACTTTCTACAGATACACTGTTACTGGATTCCCTTATTTTCTGTGGCATCGGAGAACATGCCACATCATGTAGAAGTTTGACAGATTTCCCAGTAGGAACTTGTTGTATATGATGTGATGTAACACTGGATGGAAACACCCAGTTAGCTAGGTTAGATGTAGCATTCTTCACACGTTGCATCACGGCAACTTTCTCCAGAAATGTTGGAGCGGGTGTGTAGACACGTTTTATGTTAACAGCTGTAGGACAGTCTTTAGCATCAGCCGTCTCAAACACAGCCTTCACACCCGGGGTCTGTACAAAACTAGCCAATAATTCTTCATCAGACTTTGTTGAGTCCTGGAATGACTCACTACACTCACTATATTGTGACTCCTCTAACAGGTCCTCTTCATTAACTGACAGGTCACCAAACTGTGATACAAAGTCATGCCTTTGTAACGACTGACGTCTTTCATTGAAACCATCAGTTTGTTCAGTAGTTTCACTTTTATCATCTTTATCCCCGCCATCCAGTTGTTTCACTGTGTTCGATTCTTTCTCTGATTCCTTCATTTCTTCCACACAGTTCACAGCTTTACCATCCTGCAAATAAGAAATTGGAATTAAGCGCCTTGTGACCATATCAGGTAGTCATTACGAACAAGCAACATTCTAGTATCAACTCATTTTCATGTAAGTTTTATTGAATTTTAGCCAGTACTTAAGGAGAATGATTGAAAACCAGCTTTGTGACGTCCAGCATAAAAACAGCAATGAGGACAAATTTTGCCTATTGCGCATAACTAAGTGCTGAACAAAATTAAAAAAACAAACATTTGATTGCTGCTGAGATTTCGATCGCCGGATCAGAAAATTTACTAAATGACCCGATTAACTACTCGGCCACGATCCCGTTAGAAAGATGGACTAAATAATTTGACATCATTGATGCACATGCCGCATCATGCAAGCGCACTAAATTTTGTTTCCCCCCAGGGGCACTGATGTCAAAATCACAACAGCAGACGATATTTTCGGTAAATAAGTAATTATTTGTTGATCTTGAATATATTTTTTTCCAGATTCCCTTTAAACACGCCCCTGAGTGATTTGATACCAATGTCAATGAATTATTCGAAATAAAGTGTCTAGACAAAACATCCGGAAGTATCAACTGTCCGGAATTATATCCCTTGCCAGTGGACTCTTTGCATAATTACTGAATGCAAAAGTTACTTGCCCGAATCAACAATTACTTGTCCCAGACAAATGCTTATTTCACACTGTTATAACTAAGAGATTGTTACCTCAGTGATCATATCCTGTGCACAATGATTGAGTATCTGTGTGACGAACTGTTCCACATCCTCTTCAAATATCTCATCCATTTTATCCGGTAACATGCTCACATTGCCCTACAACCAAACATAGACACAGAGTAAATAAATATAACAGTGAAAGATTTGTGGAAGCCAAATCTGAAGTATTTTAGTAGCATACACTATTTTGCAGAACAAACTATTGTATAAATGGATAACCTTAGCACATGCAACTTAAGCAGTGGCCGATGACCAATGCAATAATATATAATCAGGTACGAGTATGATGAACTCATAAATTCAGTCATAATAAATGACCTATGGGTCATCAATGATCATATTATATTGAAAATAACAGTCAATTTATCAAATCAGATATGATAATTGAAGTGGGATCAAGAAGACCATACATGTATTTTATAAAGCAACATGTTTACAATGTGTAAAATTGTTTAATATTTCTGACATTCTGTAAATTTGACAGTGCAATTATGTGTAAACAACTATACATTATATAGTATCATAATTATGTACTAATCCAGGTATTTACTAACTCAGAACTTGTAAGGTGTGTACTGGGATGTCCTCGACCCAGACACACCTATTGACGAGGATAATAAACTAATACTCCACCTCAAAAAAAAAAAAAAAAAAAAAAAAAGCTGACAAGACCTAAAACTATGATGACCAAGATAAGTTAATGACTTCATGGTAACCTAATAACTATCAACTTACCACACTGCGTCGACTGGATTCCTTTTCCAAGCCTCTTTGTAGAGACAATGGCTTCATTTTCCTGAAATATCAACATCAACACTTCAATGATTAATGTACCAAGGAACAATGATGTTTATTGATACACGCTGATCAAGTATATTTACACTACCTGCAGTAAAGAGAAGTGGGAATGTTCAATTTATAAAATCGATGACTGTCAAATCCACAGAATATACTAACATCAACCCAGAATTTCATTTTTCCCTGACTGTTCACTGACTTTTCTGAAATTTCACTGACCATTATCAAGAATTCCCTGACAATTCACTGACTTTCCCCGACTTTTTCAGGTCGCTGGCAACCCTGTTTAAAGCAAAAAGTTACCTGTGTAGTTTGGATGGTTTTGGTGTTCCTAAGGGAGTGGATGATTTCACACATACTTTCTCTACAGGACGACCAATTTGTTTTAAATCAACCAGAGGTTGTCTTGGTGTTGATGTTGTCATTTTCACTGATTTAAATGTTTGCTGAAACAAAACAAAATTAGGCATTAAAATGATAAAGTAAAAGAAGAAGATATTTGTCAGACGTGTACAGAATTACCAGGTTACCTTATTTAAGTCAGTTAGAACTTATCACAACACACAGGCTGCTGGCATAATGATTGATTCAATAGATGAAGAAACAAGGTAAATCAGTAAATTTTATAACGGTACAACATGTATATAGATCTACTACAAGAAAGGGTTCTACTAATTAATGCATAATACCCATCCTGAAAATAAGATGCAAGTTTCTGATGTCATGATAAGCACACATGCAGACACCAAGCATCAAACATTTATCTGGACAATCAATGTCAAAATTTTAAATGACAATTATAACTTCATCAAACTTAGTAACTTTAATTTTCTGCGGAAGAGTTCATTCTTTTTTGTGTGCAGTAAATCTGGATTTCGGAAATTTTCCTGATTAATTCATTAATGTTCTTGACACATTGTCTTTAATATATAGTGTGTACATACATGCAGGTCTTCATATCCAACTGGACGATTTTCTTTAACGTGAGGCTCTTCCATGCTTCAAAAACTCTAAAATACATAAACGGAAAAAATAAATTCAAATGGAAATTTTAAGCCTGCATAATATACAAGTGTGTGACTAAAAAGTATAATAACAACTGTACAATGTGACAGAGTTGAGCGAGTATGACCAATGCGGATCAATAAAATAGCTTACTTGTCTAGTATTTTTTAAAATATTATCCCTGTGGCGTGGTATGGGAAATGGTGCACTTAACCCAAACTGGGTTTTAAAGGATAAAACCCTACCCTTTAAAACCCGGGTTTTAAGGGGTTTTAAAGGGCAAGTAACGAGGTTTAATGTGCCAGCCGTGTTTAGGGTTCTTAACTCGTGAAAAGAGCATTTATCTGAGGTGCACCATTTCTGATACCACGCCACAACCCATACCACCACGATATTTTAAACATTCTGACTTGCTCAGTTTACCAGTCAGCTTTCTGCTGAAGTATGACAGCCTTTGACAGGCATTTGATTACGAGGGTCTCCACCTCTATCACCTGATATCTAAGAGGAGTAATGTCTGTTAACCAGTCCACAAACCACTGAGCTAGGGAAGTACTGGACTCCACAACCTGTCGCCTAGTCAAATAATCTTGACTTCAGTTTTATAGCATAAGTGGAAATAAGTCAGAAAATAAAAAAATCTACTAGCAGACAGCCCTCGTCTATCCACGGCCTAGATGAGGGGATGTCTGCTAGGAGATTTTTTTTAATTTCTGATGTTTAACTTTTATAGATCAATGGTCTTGCCTGGAACAGCTGATGGTAAAATCTCTGGTATTTTTTCGACCCCTTAGACAACTAGATATTGTCCCCCAGATATTGATTCAGAGCAATTTTTTACCATTTCCCGGCAGTGGGGAAAGCTGGATCGTAAAAACATGTTTCCTCGTTGCAACTGACTAACTGCACAAAAACTTTCCACTGTGTCATCTAAAAACCACTGCATACTGAAAAGCTGACTCTCATGCAAAATGTTTATTACCTAAGTCATTAAGCTTTTAGCAAGGGAAGATAAATAATATTGAAAATGTGTGTTAAAAATTTGTGAAAATGTTTTGGGTACGAATCGGTCGTGGTACGAAAGATTTATTCAACGAATTGGCGATATGACAGCATCTCGTGCAGCAATCGTCCGCACAGATGATGTTTATTTCACGAAATTAAGAATGCACATTTAAAAAATACCTTTTTTTCCTTATAAACATGCAATCCAGAAAATTAAATCAAATTTACTTTCGAATAGTGAGCCAAACTCACTCGACGTTGATTGGTCAATAACGGATTGGAAAAAAAACATTCGTACCGTTTTTCCGGATCAAGTCACGTGACGACAACATTGTCAACAAAATGGAGGCAACATTACGGCGAACTATGACTTCGGTCACTGACACGCTGTTTCCCGTGTCAAAATCGGCTCGAGATCCACAGAAACATCAAATACTAAAGACAGGTTAGATAGCTATTGCATTCCAAGTGATGTCAAATGAAAGATGTTGGACTGTGCACTGTTTCTATTTTCTGACAGTTTGAGTTGCATGTTGAGTCATGACTTCTACAGTTCTATGATATAATATAGTTCTAATCATACTGTATAAGATTGTTAGGAAATAATATGATGTTGCAGTTCCGTGCGCTTTAATGCTGAATATGTTCGAGATTCACCCGTTTCGTAGTAGATGCCCTTGCGGCGTTGAAGAAGGCTGCTTTCCACTAGGGTCCGTTGCCTATCAAGTTGCTATCACTATCAGTATCACACATTTTTTTGGTAGCGGTTTGCTACGTAAATGCAACAACATGCTACTAACGAATATAACTTGCCACCAGCATACCGATTTGCTACGAGAATGCTTCTTATGCTACAGACTGCTTTGTTGGCAATTTAACAGCCTACTTGCCGCAATTTAAGCGCTCATCTATCGGCGACAGCATTAATTTTTTCGCAACATAGCACTTATTTGAAGCAAGTCATAACTTTGCATAGCGCTACTTAGCACCTGATAACACCATGCTCATGCAACGGGTTCTGGGGTGTGAATTTTTGTTGCATATTTGGGCTGCAGCATCAGAATTAATTCAAAATTCACTGGAGTCGGGAATTCTAAGACAAAGGTTGGGGGCTACCAGCTACTAATGTATAGAACAACAGAGTTCCCATATACTATTGAGCTTGTTTTTGGCATTATGTAGCGGTGTGAATAATATTTAATTATTTATATGGGGAGAAACTTGTGTAAGCAGCCGGCTAGCTCAGTCGGTAGAGCATTTACCCTGTAAGCAAAGGGTCCGGGTTCAAGCCCAGTCTGGTTGCACATTTTTCTCACCCTGTTACAATAATTAGGAAGCATAGTTCTGGAAACCATTACTGATACATTATGTGCCTAGATATATTTTTATTTATTTATGTTAAAAATATATCCAGACCCATACACTATTCATTCCTTAAATGTATTTAATACATGTATGTGAATTAAAAAATTCTATGAATCTCTAAAGACATAGTTTCTTTTATTCAGGATCATGTTAATATCTCAGAACTATATGGATATTGTTGTTTTTCAGGTCATGACTATGTCACCAACTTACCTCTACAAATGGCTATATACTTCAATATGTACTTCGCTCCATTCTGGCTTCTTGTCATCATAGTCATATTTGAAGCAAAGGTAATTAAAAACCACAGTGAAATATGTTAAAAGTTTCTCCTTATAATTTGTGCCGTATGGTCAGTGTGTGGTAAGCAGCACTGTTTATCTAATTGGTATATATTTCTTATTTATTTTCTGACTTTCAAATTTACTTACAATGAATACACCATTGCATTTATATAAAATAGTAGGGCTGTAATGAAATACCGCGGACTTCAGTCCCACACGGTTCGCGGTACAAGAATTCTAAATTTCGCTTCGGTTCGGTATAAGCTTTTTTATGAGCAAAATAATATTCAGACAACGCCTGACAGCCTTCTGATTATGTATAATTACCATGTATCACTCATTTTAATTGTATTGAGATATGCGTCATATTGTCTAAATTCACTTAAAATAGTTGATAGGCTCATAATAATTGCTGTTATAGAAGCATCAAATTCATTATCACTTAAAAATTGAAGAATTTTAGCTGCTGTTTGAGAATAATATGTATCATACGGAAACATACTGAACCGTTAGAAAAATTGACGGTACGTATCATATCGTGAGGTAAGCGTACCGTTACACCCCTATTAAATAGTCAGTCTTGGTACAGCAACATCATGTATAAATATACAGACATTGACTGAAATGTTCTTAAAAAGTCTTTGTATCAGTAGTATAACTTGCATACTGTGTCACAGTGACAATAATATTTTGCTTGTGTATAAACAGAACCATTGTATTAGGTCCATCTTCACTTTTTAATGAAACAAACCTTTTATTATTTATAATGAGAGTTGCCATCATATTTTACGACTATATTATTCTGTTTCAGTATGATCATATATCCATGTTGTTCAAGATTACACTTACTGCTGTATATATAACCTACACAGTCATTGAAGTGGTTAGATTATATATTGGATATGTTGGCAATCTTATGGAAAGAGTAAGTTTTCTCTCTGATATACGATATCCTCATTTTTAGCTCACTTGTATTAAATAAATGCTTGATGTGCTCATGGTAAGCTATAGCAGGGTCATGTCATACATCTGTCATTATCATTTACTGTCAGTTCAATAAGTAACACTAATAACCTTTGATCCCATTCGAAAGAATAGTGGGGACTACAGTTAACTCAAGTATTCCAAGTTAAACCTAGATATACATAGTTTACTTGACGAACAAGCTAATGTTTACAACCACTATCAATTGACTTTGAATAAAATGTAGTTAATAAACATATATCAATATAATGGCAACAATAAACATCGGAACATCAAGGTATAATTAGGTTATATTGATTTTGAATTAGCTGTTTATTAAATGGTATACAGTCCGAGTGCGTGTTTGCTGCTAGCATAGTTTTGTAGGTGACAATACCGCTTTACATATATGTAAAATACCTTGATAGATATTTATGTTTGACTCTATAATTGTTTTGTGTTGTAGGTACCAGAATTAGCAGGTTTCTGGTTGTTAACCTTACTGATACAGTTCCCACTTATACTTCTACTGTCGTTCAATGAACAGGGGAAAATGTTACCTATGGAGAGAGCGGTCAACTTGATCGAGTTAGCTTTCGTTGTGTTTGACATTATTTGTGGATATATTGCCATAAGATACATGGTGAATTATCAGGTGACCAAGTTTCACTTAAGACAATTTACAGACTTAGAACAGATGCCAGACAATGACTACTGGCTCGACCATGGAGAGGAAGTGCATGAACATTACTTATAGAGATGAATGATGAATCAAATATTGCCAGTGCTAGGACCAGTAGTGCACGCAGAAATGATACTAGAATGGCGTTTAGACACGGGAATACCGTATAGTTGGTTATTTTTGCGGGATGGAAATTTCTGCCATTCTGCAGTCCCAGATCAATTCGCATAATTGAATCTACGCAGAATTTTATCATCCTTAGAAAATTTTCACGCAGAATATTATCTCCACTAGATAAAAATAATAATAGAGGGATATTCACAAGTTTACTTGATTATTGTTACAATGTATAGGTTTATTGCAGTTGGTCTAGTGTTACAAAGGTGTTTATAATTTAAGCGAGCATTGTTTGTACATGTATAATGATAATTATGTCATTGTGCGATCCACAGTTCAGCAGAAATTTTAACCTGCAGAAATAAACACACCCATTTTTTTGACAAAAACGCAATATATTACACCCGCAGAAATAACCAGCTATATGGTAAATCGAGAAATGCCATTGCCTGTTAATTTAGACTGTTAGTGTAATGTATGTCTTGGATGTTTGCTTCATGTGCATTCCAGTAGAAATATCAATGTATGACTAATTTAGTTTACAAATGCACTGGGCAATTATAATCTCCATGATGCTATTTCCAAATAGAAAGAAGTACTTTCTCAAGTTTCTGGGATCTGGATTCTTTAGGGCCAATCAGTACTAGTATGTCTGAAGACTGGTGAATCTCTTCTTTAATTCTGTGGAAAAACATTTCATGTGACTACCGATATTATAACTGCTTATGATGCCATGTTGTTTCAGTGTTACGTATTTAAGACTTTGATTTAGAATATAATGCGTATCTATTCATGTATATAGTTGTGCGTTATCATTACCAGTTAGTTGCATATTATTATAATGCAAGTGCTTGGTACGTTACATGATACATTATATTGTCCGTCCATTGTATATAGAAGTTTAACTATTTTCTATTTGAAATAAATATGTGACCATATAACAATGCATTTATTTTGTCTTGATGTAGTATGTATTCTATAATTGAATATGTAACAAAACATTTCAAACTTCACAAGAAAGCCCTCGTTACAATGACCCATAAAATACTGACAATTTCATTTAAGATTAATTTGACGGGGACAGATTCTATTCAACGGTATTTGTATCTGTTATAACGACATATTTGTATACCGACTCCGATACTAAAAAGTTGGTTACAGATTGATAGTGTACACAGTAATAAATACTTGATAATTTTATACTGACAGGGGCTATTTTTCACAAACAGTGACATTGTAACGAGGGCTGACTGTACCAAGTACAAATAAGAAACAGTTGTATTTTACCAAATATATTTCATAATTGCACACAGCTATACCTAACTTGAACAATTTTACATGTACATGTACGTCAGTTACACAATATAACCCTGGTAGAAACAAGAGATGTTTATAAACATGCATGCCACCATGGCAGGCCAATAGTTGAAAATGGTAAAGGTCACAGTGACCATGACCTTTAACATACTGACCTCAAAATTAGTAGGGGTCATCTACTGTTGCCGACCAACCTCCATAAGTTTGTCGATCTTAATAGGACAAAGCGTATTTGAAGTTATTGCACAGAAACCATTTATTTGACAGACAGAAAAACATGAGCAAAGCAATATACCCCCTTATCAAAGACAGGGGCATAATATTAGTTCATTCCCAATACCAAATGATCACACTATACAAGTAATAAGGAAGGTATATAACTGATGATCAATAAATAATTTCAAATTCTCATTTGATACATTTGTCCATGAAAATAATTATGAGCAAAAATTCTGAAAATGTAAATATTTTTTTTTTACATTTGTACAATTTTGAAATATGGAAGTATAAACTAAGGATACCTGGTAAAGTATGTTCATTTTATTAAAGTAAATTTCCTCCATACAAAATCAAGCACTTTTGAAGCACTTTTATGTCTTTTCAAGGAGAAACTTCATACTCAAGCATTTCATGGATAATGGTGTACAATAAACCTTGACATTCAAGAACTGTATGGATCATGTATGGTCTATACACAGTAAAACACTGATTGTTTTAAATGACAAGAAATCACTGTACATAACGCTCTGCAGATATTTGATTGTCAAATATTTCTGTCGAAAGAGTCGAATCCATGGATTATGAACCAGTAAAATGTCAAATGTTTTTACAACTACAAATAAATCCTTTTATCAGTCTATTCTGGACATATTATTATCACAGGCGTAGAATGAGAAGTAGTAAGGCTTATGTAAGGCTGACACATATTTAAATCAAGCATCACAAGGCGCTTCTTATAATCCTATTTTCATGAAAATCTGAACTTGTCATGTTGACCAAACTGAAGTAAAAACATCTTTAATTTTTGGACAGTTTTTTTCTCAAAATATTGATTTTGTACTTTAATGCTACCTTCCCATTCTAAGCCAGTGATATGTAAACATCCTGCATCTGGTTAATTGTTATCAAACATAATTCATATTAGCATAAACTTCAGCATAAATAGATTTTGATCTACAGTGTAGAACATGGCAACACAAGTAAGTTGAAGTAACAGTACTACTAAACGGAAAACAGTAGAAATCCCCCAGAACTAGGGCTGTAACGGTATACTGCGGTACACGAAACACCGAAGACTTCAGTCCCACACGGTTCACGACATCTAAATTTCAGTATGGTTCGGTATAAGCTTTTTAATGAACAAAATAATATTCAGACAACAAAAACATCTGTTATCGGATAATCCTACTGATTATGAAATTCGAAATTCATTTAAAAAAGTTGATAACCTCGTAATAATTGATTCGAAATTCATTTAAAAAAGTTGATAACCTCGTAATAATTGATTTCATAGAGGCAACACATTAATTGTCACTTAAAAATTGAAATAAGCTGCTGTTAGAGAATATTGTATCATACCAAAATATACAGAACCGTTTGAGAAATTGACAGTATGACTACTTATCATATCGTGAGGTGAGCTTACCGTTACACCCCTACCCAGTACTATCAAGATCTGAAACACATTCTAGTATCATTATGTTATTGAACATCCGGAAAACATTTTTCTCTAGTCAACTAGTTTAACCCAAATCTGAAACACTTCTGCTGTTTCATTTAACTGAATAGTAGAATAGTGAAACACCCGGTAGTCAGCGAAACACTTGTCACATCTGATTCAACAACTTAAGTATACAGATAATCTATGCCGCAGCCTGTAGGATTTATCAAATAGTATTATCCCATCTGTAACACTTTCTTGTTTATTCATGTTCATGAATGTCCAAAACTAGTTGAATACACAGCAGTATCAACACTCAAGTGTACAGGTCAAAGTCTATTCTTCTTGATGAATAAAAGTGACTCTGAGTTCCTGTTTTACGACAGAACACGCCGGATTTGAAAAAGCCTTCATCTGCCCATGTCAACATTTCGGAACTTGTGTGCGGACCGTGAATCTCTGCATCATCTTTATCTTCCCATTTAAATTCCCACATCACTTCATTACTCGAAGGTTCTTCTGAAAACAGGGAAGGGAAAGAAATCCTTGGGTAAGAACAACTGACATTACGCCAGAGCAAAGATCGCTCCACCTGATTGTTTGTCGAAGGTGGCTTGGCAAAGGTTTTGAAGTTAATTTATTGGAAATGTGATTATAATTTGCCGTTAAAATTGATTTAAAGGTTATTGGTTGACAACTGGCATAATGTCAATTATTATGCAATCTATTACGCAAACAATATTTCATGATAGAACTAATTTGGGCTTTAATTGGACAGAAAACTTTACTATCATTAAATTAGTTGGAGAATAGGAACATAATTGTTGATAAAGATGAACTTAGAAACTATTCATAATTTTCTAATTAATCAATACTTTTCTGTGAAAAAATAGATGTGGAAATCAAAATCAACCGCCTTCAATTTTTTATATTGATTAGTGACTATCATTAGTCCTATGATACAACTGGTGCTCAGCAAGGATTGCATTCCAGCACAGATCACCACGATTTATACATAGCCTGACATTAAAAACATCTTGATTAGGTGTGGTCAAAATTTACCAACTCAGGCAATCAGAAACAACTTAAATTCAAATTAAGAAGCATTTTTTAAAACTGATTGTCTCCCTTTTCTGACCTCTGGTAAATCTACACAGATAAAATGGTGGGGCCACCAGAAGGTAGAGCAGTGATGATAGTTTTGGAATTTTGAAAATCAGTAGTCACTGGGTCCCAATCACAACATTCAACAGGCATCCAACTATTTGTGTGACCCCCAAAGACTGAAATGATAGTCCGGGAATTAGTAGTATTCATTTGGTTCCCACTCTTGTCAGGCAAAAATTGAATGCCTGTCCATGTCTGACTCAACAGGCAATGAACTCTTTGTGTGGCCCTCATAGTGACTGAAAAGGTGTCTGATACTCATATGGCAGAGACATCAACCTGTGGTATTTGTCAAGTACAGTGTTTCAGACTGTTTTCTTACCTTTATTCTCCTCTTTGTCTGGATCACCAGCAGTCTCAGTATTACTGGAAGTTGTTTTAGCATTATCAAAGTCCTTCCCTATCTTATCAGCTTCAGTTTTATCTAAATCATCAGCAAACATATCTAGAGCATCATCATCGGTAGCTCCTTCAGGTATGCTCACTCTCTCAACCCCTTTGTCAGACTTCTTCAGTTCATAAGTCAGTTTCTCGTGGGTCATTTCATACACGTCCATATTACCATCTTGTAACACAGTGTCAGCTAACCCGGTCAATGTTAGAAAGTCTTCCTTGTCTTTAGCTGCTTGCTTGTCTTCTTCAGTCTCTTCTTTCTTCTGTTTCTTAGCTTTCCATCTTTGTGCAGATGTCATCGGTTTACCCTTGGTACGTCCTAACCTTTTTAGAGCTTTTGTTATAGATTCACCAGGTTTTAAGAACGCCAAGATTTGACTACAAGTAAAAAAGACAATTGCATGATCAATAACAAGACTGCGTTCAATGAACGCTAATGGTGATACAGACGTGTGGAGAGCGGTCATATACAACATCCATGCAAGTATGAAAGCTTTGTAGCAAGCCATATTAATGCTAGAAGAAACAGTCAATTTGGGTTAAACAGGCCGGACGAACGGACGAACAGGTGAATCACTATATGCCTCCTGATCTAATGATATGGGGGCATAAAAACAACAAAGGGCAATAACTCTGCCAAAAATGGTTGAATAAAAAAATCCTGACAATATGTGCTGGGGGACATCATAGCAGTTATTTTGGAAAGTTTTGTCAAATTCCCTTTAGAAATGTACGAGGAGTTGCACACAGAAGGTAAGTTTGCTAAGTGCATACTAATAAAACCTTTTGCACAGTGAGTGGCTAGGTAGTTTGTCTCTGGTTCGAATCTTGGCCTGGGCATGGGAAATTTCAGAAACGCTTTTCAGTGTTCCATAGAGACGAACTGGTTGGTAGCACAGATGTAGTCTCGCATATATTGGTGCTTTATATACCAGGTATGTTAAAGAAGCAAGTAGTCTATTCGGCAAAGAGCTAGGGCAGTTCACCAGGATTCCTTGCATCACACCACTCTTCTACTTGCTTTCCCTTATGCAAACACACCTGGCCCCATTGAAAATAAGTGCTTGCAGTTTTATGGTTTATCCTTGACCGTAAGGTCTAAATAACAGTAATTAAAATTAGCTTTTGAATGTTACCTGCCCCTATTTTAGACATCGAAATAAGCACTCCACAGAAGTAGTTACTTTATGAAGGATACAGAAAATCAGCAAAAAATTACGTGCCCGGGCCTTTGTGCGAGTGCTAATTTTGATGACTGAAATAATTACGTACCTATAAATAGATTTGAGATCCAGTTCATCGGGTTCATCATCACTATCATCATCATCTCCTTCCATCATTTTCCTCTCTTCTGTTTCCTTGATCTGTTGCCAGTCTATGTTATCCATCCATTCATCTTTTATCTGGTCCTAAAATACAAATCAAGACCATTTTTGACTACCGGTATTTACACCAGGTCCATATCTCCTATCCTTACAAATTTAGTTTTTACTACCGGTAATTTATTTAACGTCAACTGCGAAACAAGATTTCCAACTTATACTAATCGATCTCACACCTCATTCCTGATGTTATCCATCACCATGAGGGCATGAGTGAAGAGAAGCCAGTTTCCCTTTTATGCTGAGCAACAAGCAAGGGAATTTCTGGTACCGTTTTTATTTCATCTTTGTTATGACACAGACAGGGATCGAATCCAGAACCTCCGGCGCTTGAAGTGGATGCTCTACCACTACGCTATCGAGGACAAATTTATATGATAGCCTAGGTAAGAGTTTTCTGATAAAAACTGAATACTACAAATATCATGTTCACCATGATTATACATAGGGCGTATTGTAAAAAAATCTTTGTTTCGAGTTACATGACACAGAAATATTTAGGTGGGTAGAGATTACTTTAAAAAAACTCAAGTCTCATGAAAGGCAAAAATATTTGAGTGGCTGCCAGTGATATTTTTGAGTAGGTATTCATGATAACTCCAAACAAAGACTTCATTAAGGTCATCATAGATTAGAACATCCAAACAATCACCTGTTTTCAGTCACATTAGCAATAACTTAGTCAGTTGTAATTCGCTCAATCCAAATAATGTATACAGTTCACCTACCTTATCCTTGTCGTATATATACATTCCATCTTTATCAAAGTGACCTTCTTCCATTTCTTCCTTCATATTGAATGGTGTTATACGAATTCCATCATCAAAATCAACAGTTCCATCCTCTTGACCTGAGTAACAGGATAGAAACAAGAATTTTTATAATGGTATCATAGGAATATTTTTAGATACAACATTTTGTGGTACACTTTCAACCTTGGTAGTTACTAGTCAGTATTTTTTTTTGGGTAAAATCAAATCGTCTGCAAATGACAAGGGCCATAACTCTCTTAATTAAACTGGTCAAATCTGAAGCATAAACCAGTTGAACCCCGCCAACAACCCTGATAGTCCATGTTTTTACAAATTATTGGCAAAAGATTTACATTCTGCGTAGCCCTGGGGCAGGGATTTTACCAAGGGATTGTTAAAGCATAAGTAAAATCCTTGCATTTCACAGAAGTTTCGAGAGCCAGGGTTTCAATAATCAATCGCCTGGTGCAGCCAGAACACTTGGTTATGCAGGCCGACATGTTTGATCAAGGTTGTGTACTTGAATGAAAGAATCATATTTTGTTTTTAATGCATTTATTTATCCTCGCCACCGGATAATCCATGTGGGAGAGGCCCCCAGAAGTTTTAGTACTTTTAGTTTTTGGGGGATAGTGCTGCAAAAAAAGTGCATGATGTAAAAGATGCCCCCATTCCAGAAGCATTTCTGGTTCTTTTACATGCCAGATGATTAGCACCACACATGTATATATGTATGGGACCTCGGTAACGGTTTCAAGTCTCATCCGAATATTAGTAATTTTAGTTGGCCAGTACCGGATTCGGACCCACAACCCCTTGCTCTTCTGACTGAGCTAAGTGGGCTGGTTATCATGAGCCAAAGACCTAAATTTCACAGATTGGAAACATGTACCAACTCTCACGACATCTCGTGGCAGGTCTCTGAAATCTCGCGAAATCTCGTCCGTTTTTAATACCTTATATCTCCAGTTCTAATATACTTACGAAAAAAGTAATAAGTCTATGCAATAGATTTATTATTCACCTTTCAAATGATACCTCATTTATTGAAATAGCTCAAGTTCATGAAGTTCATGAAGAGTAGAGACCATATAGTCTTTTGACTATATAAACTATAGTTTTTTAAAGGTCCTTTTTTCAATTTTCCACAATGCTCATTCCTTCCGGTTCCGCACATAATTTTTTTTTTTTCACTTTTCACTTTTCAAACACAGTTAATCCACATATAAAGTCATATGTGTTACACTATTCACACTACTATTTTAAAAACTAGCTTTCATATGTAATGTCCTATGAAGGCTGATTAAAACTATTTACAAGACTGATTAATTAATTAAAAGACCCTACCCATTCTTTTCTACTAGCCCTTTTTATTTGTAACAATCTGCATCAAACTTGTTTTTTACTTTCCACTGTTTATTTAGTCTAACCTTAAAACAGTTGACTGTGGGTGCGTTTATTACTTCAAGGGGTAGTTTGTTCCATGTGTTTATAACTCTGTAACTGAAGGTATTCAATCTTACTTTTGACCGGCCCCTTTTTTTGAACAGTTTTTTATCGTGTCCCCTTGTAATACCCTGGTTTTGGATTAAGAACATTTTTTCCTTATCTACAGTATAAATTTCATTTAGTATTTTGTATACTTGTATTAAATCGGCTCTAGCCCTTCTGTATTCTAGTGTTGGGATTCCTAAAATTACAAGTCTCATTTTATAGGACAGTTTCGATATAGATTTTACCATTCTAGTGGCCCTTCTTTGTACATTTTCCATTGATACAATGTGTTTTTTGAGTCCAGGTGACCACACTGGTGATGCGTATTCTAAATGGGGTCTAATGAGAGATTTGTAAAGGGTCACAAACATTTCTTTTGACATATAAGTAAAACTTTTCATAACTAGTCCCAAGTTTCTATTAGCTAATTTTACTTTCTTGTTTATGTGACTATCAAAGTTCATTTTTTCGTCAAAGGTTTCCCCAAGATCTTTTTCGGATTCTACTCTTTCTATCAATTTGATTTCTCCTTCATTATCTTTCATGAAGTAGTCACACTGTTGGCCTGATTTTCCTAGTCTTAGTGTTTTACACTTTTTTGCATTAAACATCAATTGCCATTTTCTGGACCATTCACACGCATTGAATATGTTATCTTGCAGATGATTTTCATTGTTAATGCTATTTTCAACAGAGTATAATTTTGTATCATCTGCAAATAGTTTGACTGCACAATTTACTGCTTCTGGTAGGTCATTAATATATATTGAAAATAGAATGGGACCTAACACACTACCCTGTGGCACACCACTTTTAACAGACCTCCATGGGGAAGCTTTGCCGTTTACTATTACTTTTTGTTTCCTGTCAGTGAGAAAATTTTCTATCCATTTGTAAAATTTGCCTCTGATTCCCATTTTCCATACTTTTAATAATAATCTTTTGTGGGGTACCTTGTCAAAGGCTGCTTTAAAGTCTAAGTATATTATATCTACTTCCTTGTTATTATCTATTGCACTACTCCAATCCTCTATACACTCTAAAAGTTGAGTAGTACAGGAATGTTTTTTTCTGAACCCATGTTGGTGTTTTGACAACATATCATTGTTTTCTAGGTGGTTTACAATTTCATTTCTTAGTATTTTTTCCATGATTCTGCAACTAATTGGAGTAATACTTATTGGTCTATAGTTTTCTGCCTTTGTTCTAGGACCGGCTTTATATACAGCTGTTACATTGGCGCTTTTCCATATGTCTGGTAGCTTTCCGTTCTGCAATGATTTGTTAAAAATATCTGTCATCGGCTTGATTACATTGTGTTTACATTCGACCAGTATTCTAGGATGGACTCCATCTGGTCCTTGGGCTTTCGTTGGGTTTAAGTCTTTTAAGGCTTTTAATACCATATTTTCAGTTATGTCCATATCCTCTAATGTAGTATCCAGGTTGGTTTGCCCCATGGTAGGAAAGTTGCTTAAGTCTTCCGTAGTAAATACACTAGCGAAATGTTCGTTTAGAGTTTTGGCTACTTCTGTGTCATCTGACGTTATTTCCCCTGTTTTTGATTCTAAGCTGTTTACTTGAATGCTAGATTTAGTATTCGACCTTACATATTTCCAGAACATTTTGCTATTAGTTTTAATATTTTCTACAACATTTTTTTCATAATCATGTTTTGATTTTCTTAGTTCATAAGTTACATTATTTCTTGATTGTTTATAATCATTGTAGGTGTGGCGGTTTTTACAATTACTGTATTTAGACCATTTTTGACGTTTTACACGTATTGCTTGTTTGGCTTCTTTACTAACTTGGGTGTGAGGACGATATGCACCAGCTTCGCGTCTTGGAATGTGTTTTTCAATTATTTGAGAAAGGTTTTCTGCAAATTTGCTCCATACCGCCTCGACTCCACAGTTTACATCTGAGCTCCAGTCTGTTGATTTTAATTCTTCATTCATAGCATCGTAGTCACCTTTGTTGTAATTTAGTTGTTGGTTTTTATTCTGTTTTGTTTCATAGTTGCAAATAAGTTCAAATGCTAACAGTAGATGATCACTTTTTCCTAGTCCCGGATAATATGTAATGTCATCAATCATACTCTCTTCGTTTGTAAAGATCAGATCAAGTATAGAGGGGTTATTTCCCTCTCTGAACCTGGTTGGTTTTTTAACATGTTGATAAAGGAACAAGTCCCTTATTCCCTCTAGAAAGATACAGTCAATATGATTCTCGTTTCTTGGGGTGGTTTCATCATCCCAGTTGATACTGTTGTAGTTGAAGTCCCCAACTATAAGTAGGTGTGTAAAATTCTTTTCTACTACTTTGTTTAAAAGCATTAATAGATCTTTAGTATTCTCGACGCCGTTACTTGGACTACGGTATACACATCCAAATATTATCTTGTCTTTGGAATTTAACGACAGTTCGCACCATAGTGTTTCCTTGAAACTGGTATCTATAATAACGTTGACCAATTTAATACTTTCTTTGTTATAGATAATAATTAAATAATCAAGGAATAAAACAATAGACCCTGAAGAGCCAGACCTACTCTCATTTTTATCAAATTAATGTAAATTCCAAGTTTATCAGAAAATACCTGACTTGCCTCATTCAAATCCTAATTTTCTGTATTTTATAATAGGTAGACAAAACTGAGTTACTATCTGTAGAAAAAGAATCTTAGCTCTTCAACATGATGCATTGTCCATTAAAATTGGAAGAATAAAAAAAGTTTTATGCACAATAACTGAATCTGCTGCCTGTTATTTTGCGTTATCTATAAATTTTCAGTGGAGTGTCCAATCTGTGTAATTTAGGTCTTTGCATGAGCTTAACAAGCTGCAGCAAACTTAAATAGTTTTAAGGGCCGTAACTCTGGTACTGTCACTGGAACCAGGGGAAGTAAGTTAGTAAGCATGTAGCTTGTAAGGTGAAACTTGGGTCGAAACGTCCTGGGGACGAAACGTCCGGAATAACCACAGTAATTCAATACAATTTATTTATATACTGCAATGTATGCAGTAATGCTATTAGAAAATAGACAGTAATTATTTAACGGAAATTTTAGGAAGAAAAACGGATCAAATCGTGTTTTCACCTTCGATGTCATCTTCGTCCAACTTTTCTTCTTTCACTTCATCTTCCTCATCACTGTCAAGTGAATGTTTCTCCTTGAAACGTCTCGCTCCATCACCTTGACCTAACTGACTTTCATCAAACTGAACCTTTCTCTTAGACATTGTCAAGACGTGGAGAAAATACAGAAAAAAACTGAAAAAAAATCGTTTGAAAAACGTGCAAATTTCGGATAGAACGGTGCTGCGTAATATCTGTACACGCGTGAAATTTGCTATGCACACTGTAGTAGGACTGAGTTGTCCTTAGTCTGGATTACCTGCCCCTTGTCACTTCGTTGGGTCAGGCACACGTTATTAATGGCTGCACCCAGTACCAAACTATAAACAATGTAGGTTGAGTGATTTTTTGATTAAGAAGTTCAAATTTTAAAGATGTGTTTGGTTAAGCATACATAACATGCCAGTAATATTGAATCTTCTTGGTTTTCACGGTAAACCTCAATATTTGGTGATATATGTCTACAGTACATTTCGGATAATACGGAATTTCGGATACTATTTTGTATCTCGTTGCTGAAGCATTGTTTGTTTGGTGCTACAAGTGTTTCAAAACTATTTGTATCAAGTATGAACAACTGTACAGTTCAGGGTCCATTTAGCCTTGCAACTGTTTGATATTTCCATACTTTTCAGAGTATCATCAGAGATTCTGATCGATCACAGATACAAAACCAGTAGGCGTTCAGAATGAGAGGCGGGTCCATGAGAGGATTCTAGCAATGTTTTGTGTAGATCGCATGTACAGTAAAAGTTGTCAAAGTCCTCTTACTAATCCTACTGTTTTGTGTTGGTATATAACAAGAGATGATGTTTCTAAGGTTTATTTAGTAAAACTGCCTAACGTACACAGTAATATCCAAGTGGTCTGTTACAATGGGCAGTATGTGTTAGTTGTAGCATTACAAGTACTAAGCTCTGCTTGGTTAGCAAGCTAAGGGTAATGAAACACCTACTACTATTAAAACAAGCAAAATGTTTGCAATTGTCAGTCGGTTAGTGAGCAGTACAAGGTGTGAGTTTTGAGATTGCTGCATTTTTCCACCCTATGATATATGATAATTAGTAGCACTTTAGTCCAAAGCTGGCAACAATGAGTTGGGTGGTACCCAATGAGACCCCTGCTTCTAGCAGATAATACTTCAAATTCTGTCTGTGTATTATATTGTATACTGATGACAGATTAGAAGGGGGACCAGTAACCATGGACAGTTCATAATAGGGGTGCAAGAATATGACATAACCAGTTTTGCAATATATAGCAATACAGTGAAATAATGAAAAACACAATAAAACTAAATCCATTAACTCAGGTTTTAACCCATTACCATTGTACAAGGTAGTTCATTCATATAGTGTAATAACCAGTAGATGGCTTATTAGTACCAACAGGCAGCTGTCAGTTTTACACACAGTACCAATATAGGTTTATCGGAAAACTGCAAATATTCTTATGATTTGTTATTCTAAAGGATGAATCAGTCTTTGTTGGTTAAAAAACACAAAACGTTTAGTCAGCATTTATTTACTTAAATGGATCATTATACGCTCAATTATTGAAGAAAATATCACAGTACATAATGGCCCGACCCTGTATCGCAATACACTGGTTTATTGTTGTACCACTAGAATTGATACAGGGTCACTCAAATAGAATTTGAAAGACTCTTGATTGATATAAAAAGGAAAACTGACTGAACTATTATTTTCAAATTGGTCTATGCATACAACTCTATCTTTATTATTGGCTATTTTATTTTAAATTGAATTATGCCACATGATACAATATGGTTGAAAAAAATTCTACATTGTAGAAAAATATTAGTGTCAAACATCATGAGGAACTAGTTTAAGTTGGCATCACCCACAAATTAATTCATGAAAACTGAGTTTATAAAGAGGCTTGTTTTATTTACAATAACACATTTTTGCATTTTTCAGTCTGTGATGTTAACTTTTTGAACAAGTTAGCCAGAAGAGCTATAGTTTCCCAAATTTTGATAGCCTGAGCTATTTGTAATAGTCTGAAGCCCTTATAACCAATTAATAGATTGAAAAGATTTAAATTGATTCAGATTCAAGCTTAACCACTATTATTAGTCTTAGGCTATCATTAACACTGATTAAATACCTGTTCTAAGAATATAACATGTCAAGTGTTAGTTATAACATTCTAAAAAAGTCTAAAATAATAACTGAATAAATCATGACCATTTGGCATATCAATTCTTTGTAACATAATTTGACTTAATTTATCACAAATTATTAATACCTTGTTACTCAAAATTCCATTTTAAAAACTGCTCAACTACTAAAATAGATTTGCTTAAAAATACCCAGATCAGAGATTTCAGACAAATCCTTTAGAGGAAATGAAGTAAATTCAATACAATGTACTAGTTTTTATCATCACTGCCCTTTGTTATAGTATATTTTCATGTTTCATTGGTGGAAAACAAGTATGAATCTGCTAATCAGTATTATTTGATATGCCACTTACTAACAATACCTGACCCCAGGTTATACAAATCAAGCATTATTAATATCAAGCATTTCATCTGCCTTGCTCACATTGTTTATGCAACACATATTTAAAAGTCAAGGTACATGCTTTGATAAATGAACAGAGTGGAAATTAACAACACCAAGCCATTATAAATAATACATGTACAGCAATCTTTATCACACAACATTACTGTTTTTAATCAGTGACTGTTTTCATGCTGCAAAGAACTGTTATAAAGAATTCCATGACTTAAGTGTTTTTCCTATTTTCCTGAAGGTAGAACAACGACCAGTAGAACTTCAGCAAGAATGGGTTCTTCCACAAAACACCAGGTTTTCAAGTATGTCACACCATTTAAAGTTACATAAACTGCAAAGTTACATAAAATGCAGAAATCTGTGTTGCTAAGCACATTGCCTTTATTAAATCATTCTGATTACTGAGGTTCTATATCATACAACAGTTCTAAAAGAATCTCTCCTTTAATGGTGATGTCATTATTTTACTGGCAAGTTCACTGGTCAACACTGGAGGTCACTGAAATAACAGAAAAAACATACTAGTTAGCAAATGCTTCTTTTAAAAAAGAAATGACTCTTAGTTAAAAATGTTTACACAGGCTACCTCACCCGGTGAATCACAAACTTAAAAATATGTCAAGTTTACCAACTGTATGATTGACAACTAACAAAGTAATTAAATATGAAATTCACAAGTTTACAATTTTCCATAAAGTTTCCTGGGTTTCTACAAATAGCCAGTACACCCCAACTTCTTGTTTATGTTGTTAGTAACCTGCAACTAACCCACTAGAAACAGAGTTGGTTGGCAAAAATTGCCAGTGTCAGTCCTGTCAGCACTTGAACCACCAACGATTGATACACAAGCTTGTGGCTCTATTGAATGAGCTAGGCAGGTCACTGAGTTGTCAAAAAAAAATTCTGTAATATTGCTATACTTATACACACCAGCAAGTCCAGCATGTCTGGCTTTGACTTTGGGCTGTTGTGGTGTGGTTCCAGGAGATACTATTCTTTTATGTTACTCCTTTTGCTGGTGTTTTAACTCTACAAGGGCTACTATAGGAATCAGACATGGGTTAATCGATTAAAGTAATCATCATGATTAATAATCGATTACTTTTTTGCATTAATCATCATTAATCAGTAATCATGGATTTTTCTGATTAATGATTAATAATTTAATCGATTAATGAAGAAAAAAGGCAGTAATCATGATTACTTTACGATTACTTTATGATTACTTTAGGTTTAATACGTGTATTATTTAACTTTATATATTTATCATATTAAATGGGACTGACCAACAGAAATAAATTAACAGGATGCAAATTGAAATGTTATACATAAAGTGCATCTACTGGAAATTATCAGTTATAAATAAACTAATTAAGTTTTTTACTAAATTGTACATAGAAGTTATTTGTAAGGAAGTTGAAGTAACAAATATAAAAAACTTTTATAAATCTGCATTTTAAGTAAAAAAATATGGCTTTACTAGTAATAATCTTTGTGTATAACTGTTCTTAACATGTCAAAAATTACACTTTAATCCTTTTTAGTAGGTGTTTGTCTAAAATGTGTCAAAAATTACACATTATCCTTTTATATGGTGTGACAATTATCAACTAATATAGTTGTACCCAATGTCATACTCAGAGCTACAATATATACCAGTCCTGTACATTGCCTGGGACAAAGTCACAATGGGGAAAGATGAAATCTTATGGTTCAAGTAATGCATACATATTTTGGGTATTGTTTAGCCTTTAAACTATCTGTTTTCAAAATTATATTTGTACCAGTTTAAGTTTTTTCTTGCACACTGATTAGAACTTTTAAACTTGTATTTTAGCCTGTAAGTTTCTTATACTTAAAAGTTATTTTGAAACTAGTTAGAACCCTTGAAGTAACAAGAGGGTCCAAAGGGCCCTGGGTCGCTCACCTGTTTGGCCTAGTGACCTAGATTTTGGCCCAAATGACACAGTATCTATCTTGACCTAGATTTTTTAGGGATAAACATTGTGACCAAGTTTCTTAAAGATAGAGTCAAAATTGTGACCTCTAGTGTGTTCACAAGATTTTTCAATGATTTGGCCTCTTGACCTAGTTTTTGACCCCAGATGACCCAATATCGAACTTGACCTAGATTTTATAGAGATGATCATTGTGATCAATTTTCATAAAGATAAGGCTCAAATTGTGACCTCTAATGGGTTCACAAGGTTTTCCTTTGATTTGACCTAGTGACCTAGTTTTTGTCCCCAGATGACCCAATATCGAACTTGACCTAGATTTTACAGAGATGATCATTGTGATCAAGTTTCATAATGATCAGGCTAAATTTGTGACCTCTAGTGTGTTCACAAGGTTCTCCTTTGATTTGGCCTAGTGACCTAGTCTTTGACCCCAGATGACCCAATATCGAACTTGACCTAGATTTTATAGAGATGATCATTGTGATCAATTTTCATAAAGATTAGGCTCAAATTGTGACCTCTAATGTGTTCACAAGGTTTTCCTTTGATTTGACCTAGTGACCTAGTTTTTGACCCCAGATGACCCAATATCGAACTTGACCTAGATTTTATGGAGATGATCATTGTGATCAAGTTTCATAATGATCAGGCTAAATTTGTGACCTCTAGTGTGTTCACAAGCAATTGTGAACGGACGACGGACGGACGGACGGACGGACGACGGACGAAGAGCGATCACAAAAGCTCACCTTGTCACTTTGTGACAGGTGAGCTAAAAATATATATGTTTCTCTGATTAAATTGCACTTTTTGCAGGGATAGATACTATATTGGTCACTGGTCTGATAGTCAATTTATAAGTATAAAATTTGTAACGAAAACAGCTACAGGTTCTTCAAGACTTTCACTGGTCCTTAATTTTCACGGGCCTAAGTTATTATAAATCATTTTGCAAATTTATACATATACACAATATCAATTCCAGGAATCCAGATAACGCTCTGAATTAAGCAAGTTTTATTCTGCAGCATTCAAAAATTACTTTGTGACTTTCAAGACTTGGTCCATAAATCCTGTTTAAAAAGTATTTAAATTTAAATTGTATTAGTTTAATGAAAATACTAAAATAAATATTACCCACCTTTATGGGTGTTACGTGATTTTTAACATTTCTTTCCGTTCAAATTTTCAAAAGTAATCATTAATCATTCGATTACTTCAACTGATGATTAATAATTTAATCGATTAACAGTAATTTGCTTGGTAATCGATTAATAATCGATTATCCAAAAATGTCTAAATAATCGATTAATAATCGATTACTTTTCAAAGTAATCGAACCCATGTCTGATAGGAATGACCTGGACTGGTTCTATACATTATAATCTGGAAACTAGCCATTCTTTCTTGCTTCTTTCCAGGGATGATTTTCTGAAATGTAAATTGTGTTTTATTTATTTATACATGTGTATATATAGTTTTGAACGACAGACATTTCGATGAAAAATATTTACATACAGTGCTGTATCGTTTTGATGTCGAAGAAATCTTGAATTGGACGTTTGGTATGATTTTTTTGAAAATTAAGTTCTTTATCCGAAATTGAAGTAATGACTGTTCTATCCGAATTCATTTCCACTTCATTGATAAGTCAGATTATGAGAATCCGTCCGATTATCGTGTAAAGAATACGTTTAATCAATACAATGACATGGTATTTCGAATGAAAAACGCTGGTTTTCTATATGATCAATATTTTTAAAAAATCACTTACCTCATATAGTACATTGTATTCCGCCATTATTGACGATTGCCTGACGTACTAAAATACTATAGTACGACGGGAACCAGACTAAGTTGTCCTGTACTTTAAACTTATTGATTTTGTATACTACATGTATCATTGGGTAAAGGTAGACAAATCACTGAAGCATTTATAATCACTACATTTATATTTCATTGGTTGAAGTGATTTGTCTGACCTTTCAACCCATTTTATTGCTATATAAGACCAGTTTCCTACTCTACTCATTGCACTGGTTAGCTGACTGTCAGGTCAGTAGTAGCCAACGAAGCTTAGGCTTCACCTAATTCTTCCAAAGAATAATTCATTGGAACAAACGTCTGTTATCTTGGATACAGACTTTTTATGTCCGTTTATGTCGTAAGAATATTTCATATGACTCCCAGTGTATTTGAATCCCAGCAAACTAGTCGTATATATAACCCATTTAATTCAGGTTTATTAATCGTTCAATAACTAATAGGCTAGGAAGAAAATATCTGTAGCGGCCTTAAAAAAGAAGTTTAATCAACCAGCAAGATTACAGAACGGGACCGGTATATTTTTAATCTGCAAGGGTTAGGCTTTCATATTCTGCTGTCCGAGAAACTCTAAACATGTCTCGTTGCCATGGTAACGGAGGTTACATTGGGTCTCTGCGAAAAACTAATTATTCGTCGAAGTGAGAAAATTTTGAATTACTACCCACCAAAAGTAAACGTAAGCAAATTAATATCATTTGCTTGCAACATTTGTCAATGCTATAGATTTATAACATATTTCCAACCCTTTTTTCATATTTGTACGTTCACATCCATTGTCAATTACGTTACACGTGCGTAAATGATGTTTACCCGTATAATACATACATTATATCATGTGGGGTATACCAAATTGGTCAAATTAATTCACTAAAACAATATGATGTCAGGAAGGAAGGTGGCCATTTATCAGATTGCTTTAACTTTGTGTTAATAATGTGTAGTTTACGTTACAATTGCTATAAATTGTTATCAGATGTAGCAGATGTGGTCAGTTTCAAGTCGAATTGATAAATGGCGGTAATGTAATTGCTTTGCCGAAAACAAAAAATATAATTTAAAATGACATATGATCGCTATATTAAAGTTTGATTTTATCATAATGATACCAATCAAGTAACTGTATCAGGTACAAGTAACGTAAAATACCTTTTATTTTCTTTAATGTAACATAAATGTGCAGACAATCACATACCTAATGGTCTGGTGAAAATTGACTAAAAATTCAAGGGGTCTGCTATGAATGGCAACAAGAGATGTTATATACCAAAATGTTTGGGAAGGTCTGCTGATTAAAAATAGTCGGGTGTCATTCACGAAACAATATAGCGTTTTGCTTAATCCAAGATGGCGTCCAAGATGGCCGCCATATATTATAATTCACGAATACATCGATCTACTAAAGTATATTATCTAATGTGATTTTCACTTATGTATTAACTGACAGGATATTATTCATTTAATGACGAACATTAACTTGACATGCTGTACTGACCACTTAAAGGTCAATGTCATTTCAAGGACAAGTCTTGAAAAATAGCTGAACATGGATATTTTCTCTCTAACTTTCATGTTTTAGCAAATGTTTTGAATTGAAGTTGGCATTAAATGTGATAAAATAGTTTGTTAGAATATATTCCTAAATGTCTAGTTCAGTTTTCAATTCAAAATAATAAAACTGATATTATTATGCATACATATGTTGACTGAGAAGGTTTTCTTAAGTATCTGTATCCATAATTTGAAATTCTAATTTTTTGTTATAGAATAGAATAGATTTTATTTGCATATATAGTCCTGAAAAGGACTTTTTACAAAACAACATTATTACAACTGATTAAAAAGCATGGTGATAGAATGGCGAGAAAGTATTCAAAATACATGATATCAAACATAGAGAAATCGTTTATGTGTGTAACACGTCAGACAAATTTTGGCCCGGGTTCGGGAGAGACATCTTTATTATAAAATATAACACAACATTATAACATAACATTTAGTTATGTCACTCAGTTATGTTATTATAACTTGACGGATGTGGTATATATGCTCTTCAATTCCACCCCCACGGCGATATACAATGTATATCACCATGGAAGTGGAATTGAAGAGCACACATACCATACATTTACATTTATAACAGAATTAGTGCGAAAATTCAATGCAAGAAGAACAAACAAGTATACATGCATGAAAAAGACATACGTGCAAAGACAAGACATACATATATATATATACAAATGTTCAACAGGGACTATGAAATGGGGGAGATCTACTGATATCATGATAGCTAGAATTATTTCTAACCCGCGTAAATCTTCTTGCCGAAAACGAAACACAAGAAGTTTACAAGGTATAACTAGTGAATGAGAAAAAAGATAACATTTAGTTATGTTATTTTAAAATATACGGGTGTGGTAGTTTTGTAATGGTACTATCATATGTAAGGTACTATCTCTCGTATTATTTGAGAGATAGTGCATCACTTATGATATGATTGCACAAAACTACTCTTTATTTAGAGGAATTACAAAATTGGAAAGTATACAAAATATATAATGTTTCCATTATTAAGCCTACCTTGTCGAAACGAAATACAAGGCAAGCTTAATGGCATGTTGTTAGATTCATAAATGATTTGAAAAGCAAATTAAGAAAAAGAAACAATTTCAATACTTGTACTGCTATGTATGACAAATGACAATAAGTGTACTACAATATACAAACATTTTTAAAGAGTTGGTTTAAATGTCTATCAAACATAGAAGGCAATTATAAAATACATTGATTTTACGATACCACATTATGTAGTTGTCTTCGTTCTATAAAAGCATGATGAATGAATGTGGCCAGATTTCTTATTTCAGATATATTTTCACTAGTAATTAACTGTACAAATTTGGACATATTGGGATTTCTCAAGTAATACGGTTTAATAAATTTTCTCCGGATTTCAGTATAAATTGGGCATTGAATGATAAAATGATATTCGTCCTCTAACAAGTTGCAAGCAATACATAATCTTTCATTAAAAGGTACCGGTTGAGGTTTTTTCCATCTTCCAGTTTCTACATATAGCCGATGAGAAGACATTCTTAATTGTGACATAGATATTCTATATTTTTTTATATTGATAACCTCGAGATATTTATTGTGAGTAAAGTTATAAAAAGTTTTAAAAAACATATATACATGTATGTGATAGCAGGTACTTTGACTGTTATTTATATTATTATATATTATTATAAGAAGAAGTTTATTTTTAAGGTTAACATAAAAAACTATAAATGAATAGTGTGAAACATTATTTGTTGGAAGATCTTCTGTGCTAATAACATGAATAAAGCCGCGAATTGTTTTCCAAAGATACATGCATTTGAATTTCGATATGGGACATTATTGTTATTGTTAAATGTTAGAATACAAGTATATTAGAAGTTTTATGGTGAATACCTGGATTGTTTTGCAATACTGAACGTTGAAAACCCTACTTCCTTCAAGATAAGAAAATACCCTAAATAAAATAATTACATAAAAAATAACGTATTTTCATACTAACGGTTTGGGTGCATTGATTTGTCGCTGGATTTCGCGGTTTTGTTCCTTGTGTTTGGTATTAAAACTAGGTCAAGTCGCAGCAACGCCTCATATGGTCAGTTACGGTCACCAATTATGGCATAACTTTGCTGAAACTAGATTATACAGCTCTTTTAGGAACTCTCAAGTGGGAACTTAGGCTTTGTTCACTAGGTTATATGTGGGCATTGTTTAGTGTCTGTGTGTTACTAGTATTTAGTGTTGTTTATGTTTTCTGTACTCGGCTGGTTAAGTTGAGTGCGATCTTCCCTGTCTAATTTCATCATTTCCTTTTTAAAATCCTTGGCTTATATGTCCATATTTGTCAGTGATGTTTGCGTAACATACCTGCTGTAGTAAGAATTTCGTCCGTTACGGCACTTCAGCCAAACAGAGATATAGTAAATTAGTAGTCACGAATGGAGAACCACAGCTTTATAAAACCACATATCAAGGTTTATACTAATCTATTAAGGTGGATTGGGAAACAAGTTTTGAATCATGACTACCCCAAACCACATTGTTCGCTGCATCCAATAGTGATGAGTGCCTTGTATGATCTAATGTTGCCGAACTCAGTTGTTGTGAGCACAAGTACACGCAATACCCGTCTGTACCCGGCATGGCTGTATGTAGTGATGTAGAGTCCTACTCGGTCTGATAGTGCCATACTTAGTGGTTATGAGTGCCAATTTTGGGCTAATATGGCTGTGATTGGTAATGGCGGTAACCCGTAAGACCTGGTATGGCTGTATTCGGTTGTTTTGAGAAACCATTAGGGAATACTTTTAATGTGAAATGCAATATAATTAATGACGGGAGTATCTTATATGACATGGAAGAATGGCTGTATTCTAGTATTTAGAGCCCTATAGGCATGGTTTCAATGGACCATTAAGTACTATATTTGGTATGAACTGTATGCATGTTATTAGATCCTGAAATAGGTGTACATGTTGTACTCGTTGGTGATTAGAACTAATTCAGACTGGTTTGGTGTATTCTGTCTTCATTAATACCACATAGGGTTTGGAAAGACTGTATTTGGTTGATGTGAGAGCATTTTACAGCTCAGTTTGGCTAAAATAATTGATAATAGGAACACAATGGAAAATGGATGACTGTACTCTTTGACGGTAAGTAGAATCTGGAATTCCTGTAATCAATTTTAGAGCATGCCTTTATAGCACCAGAGAATGAAAGTGTACTATTCATAACAATGTTCGATTGAAAACACAATGTTTAATTCACCCTGAAATGTTGAAATTGTATAACTATCTTATCCCCGAAATAACGAGACAACTTTCTTTGTAGAATTTTGGAAGTGTATGAAAAGTGAGAATCTTTCAGATAAAATTGCATTTTACAGTTCCTTCATTGTTAAGGTCACTGTTGTGTGCAATATTTCTGTAATGCCATCCACGAAAGCGGTGGTCACAACTAGACGTACGAGCAAGTACGTGATATTTGTGTCGAAAAAAACGCAGATGGCACGTAGGAATCCGTACGTTGCGAGTACCAACTATGTACGTTTTGTTAGTCCGCACACAAGACGCGGAATTTTTGGGTATGGAATGCTCCCGCTGCATCCTATCTGCGCTCGGTCTTCGTTTTTGTCCACGTACATGCAACATGCATGCCTTCTATTGTCAATTTAGCACATACGGACAACGCTTTTGAGTAGTACGTGCAAGTACGATTATCAGACAAATACACGGGGATAGTACGCTGTAAGTACGTTGGACCTGCCATATGCGCAACGTACGGAAGGTCAGGGGAAACCGTACGCGTGTTTTGTGTCGACATACTTGCTCCGTACTTTTGAAGAAAACAAAGTGGCCGTAGCCTCTCAAATACATACGTGCTAAAACACACAGGTCGGGTAGTGACCAGGCCTTAAGCTACTTAAATCTATTTCGATAGTGTCAGAAATCTCAAACGTAGCATGATTGCCAGTGTTATTAGGCATGGTTTCATGTTCCGATAGGTGTTTGGCTATTAGTAGGCACATATGTATAGTGCACTGTGTAGCCCATAAAACACGTACCATAATACGGAGCTCTTCTAACAAACGTTTGTTCAGTATCAAGAAACAGTTGGCACGTAGGAATACATACGGGGTCAGTACGGCCGTCGTACGTTTTTCGGAGCACGCAGACACGACACCGTCCTTTTCATGTATGCAGAACATTCGCTGCGTTCGACCTGCGTTCTTTCAACGTGTTCTTCCACGTTCGTGCGATGCGCGTGCAACGTGCGTGCCACTTACTGGCAACTTACAACGCAATACAACGTAGCGACCGCCGCAAAAAAACATTACAGTTGATAAGATTACTGATTTAGATTCGTATTTCTGCTTAAAAGTAAAAATGAGCAGCGATTATTAAACCAGAAAGTTCATATAAGTATCCAAAATAACATAATTTGATATTTCAGACGTTATTGGCCAACAGAATTTTGTTATTTCCTATTGTCATATATTTTCGCGACCTTATTTTGCCTATTTTGTAAATCGAAAGTAGCATTACTGTACTTAACCCATCTTTGACTGATTCCCCTTAAATTCACGAGGACATGTTTTAATAATTATTTTATCGTGTATTTAGCTCTACCAACGAAAGACAACATTCATACAATTACGAACATCTCTAATACAATACAAAATAGAACATTTTCCGCGCCTTTGTCATTTTCAAAGTTTTTTTACTCAAAAGATATAAAGCATATACTTTTTTTAACATTTTCATATGATGAAGTAATAACTAGATTTTATCAAAATGTATAGTTATTTTTGTTATTTTAGATAATAAGTTAAGTATGCTCATTTTATCAAAAATGCACGTGCATCACGTTTTCGTGTAAATACATTAGTAAGGAAAATAAAACTGCTTGATAAATATTTCTACATACATATAAATAAAATTTACAAAGTTTCAGCAACATATCTCTTCTTATTCGCGAGATATGACGTTTTATAGTTTTCCAGACTTCGACTTGGCACCCGTTTCCATGGCAACGTAACACATTTGGAAGTCCTCGGACAGAAGTTTTGGAATACACTTACTGATACCTTACATAATATATAACTTTCCATCTGTAATCTTGCTGGTTGATTAAAATGTTTTTGGAACTTGACTTTTTACCTGCCTATAAAATATTGAGTTGAATCTATAAATAATTGTATGTTATTCCTTTGCATTATAATGTTACAAAAGCTAAGGACCTAATTAAATACTGTTCATGTAACTTGGTGTCGTTATTTATGTAGAGTTAGTAATTTATTTACTTATATTATACTTATTGGATACTACCACTATACGACCACATTGAGGACCAGCACAATAAATACCACACCACCATTATATCGTTGCAGTGTATGTAATCGCACTCAAGTCCCACAGACTGAGTCCGATTGCAACACCACCATATAATTGGACCACAGAAACAAGGATCTGTTACACACACAATTACGGAATCCCAATTCTGCCACCCCGTCATAAATCGCATTGTGCTGGTAATGAAGTACACATCGATGACGCACGAATCAGATGATCCGAGACAAAGTCACCGATCGAATTCGATATTGCAATTTGGATCATCTTCAGTCGAAAACTAGATCACAAGGTCAAATTATAGAAATTAAAAAAAATTGAAGTCACTTTAATTGAACTTATAGAAGCATCGATGTTCAAAGACCTACCATTTACTTTGCTTGTAATGACACGAATCTTTGCCCCTACTTTAAAAAAAGGAACATAAACATACCTTACAACTTAAATACGCGATAATAAACACTTTACTATAGTTCCTTTATGTATTTGAATATGTTTTATTGCTTTCCCACAATTTTCTTTGTAAAATGAGTGTCTGGACTTTGGAAATAGCTAGTGCAATGATGATGTTTCTATTAACAGGTGAACGAGTTTTTAAAATTGTCCGGCTTAGAAAAAAACTAATGTCATTTAAATGGCATAATATTCGTTCATTTGAAGTCGTTATTAAAAGTTGTGTAATTATGCGCTTTTACATCGTTGTATTACATTTAAATGTATGCGTTTATATTAGTATGATTTTTTTTATTAAAATAACAGCGAAAAAAATGAGTTTCAAATGGAATTATCACAGCATTTGGATGACCTCATTCAATAATTCATAAACTTCTATTTTTTGCTAATCTTTGACGTTACTCGTTTTGTGTTAGGCTAGTCGCAACATTTGACGTTACGTAGGCCTACGTCGCTACTTTTAAAATTACTGATGATGGCAGCTACTCGACTTCGACAGGCTATTCCGTATTCCAGACTTATCCAAACGGTGAATATTTGAACCAGTAGAATACCACTCAGTGGTCTATACGTCAATAACTCGCCAACCATTTCAAATCTTTAATTTTGCTACGTATCACACTTAATCTTTTCTGTGCTCAAAGGACAATTATGTTCTCCGCAGGTTTTTCAACAAAGTTTGCTTGACGTATTCCCCGCAATACACACATACAGTCAATACCACACAGAACTGTCACCAGGTATTCTTGAATCAATACGACAATCAGACGGATGCTGTAAAAAAGTGTTGTATTCGGACAGTTAATATCAATCATACCAGTCGTAGTCGTAGTTGTGAACATCCTTCCGAAGAAAATGTTTGGCTGCACAAAGTGGTGCGGGGATATTTCTTCAAAATGTAATCTACGTGGCCGATGTAAGTCATTGATCATATACCAAAAGCGAACGGATTTTGACCCCTGAACGCCTTGGACACTCTTTATAAATCAAATGGTCGATTTTCACCGAGTTGGTGATCCAACTGCCTACAAAACATCAGCTTCAAATAAAACGTCTTAAAATCGCCATATGTGTTGGTATCTTTGACCAGGTACGCCCGTGAGCATACCAAAAACTCGTTTTTATTACCAAAGTCCTGTCTCAGTGTTACATGGATGCTACAATATCTCAAAAATATTATAATTCTAGTGGATAGTGGATATCTTGATTTATTCTTAGTACAGGTATACGTGTTTTAAAATAATATAACTTTCATACAAATGTATATACCCGTCGTGTATGGTGCCACCATGTATTCAATTGAGAACGTCAGTGGATTCAGTCGGTAAAATAATGCTGTTTTCATTGTTTTGTCAGTTTTCGTGAAGATAACACGAGCTTTGACGTTCATTATCTACCTAGACAAATAGTAACAGTGGGATGTTAGGATGAGTATGTTTTAAGATAAAGGTAACATTTAAAAAGATGCATATACTACATAAGTATTCTAAAAGCGAGAGTGAAACAAGTTGTTTACAAACACATCTTGCTTGTATTTGTTGAAATCAATGGACAACCTTGACGCTTCAAAAAGAACGTGTATACATGCTTATATCTGATTTACATTAAAACGTGATAAATGTTAGGAATATAAGAACTGGCAACAGACATAATTATAATTTGTTGTAAAAAGAACACAATCAGTACGTTAGTAACGTCTTCCTTTCATTTGCCTTTGCTATCGAAACAGTGATAAATATGCCAAGAAATATTTATATTGAATGCTTAAAATTTTTTGGAAAAGCGAGAAATGGATTTCAATTTTTCATGTATTTTTAATCAAGATTCTCCTGAAATCAGTTCATCAGAATGTCACGTGATAGGTCAGCAGACGACAAGTTGATGGTATTATCACCGAGACAGAAAGACGCTGTACAGGACACGTGGTCGCTCGTGTATGCTGATGCCGAGGCGCTTGGTACAGAAATGATGATCAGGTAACATTGGTAACAAATACTATTAGTGTGCACGTGTAATCGCTTTTCAAATGGCTTGGCAACTTAAATATCTTGCATGACTGTGTATAATGATGTATCTAAAGTACGTAAGCCTGTATCCGGCATAGCCGACTGTTCGACCCACAGAACGTTGAAACCCAGGACATCCATAGTTTTGGGTAGAATGTCGTCGCGTCCATCAGCTTGCCCATAGTTATCAGTGACCATTTAATAGTATGTCCATTAGGGGGGATTCAGGGGGAATTAGATAATCTACTCAACAGACGGGAATCCGACAACCTTATCGACCCCAAGTCCCAGGGATTAGACTTAGGTTCGGGATCAAGACCGGGAATTACTACATGATTACGTGTCTCATTCCCGGGGATTTAAGACAGTTAGCATCGCCTCCGGGTTGGGGATTTGGACAAAAAGATCGAAAATGCCTAATTCCCACTGGGTCGCCCCCCTCCCCCTACCGGCGATAATAATTAGATAATTAAGCACGATCACAAGTCATTTCTCCTTAATACCTATTTTTTTAGTTACTTAGAGCAAAGACTTTCCGTAGTAAGACGGGGAACCAAGTGGTAGTCTCCATCGTCAGATACCCACAGTCGGTGCATTCGCTCCACTACCGGCCGTGGGTATCCTACGATGGTGATAATCACGTTAATGTGGTCTCTCGGCGTAATGTGGGGTTTGGGTGTAATAACGCACATGCTAAAGTGTATGTACGTATGCTAGTTTTCTTTCTTGCAGATTGTTTCAACAAGTGCCCCATGCTCGAGCATATTTTGACAAGTTTCATGACACAACTAACGACGATTTACGGAAGAACGATGCTCTCAAATTGCACGCCAGGAAAATGATGGACGGTCTGAACTCTCTAGTAGCCAATCTTGACGATGCTAGAACACTCAGGGACAACATTAGATTGTTATCCAGCGATCACACAGAGAAAGGGGTGACGTCGTCAGATTTTCAGGTTAGATTTCTTTCTTAATACTAGTATACGAGTTCACGAATTGTATTAAATTTTGATCTTATGTCTTTGATTCGTTCACAGGCCTAAGAAATGTGTTACAAAAACAACAAAATTGACACCCCAAGTTTTCACCCATTCATTCTTTTCTTCACTGTGATTCATGGCTTAACATGTACTTCACAAGTTAGACAAAACACGGATTTAACACATTCATTGGAGAAAATAATGAATTGGTGAAAACATTTGTGTTGTAGAATTATTAGGCATGTGGTTTGTTCAATGTACATTTTGTAATGTCATAGGATGGATTATCTGACAATGTGGACAACGAGTTTGTTTAAAACTTCCTTTTTAGGGGTCATAGTTTCAAATAATGCGTTTCTCTTTATAAATCGCTAACAATTTCCGTGATATCTCCCTAAATAACACATGGTTTTGGTCAGAATTTTATGTACTGATACCTCCTACAATTGCGAATAAGAGTTTACAATTTGTTTTGTTCCAACTCTGCAAAAGGTATATACTAGTAAATTTATACAAGCATTTCTAACGCCCGCTCGAATTTTGTGCATGTATATAGACAGCTGTATGCTAAGTATCATCTGTATGCTAGGTACCGGGTTGAACGGTGTGGACAAGCCTGCTGTCTTCTAGTGACTGCTTTTAAGCTGCGCAACACCGTACAGTGTGATACTGTATGAGTAGAGTTGGTTTGACTACCAGACAATGTCTATATATGGAAACAAAGACAGTTTTTTGCTGACTAGATAGTACATTTAACCAATCTCGTACATGCAGTGCATGTAACTAGTGCCCAAACATAGACCAGATGCTCGTAATAATGATGATCGACATTATGATGCGAATTAAATCAAGTAAGTTATAACGTAGAGTAAATTCGACAGGACTTTGAAATTTGCTCGACATAGGCCGGGTGCTCGTAATATCGATGCTCGTCTTAACGAAGTTTTTATATAAATAGTTTACTGATACAAACTGTACTTCATTTTCTCTGATTATCTCCGTGTCTCGTGGCTTTACTTCTCGAAAATCAGAAAAAAATCATGGATGTAACTCTTAAAGATGAAACGAACTAGGTTCAGTGAAGTATACCCTGCATGTCCATATTTACAAATGTTGTAACACATTGTGTTACTGTGTCTGAGAATGTTCCATATGTCACGATCTGAACCTAAAGGGGGAAGCGTGTGTAAGCAGCATGTTCACGGTATGAATCGTGTTACACTACTTTTCAGTTCCGTCAGAGAATTGTTCTGTTTTCATACTTCTCTTACGGAACTGAAAACCGAACTCAGGTTACACGACATTTGAGTTCCGTCCGAACGTTACATCAGTTTCAAGTTCCGTCAGAGCCATATGGAAACAGAACAATTCTCTGGCGGAACTGATAGGTAGCGTAACACGATTCATACCGTGGTGCTAGCGCAGTCGATAGAGCATTCGCCCTGGTTGCACATTTTTCTTCCCCTGTTACATTTGTATATTGTATTTTATTTAAGCTGGCGTTTGGAATTCTGCAGAAGTTATTACATGACACACTTGGAGATAACTATGATAGTACAGTGGCTGCTTCCTGGATACAGTGCTGTAAGATTATATGGACTATACTCGACTCCGAGATGACATCAACTTCTAGTGTATGATATTATATAGCGTGTGTGATAGTACAGTGGCTGCTTCATGGACACAGTGCTGTAAGATTACATGGACTATACTCGACTCCGAGATGACATCAACTTCTATTGTATGATATTATATAACGTGTATGATATTACAGTGTCTGCTTCCTGGATACAGTGCTGTAAGATTATATGGACTATACTCGACTCCGAGATGACATCTACATCTAGTGTATGATATTATATAACGTGTATGATAGTACAATGCTTCATGGACACAGTGCTGTAAGATTATATGGACTATACTCGACTCCGAGATGACATCTACATCTAGTGTATGATATTATATAGAGTGTATGATAGTACAGTGGCTGCTTCCTGGACACAGTGTTGTAAGATTATATGGACTATACTCGACTCTGAGATGACATCTACATCTAGTGTATGATATTATATAACGTGTATGATAGTACAGTGCTTCCTGGATACAGTGCTGTAAGATTATATGGACTATACTCGACTCTGAGATGACATCTACATCTAGTGTATGATATTATATAACGTGTATGATAGTACAATGCTTCATGGACACAGTGCTGTAAGATTATAAGGACTATACTCGACTCTGAGATGACATCTACATCTAGTGTATGATATTATATAGAGTGTGTGGGTTGTCGTGCAATGTAAAGTTGTGTTCATCATCCAAACTCATTGGTTCATTTGTATATATTTCCGACAGTAGATATAACTTCGATTATTAACATAGAGTTCTTAAACGCATATGGGACCGGCAATAATCCCATATACACCACCCCTCAGTTGCACCAGAGGGTTGCACAAATGTAAGAAGTTTTTAAAATATTGCTCTGGTGGAATAGAAAACCGATGTAACTCACTGACGGGACTCTGGATACTCGGCATCATTCATTAAAGTGCACATGGGCATGTACACCGCTTTTCAGTTCCACCAGAGCCATAAAAAGTAAGATTCTTCGACTAAACATATAGGCGGTATATCGGGATTACTACCATGGCGGAGACTTGTACTTGTACAGTTTATTTGGCATCATTATTTGAACTGGAACGATTCTTAGTGTTACATATGTTATGTTTATTGTTTTCAAAAGCGAATGTGACTAGTGATTGTATGAGGTATACTATATTTTTTCAACGTGTAGTAATACACCTGCATGATTACATCAGACGTACAGTAGTGCATGTACATTAAATCATGAAACCGGAAAACGTACTCCAATGTCCACCGTGCGCATTGGATCCCTCGGTACCATGATGTCTTACCCATACACTATCACCCACCTTTAACACTAACACCACACTGTTGGTTCCTTGTTCATAGTTTGCATCTGACGAATACATGAACACCAAGGATTGACCATTCAGGCAGATTTCCGTCTCCAGATATTGTCCAGAAAGACTCATTACTGTCGACGTGGAAAAGTAGGTCCCATCCATAGGAATGGTAAATATACCAGTTACGGATGAATACCCTCCAACGTTATTGGTGAAGGCATTGTCGAATATAATTGTTTGGTAATTTCCAAGGTTCATAGAATGGCTGCTAAGGCTGGCAGAGAATGCGGGTTTCACAGCAGTAGGTGGGTTGGTGAACACAACTGAAAATATACCAAGTAACGTCACTAAACACTACTAGTATTTGATATAAAAATATAGATCTACGTGTATTATAAAAACCCCTACACAAATGTATGGGTTACTAGCCGAGCACAGAAATCAGTAACAATACAACACAACTACACTCAGCAATGCCCACACATAAGCCAACGAAACAATTAAAAGTCCAAGTCCCCTCCGAAAAAATGCAGCATGTTCCGATTTTACAAAGAAATTATAGAATAGCGGTGATTCCATGAGACCGAAGGAAACGCAGCCAAGACCGTACCAAATCTGAGGTACACAGCATTCTAACCATCGGGCATATGGGAATCCACTGTGGATATATGCCAAGATATGCCATGATGGCGGTGTGTATGTTTTGTCCAAAATGTGTACGTTTCTACTACGTACATTTGTACTAAAATAAAATCTACCGGTCGAAAATCAAAATTAGTAGTATGTAAAGATTACATAAGTAGCCTTATACTAGCAATATACTGTATAATTATCATAGAACAGGTAAACAAAAAAATTACCATTTTTTGTTGGCGTTGTTGTTTTTGCTGCTGTAACTGGCGTTGTTTTTGGCTGTTGTTGAGACTGTTGTTGTGGTAGGAACAAACGAACGTGAACACAAAGCCAGATGATGTTCAGTGGTTGATTTGTTTCCGGACATATGAACCAAGGCTCCGAAGTATGAAATTGCCGTTGCATTTATCATTGGACCGGCTGGGCATTGAATGTCTGAAATAAGTTGAATTGGAATCCATGTGTTTAAATAGTAGTAACGAATGCATTGTATTACGCATGTATACATGGAAACAAGATACATTCTAATTTTGAAAACGTATACTAGTACATGTACTAAAATAAAGCGTAATCTTATACATGTATTGCTGTTGTTCTTTCTAAAATAAAATATTAAAACCATAGGTATTTGGTTTCAACTGTGTGTAAATTAATGATTTTTCCTTCAGTCTTCGGTACATAACCGGACTATTGGTGACTTGGAAAAATCATTGTTTTACGCACTGCCACAGAGGAAACCATATACCATATGCAACGCTATTGATGCCTCCCTTCACAAATTGCTTGATGGGAAACGCTGTCGGTTAAACAATTAAACAGCCATCAACACAAAACACGATAAAAACAAGTATACCAATTACCTGGTGTAGAAACCCATACAATGAAGTTATCCCCAGCTCTGCCTTTTACCACCGACCATAGTCCCGTTAGGAAGTTGTAATTCGTTGTATCAATGTGTGCCAGTTTGGTTTTCATATTCTCACAGTACGACACAGCATCACAATAAGAGTATGGTATTGTTGACACATGGTAGTACGGCGGAGTGTTGTTCACAATACCCCATTCTACATACAAAAGATAAAGTAAATAACTTCTCAGTCGGCATGTTCATAATCGGGACCGTATTTATAGTCTATGCCCCATTTTTTTCTGTGTGTGTATGTATTTGCCTTTGTCCGTTATATAGTCAGTCCGTCATTTAATGTGTAAGCTCATATTAAGCAGATATGTTTGTCGTGAAATAGCACAAACTAGAACAATCAAAGGAGCAGGTACTATATGGGGTGGTTTTGGCCCAAATATTTTTACAGAAAACGATAATTCCATATGTTGACTGTCAGTTTATCATGTTTACACAAATTTATATGAGCTGGATGATGTCATAAGGGGTCTCATTTGACCCCTAAAATGGCCAAAATAGACAATTTTTGTCTAAATATGGTCATAAAATGACAAATTGCAATACGAGCACAGGCGTGTACCAAGACCAAATTTTGTACAAGTGTTGAAAATCATATTAATTATGAATACACAAAATATAAAGTTGGTACACGCCTGTGCTGATATCTAATTTTTAAAAATTAGTAAAAATAAGAAAATATTAAATGAGAGTGTGAATTTTTGGAATCGGTATACTACAACGTCATTAGTTAAGATATTTGAAAATAAATCACTATGGTATATGCAAATAAACGTCTAGTTTTATATATTACAGCATTGTGTACGGGGCTTTAGCAAAAGAAACGCTATTTTGGGATAAAAGTGACAAAATATGAAATAAAAGTGTGAATTTTTGGAATCGGTATACTACAAAGTCATTAATTAAGTTATTTGAAAATGAATACTATGGTATATGCAAATAAACGTCTAGTTATATATATTTCAGCATTGTGTACGGGGCTTTAGCAAAAGAAACGCTATTTTGGGATAAAAGTGACAAAATATGAAATAAAAGTGTGATTTTTTGGAATCTGTTCACTGCAATGTCATAAATCCCTTTATTTGTAAATTAATTGCTTTGGTTGTCGCATAGAAACCCTAAGTTTAAGTTATACAAATTCCAGATTCAAATCTTTCTGCAAACAAGGTATATTTTGGGGTAAAATTAACAAAATTTGAAATAAAAGTGTGAATTTTCGGAATCGGTAGACTACAATGTCATAAATCATTATTTTTGAAAATTAAGTGCTGTGTTGGGTGCATAGTAACCCAAAGCCTAAGTTATACAAATTCTAGTGTCAGATTTGTATGCAAATGAGTTTTATTTTGGGGTAAATATGAAATAAAAGCGTATGAATAATAAATGAAATTTCAAAGTAAATCGTATATTTTTGCATATTTATTAATTTGTGTTAATCGTTGCTATGGCAACAGAAGCACAGAAAATGGTAATAACAGTTCAAATATATTACACACAAATGGTATATGTCATATATTGAATAATACTTCAGAAAAACATAAATGGAAACACAAATTATTGCATATTTAGCAAAAGTAAAAAATGGTTGCCATGGCAACAAAAACTAACTTTTTTAAAATTAAAATGTAGAAATCGTGATATTCAAGTACATGACTTCCAATGATCACTTTTTCGTTCAAATTAGAAGAAAAACACAGATTATTGCATATTTGAGAAATTAGAAAAAAACGGTTGCTATGACAACATACAGTGAACAGAAAATATTTAAATACCAAAATCGTTTACAGGAGGGTATATATCTTTCATTTACAGAAATTTCATTAAAATCGTGCATTGGGCCAAAAACACCCCTTATAGTACCTGCTCCTTTAAACAAGCAAGAAAAAAAGGAACCCGGAAACACAGAGACAAAAACTCCGTCATCCTCAGCCGACAGCCGATTACTCCAATCAGACATTCACAAACATCGCCAGAGTATAAAAGACACAAAGACGACCACACAACAAACGTACAACGAAAACTCGCGCAAATTTAGCAACGTGTACATGTAATTTGAAGTAAGCTAAACAGTCTAGCACTACTAAACTTCAAAGTTGCAGCTTTAAATAGCTCGCTGTATGTAATGCTGTATTCGTTTTAATGGATGCATCGAATAATACCTCCTCTGACAATACTAAGTGCTAGTCTGGTTCCCGGATTTTGCTGATTACAAAGCAAAGTGTTAACGTAGTTGTAAGGGAAGGAACTCCAGACTATACTAAGTGCATGATTAAACATCTCATTCGGGATACCGGATGTGAGTGCAGCAGTACTATAAGTGCTGGAATCTACCTGCAGAAAAGAAAAGATTGTTATACCTGTTCCGGCGTTGCTTCGTTGCTGTTTAATTTTATGAGATGTCGAATGTTGTCGGTCTATGTCGTTATGGTCATCTTCCAGCGGTTCTTCGGCATCACTAGATGGTTGCTCTAATATCTTCTTCAGTTCCTTTATCTCACCCTCCATCATTGCTTCCTTATCTTTGTACTTCAACTCCATTTCGGCCATTTTGGATTTCATGCCCGATATCTCGGATTCCATTTCAGCTATCTTAGCGTTCTTCACTTCATCGCGTGCTTCCAGTGATTCTATCCTTTCAACTAAACCATTGAACATGTCATTAACTTCCCTCACCGTCGCTACTAAGAAAACACATTGCAACGTAGACAGAACAATAAAAACGACAACAAAACTACGCCTGATCTCCATTGTTGAGAATAACGAATTGTGCTTATCTTCTTGACCTGGTAAACTGTTCATAGTTCATACACTTAGCGGCACTTCTAACGCTGCCACTTATATATTTCAGTTTTCTTTAAAAGTCCTCAATGCATTGTGATAAAATTTGGCACACTTGAACATCAATATTTGACACAGGTTGTGGCGAATTTTCTGCTCGATTCGACATTAGACTACTGCACGATACGTCTTCAACTGACTGAATACTTATATTGAAAGTCGCATTTTTTATCACCCAATATCGGCCATCTGATTGTTATGTATGCGTGTAGATGTCCCTATTTCCTATAATGGTTGTGCATATCAACATTTTATTGGCTCATGGTTTTAAATGGTTATTAACAATATTTACCAAAATGCTAGAAAACGAATATTGTTGGTTTTGCAGCAAAATATAGTGTTTTCCGTACCCATAGTGTGTCTGTTGAGAAAATACGATTCTTGTGAGTAACGCAGGTTGCGTTCAACTTGAAATTTAAATTTAGGGTGACCAAATATTATATCAAACTGCATAAATTCAACTCTGCTGCGTACTATTAACATTCGTTATTCAGAATAAATTTTAATTTTACAATTTAAGTAGCATTATTTAAGGTTAAACGTTTATTTTAAGCGCATCGGTTTTATATTAAGATTATGAGCTGAATTTGAGGCGGTCTAATTTTACCAACTGCTATTTGGTTAACTAGGAAATTGTAACGGAGATGAAATTCATAAATACTTTTATTGTGTACACTTATTACATAACACTTGAAGCTGCAAAGAAAAATAATATTGAAAATACTCAATTGACCCCTAATAAATACGCTGTTTCATTTTGTGACTTTGTAATTCCGGATGACGTAAATTACTCTTTTACCACGCATTTTCATACATACCAATTTCTGAATTAACACATGCAGCAATAGGCACATGCCTTAAACTAAAACTGGTGAAAATTTGATAAAGTTATCTCTAACGGTTTTCGAGATATCAAGAATAATCAAGTGGCAGCGTCAGAAGTGCCGCCGAGTGTACAGATGAACCGTTTAAACAAGTGTTGTCAAACTTGCTCAGTCATTAGAAGGTCGAATTTAACTAGAATTTTCAACAACAATGCAACTTATTTCATAAAACTAAGCCATTCTCATGATTCCGACGTTCATATTTATGTTTTCTGCCCAATGAAAAGACCAATTAGACACATTATAATTTTAAACCGGGAGTCATATCCATGGGTGGTTTTACTATGGCCAAGGTTTGTGGACTCATGTATAGTGAACGAGATGTGTGTGTATATGGGTGGGCCATAGTGCACGTGAAGTATGTGGTGAATCGTGGATAGTGCAAGAGTTGTGTATGATGATTCTAGGGTGGTGCAATAGTTCTGCATGATGATTCGTGGATAGTTCATAAGTTGTGTATGATGATCGGTGGATAGTGCAAGAGTTGTGTATGGTGATTTGTGGATAGTGCAAGAGTTGTGTATGGTGATTTGTGGATAGTGCAAGAGTTGTGCATGGTGATTTGTGGATAGTGCAAGGGTTGTGTATGATGATCCGTGTATAGTGCATGTGTAGTATATGTGGTGAATCGTGGATAGTGCAAGAGTTGTGTGTGATGATTCGTGTATAGTGCACGTGTAGTATATGTGGCGATTCGTGGATAGTGCAAGAGTTGTGTGTGATGATTCGTGTATAGTGCACGTGTAGTATATGTGGTGATTCGTGGATAGTGCAAGAGTTGTGTGTGATGTTTCGTGTATAGTGCACGTGTAGTATATGTGGTGATTCGTGGATAGTGCAAGAGTTGTGTGTGATGATTCGTGTATAGTGTACGTGTAGTATATGTGGTGATTCGTGGATAGTGCAAGAGTTGTGTGTGATGATTCGTGTATAGTGTACGTGTAGTATATGTGGTGATTCGTGGATAGTGCAAGAGTTGTGTGTGATGTTTCGTGTATAGTGCACGTGTAGTATATGTGGTGATTCGTGGATAGTGCAAGAGTTGTGTGTGATGTTTCGTGTATAGTGCACGTGTAGTATATGTGGTGATTCGTGGCTAGTGCAAGAGTTGTGTGTGATGTTTCGTGGATAGTGCAAAAGTTGAGTATGATGGTTCGTGGATAATTCAAGAGTTATGTAAGATGGTTCGTGGATGATGTAAGGGTTGTGTATGATGGTTCGTGGATAGTGCAAGTGTAGTACATGTCATGCCCAGATGATTCGTTGAAAGTGTAAGAGGTGTGTATGATATTTTGTTGATAGTGAAAGAGCTGTGTATGATGTTACGTGGATAGTGCAATAGTTGTGTATGATGATTCGTGGATAGTGCAATAGTTGTGTATGATGATTCGTGGAAAGTACAAGACTTGTGTATGATGATTCGTGGATAGTGCAAGAGTTGTGTATGATGGTTCGTGGATATTACAAGAGTTGTGTATGATGTTTCTTGGATAGTGCAAGACTTGTGTATGATGATTCGTGGATAGTGCAAGAGTTGTGTATGATGATTCGTGGATAGTGCAAGAGTTGTGTATGATGATTCGTGGATAGTGCAAGAGTTGTGTATGATGATTCGTGGATAGTGCAACAGTTGTGTATGATGATTCGTGGATAGTGCAACAGTTGTGTATGTTGATTCGTGGATAGTACAAGAGTTGTGTATGATGATTCGTGGATAGTGCAAGAGTTGTGTATGATGATTCGTGGATAGTGCAACAGTTGTGTATGATGATTCGTGGATAGTACAAGAGTTGTGTATGATGATTCGTGGATAGTGCAAGAGTTGTGTATGATGATTCGTGGATAGTGCAACAGTTGTGTATGTTGATTCGTGGATAGTACAAGAGTTGTGTATGATGATTCGTGGATAGTGCAACAGTTGTGTATGTTGATTCGTGGATAGTGCAATAGTTGTGTATGATGTTTTGTGGGTGTGCAAGAGTTGTGTATGATCGATGGTTCGAGGATAGTGCAATAGTTGTGTATGATGATTCGTGGATAGTGCAAGAGTTGTGTATGATGGTTCGTGGATAGTACAAGAGTTGTGTATGATGATTCGTGGATAGTGCAAGACTTGTGTATGATGATTCGTGGATAGTGCAAGAGTTGTGTATGATGGTTCGTGGATAGTACAAGAGTTGTGTATGATGGTTCGTGGATAGTGCAAGACTTGTGTATGATGGTTCGTGGATAGTACAAGACTTGTGTATGATGATTCGTGGATAGTGCAAGAGTTGTGTATGATGATTCGTGGATAGTGCAAGAGTTGTGTATGATGGTTCGTGGATAGTGCAAGAGTTGTGTATGATGATTCGTGGATAGTGCAACAGTTGTGTATGATGGTTCGTGGATAGTGCAACAGTTGTGTATGATGATTCGTGGATAGTGCAACAGTTGTGTATGATGATTCGTGGATAGTACAATAGTTGTGCATGATGATTTGTGGATAGTGCAAGAGTTGTGCATGATGATTTGTGGATAGTGCAACAGTTGTGTATGTTGATTCGTGGATAGTGCAATAGTTGTGTATGATGTTTTGTGGGTGTGGAAGAGTTGTGTATGATCGATGGTTCGTGGATAGTGCAATAGTTGTGCATGATGATTTGTGGATAGTGCAAGAGTTGTGTATGATGTTTCGTGGATAGTGCAAGAGTTGTGTATGATGTTTCGATGATAGTGCAAGAGTAGTATATGTCATGGTGATTCGTTGATAGTACTAGTATATGACTAATGTATGGTGAGTAGGAGCCATGGCAGAGAGTGGCCTGTGCGGGAATTTAGTGGAACCGGTTCAATATATATAGTGGCCAAGCAGTACTTAGACTTAAGTAGCGGGTATCTTGAGTAGCTTGTGGTGAATAATACACATTTAATTGTATACAGTATGGAATAAAATTGGAACAGTTAGTAGTATTGTGTTGATTGCGACCCACATATGTTCATGAAAAAATACCTGTGTGTACCCCCATCCCGCGAAGTACAGTTAAGACGGTACGGATTAATTACGGACTAATGGAATTTAACCCAAACTTTTCACAGTTACTTCCCTTGATTTTCACCGCCATTTGTATGCGAAGTGGAAATTTGAGTAACAAGCCAAGGAAATTGCTGTTCACTGGATGAAATCTCTATGAAACGTCAGTTTTTACATTTATTTCATTGATTAATCAACGCTTGACTCTGATTAGTCCGTAACCACGTGTATTTCCGAGTTTTCTTGCGTCGAGATCTCGCCAAACATGGCGGACAAATTTCTTCCAAATCCGTCTAAATTTTTCGATTTAAAATGTTCACGTTACTTGTCAAGCGTTTTACATAATTATTTTGAGTTGGATGAAACTTCGGGGAATCCTAACTTCGTATGCAAATCCGAATAATCGTTCACTATAAACGAAGTTTCGAAAGTTACTTCCCTTAGAAAGGTCGCCAGCCAGCAACGAACATAGGGGAGGTAACTGAGTGGAACTTGTTTGGTTCAATACATCTTGGGGTTTACCTTTTAGTTTAGTGGCACTCCCTTTATCCAGCTTATTATTAACCTTCATTTAAGGTTACCAGACCTTTAGCCACTGTCTTGGCCTCAACCAGAGAAGTGCGAAGGATATGGCCAGGTTTTATTGTTGTGCACCGACTAGTTGCATACACCCCTCCCAAGGGTTTGGCAGGGATTTTTGTATTGTCAAAACCCCCGCTCTTCCACTGCCTTGCGGGGTAAAATCTCAACTGACAACTAAATATTGTCCCCGGATATTGTTCAGAGAGAAAATCCTAACATTTCCCCCTTCATTGCGGGGGACGCTGGAAGGTAAAAACAAGGCAGTTTCCCAGGCTATCCCCCCCTGTGGATCCCTGGGGACCATCGGGCTGTAGATGCAACTGACAGGTGCATTACTTAACAATATAAGTTTTAACAGTTTAAGGCAGGCTAAAACTTTTGTAAATTGGCTAAACATTGGCAAAAAGGTATATTTCCTCAGAGAAATTGTATTTTCTTTATTAAATTTCAATGGTATAAGCGACACAGACCGGGTTGTAAATTGTTTACACGCGCGTTTGATGTTAATTGGAAACTCGATAATCAGTGCCCATTCATCAATAAAAGAAAGTGTCTGTCCTGTATTGACCCCCAAATTATGTAATCAAGGTTTCAATAATGATTGGACGTGTCATAAACTTTCAACTAACAGTCAAACTGGAGTAGATCTAGTTATCTTCTTTACACACCAGCGGTCTTAATAAGGGGTATACTTTTTTCAGCCTGTCTGTTCATAGATGAATACTTGTGAACGCAACTCACAGTAGATGCGCATGAAAGGAAGAATTAGCACTTAGATTATATTTGCCAGAATTATGGCCCTTAGCCGGCGGGGACTTATAAGACTGTCAGTGAATGGCAACAGTTCTACTTGGATTGATATATGAATAATTGCATGTCATGTAATATTTCAGATGGAGGAATACTATACCATCCATACACCAGATTATTACAACAATATATTTATAGAGCTACACAATCTACAGAAACAAGGTGTCCTGTGTGATGTCACGTTGATTGCTGAAGATGGAGAAGTCATGGCTCACAAGGTAAACTTCTTCACTCGTGTATACATATAAATTTAAGTTACAATATGCTCATTCTGGTTATTTACTTGTTGTAACAATTATTCAGGCGAGAAATTTGGGGAAGCTTTTGGGTAATTGTGCTGCATGTTAAGCTGAATAATATTGTTTTGGAGTTGTGCAGTTGTATATCATAGCTATAAATTTGTCTAATCAGAAATATCAGGATGGAGTCTTCAGACACATGAATTTACTATTTGTCCTGATTAGCACAATTTCCGAATAGATGCGAAGCTGGAGTTTTAGTCGCTTTCAAAGTCAAACAAACTTCATTCATATATAGATCCCATATTTTCCATGTATTGATTTTGCAGGTTGTTTTAATGGCTGTCAGCAAGTACTTTCGTGACAAACTATCTCCAACAATGGGATCCAATCCAACAAAGATCTGTCTGAAAGGTATCTCTGTTTGTGAACTAGCCAACCTTATTCAGTATATCTACACAGGCAAACTTCTGGTGGCCAGAGACAGTATGGACGTCATCTTGGAGATATCAGAAATTCTCGGTCTGACAGGAGTGGTGGATGCTTATAATGATATCATCATGTATGAAGAAGTGAAGCGACAGAAAGGCATGTGTATTCCTTGTAAGACATTCACCTGTCACTCTGCATCTAACGTTGCTTCCAGTACAAATGAGTCTGCTAAACCATCTACCACTGATGTGAATGCTCAAAGTTCTGCTTCACAGAGCAATGTTGAGAAGACCACACCATTAGTTCAAGCAGATATCACAGGCACTACTGAAGAGGTGGTAGAGAGCTCCAGTCATTCCACAGCTACCGTAGGTAACTCAGCTGTCATGGTTACCAAAGCTTCTGCAGGTACTGATACCACTGGTCAGGCAACAGATAGTGGAGTAATAGAAAGTATTGGTCAGTCTATAACTACCATAGATAATACCACTGAGGTTACAGTAAGCACTTGTCAGTCCACAGATAATGTAGGTGGGGTAACTAATACTGTCAGTCAGCCTACAACTAATGCTGATTATAACTTCAGTTCTCTGTATGACCAGCAGTACATGGATGTTACCGTAGGTTCCAACAGCCCGCTCAAACGTTCCCCAGCCTGTGGATCCCAATCACAACGTCCTGTGACATCATCAGTGTCAGATGTATGTCGGAACATGGCTGAAGAAGAAGCACAACATCAGGACTTGCTGACTGTTGCTATTGAAACGCTGTCTGATGCTCCTTACTTGAAACAACAGAATCAACCAGAGCTAGATAAAGCCGTGCTGAGCATATCTAACAGATGTAAAGCTGACGCAGTAGTTCCCCTAGATGAACCAATGGCAGAGAACAATGTCGAACCGTTTGTTAATGGTAAAACCAATACAAAGACTTTCACAATGAGTGCAGGGACTGTGAACAACGAGCTCGGTGGTAAAACTGATGTTTACACAGTATCATTGGATCCTTTATCTGTTAAGAAACCTCTCGTTATGCCGAGACCTAAGAGATCGAAGACGCAGAAAGAGAAGGACGCGGAGGAGAAAGCGAAAATGTACCGACAGAAGAAAGCCCAGATACTAAATGGTGATCTGAAAGGTTTTATAGCAGGGAAAGAAATAGTGGACAGTAATGAAAACAAGCAACGAAAAACCAGAAGTTCTACACAGCAGGATTTTCAGTACGAGAGCCTCTCTAAAACAAAGAAGAAAGCAGGTATGCCTAGAGTTGATGCAGAAGTACACGACAGTAAACTGCTGACTGATGATAGTGTACAAGTTGACTTTGAAAGCGAAGATGAAGATGTTGATATTGAAGACCTTGACGATGTTAATGGAATGATTGCTAATGATATTGTTGGTGTCATGACAGATTCTTTAGATTGTGATGCTAATACTCAGGCAAACAGTGAAGATGTGATGACTGGAGACAAGAACAGCAGCCAATATAAAGATAGTGTAGCTGCAAGGAAAGCACCTTTTAGTATTAGGGTTAGAATCAATAAAGGTAATAATGAGACTGATCATGCTGTAGACATTCTACATGGACAGGAAACTGATCATGTTGATACTAAAGCTGCTGATTCTTCTGAAGTGGTCATGTCTCCAATGTGTCAATCTGATGATGAAACCTCAGAAAAACTTCGATCAAGTTCTCTGAAACGTAAAACTCGGACACCGAAAAAAATATTGTGTACTGATAGTGATAACAGTGATTGCAGAAAAGACACAAAAGACAAAATGCCTGGTGTCAGACTTAGGAAAAGAAGTTACTGTTTGGATGAAGTTAACGATACCACGGAGATGAAAATTCCAAAATCTGAAAAATTGGATGACTCGGATGGTGACAGTGGATCACCATCTAAAGTGAGATTCATAGTTTCCAAGTCCTTAAGGCCAAATGTCAGACTGAAGAAACATTCAACTGAAGAAATTTTACAAATTGCTAAAAAATTTAAAGAGAAGAATCAGGAAATCGGTAAAACTGCTGGGTGTCAAACATTAGAAAGTGATGAAGGCACTGAATCTGATCTAGAAACAAATGCATCATCAACCACAAATAATGAAAGTCCCGATGTACTCAAAAGAAAATTGTCTGATGGTTTAGTCTCGGAAAATCCCCCTTCAAAGAAAAAATATAGAGCTAAACAGGGTTATCAAATCTTGGACAAGGATGATGTTTTGAATAAAGTTGGTCCAGAAGTTCAAAGTCGACCAAAAACCAACAGGATTGTCAGTAGCAGTGAAGAACATGAACTACAACAGTCAACACTTGATGGTGATGTATACAAATGCCCTGATAAAGTAAGTACAATTCATTCAATCCCTTGCCCAAATCCATTTTTCTAAGCCAAAAGTACATTAAAAACTAATCCTGCAGTGAGTGCAGCACTGTAATGAGGTGATAGAAAAGAAAATCTGACAGGGAAGGCAGCACTCAACTTGCAGCAGTTTGCACAGAAAACATAACTTCATGTATATCACAAACCACAATTATACAACACAAAGCAAAACACTTTTAAAAGATAAAATCAACCTCTGCTGTGTTTATACTCACCTGTAAACTTCAACTGTGATTAGAAATCAATGATGGAATGTCATGGACTAGAAAATTAGCTGAATGGGACAAATTATATCATTTTCTGAACTCCTTCGGTACCTTATATCATGTCAAGAAACTATGTCAGATATTTCCAATAATTTTTTGAAATATGATCTTTTTGACATTAAAATACAAGGTCACAGAAACGTCTTTATTATATTGTAGACATGTTCGTTTTCCACCAAACATTTGTCCACACTGAAGCATCATAAATGGGATTATCATCTTATAAACATGAAGACAGATGAGGATGTGGTGACAACATCGCCAGAAGTGGAGCCTCCTCTAGATGTAAGCGCGTTTTTTCTTTTATTTTCTGTCTATCTACTATAAAATCATTTAATTCAATAGGGTGAAATTTCGTGGTTTGGTTAAAAAAGACCATTTTAATGGGATCTCAATTTGTGGGTTTTGCATTTAGGGTAATAAATGTGTGGATTTTGCATTTTGAGTAATAAATGTAAGGGTCAAAATTAATGTTCAAAAATTAATTTTAATCCCCCAACTAAAATAAATAATCTTACAGTATAATCAGGTTTTTTTTGCAACTTTGGTGCTGAATACAGGCACTTTCCCCTAGTAAAATAACCTCCATTTTCCCCAAAAAGTTAACTTTTTTTCAACAAAAAATGCATACATTCCCCCATTTGGTTCCTGCTGGTATACAAGCAACTCGATCACTGGTATGGCTTTTTTTAAGTCAAGACAATAGATTTTAAACTGTTGAAAGTCTTTGCTACATATAAGCTGAGTATAATCAGTATAAATAGCAAATTTTGAGCAATAAATACTCTTAAAAATCTTTTTTAATAATTTTCAATTTTGTGATTGTCACAACCTATGTATAGCTTTTGACTGACAAAATTAAGTTTGGGATATTGATAAATATCTGTGTCAGTAGCATTGTGGAGTGAGAACAAGAGGTCTTGGGATTAGTCCTAGGTTGTGACATACCAAAGAACTGCTATATTATAAATTTCTTCGAGAATATGTACACAATCTGTACAGGGATAGTATGTGATTGTGTAATATAATGCAATGTATATCTTCCTTTTAGGATGGAGTGGATGGACAGGTACCATGGCAATCAGTAGAAATTGATTTAGATACAGGTCAGTTCGGGGAATATTTGTAGACTTTTATTGTGTTACTATATAACTCGGGGGTGTCAATATTCTTGGAATTCTGGAATTGTTATGATTCCTGACCAAAAATAAAAGCTATTTAATAAAATTATATCTCCAGAAATGGCAAGTTATGGTCAACCTAATCTACTTTCTAATTGAAGGATTCTATTCACCATAAACTAATGTAGATATGGAGCAAAATGGTTGCCTCTTGTTTTTGCAAAAATACTTTTGGTGGTTTGCGTCATGGAAATCCTCGTGTATTAGGTGATTCCAGTATTGTGCAGAAAAACAAACACAACTTCAACAGCGATAGGCTTCAAAATATGCGTTACGTCATTATGACGTCATATAATTGTCACTTTAATTTCAATGTAATTTTTCCAATTTATATCCTTAGGCTATTATATCAGAGTGAAATAATGGCGTGTAATAAGGATTTTAATGAGTTTGATATTTCAAGGGTTTATTGAATGTATTTTTTTATCAAAATGTTATTATACTCTTTGTGCTTTTACATATTTCAGATGAGATTCGGTGTCCTAAATGTCCTAAAACATTTAAGACCCCGGGTCTGATGAAGAAACATTATTTTGCCTCTCACTCTGGTAAGTTTCCCACTAGTTTATCATTATTCTATGACATAATTTGTTTAATTCAACTAAGGTGAAAGTGGATCTGGTTCTGGTCCAATGGATTAACTGGAAAACCTACGCCAAGCATCCTTCGACAAACAGTCAGGTGGAGCGATCTCTGCCATTACATAATGTCAAGTATTGGTGAATAACAGGTGAAAATACCTGATATACAGACTGTGAACATAATTTATTTGTACATAGTACTAAACACCTCAGAATATGTTGGCCTTGAAGTGAACAAGTCTGTGAATATCTTTACAACAGCATGTATTGTATTATAATAAATTAGTTGTATAAACATTATTCCTGCATTATTACTATTATAGCTATAAAACATTTAACGTGAGACATTAGGCAGTGTCGTACCAAGAGACTTTGATATGTATGATATAATATTCCAGGAGGGACACGGTCATTTCCAGCGTTAGTTAAATGTTTGCTAATTTTGTGTATGTTTTCAGAGAGTAAGTACAAGTGCTCGCATTGTGACTATGTGGCTCGTGTAAAATCTAACCTCAACATTCATATGAAGCTCAAACATTCACTAACTGAGGTAAGTTTTATACTTCCATTCTTCTACTAGGACAGTGATGTTTGTGCATCCCTATACGATTTGCATAGCTATACAACCAGAGGGGACTATAGGTTTGCCCTCCGGTCGTCAATAAAGTCTGGATCCTATCTTAGCTCAAACAGTTTTCAAGCTAGGTTTAGGAAACTTGGTATATAGGTAGGGGCCAATAATAAGATTATGTAAGTCTTTTATTTATTTAGACAAAATTTGTGGTTGCCATGGCAACCAAAACACTGAAAACCAGGTTGGAGACTTCTGTATATAATTATATTGCTTGTAGCTCCTAATAACTAGAACACTGTTTAGTCATAGTCAGGTTTATCTTTACTGCTTTGATCATTCTCTAAGTTTAAGAACGTAGAGATTGTATGTGTTCTATATGATGTCTTTGATCCATGATTACCCAGTCTTCTAAGTTCTGCTTGACTGACCATTTGACCCCACCTATGCACCAGGAGACATATTTACACTTCCAGTGAAAAAGGCTATCTAAATTTGGTAAATCTTATTTGGAATGAATCATACTATTGATTGATTATTCAGGACCTAAGTTCTACTTGTTAGCTTATGTCTTCACAATAGGTGAGCAACCTTGGACTTGGTTACTCCTCCTAATCAATTATGGGAAGTCTCAGGCCTGTGTCTGAATTTATTTCAGGCTTTAGAATCTCAAACTTTCCTTCTTCGTCTATGTTAAAAAGTTGCATTTCAGGCTTTGAAACAGAGATTTTCTGGCCTGAGAATGATAGCAGGCCTATGTATACAAACTATAGAGTAAAACTTTTCCAATGATTTCAGAATGGAGTGAACAAGTGTCATTTCTGTGCCTACGCTACGGTTGTCCTTGGTAACCTGAAGAATCATATGCTGCATGCTCACGATCTTATCATTGTCACCAATCATGTACGAAATTCAAGTGAAAAATTCCATGACTTTAATGAGGGAGATGTTGTCACAATCGATGGTAAACTGTTTGATCCAGATACTATGCCATTGCCTAAAAACCTGTCACGAATCACGGAGAGACACTGTAAGGATAAGAGGACCAATACTCCAGATGGTAAAACCCCTCTTTTTAAATTGCCGGTCAATGAATTTGTGCAGGAAGTCATGAAACGTCATCAATCCTTTCTTAAACAACCTCATAAAAACTTTTCCTACATGTGTAATTCTATCGCCAAGGCAACAGAACAGCCATCATTCCCCCAAGCCTCACCGCAAATTCGAAACAACCATGTTAACAAATTGTATAATATGCAGAAATTGAAGCTACCTGTCATTATAGATGAACATAATGGCTTTGTCGCGGGTCAGTCGGGTATTCCAGGTGTTGCTAACGAGGTGGAGGTAACACAACACGAGCATCCTGAGGTTGTCGTGGAGAATGTGGAATCTGGAGAGTCTAAGGATGTGTTAACTATATCTGAACACAAGACGGTAGATACCAGGGAGGATTTGATAGTTATCAATCAACGAGGAAAACAAACTGTTGTACGTTATCAAGATTTCTATGAAACCCTGTCAGCATCTGGTCATGACTCGAACCAGACTCTAGAAGTGATAGCTGCCCTGTTACAGGCCGGTGAACAGATTGAAATCAGGGAACAATGTGAACAGGAGGACTATGTCGAGATACAAAATGCGTAGATACTTAGTGTCTACGACCCAGGAAGTATTGAAATCTGAATATAAATGTTGATGCAACAAAGTATGTAGATACATGAATGTGTAAATATTGGAGTATGTTGGTGTATGAATGTGTACATACAGTAATATGTAGATACATGAATGTGTAAATACTGGTCTGAATCAATGTGTAGATACTTTGTTTGTGAACTCATAATTTTTGAAATGTTAAAGTAGATAGTCTTTTATACAATTCAAATTTGTCTAGTATTAGTAGTAACTATACAGACCTAATCTAAAACATTGTATTAGAACTTTACTGTTTTGGGTTGGGATAGAAATACAGTCAACCTGCTAAGATTCATTTTCTCTGATTACTTCCCGGTACTCTCTGATTTTTACACTTGAACATTTCTCGCCTTTAACAGTAGCTCTAGTATTTCAGTATTGTTTATGGTATACCGGTCGGATATTAAAATATAGAAAGTTATGAAATTAGTATATATTTGATGCCATTAAGAAATTTACTACCCTGGCATCTACTGATGAATGAGACATATACTATGTAGTGATTACATTGTATCCAGTCTGTCTGTCCATTCATATTGAAACTAAAATATGTTTAAAGTCTATCAAGGCATTGTGTAAAAACTGTGCATGTTTTAAGCGATGTATCACTTTCCAACATTTCAACAGAATTATAGCCCCTTATAGTATTATACTAAGAAAGCAGTCTTGTTTCATGGATATAATGCTGATGGCTGATCAAAGATATTCTCATTCAAAAGTTGTTTCATTAATCCCTCATATTCACGCCTTTCAAGACACTGACCTTATTCTATGTCGCTACATTTCAATGCATAGATTACTAAATTTACTTGCACATGTGTTCTGATGACCTAGTGTATGAAGAGTTCTCAAATTTCCATCTGGTTTCATGCAGCTTTCTTTCCGCATGGGCATTTTAAGATTGTTGCATGTTCTTACTTCCGAAACTAATTAAAGTTTTTTGCTCATGTAAATGTGTATGCACCCTTGTTTTGTTACCGTAATCAATCATTTGTTGTACTATTTTATGTGATTGACCATGTTCAGTATACCAATTGATCAACATTTATCTCAATACATATATTTTAGGGTGCTGGCAGTTCCTAACATAGTTTGGCATGAGATTTTTATGCCTCGACATCTACTGATGCAGGAGGCATATAGTGATTGTCCTATCTGTCTGTTCATTACAAAATGTCTGTCATGGCATTGCTTTCAAACTTGGCATACTTGTTTACCATCATTAACACATTACCTTATCAAAGCCATTTTACACTATATCAAACATTTCAGCAGCATTATGTCCCCCAGAATGACGTGGCTATTTGTTATGGACAAGGCTTCTACTGGCACATGTCTTCTTTTAGATTTGTTGTAATCTTGTGAAGTACACTAATTTCAATCTTGGTTTTGAAATACAATGTAGTTTTAACATGACAGGTTAGGATAGCTATCTTTGTGGTAGGACTATCATTATTGTATATATGGAATTGTATATATTATAGTAAATATGATGCAAACTTTTGGAAATAAAATCAATTATGTTTGTAGCAGGCTTTCCCTTTATTTGTTCCTGAATTCTAGTCCTAGGTTATGTCTTCTTAAAGTTTATTTGTTTCAGAAGACTAAACCTATAAGGCAAGTTGCAATGGCAAAAACCAAGTACCAAAGTATACTTTTCACCTGAATGTGTGTACGCATGGACCGTATATAGCTTTGTTTGATACAGATCAATAACATTGTACAGGTCGTTATTCCTCCCAGATATTGCTGGCTTAGAATGAGGTCGTAACTACAAAATCAATATTTTGAGAAAACAAGACAAACAGTCTGAAAATCACTCTTTACGTATAGTAAAACAGGCTTTTTAAAATTCAGTTTGGTCAACATGACAACTTCCGATTTTTATAAAAATAGGCTTATTAAACGCACCTTATGACGTAGATTTCAAATCAGCATTAGTGTAATAAGGTCGTAAGTGGCACTTACGACCAACTCATTCTAAGCTATCGATATATGTATTATTTGGGGGCTTTATTGGAGTCATGCTCGAGGTTGACCTGTGCAAAGTGTGTTTGCGCTTTAATCTTAGCCATTATCCATTGCATGATTAATCTAAGTCTAGTTGCCCCCATGATTCTTTTAATATATCTTTTTTAGTGGCCCCGATACACTCAACACATAAAGTGTATCTCTGGGTTACTGGTACAAGCCATTTCATTTTGAGTTGGGTTGAATACACTAAACAACATATCTGTGCATTTTGTAGGCACACAATGGTCAGATAAATTTTCAAGGAGTTATGACCCTTTGTTTATACCAGTTGTATATGTGCTATTCCTCTGTAGCCATTGCTTGGATACAGTTTGCATTATCAGTTATCATCACCAAGTCGAATTGTGCATATTGTCAGAGCACATTGGAGTCCATATATGTCTAGGTTCCCAGGTATATGTGGTTTGTAACCTGGTTACAAGGCATATCTATTGGAGTCACCGTGTCGAGCAACATAGTGGGGTATTTGTCATGTTTAGTGATATTTCTCGTTCATTGTAAAATTCTTGTGTAAGTAATCTACATACTGGGTGGAATATTGCCAAGCAGGAATGTAGTGTAAGTGAAATGCGGGGATAAACTAAAAAAAGAAATTGTAAGTATTTCAGTTTATTCTTCAATTATCATAAGATCAGAAATATACAATTATACAGAAACATCTAGAAATGTGGAAATATTCCATTCCAAAATAATATAATTGTACCCGGTGATGTTGTGCAAACAAATAAACCTGAATTTCCAACCTTCCATAAGCATAATTGTACTGAGGACTAATTTCTATAATCAACCTTCAGCCTTAGTTTTTATAATGGCGAGTATTAAGAATACTTATCTCAATAAACAACATATATACAAATATAAATATTCCACGAAAGAGTTCCAGTAGGATTTATTTGTTCGCACAACTTACAGCTTTGCGAATTTGACCTGATCTTAACCTTTATGCATGAATATATTACAAAGTGCTTGCTTTAAATATATCAAAATTGCCAAGCTATAACACATCTTGAAGCTGGACGTATGTATCAATGTGAAACAGTTTACTGTAAAACCTCAGACCAACAACCTTATTGGTTGGTACAGAAGCTGCTGCTTAGGTGGGATCAATTGATGATAAATGAAATTGTTAACTACCAGGAAGTTAGGAACAATGATATTGACCATATTGTTGCTAAAATGGTTTTTGCTTTATAGAAGATTGGTATGTATCAAGAATGTATGAAATTGAACGATTGAAGTGTTACAATGGATGACATCAATGTGTGGCTGATCAATACACAAATCTTCTAACATTTTCAACCAAACTCATCAGTTGGAATAAATACAAGCGCACTAACCACTGAGCTACAACACTCGATTCGCATACATGTAACATAACATAAAACATTTGATAAAATAAACTTGGCGTAAAACTTGGGAGATTTGTAGTCACAATGGCCCATAGACCATACAGCATCCTCTAACACAGGTCTCTATGATGAGGAACTCCTATATTCATGAATTCTTCATTCCTCATCTCCAACAAAGATGACACAACTTTACGGCTGAACACATCACCTGCATTTTGAATTTGAAATAAAACTAGACTAACAGCTGTCATCATTTCTGCATTTGTGCTTGCATTTGTTTAACACGCTCTTCGTCCTGTTGAGACATTGATGTCAACTTTTTACCAATTTTATCATGAATGTCCATATATTTTGCCACACATCTGTCTACACAAACAGTTTCACCTTTGGTTAGTTCAGAGTCTTTGTAACGTGTTGGAATGCATTTTTTCTGACATGTTGAACTCATCCTGAAATGAGCAAACATATTCACCTTTCAAATGCAAGATTCAAGGACTTATAAAACAATGTCTACATATATGTTTAATATTCTCTGAGCATTCATTAATGAATATAACTGTATGAGTGTCTGATAAAATCAATGAGAGAGAGAGGTGAGATAAAAGGAATCCTGGAGCGAAACCCTGACTCATTCCGAATAGATTCCTTGATTCTTTAACGTGTCCGGTGTATAACACTCAAGACTACCTCTGGGTTTTATCAACTCTAGTTGGGTGGTCAACACTAAATAGCGTTTCTGAAATGACCAAGTGCACCGAACAACGATCGAACCAGATACCTCTTGATCAGGAACCAAGTGCATTATGCACTCGACCATGCCACCCTTGTACTGTTGATTACAACCTGCAGTACCATATCGCGCTAGATGTGGGGCAATCTGCTAGGAGATTTTTTAATTTCTGACCTTTATTTCCAGTGCAGAATTCATGAAACTCGAAAACTGATCAGAAAAGCGCACAATGGGTCTTGACTTAGAGGAGAAAGTCTCTAAGTCGAGATTGTTTGACTACATATCGCGCATGGATTGTTTAGGAATTGTTTATTAATGGAGTCTTCAGTGACCTGTATTTGACTTTGCAAATAGTCATAAAATGTAACAGTTGTTCAAATCAACTAAATCGTGAGTCTATGTACTTGAGCGATGCATGTCAGGCCCGGATCCAGAAATTTTGGACTGGGGGGGCACAAGACATTTTTGGAAGGCTAAGTTGGGGTGGGTGCGGGAGGGGTGTCCCCTCCCGGCGACGAAATTTTCACTTTTTGAATTAAAATCATGCAATTTCCTGCACTTTAAGCTTTTAAAATCAAAAGTAAACGTATAAATTTGAACTGCTACATCATCAAAAACTAACATGAATTACACAATATTCTTGAAAGAAATCTTCCTGACTACCCATAAATAATACTTGAACTTTGAAGACCAGTAGTGAAATAATTATGCACCAGTCAGTTGCATCCACCCCCACCCATGCGCCAGGATTTTTACTTTCGAATTGTCAAAATCCCCGCCCTTCCACGGCCATGCTAGGACAGCTGATAGTAAAACCTCAAGTATTTCCCGTCCCCTAACAACTAAATACTGTCCCCGAGTAATTGGTTCGGAGAAAAAATGCCAACCTTTCCCGGCAGTGGGGATTAGCTGAAAGGTAAAAACATGCACGGTCGTTTCCCCCGGCTATCCATAGCCCATCCCCGGGGGTGGGGCGTGGATGCAACTGGTTGTTGTTTTACATATGCCATGCATGGTTTTATCTTAGACAGTAGTGTTCACAGATTCAGATTATTTTTTAAATAATAAAAATCTTGCAAATTATTGCGCCCGTACGTTTTAGAAAATTTAGTTGAACAATTCAACTTGCAAAAATGGACAATTTAAATGTCCCCCATGTGAAGATTTTTTTTCAATTTTGAATGAAAAATTCTTTCTTTAACGTTTTTCTTTGAAAACCAGACAGGCTTGATATCATCAAAATTGTAGCGATACATAATCAGTTTACTGTTATAACAAATAAACATGTCAATAAGAAAATTTACTTTCTTCAAATTCATGTCAATTTTTTTAATCTGTTAATTCAAGCGCTGTAGTGACATTGATCAAGGGGCACAGACACCTTGATCCGCATCATTCAGACGCTGTAAAACATACATCTGGATGATTAGATCAAGTGTAAACTGAACCTGGAGATTACACAACAGGGGGCACATGGACCTTGTGATTACACAACAGGGGGCACATTTTGTAGCCCTTGCTTCCGGAATATGTAATATACAAGGTTATTGTCACAAAATATCGATCCACAGCCAAATCGATCGGTAATATTTTAAGGATTTTAACATTTAAGAGATGTAAAAAATGGTCACTCTGAGGCCAACTGGGGGGGCACGGGCCCCCTGTGCCCCCCCCGGTGGATCCGGGCCTGCATGTACAGAAAATGATGACAGAATAGGCAGTGGCTAGGATTACGGTACCGTAATCCTAGACCCACAGGCTACGATTACGGAAGTTCCGTAATCCTAGCGAGTCCTAGCTAGGGCTGTCTAGAGTTACAGAAGTTTTATATCGAGTACAATTAAGCGTGCAGGTCGCCTTATATTGCATGTTGACATTAATATTTCATAAATTTATACCAATATTGGTATATTTACCATCGAGTAATCAGTTTTGGTTATGGTAAAGATATACAGTATGGTAAATTTAGATAATAAACGGCGGAAAATATCCAAATGCAAATACTTTTGATACTGTATTATAAAGCATGTACTTTTATCTACGCATTGATAAAGGTATTAAAATTCGGAAAATATATTGAGATAACAGATAATAGCAGGATTGAACAAGAATACTTCAACATATATCATAAATGCCGCTCGTGTGATCAGAGTAAACACGAACGTATATACACGAAGCCGACAGAATAAGGTAGGTCGCGAAAATGTATGACATTATTTAATTACGTCGGTATTTACCATTATTCAGACAAACAACTAATTTTTGCTGATTCAGAAATACAGTATATACTGCTTTGAAGTGACATTACAGCATGACAACATTTATTAAGTAAATTTGCTTGGCAACTTATTATTTGACCTCACACTACCCCACCCACTATTTTACCTATTGTACATGTCAGCCATCATCTCCATTTCAAGATCTGCGACTAATTTCAGCTGAGCTTCCGTGACACCCGCCATGATTTTGTCAAGTTTCTTCAGTTAAACAATATAATACATACAATTATTTCGTAAATATCGTGGAATATGCTGCTAAAGCTCCCACGTGAGTTGCCGACTGTCAAATTTACCGGAAGTTTACAAATTTGTTAGGGTACCAGGCGAATACGTTTCGTACTCACTTCCGTTCGTCTTATTAGTCTTGTTATTTTTCATATTTTAGTTATTTCCTCCTAAATGAAAGCAAACTAAAAATATTATAATCTTGATTTGTATTCTGGATTTTTGACAACTAATCTGATGTACTTTTTAATTCACAAAACTGATCATGTAAAGCACGAGGGACATAGACGCGGAAATATTTCTTGATTATCTTCTCTTGTTTCTAAGACGGGAACCAGCTAGGAGAAATGTTTTTGTTGTGAGAAAAAGAAAGTGACAGATGTTTCTAATGACAAATTATCTAAAATATTTATTACTCGTAGCTTTATCAAATGTATAAGTCAATCAATTGGCCAATCCATTATATTCTAAATTATTTATTTGATTATTAGAGAAATATTTTGCTGAGAATCTTGTTCCTTCTTATTCCTTGACATTCATCAGTGTGGAATTTGATCCCAGGACAGAACTTTGTTCTATAAAAGACAGTGATTTGAGGTGGATAGGAACACTATACCTTTGAAAATGGCTGAAAATGAAGAAACGAAACTATGCGCAAACTGGTAATTTTTTATTTCTAATATTATCATAATTATGCATCAGTCAGTTGCATCCTTGGCCCCCACCCCAGGGGATGGGCGGTGTACGGCCTGGGAAACGGCTGTGTTTTTACCTTCCTGTTTCCACAACACTGCCAGGGAAGTGTTGGCACTTTTTTCTTCAAACCAATACCCCATTGACACTATTTAGTTGTCAGGGGGCCGGGGTTTTTACCATCAATTAACTTATCCTTGACAGGGCTTGGATGGCTTTTACAACACAAAAGTAAAAATCCCGGCCATCCCTAAGGGTAGGGGGCATGGATGCAACTGACTGGCACATTAATATGTTTGTGTGGAGTGTTGGCCTTGATGTAGGCCCGGCAAACAGCTAGGGTTTTATAGGTCTTGGGTACAAAACTTATCTGTCATTCCTGTGCCACTGATTAATTAGCAAGATATTCCTTGGTGTCTAATAGGGATCTTCCACTTAGCTGCACGCAAATAGAAGGAGAGAACTGTCTCCGCTGCCCCAGGGAGACTTAAACCCAGGTTTCTTTCTATAGGTAGCCCATTAGGCAGGTTAAGTTAAGTGTCGAAGCATGGATGAACGGCTGCATTGCTGGGTTACAGTGTTGGAATCCATCATGGCAGCATATATATCTTCCTGTACTATATATGCTGTTGTCTTGTATCTTCATGCTCCTTAACAGTTTCAGCGACGCATGCGCAATAGCCCATACAATTTTTAAAATTGTTTGCACCATTTTCGGAAGAAAAAAATGTCAACTTAACTTATAAGAAAAAGAAAATTTAAAAATGATCACGAAAACTTGTAAAATCATAACTTTATATGTCTAGGTCGATGCTCAGAATCCTGGTAACTGTTTCCCATGAAATCCGTGCCTCCGTAAAAATGAGTCTGTATTGGGGCCCAAGGTGATGGAATTTCGAATTTGTTGTTAGAGTAGATAAATTTGAAGTAGTGCTTATCAAAATGCTTATACAGTTTGAATATTAAAGCCTTAGGTGATAGAAATAATGCATAATGAAAACTCGATGCAAAAAAAAAATAACAGTTGAAAAATATCAGTTGAAATAATTACTAGGTGTATCGTTACTGGTCGTCAAGGTGACAGCTATGGCGTGTCGTCCAAAATAATGGCCTCAATTGATGTAGGATATTTGTTGGATGATTTATTTTGCTAATTTCACCAAAATGACTATGTAGAACATATACAAGAGTTGAATTCAACTAAGCACGGTTTTCATGAGAAGGCACGAAATTATGAGACAGAGGTATATACTGTATATATATATATATATATATATATATATGCTTGCATTACTTCTATCATCGATGTAGCAATTTGTTATACAAAAGGAACTAAATATGTACAAAGGTTTGGGCCAATTGGTATAATGCGTACAAGAAACACTAGTTCATGGTGCAAGACTTCTGAATTCCAGTGTGGTTTGGCATAAGCTTTTTTATGAGCAAAATAATATTCAGACAACAAAAATATCTGTCAGTCTACTGACTATGTACAATTACCATGTATCACTCGTTTTTTTTTATCATTGTGTCGTTGTGTCTAGATATGCTTCTTATTGTCAAAATTCATTTAAAATAGTTGATATGCACATGTATCATAAATGCTGTTATAGAAGGAGCAAATTCATTTTCACTTAAAATTGAAGTGTTTGATAATTGAAATGTATTTTTGTTTGTTTTACAGCAAGAAGCAGATATCCTCTAACAATTTTGTTATGCATGAAATGCACTGTAGGCGACATATATCCCTGTGTAAACACTGCAAGGAACCTATACCTAAGAATGAAATGGATGTTCACTTTGAGGAGAATCATGCTATGATGAAATGTCCCAAATGTAAAGTGGAAATAGAGAAAATGCATTTCGAAGATCATGAGGTAGGGAAAGCTTAAGTTGATAATTGAACTTTTAAAGATCATCATCATAAAGCTTGACCCTTAACTATTTTGGTCACTGGTCCAACAAAAAAAGGTGTTAAATTTAAACAAAACAGCTACTGGTCCTTCAAGACTTTCATTGGTCTTTCTAAGGCTTCTTGATTTTCATTGGCCTTGGCCCCTTGGGCCAGCAGACCAGTGTGAGTGTTGAGTCCTGATCATTTTATCCATGAACACAAGTTTCTTCCCTATTGATAATTAAATATTATACACCCAAGGATATGTTTAGTTATTGTGCAGTTTACTTTTGTTGCTTTTAGTTGACCTTGAAAAATGTAGCAAGTTTCCAGACTTGAATTTTGTTTAAACAGATTTTCTGTTCAATTGATGTATTACATTGATGTATCTTTATGATTTTTTCAGGAAAATGACTGTGCTAAGAAGCCAATGCAATGTCTATTCTGTGAGTTAGAATTTCCTAAAGATGAGTTGGAAGCACATATAGACTACTGTGGGAGTAGAACAGAACCGTGTGTGAAATGTGGCGGGTTTATCATGCTACGAGAACAGATCAAACATGATGAATCTAACTGTAAATACCCGCAGGTCAAACCTAAAAATAACAATGTTGCTGATAGTACTGCACGACATCATCCGTTTGAATTTGATGACTTTACACGAAGAGTAGGTGGACATGATATATTTACAGACTTTCCAGCTTCTTCTCAGGCAACAAATGGTGCGCCAGCTAGACCTAGAGGTCGTCAGACTCTGGCCACACGACAACCGGTGAAAACTAACAATAGGAAAGCTGATGTTAACAAAAGGAATGGTAAGATTGATTGGATTTTTGTCACTGTGATGTAAATACAGTCGGATCCTAATTACAAGTTCATTCAATATAATGACATATATTCATGACTAACATCTTTTTCTTAGAGACAGATTGAGGGTTCTGTGCAAAACAATGGTATGTGCCTCTATTAATTGATGTAGTTGTCATAGTTTTGCACCATGCCCTAAAACATATTTACGATGCTATTTGCATCTGTTAACATTGAAATTAATTATACTGACCTCATTTGTTTGGTGCATGGTTCAGAAAGGGGAACAACTTCAGGGCTTTCATTTGACTCATTTGAAACTACATTTTGACAAAAATGCCTATTTTGACTCTTGATAATTTATTGAAGGGTCAAATTTTCTATATTTTCTAACAATATTTTGATGACTCTTGAAAATTAACAGTCATGTGTCTTTTCACTTTTGGAGCCTAGTGAAAGCCCTGAACTGCTGTGAATAATTCATTCATTGTGTACAGTTTGGTTGTATTTTTTAACTTACAGATACGTCAGTCGAGGGAGCGTCGGAGTATGACAGATTACTAGCCATGCATTTAGCACAAGATTTAGGTCATCAAGATGAAGATTTTGATGATATTGTTAGAACCTTTGATAAACCATCATCTATACCTAACAAATATGATACCAATGCATTTCCTAATGGTAAGTATATGTGGTGTAACTGATGCGTCTGTTATCGAATCAGCTAAATTGAAGACTTTTCCTAAAGTCTCTATGCATAATTACTGCAAAAGTTACTTGCCTGACCTCAAAACTTACTTGTCGGTAAATAGCTATACATAGCTTATGTGTTCTGTTATATGTCAACCGACTGTAATAAAAATTTGTATCTTGTATCTTGCCCGAATCAATAATTACTTGTCCCAGACAATTGGACAATTGATAATTTCGCAGACTCTTTAAATACAAGTATCATGCTACTTTATGTGTGCAGGTCCTGAATCTTTTCTCAGGAGGGAGCCAACCAGCTATTCTTTTAAAAGGGTTGTCCTGATGAGACTCTTATAATTATCTCCTTATTTTTAGCTCTCCTGTCACATAGTGACAGGTTGCTTTTGTGATCACTCTTCGTCCGTCGTCGTCGTTGTCCGTCAACAATTGGCTTGTGTACACTCTAGAGGCAACAATTTTGATCCAATCTTCATGAAACTTGATCTGAATGTTGTTCTCTATGAAATCTAGGCCAAGTTTGAAACTGGGTCATGTGGGATCAAAAACTAGGTGACTAGGTCAATCTTAGAAAAATCTTGTGTACACTCTAGATGTCACCGTTTTGATCCAATCTTCATGAAACTTGGTCAGAATGTTGCTCTCCATGAAATTTAGGACAAGTTCGAAACTGGGTCATGTGGGGTCAAAAACTAGGTCACTAGGTCAAATCTTTTAAAAACCTTGTATACACCCTAGAGGTCACCAATTTGATCCAATCTTCATAAAACTCGGTCAGAATGTTGTTCTCGATGAAATCTAGGCCAAGTTCGAAACTGTGTCATGCTGGGTCAAAAACTAGGTCACCAGGTCAAATCTTAGAAAAACCTTGTGTACACTCTAGATGTCTTTAATTTGACCCAATCTTCATGAAACTTAATCAAACTGTCGTTCTCTATGGAATCTAGGCCAAGTTGAAAACTGGGTCATGTTAGGTCAAAAACTAGGTCACTAGGTCAAATCTTAGAAAAACCTTGTGTTCACTCCAGATGTCGTGCTTTTGATCCAATCATCATGAAACTTGATCAGAATCTTGTTCTCTATGAAATCTAGGCCAAGTTTGAAACTGGGTCATGTTGGGTCAAAAACAAGGTCACCAGGTCAAATCTTAGAAAAATCTAGTGTTCACACCAGAGGTCACAATTTTGATTTTATCTTCATGAAACTTGGTCAGAATGTTGATCTCTATGGAATTTAGGCCAAGTTCAAAACTGGGTCATATGAGGTAAAAAACTAGGTCACTAGGTCAAATCTTAGAAAAACCTTGTGTTCACTCCAGAGGTCATGGTTTTGATCCAATCATCATGAAACTTGGGCAGAATGTTGTTCTCTATGGAATCTAGGCCAAGTTTGAAACTGGGTCATGTGGGGTCAAAAACTACGTAAATAGGTCAAATCTTAGAAAAACATTGTGTTCTCTGCAGGGTTCACTGTTTTGATCCAATCTTCATGAAATATGGTCAGAATGTAGGTTGTACTGATACCTAGATCAATGTGCAACAGGTGAGCGACCTTGTTGTCAATATTCCAGGGGATGGAATCCTCAGCCCCGCTCTGGATCATTCCACAAAACCTTTATATTGATTTAAAATTCATTGCCAACTAATGGTGAAGTATCAAAACAAATATAAGATAATATACCGGGTACTGACCCTTTATCTGATATCATTTTCATTGAATGTTTGGTATCTTTGCAATCTTTTTCTGTATCTTTTTATGATTAAAATTGAAAGATGACAAACTGATAAAATGACATAGATAATAATGTTTTATACATGATCACCGTGTGAATAAATTTTTGTTTTTATTTGCCAGTGCATCACTGAGTTATTGCCCTTGAACTTTGCTTATTTGTGTATTACAAAATGTTAAAGTGTATAGAGCTATATTGGACAATTTTTTTTTTTAATTTTCAAAAACTGAAAAACAATTATGCTTCATAATCCATTAGATCATGTTTCTCTTCAGTTTTAAGAGAAACTCTCTGCGTGATTTATTGGACATGCAAACTGTCCATTCTCATTCGAAAGTGTTCTAGAACACCGTATGAAATTATAAGAATCGTCTACTTTTCGACGATTGAATCAAAGTACTCGAACCTATCCAAAGTTTTAATTTGCAATGAAGGTAGTCTAGTATCATACTAAAAACGATGCAGGTAATTATTTCAACATTGAATGGCTGATAACGTGTAGTGGGGTAATGCATGCATTCACATTCTGGGACAGCTCTTAGTTTATGTAGAAATGCAGGGCGAGACATGTTGATTTTGTGCAGGGTCTCTGACTGGATGTCACAAAATGTGCCCACACCTGTTTGCCTTATCTATTGGATTATTTGAATGCTTGGTTTTTAGGTCCAATGATTTTAAATAACCAGTTTTAGCCTTTTTAGGAAAATGTGTAATTTGCCTTGTACTCCCCTGTCCTGATCCCTTCAGTCAAACCCCTATACAGACTTGATATTGGTTTTATATTTCAGACAGTATAATGATACCCTGACCACAGATTTGATTGTTGTATATTTCAGACAGAATAATGATACCCTGACCACAGATTTGATTGTTATATATTTCAGACAGTATAATGATACTCTGACCACACATTTGATTGTTGTATATTTCAGACAGTATAATGATACCCTGACCACACATTTGATTGTTGTATATTTCAGACAGTATAATGATACCCTGACCACACATTTGATTGTTGTATATTTCAGACAGTATAATGATACCCTGACCACACATTTGATTGTTGTATATTTCAGACAGTATAATGATACCCTGACCACACATTTGATTGTTGTATATTTCAGACAGTGTAATGATACCCTGACCACACTTGATATTGGTTGTATATTTCAGACAGTATAATGATACCCTGTGAGTTTTGCAGTGAACCAGTGTCCATGGATGATCTAGTACAACATCAGGTTTGTTATATAATTTATTTTTATTATGTACGTGGGGTGTTCCACAATTAATAGGACTTTTTTCATAGCAGCACGGCAAATCAGAAATTAAGAAAACTAATTGTATATAATTAAATTTTGATCTTTCACTGACCAATATGCCAAATATCAAAATTATTGGATGAACGATAAGAAATTTATTCAACATTTTTAAAATATGCTATGTATCAAGGAGGAGGGTCGCACCGTGACATTATTATGACGTCGCATTTCAAGCACAGTATTTTGATATAAAGAAACTTTTAATATTTTTGTTTATAGCCATCCTGACTTTCTAAACAGATCTAATAACACTGTTCCGAGTGTTTAGATGTGTTTCCGTAACCCTGTTCACAAAAATGTCTTGCAATGATGTTAGAAATTGCCCAAACCTTGGAGCGTCTGTCAGGGTACAAACAGTGTTTATTAACGTCAACTTAATTTTCCATTACCTCACCTTGGCTTACTTGTAAGTTTATAAATCCGCAATCTGTAAACAGTTTGAGCCAACAGAATACAAGTGACTGCTTAATGCCACTACATTTTATGCATTTAATCATTTCATTGGTTAGCACTGTTGGTTTTCCCAATGTATACCATTATTTGACAATCCTGCGGTTTCTGTTTATTTGCGTTGACGTCATTTTCACCCATGACTTACTTGCAGGGTGGCCACAGACTCTGGAAAACAGGGAAAACAGGGAAAATGTCCAAAATAAATTCCCTGCAGGGAAAAATCAGGGAATTTCATAAATGGGCAAAAATCAGGGAAAAATCAGGGAATTTTACAAAATTGGAGAACTGAATAGTCTTGTCATAGGTAATTTGCCTTTTGTACTTGGTGAAAAAGTATGAAATGTGAAATTGTGTGCTCGCTGCGCTCGCAAAATAACTTTGAACTATATAAAATGTTCCTGTTGAAAGTTTATTTTATACACACACATATGTCATATCATGCTCCTACGCCCATGGTTGCAAATGCCGCAAACAATCATGGAAAATATCCATTCAGTCAAGGGAAAATCAGGGAATTATCAGGGAATTTTATTCTTCATTTTCTGTGGCCACCCTGACTTGCATACGTAACCTTGATTACTGACTTGTGATAACAAACACGGACCGATTTCTTCGAAAGTTTGCATGCGCATGTCAAAGTCATCCACGTAATGCCATACAATTAGGCGTTAATATTTATCAAGAGGTTATTGAGATATTCACATTTTTAATAAGGATGGTAATGACAAATAATAGTGTGACCCGCCTTGGTGTTACATGGTTTCTATGACAACGCTTTGTATTAGCATCACCAGCAACAACGAAATGCTGGTGCTACCAGTATGTAGTGCATACATTGTTAAGCTTATGAGACAAATTTCATCAAAATGTAAATGTTGAGTAAGAAGTTATGAGAAAAGTCCTATTATTTCTGGAACACCCCTCGTATATACCTGCAAATAAATTATTGGTTTATTAATTTTCACCTGATGAAGCCATTTTGGCGAAAGGTTGTGGTAAATTAAATGAACAGTATTTCGATTTGATTCCGTGTTTAGTGGTATGTTTTCATTATTTATAATAATTATATATACATGAACACACTCTAATAGTCACTCACAGCTGATCTAAGTGCATATGGTCACATGGTCTTTTAATAACTCTTTTGATGGGTTTGTATCACATAAAGTCAGTATTGTTACCCATATAGCAACCAGTTACTGGAGTGGTATGATATACAAATTAAGTTGCAGGAAAGCAGGCATTTGTGCAACCTTTATTTGAGGTTGATTTGTTGCACTGTCCATGCTGGGTACAATCGCTGACTGGCATTGAAGACACTATTATAGTATATAAAACTTTAATATCACATGGAGATATGTATGTTATCAGCATATTCTGGCTAATTAGTCTTATACTTACAATATGTTATGTTTTCAGAGTGGTTGTTCCCTGGATCGTATCAGTTCCATGCTACCTCAAACTTCGACCAATAACCAACATAACGTAACCAACAACTATAGTCCAGTCAGTGATGGTAACCCGGGACAACCAAACCAACATAACGTAACCAACAACTATAGTCCAGTCAGTGACGGTAACCCGGGACAACCAAGTATAATAGATAATCTACGACCATACAGAGCAGAGGAATGGTATGCTCTGTCAGACTATGTTGTATTTATCTTTTATAACTGATATGCTGCCACCTTGATACTGGTAGCCTAGTGGTAGAGCACCAGTTTTGAATGTGAGAGGACTTGAGTTCTATTCCAAGCCATAACATACAAAATTTGTTCAAATTGGTACTGGTCTCCCTTGCTTGATGCCCAACAATGTAATAGACTACATATGACATACTATTGAATAATGGGTACTTAAATCAGTATTTAAAATGTTATATCTGCTTCTTGTTTTGAAAACTATCATTTAGAATGGTCACAGAATTTGACGGTCAATAGAAACAAAAAATTTGATCTTTTGAAATTTAGTATTGCTAACCTTTAGTGAAATGGCTTTGAATATTTCAACTTATTATACATACATTACAAACTGGGCGGGGGGGGGGGTGCTAGCTGTTTACATTAAGACACGGATGTTACATGTCTGCTGGGGTATGTATAGTTTTTCTGTTGTATATTATAGGTTGGATGATACTGCCAGCATACCTACAGGTTACGGTGATCCGTCGGAGAGTGAAGATATGATGTTACCCTGTGAATTCTGCTGTGATCTTTTCCCTATAGAAAGTCTTGTACAACATCAGGTAAACATTGCCAGTGTGCTCTCAGGACAATATTCTAAATAACAACTGGTATAACCCTACTGTTGAAGGTTTGAGTCCTAGTAGGGATCTGTACTATAATTAATGGTTACCATGGTCTTACCTGTCTGATTCCTGGAAGTAAAGGAAGTAAAACGCTCAGAAAGTGCATGTGTTTCATAAAACACACTTATAAATCTTTGCACTTGTTGTATAGTGTTATGCCTCCCACATGTAGATTTTGTGGTGGATGGATATCACAAAATTGTCCTCTCTATTCCTCCCTTACCATTGTAACGTCACATGAACACTTGGTACCAAGCCTAGGTTTGCATATTGTAAGGAATTTTAGTTCGATGATTGTTGGCCCTTTGTGAGAGACATACTTGCTTTGTTCAAACCCTCTAGTTGTGATCACATATTGTTACTTGGTAAGTTGCATGTTGCAGGCTATGTGTGACCGTATGTCGATGACACCTCTACCTCCTACACCACCTGAGGAGCGACGATCTAAACCTACAACCAGATCGTCCAATAATAGCACTCATAGACTGGCTAATGAATTCCCAAACTTAAGCACGAAGCAATCAACGTCTCAGAATCGATATTTTAGTTACAATGATAATAGTGATGATGATGGGGGAGCTCGTGTTGCTCATACCATACAAAAACCAAAACCTAAATCTTCAGCAAAGAATGGTGTCGTGAAATCAGACTTGACGTCGCCAGGACGTGAGATCAGATCTACATTAAGGAAGTACGGAGTGGAGTCCGTGGACAGGGGGGACGACTACACACGTCAGGGAAGTTTCTCACGGCAGAACTCAGAAACTGATACGTGGCAACTTCCCTCCTCCACTACTCCGACACAAAAACGATACAGCTCCAATAAGACTCGGAGTACTTTGGACAATCTTCTGAGGGATACAGATCAAAGTTCAGCTCATGATTTACTGGGACATATTGGAGGATCACAAACTAGGAAACGTGACACCAATCTTGGTGTACGACAGAAAGTCTCTGTACAACCTGGAGTCACTCGGGGTAGGTCGTTGACTAATGTTTGGCTCTTAATTTATAAAGTGAGATAGTCTCCAGGAAAACCTAATATTTTGACAAAAATATAAAAAATTCAAAACCTTGTTTCATATTGTGATTGAATAATGTCAAAATAGCAGGTTTTCCTGGAGAACCGCTCAAGTGTTAATTTGGCTCTTATTGTTTCTTAACAAACAAAAATTGCAAAATCATATTACCTACCTTTATACTGCGTCATGAGTAGAATGGTCATTATGTTTTGTTTATTAACTTTTGTACTGAAGTACTTGTAGCATTTATAATATTTTATACTGTTTATCCAAAAAGGTCTTAAAAATCTAAATCCTCCAAGAGAAAGGTGAAAGCCTAATATACACACTATTCTAACCTTTCCAGCCCCTTCCTACCCCAGCACCTCCTGCTAAGCTGTAGGAGGGGCTATACTGGATATAGCTTGTCTGTCCATCTGTCCAAAGACGTTATTCTAAGCTAGCAATATTATATTATTGATGATGTTTTTATTGACTAGGTGCAGCCAAGGTAAAGACTTCTACAACAGCCAAAGATGTACAGAGAGAAATGACGAGAACAAACAACACCAGTAGTCAGTCCAATGGTTTACCACCCAGAGCTAGGTACTACTCTCTTACACATAATTGTATATAATATTTATGCCCCTGAAACTGTTATAAATAACATTTACTGGTTAGTTAATATGCAGCGTTTTATGCCATTATGTGATATGGTAAAGTCATTTAATTTCGATGGGACAAAATTTCGGTTTTGGTAAAAAAGACCATACCGGTAGTTGGAGCTTAATTCATGGATTTTGCATTTCAGATAATAAATCAATAATATTATTGTATGATGGGATTTGATTTCATGGTTAAAGGGAAACCACGAAATCCACGAAATTTGATCCCCCACGAAAATTAATTAATTTACAGTGGTACTGAAACTGATCAAAACAAACCATTTCTGCTGAATTTACAATTGTTGAGGCAGTTTTCCATTATTTTGACTGTACCTTGTAGAGCAAGCCGACCAACAGGAGCTGGATTTGAAGTCCGTGTGCGGCCAGCAGAAGCTGATGAAACTTCGGACATTGTTACCGGACAGAGGAGAGCGAGAGCAAACAATGTGTTTGGAGCATCTACAAATAAACCAACCACTGTAAGTACATATGTACGTGTATTGGTCATAAAGGTTGAAGGTAATTAATATCCTAAAATAGGTGAGTTAGAATACACAGTAGTCTTACTGTTGTCATGTTAATACAGAATGGTCCAGGAAAACAGCAACTACCGTATAGCTGGTTATTTCTGCGGGGTGGAAATTTCTGCCATTCTGCAGTCCAAGATCAATTCGCAGAATTAAATCTTCGCAGAATTTTATCGTCCATAGAAAATTTTCATGCAGAATATTATCTCCACTATATAAAAATGATAATCAATGGGTAATCACAAGTTAACTTGATTATTGAATAGTTTATTGCAGTTTGTCTAGTGTTACAACTTACAATGGTGTTTATAATTTAAGCGAGCATTGTTTGTACATGTGTAATGATAATTATGTCATAGTGTGATCCACAGTTTGGATTTGTAATAATTAAAATTACAATGTAAATGGATTAGACTGCCAATGAAACTGGTGTATGTCAATTATTACCATTTAGCAAACCGCAGAAATTTACTCTTGTCATTTTGTGAATCAGTAGAAATTAAAATCAGCAGAAATAAAGACCCCCATTTTGGGGGCAAAAACGCAAAATATTACACCCGCAGAAATAACCAGCTATACAGTATATATTTTACAGAAAAAATCTTTAAGTAGTGTTAAACTGAAATTAAGAAACAAACAAATATCTGTCAATATATGTATAGAATATGACATTAAAAATGTCTGTAAGAATTATTAATACATGTATTTGGGGTCCTACTAAGCCTAAAAAATGATGCCCAATCCTGAAAAAACCTTACACAGATGAAATAGATTTTTGTGCCCCCTCCCTTTATTTATTAATTGGAGGCATTTAACATTGGTACTGTTCGTCCACATGTATTGCAAATCTTGTGTGTTGAACTCCTCACAAACTGTTTGGCGGAATTTATTCCAACTTTCACAAATCAACAACCTTGATGTGTAGTTGACCGTAAAGGATGGAATTGTTTAGTTATGGCCCTTTGTTACCTTTACTATATGCCACAATGGGGGCACCCGTGTCAATGGAAACCTTTCTAGTTGTGTTTTCTTTTATTTTCAGAGAAGACCCAGTAACCGATGATTGTTGCTGCATTCCATCCATGATTCAACCATGACTCGATGATTGCTACTACACCATTCAGTAACCATTGCTACATTCCGCCATGAATTATGAACTTATAAATGCAATCTCATTAAAATCAAGATTCTAACATTTGCTCCATTCCCTTACGCTGTTAGTTAGATCGCTACATGTAAGAGGTCACATTCAAATGGCCTCTCTAGCGCATGTTATACTATGGCTATTCACCTTTATGTGTATTAAAGTGAGTCTAGTATAACTCTATGTTTAAACCATCTCTCTCTCACGGTAAACAAGGTAATACAGCAGAGATTCTCCGCACTTTCAGATTTGTGAAAGTAGCGATTTGATTTGATGATGGAAGTTCAATTTGACATACTCACATTGAGTGTGGTCAGATCCTATATCAGTGTAACATAGTGGAGTGTATTATGAGTCTGGTTTTGATGAGATTGTTATAAATGTTGCTACATTCCATCTGTGAACCTAATGCTGTGATATATTTGTATTCAGATACTTACATTCTGCTTTGTACTAACCTGTGAATTTTGTGATATTATATGCTCAGTCCCATCTCAATATTCCATACGTTTAATGTGTGGCATATGTTAAATGGTAAGGGCATATATCTATACATTACCATACCAATTCTATTGGTAACATCATCCATTCTCGATCCTAATTTGTCATTTTATATAGATTTGAGACATTGTTTAAATTGTGTAATACATGTAGGTTTATGATAATGTTAAAGTACTGTGGTGGTACTCACAAAGAATCTTAAGTGAAAACAGAGAATTTTCTAGAATCTCAAATTTTCCTTAAGTGTATCAGCTCAACAGGAAAATAAAAATTATTTACATTGTTTAGAAGCATTATGTAAAGAGCTTCAATAATCACATCGAAAACATGGGTTATTCTTCGTGCCTTGGAAAATATGCCCAACTCGATATTTTAACTTAAGTGAAAATAGTTAAGATTTCACTTAAGATACTTTGTGAATACCACCCAGTGATGTTAATCTGATGATTGATCCTCAACCTGCTATTAGCATAATTTAACAGCTGATATATTGTCTAGATTTATAAAAGTGGTTGTATGTTTTTGTAAGTGGGAAGTATCATGGACACTTTTTAGGTGTAATACAATAAAAAATTGGTATTGCACAATTTGCCTGTGAACAGATAAAAGTTTGCCTTTTTGTAAAATATTCATTCATGTATAGGTTACAAACCACTAAATGTCTCCGCGAACAAAAATAGGATACACTCAAAAGTCCCTAAATAAACTTGTGATTGTGTTTAAATGGTAGTATGCTTTGACAAGGTGGAACTGGAATCATCTAATTGGGTTTACAGGCTTTGTATACATGTATGTGATGTATTTAAACATTACAATAAAGGATAGGTTCAGGTTAATATCTCTGTACTATACATAGACTTAGTCACTATGTTGCTGTATGACAGTTACAAGGACGTGTATTTGATATCTAACTAGATCACATATCCCATGTACTATATCAGGGTTAGTCAGTGCCTTGTTACACCTTATATACAATTGCCTTAATACTGGTAACTAACCAATTGTTCGTGTTTTGACATGATTAGAAAACCACATATCACTGGCTTAAAATGAGAAGGTCATAAGTACTAAATCAATATTTTAAGAAAACCAGAAAAAATATCCGAAAATTACTCTTTACTTTGGGTAAAACAAGCTGTTTCAACTTCAGTTTGGTCATTGGAAAATTGACTCACCAGGGCTCTACAAATCCTCTAGTCCGACGTCCGGGACAACTCTAAACCCGTTTCGGACAACTGACATTGTGCAAAAATTTTGTCCCGGACAACTCTAATTTTAAAGGACAAAAAGATCGGACAACTGTCCAAAAATGCGTATAATCAAATTCTATGCCCAATATTTGACTCTCGGTGACAATTATTACGACCCCATGTGGCCTTCCGGACACTGCAATAAACAATCGATAGTCAGATAATCCGTGTCAATTACCGATAATCAAGCACCACGGGAGGTCTACTGACCTGCTTGAATCAACAAACAACTGCAAACTCGCGTCGAAGCTCTGCCTTCTCTAATTTGATTGGATAAATTCGGTACCATGACAGTTTATTTGCAACCGCGCACGTGCACAATATTGACGAGTAATTAATTAAAATCTGTCAGTAAAAAGACGTATCAATAATGAAAATCATCAGATACCTGTAAAGAACGTATATTCCGCAAAAATTATTCCAACAAAGAAATATTACAGTAATCCAACAAACTTGCAACTAAGAGTAAAAAAATAAGCAAGCAATCGACACCGCACCCGCGAAAATCTCGGTCAAGTTTGTTTTAAGTAGTCGCCGCTGCCGACTTCAAGACGCACCACGCGGCGACTCAGTAAAAGAGCGGCGTCTTTGATGTGCAGATGTCATAATGTATTCGATATTTGTGGGTATTAAATTTGAGTAATTGATACGATATTATTGAAAGTCAGCGAGTTATTTGTCACGGGTTGCCGAGAGTAATTTACATTAAATTTAATTGGAACTTTTGGACATAGAACGTACATTAGTTGAATAATCGTGACACATAAAACTGGTTTGCCAATGACGGTACGGCAGTATTCTTTCAATTTCACATCATAATTAAGTATTTAATATATTTTGATTAGTTAAGACTAATTAAATAACCGGTACAAATCACAAATGATCGGAAATAAGACGACGAGATGCACGCGAGTGACCCGATTTCGGATACATACGCATTTTCGGACAAGTTCGTTTTTGGTTGATTATTTATATGTTTCTTTAGTATTAATGGCTACCAACAATAAATTAAATCATTTTCCATTGCTATTTAAGTATTGTAGTAAAGTGTGGCATCTACCAAACATATAATGCAACATGTAGAAGAATCATTTAGTAATTGATTGCATCAAAATACTAAATTATTTTTCCTTTCATTGTCATGTGAAAGTTCATGTTATGTGTTGTTTACTGCTCGAACTCTGCAATATCTTGATTTTAACTGTGTTTATAGACAACCTGTCGAACTTGGTATTAAACTGATTCAAACAGCTAGTCAAGCAGAGTGTGATTAGCCACTTAGCATCTTAGTATAAACACAGCTCAGTGCATACTTGCCACATCAGGACACTGACATAGAATTATATACAGAACATCTATTTCACAACTTTTTCTTATTCTGAAACCACCCGTCGCAAAATGGTCAAGTGTGACCGCGTCGATGTACCATGTAGATGTAGATGTAGAACAAACTACTAAGTACTGTCAACTTGCAACCCGACTTGGATTAGTTCAAATTCAACATATAAACTACAATTATGATACTATGATTGACAGCAGTATGTGCCTTTTGAATTGAAGAGCATATCCTTGTCTTGAGCTCACATATAGGGCTACCTATGGTGAAACACTTCAGTAAACTAATGTGGCCTCTAGTTATGAACGCGACAGACTACTGCTTGTTATAATTGGGACAACTGAACATAAAATTCGGACAACTCTATTTTGTCATGGTCAGTTGTCCTGGACAACTCTACCAAGAAAAATTTTGTAGAGCCCTGCTCACAAGTAGTGCCTTGTGATGCTTAAAAGCTTGGCTGATCAATCATCTAGCCTAAGCCACGGCGCCTGTTTTTAAAATTCACTGTACATGTCTTCAAACCTTACTTTTACAATTGGTTTCGATGCGCCCCATCCACACCCTGGCAGTTCATTTCAATCTGATGAAGATGGCCAGTACATGGAAGACAAAGATTTTAATATACATTAGTCTTAAAAGGTTGTAAGTAGTACATACGACCTTCTCATTTTAAGCCAGCGATATGAAGTGGGATTTAGCTCACCTCAGCTTTGTGCATGGAGAAATTATTGTGATCAACCTGTGCTTGTCATTATCTGGTCAATGAAACTTGCTGACAGACACTAGGTCATGTTGTATACTGGGTCACGTGAGTCAAAACTAAGCTATACCAGAACATCTTAAAACTAGTAATTATGCCAACATTGCATGTACTTAGGTGAGCGCTTTAAAACCAATGAACCTCTTGATTTGTTTGGCTTTTCGTTACATGATCAGACCGAGTCATGTACTTCTATAGATATTTAGCTTCCTAATACCAAAGGAACATGCCAAGCAATTTGTGAATGTGATTTATTTATTATTATGCAATTTAGATGTTTAAGCCTACTAGTTTGGTGCTTTGTAGCCATTATTTATGTCTCAAGTTGTGACATGTTTTAATCAGACAAAACTGCGGCCATATTTCTACAAAATTACATTGATCTTTATTTGTCAGCTTAAGGTAATAATGCAATTTCCTGTGTATTATAAACAGCTGTTAGTTAACAGTTTCACAATTAGCTAAAGTAAACATTTGGTTGTCAAGAGCTGAGAGATAGAAAATAGTATAAAGCCAAACCTTTATATCACAGAAAAATTTGGTTTATTGAATTAAGGCCCCACAGTGTAGATATGACTTTCAATGTTTGTATGTATACTTTCTGTTGGGATTTCTAAGACTGATAAGAACTTACAAGCCAGATTAAAGATTTCAAAATGAATTGATTGAGAAGAGCCTTAGCTTTGTTAGTACCGGTGCGTCTTTTTGAAATGCAGTGTCATTGACAACTTTCCTTGTTCATGTACAAATCATACCAACCCAATATTAACTACAACTGTCGCCATTTGACGGACTTATATACGCCTTGCATGTAAAGGGTAATAATTTTTGCAAAATTAATCTGAGCGTTAATTCCTTTCTTCATGCACATCTACATGTTACGATTGTTCATGTGTGAAAATTTGAAGAAAGTCCTGCAAAAACTGTAGTAGGAATTGCATTCATTAGAATCCGTCTACGGTCAGACAAGCTGAAAACAGTATACTCCCATGGGGTATAATGAATAACACCATCTAAAAACATATTTTAACTTGAATCTATTGAGTCCGTTTACTCATAGTTTTGTTAGAGCATCTTCTTTAAATGTAGCTTTTTGTCTTAAGACTCTTAACATTGAACAAACATGGACTACTTTCCATAGTTCATAGAATATGCCATATCAACCTGACTGACTGATAAGTCTGTAGCCTTGTTTTGCCAACGAATGTTGTTAATGATATACTATGTCTTTATATTATATATGTTTGTGTGTTTTGTCATAATTTGCCTTATATGTGAGGAATATTGATAACTTCCAGGTTTTTGTGCATTAAATAAAGGATTATTGTGATGTTTGTATTTGTTGTATCTGATTGTTTCATATACCGGTAATGCAATGATACTGTTCTTCATGCCGGGCATAGCCTTTATTTGCTAGTCAGCTTTCTGCTGAAATATGGCAGAAAATGAGTGCCTCTTCCTGTCCAAGAAAGTTGTTCGAACCAGTTTCTGCAGCGATCTGGCAATGGTTTGTTGTTGCTCTAGTTTATCATGCATTTTATTATAAACAAGAAAGGAACATATTTTTGGTCATGCTTTATTCATCAGCTGTTAGAATTCAAACCTTAAGTCAACAATACAATGGTACAAACACACAAATAGTGATCCAACTGACTACACGGAGTTACATAATTCTATAAAACATGAAGACAGAGATGTATATACATCAATATGTTATAGTTCATACCATTAGACAGTCACACAAGATATAAACAAGTACTTGAAACAAGAGATGTTTGTGAAACATGTAAGCCCGAATGGCAGTTCAAAATAGTCGAAAACGGTAAAGGTCACAATGACTTTAACCTCAAAATCAGCAGGAGTCATCTACTGTTGCTGGCCAGCATCTATGTAACGTTTGAAGATCCTAGGGCAAAGCATTCTTGAGTAATTGAACGAAAACTATTTGGTCTAACGATTTACTAACCAACAGACATGAGCAAAGCAATATACCTCCTCATCAAAGATGGGGGCATAATAAAAGGGGTAACCCTTCAGGGGCCAGAAAAGTAATGATATACAGAGTCATATAGATCTAAAAGTGGATTCCTGTACAAATTACAACATAAAACATAACATTGTTCACACTGGAATAAAATGCTTATATTCATAGAACCAATACTTACAGGATGTGTGTGTATCTGCCTATTGTTCATACATTAGAGCAAGTACAGTATGTATCAGCTTAAGTGTGGGTTAACAGCTATACTGTTACCCAATACACTATACCTGTCAACATCTCGGTTTTACTCCGATTTTGAGGGTAGAAAACCCAAATCCGATTTTGAACCCGGTAGAGCATGGCTGACAAAAAAGTATACATGTATTTCATTATTTGTACAACATAATTTGCAATAAGTAAGCTAATTTTGAGGACGGTAAACAGCTCTGCTGTTACCAGGTAGAGCATGTCTAACAAAATATAATACATGTCATCATTGACGTAACAAATTGAATACAATATTATGTTGTAATTCTAAATAAGTAGGTAATTGAATACGGAGGTGCAGTAGTGCATGGCTAACAAAAAGTGTAAATAAACTAAATATACAATCATGTATTTCATTCTAATAAATATTCATTTGCAAAGAAAATCGTTGCTACACCATAATTTGAAATAAATAAATTTAAAAGCTCTTCAGGAGGTGGGTTTGATACCTGGTAGAGACAGGCGAACAAAAATTATAAATAAGTATTTATACAACTATTTCATTGTACCATTTGAGAAAAATATGCTGATACATCAAAATTTACAATATATATTATGCTCAATGAGAGGTGGGTTAAAAGCTTTACTGTAACGAAAACTTAACTGTAATTGTGTAGAGCATGGCAAACAAAAAAGTACATGAAATTTCGAGGGTTTAGTGCAAAACTATGGTATGCGTTTATATCAAATGATGTAGGAACCATAGTTTTGCAATGAGCCGTCAATTTGTATTTCATTGAAGCATATTGAGGCAAAAACATTGTTGCTGCAATGTAGTTTTTTCCAATAAAGATAATTCTGACAAAACATGCATTATTTTATTCTGATCACGTCAATTTCATTATTTTATGAAAAATTTCTTTTAGCCTTACCAATTCATCCTTATAGTTACATCAGTGTTGGTCAAGTTCCAAGACTATCAATGTTTCAGGTGAAACGTATGCTGAGTGAACAATAATAACGATAAAACCAGTTATAAAACTTGCCATAAGCTTAAGAACGCGTGTTTTCTAGACTCATTTAAGAAAATGGTGATCTCAAATGAGAACCAGTGTCGGATTCTTATTATCACATAAAAATCTCTCCAATGACGGATCAAATATTTATCATAAAACACAGCCTAAATTATTGTTTGCTGACAGTATAATGTCTACCATACGAAGCACTTCCATATATGGCGAGTGCCAGAGACAAATAAATCAGTACACAGTAAACATCTACCGTAAAATCATGTAATTTCGATTGGACAAAATTTTGTGGTTTTGGTTAAAAATCATTTTGATGTGATGTTTATTTGTGGACATTGAATTTCAGGTAATTAATATGAGGGTCAAAAGTATTGTTTGATGGGTTTTAATTTTGTGGTAGAAGTTGAACCACGAAATCCAGGAAAATTAATCCCCCACAAAAGTCAATGATTTTACGATATCTGCATACGAATATTAACACACTATCATATTTCTATCATGAGATGCTACGAGATTCTGGAATTCTAGATCATGAGAATAAACGTCCCCAAACGTGACAATCATTTAATAGACAATATGACACAGTAATGGTTGTTTTTAAGTTTCAAAACATGGAAAAAATCAATGTTACAGCAGGGCTGGTATGCACAAAGCATCTTACGGGAAACTGAAATATTTTTACTTATGTAGAAAAAATGAGATACACACATATTGCAAGAAACTAAGTATAACACATGATTTGCTTGTGAATATTGTAGCACTTTACATTTATGGTGATACCCCCATTCTCAAAACTATCTTAATTTCACTCTGCTTAAAGTTAACTTTGGTTTTCTACAGAATAAAATGAACTTTTAGTATAACCTGAATATGCACGAGATTAATTGTACTGCATGATTGTGTCCCTTTGGTACAATAAGCTTGTATCTTAGAATATAATGAGCTACCACCTTGTTGCACTGAAGGGATGGTTTGCTGAGGGAAACATGAACAATTATATGTAATAACCTGCCCTGTTATATATTCATGCATACAGGTGATAAGTACATGTTATTATACAGTATAATCAATCATAATTTTTTATAGGATGTATGAAATTATGAATTTATCACAAGTATGTTGTTGAGTGGTAAGATGTTGAGACATGCTAACAGTAATGTTAAATCTCACTGGTCTAGTGTAGAGACCTGGGTACACCAGCCATGACAGTCGTTGGTTCAGTCCACCGGTCAGGACCATCTTTGGTTCAGTCCACCAATAGGGACCATCACTGGTTAAGTCCACCGGACATGACAGTTTTGGGTTCTGTTGACCGATTCTATTGACAGGCTGTTGACTGCCTTTGGGTGCTGTCGACAGCTGAGGCTATCTTTGGAATCTTTCGACCGGACATGACAATCTTTGGGTTCTATCAATCAGTCATGACCATCTTTAGTTTTTCGACTGATCATGACAAGCAGAGACAATCTTTGGGATAATGCAAATAACAACAAAATTTGTACAAAATTAACTGCAATACCGATACATTATAACTAAACCTCAGATATATAATACATAACACAACTACGCTACACTATAACCTAAAATGGCACAAGCAATAAATAACCAATAATAAAATTAGGTGGACCACACAAGATACCAAAAGCAAGGGTCTAGGGTCTTATTCACCAACGTTGTAAGTCAAAAACTCAAGACTAAGACTTTATATTGCCAATGTTCTATTCGCTCTCATGTTGTTATAAATGTAATAATTTTTATATAAATGGGTACCGGTATACATGTTCAGGGGGTAACTACAAATAATCTGATAAAATGTCACATGGTTAAATCTATTAATTGCAAAGAAATGGCAGTGATCATAAATGTCGATTTTAAGTCTTAAGTCATAGCTTCAGTCTTACAATGTTGGTGAATAAGGCCCTTGGTTCTTTAAGTACAAAAACACAGTTAAACCATTAACAAATAAAACAACATAATGATAAATCACTTAACGGGTATATAAGACTATAAACGCAGACAACAGACATGTTATAGTTGAAATAGTTGAGTAATTGAATGTATCAGGGGTTTCATTAAGATAGTACACAGTAGGCCTGTTTCAAATTTGAGGCAGCAAAAACCTCAAAAGAAGTCCATTATCCAAAGTTTTGAGGCAGTGAGTAGCCTTTGAGACTGACATTTTTGCCTGCAGCTTAATGTACACACTCGGTAACCTTTACATATATGATAAATGATAAACCTGCCCTGTTGACCACATATGTATAAATACATTTTCTTAACCAACATAATTGATTAATAAAAATAATTCTCAGTCAGTTAGTACTAAGCATGACAGAACATGCTGTGGTGGTTGAGTTTGAATACTCAACCAAACAACAGAGACTATGATTGATGTACCTTGGGAGTACCTTGTATACCTGGACATATATCACTCCATACACTCGGGTACTGTTCTATCAAAGCACTTACAGCAATCATTATTGATACTGCAAATACTGTGGACAATTGGTAGTTGCAAAAAATAGTTACAGATAATCTACACTTTTAATTTGTGCGTAAATTTAAGATTCCCATACGTGCTTCAATGAAGTAGTACCTGAGCTATCAAAATTTAAAGCGACTTTGATGCACTAATTAAGCGCCACAAGGCTAATTAAGGCGTTTTTTTTTCCTTAATCGCCCTCTGTGCCATTCTCTGGTCCCTGGTCATGTTTACAGTGAACAATAACTCATTTTGGTAGAAACAGATTTTGAATAAATGAGAGAATGTTACATTGTGTACCGTATGACATTGTAAGGGGTGACTACCACAAAAACCAATTCACATCCTTCACTTACATCAATGAATACATGCCTCTATATACAATACATGACATAAATCAAATATTACATCTCTTTGTTCGCATCTTACAGAATTTATTGAACTCATATCTTCATAACAAATACATCAACTGATTGTTTTGTTCAACAGATATTCAGCAGAATTGTTTAATAAAGTCTGCATTTTATGACTCCCAGGTTTCATGTGACGATGGTTACCATGGAAACTCATCATCATGAAACACGTTACCATGGCAACATCAACAATGTCTGTAACATCTAAACGTAGAAATCATGACAAATGTCATACCATCACAATAGCAAATCATCTACAATGGTAATAAAACGTAAGAAATAAAATCTCTAAACATAGTATGATAATATAAATTCATCGTCAATATAAATGCTTGGGCTTATTGTAATCAAGATTTAACAAAACATAAATTCAACAAAACATCATCTTTTGTACAAACAAATCTTTCAGAGTAAAAGTATTATAATACAAATTCATTGTCTATGTAAAGAGTCTTTGGGTTTACAGTTATATAAATCATGGTTTAACAAAAAGGGTCAACAGGGTGTCTTCATCGTCTTTTGTACTAAATAATGAAAATATTTGACACGGTGAGATTTTTGTTCAATAAACAACTATTACATCCTTTATATACAGTTCATTTGACAACTTACACTAGTTGTAAGTTATAGATTTTCTCTCTTATTATCTGGTAAAAAACACGAGATGTGAACAGTAAGTATGAAAGCTGTCAAGAAAGGTGGGGAGTACTATTGTTAATGACCTACTGGTCGTTTCTTTACAATCGATCAATGGATCAATTTGATCCTGACAGATTTTATATACTAGGTAATAAAATAATAGTATTCATAATACACAATTCATCCATGAGCAAACACAAAGATACCAAAAACGTATTATAATCAACATCGTGAATTTCCTATAACTTTTATCATTTTTAATTTTTTTTATTTTAAAAATAACTTGAAATTGATACCTAGATAAAATTAGAATTTTTTATGAATCTGAACTGATCACTCATACTTTTGTTCCCTTTTAACTATTTCTATACACTTCATACAAGCACCTAACATTGCTAAATTGGTTTTCAGTATAAATAACTAAACAATGAAGCACATAATTGATAAATCCTCCCCCACAAAATTTGGAAAAAATACCTGAATGACGATTTAGCAATTGAAATAAAACTCCTATATCCAGTAAGAAAAAATAAACTTTCATTTCATAACAGCCTCAATACAAATACGGCCTAAAAAATGCAAAGACCCGCTCAATATAAAGAAGATCCCTCCTGAAGTTGATGGAACCACAATTACCTGGCATTATGCCTGACATTGGTAAAAACTGGGTAGATCAAGTTGGACCAACAACAGACCACATCTCCCCCACCTAACAACAGTCAATGTTGATTAATAGTAGAAACTAGTGGAAGAAAAAATTAAAGCGAGTAATTAGGAATTGCAAGCAATACAGATGTCCCCTATTGGTCCCTATCAACATACACAGTTTGATAAAACTAGACTGAAAACTGTTTGAGTTATGGCAAGATCCAGATTTTCTTGACAGATAGACTGAGGGACAGTGGGCAAAGCAATATTCCCCTCTGGTGGATAACCAGTAGGGGCCTCAGAAAGGCAACAACTAAGGAGGGGATAGTGGGATGGTAGGGGAGCTTTATCATATACTATGGTTACTATACATAATGTGAGATCAATCAGTAGGTATTTCTTAGGTATGTAAACTCAATGTTGGATCGGGATCCTATAGTCTATGAAATAATTATGATAACATGTACAGGGTGTTACGAAAGTTTGTTCTCAGCTTATTTGATGACGTAGGAAGAATGGACACTTTTTTCAGGTTAAATTCTAATTGGTCTTATCTTTCCGGTATCAAATGAAGCTATTAGAGTAAGAAATTAGAATTGTACAACAAGTAAACAGCTCAGATATATTTAGTATGAACTTAATTTGTAGAAAACAGACATGCTTAACACCCTGTACTATGAAGGTATTTAAACTGTACATACAATGTGTGAAATAAAGCTGGTGAAAAGTGTGATATGAACATAGTAAGATAGCACTTCAAAGCTCCAAGAATGCATTAATATCTAGGAATAAGCCACTGCCTTCATCAACAACATTGTCAGATGTCAATTCAGTCAGAAAAACTCACTACTGAATGAAACCCTGCTTCACCATTCTATCACACTGAGTGTTTAAAGCAACAAAATTTCCTGAACTAAAGTATAAATAACGGAACAATAAAATTAGGGACATAAGTCTCTTGCATTACATGAAAACTTGAAACTTTGCTGTTGTTTCCAGTAACAAAATAATAATGAGCAAATAAATTGAGTCAAAATAAACAAATAAAATTTAAGTAACAGCATCATACATAACATAATCCTTTTAATCTAGAACGTTTTTTGACATAAAAAACATATGTGTCTCCTGCAAGCTACCAAAACTGCAGGAAAAATCAGCCAACCTCAAGTTGCTGGCAATATACTCAACAAAGGTAGGTACCGAGAATTTGTGTGAAGTATCATTGAAATCTGACCAACGGTTAAGGCCAACAGGTGCGTATAACCTTTGTGACATCAAAAAAGACGGACAGACTTCTAGCACAAAATCAGTATGTCTCTCCTACTGAAATGTATATGGGAGACGTAATTTGTTAACAGTTATAAAATCCATTACATTAACATAAAGCTATACATATGTGACATATTATATACTTCTGACAAACAATATACATGTAAATACAAACCAGTACACATAATGACATCATAATTATACAATATCAACAATTTACTACAATTACAGAAATTTATGTACAATTTAAACAAAATGATTTCATCAATTTTTCGTTTAAAGTAAAACAGTCTGAGGGTTGCCTGCAAGACTGACATATGTCCTTCTTTTATTATTAGCAGTTATAACAGTCTTGCAGGCAACCCTCGAGTCATGAGACACAGTTAAAACATTTTGAGAGGCCCATCATTATACAACATTTTGAGAGGCCGTTCATACAGAATATGAGTACATTTTGAACAACCACAATCTTCAGGCCCCAATCTCCCGAAGCATCTCAATCTGAGCAATATCTCATCTCAAATATTGGCATGCGTCTTAAATATAATTTCCATGCAAGGCTAGACTCAAATCAGCAACATGTGACAGAAATGGTATTCTAAGATTATAACAGAAAAAAATTAATCTCTAATCGTGGCTTTGGTTTAGCAAAATCTCGATTTGAGTTGAGATTTCTACTTGAGATACTTCGGGAGATTGGGGCCTGGTCTGGTATTCCTGAGAACTCAACAGTTAGTACGGTAAACAAATATATATTTTCACTAAGTCAAAAAAAATTCAAGCTTGTTGAATTAGTTCATCAATTCAATATTTTGCAATTTTGTTCTATGGAAGTAGTTGATGAGGTAACTGGTTAGAATTTAATGTTTGTGTAATTTTTGAGCTTCAGAAAGAACTAGTTTTGTTTTAACTTTTAATATAATTTTTTTTATTCAATAGAATTTTATTTGTCAATTTGTTGAAAAAAAAATTAAGAAAAAAGTCCCTGTGATAATTTCTGATCTTACAATGAAAAAATAGGGTGATGCAACATGCACATGTATATAACAATGTGTATTCCTATAAAATATTATAATTACACGAAAAATGCTTCAAATCAACTTAAAAATATATGTTTATGTACTTGGTACCTTTGTTAAATGTAAGAAATAAAGACTATAAAGCTTTTAGGATCCAACGGCGGCTTTCATTGATCATATTGATATCTGATTGGTCGATCAAAATTGTGGCGGGTCAGCCAATGGTATATCATGCGGTCTTGGTCTAGGTGGTGGTCTATCATGTTTTAACAGGTCCGCTTCACGCTGCTTCCAAAACTCCACATTCTGTTGTATATGGAGTGTATTGTCGGCCACTTTAGGGTCCGGTTGTCCGTAATTTGGTGGATTACCCTCCGGATCGTATCCTAGAGTACGTAACATGGGTGCGATCTTTGCCATATCTCGCTTGACGTCCTCTGGAATGTTGCCCACCCATTTGTTTAAGGCTTCCAAGTTGACAGGTTTGATAATCTGATCTGAGGATTTCTCTGTCCTGAAAACACACGAATCATAGAATTATACAACTGTCACACAGATTTAAGTTTCAATTTTCTAGGGATCTTTTCAGCTGTTAAGCCACTCAAGCACCCTTTGATATTTTAACTGACCCTCACTGGTCATTCGGAGAGAAACCTACGTTCTTATATTCAAGTCTCCCTGGGAAGACTACTTCTCTCCTACGGGGGTGGCAGCCAACATAGATCTGCGGCGCCCAGTCATAGACACTGCCCATACAGGTACCAAATTATACCTTGGTGGAGTGAAGCATGTGGGTCATTCATGCTCAGAGAAATTAACCAGTGGTCAAGACTTGAACCAAGGACCTCTTGATCCCGAAGAGAGCGCCCTACCTCCAGGCCTCTGTTCCCCACCGTGACCGGACGGATGGATGACAAATAAATAACGACAACTCAACCTCATCTTTTCGAATTCCAATATACAGCCACATAATACAGGTGAACTTTATCAGACCTAATTGATCCATCTCATTAAAAGGAAGCTATTCAGGCTGCCAATTATTTAATCATTTATTCATAAGTTGATTAATTGCATCATGGAATAATCCCACTTGTGACCCAATGATGAGAAAAGTTGAAACCGTTCTTGAAACATTACATGAATATTAGATACCATATATATTAAGCAAACTAAAATCAGACAATTTGACCGAGTTCAGAATTATTTAAGTACAAAATGTTCAGCACGACTAACGGCATGAGTGAGTACAAGAGAATATGACATGAACCCGACACACAAGCTACATAAAACATTGTGCACATACCCAGTAGACCTGAATATTTTCTCTCTCAAGCGCCCATTCGTATGTCTGGGTAAAGTAAAGCATTGACAGTATTCCAACTTACAGAAATTAAATGATTGCCCTGCATGCGGCTAGCATTATATTAGAGACAAGACTGCATTCAATAAACGCTTATGCCCCCGCGGAAGCCATTTTAATAAGTCTAAGTCCAAAATTAGGTCAAGGTGAAGGTCAAAATGGAGTCAGGTCATATACAACATCCATGCAAGTATGAAAGCTTTGTAACAAGCCATATTAATGCTAGAAGAAACTGTCAATTTGGGTTAACCAAGAATTTGGGTTAACCAAGAATTTGGCTTTTCAATAACTCGAAGTCCAAAATTAGGTCAAGGTCAAAATGGAGTCAGGTGATACAGGCGGTTGGAGAGTGGTCATATATAACATCCATGCAAGTTTGAAAGCTTTGTAGCAAGCCATATTAATGCAAGAAGAAATGGTCAATTTGGGTTACCCAGGCTGGACGGACGGGTGAATCACTATATGCCTCCCAATCTATCGATACGCCAGGGGCATAAAAACAAATATATCCATGGTCAATTTAAGGAGCCCAACCATAGTTTTCAAGCCTCATAAATGCGAATTGGCAATGTAGAAAATTGATAATAGAAGACATTTGGCTAAATATTGGGCTGTTGCATATTTATAGAATATTTCATTGCTGGTTTTGGGTTTTCATCCCAGGCAGTGACCATAATATTACTTAATGGTGCATGCGAATTTGGTGTGTTTACATTTTTAATCCCCTAGAAGCTTGGATCATGAAACTAAGCGTCTACTGACTGACAGAACTGCTTTTTGAGTGAAATTGGGTGGTACATTTTCAAAGGTATTTTGTGAAAAAAACGGCAGGGATGTTTCTGATGACATTCTTGAAGATTTCTAGTCTTTATGTGTAAATATCAGCAGCTGTTAGACTTCCATCATTGACTATTAGCGTATAAATGGGGGTAGAACATGGCTTGTTTGGCCTCGGCCGGGCAGTAAAATTGATGGTATGGCTGATTGTTGTGAACAAAAAAGAGTGAATTACAGTAGGCTGTATATGAAATAATGTTGCATATTGTAATCTGGACTTGCTATCTTTGTAACCATGAAATGTTTTCTATTCTGGTTTGTTGTTAAAGCCAATTTGCGGGTGTATAAAGAATTGTGGTCAGTTTCAGGACTTGGATTTTGTTGAAAACTGAGGCAAGCAGCTTAAACGAATTGTGGTTAACCTATGAGTATAGGGTCAATTTTGTGTGAGGACTCATCTTTTACAAGGTGTGTAGTCGGGGTCAATCTTGCAAGAAGCGATGTGGGTAGGCAGAATGGCTTGCCCAAACATGACATTGACATATATATACTTAACTATTAATTAAAGTTTGTTTGTAACGTTAGCCATCAATATGGCAGGACTAGGTATGGACAATGTACATGTAATTAATGACAAGACTAGAATGACAGTATCTGATGACAGACCAATACATACCTATTAACATCATATTTCATATTCTAGCCTTACTATAAAATCATTAATTTTCATGGGAGCTAAAATTTTATGGATTTCGCGATTCACCTTCAACCACGAAATAGAATCACATTGAACCCTAATTTTGGCCCTTGTATATATTACCTGAAATGCAAAATCCACAAATTTATGCCCCATCAAAAGGGTCTTTATTACCAAAACAACAAATTTTTGTCACATCGAAATGAAATGATTTTACTTAATACTTAATGATGGTCAACAATAAAAGGTTGAAGTGAAGCCTTGGAGATCAGACAATAAAGAAAGGTTATTGATTAACTTGTTCAATCAATGAATAGCATCACATTTCGATATTAAAATATGACTACTCTGGCTGTAGGTATAACTTTATGAATTATATATCTCAATTTTATATTAATAGTTCATACTCTAGCATTATAAATAGTTGTCAACATAAAACTTACAGCATTATTTATCAATACAGTCTGGTAACAATGCAAGAAAATTTTAGTACAAAGAAAAAAATTGTTTGGTTTCATAAACAATTATTGTCTGTGAATTTTGTGTGTCTCTTTTTGCACCTTTGAAGCTTTGGACTTGTCTGTTCCTGTTGAGAGCTGCTCTCCAATTTTTGCATTTCAGCAACAACACAGAACTCTTTGAGATAGACCACCAGATTTCAGTAGCTTATAATATTCAATAGATTGAGGGCTCATAGCTCATTTCGAGACGAGGACTCAATGTTAGACTATGGTACATGCTCTATATAAATTGATGTAGTTACCATAGTTTTGCACTGAACAATTGATTAGCTAAAAACATGCTACCTTAGTTAGATCAGCATGTCAGGGCGTATTAAATTGTTGGCATACCATCATGTATGAAGGATATATTTATGTACTATGGAATAGTTTGATGAAGACAACAAGATGGATAAGACTTAGTCGACCATGTGCATATATTCTCATGTTAATCCATCACAACTAATTAGCTTTACAAACTCCATGTACACTCATACTTATAGCTTCATGCTATTTGAGCACCTGCTTAGCAGATTTTTCAACAAAAATGACTAAATAGCTCTTCAACAAGAAAACTGTTAACTTCTCCACATGTGGAGTATATGTGGACAACATGGCTGTAGCCAATGAATGTCAGAATATTATAACCTGTATGTAATCAAACTCAGAAAGCTCAGGGGCCTTATTCACCAACATTGTAAGTCTAAAACCCAGACTAAGACTTTAAATTGCCGAATGTTCTATTCCGATTTTGATATAAATGGGTGTACATGCTCAGTGGATAACAACAAATAATCAGACAAACTTTCACATGGTGGAATCTACTTGCAAAGAAATGGCAGTGATTACAAAATTAATGTTGTCAATTTTAAGTATGACTCTAAGTCTGAATTTCAGTTTTACAATGTCGGTGAATAAGGCCCATCATATGACAGGCAAGTTTCTGAAAATGCAAATGCTCATTGCTATTACAGTCACATGCTGACACATTTCTCCAGGAATATATAAAGATACACAAGAAATGCATGTAATTATGACTGTATATAAACATGGAGCATATTTATTGACATGTAAATCAGAAAGATTTGTGTCAACATGCGACTGTACAATTTCAGAGTATGCATGGTCTTTAAATTATAAATAGCAACACAATCCAAGCTGAGAGAATGAACAACATTATATTGGAATATTGCAATGTTAACTGACAAATTGCTTTTATCCATTCAACAACACATTCTCCGAACAGACTCGCAGTGCAACAAGTAATTGTCTCTACGATGGGCAAATGTCTTGAATATTGAAGATAAGTGATACTAGAGGATGTAAACGTCTTTTTCAAAATTCACACAACATAAAGCCTGACACACAATAGTCTATATGTCACACAAACTGACATCTAAATAGTTTTCATGAAATGCTTTTAAACAAGCAAGAAGCCAATGAAGCTCTTTATAATAAACCTAAACTTGTACATAATCAATGATATTTTGAGCAGAATTAAACATAAAATTTTGCTCCAATCTTCATGGTGGCCATGTTTGTTATGTTAACTGTAAATAATCTTGAAAGTAGCCCAGGACCCTGATATTTCATGTGTAAAACCGTTACTGGTTATTGAATAGCGGTTTTTTTGCCAAGGGTCCTGTGTAATGAGCCACTTGGTATTCATACTACATTAATGGTTTGGGACAAGGAATTTTGTAAGTTTACACTATTCTGTCACAGTGACCTACTAGCCAGAAACCATTGATTCATTTTAACTTTTAACAAGACCACAAATGGATCATTCCTACCAAGTTTGGTCCACTCAGGAGAGGTTGTAACTGTACTATCAGAGATTGAACAAGTAATTAGGAATTGCAAGCAATACTGGGTTCCAGGTTGTCTATGTTTCTGTTGCTATGGCTCCAGGTTGTCAATGTTTCTGTTGCTATGGTAACCACAATTTTTGTCTGAATAAAAAAATAGCTAGTTTGAAAACTGTTAGAGCTATGGTAGGATCCAGCTTTTCTTGACAGACTGACTAATGGATGGTAAACCTAAAGTTCCCCCTGGTTGAAAACTGGTAGGGGCCTAATAAAATATGATAACATTGAACTTACTTTGAGACAGAAATGCCGCCCGGCTTTTCAATGAAATCTTCATGATGAAGTACAGATGAGTTCCAGGGAATATCGAGGAATTTGATGATACGTCTCATCCAGAGCTCCGGTTGTAACACTAACTGTTCATAGTATACCGGCATACATTGGTCAGCTCCGACCTGTAAACACTGTGAGTACATCATCTCCATGGCAGTACTCCAGCGAGTTAAACACTGACGATAGTCATTTAAATTAAAACCCGTAATGGTCACTTTACGAGATATAATGGAATGCACGGTCCCACGACCATCTCGTACCATGAATATAAATTTAGCATTTGGAAATAATCGTTTTAAATAAACACTGGATTTCAATGTAAATGGATCTTTGTTACATAAATATGGAGCAGCTTCTCCGTGCAAGGCAACTATTTCTAATATAAACGCTGCTAACGCTGAGTCTATAACATTATCATCAATCCCCGCCTCGACTAAACGTTTCTTCTCAATCTCAGATCTCTCCCAGTTAGTTCTCATACCCAGTAACCTCGGTATAAGTCTAGTCTCCTCCCCACACCGAACCTCCGGGTGAGCATCAAGCATGGCACGCATTAGAGTGGTCCCACTACGTGGCATACCTCCGATAAAAATCAACGGCATTTCTCTATGGTATGGTATAGCTTGTTTATCACGCCCATATATCACTTTCTCTTCCTTGGGTACCATCACATAACGACTAGAGGGTCCACATGGTACGTTCTTATACGCTAACATCACAAACAGGAAGAAGCTCGCGCCAACAAACACGACAAATTTACGTGACATTCCTCTCATTTTGAAGATACGCATTACTCAAACAATGTCGTAGTTACTCTCTGTATGTTTGCAGTCAGGAAGCTGATGTCATCTGGTTCCCACATGTAACACACTCATGCCTGAAATATAATAAAGTTCAGCATTAAACTTTATACAGAATGAAATTAATTTCGTTTTTAAATATTATTTTTAAAACCCACATGTTCCAGTCACATGTAGACTATCAACGGAAGGTTTTATTCCATTTTATTTTTCCATTTCTGAGACTGCAGAGCTTCAGATAAGCAGGGTATTGGAGTAATTACCTAATTAATTTTGTCGAATACCCAATTGATTTTGAGAGGAGGGAGTAAGAAAAAGCAATGAAAATCTGAAATACCCAAAAAGAAAAGGATGATGTAGTGGAAAATAGTACAAAAAAGATCATTTACCCTATGAGTTTGATTGAAAACCCAAATAAAGTTTGTCAAAACCCAATCAAAATTGAAACTAGGGGGTAAAATACCCAATTTACAAAAACCTTATCTGTAGCTCTGCTGAGTGCAACAAATACGTCACATTGGCCCCCTCATGTCACTTAAACTAGCTTATTTTTGATAACTAATTGAAATATGTGTACAAAAAACACATGCTCACTTATATTTCTAGTAAGCTAGATGACTAATTCACTGTTTATAATACACTGAACACTTAGTCTATTATAATTATCATAGTTGTGTGTTCAGATAACATATCTCTCCTAGAAATGTTGTAGTTCTCCCAACATCATGCACCACACCACCTTCCTGAGCATCACACAGACCATGTATTGTTCAATGTCTTATTTCATCATCAACTATAGTATGTATATATTTCATTCAGAGAAACCATAAGAAATTGTGAAATTCATCCTAGTTCCAAACTTATATTTGATGACCAGAAGTTAAATCTGTACACGTTTGATAGCTTAACTTAAATTTATGTGAACGAAGGTTTTTGTTAAAATATAGTGCTGCCCAGTAAGGATACTGTGAGACTTACACTTTATTATAGTTGCGCACAAAAGATTAAAATCATTTTCTGAACAGAAGTATTTTAATTAAGCATTGAAATTATAGATGCCTGTATAAGCTTTTATAATTGGTTTTACACCATGATAGATGACTCGAATACTGCATCACTCTATTGTTATCCTAACTGGACTGTACTTGTACTTCCAATGCTACAGTCTGTTAAAAGTTAAATGATAACTGTTATAAACATAAGCTCATCTGTCAGGTAACCTATGTTTATCTAAGTTTAACTGGGTGTATAAAAATATTACGAGTTAACTATAATACCCGCTACTTTTTCCAATGGGACTGGTCCCTCATATTAAAAGTATTACTTACTGAATCGACAGTACACATATCCAGTCATGTTTTCCAAGCAGTGTGAATTTGAAATTAGCAATAATAGCAGCGACAGCAGTGATACAATGCTTAACATAACAGTATTATACAGCCGGGCACCATCAGCCCAGCAACCATCAGCCGGTAAGATGATATAGATATATTATTGCTACTTTCACGGCAGTATTTCCAGCGTTATGTGGGGATTTATTGGTAAAGTTGGCAATATCAAACCATATTAAGTTTATTGTTTTCCTCCCATTAATATAACTGATGGCCACAGATGTTATACATTTATAATCAAACACATTATATATAGTTGACCAGTGGAAATCTACAATCAAGCATAGCAATGTACTGATTACATTTTCAAGTTTTATGCATAAAACTTGACTAAATTCATTAATTTATAACACCATATATTTAAGTCCTGAGAAAAAAAATCTATAACCAAACTGGAATTTCTTTGGATCACATTATTTTTAGCTTTTAAAGTTGTTTATAAATGAATTACAAATCCAACAATTATATATTTGTCTTGAATTAATAAGGTCCTTCATTTTTCAAATGCCAAACAAATGTATCCCGATATGTTTACACTATAGTCTGGTTACAACAAATAACTTCACCTGGTATTCTCCAAAATTCACCAATTCAATTCTTCAATGCACTTCTAAAGGTCCACCCATTCATTTCCCACAATTCATCAATATATTTCACACAATTCACTAATGAATTTTTAAATGAAGAAAAATTAAAATATTTTCACTTCACAAAATTCACTAATTAGATTCTCAAATTTCATCAAAAAAATTCTCAAAATTCATCTATTATCTTCTCAAAATTCATTTCTAAAACTTTGTTCACTGATTTGGTACTCAAAATTCACCTACTGGTATTCATTTCTCAAAATTCCTCATTCATTAAATTTTCATTTTAAAAAAAATCACCAATCCATTTGTCAAAACTCATTGCTCAAATTTTATGAAGAAAATTAAAATATGTGTACAATGATGCATGTTAGTATAACAGAATATAGTCCATGCATTGCCTAATGATGACAGATTGAGCTGGTTAATGTTTCCATGTAAATTGTGAATTAATGCAAATCAACAACTAAAACAAGTTAATGTTGTAAGAATATATAACACAGATTATTGCGTAATAATATATCACATATTCTACAATTATATGTAATTATTTCATAAATGGATGAACATACATGTAGTGAACACTCCCACTAAACCACACATGTACGGTATGCACCAGATCCGGTAGTTAAGCTCCAATGTTTGTATAAATTTACTGATTGACACAATCAGAAAACAATTAAGAAACTCGTTAATGAGGAAATAAATCACTCTCAGGACATGAAGAGGATCCAACACAGAACACACCATGTACCATAAAATCATCTTATTAAATCATCTAATTTCGATGAGACGAAATTTTGTGGTTTTGGTAACAAAGACCATTTGGATAGAACGTAAATTTGTGGTTTTGGTAAAAAAGACAATTTGGATGGGTTACGTAAATTTGTGGATTTGCATTTCAGGAAATAAATACAAGGGTCAAAGTCATTGTTAAATGGGATTTTATTTTGTAGTTAAAGGTGAACCACAAAATCCCTGAAATTTAATCAACCACGAAAATTAATGATTTTACAGTATATGCTTTACGATCATGTTATGTACATAACTGTCAACATGAATATGAGATCAGGTATAGAGACAAGGTCATAACGAACCCTCACTGTCAAACTCATTGTCACACAATAATATTTAGCCACTGTATATATTTTTACTCATTAATTGATTGCCCTCACAAATTTATGATAAAACTGGACCCGACCATATGTCAGGTACAAAATGTCAAGGTAGTAAAATGGAAAACTAAAGACCTTTTAAATTAATGTTAAACCGGACATATCCATTCATCAGGAACAAAATGTCAAGGTATAATGATTAAAATTTGAAAATTTAGACTCACTGAAGCCATATGAAGTGTATGTTTAATTATTTAGTTTTGTTATAGCTTTCATGTCGAGACAATTTGTAAAATAAATCATCTGTCCTGAGAACCTGACATCAAATTATAAATTGATCAGAAAGTTTAATGTACAAAATATCTACTATACTGTAAAATCATTCATTTTTGTGGGGGATTAAATTTCGTGGAATTAGTGGTTCACGTTTAACCACGAAATGAAACCCCATCGAACAATAATTTTAACCCGGTATTTATTACCAGAAATGCAAAATCCACAAATTAAAGTCCCATGGAATTTTTTTTCCAAAACCAAGAAATTATGTCCCATCAAAATTAAATGTGAGCTGAAAAATAAGGGATTTTGAAAATTTCTTTACATAATTCTATATTGGCAATGCTACGCTACGCCAGTGTGTGAAATTCACCAATATTTCAACATTGCTCATAAAACCATGTTTACAGTATTAAAATGTTCTTGCACATATGAGTAGTTATTAAGCTACATGATTACATGAGTAATGTGACAGCAATAATTCTCAGTATGTATGAACAATATGATCAAGGTGTGATTTTCTTACCTTGTGTCATGTATTATATCACATAGTTGTTTATTAGATGGAAAATGAGGAAAGTTAGTAAATTATACATTAACTCCATTCTCTTGCATACATTTGATGTATGAAATAACCAATCAAGCATGTATTATAAGGGTTAATATACTTGTATTTATAAATATGTAATAACCATATGTTTAATTGTCAGCGACTTGCAGGCCCAATGTGCCGGGTGCTGTAATCTTGCGATATATAATATGTAATTTGTAATATTCCAAATGTCACTTAAATAAATACTTTACTTAATTACTTATACATAAATAATATATATATATATATATACCGTATTTCCCCGAGTATAAGTCGCGGCCGTGTATTGGACGCATGTAAAAAATGAAAGAAGATTTGAAGAAAAAAAATTTGAAGAAAATCGAGCAAGAAATGACAAAGTTTGAGAAGTTTGAAATTTTCCCAAAAAATCGTCCACTGCCATATTGTTTGTGTTCCGTAATAATGACCAAATCGTGATAACTGTAATAAAATGAAAAAAGATTTAAAGGAAAAAAAAATTGAAGAAAATCGAGCAAGAAATGACAAAGTTTGACAAGTTTAAAGTTTTGACCAAAATCGTCCGCCGACATTTTGTTTGTGTTCCGTAATAATGACCAAATCCTGAATATTGCTAGTGTATTAAAATAAACTGGGAAAAAAACAATCACTGTATATTTTGTTTGTTTTTTATTGACGATCGTTGCTTTGTGAAAAATAATTTATATAAGTATATTGAAAAGCTCCAGTATTTAAAGTGTCTTTATTAGGGTATTTTAACATGTCAACACTTTCTCAAACTTCTCAACACACACTTGCAAACAATTTGACATGTTGACATGTGCAACACCTTCTCAACACCTTTTCAAACGTTGGATGGGTGTTAAATGTCTGGCCAATTAGCACACACGTGTATGCATCATAGATGATTGTTTGCAAAACTTGCGAGGGCCGTGAAACAGTGTTGATTGATTCATAATTTTTTTTTAATTAATAGATCTAGTCGCTATTATTAATACGATTTCATATACATCAACATAAAACACTCTTCATCAGAATATATCTCTGAATAATAACAAACACATAGTATGTATAATAGTAACTTATTTTTTATTTTAAAACGAACGGGACCGGAACGGTACGGGACTTAGCCATTACGAAACCAGTATGACTTACTCCCCTTTTTGAACAAAATGGCCGACTTCATTTTTTGCCGATCGAAGTGAACTGTGAGCTGAAAAATGGCTCTACCTTTGTATAGGTCGCATCCAACTTTTGGTTATGATTCTGGCTTGGTAAAGGCGCGTCTTATACTCGGGTAAATACGGTATATATTATTTACACCTTCTTTGACAATATTTCATCTTTCAATGTTTTCTGATCCCATGAACCATAAAGAAAACTGATATTCACAACCCAAATTATGAAATGCACTATAATTATATTATTACAAGTCATGCTACATAAGACAGTAGTGTAGCTAGCTCTCCTAGTCACTTCAGTAAAGGATCAACCTCTGCTTTCTCTTTAAAATGCCAAGCTTAGACTTTATTTACCAGTCAGCTTTCTGCTGAAATATGACAGGCATATAGTTTAGATGTGTCTCAACCCGGATTTGAACCTGGGTCGCCAGATTGGACATCAAGCACACTAACCACTAGCAGTACTTTAAGCATAAATATATACCTGGATTGACTACTACAAGCAAGTAGGATACCGTCCTTAGTCACAACTTTAAATCCTTGCAGGTTTGAACCTTGCTAAATTCAGCATTGAGAATTTTGTCTAACAGGTTTATTTGTCCTACACCAGACAATAACAAAATGGGCAATCACAATGCACTAAGTCAAGTGGTCAACGGTTGAGTTAAGGAGAAAAACTACTAAATACAGCTGTTCTGGATATACGAGCTAGTTTGATAAATAAGTTGTAACAAGTATCTGGTGTGACAAGCTGTATGGTGTAGATGATACTAGATCATTATAAACAATGATAGTGATGAGATACTAATTTAACATACCAGTTAATTACAAACCATTCATAACATCTGTCATTCAATTGAATATAATATGTGTGTATTGTCATACACTCTATTACATCAGACTGAGTCCCCCCTTTATTGAGAGAAACATAAAAAGTTAGGAGATTTTATATAATAACAACTTGTTCAATTAGTTAATTGTCAATAATGAGAGAGTGAGATGACAGGTTGACAACTGGGAATGATTGACAATGCACAAACGGTACATCAGGACATTTTTTATATATTCATTTAAGTGGGGTTTTTACCCAGGCTTTTTTCTCTTATATTTCCACAGGGAAAAATCTTTAAAATCATGGAGCTTTCCAAATTGCATCATGTGTTGTTGCGTATACATCGATTAAATAGACATGACTCGATGGCTTAGAATGAGAAGGTCGTAACTACCACTTACGACCTTATAAGACTCATACATATTTGAACTCTGCTTCACGAGGAGCTTCTTATGAGCGTATTTTCATAAAAATCTGAAATTGTCATGTTGACCAAAATGAAGTTTTAAAAACGTGTTTTCCCATAGGTAAAGAGTAAATTACAGACAGTTTTCTCTTGTTTTCTCAATATATCGATTTTGTAGTTACGACCTTCTTATTCTAAGCCATCGATGTCTACAAGTACTAATGGTAATGTTATACTGTACATAAACTGTGACAGAGTAACTCACCCGAAAGGTTGAAATACTGCATAAAATATTGAACTTGGTTGAGTCACTTGAGTGCACAAGGCAGATCACCAGCCGATAAGCTCGTAAACATAATCAGAATTCTGTTTCAAGTTTTACTATAACTTGTTAAAAAGCAATTTAAATTATTTGCAAGAACATTTCAAGTCAAGTGTACAGTTTTTTTTACTACATAAAGCATTTCACTCACACGCTGGCTTTACAATATTCCAAATTAAGAATAACCTCTCAAGGTGAGAATAATCTTTCAGCAAAAGAAGTAGAATGTTGGAATGAATCTGGTATAGATAAATCATTCTCTGTTGTTTCATTTGTAAAACAAGCCGACTACATATGTTAGCAAGTAGACTTTAAATTCAATTTGGAAGTTCCGAACTTAAAATTATTCTTCTAGAATAGTTCCTGTAATATCGCTGGCCTACTTGTAACTTGACCTCGTAAGACTGATATATATTTGAAATCAGCATCACAAGTCTCTTCTTATGAGCCTATTTTCATGAAAAAGCGAGTCTGAAGTTGAAACAGCTTGTTTAACCACAAGTAAAGAGTGATTTTCGGACAGTTTTTCCTTGTTTTCTCAAAATATCGATTTGGTATAATTTTTGGACAGTTTTTCCGTGTTTTCTAAAAAATATGGATTTTGTACTAACAATCTTCTCATTCTAAGCCAGCGATATATACTAGCAATGAACAGTCTTCAAATTTGGCCACTAGCCTGAAGCCCGAGGCTAGTAAAAACTAATTGTCTCTAGGTGACTAGTCCGAAAGTCTAGTAAAAATTTAAAATAATTTTAATAATTTAATGGTCTGACTAGTAAATATCTTCTCAGGCAAGTAAGTTTTGCCATGTTGGTAGCCCGACTGGCTAGTACTTTGAAAAGTTTTTCGTGAAGACTGAATGAATGGGATACATCATACAACTGTTGCAGTTACTTCTTTGTTATCAGCATACAGTAGTCAATCAACTCAAGTAGCCAACAGTTAACGTCAACAATACATTTCCTTCCTAACTATTTCCTGTCATATTAAACATCAAGGTTGAATATAAACACAACTATTATTGACTCAATTTGAGTTGTAATAGACTCTATATAATAGTCAATAATATTTTCAAAATGTTACAGCTCAGAATTGAATTCTATCTGGGCTATTCTGGGCATCGGCACTCTACACCAATTGATAGGCTCACAGTATGTTACCAAAATTAGTTCTTGTCAGTCCTCAAAATGTCACTACATTTGCTATTAATGTTTGAAGAAAACTCATTTCAATCTTTTGACATACATTTTGTATTTATTGAATAGCATACTAAATTACAAAATTTTATCTTCTTGTAATATTTTGAGGACTTAAAAATTGAGTCAGGAATCACTTTGACTCTGCACTTCTGTAAAATAGTGAAAGTCCAGCATTTTTTAAACTTGTCAAATAAAAGGTATGACTTATACACAGTCACCGGTAATAAAGAAAGGCAGAAACAAAATTATAAATATTTTTTTTAGAACTGACCAATGCCAGTCTGTTAACCATTATATAAACCATTGCAAAATATGTTAAATTGTATATTCAAGTATAAAATAACAAAATTATAGATACAAAGTACATGCCTGCAGTGTATCTCAATATCCAGGAAGTATAAGCTCCATATACAAACTGATTACAATATACGTCTATTCAGTATCAAATATATAATAATACACTATGCACATGAACATAATTATTTACTCGTTTACAACCGGTTCAAATAGCACAATGATCAATGTTACCGGTTACTATTCAACTGCAGAATATTGTTGTAAAATCACTGATGTATTCAACCATTTCCTATCAAGGATCAAATGTTCACAATATATATATGTCACGTCTCCATGAATATAACTTCCCACATACTGTAAAATCATTAAAATTCGAGGGGGATTTAATTTCGTGGATGCTCACAGCTACAAAGTTAAATCCCCACAAATATTAATAATTTTTATACAATTACTTTATATGACTTTAAGTGTACAAGAAATCCTTGAAATTATGTCCCCACAAAATGGTCTTTTGAACCAAAGCCACAAAATTGTGTCCCATTGAAATTAAATGATTTTACAGTACATACATGTACACGCCATATACTGTAAAATCATTTAATTTTGTTGGGAAGAACTTTCGTGGATTTGGTAAAAAAGACAATTTCGTTGGGACTTGAATTCGTGGATTTTGCATTTCAGGGAATAAAACAAGGGTCAAAATTAATGTTCGTTGGGATTAAAGTTTGTGGATGAGGTGAACCACGAAATCCACAAAATTTAGTCCCCCACGAAAATTAATGATTTTACAGTAATAATATGGTAGAGTAGACTTACAGAATATTACCCTTATGTACAATATATCTACACTAGCTGGGCAATTAAGCAAATCTACAAATAACTGGATCATTTTAAAGAGACAAAAGACATTTTGTAGACATTTTAATAATAAAACAATGTTTCACAAATACATAAAGTATTCTAACAACTTACATTACAATCAAAGGCGCTATTGATGAAAACTCCCGAACATATTTTACTGGCCGTTTATTAGGTCAAGGTTGTTTTCGGTATTTATACACTACTACGCTGTAACAAATATATATTTTACTGCATTTGTCGAGCAATAGAATAGGGGTTTGTGGGTAATAAACCAACGTTATGCGATTATTTTTCTTCTAGATGAATAAGTACAAATTGGTATATAAATGTATTAGGTCAGTCAAACCAAAAACATGCGATTTTAAGTGAGCTTAAATTTTCTGTTTCTTGATAAATTGTGCAATTTACCAACTGGAGTTTAGTCCCTTTAATAATTAAAATACATAGCAGTTCAAGTTTATTTACAAAATTAATAATTCATAAATATCATAAATAAGGCCACACTAAACGATTTTTTTCTCTTCTTAACTAGAGCAAAATCCATTTCTTCTTGACTTGAAGAGGACACTCAACTATTAAGCTAGACATACTATATATACTAGTAGATATTATAGATACCAGAGTGACTTATTATTTGCATATATACATGTATATGGACACTCTCTGGCCACTAAGCTAGACTAGTAGAGATAGTTTATATATATTATAGCAGGGCCCTAGCTGCACTATAGGGGAAGGGGCCCGGTGCCCTCAGGTAGGGGAATTTCGCGTCATTTTGAAGAAAAAGGGGAATTTGGGGGATTTTTTAAAAAGTGCCTTATAACCACACACTAAACCTTTAAAGCTTAAAAGAGCTATATTTCAATAGTATGTACATGAATGCACACACAATTAATCAAAGGTTCGACTAAAAAGTTCAGAGTTTGGTAAAAAAAAGGGGAATTTTTATCAAAAATAGGGGAAAAAAGTATATTATTTCAGGAGGGGACTGGGGCCGAATTTCGGCCCCAAAAAACGTCAAATGAGTGCCCTGTATAGGGACAGACTTATTATATAAAGTAATAATTTGACATTTAAGCTCAGCAGAGAGCGTGGCTGTTAACGTTTCAGTGTCATTCATTTAGAACAAGGCATAGAAATTACCACAGGTATTAAAATCAATATATGATCACTGATACATTCACAAACTGATGACTCTCACTGCTGTACATCATTCAGCAATATCTATAGATCATAGAGCATCATATAACCAGGTGTCCGTTGCATAAGCAAAGCGCTACCGAGCACCTTCATTCAGTTACCTCCCATTCAATTAAATACAGAAGGCATGTATTACCTGCCGTGGACAGCACTACATAGCACTTTGCTTAGGCAACAGATACTAGCGATCAGCTCACTAACCAACCACATCACAAAATATATTGACTGGCATTGGCACTTCATGGACTCCAGCTCCGGAAGACGATGCCTCAACTACTCCATCAAGGGATTGTCCGAGTCTGGGGGGGGGGGGGGGGGGGGGCATTAGGCAATGATTCTGAGTTAAGGGTCATTTGTTTCGTATTTTGTTTACTGGATTTTACCTTTATAATGCAAAAGGACCTATTAAACTTAAACAAAATATCACTGTTCAGTCACGATGTGGCTTTTTACAGTTTTCAGTGGTCAAAGGGTCAATTTAAGGGATCGATGGAACTTCAGAGAGAGGCACAATAGTATGTATACATAACATTATACTGTTGAGTCAATAAGTAATACTAATGTGGGAACTATCCTATTCAAAAGAATAGCAGAGACTACAGTTAATTCAGGTATACCCAGTTAAACATAGATAAACATAGTTTACCTGACGGACAAGCTTATGTTTAAAACTGTTATCATTTAACTTTGAACAGACTGATTCAATCAGTATAGATACAACCAGAATAGATACAAACATATTATACCGTTTGAACCAATAGCTTTTATCTGATTTTCTTGCAGCTTGCGAAATGTCTCTTTAATGCAATAAATTGGTCTGGCCTAAAGACACTATGTGCAATTAAACACTCAAAATTTAATTTCGTTATTTAAAGCCAAGTTTGATATTCTTAAATACCTTATATATAGATTTTACACTCATAGAATTGATAATTGACATAATAAATAACCTGGTACATTCAAATAGACATTATTCATTCATACAATAAAATAGATTATATTACTGGGTAATGTATTGTTCAGTAACTGTCACCCAGAGTCTTATTTTTAGATACTGAAGTATGGTTTCAGTATATTAATCAATTCATATATCTATAATCAATAATCATTGTATTTGTAGTATTGAATCCTTAAAACTTGAACTTTTGCTCAAGGAAATAAACACATTTAACATGTTCATTGCCCAGAACTGGAGCCTTGTTGCCTTATAAAGTTGCTACCAGAAAACCATTGAGGGCTTTCCTTAATTCAGGGCAGTTTATTTGGCTATCAGTCAGTCATTTTCATACCCTTTCCCAGCACTTTGCTAAGTGTGTCCTACCGATAGCTTTATCAGCACTGTATAGCAGTTTGCTGTGCAATGTATGGTATGCTACTGCCAAGAGACAAATTACAATTTATAAATGTTCGCTTTCTCCCCTATGAGTGGTCTGTAAATACTAAATAGGCAATGGGATATATTTGGGGCTTAGAATGAGAAGGTCTTATAATAGGAGGGTCGTAAGCACAAAATTTATATTTTGAGAAAACAAGAAAAAGCTGTCTGAAAACTGCTCTTTACTTAAAGAAAACCCTACTGTTTGGATGTCAGTTGGTCAACATGACAAATTCTGACTTTCATGAAAATACACTCACAAGAATATCTCTTTGTAATGCAGATTTCAACTCTGTATGAGTCTGAAAAGGTTGTAAGTAGTATTTACTTTTTAGTAATTTACCACCTTCTCATTCTAATCCAGCGATACGTCTATCAAGATTCTTATGTACCTAAATCTAGATAATTCTGATTAATTAAGTATAGAATAATTATTTTTATATGCCCTGAAGAAGGCTGATGTGAGCCGAAACGTCGGATTAAATAAAATCAAGAAAAACAAACACGTTGTTTAGTTGTTTGTTCCACACATTTATTTATTGTATTCAAGTATAGAATAAGATTGAACTGATTATTATCATACTTCTATACAAAACATGTGCTAGGTTTAAAGTTCTGCACTTAAGAAGCATTTCAATCTGACCCAAATATCTTCAAAAATATTGTCAACACATGTGTCTTCATATTAATTTCCTGGGAAGGCTGGACTCACAATTCTGTATCAAGGAACAGAAACATTATCACAAGTTAATTTCAACAAATTTATCACAAACTCACGTCACACTATGATAAGAGTCAAATCTCAATTTCAGCTCAGATTTCTACTTGGGATTCTTTAGAAAACAAGGCCCAGGTAAAAGGATAATTTACAGACGATGTTGTAAAGATGTTTTGAATCAAAGACAGTTATAATATATTAGCACAAAGTTCAAATTAGATTATTTCAATTATTTGTTTAAACTATTTCATGCAATCAACAAATACATTAATGATGAATGTTTCTGCGTGATTCATTCTCGTTTAACCATAAGTCTGGAGACTTGACTACATGTGTTAAAAACTGATTAATGAGAATGGCATAATTGTATTAATGAGGATGGCGTAATTGTGTGTAAGTTTTTTAAAAGAAATGAATGAACGAACACTAAACATATTTTATCTTTGATAAATTACTTTGAACCATATTAATCATAGTTTAATAAATTCTTGATAAACTATTTGATAAACAGCATGTTTAAGATTTAACACAAACTTCTTATTCTTTATACATTTAACCATATGAAGTTAAAGTTTTCAAGATATCTTTCTATGAAAATTGTCTTAGCATTTTGACAGCTACATCTCAAATTTTGACAGCTACATCTCAAATTGAGATCTTCACAGAAACTAAAGAACAAATATCATCTCAAATTGAGATCTATGCAGAATCTTAAGAACGAAATCATCTCAAATTGAGATCTCACAAAGCATCTCAAGAACAAATCTCATTTCAAATTGAAATTTACTCAAATCAGGTTCTTTGAATTTTACTGTAAGAAACTCAAAACAATGTTTCTGGTTTTAGTTCGAGATCTGATAGAAATGAACGAAAAACATGTGATATTAAACATTTGATTTAAAATTTAGCTCAGATATAGATGCTTCAAGAAATCAAGGCCTTGTTGTTTCTAAACGAGATAGAAAATTTGTCAAGTCCAGTCTTCATGAAAAACTTTTCAAAGTACTAGCCAGTCAGGCTACCAACATAAGGCAGAACTTACTAGCCCGAGAAGAAATTTTCTAGCCAGACCATAAAATTATTAAAATTATTATAAATTTTCACTAGACTTTCGGACTAGTAAAATAAAAATAAAAAATTACTAGCCCGACCAATTTTTTACTAGCATCGGGCTTCGGGCTAGCGGCAAAATTCGAAGACTGCAAGTCATGGAACTGGTTTAGATTGATATACCTTAGAATCTTCCATCATTCTTTTTTTAAAGTTTTTATTAATCCTCGCAGTTTCAGAAATAGGATTCAGTGAGTCAATGTTTCGTTATTATTCCAATGATAGGTGTTCATCTTCAATATGAAACAGGTTTTATATTCCCAACACCGCATTAATTCTAAATTCAAAACCTCAAGTAAATTTTAAAAGGGCTGGTATTCACATAAAATTATATAGAATCTTGTAGTGGAAACTGAAAAAAAAACCCAGACAAAATGGGTGAAGATTAAACTCATTAAAATGGAATCTGCTTTTTTCAGACATGAGCTGTCGCTGTAAGGGACATAATGCTGGCTTAGAATGAGAAGGTCCAAAGTACAAAATCAATAGTTTTGAGTAAACAAGAAAAAACTATCTGAAAATTACTCTTTACTTACATAAATGGAAAAACAAGCTTTATCAACTTCAGTTTGGTCAATATGACGAGTTCTTATTTTCATAAAAATATGCTTACACATTGTAAAAAGTACCTTTTGATGCAGATTTCAAATACATATCAGTCTTATAAGATCATAAAAGTAGCACTTATGAACTCATTCAAAGCCAGCGATATTTGTGTAGGAAATTTGTCATTTTGCTTTAAAAGAACAAATTGATTTGTTGGTTTTGAACCTAAAAGCACAGACTACAGTTTTGACTTCTCAACTGTAAGCATTGAAAGAAAGAAAAAAAATTTTTTTTTTAACTTTAAAACCAAAATGTCCAAATTAAAATAAGTCATAACTTCTCACAAAATCATCCTAAATTTGTACCACTTGTCAAGTAGGGTTGACATATGACAATAAATAACTTAGGTGTGTCAAGTTTCAATTCAAAAGCTTTAATAGTAAACAAAATTATTCTATTATTCCATACAAAATCATCGCATACTATGCAAATTGTTTAGAAGGGTTGCATTATAAACACATGTACCAAGTTTCAATGCAATAGCTAAAAATATAAAGAACTTTTTCAAAAACTTTATCCTGAAGTTTGAACAAACTAACTGACCGGATGGCTGGCTGACTGAGGTTCAATTTTATTATGCCATTCTGGGGGCATAAAAACTGAATTTATACTCATGAGCTGGAATGATACAAAGTGCAGAACAACCAAATAAGTGTTGTTTTTTTAATTACGGAACTGATTATGTGTCAATGCGTGAGATGTTACAATTGACCTGGATTTCATCTCAGGGATGTGGCAACATACTAGTATAAGATAGAGCAAATGGGTACAATATTTCTGATTATTTATGTCAAAAGATAACAATTAATTTGTGAAAAGTCTAACTTGAACACTTATAGTGACTAACAACCGTGCCAGCTATTTGTTTCATCAATAATATATTTAAAATGTGTATATATTCTTGCCTTAGTAGCAGGAGGAACAACACCTTCTACAACACAGAGGCGTCGCACATGGGGAAGCAGGGGTCTGGGGATGGTAATTTTCAGTCAAGTATGAAAATGTGGAGTGTACTATCTAATTGACACTGGACATTCATTTTTAAAATCAAATGACCGCATGTAAATTTTAATTTTAAATACCCAGGTAGTTTATTCTATAAGTTTCATAAATGGTGCTTGTAGCCTTGAACCTCATGCAGCCAGTGTATCAAACGAAATTGACAAAATAAATATAAATCACTAACTCCTCGACACATATTTGGTTGGAAACTGCTAAAATGACCTTTAATCTTTAATAAAACTGCAAAATCACATCAAATGACCTTTGGAATCGGAAAAAACAAATGTAAACAAACACCATGTAAAATTTCAGGAAAGGGAAATAACCCCATCTATCCGGTGCAACAATAACTTTTTCCAAGTAAATTTGGTCCAGTTTGTTGACAAGTTGATTTTTTCCCCCAAAAGTTGCACACGACCCTTTTTATCAATGGATGACGTCATAGCTGTCAAAATTATGTTTGATAAATAAACAAGCGAGCATTGAATACATGCATATCAAACATTGCCGATTAAATAAGGATTTGCTCGTAGTGAAGGCATGGTGTAAGTTTTTGTTGTGATTTCATTCAGAAATTGGTCCATTTCGTATTTATTTATTTAATTTACTCGTCAGTTATTGTAAACAATCCTGCAGGCAATGTCACGAGAAAAAGAATCTACAATATCATGAGAAAATTCATACACCGGTACCGTGGATACACCGGCTTCATGGGGTTTCACTATAAGTTGTAGTTTGTATCTAAACTAGAACCATCACTGTCGTGATCAGGGCCCTGTTGTTATCATTGTCAATAAGTATTGCAAGTTTCATTTGAATATCTTGAAAAGTTTTTGAACTATGGCCAATGTAAAAGTTTTGAAGTCAAAAAAGGGGCACAAGCCAAAATTTATTAAAGCTAGAGTTGTTGCCCTTTGCTACACATGTGCGTATTGTCACTGTCAATATGTATAGCAAGTTTTATTTGAATATCTGTAACGGTTTTGATGTAATGTAGAAAAAAAGATGAAAAATGAGGAAAATTATAATTTTACAAAGGGCCATAATTCTTACAATATTGTAGCTGGAGTAACATAACTTTGCATACAATAGTGTATTGTTGCTGTGACCTTATGTTTAAAGTTTGAAGTCGATACCTTTAACGGTTTGCAAGTTATTAAGAAAAAACATTTTGAACTATGGCCAATGTTAAAGTTTTGAAGTAAAAAAAGGGGCACAAGCCAAAATTTATTAAAGCTAGAGTTGTTGCCATTTGCTACACATGTGCGTATTGTCACTGTCAATATGTATAGCAAGTTTCATTTGAATATCTGTAACGGTTTTGAAGTAATGTAGAAAAAAAGATGAATAAAAGCTCCGCGAGTCGCATGTGTCGCCTGACTACATGAAATATGAGAATTGATGTTGTAAGTCACTTAACCTTACTTTAACTGCAATAATGTAGGAACTGTCGTGAGTTGTCAGACAACGGGTGGCGCATTCTTTTTATCATATTATCATAGTTACTGGGTCAATACAACGTCAGCAATAACAAATTTAAGTCGTTGGCGCTACTGTTTCGCGCCAAAAGGATGGTGACGTCACACATTAAAATTTTGTTCTTACAGGCGTTGGAGAACAACGTTCCGCGACTTGTTCTCCCATGGCAGATCACAGTTACTAGTTTTGTGCCTTTCGTGTGAAAGGGACATAATTAAAAAACGATGCAAGGATGAGTTATAGTTCTTGTGCACTGAACTTTGGCTTATTGCAAGAAACATGCATACCAAATATTGAGTCATTTGAACATAAGGTGACAAAGTTATGCTCTTCAATTTTACCTTTGACCTCTAACTGTGACCTGACCTTTGATAAAAGAACCAGGGGTTGCTCATGAAACTCCGATTAATAGAGGTTGACATTCATGGCAATTTCAAGCAAGATTGGTCAATGCATGACAAAATTATAGTCTATACAAGCTTCTTTAGAAATTTGATCTGCAACTGTGACCTTGACCTTTGATATAGGAACCTGAGGGTTGAGCATGACACTCCAGCATATGGAGGTGAACATTCATGCCAAATGTAAGACATATTGGTCAATGCAGGACAAAGTTATGGTCTGGACAAGCTTCAATTTGACCTTCAACTGTGACCTTGACCTTTGAGATATGAACCTCGGGGTCTGTCATGAACCTCTGTCTCATTAAGGTGAACATTGATGCCAAATATAGGAAAGGTTGGTCAATGCATGAGTGAGATACAGCCCGGACATGGTCTATAATGGTCATTTTTGAAGTTTGACCACTGAGTGTGACCTTGACCTTTGAGCTAGAGACCTGTATTTTGCGCACTGCACACTGCCTCATGGTGTTTAACACATTTGCCAAGTTATTTAAAAATGTGTCTATCTATGAGTGAGATACAGCCCGGACAAGGTCTATAATGGTCATTTTTGATGTTTGACCTCTAAGTGTGACCTTAACCTTTGAGCTAGATACCTGGATCTTGCGCACTGCACACCGCCTCATAGTGTTTAACAACTATGCCAAGTAATTTAAAAAAGTGTCAATGCTTGAGTGAGATACAGCCCGGACAAGGTCTATAATGGCCATTTTTTACCTTTGACCTCTAAGTGTGACCTTGACCTTTGAGCAAGAGACCTGGATCTTGTGCACTGCACACCGCCTCATGGTGCTTAACAACTATACCAAGTAATTTAAAAAAGTGTCAATGCATGAGGGAGATACAGCCCGGACAAGGTCTATAATGGTCATTTATGATGTTTGACCTCTAAGTGTGACCTTGACCTTTGAGCTAGAGACCTGGATCTTGCGCACTGCACACCGCCTCATGGTGCTTAACAATTATGCCAAGTTATTTTCAAAAGTGTCAATACATGAGTGAGATACAGCCCGGACAAGCAATTTGTGACGCCGCCGCAGCCGCAACCGCAGCCGCAGCCGCAACCGCAGCCGCCGCCGCCAAAGTAATACCTATATGTCGCCTTTTCAGGCGACACAAAAATGAGGAAAATTGTAATTTTACAAAGGGCCATAATTCTTACAATATTGTAGCTGGAGTAACATAACTTTGCATACAATAGTGTATTGTTGCTGTGACCTTATGTTTAAAGTTTGAAGTCGATACCTTTAACGGTTTGCAAGTTATTAAGAAAAAACATTTTGAACTATGGCCAATGTTAAAGTTTTGAAGTAAAAAAAGGGGCACAAGCCAAAATTTATTAAAGCTAGAGTTGTTGCCATTTGCTACACATGTGCGTATTGTCACTGTCAATATGTATAGCAAGTTTCATTTGAATATCTGTAACGGTTTTGAAGTAATGTAGAAAAAAAGATGAAAAATGAGGAAAATTGTAATTTTACAAAGGGCCATAATTCTTACAATATTGTAGCTGGAGTAACATAACTTGGCATACAATAGTGTATTGTTGCTGTGACCTTATGTTTAAAGTTTGAAGTCAATACCTTTAACGGTTTGCAAGTTATTAAGAAAAAACATGAAAAATGTGGACGGACAGACGGACAGATGGACAGACAGACGGACAGACGGACAGGGTGATTACTATAGGGCACCTGCAAAAAATTTGCAGGGCCCTAATTATAAATCTATTTAAAGGATAAAACGTAAGGTAACAAATTAAAATAACTCCATAGATTCTCCAACGAATGCCTTTGGCCAAAATATTATATACATGAATGTGAACAAACCAAAGTTTAACATGTTTAACTTTAAGAAGTTTAAATAGCCACATTTCTGCTTTGGTTTCATGATTTTTCTGACAGAGATACACCTTCCCTTAGTTACCAACCCAACCCTCGGTCCAAATGGTCAGCACCATGTGACACACCTGTATTATTGCTTTCCTGATTGGAACTAATTTGGAACCCCAGTTACTGGTTACTAAGCTGTGACCTAAGCCAAGAAGTAATAAAAGAGTAAGATCCTCACTTTTTCTTTCAAGAATTGGTGTCCAGTATTAAAGATAACCCATAAAAGTAGTTAGGTTCATCTGAAATCAAATGATAATATACTCATTGTACATATAGGCGCACATGGTACAATGACATTTGACTTGTACTAGATTTATTCGGATTTATTCTACAATAAAATGATAGACGAAACGTTGTATCCGAATACACATCCACTTAACCAGAGCGATACGTAAATATATCCGGCGAAACTATATAATTATTCGATAAAAAATCAACAGAATACAATATCGTAATACAAGTAGACACGATGCATACCTGATTATGATCACAGTAATACATGGAATCCAGCACAGTTTGTGACAAAGCACAGGCAAAAAGTGATGCTGCAGCAACCGGATATCGAATAAACAGTTGTAGCAGTTGTCTCCCTTTGATGGGGTTTTGCAATCAAGTCAAGGGAGATAATAAGTTTTATTACAATTTATAAGTGGATGAGTAATGTTTCTTTGATATTTCCATCCATCCATCCATCCATCCATCCATCCATCCATCCATCCACCCAACCAAGCAACCATCCATCCATCCATCCATCCACTCACCCATCAACCCCACCCACCTATCTAACCAATCCCCCAATGCATCCAGTAATATATCTTTGACATTTCCATTCATCCATTCACCCACCCAATATTCATCCACCCATTCACCCATCCAAACAAATTCAATTAATTCATTCATCAATTAATTCAATCTTTCACTCGTTCCTTCGTACCCACTTACCAACTCACCAATTCATTCACCCATTCATCCATCCATCCATCCATGCATCCATCGATCCATCCATCAAACCAAATTCAATTAATTATTCATTCATCAATTCATTCATCAATTCATTCATCAATTCATTCATTCATTCATTCATTCATTCATTCATTCATTCATCCACCCACCCATCCATCCATCCATCCATCCATCCATCCATCCATCCATTCATTCATTTGTCGATGCCCCAGAGTACTTTAAAGCCCTGTACTTTACCATAGACATTAATAATATATATCTGTGACTTTACCGGGAAGAGAGAGAGAAGATTCATTCATTCATTCATTCATTCATTCATTCATTCATTCATTCATTCATTCATTCATTCATTCATTCATTCATTCATTCATTCATTCATTCATTCATTCATTCATTCATCCATTCGTCCATCCATTCGTCCATCCATCCATCCATCCATCCATCCATTCATCTATCCATTCATTCACCCATTCACTCATCCATCCACGCACGCACGAAAGCACCCACCCACCCACCCACGCACGCAAATCCCATCCATTCATCCATTCATCCATTCATCCATTCATCCATTCATCCATCCACGATCGGACCAGGGGAGGTTATTCATGTGGCAAATAAGAATATCGTATGAGTTTTAGACCGTTCCTAATGTAAACAATGGCTGAAATATTCGCTAATTTAGAGAAGATAGGCATTAAGAAGAGGATACTTCATTGCGGAAAGGGAACTGCAAATGATTATGAAGATGGAACAAAAGTGAGTTATAGTATCAGATATTGTCAGGGTGTGAAAACACGTAGACAATCCACCATCACCGGTAAAAGTGTAGTAGTAGCCGGACCATACAGTAATGTCTATTCCCATTTTCCTGATTGTATTCGTGGTTATGACTTATAAGCTTAATATTTGACTATGCCTGAATTCCAGCTTCATCAATATATAATATACCATTCTGGTATTCTGGTTTTCAAGGGACTTCTAGATGTGGGGCAATCTGCTAGGAGATTTTTTAATTTCTGAACTTTATCTCCATGGCAGAGGAGATAGCCGCTTAGTTGAGATTGTTTGACTAAGAGACTTCCAATCCATTTTCTTTATGGAGTGGTGCTGCTCTTAGTTTGGTAGTCTCCCATGGCGAAGAGGGCTGCATGTCGCTGGATGGCTTCAACCTGGTTCAACCCTGACCTGAGCCTTTTCCTCTTTTTGCAGCAGGCCCCATATTGGTAAGGCATATTCGCACAGTCGTTGTTTTTTATGTGCTAGCCGTCAGCTGGACAGGTTATGTCAGAGAAATGCAAGGCTAGCTGTTATTTGCCTTATTGGTCATTGTGTTCAACTGTTGACATGTGGTTATAGTATATCATATGCCTATATACCCAAATGGGGGGTGTCCATGTCCCATTGACACATTTCTAGCGTATTACTAAGTTGTTTGATTGTATATTTCAGCTTTATTTTCACTACAAAACATGTAAATGTGATGAGGACCGTACGGTCATTGATGACAGTCATACTTATGATAAACCAATGGAAATGATCCTAGGCAAGAAGTTTAAGCTTGAGGTCTGGGAAACAATTTTAAAAACCATGAAGCAATCTGAAGTTGCTGAATTCATTGTGGACAAAAAGGTTTGATTCAGTTTGTTACTGTATTGTCTGATTTCTAATTTCACTTTATTATTCCGTCAGATTTGAGAATGTTAATAATTTTATAATTTCATTGTTTGTCTTGGGTAGACATTTTGGACCACTTGGTCTTTGTAACAACTCTCCAAAAAGGTTGCCCAATCAACCAGACCAGCATTCTTCTTCTTCTGTTTCACAGGGATATTCATAAAGACAGATATTTTCAACTTGGTAGCCCAACATAGTACTTTCTTTGATTATTGTATAGTGTATTTAGGGAATTTCTAGAAAAATCTAGGGGCCCAGCCCAAAATCTAGGGGCCGTGGGCTACTGTGCCCCTGCTAGTCTGTATCCCTGATTCAGTAGATAACAACACTGTCCATATGGTAGATATCAATCAAGTTATGGAACAGTTTTCAACTCTTCTCTTACTTTGTCATAAATTGGCGTCATCACCTTTCTACTGACACCATTCTAGTCGACTTACCTTTATCTATACAGCATCTGGAACAGTACCCGCTAGTTTCCAAGCAGTTACGGGAGATATTTGGGAAGAGCAAAAAGGAGGAGCATAAACATTGTTGCGGGATGATGGCAATGTCAGAACAAACACTCGGTCACCCTGATCTTGATGATCTTGTGAAAAATCTTCAACCATTAATATTTACTATTGGTGAGTTACTTTGCGTTAATAAAGCTGTTGCATGTGGTTATTCTGTCACCTTATGCTTGTATCTTCCTTAAAAGTTATTTTGTAGGTAGGAATATTACAGGCCTATTTATGCTCACCATGCTTATCTGTCATATGACATACAACTACCTGTAGTAAAGTGATGTAATATTGTCATCAGATTCCTACAGTTGTATTTTTGTGAGAAGTCTAATATTAGCTTAAAGTGTATAGAGCTATATAGGACGATAATTTTTCAAAAAGTTTCAAAAACTGTAAAACAATTATGCTTTCATATCTACTAGATAATTTTTCGCTTCAGTTTTAACTGAAACTCTCTCTGTGATTTATTGGACATGCGAACTGTCCATTTTCATACGGAAGTGTTCTAGAACACCCTATGAATTTATAAGAATAGTCTACTTTTCGACGATTGAATCAAAGTACACGGAACCCATCCAAAGTTTTAATTTGCGATTAAGGTAGTCTAGTAGCATACTTAAAACGATGCAAGTTATTATTATGACATTAAATGAATATAGCTCTATACACTTTAACCAATAAATATGACCACTGGCCACAAAAATGATGCATTATAGTAAATAAATGTTGCTAAAATAACGTCACATACGTTACTATCTTCTGATACTATTCCTTAGAGAACTTAAAACATTTGTAAAATGAAAGAGAATGTTTGCAGCTGTTTGCATTTTGAAGAGAAATGTCAAACACATTTCATTGGTCAATTTTTCCTTTGATATTTGTAGATGTACAGAAGGTGGAGCGAGCTGGATCATTTGAGAAAGAAGCCTGGACAATGTCAGATGATGAGAAACAGAATCATATTCCAGCATTAAAGGAGAAGGGGAATGAACTATATAAACAGGGACAGTTTGCTGAGGCGGCTGATAAATATGCCGAGGCTATAGGACTGTTAGAGCAGCTTGTTATGAAGTAAGACTTTTAGTCCTCTTGTACACTTCTCATTTTATTTTAGTTTTAGGTATTGCAAATTTCAAGAATTATGGTATTCTCATGGCTATCTCCCCCTCTATCAGGCATTCTTTAGATTTTCATTGAGTTAAAAACAATCCCATGTGTGGTGTTACAAATTCCTCTATACTCTATAGAAATGTGCTATAATTACTATAAGGATATTTGTGAATGGCTTACTGTATTTGTCCTCAGGCATTTGGCCTAATATAAGGATTCAAATTGCTTACCTTGGAGACTACAGTTATATTTGTGTATTACAGAGAGAAGCCGGGTGACCCAGAATGGAATGAAATAGAAGACAGAAAGATTCCTTACTTGTTGAACTTTTCTCAGTGTAAACTTCTCCTAGATGATTTCTATCCTGTTATAGAACATACATCAACCGTAATCAAACGTGATCCAGGTATAAACTCACTCCTCAACATCCCATGACCAACTATGTCCTTTACATATCATGACAAACTTTGTCCTTTACATATAATGACAAGCTCTGTCCTTTACATCTCATGACAAGCTCTGTCCTTTACATATTTTGCCAAACGCTGTCCTTTACATGTTATGTCAAACACTGTCCTTTTTATGTTACGTCAAACTTCAACCCTTTACATCTCATGACAAACTCTGTCCTTTATATCTCATGACAAACTCCATCCTTTACATCTCATGACAAACTTTGTCCTTTACATCTCATGCCAAACTCTGTCCTTTACATCTCATGCCAAAATATGTCCATTACATATCATGATAAAACTCTTTACATATTATGTCAGCCCCTGTCCTTTACATCTTATGTCAAACTCTTTAGTTTACATATTATGTAAGACCATGTCCTTTACATCTTATGTCAAACTCTTTAGTTTACATATTATGTAAGACCATGTCCTTTACATCTTATGTCAAACCCTTTAGTTTACATATTATGTCAAACACTGTTCTTTGCATCTTATGTCAAACGCTGTCCTTTACATCTCATGACCAATAATGTCCTTTACATTTCACAACAAACAATGTCCTATTATATCTCACGACAAGTTATGTGATTTACAGTAATCTTGTACAAGCATTTAGTAGTTCACTTAGCCTGTTCATGTAGGTTACCAACCACTGGCAGCAATACTTACCTGCACACAGATTGCCCAGTTTTCATATCTGCACTCTTCGGGTACTGCAACTTATGTAATTTTTCATATTGGTCCCAAGTCCATGACTCAGCAAAATAGACTTGAGACCCATTAAACTCATTTAATTTTGAAAAGACTGTATTTTTACATAGTTTAACTCATTGATTTTTATGTCCATTCGGAAAGGACTGCAACACATTAAATTCTCAATAATAAGGGCATTTATTGTTCAACCAGCATAATTTTTATCTACAGGGTAGGTACATGACTAACCACTGATTTATGAGGATGTGGAAACCTTGAAAACTATGAAAATTGTCCTGAAAATTACACTTATTATTGTTTCTGTTTGTAGACAATGTAAAAGCGTTGTTTCGGCGAGCGAAGGCACATGTTGGTGCATGGAATCCTGAAGAAGCTAAGAAAGACTTTGAAAGAGTTATGGAACTTGATACAACATTAGCAAACAGTGTGAAAAAGGAATTAAAGAACATTGATGAACTTCAAAAACAGCGAGATCTGCAAGATAAGGAAAAATTGAAAGGATTATTTTGAGTGCGGGAGGGGTGTTAGTGTTCGGCATTCATTGAAACTGTTATTTATTAGCATTGTTATTTTGTATCAAATACTTATAATATATTTATATTAGCATATACAATAGGCTTGGTATTTCTTGTATGCTATTGCAATACCATTATAGATTCACCATTCCATGCCAGATTACATTGACCAGGAAAGATAACTCAACACTGACCTGTAGTGTAATGTAACAGCCAAACAAGCAATGTCATAAAACACCAATACACATTGATAAAAAAAGGCATTTTGGTGTAACAACCATTATTTTACTGCTTGAAATCATAAGTTAATAATTTGACAATTTTAGCTACTGAAATGACATTGATTGAGTAGATCAGACATGCTATTTGGGTTATATATTGATGGCTTAGAACCAGAAGGTCGTAATTCCTACTTTCACCTTATAAGACTCATACATATTTGAAATCTGCTTCACAAGGCGCTTCTTATGAGCCTATTTTCATGAAAATCTAAAATTGTCATGTTGACCAAAATGAAGTTTTAAAAACGTGTTTTTGTAATGAGTAAATTACAGACAGTTTTCTCTTGTTTTCTCAATATATCGATTTGGTAGTTACGACCTTCTGGTTCTAAGCCAGGGATATGTAAACTAGTTTTCGCTCAATTACAGAAGTGCACTAGTGAAGGGTTTGGGATTGTCACTGTTTGCATTTAGTTCTGTGGATCATTTTGGTGTAACAGAAGTGGGTTGGTGCTTCAATGTGTTTGCTGAAAAGTACTGTAATAGCAAAATGACATGACCAGGTTGTGTGTTGTTACTGTTGTTTGTATGTTTTGTATGTTTTGTGTGTAAAGCAGTATTATACATGTATGTTATGTGTATATATGTAAGTCATTGTTCGTTCGTTAAGATATATTCAGTTTACAGGTATAACAATTTTGTTACGTGTAATCAACTTTGTTGTAAAATATATACCTGGGTATTCAAACATGACCGACAATTTTTCCAATTAAAACGAAGAACAAACATAGCAGTTTATAACGTTTGATATACAGCCTGATCATTTTTATGGCATCTTTAATTTTCCGGGCTGTTGATCGCCTTCCAGTCCGCCTATGTCGTGTATTAACCTCTAAATTCAAAAGCTGTAGCATACCTTTTGTTTTGGTCCTAAATTGAAAAATTGCTGGTTTTCCCCTCCTGCTTTATACCTACCCACCATAGTCCATTTTTTAACATTTTAACATCTTTAACATTAGTTTTGTAAAATATATTAATGTTTGAGTATAAAAATATTTTCCTACCTATCGAACTACCTACCAAAGCCTTAACGTCAATGTGGGCGTGGCAGGAGGGAAATAATCAATATTTTTATGAAGGCCTGGAGCATTTACTAGATTCTGACCCTACCATTTGTTTTAGTTCTTTGTCGGTGATGTACTCTCAGACTTTATACATGCATGCATTTATTTATTCAAAGGAATTCGTTAATCTCAAATAAACAAATAATTTTGTTGTCAAATTCACTGTTTGTTCTTTTTCTGCCTTATTTAATACACCTGAGTACTGTTTTATCAAAGCATTTACGGTAACCATAAACTTTCGCTCAAATTTTAATTATTTATCATACTTTTACTACTATAAAGCGTGATAAAATGGAGCTGTAATACTTATCAAGATTCAGTCATTGAACGTCTACAAAAATATCCGTCCCTTATTTGAAGTAGTTAAAGAAATATACAGAATTTAAATTTGAACCTAAGTTTACAATTTCTGTAAGTACTTGATAAAACAGTACCCTGGCCCCTATCTCCTGAACCATCTCGAACATAAATCTCAGCTCAAATTCCGATTCACTCAAATCAATGTTCCAGACAATTTTGAAGTTGGAGCTCATAAAATGTGATTTTAATTAATAAACATGGAACATTCTGTCTGTTTTGTGATAACAATATTGGTTTGGTCTCACTCAACAATAAGTGGCAATATTTGAGTTGAGATTGATTTTATGCTGGATGTCAAGATGGATGTGACATCCACACTTGTTCTCCTTAACCATTGGTTGGATTTCAATGAAACTTCACAATAATACTTAGTACTTGCACCAAAAAAGACAAGAGGAAATCAGACATTGAAGGCAGCACTCAACTTATCCAGCCGAGCACAGAAAACAATAACAACACAATATAATTATTATACAATATTTATATGACACAACTACTCGGAGCAATGGCCACACATAACCCAACAAAACTATTAAAAGCCCAAGTCTGTGTTGTAAAAATGCAGGATGACCTAGTTTCACAAAGAAATAACAAAAAGGCGTTGATCCCAAGTGACCGAATGAAATGCCTAGTTCCAAAGTCTCAATCCTAGTTGCGCACATTGTCAGGGATTTTAGATTGGATAATTATTCTGCCAGAGTTATGGCTGTTTGTGTGAGACTTATGTTTTTGTGACTCAAACTCTTCTAGTCTTAGAATGGAGACGTTTATTGGGATTGCAGCATGAGCTCATAATGAGGGCTCGTTGCAAAACTATGGTACATGCCTCTATAAATTGATGTTGTTACAATACCTTTGCACCCAACTCTCGATATTGAATTAAATTAACAGTTTCATTTCATGTATTTTAGATACATGTTTAACGTACGTATATCTTTCTATCACATTGTATTACCATTCATGCATTTAATTCCATTTATATAATTTGTACAAAGAAAGAATGCTGGAAGTAGCCCAGAAATTAAATCTTTGTTCGACAAATATTTTTTTAACATTGAATACAAATCAATTGAATAGTTTATTTGGCGTATAGAAATATGTAAATGTGTTTTCAGTATGTAAGGCAGTAATTGCATAAATTTATAATGAGAATAATATGCATGGGGACTGTTGGTAAAGTTCTTAGACAATACTGTAAAATAATTGATTTTTGTGGGGATTACATTTTGTGGATTTCGTTGGTTACTACCACGAAATCAAATCCCGTCGAACATTAATTTTGACCCTGGTTTTTATCACCTGAAATGCAAAATCAATTATTTAACGTCCCATCCCAGAAATGGCTTTTTTTACCAAAAACCACAAAATTTTGTTCCATTGATATTAAATCATTTTACAGTAGACAAAAAAGTCAAGCAAAAGAAAAATTATTTCCAAGTAAATGATGACAGATAATGAATTAGAAGAAATTAAAGGATTAGTTCAGTAATCATCATATTGAAGTTACATAGCAGTTATACCATGCAATTTGAATGTCCTAGATTTTAGTTTGTAAGGCAGTCCCAATTTAAGCAAGAGGTATCAGGTTAGAGCCAAGCTAGAGACCCTTGGTTAGAGTAAAAGTCTGTCTGGCTAGTACACTTTACAGCCTATGTGGGCTGAGACAGGATTGATTAAAAATTCACACAGAATGAAATTTATAATATATTGTTAAATCAAAAAAATTCTAGGGGAATTAAATTTCCTGGATTTCATGGTTCACCTTCAATCACAAAATCAAATCTGATCAAATAATTTTGACCTTTGTATTTATTACCTGAAATGCAAAATCCCCAAATTAACGCCCCAATAAAACCGTCTTTTTTACCGAAACCACAACATTTTGTTCCATCAAAGTTAATTGATTATACAGTATACCTGCATGATATACAGACAAATTTTTATACAACCCTTATTTAAGTTTAATGTTTAAAAAGCTTTCTCACAGTGATTGGTTTAAATCTGGTAGTATTAAATTCATAATCCAAGTCATTGTATCGTAATATTTTCACGTCCACTATAAAGTAAACAGTAAAATTCTATAATTATATTTATCTACAATTACATTTGTATAAGACATTGAATGTAAGTCCACAAGAAGTTTTATTAGAAGCCTTATACATTATATAGATTAAATAAATGGGGTAGATATATTGTACACATTGTATGTAGTGAAAGAAATTTTCATCTCCTATTTCTTTTCATAAAATGTTATGTTCTTAAAAAGCAAGTGATTAAATCAGTAGGCCTATTTATAATTTATATGAAGATTGTATTATATATCTAAATGGTAAATACCCATTTTAAATTCTATACAGAAATTTCAGCGCAATATTCTAGCAACATGACTGAATCAAGGACCTATAATACAGGTCTTTGACTGAATTAGATAAATAGTTGAATGTTTATTGTTAAATGTACATTTTATAAAATTGTCTTGTATACAACCCTAGCAACAGGCCATATTTTAAAAATCAATCTTATTATCCTACTTTAATTTATTCTAAACTTACACAAGTTTTACAACATAACCTTTGTTTGTTCATTTAACTTTTTCTTAAATGGGTTTTGGTTCTATTTTTTTTGGCACATGTAGAGCACTTACAGTTCCTTTGGGGAAAATAGCTCAATGATTGAACCATTTTGTGATTAATTTTGACATCATGTAATTTCCAGTTGTCAATGAACAATCAATCGACACATCTTTTTTATTTGAAACAAATGTCTGTGTCTTCCACCTATTTACTCTTTTTTTGAAAATAATGTGTCAATGCATTGAGATTCAATTTTAAACTTTAAAAATATTTACAAACTTGTGTCATTGCATATAACGACCACAAATTAGAAATTTTATGCAATGATTTGGTAAAGCTTAGTCTCAAGATTGGTAAAAACTTGCATTTTAACATACATTTGTATTTTGGGATAGGTTTAAAATTTGTCCAAAAATTGACCTTAAAAATTGAGTTATATTTATAACACGATTTTTGTGCCCCGGCATCTACTGATGCAGGAGGCATATAGTGATTGTCTTGTCCATTCTTTGTTCGTTCCTCCATTTGTCCGTTAATTTTTTTTTAAGTCGATCTAGGCATTGCTTTCAAACTTTGCATACTTGTTTAATATCATTAACACATCACATTGTCAAAGCCTTGTAATACTATAGATCTACAACAATCTTCGAGGCGTGACTAGTAAACACTTAGTATTCTATCTCTACAGAGGTCACGCCTCGAAGATTGTTGTAGATCTATATCAAACACTTAAACAGAATTATGGCCCCTGAACTACTTCGCTATTTAATATGGACAAGGCTTCCTCCAAGGCATAAGCGTTTACTGAATGCAGTCTTGTTTTAGGATTGAGCTTATCCGTGCTATTTCTGTGTTCAATGATTTATACAAAGTAGCACCTAATTAAATGTCCGTCCAATCTGTATATAGCGGTTACACTATTCAGCGCCGTAACTACACTGAGGCCAGGCGAGGCAGTTGCCTCGCCTAAAATTTGCGGACCAAACATTTTTTGTTATTAGTATACATGTGTATATACATGTAATAAAACATCCCTGAATATATTTAAAGTAAAATGTCTCAAATTGTCGCATGTAATAAATAACGAGACAATTTATTCCGAGGCACTACGGTTATCTAGCATGCAGCGCCGTAACTACACTGCCGCTGCCTCGGCTATAATGTGCACACCTAATCTTTTGGTGGAAAATTTGTCTTCAACTTAAATGTAAAATAAAATGTCTGAATAACAAAAAATATTACAAGCCGTTGCAAGTTATAAACAAAGAGTGCAACTTGAGGCACTAGATTTGCACCTTAATGGTAGTATACCTAGAGCAAATTGAGGCACTAGATTTGCACCTTAATGGTAGAATACAGAGAGCAATTTGAGACACAAGATTTGCACCTTAATGGTAGTATATATAGTGCGACTTGAGGCACTAGATGTGCACCTTAATGGTTGTATACATAGTGCAACTTGAGGCACTAGATTTGCACCTCTATGGTAGTATAACAGACAGCTTCCCTTTATTAAATATAGAAAGAAAGTGGCACCGGCACACCCTCCCCTTAATATTGCCAAAATCCAGGTCAATGTTCTGTGAGTAAAAAATTTTAATATGCCAATTTTCGCTCGCTACGCTCACATGGTACTTATTTTACAATCAATTTAATGATGAGGTTGGCTACACACTTAAGAGTATAAGCATGTGCATATAAGTATCTTCTTCTTTGAGCTCTTTTTTGCTATGAATTTCTTGATGTTCCGTTTCAATACCAAAACAAAGGACCAAAGAATGTAGCAGATGAATTTGTTGTTTTAAAAGTCCCATGGAGCATGACATTGATCCCTTAATTTACTCGCATTCAAATCGTTCAAGCTTCCCCTTAACACAAATGTGCAGCCTATGAGTTCGTAGGATATGCAGATGAAAGGTGTCTCGAATAGAAAAACGATCCTGTCGCATATGGTTCTCTTCAGAAAATAATGCTTTTTCGAGCTGGCTTTGCCTTCACAACAGCTGTATCAGTGACTATTATCAATTAGAAAAATAGTTTCTATAAGCTACATAGATAAATCTATAAGTGAATACTGTCAAATACAGAATGTGTTTTGGCATGGTGTTCAAATAATATAAATAATGTTTGTCTAGCTCGCTTCGCTATTCTACTTTTCTGATTATGTCAATGTTGAAAGTGTATTCGGTGGTTTAATAGCGTGCTTTCTGAAACGTTTTAGGTTAACAAATACACCGGACCGCTACATGGTCATAACTAAGGATTTCATCGGGCGCAAACGTACCCCTTTTACACTTATTTAAGTGGTCCTTGTTATCTTTGTATTTTAGAATTGTTTTCATTGAAGGTAATGCTAGATGTTCTTAAATGGTTTACTCAGGTCATATATAACTTTTAATGGGAAAATTTCTGGTTTAAAGGAAATAAGATTTCAAAAAAGGTATTCTAGCATGTTTGACCGGTCATGAGTATAAGTATAAATTTTTTAAATAATAAATATCACATAGTCTCTTATAATTCAGATATGAATGACATTGTGCATTGTTTTATATGTTCTATTGATGTATATATGTGTATGTATTGTACAATAATGAGACTTAAATAAATAAATAAATAGAAGTGCAATGTTTTACATTTGTAAATAAATTTGGCTCGCTTCGCTCGCCAAATGAATTGAACAAATATTTAAGAATGCCATGTAGAGAGTAGTTTGTGCTACCTGAACTTCAGATAAATCATGATCTTTTCGCTTGCCAAATAACTACTAGTTTGAAATATCATGTAGAGAACTAGTTTGCATGACATGCAACTTGGAGAAACAGTGCATTTTTCTTTGGCTCGCTTTGCTTGTCACCTAACATCAATCTTTCATAAGTTCGTGTAGAGAACGAATTTATGTGGCATGTAGCTCCGGTAAATAATGCGAGGATTGATCATACCATTTTGAGAACGAGTTTGTGTGAGCTAGGGCAAAGCATGCATCTTTAAGTAGTAAGTTTGTGCTGAAAAATGTTGCATTTTTCTGCCTCGCTCCGATCGCCAAATGCCTTATACCCATTAATAATATCATGTAGACAACGAATTTCGTGGGGGCTCGTACAAATAGTTTTTTCTGGCTCGCTTCGCTTGCCAAATAATTCATCACCATTCAATATACTGTAAAATCATGTAGATAACGAAATATGTGGACTGATACAAATAGTGCATTTTTTGTGGCTCGCTTCGCTCGCCAAATAATTTATGAACATTAATTAATTATATCATGTAGAAAAAACATTTGTGTGGGCTCGGCCAAATAGTGCATATTTGCAATAAATTATGCGATTATTAATATCATGTAGAGAAGAAATTTGTGTCAACTTCCACAAATAGTCCCTTTTTCTGGCTCGCTTCGCTCGCAAAATACATTGTAAATATTCAAAATAGCATGTACAGAACGAATTTGGACGTCTCCTCCTGTAAATACCCCGTCACCCAATCAATACCCGATTTCGCATCCCTTTGGAAAATTCCTAGTTACGGTCCTGTCCAGCCCTAAGACTGCCTCGGCTAAAATTCGTGTCTGGGTACGGCACTGCTATTTGTACTATATTACAATATACAGATAAGTCTCTTTAAATGCCTGATTAAGGAATCTTTGATGTATTTAAAGTAAGTTACTAATTTTAACTAAAAAGAATTGAGAAGAATTGAAGGTAGTTTAAATAAATGGACAATGACATCCGTTGTTATAGATATTTATTTATTGTGCTCAATAAAAAGAATTGAAATTTTAACAATATGTGTACATTATATATGGTATAATAATACCTTTATTTATTGAAAGTACATGTACAACATTATGTATATAATAATACCCTTTATTGAATTATGATCATATTTATCGCATATACAAACAAGTTCCACTGTATCGTAGTGTTAAAGTTTTACAACATTCGGTGCAGGTAGTGTATTGTATCGTACAAAACGACGTGTAACACGTTAATTGTATTTGTATCTATAGAATTTAACGCTCACACAAACTTAAAGGATCGAAGAGACCGATATCTGATAAATGTCCGTACTTACCAAATCTTAGATAGCGTACTGGGTGCATAGAAAGAAAGTTGCTAAGGGGGAATATTACATTGTTCTATAAAAAGTTTAACAGTTGATATATATCTACTGTTACTGTAATAGTGGAACAGTTTAAACAATCCTTGATACCTTCAGTATGGATTTATACCCTTAAACAGGTAATCTCATTCATTTTATATTTTCCATTTTGTATTTTAATATACTTGAAGTTACCATTGTGTTACCAAATTGTATTTTATGTGTATATAACTTTTGTTTTGTTATTTGTTTTTGATCACAAATTCTTTAAGTTTCCTGTTGTTCATTTATTTACAATTCATGTTTTATATTTAGTAACAAAACCCACATAAAATACTCATTTTTGATAAATTTCATTTATTTATATTTAACGTTTTATTTTTATTTTCTCTTGCTACTGTTGGGTTACATTTTATGTGGGTTTAACTTGGTTTGTTATTGGTATTATTGTTCTCCATATTTCAATATCCTGTTGTTCATATTTAAACTGTTTGTTTAGACTCTCATTAATATTGGATTAGCATTGATTATTATTTGTTCATTGATTGACATACTACCAGTAATTAATCAAAAGACCGTTAGATTTAAAAACATATTTCATTTTACTTATGCCCACAGGTAACTGTATCATTGATAAAGACTAAAACGAAAAAAAATTGGTAAAATTTATGTGTTTTTTTTTTCATTATCAACGATACTGTTACCTGTGCTTATACCCTATAGCTTGACAAATTTTAATAATATTTATTAAAATTAATTAACAAAGTTAGTGACAAACGGGCCAGAAAAAATAGAATTCATTAAATGGTTTATTTCGTGAAAACTGAAGAAATTGTAGATTGTAGATTGTTTTTGACGTATTTATGTATCTTGATATCACACAATCATATTGTACTTATTACTTGTTTGCCTTATCAGAATGGGACACCTTCTATGAGTCCAACCTACTCCTGTGGTGGAATTCTGGTGTCCTCCAGGTCATGAAATATTGCATATCACGCCTTAAGATGGTTCATGTTGAAAATACTGCAATCTCGATATTAAACTTTAATTATCAGTCACACTTTAAGCAAGTGGTTTGCGAAGTAGCACACATAGGCATTTGATTTCAATTGTGCATGAACAACAAACTATTTCCAGTGCCTATTTGGATAAGGATGGCGACATCTTCACCTTTTTTCTCCTTAGGGGTACAGAACAGAACTATCAGTTACTAGGAAAAAATATTAATTTAGGCACCGTTGAAATCAAATGCCTATGGTGGCATAGAGGGGACACAGGACATGTTTTATGTATCATGTGTACATGTGTTGTTATCATGATAATTATCCTGCCCATGTGATAGCTAGCACTAACACACATAACACTAACATAGCATGCATGATAACTTAATTGCACATATTCATAATGAAGAAAACAATGCCTCAAATAGACCCTAGAAAGGATTTGCCTTGATGCTTTTTGGCTTCTTGATTCCACCCTGCATATGATAACTTACAAATGCACACATGATTCTAACTTAATTTGCATTGTGTTTTATTTAAATTGCATGGTTGTATATGTATTGTTACATGCAAAACCCCAAGAAATTTCTAGTCTTGATTAAAGTGTTTGAGTGCATGATTATATAACATATGGCTATATGATTCTAACTTAATTTGCATTGTGTTTTATTTAAACTGCTTGATTGTATCTATGAAGCATGTAAAAATACAGAAATTCCTGGCCTTAATCAAAATTTATATGCATGATTATATAATATAAGGCTGTATGATAAGGGCTTGGCAGAGACGTGGTATACATTGCTTGCAGTTGACGTATAGCCATGTTACACTGTACATTACTTGTTGATCTGTATGATAAAATATGGTAGATTTATTTAATAGGATAAACTCCTCTTAAGCCTTCAAACTGATCGTCTGTAATTGTCGTCTCTTGTACTTGTCAAGTTGTTTTATCGATTTCTCGATACACAATACTTTAAACTATTGAATAAAAGATCTGCATACTGACAGACTGTCTTCATGCCAAAATCTCTCAATTAACACGGCAATTATCACATTTAGCTGTGTCATTTAAGACTGTGTCTATTTGTTTGTTGTTGAACAAGTTTGTTTGTAAATACCAATGTGTGGAACATGTTAAATAATGAGATAAAGTCTATATTGTCTTCATTTACAATAATAGATATATTTCTCCTGTCAGTTCATATGAAATACACAATTTAGGGTTGTATGTGTATCAGTGTTATAGGAGAATTAAGTTGGACTTTTTAGAAAAAAATATTAAGGTGCCTTAGTTCATTTGAGATACTACATTTGTATTTTGTAATTTAGATGTTGATTCGTGAATACAGGTGTTTTGCGTGGACTTTTTCGAGAAAAAAACTCAAGGTGCCTCTAAGTGCCTACGTATAAGGTAAACAAAAACTGAAATATTTTGAAGATTGTATTGATTAGCTGATAAGCCATCTGTCATTTACCACATGATAAATGATGCAATAACCTGGAACATGTTGTGTAATCTGATAAACCATACCTCTATGATCATTTAGCATTTTCCATTTTTGGAAGTTTTTATTTCTATGTATCGTTTAATGATAAGTGCAGGAATGTTTGATCAGGAGTTGTTTGCATGAGCAGTAAGTATCATGTTTTCATATTTGGCCTTTTCGACTTGACTGTTTCGTGGAGCAGGTTAAAGTCCAGCTCCCGGCCACAAAATTGCACACTACAACTGTAGTATGTAGGGAAGGGAATTGTGATAAAACATATTCCACGAAACGGCCCAGTCTAAATGACCTGTTATCTAAGTGCTGAAACTGTCCTTCAAGAACAGTCAGACATTAGTAGCCACACAGAGGCTTAATTCAATACCCTCGTCTTGGTGAAAACTTGAGATATTATCAAAAAAGCATGTCTTTTAAATAAAAAAGCACCTCAAAAATACCTTTCCAACCAACTTGGTGTGATGTTAATTGTTTGTTGCATGTCATAAATAAAATTGCACCGGTTTAAAGACTCTAATATAAGTATCATTCCAATGTTTGAACAGTTGAGAGCAACCTTTTGGTGCGTAAGAAGGTTACAGTGACTTGAAGCAAAAAAACATGCACCTGTGATGAAATCAAGTTTTGAGCATTTAAGTTTTTCTTATACATTTTTGTAATAAATCCAGACTGACATCTGCAGAAATACTTTATAATAACGATGCTAGTGACTTTGTTGGTGCTTTGATGTCCCAATGACTCCATGCAAGACAAACATTATATTAAATGTATAAGTCATTCTTCTTCAGAGAAGTCTAGTGTCGACTCATTGAATAAAAAAATTACGGTGTATGTACTATAAATGGTCTTTCCCATGGTGTTTACAAGACGACCATGTTGTTAACCTGCATCCTCATTTTTCAGGCGCCATTCTCGTTTCTCGATACAATTTAATGTACAGTTTTGTTTTCCCTGCGTAAATATAATTATTCATGTATCAACATTTATTGTAATTTCATTGTTTATGACGTCAATGTGTTTGATTTATTAATGATACCTGAACAAACTTATTTGTCCCGGGATATTTACATTATAAGTGAAGGGAAATCCGTTTGATACTCGATTAGGCCTATATAAAAATCTTGTTTGTTTCTATCCCTCAACCCATGCCATTTTGGGTTGGTTAATTGATAGGAAAAACATTTGTATTTCTTTCTCCAGAAGTAATATTGAAGAGCTTCGAAATTCGCTAAATTTTGTTAAATTTTCTCAGTAAATTTTTTGGGTAGGGGCTTCTTTGGTTGAAAGGGAGTGAGTTGGGAAACAAAAAATAGAAAAATAGTGTCTTCTAGGCCTTTATTATGTTCGAACTTGTAGACTGTATCAAGTAGGCCCAGGCATGGTGTACATACAGTCCACCGTCTTCTGTTAATATTTATCATAAATCGTTCCATGCATAAAATGATGGTACAACATCATAGGTGCTGTTCGAAACCTAGCTTGCTAAAACAATTAATTAAAAATCAATGTTTTATTGATATAATGCATACTTATTGTGAACCACCAGACTGGTTACCACCTAGTCCATTATCACCAATAGAATAAGGCAGTGGAGTAGATGGGGATCACACAAGGGACCTCTCGATTTGTGTGCAACCTTCCTCTAGGCCACAGCTCCCTACAAATTGTGAAATTGTCATTATTTCCTGAAAGTATAATGTATTATAAGGTATTCTGTGTATGCCTGAAATATACTATTGACCACCTGTGTGACTAAAAACAATATTTAAATAAAGGATATATGTCATCGTTACAAATTACAATTGAAGCCGACCTTTTTTCATTCATTACTTTAATATATCATGCAAAAATTATACTGTGAAATTGTTGAACTTTATGTCACGTTCCCATGAGGTCGTGTCTGGTTAAAGATTTAAATATCTTATAAGTGGATTAGTTTATTGTGTATGTATTAACACACAATCAAGTTGGATAATCTCGTCTCTTATAAATATGCTTAATGTGAATGTCAGTTATATATGGGTTCATTGTTTGACATAGGTATGAGAAAATTACTGGTTTGTGGGAATCTCGATCAGATGGTTGTGGGTTAGAATCCTGCCTTGAAGATGATTGAATCCTACGTTTGGGTCATGCTAGCAGTATCGTACATACAATCCTGCCTTGAAGATGATTGAATCCTAACTTTGGGTAATGCTAGCAGTATCGTACATACAATCCTGCCTTGAAGATGATTGAATCCTAACTTTGGGTAATGCTAGCAGTATCGTACATACAATCCTGCCTTGAAGATGATTGAATCCTAACTTTGGGTAATGCTAGCAGTATCGTACATAGAATCCCGCCTTGAAGATGATTGAATCCTAACCTTGGGTAATGCCAACAGTATCGTACATAGAATCCCGCCTTGAAAATGATTGAATCCTAACTTTGGGTCATGCTAGCAGTATATGATGTCACAACATGGTGTTATTTGCTAAGGTGGTTGGTTTATTTTCTGCTGATACTTTAATAAGTTCTTTGGTTTGTTGTTTTGGCAATGTCTAGCAGGTTTAGCCGAGTTGTGGTCCTGGGCACTGTTTTACTAACAATGCGTAAATGTCCCGTATATTTACGAAAAGGTGTCTACCTTACGCAAACTCGTAAGTGTGTTTTACTAAACAATCGCAAGTACTTGCATAAATTTAAGCAAAAAATATTGAAGATTGAATGTAACTCGGGACACAATATAACAAATATAACAGGTACCAGAATGAATAAATATGCGTCAAGATTTGATGATTAATCACGCCTAAAACAGCAAGTAACGGTCTAAAATAACATGCGACGGTCTAAAATAACATGCGACGGTCAAAAATCATCAGTGCGTGTTGAAAACTCTTCACTTACGTTCATATTTACCATTTAGGGTTGCCCAGCCTTGGCGTAGAAATAAGCTAAAACCTACAACAAAACGTGAACTAAAATATCTTCGTAAAACGCATTTACGCAAATGTTATCGACGTACTCAATATTTCAGGAAATCTTAGGTTTACGCTAGTGTAAATGCCCTGATGAATGATGAAACAAGAAAGTGAGGTGACAAGTATCTTCAACTTTGTCAACTACATGCAGTAAATTTTCGAGATTTTCTGTCTATGTTTAAATTTAAATCCATTCAATTTATAAGGCCACTTTATGATGTTCTTTATGATATCAGAGTGTGGTTGGTACATTTGTCTATTTCCTTCGGTCAATTACAAAAATGCAGTGGTTTAATTGTTTTGGCATTGTTTAGCAGTTTTAGCCGAGGTGTGACCCTTGAAATGAGTAAACAAGAAATTCTTGGCTTCTTTAACTTATCAACTTCAACTTTTCAAGATTTTCTGTCTATAGATGGTTAAATCCACTATGAGGTCAATGATCATCACAGCTGTTCACACTTTTTGTGGTTGTCAAATAAGTGCAGTTGCAATAGTTTGTTGTTTTGGCAATGTTTACATGATTTTGATGTGAAGGGGATGATAGATGGGGCGTACTTGTTGATCTTAATGTACCAGTCATGTTATACCATCCTTTTCTATAGGAGAATAGTTCAGAATACTTCACGGAATTAATCTCAAATGATTTCCTAATTCACCGTACACATGTCAGCTTAACATTATGTAAATATTAATTAATATTCAAGGTTCCATGAAAAACACCATTTTATACTTCAGTCATCTGGTTAATGAATGGAGGTTTTGATTCGTTTTGAATCATCACATTTAATCAATCAATTTTAACAGTCTGATCCGAGTTCTATGAATGCCGTATAGTTACATTGTCAAGGTCAGGGATAGGACGTGATAACATTTTTATATTATAATAATCGGATGTTGCACTGTCTTTAATCTGTTGGAGAGACCATGTTTGTATACTGGGCTTTTCATATGCAAATGTGCCCACCAGCTTGCTAGTGGTTAATAATAGCAGGTTTTTATTGTTTATTCATCCAATCGACTGCTAGTGCATCAATCAATTCTGAGGAAAGATCCAACAAGAAAGTTATTGAGATAAGGAACTAAGCCCTGTAAAGAAATAAGATTATTAATATTAAAAACAACATTTTTACCTCAACTTCTGATCCACATATGGTTAGTTTATGAAACCTATAAATACTGAATGATAAATGTTTCTATTTCACTACAGGGTGGTTATCACAGTTTTGATGTTGTGCACCAGTCTACCTCACTGAAGTTTGTAAACAGTCAACCAGTCTTAGTAAGAGGGTACCCTAATATAGAGAGCCAGTCACAATGACGAGCCTCGTACCAGGCACGATATTTCCATCGTCTGGATTTAACCGGAAATCCACACCGACTCCACGGAATATTACACCAGACCAACTGGAAAAGAAATACAAGAGGTAGGTTCAACAATCCTATCTTAATTTTGTTACTGACTTACTTGTTCCTTCATCCGTGGGGGGACAGAATCCTTCGAATTGTAACATCATATAATACATGAAATATTTAGTTTCGTCCTTGATGCTCAAAGTTAAACCCTTTAATAGTTTGTATACTCAAATTATTGAAACTTTGCTAGTAATAATCCCACAAATACAGTTTGGGAAGGGATATAATTGAGCTACTAATTAATTTTAAACCAGAATTGAGTTGACCAATGAACATGTTGTTGCATTGCCTGACTATAAAGTGCGGATTTCTTTGGAGCTTGGGAAGTTGCTAGTTAATAGTGGTATTTCAGACGCTGTATGTGTCATAAGAAAGTCGAGCATCCAGCACTCGTAGGCAGTGCTCTTGTTTAGGGATGTATACTTTATAGAAAGGGTAGGATTGCAATTGTATATTGTAATTATATATCTTCATTTAACACTTCATGTATTGGAGGAAACCAAAATATCAATCTATCTGTTTAATACAACATACACTTTAAAGCTTGTCAGAGTTACTTCCCTTGGTATATTACTATGATACACATAAAGACAATAATTTTTCAATCATTATTTCATTTTCAGAAGTGAAAGGTAATTAAAGCGCACATAGCATGAAATTGACTGTCTTTAGTACTACTGTACATGTATATTAATGTCTGTACACATTTTTATAGGTAATTTTATAAGCACATTATATACCGGTAGAGAATATTTGTTGATTTTGATGTAAGATCAAATTTGATTTCACCAAATCATCACAGAAATCTATATTTTCACAAGTGACACAGCCACAAGGGAATGTTTCATTTTCTAGCCACAAGGGAATGTTTCATTTTCTGTGATCACAAATGAAATGAAATTTGATCTTGCACTACAATAAATTTTATTTCTTATTTAATTTTCTTTTTATAATATGCTTCAGTTTCTCTTAAATTAATACAGTAGAACTACTTTGGCCTACCAGTAATTGAAAACATCATTTTGAGATTAGAACATCACACCTTGCCAATTATGACATTGTGGCAATGTAATGCAATTATCTTAAAGCCTGCCACTGGTGACCTAATGCTTAGTATAAAGCCTCGTGAGCAGCTGACTTAAATTTTTACTAGTGGCAACTTCAGCTGCTCACTCCGTGAATTATCAAACGATCATACACAATAAAATACAAATATCCTCTATATAATCATTTGATATAGCTTGGATAATTTGACATGATCCTGACCTTTATGCATGATTATATTACATGGTTCTTGCTTTGAATATATCAATTTCCGCAACAAATCATGCAACATCTGTCCTTCAGAATTATGTTTGTAATACACCTTAAGTGTCTAAGTGATACTTCCCAATCATGAAAACATACAACCGGGGTTATAAATGTAGACAAGAAGTCAGCTGTCAGGATCGGGTCAAATTCTCTGCATATAATACTGTAAAATCATTCATTTTCGTGGGGGATTAAATTTCGTGGATTTTTGTGGTCGACATCAGCCACAAAATTTAATTCCATCTAATATTGAATTTGACCCTTGTATTTATTACCTGAAATGCAAAATCCACGAATTCATGTCCCATTGAAATGGTCTTTTTTACCAAAAGCACAAAATTTCGTCCAATCGAAAATAAATGATTTTACAGTACTTGTAAAACATGTATGTAGTATTTGATGTCTATAAGTTATTATCTTGCTGAAGAATGTCTACTATAGATAACATGGTAACTTTATATTTACTAAGCCTATTAAATATACATGTAATTATTGAGAATCTTGATTTCAAATATAATTTGATTCCAGATAATACATGTACTTTCTGATTCAAAATGATAAGGCTCGTTCTGATACTTGCTGCGCCGGAAGGCCTTTGATCTATTTCTATTAGAGCTTTATATAAAAAGGATTCCCTTACATTCTACTATATCTTACTAATTTTTTAAAGTGCTTCATTGTCTCTGTACAAGGCTGACTAACTTCTACAGGTCACATATGCAATCTGATCACCATCCCTTATCTGACCTCATACATTGCTATTGGGCCAAACCAACATTGACTGGTGACCTTTGGTATCAGGCCCGACTTACATTGGCTGGTGATCTTAGGTATCGGGCACAACCCACATTGACTGGTGACCTTTGCTTTCGGGCCCGACTGACATTGACTGGTGATCTTTGCTTTCGGGCCCGACTGACATTGGCTGGTGACCTTTGCTTTCGGGCACAACCGACATTGACTGGTGATCTTTGCTTTCGGGCCCGACTGACATTGGCTGGTGATCTTTGCTTTCGGGCCCGACTGACATTGGCTGGTGATCTTTGCTTTCGGGCCCGACTGAAATTGGCTGGTGATCTTTGCTTTTGGGCCGACTGACATTGACTGGTGATCTTTGCTTTCGGGCCCGACTGACATTGGCTTGTGATCTTTGCTTTCGGGCCTGACTGACATTGGCTGGTGATCTTTGCTTTCGGGCCCGACTGACATTGACTGGTGATCTTTGCTTTCGGGCCCGACTGACATTGGCTGGTGATCTTTGCTTTCGGGCCCGACTGACATTGGCTGGTGATCTTTACTTTCGGGCCCGACTGACATTGGCTGGTGATCTTTGGTATCGGGCACAACTGACATTGGCTGGTGATCAGTTGGCAGACAAAATGTAACTTTAAAATCTTTCATAGGGTTATTTAATACGGCTTTTACTATCCGTCTGACTGCCAGCTTTCAAGCATTAACAGATGAAATAATTAATCTTCAACATATTTGCTGTATTTTCTAGACAGAAATATCAATATTGCTGGCTTAGAATGTGAAGGTCGTAACTACTACTTATGACCTTATAAGACTAGTGGATACTTTAAATATGCAGCATAAGGTGCTTCTTATGAGCCTATTTTCATGATAATCGGAACTTGTCATGTTGACCAAAATGAAGTTGTAAAAACTTGTTTTTCCATTGGTAAAACATTGATTTTGTAAATTACGACCTTCTCATTCTAAGTCACTCTGATATGATGATACTAGTACATTTGAATATGATATATCAGCTTTCATTGAGGGTTAATTAAACTTATTTTATCCAAAGAAATGTAAACATAATATATTGGACTTTCTCTGTCGGTTCATTTGAAATGTCCAAACGCCATTATTATATTACATTTGGTATATTTATAGTATTGTGTAATCGTTAGATTTTGTGAGAACGTTCGGATCATGTTTTGGGTTAACATGGTGAATTGTTCGGTCAAATATTGATTTACATACAAAAAGTGATATATTTATCAATATAAGTAATTAAACAAATAATACATTGACAATATATGCCATTACAGTAGTCAGGGTGGACTATCTAGGACGTTATTGGCCGTTGATGACTGGATGTGTCAGTAATGTATGAATTGGAGGATTGGTATTACTTCAGGATACCTTTTTTTGAAATACAGTTAATTCTCACATAAAGGCCTCCTTATTAATTAAACCATGTGTGCCTTTGTAGCCCAGTGGTTAGTGCACTTGCTGTATTATCTGGCAACCCAGGTTCCAATCCGGGTGAAGGCACATACATGCCTGCCATATTTCAACAGAAAGCTGACTGGCAAATAAAGGCTAAGCTCGGCAATAATACAATTACCTCAAAACTTTGGATGTTTTTCAAAAACAGTAAAACCTGGCGTAAGTAATACCTCGTTAATAAGACCACCTGAATTATAAGACCGCCTCTAGTGAGCCCACAAGTGACAGGTCTTCTTTCCTTTTTTCTGCAATTTATTTCATCCCAATATGAAAACCCACTCAATAATGATACTAAATTATGTTATTTGTTAATGTATATTTCAAACTTTAGGCCATGTATATTTCAAAAGTGTATGCCCATATGTGGGCCCAAAATTGGAAAATAAACAATATCTTATCTTATCCTACTAGTTTTTAACGGACTTAAGGGTGATCTTATCATTGAGGCTTAACTGTAAATACAAAATATATGTGAAAAAACTTGTTTGTGCTTTATCTTTTGTGGAATATTGTGGTTGCCATGGCAACAGAAACATTGACAACCTGAAAACCAGGTAGGGAACTTCTGTATTGCTTGCATTTCCTAATTACTTGTTGTTTGTGCCTTATCTTTTGTGAAATATTATGCATGTTTTATGTAAATTACAGTATAACAGAGTTTGGTGATATTGACCCGAGGTAAATTAACTTGTTACCAAAATATAGAAATTGTCATGTTCAAACATCTTGCTGTTTGGTCAGGGCTCAAATTCAATTGATCTTACTTGACTTATGAATAAAGACAACCAATCAAATCACACCATATTAACCTTGGTCAGTAACGAGCGATATGATTGGCTAGCCTTGTATTCTCCAATTGAATAAGATCAATATTGAATACCAACCCTGGTGTCCATTGCCTAAGCAAAGTAGTACATAGCTCTTTCCAGGGGAGGTACTCCATGCCTTCTATATTTCATTGAAAGGGAGGTAACTGAATGAAAGCAGTCGGTAGCGCTTTGCTTAGGCAACGGACACATGGAGGGTCCACCTTGACCCGTTGCCTTGGTGAGTAATGCATGACAATTTTTCCATTTATGATTTCACAGTTGGTGTTATTTCAGTTCATCACCAAATTTGTGATTTTTCAAGTTATAATTCACTGTTTGTGATTTTCTGTGTGTGATTTTCAGTTCATGATTTTCACAATTATTTTTGTTAGTTCAATATATCACAGTTGTATATTGCACGCTTCATGATTTCACAGTTCATGGTTTTTCAGTTGATAATTTTACTGTTTTTGGTGTCAAAAGTTCACAATTTCACAGTTCATAATGTCAAAAAGCTGACATTTTCCTTCTCATTTTTCACAATTACTGTTTGTGGTAAAATCTATCATTTTTAGTTAACGATATTGCTGTTCATGTTTTCATGATTTTACACCATGTTTAGTAGTGGAGTTCTTTTGATCTGTCGAGATAAAGATTATTTTCATGAAAGCTGTTTAACAATCTATGAGTAGGACCTATCACTGCTTTTGGCTATGTCAATTAATTGTGATGGTTTCAAAAACAAGTTTCATTCCGGTTATCGCAATAATGCATACACATTGAAATTTATAGTATCCCAATATGGCATACAGTGATTGGAAGTGACATGACTTTGTGCTTTAAATCACAATAAGTCATACAAGTTGAATTTTATAGTATCCTAATTAGTCATACAGTGATCTAAAAATACACATGCTTTTGATCGCAATAAATTATACAAATGAATTTTATAGTATCTCAGTAAGTCGTACAGTGATATTATCAGTGAGCCAATCAGTGAGACAAATGACTCCCCCTTTGCCTTCTGTAATTTATAAAATGCATTCCATTATCGTTACAAGCACGTTGATTGTGTGTGAGAGTGCTAGTATTCATTACAAGGTATTAAGTCCTGTCAATACATTCTTTTATACACCTGTGTGCTTAATTGTCAATTCTTTATCGCTGGATAAAACTCATAACAACGTAATCTTTGATTTCCTATAAGCACCAGTTTGAATCAATTTTAAATCTAAATGACACTCGTATAATGTTTACTTTCACTGATAAACCTCGCTGTGAGAGATATTTCCTTCATTTTATTCAATTATAATTTATCTATAAATTCGGTTTATTCACTATTGTGACTTGTGGTGCTTTAGAATGTAGAATTTAAATGTTTAAAGGCCGTTTACACTTTCTTAATGAAAATGTGTTTGTTATTTTAAAATTTTATAGTAAATATATAAATGTATGTATAAATAATACATTTACTGGTTAACATAAAGTTTGAAGTATGAATTATGCTGTGCTTATTGGTAGGTCACAGTTTCCTGATCAATTTTAGGTTATGTTACAAAAGTTACCAATTCTCTACGGCTGTTATCAGCTAGTGTTCAGCTGTTCAAGAACCCTTTGACATTTTAATTTCCCCAGGACACATGAAACCTACGTTCAAGCTCCCTTGGGAGACTATTTCACTCCTGTGGGTGAGGCAGCCAACATTGATCTGCGGCGCCCAGGAATAGGTACTAATTTATACCTTGGTGGAGTGGAGCATGTGGGTTATTCTTGCTCAGAGAAATTAACCGATGGTCCAGATAGGGTTGAACCCGGGACCTCTCCATCCCGGAGTGAGCGTCCCACCTATAGGTCACCGCTACCCATGTGCTTATCAATACCATAGGGTAATCTAAAGCTTGGGCCAGATTTGTCCAGGTCCATCTGCCTGTCCCTCAGTCAGTCTGTTCATACCAACTAATGGTCATTTGTTGGATATTTGTACTCCTTTTCTGTGCTCATATATCGTACAGGGGTGGAATGGTGGCCGAGTGGTTTGTGCTTTCGACTGCAAAGCTGGGGGTCCATGGTTAGATAGAAGATTTAAGGATCAGGTTAATTGGTTTGCACTCGATATTGTTCCAAATATGGTAAATAGGTGACTCTAATGTGTATGATATAAGTTGATCTTTGATTCTCTCAGTCTAAGGTTGATTGAAAAGTTGAAAACACTTCCATTAAAATGTTTGAATTGACAAGTCGCTGACTTAAAGAGGCATTCCCTATTTCTTGCATATTATTACTACCTATCGCATTTTATGACATAAATGAACATAAAACACTAAATCGTTTTAACATGTAAGAAGAACATATGCCGAAAGTTGTCTCCATAATGATCAAAATATATATTTAAATTTCTAAAATAATAAATCGCTTCCAGCCTTTTATTCGACAACAACAACCACAGAACAGTGTGATTAAAATCCGAAACGGACATTGTTCAACGAAGCGGATGCAACGGAGATGACAAAATACGATATCGTTGATTTCTTTTGTTTTACACGCATATAATCTCAACGAAATGAATATAATGTACTATTTTGTTCTTAATCAACTCGAATATCATCTTATAGAAAGATCTACATCAAAATAATTATTTCAAAACGTGAATTTGTCTTTCCCATTTTAGTCACTGTCGTCCGATTCGTAGAAAAATGGCTTTTCTTGTTTTAATCAGGCAGTACTAAAGGCTAAGCGTTTGGCGTCTCAATCCACCTAATCCACTTGTTATGGAAATATATTTTTATTAATTTTTTACTAACTGTTGGGATTTTTTGGGCGAAATTTGGTGTTTTTGTAGCATTTGTAATTCTGATTAATGTCTAGTATGTTTTAAATCAATAAGAACGGTCGAAGTTATAGGGAACGCCTCTTTAAAATGAGAAGATTGTAAGTACAAAATCAATATTTTGACAAAACAAGAAAAATTGTCTGAAATTTACCCTTTACAATATGGAAAAACAAGCTTTTACAACTTCATTTTGGTCAACATGACAAGTTCCTATTTTTATGAAAATAGGCTCATAAGAAGCGTCTTATGATTTAGATTTCAAATATGTATCAGTCTTATAAGGTCGTAAGTAGTAGTTACGACCTTCTCATTCTAAGCCTGCGAAATTGTTGATAGTGTTATCTCGAAGAAGTGCAACACATTAATAGTTTCTTTAACCAAAGTATGTCATTGATTTTGTACCGATATAATGGTGAAACATAGTAGAAGTACATTTGGTTAAACAATATTTAATTAAACAATTTCATGTGGATGTCAATCTATTGATCAATTAAGGCCAATGTTTGATGTAAGTTTAAACGTTCATCCTCCCAACTTGGGGTTATGTAATAAAAAACATACAATCAGAAAAAGACTTAACTTTTTGTCTTCACTTTTAAGACTTTCACTCGGCTGTGATTTATGCCTTGATCTTGGTACCCTCCCAATGGATAGATATGGTAGAAGGAATTGTGAAACCAATAATAGAAAGCCTCATCCTTCCAATGCAGTGACAATGCAGTCTTATTGTGGGTGGTCAAAATTGCAGAACTAATCCTTCATTTTGTTCATGTTTTCCCTCATCAAGCACCACTGTATGAATCCTACACAGCCTGATGAATCAAACACAGACTATAATTAATTGACGAGATTTTATGGAAATATGTTTCATCAGTGTCATCTACAAGCTTTTATTTGAATTTCTCTGTTTGATCATGATCGTTGAAGCGTTTGCTAATAGGTATTAGTTGGTAATTAAAGTTCTATGAAAGGATGGAGCGAACAGGATACTCAATATATGATTGGAGAGAAGTGTTTGTCTAACTGTCAGTGTTTGGACCAGTCTGAAGCAGCATCGGAAGTTTGATATTGAAGTTAATGTATATATTGAGCTATTTGTTGACTCAGGAACCACCTACACTGTATATACATGTGGTGCGTGTTGTCATGCCGACCTGGCTAGCCTTATAAGTTCTGATAGGCGATTAGGCTGTTGCCTGGCAAAATGATGGTTCAATTTTTGAATTGGGCTGGTTAAATTTTCTGTGACATGTAAAGTTACTGACAATAGAAAATTCTGTTAAATGTTTTAACATGGACACTTGTTATCCATTCCAGTTTTATGTGGTTGTAAAGTGTCCAATTAGCTGGAAGTGAATTGTGCATGAGATATATCTCTGCAGACTGTCTCTAACATTCAGCTTTAAATGAATACCGGTACTGTAAAATAATTTAATTTCAATGGGACAAAATTTTGGTGTTTTGTTAAAAAACAGCATTTGGATGAGACATTAATTTGTGGATTTTGCATTTCAGATAATAAATACAAGGGTCAAAATGATTGTTTGATGGGATTTGATTTCATGGTTGAAGGTGAACCAGGAAATCCACAAAATTTAATCCCCACAAAAATTAATGATTTTACAGTATCTGGAGTTGAATTTTGCAGGAGATGATATCTCCACAGGCTGTCTTTTACATCAGCTTTAATGCCTACATTTAAATAAATTGATTCTCATCAAGTGCAGTCATATTCCATACATGGCTATATTTATGGAAAAGTGGCATTTATATCATCAGTTCTGAGACTGAAATTTTTCCTGATTTCCTTATATATATATTCCCTAGATTAATGATTAATGATATAAATAATTTGACATGGTCCCGTCATGGTGCAATCAATTAATAATTACTTGCTATCATATTACCATGGTGTTATATATATTATGTCAGCGACCGTTGAAGGTGTTATTTCCCCGATGAAAGTGTTATTTCCTATCATGTTGCTGTCTATTTACCGGGCAACCATATCAAATGGATTACGTTGATTTGTATAAATTCTCGAGATCACTGATGTCTGTAATTACCAATTACAATGTCCGCAGGAAATCGGTGTATGGGGTGTGTGTGGAAATAATCAATGTGATCAGTGAAGCTGATACATGTAAGATTCCTTCATTGCTGCTGCCATCAGTCTGTATGTGTGACTGATTTATTACTTCTAACTATTACAAGTAGTATCTACATCAATGTAAGCTTATTTGGACTTTCTGGATATTTTGGATTTATTTGAACTTTTTGGATTTTTTGGATTTATTTGAACTTTTTGGATTTATTTGAACATTTTGGATTTTTTGGATTTATTTGAACATTTTGGATTTTTTGGATTTATTTGAACTTTTTGGATGTTTTTGATTTATTGAACTTTTTGGATGTTTTGGATTAATTTGAACTTTTTGGATTTTTTTTATTTATTTGAACTCTCTGGATTTTTGCCTATGGATCTTAAACTATGACTATAACTATACTTTAAGCATAATGTTATTTTTATACATGTATATTTGTGTCTATAATGAGAACGTCTAGCATTTATCATTTTTAAAAATGGAGCACTCTTTATTCTATATGTTATTGGAATTTTGTAATTGATTATTTTGAAGATTTATTTATTTAAAATTTTTATTATTTATTTGATTAGCTCATATGGAGTTATGCCATTTTTGTGATGTCATATTCTTATTTTATTGTGAATATCTAATATTCAATTCGCATAAATTGTTCAGGATGTCATTAAATCAACATTTGTGAAACTATCATGAAAATTTAATGTTAATCTGCCAATCCAATCTTCCAATATTACTGGTATGACCAATAACACTCATTGCTTTTCCGTAAATAGCTTTCAACATTCGTACTTACATTACGCACTCTCTGGCTGTAACAACCATGTTCTAATCTCTTAGAAATTTGTGCTTGAAAGGAGATATCAGGCTATGTAAATATGTTTTACATACTTGGGTTTGTAGACACCTTGAAAGTTGTCATAAAAATTCAATTTATATTCGAATTTACAAAACTTCGGCTGGAATAGTCCCAACATGTGTCTTTGATGTTAAGAGATTAACAGTTTCTTTGGGAATATTTGGTTGAGGTGTTTGCCTAGGGGCAAGACGTTTGTTTTATCATTTAAAGCATAATGTTTTACACTTAAATGTGACAAGAGCCATAAAATAGTGAATTCTATCAACTAGGCCTTGTTTAATTTATGCACGTATAGACGAAAGTTGCCGCTTTTATTGTGTTAATGATAATGTGTGTTAAATTTGGAATGTTTTGTTACTAAGTGTGTTACCAAGGATATTGTGGAATATAATTATGGCATCTCTATCTAAAAGGAAACAAACACAATCTAATCCTCGTAGAATAAGATTTCAAATCAGGTATGTTGTTAGACTTAGGATTACTCACTTTGTTGTATCTTAATGTGAAAGTTGTAGCTTCCGAACACATTTGGAGAGGAATAGTTCCAAAAATTTATTACTGTATAGTGGGTTAACTTTTTCCAGACCAATTTCACTTGTAATTTTTTACCACATGTTGTAAAATATTTGCTGAATAAATACTGTTTAAACTGTTAGTAATTGTCACCGACTCTTTGTTCTAAGCATCATTTAACAGTTTATTTCTTGTCAATTCAATTCGATTTTAGTGTTTGCTTTCAAAAGAGGAGAATATAACTCCAACAAGCTTAAATAAAAGTCAACATATTTTCTAAAAAGTTTCCATCAGAATTTGTGACAGTTAAGAAAAGTACTCTATTTTTCAGGCTTTATTGAATGGATTTATTTAGTGTTTCATGCCTTTAGGCAAGACATTCTCATGGAAATTGATATAAATCTGCAAAAGTGTTTCTCAGTATGATATTGATGTGGTAGCATATTTAAGGTGGAGTTGCAGCCTTTTGATTGTTCATTGCACACATCTGTATTATTTGTGTCAGAGTTGTTGCCCTTTGATTTTGATTGTTCTTCTCAATCATAAAATTATTGTCTGTGTTGTTTGAGTAAGATTTGCTGCCCCTTAATTCAGAATTTTGATGCACATATCTGGGTTAGAGTTGTTGCCATTTGTTTTGTTATTGCACAATGTGTAAAATGGAGGGCACCTGCATGTGACAGAACACAATACAAAAGATGGTGATTTACAAATGCCTTTTGGTTGCAGGAAATAAACTGTAATATATTATTATTAAATGCATGCATCAACATAGACAAATTTTCTTTTAAAATTTCCTTGTTGTTTTATCCAATAATGCAGTCTATTAAAGGCTGTGATTTTAACGTTTTAGTGTACTGTATACCCTATAATAAATGCCCCCAGGGCCATACATTTTGCAAAAGGGCAGGCACGGATCCAGGCGGTGGGCACGAGGGCCCGTGCCCCCCCAGTTGGCTGAGATTTTTTTTAAAAAACTTTGAATAAATAGTAAAACAGCTATTGAACAGACATCTCTAAATAATATGGGTATTTTTTCTTATGTTCTAGATGAAAAAGTATTTGTAAGATGGGAATTTTTCGTGCTCGCTTCGCTCGCAGAATATGTTAATATACATGTATATATTTATACGTAGCTGTTGCATCACAGAAATCAATTACAAGAGAATTTTTGCCCTAGCTCATTATATTACCTTTTGACTGTTAAATAATCATAACTAAACCATTAAGGTTAACTCTCAGAATAAAGAAAAAAAAGGTATTTCAGGGCTCCCAGATAGGCTTAGAATGCACTAGATTCATCCATTGCTTTGAAATATTTCCCGGGGGAGTATGCCCCGAACCCCCCTATTTATGTTATAATAGTCCAATGGCCAAAAGGATGAAAGCTGGTATATACAAATACTGTATGTGAACACTTACTAATATGCACGAACGTACACAATGTACATGTTGACGCTTATAACATAAAAAGTACTATGGATTCCCCTACATCTACAAATGAAACCCCTTCCTGTGCATTTTCACACACACATTAAGCAATCCCCCCCGGAATCCCGTACATACCTCGTGCCCCCCCACTCAGAAATTTCTGGAGCCGGGCCTGAAGGGGGCTTTTATTTGGGGGTCTTAACTTTCAAAAATATCCCAAAAAATGGTAAAATAATAATAATAAACATTTATCTTATTTATGAAACACTAACAAAATATTGATAGCCATCATATAAAACATTAGTCTAGGAGCTGGTGCAAGAAATTCAAAATCTATTTACCCCATCTGGTAGAAAAAGTCCATTGGTATTTTCAAATAATACATACATTCAGGCTTCAGAAAAAGGTGGATGCCAGATCTGAAAGTGGTGCAGATTTTTTAAACAGGGGCAACAACTCTTGCTTCCGAGCTAATTTACGAATAGACATGTCATTTTAAATTCTGGTGTGAATTTTTTGTTTATGTATATATTGCCATATTTGTGGGTGGATATTATTCAATTAATGTTATGCATCAAATGGACATACCAAACTGACCAGTTTGAGGTCAAGGTCAAGGTCATTTTAAGGTCAAAGTGAGAAAAATAGCTAAAAATTGATATCTCACCTCAGTTCTTTCTTCATATAGCTTATGTTTGGAATCAAATTTCGTTATTTAAACGATAGCCGTGTTGGTAAGTACATATTCTTTCATTATAAGCCATTTGTTTAATGAAAATAATCATTTCTTTGTCACAATAGCCATTTCATACATATCCATGCTGGCCGAGAAGGCATTTGTTCGACCACCCCTGGTATTCTATGTTCTAATATGATTAAATTGTTCATGTATATATTGCTACATATTTGCATGAATATTATTCATTTGATTAAGGACATTAAATGGACAAACATAATTGACCTTTATTGGGTCAAGGTCAAGGTCAGTTCAAGGTCAAATCGAGAAAAAAGCAAAAAATGGACATTTCTACTCTGTTTTTCTTCGTATAGCATTTGATATGAATGTGAGCTGCTTATTAAAATGATAGATGTGTTGGTTAGTTCATATTCTTTCATTATAAGCCATTTGTTTAAAGAAACAATCATTTCTTTGTCAAAATAGCCATTTAATACATAAGCATGCTGGCCGAGAAGGCATTCTTTGGACCACCCTTTGTATTCTATGATCTAATATAATTTAAAAGTTCGTGTATATATTACTACACATTTGCACGGATATTATTCATTTGATTATGGACATCAAATGGACAAACATAATTGACCTTCTAGGGTCAAGGTCAGTTCAAGGTCAAATCGAGAAAAATAGCAAAAATGGACATTTCCACTCGTTTTTTCTTTCGTATATCATATGATATGAATTTCATTTGCTTATTTAAATGATAAATGTGTTGGTTAGTTCATATATCCTCATTATAACTCATTTGCTTAATGAATATCGATTTTGTGCATGCGACAGTTTACGAAAACTTTTACGACAGCCCCTGGGATTCTATGATCTAATGTGATTTATTTGTTTATTTATGATATGAGTCATATGTTCACGAATACTATTCATTATATTATGGACATCAAATGGACAAGAATCTAAACCACTTTGGCATTAAAGTCGTTTCAGGATCGACATGAGAAAATAGGTAAAAATTGATTGGTCCACTCTGTATTTGTAATTCTAACGTATGCTTGAATTCAACTTTATTAGGAAACTGCAAATTTGATTTGTCTCACTTTTTATTAAATGGACTGTACACAATATTGCCTAAACGACCATTAATTTTGTTTAAGTTCAAGCAAGTATGCAAGATTACTTATAAATGCTTGCTAAATCACTATGCCTGTCTGTTTTTATGCCAGTCTCGGACTATTATATACGCCGTTGTTTCACAGGGGCACTGCTTGGAAGTGTTCTCATGTATACGCATATCATTAAATCCATCAGGATTCCCAGTCTCTTTGGAGGCCCATTATGAGCTACTTTTTATAACTCTCTTGGGCACAATAAACGTTGTTCACATTCACAAGGACAATATGGCGTACCCCCAACACATTATACAGCAATACAGGTGTATCCAGTGGTAGTTAAATATCAGGCATGATATGACTGAATAACATGGTGATGAGCACAGCATCGGAATAGGATGGCAGTTGTTTTGCATAATAATGCACCAGTCAATGTTCTGCCCGCCCGGGGATACAGGGGGATTAGACAGACGCATCCTGACTGGTGGGAATTTGACAACATCATCGACTCCTAGTCAAAATATTGACTTGTGCATAACGCATGACTTAGCATTCGCTGCCTGTATAGCTATAATCTATGGTGCTATTGAGTATCATTACGGTCTGTGATGAGATATTTCATTTGTGGTAGCTAGTACTAAATTGGTTATGATATGTATATTCCTTACAGTGGTATGTACCAACATATACCTCTGATACCCTTACTTAGTAGTAATGTGTATGTCATAGATCCTGTGAAAGCTGTAACTGGCAGTGTTTTGAACCACACTATATTCTTATGTGGTACTCATAACCATTAAGGGCTGACAGTCCTGGTCCTATGGAAAATACTAGTACAACATAATTCCTATAATGTAGTCACCACTGCAATGACCAAAGTGATTTAGCACTGCAATAAGTAAATAATGCCACAGGTTCGTGCTTTTAACACAACGGAATATAGGCACCCCAGACAAAGTAGTACCAGCACTGTGTATAACCATCTCAGGCTTAATAGCGTACATGTATCCACTACGACATAATATTTCCGAAGCCTTACGGCGTCATACGCTGTACGCACCACCACATAATTCAGCCATACCTGGTTCTACAGGATACCCATTAATACAAAGTAGAACCCTTCCAATTTCTAATAGATAGACATGACTACAGGATACAGATACCCCCGACCCTTGGGAATAGATACCACAACATTGCATGTCCATACCAGGCCATAAGGGTTGGTCCACTCCGCGGTGTACTGCCATTTTCAGGTAATACTATATGCGGTACTCCTCATTGCCAAGTACATGTATAGCTATCCAATGTCACACATCATCAGGTCTTGAGCCAGCTATCATTTGATACTGTATGATACTTAACACACAAAACATCCTGGGACACTCAGTGTGTCCAAATAGTACTTTAACAGTTTCTTTGCCTATTTACCAAATGTCTACGTTCTCCTTTCACAGAGCAAACTTCACTTAGTGGGGTACATACGAGTATCTATCATTGGTTTAGCCATTCTGGATTTCAAATTATTTTATTGAATTCCAAATGGATACTCAACTAGTACAGTCATATCTGGCGTTATCTGATATGCGTCACTGCAAAATACGGGACCTACTAGTATGGCCTATGAGTGTACCCACTATCACTGAGTACAGCTACCTCATACCACATTTGGTAATCACTTCTGTAGTGTACAGTTCTTCAAAGCTCACCACCAAGTTAACCATTATAGACTTGATCATAGCGGGTTACCAATCGCTACTTTGTGCAGCTATCCTTATCCTAGGAGGTAAGCATTACCATCTTCCAGATCAGTCAGCCAATGCTCCATCGAATATACATCACAATCAAGTACCGCGACATCCATATCCGACTTTAAGGGGTTCTCACTAACATGCAGTTTACTTATCCTAGTCCATATAGGTTGACTAACATATTTGGTACATCCATTACATTCCTTATTCTTGGTACAAAGAAATTTGTAATCAATGGGGCATCTAATGATGGTGACCAAACTCTGCTTAATATCCAAAGTCCAATCGTTTTGGATTTATTGGTCGAAAACCACTTGGTGTGTTCATTCATTTAAAGACAATAGTGGTCCTGACATGCTGATATCAGGATCATTGCTATCTGCTGTTTCATACCAACCAACTTACCAAAAGACTAAAGATAGTAGGATCAGTCATTGGGAAGGCGTTTGCTCGGAAACCGTTTCATCTACTGAGAGGCCGACACACAGATTAACGTGTGTTTTAAGCAAACTTTCTCATTAAAGATTTTCATAATGTGTGGAGCGGTTGCCTAGAGGTAGGGCGCGCGCTTCTGGATCGAGAGGTCCCGGGTTCGATCCCCCTCTGGACCACTGGTTAATCTATCTGAGCAAGACCCACATGCTCAACTCCACCATGGTGTAAAATGGTACCTGTGAGGGCAGTGTCTATTCATGGGCGCGCAGATCGATGTTGGCTGCCAAACCACAGGAGAGAAATAGTCTTCACAGGAAGACACGAGTGTAGGTTTCCATAGGTAGCCCAAGGGAAAGTTGAAATGTCAAAGGGTGCTTGAGCGGCCTAACAGCTGAAAAGAGCCCTAGAAAATTGGTAACTTAACTTATAACACTCGCAGCTAATAGAATGGATTTCAATACATTATTACACACCCAGCCAAGTTATTACGTCTACAAGTAAACACAGGTACAAAATGTTCCGTATTGCTTGTAAAAAGAACAAATGAGCAAACACATGAATTTTTACTGGATCGTTACAAAACACAGTTTTACCTTGAAAGGACATTGATACTGACCTTGTAATGGTCAGTATTTTAAACAACTTTCAAAACGATATTGATATTACAATGTTCATACATATATCCAATAACACTAAAACATACAAAGTCATGCGAAAAAGAACTGCAGATCTGAGACAAAAAATATCATTTTTGAAGCTATTCTTCTAAATTTGACCTTGAAATGACCTTGACCACAGACTTAATTAAGATGATTGTACATTTTATGTTCATAATCAATGAATACTGGTAGCATCCCTAAATATACATGTATGTCTCACTACATACACAAACACATACATCACATTATAAAGAATGTCAGGGGTTGTCGTGCAAGGTTTTCGTAAGCTGTTATATGCAAAATAGCTATTTGCATACAAAAACACAATTGTTTATTGCACAAATGGCTTATAATGAACGAATGTGACTAACCAACACAGTTATCATTCTAATAAGCAACTTACATTCATATCAAATGCTATACGAAGAAACACAGAATGGAAATGCCCATTTTTTGCTTTTTTGTCTCGATTTGACCTTGAACTGACCTTGACCCAAAAAAGGTCAATACTTTTGTCCATTTGATGTACATAATCAAATGAATAATATCCATGCAAATATGTAGCAATATATACATGAACAATTTAATAATATTAGTAAATAGAATACCAGGGGTGGCCGAAAATATGCCTTCTCGGCAAGCATGCATATGTATTAAATGGCCATTTTGACAAAGAAATTACTATTTTCATTAAACAAATGGCTTATAATGAAAGAATATGCACTTGCCAACACGTCTATCATTTAAATAACGAAATTTGATTCCAAACATATGCTATACGAAGAAAGAACTGAGGTGAAATATCTATTTTTAGCTATTTTTCTCACTTTGACCTTGAAATGACCTTGACCTTGACCTCCTACTGGTCAGTTATGTATGTCCCTTTGATGCATAACATTAATTGAATAATACCCACCCACATATATGGCAATATATACATAAACAAAAAATTCATACCAGAATTAAGAATGCCATGTGTATTCGTAAATTAGCTCGGAAGCAAGAGTTGTTGCCCCTGTTAAAAAAAATCTGCACCACTTTCAGATCTGGCATCCACCTTTTTCTGAAGCCTGAATGTATGTATTATTCGAAAATACCAATGGACTTTTTCTACCAGATGGGGTAAATAAAAATCCATTTTAAGGCCTTTTTGAAACCTGGCTCCTGGACTACATCACTATGTATGCATTTTTAAACAAAAGAAAAAATTTCTCCAAAAAGGGGGTTCGCAACTGTTTTAGGAGGGGTGCTATTATGTTGGTAGTATATTTGGGTCTGAATCTCACACATGTTGAGATTTACAACTTCCATATTTACTTTCAGGGAGGCGTACAATGGACATGATTGGCCGGCAGACAGTCCAGTGTCAAGGTCATATGATGTAGCTAACACGAGCACCAAACTCATTATACTTAACAACAAATATGGACAGGTACCATCATAAATTTCTCTATGAATTGATTACATGTAATACCGCAACATAATGTAGATTTATCCTTTCTGACCCTAATGCATAGTTAAGTCTGGCCTTACAAGTTTACTGTTTGTTTTAGTTTGTAAGTCACACCCAGACAATAGAGCGTCTAGTTTCCATTTTTAGCATAAACACTCTTATAATCAATGTAACCTTAAAAGTAACAGAATCAATCATAGTCTTATATTGTTCAATACGGAAGTTTGAAAATTCACTTGGGAAAGAGTTGAACCTGGGGTATTTTAGATTATCTCAGATATATTTATCACGGTGACAGTGCAAACAGTCCTGTTTCATATTTTGATGGCTCGGTGCAAAACTATTGTAACTACATCAACTCATGAGGGCATGTACCATAGTTTTGCACTGAGTCCTTGAATATTTTGGAGTCTGGTGAACATTGAACCCTTGAACAGAAAAGTCATGTAAACACTGTCAATTGGATTGTTCCGTCTTCAAAAGGCCAAAAACAATGCCCTTGACAAAATTATTGTCAATCAATTGATTTAGGTTTCTAGCAAATTGAAATCACTATAAGCACTGATTGTATAATTGCTCCTTGACACATAGCACTAGAAAACAGGTCAATAGGCTGAATTCAATAATTCTTGTATTGTGCTTGCATGACACACTTGATGTTTAGAACTGTTCAGATATAATTGAGATACTGATAGTACCATAAACATGACATTGTAATAAATGAAGTCAGATAATATACGATCATGTGTTCATTATTTCAGAATTCTACAAGATTACGTGGATATTACACAGGCCCTAAGAAACCAGACAGGTAATATAACCTTTATATTATTTTCCTATCTATAATTACTTGTTTTCTAACTTTGCAATTCATATATTGTCATACTTTGTGCTGAGCAATTACTTATTAGGTCCCTTCTAGTTTTCAACCGGAGGGGACTATAGGTTTGCCCTCTGTCCATCCATCTATCAAGAAAATCTGGATCCTGCCATAACTGATACAGTTTTCAAGCTATGTTTATCAAACTTGGTATGTGGATAGGGACCATAATTAGATTATGCACATATAATTTTCTTTCTGATTGAGACAAAAAACATTGACAACCTGGAAACCTGGTAGGGACTTCTGTATTGCTTGCAATTCCTAATTACTTGTTATATAAGCATGACTTACTTAGAAGACATGGGTAATTCTGTATTTTGCTTGAAATGTGAGAGGCACAAATTTTAAATGTAGTTTTAAATTTAAGTTATTATTACTAAGATGCTTCAGAAATACCAGTAAGCGGTTAATCGTAATTTCCAAAGATCAAATTTTGAATTTAAGTTTTTTTCACAAAGATGCTTTGTGAGTCTGAGTCCAGGTTTACAATAATGGCATTTTTCACACACCACTTTTAACAAGTGAACTGGTTGACCATAATTTCAGAGATCAAAGGAAGCTTTCATGTACTTATATATGACAATATTTATGACAGATTATATGACAATATTTATGGCAGATTAGTCATTGTCAAGCCAATCGTAAATCAACCACTTAAAATGTGATTTACATACATGTACAGGATTTGAGTTCAGATTTATTTTCTGAATACTTAGTTCTCAAGAATTATTCTATCAGTGACAAGAAGGCATGTGAAGGTCTTAATTGATGTTCATCTGAAGTCTGTTTTAATAAGAGAATAGAAGGGTTTATTTACATTTGACTCAGATACAGTCATTGTGCATGACCATTTTGCCTTCTATCCGCTAATTTACATTACATCAGTTGTCAATCAATAACCTTTAAATCAATTTAAGCAGTAAAGAATAATCACATGGCCCAAAGGATTAACTCGAAAACCTTTGCCAAGCAACCTTCGACAAACAATCGGGTTAAGTGCACATGATCTCTGCTCTGACTTGGAGGGAATTTTTGTCAGGTACCATCCTTGAAAACCCAGCGGTGACCCCACTCCAGAGCTCGCTACACCATGATGCAGTGCAGGAGCAGAGTGTCACCTGGGTTTTCGAGGATGGTAAGGTATAAGTTATTAAAGCAGTAAAGTGAACTGTACTTAATTTCTGTACAAATGGCTATTGTGAATCTATTGACGATACTTAGATCTTATATAATAATAATTATTGACTTATGACAGAGCAGAGATAACTATGACTTTTTGTTTGTCTAACATTGTTTGTTGAACCATTGCTGTGATTCCATTGGGTGATGCAAATATAATCATCCAATACTTTTACAACCCAAAAAAAGAGCATTTCATTGGTCAACTAAATTCAGAATTTACATTGTGGTGTTCTGTGATCCCTGGCTTAATTGCTCTGGTGTAGTTATCCAAGATAAAATAGTAACGGTCAATAAATTGGAACATTTATTTGTTTATCCAGTTTTTCGACTGTCGACATATATCCTATGTTTACATTTTGTAATTCTTTTATTGATTGCAAAGTCTTAAACCAACATTGATGAACCAGACAGCGGTATCTTGATGGCATTTTAATGTGATTTCTTTGTTACAATATAAACATGTACAAATATTCTATGGCTTAGATTTAAAAAATCCATTTCTATCATCAAACACTAGATCAGGTCCTGGGTACCGTTTTATCAAAGTGCTTACGATGATCTTAAACTTACGCACAAATTCAAATTCCTTATAATGCTTTTGCATCTGCAAATGGGGGAAAGATTGTGTTTACAATCAATAACTGAATTGTCCTACTATTGTTATTAAATATCGTTTTACTAGAAATTGTAACAGCTAACGAGTTACAAAGTACTCAAATTTGACCGTAAGTTTACGTTAACCGTAAATGCTTTGATAAAACAGTACCCTGATCTCCCAAAAATCTCAATCTGAGTTAAATGTCATCTCAAATACCAGCATATGTCTTTTAGTTAATTTCCATAGGAGACTGGATTAAAATAAAAATTGGCATTACACAACAGAAAACATTATTCTGAATTTATTACAGCAAAATATAAAGAGTTTACACTTAATATTATTTTCAAATGCAATTTAATGCAAATTATTTTCGCAAAATCTCAATTTGAGATTTCTACTTGAGATGTTTAGGAAGGTCGGGGCCTGGAGAAACAAATGTCTGTGCATCCATCTGTTTGTCTTTTCATCAGTCTGTCCATCTGCTTATGTGGCTGTGAAACTTGGACAAACTAGTTGAAAACAGGAGAACTTTTTTAAAAATCAACATAAAATTGCTGATCGCTTAATATGGCTAATTTCTGACAAGTATAGCCTGAAGAATTTGACACGATCCTGTTGACCTTTTAATTAATTTGTCCATCAATCCGTCTGTCCGTCCTGCATTCACGTTTGTGTAATTTCTAAGCAACCACTGTCGAGAATTCATTTAAAAGTTACAGCGTTCTAGAAGCACATATTGTATGAAATCTTTGGACAGTATCCATCTGTTCTATTAATATACTGTTTTTGTTAGATATGATTATTTGATACTTTCAGGTCCGTGAATCCAGATAGACACAGAGGTAAATATACTTTATTAATATTTGACATAAAGACATATACTCGAAGCTTTGACCATGAATTGATGATTCCACAAAATAAATATGTTACCGAAAATAGCAAATTAAGTAAAGATCACACTAACTTAAATTATTTTTTTTTACATTTTGCAAGGTTGTATAAAATTTTGAGATTGTGCCTCAACAATTGAATTACATTTAGCATTTGTAATGAGACAAACATGTCTTAATATGAAAGAATTTAATGTGCTAAGCAACTGTTGCAGAAGTTTTGATTATAAAAAATATACAACATCACAGCATATAAAAAGAATCATTGTATGACTTTTCAGATTATTATAAAATTAAACTTGTATTATTTATTGCTATTGAAAGCACATAGTAAAATTGGATCACTGTATGACTTATTGTAATACTATATGATTAAATGTTTATGCCTTATTGCAATTGCCGAAAATCAACTTGTTTATAGACAGTGAACACTGTTCCTTACAGCCAAGTCGCCACGTGATCCTAGGTACCATGAGATGTGTTTAGACTCCAGTTCACCTAAGTTTGAACCTACCATCAAGACAGACCTAGAATGGTTGAGTTCCAGTCAAAGACCACCAAATGCTTTAATAGGTAAGGCGATGATTGTTCAACTAATGTATTAATTACTACACATAAGCAGTCCAAGATCAAAATTTTATTTCATGCTTATTGGTGGTTTATGGCGAAATAATGGTGGATTATTCCCCGATAATACACTGTTGATGATTTCACTGGCAATAATTTCACTGTTGATAATTTCATTGGCAATAATTTCACTTTTAATTTTTGTTTTGTATGTAGATTAGTGATTCCAACATAAATCTTAGAGTAGCAATTAATGCTTAGAAAACTAATACAACTAACATCACTTGACTAAAACAATACTGTATGTTCAGTTCTAGCACTATTCTATTACTATTTTTACTTTGCATGTTTTAATGCACATCTGCACTGTATTGTGTCCATTTTTGTTTCACATTCAACATGACATTATAAAAATTATATTGAATTTATACTATTCTAAGAAACTTATATGTTACTAGTTAAGGAACAGTGCCTTTCTTTAATATGGTCATCATGTCTGATGGTTTTAGTTGGGAATGTTTGGCCCCTACTGGCTTTCAACCAGACGGGACTATAGGTTTGCCCTCTGTCCGTCTGTCCATCAAGAAAATATGAATCCTTTCATAACTCAAAGAGTTTTCAAGCTAGGTTTATGAAACGTGGTATATGGATAAGGACCAATAAGGAGATTATGCTTGTCAATTGATTGATGATTCCAACAAAATAGTGGTTGACATGGCAACAGAAACATTGAAAACCTGGAAACCAGCTACGGTATTGCTTGAAAATCCTTAATTTCTCGTTTATTTGGTTTCTGTGTGTCTGTTGTGGAGGAACATGTCGCTCAGGCTGAGACTGTCCCACGAACAAGGAAACAAACATTATTGCATCAGATATGCCAGAATTATGAGTAAATATATTGTTGTTAGTGTTGTACTTTGATTGCATATCAATCAATTGTTTGTTTTACTTATTAAGGTCCATATTTATATTTGAGTGAGTAATGTTGGTAGGACAATGTCTGTATGAGACGTTGAGTTTATATAGGGTGTGATTTCTGCGTTCATCTTTTACATGCATTTCCTATAGAATGTATTTCTTGGTTGTCTTAGTCTACTTAGACTGGTTGATATAGTCCTGTGGTCACAATGGTGATTTGTAGTTCTTGTAGTCATACTGTCACTGTATCCTCGATCTGCTTTCATTCTGTGTACAGTACAACATGTTTTATTGTGCCTCTGATCTTTGATGAGGGTGTATATTGCTTTGCTCAATGTCTGTCTATCTGTCGGTCTGTCTGTCGCAAAATGGTTTCCGTTCAATAACTCGAGAACACTTTGCCTTTGGATCTTCAAACTTTACATGGAGGTTTGACAGCAACAGTCGATGACCCCTATTCATTTTGAGGTCAGTAGGTCAAAGTCACCTTTACTATTTTCGACTATTTGGCTGCGCATGGGTGTTTGCAAACATATCTTGTTGCATTTTACCACCGGCTGACAACATATTTAACAATATGATTATTAGCAAATTTAGCAAAATACCTCTAGTTAAAGGTCATTAAGAAGAGAAATTATTTGCACGATTTTAAGTTTCAATATTCACAAATTCATTAGAATTGTAAAAATAATGAAGAAAGGGGCCGCAATAAAACATGCTGTACTGTTTATTTGATTTGCACCTGATTGTCACTATGTAAGTCTATATATGTATGTGTGTTCCGATACTTCACACACTCCTTGCACTTTGCATGAATCACAATAAACTTTATATCCCTAAAACACAGTGTATTGCACACACATTATCAACCCAGAATCGTAACCAAAATATGGGCACGCCTTGCAAGTGGTTTAGACGTTTTTAATTATCCAGGGCCCATATTCATAAAGCTCCTAAGGGGAAAATATTCCTTAGGTTGATATATTTACCTAAGGTTTTATAGGAATTCTCTCAGCTTTAAATAATTTCACCTTAGATATCTTTATATACTTTAAGGATGTTTCAGATCTCTAAGGTTAAATCAAATAAAACTAAGAGAATTCCTATAAAACCTTAGGTAAATATATCAACCTAAGGAATATTTTCCCCTTAGGAGCTTTATGAATACGGGCCCACGTCTCATAATGGGCAAAACATTTTTTATGCCCCAGCATCTACTGATGCGAAGGCCTATAGCAATGTCTGTTTGTCTGTCTGTTTGTCCATTTGTTTGTCCATTACAAAATGTTAAACTCAAATACTTTTGAAGTCCATCAATGCATTGCTTTCAAACTTGGCATACTTGTTTACCATTATAAACACATTACATTGTCAAAGCCATGTAACAATATCAAACGTACATTTCAACAGAATCATGGCCCCTGAATGACTTAGCTATTTCTTATGGACAAAGTTTCCACCAAGGAATAAGCTTTTACTGAATGCAGTCTTGTTTTCTTCTGAGATTCTTTTCTCATTTGATTTTACCTGTGTACATTTTACATTGGGATTTTTATAGAATCAATGCCTTCATTCTGGAAGATGTAGAACCATGATATGTTCCTGATAGCCCCTATCTGTAATTGTACTAATTGTCAATCACCAGCATGTTGCCATTAAAAATACATTGTGGGATTTTGATCAGAATGTTGATTTATATTACACCAAGAAGAAATAAGATGTGTTTTGAAAAAAATGGTGCCCATTTATACCAATTCATTACAAAGTTACAAATATAACTACATTGTACATATTAAGCCTGGTGATAAAATATATAAAACAACCCATAGTCCTTTAAAATGCCCAGTGTACTGTCAACCACTACTACAATTTCCTATTTTTCACCTTTGAGCTAACTCTGGGTTGTGAATGATGTAATCTGTGTTTTAATCTAATATTAGCATGAGATCATCATGAGTTCTCTCCCTTGTATATAGATTGACATATAGAAAGGGAGAGAGTTTGTAGTTATCTTCTGTGGTCATTGCTCAGCAAAAATGTGCTGGACAAAAAGATAAGAGAAAGTCAGACAGGTTTAGACAGCACTCATGGGACCTTATTCACCAGCGCTGTAATTCTAAAACTTAGACTTATATTGCCAAATGTTCTATTGGCTCTCATGTTGTAATAAATGTACCTATTTTGATATTAGTAGCTACATATATATAATATATTCTAGTTTATTTAATATGTATGTGTAATATATTCTATAGTTTATTTTATATTTATGACATCTATGAGAAATCGCCTACATATAAATGGGTATACATGTTCAATGGGTAGCAACAGATATCCAGATAAAATTTCACATGATTAAATCTTAATGCAAAGAAATGGCAAAGATTATTAATGTTGTCAAAGTTAAGTCTAACTCTGATTTTAATTCTTACAATGTTGGTGAATAAGAATCCAGGGGTAACATTATAGTTACGTGATTGTAATTTGGTCTCTGTGGTAATAGAAGGGAGAGTAAATGTAGACATACAGACACTATTGGGAGTTATTGTGCTACCAAAGTTTGATTATATCTCTGACTTAGAATGAGAAGGTTGTAAGTATAAAATCAATATTTTGAGAAAAAAAGAAAAAACTGTCGGATAATTACTCTTTACTTTATGATGGTGAAACAAGTTGTTTCAACTGCACTTTGGTCAACATAACAAGTTTCAATTTTCATGAAAATAGACTCATAAGAAGTGCCTTGTGGTGCATTTCAAATATGTATCAGTCTTGTATGGTTGTAAATAGTAGCTATGACCTTCTTATTCTAAGCCAGCGATATGTCTATTTTCTTATTATGTTCTGTAGTACTAACATACTTTGTCAATTAATAAATATATTGGCATATTTGAATGTTTCTTCACATACTAGTAAATATCACTGTTTGCAAAATTTCACTATATTAATTCTATTCTTACACCTTTTATTTTTTATTTTTACTGAAGTTGTCTAATATATTTGTTTTACTTTCAACTACTAACAACAACAAAGTATTGCTGTCAGTTACATAGACATATCGGGTTTAGATCAGACCTTTTTTTATAGATTTTTGTCATTTTGTATGACACCTTGTTGGAAATAAACTTTATCGTATCCATCTTAAATTATTAAAATCATTTAAGTGAACACAAACATTTGTAGCTTAGTGGTTAGTGCACTTGGCGTCTAATCTGGCGACCCAGGTTCTAAACTGAGTGGAGACACATATATATATTTAAAAAAACCTTGCCTGAATGTACTAGCAGTCTGATTTTGTTAAAAAAATATATGAAAAAAGTTTAATCTTAATAGCTGAGATATGTCTTTGAAACGCACCGGCTAGTACCACAGGTAACTGTATCATTGCTAAAGACTAAAACAATTTTTTTTTTGTACTTTTCTATAAAAAAAGGAAAATTATACAAAAAAATATTTCTTTTTTTGTTATCAATGATTTAGTTACCTGTGTTTAGTACATTGTACCTGTTGTATGGTTTATTATATGTTTGTATTATGATATTACAGTGAGATCGTCCGTGAATCCAAGACGTCATGATTCATGTCGTACCTCACCTGAGATGATGCATTATCACCATGGGAGACCACACAGTCGTGTCTCACTACCTGCCAAATATCTATACAATAGGTAAATATACATACATTTAATATCAATTTCAACATAAAATTATTAATAGTATCAAACTGTTTTACATTTAAAAGTCACACATGGTTCATATGCACCCTGCTCAGTGGATATCGAATGCTTGCCTTCAATTACAAATGAGAATAAGTATTTAAAATCAACAGAGATGTTAAATATTTCCTGGTTTCCGCTGAGTTTGTCTCGGCCTGGGATTGAGCCTTAGACCTTTCCCAGGAACAAAGTTGTTATCGAGCCTAACGAATAGAGGATGTGGTCTAATGACCTTGCTGTCTTTTCATCTATCCCCGTGTCTAAGTGGCCTCTTGCTAGAGTTAGGGGTTGTATAAAGAACTAGTATCAAAAGAGGCTGTGATGAATATTATGGCCCTTTGCGGGGGACATAAGTATTGATGTCAGAAACCCTTCTAGTTTACAAGCATTGTGATATTGTCTATGATGAATATTATGCCCCTTGCGGGGGACATAGGTTTTGGTGTCAGAAACCATTCTAGTTTACAAGCATTGTGATATTGACTATGATGAATATTATGCCCCTTGCGGTGGACATACGTATGGGTGTCAGAAACTCTTCTAGTTTACAAGCATTGTGATATTGTCTATATTTCAGTGAGTATGCTGTGATATTGTCTATATTTCAGTGAGTATGCAGACATGAGTATAGGAGAGAGGATATATCTATGGAGTATTGAGAAGATTTATAATATGGAAAAAATGAAAAAGTTAAAACAAGAACAATATCAAAAACTTCTGGATGGTGAAGCCAAGAAGGGTATGTACATACAGTAAAGCAGGTGTATTATTTTCGGGTGTTTAATTTTGCTATATTTGCAGTTAACATCAAATGTGCGAAATCTAGTCCCTGTGAAATAATTGCCTCGAAAATATACCTTTTACAAAGGGAGACAATTAATAATTAAAACATGTTCAGGAGCTTCAAGAAATAACCCAATCTTGACCCAAGAAGAACAAATCAATGCAGTTCTGTAAAGTAGAATAACAACAATAATTAATAAACTACAAATTTTTTAAAATATGATAATTTTTACTTACTTGCATTGTGAAACTCACATTAGAGGGACTTACAGATTTCATTTATACAAACAAGGTTTTATTTTCGCAGTCAAGGTCGTTTGTGCGAAATCTAGACACCATGAATTCAAAAGGACCTAATTAATGCAGAATTGTACCCCATGAAAAATACCCACTATACAGTAGATGTTGAGTTGTCACTCTTACAACTTTTATTGAACAAGTTGTGATAAATTTTGTTTCCAAAATTGGTGAAGAATTCTGACACTGAATATGACATGTCGTCGTGTGATATCATGTCCTGATCATAACATGGATTAGCTAACATAACATCTAATCTATTTACTTCATGACCTCTGATTTGTTTTAATAAAACAAAAACACTAATCGGTTTAAAAACTGAAAAGGACAACATTAAGTACATACAATGTACCGTATTGTATTGGACACATGTGCTAAATGTATAAGTTTCTATGTATAGGTAATCACATGAGTGTTGGAGAGTATGCCAAGTACAGACGTTACATCAGCAGTGCCTCAGATCGTAGTTATGGTACCGGATCACCGGCAGGGAACAGCAAACGATCAAAATCAGCATACTCACAGAGATCAAGGTCTTCTCTAGGCAAACCAAGCCCAGCAAAATCTGATAAAAAGTAAATCAACTTTTCACAATTTTTTGATACTAATTATTGTTATTGGGTCTAAGTTACCAGTTTTCAGCAATTCAGCCATTCAGGCTCCCTTTGACAGTCAACTTTCTCCCATCTTTGGGCTACCTAAAGAAACCTGCTTTCAAGTCTCACCGTAGAGATTATTTCTCTCCTGTTTTGTGTACAGCAGACATCGAGATACAGTGCCCTGGAATATCAAACATGTTTTTATCAGACATCTCACAGGTACCAATACAAACCTTTGTTTATTGGAGCATTGTTGATTATTCTTACTCAGAGACATTAAGCAGTTGTGCAGAAAGGGCTTTATTCCGGGACCTCTCGATCCCAAAAATCGCGCAATACCTCTCAGCCACTGCTTTCCGGGTCTGTCTCAGGTTTTTGAAATTTATAGATTTTTTTAGGATTAACACATACGCAGTAATATTTCAATTTTGTATTTCTGTGTTACAAGGTCTGAGGATAAAGAGGCAGAGTCGACAGAGAGACCTAAAACTTCCATGGGTCATACTAGAAAGGAATCAAGGGAAAGAAGCAAGTCGCCGGAGCGTGAAGACAAGTCGCTGGAACGTGACGACAAGTCGTCAGAACATGGCGACAAGTCGCCGGAACGTGCTACCAGTCACAGATCTGCCTCAGCCGGATCTGAAGATCGCAAACCAGTCGGCAGTCAAGCCAGTCTGAAACAAATATCTCCCGCTTCTAGTCGTATGAGTTCCGCAAGGTCACAGAGGTCACAGAGGTCAGCCACTACAAGGTCAAGGTCGAGTAGTCGGGTATCAAGTACTAGTAAGACATCTCTTAGAAGCACCGAAATTACAAAGGCTTACACCTCTGATACAACAGAAGTGGCCGACACAAAACAACATAAAGAAGGTAAAGATAGACCCAAGTCTCGTCTAGGACATCCTGGCGGAGCCTCTGACAGAGATAAAGGTGAGAATCTCAGTGTTAACCACACGGTACTTCTGTATTAATGCTTCTACTTCTAATTTCTTGCATAACCTTGGAGAGGATGGTGACGGAGTGGTAACTGAGTTTTAAGGAATGCTGGAAATTTGCATCAGTGAAAGACAATGCATTTGAAACATGACTCGTATGATCTGCTGTCTAATTGGGGTCTGCCACTAAAGGAGTGTTGCTGGTATTTTACTGGTGTTAATAAGCGCAACTTATAGCCTGCTTCAATAATTAAAACTTTACTAATTGACTGTTTTTACTAATACATCTTATTCTATCAAATAATGTTTAGCCAGCAAAGAGAGACTATTCAGTTTTCAACCTGAAGCTCAGTTACCTCCCCTAGTTAATGTTAACCAAGTTGTATAATCATTCTTGTTCTCATACAAGGTGTATATATATCATTGTACCCCTTCTAGTAGTTACACAAGTACTTCCAATCTTCTATTCTTTGTACAGTACATGTTTTTACTCTCAAAACACAGGGCCAGGGGTTATAACAGGTTCTTGTGATCAATACTAAAACTAACTCCTTATGCTTGTGAAGGTAAAATTATTGAGTGAAATCACATAAAAGGTATTAAAATGTTGGACAATAAAGTACATGGGCCTGTTATTGGGCCACTCATATGATAATGAAATTCGAGCCGAGTGTATATTATTCTGTTCTAATCCTGGACACTGTATGAAGTTATGTCTCCATAATTCGAGGGTTGCCTGCAAGACTATCATATTTCCTTCTTTCTTTATAAGCAGTTGCAACAGTCTTGCAGACAGCTCTCAGTATGCCTGTCTGTCTGTTTTTTTGTTAAACTATACCTTCCCATTGTAATATACATGTACAGAACTGTAGAAATCATTTATTGGCAACTACATTATTATAACTAGATCTATTATATTTCTACTTAAAGCAAAAAGCACACAGAGTAATGTATAACACAATTTACAGAAACATCTTTGCTAGATTATCATGTAGTCATCCATGATGATTTACCTAAATAGTTCCATCGGCTTCAGACTTCTTGAAAATTTCAAAAACTTCATATTTATGTTTAAGTTGTATATTAAATTTGTTTGTTTGTTGTGAAACCAGTAGAAATACGGTCAGACCTTGTTAATGTGACATCCTGCCATCTGATTACTCATTTACCTCTGAACAGAAAGTATTCAAACATCAGATGGGGGGGCATGATGGTTGAGTGGATAATGCTCATGCATGACTATGTATTATAAGGTCCCTGGTCTGGGCACTCGGTCATTTCTGAAACACTTTGTAGTGTTCCCGATGAACTGGTTGGTAGCCCAGAGGAAGTATCTTAGTTGTTTCGCAGGGCATGATAAAGAAACAAAGATTCTTTTCAGAAAGAGCTAAGGACACTTCTATAGCACCCAGATAGCTTGTATGTATCACTCAGCTGCTTCTAAATTTCCTCAAGTGCATTGGTCAATCTGGTTGAGAAAAGCCCCAATGACCACACACTGTCTCATTTGAACCCAAACAAATACCTGATTTAAATATTAAATTTCATGAACCTGTCTACTGGTAATTTGATTATTTATCTAAGTCTGACTGTATCTGTTTGTTGTGATTGAAATAATTATTTGATAATTAATATAAAATTATAAGTCTATTCTAAACTTTTTGACAACTAAATCTATATCTAATATACTTCTTACTGTGTAGTAGGCTTGTGAACACTCATGCAAATTCATGGTATACTGTAAAATCATTAATTTTTGTGGGGATAATATTTTGTGGATTTCATGGTTTACCTTTATAACCACGAATTATAATCCCATGGAATAATAATTTTGACCCTTGTATTTATACCTGAAATGCAAAGTCCACAAATTGACATCCCATCAAAATGGTCTATTTTACCCAAAACCATTCTCGTCCAACCAGCGTATTATTTTCAATTACATAGTCTAGATACTTGACTATACACTGATTCATGAGAATGCCCAAAACATGAAATTTTGTCCCATCAAAATTAAATGATTTTGTAGCATGTTTGTTATATTACTGTAGTTTTATATGCCAGAAGTGAATTTATAGAGGATCTTACACAAGATGTCAATTGGTATAAACTTATATTAAACTAGTTTTGGAAATTTTATTAAGTGATCTCAAGCCTCATTCTATAATAGTACCATAAATTTGCATGGAAGTGGTTTTCATTGTTGGCAAGAATTATGTTTGCATTTTAATGTTGTGTTTTGTGTGTACTCATTAGAAGATGATATAGAACTATAGGTAAGTCACATCACCCTGTTGTAGTGTACACAGTTAACATGCAGGTAACTTCACTGTCACTTACCATAGATTCACCGACATGCTTCATCTAGCTGCACATAACATAAAAATGCTAGAGTCAGTGACTTTCCTTATAACAAAATTATAGTTCAGTACAACCTCTCTAGAGCAATCCCCTTTGGGAAACACAAATTTTGGTTGTTGTGCAGACTTTGTTGCACTGTAGAGGTTGCTGTTCTAATAATGGCTGCTATGCAGAGGTTGCATGGTCTTTGCAATGCCCCACCTCACACTTAAATACGATAGTGGTCACATTTAGTCAAAATACTTGTGGATGGATTTTAAACCTATAGGCTATTAAGACTTAGTGTATTTGTACATGAATCATAGCTGAAAGCCTAACTAACGTTTTGAATTGTCTCCCTTGATAGGTTTTCACCTTCATTTGTGTTCTTGTTTGTTTTTTGGTAGGGAGGGGGGCAGATTTTACCATTTCTTGTTAATCTTTATATTTCATCAACAGGATCTTAAGTTCACACATGTATGCAGTGTCTGCAGTTTTTGTGCACAAATCCCTCACAAACATTTTTGCTGCCATTATCCCTCTCCTATTTCCACACACATATAACATGTACACGCTCATTAGTTTGCTGTTCAGTTGAGAGCTGGTGTCCGTTGCCTAAGCAAAATGCTACCTAGCGCTTTCACTGGAGGTAATCCATTCCTTCTACATTTAATTGAATGGGAGTTAACTAAATAAAGGCACTCGGTAGCACCTTGTTTAGGCAACAGACACCTGAATGTGAATAGCACTCAAGTGTTTTTAAAAGACCTTTTCACATTCTATGACCACTTAAAAATTAAAGAACCATTCCATTTTATTGACATAAATATATTTATTTACACTTCTTTCAAATTATTTATATAAGACATACAGATGATTTCATTCAAATCTGTTTTTTTATCAAAATGTATTAATTTATGATCACAATGAGAATTCAAATTTTTTTCAAGCGGACTACATTTTGTATGTATAATGCTTTATATTAAAATTAGAGTTTGTTAGATAATGGTATTCTTGAATGTCGATATAATAGTGTTGATCTAGGTCTCTTCACCTATTTACATTATATACATGTAGTTAGAGTAATATGAGGGTTCCGTGCAAAACTATGGTAAGTATGTCAATCCATAGAGGAAGTACCATAGTTTTGCACTGAACCCTAAAATAGATTAATTTATATGTTATATCTAAGAGGTTTTATCTGCTTATTGATTGAGGAAATATAGAAAATTTAATTATCTGCATACTAGGTCACCTTGTCTAGTAATGAAAATCAGACAGGGAAGGCATGTACTGCATAATGAAAAGCACAGGACAGGGTGTATCATTTGTACTAGAAATGCATGATAGCTTATTTATATTATATAGACTTACCGTATAAATTAGGAATAGCAGCATCCAGGGAAATTAATATAGAAATAGCACAACAAAAAATTAGCTGCCTCTGCTGGGAATATAGACTCTATGGAGATAATAAGCTTATATAGTAAACTAGCTTGTATTTGAAAGGTCATGAGTTTGACTTGTGTGATGAGCAGGGGTTGATATTGTGAGCATGGTTTGCCCAGAACTTCAGAGTTTGACCAGAACTTTAGAGTTTGACCTTGAACTTTAGAGTTTGACCTTGAACTTTAGAGTTTCACCTTGAACTTTAAGAGTTTCACCTTGAACTCAAGAGTTTGACCTTAAACTTTAGAGTTTGACCTTGAACTTTAGTTTGACCTTGAACTTTAGAGTTTGACCTTGAACTTTAGAGTTTGACCTTGAACTTTAGAGTTTGACCTTGAACTTTAAAATCTATAGTTTTTGTGAAAGTTTAGAGTGAAAGCCAGAGAGCAGCTATTAATAATGATTATCCAGTATAAGTTTTAACACTTAGTTTTACAATCAATATAAATTAACTAAGTGGGTGCACATGCTGATCACCTCGGTATAGTATTGCAGTTGTATGTTTACTGGAGACAAACAGAAATGGCCGAGCTTTCACAATTGAGTGGGTGCAGTCACTAATCGAAGCTCACAACCCTACCTAGGGAAGGGCATCTTTGTGTTACTGCGTAGTGCTTATATTTTGTTTCAACAATTACTCATGATATTGATCATGAAAAAAGGTATGAGGAATTGATCATAAACTATCAAGTTATAAATATTTTATTTTTAATTGATTGGTGATTGCGATAAGGCCAAGACAAAATAATATTGTGGTTCAGGTTACGGGCCCAAAACAATTAGGGTAGGTAGGTAGGGGAAACATTTTATTTTTTAATATTATTTTATTTAGTTTTTGTCAATACTTACTTAAGATTGTTTTCTTTTGGCTTCTAATTTTCGATAAAATGTTGTAGGGTAGCAGCAAAATAATAGGGTAGGTAGGGAACCTTAACCACAACATTATTTTGTTTTGGCCTAATTGTTTAATACAATGATATTGAGATTACAAGTGTTGTTTATCTGTTGTCACAAGTATTCAATTACCGATAGTTATAATTACACGATCAAGTGCTCTCGTTTTAAATTAAACACTTAATTGTTGATATTGATTATTTCAGACGACTCGTTGCATTCATCGAACGTAAGCATTAAATCTGACTATGGAACTAGCAGCGAAAGTGGACAGGAGAAACAATCACGAGAGAAGAATGTAACAAAACCAGCACTCAGCTCTTCCAGCCGTAACTCCATCGATAACGGCGGAACAAAACGAAAATCTGAATCGGAATATAACCAGAAAAAAGTCAAAGGAAATACTGCTCGGCCAATCAAAACGATGGGTAGTCGTGTAAGTGTGGGAAGTAAAACTTCAAAAACTAGTGACAATGAACAAAATAAAGCCAACGAACATGGTAATAATGTTAACAATCAGGATAACGCTAATGAAAAAGTTCATCGAATTCCAAGTGCTACTTATATAGAAGGTGAAACCAACGATGCCAAAGTAAAGGATAGTAACGCTACACAAATTCAATCAAAGGATAACGAAGATGACTCTAAATCATCAGAAAAACTTGAAGAGAAGGTGGATTCTGAAAAGGATGATATAAAGATGGAACAGGAACAGGTAACTGATACAGAAAATACAGAGAGTGGACAAGAAAAGAGAGAAGACGTTAAGGACACAGAAAATGAATCTGACAATCAGAAAAAATCTGACAGTGACACTAGCGATGATTCCGACGATAATAAGGATAGTAAGATAGGCAAGAATGCAGACTCCGACGACAAGAAGGAAAACTCTGACAAGAATGAAGACTCGGGTGACAGTAAAGAATCGTCAGATGATACTAGGAAGAAATCTGAAAATGAGAGTAAAGTTGAAGAACAGCATGAAGATGAGAGTCAGGTTAGGAACAGATTGAGTCGACAGGATTCGTTCGATGATGAGGATGATGACCGGAAAGTAAATAAAGATTTAGATAAAATAGAATATTGATTTATAGAACATGGTGCCTTTCTTTTGGATAGCTGCAGAAATATGCAACATTTGGACTTAGGAAAGTAAAATAAAGATCTAGATAAGATAGAATATTTATTTGTAAAAGGCTTTCAATGCTGCATTTCTTTTTGAGATTTAAAACAGTAAACATATGCCAATCGCGGACTTTAGCAAGTGAATATATTGATATTACATGAATCTGACTGCTGCATTTCTTTTGGAGAAGCAGTAAAAATATACCCGTTTTGGAATTTGGAAAGATTTAAATATTTATATTTATAGCACCAAAAAATGCAAATTTTGGACTTTGGAAAGCAAACAAAGATAAAGCTAAGATTGAATATTGATTTGTAATTTGGTGATTTTCTTTTTTTTAAAACAGTAAAAACAGACCAATTTCTGTTTTCTCTCTTAATTGTGCAAATGTTACATATCCTTAATTGTAATGTGTTAATCAATGGAGTAAGTCAGGTGTACAAATTGTTTTCTTCAGCCAAAAAATCATAATGTGATGTTATACATTGTATTTCCAATTTTCAGTTAATGTTATGGAACTTCGATAGTTTTTGTTTTAAAATGTAACATTTTGTTATATTTGTGAGTTATAGATATGTTTAATTTTATAATGAAACTATTTTCATATGTTCTACAAATTTTATTAGTTGTTTTAATGTGTATAGAGCTATATCTTTCGGTCATTTAATGTTAAAATAATTACGTGCATCGTTTTTAGCATGACAATAGACTACCTTAATTTCAAATTAAAACTTTGGATGGGTTCAGTGTACTTTGTGATTCAATTGTTGAAAAACTAGAGTATTCTTATAATTTTAACCATCGACTTAGGGTGTTCTAGAACCCTTTTGTATTAAAACGGACAATAAACCTGTCAAATAAATTACAGGGAGACTTTCTGTTAAAGCTGAAGTGAAAAATGATCTAATGGATATGAAAGCATAATTGTTTTTCAGTTTTTGAATTTGTTTTAAAAAAATATCGTCAGATATAGCTCTATACACTTTATGTTTGTTTTAGTATTGTAATGTTGATTGATAAGACTTTAGTATTATATAAAGTATGCAATGGGTATTTTTCCGTGATCACATAAAAATCGAGATAACCATACCAGTTATATAGCTCAATAGGTACAGCATTCTCTGCATTGAAGCAAAGTGGGAAGCAGAGGCCTAGAGATAGGGCATGTGCTTCAGGGTCGAGAGGTCATGGGTTCAACCCTCGTTTGAATGAATGTTTTGAACATGTATAAGACACATACATGTATGTCTCCAATGTTTGTTTTGCATTTATTTTTTGTATTGCTTATTTGTATAGTATTGGTAAATGCAAGTGCTCATGTTGCCTTATTGAGTTTCCTCCTTGTTTTTCTTTGAATCAAAGTGACTGATATTTTCACCATGACAACATTAGACCTAAAAGTCACAATTAAAATGTAGTCATCTTCAATCAACATTTTACTTATGTTGAAGTTTTGCATCATTTTTGTTGATAAGTTTGCCTGCTTATTTTCATTATCAAAGCTTTTTTATTACAAGTGAGTTAGGTATTAGGTTTTTATGACGTTCTACTGTTTGAGCTGATGTCAATTGTTGAGTATTACATGCAATTAATATTTGTTTTATATTTTTCCATCTATTTGGCTTATACCAAATTTTCCCCCTTTCTCGTTATTCTGGGTGCGCTATAACATATCCACATGGTTGAGTTTTTGTTTGTTTCAATGATGATCATGTTTGCCATGTATTGATTGTTACCGGAGACGTTAATCCATTCCCTGAGACTGCACCAATCAATAGTTCATAAAAAACTTTCTAATATTCTGTAATGATAATGGTAATTTGTTCACAAAATAAATGTCGCATGTATTGAAATTGTTGCTATAGCGACAATTCTTTTGGGAATAATTGCACCAAAATTATCCCAGAAAACTACGTTGTTATACAACTTATTGGTAGTTTTGGGATTTTTTTCGCTTTTGTTTAGTACCATGGTACTTGTTTTTCACACATCATGTTGACTTCAGACACTCAGTATTGTTCAGTTTTTTGGACCCTTCAAAATTTGTATACCATAATGAGGCATGAAACTGCATACTGTAGATAAGTAACCTTCACCAAGCATGTACATGTAGTATTTATGTATTTTTAGTCAATAAAACTGAACAGTACCTGCATGACTATGAACATATTTGATTTTCTTACTCAAAAACTATGTGTCCACTGTATAACTGTTTCCATGTTTTGTAAATACTTGTAGTGTATGATGTATGTTGATATCTGTGTGTTTCTCCAAGCAAACTGCTGTGATTATCTGTGTGGTGTTTTGTTATTCTGTTTATGCTGTCCCTTACCTGTTGTGTATTTCATCATCAGTACAGTGTCATGGTTATGTTGGTAATACATCCTGACTACTGGCTTGCACCAGTACTGTATCTTGGCCACCTAGTTATGTCATATGTTTCGATAATTTTAATGATGTGGTACTGATGAAATTGTGACTTCTGCATTTCTAGAATTTTGTGGCTGTCTGATGATGGCTGTCTGACACAATTACTTCTGTCTGAACCAGTACATGACATTCAGTGTGATAAAAATCATATTATTGTATCATGTGATATTATATGTGCTTTTTTAATTAATCTTTAAATTATTTATTTTGAATGTAAAATAATCAAAATGATAAGCTAATTGTTTTATATACAATGTATATGTTACATGTTATATGACATGGGCGTCTATAGATTGTTAGGCGCCTAGTATAATATTATGTTGCTAGGAATTTTCAATTAAACAAATATCATAGTAGTGTCACTTTGTTTACTTTTAATTATTTTGTTAATTACACTATCAAAATGGCCATATATCAATATATCGCTGGCTTAGAATGAGGTCATTAGTACAAAACTGATATTTTTAGAAAACAAAAAACTGTCAAAAAGTTACACTTTACATTATGGTTAATCAAGCCATTTCATCTTCAATTTTGTCAACATGAAAATAGGCTCATAAAAAATGCCTTGTAATGCCTATTTTAAATATGTTTCAGTCTTATAAGGTCGTAAGTTACTAAGTACTTACGACCAAAGTCCTCTTCATTCTAAACCAGTGACATGTTGGTGATAGACCATGGTCCATTGGTTTTATTCCCCATTGCAATAGGATACACCCTTCAATGACAATTTGGATCTAGGGTGCTGAATTTGTAGCTCAGTGATCCATGTTTCATTTCCAGTTACGGTACAGCAGGTCATATGTTTTCATGAAGATTTGGAGCTGTGGCTATAGTCTAGTGTGTTGGATTTGTGTTACATGTGCCCAGTGCTCCATGTTTCTTTCATGGTCATAACTGGGGCCTTATGTACCAATGCTGTAAGACTGAAATTCAGACTTAGACTTAAAATTAACAAAATTTAGAACCACTGTCATTTCTTTGTAATTAGATTTAACCATGTGAAATTTTATCTGAATATGCGTTGTTACATACTGAACATGTACACCCATTTATATCAAAATCGTTACATTTATATCAACATGAGAGCGAATAGAACATTTGGCAATATAAAGTCTTAGTCTAAGTTTTAGACTTACAACGTTGGTGAATAAGGCCCCTAGTCATATTTCTCTATGAAAATTTGACAAAGTTGATTTTCATGTATGTGTGGAGATGCTGCTGGTTCTTTATGGATGGGTAAATTAGTTCTGGTTAGAATATAGTCCAGGAAAATTAGTTACGGTGAATAGACCATGGAATATAATTAAACAAGAGATGTTTGTAAAACAAGTATGTCCCGATGGCAGCCCGATAGTCGAAAATGGTCAAGGTTACTGCGACCTTGACCTACTGACATCAAAATCGATAGGGGTCACCTAGTGTTGCTGTCCAATCTCTATGTAAAGTTTGAAGACCCTGGGGCATAACGTTCTTCAGTCATTGAATGGAAACCATTTGGTCTATCGGCCGACCAAATGACATGAGCAAAGCTGTTTGTGCATGGGTAAATAGTCGTTGAGCTTTATACAGTCCTGCTCTGTAATTGGAAGAAAGCACTATAAAGTTTAACGTACTACACTGCATGTGGACACAGAAGAAATGACAAATCAGTCACATTTACATGTTTATTCAAATACATAACAAAGATATTTGCTACACGGAATGATTTTAACATTACACAGTATTTTGTTCATCTCTTACACCATGGCAACAAATACTCAAGAAGTCTGGTTACATAGTCATACCATGGTAAGTACAATAAGATAAACTGTGTAATATACACACTGTTTGTTCACAATCTTCCAAGTTTTATTATTTGATTAGTAATACATAAGAAAAATAACTCAATTGCAAGTTTCCAGCGGGTCCACCATTTTTATAATAATAATAAAGACAAAAAAAAATCGCTGGCTTAGAATGAGATTGTCGTATGTAAAAAATCAATACTTGGAGAAAACAAAAAAAAACTGTCTGAAAACTACTCATTACTTATGGAAAAAAAACTTTTTGGACTTCAGTTTGGTCAATATATTGACAAGTTCCGATTTTCATGAAATAGGCTCATATGAAGTGCCTTATAATGCAGATTCCAGTCGTATAAGGTTGTAAGTAATACCTTCTCATTCAAAGCCAGCGAAATGTGGTACCCAAGAATACTCTGCCTAGCTTAGCATGTAAGGTAAAACTGGCTTCTTTAGACACTCATCCTAGTGGCAATGGATTCACATTTGTATTTTGTGAACAAACTTTTTAACACCCTATTAATGTGAAAGTAGCACATGTTTACATGTATGTTGGGAGGGGATTTCATTCATTAAATGTATACTGGTGATAGATATACTCATTACTGTTCCAACATATTAATTATAATTCTTGTACAACACTTTACAACCGTGAACTGATAAAACAATACTTAACAAATGTTTAATCTAATCAGTAAGTAGTATTAGTGGAGATCCGGAGTAGGTCTATTAAATTGCCTTAAATAATAACATTCAATTCTAACTAGTCCCTGTATTCTGATTGGCCGAAATAAGAAGTTTATATTTGCATGAATATCCATTATAAGTGATTGGCAAAACTACCCTTTTTACCCCTTTTCGCAATTAACTATATGACTGTTGTATAAGTTGATATTTCCACTTGTTAAAAAGTATGCAAAATGAATTTCAGACATTCAGCAGCAGAAAAATAGCTATGTGTATATCTTTGTTTCCAAGTAGAGTTCTTTAGTGGCCAAACTAATGCAAAAGAAAATCTAAGCAATTTTAATAATTTTGCGAATTTTGCCAATATTTTGCGAATTTTGCCAATATTTCTCATTCTCGTTCAACCAGCGTGTTTTTCATCGGTAGGGGACTTGACTATACATTGATTTATGAGAATGATATTTCTATGTTGCTAACTTTTAAACCACTTTAACAGTAATAAACAAGTTTGGTTCAATGAGTACCTGCTGACTAGGTGCATACACATGTGTGAACACCAACATGTGGTACTGGGAGCCTATTATGTTAGGAGAATGTTATCAATTACAGAATAGATCTAACATGTGAAACATATTGCACTTATACAGATAAAATCCTACACATAATATTAGGACAGAATAGAGAAAACATAAAATGACAGCAATGCACATATGATAAATAAGTACACATATACACTAACAAATGTATATACATTTTCTATATACATATGCAAGGTTTCCCTTGAATTTGCAAAAAGAAGTTGAGACCAATTCGGTGATTCCCAAAGTTGCCCGTCAGCGACTCCCTGGTGAATTCTGTTTATATTTTAACAAGATATAAAATAAAAGAAATGTACACCTCAACAGTATTAATGTTATTTATAATTGAATATTGTGTATGACTAAAGAGAGTAAAAAATCCACAAACAATCACTTCCATGAGTCCCTCAGAAGAATGCCACTTTATAAATACAAATCATTGGCATATTAATTGTGTGACATAGCAAGCTTTAGTCCCGGGACTCACTGCACAAAGGTTACAACAGTGAGTAACAGACAAAACTCCCCAGGTCTTTCATGGGTGAAAGTAAGAAATTCTGGAAATCCTGAAAATTTGGTGATTTGTTTGAGAAAGAGAAGAAAAACAACAGCAGAACTTCTGGACTGATCCTGAAAACGTTCACCCACACACTTGTTGCCGTCTCTTATAAACAATGATAGCTTATTTACACATGATATTTGGTCAGTTAAATAATCAGTTTATTTCATGTCTCACATCAGTTCTTCTTATACTCAATGCGTTCTACTTTCACATCATCGTTTATCAGTTTATACACGTAAGCGACCACAGTCGACTGCTGAATATCCAATATCACAAATGATGCAATAACATCACTGAAAAGTAGAATGAAACAATTCAATATTAACACACAGTAATTATATTTAATTACGGGTAAGTTTGTTTGTTTCGATAACAAAATACTGAAATCTGGACTTCATGTACATAATTTCCCACAATTCTAATTTCTATCATACCATGATAATTTGACAACAACATTTCCTAGAACTTCCACATGTTTTAGAAGTTGTTGGTTGCTTGTTGAAGGGTAAGTTACTGGTTAGGATTTAATCCAGATTGACTGGTCGGCTGAATCAAACATTATTTAGAAATTGTTAAACCTGTTGAAGTTAAACCTGAAAATATCAATGAAACAATTCAACTTTAAACCTACCAGTCTAACGGACTGAAAGCTCCCGTCGCACTGCCTGGATTTATGTAAAATTTATTCTCGTGTTCGAAAGCTTCGAATCTGTGAGTATGTCCCGATATAAGTATATCAACATCAAGCTGTCTCTGTACCATAGCTAGTGCCTCAGTGTCGCCCCATGGTACAACCTGATGACCGTGACACATACCGATACGAAACTGACCCACTGTCACCACTTTCTGATCTGGGTAATTCATATTCTGTAATAGAAACAAGGCGCATATATCAAATATTTTATGTGCTTACTACAACACCAATAATTTTGTTCATGTATGTTTTTATAAAGCGGATGTGTCGGTATATTTTCACTATTTAACACTAATAAAAAAATTTAGTCTTTAATTGACGTTTCAGCATAAGCCTTTTTCAAAGTAAGAAATTGTAGAGGAAAGTCTTAGTGGAGTATTTTGAAAAAGGGTTATCTTCATTGTGTTTTCATTATTGAATTTATTTCATTGAAGAATCCTGAATTAAACAACCACCTGCTTTAAATGTGAGTTAGCAAAATTTCAACACACAAACTATCTATTTAAATCTCTTCTCCCTTGCCCACTTGGCTCAGGGATGACAAGTCCTGAGTGATTGATATTGTTGGAGTAACTTGTTATATAACCAAGTTAAATCAACCACAAATATGTGAGTAAAAACAAACTTACCTCTTCAAAATCTCCGCGTACAACATGTACATCACTGGCTAATGTTTTCAGGTAATCGAATGATTCCTTCGTACACAGATTGCCCGTACATAGTATGTGTTGTATCTTGCCGGGTACCAGTAACTTCTTAAACTTGTTGGGTACCGCATTACAGCGATGTGGTATATGTAGATCACCTAACACTAGCACCAACTGTAGATAGAAACAATACATATTAGTAAAAGGGAGTTGGGTTATCCTAGGTAATATAAGCACTCATTTTAAATGGGTATACAATACATAACCACATTAGTAATAAGTCCTTATTCCATTATGTTTAATAGGCATAGTGTTTTAATATTATTTGCTCTGTGACTTAAATTGTTAAACCCATATGATCCATATTCCCATATATCGGAGATGGTATTATAACAAACATGTTTACCAATTGACAATCCAGAGCAACATGTGGCCTCTATTACTAAATAAAGTACACGCCCAGAAAGGATGCAAATAATCAACCTGATGAACATAAGTAAATGTAACAGAAGTTATTTTGCAAAATATACTCATAGACTTTCCCATTCTTGATACTCATCATAGTAACATTGCTCATCTGAGAGTGAACATTCAAAGTGAAACAAAGGCAGGTAACTTAATAAATAGGGGATCTGGCGTGTGTGCCTTTTACATACAAAATAATATGGCATGATGCTTTGATTTTATTTATCACATAACCTCTGATAACGCTAATTATCGTTCAAAATGACACCAGTGGTGCGCTATACTTATTCATTTGAGGTCGCTTGTACAATAAGTTTTTCCAACTTATATTAATCACTCTTGACATTTCATTCCTAATGTTATCCATTACCACGAGTGAAGAGAAGCCAGTTTCTCTTACATTCTGAGTGACTAGCATGGGAATTTCTGGTACATTTTTTGTCATAGGAATGAGGTGGGGTGTGTTCAAACCCGGGACCTAACCTTGCCTAACATACTCAAAGCGAACACTCAACCACCGGCTATAGAGGAGGCACAACATACTAGATCTATTACATTCAAAATGTACAGAACTCACGACATTATCATCCTCCCCACTCAAAATTGTCGTTAGTCAAACAGACCGTCACGGATCGTTAAGTCCGATTACCCAAAGCAATTTTAGACTGTCAGGACGGACGAGTTTGCATGAGCACTGCCCATGGGGCAGCTATATATGCCTATGTGACTATCTGTGATATTTCTACGTGCCTGCTACTGGCGCAAGGCAATGTTTTTCAACTTTTACCACATCTATGAAGCAACACACTGATACCTGGGTTGCAGAATTTTCTATATTTCCGCAACAAAGCAATATTTGGTAGGAAAATGTTTCTTTAACAAGTAATTGGTACTTAGGGGAGCACTTTGTTGGACTGGAAAACAGACCCATGGAATGACAGTGACACACCCCCTTCAAAATATTGCAAAACGCAAATTTCAGAATTTCACTGACTGACAACCTTCACTTTAGGAAGTATAATGTATCTTACTGTAAAGAGGTAACCCTTAGAACAGTAAATTTGGATAAAAACAAATATAAAATGCCTAAATTACCATTTTTCTTGTTGATAAACCGACTTCCGTTTTATGGGCAAAGGGAAATAATTCTAATTACATGACAAATTTTGTTTTTACGATATCGTTGCGGGTCTCACTAATATGCGCAGCGGAAATCTGAATCGGAAAATCTGAATCGGAAATCTGAATCGGAAATTTTAAATACAAAATACAGTATATAGCAGTTTAATATGCTTGAGCGTGCTATTAAACTACTTTATTGTGTCGAACGAACATATCTTAATAATAATCAAGATATGAATATACAAAGGTTTAAAAAATTCAAATTAAATCTGAATCGGAAATCTGAATCGGAAATTTTAGGATGCAAATCGGAAATACAAAATACAATATATAGTGGTTTAATGCTTGAACGTGTCATTAAAATGCTTTATTGTGTCGAACGAACATATCTTAATAATAAACAAGTTATAAAATATATAAATGTTTACAAAAATTCGAATTAAATCTGAATCGGAAATCTGAATAGGAAAATCTGAATCGGAAATCTGAATCGGAAATTTTGGTATGCAAATCGGAAATACAAAATACAATCTATAGTAGTTTAATATGCTTGAGCGTGTCATTAAAATGCTTTATTGTGTCTAACGAACATATCTTAATAATAAACAAGATATAAAATATAAAAATGTTTACAGAAATCCGTATTAAATCTGAGTCGGAAATCTGAATAGGAAAATCTGAATCGGAAATTTTGGTATGCAAATTGGAAATACAAAATACAATATATAGTAGTTTAATATGCTTGAGCGTGTCATTAAAATGCTTTATTGTGTCTAACGAACATATCTTAATAATAAACAAGATATAAAATATAAAAATGTTTACAGAAATCCGTATTAAATCTGAGTCGGAAATCTGAATAGGAAAATCTGAATCGGAAATTTTGGTATGCAAATTGGAAATACAAAATACAATCTATAGTAGTTTAATATGCTTGGGCGTGTCATTAAAATGCTTTATTGTGTCTAACGAACATATCTTAATAATAAACAAGATATAAAATATAAAAATGTTTACAAAAATCCGAATTAAATCTGAATCGGAAATCTGAATCGGAAATTTTCGTATGCAAATCGGAAATACAAAATACAATCTATAGTAGTAGTAGTTTAATATGCTTGAGCGTGTCATTGAAATGCTTTATTGTGTCGAACGAACATATCTTAATAATAAACAAGATATAAAATATAAAAGGTTTACAAGAGTCCGAATTAAATCTGAATCGGAAATTTTGGTATGCAAATCGGAAATACAATATGGTGGTTTAATGCTTGAACGTGTCATTAAACTGGTTTATTGTGTCGAACGAACATATCTTGATAATTAACAATATATAAAACATAAAAAAATCAGATTTGTAGCTTGATAGATAGAAAGAAAATTTCCGATTTGCAGCTTAATACATAGAGAGAAAATTTCCAATTTGTTGATGTAAATTTAATTTATTTTATTCAATTATATAGTTAATTATAGTATGTGATTTTTGTAATTAAGAAATGTAATTAAAAAACAGCTAACAAATATTACGAGGGTCAGTCAAGAAAAACTGAGAGTTGTTCAATTAAGCCTTCAAAATGAATTTACAATTATATGTTCTACCAAGAATCGTCAACTAGTATCCATTGTAGATATTCTGATGAATTCCGTGAACGGATATATGTTAATAAATAAAGTTGCCAAGCAACCAAAGAACATCACTAAAGGGTATGCGTTCGCGCTAGCGACTTGTATATTGAATTTGTTGTCAATTCGAACGTTTATTTCAACTTTATACAGCGTAATTTAGTACAACTAACATGTGAATCTTGTAGAATCGTATATATCAAATAATAATGGGCGTTTGTTACAGAATGGTCACTAATGCTGCATTGTTTAGTTGCCTAGCAACAATTTTACCCGTATTTTATCGATTTTCTCGGCATGTGTTCTTTGCGTTGCCATGGTATTCTAAAACTAATCAATGAATTCACAATTTCTGCACAGGAGGATTATGGATGTATCTAATGGAGTCCAGTGACCGAAAAAGAAATAAAAAATATAACTTCGTTTTTGAAAAACATCATGCGTTCTTTTGGGTGGGGTACAATTGTGGTCTCAATACCAACAAATAAAGTGACAGTTAATAATTCCATCAAGTATATTTTCTACATTGGAGGAACAAATAAACCGTAATTAAGTACATTGGTAGATTAATTTATTACAAAATAAAAAATAAGTTTGAAAATGTTCAATATAACTTTATGTTTCCATAGCAACGCACAATTGTGTTCCACAGACAGCGCGAACGCATACCTTCGAGTGGTCTTCTTCGGTTGCCTGGCAACAACAATCAACTTTTCATACCCAAAATTGGTATTCGCCATAACATCGATGAGATACCATATTTCACGGTAATGTATAGACAATATACGAACACTTATTCTCCTGATCATTATTCACCAACTCTCAGTTTTTCTTGACTGACCCTCGTACTTACATATATTTCACATTGATGCGTCTGTAGTGTTAAATCAATCAGCTTTACCCGTGTATTACATTTCACAACTTTGACACGCTAGCATAACATGGTAGTTGGAAGCATTTAACGATAAACCCGTTATCGTGATTAGATAATTGGATTATGACACCTTTAAATACCAATAAATAGTATATGGGTTAGAAAGCTAAAGTGATTAAAAAATTAAGACCACGCAAATATTAGTTTTCAACGGTTATTGTTATTATAATTATGATATAGTTGATCAAGAGCGTTCAGTTACCATTCATCACAAATTTAATATCAATATGCATGTTTAGATTGTACATTTTAAATTTAACATTAAAAGACACGTGTGATAAATGATATCCAGGCCACACCAACGAGAAGGCTCTCAAATCTTGCTGTTGGGCATTAGTCAAATTCGCCCAATAAGAAATGTCTACTGCGTGATGGTGAAATTGGTATGCTAACTTATAATTCCCTGCTCCCCTAATGGCCCGTTCCCGCTCTTTTAACTCATTCTCCGCTATGCCCTGCCCTGATGTTGTAGTTAATGTTCCAATTTCGCTGACACAGACTTTTTGTGGTGATCAATAAGGAAGGGCTGTTATTATAATCCAATTAAAATTGGATTATATCCAAATATGATTGGATTAGATCCAAAGATAATTGGATTAAATCTCGACAAAGAAACATACATTCTCATTCTATTGATGTACCGACAAAAGACAGCGACATTCTTTACGCTCACACTTACAGTAACTCGAGTGATGTTAATAATTCTGTTAAGTTACAAATCGGATTTTTTAAACCTTTTTATATTTTGTATCTTGATTATTATTAAGATAAGTTCGTTCGACACAATAAAATAGTTTAATGACACGTTCAAGCATTAAACTACTATATATTGTATTTGTATTTCCCATTTGCATACCAAAATTTCCGATTCAGATGTAATTTGGATTTTTTAAACCCTTTTTATATTTTATATGTTGATTATTATTAAATATGTGCGTTCGACACAATAAACCAGTTTAATGGCACGTTCAACTATATATTGTATTTCCGATTTTGCATAACAAAATTTCCGATTCAGATTTCCGATTCAGATTTAATTTGGATTTTATATCTTGATTATTATTAATTATGTGCGTTCAACACAATAAACCAGTTTAATGACATGTTAAAGAATTAAACTACTATTTATTGTATTTTGTATTTCCGATTTGCATCCCAAAATTTCCGATTCAGATTTCCGATTCAGATTTAATTCGGAACGTTTTAACCTGTTTTATATTTTATATCTTGATTATTATTAATTATGTGCGTTCGACACAATAAACCAGTTAAATGACATGTTAAAGCATTAAACTACTATATATTGTATTTTGTATTTCCGATTTGTATCCCAAAATTTCCGATTCAGATTTAATTCGGAACTTTTTAACCTTTTTTATATTTTATATCTTGATAATTATTAAAATATGTGCGTTCGACGCAATAAACCAGTTTAATGACACGTTCAAACATTAACCCACTATATATACACTTAAACGAATTTCTAATTGGCCACCCAATGAAATATTATATTATGCGATATATTCAGTCAATATTTCTAAAATTGTGATTATTTTCATTCCATGCACTTATTTATCGATTTCAAGAAATAAATCACGCATGCATGTATAAAATCATCCATGCGGAACAGTTAGTGCAAAATGGCTAACTTGCACGTGGTTCACGTGCCCGACATGTTTGATTTTTGAAATTAGTCAAAATGTATTCTCTGTCGATTGGCTTAATGAAATGTATAAATACTGACGAGAATAAGTAATACGAGGCGCTCTGAGGCCGTTAGAATGACGAGTACCAGCACCACAATCCAGACATGTACGTCAAAAAGTCTTTTTGTAAAAAGCGATATTTATAATAACGTGGGGTTTAGCTCGAATTACTGCGAGAAACAAATTTTCTATCAATAAAATTGGACAGTATCGGGGTTTCGATTATTTATATTTTTCTAAAAGCATTTTTTAAAAACTATTTATAAAAACACGTGGCCAATCAGAAATTCGTTCAATGTATGCATGCATCTGACGTCATGAGCGCGTTCCGCATGGCTCATTTTCACAAATTATAGTGTTTAAAGAAACGTCGACCTACAGGAAACAAATTTATACCAAATACGATACTATTCCAAGCTGTGCACGAGGCCAACGTGCAAAAATGCAATTTTGCACCAACCGTTACGCATGGATGATTTTGAATATGAATACGCCATTTCTTTCCAGAAATAGATAAGTATGTGTGTGGAATGAACAAATAACCAGCCAAAGATTTATTGATATAATTTATCAGATGATATAATATTTTTTAGGGTGGCCAATTAGAAATTCGTTTAAGTGTATTGTATTTTGTATACCAAAATTTCCGATTCAGATTTCCGATTCAGATTTTCCGATTCAGATTTCCGCTGCGCATATTAGTGATACCGATCGTTGCCGTCTATCCGTAATATTGTGACGAATTTTAGAACGAACCAAGAAACTGACCAATGAAATATTCTGTTACAAAGATTATTCGGCTGGCACCCAATTGAAGTCCCCGGATGTCCGCGGCAAGATTGCATCACGAATTGACAGAGTAACAGTTTCGGCACTGTCATAATCCCGTGCTGAAACCTGTGTATTCTTACAATCATTCATACGTGTCAATATGAGACACATTCATTTTTGATAAAAAGTAACGAATTGTCATCGAAATGAAGCTTGTGAGCCGAGATATCGACAAAAACGGCTGCGGGTAAGTGACACTGTGACTGACAGAGTGATTGACATGAAGCCTGTTGAATTGTTCCCTAGCTTAAGTGCTAAAGAGCGCTTGATGTTTAGGATTTGACTTACTAGCCTAATAATATGCTGTGAAACGGTTAGTCCAAGCTCTTTGACGATGAACATTTCATCGCCAAAGACGTTTCATAATCATAAATTATTCTCAAGTGGTGAGCGGTTGCCTAGAGGTAGGGCGCGCGCTTCGGGATCGAGAGGTCTCGGGTTCGATTCAACTCTGGACCACTGGTTAATTTTTCTGATCAAGACCCACAGCTCCACTCCACCATGGTGTAAAATGGTACTTGTGAGGGCAGTGTCTATTCCTGGGCGCCGCAGATCGATGTTGGCTGCCACACCACAGGAGAGAAATAGTCTCCCCAGGGAGACACGAGTGTTGGTTTCCATATGTAGCCCAATGACCGGGGGAAGTTGAAATGTCAAAGGGTGCTTGAGCGGCCTTACAGCTGAAAAGAGCCCTAGAAAATTGGTAAAGCCTTACAGCTGAAAAGAGCCCTAGAAAATTGGTAAAGTAACTTCAAGTAAACGGCTATACGACTTAGATTGGGTCGCGTTCGTTTTATGACAAAATGCTTGAACAATATAATCATAGACAGTGGTCCAGCGGATAGCCCGCTTGACTACTGATTGAGAGGTCCCTGGAGCGATCCTCGTACAGGGCACTTGGTCTTTTCTGAAATGCTTTTCTGTGTTCCCACCCAACTAGAGATGAACTGGTTGGCAATCCAAAAGGTAGTCTCGAGTGTATTGGTGCTATACATCGGGCACGTTAAAGAACCAATACACTTGAGACTACCTTTTGGATTGCCAACCAGTTCATCTCTAGTTGGGTGGGAACACAGAAAAGCATTTCAGAAAAGACCAAGTGCCCTGTACGAGGATCGCTAGGTGTCAATTCTGAAAGAGCTAGGGCAGCCCGCCCGGATGTCTTGTATCACACCACTGTGTCTACTACTTGCTGTCCCTTCAGCAAAACACAGGACCCCATTGGAAATAAGTGTTTGCACTTTAAGGCGGCTCATCACCTTAGATCACGGAATGACGCCATTGTCGGATTTTATTGAAATTTGGTACATATGTTAAATAAAACCTTGGCTTTCATTTGCCGACGTTACAGCGTGATGACGTTCCAAACAATGACGTCAACAACGTCACAATTTGTCCCGCCAATTTTGTCAGATTGAACACAAATACAACGATAACTATTTTGTTTTTAAAGATATTCCAGTCATTTTTTCAGTTACTTACCGTTAAGATATAGCCCTCGTGTTTGTTTGATCGTTAGTATTTTACGAACCATAATTGCATTGAAAAATATGCTATTCGCTGTATAATTGGTAAAGCTCGGACGCATTTTTTCTCTTAGCGTGCTTTGAATTTTGTAATAAATCACCACTTTCCTTACTTAATCTTAATAATCTGTTGAAATTTCCCTGTTCTACAGACAATTCCCTTTCATTTGGATCAATAAAAAAAGAACAAAAGCAGTTTAGTTTTTTTTCTACAGCGCGATGAAAGCAAAATATCGCTCTAAAAATCGACGTAAATTACAACGTCAAAATGTATTTTTGACGTTACCGTAGTTTACGAGTAACATCAGTTGAGCTAGTACGTTTTACAAGTTTAATTAATCAGCATTAGTAAAAATATACCTTATTAAATCTGATTGAATGAACAACAACTTTATAGCAGCTCAACATATTAAACCTATAGCACGTTTATTCGAACTGACATAGAATAATCAATTGTAGATAAAATAAATAAAACACTAGTGATAACTGCATTCATGATGCATAAAATTGTATAAATCTGTAATTATTTCCTGTAAGACAACCCTTTCGTAAATAATTTGTATATACGGCGAAGCGAATCGTATCAATACGGACATCGTACGGAGCTCGCATGGAGCCCGGACGTTCATCGCACGTTACTCGTAGGTCAATCGCAAAGTCACATTTCATCACCTTTCAATTTTCTTTGACTTGTGCGAGTCGAGTTTTAGCAAGCTCATACAAAGTCTGTATAGACAGCGTAAACTCGTACGAGCATCGTACGGATGTTTGTAACTCGTAGAACCCTCTACGAGTACAGTTCAGTAGTATAGTATAGTATAGTTCAATTTTGAACCCTGACCTTTCAGACGAATCTATTTGGACGGGTTACCGGTAATTAATTGATTTTAATAATCATTATTTAAAGCTATGATACTTGCTAATGTGTATGATTTTTCGATCGACAAATTAGCGCAGTAAGTAACGTTCAGGAATTTCACTCCGAAGGTCGTTGGTTCGAATATAAAAACTTTTTTTTAGAATTTGTGAATTCGCGTAATTGAAAGAGTTACAATTTTTTATTACACTAATTATTTTATTATTAAATTTTATAATTTATCCGGTGTTTAAGATGCGATAGTCACAATTATGTCGTATTTTAATGTTTGAAAACATACTTTGTGTTGGAGATGCTGTTTAAGACTCTTTACCTTTAACAGAAACTCGACCAGTGTGAGCTCTGAACGTTGATCTGATTAGAATCTCCGTTCCTGACTTTCTTACAACCAACATAATTCATTACCCATCCGTCTTGTGTAATTAATTTACGAATAGATTGACATCGTGATCATTTGAAATTAGCTTCATTTTAGTTTGAACATGGACACATATGCGTATTGCAGGGAATTTTCTGGTATTTATTTGGTTCATGCACAAGTTTTGCGAAATAAAACAGTTCCATTTTGATAAATTTGAGAAAAAATTATGCCAGTAGGATTCGAACCTACACATGGACCTTGACGAAAGATTCAATGCCTATCGTTTTACTGAATACAGAAAAGATTATTTGGCTTAAGCATAGTACATCTTATCACCGTGAAACAACATACAAATGTAAATAAATATTTACATACATGCACGCTCATCAATTTACTAATTTACTGCTTCGACCACGGAGACACACAAAATTTAATATAATATTAAATCATTTCTTATACATTTTTGAATTGTCAATCCCGCACCAACCTTTATCGACGAATGGATTGAACTTGAAAAGTGTATTCACGGCTAATGCTCGAAATCGAACTACTCAGTATATACGCATGTAGTTCGCTCAACAATTTTGTTTCTTTTTAGTATATGTAAACTTATTATGTAATGTGTAATAGTGTATGTAATATTTATTCATGTATATACAAGACAAAATGCATATAAGGGTCCATCACTATCCCATTTTGGATAGTACATGTATCACAGCGTTTAAACCAAATCGCCGTATGACTTATCGGAATCCTATAAAATTCAACTTGTATCATTTATTGCTAATGAATGCACATGTGAAATCTGATCACTGTACTCATTATTGCCGTACTCAATAATTCAACGTGTACGCATTATTGCAATTGCCGGAAATCGGCTCGTTTATACTAGGACAGTGCGTACTGTGTGTACACGTCTATAACATATACTAGTGTATTATCACTACCCAAATGGAATCAACAAAGTTCACCAATGTACATATGTTTTGAGCCCTAACCACTTTAACATGATCGCGGTAATATACCCAAACAAATACACCAGTCAGTTGCACCAACGGGGGATAGCCGGGGTAACATCCAGGATTTTACTTTCTAGCTTCCCCCGCAGGGCCGAAGAAATGTTGGAAATCTTTTCAGCTAACCAATGACCCGGGGATAATATTTAGTTGCAGAGAATTTACCATCAACTGTCCTCACAGGGCCGTGTAAGGGCGGGGAATTGACAGCCCAGCAGTAAAAACCCCCGGTCCATCCCGGCGGCTGGGGCCATGTATGCAACTGTGCATAAAAGTTTGATAGGCACCCACTAGGAGAACATAGCAGGTTAGACGTCGCTACGCAAAGTAATCCGTTGGTCAACCGGATGTGCTCACCTAGCTCTTTTCGACTAGACTACGTTACATGTTTATATCACCTGTGTTACCAACCAGTTCAACTCTAGTTAGCTGGAATAAAAACGTATCCCGGTCGATATTTTTTTTAAAAAAAACATGGATGAACGTAACAGTCACCCGAATGGTTGATGAAATGACACATTAAAAGACCGTTGACATACTTACTGATTGATCTAAAAAATATCTATTAGTTATGTGCATTACATACACGGCACAAATGTACACCGCGTAAATTTAACTTATCACATATTAATTTAACATACATCACATGAAGGTCATCGGGCAGCTGTCACAGTCTGGATTTCATTTTTACGATAGTCGCTGTTACGTGGGGTCCTTTGAGGATACGGTCTTATGTATCGTCCTGTCAGGCTTTATAATACTTTTAAAAAGTTCTGGTGAATGGAATTAGTCTCTACTCGTACCTGTTTCTTTTTCAAAACGGGGTGTCCAAAAAGAAAGTATACAGTTTCGGGGTATTTTATCAAATCTCTACGTTCTGCTATCGGAATAAAATATTGTACATGCTTAGACAAAAGATGTAAGTAATTATGGTAACAGTTTGAAAATTGTTACTCGAATGATATTTTTAAAAACCCGTCAATTTTCCAAAAAATACCTTTTGTCAGCGACTTCATTTCGACGTGCTTTTCGACGTTTTCACAATTTCTATCTGTCTGATGTATCCCGTCTTACACTCATTCTTTAAGACTGTTGATTCAAATTCAGATTTCTACGAACTGTTCTTCTTAAATTGCCCATTGATGTAACTCGACAAAAAATGTTTTGTTTTTTTTAATTTGGATTGTAAATAAGGGATTAGTGCATAGTCCAATAGAAAGAAGCCATATGTATTAATATCCGGATTGTGGGAGGGCTATTCCACACTGCTATGGTCTTTCCGAGAATGCATTTACATAAACTGTTTCGTGTAATTCATCCAACACCATCCGTCCGTCCGTCCGTGCTAACGAAAAGATATTTAGGTGGCTATTTTATACGGAAAAGCCAGATGAAAATAATGAAAACGAAAGTAGAATTTTATTTTATGTGGCTAAAATTAGACACATAACTACATATGTATCTTCATTCCGTACGGTAGCCACATAAAGTCCGTCCGTCCGTATGTCTGTCTGTAAACTTTAACCTTGCTCATAAAATGAAAACACTTTTGAGCGAAAATTAGAAAGTCACACAAGCATATTTTATAATTGATTGCCATCATTATACTTATTCAAAGCTTGTTTTTCAGTAACTAATTTTCTTTTAATTTTTTCAAGGATCTTGGATATAGCTAGGTAGCAATCATACACATTATATAAAAATACAATGTGGAAACATTTGTCGAAATTTAAATATACCATAAAGTTAACATTTTCATCAAGTCACCGAGTTCTCTACGAGTTGCGAAGCCTGTATGGCAAATGTGACCAGGGTATAATTTCTGAACACACATAAACTCATAAACTAACAACGGATGACGTCGAAATCTACATTTTGACGTTGTAATTTACATCGATTTTTAGAGCGGTATTTTGATTTCATCGCGCTGTAGAAAAAAAACTAAACTGTTTTTGTTCTTTTTTTATTGATCCAAATGAAAGGGAATTGGCTGTAAAATACAGAAATTTCAACAGATTATTAAGATTAAGTAAGGAAAGTGGTGATTTATTACAAAATTCAAAGCACGCTGAAAGAAAAAATGCGTCCGCGTTTTACCAATTATACAGCGAATAGCATATTTTTCAATGCAATTATGGTTCGTAAAAGGCTAACGATCAAACAAACACGAGGGCTATATCTTAACGGTAATTAACTGAAAAAATGACTGTAATATCTTTAAAAACAAAATAGTTATCGTTGTATTTGTGTTAAATCTGACAAAATTGGCGGGACAAATTGTGACGTTGTTGACGTCATCGTTTGGAACCTCATCACGTTGTAACGTCGGCAAATAAAAGCCAAGGTTATATTCAACATATTTACCAAATTTCAATAAAATCCGACAATGGCGTCATTTCGTGGTCTAAGGTGATGAGCCGCCTTAATAAGTTACCCTTGACCCATAGACGCCCTTTGAATTGAACCATATTCTACCAACTTACACCACAAAACTAAATCTTTTGTAAGAAATACCATCAATTCCATTGATGCTTCAATGTTCCCTATGGATTTCACTGTTTTCCATTGCATTTGCCATTAATAACTGTTTGTTGCATTGTATATTCTTGTTTTCAGGAGTGTGGTGTTGATTCCCGAGGAGGCTGAAGACATGTGGCATGCATACAACTTAGTTTGTATTGATGATGCCTTAAGATCTACAACAATCAGGTATTCATTATTTTGTACCATTCTGTCTTGTCCATACTCATGTTATGTCGGAGAATTGACTTTTGATTTACCATTTATACAAATCGTCCAAATTATTCCAATAAAACTCACAATATATTTAGCTTTTTTGTCCAGGTATAGAAATTCAGATTTACGATAAATTTTAAATGAAATTATTTTCAAGCCTAAGGACACTTACCTTCTATAATTTCATGTGACCGGCTTTTATTTTCTCTTACATATGTTTTATACAGGAAAGTGCAGAATGAGTCAGCCACTGGGAGTGTGAGTGTAAATAAAGTTAGAACTACATTAACTATTAGGATAGAAACTATAGATTTTGACACACAAGGATGTGTGCTTCGAGTGAAGGGGAGAAATATAGAGGAGAACCAATATGTGAAGGTAAACTTTCTCTTCTCTCAGTATTAGTCACATCAAAATTACTCTGAAAGGTTTTATTATATGCAATATTTGCTTATTAAATGCATAAATGACACTTACACAGTCTGTTACAACAACAACAACAAAAAACCTGGAACATAAATCTTGTCATGGAAAATACTTTGGCATGATAAAGTTCTGTTTTGGCTTATTATTATAGTAAGGAAATTACTGATACTGATTATTTTTCAATCAAATATGATATCTGTATATTGACCAACAATATGTTTAGACAAAGACGTTCATACACTGGATTTGAAAGTCATTGATTTTACCGAAAATCGTGGATGATCGACAATGCACTGCTCACGCTTCGGTAATTATCGACCGTTTCCGCTAAACCTTGATTTTACCGCGTTCGGTTAACTCCGTTAATTTCCGCCGATATTGTTTACGAAAACGGCCATCTTTAATGGAGTGGACAGGTGGTTTAAATGTCTGCTCTCCGACTTTTATTGAGACAAATTGGCTATTTGATAGACTATTAACATGTTTATTGTCATTTGAAATGTTTTATACACCGAAATTATTATGTTTTTCACACATTGATCACGAGCAGAAATACGAACGAAATTTGGATTTGGACGCCCGAGTAAGAATTCAATTTTACCCCTATCAAATAGAAAAACGAAGTTGTTTCATAACCACAAGTATTTTCAAGACAGTCCAAAGATTACAAAAATTAATATTCCATAAAAATAGCGAGTACGAATAGCTCTAAAAGAATAAAAAACAAACCGCATTATCTGTTGCGGGTCGATTTGTCGGTTCGAAAACTCCATTTCGATAACTCGCACAAATCTGAGGTTTATTTCAATATAGTGGACGTATCATACAAAATATTGTAACTTAAACATAGAATACATATATTAGAGTCAGTAAATGCCCACATTTGTTCAATTCGACGGAGGATTAAACATAAAAACCTCTTAACTAAAACGAACAAAAATCTTCTTTCATCCGAAAAATCCAAGATGGCGGATAGCGAACTCTTACCGTCTTCTTCAATCGTGTGACGTAGGTGGATCACGTGACTGATAATCTCGGGTCAGCTAATCAGAAATGCTCTAAGAAATACTCTACTTTCATATCCAGTGTATGAACGTCTTTGGTTTAGATCTGGTTCATATAATTATACTTACCGTAACACAAGTCAAAATGCTTATCAAGAGATTCCGGATGAAAATGGTGTAACTGCAACATGCTTAAGCTAATTAAGGTATATACAGTAAATATACAGTAAAGATTTTTGCCAGTTTTAGGTCCCAAAGTATAAAATTTAGAACAAAAAAGGTCCGCTAATAAGACCGATTCGCTATTAAGACCACCTTTTTGACTGGTCTTATTAGAGGAACTTCACTGTAACATATTGCACCAATTAACTCAACAGTATATTTTATTATTTTTAATTTTTGTTGTGTCCTGTTGTAAGAATTATCGTTTACAAACCGCTTGGTGACTGGTTGCATCTCTTGTATGTTCTTGTATGTTTGGTTGATACATGTTAATTTGTAAATATGGTAATTTCAGATGGGAGCTTATCACACCCTAGATCTGGAAATGAACAGAAAATTTACACTTGGAAAACATGAATGGGACAGTGTAGCACTGGAACGTATAGGTTAACTATTGTCTCTTTACCAACATGCTCATTAAGTATTTGTATTCAATCAGGCCTGCTTTGTTGAGACTTGATATGATGATGTCAGTGTAACATGTTTAAAAGTTGCCCTTATAGATATGAGCAATATGTCTATGAGTGTCGACTCTTCGGCATTTTAAGATAACAATAGTTTACTAAATCTGTATATGCATTTTTCAATTGATTCGCAAGCCAAAATTATCTTCAATTTACTATACTTATAATTTTATTGCTTTTCCTCATTTAACACAAACGACAGGAACATACCTTGTTCATAATTATTTTTAGTCCTATAAACGTTATAACTTCACTTCCATTCAAATTGGAATTAGCGGTTCACATTGTCTTGCATTGTGAAAACATTAAGATCACTTCAGACTATGTTAGACACTTACACTATATAACATTATGTTACAGAGTTAGCTTGTGATCCGACGCAGCATGCTGATTTAGCAGCTATTGTAATGCAGGAAGGACTCGCCCATGTATGTCTCATCACATCAAACATGACTCTAGTACGAGCAAAATTAGAAACCAATATACCTAGAAAAAGAAAAGGCATGTGCTCACAGCATGATAAGGTAGGATATTTGTATTATCAGACTGACAACCTTTGAAAATATTATACACAAATGTACAACTTGTTGTAAGAATGTTATGGCTGGGCCAATGTGACACGAGCCTGACCTTTTGATTAGCATAATTTAACAGTCAATAATATATTACCTATGTTTACAACACCGAGTGTATGTTTTCATAATCGGGGAGTATCATGAAAACGCTCGGGATGTAACACAAACATAAATTTGAAATACTGATTGCTTGCGGAAATTGATACATTCAAAGCAAGAACCTTGTAATATAAAGGTCAGGCTCAGGTCAAAATAGCCAAGCTATACACTTATAGTATCTTAAGAGTCATCATTCTTACAGTGGATGCATCTTTTTCTTCAGTTTGGAAAAGATTTTCTTCAAATGTTAACCAATTAAGCATGACAATGTGAATAGATGGAGGAATATTTTTTTGTCGTAATTCGAGTAAAATGGTAGTCTTCATCTCTTCACCCCTTGTCAATCATTATGTGTATGCTTTCTGGTGTGTGTCTATGCCCTATGGTTATGATGGGCTTCTAGTATAGAGGTTTAATATATATTGGGTAACAGTATGAAAATATATAGGAGAATGAAATATAAATTGAGTTGGGTACAGGGTGCAATGTATAAGTGTGGAAGAGCTGTGGTGTGTTCTATTACTTATATCAATACTAGCAGTATGGTGTGAGCACAACTAATGGTGAACTATAGCAGTTTATTTCATGAAGAATTTGAGGCTGTTTAAATGAAACTTTGTTCATTGATGTGAATGTTGTACTTCTGTACTGTACCATATGACTGTGAATGTGTATTATATTCCAGGGATTAACCAGATTTTATGATCAGATTATACAAGCTGTATTACGACATGTCAACTTTGATAGTAAGTTCTTACTCTATATATTTTATTCATACATCGACATGCCCACTGATTCCATTAAAACAGCATGTTATATTTTCCTAATAGAATACTGTCAGTTAACCGGTTAGCAATTGACAAGTGACAAAATGAATGGAATCTACAAACAGCCTATTATTCCACTCCCTACATGACTGTGTGTTTAGGGACATACAGTGAGCTAGCTACTATAACAATATGTCAGTGATCAATAATTCCCACATAAAGTGGGGGAGATATATAATCTGTGATTGTTCTCGTCCCTTTTCAATGAATCTTCAAAAAAGTACTTGATACCAAGCCAAGTTACCATATTGTCAGGAATGTTAGTACCAAAATCTGTGTAGGAGTTATGGGCCCTTGTGTGAGACATGATTTTTGTGGCAAAAACTAACTTATGCTCTGAAGGCCGTGGATCTATTGTATTGTTCATGTCATAATTGTTAGTTTTCATGAAGTATTTTGATTGATTCTCTTTCAGTTGTGAAATGTGTATTAGTTGCTAGTCCAGGATTTGTTAAGGTACGTTTGTATACTGTTTTTACATGTTTGTTACTATTGGCTGGCTGTTTCTATTTGATGTTGCTATTATATACCATGGTGTTTTCATGTCAGTACACATTACATTTTTGTATAATAATACAAAAATGTAATGTGTACTGACTTGAAAACACCATGGTTGTTATTAATTGTTATAGTAACCATACTCCGGTACTCTATATCATGAATCCATTGCTGATGTTCATTAGCCTAAACTTGTGGGACACAACTTTTAGTAAAATTAATATAATTAGTTTATGTGAGTTTTGATACCTGTAAAGAAGTTACAAAAGTGTCATTTGAACAGTTACATCATGCTATTGGTATTTTGCTCTGATAATGTTGGTGCTTACTGTCCTACCCCATATTAGAATGTGTGTACATTCTGCTAAGAGCCATGGTCCAGTGGTTTTTGTTTTGTAACATGGTAATCAGTGTTTTATCCCTATTGTATATCCTTCTGTAATTTGAAAACAATTCAACGTTTGTGGTTTCTTGGGGTAAGAGTTAGTTACTACTAGTTTAAAAGGATACAGTCTGCCGGTATCTTGTTTGATCAATCAGCTGAAGTACTTGACTGAATTATTCTTGAGAAACGGCATTTAACTCAAATAAACATCATGACAAAAAGACATTCTGCTGGTATTAGAATAGATACTGTGTGTGTTTATTCTACTTGTATTGACTGTTGTTTCTTTGTTTTCCAGGATCAATTCTTAGAATATATGTTTCAACAAGCATTGAAGTTAGATTATAAATTATTGTTAGACAATAAATCAAAGTTTGTCACATGTCATGCATCATCAGGATTCAAGCATTCTTTAAAAGGTACAGTCATATAACATTACTTTTAATTACTTGTATTTGTCCTAGATGTTAATATACAAGATGTAGAATAGTTTCGTATTCTTGGCCATCTGGGTGCCAGAACACAGCTATTTTATGAATTGCACTGAAACATGCAAGATGGTTTTACAGTAGTACGGAACTTGGGCTTCTTAGGCTACCTATATAAACGAACCTGATTCTTCCTGAATCTTTTGTTCGCTTTAGATATGATGGAATAATTGTCTTTTGATTTTGTTTGTGTTCTACACCAGGCCTCTACACTGCGAGGCACTTGCCTCAGCGAACATTTTAGCAATTCCCGAAAGAACCTTTGAAGAAAAAAATCCGCCACACTTATCCCCTAGAAAACATTTGCCTCGGTAAAAGTTTTGTTGCTGGATATGGCCATGTACACCATCATTGGCTGATATTGTATGGATGTCAGATTGATTGTTGTTGTTTGTTGTTGTTTTACAGAGGTATTGCAGGATCCATCTGTCTCATCTAAACTATCAGATACAAAAGCTTCCAGTGAAGTGAAAGTTTTAGATGATTTCTATCAGATGTTACAGAATGATCCAGCTAGAGCATTCTACGGGTAAATATAAAAATAAAATGTTTTAATTAAAAGTCATATTTCTCTAATTTTAATTCAGAGTCACATTTCTCTAATTAAGACATGGGTGTCAGTTGTCTGGATGAATCAGGAATTCTGGATTTACACATCCTAAAAGAGCCATGATTTCTGACCAAAATAAAAGTTATTTGATGAAAATATCTGGAGAAATGGCAAAGTTATGATCAATTTAATTTGTTTTGAAGGAATTTCTTAATAAAAACTGCTTTGAATATGGAAACACTGTTGTTGAAGGCCTCTTGTTTGTCAAATTGGTTGATCGTATATGATATTCCTGATTTCAAATTTGGCTCTGTTGACACCCCTGTTTAGAGTCACATTTCTCTATTGAATCAACATTTCTCAAATTTATAGTCACATTTGTTTAATTGTAACTGACAATTCTCTAACTAATAGTCGTGTTTCTCAAGTTGATAGTAACATTTCTCTAATTTATAGTCACATTTCTCTAATTTATAGTCACATTTCTCTAATTCAGAGCCACATTTCTCTAATTCTAATTTAGAGCCAAATTTCTCTAATTTATAGTCACATTTCTCTAATTCAGAGCCACATTTCTCTAATTCAGAGCCACATTTCTCTAATTCAGAGCCACATTTCTCGAATTTAGAGCCACATTTCTCTAATTTATAGTCACATTTCTCTAATTCAGAGCCACATTTCTCTAATTCAGAGCCACATTTCTCTAATTCAGAGCCACATTTCTCTAATTCAGAGCCACATTTCTCTAATTTAGAGCCACATTTCTCTAATTTATAGTCACATTTCTCTAATTTATAGTCACATTTCTCTAATTTATTCTATATAGTCACGTTTCTCGAAATTATATTTATTCAGTATATATATATATAACAGGATCTTACACTTCCTGTGTACACTACTGTAATATTATTAATAGGCACATTAATTATCATAATTTTTTTTATTAAAGAGCCAACAGCATTACATATTAAAGTTCACCATGCTATCTATATTTCAGTATTAAACCAGTAGAGAAGGCAGCAGATCAACAAGCTGTGGAAGTTTTACTGGTATCTGATGAATTATTTAGGTATGCTTCTTGTTTCTGTCATGTGTTTGCTTCAATATGTCTTTTATCATTGAATAAATATACACTGTAATACAAAAGCATACACTGTTTTAAAAAAACTTTTATTGACCAATTCTGAAACTGGGACACAAAGCAATTTTTTTGTAAAAAATGTACATTTGAACTGATATGAGTTGAAATATATCCTTGGTCTGATATGTGGCGGGAAGACTTTATATCTGCTTGGTTTGGTGTTAAGGGAACATTATTAAGTTAAGTGGATGTTCACTAGGTCCGTAGCATCACAAACAAAAACAAGAAAGGGAGGTAATAACTGCTTCACTGATAATTTAACAAAGGGAAGCAAATGTGGCTTAACTGAAATATATACAAGGGAGAGAATTGCTGGATTTAAAAGCAAATGGTCTATATATCAGTGATTCAATGAATTATTATATGTTTATCTTACAGATCTATGGATTTAAAGCAGAGGAAACGTTATGTAAAACTTGTAGACACTGTACGAGATGCTGGTGGGGATATTAAAATATTCTCAAGTTTACATGTATCTGGTGAACGTAAGTCATGTATTTATTTATTTTGCCGCCCATCTTTGGTATTGCTTTGCACATGTCAGTCAGTCAGTTGGTTGGTCAGTTGGTTGGTCTGTCTGTCGGTAAATCGAATGGTTTCAGTTCAGGAATGGTTTGCCCTAGGATCTTCAAAGTTGACATGGAGGTTGGCCAGCAACAGGAAATCTTGAAATAAGGACCTTTCATGTGGTGTTATTCTACATGAATTATGAAACTTAGTATCTCAGTCTCTGAAACACTTACAAGTCTGGTTTTCGACCAGAGGGGACTATAGGTTTGCCCTCCTTAAGTCAGTCTGTCCGTCAAGAAAACCTAGATTCCGCCATAACTTAAACAGTTTTAAAGCTTTATGAAACTTGGTATGTTGATACATGTAGGGACCAATAGGAGATTATGCACATCTAATTTGTTTTTGATTTAGACGATAATTGTGGTTGCCATGGCAACAGAAACATTGACAACCTGGAGACCAGATAGGGACTTCAGTATTGCTTGCAATTTCTGATTACTTGTTATTGGTAACTTTATGAGTGTATATTTAATATTATGATGTTGTATATATTACAGAGTTAGGACAACTGTCTGGTGTAGCTGCAATACTTAGATTCCCAATGGATGATGAAGACTCAGACGAAGATGATTGACCTTGATTACTTCAACTAGTTATATTGTAAATCACCTATTGTCTGCTGTAAGATCCGCTCTGATTGGCTGAAACAGATGTAAAACAACTGTTACAGCTTATTTCATTGGTTGGTCCAAGTGAAAAGAAACTTGATAATGATTTTTAAAATCTAGGGTTACAAATTCAATTCTATTGCTGATTGCCTAATCAGTGCTAGCAGGGTCTGAACAGACATTGGACTGTCATCAGTGCATTGTAGAGTGTCGGTCAGTGGCTGGAAGAATTCTAAGTCTGTTTGAAATATTTATTGCTGCACATTGGCCATCAATACTTAGATATTGGTATACACAAGACATTTTATGGCTTTCATGTGATTTGTGATCCATGTATAAGCTGTGGCAGGCGGTGTCCTACAAATTGGGACTCTTGCTTCTCTTGGTCACACACCAGCAAATTTATGAATTTTTAGTGGCTTGGTGCTAATTTTTGGTTTGACAGTTTTCACTGACATTGCATAATAAATGTCACACTTCATCTTGAAGCTCATACTTTGAGAATCATGTATCTTATGTTATGAAAATTTCATCTTGATTTCGTCTTTATTGATAGAATTTGTGTTCATCTGTCGGTATGTGATTACAAATCTTATACAAAATCACAAATCTGTCTTACTCGTGGCTAGAATATTGCTATCACATGTTGTTATGATTCTTAACGCAATGTATAATAGTTTGGACAAGATCGGGCAAATTTTGGGTAGCTTAACAGAACTTTGAGGAACCGGCGCCAGGATTTTGGTATATAGACCTTTAAAATGTGCTATAATATTTTTTAGCTCACCTGTCACAAAGTGACAAGGTGAGCTTTTGTGATCGCTCTTCGTCCGTCGTCCGTCCGTCCGTCGTCCGTCCGTCTGTCGTCCGTTCACAATTGCTTGTGAACACACTAGAGGTCACAAATTTAGCCTGATCATTATGAAACTTGATCACAATGATCATCTCCATAAAATCTAGGTCAAGTTCGATATTGGGTCATCTGGGGTCAAAAACTAGGTCACTAGGTCAAATCAAAGGAAAACCTTGTGAACACATTAGAGGTCACAATTTGAGCCTAATCTTTATGAAACTTGATCACAATGATCATCTCTGTAAAATCTAGGTCAAGTTCGATATTGGGTCATCTGGGGTCAAAAACTAGGTCACTAGGTCAAATCAAAGGAAAACCTTGTGAACACATTAGAGGTCACAATTTGAGCCTAATCTTTATGAAAATTGATCACAATGATCATCTCTATAAAATCTAGGTCAAGTTCGATATTGGGTCATCTGGGGTCAAAAACTAGGTCACTAGGCCAAATCAAAGGAAAACCTTGTGAACTCACTAGAGGTCACAAATTTAGCCTGATCTTTATGAAACTTGATCACAATGATCATTTCATAAAATCTAGGTCAAGTTCGATATTGGGTCATCTGGGGTCAAAAACTAGGTCACTAGGTCAAATCAAAGGAAAACCTTGTGAACACATTAGAGGTCACAATTTGAGCCTAATCTTTATGAAACTTGATCACAATGATCATCTCTGTAAAATCTAGGTCAAGTTCGATATTGGGTCATCTGGGGTCAAAAACTAGGTCACTAGGTCAAATCAAAGGAAAACCTTGTGAACACATTAGAGGTCACAATTTGAGCCTAATCTTTATGAAAATTGATCACAATGATCATCTCTATAAAATCTAGGTCAAGTTCGATATTGGGTCATCTGGGGTCAAAAACTAGGTCACTAGGTCAAATCAAAGGAAAACATTGTGAACACATTAGAGGTCACAATTTGAGCCTAATCTTTATGAAACTTGATCACAATGATCATCTCTGTAAAATCTAGGTCAAGTTCGATATTGGGTCATCTGGGGTCAAAAACTAGGTCACTAGGTCAAATCAAAGGAAAACCTTGTGAACACATTAGAGGTCACAATTTGAGCCTAATCTTTATGAAACTTGATCACAATGATCATCTCTGTAAAATCTAGGTCAAGTTCGATATTGGGTCATCTTGAGTCAAAAACTAGGTCACTAGGTCAAATCAAAGGAAAACCTTGTGAACACATTAGAGGTCACAATTTGAGCCTAATCTTTATGAAAATTGATCACAATGATCATCTCTATAAAATCTAGGTCAAGTTCGATATTGGGTCATCTGGGGTCAAAAACTAGGTCACTAGGCCAAATCAAAGGAAAACCTTGTGAACTCACTAGAGGTCACAAATTTAGCCTGATCTTTATGAAACTTGATCACAATGATCATCTCCATAAAATCTAGGTCAAGTTCGATATTGGGTCATCTGGGGTCAAAAACTAGGTCACTAGGTCAAATCAAAGGAAAACCTTGTGAACACATTAGAGGTCACAATTTGAGCCTAATCTTTATGAAACTTGATCACAATGATCATCTCTGTAAAATCTAGGTCAAGTTCGATATTGGGTCATCTGGGGTCAAAAACTAGGTCACTAGGTCAAATCAAAGGAAAACCTTGTGAACACATTAGAGGTCACAATTTGAGCCTAATCTTTATGAAAATTGATCACAATGATCATCTCTATAAAATCTAGGTCAAGTTCGATATTGGGTCATCCGGGGTCAAAAACTAGGTCACAAGCCTTTGAAGGCCAAATCATTGAAAAAGCTTGTGAACACACTAGAGGTCACAATTTTGACCTTATCTTTATGAAACTTGATCACAATGATCATCATTATAAAATTTAGGTCAAGTTCGATATTGGGTCATATGGGGTCAAAAACTAGGTCACGAGGCCAAATCATTGAAAAATCTTGTGAACACACTAGAGGTCACAATTTTGACTCTATCTTTATGAAACTTGGTCACAATGTTTATCTCTATAAAATCTAGGTCAAGTTAGATACTGTGTCATTTGGGCCAAAATCTAGGTCACTAGGCCAAACAGGTGAGCGACCCAGGGCCCTTTGGACCCTCTTGTATAATTTATGTTGTTCAAGTCTCTTTAAAAAGTCGCCTGAAAATTATATACAGTGAATATTTGCTAAATCATAAACAAAAAAAAGAAAAATTATTTACCCAAACTGCAGATCAACGTCCCCTTGCCAAGACTATGATAAAGTGTATACAGTAACAACTCGCTATTTGTTAATGCCTGCGCATGTGCGCAGCATCCAGCATTGTAATACCCTTGGCTATTATTTCCTATTCATTACATAGTTTTATTTTGTTTTTGTGTTCAGTCATATTTAAGTTGCTTGTATAAACACATGTATGTTGACTTTTTGCTTATTCTGATTTTGTGTCATGTTTTTGTTCAGCTGAGTCAAAGTCCTGATTGAGCTTCTCATACTGTATACTTGTAATGTCAATTTCTCACAATTTAAACTGTACACAGGGGTCTTCTGATTCTTACGCATTTAAGCTCATTTCATCTTTTTTGTATTGCCTGACCACATTAGCGATTGATTCAGTGGTGGCAGTGCACTTTACTTGTCCGCAGCATAACATTGTTATTTTAACTTCAACTGACTTCAAAATCGGTATGCATGCTTATTGCACTGACTCAGAGTGCAGGGCGTAAGAAATGTAACTCTACTTTATGCGACTTTTGAATTATTTCCCTTTGATTGACACAGACTTTTATTGTCCTAAAATCTTGGTAATACAAATGTTCAGATTCAGTCTAACCTTATCAAAGTATATGCAAGGTTGATTGGGTGGTTGTAGGGTACTTTCAATTTTCATGGACATGGAGATGTTGAATTGATTTATGCGGACATACATTGTGTGTATCTGTGCTGTACACTGTGCATGTTAAAGAACCAAGGGATATAATCGGAAAGAGCTAGGATCGTACATTCAGATTCCTTGTGTCACACAATTGTTTCTTCCCTTGAAGTCAGAGGTTTCTAGTATTGGCCTATCTTGTAAGGAAAAATCTAATGACCTCACACTTACCATTGTCTCAGTCGAACCCAAACAGACTTATATAAGTGAGCCTTACAGTATACTGTATCTTATCTTACTAACTGGTAGTTTATGTTAAGTTATTGAATATCGGTTGTGAAACAAGCTCTCGTAATGTATCACATTTGACAATAATTCTTTTTTCATCAAATCTACAGGGATTTTTATGTCCCTGCTATCTACAGTATGTGCTATCCAATTTGTATAAATTAGGCAAAACCAAATCGTTCCTTCCTTTAGCATACAAGGATGGAAAGGTTTTCACTTTTGACGTCTTGGGTAAGAAAAAAAAGTTGGTAACCGGTTTTAAATCCATTGAGATATTGAGATATCTCTCTCAATGTAATCTACAGTAGTGATTTTCTGCACTTTCAGATTTGTAAAAGTAGGGATTTGATTGTATGATTTTATGTTCATGCCGACATGACCTCATACAGAGTGTCATCAGATCCTATATCAGTGTAAAGTAGTGGAGCTTATATGGGTCTGAGTTAAATGAGATTGGTAGTGTGCTGATGTAGTTTTTCTCTGGAAGCATTTACACTTCGTAGATGACACATTAAATTTTTACAGATGAAACATATTTTTACTGTCGTCAGTTTAAATGTAAAGATATTGACAAAATCTTATGTTGATGTGAAAGAAATCTTTGAACTTGTTATTTCATGTTTTGTTATACATTATTGATTATTGACATTTGAGACGATTGTCTCTAATAAACCATTGGATAATATCCATTGTTTGTTTCATACTGCCCCCTCCCCATTCAGAGAATAACTGTTGAATTGCCACCGGAGAACACGTTGATCCAGGGAGATCGCGAATCCATTCAATGGAAAAACTGCTGCAACTGCCTTTGGGGATAGTTTGGTATCATTGAGGGGGATAGGAGCAAACATCAGTCCATATAAACTGTACTGCAAATCTATCCGAATCTGGTGGAAACACTTACGACAGCAGCAAGTTTGACCCATAGATATATCCTTCGAGAACAAGTTGTGATTGATCTTGTGCTTTATGTCGTCTGTCACATAGTTTGCATGTGTTTGTTCTCACTAAAACCAGGAACATTGTAGCTGAACGTATTTCAATTTCTATTTTGATTGATAAAACAGGAAAGTGCTTACAGACGTTTAGGTTCATTATATAAGCGGCGTTTAATTAACTTCAAGAAGGAAGTCAAATGAAAACTAAACGGATGTCCACACATTTTATGACAGTCTCATTTGAACGTAAACTTCATCAGGAACACAACTTCTATTTAACAATACCAGCAGGAACTTGCCGAGAAGATAACAGTGAGGTTTCTATACCCGATCGTAATAGTCAGGTATATCGAGATCAAGGTTGTACGTTCCAGAGTGAAGACTCATCAACTACATCATGCAGTTATGGTTATCACGTTCACAAGATGACATTTGAATTATAATAATTTATACATCGACTTTCAATGTTCGATGTTATGACCATTATCGTCAAAGACCTTGGACAGTTTCCTCAATGTTATAACACATCAATAATTGAACAAGGAAGTACGCCGCTTACCCGATACTTCCCATTATTTAAAATTATACCATAAAGACAATGTTTACGTGAACACACTGCACGAAAGATCGTGTAACAAATTTGTCTAATTAAAAAACTTGTTAACGCCATTGCGTTAGATTTAATTGAAGCATAAGCTATCTGCTCAAAGATACAGACATTGTACGTGATTCCACGTACGATCAACAGCTAATATTATCCATTAAGGTTAGTATCTTATGTGGCAATCACGAGATCCACTGGGAAATGCATGATTTGGCTATTATTGCCAATACTGCACTGTCATTTATATACTGGGTACCAACTAAAACAACTGCCTTATGATCCGAGTTAATCAACAAAACCTATACCATACAGTACAAATAGCTGCCTTTGAATGCGAAGGTCGTAAATGACATACTTATAATTATTTAAAATCAGCATCACAAGGTGCTTCTACGTTTATGCTCTGGAAGCATTTTCACTTCGTAGATAACGCATTAAATTTTTACAGATGAAAAAGTATTTTTACTACATTCTGTCTAAATGAAAATAAAATGTTACGCTGATTCGAAGGAAATAGTTGATATTGTTATTTCATGTTTTATTTTACATTATTGCTTATTGACATTTGAGATGATTGTCTCTAATAAAGCATTGGATGATAGCCACTGTTTGTTCCATACTGTCACACACCCTTCACAGAAATATACTGGCGACAATCACCTTTGCATAAACACGCAAGTTGATCCAGATAGAAAGCAAACAAATTCACATGAAACGCTGCATCAACTACCTTTGGGGATTGATTGATATCAGTGGGGGACATAGGAACAAACACCATTCCATATAAACTTTACTGCAAATCTTCACTTATATGGTGGAAGAACTTGCGACAGAAAGTTTGACACGTAGATATGAGTATGTCTTTCGAGAACAATGCTGATGGGAAATGACAGTTATTGATTTTGTGCTATCTGTCACATAGTTTTAAAATAAACGTTTGTTCTCACAAACCGCTGAAATGAAGCAGAACGTATTTCCATCACCGATATTCCATTTTGATAGATAAACAGGAAACTGATTAAATACGTCGAGGTTCATTATATAAGCCGCGTATAATTACCTCCAAACAGGAAGTCAAATGCTATAATTACACTGACGGGCACAAAACGGATGTCGCAACATTTATGACAAGTCACATTTGAATGTAAACATCATCAGAAACACAACACAATATTAAAAGGATACAACAAGAAATAGTCTAGAAGATATAAACAGTTCGATAAATTCATTCTATACCCGGAAGTAATATTCAGGTAAGCCGACATCAAGAGTGTAGAACTTTCCTGGATGAAGTCACTACCCACTTCATCATGTAGTTACGGATACCACGTTTACAAAATGACATTTTAATTATAGTATTAGTAATTTATACAAGGTACATTTTGACGTCGATGTTATGACCATTATCGTCAAAGACCTTGGACAGTTTCCTCAATGTTATGATACATCAAAAATTGAACAAGGAAATAATACAGCGGTAACCCGATACTTCCCATTATTTACAATTATAGCATAAAGTCAATGCTTACGTGAACACACTACATCAAAGATCGTCTAACAAATTTGTCTGATTATGACCTCATTATAATGAAGCTATGTGGAAACTTGTTAACGCCATTGCGTTTGATTTCATTGAAGCATAAGATATCTGCTCAAAGATAAAGGCATTACACACGTGATGCCTCGTAAGACCAACAGCTAATATTAGCCATTAAGGTTTAAGCTCTTATGTGGCAATAATGACATCCAGTGGGAAATGCATAATTGAGATATTATTTCCGCTGCTGCACTGCCATTTATACACTAGCTTGGTGCAAATAAAACAAACGTCTTATACTCGTAGTTATAACGAGTTCAAGTTTATAAACAAACCGGCATTTACACAATTTTTTCTCTTGAGATGCTTTATAAATATCGACCCTGACATCTAAAAGACTCAGTGATGCCTCTGGAACGAGGACACTTTCTGTATCTGTACTATCACCCGATTACTAAAATGACTAAACTCTTTTGGGGCTCGCCTATATTGAATATCCGATGGCAAGGATAAATATAATTCGAGAAACAGACACTACCAATGCCACGATATAAATAAGCAAAGGCTTGCATTTTCCAGTACTAAAAAACAAACACACTTTTTAAAAGGTATACTTGACTTCCGACGTTTAGCTATTGGAGGTTTTTCAAATTAAAAGTCATGACGTCGTATGTTACGGGTAGCGATTTCTATGGCAACATTGACTGATGTCAAGGAACTTATTAAAGCTGGCATAACATACATGAATAACAATCGGGTATTAGCAGGGGTAAGTCGTCATCAAGGAAACAGAAACCTAGAAACAAAAGGACATATAATGAAATAATTATCTCCATCACACGTTCAAGCAGCGATTACTGGCATCCTATTTCATTAAAGACATATTATTCTTACAATAATATTTAATTAATTAACTTTATCTACCTATTATCTCTCTATCCTGACAGGCTGTTATCCGATTTTCTCTGATTAAGATACACGATCCGTCATAATACAGCTAGATAAATTATAAACTACACGGCTTGATTTTGGATTTAACCCCAACATTGTTGGTAAATAACAAACACCACAATAAGCCGCGTGAATAGCCGGGATTAAGGCGATCCAATAGCCGGGTTTGTACTGTGTATACTCAGTTAAAGTACTAAAATATATTGCACCTACTATGGCATTCAAAGTTTCAAACCTATGCTGTAGCATAAGAGCACTCCGCTCATTGCAACAAACCCAAAACTATTTCACAATATCAAATAATCAGTATGAATTACAGTAACACCACATCACACCACATCAATGATAGATTAGTATGAGGAACAGCAGTGACTAGATCATGATGGATATATAAAAAAAAGTTAAGTTACCAATTTTCTAGGGCTCTTTTCAGCTGTTAGGCTTAGTTTTAACTCCCCTGGTCATTGGGCTACATATGGAAACCTACACTCGTGTCTCCCTGGGGAGACTATTTCTCTCCTGTGGTGTGGCAGCCAACATCGATTTGCGGCGCCCAGGAATAGACACTGCCCTCACAGGTACCATTTTACACCATGGTGGAGTGGAGCTGTGGGTCTTGCTCAGAGATTTTGACCAGTGGTCCAGAGGGGGATCGAACCCGGGACCTCTCGATCCCGAAGCGCGCGCCCTACCTCTAGGCCACCGCTCCCCACATGAGTTCTTACGTTCACGCGCTGATGTAGCTGACGTTAGTATGACGGCCGAATCTCATTGGTGTATCACTATACTTATACACGAGGTGAAAATACCGGAGAAAAACGGAACGACCGAGCTTGAACGATTGATCACATACGCACATAATTGCTAGCTCTGCATGAAAGTGGCACCGACATCGAAAAGTTCTGAAGCTTAAAATCGGATCTAGCACCATTTTATAGTAATTAATGTTAATGTTGATCTATAAGATGGTTTAATACTAACAAATGATCGATGATAATTGACCTTCACGATGAGATAACTTGTGGGAACAATATAACTTAGTTGTGGCCACAAGATAGATAAAATATATTGTCAAAATTAAGTTGTTCCCGCGCCTAAGATAACATATTTCTCCGAAACTAAGTTGTTCCCCCAACTTACAAAATATATCTCCGAAATTATCTTCTTCCCCCAACTTTATAAAACATATCGACCATGTCCCTCTTGTGCCACCGTATAATCATCATCGGAAAGTCCCGTGTTTGTCTTCTTCTTCAATCTCAGCAGTTCATTGACTGAACGGACATTATTCAACACAATTATATTTTTTATTTCGAAAATAAAGTTAATAACTTAAATACTTGTAATTATATTTGTGATACATCATATTCCATGCATATAGTGATTTACATCTTATAATCAGACAGTGACACGCATAGCTCATGTCATCCGATCTCTGGTGTTGAGAAAATACATGTTGTAGCATTTGTTTGAAGTTATGGCAGTAATTTCAAGGTCCGGACAGTCGGACACATTGCTTATCTCTTTTATGCTAAGTCTCAATATCTGCTACTTTCAAAACTTCGAGTAACTAGTATATCGCTTATTTCTTAGTCTAAGCGTCACAAATTACAAACATTGTCCAGAAGTTTGAAACAGGGAAATGGTAAGTGCTCAAACTTGAATGTGTTCAAGAAGACCAGGATATGTACGCAATCTGTTTGTGAGCTGATGTGTCTGTTGGTGCTGCTGCGGGGAGTTTGCTCGAGTCAAGTTGTAGACCAGAAAACGCATTATGTAGGCATCACGAAAGGTGGACGGACATAAGCTACTCCGACCATAAGCCCCTACGCTCATTTTTACTCTAGGACATAAGTACCTACGCATTTTTTACATGAGGACAAAAGCCCCTACACATTTTTACACTAGGACATAGACCCTATGTATGATTTGTTGGTACTGTTCTATGTTTTCTTCTATTATTACATGGTTAATTAAGAAATAATTATTGTACAAACTGTTGTATTGTATAGACTGTTTATTTGTTACAAATATTCATTAATTTCCGGCATCAAATTAGTAAATTGAGATACATGTATAATTAGTCTGCAAAATACTTAATAAGATCAATTATCATGTATTGGTACCATATTGAAACCAAAACCATGCAACACATCAATGATCTTGATCGCCTTGTTTAGCTGACAGACAGACTGAAGAAATTGTTATGTTTTAGATGAAAGTTTTCAAATAAGATGCTTTGTGAATACCACACGTGGTATTTATCAAAGGGGTTCGACAGAACTAAAAATCAACCTCTATACACCATACACTATCAATGTATAAACAGGGTTCTTATGGACTTGCAGGCTCTGAAGTACCAATAACAATATTATGTCCAATGTTTAATCAAGTCGAATGCAATCATTCAATGGGTACTACACAACACGACACTATATTATCATACATACAAAAGCACAACTTTAATAAAATTACGTGTGCACTGACGCCGGTATCGAGCATTGAATGGCCGCAAATGCAAAATTCCAACCTCGTTAACATACGTGAAAGCCGACAGACATTCGAAAAGGTAGCACTCAACTTAACCAGCCGAGCTTTTAAAAAATTAACAACTCAATAGAACTATAGATTGCAATACCCACTCACAACCCAAAGCAATAATTAAAAGCCAAAGCACCGCTGCAAAATGCAGGATGACCCAATTTCACAAAGAAATAACAAAATTACAGGTGATCACAAGTAACCGACTAAAACGTTTCGAAACTAAAATGTTTATATTTTGATTTTCATAACGTTAACGAGTCGCTTACTTACGACTGATTTTAAAGAGGAATAACCATGGTTACAGACATATTTGTTTAAACTTTTTATATATAAAAATATCTGATGTGATACATTTATAATAGTCTCTCATATTTCTTTTAATAATGACTTTTTTACTTTTACTGTGATAATATGTTTTGTCATGTGTGTGGTATATATGTACTGTACACAGATGAGACAAAAATGAAGATATAAAATATAATAGTCTATACAGAGAAACGTATATATAACATTGTAGCATCTATGTTTTAGCTTACTTTCCAGGAAATCCATAAAACATTGTTAAGAAAAAACTATTATGTGATTATATTTCAATTAAAGCCAGCAATTATCATAAAAAAACAACCCAGCGTCGTTGTAATGATGACAGTAACTTGTATAAATGTTGTCGTTGGTAACCTACACAATTATATAAGTTACGACAAGGTGCTAAAACACAGCACGGATATTGTTATGTGATACTGAAATACTCTAGACAATAAGTGTACAAAGATGTGAAGTTTGCTGTCTAGCAGCACAAAAATGACAGTCTAACACTGAGCGTAAAAATACGACATCCTATCATATCAGCATAAATGCTCTTGGTTTGCCCTAATTATTAGAACAAGCTCAATAAGTATACAATGTGAACCATCAAACGGTGTGTTGATGTATAATACGACAATCGCTCACAAATAACCAGGTCATGACATACTACCAAAACGGAATTTAATTGCGAAATACTCATTTATGATTGATTGTAAAACGCTAGCATGTCCGTTCGTTATAGTCCATTTTGAAACCATGGTGTTTCTAGGAATTAGTGAGAATTTTTAAGGTGTCGTCAAAATAGTTAACTTATTTATTTGAAAAACATACTAATGTTTATTTGTAAAACTTAGATATACAATGTTCTTTGGTTTTAGTTCAAACAATAAAATGGTTGTCATGACAACAGAAGTTTTGACCCGCAATACGTAAAATTTGCAACTTTGGATACAATACGTAATTTAGACCCTTTAATTAACTTGAATTTATTTAGAGATGCTTCATAATTGACACTTGGACCAATTTATTGACAAAACTAGCCGACTCGACGAGAATGTGTATGTTCTTAACTAACTGGAGCTGCAAATTGTACAGTACTTTACGTTAATTCAAAATAAATGATTAAATTGTAAAGAACTTCATAATGCGACCCTAATACGGCAATAGTCTCGATATGACACCAAAATAGGTATCTCTTTGGGATTATTAACTCACAAAATGTCGTTTTAGGCAAACAATAAGATTTTCCTAGTTGTTAAAGTTTTTTAATCAAGGGAAACGTGTTTAAAACTTACAAATAAAATGTTCAGGTATGTAATGAAGTATTTTGGATTTATTATCCATTCGGTTTGCGCCAATAATAATCTTTCTTTACAACCCTACTGTCTTTCTTTATTTATAGGCAATTTCTTCAATGACCTATTCGATAACCTTCATGACCTTTCACTCAAAAATATTCAACCACAACTTACTAATTGTTATATATTTTACAAATAGGCTATGGTTAGATCTATTAAAATGTACAAATTAATAATATTTCGCCATTCAAATTTGTGAAATAATGCAAAGTTTGATTTTCAATAATTTCTGGGAATTCTGTAACAAACTCCTAGCAAATCCCATAAGACATAACTTTAATACTATCTCATCGTTCGTTTTCAATTATCGCAATTATCGCATCAACATTACATGGTTCCCGATCGGGAGTGTCAGCAAATATGACGCGTCATTGAAACATTTGGTGCTAAATTGACCGATGTCGAACTTCACGGGTGACAACGTCGTATTGCTTTTGAGACGCCACCAGAATTTAAGGAGAAACGGACAAACACCAAATTCTGTCAAAAGCAAGATGGTATACTCTCGGTATCGTATGAAATTATCGTAACAACAAAGGGAGATAGTTCCGCAAGTCGTTCATCAGTATTAGAATGCTACAACTGCGTTAAGGGTGGTTGCTTAGGCTTGAAAGATAGTAAAGTAATATGAAATCATAACAACCTGTGTGACGGCAGATACAATTTAATAATACCAATGTTTCGATGTGAGATCCGGAAAAATACAAACAATTATCACAAATGATTTACATGTTAGGGTCAGTACAGCGTATGGTATTAGCATAATTAAGTATACCAATTGTACAAAAGGAATCCCCTAGTTGATAATGTATACTTTTTCATGAAAATCGGAACTAATCATGTTAACAAAACTGAAGTTGAAATGCTAGTTTTTCAATAAGTCAAGAGTATTTTTTTCTGTATTTCTCAAAATGCCGATTTTGTCCGCACGACGTTCTCATTCTAAGCCAGCGATATGTTAAACAGATAATGTACAATCGTTAATTGAATTATAGTCTTTGATTAAACCTTAATTCATCATTAGTTATCTAAAGCAAAAAAGTAAGTTTTTAAGATCTGAAGTGTTCGGATTCTGTACAATTACTATAACTATGATTCATGTTAATGATCGCTGTTTGTTACCATCTTCAAAGTAAGCATATAGTTTCATACAAAGCAATTACGTTTGTATTAGGCTACATAAATTGTTCTAATTACTTTTGGACTGCTAACGATGTAGCTAAGCGTTTGAATTTTGAAAACATTTTTTAAAACATCTTTGGTTGTAGCAGATTCGATATTGGAATAGACTAATTTATGTTTCCATGAATATGATTTGATGATAACCAACAAAGCCAACAATAATGCACTGGACAACAGCAACATAAACCAACAATACAAAAGCAGGAAGAATGATATAAGGAAATCGGTCTGGGAAGGTAGTACTCAACTCAACCAGCCGAGCACAGTAATTAGTAACACCAAAATACAATTATACTGAGCAATGCCCACACATAAGCCAAAGAAATGTCCAAGAGATATAACAAAGAAATAACAAAAAGGGTGAATCCAAGTGACCGAATGATACACAGCTAAGACCCGACCTACAGGGAATGTAGCACTCAACCCAACCAGCCGAGCACAGAAATCAGAAACACCACGACAATACTACCCTGAGCATTGCCCACTGAAACCCATGCCAAAACGGCGACCAAATGAGGCACAACAACCCCGGGGCGTGACCTAGGTTAAAACACTTAGGACAGTGACCTAACATTATGCGACCTAGAGATGCACAACTACGACTTGACCTTGTTAAAAAATGGGCAAGGTAGGAACGGGGTGGGGAATAATATTACATATTCCTAGCAACTACAATGAGCAATGCCAACACATAAGCAGCACTAAGAGCATAGCTAAAGCAAGCAGTCTGTATCATACTATGAGCAGGATCAATACCTTAAGGACAAAAACGATACTAAGAGCACGAACAATACTAGAACTGAGAGCAATGTTAGGAACATAGAACACTACCAGGGGCTGGGAAAACACCACGTGTACGAAACACCATTAGTAAAAGTAGTGGTAATGATACAAGCAGAAGATCGTTCAAACTAATTCCAGTAGCATTCACTATGTCTGGCTTATTGCTGTAATTGAATGGCAGTTTTTGTCAACTCACCAAGGCAATCCGAGGAATGTAATTTAAATTGTTCAGGGGTAATATGAAAATAATTAAATCCGGTCTAGCTTAATACCGTAACGACGTGTGTAATATGAACATGCTCTTACAATGTCAGTTTGTTAAACATCGGATCTTATCTTAGGTGGTAATCTGTTAATCAATATGCATTGTGCGTAAGTATGACACGAGGGGGATTACACGAGAAATAAACAATTGCTGCTTCTCGGTAATTTCTGTACAAGGTCGGGATGATCTCATTGGGCATTATTCGGATAGTCTGGAGTTCCTTCCCTTACCACTACGTTAACAACTTTGCTTTGTAATCAGCAAAATCCGGGAACCAGACTAGTATAGTGTGGTGTATCAATGACGATATCGTTTGCACGAGTGCATGGTGCACGGGTAAACCAACAATAATGAAGTGTTACTCTTTGCCTAAACGTTCTATGCCTCATATGCACATGTGTGTCTGATCCTACATGCTGGTCGGAGTATGTTGTTGCTGATTTTTAATTAAATATTAATTGGTATTTTCAGACATCTTTGTAATGGTCGGCTACCAGTTTGTTTTAGAATATTAACATGCTTTACCGAATCTACATATCGACGGTGTGTATAGTATGGTTAACAAAAAGACACATACATGTATTTTGGATTAAAAGTTTTCTAGTAACCCCAATTTTTACTACCAATTATTACAGCACATGAACCAAATCACTAACTGTGTAAAATGTCTGGATACCAACTAGGGGGTCATGTGTCATATATGTAATATACAGTTTTACAGTTTATTTTCAGAAATTAAGGCATTATGCCCATGGTTCATATTTACAATTACAAACAGAAATGTATTTATATATATTATAACAAATCTAAATACTCATGCAAAACTTAAACTCACACACCTACATACATTCACGCACTCTCCCGTCCACACTCACACACGCACCCACTCACGCAACCCCCACCCCACACACGCACACACGCACACACGCACGTACGCACACGTACTCACAATTACACATGTTAATCAATTGTGCATACATAACAATTTACATGCTGAATATCAAGTAGTGAGAGTGAATGTGACAACACCTTTACATTATCAGTCAAAATAAAGAATCAAGTCTGAGGCTAAGTAGCAAATATGTTATATAAAAAGGAAGAATGTATTTGGCTACGACAGAAAACGTTGGTCTAATGCATACATTAAGACTGTTCTAAAGCTAAAGTTTTCAAAATCTTTACATCACAGGACTGTAGCAAGTCTCTTAACTTTAAAATATTTGGATGTCGTCTATAATATGCTGGGATATATTGTTTTCTCAGGTTACCATATAGGTTGCTTTCAAACAGGAAATGGAATTCATCTTCTAAACAATTACATAATTTACACTTTCTTTCTGGGGTAGGTGTTCGATTAGGTTTTGTCCAACGACAAACTTCTATCTGTAGTCTATGTGATGACACTCTAAAATTTGACAACGCTTTCCTATATTTGTTCACTTGAACTACGTCTAGATATGGTTGTAGTGAAAATAATTTGTAAGTATTTGCTCTGCTTGAAGTTTCAATATCACTATTCCAACCTTGTAAATATTGATCAATTAATCTCTGTTTCACTAGAGATAGAAATAACTTATTATTTCCAACTGTTTGGAAAAACCATGTTTCTCCAAATCCAAGGTTGTTAATATATGTACCTATGACACGAGGGAGATAACACGAGAGATATGCAATCGCTGCATCTTGATAATTTCTGTACAAGGTCGAGATGACCCTATTTGGCATTATAACTATCGTGAAACGTCGAATAATTCCGAATTATTATTCGGTATATTGTGATGTATGGCTGGATTTGGCGCTAACTTTTGTTACCATAGTTCAACTAGTGAGTGGTCAACTGTGGTTGAGCTATCGCTAATTCATTGTTTGTTCTTTGTATTTGAAAAGGCGAGATGATCAGATTGTGACTCTGGTCAAGCATAAAACCATAGTAAGGTTTCGGCCATTATTTAACAATCTGTGTAAAAATAAAAGCAGGTTCCTTATGCCTTCGTGTCCATAAAAAGGTTTGATTGAAGTTTTTATACACACAGTGCAACTATAGCAATGTATGTACACTTGTTAAATGTTATAAGTACACCAACATGTAATGCGTATATCCTTTTTATTATACATGTTCATTTTTGCGTGTCTTCATGTGAGTAGTAAACATCAGCATTATCCGATAATTGGATGATTATAATTTGCCCGCTGCGAGCAGTGAATCATGATTTTTCAAATTATGCAAAATGGACAGCAAAACAAATGATTTTCGCAAAAAATCTCAAAATGTTACATACACATTGTCCATCAATACCCACACCAGGAAAACACACATCCGGAAGAATTACGATAACAGACCGTACAAGAGAGGTTTGTGAAACATACACGTCTCATGACAGTAAATAGCCTTGTGTCACAAAGGTCAGCACGACCTTGACCTTTGACCTATCGACCTCAAAATAGGAGCCTTCATCTGATGATTAGCAACCCCTCTGTACAGTTTTACCATCTAAGATCCTATATTTCTTATGGTGTGAACCAGTGATAGCTGTGTTCAAAGGTCATGGTGAGTTTGACCTTTGGTCCAAATGACCTTAAAATTGAGTCGGGCCCTCTGTAGAAGATGAATAACCTCCACTTAAAATTTTAGAATTCTAGGTACACCCGTTTTGGAATTATTGTTGGAAAACCATTCGGCATGTCGACCGACCGACTATTTGCACGTAACGCTATGTACTGTGTTGGTGTACTTACTAGTATAACATTTAATGAGTGTATTATTTTTAAAGTTTATATCTTTACTGCAGCTTACACAAATGTTTTGCTGGTTATTTTACAGTGTAATCGACACCTTTCTGATTCCCTTGAAAAACAATAATAGTAGTTATACAGTCAGTTACTGCTATCTCAATAGCATTTGGGTCTGACAAGCCAGCAGACTCAGCTTTGATAACCGTTGCCGAGACTAAGTGTTCAGCTGTAGGCTGTGCCGATGGAGGCGTCATCGATAGAGGTTGTAGTTTGGATGATAAGTTACGCTGCAGTGACTCTAACGGTCGTTTATAAAATCACGCACAGCAATGCTCCTATGCCCACTGCGTGCGAATATTGCTTGTTCGTCAAAATTGATTTCATATAGACGGATACACTGTATATTTAAATTACAAGATTTGACAAACTAACATTTTTGCTCTGGTCTAAGTCAGATAGATCTCACGTAGGTGTTGTGTATGCAAACTTAAAATCTAGCTGCGCTTGATTTTAGTTTTCATATACAACCCCTACTCGTGTTCTATCCTATACATACAAACGAATGAACATAATACTGTTTTTTTTATTTCGGAGATAAAGTTTGTAACTTGAGTACTTGATACTATATAATTATATTTATAATACATTGTACATCATCGTTCGTATAAATAGTAGTACCACGCACTGATCCCGTCCTCCGATCACTGAGGTGGAGAAAGTTCCTGTTTTAGTACGAGTTCGCGGTAAGGACAATCATTCGGGTGCAATCAGTATCCTCTTTTATTCTTAATCTGAGCTCTGAGCTTACAGATCGCTGTCACAAAATACAAATTAAGTGTTCAAACTTGACATTGGAATACGACTAGGATATGTATTTACAACCTCTCTTTGAGCGGATATGTCTGTTTTTAATACTGTTCCCCTGGTCTGATATTCACAAAGCATCGAAATTGGAATCTTTTAAAAATAGTTTGACTTAATTTAAAATTGTGTTGAGTATATCTTGCACAAACTGAAGACTTACCCATTTTTTCTTTATGATTACGATAGCTTTTGACACAATGCATTAAAGCATCAATGATCGTGATATCTTTATTTAACTGACAAACTTTAGAAACTTTTATATTTTAAGAAAATTCGAAAGTTTCTAATTAAGATGCTTGTGAATACCACCCTTTGTAAGTGTACAGCTACCGAACGTTCGAACAAAATTCACATCTGTTCTGTGGGAAATGGAAGCCAAACATGTAGCTTTCGTCGAATTACCGCTTTATTTTAATAAACAAATGCGATTATGCAAACGGGTACTCCAAGCGGGCGATAAGAAAGTGTTTTCGTTTATACATAATATCGCTATTGGCAAGTGGCACATTGATACTTAACACATCAATATCCACGTGAGACATTGTTGTCTATATTTCTGATTCCTCTGGATCGTTAATGTTTGGTTCAACTTTCTGGGCTGTTGAATCTTTCCTGGCTGAAGAGGTTGGTGCAGGGGCGATAGCATTCGTCTTTGGTGCTCGCGTGTACATCGATTCCTCGGTCTGCTGTTTCAATCCGAACAGATTCCTTAAATTTGCTCTGAAACGAGTCGCCGACGACGAAGCAACGTACAAGAAAAAGTTGATCGCAAAATTCAGTTGATAGAAAAAGAAAAAGAACGCGCGCGTCCACTTCAACCTGATTTTCGTTGACATAAAATCGACATAATCTGGGTGTCCAGGAGACACTGCCATTGTACCATTCCATATGAGTTCGATGCTCTGGACGATACCAAGTGGCAGTACGAACAGGACGTATGTGCTGGATACAGCCACCAACAACTTGGTCGCCTTTTCGTCCGATTTGGACATCGTTGATTGAACCATGTTTCGTCGTTTCAGCATGTGTTTACGCAGTTCGAGTACTATGTACAGGTTAAAGAATACAATGACGAACGTCGGCAGCCACGTGTTCAAGGCCACATACATGTAGATGATCTCTTTGAAGATTTTTCTGCGTGTCTTACAAGCCTTGTATCCGAACACGGAATCTCCTTCAAAACCGGAAACAGCGATTTTATGAAACGACACGAGCGTCATCACCACGGATATTATTGCCAGGACAACCACAGTTTTCCTTGGAGACCAAGTTCTCGCTTTCAAAGGGAATTTTATGAACAGGAAACGTTCGATCGTGAAAGCAACGATGACCCACACAGAAAGCAGGTTAAACAATTCCACGATCACACCATGGAAAGTACACAGTGACTCACTTTCCTGGAACTGCCGATTGGCTGACTCGTTGTTACCACGTATCACTCCGATCATAAAGTTGAATGTAAGGCTGCATGTATCGTATACAGCCAGGAATGCCAGATAGAGATTCGATGTATTTTTCCTCATGTGCTTACTGGTAAGTACCAGAAATGACATTGTGTTCAAGAACACTCCGCCTATGATAATAATGGCGGTACCGTATGACAACAAGAACCGGACTACTTTCACAAGCGGATAAATATCCACCCATAATGTTCGCAATGAACACGGCCATTTTGCAGCGTCCTCCTCTGTGACGTTTCTGCCGACAAAATCTTCTATGACGTCATAAGTGTAGGGGCATGTTGATTGGCTGACAAATACCACCGTCATCTGAAACATACAATGAAACCTCATATATTCTAGTACGATATGTCAGAAAAAGCGGGGGAAAGAATAAGAAGAATAAAAATATATAAAATTTAACAAACTCATTTGCCAAGAATGTTGAATCTTTAATATTCGGTACACTGATGTTGGTGTTCTAAAAGATAGCGTATTCACACTGTCATTGCCAAACAGTATGTTCGTTAATATCTTACGCTGTAATTTTAACTTGATAACATTTATTTTAAGGAATAATCTTCTGTTCTACATACGATCAGTGTGTACGAGCTTTTCAATCAATAAAAATACTCATTATTCAAACTCAGCAGATCTCTGAATATGTTTCAAGGACAAACGTGATGCCACTAAGTGCTTGGTTATCAATATTATATGGTCGTACACTGGGTACAGTCAGACAGTGAAGTATCAAGTTGGCATATTTATTCTAAACTATATGAGGAAATCGGACATATAGAAGGCAGCACTCAACTTAACCAGTCGAGCACAGAAAACATTAACAACTCAATAGAACTATACGGGGTAAAACCCACCTTCTACCCAAAAACATTATTTAAAGCCCAAGCCCCGCCGCAAAATGCAGGATGACCCAATTTCACAAATAAATAACAAAATTACGGATAATCCCAAGTGAGTGAATTAAACCTTTCGAAACTAAAATGTTTATATTTTGATTTTTTCAGAGCGTTAACGAGTCGCACACAACTGATTGTATAGTGGAATAACCATGGTTACTTAGACATAATTGTTTATATATCGTAACGCCCGCGCTGGTGATACTCTAAACACCGGTGGTGCTACATCAGCAATCACTAAAGGATATGCTCGCGTAAGACGAAAAACATGTTAATACACTGGTAGCGTGTATCACAGACTGGAGGAGGCTAACCTGATAATGACCAGGAGAGCGTCAACCAACTGTGCGACTTAATAAAGCATATTGACCTAGGTCTAACCGAGACCCGGACCAATAACCCTGGTCGGAAACTGGTTGCTACACGGGAAACGTGTACCAAATTCCTAAAATATATAAACATTAATTCCCACTGAAGAATACCAGCAACTTTCCTTCTAGAATAATTAATAAAACTTGACCTGACTTTGAAGGTTAGAGATTACATTTTAACCGGAAGTTGACATTCTAAAAACAACATGGCGGACGAAAGTGACATTTTCCCAAAATGCTACGAACATTATGCACAATTATACATACAAAACAGCAATTATCTAGCATGTGATTGTTGAGGTAAATAGTTAAATCTACTAAATATCTAAGTATGTCTATAGTATCATGGCATGACATCGTATAATAAAGACAATAGCGCTCTCCAAACACTAAAATTGTACATGTAGTTCATGTTTCTAAAATTAGAACAACAACGTTGAGGCCTAAAATAGACATACTGAGGCATGTTTCAATGATCTAAGGGTTGAACTAGACTAATATATTCATGTTCTAATGATCTGAGGCAAGGCCTCACAATATTTTATTTTTCAGCTATAAAAATATGTGATGTGATACATTTATAATAGTCTCTCATATTTCTTTTAAGAAAGGATATTGCTGATGATCAGTAACCTCTCTGTAAAGTTTTATGTTCTTAGAACTACTATTTATCACGTTGTTGATCACACAAGGCTATGCATTCAAATGTCATGGTGAAGTTGACCTTTGAACCTAATGACATTGAAATGGAGTCTGTACCGTCTGTGGAGGATGAACAATCTCCTCCTAAAATGTTTAAATCCTTTGTCCACCCGTTCTGGGGTGATTGTTGGAAAAACATTCGGCATGGCATGTCGACCGACCGATCGGCAAGCATGCACTGTACATAACAAAACATCTACACATACAATGTACCAGACACAAAAACATAAATACTTACACAAATTTTAAACATTATAAGTCATGAACATAATATCACAGTTCTTTATTGTGCCACTTTCAAGCTAGATACAAGATTAAAGGCACCATTGGCACCATTAGCACGTATCGCTACGTACTGTATTAGTGTACTCATAACATTAATTGAGTGTACTCTATAGTCATTGAGCACATCTGTAAAAACATTCATGTGATTATATTCCAAATAAAGCCAGTAATTCTCATAAATAACCCAGTCATATGCTGACAGGAAATTGTGTATAAATATCGTCATTTGTAACCTAAACAATTATGTAAAATTATAATGTAGCCTAAAAACACTGAATATGATGGCGATCTCGAACAATAAATACGACAACAGCATGATTTAGTCATAATCTAAGACGACAACCACAACCACCTTCTGACGATTATTCTAATAGTTTATGGCTTTAATTATGTACGTGGACTATTCATTAAGTTCGTAGTCTTGTTTCTTCTCTTCTACGTGATATGTTGTTTAGTATCGTCTTGTGTTATTAACAAACTCCTCTGAGAAAGGACAAACTATGATCGTCACATGTGTTACGCATTGTAAACAACACTGATTGATGTTTGCCGACATTTATTTACGTAACATAACAGACATTTTCAACTCATCAAAACCAGTCAATGACCTTTGATCTTTATAATAATGCTCGATCATTACTTGAGATAAAGGTAAGGCGGCAGACATATTGTAAAAGGTGTTTCAGTTAGTTTAAGGAAATCTATAAGACATCATAAATGAACACATCACGGGGATTGTTATACATGTATGTGATATTATAACTGCTCTAGACAATACGTGTACATGATGTGAAGGTGCCAGTCTAGCAGCAAGAATATGGCATACACGCACCATGAATGCTCTTTGTGTAACTGCATTATTAGAACAAACTCGTTAAACACCATGCTCCTTTAGTGAAAAGTGAAAATCCGAATTTGTAATGTTGACCAAGGTGAAATTGAAACAGTTTGTTTTACCGTAAGTAAAGAGTAATTTTCGGACAGTATTTTCTTGTTTTCTCAAAATATCGATTTTGTACGTACTTACGACCTTCTCATTCTAAGCCAGTGATATGTTGAACAGATATTGTCCAATAGTTAATTGAACTGAAGTATTTGATCAAACCTTAATTCATTATTAGTTAACTACAATGTACAGCAAAAAAGTAAGTTTTTAAGATGTGAAGTGTTCAGATTCTGAATAATTACTATAATTATGGTTCATGTTAATGGTCGCTCTTTGTTGCATCTTCAAAGTAAGCATACATGATACGTGCATAACAATTACATTTGTATTATGCTACAAAAGTGGTCATAATTACTTTTGAACTGCTAATGATACAGCTAAGCGTTGAATACATTCTCTAAAACAGCATTGCTATGAACAATGCCAATACTAGGAGCAGAAACAACACTAGCACTGTGGGCAATATTAAGATCATAGAACACTTCTACGAACTTGGAAAATACCAGGTACACGAATAATTAGACGCAGTGACAATGGTATGAGTGGGACCTTAGTCACCTAGCCTTGACCAATAACACTTCTATGAGCAGACGACACAGCTAGGAGCATGGACGAACACAACACTAACTAGGAACAGACACAATACAATGAAACGGAAAAACTAAAACACTTATTACAAATGTATATAAGTAAAGTAGGTTGTTTGCATCAACCATCAAGCACATCTTCTCCTTTATATTTGCAATAGGAACAACTTTTTGTTGTTGTAATACTATTCTAATACGAGCGTTAAGAACTAACATTCTTAAATAAAATAGCAGCGTTCCAGTAGCATTCACAATGTCTGTTGTAATTGAATGGCAATCCGAGGATTGTAATTTAAATTGTGCAAGGGAAATATGAAAATAATTAAATCCGGTTTATGTTAATACCGTTACGACGTAGGTAATATAAGCATGCTCTTTGACTGTCAGTTTGTTAAATATCGGATCTTATCTTAGGTGGTAATGTATTAATCAATATGTGATATACGTGTACGTACGTAAGACACAAGGGAGGGAATATGCAATTGCTGCATCATGATCTCAGATCTCAGTATTTTATGTACAAGGTCGAGATGTTCCGATCGGGTAAATTTATAATCGTAAAACGGTATATTGTGGTATATGGCTGTTTTTTTTTGGCGCTAGCTATGGGTACCATAGTTCAACTAGAGAGTGGTCGAACGATGGTCGAGCTATCGCTCCTTCGTTTGTTATTCTTATATTTAAAAAGGCGCAGGATGGTCAGACTTTGACCAATGGTCAAACGTCCAAGCTCCTATGGATGGTCGGACTCTTACCGGGAACAAAATAATACTCATTATTCGGCCATTACATAAAAATCTGCAGATACGAAAAGCTGGTTGCTCTTACCAACGTTCGGTTTATAAAATGTCCTATTGAAGATTCGATATACACAATGCAACTATAGCAAGTCTTACATGTAAAACACATACCATACTCGTACAAATAACATCTTGCTTACCATTATATAATATCAGGCAAACACATTTAAGATTAACTCGTAAATCACCTATCGTAACTTTAATGAAAATTATTTCGAACAAAACCCTAGTAGTGACTAGACAGATATATATTACTTTCACTTAAGATCATTTGATAAACGATCTACAATAAATGAAATGCTGTATTGCACAGACAATTTAAGCCATATTATATAAGTTAAATTACGTTTTTCAATGCAAACTGAAGAAACAATAGAATCGAGGACACTACTTGTCTGTCAAGACGGCATTCTGCATGCATTCGTATACATGCATATGAATGTATCAAGTTAACGTCTATTGTACAGACATGCGTCTGACTTCGCGCAGTTTGAAATGCTTTAAAAGTTTTTTTTGCCATATCATGTAACCATTCATTCACTGGCATTATTGGTTAGTTTTGCTCTTAGAAATTTACCAGTGGCGATGTATGACATATTAAAACATATAGCGTGTCGGTCTTCCAATGTCTATAACTAGGTCCCTCTTCAGAAGATGTCCTTGTTGTGTTGAAGAGTATAACGTTGAAGTTGAAGGTCACTAGGTAAATTTTGTATTTCTGTTATGTCAGGGAGGGTTGCTGTACGCCATGTGCTTGTGATCTGGTCGATAGGGGCATTGTTTTCTCGCTGGATTTTGGGGCTTGTGACATGTGATTTGGTAACTAGGTCAAGTTGTGTTAACTCCTCATTCGGTCCACGTAGGTCTCCGTTTTGGCATATTTTTATGAAACTAAGTCATCCTTCTCTTTTACAAAGTGGACATGTGGAACTATGTCGGGTGTAAGCTGCGTTTCATTCAGGCAATAAGGGGCACCGGTTTTTTAGTATTTCTTTGTGAAACTAGTTTATCCTGTTTTGTTTTACAGCTGGGAGTTGGGTTTTTTAAATCGCATTTTAAAGGTTATGTGTTTAATTGTGTTATGTTGTTTCAGTAAAAGTAATATTAATTGAGTGCTACCTTCCCTGTCTGATTGTCCCATATATGTTTTATCATTTTATATGAAAACATGCTTATGACGATTTTTTGGCAAAGATTGACATAAAATATTCATTCAATGATTTTTTAGTGAGAAAAGTCTTAGCAGAAATGAGTTGTTCGCTCTCCAGAATTGCATTTGAAAACTTATACTTGTATATTGGGTAAAAACAAGTGCCGAGCTCCTGGCTGCGATTTTGTAAAATGCTGCTACATAAAGAGTCACCGTAAGGGACATCTTTGCGTAGGAATTTTGACAAGTTCAATGTACTGTAGACAGGGTTACACAAACCAAGTATACATATTGTTTTTTTCCATAACATTAGACATATCGTAAATAACAAAGATATTGTCTACAATATAAAGTCACGATTCCCGGCTTTGTCAAGGAGAATATCATCTTATACAAAATAAAAACACAAAAAACAATACTTCATACAGTATCTATATAAACTATGAGATGAAACAAACAAATGGAGACAAATATACAATGTATACATTCTATATAAAACTAGTTATATTAGAAACACTCTTTTTGCTATTCTAGTATACCAAAAAATGTACCAAGTTAGATCTATTTGCAGTCCATTCAAATGGCTGTATATTTATACCATATCAAATCGACAAAGCCTCGTGTCATAGAGTGTTGTCCTCTCGTTTAGTATAACTCGTATTGATGAGTACTGATGCAAGATCCTATATTTATCGCACTGTCTTTTAGATTAAAACTGCTTTAGAATGATGGCGATAAATTCAAAGTGTTCAGACTGGGAAAAGGGTTGGGTGAGTTAGTTGTTTGAAACAGTTACTGTAGTCTTTGAATACTAGTAAAACAAAAACATATACGTAATAGGGCCGTATGTGCTTTTTTATAAACATTGTGTCAAGAATTGTTAAAATATCAGGGTCCAGGAATTTAAGAATATTTGTAACATTTATATCATATTTATATCAATGCCCCGACTTTGATCCCATTACTTAGAAGTTGTTCGGTGACTGAATGGACAGAATAACATACAAACGAATCAACATAATAGAGTTTTTTTTATTTCGAAGATAATGTTTTGTAACATGAATACTTGTAACTATGTGTAATACATTGTGCATCATCGTTCGTGTAAATAGGATTTGTATTTCAAAATCAAGCAGTACCACGCACTGATCCCGTTCTCCGATTATTGAAGCGGGGAAAGTTCCTGTTGCAGCACGAGTTCGCAGTAAGGACAGTCATTCGGGCACAATGATCATGCCCTTTTATGCTTAATCTGTGCTTACAAATCGCTGTCACAAAATACAAATTAAGTGTTCAAACTTGAAATAAGAATAAGGCTATGATATATTTTCAACCTCTCTTTGAGCTGATATGTATATCTTTAATACTGTTCCCCTCTGCAGATATTCACAAGCATCTTAATTGAAAACTTAAATAGTTTGACTTAATTCAAAATTGCGTTGGGTATATCTTGCACAAATTGAAGAATTACCCATTTTTTCTTTATGGTAAGGATAGTCCTTGACACAATGCATCAAAGCATCAATGATCTTGATATCCTTGTTTAACTGACAAACTTAAGAAACTTTTATGTTTTAAGAAAATTCGAAAGTTTGTAACTAAGATGCTAGTGACTACCACCTTATGTAAGTGTACAGTTACCGTACGATCCAACAAAATTCACATCTGTTCTGTGGGAAATGGATGCCAAACATGTAGCTTTCGTTGAATGTCCATATTATTTTTTAATAAAGTAAAATATAATTATGCAAATGGGTACTCCAAGCAGGCGATAAGAAAGTGTTCGTTTATACATAATATCGATATTAGCAAGTGGCACATTGATACTTAACACATCAATATCCACTTGAGACATTGTTGTCTATATTTCTGATTCCTCTGGATCGTTAATGTTTGGTTCAACTTTCTGGGCTGTTGAATCTTTCCTGGCTGAAGAGGAGGGTGCAGGGGCGATAGCATTCGTCTTTGGTGCTCGCGTGTACATCGATTCCTCGGTCTGCTGTTTTAATCCAAACAGATTCCTTAAATTTGCTCTGAAACGAGTCGCCGACGACGAAGCAACGTACAAGAAAAAGTTGATCGCGAAATTCAGTTGATAGAAAAAGAAAAAAAACGCGCGTGTCCACTTCAACCTAATTTTCGTTGACATAAAATCGACATAATCTGGATGTCCAGGAGACACTGCCATTGTACCATTCCATATGAGTTCGATGCTCTGGACGATACCAAGTGGCAGTACGAACAGGACGTATGTGCTGGATACAGCCACCAACAACTTGGTCGCCTTTTCGTCCGATTTGGACATCGTTGATTGAACCATGTTTCGTCGTTTCAGCATGTGTTTACGCAGTTCGAGTACTATGTACAGGTTAAAGAATACAATCACGAACGTCGGCAGCCACGTGTTCAAGGCAACATACATATAGATGATCTCTTTGAAGATTTTCCTGCGGGTCTTACATGCCTTGTATCCGAATACGGAATCTCCTTCAAAACCGGAAACAGCGATTTTATGAAACGACACGAGCGTCATCACCACGGATATTATTGCCAGGACAACCACAGTTTTCCTTGGAGACCAAGTTCTCGCTTTCAAGGGAAACTTAATGAACAGGAAACGTTCGATCGTGAAAGCGACGATGACCCACACAGAAAGCAGGTTAAACAATTCCACGATCACACCATGGAATGTGCACAGTGACTCACTTTCCTGGAACTGCCGATTGGCTGACTCGTTGTTACCACGTATTACTCCGATCATAAAGTTGAATGTAAGGCTGCATGTATCGTATACAGCCAGGAACGCCAGATAGAGATTCGATGTATTTTTCCTCATATGCTTACTGGTAAGAACCAGAAATGACATTGTGTTCAAGAACACCCCACCTATGATAATGATGGCGGTACCGTATGACAACAAGAACCGGACTACTTTCACCAACGGATAAATATCCACCCATAATGTTCGCAATGAACACGGCCATTTTGCAGCGTCCTCCTCTGTGACGTTTCTTCCGACAAAATCGTCTATGACGTCATAAGTGTAGGGACATGTTGATTGGCTGACAAATACCACCGTCATCTGAAACATACAATGGAACCACATATTTACGATATGTCAGAAAAAAGCGGGGAAAAGAAGAAGAAGAAGAAAAGAAGAATAAAAATATATGAAATGTAACAAACTCATTCACCAAGAATTTTGAATCTTAAATATTCGGTACACTGATCTTGGTGTTCTAAGGGGTAGTATATTCACACTGTCATTGCCAAACAGTATGTTTGTTAATATCTTAGCCTGATTTTTAACTTGATAGAATTTCTTTTAAGGAACAATCTGCTGTTCTACATACGCTCAGTGTGTACGAGCATTTCAATCAATAAAAATACTCATTATTCAAATACAGCAGATTTCTAAATATGTTTCAAGGACAAACGTGATGCCACTAAGTGCTTGGTTATCAATATTATATGGTCATACACTGAGTACGGTCAGACAGTGAGGTATCAAATTGGCATATTTATTCTAAACTATATGAGGAAACCAGTCGAGCACAGAAAACATTAACAACTCAATAGAACTATATCGGGCAATGCTCACACATAACCAAAAGAAATTATTTAAAGCCCAAGCCATGCCGCAAAATGCAGGATGACCCAATTTCACAAAGAAATAACAAAATTGCGGGTAATCTCAAGTGAGCAAATTAAAAGTTTCGAAAATAAAATGTTTATATTTCGATTTTTCAGAGCGTTTTAACGACTGATTTTATAGCGGAATAACCATGGTTACATAGGCATATTTGTTTATACATGGTATATTTCAGCTATAAAAATATGCGATGTGATATATTTATAATATTCTCTTATATTTCTTTTAAGAATTGCTTTTTTTACTTTGTACCGTGCTAGTATGTTTTTAATGTGTCTTCTTTATATGTACTGTACATAGATGAGAAAAAAAATAAAGATTTACAATATAATACACTTGACTATACTTGATAAATGTTATAAGTGCACCAACTTGTAGTTGCGTATAGATCTATATTTTTTATTATACAAGATATCATGTTCATTTTTGCATGTCTTCATATCAGTAGTATAGCAGCAATATTCGGTAATTTGATCACTATACTTTGCCCGCTGCAAGCAGTGAACCGTGAATTTTTTAATAATGAAAAATGCACGTGCAAAACAAATGTTTTTCCCACGAAGTCGCAAAATTTTACCAACACGTTATTCATCGATACCCACACCAAAAAACACAAAACCTGAGGAATTCCGGAAACATAAAGTACAAGAGAAATTTGTGAAACATACACGCCTTCAGACAGTAAAATGGTCTTGTGATATAAAGGTTACCAAGACCTTGACCTATGACCCATTGACCTCAAACTTTGCAGGAGTCTACTGCCGATGATCAGCAATCTCTCTGTAAAGTTTTACGATCTTAGAACTACTATTTATTACGTTGTGGATCACACGTTGCTTTGCATTCAAAGGTCATGTGGATGTTGACCTTTGAACCTAATGACATTGAAATTGAGTCAGTACCGCCTGTCGAGGATAAAAAATCTCCACTTAAACTTTTAGAATCCCAGGTCCACCCGTTCTGGAGTTATTGTTGGAAAACCATTCGGCATGTCGACCGACCGATCGGCAAGCATGCGCTTCACATACGATGTACCAGACAAAAACATAAATACTTACAAATTTTAAACATAATAAGTCATGAACATAATAAACAGTTCTATATGGTGTCACTTTCAATCTAGAAACAAGATTACAGGCACCATTAGCACGTAGTGCTATGTACTGTGTTGGTGTACTTATAACATTTAATGACTGTAGTCTATAGTCATTGAGCACATCTGTAAAAACCATTCATATGATTATATTCCAAATTAAGCCGGCAATTTTCATAAATAACCCAATCCTATTGTAATGCTGACAGGAAGTTGTATAAATCTCGTCATTAGTAACCTACACAATTATATACATTATAATGTAGTTAGAGAGCACTGACTTATCATGGCGACCTCGAACAATAAATACGACAACAGTATGATTTAGTCATTTTATAAGACGATAACCACAACCATCTTCTGAAGATTATTTAATAGTTTATCACTTTAATTGTTTTCGTGGTCTATTCATTAAGTTCGTTGTCTGGTTTCTTCTCTTGTACGTGCTATGTTGTTTAGCATCGTCATGAGTTGTATCAACACACTCCTTTGAGGAAGGACAACCTATGAGCGTCACATGTGTTACGCATCGTAAACAACACTGATTGATGTTTGCCGACATTTATTTACGTAACATAGCAGAAATTTTCAACTCATCAAAACAAGTCATTGCCATTTGATCCTTATAATAATGCTCACTCATTACTTGAGATAAAGGTAAGGCGGCAGACATATTGTAAAAGGTGTTTCAGTTAATTTATGGAAATCCATAAGGCATCATAACACGGGGATTGTTATACATGTATGTGGTACTATAACTGCTCTAGACAATACGCGTACATGATGTGAAGTTGCCAGTCTAGCAGCAAGAATATGGAATACACACACCATGAACTGCATTATTAGAACAAACTCGTTGAACACAATGCGCCTTTAGTGTGCATATTTGTATGAAAATTAGAACTTCTAATGTTGACCAAAATAAAGTAGAAACAGTTTTACCGTAAGTAAAGAGTAATTTTCGGACAGTATTTCTAGTTTTCTCAAAATATCGATTCTGCACGTACGTACTCCCTTCTCATTCTAAGCCAGTGATATGTCGATATTGGCCAATCGTTAATTGAACTGAAGTCTTTGATCAAACTTAATTCATTATTAGTTAACTTTAGCAAAACAGTAAGTTTTAAGATCGGAAGTGTTAAGATTCTAAATAATTACTATAATTATGATTCATGTCAATGGTTGCTCCTGCTCTTTGTTGCAATCTTCAAAGTAAGCATACATGATACATGCATAACAAATATGTTTGTATTAGGCTACAAAAATGGTCCTAATTACTGTTGAACTGCTAATGATGCAGCTAAGCGTTGAATACATTCTCTAAAACATCATTGCTAGGAACAATGACAATACTAGGAGCAGAAACAACACTAGCACTGTGGGCAATATTAAGATCATAGAACACCACTACGAGCTTGGAAAATACCAGGTACACGAATAATTAGACGCAGTGACAATGGTGGGAGTGGGACCTAAGTCACATAGCCTTGACCAATGCCACTTCTATGAGCAGACGACAAATCTAGGAGCATGGAAGAACACAACAATAACTAGGAACAGACACAATACAATGAAACGGAAAAACTAAAACACTTATTACAAATGTATATAATAAATAAAGTAGAAACACTAATAGTGTAGGTTGTTAGCATCAGCCATTAAGCACATCTTCTTCAATATATTTGCAATAGGAATAACTCTTGTTGTTGTTATACCATTCTAACATGAGCGTTAAGAACTAACATTTCTAAATAAAATAGCAGCGTTCAAACTAATTGCAGAAGCGTCAGTTGTTTTAATTGAATGGCAGTTCTGTCACCACACAAAGGTACACCGAGGAATGTAATTTAAATTGTGCAAGGGTAATCGGAAAATAATTAAGTCCGGTTTAGCTTAACACCGTTACGACGTGGGTAATGTGAACATGCTCTTAGACTGTCAGTTTGTTGAATATCGGATCTTATCTTAGGTGGTAATGTATTAATCAATATGCAATATACGTACGTAAGACACAAGGGAGATTATGCGAGGGAATATACAATCGTTGCATCTCAGATCTCAGTAATTTACGTACAAGGTCGAGATTTCCGATGGGGTAAATTTATAATCGTTAAACGTCAGATAATTTCGTATTATTACCCGGTATATTGTGGTAAATGGCTGTTTTTTGGCGCTAGCTATGGGTACCATAGTTCAACTAGAGAGTGGTCACAGTTTGGTCGAGCTATCGCTCATTCGTTTGTTATTCTTATATTTAAAAAAAACGGGATGGTCAGACTTTGACCAATGGTCAAACGTCCAAGCTAGTATGGATGGTAGGACTCTTACCGAAGACAAAATAATACTAATTGTTCGGCCATTGCATAACAATCGGCAGAATAGAAATGCAGGCCTGGTGATTATAAACATTTCCCATTCTCTTACTCAAACTCCGTACTCCATGCTCTAACTTGAAAACATATTTTTTAAGAATTTTGCATCAAAACCAACACCAACTAGCAGCAAATGATCTAATTAAGATAATGAACTCCGATTTCATATGTTTCCATTCAGTAACAAAAATGTTACAGCTGTTTTTATAACTAAGAAATGCTCCAATTGGAGTACGGAGTACGAGTTGGAGCATGGAGCTCATATTTCAATGTTTATAATCACCGGGCCTGGTTGCTCTTACCAACGTTCGGTTTATAAAATGTTATATTGAAGATTCTATATACACAATGTAACTATAGCAATTCGTACATGTAAAACACACACCATACTCGTACAAATAACATACCTTAATGCTTGTGTACCATTATATAATATCAGGCAAACACATTTAAGATTAACTCGTAAATCACATTTTGTAACTTTAATGAAAATTATTTCAACAAAACCCTAGAAGTGACTAGACAGATATATATTACTTTCTCTTAAGATCATTTGATAAACGATCTACAATAAATGAAATACTGTATTGCACAGACAATTTGAAGCCATATTATATAAGTTAAATCACGTTTTTCAATGTAAACTGAAGAAACAATAGAATCGAGGACACTACTTGTCTGTCAACACGGCATTCTACATGTATTCGTATACATGTATATAAATGTACCAAGTTAACGTCTATTTTACAGAGATTCGTCTGACTGTGTGCAGTTTCAAATGCTTTAAAAGTTTTTTGTCATATCTTGTAACCATTCATACACTGGCATTATGGATTAGTTTTGCTCATAGAAATTTACCAGTGGCATATGTATGACATAATAAAACATATAGCGTGTTGGTCTTCCAATGTTTATAAATAGGTCCCTCTTCAGTAGACGTCCTTGTGGCGTTGAAGAGTATAACGTTGAAGTTGAAGGTAACTAGGTATAATTTGTATTTCTTGTTATGTCACCGGGGTTGCTGTACGCCGTGTGTTTGTGATCTGGTCGATGGGGTATTGTTTTCTCGCTGGATTTTGTGGGTTTGGGACATATGATTTGATAACTAGGTCAAGACGCATTAACTCCTCATTCGGTCCACGTAGGTCTCCGTTTCGGCATATTTTCATGAAACTATGTCATCTTCACTTTTACAGAGGAAACTTGTGGAACTAGGGCGGGTCTTAGCTGGGTTTCATTCATGCAATTAGGGTCACCGTTTTTTAAGTATTTCTTTGTGAAACTAGTTTATCCGGTTTTGTTTTACATCGGGGAGTAGGGCTTTTTTAAATCACATTTTAAAGGTTATTGTGTAATTGTGTTATGTTGTTTTGTTGCTGTTTTCTGTGCTCGGCTTGTTACAGTAAAAGTAATTAATTGAGTACTGCCTTCCCTGTCTAATTGTCCCATATATGTTTTATCATTTTATATGAAAAAATGTTTATGACAATTCGTGGCAAAGATTGACATAAAATATTCATTCAATGATTTTTAGTGAGAAAAGTCTTAGCAGAAATGAATTGTTCGCTCTCCAGAATTGCATTTGAAAACTTATACTTGTATATTGGGTAAGAACAAGTGCCGAACTCCTGGCTGCGATTTTGTAAAATGCTGCTACATAAAGAGTGAACGTAAGGGACATCTTTGTGTAGGAATTTTGACAAGTTCAATGTACTGTAGACAGGGTTACACAAACCAAGTATACATTTTTTTTGTTTCCCAAACATAAGACATATCGTAAATAACAAAGATATTGTCTACAATATAAAGTCACGATTCCCGGCTTCGTCAAGAAGAATATCATCTTATACAAAATAAAAACACAAAAACAATACTTCATACAGTATCTATATAAACTGTGAGAAGAAACAAACAAATGGAGACAAATATACAATGTATACATTCTATATAAAACAAGTAATATTAGAAACGCTCTTTTTGCTATTCTAGATTACCAAAAAAATGTACCAAGTAAGATCTATTTACAGTCCATTCAATCGACTGTATATTTATACCATACCAAACCGACAAAGCCTCGTGTCATAGAGTGTTGTCCTCTCGTTTAGTATAACTCGTATGTAATGAGTACTGATGCAAGATCCTGAATTTATCGCACTGTATTTTAGATTAAAACTGCTTTAGAATGATGGCGATTAATTTCAAAGTGTTCAGACTGGGAAAGGGTTGAGTGAGTTAGTTGTTTGAAACAGTTACTGTAGTCTTTGAATAAAACAAAAACATACGTAATAGGGCCGTATGTGCTATTTTATAAACATTGTGTCAAGAATTGTTAAAATATCAGGGTCCAGGAATTTAAGAATATTTGTTACATTTATATCATATTTATATCAATGCCCCGACATTGATCCCATTACTTAGCAGTTGTTCAGTGACTGAATGGGCAGAATAACATACAAACGAATCAACATAATAGAGTTTTTTTTTATTTCGAAGATAATGTTTGTAACTTGAATACTTGTAACTATGTGTAATACATTGTGCATCATCGTTCGTGTAAATAGGATTTGCATTTCAAAATCAAACAGTACCATGCACTGATCCCGTCCTCCGATCATTGAGGTGGAGAAAGTTCCTGTTGTTGCGCGTGTTCGCGGTAAGATCAGTCAAATCGCTGTCACAAAATACAAATTAAGTGTTCAAACTTGACATTGGAATACGACTAGGATATATATTTACAACCTCTCTTTGAGCTGATATGTCTGTTTTAATACTGTTCCGCTGTGCTGATATTCACAACGCATCGAAATTGGAATCTTTTAAAAATAGTTTGACTTAATTTAAAATTGTGTTGAGTACATCTTGCACAAACTAAAAACCTACCCATTTTTTCTTAATGATTACGATAGCTTTTGACACAATGTATTATAGCATTAATGATCGTGATATCTTTATTTAACTGACAAACTTTAGAAACGTTTAAATTTTAAGAAAATTCGAAAGTTTCTAACTAAGATGCTTGTGAAGACCACCCTATGTAAGTGTACAGCTACCGTACGATCCAACAAAATTCACATCTGTTCTGTGGGAAATGGATGCCAATCATGTAGCTTTCGTCGAATTACCACATTATTATAATAAAAAAATATGATTATGCAAACGGGTACTCCAAGCAGGCGATAAGAAAGTGTTTTCGTTTATACTTAATATCGATATTGGCAAGTGACACATTGATACTTAACACATCAATATCCACGTGACACATTTTGTCTATATTTCTGATTCCTCTGGATCGTTTATGTTTGGTTCAACTTTCTGTGGTGTTGAGTCTTTCCTGGCTGAAGAGGATGGTGCAGGGGCGATAGCATTCGTCTTTGGTGCTCGCGTGTACATCGATTCCTCGGTCTGCTGTTTCAATCCGAACAGATTCCTTAAATTTGCTCTGAAACGAGTCGCCGACGACGAAGCAACGTACAAGAAAAAGTTGATCGCGAAATTCAGTTGATAGAAAAAGAAAAAGAACGCGCGCGTCCACTTCAACCTAATTTTCGTTGACATAAAATCCACATAATCTGGATGTCCAGGAGACACTGCCATTGTACCATTCCATATGAGTTCGATGCTCTGGACGATACCAAGTGGCAGTACGAACAGGACGTATGTGCTGGATACAGCCACCAACAACTTGGTCGCTTTTTCGTCCGATTTGGACATCGTTGATTGAACCATGTTTCGTCGTTTCAGCATGTGTTTACGCAGTTCGAGTACTATGTACAAGTTAAAGAATACAATCACGAACGTCGGCAGCCACGTGTTCAAGGCCACATACATGTAGATGATCTCTTTGAAGATTTTCCTGCGGGTCTTACATGCCTTGTATCCGAACACAGAATCTCCTTCAAAACCGGAAACAGCGATTTTATGAAACGACACGAGCGTCATCACCACGGATATTATTGCCAGGACAACCACAGTTTTCCTTGGAGACCAAGTTCTCGCTTTCAAAGGGAATTTTATGAACAGGAAACGTTCGATCGTGAAAGCAACGATGACCCACACAGAAAGCAGGTTAAACAATTCCCCGATCACACCATGGAATGTGCACAGTGACTCACTTTCCTGGAACTGTCGATTGGCTGACTCGTTGTTACCGCGTATCACTCCGATCATAAAGTTGAATGTAAGGCTGCATGTGTCGTATACAGCCAGGAATGCCAGATAGAGATTCGATGTATTTTTCCTCATGTGCTTACTGGTAAGTACCAGAAATGACATTGTGTTCAAGAACACCCCGCCTATGATAATGATCGCCGTACCGTATGACAACAAGAACCGGACTACTTTCACCAGCGGATAAATATCCACCCATAATGTTCGCAATGAACACGGCCATTTTGCAGCGTCCTCCTCTGTGACGTTTCCGCCGACAAAATCTTCTATGACGTCATAAGTGTAGGGACATGTTGATTGGCTGACAAATACCACCGTCATCTGAAACATACAATGGAACCTCATATATTCTAATACGATATGTCAGAAAAAGCGGGGGAAAGAAGAAGAAGAATAAGAATATATAAAATGTTACAAACTCATTCGCCAAGAATGTTGAATCTTTAATATTCGGTACACTGATGTAGGTGTTCTAAAAGATAGCGTATTCACACTGTCATTGCCAAACAGTATGTTCGTTAATATCTTACGCTGTAATTTTAACTTGATATAATTTCTTTTAAGGAATAATCTTCTGTTCTACATACGATCAGTGTGTACGAGCTTTTCAATCAATAAAAATACTCATTATTCAAACTCAGCAGATCTCTGAATATGTTTCAAGGACAAACGTGATGCCACTAAGTGCTTGGTTATTAATATGATATGGTCGTACACTGGGTACAGTCAGACAGTGAAGTATCAAGTTGGCATATTTATTCTAAACTATATGAGGACATATAGAAGGCAGCACTCAACTTAACCAGTCGAGCACAGAAAACATTTACAACTCAATAGAACTATACGGGGTAAAACCCACCTACTACCCAAAGAAATTATTAAAGCCCAAGCCCCGCTGCAAAATGCAGGATGACCCAATTTCACAAAGAAATAACGAAAATTACGGATAATCCCAAGTGAGCGAATTAAACCTTTCGAAACTATAATGTTTATATTTTGATTTTTAGGCTGGCGATTTGCGCCAGACTATTACAATCCTAAAAAATGAAATCCACTAAGATGAATTTATTCCCGAAACTGACAACACAGAATCTATACACCCAATGCAAATAGTTCCTCCTCGTTAATCAGTTTTGCAAGATAAGAACATTCAACTTTCCTTGTTTCATTTGTTCTGTTCGATTGTAATATTGAAATGGAAGGAAATGGTATGAAATTAAAAGAAAAGGTGTTTAAAGGCGTTGATAATTATTACTACGCGTTCGTATACTACGCGTTACGAACGCGATATAGCGCGCATAAATGATTGTATTATGTTAAATTATTTAGGTCAGTATTCTCCAATGAGATCGTGGTCGAGTGGATGAGCAACTCGCTTAGTAATTTTCTGATGCGATCGAATGACGGCGGCTCCTTTTTTTTTGTTGATTCCAGCACTTACCTCTCTTTCGACTTAGAAAACCACTTGATGTTATATTACTTGAAAAGCTATTGTTCCTTAGCAGTTCGCCAGCCTGTCAGTACTTTCAGTACTTTGATTTTCAGAGCGTTAACGAGTCGCATACAACTGATTTTATAGCGGAATAACAGGGGCGTAGCTGGGCATATTTTCAGTGTACGCACATGATGAAAGGAGAATTGCTAGGAGGGTCCGGGGGCATGCTCCCCCGGGATTTTTTTTTATTTCTACAAAGCCGTACATGCATTCTGGCGTAGTTTCAGACCATATTATAGTGTAATAATAAGTATATTATATGGCATGATAATCTCTGATTTTATTTTTTAAATTAAAACATAATTATGATTTCGCTTTATACTCTAGTAGGCCTAGTTTAGGATTATGCCTTGGTGTATCATTTTCATGCATAAGAAACCGTGATACTGCTTGGCATTAAATATGAAACTAGCGGACACTTGTTTATTTAAGTGGCTTAAGCTTAATTTGTAGCGTTAAAATGCCAATGAAAGAGACGTTATAAGGCACCAGTTAAATGCATCCTCGGCACTCACATCCCCGGGATTTTTGCTTTGGTGGTGTCAAAAACCCCGCCCTCCTCCCGGCCTGTGGGGACAGATGATGGTATTTCCCGGCACCTGACAACTAAATATTGTCACAGGGGTATTGGTTCGTAGAAAATTTCCCAAAATTTCTCCAGCCCCATGGGGGGAAGCTGGAAGGTAAAATCACGACCCATCCCCGTGGATCCCCGGGGTGGGGTCGTGGATCCAACTCATTTGCATAAAAAGTACACGTGGGTATTTTCTCATTATCACAGCGATATTTATACCAACAAAACTCTATTCACTAACATGAACATCTCGTCTTTTGACGTTAGGTACGAACAATTTTGCGACCAATGTGGATATTAAGTTCATTTTTAAATCTGTATGGACTAACCGGAGCCGTCCGTACCTTATCGTGCCATCTCGACAGTCCGGGGACACATGTCAGACCCTGTTATATCAACGAGCATGACGACAGAGGAACGACTGTCCACAGACCTCGCACGGCGGTTACACTGAATACACGGGCACATACTGTGTTGATCCGAGATAATCCGTGTCCTCGTCCGAATTATTCCGTTGCTCTGAAGTGCCTATCCGGGACGTTCCTGGGTCATCCCAATTGGATCTTTGTAGATTGTGTGTTTTTATCGTTTTTCCGACACAAGCTCGTCCGTGTTGCATTGTCACCACCGCATCGATGGTCGCAAAAGTGAAGGAGGTGAAATGGAGGGGCATTAAGAGTTATCCTTACTTCTAACGGAGTATGTGACTCAGTGCTCACAAGAGTATGGTAAAACACAATATACCTGAGGGACTTAGCACACACAAACATAAATACGTTAACACTAAATACAATGTCATATAGTGAGGAACTTTGCTGACTCGCCTACATGTATCCATAGACACATGTACGCATCTATGTCTATGATTTATCACACAAAATTAATCTCTACTAGATACTATATAACAATAAAATTGAATAAATGCATTGTGCGAGCGAAGCGATCAAGAAAAAAGCATTAATTACCGAAGATGCTTTTAATAGTATTCTTTAAAAGCATTACATTTCATCACATGGAAAATATGCTGCACCCGGGTAAGGCATTGCATTTTATTGCATTTTTATATCTCTTAAATTTTGTCCGTTTTTCAAACAGTGTACGCGCGTGCGTATTTGCGTATGGCCAGCTACGTCCCTGGAATAACCATGGTTACTTAGACATAATTGTTTATATATTGTAGCGCCCACGCTGGTGATAATCTAAACACAGGTAGTGCTACAGCAAGGATATGCTCGCTTAAGACAAAAAACATGTTAATACACTGGTAGCGTGTATCACAGACTGGAGGAGGCTAATCTGATAATGACCAGGAGAGCGTCAACCAACTGTGCGACGTAATAAGAGGTTAATACACGACAGAGCCGGACCGGAAGGCGATAATCGGCTCGGAAAATTAATAATCACCGCGAGGGCTTTAGCCCGAGGGTGATTATTCATGCCGGGCCGATTATCAACTTCCGGCCAGGCTCTGAAGTGTATTAAAGTATTTAATACAATTGTTCAATTCAAAAACTCTAAGGAGTAACAACAACTCACGTTTAGTAAATTTCATGGAGATCTACAGTCATTTACGATGAAAATCTTGTACATTCATAAAATTGTCAAAGCAATTTCAACGTAACGTCATTTGAGCCGCGTCATGCGATTTTAGGCCTTCCGACAAAATTTTGACATTTTGCGTTTTTATTGTTTTCTTAAAATTCAAAGTTTTCCAGTCTGAATAGTGTTTGTTTTGACATTTTTTACCAACTAGTTTCAAAGTTATGCACAATTCCGTAGCACAACTACTTATAAAAAATGAAAGTGACGTCGTTTTGACGTCCTCGTTTTGACGTCGTCGTTTTAACGTTATGTTTGTGTTGTACTTAGGGTGGTAAACTAGGACGCATAATGTTATAATACAATATAACATAATGTATTATTTAAATGTAATCAGTCAGTAATGTACGCCACTACTTTTTTATTTCTTTACAATATATTTTTATTGAAAATGTCCGCGACCGGTGCAGAAAAAAGACGAAAAAGTATTTGTTGTCAGCCAACCCAAACCTCGATCTATGTGATTTACCGTTAACCTTCTTCCAAAATTTGCGACAGAAACGGATGCCTATTACAATCTATAGCAACGTATACATCCGATGCATAGCAACGAATATATGGTAGCTTAGACGAGCGTAATGATCGAAAACAACACTACTACAAAACACCGCGGCCTTACTCTTACAGTTTGACCTACACTACTTTTTCCGCGATGTCTGCATCACAGAAGCAGGAATTCGCCATCTGTTTGACTCTGATAGTGCAGCAGGGTGTTGAACGAACGAAAATTCCCCGCCCTTTCCCGGGATTTGGGGCGATGTTTCCATTGGATGTATAATTCCATAATTATAATACAAACTCCACGTATTAATTCCTACAATATAATATATCACATGCATGTCCTTGTATCCGGGTTAGTATAGCCAGTACGTATAAAGTTATACGTTCCACGTGTAATATTTATAAGGTAATTTAGTTTTTCCAATAAATGCGTATTTTGCGTTTTTAGTGTCATATGATATAAAGAATCTATCACTTTTTGTCAATTGATATATTTATATTAAACTCGTTCAGGAAATATTATTAAGCTCGTCAAAGGCTCGCTTAATACAATTTCCAAAACTCGTTTAATATAAAGTTATATCAATTGACAACTCGTGATAGATCCTCTTATATCACACGAATCTAATACTAATAAATGAATAATGTCAATAATAAACTTTATCAAGATCTTAACAATAAAAAAGTATTCATGCAACTTTCAATTACATACTCCCGTGTTGGCATCAAATGGCATACTCTGTCATTATTGTCTTGATGTGACTGACAGTTCAACATAATTAAGCTACTTAAAAAGCATTGCGCGGTGACAGGTCTGTGGGACCGTATACCAAAGTATATTTAAGCAAAATATGAAACACCTACTAAAACATGACATCTGTACCAGTAGCCTGTAGCATGAGTCAGTTAGCCAAACATAACTGGAGTCAGCAAAAAAGAACGAATCGAAAGGACAACCATGCAGCATCACAAGGGCGACCACGCCGCTTCAGGGAAACCAATCAATGAAGCATTTTAAAACCAAACGAAGCAGTCTTGAAACTTTTGGGCATTTGTCTTTTTTAACAGCTGGGACTATGGATTTTCTCGGTCGGTAATGGCGTGTAGACAGCATGCCGTGTATTTGTATTATGCCATGCGTTTGTGACGAGCAGGCTGACTTGAGTCCTGCATTCCCTGTCCGACTTTCTCATATCTTAAATATGTGTAACACTTGAACTGAACATTATGCTAGTAGTTGAAAAGGGACTTTTTTACGCTGAAGCCTAGGTCCCACTGTTGAATTCCTCATTGGCGATGTGGAATTACACATGGTATTTCTCGATCCCAGAAGCTACAAAATGTTATCGGTACATCCACAAACAAGAAGAGTCGACATATTACGTCGGCAACACATCGAGAGTACTCCTTGGAACCCTACCGGAACAACAAAATAATCCCGATAAAGAACGGCATATGTGCTGGCACCGCGAATGTGTCATCGAAAATATATCTGGTAATTAGTCTCATTACAAAAACAATACATAGATCCAATGTTCGACCTTTCATTCATGATCCCATGGTTGATGCACTAGTCCGTTGCATTCAAGTTCCCCACCCCGGGGATAAACTGTCGTTTTTTACCTTCCTGCCAGGGAAATGTTAGGATTTTTTCTCCGAAACAATACCCCGCCCGCGTAAAATATTGAGTTGTCAGGGGCCGGTGGAAATACCGGAGATTTTACCATCAGGCGTCCCCCGCAGGACCGTGGGAGGTCGGGGTTGACAACTAAAAAGTAAAAATCCCGACCCATCCCCGGTGGTGGGGCCGTAGATGCAACTGACTGGTGCACTAGAATGTGGTAATCGAGCGATTATGTAAAGAAAAAAAATCAACATTAAAATACCTAAATGATTATTACATTTATAAATATTATGTTTTACTTGAAAAATTATGAACAAACGTCAGTAATCTAGTTTGTGTATGAAACAATGCATTCCGCTCAGCAATTTAAAATAATAAAAAAGTCCGTACAAGCTAATATTTGAACCAGGATCTTTAGAATGACTAGTGGACATGACATCCTTTGCACATATGACGCTGTCATCATAATTATGTTAATTCAAGTATATAAAGTTCCAAGGGAGACAAATCACATAGAAAGGGACTCAAAGGGAGGTTAATCGTTATTATTCATTTTTCTTGAATAAGGGGTGGATTGTGATAAATAAGTTAATAATTGAATTGCAATGATTTACAGTTCATATCTCACGACTATTAAATAAAAAAACGCAGTTTGACGAATTATAATTATAGGTCTTGCCAACAGCCGTAAACTAAGCCCGCAGACGAAATTGCGGCTATGATTTCAAATTTTCTATCTCGAATAAAACGCTACGTAGCTAGTAAAACGTATTAATTATTCAGATTTATTCATCGGTCATTAACATATGGTTCTATAATTGAAAATTCGGTATCTTTTCGGTAGCAATTTCTCCCGCGTGTACATTCACTCGTATTAATTGTTATCTATCGTTCTCACTCACGTATCAGGATTTTTCCTATTTTTCAGTAATATAGAATCGCTGTACATATTCTATCCCTTACATGCTTATCCATGTACTTTTTATGAAAAACAAATCCACATTGCTCTAGAATATACGGGTACAAAATGTATTACATACATATGCGTAATATCGCTCAAAATCATTAGTTATGTTATGTATTTCGATCACTATAAAAACGTGCGCAATTGCACAAAACGTTCAAAACGTCGCACTTTGCGCCGTATGAAATTTACCTCCACACATTTGATCAAGTGTGTCGGACTTATTTTAAAAGCAATCTTATAGAATTTTTAAAAGTAAAAATTTCACTTTGATAATATGTCTAATTTTATTCTAATTGTATGTACTATGACTTATAATTAAATTAATAAAGTTCGAAAATGGTCTATTCCGCAACGCATCGCGAAAACGCATGAGAAGAACAAATTTACTCAACTCATTTCATTGTAATATTCTTGAAAAGTATTTGCTAGAATGTATTGGGATTTCACTATTTATGATACAAGAAAAATAATATTTTAAAAACGAAATCATAGTAAAATAAAAAATAATTGCGTACTAACTATGCTTCTTCGGGAAAATAGTACATACTACTCTACATGAACTCAAACTAAAATGGCTACGTAGACAATTTAATAACGAATAATTTGGTGTATGACATGTAATGCATCGAATGAAATTGAAAGTAGTATCAACTACTGTTTTACAGCAAGTGTACGATATTACGAACGTATTCAGTTGCATGCGTTACGTCTGGACTTCTGACGTCATTTATGACGTTGCAACGTCAGTGTCCGAAGGCCTAAAATCGCATGACGCGGCTCATTTTAGCTCCAACGTTACGTCATTATGACTCAAACGTGACGTCATGTTAACCTGGATAACGTAACGTGCGTCCGTTCAACGGGCCGATTACGATTATGAGATTGCGGACCGGGCCGATAGGCGATAATCAATCACGTGATGCTCATAATCAGCCTGAAATTTGCTCATTTTTGTTACTATATTTAGTAACAATTTATTAATAAAGCATATTGACCTAGGTCTAACCGAGACCCGGACCAATAACCCTGGTCGAAAACTGGTTGATACACGGGAAACGTGTACCAAAATTCCTAAAATATATAAATGTTGATTCCCACTGAAGAATACCAGCAACTTTCCTTCTAGAATAATTAATAAAACTTGACCTGACTTTGAAGGTTAGAGATTACATTTTAACCGGAAGTTGACATTCTAAAAACAACATGGCGGACGGAAGTGACATTTTCCCAAAATGCTACGAACATTATGCACAATTATACAAAACAGCAATGATCTAGCATGTGATTGTTGAGGTAAATAGTTAAATCAACTAAATATCTAAGTATATCTATAGTATCACGGCATGACATCGTATAATAAAGACAATAGCGCTCACCAAACACTATAATTGTACATGTAGTTCATGTTTCTAAAATTAGAACAACAACGTTGAGGCCTAAAATAGACATACTGAGGCATGTTTCAATGATCTAAGGGTTGAACTTGACTAATATATTCATGTTCTAATGATCTGAGGCAAGGTCTCACAATATTTTATTTTTCAGCTATAAAAATATGTGATGTGATACATTTATAATAGTCTCTCATATTTCTTTCAAGAAAGGATATTGCTGATGATCAGTAACCTCTCTGTAACGTTTTATGTTCTTAGAACTACTATTTATCACGTTGTGGATCACACAAGGCTATGCATTCAAATGCCATGGCGAAGTTGACATTTGAACCTAATGACATTGAAATTGAGTCAGTACCGTCTGTCGAGGATGAACAATCTCCTCCTAAAATGTTTAAATCCTATGTCCACCCGTTCTGGAGTGATTGTTGGAAAAACATTCGGCATGTCGACCGACCGACCGACCGGCAAACATGCTCTGTACATAACAACACATCTACACATACAATGTACCAGACACAAAAACATAAATACTTACAAATTTTAAACATTATAAGTCATGAAAATAATATCACAGTTCTATATTGTGTCACTTTCAAACTAGAAACAAGATTACGGGCACTATTAGCACGCATCGCTATGTACTGTAATGGTGTACTCATAATATTTTATGAGTCTGTTAAAACAATCATGTGATTATATTCTAAATAAAGCCAGCAATTCTCATAAATAACCCAGTCATATGCTGACAGGAAGTTGTATAAATATTTTCATAGGTAAACTACACAATTATATAAATTATAATGCAGTTAGATAACACTGACTTATCATGGCGACATCGAACAATAAATACGACACTATACTTGATTTAGTTATGTTCTAAGACGACAACCACAATCATCTTCTGACGATTATTTAATAGTTTATGGCTTTAATTGTGTTCGTGGTCTATTCATCAAGTTCGTTGTCTAGTTTCTTCTCTTGTACGTGATATGTTGTTTAGTATCGTCATGAGTTATATCAACACACTCCTCAACACAACCTATAATCGGCACATGTTTTACGCATTGTGAACAACACTGTTTGCCGACATTTATTTACGTAACATAACAGACTCATCAAAACAAGACATTGATATTTGATCCTTATAATAATGCTCGCTCATTGCTTGAGATAAAGGTAAGGTAGCAGACATATTGAAAAGGTGTTTCAGTTAATTTATGGAAATCCATAAGGCATCATAAACGAACACAGCACGGGGATCGTTATACATGTATGTGATACTATAACTGCTCTAGACAATACGTGTACATGATGTAAAGTTGTCAGTCTAGCAGCAAGGATATGACATACACGCACCATGAATGCTCTCTATGTAACTGCATTATTAGAACAAATTCGTTAAACACCATGCTCCTTTAGTGAGCATATTTGTATAAAAATCAGAATTTGTAATGTTGACTAAGGTGAAATTGAAACAGTTTGTTTTACCGTAAGTAAAGAGTAATTTTCGGACAGTATTTTCTTGTTTTCTCAAAATATCGATTTTGTACGTACTTACGACCTTTTAATTCTAAGCCAGTGATATGTCGAACAGATATTGTCCAATCGTTAATTGAACTGAAGTATTTGATCAAACTTTAATTCATTATTTGTTAACTGTAGCAAAAAAGTTTTAAGATCGGAAGTGTCCAGATTCTGAATAATTACTATAATTATGATTCATGTTAATGGCTGCTTTTTGTTGCTATCTTCAAAGTAAGTATACATGATACATGAATAACAATTATGTTTGTATTAGGCTACAAAAATGGTCCTAATTACTGTTGAACTGCAATTGATGCAGCTAAGCGTTTGAATACATTCTCTAAAACATCATTGCTAGGAACAATGGCAATACACTGAGTAGGATCAACACTAGCACTTTGGGCAATATTAAGATCATAGAACACTACTACGAGCTTGGAAAATACCAGGTACACGAATAATTAGACGCAGTGACAATGGTAGGAGTGGGACCTGAGTCACAAAGCCTTGACCAGTGACACTTCTAGGAGCAGAAGTCACTGCTAGAAAACATGGACGAACACAACAATAACTAGGAACAGGCCTAATACAAGGAAACTGAAAAACTAAAACAGTAATATTGTAGGTTGTTAACATCAGCCATCAAGCACATCTTCTTCAATATATTTGTTGTTGTAATACTATTCTAATACGAGTGTTAAGAACTAACATTCCTATAAAAAATAGCAGCGTTAAACCTAATTCCAGTAGCATTCACTATGTCTGACCTGTTGTTGTAATTAAATGGCAGTTTCTGTCACCTCACCGAGGCAATCCGAGGAATGTAATTTAAATTGTGCAAGGGAAATATGAAAATAATTAAATCCGGTTTATGTTAATACCGTTACGACGTAGGTAATATAAGCATGCTCTTTGACTGTCAGTTTGTTAAATATCGGATCTTATCTTAGGTGGTAATGTATTAATCAATATGTGATATACGTACGTAAGACACAAGGGAGGGAATATGCAATTGCTGCATCATGATCTCAGATCTCAGTATTTTATGTACAAGGTCGAGATGTTCCGATCGGGTAAATTTATAATCGTAAAACGGTATATTGTGGTATATGGCTTTTTTTTGGCGCTAGCTATGGGTACCATAGTTCAACTAGAGAGTGGTCGAACGATGGTCGAGCTATCGCTCCTTCGTTTGTTATTCTTATATTTAAAAAGGCGCAGGATGGTCAGACTTTGACCAATGGTCAAACGTCCAAGCTCCTATGGATGGTCGGACTCTTACCGGGAACAAAATAATACTCATTATTCGGCCATTACATAAAAATCTGCAGATACGAAAAGCTGGTTGCTCTTACCAACGTTCGGTTTATAAAATGTCATATTGAAGATTCTATATACACCATGCAACGATAGCAAGCACATACCATACTCGTACAAATAACATCTTGCTTACCATTATATAATATCAGGCAAACACATTTAAGATTAACTCGTAAATCACCTATCGTAACTTTAATGAAAATTATTTCAAACAAAACCCTAGTAGTGACTAGACAGATATATATTACTTTCACTTAAGATCATTTGATAAACGATCTACAATAAATGAAATACTGTATTGCACAGACAATTTAAGCCATATTATAATATTATATAAATTAAATTACGTTTTTCAATGCAAACTGAAGAAACAATAGAATCGAGGACACTACTTGTCTGTCAACACGGCATTCTACATGTTTTCGTATACATGCATATAAATGTTCCAAGTTAACGTCTATTTTACAGACATGCGTCTGACTTCGTTAAGTTTGAAATGCTTTAAAAGTGTTTTGCCATATCATGTAACCATTCATACACTGGCATTATGGGTTAGGTTTGCTCTTAGAAATTTAGCAGTGGCATGTATGACATATTAAAACATATAGCGTGTTGGTCTTCCAATGTCTATAACTAGGTCACTAGGTATATTTTGTATTTCTTGTTATGTCACTGGGGGTTGCTGTACGCCATGTGTTTGTGATCTGGTCGATAGGGACATCATTGTTTTCTCGCTGGATTTTGTGGTTTTGGACATGTGATTTGGTAACTAACTAGGTCAAGTAGCAGTAACACTTAATTCGATCCTAGTAGGTCTCCGTTTTGGCATATTTTTTATGAAACTATGTCATCCTATTCTTTTACAGAGGAGACTTGTGGAACTAGGTAGGGTCTTAGCTGGGTTTCATTCAGGCAATTAGGGTCACCGGTTTTTTAGTATTTCTTCGTGAAACTAGTTTATCCTGTTTTATTTACAACGGTCTTAGCTGGGTTCATTCAGGCAATTAGGGTCACCGGTTCTTTAGTATTTCTTTGTGAAATAGTTGATCCGGTTTTTTTTACAGCGGGGAGTTAGGGTTTTTTAAATCGCATTTTAAAGGTTATGTGTGTAATTGTGTATATTGTTATGTTACTGTTTTCTGTGCTCAGCTTGTAACCGTAAAAGTAATTAATTTAGTGCTGCCTTTCCTGTCTGATTGTCCCATATATGTTATATCATTTTATTTGAAAAAATACTTATGACAATTTGCTGGCAAAGATTGACAAAAATATTCATTCAATGATTTTTAAGTGAGAAAAGTCTTAGCAGAAATGAATTGTTCGCTCTCCAGAATTGCATTTGAAAACGTATACTTGTATATTGGGTAATAACAAGTGTCGAACTCCTGGCCGCGATTTTGTAAAATGCTGCTACATAAAGAGTGGCCGTAAGGGACATCTTTACGTAGGAATTATAACGAGTTCAATGTACTGTAGACAGGGTTACACAAACCAAGTATACATATTGTTTTTTTCCAAACATAAGACATTAGCAGTTGTTCAGTGACCGAATGGGAAGAATAACGTACAAACGAATCAACATAATAGAGTTTTTTTTATTTCGAAGATAATATTTGTAAGTTGAATACTTGTAACTATGTGTAATACATTGTGCATCATCGTTCGTGTAAATAGGATTTGTATCAAGCAGTACCACGCACTGATCCCGTCCTCCGATTATTGAAGCGGGGAAAGTTCCTGTTGCAGCACGAGTTCGCGGTAAGGACAGTCATTCGGGCACAATGATTATTCTCTTTTATGCTTAATCTGAGCTTACAAATCGATGTCACAAAATACAATTAAGTGTTAAAACTTGAAATAAGAATAAGGCTATGATATATTTACAACCTCTCTTTGAGCTGATATGTATATCTTTAATACTGTTCCCCTCGGCTGATATTCACAAGCATCTTAATTGAAAACTTAAATAGATTGACTTAATTCAAAATTGCGTTGGGTATATCTTGCACAAATTGAAGAATTACCCATTGTTTCTTTATGATTAGGATAGCCCTTGACACAATGCATCAAAGCATCAATGATCTTGATATCCTTGTTTAACTGACAAACTTTAGAAAGTTTTATGTTTTAAGAAAATTCGAAAGTTTGTAACTAAGATGCTAGTGAATACCACCCTATGTAAGTGTACAGTACGATCCAACATAATTCACATCTGTTCTGTGGGAATTGGAGGCCAAACATGTAGCTTTCGTTGAATGTCCACATTATTTTAATAAAGTAAAATATGATTATGCAAACGGTTACTCCAAGCAGGCGCTAAGAAAGTGTTTTCGTTTATACATAATTTCGATATTGGCAAGTGGCACATTGATACTTAACACATCAATATCCACGTGAGACATTGTTGTCTATATTTCTGATTCCTCTGGATCGTTAATGTTTGGTTCAACTTTCTGGGCTGTTGAATCTTTCCTGGCTGAAGAGGATGGTGCAGGGGCGATAGCATTCGTCTTTGGTGCTCGCGTGTACATCGATTCCTCGGTCTGCTGTTTCAATCCGAACAGATTCCTTAAATTTGCTCTGAAACGAGTCGCCGACGACGAAGCAACGTACAAGAAAAAGTTGATCGCGAAATTCAGTTGATAGAAAAAGAAAAAGAACGCACGCGTCCACTTCAACCTAATTTTCGTTGACATAAAATCGACATAATCTGGATGTCCAGGAGACACTGCCATTGTACCATTCCATATGAGTTCGATGCTCTGGACGATACCAAGTGGCAGTACGAACAGGACGTATGTGCTAGATACAGCCACCAACAACTTGGTCGCCTTTTCGTCCGATTTGGACATCGTTGATTGAACCATGTTTCGTCGTTTCAGCATGTGTTTACGTAGTTCGAGTACTATGTACAGGTTAAAGAATACTATCACGACCGTCGGCAGCCACGTATTCAAGGCAACATACATGTAGATGATCTCTTTGAAGATTTTCCTGCGGGTCTTACATGCCTTGTATCCGAATACGGAATCTCCTTCAAAACCAGAAACGGCGATTTTATGAAACGACACGAGCGTCATCACCACGGATATTATTGCCAGGACAACCACAGTTTTCCTTGGAGACCAAGTTCTCGCTTTCAAAGGGAATTTTATGAACAGGAAACGTTCGATCGTGAATGCAACGATGACCCACACAGAAAGCAGGTTAAACAATTCCACGATCACACCATGGAATGTGCACAGTGACTCACTTTCCTGGAACTGCCGATTGGCTGATTCGTTGTTACCGCGTATCACTCCGATCATAAAGTTGAATGTAAGGCTGCATGTATCGTATACAGCCAGGAATGCCAGATAGAGATTCGATGTATTTTTCCTCATGTGCTTACTGGTAAGCACCAGAAATGACATTGTGTTCAAGAACACTCCGCCTATGATAATGATCGCCGTACCGTATGACAACAAGAACCGGACTACTTTCACCAGCGGATAAATATCCACCCATAATGTTCGCAATGAACACGGCCATTTTGCAGCGTCCTCCTCTGTGACGTTTCTGCCGACAAAATCTTCTATGACGTCATAAGTGTAGGGGCATGTTGATTGGCTGACAAATACCACCGTCATCTGAAACATACAATGGAACCTCATATATTCTAATACGATATGTCAGAAAAAGCGGGGGAAAGAAGAAGAAGAATAAAAATATATAAAATGTAACAAACTCATTCGCCAAGAATGTTGAATCTTTAATATTCGGTACACTGATGTTGGTGTTCTAACAGATAGCGTATTCACACTGTCATTGCCAAACAGTATGTTCGTTAATATCTTACGCTGTATATAGAATTTCTTTTAAGGAATAATCTTCTGTTCTACATACGATCAGTGTGTACGAGCTTTTCAATCAATACAAATACTCATTATTCAAACTCAGCAGATCTCTGAATATGTTTCAATGACAAACATGATGCCACTAAGTGCTTGGTTATCAATATTATATGGTCGTACACTGGGTACAGTCAGACAGTGAAGTATCAAGTTGGCATATTTATTCTAAACTATATGAGGAAATCGGACGTATAGAAGGCAGCACTCACTTTAACCAGTCGAGCACAGAAAACATTAACAACTCAATAGAACTATACGGGGCAAAACCCACCCACTACCCAAAGAAATTATTAAAGCCCAAGCCCGCCGCAAAATGCAGGATAACCCAATTTCACAAAGATTTAACAAAATTACGGATAATCCCAAGTGAGCGAATTAAACCTTTCGAATCTAAAATGTTTATATTTAGATTTTTTTCAGAGCGTTAACGAGTCGCATACAACTGATTTTATAGCGGAATAACCATGGTTACTTAGACATAATTGTTTATATATTGTAGCGCCCACGCTGGTGATAATCTAAACACAGGTAGTGCTACAGCAAGGATATGCTCGCTTAAGACGAAAAACATGTTAATACACTGGTAGCGTGTATCACAGACTGGAGGAGGCTAATCTGATAATGACCAGGAGAGCGTCAACCAACTGTGCGACGTAATAAAGCATATTGGCCTAGGTCTAACCGAGACCCGGACCAATAACCCTGGTCGGAGACTGGTTGATACACGGGAAACGTGTACCAAAATTCCTAAAATATATAAACATTAATTCCCACTGAAGAATACCAGCAACCTTCCTTCTAGAATAATTAATAAAACTTGACCTGACTTTGAAGGTTAGAGATTACATTTTAACCGGAAGTTGACATTCTAAAAACAACATGGCGGACGGAAGTGATATTTTCCCAAAATACTACGAACATTATGCACAATTATACAAAACAGCAATGATCTAGCATGTGATTGTTGAGGTAAATAGCTAAATCTACTAAATATTTAAATATATCTATAGTATCATGGCATGACATCGTATAATAAAGACAATAGCACTCTCCAAACACTAAAATTGTACATGTAGTTCATGTTTCTAAAATTAGAACAACAACGTTGAGGCCTAAAATAGACATACTGAGGCATGTTTTAGTGATCTAAGGGTTGAACTAGACTGATATATTCATGTTCTAATGATCTGAGGCAAGGCCTCACAATATTTTATTTTCCAGCTTTAAAGATATGTGATGCGATACATTTATAATAGTCTCTCATATTTCTTTTAAGAAAGTCTATTGCTGATGATTAGTAACCTCTCGGTAAAGTTTTATGTTCTAAGAACTACTATTTATCACGTTGTGGATCACACAAGGCTATGCATTCAAATATCATGGTGAAGTTGACCTTTGAACCTAATGACATTGAAATGGAGTCAGTACCGTCTGTGGAGGATGAACAATCTCCTCCTAAAATGTTTAAATCCTATGTCCACCCGTTCTGGAGTGATTGTTGGAAAAACATTCGGCATGTCGACCGACCGATCGGCAAGCATGCGCTGTACGTAACAACACATCTACACATACAATGTACCAGACACAAAAACATAAAAAACTTACAAATTTTAAACATTTTAAGTCATGAACATAATATCACAGTTCTATATTGTGTCACTTTCAAGCTAGAAAAAAATTACGGGCTCCATTAGCACGCATCGCTATGTACAGTATAGGTGTACTCATATCATTTACTGAGTGTAGTCTATAGTCATTGAGCACATCTGTTAAAACATTCATGTGATTATATTCCAAATAAAGCCAGCAATTCTCATAAATAACCCAGTGATATGTTGACAGGAAGTTTTGTATAAATATTTTCATTGGTAAACTACACAATTATATAAAGTATAATGCAGTTATATAACACTGACTTACCATGGTGACATCGAACAATAAATACGACACTACTTGAATAAGTTATTTTCTAAGACCACAACCACAATCATCTTCTGACGATTATTCTAATAGTTTTTTGCTTTGATTGTGTTCGTGGTCTTTTCAGTAAGTTCGTTTTCTTGATTCTTCTCTTGTACGTAATATGTGGTTTAGTATCGTCATAGGTTATTAACAAACTCCTCTGAGAAAGGAAAACCTATGATCGTCACATGTGTTACGCATTGTAAACAACACTGATTGATGTTTTCCGACATTTATTTACGTAAAATAGCAGAAATTTTAAATTCATCAAAACAAGTCATTGCCATATGATCCTTATAATAATGCTCACTCGTTACTTGAGATAAAGGTAAGGCGGCAGACATATTGTAAAAGGTGTTTCAGTTAATTTATGGAAATCCATAAGGCATCATAACACGACGATTGTTATACATGTATGTGGAACTATAACTGCTCTAGACAATACGCGTACATGATGTGAAGTTGCCAGTCTAGCAGCAAGAATATGGAATACACACACCATGAACTGCATTATTAGAACAAACTCGTTGAACACAATGCGCCTTTAGTGTGCATATTTGTATGAAAATTAGAACTTCTAATGTTGACCAAAATAAAGTAGAAACAGTAAAGAGTAATTTTCGGACAGTATTTCTAATTTTCTCAAAATATCGATTCTGCACGTACGTACTCCCTTCTCATTCTAAGCCAGTGATATGTCGAACAGATATTGTCCAATCCTTAATTGAACTGAAGTCTTTGATCAACCTTAATTCATTATTAGTTAACTATAGCAAAACAGTAAGTTTTAAGATCGGAAGTGTTCAGATTCTGAATAATTACTATAATTATGATTCATGCCAATTGTTGCTTTTGCTCTTTGTTGCAATCTTCAAAGTAAGCATACATGATACATGCACAACAAATATGTTTGTATTAGGCTACAAAAATGGTCCTAATTACTGTTGAACTGCTAATGATGCAGCTAAGCGTTTGAATACATTCTCTAAAACATCATTGCTTGGAGCAATGGAAATACTAGGAGCAGGGACAATACAAGGAGTTGATGACCATACTATGAACAAAAGCAATACAAGGAGCAGGAACAGCACTAGCACTATGGACAATATTAAGAACATAGAACACTACTACGAGCTGGAAAAATACCAGGTACATGAATAAACATTAGAAGCAGTGGCAATGGTAGGAGAGGGACCTGAGTCACATAGCCTTGATCAATGACACTTCTAGGAGCAGACGGCACTGCTAGAAAACATGGATGAACACAACAATAACTAGGAATAGGCCCAATACAAGGAAACTGACAAACTAACACACTAATAGTGTAGGTTGTTAGCATTAGCCATCAATCACATCTTCTCCTCTCCAATGTATTTGCAATAGGAACAACTTTTTTTGTTGTAATACTATTCTAATACGAGCGTTAAGAACTAACATTTCTAAATAAAATAGCAGCGTTCAAACTAATTCCAGTAGCATTCACTATGTCTGACCTGTCGTTGTAATTGAATGGCAGTTTCTGTCACCTCACCAAGGCCATCCGAGGAATGTAATTTAAATTGTGCAAGGGTAATCTGAAAATAATTAAGTCCGGTTTAGCTTAACACCGTTACGAGGTGGGTAATGTGACCATGCTCTTAGACTGTCAGTTTGTTAAATATCGGATCTTATCTTAGGTGGTAATGTATTAATCAATATGTAATATACGTACGTAAGACACAAGGGAGATTATGCCAGGGAATATACAATCGTTGCATCTCAGATCTCAGTAATTTATGTATAAGGTCGAGATGTTCCGATGGGGGTAAATTTATAATCGTGAAACGTCAAATAATTCCGTATTATTACCCGGTATATTGTGGTATATGGTTTTTTGGCGCTAGCTATGGGTACCATAGTTAAATAGAGAGTGGTCAAACTATGGTCGAACTATCACTCCTTCGTTTGTTATTCTTATATTTAAAAAGGCTCGGAATGGTCAGATTTTGACCAATGGTCAAACGTCCAAGCTTGTATGGATGGTCCGACTCTTACCGGGGACAAGGTAAAACTAATTGTTCAGCCATTGCATAACAATTTGCAGAAAAGAAAAGCTGGTTGCTCTTACCAACGTTCGATTTATAAAATGTCACATTGAATATTCTATAATAAAATCTGTTTACAAAATGTAACTATAGCAATTCGTACAGTCATGTAAAACGCATACCATACTCGTAAAATAACATACCTTAATACTTGCCTACCATTATATAATATAAGGCCAATAAATTTAAGATTAACTCATAAATCACCTATCGTAACTTTAATGAAAATTATTTCAAACAAAACCCTAGAAGTGTCTAGACAGACATAATATTACTTTCATTTAAGATCATTCGATAAACGATCTTTAGGAAAATATGATAATGATAATAAATGAAATACTGTAATACACAGACAATTTGAAGCCATATTAGGTGAATATGTTTTGTGAAACGAGCAGAGGAAGCATTAGAATCGAGGACACTACTTGTCTGTCAACACGGCATTCTACATGTATTCGTATACATGTATATAAATGTACCAAGTCAACGTAGATCAGATATTTTACAGACATGCGTCTGACTGTGTGCAGTTTGAAATGCTTTAAAAGTTTTTTTGCCATATCATGTAACCATTCATACACTGGCATTATGGGTTAGTTTTGCTCATAGAAATTTAGCAGTGGCATGTATGACATATTAAAATATATAGCGTATTTGTCTTCCAATGTCTATAACTAGGTCCCTCTTCAGTAGATGTTCTTGTAGCGTTGAAGAGTATAAGGTTGAAGTTGAAGGTCACTAGGTATATTTTGTATTTCTTATTATGTCACTGGGAGTTGCTGTACGCATTGGCACTGTTTTATCAAAGCATTTACGCTAGCGTAAACCTAAGATTTCCTAAAATATTGCGTATGTCGATAATATTTGCGTAAATGCGTTTTACAAAGATATTTTAGTTCACATTCTGTCGTAAGTTTTTTGCTTATTTCTACGCCAAGGCTGGGCAACCCTAAATGGCAAATATGAACGTAAGTGAAGAGTTTTTAACACGCACTGATGATTTTTTACAGTCGCATGTTATTTTAGACCGTCGTTTGTTGTTTTTGACCGTCACTTGTTGTTTTAGGCGTGATTAATCATCACATCTTGACGCATATTTATTCATTCTGGTACCCGTTATATTTGTTATATTGGTTATATTGTGTCCCGAATTACGTTCAATCTTCAATATTTTTTGCGTAAATGTATGCGAGTACTTGCGATCGTTTAGTAAAACACACTTACGAGTTTGCGTAAGGTAGATATCTATGCGTAAATATACGCGACATTTACGCATTGTTAGTAAAACAGTGCCCTTGTGTCTGTGATCTGGTCGATTGGGCATTGTTTTCTCGCTGGATTTTGTGACTTGGGACATGTGATTTGGTAACTAGGGCTAGTCGCATTAACTCTTCATTCAGTCCATGTAGGTCTCCGTTTTTGCATATTTTTATGAAACTAGGTCATCCTACTCTTTAACATAGGAGACATGTGGAACAAGGTCGGGTCTTAGCTGGGTTTCATTCAGGCAATTAGGGTTACCTTTTTTTAAATATTTTTTTGTGAAACTAGGTTACCCTGTTTTGTTTTACAGCGGGGAGTTGAGATTTTTTAAATCGCATTTTAAAGGTTATATGTGTAATTGTGTTATGTTGTTATGTTACTGTTTTCTGTGCTCGGCTTGTTACAGTAAAAGTGATTAATAGAGTGCTACCTTCCCTGTCTGATTGCCCCATATATGTTTTATCATTTTATATGAAAAAATGTTTATGAAAATTTGTTGGCAAAGATTTGCATAAAATATTCATTCAATGATTTTTTAGTGAGAAAAGTCTTAGCAAAAATGAATCGCTCTCCAGAATTGCATTTGAAAACTTATACTTTTATATTGGGTAAGAACAAGTGTCGAACTTCTGATAGTGAATGTGTAACATGCTGCTACTTAAAGAGTGACCGTAAGGGTACATCTTTGCGTAGGAATTTTGACAAGTTCAATGTACTGTAGACAGGGTTACACAAACCAAGTATACATACTTTTTTCCAAACATAAGACAAATCGTTACGTAAAATAACAAAGATATTGTCTACAATATAAAGTCACGATTCCCGGCTTTGTCAAGAAGAATATCATCTTATACAAAATAAAAACACAAAAACAATACTACATACAGTATGTATATAAACTATGAGATGAAACAAACAAATGGAGACAAATATACAATGTATACATTCTATAACAAACTAGTAATATTAGAAACGCTCTTTTTGCTATTCTAGTATACCGAAAAAAATGTACCAAATTAGATCTATTTGCAGTCCATTCAATCGACTGTATAATTATACCATATCAAATCGACAAAGCCTCGTCTCATAGAGTGTTGTCCTCTCGTTTAGTATAACTCGTATATAATGAGTACTCATGCAAGATCCTATATTTAGTGCACTGTCTTTTAGATTAAAACTGCTTTAGAATGATGGCGATTAATTTCAAAGTGTTCAGACTGGGAAAAGGGTTGGGTGAGTTAGTTGATTGAAACAGTTACTATAGTCTTTGAATAAAACAAAAACATACGTAATAGGGTCGTATGTGCTATTTTATAAAAATTGTGTCAAGAATTGTTAAAATATCAGGGTCCAGGATTTTCAGATTTTTTGTTACATCTATATCATATTTATAGCAAAGCCCCGACTTTGATCCCATTACTTAGCAGTTGTATAGTGACTCAATGGGAAGAATAACATACAAACGAATCAAAATAATAGAGTTTTTTTATTTCGAAGATAATGTTTGTAACTTGAATAGTTGTAACTATGTGTAATACATTGTGCATCATCGTTCGTGTAAATAAGAATTGGTTTTTCAAAATCAAGCAGTACCACGCACTGATCCTGTCCTCCGATTATTGAAGCGGGGAAAGTTCCTGTTGCAGCACGAGTTCGCGGTAAGGACAGTCATTCGGGCACAATGATTAATCTCTTTTATGCTTAATCTGAGCTTACAAATCGCTGTCACAAAATACAAATTAAGTGTTCAAACTTGAAATAAGAATAAGGCTATGATATATTTACAACCTCTCTTTGAACTGATATGTATATATTTAATACTGTTCCCCTCGGCTGATATTCACAAGCATCTTAATTGAAAACTTGAATAGTTTGACTTAATTCAAAATTGCGTTGGGTATATCTTGCACAAATTGAAGAATTACCCATTTTTTCTTTATGATTAGGATAGCCCTTGACACAATGCATCAAAGCATTAATGATCTAGATATCTTTGTTTAACTGACAAACGTAAGAAACTTTATGTTTTAAGAAAATTCGAAAGTTTGTAACAAAGATGCTAGTGAATACCACCCTATGTAAGTGTACAGTTACCATACGATCCAACAAAATTCACATCTGTTCTGTGGGAAATGGATGCCAAACATGTAGCTTTCGTTGAATTACCACCTTATTTTAATAAAGTAAAATATGTTTATGCAAACGGGTACTCCAAGCAGGCGCTAAGAAAGTGTTCGTATGTACATAATATCGATATTGGCAAGTGGCACATTGATACTTAACACATCAATATCCACGTGAGACATTGTTGTCTATATTTCTGATTCCTCTGGATCGTTAATGTTTGGTTCAACTTTCTGGGCTGTTGAATCTTTCCTGGCTGAAGAGGATGGTGCAGGGGCGATAGCATTCGTCTTTGGTGCTCGCGTGTACATCGATTCCTCGGTTTGCTGTTTCAATCCGAACAGACTCCTTAAATTTGCTCTGAAACGAGTCGCCGACGACGAAGCAACGTACAAGAAAAAGTTGATCGCGAAATTCAGTTGATAGAAAAAGAAAAAGAACGCGCGCGTCCACTTCAACCTAATTTTCGTTGACATAAAATCGACATAATCTGGATGTCCAGGAGACACTGCCATTGTACCATTCCATATGAGTTCGATGCTCTGGACGATACCAAGTGGCAGTACGAACAGGACGTATGTGCTAGATACAGCCACCAACAACTTGGTCGCCTTTTCGTCCGATTTGGACATCGTTGATTGAACCATGTTTCGTCGTTTCAGCATGTGTTTACGCAGTTCGAGTACTATGTACAAGTTAAAGAATACAATGACGATCGTCGGCAGCCACGTGTTCAAGGCCACATACATGTAGATGATCTCTTACAAGCCTTGTATCCGAATACGGAATCTCCTTCAAAACCGGAAACAGCGATTTTATGAAACGACACGAGCGTCATCACTACGAATATTATTGCCAGGACAACCACAGTTTTCCTTGGAGACCAAGTTCTCGCTTTCAAAGGGAATTTTATGAACAGGAAACGTTCGATCGTGAAAGCGACGATGACCCACACAGAAAGCAGGTTAAACAATTCCACGATCACACCATGGAATGTGCACAGTGACTCACTTTCCTGGAACTGCCGATTGGCTGACTCGTTGTTACCACGTATCACTCCGATCATAAAGTTGAATGTAAGGCTGCATGTATCGTATACAGCCAGGAATGCCAGATAGAGATTCGATGTATTTTTCCTCATGTGCTTACTGGTTAGTACCAGAAATGACATTGTGTTCAAGAACACCCCGCCTATGATAATGATCGCCGTACCGTAAGACAACAAGAACCGGACTACTTTCACCAGCGGATAAATATCCACCCATAATGTTCGCAATGAACACGGCCATTTTGCAGCGTCCTCCTCTGTGACGTTTCTGATGACAAAATCTTCTATGACGTCATAAGTGTAGGGACATGTTGATTGGCTGACAAATACCACCGTCATCTGAAATATACAATGGAACCACATATATTCTAATACGATATGTCAGAAAAAGATGGGAAAGAAGAAGAAGAAAAATATATAAAATGGCACAAACTCATTCGCCAAAAATGTTGAATCTTAAATATTCGGTACACTGATATTGGTGTTCTAAGCAGTATTCACACTGTCATTGCCAAACAATATGTTGGTAAATATCTGAGGCTGTAATTTTAACTTGACAGAATTTCCTATAAGGAGTAATCTTCTGTTCTACATACGCTCAGTGTGTACGAGTACTTCAATCAATAATAATACTCATTATTCATAATGTAGTTAGAGTGCAATAACTTATCATGGTGACCTCGAACAATAAATACGACACTACTTGATTTAATCATTTTCTAAGACTACAATCACAAAAATCTTCTGAATATTATTTAATAGTTTATGGCTTTAATTGTGTTCGTGGTCTATTCATTAAGTTCGTTGTCTTGTGTCTTCTCTTGTACGTGATATGTTGTTTAGTTTCGTCGTGGGTTATTAACAAACTCCTCTGAGAAAGGACAATCTATGATCGTCTCATGTGTTTAGCATTGTGAACAACACTGATTGGTGTTTGTCGACACTTATTTATGTAACATTACAGACATTTTCAAGTCATCAAAACAAGACATTGACATTTAATCCTTATAGTAATGCTCATTACTTGAGATAAAGGAATGATAAGGAAGGTGTCAGACATATTGTAAAAGGTATTTCAGTTAATTTATGGAAATCCATAAGACATCATAACACGGGGATTGTTATACATGTATGTGGTACTATGACTGCTCTAGACAATACTTGTACATGATGTGAAGTTGCCAGTCTAGCAGCAAGAATATGGAATACACACACAATGAACTGCATTATTAGAACAAACTCGTTGAACACAATGCGCCCTTAGTTAGCATATTTGTATGAAAATTAGAACTTCTAATGTTGACCAAAATAAAGTAGAAACAGTTTTACTGTAAGTAAAGAGTAATTTTCGGACAGTATTTCTAGTTTTCTCAAAATATAGATTCTGCACGTACGTACTCTCTTCTCATTCTAAACCAGTGATATATCGAACAGATATTGTCCAATCCTTAATTGAACTGAAGTCTTTGATCAAATCTTAATTCATTATTAGTTAACTATAGCAAAAAAGTAAGTTTTAAGATCAGAAGTGTTCCGATTCTGAATAATTACTATAATTATCATTCATGTCAATGGTTGCTCTTGCTCTTTGTTGCAATCTTTAAAGTGAGCATACATGATACATGCATAACAATTATGTCTGTATTAGGCTACAAAATGGTCCTTATTACTGTTGAACTGCTAATCATGCAGCTAAGCGTTTGAATACATTCTCTAAAACATCATTGCTAGGAACAACGGGAATACTAGTAGCAGGAACAACACTAGCACTGTAGGCAATATTAAGATCATAGAACACTTCTACGAGCTGGGAAAATACCAGATACACGAATAAACATTAGAAGCAGTGGTAATCGGTAGGAGTGGGACCTAAGTTAAATAGCCTTGACCAATGGCACTTCTAGGAGCAGACGACACAGCTAGGAGCAACAATAGCTGGGAACAGGCACAATACAAGGTAACTGAAAAACTAAAACACGTATTACAAATGTATATAATAAGTGAAATATGTTGTTAGCATCAGCCATCAAGCACATCTTCTCAAATATATTTGCAATACGAACAACTTTTGTTGTTGTTGTTATACTATTCTAATACGAGCGTTAAGAACTAACATTCCAATATAAAATAGCAGCGTTCAAACTAATTCCAGTAGCATTCATTATGTCTGACCTTTTGTTGTAATTGAATGGCAGTTTCTGTCACCTCACCAAGGCAATCCGAGGAATGTTATTCAAATTGTGCAAGGATAATCTCAAAATAATTAAGTCCGGTTTAGCTTAACACCGTTACGAAGTGGGTAATGTGAACATGCTCTTACAATGTCAGTTTGTTAAAGGTGGTAATATTTTTAATCAATATGTAATATACATTGTACGTACGTAAGACACAAGGGAGATTTTGCGAGGGAATATACATTCGTTGCATCTCAGATCTCAGTAATTTACGTACAATGTCGAGATGATCCGATCGGGTAAATTTATAATCGTGAAACGTCAAATAATTCCGTATTATTACCCGGTATATCGTGGTATATGTTTTTTTGCGCTAGCTATGGGTACCATAGTTCAACAAGAGAGTGGTCAAGCTATGGTCGAGCTATCGTTCCTTCGTTTGTTATTCTTAGATTTAAAAAGACGGGATGGTCAGGTTTTGACCAATGGTCAAACGTCTTAGCTAGTATGGATGTTCCGACTCGTACCGAGGACAAAATAATACTAATTGTTCGGCCATTGCATAACAATCTGCAGAATAGAAAAGTAGGCCTGGTGATTATAAACATTTTTCATTCTCATACTCAAACTCCGTACTCCATGCTCTAACATGAAAAATATATTTTTTAAGAATTTTGCATCAAAACCAACACCAACTAGTAGCAAATGATCTAATTAAGAAAATGAACTCCGATTTCATATGTTTTTATAACTAAGAAATGCTCCAATTGGAGTACGGAGTACGAGTTGGAGCATGGAGCTCATACTCCAATGTTTATAATCACCGGGCCCAGGCTCGGTGATTATAAACATTGGGGAAGGTACTCCATGCTCAAACTTATACTCCGTACTCCAATTAGTGTATTTTTTAGTTTCAAAAACACTACTGTAACGTCTTAATTACTGAATGGAAACATATGAAATGTGGGTTCATTTTCTTAGTTAGATCATTTGCTACAAGTTGGTGTTGGTTTTGATGCAAAATTCTAAAAAAATCTGTTTTTAAGTTGGAGCATGGAGTATGGAGTTTGAGTATGAGAATGAAAAATGTTTATAATCACTGGGCCTGGTTGCTCTTTCCAACGTTCGGTTTATAAAATGTTATATTGAAGATTCTATTTACACAATGCAACTATAGCAATTCTTACATGTAAAGCACAAGCCATACTCGTACACATAACATACCATGCTTGTGTACCATTATATAATATCAGGCAGACAAATTTAAGATTAACTCGTAAATCACCTAACGTAACCTTTAATGAAAATTATTTCAAACAAAACCCTAGAAGTGACTAGACAGATATATATTACTTTCACTTAAGATCATTTGATAAACGATCTATAATAAATGAAATACTGTATTGCACAGACAATTTGAAGCCATATTATATAAGTTAAATCACGTTTTTCAATGCAAACTGAAGAAACAATAGAATCGAGGACACTACTTGTCTGTCAACACGGCATTCTACATGTATTCGTATACATGCGTATGAATGTACCAAGTTAACGTCTATTTTATAGACATGCGTCTGACTTCGCTCAGTTTGAAATGCTTTAAAAGTGTTTTGCCATATCATGAAACCATTCATACACTGGCATTATGGGTTAGTTTTGCTCATAGAAATTTACAAGTGGCATGAATGACATATTAAAACATATAGCGTGTTGGTCTTCTAATGTCTATAACTAGGTCACTAGGTATATTTTGTATTTCTTGTTATGTCACTGGGGGTTGCTGTACTTCATTTGTTTGTGATGTGGGCCTTTTTATCTGGCTGGATTTTGTTAAAAAAAGAAAACAAGTTACCAATTTTCTAGGGCTGTTTTCAGCTGTTAGGCCACTCAAGCACCCTTGACATTTCCACTTCCCCTGGTCATTGGGCTACCTATGGAAACCTACACTCGTGTCTCCCTGGGGAGACTATTTCTCTCCCGTGGTGTGGCAGCCAACATCGATCTGCGGCGCCACGGAATAGACACTCCGTCTCTGGTACCATTTTACACCATGGTGGAGTGGAGCATGTGGCTCTTGCTCAAACAAATTAACCAGTGATCCAGAGGGGAAACGAACCCGGGACCTCTCGATCCCGAAGCGCGCCCTACCTCTAGCCCCCGCTCCCAACCGCTCTTTTGTGGCTTGGGACATGTGATTTGGTAACTAGGCTAGTCGCATTCGGTCCACGTAGGTCTCCGTTTTTTACATATTTTTATGAAACTATGTCATCCTACTCTTTTACAGAGGAGACGTGTGGAACTAGGGCGGGTCTTAGCTGCGTTTCATTCAGGCAATTAGGGTCACCGGTTTTTTAGTATTTCTTTGTGATCTAGTTTATCCTGTTTTGTTTTACAGCGGGGAGTTGGGCTTTTTTAAATCGCATTTTTAAAGGTTATGTGTGTAATTGTGTTATGTTGTTTTGTTACTGTTTTCTGTGCTCGGCTTGTTACAGTAAAAGTAATTAATTGAGTGCTACCTTCCCTGTCTGATTGCCCCATATATGTTTTAACATTTTATATGAAAAAATGTTTACGACAATTTGTTGGCAAAGATTGACATAAAATATTCATTCAGTGATTTTTTAGTGAGAAAAGTCTTAGCAGAAATGAATTGTTTGATCTCCAGAATTGCATTTTAAAACTTATAATACTTGTATATTGGGTTAGAACAAGTGCCGAACTCCTGACCGCGATTTTGTAAAATGCTGCTACATAAAGAGTGACCGTAAGGGACATCTTTGCGTAGGAATTTGGACAAGCTCAATGTACTGTAGACAGGGTTACACAAACCAAGTATACATATTGTTTTTCTTTTCAAACATAAGACATATCGTAAATATCAAAGATATTGTCTACAATATAAAGTCACGATTCCCGGCTTTGTCAAGAAGAATATCATCTTATACAAAAAAACAAGAGGGCCATGATGGCCCTGTATCGCTTACCTGATTATAAATGCCCTGCACAATTTTTACCCAGGGGCATTATTTGAACAATCTAGAAAACCACTAGATGATGCAACATACCAAATATCAAAGCTCTAGGCATTGTAGTTTTAGACAAGAAGATTTCTATATGTTTTCCCTATATAAGTCTATGTAAAACTGGTGACCCCCAAGGCGGGGCCAATTTTGAACCCAGGGCCATAATTTGAACAATCTTGGTAGAGGTCCACTAGATGCTGCTGCATACCAAATATTAAAGCTCTAGGCATTGTAGTTTTAGACAAGAAGAATTTTTTATGTTTTCCCTATATAAGTCTTTGTAAAACTGGTAACCCCGGGGCGGGGCCAATTTTGACCCCAGGGACATAATTTGAACAATCATGGTAGGGGACCACTAGATGATGCTACATACCAAATATCAAAGCTCTAGGCATTGTAGTTTTAGACAAGAAGATTTCTATATGTTTTCCCTATATAAGTCTATGTAAAACTGGTAACCCCGGGGCGGGGCCAATTTGGACCCCAGGGGCATAATTTGAACAATCATGGTAGGGGACCACTAGATGATGCTACATACCAAATATCAAAGCTCTAGGCATTGTAGTTTTAGACAAGAAGATTTTTATATGTTTTCCCTATATAAGTCTATGAATAACGATGACCTCCTGGGCAGGGCCAATTTTCACCCCAGGGCAATAATTTGAACAATTACTGAATCCCCCAATGCCACGTACATCCTGGCAAAATTTCATAAAAATTGGCCAAATGGTTTCAGAGGAGATGTCGTTTGAAAGTGTGGACGGACGTACCTACGAGAGGTACATTATGAGCTGCACCCCACAGTCTTACTTCCGGGGTGCAAAATTCAACCCACAATGTCGTTTTTGTACAATTCATCGTTGTGGGGTGCACCCTACAAACATTCCTATAGTGTCCATTTAAAGGGTTTTGATCATACCCTAGTTAATGAATTATGAGTTGAGTATATGTAGGCATTATGGGGTGACAATCACACCTTTTTGAACTTGTTGTGTTTACAACTGTTAAATCCCTGTGAGGTGCAGCCCATAACCAGTCCAAAAGTCCAAGTACGGACAATCAGCCCATAATCATTCTGGGGTGCACCCCCCTTAACATCAAATTTGTCCATTTTCGCTCATTTACAGCTATCTGAGCATATCGTATTACGGGGTGCACCCCATAGTGCAAAATCACCCCACAATGTACCATAGTCACGACCGCACACCCCACATTGTACCTCTCGTAAGAGCGGACGGACAGACGGACGGACGTTCTCACTGACTTGACATTGTGGGGTTTTCTTTTGTTCATCCTTTTGTTTGTAAAACCCCATAAGCAACATTTTGCACCCCGTAAGCAACGGAATGAATAGAATCTAAATATAGCCTATTGTTCCACACCTCACAACTACAAGTGGGTGAGTACGGACATACAGACGGACGGACGACGGACGGACGACGGACGGACGACGGACGGACGACGGACGGTGAGTGATCACAATAACTCACCTTGAGCACTTTGTGCTCAGGTGAGCTAAAAACACAAAAACAATACTACATACAGTATCTTTATAAACTAGGAGATGAAACAAATAAATGTAGACAAATATACAATGTATACATTTTATATAAAACGAGTAATATTAGAAACGCTTTTTTGCTATTCTAGTATACCAAAAAATGTACCAAGTTAGATCTATTTGCAGTCCATTCAAATGACTATATATTTATACAATACCAAATCGACAAAGCCTCGTGTCATAGAGTGTTGTCCTCTCGTTTAGTATAACTCGTATGTAATGAGTACTGATGCAAGATCCTATATTTATCGCACTGTCTTTTAGATTAAAACTGCTTTATAATGATAACGATTAATTTCAAAGTCTTCAGACTGGGAAAAGGGTTGGGTGAGTTAGTTGTTTGAAACAGTTGATGTAGTCTTTGAATAAAACAAAAACATACGTAATAGGGCCGTATGTGCTTTTTTTATAAACATTGTGTCAAGAATTGTTAAAATATCAGGTTCCAGGAATTTAAGAATATTTGTAACATTTATATCATATTTATATCAATGCCCCGACTTTGATCCCATTACTTAGCAGTTGTTCAGTGACTGAATGGGCAGAATAACATACAAACGAATCAACATAACAGAGTTTTTTTTATTTCGAAGATAATGTTTGTAACTTGAATACTTGTAACTATGTGTAATACATTGTGCATCATCGTTCGTGTAAATAGGATTTGTATTTCAAAATCAAGCAGTATCACGCACTGATCCCGTCCTCCGATTATTGAAGCGGGGAAAGTTCCTGTTGCAGCACGAGTTCGCGGTAAGGACAGTCATTCGGGCACAATGATTATTTTCTTTTATGCTTAATCTGAGCTTACAAATCGCTGTCACAAAATACAAATTAAGTGTTTAAACTTGAAATAAAAATAAGGCTATGATATATTTACAACCTCTCTTTGAGCTGATATGTATATCTTTAATACTGTTCCCCTCGGCTGATATTCACAAGCATCTTAATTGAAAACTAAAATAGTTTGACTTAATTCAAAATTGCGTTGGGTATATCTTGCACAAATGCATCAAAGCATCAATGATCTTGATATCCTTGTTTAACTGACAAACTTTAGAAAATTTTATGTTTTTAGAAAATTCGAACGTTTGTAACTAAGATGCTTGTGAATACCACCCTATGTAAGCGTACAGTTACCGTACGATCAAACAAAATTCACATCTGCTCTGTGGGAAATGGATGCCACACATGTAGCTTTCGTTGAATGTCCACATTATTTTAATAAAGTAAAATATGATTATGCAAACGGGTACTCCAAGAAGGCGCTTAGAAAGTGTTCGTATATACATAATATCGATATTGACAGGTGGCACATTGATACTTTACACATCAATATCCACGTGCGACATTGTTGTCTATATTTCTGATTCCTCAGGATCGTTAATGTTTGGTTCAACTTTCTGGGCTGTTGAATCTTTCCTGGCTGAAGAGGATGGTGCAGGGGCAATAGCATTCGTCTTTGGGGCTCGCGTGTACATCGATTCCTCGGTCTGCTGTTTCAATCCGAACAGATTCCTTAAATTTGCTCTGAAACGAGTCGCCGACGACGAAGCAACGTACAAGAAAAAGTTGATTGCGAAATTCAGTTGATAGAAAAAGAAAAAGAACGCGCGCGTCCACTTCAACCTTATTTTCGTTGACATAAAATCGACATAATCTGGATGTCCAGGAGACACTGCCATTGTACCATTCCATATGAGTTCGATGCTCTGCACGATACCAAGTGGCAGTACGAACAGGACGTATGTGCTAGATACAGCCACCAACAACTTGGTCGCCTTTTCGTCCGATTTGGACATCGTTGATTGAACCATGTTTCGTCGTTTCAGCATGTGTTTACGCAGTTCGAGTACTATGTACAAGTTAAAGAATACAATGACGAACGTCGGCAGCCACGTGTTCAATGCCACATACATGTAAATGATCTCTTTGAAGATTTTCCTGCGGGTCTTACATGCCTTGTATCCGAATACGGAATCTCCTTCAAAACCGGAAACAGCGATTTTATGAAACGACACGAGCGTCATCACCACGGATATTATTGCCAGGACAACCACAGTTTTCCTTGGAGACCAAGTTCTCGCTTTCAAAGGGAATTTTATGAACAGGAAACGTTCGATCGTGAAAGCAACGATGACCCACACAGAAAGCAGGTTAAACAATTCCACGATCACACCATGGAATGTGCACAGTGACTCACTTTCCTGGAACTGTCGATTGGCTGACTCGTTGTTACCGCGTATCACTCCGATCATAAAGTTGAATGTAAGGCTGCATGTGTCGTATACAGCCAGGAATGCCAGATAGAGATTCGATGTATTTTTCCTCATGTGCTTACTGGTAAGTACCAGAAATGACATTGTGTTCAAGAACACTCCGCCTATGATAATGATCGCCGTACCGTATGACAACAAGAATCGGACTACTTTCACCAACGGATAAATATCCACCCATAATGTTCGCAATGAACACGGCCATTTTGCAGCGTCCTCCTCTGTGACATTTCTTCCGACAAAATCTTCTATGACGTCATAAGTGTAGGGACATGTTGATTGGCTGACAAATACCACCGTCATCTGAAATATACAATGGAACTACATATTTACGATATGTCAGAAAAAAGCGGGGAAAAGAAGAAGAAAAAGAAGAAGAAAAGAAGAATATGAATATATAAACTGTAACAAACTCATTCACCAAGAATTTTGAATCTTAAATATTCGATACACTGATCTTTGTGTTCAAATGGGTAGTGTATTCACACTGTCATTGCCAAGCAGTATGTTCGTTAATATCTTAGTCTGTATTTAAACTTGATAGAAATTATTTTAAGGAATAATCTGCTGTTCTACATACGCTCAGTGTGTACGAGCATTTCAATCAATAAAAATGCTCATTATTCAAACTCAGCAGATCTCTGAATAGGTTTCAAGGACAAACGTGATGCCACTAAGTGCTTGGTTATCAATGTTATATGGTCGTACACAGGGTACAATCAGACTGTGAGGTATCAAGTTGGCATATTTATTCTAAACTATATAAGGAAATCGGACATATAGAAGGCAGCACCCAACTTAACCAGCCGAGCACATAGACATTGACTACTCAATAGAACTATACTGAGCAATGCCCACACACAACACAAAGAAATTAATTAAAGCCCAAGCCCCGCCGCACAATGAATGCAGGATGACCCAATTTCACAAAGAAATAACAAAATTGCGGGTAAGCTCAAGTGAGCGAATTAAACGTTTCGAAACTAAAATGTTTATATTTCGATTTTTCAGAGCGTTTTAACGACTGCTTTTATAGCGGAATAACCATGGCTACATACACATATTTGTTTCTGTACTAGTATTGTATATTTCAGCTATAAAAATATGTGATGTGATACATTTATAATAGTCTCTTATATTTCTTTTAAGAATGACTTTTTTTACTTTGTACCGTGCTAGTATGTTTTGTAATGAGTGTTCTTTATATGTACTGTACATAGATGAGACAAAAATAAAGATATACAATATAATACACTTGACTATACTTGATAAATGTTATAAGTGCACCAACTTGTAATTGCGTATAGAACTATCTTTTTTATTATACAAGATATCATGTTCCTTTTTGCATGTCTTCATGTCAGTAGTATACATGGGCGTAGGAGCGTCTTCAACATTGGGGGGGGGGGACATTTGGCAACTTGGGGTAAAAAATTAACTGTACTCTTAAAGGTCAAAAACACTACTATATCTATATACTAATTGTGAGTTTATGGTTCTGTGGTCATTTGGTTAAGTAATTACGTCGTAATTGGAAGTTAATCCGTTCAAGTATACATGGGTCCGGGGGCATAGCCCTCTGGAAAATTTTCTAAACTCTGGCTAAATCTAGTGCATTCTAGGCATGCTTAGATACCTTATTTGGCATTCAAAAAGGACCTTAATACAGGGAATTTTAGTTCTTACAAAAAAACACAATTAAGTGCTTGCATAAAATTTAAATTGCTAGATTTTGAGATTGAAGCTTTAGATGAAAACGTTTGTTTCAAAGGCTTTATAAATATATAATTGACAACGTCCCAAAGTCATATAGGAGGGTTGGTGGACATTAAGAGTACAATTTATGGCACAAGTGTATTTTTGCAAACAATGAGTGATGGCGTATTTGAATATAAGGAAGTCATGTTGCGAGCGAAGCGAGCCAAAAAAAAATTTTGATACGTTTTTACCAAGAACTGAAGGTAAATTGCCTATAACGAGATATATTAGGTCGTAAATTATAGTTTTTCGTCTGAATTATTTGGGGGGGGGGTGGGAAAGATATGTTGACCCCCTCTGTCCAGACATTGGGGGGGGGCTGGCCCCCCTGCCCCCTGCTCCTACGTCCATGGTATAGTATCAATATGCGGTAATTCGGTCATTGTAATTTGCCCGCTGCAAGACGTGAACCGTGAATTTTTAAATAATGAAACATGCACGTGTAAAACAAATTTTTTTCGCATGAAGTCGCAAAATGTTACCAATACAACACGTTCTCCATCGAAACCCACACAACCCCCCCCCCACAAAACTTGAAGAATTCCGGAAACATAAAGTACAAGTGGGGTTTGTGAAACATACACGCTTTAAGACTGTTATATTAAGGTCACCACGACCTTAACCTATGACCTATTGACCTTAAACTTTGCAGGAAATCAGCAACCTCTCTGTAAAGTTTTATGATCTTAGAACTACCATTAATTACGTTATAGATCACACAAGGCTATGCATTCCAATGTCATGGTGAAGTTGACCTTTGAACCTAATGACATTGAAATTGAGTCAGTACCGCCTGTCGAGCATGAACAATCTCCTCCTAAAATGTTTGAATCATATGTCTACCCGTTCTGGAGTTATTGTTGGAAAAACATTCGGCATGTCGACCGACCGATCGGCAAGCATTGGCTGTACGTAACAACACATCTACACATACAATGTACCAGACACAAAAACATAAATACTTTTTAATTCTTAATTTTAAACATTATAAGTCATGAACATAATAAACAGTTATATATTGTGTCACTTTCAATCTAGAGACACCATTAGTACGCATCGCTATGTACTGTGTTGGTGTACTCATAACATTTAATGAGTGTAGTCTATAGTCGTTGAGCACATCTGTTAAAACATTCATGTGATTATATTCCAAATAAAGCCAGCAATTCTCATAAATAACCCAGTCATATGCTGACAGAAAGTTGTATAGATATCTTCATTGGTAAACTACACAATTATATAAATTATAATGCAGTCAGATAACACTGACTTGTCATGGCGACATCGAACAATAAATGCGACAACACTTGATTTGACATTATAATGTCAAAGGGTGCTTGAGCGGCCTAACAGCTGAAAAGAGCCCTAGAAAATTGGTAACTTAACTTTAACTTAACTTATTTAGTTATTTTCTAAGACCACAACCACAATCATCTTCTGACGATTATTCTAATAGTTTATGGCTTTAATTGTGCTTGTGGTCTTTTCATTAATTTCGTTGTCTTGTTTCTTCTCTTGTACGTGATATGTTGTTTAGTATTGTCGTGGGTTATTAACAAAATTCCTCTGAGAAAGGACAAACTATGGTCGTCACACGTGTTTAGCATTGTGAACAACACTGATTGATGTTTGCCGACACTTATTTACGTAACATAACAGACATTTTCAACTCATCAAAACAAGTCAATGCCATTTGATCCTTATAATAATGCTCACTCATTACTTGAGATAAAGATAAGGTGGCACACATGTTGTAAAAGGTGTTTCAGTTCTTTTACTGAAATCCATAAGGCATCATAAATGAACACAGCACGGGGATTGTTATACGTGTATACTATAAGTGCTCTAGACAAAACGTGTACATGATGTGAAGTTGCCAGTCTCCAGCAAGAATATGGCATACACGCACCATGAATGCTCTTTATGTAACTGTATTATTAGAACAAACCCGTTAAACACCATGCTCCTTTACTGAGCATATTTCTTTGAAAATCAGAATGTGTTATGTTGACCAAGGTGAAATTGAAACAGTTTGTTTTACCGTAAGTAAAGAGTAATTTTCGGACAGTATTTTCTTGTTTTCTCAAAATATAGATTTTGTACGAACTTACGACCTTCTCATTCTAAGCCAGTGATATGTCGAACAGATATTGTCCAATCGTTAATTGAACTGAAGTCTTTGATCAAATCTTAATTCATTATTAGTTAACTATAGCAAAACAGTAAGTTTTATGATCGGAAGTGTTCAGATTCTGAATAATTACTATAATTATGATTCATGTTAATTGTCGCTCTTTGTTGCCTTCTTCAAAGTAAGCATGCATGATACATGTATAACAATTACGTTTGTATTAGGCTACAAAAATGGTTCCAATTACTTTTAACTGGTTATAAGGTAGCTAAGCGTTTGAATACATTCTCTAAAATATCATTGCTAAGAGCAATGGAAATACTAGGAACAGGGACAATACTAGGAGTGGATGACCATATTATGAACAAATGCAATACAAGGAGCAGGAACAACACTAGCACTGTGGGAAATATTAAGATCATAGAATACTTCTACAAGCTGTGAAAATACCAAGTACACGAATAAACATTAGAAGCAGTGGCAATGGTAGGAGTGGGACTTGAGTCATATAGCCTTGACCAATGACACTTCTAGGAGCAGACGACACAGCTAGGAGCATGGGCGAACACAACAATAACTAGGAACAGGCACAATACAAGGTAACTGAAAAACTAAAACACTTATTACAAATGTATATAATAAGTAAAGTAGGTTGTTAGCATCAGCCATCAAGCACATCTTCTGCAATATATTTGCAATAGGAACGACTTTTTATGTTTTATTCTAATACGAGCGTTAAGAACTAACATTCCTATATAAAATAGCAGCGTTCAAACTAATTCCAGTAGCATTCACTATGTCTGACCTGTTGGTGTAATTGAATGGCAGTTTCTGTCACCTCACCAAGGCAATCTGAGGAATTTAATTTAAATTGTGCAAGGGTAATCTGAAAATAATTAAGTCCGGTTTAGCTGAACACCGTTACGACGTGGGTAATGTGAACATGTTCTTAGACTGTTAGTTTGTTAAATATCGGATCTTATCTGAGGTGGTAATGTATTAATCAATATGTAATATACGTACGTAAGGCACAAGGGAGATTATGCGAGGGAATGTACAAACGTTGCATCTCAGATCTCAGTAATTTACGTGCATGGCCGAGATGATCCGATGGGGTAAATTTATAATCGTTAAACGTTAGCTAATTCCGTATTATTACCCGGTATATCGTGGTATATGTTTTTTGGCGCTAGCTATGGGTACCATAGTTCAACTAGAAAGTGGTCAAACTATGTCCGAGCTATCGTTCCTTCGTTTGTTATTCTTATATTTAAAAAGACGGGATGGTCAGATTTTGACCAATGGTCAAACGTCCTAGCTAGTATGGATGTTCCGACTCGTACCGAGGACAAAATAATACTTATTGTTCGGCCATTGCATAACAATCTGCAGAATAGAAAAGCAGCCCTGGTGATTATAGACATTTCCCATTCTCTTACTCAAACTCCGAACTCCATGCTCTAACTTGAAAACATATCTTTTAAAAATTTTGCATCAAAACCAACACCAACTAGTAGCAAATGATCTAATTAAGAAAATTAACTCCGATTACATATGTTTCCATTCAGTAACAAACTAGTTACAGCTGTTTTTATAACTAGGAAATGCTCCGCTCGGAGTATCGAGTACGAGTTGGAGCATGGAGCTCATACTCCAATGTTTATAATCACCGGGCCTGGTTGCTCTTACCAACGTTCGGTTTATAAAATGTTATATTGAAGATTCGATATACACAATGTAACTATAGCAAGTTGTACATGTAAAACACATACCATACTCGTACACATAACATACCATGCTTGTGTACCATTATATAATATCAGGCAGACAAATTTAAGATTAACTCGTAAATCACCTATCGTAACTTTAATGAAAATTATTTCAAACAAACCCTAGTAGTGACTAGACAGATATATATTACTTTCACTTAAGATCATTTGATAAACGATCTATAACAAATGAAATACTGTATCGCACAGACAATTTGAAGCCATATTGTATAAGTTAAATTACGCTTTTCAATGCAAACTGAAGAAACAATAGAATCGAGGACACTACTTGTCTGTCAACACGGCATTCTACATGTTTTCGTATACATGCATATAAATGTACCAAGTTAACGTCTATTCTACAGACATGCGTCTGACTTCGTTCAGTTTGAAATGCTTTAAAAGTGTTTTGCCATATCATGCAACCATTCATACACTGGCATTATGGGTTAGTTTTGCTCATAGAAATTTACCAGTGGCATGAATGACATATTAAAACATATAGCGTGTTGGTCTTCCAATGTCTATAACTAGGTCACTAGGTATATTTTGTATTTCTTGTTATGTCACTGGGGGTTGCTGTACTTCATTTGTTTGTGATGTGGGCATTTTTTTCTCGCTAGATTTTGTTAAAAAAAGAAAAAAAGTTACCAATTTTCTAGGGCTGTTTTCAGCTGTTAGGCCGCTCAAGCACCCTTGACATTTCCACTTCCCCTGGTCATTGGGCTATCTATGGAAACCTACACTCGTGTCTCCCTGGGGAGACTATTTCTCTCTCGTGGTGTGGCAGCCAACATCGATCTGCGGCGCCACGGAATAGACACTCCCTCTCAGGTACTATTTTACACCATGGTGGCGTGGAGCATGTGGCTCTTGCTCAATAAAATTAACCAGTGATCCAGAGGGGGATCGAACCCGGGACCTCTCGATCCGGAAGCGCGCGCCCTACTTCTAGTCCCCGCTCCCAACCGCTCTTTTGTGGCTTGGGACATGTGATTTGGTAACTAGGCTAGTCGCATTAACTCCTCATTCGGTCCACGTAGGTCTCCGTTTTTTTTACATATTTTTATGAAACTATGTCATCCTACTCTGTTACAGAGGAGACGTGTGGAACAAGGGCGGGTGTTAGCTGGGTTTCGTTCAGGCAAATAGGGTCACCGGTTTTTTAAAAAGTATTTCTTTGTGAAACTAGTTTATCCTGTTCTGTTTTACAGCGGGGAGTTGGGCTTTTTTAAATCGCATTTTAAAAGTTATGTTTTTAATTTTGTTATGTTGTTATGTTACTGTTTTCTGTGTTCGGCTTGTTACAGTAAAAGTACTTAATTGAGTGCTACCTTCCCTGTCTGATTGCCCTATATATGTTTTATCATTTTATATGAAAAAAGGCGTATGACAATTTGCTGACAAAGATTGGAAAAAAATATTCATTCAATGATTTTTTGATAAGAAAAGTCTTAGCAGAAATGAATTGTTCGCTCTCCAGAATTGCATTTGAAACCTTATACTTGTATATTGGGTAAGAACAAGTGTCGAACTCCTGACCGCGGTTTTGTAAAATGCTGCTGCATAAAGAGTGACCGTAAGGGACATCTTTGCGTAGGAATTTTGACAAGTTCAATGTACTGTAGACAGGGTTACACAAACCAAGTATACATATTGTTTTTTTCCAAACATAAGACATATCGTAAATAACAAAGATATTGTCTACAATATAAATTCACGATTTCCGGCTTTGTCAAGAAGAATATCATCTTATACATTTGTACAAAATAAAAACACAAAAACAATACTACATACAGTATCTATATAAACTATGAGAAGAAACAAACAAATGGAGACAAATATACAATGTATACATTCTATATAAAACTAGTAATATTAGAAACGCTCTTTTTGCTATTCTAGAATACCAAAAAAATGTACAAAGTTAGATCTATTTGCAGTCCATTCAATCGACTTTATAACTCGTATGTAAAGAGTACTGATGCAAGATCCTATATTTATCGCACTGTCTTTTAGATTAAAACTGCTTTAGAATGATGGCGATTAATTTCAAAGTGTTCAGACTGGGAAAAGGGTTGGGTGAGTTAGTTGTTTGAAACAGTTACTGTAGTCTTTGAATAAAACAAAAACATACGTAATGGGGCCGTATGTGCTATTTTATAAACATTGTGTCAAGAATTTTTTAAATATCAGGGTCCAGGAATTTAAGAATATTTGTAACATTTATATCATATTTATATCAATGCCCCGACTTTGATCCCACTACTTAGCAGTTGTTCAGTGACTGAATGGGCAGAATAACATACAAACGAATCAACATAATAGAGTTTTTTTTATTTCGAAGATAATGTTTGTATCTTGAATACTTGTAACTATGTGTAATACATTGTGCACCATCGTTCGTGTAAATATGATTTGCATTTCAAAAGCAAGCAGTACCACGCACTGATACCGTCCTCCGAACACTGAGGTGGTAAAGTTCCTGTTGTAGCACGAGTTCGAGTAATTTCGAACAGTATTTTCTTGTTTTCTCAAAATATAGATTTTGTACGTACTAACGACCTTCTCATTCTAAGCCAGTGATATGTCGACCAGATATTGTCCAATCGTTAATTGAACTGAAGTCTTTGATCAAATCTTAATTCATTATTACTTAACTATAGCAAAAAAGTAAGTTTTAAGATCGGAAGTAATCAGATTCTGAATAATTACTATAACTTTGATTCATGTTAATTGTCGCTCTTTGTTGCCTTCTTGCATAACAATTACGTTTGTATTAGGCTACAAAAATGGTTCCAATAACTTTGAACTGATTATAAGGTAGCTAAGCGTTTAATACATGATACATTCTCTAAAACATCATTGCTAGGAGCAATGTAAACACTAGGAGCAGGGACAATACAATGAGTTAATGACCATACTAGGAACAAATGCAATACAAGGAGCAGGAACAACACTTGCACTGTGGGCAATATAATGATCATAGAACACAACTACGAACTGGGAAAATACCAGGTACACAAATAAACATTAGAAGCAGTGGCAATGATAGGAGTTGGACCTAAGTCACCTTGCCATGACCAATGACACTTCTAGGAGCAGACGACACAAATAGGAGCATGGGCGAACACAACATTAACTAGGAACAGGCACAATACAATGAAACTGAAAAACTAAAACACTAATAGTGTAGGTTGTTAGCATCAGCCATCAATCACATCTTCTCCTCTCCAATGTATTTGCAATAGGAACAACGTTTTTGTTGTTGTAATACTATTCTAATACGAGCGTTAAGAACTAACATTCCTATGTAAAATAGCAGCGTTAAAACTTATTCCACTAGCATTCACTATGTCTGACCTGTTGTTGTAATTGAATGGCAGTTTCTGTCACCTCACCAAGGCAATCTGAGGAATGTAATTTAAATTGTGCAAAGGTAATATGAAAATAATTAAGTCAGGTTAAGCTTAATACCGTTACAACGTGGGTAATGTGAACATGCTCTTAGACTGTCAGTTTGTTAAATATCGGATCTTATCTTAGGTGGTAATGTATTAATCAATATGTAATATACGTACGTAAGACACAAGGGAGATTATGCGAGGGAATATACAATCGTTGAATCTCAGATCTCAGTAATTTACGTACAATGCCGAGATGATCCGACGAGGTAAATTTATGATCGAGAAACGTCAAATAATTCCGTATTATTACCCGGAATATTGTGGTATATGGGTTTTTGGCGCTAGCCATGTGTACCATAGTTCAACTAGAGAGTGGTCAAACTATGGTCGAGTTATCGTTCCTTCGTTTGTTATCCTTATATTTAAAAAGACGGGATGGTCAGATTTTGACCAATGGTCAAACGTCCTAACTAGTATGGATGGTCCGACTCTTACTGGGAACAAAATAATACTCATTGTTCGGCCATTACATAACAATCTGCGGATAAGAAAAGCTGGTTGCTCTTACCAACATTCGGTTTATAAAATGTCATATTGAACGTTAAATATACGCAATTCAACTAAAGAAAAGAAAGGTATGAGAAAATCCGATAGGGAAGTTAACACTCAACCTAAGCAACCGAGCACAGAAATCAGAAACACCACGACACAACAACCCTGAGAAATGCCCACACAAACCCTTGTCAAAACGGCGACCAAATGATGCACAACAACCCCGGGGCGTGACCTAGTTTAAAACACAAATCCTTTCATGTAAAACACATACCATACTCGTACAAATAATATACCTTAATGCTTGCTTACCATTATATAATATCAGGCAAACACATTTAAGATTAACTCGTAAATCACCCATCGTAACGTTAATGAAAATTATTTCAAACGTAACCCTAGTAGTGACTAGACAGACATATATTACTTTCATTTAAGATCATTTGATAAACGATCTATAATAAATGAAATACTGTATCGCACAGACAATATGAAGCCATATTGTATAAGTTAAATTACGTTTTTCAATGCAAACTGAAGAAACAATAGAATCGAGGACACTACTTGTCTGTCAACACGGCATTCTACATGTATTCGTATACATGTATATAAATGTACCAAGTTAACGTCTATTTTACAGACATGCGTCTGACATTGTGCAGTTTGAAATGCTTTAAAAGTGTTTTGCCATATCATGTCACCATTCATACACTGGCATTATGGGTTAGTTTTGCTCATAGAAATTTACCAGTGGCATGTATGACATATTAAAACATATAGCGTGTTGGTCTTCCAATGTCTATAACTAGGTCACTAGGTATATTTTGTATTTCTTGTTATGTCACTGGGGGTTGCTGTACGCCATATGTTTGTGATGGGGGCATTGTTTTCTAGCTGAATTATGTTAAAAAAAAAGAAAAAAGTTACAAACTTTCTAGGGCTCTTTTCAACTTCCCCTAGTCGACCTATGGAAACCAACACTCGTGTCTCCCTGGGGAGACTATTTCTCTCCTGTGGTGTGGCAGCCAACATTGATCTGCGACGCCCAGCAGTAGACACTGTCCTCACAGGTACCATTTTACACCATGATGGAGTGGAGCATGTGGGTCTTGCTCAGAAAAATTAACCAGTGATCCAGAGGGGAATCGAACCCGGGACCTCTCGATCCCGACGCGCGCGCCCTATCTCTAGGCCCCGCTCCCCACCGCTCTTTTGTGACTTGGGACATGTGATTTTGTAACGAGGTCAAGTCGCATTAACTTCTCATTCGGTCCACATAGGTTGTCGATTTGGCATATTTTTATGAAACTATGTCATCCTACTCTTTTACAGAGGAGACTTGTGGAACTAGGTAAGGTCTTGGCTGCGTTTCATACAGGCAATTCGGGTCACCTGACTTTTAGTATTTCTTTGTGAAACTAGGTTATCCTGTTTTTGTTTTACAGCGGGGAATTAGGTTTTTTTTAAATCGCATTACTGTTTTCTGTGCTCAGTTTGTTACAGTAAAAGTCATTAATTGAGTGCTGCCTTCCCTGTCTGATTGTCCCATTTATGTTTTATCATTTTATATGAAAACAATGCTTATGACAATTTGTTGGCAAAGATTGACATATAAATATTCTTTCAATGATTTTTCAGTGAGAAAAGTCTTAGCAGAAATGAATTGTTCGCTCTCCAGAATTGCATTTGAAAACTTATACTTGTATTTTGGGTAAGAACAAGTGCCGAACTCCTGGCCGCGATTTTGTAAAATGCTGCTACATAAAGAGCGACCTTAAGGGGCATCTTTGCGTAGGAATTTTGACAAGTTCATAGTACTGTAGACAGGGTTACACAAACTATGTATACATATTGTTTTTTCCAAACATAAGACATATCGTAAATAACAAAGATATTGTCTATAGTATAAAGTCACGATTCCCGGCTTTGTCAAGAAGAATATCATCTTATACAAAATAAAAACACAAAAGCAATACTACATACAGTATCTATATAAACTATGAGAAGAAACAAACAAATGGAGACAAATATACAATGTATACATTCTATATCAAACAAGTAATATTAGAGACGCTCTTTTTGTTATTCTAGTATACCAAAAAAATGTACCAAGTTAGCTCTTTTCGCAGTCCATTCAGTCGGCTGTATATTTATAACATACCAAATCGACAAAGCCTCGTGTCATAGAGTGTTGTCCTCTCGTTTAGTATTACTCGTGTGTAATGAGTACTGATGCAAGATCCTATATTTATCGCACTGTCTTTTAGATTAAAACTGCTTTAGAATGATGTCGATTAATTTCAAAGTGTTCAGACGGGGAAAAGGGTTGGGTGAGTTAGTTGTTTGAAACAGTTACTGTAGTCTTTGAATAAAACAAAAACATACGTAATAGGACATTATGTGATATTTTATAAACATTGTGTCAAGAATTGTTAAAATATCAGGGTCCAGCCATTTAAGAATATTTGTTACATTTATATCATCTTTATATCAATGCCCCGACTTTGATCCTATTACTTAGCAGTTGTTCAGTGACTGAAGGGCAGAATAACATACAAACGAATCAACATAATGAGAGTTGTTTTATTATTTCGAAGATAATGTTTGTAACTTGAATACTTGGAACTATGTGTAATACATTGTGCATCATCGTTCGTGTAAATAGGATTTGCATTTCAAGATCAAGCAGTACCACGCAATGATCCCGTCCTCCGATCACTGAGGTGGTAAACTTCCTGTTGTAGCACGAGTTCGCGGTAAGGACAGTCATTCGGGCACAATGATTATTATCTTTTATGCTTAATCTGAGCATACAAATTGCTGTCACAAAATACAAATTAAGTGTTCAAACTTGAAATAAGAATAAGGCTATGATATATTTACAACTTCTCTTTGAGCTGATATGTATATCTTTAATACTGTTCCCCTCGGCTGATATTCACAAGCATCTTAATTGAAAACTTAAATAGTTTGACTTAATTCAAAATTGAGTTGGGTATATCTTGCACAAATGGAAGAATTACCCATTTTTTCTTTATGATTAGGATAGCCCTTTACACAATGCATCAAAGCATCAATGATCTTGATTTAACTGACAAACTTAAGAAACTTTTATGTTTTAAGAAAATTCGAAAGTTTGTAACTAAGATGCTAGTGACTACCACCCTATGTAAGTGTACAGTTACCGTACGATCCAACAAAATTCACATCTGTTCTGTGGGAAATGGATGCCAAACATGTAGCTTTCGTCGAATGTCCATATTATTTTAATAAAGTAAAATATGATTATGCAAACGGGTACTCCAAACAGGCGATAAGAATGTGTTCGTATATACATAATATCGATATTGGCAAGTGGTACATTGATACTTAACACATCAATATCCACTTGAGACATTGTTGTCTATATTTCTGATTCCTCTGGATCGTTAATGTTTGGTTCAACTTTCTGGGCTGTTGAATCTTTCCTGGCTGAAGAGGATGGTGCAGGGGCGATAGCATTCGTCTTTGGTGCTCGCGTGTACATCGATTCCTCGGTCTGCTGTTTCAATCCGAACAGATTCCTTAAATTTGCTCTGAAACGAGTCGCCGACGACGAAGCAACGTACAAGAAAAAGTTGATCGCGAAATTCAGTTGATAGAAAAAGAAAAAGAACGCGCGCGTCCACTTCAACCTTATTTTCGTTGACATAAAATCGACATAATCTGGATGTCCAGGAGACACTGCCATTGTACCATTCCATATGAGTTCGATGCTCTGGACGATACCAAGTGGCAACACGAACAGGACGTATGTGCTGGATACAGCCACCAACAACTTGGTCGCCTTTTCGTCCGATTTGGACATCGTTGATTGAACCATGTTTCGTCGTTTCAGCATGTGTTTACGCAGTTCGAGTACTATGTACAAGTTAAAGAATACAATGACGAACGTGGGCAGCCACGTGTTCAAGGCCACATACATGTAGATGATCTCTTTGAAGATTTTCCTGCGGGTCTTACATGCCTTGTATCCGAACACGGAATCTCCTTCAAAACCGGAAACGGCGATTTTATGAAACGACACGAGCGTCATTACCACGGATATTATTGCCAGGACAACCACAGTTTTCCTTGGAGACCAAGTTCGCGCTTTCAAAGGGAATTTTATGAACAGGAAACGTTCGATCGTGAAAGCGACGATGACCCACACAGAAAGCAGGTTAAACAATTCCACGATCACACCATGGAATGTGCACAGTGACTCACTTTCCTGGAACTGCCGATTGGCTGACTCGTTGTTACCACGTATCACTCCGATCATAAAGTTGAATGTAAGGCTGCATGTATCGTATACAGCCAGGAATGCCAGATAGAGATTCGATGTATTTTTCCTCATGTGCTTACTGGTAAGAACCAGAAATGACATTGTGTTCAAGAACACCCCGCCTATGATAATGATGGCCGTACCGTATGACAACAAGAACCGGACTACTTTCACCAGCGGATAAATATCCACCCATAATGTTCGCAAAGAACATGGCCATTTTGCAGCGTCCTCCTCTGTAACGTTTTTACCAACAAAATCTTCTATGACGTCATAAGTGTAGGGACATGTTGATTGGCTGACAAATACCACCGTCATCTGAAATATACAATGGAACCACATATATTCTAAAACAATATGTCAGAAAAAGATGGGAAAAGAAGAACAAGAAAAAGAAGAAGAAGAAGAAGAGGAGGAGGAGGAAGAAGAAGAAGAATATATAAAATGGCACAAACTCATTCGCCAAGAATGTTGAATCTTAAATATTCGGTACACTGATATTGGTGATCTAAGCAGTATTCACACTGTCATTGCCAAACAATACGTTCGTTAATATCTGAGGCTGTAATTTTAACTTGATATAATTTCTTTTAAGGAATAATCTGCTGTTCTACATACGCTCAGTGTGTACGAGTTTTTCAATCAATAAAAATACTCATTATTCAAACTCAGCAGATCTCTGAATATGTTTCAAGGACAAACGTGAAGCCACTAAGTGCTTGGTTATCAATGTTACATGGTCGTACACTGGGTACAGTCAGACAGTGAAGTATCAAGTTGGCGTATTTATTCTAAACTATATGAGGAAATCGGACATATAAAAGGCAGCACTCAACTTAACCAGCCGAGCACAGAAAACATTAACAACTCAATAGAACTATACGGGGCAATGCCCACCAACAACCCAAAGAAATTATTTAAAGCCCGAGCCGCCGCAAAATGCAGGATGACCCAATTTCACAAAGAAATAACACAATTACGGGTATCCCACAGTGAGCGAATAAAACGTTTCGAAACTGAAATGCTTATATTTTGATTTTGCATAGCGTTAACGAGTCGCTTACGACTGATTTTATAGAGGAATAACCATGCTTACAGACATATATCAGCTATAAAAATATGTAATGTGATACATTTATAATAGTCTCTCATATTTCTTTTACGAAATACTTTTTTTACTTTGTATCGTGCTAGTATGTTTTGTCATGTGTGTTCTTTATACGTACTGTACATAGATGAGACAAAAATAAAGATATACAATATAGTACACTAGACTATACTTGATAAATGTTAAAAGTGCACCAACTTGTAATTGCGTATATCTTTTTTATTATACAAGATATCATGTTCCTTTTTGCATGTCTTCATGTCAGTAGTATAGTAGCAATATTCGGTAATTCGATCATTGTAATTTGCCCGCTGCAAGAAGTGAACCGTGAATTTTTAAAAAAATCATAAAAAATTCACGTGAAAAACAATTTTTTCCCATGAAGTTGCAAAATGTTACCAACACGTTATCAATCGATACCCACACCATAAAAACACAAAACTTGAAGAATTCCGGAAACATAAAGTACAAGTGGGGTTTGTGAAACATACACGCATCAAGACAGTAAAATGGTCTTGTGATATTAAGGTCACCAGGACCTTGACCTATGACCTATTGACCATAAACTTTGCAGGTGTCTACTGCTGGTGATCAGCAACCTCTCTGTAAATTTTATGATCTTAGAACTACTATTTATCACGTTGTGGATTACACAAGGTTATGCATCAAAATGCCATGGCGAAGTTGAACTTTGAAGTTATGACATTGAAATTGAGTCAGTGCCGTCTGTCGAGGATGTACAATATCCTTCTAAAATGCTTAAATCCTATGTTCACCCGTTCTGGAGTTATTGTTGGTAAAACATTCGGCATGTCGACCGACCATCGGCAAGCATGCACTGTACATAACAACACATCTACACATACAATGTACCAGACACAAAAACATAAATACTTACAAATTTTAAACATTATATGTCATGAAAATAATATAACAGTTCTATATTGTGTCACTTTCAAGCTAGAAACAAGATTACGGGCACCATTAGCACGCATCGCTATGTACTGTATTGGTGTACTCATAACATTTAATGAGTGTAGTCTATAGTGATTGAGCACATCTGTTAAAACATTCATGTGATTATATTCCAAATAAAGCCAGCAATTCTCTTAGATAACCCAGTCATATGCTGACAGGAAGTTGTATAAATATCGTCATTGGTAAACTACACAATTATATAAATTATAATGCAGTTAGATAACACTGACGTATCATGGCGACATCGAACAATAAATACGACAACAGCATGATTTAGTCATAATCTAAGACGACAACCACAATCATCTTCTGATGATTATTCTAATAGTTTATGGCTTTGATTGTGTTCGTGGTCTATTCATTAAGTTCGCTGTCTTGTTTCTTCTCTTGTACGTGATATGTTGTTTAGTATCGTCGTGGGTTATTAACAAACTCCTCTGAGAAAGGACAAACTATGATCGTCACATGTGTTTAGCATTGTGAACAACACTGATTGATGTTTGCCGACACTTATTTACGTAACAGAACAGACATTTGCAACTCATCAAAACAAGTCAATGACATTTGATCCTTATAATAATGCTCGCTCATTACTTGAGATAAAGGTAAGGTGGCAGACATGTTGTAAAAGGTGTTTCAGTTTATTTATGGAAATCCATAAGGCATCATAAATGAACACAGCACGGGGATTGTTATACATGTATACAATAACTGCTCTAGACGTGTACATAATGTGAAGTTGCCAGTCTCCAGCAAGAATATGGCATACAAGCACCATGAATGCTCTTTAAGTAACTGTATTATTTAGAACAAACCCGTTAAACACCATGCTCCTTTAGTGAGCATATTTCTTTGAAAATCAGAATGTGTTATGTTGACCAAGGTGAAATTGAAATAGTTTGTTTTACCGTAAGTAAAGAGTAATTTTCGGACAGTATTTCTTGTTTTCTCAAAATATAGATTTTGTACGAACTTACGACCTTCTCATTCTACGCCAGTGATATGTCGAACAGATATTGTCCAATCGTTAATTGAACTGAAGTCTTTGATCAAATCTTAATTAATTATTAGTTAACTATAGCAAAACAGTAAGTTTTTAGATCGGAAGTGTTCAGATTCTGAATAATTACTATAATTATGATTCATGTTAATTGTCGATCTTTGTTGCCTTCTTCAAAGTAAGCATGCATGATACATGCATACCAATTACGTTTGTATAAGGCTACAAAAATGGTTCCAATTACTTTTAACTGGTTATAAGGTAGCTAAGCGTTTGAATACATTCTCTAAAATATCATTGCTAGGAGCAATGGAAATACTAGGAGCATGGACAATACAAGGAATGGATGACCATACTATGAACAAATGCAATACAAGAAGCAGGAACAACACTAGCACTATGGTCAATATTAAGAACATAGAACAGGGTACACGAATAAACATTAGAAGCAGTGGCAATGGTAGGAGTGGGGCCTTAGTCACATAGCCTTGACCAATGACACTTCTAGGAGCAGACGACACAGCTAGGAGCATGGGCGAACACAACAATAACTAGGAACAGGCACAATACAAGGTAACTGAAAAACTAAAACACTTATTACAAATGTATATAATAAGTAAAGTAGGTTGTTAGCATCAGCCATCAAGCACATCTTCTGCAATATATTTGCAATAGGAACAACTTTTTATGTTGTTGTAAAACTATTCTAATACGAGCGTTAAGAACTAACATTCCTATATAAAATAGCAGCGTTAAAACTAATTACAGCAGCATTCACTATGTCTGACCTGTTAATGTAATTGAATGGCAGTTTCTGTCACCTCACCAAGGCAATCCGAGGAATATAATTTAAATTGTGCAATGGTAATCTGAAAATAATTAAGTCCGGTTTAGCTTAATACCGTTACGACATGGGTAATGTGAACATGCTCTTAGACTGTCAGTTTGTTAAATATCGTATCTTATCTTAGGTGGTAATGTATTAATCAATATGTAATATACGTACGTAAGACACAAGGGAGATTATGCGAGGGAATATACAATCGTTGCATCTCAGATCTCAGTAATTTACGTACAAGGTCGAGATTTCCGATGGGGTAAATTTATAATCGTTAAACGTCAGATAATTTCGTATTATTACCCGGTATATTGTGGTAAATGGCTGTTTTTTGGCGCTATCTTTGGGTACCATAGTCCAACTAGAGAGTGATCAAACGATGATCGAGTTATCGTTCCTTCGTTTGTTATTCTTATATTTAAAAAGGCGGGATGGTCAGATTTCGACCAATGGTCAAACGTCCAAGCTAGTATGGATGGTCGGACTCTTACCGAGGAGAAAATAATACTAATTGTTCGGTCATTGCATAACAATCTGCAGAAAAAAAAGCTGGTTGCTCTTACCAACGTTCGGTTTATAAAATGTCATATTGAAAATTCTATAAACACAATGTAAATATAGCAATTCGTACATGTAAAACACATACCATGCTCGTACAAATAACATACCTTAATGCTTGCTTACCAGTATATAATATTAGGCAAACACATTTAAGATTAACTCGTAAATCACTTATCGCCACGTTAATGAAAATTATTTCAAACGAAACCCTAGTAGTGACTAGACAGATATATATTACTTTCATTTAAGATCATTTGATAAACGATCTATAATAAATGAAATACTGTATTGCACAGACAATTTGAAGCCATATTATAAAAGTTAAATTATGTTTTTCAATGTAAACTGAAGAAACACAGAGTCGAGGACAATACTTGTGTGACAACATAACATTCTACATGTATTCGTAGAATACAAATGTGCAAAGTTAACGTATATCCTTGAGACATGTGTCTGGTTTGGCGCAGTTGGAAATGCTTTTTACCACATCATACATGTATATATCCATTCATATACCTGGGTAAAGTGGGTGGTATTGTGAGAGAGTTTTGTTCATAGAAATTTACCAGTGGTGCATACGGTGATCCGGGCCTCTTTTTCTCAAAGCTCCATCCATGGCTCCCATATCGTACAATAACATCTATAAAGGACCTATGGGAATCTATTAACAGGAAGGACGAATAAAAAGTGGAGTGTTTGTGCCGTACTCAAAAACATGTATCTTGTATGGCCAAATGACACATATAACGATTTGGTCTTCCAATGTATATAGCAAGGTCACTGGTACTGGTGCATGTATATTTTCGTAGGAATTTGTCAGGTCACTGGGTGTGATCTGGTCGATGGGGGCTTTATTTTGTAGTCGCATTTGGCGGTTTGGGGTATGATGTTTGGTAACTAGGTCAAGTCGCAATAACGCCCCATTCGGTCCAATTGTGGTCTTCGTTTTGGCATTTCTTCTGTGAAACTATGTCATCCTACTCTTTAACTGCGGGGACTTGGGCTTAAATCGGACGTTTTTTTGTAGCATTGCTTTGTGTAATTGTGTAATGGTCTGTTTGTTGCTGTTAAAATATGTGCTCTGCTGGTTAATTTGAGTGCTGCTTTCCCTGTTCGATTTCCTCATGTCTTTTTTTATTTATTAACATTTTCTGAAATAATGCTTATAAAGACATTTTGCTGGCATCAATTGACAATAATTATTCATTCAATGATTTTTATTTTTAAAAAATAAGAAAACGTCTGAGCAGAAATGAATTGTTTGTTCTTCAGAATTGCATTTGTAAACATATACATGCATATTCGATAAGAGCAAGTGTCAAACTCCTGACCGCGAATACTAGTAGTGTAACATGCAGCTACTTAAGTAGTGGCCATAAGGGACATCATTGAGTGAGAGTTTTGACAAGTATTATGTACAGTAGGCAGGCTTAAATCAAGTGTATATTGTTTTGGCCAGGATTAAGATACAATGTATATAAATAACAAAGAAATCGTCTACAATATAGAGTCACGATTCCAAGCTTTGTCAAGAATAAATATCATCTTATACAAAAAAAAACCAATACATATCTATATGAACTATGAGATGAAACAAATAAAATGGAGGCAAATACATTAAATATATATAAAACTAGTAAAATTAGAAACTTTAAAAACGCAACAGTTTTAAATGATTAAAAAAGTTAGTTAACATTCGTTTATTTTCCTGAAAATTGGCAACAACACCCATGTATGTTTTCTCAGTCATATCTGAAAATTTCATGGCATAACAATAATTAGTTACAAAAGTATCTGTTTTCAAAGAGGCACACTCCAAAAATGCAATTTACAAGTGATCATTCCAACCGGAAAAGGTGGGCGCATTCCACCTCAGTCACATGTTGAGAACACTATGTGCTATGCCGTGTTGCGACATATTACTCCATTCCCGAATTAAATATTGAGATGTCTCATTGACGTTTTATGGATTGTGGTATGGGCTTGCAAACGCCTTTAAGCTCATCGAAGAAATGCTCAATGCTCAGCGTAAAAATGACCAGACTTACGTAAGGAGGCCGATTTGTAACGAGATAAGTTATACGCATTATGTCTATCGGCAACAATATATCTCTTTGTTTGTCCAGGACAAGTTGTAAAGATTCGTCTCATAGTTATTCACTGGGTACACCCTCTATTTTTAGAACTGGAAAAACCGTTACTTGGGAAGGGTGACTTTCGGTTCGGACGAGGGAAAGATTTGATTTTCTATCTAACAACTTATAATCCATAAACCTCAACTAGCGCACCGTATGCCTTTAAGAGTTGCCACGTACAATTTGTCATCATTTTCTTTGAAACGATTCTCCAATCAAACAAAATAGCCAGTCTATTTTTTTATTTGAAAATTAAAAATTTGTACCGGATATTTTATTTAATCAAGGAATCTTTTCAAAGAAATTGATGACAACCTGAACGTGGCAACCCTTGAGGCATACGTTGCACTAGTTGATGATTATAGATCAGAAGTTGGTAGAGAGAAAATCAACTTTTTTCCTGAAAACAACCGTCCAAGTAACGGTTTTTCCAGTTCTAAAAATAGAGGGTGTACCCAGTGTTATTGCATGAGTATGGAACCAATGTATGATGACCAATGTTTCAAAGTGTTCAGATTGGCAAAAGGAATGGATGAGTTAGTTGTTTGAAACAGTTACGGTAGTCTTCGAATAAAAGAAAAAAATACGTAATAGGGCCGCATGTGCTATTTAAAAAACATTGTGTCAAGATTTGTTAAAATATCAGGTTCCAGGAATTAAAGAATATTTGTTACATAAATATCATATTTATATCAATACCATATGCGACGTCAGACAAATACAAGTAGCTTCTTTAAAGGGAGTTGAAATCCATAAGAAACATGATATGAATACAATTAATTTTGCAGTTTGATTCATTACATTACTATTTCAAGTTGTGAGGAAACCTCTAATTTAATATTATGGTCAATATAATGATACAAAAAAGTTTTAACAAATGTACTAGTTGGGACCGGCTACAGTGTATATATATGTTAGAATGTACATACATGTACATTAATTTCTTACTGAGAGACATTCAAAATAGTTTTAAATGTCTGTGTGCTTTTTCTGATTGAAAATGTCAGTCAAAGAAAATCAAATTGTCTTAATGTGTGACTCTGGAAATACTACATAAAAACGGCTTGAAATACAAAAGAAAAACATATCATCTAGGAATATGTCAGAAATATGCAACTAAATAAAATATAAGAATAAGACAAAACACGCACCTTAGCATAATAGTTTCTCTGTCATCTGCGGTATGTCGTTTAATGCCTGCAGCGAGCTCCGTACATTGTAGTATGTTTCTAACTTTCAATCCAATAGCAGCATCTAACAATTCTACCATACTCGCATTCTGTCTTATATCATAGTGTCTCTACGTCACAATGCTAATACGGATATATATCTGCAAACATATTAATCAGGCACATTAATTCAGCCAGAGAAAATCCCATGTTTACAGCGGCTTTCATTTTATAATTCCTTAGAGGATGATCAGCATTAATATGAATAACATCGTATTTAATCAAAGCTCATTAATTCGAATAAAAACATCCATGTACCTGTATATATGCGTTACTTAGCAATTTGCTCAGTAATTAGCACTTCGTTGGGTATTACAATAGGTAACCTGAACTGCTGTCCACGAAGTCGGATGTCATAGGACAATCTAGCAGGGAGAAACAGATACACACACAGTAACGAATGTTTGCGGACACAAACAACAACACTGTGAGTAGTTGTTAGGTAAATGTATAACTGTAGCAACCTTTCACAAATTCCGTTCACTTTGAAACAAGATGTGATCATTTCATTCCTACCCTTTTGACCTTCCTTGCTTTGACTGGTGTTTAGTACCGTTTACAATTGTGATAATAGAAAACGTAGAGTAATAGAACCACGAACATATAGGAAATGGTGTTGCACGACTGCCACCAGAGGCATTGACAACTCTTGTGAACAAGGGATTCTGTTCATGAATAAACAAAACCAATATCTAAATACCCACGTGAATGACAGAAATCTGATTTTACGCTTGCACTCACAATTATTTATGGTAACTATTAAGTGTACGTTTAACCAATGGCATTTCAGAAGTTATTCACGTGACCACAACCTGCAACCCACGGATTGGTCATCCTGTTTCGTACTTTCAAACATATAGACATGAAATTGCTTCCCAAATGCGTAGTACAACTAGTGTTCGTAAAGCTGACCAACGACGTGACGCAGTGTCCACACATGTTCTTAACAGAGAACTCTCCACACTTGACGTCCTCCTCCCTTTGTCCTAAGGAAAGTTATCGATATTTACACACATTCAGAAGAGCTTTCATTGATTACCTCTTTCCAGAAGAGCTATACACATTGACCTCCTTTTACGAGAAGTATCCATATTTACCTTCGTCTAAAAGGGGTATCTCTTTTAAAGAGCTAACAGAGCTATCCATATCAATCCCTTCAAAGAATGCAATACACATGTATCTCCATAAAGATATGGCACTTTAAAGAAAGTTCCCACATAAGTTTACATTAAAATTCCCTAAGGAGTGCTATCGACGGTTTCTTCTAGCAAGCTAATGAGATGGTAATTTCTCTGCCCCGACCCATAGTGTATTTACAACAGACTTTGATGCTATGAACAAATACTGATCTGTATCTGAACACCATCATATGAACAAATGTCTTATCTTCTCAAGGGGTTATGCTATTTTTGTTACATCAACAATGTACTTGATATTCAGGATGATTGTAGTTATCTCATCGTGAACGCAATTATCATCGATCATTTGTTGGTACCAGGGGCGTAGCTAGGACCTTAGCAATGTGTAGGCCCGTAGGTAAATATGAAAGAAGTGCGGGGGTCCGGGGGCATGCTCCCCCAGATTTTTTTATTCCTTGAAAGGTACTGGTGCGTTTTGACGTATATTTAGGAGATCAAATTTCAAGTTAAACTGAAAATAATATCAATACATGTTTTTTTCTCGAAATGTTGTGTAGGCCCGGGACTAATGGCCTAGCGGCAGCTACGCTACTGGGTACTAAAACCATCTTATAGATCAGTCTAGTGTAATTCAGTCAATAACGATGTTAACATTAATTACTATATAATGGTGCGATTTTACGCTTCAGAACCTTGCGATATCGGTGTCACTTTCGTGCAGAGCTAGCCATTATGTGCGTATGTGAGCAGTCGTGAAAGCTCGGCCATTTCCGTTTGTCTCCGGTAAATATACCTCGTGTATAAGTGTAGTGGTACACCAATGAGATTCGGCCGTCATACTAACGCCAGCTACATCAGCGCGTGAACGTAAGAACTCGTGTATCTGTCATGATCTAGTCACTTTTGTTCCTTATACTAATCTATCATTGTTGTGGTGTGATGTTACCGCAATTGATACTGGTTATTTGATATTGTGCAATATGTTTGGGGTTATTACAATTAGCCGAGTGCTCTAATGCTACAGCATAGGTTTAACACTTTGAATGCCACAATAAGTGCAATCTGTTCTTAGTACTTTAACTAAGTATACAAAGTACAAACCCCTGCACATGGATCAACTTAACTCCGGCTAGTCACGCGTCTTATTGTGAATGTTATCAACCAACAAAGTTGGGGTTAAATCCTACATCAATCCGTGTAGTTTATCATTTACCTACATGTAGCTGTTTAATGACGGATCGTGTATCTTTATCAGAGAAAATCGGATAACAGGATACAGATATAATAGGTGGATAAAGTTAATTAATTAAATATTAATATAAGTATAATATGTGTTTAATGAAATAGGATGCCAGTGATCGCTGCTTGAACGTGTGATGGAGATAATTATTTCATTATATGTCCTTTTGTTTTTTGGTTTTTAATCTGTTTCCTTGATGACGACTTATCCAGGGGTGCTAATACCCGATTGTTATTCCTGAATGTTATTCATTCCAGCTATAATCAGTTCCCTGGAATCAGTCAATGTTGCCATAGAAATCGCTATCCGTAACATACGACGTCATGACTTGAACTTTTTAAAACCCCTATTAGCTAAACGTCGGAAGTCAAGTATACCTTTTAAAGTGTATAGAGCTATATCTTACGGTCATGTAATGTCAAAATAATTACTTGCCTCGTTTTTATTATGATACTAGACTACCTTAATTGCAAATTGAAACTTTGGATGGGGTCCGTGTACTTTGATTCAATCGTCGAAAAAATAGACGACTCTTATAATTTCGTAGGGTGTTCTAGAACACTTTCGTATGAAAACGGACAATTCGCATGTCCAATAAATCACAGAGAGAGTTTCTGTTAAAGCTGAAGCGAAAAATGATCTAATGGATATGAAAGCATAATTGTTTTTCAGTTGTTTTTTTATTTAAAAATAAAATAAATATCGTCAGATATAGCTATATACCTTTTAAAAAGTGTTGTTTTTTTTAGTACTGGAGAATGCAAGTATTCGCTTATATATATCGTGGCATTGGTAGCGTCCGTTAGTCTGAGTTTATTTCTCCTCGCCATCGGATATTCCATATGTGCGAGTCTCGGGGGATACAGGGAATGTATTCGTTCCAGAGACACCAATGGTGTTTTACATGTGTATATCACCCATAAACGAGTACATGGGACCTTGGTTTAAAGTCTCACCCGAAATACTTTAAGTAAATTTTAGTTGATCAGTCCGGGATTCGAACCCACAACCCTGAGATCAGTAGTTTCCTAATCTCGTGCTCGACTGAGCTAAGCTGTAAGTTTTTTTATGTACTAGTATATGAGGCCATTTGTACTGTATATGTTTTGTTAATTGTCAAAAGTATTGTGTAAATGACGATTTGTTAAAACACTTGAACACGTTATAAATATAAGGCCCTTGTTTTATTGACACACACCTAGTATATAAATGACAGTGCAGCATCGGAAATAATATCTCAAGTATGCATTTCCCGTTGGTGTCATGATTGCCCTAATGGCTAAAATTAGCTGTTGATAGTACGCGGCATCACGTACAATGCCTTTATCTTTGAGCAGTTATCTTATGCTTCAATTAAATCAAATGTAGTGGCGTTAACAAGTTTCCACATAGCTTCATTATAATGAGGTCATAATTAGACAAATTTGTTAGACGATCTTTGGTGTAGTGTGTTCGCGTAAGCCATGACTTCATGGTTTAATTGTAAATAATGGGAAGTATTGGTTTACCGGCGTATTATTTCCTTGTTCAATTTTTGATGTATTATAACATTGAGGAAACTGCCCAAGGTCTTTGACGATAATCATCATAACATCGAACATAGAAAGTCAACTTCAATATACAGTACCAATCAAAATTAAGTATCCATACGTTATTTCCCCAATTCACTCGTCTGTAAAACACTATTTGCAGAACAGAGAAGCACCAATGTTTTCGAAGATTACGAATATTTCTGTTGATCAAATGTAAAGACAATACATTGATTGAAAACTTAAATGTAAATGCCTGGCCTGAAAGGCAACTTGGTCATAAAAAGGCGGAAAATGCAGCCCCTTTGTCCCCATGGTTATTTGAATTCAGAACAATTTCTTCTTTATTTCTATCCTATTTTGCACTTGTTTATTAACAGTAGTTTCAGGGATTACTATGATTGTGACCATCTGATGAACAGATATTTAGTAATTTAACAAATTATAATTATGCATCTGTCAAAGAGTGTATAACTTATTTTTGGTGGGCTCTGTATACCTTGTATAACTTATTATAATTAAAATGTCATTTTGTAAACGTGATATTCATAACTGCATGATTTAGTGGGGGTGACTTCACACAGGAACGTAAAATCTTGATCTTCGATTACCTGACTATTACGACCGAGTAAAGACAACTTTAAGGTTAATAACCACTAAATGCTTACGCGGACCAAAATCAGACGCACTTAAATAGTTCGGTAAACAACATTGGTTCGACCTGATTATAAGATGTAAATCCCAATTACGATATGCATGCATGATGATGTTTTACAAAGATAATTGTAGTTACAAGTATTTAAGTTATTAACTTTATTTTCGAAATAACAAAACTACAATAATTATTGTGTTGACTCAATTGTTAATTATTCTGTTCTTTCAGTCAATGAACTGCTAAGTAAGGGGAACGAACTCTGTGCATACTTTTATATCAACATTGCGTCAAATACAACAGGTTTCTGTATCACTGATAAAGAGCAAAACAAAAAATAAAAAATAAACAACATATTTTTCTTTTTTATTAATGACACAGTTATCCATTTCAAATATTACATAGATAATATCATAGATTAAGAGTAAAACGAAAATTTCTGTTTTGATGATTGATAATCTGCATGTACCTGTGTCAAATGCCGCGTTCTGAAATCAGTGGTGCCATACTTTTAACAACGACGTCTTGAACTTCTTGATAATACCATGTATAGTTGATTCAAAGATCTCTGTCACAACCAAGTAAACAAACATTCAACCCGGTCGATTATTACAGGTTTCTCAGGATTAAATTTTACCATCATTAATACACTTATATAACTAACACTCTTATGGTCCTAAAGCGTGGTGATTATACTTACTGTATTTAGCTATTCAGGCATGGAACATTCTGGCGGTTTTGACAGACATCTTTGAATCAACAATAGAAGCAGATAAGTCAGAACAATATATCGATCAACAACTAGATCATTTAGGATAGGAAAAGCTCAGCACAGAATAAGACTTTCAACGGGGTCTCTCGAGTAAGAAGTACTCGTACTATTCACGTTTACCTAGTGAAAATAAGGCAGCCCGAACGAGTTTTAAAAAAAGAGAATGCGTAATCTTCACATACTTCAAATGAGCTTGTGGATAGTAATATCTAAAGATTACAAAGTAGTCAATTTAAAATATCAAGTATCTCGGGAATCAAAGGGAGATCAATACGGTCGCCTTGTTGTGTGTAAGATTGAATCTATATTTTAAAACCAAGGGAAATCATTCAAACTTTAATGAGTCAATGTCGATACTAAGATGATAAGAGACAGTGTGTAGAATCACGTGATCAAATGAATGCGGTTTTACACTCAAACCATTTGCGATTTCGTCTGCTAACGGTGAGTTTTTCCTGATTATGACGATCGTGCATTTAATATGGTTATAAGTTATTATAGAGCCTAAAGTACATTCCGAATATGTAAGAATACCCGACAAGTGCCGAGTTCACTCTATCTTTAGCTGTTTTTAATTGATGCTCGACCAAATTATTACACTCGGTTGGAAATTGCATTTGGTCGAGCATCAATTAAAAACAGCTAAAGATAGAGCGAACTCGGTACTTTCCGGGTATTCTTACATATACGGAATGTACTTAAGGCTATATAATATAACAATGTTAAATGCACGATCGTTATGATCAATAAAAACAACTCACCGTTAGCAGACGATATTGAAATAATTGTGAGCGTAAAACCGCATTCATTTCAATCGATTTGATCACGTGATTCTACACACTGAGAGAACCTTGACAGGGAGAAGTGTGCTAGTTATATGGATAAGTACTTGAAGTTGTACTCCGGAGGAATGGCACAATATGGAATGTTTTTTGTTTTCCTTTACAAAGGTTGTAATATATGGCCTAGTTATATAGTATAAAATTATTGTGATAATAGGTTGAGATCCTCTGGCGCCAAATTTGTTTTCGTTCAGGTTCAATCCGGTCTTTATGGTGGCACATTTGTTATAATATACTTTAAATCTCGAGAACCCCAGGACTTATCATGTTTTCATTCAAACGATTTAATAGCTGTGTGTATTTTGTCTCCGAACCAACAAAATCTCCGTTGACCACGGCCTGGCTATACATGAAGAGTACAAGGCTGTCAACTGCTTATTTTCTTACGATTTTTGGGTTAGACGTATTCTGAATACAGTCAACCTGGCCCACACTGAATAATTATTATTATTATAGTGGTATTCAAACCCACTCTATTTTGTGCCATTGATTGGAAGAAATTAAGAAGAAAATCCAAGATTAAAGCTCGCAACTAATACAGGCGAGCACAAAAAAACCCCACAAATACAAGGCACAGATGCCCTACACAGAACGAGAAAATGAGCTGTCTAAGTTCTAGCTGTCAAAAAGCTGAAAGCTTAAAAGGTCATGAACGTAATGAGCACCATCAGTGAACTGTTATGATATTACAGTATTACATGGGTAACTATCTAATAACACGGAAGTACATGTAGTCATTCGTAGTCGTCAACTAATTGGTGTAATTTACTTGTACATTGTATTAACACAAACACTTCTGTAATTTGAGTGCAGTCATTTTCTACCTTTGTCATTTGTGTAAAAGTTACAGATACATAAAAACAATCTATGCTTACAGTATAAATAAACGAGGAATATTTCATTCACTAATTAGTTTGAAGTACACCTTCGGACAACAAACAGAAGAGACTTACTAATCAGAATTTCCTTGGATTATCTATCTCTTTATTGTAAGCATGATTGTGCAATATCTGTTCTGTTCTGTTTTGTCCTTTTTCGTAATGACATATTAAATAGTCATTAAACTATTGAGCAAAAATGGTACAATTGAAATGATTAATCTTGATCTAGACCGAATAAATATAATCGTTTTTTTTTAAAGACTATTTGAAGTGTCAAGGTCGAGTTGTGTTATTTTGCTTCTTGAATAAAAATGCTGAACGTGATAAAATATAGAAATCTGATATTTTGAATTTCTACTTTTTTATTAGTTCGTTTGAATATCTCATGATGAAGAGCAGGGGTGGTATTCACAAAGCATCTTAAGTGAAATCTTAAATATTTTGACTTAACTTAAAATATTGAGTTGGGCATATTTTCCAAGAAATGAAGAATAACCCATGTTTTCTATGTGATTATCGTAGCTCATTACATAATACTTCTAAACAATATAAATACATTTTGATTTTCCTGTTTAGCTGATACACTTAAGGAAAATTTGAGATTTCTAGAAAATTCTAATTTTTCACTTAAGATTCTTTGTGAATACCACCCCAGATATACTTTTTTCTATCCAACTGCTACGGTTGTCCAAACGTAACACCGTTAACTGCACATAGACCAATATGCTGGACTGGCATTGATATTTACTGATGCTATCTGCAGTAGACTAATATACAGATATAGTTTATTCAAGAAAAAGGCATACTTGCCTGTCATTCTACATGTATATACCTTACAATTTTACATAACTTACAATGGTTAATGGTGATATGTATTAAAAGTATGCATAGATAAGTTGTTTTCAGTTAGTAATAATACATATATATATAAATTAATTCTAGCATAGTGTTCGGACTACCACAAATATGGAAAAGTAATTGCATTTTAAATATTTCAAAAATAAATCTATCAAGTTATCACATTATTAGAGTCTACTGGACATAAACATGTATTGGTATTAATAGTGCATTTTGAATACATACACTCATATTATAATTACACAATCAACAAAACTAGTATACATATTTACAAAGTGGGAGAGAGTTCTTAGTTGGAATATACAACAGTACTAATTAAAAATATACGTGATTGTCTTACGTCTTATTTCAAAACTTTTCTGTAGAAAAATAGATAGGTTTCTTTGGATAGTCTTATTATCAGATTTCAAAAGTTCAATAAATTTAGGCACATTTGGATGATTCCAATAATAAAAATATCTTTTAATATGACATTTTCTTATTTCGTGATAAAGGGGACATTCTAACAAAAAGTGAAAATTCTTCTTCTAGGATTTTACAATTTTGGTATTTTCTATCGTCGTTTGGAATTTTATGTGGTTTGTGCCATATATCATCATATAACCTGTCTAGCATATTGAACTGGGTGTCTTGGAAATGGAACCCCGATTTATCGTGTGGCAGTCTATCACTCTACCGACTGCGCTATCTGAAACGGTTGAGTTGGTATTGTATTCATAAACGTGTTGTTATGTCGTGATTGAACCTTTAGTTATAGACTTTGCATACCCAAAGGTAACGACTCTGTGATCTAATTCTACCTATATACAAACTGTAGTAACATAAGATAACACTTATATTTTATTTAAGGAACAGTCATGAATGCAGCACGGGTGTGTCTGCTGGTCATCATCTGCTTGTTAAAGTTCAGGACAGTTATAAACTGTAAATCAGCGGCAGTTCATAGACCGGGGGTACTGCCATCTTTACATGACACGTTCTTGCTGCTTCCGCAACTTCAGCGCATGCGCAATAGGTATATCAGCATGGCGGAAGTCAATGGAACATCAAGAAGACGCGCTGTGACGCAGAAAATGACCAGAAATGCTTGGGGACGAGGAAAAATGTCTCAGAATGATGACGTAGACTCAGTATGTGGTGTTGAGTATTATATGAACTACGACGAAGACCGTGTTCCTGATTTAATGTTGGAAATGCGATGTAAAAGATCTAAGAACCCTAGTGTTAGCAAGGAATCAAGACATTTATTCTGTCTACCTGTGCAATATTATTATTCTGTACACCGGATATCCGGTATAGACAGTGCTGGATACTGTACGTACACACAGACACTTGAACCTGTCACTGTGGGTTGTACGTGTGTCGATAAACTATCAAACATCGAGTGAAAGTTTGATCTAGTAGTTGTGTGCTTTTTTCTGCATGTATACACACATCTGATAGGTTGTGTTTTAAATGCGTTTGTGGGTTTACATGTATTTACTGCTAAATAAAAAAGTGGTTGAATTTTCAATCGTTCATAAAGTGCATCGACAGAAATGCAACCAGGAATTAAAATACAAACTATACTGTAGCTTTTACACTCTTTAAAGCATGCATGCAAAGAAAGAAATGCACACAAACGAAAACAAAGAGATACAACCGGATAGCATTTTAGGTTTTATACATGTTTATGACTACATGGTCAAAACCTCCCACATGGTGAAATTGACATAGGTCTACAGTTTCAGGGACAATACTTGGTTGGATAAACACAATTTGTGGTTAGGAAATTCACAATAATACGGAAGGTAGTACCGTATTAGTCTAGTACATGTATTACAACAAGAGGAAGGCTTAAAGTTTAAACTTTACACCTGTTTAAATATGTTTACGCAGATATATGGTTGTAGGTATTTTACCCTTAATTAACCCGAGTGAACTTACTTCCGCCTTGGTGAACAAGTAGATCGAGTAGGCCAACGATACTTCACGTATAAACGTTTGTAAATCTAACTATTTCCGGTGCAGATAAAGATTTCGTACATGTTTGGATATTTTTATCTTGTCTATTGAATAAAATCTAGTTGTATTTGTGTTAGGGTGAATTGTGTTACATTTATTTGTGTATTTACGCAGGTGGTTGTTATTCTTTAGCCCGGAAGCGAAGTACCAGTAGGTGACAGACAGTCGAAAGTTATGACGTCACACTGGTTAGGTTTCATGATCCGGGTGCATGTCTAATATTGGCAAAGTTTGGCATGTATAATCAATTCAATAAGTAATACTTATGAGGGAATTATCCCATTCGAAAGAATAGTGTCTATCGTTTACTCAGTTTTATCAAGTTAAACCTAGATAAACATAGTTTACCTGTCGGACGAACTAATGTTTACAAACCGTTCTCATTTAATTTTGAAAGGGCTGTATGACAAGTACCTTGTAAATACTTGTATACATAGATACAACAATATGTCTCAATTATATCCTATCACTATATATAACACAAGTTTACAAGTTTATTCAAAATAATGTTTTACATGTATTTCTATACGATTGTTTAGGTCATAAATGACCCATGAACAAACAACATAGCTATAATAAGAAATAATAAAGGATGGTAGGTAGTATGAAGGTAAATAATTAAGTTTCCTTCATTAATCATGAAAACAAAAATGTATAAAACAAGTAGGTTTTCTAATTACCTCCCTTTTTATAATTCAAAAAGTTCAAATACTTCAAAGACAACATATCAATCATGCTAGTAAGTAACAATAAATAAATAAAGGTCCATATTGAGTATTATTTTAGTTGATGTGTAACAAGCTGTCTCTTAGTTTAAAAGCATGGTAGACAAACATTGCAAGATTTCTTTGTGTACTTACACGTTCAGTGTTAAATAGTTCTATTGTTTTGTAAACACTAGGATTTCTGTGAAAATATGATACAAAATACTTGTTTCTTAAATCTTTATACAAAATACATTCGAAAAGGAAGTGTTGCTCGTCTTCTAACGTGTTACATATTGTACAAATTCTTTCGTTTAAAGGTACAGCTGGTTGTTTCCACCTCCCTGTTTCAATATTTAGTCTATGCGATGAAACCCTTAATTGTGTTAAAGCAATTCTGAATTTTTTATATTAATTATGCTCAAATATGGCTTTAAACCAAAGATGGTAAAGTTTCTATAAAATCTACTCCTTGTGGAATCCAATATTCTGCTGTTCCAGTTTTGTATAAAATTATCTGTCAGTCTTTGTTTGGCTAAATTTAGAAATATATTAACATTGCCTACACCCTGTGATAGCCATACGTCATGAAAACCAAGTGAATTGAGTAAGTTGCGCAATAACGAAACCCAGTTAACTGTGTTTGGCGCCTGCTCAATATCATTTAATAGAACATTGTATATGACTTTGATTAATTTACGTTCATTTGCTTCTAAGATTTTAAACCAAAACTTTATAATATGAAACATTCTTTTGTTTTGCAAGTTCGTTCTTCCCAATTCACCATATATAAAGTCATTCTGAGTTTTAGACTTGACTCCAAGTAAGGATTTGCAAAATTGTAACTGTATTCTTTCGACATGATTTGCTGCGTGAAAACCCCAAACTGGGCTTCCGTAATTTAAGATGGGTGTGATGAGTTTATCAAATAATTCAAGAGAATGTTTTATACCAAACGTTGTAAAATTTAACATGTAACGTTTTAATTTAAATATTGCTTTGTTTGCTTGTCCGGCCAAATTGATCTGTGTATCGTTAAAGCTTCCCCCACTTGTAAATACAATGCCTGGGTAAGTGAACTTACTAACAATATCAAGTTCAATTCCATCATAAAAGAATTTTAAGTTTCTGGGTAACTGACCCGCTCTTCGAAACACCATTATTTTAGTTTTGGCAATGTTAACTTTAAGTTTCCATTTACTGCAGTATTCGTATAGAATATCGAGTCCCTTTTGGAGGTCACTAGGCGATTGAGCCATGATTACTATGTCGTCTGCATACATTAACAGGTATAACTTTACGAAGTCAAGGTCAACGCCTTTAAATCCCTTTTTTAATAACTCGTCTTCAAGGTCGTTTATATATAGTGAGAATAAGAAGGACTTAAACATTCTCCCTGGCGTACCCCCAAAAAACAATCAAATGATTCGCCAACGTGATTACTTACTTTGATTTTTTATTTAACGTTCTCATACATTGATTTAATGATATTAAAAACTTTACCTCGAAGTCCTAGTTGTATCATTTTATACCAGATATTTTGATGAACAAGATAATCGGACGCTTTTGAAAAATCTATGAAAGCACAGTACATTTTTAAATTATTATTTATGTGATAATTTATAAGCCCATGTAAAACATATATATTATCGGTGGTGCCCATTTTACTGCGAAAGCCTGCTTGGGCTTCAATATAAACATAGTAGTTTTCAGCCCATAGTGACAAACGGCTATTTATAATGCGTGTTAACGTTACTTATCATACGTGATGTGATATTTTAACATGGTAAATATCGATATAGATGCATGTGTATAATAATATAGCTTGGCCAATTTGACACGAGCCAGACCTTTTGTCGGATTAGCATAATTTAACAGTCGATATATTGCCTGATCGTATGTTTTCATAATCGGTGAGTATCACGAAGGCGCTCGAGATGTAATACAACGCAATACCGATATCGCACAATTTGCTGGCGGAAATTGATATATGCAAAGCAAGAACCTTGGCAAACGTAGGGACGTTTGAGGAAACGCACCTGTTAAAATTTGCGAGGCGTTTCAATTTAGCATACAACCATTAAGTCCATTTTAATTCTTAACTTTGAACACATAAAATGTTGTAGTAAATATATTTAATGATATAAAATTAAATATTTGTGTTCAATATTCCATATTAATGACATAAATCAATTTCGGGTTTACCATTTGAAACATAGCAAAACGTCAATAACGTCCATGACGTCAGAATATAGTTGCGTTGTGTGGTGGTTGCGGTAAGGTGATAGTTTTGTTTAATCCATATTTTCTTTAAAAACGCGTCGATTCGTGCAATATTTTCTGCACTTGTGTCCGAAAGGCTGTAGCTAAGGGTGATATAATTAGTTATTGTCTGTGTCAATGTGTATTAAAATGACGAGTCCAGTCCACGAATTTATTGAATGACCCTCGTATTCTTGCATAAAGGTCAGGGTCTAGTCAAAATACCCAAGCTATACCTATATCCAAGTCTTATTGTATAGCACTCGAGATTCCGTGTTTATATATCAGGGTTAGTATAGCCAGTACGAATAATCTTATACTACACACGTGACGTATAATATTATACGTACTGTCTTTGCATGTCAACAACAAAGCAAGAGAAAATCAACCGTAACTACATTATTTATTGACCGATGTGTACGAGACTGCCCCCACTCTCAAACCATAAAAGAATACTATCCACGTCACTGAATGGTTTTGTATAGAAATCCACGTGGTGTTGCCACCCTGGTGGTACTGTAGGCTATTCTCAAGATTGGTTTAATACTTAATTTGACATCAGTATCACGACTGTGAATATCATCAAGGAATTCGCTGGCTTAGAATGAGAAGGTCGTGGGTACAAAATCAATATTTCGAGAAAACAAGAAAAAACTTTCTGAAATTTACTCATTACTTATGGAAAAACAAGCTTTTACAACTCCACTTTGGTCAACATGACAAGTTCCAATTGTCATGAAAATGCTCCTTTTGTTGCAGATTTAAGAAAAACGAATCAGTCTTATAAGATCGTAAGTAGTAGTTACGACCATCTCATTCTAAGCCAGCCAATTATAGTGGAAATTACATTTTACAAAATGTATGACAGTTTTATTGGTATTATCGAGATTTGCAATTCTCTTTGACAAGTTGTAAAACTATGAAAGTGTAAACATTTTGTGCGAATAAACGGACCAAACATAACGTTTAAACGGTTTTATAATCACAAGTATTAGATAAAAGTACGTGACACAAAACACAACTCATTGATTTTATCAATATTTATTTGTCCCAGGATTAGTCGCATATTTGATTTATGACACTAATTCCTAGACACAAAACCATGTAACGTGCACAATACGAGACAAACAACTACCGGGTGTTTGAAATAGCAAAACATTGTCTTAATACTAGGATACAATTTACATGTATATGCCTGTCATATTTTAGCAGAAAGCTGACTGGCAAATAAAGGCTGTGCTCGGCATGCTCGGATAAAAATGTCCTAGATGAAATGAATAAAATTTTAATGCATAAATGCAAACTACGACTGTTACCCCGAGTAGAATGGTGAAAGAAGTTATTTTGACAATTTGGCAACAAAAGTGTGAGCGCGAAAGGGTAAGTGAGGATTTGATCGTCAAACAGTTAAGTTAATCTTACTCTATACTGAACTTGTTAAGACAAACATTTTCATATCAAATAAGATGCAATGCTTTTCAATCCCGCCTGTACCAATATGCATATGTCATTTATAGGCGACAGGAAATGCTATTCTCGTCTTTGTATCGTTAACACTCGCACGCCGTCGACCCGTGTGTTAAAATGCAATAAACATATCGCTGACTCAGAATGAGAAAGTCGTTTACGTATTACTTACGACCTTATAAGACTGAAACATATTTGAAATCGGCACTATGTAACAAGGCGCTTCCTATGATCCTATTTTCATGAAAAATCGGAACTTGTCATGTTGATCAAATTAAAGTTAAAAAAGTTGGGTTTTCCATAGAGAAATAGTCGTTTTCTGACAGTTATGTTTTGTTTTCTCTAAATATCGATTTTTTACTTACGACCTTCTCATTCTAAGCCAACGATATGGAGAAGTTAGCACCCAGCAATTATAACTTATTTTACCAAATTACTTGACAAGTCTCGAGTTTCTAGACATTTCAAACAAATTATCCAATTCACACTTATTCGTTATTATGTTTATGTTATTCATATTCAGTTCCAGCACAGTTACCAATAGTTCATAACGTGGTTGGTGTTACATAAATCAACTAATTCAACACAACATTGTCATGGAAATGGCATACTAAGCACAGATACCAAGAGTTGATAACCTGGTTGGTTTTACCCAAATTAACAAAATGTAATCCAATCCAACATTGCAATTTGCACATCTGTGAGAATACTTGGTTCACTTCACAAAAAGATCCCCACGATCCAACATCAATGCTATATATATATATATTGTAGGACAACACTCACACAGATATCGAATGCCATGGTCACATCAAACCACCTTCCCCCACCGTTCAATCATCGCCTGTTTTAACATGCACACCACCATCAGCGTAACGGTCCAGCTTACTGGTCACACACGTGCAACCAACTGATACATCTTCCACAGTTTCGTCAATTTCATATTTCATGGTCCTTTTATTACACACGTATTTTCCATCTATTTTCATGTATTTCAACACCCTGTGTTTTATTGTTATCTGTTTACAGCGCGGTCTGTGTATCTTGCGTTTCTTTGCTTGTTTTGTACCGTCAAAGTTATAACAATGCTTACAGCGACACCTAGCTTCCGCTAACATGGCCGGGTATCTGTCGGCATTGTACGTTAACACAACATACCAGGGGCACAATGAACGCGACATCCAATCATTGTTGGACCTGTCCAAACTAGGAACACATTTTCCGTTACCACGAAGTCTGTATTCTTTGTTTGAAACTTCATACGTATGTACTCGATGTCTGTGGTGATTTCTACTTTCATGACTAAAATATTTCCAAATAAATTCCGTCGTGAAATGTCGAATATCTCCATCAAGGTATCTCTCATATTTGCTTTTAAGTTCTGTACTGTTTAGCTTAGTACAACGTGTTTGTTCAGCAAACCCTGTTGTGACGTCATTGCACGTGCAGGCTATCAACATCAAAATGATTGACGTTAACTGCAACATAAAATATCTAATAATTTAATATTTATTTTATTTCCAATATAAAAGGATTAGGCAACAGACTTAGCTTATAGTAGCTCTCTCCGTACAAGGCACACATTTCACCATTTATAACATTCAGTAAGAATATACATGTACAATGAGCAAGGTTAACAACACTTTATAACAATGTTAGAATCTGAAAAAAGAAGACAAATATCTTTTAAATCTATAATTGATAATGGCTAAAGGTATATTTATATGCCGATTTGCTATAAATAAATGGTAAATGATAAAGATTTTATTTTACAAAAATGTATACATTTATACAGTTGAAAATGTATATTTCCATAAAAATTGCCATATTTTCAAAGTGTATTAACTATTTGTTTTAAGATTTCCTGATAAAGTAATGATATTTGTGCTAACCATTATAATTACTAACAAAATCCCATTAAAACTGTTCATCTAGTTTAAGAATTTTAAAATGCCAAATTAATTTTAATGAATATTATGAGTACATGTAATTCATTGAGGTGTTTTCAATGAAACATGGACTAACTATTGCATTCATCATTATAAGAATATAAAAAAAATGGGTAAATTGAAGAATAAAATTGTTTGAACAAATTTGCATTTATACCAAAGATCAATAACAGTGAGAGAACCACATTTTGTTGAGCCAAAGGGCACACACAGTTTACTACGCTACAATAAAGAGACGGCGTAGTAATTTGCTAAATACGGCTCGTATAATACAATCAGCATACTATGCAATCATCTCCATTGACCTGCACTCACTGACTATAGTAGCAACACATCGAACATGCGATACGTGTGACCATTCTACTAGGAAGCGATTTGTCTGCCAATTTTATCCTAATTTAAATCATAATGAAACATTGGTGTAGTAATGCAATTGAATATTAAACAAGTGTTATTGTTTTCATTGGTGTGACTGAAGCCACCAATATATTTGTTGCTCGGTGTAATTGTTGTTTGGACAATGGCATACACCCAATGAACCATTCACATACTTGCTCATCTTGTCATAATGTACCAAATTGCAATTTCATCATAGCACGGGATATCACCTTTGTGTCACACAATAATCGAATGCCGGTCCAGTGCCTATGGGAACAACACGAATACTGTTTGGGGGGGGGGGGGGTGGGAGTTTTTAAGTCAACACTGCGGCAAAAGAGTCAACCGATCTTTGGTGTGGCTCTGATAGACACTCTTCTTGCATTCGTTTCTTTTGCTTGTTTGGCAGAGTTCGGACTCCGGTGTGTATATGATTAATATTTAAACGTGAAATTGATAAACTATTGAGCAGGTACACTTAACATGTACCCCTACAAACGCTGTTATTATTATTATCAACATATTTAATGATAACTGAAACAGAAACTACCCTTTAAATAGCCTCGTTTCGAATCAATATTTACTCGACACATGTGACCAATTCTAGTAAAACGTCCAATCATTCAGCTCATCTACCCTGAGTACTCTAATAATCTAAATATTACCTGAATATCAAAATCCATTTCTTAAGAAAATAATGCTTTCCGTTCCTGATAACAAACATTTCAGTTACCCTCAGTATACATAAATATCTAAACAGCTATGTGTCAAAACTAGGCTCATTAATGTATGAAATGGAACGTGAGAAAAGTTCAATTATGGTTTAATTATTTACCAAAATACCAAAAAAACGTCGGAACCAACTACCAGAACGTCAAAACCAACCTCGTCAACATTTGAACCAAGTAGTATCCGTAAATCACAAAAATCAGCGTAAACTTACACTTATCCCTGCTTCTTGAATAAAAGTAGTCCCAACTCAACCATAACAAGTATGCACACCCAAATGGGTTTTCCCGGTGGTGAGGGTAAATAAATCCGACTCGACATAACAAGTAAATTGCATACAGTCAATAATCACCTTGACCAACATGGAGGGAACCATAACAGTGCGATAATACATCATTTTATGGACTAGATAGCTTGTGCATATTATTCATTGCACAAGTAGATGTCAAACAGTTTTTAAATGTTTGAACTATGATTAATGTGCGAATACAATGTACGAGTGTAGTTGACACAAATCATTCCAAGTAGTGTTATCTTAACACATTGGCATAATTTTTGTTTATCTTTAAAACATTTTTTCTTAATATGCACAGTGTCAACAAAATATTCCTACACTGCTCAACTTAGTGATCGTTAGTGATCATATCGTTTTTAAAAAAAAATCATTTGAGTAGATAATATCCTGAAGTTGTGTAAGTCGTCGAATGTCAATATTATATTAATTAACACCCTGTATCCCCATACATGTGTGCTTTGCTTGTTACTGCCCGATCATCCATGGTACCTTTGATTAATCAGCTGATACCTTTGTATGTCCAAACGTTCTTGGAGACCGATTCTCTCTCTACCCCTGGCCTTTCAGTATTATATACCTTGCTGAGTGAATGTGGTTCTTTTATAAAACCATTAACCTGTGTTTGTTTTAGTATTTTGCCGGGTTGGTTTGGAGTCATGGTTGGTTACTGTATAACTATCCCCTTCTGTCAAAGAACGTCTACTGTTTTTACTTCATGCTTTTAACATCTCTAAAACTGCTAGTGTACAAATACATTTTTGTATTCGACTTTCTGTACGTTGGTGTCGTAACCGATACAACAGACACAATGGATTAACCTTTTATTACATAGAATATAATTTTTTTATTACAAGACTCTATTGCCCACAAACATTGTATTATTACATGCAACGTACAAATATGTACCTAACGTTGCTTACCATAAAAAACTTTCGGTCAAGTAAAAGTGGGCATCATTATACAAAAAGTGTCAACGACATCAGCGAAAATAGAAAACATCATATAAATATATAGATAGGCGGATTACAAATCTATATCTTCGCCGCCGAAACAAGTAGAGAAATTAGAAATTACGAAGTTTGTTTGATTGTATTTTTCTTTGATCCTTCATTATTTTAGTAACATGTACAGTAGTTCAGTAGCAATAAAATTCTTATCGCATAGCTCGAGGAAAAAGCTCTCCATGTTCTACAAGTAGAAGGTAGAGAAGATAAAATTTTCCCGCCATTTAAGTAGACGTACGAACAAGGGGTCAAAATCAAAGTGGGATTACAAAGATTATCAATGTGTATGTTTTGTATTATAACTGAATATTAGATTAAAGCTTTCAAATCCCAAAGGTCAACAGCACCGGTAACTGCATGATTGATTCCGAAAAAAAATTTGTTGTTAAATTTTTAGCTTTCTTTTCTTTATTTTTATAGAAAAGTATATACAGTAAAACTTCGTTATGACGAGCATCGATATCACGAGCACCGGCCTATGTCGAGCAAGTTTTAAAAAAGTACCGTTTTTATTATCAATACATGTCCCTTGGTTATTTGGTTATTTCGAACACCCTGCTTATCTCGAGCATTTTACCTGTCCCGACTATTCCTCGAGATAACGAAGTTTTACTGTAATTATTTTACAATACTTTTTTCATTTTAGTCTTTATCAATGATACAGTAAACTGTGGTCAACAGTATTTCAGCCATACGGAGATCACTCGGTTTATGTGCGTATCCTAACACCGGGTGAACCAACAGTTACTGTCACATTGAACTAACTATGATTCTTGCGTCAAACCAGGCGATATACCAGCACCTGGACCCGGGATTATACCCAATAAATTAGAACTTACACTCAAATATTGAAAATCGCTCTTTTTGTGGTTCATAGCCTGATTTTATTGAGAGGAAGAAGTTGTTAAATAATGATGGTATTAAATACTATTTTAGCTAATTCCCTATATAGGTTCAATATTTGAGTGTTGAGTGTAATAGCATTGGTTATAATTCTGGACCCAGTTGTTTTCATTTTATTAGGTTTTGTATGTGTCACGGGTTCCGTCCCTTATGGTTATTAGATATGGGGAATGGCAGTTTATGTCACAGACTAGAATGTTATTTCTGTTGAGTGATGTCTTCCCTGTCCCACTTTTTGTTCACACACAGGGTTAAGATATCAACATTGTTGACTTATTTGTGATCTGAGTGTAGAGGTGCGTCTTTCTTGGTAATCGAAACAATTGGAAGGTCAAGTGTACTGTGATATCAATGGTTATATGATAAAAAACATATAGAATGGTGCCCAAATGTCGTCGTAATAAACAGTTTTTTAAAACTTACACCATAAACGCGGGAGACACTTAAACTACGTTTTGGTAAATGCCAATACAACTCTTCTTCGCAATAGTATAACAGTCCAATTTATACCCGGGGAATATACCATATACCATCCATGTTTTAAAACAGGTTTCCTGCACTCTCAGTACACGATGTAACCCTAATGCTGTGCAGTAACGACATTTTAACGACATTGTTTCAATTAGACTTTTACGACATCAAATGAAATTTGGTCTTAGAATATTGCACTTTCGCCAAATTGAAAAATCCTGCGCAAAATTCTCATTTCTTGCGCAAATGGCGCCATTGGCGAACGCAAGCGGAAGCAAACGTCTGCAAGTTTCATGTGATATCACTTAGTACTTGAGTGCTGGTCAGGATACAACAAAATAAACTTAGGAATAACACTTATTTTAATATTGCACTTAGATGTAGATCTATAGAAACATAATACATAATGTAAAGCATCATAATAAAATAATGAATAATAAATTTTGTCATGAGTCGGTTATACATGATACATAAATCAGTTGATGCAGTGGTCAGTGGTTAAACACATCAGGCATCGTCAATGAATGATGCCACCATAAAAGTGCATTAAAGACTAGAAAAATAAATAAAATGACAACAGAAAAAACCTCACAAAGCTCTGCTGTTCATAAACGGATATATAAATCAAATTATTAAATAAAATGCACAAATAGATCTACATGTATTATACTAGATCTATAGGCCTACATTTGTACATGGGAAGCATTTCACATCGCTTGAGAAGTATGGCTTATCATCGGTCTTACATCACATGCTGCTGAAGAAAACATGTTTAACACGTTGGGCAGTTTGTTGAGGCGCCAGGCCCCTATCTGCAGAAAGTTATTGCATTTCGCTATTTTCTGGCATGATGTGTTCAAAATAAATTAATGTCGTGTTACAGTTCGCTTCGATGACGTCATAGTGACGTCATTTCTAAATGCACATGTGCACCCAACAGCTAGTTCTTCGTACGTCTCATAATAGTCATATACCCGTTGATTACTGCAAATTTTGCTTTTCCCATCAATCGAGAATTTTTGTTTTAAAACTTTAAACCTGAAATAGATTGGAACACATTTCGTCGAAAATAATTTTCCTTTGCCCCGTTTTGGTTGTCGTCTGTTAGTATTGTAACAATTGGTACATGTGCATTGAGCTGTTGCCATATGGGTGGGGTATCTGTTTAAATCTACCGACATATCGGTGTAATGCGGACACGTATTTATTTCCCCACCTTTCTGGTTTTCGGGAAGTTTTCGTCGGCATCGTCTGTTGCCATTCAGAAATGTTCGATATTCAGTCGTCTTAGAAAAGGATTCTTCGATGTTTGAGTTGTGTTTACGAAAATAAAACGGGATTAGTTGGAAGGATTCGTGCAAGTAATTATCGTCTGCGCCCAGTAACCATTTGCTGTATTGATGACGTAAATCTTCGTCACGTGGTTTGCTGGCTTCCGGTAAACAGGTTATGTTCTGCTCTGCGGAGAATGCGACCGGTAACAATGTGCAGATGATGCACCAGACCTAAAATTAATAAAAAAAATGATAAAGATAATAAAATCTTATTGATAATAAAATAATAAAAATAAATAATCACAATTTTAATAAGTCTTATTACACACCGTGCAACTCTCTGCGTCGGTAGGTCCAATCGCGTTTTGCGCTTGTTTACAAGTTTATAGTTTGTGTGTTTTCGTCGCTTTTGAGATAATGTTAATAATAAAATTATATTATGATGGTGATGGTTATGATAATAATAATAATAATAGCAGCAGCAGCAGCAGCAGCAGCAGCAGCAGCAGCAGCAGCAGCAGCAGCAGCAGCAGCAGCAGCAGCAGCAGCAGCAGCAGCAGCAGCAGCAGCAGCAGCAGCAATAATTATTATCAATCATTATTCATTATCAATCATTATAAAAAAAGATAATAATTTAAAAAAAAAATTATAAAAAGGTTGATACGTCTTATACGATTATCGTAAAATAATAAAATTATTTACCTTCATACGGATTTTCAGTAACGCTTGTATATTATCCATGGGTGAAATGGGCACTGGGTTATAATTATAATAATATTGTATAAAATACAGCTTTGTTTAGATATATAAGTTATGTGTGTTAGATATAATTAGTTCGTGATACAATGATATTATGTAGGAAGACCCGGTCGTTCACTGTATTTATCAATGAATATAGCATTTTTAGAATAGGAAAATACAATTACTAATTAAAATAGAAATAAACAGATAAAAACTAAATTTAAATTTTGGATGGAAATTGACCGGATGTTGTAAATGTATAAAATTATAAATAGTTATTTCCAATACATGTATGTTTCAAAATATTGTTTTATGAACACTGAGTGTCGATATTATCAATGGGGGGGGGGGGGGGTATTTGGAATGTGGTGGACACAGGAGTTTTTGTTGGTGAATGGCTATGTTACCTGTTGTAACCACAAATCAGGTAATTTATTTTAATGTTTTAATGTATTGTTGGTGGGAGGGGGGAATGATGACGTCATTTGGTGGGCGTGATTTAATTTACGAATATTAATAAGGTCCTTCCGACGGTGTCCAATTTCCCTCTACCGTTTCAGACGCGGAAATTGAACTTTAAATGCTAATCGGTAGTATTTTAAATCTGACGTTTTTAGTGGTTGTTGTTTAACAAAGCATATAGGGTTTCATCAAGGAACATAATTCAATCATGATTTTACTGTACCCGTATGTGTAATGTAGGCCTATTTTACAACGAAAAAACTGATTATAGTCTCTATCACAATACATGTATTTTAACCATAGTCCACTGGCGATCTGCCTTAAACTGTATTTACATTGATGATTGCTGAAATGCCTTCCAAAATATCTATTAATAACTCATGTGTAATTTTTTAGTTCGCAAACAAAATAAGAATTTCTGTTTAAGGAATTTCACATGCTTTCATATTTATTTCATTGCTGAATTCTACTTCCAAAACACCTATTTATAACCTGTAAACAAAATAAGAATTTCTGATATTACATGTACTATAAAATTTCATAGCTCAGAGTCCTCTTAAATTCAGCTATTCTTTAAAAAGCTCGCACGATGTCCGTACGGATTTACCAACTCGTACGAGTCTAAAATATTTGAACCCTAATGGTATGTGTACGTTCTTAGAATCTGGTCACAGCTCGTACGGATCTCGTACGAGTTGTACAGAATGTATGACGCTATCCATTTTCACCAGATCGCCGAATCCTCTACGAGTTGTGAAAATCCGTACAATGCTCGTACGAGCCTAGCTATACGCAAAGAAAAATCAACTCGTACGGAGCTCGTAGGGCAAATGTGACTAGGGTATTAATCTAATCTTCTTTCACATTATCTCTCTATCAAGAAGATTTGATTACCATTTGTATTATTATAAATTGTATTTCATGTCAAGGAAATATATGCCATGTTACTTAAACTGATTTACAACTGCCATACACGGTACGTACGTATATGAG